>CM032059.1:31722174-34381496 GCA_018831715.1 Matsumurasca onukii | reverse complement strand
GATAGTTGCGATATTTTTCACTCTCTCTTTATATTGCAGAAAAACGGTTAAATGAAATTTTGATTTGATTATTGCAAACATTATTATTCTGATGCCGCAAACGGTATCGAATTCATGATTTCATCGCCAAGGAGTCAAGAGATCGCCAACGGTATCAAGACGGATTTACCCGCTGGCGCAGCGGGAGTCAAGAGATCGCTTAACGGTATCAAAGTGTTCATTTCAGAATAAAAAGGTTTTGCCTTGAAACAAATACTGGTGTTTAATAAAACAACTTTTGACTTTTAACTTAATACCTTAATGCCTCCTTATTACTTTAGAAATAAAAGTATAAATTTAGCAACTTTAGGAATAACATAATTTATTTTCATTTTGTAAACACAAAACATAATGTTTATAACAATTAATTATTTGAAGACTAAATCATCAGCTGCATGGCACAGTAAAATGAATTTGTAAACTTGCACAAACTATATTATATTCCCCTCAAGGTTAACAAATTCAACGCTTAACTATTGGAACGCGTCACTTAGTCCAACGCCAGTAGTATTTTTTTTTTTTTGGCTCATTTACATTTTGTTTACAAATGTGAGTTTGTTCCTGAAAGCCAAAGGTAAAATACCTATGTTTGGCCTTTGTGATTTCCTTGGTTCGGGACTGTAGTTTTGTTTTGAGAAAGAGATGGAGTTTGAGTCTGCTTCATTTTCATCCAACAATGAAATGTCAACTTCAGTAGAAGAGTTTTCCGTAATTTGTGTTGTGTGTCTTCAATTTCCAACATGTCTTCCCATGAGGTGGTTTTGATTCCTGTTGTTCTTCAAGAGTTAGCCTTTCATTATTGATAAACTCCACATCCCTACTTATTGTGATTTTATTAGTTTCTCTTTCAAGAAGTCTATATCCTTAGTTCCTGATTCATACCCAACGAATGTTAGTAGTTTTGCTTTAGGTTCTAGTTTCTTTCTTTTATGTCAGGAATCATTGCATATGCCTTACTTCCAAAACTTGTAAATGGTTAAATCTGGATGTTTTGAAACCATCTGTTGTATGGAGTGTCATCAGTAGCTTTAGTTGGTAGTCTGTTCTGGATGTAGTTAGCAGTATTAATTGCTTCTCCCAGTACATGTTTGGCATTTTCGCATCAATCAGCATACATCTAGCCATTTCAACTAGTGTCCTATTTTTCTTTCTGCCACTCCATTCTGCTGTGGAGAATAAGGAGCAGTCATCTGAACTTCAATTCTTTCTTTAGTAATGCTTTGACATTTTGCCCCATATACTCTCCCTCTATCCCATCTGATGATTTTAGGTTTCAACCCAAATTTGTTTTCCATACATTTAATGAATTCTTCAAATTTGTCACATACTTCTCCTTTGTTATTAATTAAATAAACTGTTGTGAATCTACTGTAGTCATCAATCATTGTCATGAAGTATTTCTTTTTCCCTGGTGTTTCTGTATGCATTGGCCCACACAAGTCGGTGTGCACCAAATCCATAATTGCTTTGGTTTTGTTGTGTGATTCTTTAGGAAAACTTTTTCTGGCCATTTTACCTTTAATGCATTCTTCACATTGTATAATAGTTGAACAGTCTTTAATTTGGATCCCTGTTGCTAAACTACTTGCTAGTAATTTTATGTCATTTGGATTTCTATGTCCTAATTTCCGGTGCCACTCATGAATACATCCTTTGGTATGTGTTACGGTTTCAGCCTGCATTGCTCTATCTAGATTGTCATCAACCTTTGTATTCAGTTTATAGAGGTTGGATTCTAGTGATGCAGTTGTCAAGTTGTCTTTACAAATTGTACACATTTCATCTCTTTAACATGACGCTCAGTCCATTTTGAGTTAGTTTGGAAACAGAAATTAGGTTTTCAATCCTGGTACATATAAAACATCTTTCACTGATATGATGTTTGAGCCTGAATCATATTTTACACATGTAATAGTTCCATCGCCTTTACCTTGAGTAGTCAAAACTTTTCCATCTGCAAGATATACCTTGTGTATGTATTTTCATCTAGTATTTTGAAGAAGTTTCTATTGCTACACATGTGCGAGGAAGCCCCTGAGTCAATATACCAGTCCTTATTTGTACTGTCATTGGATAAAGTGAAACAGTATTCATTTACACCTTCCTTATCTTCTTCTACTACTTTAGCATTGTGTGTCTTTGATTTTTCAGGGTTATTTGATTTCCACCCAAGTACTTTCTGCAATCTTGTTTCATGTGACGGACTTTTACAAAAATAGCATATAACTGTATGCCTAATTTTGTCCTGATCTGAAGAGTTCTTTACATTTTGATTATCATAATTACTTTTGACTTTAAGCACTTGTTCACTGTCAGATAATATGTCTTTACTGTTCCTTCGGTTTGATTCCTCAATTAACTTGTTCTTTACTAAAGATAAAGTTAAATCTTTTCTGGTCTGTTTTCTAATGCTGTGATTAGTGTGCTGAAACTTTCTAAACTACTGAGCAACAAGGCAATAAGCAAATTTTCCCAATTGTTTCTCCTAATTCAGTAAGTTTTTCTGTGAGGGTTTCCATCTCATTGATGTGACTTTCAATCGTCTTACTTTCATTAAACCTTAAAGAACAGATTTTCCTAAGGATACTTACTTTATTAGGATAGTGTAGACTTTTGATGGTAACTTTCCAAGGCTTTCCATACTTCATGAGCTGACTTAAGTTTCCTTATGTGTATGATTTGGTTGTCCTCAACAAGTAAACCAATGATTGCTCTAGCCTTTCCATCTCTTTTTAACCCAATTAGCATCATTATCCTTTATTTCATCGTCTTGAACAATATCCCACAGGTCTTCTTTAATCAACAATAATTCTACTTTATATTTCCAGAGGTAGTAATTATCATTGTTCAATTTAGCAATGTTAAATTTGTCTGCCATTCTTTAGATTATTTATGCCTTGATTTAGTTTACCTTATTATTCCTTGAATTTCCATAGTGCTGGGCCCATAACCTGTTGGTGTTTAATAAAACAACTTTTGACTTTTAACTTAATACCTTAATGCCTCCTTATTACTTTTAGAAATAAAAGTATATAAATTTAGCAACTTTAGAATAAATATTTATTTTCATTTTGTAAACACAAAACATAATGTTTATAACATTAATTATTTGAAGACTAAATATCAGCTGCATGGCACAGTAAAATGAATTTGTAAACTTGCACAACTATATTATATAACAAATACTGCCCTGGAGATAAACTGTATAAGCAAAGTTTTTGTTTCATGGGATTAAAGATATATAAATGTTCATATTTAATTAATTTAAATAGTAAATTTTGTCAAGAAAACTCTAAATGAGCTTGTTTTTGCATGAATAATACTTAATTTGAAACTCAAGCTTTTCTTTTAACAAACTCGACTCAAACTAAAAAAATGATACCTGATACCCCACAACAGTATAATTTTCTAAATAATCAAATAAAATTAATAAATTTTATTGAAATTGCCTTTCAGCGAGATCCAAAAGCCTCCATCCCAGCCAAGAAAGACTGTCCTAAAACTTACTTCCCATTAAAAGTTCCTGCTTGTAGTAAATTCTACCCAATTTTTGGCAGGAAATTCCTGACCCCTGGGACCCATCTTAGAAGTAGGTATGATCTAAAACTTATATGAATGGTTTAGATCATACATTCATCATTTTATGCACAACAGATATGAATGTTACCTCTCATGACATGTCTGATGGTCTTGAGAGATCCGCCACGCAGATTAATCAAATGCACAACTCTCTGTTTGACCGAGCCTAGACCTGCTGTACACACTTCCAGTATGATGTAATCTATGAGCTGCAGTGTGAACAGCCCTCCTTCCAGACTTGTAGTTTTCATCCTCGTATCTTCCTCATCATTCGCCTTGAAACATAGAAGCAGAATACTTTTAGTAGCGGTTCTTTAAATTAAATCATTTGACATGTTCTCTTATTATCACAAAACTCGAGGATGGTCTAAAACTTTACTACCTACAACAGTCGAATCTCTTTTACCTAAGATAGTCCAAAATGTGCAGCAACAATAACAGGAGGTTCAGTAACTACCAAAGAATGATCAGTAACAGAAAAAGAAGATTCCAGTCGACTATGAAGAAGGCAAAACATATTGAATCGAAAGACAATAGGGACTGGAAAAGGCAACGATCATTCAGAAAGGTCCCGAACCAAGGTTACGGACCAATGAAGGCCAAATTTTAAGAAGGAACTCATGGTTTTGAGAAAGACTCTTTAGAAAGGGAGAGGAAATAATATTATTAATCACATGCTTTTAAAATAATTATATGTCCTTAGTTTATAAACATTGAGTTAATTTTTAAATATATTCCAAGATGTCTTCTTATTAAATATTATTTTATACTTATAAGGCATATACCAAGACCCACTGTTAAGGAAAAGCAAATTTTACTCATACTGATTAAAATACTCTTTGTACATTTGTGCTCACCTTTCTTTTACTATCTATGACGGCATCAATTTCTCAACTTTGTCCAAGTACTTGAAATGCAACTCCAGTAACCTGTCAACCTTCTCGTGGTCATTCTCCGTGAACTTGCTCAGAAGTCTCTGTCTCTGTTGCCCTCTGCAGTTGTGCAGCATACTTGCTATGATTGACACTACATGCTCTGCCAACACAACCAATCATTAACACAGTTTATCATATGAATCTTGTTTAAACCAACTTCTTTTGATGCAACTTTTTGCAAGTTATAGCCTTTTTGCAACTAGGCCAGACCTGCCAACTAATGTTGCTTAAAGCCTGACTTAACACTTCTCACAATTCCACCAGTACAAATATAAATTGACCTATAATTGCATTGAACCTTTCATAAAAATTATTGCTACTTGCTGTCATTTTTACAATCCAAAATGTAGTGAGCGCACTGGCCATTACAAAGCCTACTGCATCGACAGGTACATACATAGTTTAGTAAGACTAAACAGCGTGAATTGTACCACAAGCACAATTCAATATCTGAATAGATACTCGTGAATGATTCATAATTACGAGGGTCATCCAGAAAGTAAAGAACGATTACATCCTGCGCCGCTCACACCCTCACCACTGCGAAAGGCAGTGCATCGCTAGCTACACTCTTCCTCTTCAGTTTGAGTGTAGGTTCGTTGCTGTGTGATTCACAACTCAAAGAAGCTAAGAAATCCTGACTCATGTTTTTGGCGGCAAATGAGTAGAACATGGGTATGGAAAAACTGGTCCCACGCTAAAACCAGTGACTTGAAATCCATGGCGCATCATGTAGAAAAGTAGAGGAAGGTTCTATGAATTTGTAAATAAAGTTTTGTGTTGATATATTTATTTTTTATTTGACCATGCCAAAGCTTTTCTTTAAATCTTAATTCAGTTAAAATTCAAGGGAATGAGAGTTGTTGATACAATTATTTAATTAAGTTATTAAGATAAACAGACCGTAAAATTGTGTACCTTCATGCTCTTCCGTAGTTAAGACTTTTCTCCTGTTTTTCTTAGGGTTTTCATGAAGAGCGGAATATTGCACGGAGACCAAGAATATCAACAAACTTGTTGCAGTTATCTTTTCCATCTGGACCAGACATCGCATGGTTTAGAACCTTCAAAGATCCGCTATGGCTTAATTTTTCTCTCTAAAATGCATGAACAATAATTTTGTTAAATCAAGGGAAACACACAGAATTTAACACAATGTTAAATTGGACTACAAATCTGAGATTGTAGTCCCATAGTCATGTTAGATGAAACTGAAGAAGTCTACACAGTTAAATTCCTTGGAATACACCTGGCCTTAGGATTATAAATAAATAATGTTTTATTGTCGTAAAACATACAAGCATTGACAAAGTCGCAATATACGGTCCCAAGACATTGTCAACAATAATTGATTATTATAATAATACAAAATTAGCAAAAGGTAAATAAACATAAGAAAACATATAATGAGCTTACATAAATACAACCCGTAATATTAAAAGTTACAGGCATATAAAAACTTAGTTAAAGAATAGAATGGATTGTTCAAAATCCATGTGTAAATTTAGTTTTGAAGTTATTTAAGGAGTATTTTGTTATTACTTTTAAAGTTTATTATAAAGGTGTCCAGTAATTATGGGATCAAACTTCACAAGGTGATTTGTTAGGTCATAATAAACAAAAATTCCTATAAAACATAGGCCTATCTCACTTAGTTTTCCATCTGTCGGTGTTTTTCACTAAAAACTTTTTATCTCTCGAGGTCAATTAAGTTACAAATTTCAAACTTTGCACACTAGTATAATTAGTACTAATATTTAAAAATAATTTTGACTAATTTTCACTTCCAGTTCGGTTTAAAATTGCCGCCATATTAAATTTTCTAAGTTTAATATCTCAAAACCCTTAAACCTAATACACAAGACTAACAATATGTGGCAAATGTGTTTATAAACATTTTAAAACCAAGTGTGTTGTTCTGCAATAACTAACAACGGAACAAAAGTTTTCCTGAACACTGTCCTCTATTTACATTTGAGAAACATAAGTAAATAAATAGTCCATAGGCCAGCAGACCATTATTTTGGGGTAAACATTTTTTTTGAACCATGGTTAGCAGTAGTTGTTAGGATGTCGAAAAGTCATCTCAAAATGGTAGCTATTGGTCAGCCAGGCCAATCCAAGATGATGGATGTAGAGTTTTTATTAAAACAGCTATATAGTCAAAATGACATGTTCAATATTGATTTTAAAATAATGCTAATTGAACTTGCTACAAAGATAAGCTTTAATAATTAGTAGAAAATTAACTAACTATAAGTAAATGAAAACAAACTTACAAAATATTAAAATATTTGTAATTTGACCAAAAAAGCTGCTTGATTGAAAACTACACAAATTGTGTAGGACCTAGAAAGGAACCTTAAATACATTTTGTAGCCAAACAAATTACCTACAATTTGGTCTATAACAAGTAGTAGTAACTTTCAAGACAAAGCCGACACGCAGCTCCACGATAGCGCAATTTTAGTCTTATACACATTTTGGCAGCCATCTTGGGTTGGTTTATTCGATGTTATTTTTAGTACAAACATTGATGCTATAGTTATGTATGTTTATACCAAAATTCATAAAAATTGAACCTTAAACATAGCTGTAATTATATTAAAACATCTCTTTGAAAAATACCCTCCCACCTTACATGGGGATTTAGGTGACCGATTTTGCTTGTTTTCATTTTAGTGAATATAATAAGTAATAACCTAAGGAAGATATAAACAAAATTTCATCAATATTAATTTCTAAGTACTGTATGACTTAACTTTGTAAATTAGCACTCAACATTGTATGTACAATTTTAGCTCAACAATTCACAGTATTATTCAGGCTAACAATACTGTTTGTTTTTGTGAGCTGGTTTTAAAGAATCTCATAATATAGTTTTTAATTTTACAGAAAGTCAGAAACGATCCAAATTTTAGATACAGCTAAATAACTTGCTCATTGGAGTCTTACATATCGGACAGTCTGTTTCAAAATGGTGGGTGGACATTCAAAGTTTTGATTTGCCTATCAGTTTGGAGCAATACCATAATTGAATTCAAGGTTCGCCCTGTATAGGAGTTTTACTTTCTTAACCGATAAAAATAACTCCCATTGCTCTAGAACCTACCATTTTAAAGTAATTTCTGTTTAATTATTTAATCCAAATTTCTGCACTTTGACATTCAGAGCACTGAGGGCCACCATTGGAAAGTCGTAAACTATAAGTTTTGCAGGAAAATTTAAATAGGGAACATTACCTAGTTTTATACCAGTATTAAAAAATATGAAATGTTTTTCAAAAAAATTTCCAATATGACGCCAACATTAAAAATCATATCAAAACCCACATTTTTTGATGATTTTGGATTGGTGGTATCATTTTAAGACATTTTTATTCTTGGAATTTTTTTATATCAGTTAAAGTTACAACAAATGGCATAGATCAGCAGTTCCCAGCCTTTTAGCTTATGGCCCAGTAATATTAGTTTTAAATTTCGAGGCCCATCCCGATTTTATATGTATAAAATATATACATTTTAAGTGGCACCAAAAGGTTGTATAAATAGTATAAATAGCTCACAGTTGCAAATATTTTAATTTTGAAATATTTCGATTCACCATTGTAAAATAAATAAAAACATAACAAAATACATGTATAATTATATATATTCAAATGTATATTTACATTACTGTTCAAACTTAATGAGAATTCTGACAATGTTTATCCCTAATAGATGATCTATATCGATCAAAACTTGACAATATCAGCCTCAAATCACTCTCTACGCTCAATTTGGTTCTGTACTTAATTTTTAAAGATAACGAAAGTAGAAAGGACTCTTTACACAGGTAACTTGTTGAAAATACCATCAACTGCATCAGTGCAATTTTGCCAATTTGTGAGATATTCTCTTCTCACTTTTATTAAAAAAGGAGATCGATGGAGTTGTTTTAAAGCTTAATTTGAGATCCTGAAGATCAATTCATCGCTCTAAATACTGAACAGCCTCTTTTTTTACCTTGCTTTGATAACAATAACAATTTTACTGAATCTTCAAAAGTTTTTTACACTTGTCTAAATCTTTAACTGCAAGGGAAATGTCAATATTGATATTGATTTTAAATTTGTTCTTTTACACTATTAAAGAGAATTCTTAAACTAATATTTCATCACAACAACCGATTTATTTAAAACGCTTTTATTTTGCACTATTTTAATTTTTTCTTGGTTTTGCCCAGCATCTGCGTGCCCAGTACCAAGCTGCCCGATACCCACGTGGCCCGTGCCAATTGGTTGGGAACCGCTGGCATAGATAATTCACATATTTTAAACTCTGTATGGTCATATCTGAATGTTGAACTGGTTGAAGCTGAATCTGAATTTTTACCCATGTTGTGCCAAAATGTACAGTAGTAGGAATAGTTAAAATCAAAAAGTATAACTACCTTAACATGAGATTCATAAGTTGGAGACCTTCTCCTAGAAACTTGTCTTTGTTTGCTGTCACAATCAGACTGGAGCAGAGACAATCAAACAAGTTCTCCATCATCTCGCCTCCGGTGGACTGTGGGTCGTGGGCTTGTAGAACTGGAACATCATTCATTCTTTAATTTTACATAAGTGTGAATGGGATAGACTTCTTCATTTTCAAACTCTAGATAATCTGGATTTTTTCGGGACATAATTGCAAACTATATTAATAATCTTTTTCATTTGACAAATGTGACAATGACTGTTGATAGCTGTAAGCACAATAGTTGATCAGAGCAGTGATCATTAATACAAGCATGTGTGGATGACCATAATTCACCATTTGGGATCTAAGCATTAACTTATTCAAAATTTAGGGCTTACGACTAATGTCAGCAGTGACTACAATAATGAAGCAATAAGTTACCCGCCTTGAAAATTCACAAAAGCATTTTCCTGCCTAAACCAGTAGAAACTGGAATTTCCCACAAATGTTCTGGACCTGAACATTTCTAATTTTACATCACTACAGTACATACAACTGAACAAAACATAGGTTAAAAATGAAATATTCTTGATGTTATCTACATTTACTTTGTGGTATTCATTACAGTGCAGTCTCTATAATCCGCCGTTCACATCCGACACGCCAGTAATCTACATGATCTGTGCCCAACCAACTACCTTGTCTGTTGCTGTTTGACGATGTCGCATGTATTGATTACTTCAGTTCACTGCAGACAGCCAGAGAAAAGTGCATTGTTCAATACTATTCTGTGCTTCCGTTTAGTAGGGGCCGTGAGATGTTGCAAACATGTAAACATGTTACTTTGACAATAATTAAAAAATTGCAAACATGTAAACATGTTACTTTGACAATAAATAAAAAATATGTGATTTTAAAAATATTAGAAAGTGGTGATAAGCTAGCTACCCTATCCAAGGAAATCAACATCAACAGATAAAAATTCATGCACATAAGGAAGAAAAATATTGAAATTGAATCATCCTTCAACGTAAGAAAGATTATTTCTGGCAAATTGAGTCTTTTAGAGAACCTCCACTAATCCGGCGCTTCTGATCCCGATATAGGGTCCGATTAGTGAGATCGTACTGAACTATAAAATGAAAGCATTTTGTACTTTTTAGTACAAGCATTTAAAACTAATGTGGTAAAAAGTACACAATGCTTTCATTTTACGGTCAACTCCCGATTAACCCTGATAAAGTCGTGTTGAGGCTTCCCGCAAAATAGCGGTTAATCCGCAAAAACTCAAAATTAATGTACAAGGTATATAAAGACGTAAACAACTAAAAATGAGGATAACAGATTTCAGTGAGCAGTGCAAGTAAAATCTAGTCATTAATTCTCATGTACTTTAGCACCACCCAGTCGGGCGTGGGTCTTACATATAGCATTAGCAATACAATAGCATTAGTTCCATGGTTTTAGTTAGCTACTGAGTGATCAGGAGCTCTAGCGTCAAACTCTTGACAGGTCACGGTTCCCACAGCAACCAGAAAATGGCGACAAGATGGTGACGGGGTACATGTTAGTGTTTATGTTGTTATTGTTATCTTACTTTTGTATATCACCCTGACACTGTTGTATCACCAATGCTCAATGTTATACTGGTTGCACATTTGTTTATCACTGAACCACGATCAATGTTTTGCATCAAGTTTTGATGTATTGTCAGTACGACCTGTTTACATTTAGTAGACATCGTTTCTCAATCACCAATAACCACTCCGATAAAAAAACAACTCCTGCAACCGCACTTAAATGTATATGCCCTCTTATACCACTGTCAAAACCTTAAATAGGCCTAATTAGTCAGATTTATTGGTGAGGCGGATGGGTAATTCTGATTGGTGGGAAGAATTGCTATTTTTGGACTAAGATTGACAGGGGAGTCAAAGAAAACAAGCAAGGTCACGCGAGACACTATTATAGTCTGTTTTGTGAGGGTTGGCAACATTATATTTTGTCTCTGTTTGATGTAGCGGTTAATCGGGAGTTGACTGTATACAAAAATTAAATAATCTAGTCAGTACTTTCACAGCAAGCTATATTCTACTTTACCGGTTTTTTTTCTTACCTGTAAAACTTTGGCTAAAACTAGCTTCTATTTAAATACAATGTTTTTTTCACATTGACCTATTTAAGTAAAAATATACAGAGATCATGCGTAAAAATTGTACTGACTAAAGCGTAGGATTGATATAGCCCAATACCAGGGTTGCCAGTCAGAGAAACCTGGAAAACAGAAAAGTCAGGGGATTTCATGTGTCTAGTCAGGTTATTTTGAAACAAACAAAAATGAATTTGTCAGGAGAGTTTATAAACTTTGTAATGCAGTCATTTCTTGTAATCAACTTATCTTTTGGTTAAGACAAAATCCTCCTTAAGTGTATGTTTAACAAGTCTAAATTATTCTAAATTATACAGTGATTTTTCTTATTATCTTGATGAATGTAAAAGACAGACATAATCCAGACTATTGCAAAATCATGACTGGGAAAGTTTGGAAAATTGCCTGAGAAGTGAGGGAGTTTCGTCTTGAAAAACGTAAGGCAACCTTGGATACGATTGATGAAGGTTACATACCGCAAGTTGTTGAAGCAGCACGCCAATGCCGCCTATGTTGCCCAGCAGAGTCTTGTTCTCCAGTGAGTTCTGTAGCAGGATGGAGAGGATCTCGCTGACGTACAGCTTGTTAGCCGAACGGACCCTTGACTCTGAGTCTCTTCAGCAGCCACTGCATCAATCCTTGCCGCACACATCCCGCCCACCTCTGGCCGGAACTCCAGAATATTCTCAAATATAGCTGCACATTGAACCACACAGTATATTTAACTGTAAATAATCCTTAATCATATATGGTATGTTTTTATCTTTGATAAATGTTGGTAAACCTGCACTATATTAATATATTTATTTTTTGAGACCAGAAGCTTGAGTAAATTTTTAAAGATTCAAGATATGTATTACACTATAGTCTTAGAATAATACAACCAATTATAGCCCAATTATGTTAGATGCTATAGTAGCTTACCATCTCGTTTATTTGTATTTAGTAGTTGAAATTTATAATTACGTACTATTACTGATAGAAATTAGATTTAATCTTGAAAATTTATGTCAAACTTGAATCATCAATATTGAAAAATAACCTAAGCTATAATATAATTCTCTACTAACAGTCAAATTCAATAAAGAATAATGTAACAACTTGTAAAAACTATTTACAATGTTTTCACCACCAATTATCGAAAGTAGAAGTAGGGTTGTAATAATAAATAATTTCAAGTGTTTAATTAAGTTGTTTGGTTGCATAAGACATCTTGGGAATATACTAGATCCATTATAGTAATAAATTTGATAATAGATTCCTAAATGATGTATGAACAAATTACCTACTTAGCATTTATAATTCAGTACAAATTAAGACTTAGGTCCATTTTGTTATAATAGTAAAGTAAACTGGTACGGCAGCCATAATATATCATTAAAGATATAAACATTTTAATTTTTAAAATAATTGTTCTAAGCCATAATAGTGTTAGTTTGGCAAGTATCAAAATTAGAGTGTGAGAGCAGGCTCTTAAAGGTCAAGGTGAGATCGAAAGAATCAGCCAAGATTTCAAGAATCAAAATCCAAAACAAGAAATGTTTAATTTGATAAATTACTGCCTGTTCTGTACTTATTATAGTGCATATGGAAATAAATAAATATAATACAATTTATTGTCATTACATATATAATCAGCAATAGACAATGTCACATAACGTCATAGGCACAAAGTGTGTCAAAGACACAATGCTTAATGATAAATGGAATATTGCCACAAAGTTTAAATAAAAATAAAATGTACACTTCCCCATTAATATACATTACACATAAATTGAGAAAAATTGATACATCAACTATAAAAACTGATTGATACTGATAAAGTTAATATTTTGTAACTGTAGAGAAATAAAATTACTAAACAAAATAACATATATTACATGTAATAAACTTACAAACTACTTTAAACATGTTCTAACTTAAAAAAAAATCATTCTACATTCAATCAAGCAACTCTTTTAAATCATAAAATGGATGAAGTAACAGCCATTCATAAATATTTAATTTAAATTGTTCCAATGAAAGTTAAGGTTAGATCTTGCCAAGATACTGGGAGTTTATTACAATAGCTTTGGACCAACTACCTCATAACTATTGATTGATTTTGATAGTCTATAGTGTTTAATATAAATATGTTTATTACTTTGTACTATATGAGTGAACACTATCTCTACAGTGCATTTCCGGTAGCTTTTTTTAATGTATATTAGTACTGAATAAATATATGTTAATTACTGTCATTATTTTAAGTTGGATGAATAAAGGTCTACAATGGGTCCGGTCTGGTGAGCCAGTAATGACCCATTACTCTTTTTGAAGAATGTCGTTTTAACATACAATTACCTCAAAGCAAAATACCATATGCCAGTATGCTGCTCTGAAAAATGAAAATAAGATGATCTGACATAGTTATAAGTACCTTGTAAGATCTCTTAAAAGATAAATTACCCTGGACAATTTAATACCACTGATAATTTATATGTTTTTCCCATGTCAATTTATAATCAATGTAGACACTCAAAAACTTGACACTATTTAAATCATCAGAAGGTGGTCTATCCCTTAAACTAAAGGTAATTTGTTGTGATTTACTATCATTTAACAAAATCCATTAGCCCTAAACCACACCTGACGCCATATAGCATCAACTAAGAGTTTAAGATCATTAAAGTCATTGCTGTAATTTAAGAAAAGTAGTGTATCGCTCATGAGCACAATCGCATTACTTTGTATAAATGGTGGTAGATCATTTATCATAATACAGCTGTATTTAAATTGTTCAGAAGCATTTTAAATCTATCTAAAATAATACTCTTTTCAAGCAAGAAAATTACAACCACTTGACTAATTTTGAGTTTTTCAAGAAGAATCTGCACTTTCTCGTCGCAGTACTGAAAGAGTTTGCCTCTAGGTAATAATATTGTATAATAGTTCATAAATCTAAAATTTTATTGAGCTAACCTAATCAAAATAAATAACATTAGCCTTTTTTCAAAAGGAAAGGCAGCTGTTCCAAACAATTTCTTTATTTACATAATTTAAAATGTCACTGAGCAAAACTCAAACTAGATCTCAATCAAAACTATCTAATGCAACATTTACTTCTGAACCAAATATCAAAATCATGAAAAAAGAAATGGATGGATTGAAAATTGAAATTGCAAAGTTAAAAAACAAACTTAGAAACTCAAAATTGAAAGAGAAATCATTAGAGACTAAAAACAAGTACAATAATGATAAATGGCTAGGCGATGAATATATTAAAGCACATTTTGATTCATTCTCTAGTTACATTTCCAAATTCCGAAAAGACATTATTCTTATAAGCCCATCAACATCACAATTATTGAAAGAGACTCCTTTTTATAGCATTTTAGAAACCTTAACATCCTTATCCTTTGACTCTTTTAATATCGCTTTTTTCTGTGTCAGTGATTTTACAAATAAGACCAATCCCTCTCAAAGTAGGCTAAAAACAAACAACTCAATTGGCAGAGGATCGCATTGGAGTTTATTGGTATATAACAGAAATAAAAGGATGTTCTATCACATGGATAGTATTACAGGCAAAAATGAGAGACATGCAAGACAAATAGCCAAAAATGTAAATTGTGACTTTGGATTTGAAGAACTGCCGACTATACAACAAGAGTTTGGATATGAATGCGGTGTACATGTCATTGTAAATGCTAAGCACGTAATTGATATTTTAATCAATGGCAATGACCACTTAAGGCATTTATTTCAAGACATCTGTGCAGATACTACCAGGAAAGAAGAAGTTATTGAGTTAGCTGAACTGAGCATAAGTAATGAAGACGATTCGATGGGTTTCACTACTTTGGACGGTCCAAAAAAAACAGGTTTAAAGTCTAAATACAACAGGAGTTTGACAAACTGTAATATACAAAAACCCCATCGTACTCATCCATCAATGAATTCTCCGAGTAGGCCTATATGTACAAACAGATTTGCTATTTTTGAAGAGCATGAAGAACCAAAGACACTAGGAGAGAAACTCTTAAACGATATCCCACAAACTACTCATAAGAAGGTAACTAGTAGTAAATGTAGCCAAACAAATAAGTCTTTGCTTAAAGTTAGTCAACTCAAACCTCAAACTAAAATACTTAATTCATTCAATTATGGATGTAATAAACCTAAAATAAAGATATTATCTGATAGTCACGGCAGAAAATTGTCAGCAATTTTAAATGAAAATCTTGAAGGGAAATATGATGTAACAAGTATTGTAAAACCTAATGGTAAAATAAGTCATGTACTGGAAAATGTTTCGGAGGAAGCGAAAGATATGAATAAAGAAGATTACTTAATACTTATTTGTGGAACTAATGATCTTGCAAGTAGGTATACAAATGCTGAAAATCTAACAAATGAAATTGCAGATAAGCTGAAATGTATTAAAAATACGAACATTTTGTTATCCCCAATTCTGTAGAGGTATGACATTCCACATGCAAATAGGGTAATAAATAATTTAAACTACCAATTAAAAAATCTTGCTAATATACATGAAAATATGTACTGCATAAGACTAAATAATGTCATTAACCGTACCTCTTATACTAGGCAAGGTTTGCACTTGAATAATTTAGGTAAACTACATTACTCTTCAATCATTTCAAACACAATCAACAATATAAATAAGATACGTCAAAACCATATCCCTGTACGGGTAACTTTTAGGAATAATTTTTTAGAAAAGACCCTTTCATCAAAGGTAAAGTTCAAGTGTTTGATAAATGTGAATCTTGCTTGTTGATTAAATTAAAATTGAAAAAATATTCTGTTCTTCAACCAGTTATAAACATGTTCAAGAAATGTCAACAATAGTTATGTCTCACTTTTAACATTCAAGGAATAGCAAACAAAGAAGATGAATTAAGCATTTTTCTTGAAAAAGTAGTAGGATTAAAACTTGTTTTAATAACTGAGCATTGGCTGAGTGATGAAAATAAACAATATCTAAATAGAATAAGTAACTTTGCCTTAAATCAGGGTTTTACAGAAAAACAATAAAGAGGCGGATCTTGCATTCTAGTACATGAAATGAGGTTCTTGAAAGAGCTGACCTTTGTAGGCTCTCCATTGAAAATATAATAGAAATTTCAGCTATTGAAGTCTTATCCAAGAATATACTATGTATATGCATCTACAGAACCCCTATTCAGTCAACATGGAATTGTTTCTTCAACAAATGGAAATATTACTAGAACAATTATTCATAAATAAAATGCGTATAAATTGAAAACTCTCATCGGTGGAGACTTCAACATAAACCTATTCCAAAGTACTTTGACATCTAGGTTTTTGAACATGTTGTTGTCTTCGGGTTGAAACCCAACATTCACTGTCCAACGAGAGAAACGCACAACTCAAGTACCTGCATTGATAATATATTTACTAATTTTGAAGTAAATACATCATATACTTTAGATGGTCTCTCAGACCATAATTGCCAATTGTCGTTTTAAAACAGAAGAAGAACTGTGAGTAAATATGCTGTTGAATAAAAGAGTAATCAATGATCAAGTATTAAAAACATTTTGTGAAGAACTCAGCAATGTTGATTGGTCTAAAATTTACAAAATATGTGACGACTTGAAAGTAGTTGAAAACATAGTTGAAGACAAAAAGTGAGACCATTATTAACAACAGTTTTAATATGTTTTTGAATTTATTTACTAATGTCTTGAACAAGACTCTTCCTATGAAGAGATGTATTAATCGAAAATTAAAAAAGCATTGGATAACAACTGAAATAAAGGATCTAAAAGAAAAGAGACGCCTTTATATGGAAATAAAAAAAACCAATAATATTAATACTAAAAATGAATTCAAAGCTCTGTCCTCAATGTTAAAAAATATGGTAAAGAAAAGTAAAATAAAGTGCAATGATTCTTATATTTTAAACTCTAATAATACCAAAAGCAGTCTGGACCATTGTTAAAATGAGCTAGAATTCAAAATCAACTATAAAAAAATAAAGTTTCTACTTCTGATCTAGTGAATGATTTTAATGAGCATTATTGCAATATAACAAACTCATTGAACCTTCAACCTGACTGTGACAAAGCAATTCAATTTATGAGTAAATTTATGGTTCAAAACCCAAATTCTTTATACTTAGAACCTACGACAGAAGAAGAAATATATAATACAGTAAAACAACTCAAAAATAAACATCATCAGGCTGGGATGGCATTCTATTAATTTAATCAAGCAATCCATCAATAGTATAAACCTTATTTATGTTTTATTTTCAACTTATGTCTTACATGGAGTTTTCCTGATTCGTTAAAAATTAGTATCATAAAACCGATAGTGAAAATCAAAAATGTTAACACCATTGAAAATTTCAGACCTATTTCAATTCTGCCATGCATTTCTAAAATACTTGAAAACTTATACATTCAAGAATTGTATCTTATATAAATCAATTTAGTCTGCTCAATGAAGAACAATTTGGATTCCGAAAAGTAAGTCAACTTTAGATGCTATATCACGATTAATGGATTCCATTTATACCAATATTGATTTGAAACACTCAACTTCGACGATACATGTGATCTGTCAAAAGCTTTTGATTGCATAGATCATAAGATTTTGTTAGGAAAATTAGAAGTTTTGGTATTCGAGGCATAGCTTTGCAGATAATTGAATTTATTTAAAAACAGGACCCCAGGTGGAATTCTCAACACTGAAAATAAAGCAAAAATCAAATTGGAAACAAAGTTTATCGAAAGGTGTTCCTCAAGGGTCTATACTGGGACCAGTGATGTTTATTTTGTATGTTACTGATTTACAGTCATGTTTAACAGCAAGTTCTATTGTTCAGTATGCTGACGATACCTCAGTGGTTATACACAGCAGTAAACAAGAAGATCACAATATGAAGATTAACAATACATTTTAGAACTAACCAATTGGTTTTCAGTAAACGGATTGATGCTAAATATGAATAAACCAAACTGTTAAATTTTCAAACAAAAACTCTAAAGAGACTAAAATGGAAATTAAAGATAACAACTGCAATATAGTTGGTGCCGTAGTACTTGGCATCACAATTGATCAAAACTGAATTGGAATAAGAATATAGAAAATCTTTCAGTCCTCTGTTACAGTTTAGAATTTTGTCAAATTGTGTCAGTCCTGAAATTTAAAACAACATACTTTATTTTCAAAGTGTTGGTCTACTGTTTACCTATATGGTTTCAATCTTCAATTAATCATCAAAGAAAAGTTTTCAAAGTCCAAAAACAGCTGTTAGAATAATTAACAAGGCAAAATCAAGGAGCCCACTTATGAGCTATTTAAACAATCTCAAATACATACAATTTTCAATCTTTTGTAATTGAGCACGTGAAATGTTATATGAAACATAAAGAAGAAATACTTGTAAATAAATTTAATAGTTACTATACAAGAAGAAAAGAAATTATAAATATCCTGCTCATACTATGAAAATGTTTCAAAATTCCCCATCCCACATGACTAGTAAAATTATAAATACTTTAAACAAGAAATATGAAACCATAGAAAATGATAAAGATATACAATTATTAAAAAAATAAACTATTACTGGCTCCACTTCTAAGCTTTGACATTTTTTGAAGTTGAAATTAAGGAAGGGTGCAAGACAAAATAATATTGGGCCACCATTAGATTGTTTGTGGAAGTTTTATTTTGTTATTTTACTACTTTTATTATTTTTTTTAATTGCTTATTGTTTTAGCTAATTTTTTTTATTTTTATTGTTATATTATTTTTTTTTGTTTTGTTTTATCCATATTATTTTTACACGTTTATTAAGTATTTTGTACTTGCCTACACGTTAAGTTTTTTGGCAATAAAGTCGATTACTTATTACTGATAGAAACAAAACGGGCCAAGAACAGACCCTTGGGGAACCCTAATTTGATAGTTACACTAGATTTATCTTTCCCACACATACTACTCTGACCTCGATTTTGCAGTGTATGATTTCTGAGGGTTTATTCACATTCACCAACACCATAAAACTAATTTATTTAGTATCATGCTCAACAATCAAAGGCCTTGCTCAAGTCAGAAGGTGTGGTCGAGCAAAGCCCTTACTCAAAAATGCTTTTTTACTGTACTTGTTATAGTGCTTATATTTTGTTCTGTACTTATTATAGTGCATATGGTTGTTTATGTTCTGTACTTGTTATAGTGCATATTATGTTTTTAATCTTCATGATTTGGTTTGTTTATGTTTGATCTTAAAAACATATATGTTTTGTATTGTTGTGATTTCTATTCAATGTTTGTTTTGATCATTATTACAGTCCATTTATACAAGTCAAACACTTCTCTTTTCTAATTTAGTTTTACAAGTTAATATTTCACTGCACATTTTAAACTTCATTTAGTGTTTTTACTAAAAATTAACACTTCTTTTTTCAATTGTCAAATACCTGGAAGTAATCAAAGTTAAAACCCCAACAGACATCTGAACAATTGGTTGATTATGGTATTCACATGCTGTTTAATATGAGTTTCTTGATTGAACAATTCTTGGAAGATAATCATAAGACTCAGACTTCAGACACTCTACAAAAACTTCTCACTCCTGTTTCCAATGAAGACATATTGACTAAGAGGGCACAGCTCGTCCTCTTGCTCCATAAATCACAACATACTTGTATAAGTAAAGAAACCGTAAAAAGAGTAATATTTTATCGTTCAAAAACAATTTAAAGTGAATTACTCCTCAAACAACAAAATGAAATACTAGAAAAAACAGCAAGCAAATCCATTGTATTGTTGATAATCTCTCTAAAGTAAGGAACTTTGATTTCTCTAACGGACAACCAAATTAATCAGAAAAAGACTCCCCTATTGAATGGTCCTAGTGAAAAAGCACAGTCTTCTAATTTAAAGTTGTTTAAGGTTCCTCAAGGTCACAGAAAAAGTTTAATTTAAAAGGAGTCCTCAACAGAATCAAGTCCAGTAAAGTATAAAACAAATTACAGAAACCTAAGTCAGAAAGGACAACATTTGGAAGGAAGATAAATTTGGGTTTTTATAGTGATAGACGAGACGTATGGAAACATGTTGATGCCATGAAACAAAATGAGCTTACAATCACCAGTACAGTGAAACCCAATGCTCCCCTCTTACATGTGGTTCAATCTGCTTCAATGTCAAAACAGAGTGGGGATGTGGCTGTTATCTTGGGAGGGACTAATGACTTGTTAAAGGATGACCTCTTGCCAGTCTACAAAAATCTAGAGGCAGAACTAAACAATTTATCCCAGAAGAAAACTGTAGTACTCACTACTGTACCCAAAAGATTTGACAAGGGAGCAGCTAACCCAATCCATGTTAAGATTGCTCTATTGAACAATTACATTCGGGAATTGGCGGATCGATCAGGGAGAACACATCTGATTGACCTGGTCAGACTTGAAACGATTCACTACAGCGAAGAGGGAATACACCTAAACCACCTCTGCAAAAAGAAACTAGCTTACATGATTGTAAATACTCTCAAAAGGATTGATCTCAAACAAAAACTGTATGAAAGAAATCATTATATAAATAAACACTTTAGGATAAATGAAACAAATACAAAACTAGTCCTAAAAATGTACCGCAATAACAACAATGTGGCTTTCCAAGGACTTCAGCTGCCCACTCCACATGAGTGCAGGAATTGCTGTAATTTTTCGGGAAGAGTGTGGAAGGCCCTCTACTTCAGACTACCTGGCTGGCCACTTGACACTCCAAAAAACTCCTGGGGAACCTACTATCTACCCCCATGAATAAAACCCCAATATTTCATGAAACCGAATGCTTAAAGACTACGCATCTGGTCTTCAAACAACTGACATATGATTTTAAGAAGAGAGAACATCTCATTTCATCGGTGAGGGGATGTGTACGGGATAAGGGTGAACTGAACACTTTGCAGCTAAAATCTGTGAATTCCAAAGGGACACTGGAGCAACCTGTCCCCAATCAAAATTTCAGTACAGAACACTAAGATATGGCCTTCATAGCAGCTTCATCAGGCATTGCAAAGTGATATTTCTATCAATTTCATTGCCCAGATGACTGCCCCACAACCTGGAGATGGACAAAACACTCAAT
Source organism: Matsumurasca onukii (assembly GCA_018831715.1). NCBI lineage: Eukaryota > Metazoa > Arthropoda > Insecta > Hemiptera > Cicadellidae > Matsumurasca > Matsumurasca onukii. The sequence continues at coordinate 34,360,215 of CM032059.1, read as the reverse complement.
CCTGTGTGACACAAACAAGTAATGGAAAACAATCAGATTCCATCTCTGAAAGTGAGTCCATGTCTCCAGGAGAACAGTTGTCACCTCGAGTATCTCTAGAGCCTCACAGCTATGCTGAAGCCACTTCAAGACCGCAAGTGAGTCTGCGTGTTCCTCAACAAAGAATATGGACATTGATTCTCATTTCTCACCAATCACCAACATCAGAGACATTTAGCATAAATAGTGGTTTTTTAAGAATCTTTTTTAGGATCAGTGGATAAGAGGAAAATTTCCATGGGTAATTTTATGGACCAGTCAAAAGTATTTGACAGTGTCGAGCACTCACTTATGAGTTATGATTAATAAACTTGGGTCACTTGAAATTAAAACACATGTTTTAACTAATTCAGGTCATATATTTCACAAAACAGATTCAGTATGTTGAAATAAAGCACCTTCCATAGTATATCTGAGTAACAAAAGTAAAATTCCACATAAGAATTTACATAAGAAAGGTTCCTATAAACATGGGTCCAAATTTGTTGCCACCCGTAGCCATTTTGTATTTTTACTTGAAAATTTATATCTCCAGAACGATTTGACCGCATTGCATCTAAACTTGGTAGGTTTATGTGTCATAAGGTGAAGAAAAGATTATTTCATAAAACCCACAGAAACAAAATGATGTACCAGTGGTGTCTAGTACATTTACCAGTTGTAAAAAGACGTAATGAAAATATTAATGTAAAATTTGGAAAATGAGTTTGTATCTTTATGTAAAATTATAAAATACAACTTTTTTACTCTTGTAAAATTTTTTGTATTATGCGCCATTTTCATGGTATTTTAATTTGAAAATTTATACAGTCGCATTTTGTTTCTGTGGGTTTTATGAAATAATGTTTCTCTAAAATTTAACTTATTACACATAAACACCTACCAAGTTTGAATGCAATCGGTTAAACCGCTCTGAGATATTTTTAACAATGAAAATTGGTAATGTAGGCCTACCAGTTGTAAATTGACGTAAAAATGAAAATATTAATTCAACATTTGGAAAATGAGTTTGTATCTTAATGTAAAATTATAAAATACAACTTTTTTACTCTTGTAAACTTTTGTATTATACCAATTTAATGGTATTTCATTTAAAAATTTAAACAGCCTCCATTTTGTTTCTGTATGGTTTGAAGACATAATTATTTTTCTTAAATTGCCCTTACGACACATAAACACCATACCAAGTTTGAATGCAATTGGTCAAACCGCTCTGGATGTATAAATTTTAAGTAAAATACAAAATGGCTGCACCGGAGTAACGTAAGAATTTTAGGACCCATGTTTATAGGACTTTTTTCATTGTTTTGCATAAGGAACCCACCCTGAAATTTGCCCCTATTTTGAATCACCCTGTATACAGATCAACAAAAATCTAATTGGATGATATCCCATATTACAAAAAGCTATCAGAATTATGTTACTTACGCATGGAGGAAAATAACTCTAAAACAGGGAGGGAAATAAAAATCTTAACAGTACAATCTCAGTATATTATACATATAGTATTATACACTGAATTCAATACTTCAACCGGCACCTTAAACCCTTCTACTCATAATTACAACACTCGAAACCGAGGGGAAGTGGTTCCTATTCATAGACTAAAATTCTACACAAAAAAGCCAACCTATACGGATTTGAAGTTTCTGAAATTGAATCACTCCTATATGTAAGAAATTAACTTTATTTTGTTAAAAAGGTAAATATCTGATTTTTGTAACAATTGTGTAATTTTGACACTATTCACATGTTACTATGTAACTTTTATGAACAAAGAATATTTCACTTTGACCTACCAATTTTTAAGTTTCTAGCTTATCTAGAAGTGGGTAAACATTTGTATATGTCAGTGAGTGAGTGAGTTACAAAGAGGGTTGTATATATAGGGAGAGTCTCTACTGAGTGCATTAATTTTGAATTTTTAACAGTAAATTCTACTGGGTGAAATGGACCAAAAAAATACCTATATGCCTATATTTAAATTTAACCGTTTAGCTGTAATGGCGTATTTTGTGATTTATTTTAACTACATGACTGTGTACTGTTAATGTGACAGTAAAGCCAAAAGTGTGTTAATGACAATAAAGGTAATACTGTTTGAAAGAACATTAAATTTCCTATAAAATGAATACTTTACCAAAATATAAATAACGTCTTTTACATTATGTAAAACGACTTTGAAGTTAAAAAATGTTTGAATATGATGTGTGAAATACTTGATTCTATGTAGAATTTCATTAAATTCACACGAAAAGTAGTTACCACTACAGAAACACAACGCTACCTAAAGTATTGTGAACTCCCTCAGACTCTTTCTTTGACAGACTCGCCCAATCGCCGAGGTTCTGGGTGAGCAGTGCAAAGATTTGTTGGTTGAGCAAAGCGATTAGCGAAGTCCGCCCGCCCTGACTCTCATGGAGAATGTCCACATCCGCCAACTCCCACAGTCACTAGTTAGAACAGCTCACACGGTGACAAGTCAATTGAATTGAATTGCATGTATACTTAACATGACTATCTTAATCCAAATTATTATCCAAATAAAAATCTTTCATTGCATAAACAATATACATTGTATCGCAATCGCCAGTGTTTAAGGTTATCTAAAATTTTCCATTCATTCCCATCAGTATCTTTCAGACATACAGTGGTATTCATTCATTCATTTCATTCATTCAATTATTCCCACTCCAGTTCAATAATCTGTCTGTCAGTTTTAAGAGGTCTCCCAGTTATGTATTGCCTGTGCTGTAAAATGCTTCCTGAGCTAGTATTGTTTTGAGACGAGATTTAAATGCCTTTGGCATAGTGGCACCTTTAATCTAATTTGGAAGTCTGTTGATTAATAGAACTCCTGCCTGTGAAGGCAAACGTTCATGAGTTACCGCCCTGTGTCTCCCAGTTCGTAATCATCCCTGCCTCTCAAGCATTTAAGAGTGTATGTCTCACTCTTACGGGTCGCATTTGGATCTAAAAAGAGACATGTCTCAAGGATATAGAGGCAAGGCAGTGTCAACAATTTTAGTTTTTGAAAGCTGGCTTGCAACGACTCCCAGCTTTTATGATTGTTCATTGCTTGCTTTTGCAAAATGAAAAGCCTAGAAACATTTGCATTGAGCAACCTCCCCACAAGACCAAACCGTAGGTAAGGTGGGTAGACAATTCCAAATACAGAAAAGGGAAACTGAGAAACACCCTTTAAAATTTGTAATTGTAAAACACAGCAGGAACTATCCCATATTCCTGGTGGTACAAGGTATCAAAGGTTACATACCTTAAAATAATTAACAGTCTTTGTAAGCAAACACAAGTACAACTGCAAGGATGGCTTGTGACAAGACCTTTTTATACATTATAAGAGTTTACAACTTGTATAATAACTAACTGTATAGTCCAAAGATGACGCCATTTATTCCTCTACAAAATTACAACTAAAGAAATATGAATATGAAAATTAGTTTTCAGTCGGTTTTAAATTTTAACGAACAATAATGTTTCCCCAACTATGTTTGAATTAACAAGATTCACATTAGCGGACTTGTGTTTACAGACCTGTATCAAGCTGGACAACTCCCACAGAGCGCCTGTGTTCTGTGACAGCAGCTCCAGCATGGAGGGAACTGCGCTGAGTTGCACCCATGACAGGGTACAGGTCGGTACTGTAGCCAATCTCCTGCAGCCACTGCAGTTCCACCTCTGACTCCATGAACCTGTCACAATGAGTCTCAGTCAGTGTTCGACTTACGGCTGTTCAATGAAGAATTGTGTGTCACTCCAGAGCTTATCACTCCAATGGCGCAGGTACGATCCTCATAGTCAACCCTAACAATTTGTTATGTGACTATGCCATAACGCTAGGTAAAGGTTGAGTGGAAGATCACCATATTGACCGTAGTCTTGGGATCACCATATTGACTTTGTCTGTAGCAAAGTATCCAAAGGATTATTTTATTTAAAAACTGTCATTTGATTGCAGCCAAGACGCTTTAAAATTGGCATATTAAGGATTAGTTCATCCCCATTTATCTTAATGGATTATGCCTAAGGGTAATTGCTCAGAAACAAAATTCCAGGATTTTGTTCTACAAAAGAGCAATTAGAATAATTGGTAGGCTTAAGTTTAGAGAGTCCTGCAGGAACATTTTAAATCCTTATCCATATTGCCTTTATGCTCTCAGTACATTTTAGAAACCTTGTTGTTCTTTAGGCTAAGTGTTCTATTGATGTGAACAATTATCAAAATAATTAGTACAACACACTAAATAAAATTATATTCCACCGAACTACCATAGACTTCAGTTATATGATAAACTTCCTGTTGAAGCCAGTAGAATTTATACAATAAACTTCCTGACAACATTAAGTTATTTTTCAAACCAATTCAAATCCAAACTCATAAATTATCTTGCCCAAAATTCGTTTTATACAATTAGAGAGTTTATAGATAGGATAAATTCCATAATTTAATTGTTTAATTAGGCTAAAGTCTTACTTGTGGTAGTTTATTATACTGTCAATAAAACATTATTTATTGTAAAAATTGATTAAACGAATGGTTATTGTTAAGAGAGCACTTTGTTAGAACTTTGCCTTATAAAACAAACTTTACCTTTCAAAGCGATTTTACTTATGGTGATTCTACCATTACCAAAACCAGAAACTTCAAACTAAAAGTAGAAGTTTTAAAATTACCAGAAAATTGTTAGCATTGAAACCTCTAAGAAAGCATTACAAGCAATAACCAGCATTTCCCCCCTAAAAAGAGTTAATAATTAACACAACATTTGAAGTTCATTTGTTTAGGTTATTCTTACTTAAACTTACAGAAATAAATTATTTTTAATAGAGGTTCCCTTGAACTCGATTATTTTGGCCAGTGAAATTATTACACTAATTCCTGATAGTCCCAAAATATTCATAACTTACCCTACTTGCAAAAGTATCCTACAACATTACAAAGTCCACTTAAAATACCCTGCCACCCTAACAAACCTGTTTGAATAAATTCCCACCCTATCTTTTAGGTTTAGTTTGTGTCAGGACATTCCCGTTTCTAAAACTTCTAATGTTTGAGAAGAAACAAATTTTTGTTAACATGATTTTTATGAAATAAATTTAACTGTGGGAATGTTTTGCATTGTCTTTTGAGTTTTGACAAAGAACCTTGGAACACCTGTTCACCAACAACAACTTGAATAAGTTAACTTACTTCTCAGGCATATCAGGAAACTTAATCCTCATCTCTTGATTCTTCAGAGTCCGCTTTTCAAATTGTAACACCATTCGCTTGAGTGTGGTTTCATCCAAAACATCTCCCTAAAAGTGGATTGTGCTCACAGTAACTATGATCTGTTTTGCAATAGACGCTGGTATAAGCTACTGGTAGCGTTTTGAATTAGCTGCATTTAAAAGTATTAGACTATAGTAGATTTTTCAAGCTACTATACATGCATTTTTTTCTGACTAGTTTATTTAACAGGGAGGCAAGGAAGGATCTCTGCAGAGGAATTTTGAATTCCATGAAACTGCAGTGGAAGGAGGTCTGTGAGAGTGTTAATGAAGATGTCTGGGGGAATGGGTATAGGATTGTGATGAAGAAATTCGGCAGGTCCCTACCGGTCTTGTCATTGCAGACAACACTTCATGTTGTGGAGGCTCTATTCCCAATACATCCTGCTGTTAGCTACGAAGAGATAGCAGCCACAGAAATACCGCTGTTCACTGAGGAAGAATTGCAAGAAGCTAGCAAGAAGATGAGAACAAAGAAGAGTCCAGGTCCAGACGGGATTCCACCGGAGGCTGTCAAGTTGGCCGCAGAGATAAACCCAGAAAAAGGACTGAACCCGCTCAACAGCACTCTTAGATACGAACGTTTTCCAGAGGAGTGGAAACAGGCAAACCTTATCCTGCTTAAAAAGGATGGCAAACTGGACAACTTACCATCATCATACAGGCCACTGTGTCTTCTGGATACTCTGGGGAAACTATTGGAACATCTTTCTCCTAAAAAGATTAAAGTCTGAAATTGAGCGTTTAGGAGGTCTAGCTGATAACCAGTTAGGTTTCAGAGAAGGCTGCTTGACTTTGAATGCCCTCCAGAGAGTTACATACAGACTTGATAGACTACGCGGCTAACGGTAATAGAAGAACAAGGCGTATTCCAGCAGTGATCACTCTAGACATACGTATATGTTTTATTAGCCAGCCCTTCACCGAATGTTTCAGGACTACCTTAGAGGAAGAAAAAACCTGGTAAGACTGAGAGTCTATGCTTGCAGGTGGAGGTATCAAGTAGAGTGCCTCAGGGGTCCTTACTTGGACCAACGCTGTGGAATCTCATGTACGACAGAGTACTCAGACTCGATCTACCACTTGGGGCATTCCTGGCCATCAGAATGGTGTGCTCTTGGCTGGAGGAACAAGGTTTGGCCCTTGCACCAGAGAAAACAGAAGCTATAGTCATGGCCGGAAGAAGATCCATTGGAAACATAAGTTTTGAGGTGAATGGCACTACTATTGAGCCTTGTAAAAACTAAAGTACTTAGGGGTATGGCTGGACCATCGAAGATCATTCCAAGTACACGTGGTGGAAGCTTAAGAAGAGTGCTAGGGTTGCAGGGTGCCTCAGTCGGCTGATGGGTAACATCCATTGACCCAGTCCAAGTAAGAGAAAACTGCTTTCATCAGTGGTAGTATCCACTGCTCTGTATGCGGCACCAATCTGCAAAAAATCAGCTGAAGATGGACCAAGTCCAAAGGAGAATGGCACTGCGATTCGCAGTGGATACCGCACCATCTTGGCTGATGCTGTTGCCATCGCTAGTGTGCCACCTTTGACACTTTTAGCATTGAAGAGGGCGGATTGTCACTCAGGTATTAGAAAGGCACAGGCCAGAAACATGATGATGACCCGATGGCAAGAAAGGTGGTCAAACACGACGAAGGGAGCCTGGACAAGAACCATAATTCCTGATCTAACCATTTGCTTAGGAGAAGTGGACTTTACCTGACACAGTTCCTCTCAGGACACTGGTCTTTCAAAAGTATCTGTTCAAGATCAAGAAGTCAGCTTCAGAAGACTGCAGGTATTGTGGCTAAGAGGATAATGGGCGGAGCATACAGTTCTCGAATGTGAACGATTGGACCCACTAAGAAGACCTCATTTACTGAAGGTAGGGGCTGAACAAGGAGAACATGGTGCAGAAGATGCTTGGCAGCAAAGATGACTGGGACACTGTGGCTGACATGGTTAGGGAGATAATGAAACTGAACATCACCGGCAAGACTTGACGCTTGACTCAGAGTAAAGTAAAGGAAAGAAATTAATCCATTCGACCTCTGGGCTGAATTAATGACACATTGGTGATTCCAGTTCAGTAGGAGAGAAGCGCAGGAGTTTTGGTGGGTAAACCATCCCAAACAGAAGCTGTCACAATGAGGTCTGAAGAATAGTAAAGCCTATAGTGCGAAACACTCATACCTGAGGTATGTCCAATAAGTTCACAAACTGGTTCAATATGTGCCTTGAGGTTAATCGTGAAAGCTCTGCCCACTACATCACGTGAATACTAGACATCTAAGAAGCCGCTCAGTACTAGTTTAAAAGTCGAAAGCAGTGCCTATCAAGCTGCCAGTGCCAGTTTATTTTTTATTTGTTTTGCTGTTCGTAAAAATGCTGATTGATGAAATCACAAAGCAAAAAATCAACATCAAGTTTTTAGTGAAACTCAGAAAAGGTTCTCAAGAAATTACAGATATGTTGAGGGCTGTTTACGGAGATAATGCCTTGAAGAAAAGGTCCATTTTCAAGTGGATCAAACGTTTCAAAGATGGTCAAGACGCTAAAGGTGATGCAATGCAGGGACGACCTTCAACCTCATGTGTGGATGAAAACATTGTTCGTAGCGAAGCTCTGGTGTCTGATGACCGTCCGAAAACTGTTAGAATGATTGCAGACGATCTTAATTTATGCTAAAGTCATCAGTTCATACTTCATACCGTTTTAGTGGCGCATTTGGGCTTAAGAAAACTCTGTGCAAAATTGTGCCAAAACCGCTGACGCCAGAACAAAAGTTGAAAAAGATTGAATGTGTGAATGATTGGAAGAATTGGAATGGTTGGAAGACTGACGGAAACGAAGGTGAGTTCTTACAGAGAGTCATCACCAGAGAGTCATCACTGGAGATTAACCATGGTTTTTTGAGCAAAATGGACACGAGAGGGCATCACTGGATCACTTGATGTTGATTTGTTGTTCAATGATTTCATCAATCACCATTTTTCACCTAACAGCAAAACAAATAAAATATAAACTGGCACTGGCAGCTTGATAGTCACTGCTCGACTTTTAAACTAGTACTGAACGCTTCCTTAGATGTCTAGTATTCACGATGTAGTGGGCAGAGATTTACATTCCTCAAGGCAGCCATATTGAACCAGTTCGCTAACTTATTGGTCATGCCTCGTAAGAAGCTTTTATATTCTACTAAAATAAATGTATACTACTGCTATACTATATTATTTATCCTAATCTTAAACAAAGGCCCCATTAGGAATTTTAAACGATCTTGGTGCATGTAGGTTTTAAAGCCTGAATATTTTAGAGAATGTCACATTTGTTTATAAAATTACCAGACCCTAAGAGGTTAATAATAAGATCACATATCTGTTGTCAAGAAGAATAAGAATAAGAATATGCTATTTCCTTTTCTTTACATTGTGTTTACATAATTCGCTACTTTTAGAACTTTACAATATAAATATAACAAAAGTAATCCAAAGTCCATTAACCATTGTGGTCTGATTCTAATAAATTACACTTACAATCAAAAATAACTACAGACTAAAAGGAAATATAAATCTTAGGCAGTGCCTGTTTTGAGGTTCCTTATATAAAATCAATTGATTGAAAAAAAGAACTCAGCGAACAAAGAGAAAACAAAATTAATAAATTTTTTCACTATTATCTCTTGTAAACTGTGCTTTACATGATAATAATAATATAAAAATAAGAGTGTGAAAAATAAATAAAATAAATAATACTTCATAATTGAATACAACAAGGTGCTTACTTTCATAACATAATATGTACAAGCTATTTGAACATTTCAAAATAAACACATAAATTTTAAAAGCCCAATTTCTAACAAAATAGACTATAGTATATTTAATAAATAGACATACAGTTAATAAATAGACATATTGTATACAAATCACTGTTGAATGCTAAAAGAAAGTCAACACTACTATTTCCAAAGAAATTTCTTCAATCTAGTTTAAAGATACATGTTCAGAAGAGTTTTACATCATCCGGTAATTTATTATACATCCTGGGTGAAATAAAAATGTAGGTTTTAGTAAAAATGAGTTATTTTATTTCTTTGGAACATAAAATTTTACAATTTCTGTAATGACCTTCTACTTTGGATGTTACCACTTATTGAATGAAACAGTTTCAACACTTTGTATAACAAAATATGTCTAAGTGGTAGAACTTTAATGTGTCTAAACAAAGGGCTGAATGTTCAAATTTATTCTAAAAAGATATTAACCTAATTATATGTTTCTGCTGCATGAAAATTGTATCTAGATATTTTTAAAAGTATTATTCCCCATACTCACAATTCCATATTCCATAATGCTTTGGACCAATGAAAATACAAACACCGAAAACATCAACACATCACATAGATTCCGCAAAAATAAAAAATATCTTGTAACATTAATTAGTTTTGATTTGAGTTTACTGATGTGTGTTTTCCAGGATAGGTCATTATCCAAAATAACCCCTACTTAATTAGTAGACTCCACATGTACATTCATCTTTTACACATATACCTGTGTTCGAAGTTTCAAGGCAAAGGTACACATATATTTAACTTCTGAAAACATTTTGATTTTTCTTAAGCTAAAGGTTGTAATTTTGTTTTTCTGCACTCAAAACCATGCAATTAGCAGTAAACCACCATTGTAGTGCCTTTAAGTCTTCCGCCATTGCTAATTGTAATCAACCCAATCATTTTCATTATACGACAAAGCTATCATCAGCAAAGATGTAAGCCCAACCTAGCCCCAATTGTAGATCATTGACATAAATTATAAACAGTATAATGCTCCCAAGACACCCTTGTGGAACACCACTTTTATCTCCCCACGCTACTTAACACGAATTCACCTTTATCATTGTTTTCTTTTTAAAAGATAGCAACCATTTATAGGCTATTCCTCTAATACCACAAGTAAAGTTTTCGAAGAGTTTTATGATTAACCTGTCAAAAGCTTTTTTATGTCCAAAATAACCCACCTACACATTTTCCATCATTTAAATCCTTATGAACACAATTTATAAAGTTTAATAGCATTTTCCGCATTAGTCCAGATCTAAAACCAAATTGATTGCTACTAAAAAATTTGTATTTTGCAAAACCTACTATTTTCATTAATTTTTCAAAATCTTTGAGAAACATGACACAACGATATTGGTCTGTAATTGTTACACTGTATTTTGATCCAGTTTTAAATATAGGAATTACCCAGCAGTTTTAGTTTAGAAGGAAAAACACCGTTTTAAAACTAACATTTAAGATATAGAGTAATACATCTTTCATTCCTATTCGCTTTCTTTATTAGATCAGAATCTTATTCCATCTATACCTGCGAGCAGTATTATTCTTAAGAGAATTGATAGTTATATATAAGTTCTTTATAAGAACTGGTTCTAGAAAATGGAGTTAATTTCTGAGTTTATTGAAACTTATTTTTTGGTAAATTTGGAATCCTGTCTAAACCATAGTTCCAAAACAATTAAATTTGTCTACTAAGTAGGGTTCGTCACAACTTCATTGTTAATTTCCAGTTTCCTTACTATCCTTCTCCAGCCTGCCCTGTCAACGATTTATCAGTTTCCATGTAGATTTAGAATTACCGCTACATTGTTCAAACTGTTTCTGGTAATATTTATGTTTAAGTTCTTTAATGTCTAAATTAATTTATTTCTAAAGTCAAATAGTATTGTTTAACCTATTATTTTCAGAATGTTTCTTTACTAGCTTAAATAAATGATTTCTTCTTTAATTTTCATGCAAATGTATCCATTAATCCATGGCTTAAGTTTTACAAATGCAGTAGAGCTGGTTTTGATTTCAAATCCTACTTCTAAATATTAAATTTCTAGTATTTCAAAGAAATGGTCGAAAGCTTATCGACGATCAGCTTGACTGTACACAGGTGTCCAGTCCATAAGCATCAATCAGCTGTTCCAACTGAGTGTAATTCTGTGCGCGCAGGCAGGGAGCGAGGCTCGCCTCCCGCCACCCATCACACACACCACCACTTGTACAAGCGAGTGATCGTTATGCCCAAGTGCTTGACACTGGCCTCTACATCTACAATTCGCTATCTGACAACCTAACACATGATCAATGCAAGTTTTGGAGATGTTAGTAACTCTAGTGGGTTCATTTAAATAGTTTCTAGCCCATAATTGCCATTAAATTAATATATTCATCCTTAGCTGATTAAAATAATTTGCATCTAGAATATTGACATTGGCGCCACCAATCAACAACAAGTTTGTGTACTGTTAAATATATTACTATTATGGAATATACTGTTCATTTCCCAACAAAACTTCAGGAGTAAATGACTGTAATCTATATATTGAAAGTAATGAAAACTTTAAGCTCATTAATTCAAAAGACAATAATAATAATCTGCCGATCGACATGGCACTTCATACTGACTTACATTTAATTTTAAAATAAACTATCCTACCGTGCTAAGAAACTTGAATACACATTATAATTTTTCAAGTTGTCACATTAAATACACATTAAATATCTGTTGTCTGGAAGAGTTAAAAGTTGTATCATACTTACTAACCTATTTGAAAATTACATTATAAAGCATACCTCAGGAATTTCTTCAACTAGTTTTGCTATAGCGCTTTGTTGTTCTTTTCGCTTTTCTTTCTGTTTCTAATCTTTTCTTTCAAGTTTGATTTGGCGCTCAATTTCAATCCTTTCAAGTTCTGCAGCACGACTTTTTGAAGCTTTCTGTATTTTGGCCTTTCATAATCTGTTTCATCAGGTTCTTCAATTTCTTCCTCTCCAGGAACGGACGCTTAGGAGTATTGGGAGGCTGAAAAGACTAAGAATATAGAATAGCCTGGTACAGTGTTGGGTCTACATTAATGTTAGGTCAATTCTTAATTTTTGATTCTCGATTCGATACTATGATATTGATTCTCAATTCGATTTTAAAGCCTACATATGTTTGTGCTAGTGTTGGGTCATTCCTAACCTTTTTTATTCTCTGTTCGTCGAATATTGATTCCCAATTTCAATTCCTGATACCCAAAAGGAATCGGTATCAGAATCCACTTTACCAGCCAGCTCAATTGCATGAATTGATTGTTTGAAAATTATGCCACTCCACTCCATAAAGATTGTGTTAATTTGTAGTCAACAAAAAGTTTCACCAGTTAGATAGTCAGTTACATTGTATTTGGTGAAATAACAACAACAATTTATTTGTCAATTTATAAATTGCACTTTGTATTAACAAAAGAAAAAGGAAAAAATTACAAAGGAATAAAATACCAGTTAAAAAAAATAAAATTTAATATTAAACTTTTGACAGTACAAAATAATGTGCACACGCTATTACTTGCCAAACTTTGTTGGATAGTGGACTCGCCCATCCTAACCCAGCCACCGGGTTAGCCAAAGTGGTTTCGATTCCATAAACAATTTTCAGACTATTCGATTCCCAATTCCAGGACAGATTCCCGATTCTTCTTTGGAATGGGTTGAGTCCCACTACCAATCCCCTCATTCTGTGTCACGATTTTACACCGATTCCCACCCCAAGAAACCAGTGGAATCGGGAATCAGAATTGACTAGTTTATAGTTTATCTGCTTTGCAAGATGCTTTCTATGAAAACTTAATCAGTAAAATTGATAATTAATGCTGCTGAATCATAAATAACTTTACATATTTCCTATCCAAAAAAATTAAAGTCTTAATAGATTTCCTTATTAAGCTAACTCAGTATATCCCAATGACAAGTGAACTCGACTGTGCTGCTGGGCCCTACTTTTCAGGGTGTCCAGATTCAAATCAGCTTGCCTATTGGTCGAAATATTTCAGTCAGTGTTTTTGGATTTTTAACTTTGAAAAGTGTGAAAGAGGCACCAGTCAATTATCTGAATTTAACCCTGTCAGTCAAAACTAGGCCAATAAGATAGGTATAGGCCTACTACAGGTAATGTGATAAGAACTGTTATTTAAATGTTGTTGTTATTTATAGTAAATAGGCTAATGTTACCTTGTATGATAATAACTCTCCAATATCCATAGTAATATTCAAACAGGCACACTTTTCGGGTTAAAAAGTCAATATTAGAGCCTAGGACTCTATATTTAGCCTTGGCACAAGTCTGAACAGTTCTCACACCAGCGTATAGGTGGCTAATTACTGTAATAATACTATTGTAGGTTACTACAAATTGATTACAGCACTTACAACACTACTAGGTAAACTAATGGAAAATTAAAATCAATAATGTGTTTTATTATTTATGTTAGATCTGCCTGGCAACATTGTAAATTGAATCTAAATTAACAAATAACAAGATAATAAATAACAAGCGGTGAGGTACGATTTAAATGATCGAGGTTCAAATGATCGAACGTGCTTTTTTCGTCTGTTTTGCCGGTTAAAATGCTCGAAAACAAGCTGCGCACAAATGGTCGAAGATTTTGGTGTATCCGCTCATCTGATCGAATGCAAAATTGTCCCCTTATTACTTGCATTACCCTCTACTATTTTCACTCTCCACAACCCTTAACATACCCGTTCATGCTCAAAGTAGGTTAGAAACTTGGATATTGGAAAATTAAGCAGGGCCCACACTACAGCGACCCCATCCCGCCCGACACCAAACCGTTCCCGGCGTTTACCCGTACACTACACCGGCCCACTCCGCCCGACTCCCGTGTTTTTGTTTTTTTGTGGGAAATAGCATTTTCACCTTGTGACCGAGCTACAGTGACGACATGTCAACGTCTAGTGAATCGGAAAAAGAATTAATGGTTGCCGTTGCAGCCTACGAGTTATCCAAGAATGAACGGAGATTTGGGACCCACAGCATAAATTTGAAAAGGGAACAGTGTGATGAATTTGCAAACCTTTTTCCGGATCTACTAAAAGACGAGGAAAATATATTTTTCAAATACTTTTGAAAGTCCGCGCCAAAATACTATGAGCTATACGGGATCTATTACATTTGCGAAAGCTGGAGACTAGCTTTCGTACGTGTTTAATACGAGTACTCTTGCAATCGACGTTTACAAAAATAATTAAATATGAACAAGTCTACAATATTAAACAAAAACTATCGATGTGGATATTTACCACCGTTGTTGATAATTAAATAAATTAAATTGTACAAGTGGGTGTATAACCTAACGAATTCAACCAGTTTTTCATCAAAACACCGTGACATTTAGAACACCAGCGTCTAAAACAGCGCGGTCGGACGCTACGTGTACAGGGCCTAAACTTCGATCTGTTGAGCCAATTCACCCTGGATGGCATTCTTTTTCGTATTTTTAATATTATCTGGGAAGTAATGCCAAATGTCAAAAATAGCTAAGCAAACTTAAACCACTCTTGAATCTAATTCTTTGCCTAACTAATATTTGCCTAATTAACACACTTATTAGGATTAGATAATAGACTTGTCAAATTCAATAGTCAGATGAAGTATCTTGGATAACTCTTAGTGCGGATCTTAGATGGAATGATCACATTGGTGTAATTGCCCCACGCCATCCATCAGTGTGCTACCTAGTAAGAATATTACAGCTCCTAGTAAGCAAAGAAATGACGCTGAAGATCTATTATGGGTGTTTTCATAGTGCCTTAAGTTATGAAGTTATGTTCTGGGGAGCGGCTGCCGATACGGAAAGAATATATTTATTCTTCAAAAAAGAGCCATTAGGCTTATTTCAAAGGAGGCGCGACTGGCACAAAGCAAACCTCTGTTCAAGGAGCTCCAGATCCTGACACTGTTTTCTCAGTTAATACTGGAGTGCTCTATGTATGAAAAAAACATCCAGAGTTGTTCATCACTAACTCGCAAGTTCACCATCACAGTACTCGTCAAGCCGCATATTTGCGTGTGATACAAGTGAGAACTTCTTTAGCTCAATCTAGCCCAGGAGCTAGATGCATCAGGGTTTACAACAAGCTATATCTGCTATATCATTGGAAGTGAGAAATTTTTAAGACATCAACAAATTCAAGAATATACTTAAGAAGATGCTTGTGGACAAAGCTTATTATTCATAGGAAGAGGGTGGAAGCTTATAAAGAAAACAATTGACGACCACGGCATCTTGTGCTTCTAGTGGGATCTTCAAAGTAGTAAGATAAGTGTATAAGTAAGTATAAATATACCTCTGCACCTTTATTCTGGTCTGTGACGTTAGGATTTTTTCAGCTCAAATGAGTCAGCTGTTATTTTTTCTCTCTGTCAGATGTCAGTTGCAGTTTCAGTTGTGTTGTTACGCTACGAAGTTTGTAATCGATAATGTGCAATTCCTTTGTTTAATATTGTCCAAAGTTCACGGAAATAAACTGACAAACTCTAGTTAGAGTTTGGCAAGTTGTACGGGTTATTTTCCTACCACGTTTCCTTGATTCCTGTGCATATTTTGTCAAAATATGGGAGCAGTGTTGGGTCTATTCTCCGCAGCACAGGTAACTAATGTAGATCATACGTTTCTATTATGCAACTAAATGTCAACTAACCAACTTAACGTTTTAGTAAACTAGTAGTTATTAAGTTACCGCCCAGTTATACTACCATAGTAAATGTGAATAGTATCTATCCTGTTATGAACAGTGATACCCCATAGGTTGTGTTATTGGGACAATTTTATCATCCCTTGAAACACAACCACAAAGGTCAAAAGCAATAGGCCCATGTTGTAAGTAGTGAAACAGACATGTCGAGGGTTTCGGCCAAGTGGGAGGAGCCACAGTGAAATGAGTCAAGTTATTTAACCAGATAAAAAGGTTTAAGAAAAACTAGGGCTGCAGGTACCGGGCAATTCAGAGTAAGGCATTTTCAGCCTTGGGCTGACATCGGGCTCCTGCCACCTTGTCGTTTCAAGGCTCAGGGTAAGATAAAATAAAATAGAAAATACAAGAGCCATCAAATACAAAAGAGGGTGTTGATTCCAGCTGGCCTGTTGCTGTGGCAGTGCAGCGCAGGATTGTGTTGCACAGCTTGCCCTTCATGTCGAAACTCTACTTCCACTGCATTATGTATGCAATCATGTTACTTGTGGGCACAATAACAGCCTGCATATTCCTTGCTCCTGGCCTGCAATCTACTCTACAGAAGGTAAGCTGATTCATTTACCTGTAGCATTAGGTTTTGCAATTTATCTGAATTTGGTTATACAGTACTTAGCGTAGCAGGTTGTTGAATAAATCCACCAAAACCCTGCAGGATGTCCAGCATACATAAACTCTATTTTAAGGGTTAGATTTACAATGAACTTACTATGAAGTAAGTTTTAGCCAGCTAATTATTTAAATTAAATTTGTTCCAAGGTGCCATTCTGCCAACTCAACTGGAAATATGCTGGTCCCTGTAAAGCTGTCAGTGGACTGTCAGTCTGCTGTCGGTTATCTGGCGGTGTATCGGCTGTGCTTTGCTCTTGCTAGCTTCTTCCTCATGGCACTCATCATGATTGGAGGAAATCTTCAAGGGATCATCGAGCGGTATACAAAATGGGTTAGTAGTCGCTTTGTACAGTTTGCTTGTCCCTTTACTTTTTTCTTTTGTATTAAAAACATGAGCTGGTCAGTAAGTAAAACTATAGATGATCACTCCCAGGTGAACAAATTCCCTGGACACGATGATCCGGACGGCAGTCCAGGACAAGGATAAAGAAGCTTTTGCTTGTGCACAAGTATTATAAATTTTATCATTATTTGATTTGTAACTTTGCAGGTTCTGGGTACCTCCTGGTGATCGGTGGGATGATCGGTTCCTTTTTATCCCAGAAGGATCCTTTACTCACACGCGGATGTACTTTGGCATGGCGGGGCTTTATGCTTATCATCATCCAGCTCGTCCTGATCATCGACTTTGCCCACTCCTGGGCTGAGTCTTGGGTCGGCAATTATGAGGAAACTGAATCCAAAAAGTGGTAATTTCTCAACAAACTTATTGATTACTCTCTTGCTCAAACTCATACAAGCCAAAATAAGTAGTGATGTGTAAGTAGAAATTGGTTTGGTGAAGCTCAAGTTGAGTCAAGTTTTTATGTTGAAGTATGCAAGGGCAGCTTTTTTGAGGTGTCAAGAAAATATCAATCAAGAGGTGGCTACCATTTTGGGCATTTAGGTAAAAAGAAGAAAACAAGTTTGATACAAAATTTTTCTTTTGATCTTTTAGGTAACAAACACATTTGGTCTATGTTATGCACTGTAATATGATATGAATGATTTGTCTCTGAACTCGTCATATGATGCCATTTTAAGAGTGGACTGTTGAAAATCACATCTTCCATGACGCATTATTATTTTGTTAAAAACGAATATTTAGGAACTATGCAGTAAAAAATTAAAAATTAAAAATTGTGCTTATATTTTTGGTACATGATCAATAATAATGACACTATGTCTATTAATAATAGCCATGTTGATGATGTAGGTATGCTGCTCTGATGATAGGGATGCTCGTGAACTATGCACTGGCCATTACTGAGTTGTGTCTTTTGTCTATTTTACACAGGTAGGCCAAGTTCAAGGAATTAGCTTGGTATAAGTTGAGCCTATGTAAACTGATAGAAACCTTGTGCAAAGACGCAATCAACAAACATTACATTTTTGATTATAGCTGATTGTGTCTAGGGTTTCCAATCCCCACCGGTTTTCCTCATCCTGATTTTGGTATTGCTGGCTCGGTCCTTGGATTGGTCTGGGGATTCTAACTTTGATTTATTTCCCTTTCTAAATTACTAAAACAGTACAATCTCACTAATCCGCTCTATATCGATCGAAGCCGGATTAGCGGAAATGCCGGATTATTGGAGGTTCACTAAAAAGGCTTAATTTTCCAGAAATAATCTTTCTTACATTGAAAGATGATTTAATTTCATTCTTTTTCTTCCTTACATGCATGAATGTTTCATCTGTTGATGTTGAATTCCTTAGATAGAATAGCTAACTTATCACCACTTTCTAATCTTTGTAAAATCACATACTTTTTATTACCAAAGTAACATGATTACGTTTTTGCAACATCTCACGGCGCCGCGCCGGACACGGCTACTTGCCATTGTAGTCAAACGCACTCGGGTCAGATCCGCGACGCCGAAAGGTCGTAACGTCTAAGAGCGGCCTTAAATAACGCACTTGTCTCTGGGTCTCTGCAGCAGTGAACTGAATTAATCGATACAGACGCATAATGCCACGCCGCCACAGGCAAGTGGATACTGGAAAACAGGTGGCTAGTTAGTGCAGTTACAGCGACGGATTACTGGACGTGTCGGAGTGGCGAACGGCCGGATTATGGAGACTGTACTGTAGTATGTAAATGTACTTTTGTGCTATACAAATAAATGAAAACACTGTGAAAAATTTTCACTAAATCACTATTTGAGATGCCGATTTCTCTCATGAGGGTATTTTAAGGCAAACATGTGGTGAAAGATGAGTGTGATGAGTGGTAATGAGTTATGAGGTGTAGTCTTGTTACAAACTAAGGCTGACTCTTCCTTAGAATGGGTCATTTAATAGCCCAACGATCAATGGAAATACAAGGACCAACGCTTAACGTGACTTCTGAACCACGCAGTTGATGGTCTGATATGTCTAAACGATGGGGAGTTGATGGGTATCATCAGATGGTCACTGAGACTATCTGAGCCGAGACCTATATCATCCTCAAAACCTGACCTCTCATTTTAAAACCTTTTGACCACTCACAAGTCATAATTGTCTGAATATTAATTCCTTCACTGGTGATTTTAATACATAATGTGGTGACACTCTGCTACTTCACTGTACAGCAGACAATATAGGAAGGGCATTATAATTAAAATAAGTATAATTAGGTAGCTTAAGTTGATTTGACCTTGTAATTTATAGAATCATTGGCACCCCACATAGGTCTAAGTTCCCAGGCTCCAAAGACCACCCAGTAAGGTTGGACAAAAAACAAAATATGTGTGCTGTGCTGAGAATTTTTCCCAGATTTATTGATCAACCAAGCATACATCTGATTGCAACTGATAAATATATATAAAACAATATTTATAGTTCTGTTATTGATACATTTGTAGTTTTGATAATACAACGGTAAAAAGTAACACACGTTACGCATAGTTTTCTTTATAGTTTCGCTTGAACTCTCAATGAACTCGGGCGATAATTCAGCAGTGTTTGGCAAATACTCTTGGTTAGTAATCCGCCATTGTTCTTCTTCGGCAGCCCCAGCCATAGACCTCTAGAAACTAAAATAATAACTTAAATAAACTTAAAATAATATTTACAAACTATCATTCCTTTACAAACTTAGAAAACAGTTTGAAGATAATAATTGAATTTGAGAAAAAGGAGAAACCATGGACTGAAAGGAAGACCTTTACATTTATTTAAATAAGAAAATAAAAAGCTGGGTTACTCAACAACACTCATTTGAACTACAAGAACCCATCTTTGAGTATATTGCAAAGTTGAAAAATGTTTAAAATATATATAACACCATTCAAATTATTTTTCCAAAACTATTCTCAACAATTTTATGTTTCCATATGATTAATTAATTTTTGTAATTTGGCATATTTTGTTTACAAATATTGAAAACTATTTTCTTTGTACACACCACTCTACGATGAGGTAACCCCTCAAACCAGTCGTGGAAATAAATGTTTTGCAAGGATACTTAGTTATTTGTTTAATTTTCATCATACATACAGTATTCCTTATTAGTGGATCCTTCCTTTTCATATAAAATAATGTATGTATTCAATTGTTAGTCAAAGTGTTTAATGGTAATAGTTTTTGAAACAACCGCTGGTGAATTTGAACTTGTGTTGCCAGGCTAACTGCACAATGAACAAAGTGTTCATATCGGTGAACATAGTGGTGTGTGTGATAGCCAGCGCGATCTCTATCCTGCCTAACGTTCAAGAGATGCAACCCAAGTCTGGTCTGCTTCAGTCGTCAGTAATCACCCTTTACGTCGTCTATCTCACTTGGTCATCACTCGCTAGCAACCCAGGTTTGTGTTTTAAGTAGCTTTGAACAAATACTAAAATTTCATTTCTTAGTTGGCCAGGTGTTTTTTTAAGAAATAAATTTTTATTTAAGAAAAAGGGGTAGGACAGAGGAAAACCTTTTTTTCTGCTTTTCCTTTATTTTAGTATTTAAGACTATTCTTTGTTTGAAGTTTTTGTTGATGATAGGAGAATTTCTGAGTTTGAAATATTATTCTGGACATTTTTTATTCATTGTTAGTGATATACACGTGTGGTTGGTCGTCTGATGCTCCCAGCCACCTAGTTAGTAGGTCGGTAGACTCTGTCAAGAGGATTTAAAAAAAATTTTAATTGTAGCTCATGCCGTGTACATGTTGAGTTTCTGTGGTTGCTATTTGTTCTTTTCATTTTTGTGCATGTTGTTTTGCTTTCCAGGCTAGTTTTTAAAATTGTATTTTCTTTACTTTGACATTACATATTTGGTTGTGTTTGACTAATCAGCATGACTACTGCAGGCTAGCTCATTTTCCAATGTTTTGTGTTATATATTAGTTTAATTTTCCCCTTATGACGGGAGCAGAAACGGTAAAAGTTGTGTTCTTCTTATTCACTCACAATGGAAAATGTTCGTAGTAATACTTTAAACTTTAAGACCTATTTATGTTTATTTTTAAAGTTCAATAGTATTTTTCAATGTATGCTGGAAAATGGTAACTGAACCACACTGAATTTGAATGAAATTTCTAATGATTTCATTATAACAGACCGCAACTGCAACCCTGGCTTCTTGCTGGGTATCGGGGGTGCTAAAGACAAGAGCAAGGTGACGTTTGACTCGGAAAGCATTGTCGGCCTTGCAATCTGGATGTGCTGTGTGCTCTACTCGTCTCTTCGCACTGCTTCCAAGTCATCCAAGATCACCATGTCCGACCACGTGCTCGTCAAGGACACTGGAGCAGGTGAGGAGACACTTGTTTATTGGTTTAACATTTGAAACAATGAAAAACTAATGGGCTCAAAAAAGAAGAAAGATTCCTCAAACTAGTGGTTCAATGCAGACTATAAAGTAAATAAAAGCTGATGATTTTGTTAAATAAAACCAGGCCAACACGCAGCTAAGTACTAAAGCGCCACTTGCATGAGTGATCGAATTTCCTTTGCAATTTGTTACTCTTATTTGTTCTACGCTCACAGCCTCAGACTAAATGGTCCATCATCACGTGTGTTACGAGGCTGTTCGTTAAGCTCACAGCCTTGCTTCCTGAGAAATTTCCTGTTTTTAGATCATTAAAACCACTTTTTGACCAAACTCCCTCCACAAGGGTATTTGTAAAGGAACATTTGTACCAAATTTCATGAAAATCGGACAAAAGTATGATCTGTAGAGAGTACACACAGATATACTGTGTAAATACAAAATTTTATTTAATGCTGGCTTACTTTGTAGTCTTCTACCATTTAATCTTGTTCAATATATAAAATAAAATCAGATTTATTACAAGTACATTATATAGATACACTAGAGTCCCGCTTATCCCAACCCCGCTAACTTAAACCGCTTAATCCAACACTGTTGAGGGAAAACTATAATGCATTTTGGTAAAATAAATAAAAACTGGTTTTCCATTACTGTATCAGCACTTTGTGTGTTAATAACAAACTCCAAAATACAGTAGAATCTCTTTTATCTGAGGTACTAGGACCAAGACCACCTCGGATAACGTAAAAAACCCCGATAATACAGAAGTTAAGTGTTTCTACTAGAAAAGTGAATTTCACGCCCACCAACCGTCACTAATGTAAGGAATGAGAGAAGAAAATCGACTGTCCAGCTAAGAGCCCACAGAGATGAGGGGTGAAGGCAAACAAAGAGATGACAGGTGGAAAGAACAAGGGAAGAGAAGGAAAGAGGAGGGAAAGAGCAGCTGCCGTGGTGCGCGCAGGGAGGGGTAGGCAGGTGCCAGGTTGTCAGTGAGGACAGCTGATAAGCTATCTACTATCATTATTGCTAGGCAACCACATAGGCATACATAGCCAATCACAGCATTTTTCTGTATGCTTGTGACATGCGATCTTGATGAGAGTGAAGTGTATGTTTGTTATTTCTCATCTCATCTCCATTTACTCAATGATTAATTTCATTTGACAAATAATGTTTTCATACCGGTACTAGTTTTGAATTACAGTAATTGCAAAGGATTTAGTAAAAAATCTAGAATTTGATCTAGTAACGCAGTACAAAATGGATGTTTGGTTCTGTCGAGATCGTTATCAGTCAACCTGATAATGGCTGCCGGCCTACATTGAAAATGCACTCACCAAAATGTAGGGGAAGAGGGTTGTTTACTTGAACTGCTCGCCACTTGTTCCTTATCTTATCTTCACCAGAAGTACAGTACACACCTGCCGCCACATCATCTTTGTACTGTCTGGCCATATCTGTTAAAATATTAAACTAGTTTTACTATAGTAATTACAAAATGTTGTTATATAAAAATAGAGGATAAACTGTGACAGGAAACAAAATACTCTGTGTGTAAAAGTGACAAAGTGTTTTTTTTTGTATGGAAAGATGGACTGGGTGAAATGATGATAACCATGTTTTTCTGTACCGACAATTATTCTCATTTCTGTGTATTGGCTAACAAAAGTAAAATGAGGTATCACAGTATATAAAAGAGTTCGTTTATGAAGCTGAATCTTTTTTTAATCTAAAAGTTTCAAAAATCCGTTGTGACAATGGTGGTGAATATATCAGTTTTGAGTTCAAAAACTGGTGTAAAAACAGAGGGATAATAACAGACTACACAGTACCATACACTCCCCAATTAAACGGCACTGCAGAAAGGATGAATAGGACGCTATTTGACAAAGCAAGAGCTTTACTTTTTGACTCGCAACTACCCAAGAACATGTGGGGTGAAGCAATTCTAACATCAGCCTACTTGTTGAACAGAAGTCCAACAGTGACTGTGGACACAACTCCTGCAGAAAAGTGGTACGGTAAAAACCAGATCTATCAAGACTTCAAATATTTGGAACATTATGTTATGCAAAAGTAGTCGGTCCTAAAAAGAAACTGGACAGTCGAAGTAAAGAAGCAATATTCGTTGGATATTCTTTAAATAGCTATAGGCTATGGGATCAAGAAAAAAGAAGATTATTTTGTTCCAGAGATGTAATATTCAGTAAAAACAGAACTCTACAAAGACAAGAAACCAAGAACAAAGAGACAGATGAAAAGTTATCTGTTAACTTCCCACAAGAAGCAAACAACAAGCCAGATGAACTTGACACAGATGTTCAGGAAGACAATGAAGAAAACAAAGAGGAAAATCAAGCAATTGAAAACCATGAAGAAATACCAAGGCCTACAGAACATGATCCTTATTTACGACCAAAAAGAAGTGTCAAAACACCCAAGAAATTTCAGGATTACGAAATGTTGTATTCTGAAGAACATGCAATGATAACTTACAATGAATGTCTAAATGGTGAAGACAGTGAAAAATGGAAAGAAGCGATAGAAGCGGAAAAAGAATCTTTGAAGAAAAATGATAAGTGGGAAATTATTAGTAAAGAAGAAGCCAAAACAAAGAAATTTTAACAAGTCGTTGGTTGTTTAAAGTAAAGGATAGCGGAATCTACAAAGCCAGACTAGTAGTAAGAGGGTGTCAACAAGATACAAAAAACATTGATTTTAAAGATACTTTTAGCCCAGTTGTGGAAAGTAACTCGTTAAGACTCATGTTTGCAATCGCAGCTAAAGAAAATCTACACATCCAGACTTTCGACATAAAGACAGCGTTTTTATATGGAAATCTCAATGAAGACATATACATGACTCTACCAGAAGGATTCGAAAAAGAAGGAAAAATATGTCGTTTGAAAAAAGCCTTGTATGGTTTACGACAATCTCCCTCTCAGTGGAACAAAGTCTTAACATCATTCTTAAAAAAGGAAGGTCTAATTCAACTGAAAAATGATCAATGCATTTTCAAAGATCAAAACAATCAGATGTACCTAGCAATCCATGTAGACGATGGTATTTTGATGGGAAAAGACAGAGATAAAATGAAAAAGTTGTTGACAAATCTTAAGAAAGAATTTGAAATGACTACCAATGAGAATCCAAGCATTTATTTGGGAATGGAAATAAAAAAGAACAAAGAAGGAATATTTATTTCTCAGAAAAACTATGCAGAACAAGTGCTCAAAAAGTACAACATGGTGGAATCTAAAGCAGTATCAACACCACTAACTACTGCTAGTAACAGTCAAGAGGAAAATGAAGAATCAGATGAAAAAGGAAAAACAAAGTTTCCTTATAGAGAAAGTGTAGGTAGCCTATTGTATATGACAAACAAAACACGACCTGATATGACGTATGCTGTGAACTTTGAAAGCAGATCTATGGAAAATCCTACTAGAGAAAATGTACAAAACATAAAAAGAACTCTGAGATATCTGAAAGGAACAACAGATCTTGGAATACTCTACTCAAACGAGAAAACAGAAAGCGAAACACTTGTAGCCTATTGTGACTCAGACTACGCTGGTGACACAAAAGATAGGAAGAGTACCAGTGGGTGTGTGCTTATGTATGCTGGAGGACCTATTGCCTGGAATTCAAGAAAGCAGCCAATAGTAGCTTTATCGACCGCAGAAGCTGAATATATATCAGCAGCCGAATGCGTAAAAGAGATTAAATACATCAAATCTCTATTCTTTGAATTAACAAACAAAAACATCAACACAATTCTAAATGTTGATAACCAGAGCGCAATCAAAATGATTAAATCAGGACAGATGAGCCGTAAGAGCAAACATATTGATGTACGGTACCATTATGTCAGCGAGCAGTACCAGAATGGCTTATTCCAAATAGCCTACTGTAATTCAGAGAACCAACTTGCTGATATATTTACCAAAATATTGTCCGGAAACAAATTTCAATTGTTCAGAAACATGTTGATGAAAAGCTCATAAACAAACTCAAGTAAAACAAAAATGGCAAATTTAAAATAAGTTTCAATACTTGAGATATGTGTAAATAGTTATTTTATTAGCCTAATTAAATAATTAATCTCTTTAAGATACGTGTCAATTACAAGTTTGATTTTTTTATTTTATAATAATAAAGATTGTATTCTAGTAAAGTAAAAAAAAAAAAATTAAGTTAACAAGAACAAACATTTTGAAATTAAGAGGGTGTGTTAAAATATTAAACTAGTTTTACTATAGTAATTACAAAATGTTGTTATATAAAATAGAGGATAAATCTGTGACAGGAAACAAATACTACTCTGTGTGTAAAAAGTGACAAAGTGTTTTTTTTTTGTATGGAAAAGATGGACTGTGAAATGATGATAACCATGTTTTTCTGTACCGACAATATGTTCTTATTTATGTGTAATATTAATAAATACATCAGTGTTATTATCAAAGAAGCATTTAATTAAACCCTTAATCACGCTACAAAGTAAAAATAATAACAATTTTAAGAATATTCATGCACGCTACTCAAGACTGTTTTGTATTCCAATGTACTTCAGCATTCACATATACAGTTTCTTACATTTAAATATATAATATTAGTCGCCAAACTTATATATGACCTTATAAGGTCAATATATGATAATTCCATCAATATATGCCTGAAACGCTTTTAATCTGATTTTTGCTAATCCCAACAGGGTTCGGTCCCATTAGTTCGATTAGCGGACTCTACTGTAATTAAAAAATTAAATATTATAAATACAAGATAAGAAAACTTAAACCGCTTAAAGGATAACAATTAATTGATTATCACTCATAATAACCTTTCATACAATCCACTCCCATAAACGCACACCAACGATCCCGACCACCCCTACCACAGCCCCTAAGCAAGCCCAAGATTCGATCGATTTAACATTATCAGGAAGGGCGTTCCATAGGCGACATGATGTGGCAATAAATTATTTACTAAAACTGATGATCTACGCAGAGGAATCGACAAAAGAAGAGCTTTTATTCAAGTGTTACGGGAACTTTAGTTTTTGTTGTTGATAATTTTGATTTGAGACACCGTTCACTCTTAGAGGATATTTTAAGGTGACTATGGGATGTGTGTTGAGTGTTTTTGATGGACTATGAGGTGTAGTCTTGTTTTAAACTAGGACCGTCTGTTCCCCGGATTGGTTCATTAATTAATAGCCCGACGACCAATGCAATGGACCAACGGCTTAATGTGACTTCCGAACCACAGGGAGTGGTCATCGTGAAAGGTTATCACTGCGCCCAGGAATCAAACCCGGGCTGATTCGCTATACTACTGAGCTATGGCCACCCTCAACTTATTTGTGACATAAAAGTGAATTGGTCAGAAAAGTAAGAAGGAATTTTTAGTCTGTTGATGGACACACCAAAGAGTAAAAATGTAAATTTTTTGGTGAGGTTAAAATTTACCAATGTTTTTTAGAAAAGTGCCCTCTCCTCACTGGTCTATGAGCCACCTCTGGCTGCTGCTTGTTCAGCTGAGATTGGCCTTTTGTAGCTTGTATTACTTGTACAAATTAAACATATGGATGGTTTACAGCTGCAGAAATTCATCCTCTAATTATTCATTTTGTTTCAAGCAATGTGGGTCATGTGGATACCATCTTTAGAAACATAGAAAAAAAACCAAACCAAAAAAATATTAATGCAAAAAATGGGGTTAAGTTACGATGGCACAGTATTAATGCTAAGACTTGTTTGTAATGGAAATATTGTATAGTACCATTCTAGTAGTCTTAAAACAAGTAGTGTTATTGCATAAGAATAACTCATCGAAGCTGTAATTCTATGAACCAGTTAGGCTCAAGAGACCTAACTCTCTCATCACAACCAACATCACTTTTCTTACTTTTGTATGAGAAAGCTTTGTACCAGAAGGAAGTGAAAAATCAGAAAAATAACAAAACTTTGAGGTTGAACTTTAAAACAAAGAGGTGTTTGTAATGAGATGTTTTACTGTATGTAGTATTTGTAGCAAAAAAAAAACAAACAAGTTTTAAGAAGGACAAAATTGGTTGTGTTATTGTCAAACTGAAATAGTGAAATGATTAAACAAATAATATTGGCAGATGGAAAATATACAAAATCAGTGTATTCAAATTGAATTACCTTAGCTAGCTTTCGCTAGCTCTTAAAAAATTAAAAATTGTGAAACATTTAATATGACTAATTTATTGATCTGATTTTCTCTGAAAATACACTGTATAAAAATCAAATCGAATCTATGATCAAAATATCATACATTTACATCTAAGAATAAACAATACAATTATTTAGACAGTTCTAGCTTACTGAGTCTTTCAGCCACAAGAAAAGATTAATCAGATAAATTCCACTAGATGGAAGATAAATTGTTTGCAATAGTTTAAGGATATTCAGTTATTGATTTTAATAGTTTAAGGAAAGCTTAGGTTGTATTTAAAATTGTGCCGGATGTAGTAAATTTGGCCAATATCTATTTATCACAGTTTTACATGCTGTATTTACTATTTTCATTGAGATTGTCTACTGTACAATTATATATTTTCATCATTCTAATACCTTTCTTTTCTGTTTAGTGCGCCTCATGATGTCAACCTCGCTGAAAATGAAGGTATGCATTTTGTCTAAAGTAAATTGAGAGTAACGGTTAATTAGTTTTTCAATTTTATAGTGTGTACAGTGGCACCTAACTGATCAGCCATTCTTGTTTCCTGTTTAAAATTTTATCAAACATTATCTACTAGGGAAGTGGTTTATACAATATTTCCATCATACTTGTATAGCGAGTTGACTGGGATTTGAGATTGACACACTGAAACCATTAATGTCGCCACCATCAACATTTTGGGGGACCAATGGGGGGTCCGGGGGCACCAACCCGCGGCCAAACATTTGTGACCTTGGAAACTCATTTTTAGACCTTTGGTTTCAGCCAACAGTTATATCAAAACAATAAATGCGTAGAAAAAATAAGCGTTGGTTATAAAAATTAAAAAAAATATTATATTTTATCACTAAAATAGTCACTTTTTGACCCGAGGTCAAGTAAATGACCGAGGGTCAAAAAACACTTCAGGGACAAGTGATAAACAATACTTTGTGTCATGATGCAAATAATAATGATAAAAAATTTCAATAATTGTGTAATTGTGATAATACAGTACAGTCTCTACAATCCAGCCGTTGCCCACTCCGACACGTCCAGTAATCGGCACTGTGACCGCTTCATTTAGCCACCTGTTTTCAAGTTGTCTGTAAAGCGTGTGACCAAAGTGTGTGTTGTTTATTGATAATCGGTGCTTCCGTTCAGTACGGGCTGTGAGATGTCCCAAAATAATCATATTACTTTGACATAAATAATAAGTACCTTTAAGGTCCGTTTATCAATTCCAAGTTTAATCAAGATTAGTTAATCTGAGATTAGCTTAATCTCAGATTAAATTTTGAAATCGCTTTTCAATCAACTGTTAACTTAAATTAGTTGATCGGAGATCAGCGAAAAGTGAGGTATTTTACTTCTCCTGGTCGAGAGTGGCACCCTGACTCGATAAAAGTGACAGTTGGAGGTTTTTTAATGGAAACAATGTTCGCAGAGAGGTTATGTCACTTGATGTGTTATTAGCCTGCACTGCTGTTGTCAAATGCCGAGTATTGAACTAGCTGTATTTATCGTTATTTGTATATCATTTGTGGTTAGTTCTAGACTTTTAATTCCCAAACTCGTTACTGTACTGATGTACAAATATGCAAATATGTTCTGCAATGTAGTCTATGATACAAATTTAATCTAGGATCATCAGTTATATGAGTTGCAATTCGTCTACCAGTACCTATTGACCTGTAGTACTGATACAATTTTGGTATCTGGATAGGCCTAATCTGCACCGAATTGTTACTGAAGGTTTAATGGGCCAGCTGCGATCAATGCAAGTGCGGTGCTTGAGGAGTGTGTGATACCGCCCGCGGCGAGTCGCATACACCTCGCACAATCTTTGCTCGGACTGTAAGTCTTCGTCTGGACTGTACCGTCATCGTGACCTTGGCGGTTACACTTCGCGAACCCCTCCCACTGATCAGGTCACCCATGCCACTCACCACCCTGACCAGTCACCTGACTCACTTCTCACCATGATCACAAAATAGATGGGTTCTTTTCCGTTCGGACTGCACTACGCGACCCCCTCCCACTGTCCCTTGCTCACTCCTCTGACCAATCACCGACAGCAGCCCAGCACTATTGCAAAATAGATGGGTTCTTTTCCGTTTGGACTGGGTTTGTTGACCCAGTGCTCGACAGCTGGTGTCGTGTAAGGTGCTTCACTTTCGTTCCTGGGATTATTTTTGTATTCTGGTTCTCTATACAATCCAGCATAGGGTTGTAAGGTATGGCAGTGTACGGTCTCTGCGCTTGTCTATATTAGCATACGAGCAGTTACAAATTGTGTTGTGTTTGTGCTGTTACATGGTGGATACTGGATGTGGATACCGGCGACATTACTGTTAACGTAGGTCAAGGTCACTGTTCACTGTCGCATCATTAGGCTGTGATCGACATTTTATTGTCACCGGTTGGTCTGATTTGTGTTGCAGCGCCATGGCGTTGAAACATAATTTCTTTTGTGATTAATTGTTAAATAGTAATGACTATGATTTCAGTTGTACAATATAGGCAATCATTTTATAATATACTTGAGTACTCATTGTGGTCCAAATTTCTATTCAACCGTTTTGAAATTTTAAGTTCAACGTAGGCCTGCAATAGATGTACAACTTATTACTACTAGACCTAATGATACGTTAAATGTGTTGTACCCCATCTAGGCTTACAGTTAAAGGGTATTTCGACTATTATCATGTCAATTACTTGAAATCTTCTAAACAAGCGGTTCGTCCCATTTTCAAAGTTCTTTGATCAGATTTGTATAGTTCTTGGACGTCTTTCTTGGGCGACTCCATTGATATTTACACGATAATTAAATTAAGAGTTACAATTAAATACAGTATTAATTAATATATTTTCATCAACATCGCTAAATATACTTTCAAGTTCATTTGGTACCATTTTGCTGATTAGTATAAACTGTATAATACAACGAATCAACTTTGTAGGTTATGAAGCGTCAGCCATCTTGGTTTCTCCAGTTAACTGGATACTGAAACCGTAGTTAGTTAATCGGAGATTAACGCTAATCTGAGATTAAGCAATTGAAAAAACCAAATTTTGATCTAACTGGAGATTAAGAGTAAGTTAACCTTAATCTTAGATTAAAATCAAATTGAAAAAAACGGACATAAATAGTGATTTTAAACAGATTAGAAAGTATTGATAAGTTAACATTGGCTGATCAAAGGCTAAAAGACATAAGGAACAATAAGAATGACATTGAATCATTCTTTAAGAGTAGTGAATCGTCCTCAAACGTAAGAAAGATTATTCCTGGCAAATTGAGTCTTTTTTTGTGAACCTCTACTACTCCGGCATATCCGCAAATCCGGCGCTTTCGATCCCGATGTATAGCCGGATTAGTGAGATTGTACTGTATTATAAAGAAACAATTCAGTAAACATGGTTTGAACTCACTAGTTCGAATTATAATGTTTTGAAGAAAGACCTGTTACACTTATTTACTATAATTCAGTTTTAAAATTCAAAACAAACTCGTTGAACCAGCTGATGTCCATGCCACAAAAAGATCATTAAATGATGTTTTTCTCCCAAAATAATACTTTATTTACCTGGGTGTAAAAGTGACACTTTATCACTGTCAATACATGTGTCTAAAGCAGCTGTTTCCAGAGAAATATTACAAAAAGTACGTTATTTATCTAGGTTTAAAAGTGACACTTTAGTTTGTCAATACTTGTGTATAAAGCAGCTGTTTTTAGAGCAGAATGACAAAAATATGTTTAGGTGTAAGGTGATATAATGACAAAATATCTCTTCATTGTAAACAGAAAAGTTAACATAATTAAATATTACTAGCTGCACCAGCTGGGGGCTTCGCCAATTTCAGTAGCATTTCATAATGTGATGCTGTAGCTGAATCACACACAAAGTCCTACTTTAGAACTTGAGGCCATTGATTACTGTTGGATTAATCTAGAATGATTCAACCAGTGACACATGTCAATATGTTATTTAATTAGTACAGGCCAGTACTAATATTGGTTTTAAATTTATTATTTACTAATATGTATTTGCTTGAGTGTGTACAATTTTTTGAGTTCAACAGCAGATATCTGGTATTCTAATGTATTCAGGTATCAAAACAAAAATTTTACAATACAAAAAAGTTAGGCCTATATCGAAATCTAGATTGTTTTAAAAAACATTAATGTGAACTTGGTTTTACAATATCGATAGTAGCGAGTATCATTAATTGATCTTTAATTTCACCAAACTAAAACTAGACATCCCAACTTTTTCCTTCAAAATCATACAGTAAATTCAATAATTGTACATCCTTATGTAACTTTTATTTCATGTGATTTTGTGAGGTTAGTATTAATTTTAACTCAATGGAATCTTCTTTCCAGTTAATCCTTTTATTGGTAGTAAGCAAAGTATTTTGAGTAAGTAGAACAAATGTAGACATTTTATACAATGCCAATAGACTAATCTAACATATTTATTTTCTAGGTAAAAACCTCTCCACTTATACTCCTCCCAAAGTTCCTAGTATTATTGATGAACTTTGCAAATGCTGCATTAGTAAGAAAATCTGCTACTTGTGTAATATAGTCATTTTTAAATGCTACGAAGGTCATCAGAAGTAAAGAACGTTTGGCATAGTCAAAAAAATCAACACACAACTCTATTTACAAATACATAGAACCTTCCTCTACTTTTCTACATAGTCGCCACGGTTTCAAGACACTGGTTGTAACGTGGGACCAGTTTTTCTATACCCATGTTCTACTCATTTACCGCCAAAACATGAGCCAGGATTTCACATCTTTTGGAGTTCCTCATCATTAGCTAACTGTTTTCTACCAAAAAAGCTTAAGCTTTGGGAATAAGTGATAATCACTTGGCGCCAAATCAGGGCTGTAAGGTGGATGACAAAAATTTCCCAATGTAGACGTTGAAATTGTGGCGTGTTCTGAGATGGCATGAGGCCGAGCATTGTCATGGATCAGCAACAATTTTTCTGAAAGCACTCCCGTCTCTTGTCGGATGGCGTGTTGAAGGAGGGTTTCATTGTAGGTTTCTGAGTTAATCGTTTCCCCTCTTGGAACACTCTTTATTTGTCTATAAACTTCAATAGGTTTAACATTTTGAGCATTTAGAAAACGAAAGACACTTTGCACTTCCAAATTAGCAGGGTTTTCAATTGTTGAGCGCCATTTCAATTCACTGTGGACACAGGCAGCGTCACACAGCAACAAAACTACGAGGAAGAATGGAGCTGCAGCTGCTGCAGCACTCATAGTGGAGAAGGGTCAGCCTTGCGTGATGCTAATCATTCTTTACTTTCTGGATGACCCTCATATATGTTTTATTATAGAGGGTTAGACAAGAAGGAAACACCTGATAACTTTGAACGATGTTCGGTTATCAAGAGGAATAAAGAAGATCAATAATGCTTTTATTGTCACATAATACAATAGTTTACATTGTTGGTGACAGGTTCAAACACTTAACCTAAGACTATCCTATTATCGCATTATCTAGGTAACATGGTTTGAAACTTTGAAAGCCTGTGAAGAATAATCTTTTGATATGGATGTTTGCATTATTTAAATAGTACATGATTTACTTAACAATAGATATAATTTTGAAATAATATAATATATGACAGAGGTAAAAAAATAATATAATATATGATAAAAAATTAATATAATATTTAAGTCTAAAAACTTACTAGCTACAATAATGTCACAGTTCAAAAGTCTGCAATATATATAAATAATAATAATTAATACAATATTATTTATACAAAAAAATTGTAAAAAACCAAATTTGTCATATCATATGATGCACTTTGCTCACAGACTTGCCGACCTTTGGCCTCAAACTAAACTGGTGCATTATTACGAGTGCCACGCCCTCAGAATTTTGTATTCTTTTACTGCAAGTTTTACTCCAATCTTGAACTAAACTATCTTAAGTTAACTTCTTATTACATATAACCAATTTTAAAATCAGATGAAATTTACTATTTTTAAAGCATTAAAACCATTTTTTGTTAAGAAAACTCCCCACAAAAGGGAATTGCGGCGATCTGATTTTTCTGGTTGACGAACTTGACCAAGATGTTTACAAAAGAAACATTTTGTATCAAGTTTCATGAAAACAGAACAAGTTATCTCGATGACACTTACATTTTACACTAGCTTTGCAAATCACTGTTCTTTGTTTGCGATTATCTAAATAAGACGTCATCCAACTAATTTATTTATTTGAAAAGTTGAATAATTCTAGCTTACCCAGAAGAATATCATGTTCAACACAATCAAACGCCTGGATAATCACAGAACACACCTATGTGATGTGAGTACAAATGTACAAAAAATATGTATTTGAAGTGGTGTTGGACATGGTCCACCATGCTGACAGCATGAATATCTCATTTTCCAAAGGAAATATAATAATTACTACGTTATTGGTTCTTTTGATACACAGAAGGATTTCCCAATGGAATTGTAGGGGCAGATAATGATTTGTATGATGAAATTGCAATATCCCTTCAACCATACGCTAAGAATCATTTTGCAATGACAAAACCAATAAAGAAGTAAATTTTTGCCTTTAGCATTTTGAAGGTGAAATTTTACTTCTTTATTAAGTTTAAACATAAAACAATTTCTCGTTAATAATGGGTTTAGTCCATGAAACAATGATGTTGCAATATAACTATAAAAACCATTATTTGGCCATTAAATTTTGTAGAATAATTCAAACATCTGTAACTTACTGGATGGTCTTGTATTATAGCTAATTATTTCTCTTGCGAAAGAGGGGACAACCTTGTAGAAAGGAGCGATCTGCAGTTTTGAGTTTCTCAACACCTCCTCACTTGAATAGCAAAACTTTGTATACATAAAGATTAAAGATAGATAAGAACCGGTCGTTAAGAAGATTCACAGTAGCACGACATTGTGGCGACGTGTCGGCTATGTTAATTTTTTATATTCTACCTTTTCGATTGTTCATATTTAAGAGTTGAAATCACCCTTATGACAAAATTCAAACAATCACCTGACCAAATACTAATACTAGCGAATTAATTTCCATATAAAATGTTTGTCCCAGGAAAAAGTTAACGTTTTTGCTTTTGGTAAGGTTACCTTAGTATTGTCTAAAGGAGGCTGACAGTATATTACGTTTCAGAGACAGGCAGTGATGGAGGGGAGGGAGGAGGCCACTCGGGGAGAGTGTGGGACAACGAGGACGAAGGTGTGGCTTACTCTTGGTCTTTCTTCCACGTCATGTTCGCTCTGGCCACCCTCTACGTCATGATGGTGTTGACCAACTGGTATTCGTAAGTATTCATAAACTAAACTGAAAAGTTTACCGCCAGCTGTGCCAAACTATTCTATTGTACTGCTTAAATGTACTCTGGCTCTCTAGAGATTCCGATATTGACGGTTTTCCTGATTCTGGTATTTTGGAACCAGGTTGATCTGATCCCGGATGTTAACTTTGCTACAGTTCCTTTTTGATTTTTATTACGGTATTAAATGAGCTTTTTACAAGTAAAAGCACCTTTTGGATTATAAACAACTAGTAATATCATAACAAACCATTTTTAATACTTTTATCACTCAATAGTCTAAATATTATTTATTAAATTAATACGTAGCAAGCTGTACATGGTTGCTGGTAGGTTCTTCAATACCTAGCACAGTGACACTCTACTATTACATATAACTGATCGACAGAAAGGAGGATATTATATAACAACTTGATTTTAATATTTACTTTTTAATAATATGGTTGGCCAGTTTTCCATACCCATGTTCTACTCATTTGCCGCCAAAACATGAGCCAGGATTTCTTAGCTTCTTTGAGTTCCTTATCGTTAGCAAACTGTATTTTACAAAAATCCTTAAGCTTTGGGAATAAGTGATAATCACTCGGCACCAAGTCAGGGCTGTAGCGTTTCTTTTCTTGGCATAAATTTGACATGGATTAAGCACTTTTGATCCCAAAAAACAGTTGTCATGTCTTTTCGAGTGTTTAAATTTCACACTTTACATTTAGCGGGGTTTTCAATTGTCGATGCCATTATTAATCACTGTGGACACAAGACAGTAATCACACAGCAACGAACCTACACTCAAACTGAAGAGGAAGAATGTAGCTAGCAGCACGCCTTCGTAGTGGTAAGGGGTGCGTATGGCGTGTTATCATAATCGTTCTTTACTTTCTGGATGACCCTCGTAATAACATGATGGTTAGATTTAGGAAATAGAGCACTTGGCCAGGGAACTGCGACAAACTAGAGTTTGTGTTCTCTCATATGTTTATACTTTATCGGGTGAGCCTGCTCTCCTGTCTATACCTTTTAGATAACATTAATAAGTTTTTGTCTGATAAGTCTTTGCCGTTTGATCACTATTATGTTCAGCACAACCAATGTTCAGCAGTGTTATTGATCATTGACGGAGTTCATCAATTATGACTCTCTTGTCCACCTCTTGTTTCATACTGAGCTGATACATTTGAGTGTGTTCCAGACCTAACTCTAGCCTGGAGACACTGAATGCCAACTCTGCATCTATGTGGGTAAAGATGGTATCCAGCTGGGTCTGCTCGTCTCTCTACATCTGGACCCTCATCGCTCCCATCATGTTGCCAGATCGTCAGTTTGATTAGATATTTTAAGTAAGTTTGTTTATGTTCAACAATCTGTTAAGGGCTTAGTACAGGCGTAAAAAATGGTTTATATGTCAATCAAAGTAGCCGCCCGATGTAAAAGAAAATCATATGTTATCGAGAAATAAGAAAGCCTTGCTTCAACTTTGAACACATGCCTTTTACTGGCGTTAAATATGTTTGCAATTGAAAAGATATTTTATGATGACTTTCTGTATGTATCATCATTTTACATAATGTCAAAAGTGTTGTCTGGGGAATTGGAGCCATATTTGAGATATTCCACTTTTAAATAAGAATTCCAGAGGTCTAAAAGTACTCTAGAGTCCGCTAATCAGTATTGGGACTGGACCCTGTTCAGATTATCAAAAGGGATTTAGTTGATTTTTGCATATATTGGTTTTATTATGTATTGACCTTTTAAGGTCACTTTGAGAAACTAATATTTTATATTTAAATGTAAGAAATCATGTATGGATGTCCTGCAGTATTCTGCAATAATAACAGCGAATTAAAACACAGATGATGGGCAGTACACAGATGGCTGTGGCAGTAGGCTTACATTAAGTAACAGTAGGATACTGACCTTTCCACCCCAACCCCGCCCAGGTCTTTACAGTGTGGGCATTCATTCTAAAACAAATGATGACTCACCATTTCGTACTGTCAGCGTGTCGCTGCTACCCACAGGGTGAATGTGTATTGTTCAAAGCTATTGTTTGAACAATAGCTGTGTGTATGGTGAGTCATTGTGAGCACTAGTTTGTTACTTAACACATACAGTATGACATAACTTAAAACTGGTTTTATTCATTTTACCTACTCAACAATTTTACACATTTTCCCCAAACAGTGTTTGGATTAGGATTTTTATAGGGTTCGGATTAGCGGGACTCTAGTGTACTGAATTTCCATGTTAGGAATTTCAGAGCTCTAAAAGTACTAAATTTTAATGTTTTAAGTGCCTTTCTGATGTTGAAATCTGCCCTATAGAATATATTGATCCTCCACTTTCAAGTTTTATTAAACTTACAGTAACACAGAATTTTTGGATACAACTCTTTGCATTGTCAATAGCTTCGATATATGGTCAAATCTCTCTTACTCTTCATCCAAATATCGTTTAACCAAATTGTTAGGCTTGTTTAAAATAGCAGATTCAGAAATTGCGTTGTGATGTATCACAAGGAGTAGAAGGTGTAATGAGGCCTGTCTAAACAGTGTTGTCTTGACTGTATGTGTGTTTAATTTTACAGATGACTGTCTTGTTAACTTATATGATTGCTGTGGTCCGTGTGTCCAGTTGAAGAATGAAGCAACGAGACCATCTTTGTGAAAAAAGCTCTTTCTCTTATTTTTGAGAGCTGAATCATCTTTTTGACTGACTGAAATGAAGAAATCTGCTTTGAATGTCTCGCTGTTTGAAATATTTATTATTATAAACTCTAGAATGATAGAAGTAAAACTCTCAAATGCATCTTAGTTATTCTGTGAATCTAATAATAGGTAATTATAACTTATATAATAGTTAATAACCAATTCAAAATCAAATATTACATACCTATCATAATGTAAATATTAGGCCAATCGTATATTAATTTTGTTTTGATGAATCTGTATGAAACAACGGGTTTCTCTCCATTGATTTTTGTTCATTTATCAGGACCTGTTTAAATATATTATTTGTTGTATATTGAAGTTAAATAAATTCACTTTTAAAATTTAAGTGGCGTTGTTTATTTGCCTATGAGTTGATCCAGACTTAGTGAGATATAGCCGTTGCTGTACAGGAGGAGCTAGGGAAACGTCCAAGGATAGTTCAACCATATAAAGGAAATGTGATGCTGAACAAGAAAAGAGACCTCTTATCTCAAAATCTGTATTTAATTTTTAAGTTATGTTAATGTTCTTAGTTGCTGACTAATTCTGAACATAGATAGTTTTGTACAAATATTAAATAATATTGTTTTAAATAATTTAAAGTCATGGTTCAGAAATTGCAGTTTTGACTTGGCGAGTCACTCAAAGATGGTGTTGTGACAGGTGTTTTGTTGTTAATTCAAACTAGCCTTGTTTTGCAAGCATTTATTTTTCTATGATGCAAAATATTGACTAAGTACAAGGGCGTTGCAGATATCTTTTTTGCCCGCCAACTTGTCAGAGACTTGAAAAAGAATGTTTTCAAATTTTCGAAGGTTCCACACAGAGAGCTTCAAAATGAGTATAAGGTTGAGGGGGTAAAATGTTCAGAAGTGCCTAAACATTTATTCGTTCAGTCATCTCTGCACGGCTTTATAGTATACTAATTAATATCGGATAGGATGCAACTGCTCGGTGACAGAGGATTTTTAAAAAGAAACATTCGGGGCTCCAGTCAATTATGTACAGCTGACTGCGTGTAGCGCAGGTAGTTGACTCTTTTAAGGGCTTTCTCGTATAAACTGTTTCGGCTTATAAGGCGTTTTTAAGTGTTTACTTGGCCGACAGTTGTTACTCATCCCTGTTGTTGCTTGTGTTTATATAGAACATATCTTGGATGTTAAGGGCTCATACAATACAACATGCTAAAAATTATTGCATTCGATGTATATTTAATTTAAACTATGATAATTACTCAATATTTTAATAATTTGTCAATTTAAAATAAAAACCAATAAAATTACATACTTATTGTATTTTTACTCAACATGTTTGGCTAAAACACCAGTTTTCAAATTCATTACGAGAGCACAACAATCAACTGAAATACCGCCATGGAACATTTATTTTCAATTCCTACTCATAGAGCAAATGTTTGTAATAAATCTACTTCTTGACAGTTGTGGAATAATCTCAATGATACTATTAGAGAAATTGAGAATCGTGCTTTTGGAAATGAGATTAAAACTTTTATCATACGGGATTATAGAGTGATATCCTTGAGGCTGTGTATTTTTTTTACTCTTGCATAAAAATCACATGTTTTGTGCTGACTAGAAAGTACAATTTGTATTTGAGCGTGCCATAGCCAAGTGTCTTATCAAATATTTGGTATGGTATTCATTTATTTTATAATTCCTAGTTTTTCATTGTTAAGGTTAAAGTGCCTTTAAATAAGTGCCCAAATAAGACATACACAATGTAGGTGTTGTTGGACATTATGGAATCACCTACTCATAACAAAGCGGCAGTCACATATCTGCCCTGGACAAAGAAGCACGTTAGGCCATCACTTTCGGCCGGCACGGTAAACTAAGTAGTCCCTACTGCCTGTCCACGGCGCAGTATGACCATAGCCTTAATATCAGCTAGAATGCAGAAACAGCTGTTTTAGTGACCAGTTCAGATCCTAAATGATGCTTGGAAAAGGAACTTCTTAGCGGATACATGCATTTTTACCAAGTTCTTTGCTTTAGATAATTGAAGTTGTTTGAGTATGTCTTTTCCAAATACTAACTTTTGATGTTGATACTAACTTTGCATTGTGCACATCAATAGATGCAGAACAATCATTGAGACTAAAATTGATATTTCTGAACTCAAATATTTTGTCTGTACTGAAAATTTTCTCCTGCCAAGAGGTCTCTTTCATTGTTCCAAATAAAAAGTATTGGAATGTTGGTATTGACAGCTCTGCAGGTGAACAGCTGTCTTGATTCATTTCATTGACAAGCAGTCCTCACATTTACATTATGTGTCTCCCAGCTCCAGAACAACGTGTTTGATTCTTCAATATTTGCTGTTTTAAAATAATAAGCTAATAATATGAAAGTTAAGTAATCACATCGTATTAACAAAACCACTTAGCATTTAAAGCTTCGTTTTAGTTTTTGGATAGTAAAACTGTGCAGGATCATTAGTTTTATTTTTTGAATGCACCTTACTAGCTCTTGGGCCTTGGCAGTTGGTACCCGTACATTCAGCGATTTGTATGGGAGTTGCTGGGTTAACCATTAGAAGATTTGGGTTAAAAAAATATTGGCGTTATTTTACAAAATTTGTATTAAACACATTTTATATCTATGTACATGTAATATAAACTTGAGGGGTTGAGTTTTCAGTTGTTCAGTAGCAGATTTTGATTGCTATCTTCATTGTACATACCTCAACAAATAACCATAAGATCTAAACATGTTGTGAATAAAAATCTAAATATTATAACAAGGTTAGGTTTGAAAGGAAGAGCGTTATGGCTAAACTAGGTGAATTTTACAAGGAGAGAGGATAGTAGCTAGCTTACCTAAGAAAAACACGTTTAGGGGCCAACAAAAATAGGCCATTTTGTGTTTAGTGTTAGAACTCTGTGCTTTGATAAAGTCCTTAGTAAGGGCAAAATATCAGTGAATTTTGTGTGTGACTCTTCTGTGTGCCTATTACTGTTGGCCCCTAAACTTGTTTTAGGTAAGCTAGCTACTATCCTCTCTCTCCTTGTAAAACTCACCTAAATATTACAACAGGTTTATATTCCCAAATGTTATGTAAAATTAATTTGTATCAATTTAGTAAATGCTTTTTCTTGTCATTTGATGGCTAAACAAAGGAAAAGAGAATACAATAGAACCTTGATTAACAGGGGATGGATTAACCTGTCTTGTATTAAGGTCCGTGAGTTTGCTGGAAATAAAATTGACTAGATAAGAAATAAATTTGATCAAATTGTAAAAAATTAAAGCACTAAACTTCTCTCTCACAATATTATATTGGTATTGAGAGTTCATTAATTAAGAACATTTATAATAAGAAATCGATCTCCAAGTACACTATCACGCGATAAAACTAGAATACAGCAGAAAATCATAGTAAAAGCAGTTAGGAAAATATTAGGCCCAATCAGCTGAAAGTTAAAAGCAAACATATAAACTTAATAGAAGAGGGAAAAGTGAATAGACTGACATTCATTCAGACATTAAGTAACAAAGATTGAAATTGTTACTCGAACATTTTGAATTGGCATACATTCACGTAAAATTGAAATTTTATGGCCATATAAAAAGTACAGCCTTCTTAACTAACAAAGCAAATGTTTGAACTTTATAAAAATCAAAGTAAGGCGAAAGTAGAAACAATTAAATGGATTGTGGCAGTTGAGGAAGATTTAAAAGTGGCAGCAGATATCACACAAATGGATATTTATGTTAGAAACCCATAAGAGACAAAAGTGTTTTATCGGAAAAGTCTGACATAGGGAAGTTACTGAAAGTAAAGGAGTCGCCAGGATTGATTAAAAATTAGGGCTCATTTTTCAAGACAGTGTCAACCTACTGGGCCTATATGTGATTAACAATAAGACTGTAGTAAACATTGGTGAAATACAGAGGCCAGAGGGAGAGAGCAATAATTCATAAATATTATACAAAGACATACCAGGGCCAAAAGCTGTGAAAAGAACAATAGGTGTTTCAAGTATGAGTGATAACATATTTAGCAGTGGAGCTCAAGGCCGAAAGCAGAGAGAAAGAAGTCATTTGTATTGTCAAGATGTATTGAGGCATAGAAAAGACAATAATTTGTAAACATGGGTGAAATACTTAGGCGGAATGATAGACAAATAATCTGTATTCTCACTATTCTGTAATGACGATGATTTTCCAAGGCAGAACGAAAGGTAATAACTAATA
Organism: Matsumurasca onukii; assembly: GCA_018831715.1. NCBI lineage: Eukaryota > Metazoa > Arthropoda > Insecta > Hemiptera > Cicadellidae > Matsumurasca > Matsumurasca onukii. Next base: position 34,318,445 of record CM032059.1, on the reverse strand, counting down.
AGTCATAATTTTATGGTGAAATGCAGAGGTAGACTCTTGGCCTGGACCCAGGCAAGCATTGACATTGTCATAAACATAGCCTTGGCTGAGTCTAAGTCTTAAACTAAAACCATACAAACGAAACTTAGGGTTGAAAGTCTTCATCACAGTTAAAAAATCATTTAGCGAATAAAAATCAGCCCCTTGGTAATCGAGATTCTACTGTAGTCACATCAGAACGAAAGCATAAAGTTTTCCAAGTACCTGCACACCCTTACTTAAAAATAGCCAAATACATATTATGTCAAAATAATACAACAAACAACAACAAAACACTTATAAATTTGGTAAACTAACTAGTAAAAACTGAAAGTACTCGTAACCAAAAACTCCAATGAACAAAATGTATATCTTGCTCAATTAGATTTACTATTTGCTACATGTAAAATTATAATTTAACTCAAAAATTAATTCAAATAATTGGAAAACTTAAAACCTCATAATAACTGAAATTAAGAAACTAACGTTCTTAGTTAAAATGAAGAACATTTTTCAAAGCACTGATGTGCTAATTTGATTGCTCCTGTTCTAAATGTTTAGGCACTCATAAGTCAATGCTTTGTAGAGTTAACAATTAAAAACAAAAACAGATCAATTAAAACTACTTAAAAATTAACAGTCTAAAATCTATCAGTTCAACTCTTAACATGAGAGAAGACAAATCACATACTTTTTCAACTTCTATTTCAGTTTCCTTGTGTAGATAAGTTTAAACAGACATTGATTTTGCTCTCGCGACATTTGATGATTAGTTTCGCTTGCAAGGAAGGTCCCGTGCGCCAGGCAATGCACATTATTGAATTTAGTCTCGGGCACAACCGGAAGAGGTTTAAAACTCTGACAAAAAGTGTGACCTGTGGAAGTTTAAAACTGCAATAAATTGAACAAATCTTTGAAATATTTTCAAATTTATAAATGATAGATATGTCTCTAAGAGTTGTAAGCTCGTAAGTTTGTATAGCATTAAATTTGAATACCAATGTGATGAAATAGAAGCTTTGGTGACTGTTGGTATAAAATAAGTAACCCGGTAACTGTAGCTTCATTTTAGTCAAGTAACTAAGATCCAAATTTCCACAATCACAATGTAGGTGAGAGAGAGAGTGTGTGTGTTTACTCGTAAGAGAAGAACCTCACTCCCAGCGGGATGCTGGTCGTGGCCACGGTCGGTCGGAGCTCTTGCAGATCCTCTGGACGTGTGCGCTTGCTCAAACTGATTTCCTCAGACAGTTTCTTTATCTGTTGCTGATAGTATGGTGTCAAAATGTTCTTGATGCAATGCCTGAAAGGAGATATACATCAAATGACATGTTATAGCTGTGTTTCTTTCAAAAAGTATGAATTTATATTTTAACGGTGTTAAAAATCTTGTACTTTTTATAAAACTGGTTTGGTTTATTTTTGAATTAACCTTGATCGAAGGTAACATTTCTCTTTAAAACTCTAGCCATGCAGCTTCAAGGCATATACAAATATCATGGTACACTTCATTTTTAAATTTATGTTTAAAAATCGTATTCTGCTGGCCAAGCTACAATTGAATGGGTCCTCCGTATAACGTTCCAACTGACAAAAACTAAATTTTTCAGGAGGGCCAAAAAACTGTGTAAATAATATTGCACTCAATATATATATTTTTTAAACATTAAACTATGTTCTTATAGTCCATTTCTTAGTTGCTATAAAATTCTGTATCTTAATTACTACTTATAGCAGAGATACAGAGATTTTTACCTCAAAAAACGAAGGAAAAACGTTCTAACTAACGTTGGTTGCAACGTTATTCTAATACTATTCTACACTGGTTGGTTAGAACGTTGTTCTCAATATAGGTAGGCCTCAATATAGATCATAAACTTCGAAACTGCACATAATCTAATATTGTTTATAACTAGCTGGTTATGTATGCACTCGTTTTAGTCCTATGTGTTCAATGAGAAGAGAAACAGAGTACGCTACTGTAGGCAGTGATGGCAGCATACCAGCGTGTAAAGAACGTTATTCTATTTACATCTGCAAGGGGAAGATTTCTGGCTAGTGCTTCTTTTTTGGAAAAGTATGGTTTTCGAATTCCTCATAGCTTTTCTTTTCTTCTCTTGCCATTCTGTTACACTTAACTTCCGTTTTTTGCCCTGGTTTAACCGTTTTCTATCTCCGGCGACAGAACATCGCCGAGTCAGGCGACATCTGCTAGTTAGAACGTTATTCTCCGCAGTAGAGCTGTATTTCCGCCACCGACCAGCTGTTCAGGGCTACCAACATGAAAATATTGACAAACAAAATTTACCGCGATTTAGAATTCCAATTAGAACGTTATTCCACTAAAACATCAATTTTGAAAAAAGTGTCAGTTAGAACGTTATCACGTGGACCCATTCAATTGAAAGCCCAAATTAAAATTAGCGAACAAAATGCTATACTTAGAAACCTAACAATAGGTGTACATGGCCCGAACCAAACCCGCTGGCCAAAACCAGACCAATATATAACAATAGGTAGAAATTTCATAGTTATAACTTTTATGTTTGTTAGAAAAAATCCCTTCACCTTGCCTTGATTACTAACATATTCATTTTCATAACAGGTTTTTCACAATGTTGAGCTGACAGTCTGCAGAACTGCTTCCTTGTTGTCAAGACAATGTTGGTCAGATTGCAGAGTGTGCGAGTCACATTTTGTTGATTCGGCGGATTCAAGTCAAGTCGAGGATGTTAAAAGAAGCTTGAGTTTCAAGTCAAGTCGAGTATTATCGTGTCAACATTAAAAACCAATTCATTTTGGAGTTAACCTGACAAATTTTACTATTAAATTTAAATTAATTAAAATATTAAATATGAACATTTATACATCATATAAAATCCGAAAGAAAGCTAAAGAAAGACTTTGTTAACATCCAAACAAACAGTATGAATCTAAACAAAACAAAAGTGAAACATTAAATCCACAAAAAATTGATAACTTTATAACTTTCTGCTATATTTTCTGTAGTTTTATTCCCTGGGTATTTGTTTCCAAACAAAACATTTTTATTTTGAAATGACGACTTTAATACCATTAGCGTGATCTCTGATACCTAAGCTTACGAAATCCCAACTTTGATACTGTTGGCGGCAATTTTTGACTCGCTATGCGCCTGCGTTGAAATCACGACTTTGATACTGTTTAGCGGCAATCTCTTTCAGTCCGTTAGCCGACAAAATCACCATTATACCTAAGGCAAATTTCTTGACCAAATTTTGAGCTTTACCGATTAGGTCCAGCCGGGATGTTGGTAAATACACCAGACTTGATAATTGAGTACTCACACACACCTATCAGATTGTCTTGGGAGTCAAGATTATGCTGAGTAAGTAAAAAAGGTTATTGGCATAGTTGCTCTGGGTTCAGTTCTCTAGGAGGGGTCACCTTTCATGATGCTGCCTCTGGGGAGGTAGGTCCCAACCTTAGTTTCAACTTTCAACGTTAGTTTTTATTTACTTTTAATCTATTTCCAAAACTTTTTGCTTAGCTCTTGTAGTTCAAGTTGTCTCACATCAATTGAAATTTATTTTCTAATACTCTTCATTTAGCTTACATCTTAAATTGAATTACTTTACACAATTAAGTTCAGTTCTTAAAATATTTTACTTCTCACAAATCTTGAAGTTGCTAGGATGAACATATCTTAACATATAGTTCAGTGACAATGGCCCTACATATTATTTCACATGTAATCTACAATTTAATATAGTTTTATATATATGCATTTTTAGTTTGTTATTCCTTAAATAAACATAAGTTTTAAATTTGGTTTGCGAGTACTTTCACTCAACCATCTGGCTACACTAGCCCCTGACCCTTTTAGCTTTTAAAAGGAACCTAACAAATTCCTACCTTTAAGTAGTCTATTGCCCAGATACCTTGGGCAGAAATAAAACTAAAACAGAGAGGTCCCAAAATTTTGTTAAGCAGAAAAAATTACTTCAGGAATTTTTGGGACAGCAAATTTTTATGCTACTATTAAAAGATCCATAGTTACTCCTGCCAATGTCAAATTTTGTTTAGAAGAATGCTTGGCGACAATTACCATCAAACAAACCTGGTCATATATGATCACAGACACGAATGATCAATCTCAAGTACAAAACTCATGCAGCAGGAGTAACTGTGACTCTTTTAAGGTCGCCAACAAGTTTTATAAATTACTAAGAACTTACTTAGGCTTAAGACTCATTGTAGACCTTGCGGAAACCATTGACTGAGCTGAGGATCCTGGCGGCACTTTCGTCCGTTAAGTCGGTTAAACCGGAAACAGCCTCTCTTGTCAGTAATCCAGGCCTGAAACATATCTACATTGTTAATTTGCACTTTGGCAGTCAGGAGAAGATTTGAAACCTGTAATATTGTTAAAGACAGAAATAATGTAGGGAATCGTCTATATTGATCATTATTTTGATTTTTGACTTAACTGCACAATTTACTGACTAAATTACCTTTGGAATTTTAGATACAAGAGCATCAATAATTAATTTATTTCCAAAAGTACCATTTTTGGGTAACCCTTTAGTTTTTTGGTTGACATAAGGGCTGGGAGCCGACCTATCTAGCTGACTATCACATACTGGAGTATTTTTCCAAGTGAAGGCAGCTATAAAAGGCAGCGCGACTGTCACATTCTCCAGACGGATGACTCACTAGCCTTTATTTTCTCTGCTTCCTGTTCTAGCTCAAATGGCAAAGAAATTAGTCCAATTACCCATCAGTTTTTTCTATATATTCTATATAAACTGTCCAAATCAATTTCGGAGCTATGAGGTACAGTAAAAAAGTTCCCGGAATTTATTTCCAGAGAGACCTAGCTGGTCCCGATAGGAAATCCTGTCTGCAGCAGTTAGTACTACTCCTAGGGAAGGGTATCTGTTTGTGATCAGTGTCGGATTTTCAATACATGACTTATAAACAGTGCACAAACAATTGAATTTGTTTTGTTTTTCTCAGAATATCAGCTAGTGAAACTCTTCAGATGTTAGTTCAAGGGTATGGAGATAAGGTGGTGAAAAAGACTCAGGTTTATGATTGGAAAAATCATTTTTATGACGATTGCAAAAGCATTGAGGATGACCCTTGCAGTGAACGACTTTCAACAAACAATAAAAACATTGAGCAAGTACGACAAGTTGTAGTGCAAACAGAAGAATAACAGTTGACAAAATCCTACTTGAAGTCAATTAAAATTTATTTATTTTCTCAATACTACAGTTTGACAAATGATACAGTTTGTTGAAAACAATACAGCTTACAAATATCTTTATTGTGTTGATTTCTTTAAAGTTTTTAGGTAGTTGGTTAAATATTCTAGTGGCAATGAAATTAAATGTTCTTGTATAAGAGGTGATGTTTGGTTTAAGCGTTCTGTAACTTTCAATATTTCTTAGCTTTTGCTAATACACATTTGTGGTATTTTCAAGAACTACACTTCTACTAAAGAATGTCTTTAAAACTTTGAACACAAAACGTGTTTCAAAGGTAACATCAGAAAATCTTTTCAGCAATAAATAGAGGTCTGGAGTGTTCTAATTTGCCTTTTGATTTATCAGTCTAATAGCATGCTTTTGTTCAATGTATATTAATTTTAAATAAGTTTCAAAAGTACTTCCCCAAACTATTATGCCATAATCAATCCGTTTGAATTAAGGCAAAGTACAATAAGCAGTTTCATTTGAACTTGAACCTTTTAGAATTTAGAAAATAGAAATAACGAAGAACTCCGTTAATTTTATTTCTTTGATTCCAACTAGTTTTCTATAAAATGTAGTTTCCAACTAATTTCTCTATCTACAATTAAACCTAAGTACTTCAAGTTGTCGGCTCCGTCAACAACAGTTGTTTTGCTCTTGCACATGTGGCTTGTTTTCCTAGGCATTCTACACATCTAGTCATTTTAGAAAAATCCGGACGATGAGGATACGATAAGCATATCCATATTGCATTAGGATCGATAAAATAGACTCAAGATGACGTAATTTGAGGTTACTGGCGTGTTTGGTTGAGCCACTTTTACGTAAAACCACTCACTCTAAGTGAAGTACTTACCAATGGTGGCCAACGTATATTTTGTTCACCATTGCAGGATTTATTTTAATAAAATATCATCGCGAGATCTCGGCTGTCGGGTGACTCACTTGTTGTTTTCACATTTCACATGACGAGTGCAGAGTGGGGAGGGGTGACTTCGGTGGGCAGTAGATAGCCTGACATTATCGATCCACTCCTGCTCCAGTCTGCGCGGTGTATCCTGACAACCCCAGCATCGATTGAAAACTCAGAACTCAGTTGCGTTTCTGCGTAGCTCGGTATTGTCAAGCGTGGCGTTAGTGCACTATCTGGTCTGTCCAATAAGTTCGCTTGAACTGGTTCAATATGGCGGACTTGGCGGCGGTACAGCTGTTTGTTTTGCTGTTAGGTCGAAAAAAATGGTTCAATTTCATTTCATTTCTGTACTGTGCAGGGCCGGTAGCTGACGTTCCTGGCACCCTGAGCAAAATTTTCAATTGCGCCCGCCCCCCACAACCCCCTCTAACTTTCAGATCTTAAATAAACCACAAATACCATATTCGAACAAAGGTTTTTTTTCAATTTGTTGTATTAAGTCCTAAGTAATATTTTAATAATGATATTAAACTATCATAATGTAGTGCAGTAGTATGCTTGTATGTATTATTTTATTGGGTTTAAATTGTTGAAAATTAGAAATACCTCTGAAAGTGGTAGAGAAAGCTTTTGAACATGTAAGGAAATAATGGAATATGGGCACTTTCTTTGGCGCCCCCTTTGGCTTGGCGCCCTGTATAGATGCACGGTTTGCACCTATGGTAGCGCCGGCCCTGACTGTGCAAGTATGCTTACTTTGTACTAAGTCATGACCTTCCTTAACACATTTACATACATTATTAAAATTTGAAATATGTACAACTTACTTCATCAAATCATTCTCCACTGTGATTGAAGCGTTGAAAGTTGAAGGACACTGTAAAAATATAAAAAAACAGAGGGATTAGAAATTAGATTAACACATACCAAAAACATTTTCCAATTCAAATATCTTGATTTTTAAAAACAATATAATTTACAACTTTACATGCATTTTATTCAAACTACTAACCCTGCAGCACTGCTAATTATTGTGGGAGCAACTAAGAATAATGCAACATGTAGAGTGGTCAGTGGTTACACACACACTTCACTGTATAAACATTACTGAGTGGTTTGTAACACTTGGGTGATATTTCAAGACCCATCTGTGATAAAATTCTATATATACTGGACATTTTGAGTACACAGGGTGTTAATTTTAAATGAGCCACCATGGGAATTTAGTAAACAGCTAAACTGACAGTAATGTTTAAATGAGGGCCTTCACAGATATTCAAAGTCCTCTAATTTCCGTATTTTCCCCTGTAAATTTTGCTGATTTCCCGTATTTAGCTACCTAAATATAGCCATAGTTACTCCCGCCCATTTTGGCTATTTTGTTGAAACCATGACTTTTTCTAGTGTTTGCGACGAAATCACAGCTTACTTGTCGTTTGCGGCAAACTCTTGACTCCCGCTAGCGTCTGCGGCAAAATAATGACTTCGATACCGTTCGTGATGATCTCGAGACCCGCCAGCTTCCGCTGCGAAATCACGACTTATGTTACCGTTCGAGGCAATCTCCCGACTTTCACTAGCGCCCGGGACGAAATCACGACTTTCGTTATCGTTCACGGCGATGTCTTAACTGTCGCTAGTGTCTGCGGCGAAATAACAACTTCGATTCCCGTCGCAACGTTTTCCTGACTCATGCTAGCTTTTGCTACCAAATTACAACTTTCGTTACCGTTCACGGCAATCTCCCGACTTTCACTAGCGCCTGGGACGAAATCACGACTTTCGTAACTGTTCACAACGATCTCTTGACTTCTGCTAGCGCCTGCGCGAAATAACTTCGGGACCATTCGCGGCGATTCTTATTCTTGACTCCCGCTAGCGCCCGGGACAAAATCACGACTTTGATACCGTTTGCACCGGTTTCTTAACTCGTCTGTGACATAATCACCACTTTCGCAACTCGTCTGTGACATAATCACCACTTTCGTGATCCCTTTTGTAAAATTTGGCGGTTTTGCCCGTAAATCGAAATTCCTGTATTTCCCAGAATTCCCATATGCTGGACACCCTGTTGCAGTAGCTCCATGGGTCAGGTCTCACGCCTCACTGTTACTGCCTCACTTAATGTTTCATTCCTTTCATGCAAGAGTTTAAATGCTTTGGCCTCAGCGTGCATTTCTAAAAAGTTTGATAAATAATGTGAACCAATATTGTAAATTGTAAAAAATTGTTTGTTTATTGAGTTTGGGGACTTGGCCCACATGGAAGCCACCACTGCCATAAACTATCTACTGAATATGCCAACCAGCTGAATGCCTGACACAAGAACACATACAAAACATGATAATTTTAAACAAAAAACACACAATAAGCTAAAAGCTGTTATTAATGAGAAAGACATTATGTATAGAAAGAAATAGATGAAAAGCATACCTAAGTTTATGGTTGTAAAACATACCTTTTGTTCGAATTTTCGCTGTTGGGTCCTGGCAAACTTTATTGATTGGCGCATCCTGGCCAACTTCTGCTTTCTGTCACTCGCTTTCAATCGTGTTCTCTGAAACAAAATTAACGCATAAAATTGAATTCAAAGTTGACTGAACCAAATTTTTAACATTTTTCTAAAACAAGAAAGAATTGGTGAGAGAAAAAAACATGTTACATTCATCATCAAATTGTTACTTTTGCAAATAATTATTCTTACTAATGTTTTCTATGCTTAAGACTTCATTAATGAAAACTGAAAATTAAAATGGCAACTAATTACCAAGTCTGGTGTGAAGTATCCAAGCCTTTGATGAATCTCTTTGCTTCCAAAATCTTGTATACTCCTAAAATTTAAAACAATAATTTAAAATAAGTAATAACACATACTTTAAAAAATCTGAAAAACTTATACATTTAGTAACAAATACCAGTGGTACTCAGAGAGCTAGATAAATATCTTAAGTCAGTTTACACTCACAGTAACACAGTTACATACTCTCATCTCAGTTCTGGATGTGAGAGGTTTGGGCCAGTTGCGGCTTGTCAAAGGAGGCCCAGCCTCCCTAACACTTTCAACCGAAACAGGAAAATATAAGTTATAGCATTTTCTTTAGTATTTGGAAAATAACGCTTTAATTTAAGAACAATAATATCTATGTTAAGTAAGGAGGCCGTGATACACCTGCATGCTAGCCAATCGTCAAGCGTCGTATGAGGGCGCACTAGAACAGGCCTGTCTGTGTAATGATAGTGCGGGCATGAGGGATGTGGAACAGTCAAGCTGGTTAACTGGGAGTCATAGCCAGTCAACCAGCTACTAAGGATGACTCTCCACAGCGAGGTCGAAAGCGTTTAGCAGTGACTATATGTCAACTGTGACGGGTGTAAACCGGGAGCCTTAGATCTGAAAGTACTGTATAGTTTATACAGTAGTAATGATGTAAGCAAGCTCCAGGCCCTTTGTCCAAAATAGTCAAACTATCGAGTTTCTGTTGTATCTTGGTTAATCAAAACAAGTTATGTTCTTTGATTTGAGTGGAGATTAACTGGCCTGTTTCACCAATGTAACTTTTCCGTAACTGCACACAATATAGTGCAGCCTTGAACTGCTGAGTTTATCCTCTCTATTTAGGCGTAATTACGGCTTCACATATAGTAGAGATTGGTGAAGTTCAGCACTTAATACTATATGTTTTTGTGAAATTATTGCACTTTTGTATTATTTATCTTATTTTTAAGACCATAATAGATTTGTCAGCACTTACCTCAATCGATTTTCTACTTTTTGTTGAAGTCATCATAGTTGTCGTCTTTTATTGGTCTACTAATGGCTTTATGGTATCCATTGATGGGTTTCTTAAACTCATTGATTGGTTAGTATCTTCTAAAATGACTTGATCATTTTGATTTTTAAACGGTTCAAGCTTATGACTTCATCTAAAACAAAAAAGAGATTATTTTTATCTATCAAATATACAAGTTGTATCATGTAAAAACCTTTACAATTATAACATTGTCTTATTAATTATTATCAGAGCTGGAAATGAGCGGAATTTATCCAACAGAAGGACTCATTGGGTTTTATTTTATATCGATTAATAATCAGGGTGTCTACTAGACTTTTAATTTAAAATTCTCAACCTTCTCCTGACCTGGAATTTTAAAATTCCCAACCTTCTCCCTGTCCTGGAATTTTTAAAATTCCTGACCACTATGTGCTTATATATTTACCAACAATTGTTATCCAAGCAAAATGAATATTAATTTTTTTAGAATGCGTTTGTTATATTGTTTGGGAGTTGTTCAAGTCCTTAGGTACCACCCTTGTCTTTAGTACTATTTCATACAGGGTGTCTCAGACCACGTATCATATGTAAATCTCGAGCGGGTTGGCTGACTTGAGTGAAACGAAACATTCCAAATTTTAACCGCTCTAAAGAATTCTGGAAAATTATTTTCTTTTTCTAGTATACAGGGTATATAAAAACCGAGGGTCATGAGTTCAAATCCGAAATTTTCAAATATAAAGGAGTCATGCTATATATAATTTTTAAGCCCTCTTTAAATGGAAAACAATGATGAGGAAAAATTGTCGCATGTGACTTAAAATAATTTACAATTGTATTTCCAATTTTCCATTATAGTTTTTCAAAACAAAAATATAATTATTGATTTTTATTTGTTAAATAGCGTAAGCTTTTCAACGATATACAACAGCATGCTATTTCAAACACCTTAATACCCACTAAAAACCCCAAATTTTGAAAACTTTTGAAAACCCTCGGATTTTAACAAGGTTGCTCAGACTGTAAGGCTCTCCAACATTGTTTTACATCACTTTTATTTTAATATTGGTTTTAAATTTTAATTGTTTTACCATCTCTAATTGTTCTAAAACTTTCTGTTTTGTTTTTTGAAAATGAATTATGACATTTAAGTAGTTTAAGTCATAGTTATAATTGTCTGAACTATTTGAGGTAGGGCAAGAATATATAAGTAATTTATGACAATATTTGCATTGATTGTACTTACCCAAGGTCATTTGCAAAGGGTTGAGGACATGAGTAACATCTTCATCATCCATGATGTCCTAAAACACCGTTCAAAATAATTTGAGATATTACAGTAAAATGCTGATAGAGTCGATAGCAATAATTCAAATAAAGGCTAATAATCCAGAACAAACATACAGACAGTGTAAAACTATTGAAAACGTTACATGTTTTTAGGGTTGTCTTCTTGAGTAATGTTCTTTTTGTTTTGCTCTATATAGTTCAAAAGCATATACATACAATACAGTGCATTTTACAGCCATAGTCAAAATCATTAATAAATACTTGTTTGTACTATAACATGATGTCAACAATACTATAGCCACAAACGGCAACTCTACTGTAGGCCGACAGTTAGCACTCTTGATGCCAAGATATGCCCGGCAAACTATAGTGTGCGGACAAATCAATACCACCAGCTGACTTGGTCTTACCCCCTCACACTCAACGATATGCACCAAACTCTTATTGAAGTTACAGGCCAAGTTAACAATATAGCAAAGTACACAAAGCAGTTAAGTCTTGACAAGCGCATCCTATAAAATTAATGTGTACAATATACAGTGTGTACTTAAATATGCACATACAGTAATTAATAATTATTACTGCACAAAATATTAGTTCAAATACGTAAATAACAATGCAGAAATTCAAATTTTGTTTTTTTAAGTCTATTTTAGCATTTTAGTGGGACCGGAGGTAAGTAGTTATTGAATTTGCACTTTCGGATTTGTCAACATTTCAACGATCCTTCCGCCACATTAGTCCGTTCCAAAAGGGTCTAGTGACTTTAAAGACATGGTCAACTGTTATGTTTATTGTATTATAATGATTACTTAAAAGCCTAGCTTTTGCAGTAGCTACTTATCAAGCAAAGGAGCAAAGGGCCACTTCACCCATGTAGAGAGAAAAAAAAACTATAACCTAACCTCTAGATGATTTGTTCCTCAAGTCCACGACAATAAAGGATAGTAAATGGTGCAGTTGTAGCTGACATTAACTCCTCCCATTTATTTTTTATTCACAGTTAATACGATTTTACAATACACTTTGGCCCATAATCTAATAGTACTTATCACTCAGAATAGGTTTTATACCCTCTTTATTACTTTTAACTTTTAGCAGGTTGATCGAACCCACGCCACAGGAATGGTAGGCTCTGGTGTCACGCACGATACCAAACTGCCACGGTTCGCACATGTGTGTTTACCCAAAAAACAGGCTTTGATCTAGCCTGTAATATATCCTAATGTTGAATTGACTTAACTGCCTAGCCAGTGGTGATTTTGTAAACTAGCCTATGTCAGTAAAAAGTTTGCCAGTGGTATACAGTTATCAACTGTGGATTAAATATTCAACCAATCAACAAGCTGATTTGGATTTGTTATGTATTGAAACTCCCGAAAGTTGCAGCACAGTCACCTTATTATTTAGTCGACTAGTAAAATTACCTAACCTAAATCTACAGGTGTCTTTTACAGACGTCATGGTAATTTCATTTCCAACTAATAATTAAACAGAATTATCCCAATCAGACATTACAAAATAGTAAATAACATACACTTACGTATTTAGTTATGTTGGCCAAGTTAATTCACGAAATAGTATGGAAATAACCTAGCCTAACCAGCCAGCCAAAGAGAGAGAGAGAAGGCAAACATAGAAAAATATGAATATTTGTAGGCCTAGAAGAAAGCAAGTTTACTTTACTGCTTTCCAGCATGCGCAAAAACCAGTGTTGCCACCTAACCTTCTGATCGAACATTTAACCATGACGATCGAGAGAAGTACCGTACGTTCTGACATTTAAATTACGTTTACAATTAAATATTACGGGTTTACGTTTAAATATTAAAAGATGGTCTAGTGTGATTATGAATACGAACTCATGTTCTGCTATTTAGCAAAGCTAGTTACTACTTGCTTTAGGCGGTACGGTAAAACGTCTACATTGCTGATTGGGAGTTCTAAATTCGATAACAGAGCCGTGCCCAATGACTTTATGGTAAACATTTAAAGGGAATGGCCGTGCCTCCCGAGTGCCCAGAGTGGGACCCGCTCTATCCGGCCATCTCTTAACTTCTCCCACATCTTTGAAATACTTTTTACTTTGATTTGAGATACCGACCTCTCCTAGAAGGTATTTTAAGGTGAATTGGGGTGAAGAGTGAGTGTATTGAGTGTTTTGATGATTGATAAGGTATTGTTACAAACTAAGGCCGACTGTTCCCCAATTTGGGCCATTAATTAATAGCCCAATGACCAATGGAATGGACCAACTGGACCAACAGCTTAACGTGACTTCCGAACCACGGGGAGTGGCCAGCGTGAAAAGCTGTTATCACTGCGTCCGGGAATCGAACCCGGGCTGATTTGGTGCGAAGCATGCACTATACCACTTAGCTATGGCCACCCCCATCCAAGGTTAGGTGCCACCTATATAATGATTTTTGAAAAATTGTGCCCCTCATGCGTAACGTTATACCAACCCCCTATCTCTCAAGTAACGTAGGTAACGCACTTACGCACAATCATTTTACTGCAAATGACTAAATTAGAATATTACAGTTACCTTGGTCGAGGGCCTGTAGATCCTACGGTGCAGGTTGTAGTCTATACACGTGTTTCGCAGCGCTTGTGTACAGGCCCTCAACCAAGGTAACTGTAATAAAACAAGGTCCTGCAACTGGGGAAATAGATATATCCCAAGAGCCCGCGCGGAGTAAATTTTTTCCATTGACAGTTTGGAACTGATATAATGCAGTAACTGTGTGTCCTACTCGTCCTCCCTTCTGAGTATCTTCAAATGGACTCGCCCACTACCTGACCTTGAAGCCGGCACGTATGCGACAGTCGTCTGCCAACTGTGTGGAAGGGAAGTGAGCGTGCTATTTTCTCGAAACTATTTACCCCGCGCGGATTCTCGAGCCAGTGAAATATTTGCATTTGTGAATGTTATTTTGTCGATTCTTTTTTACATGTTTTGTTTCTTTGTACAGTAATAATTAGTGCTTAGATTAGACTGTTACAACAATAATTTAGTATGGTGTAGTTTTTCTCGCTTGTGACTATGGCAGGACAAAGTGAGGGCGAAATAAACCGATATCTTAGAAACTGAACATGAAGCAGAAGTTTTGGGAGGCTTTACATAAGATGAAGATGACTGTGAACAAGTAGATCACAGTGAGCACAACTCTGATACCGAGCAAAGTGTTGCAAGTGACAATGAAAATATTTCAAATAATGATAGTTTTAGAATGCTTGATCTGGCACCCGATAGTGATTTGGATAGCCTTTCAGAGGGTACGTCCGAAGCAAATGCCAATGAGTACTATAAGATTTGCCATTTAGAGTTGAATTTACCTCAGATGAAGATGATATACCATATTCCCAGCGGGTTATGTACTACTCAGGTAAAGCGAAGACAAATAGAAAGGGAGATGTTGTGGAGCAAGGGTGTATATGGTACAGAAAAATCCCTCAAAAAAATGTACGAACGCCAGCAAGGAATTTAGTGATTCATTTACCGGGTGTCAAAGGGCAAGCGAAAAGTGCTAAAACACCACTGCAGGCCTGGAATGTTTTACTTTCAAATGATATTATTTATCATATTGTAGCCTGTACAAACAAGTACATTGAAAAGAAAAAAAGAACTATTGAGAGAAAGAGATGCCAGCAACACAAGCTATGAAGAAATCAGAGTATTGTACATTATAGGCGCTATGAAATCATCACACAAAAAACACCATGATATATGGGCAAAAGACGGAACCGGAATTGATATAGTCATATCTACTATGTCGAGAAATAGATTCCATTTCCTCCTGCATTGCATACGGTTTGATGATCTGGCAACAAGAACCAATAGGAAGAAGTTTGACAAAACAACTCATATCAGGGAAATTTTGAAAATTTTGTTTCTAATTTCCAAGCAGCTTATACTATAAGTGAATATGCTACACTAGACGAAAAGTTAGAAGCGTTCAGGGGTCGCTGCAGCTTTCGTCAATATATCAAAAACAAACCAGCAAAGTATGGTATAAAGATATTTATGTTGTGCGATTCCCGGACTTTCTACACTAACAACATGGAAATCTACGCATGTAGTAGAAACTTGCAGTAACTGTTTTAACGTCTAAAAAGTCCATAAAATATCATTTTTTGTCTTTTGTATTGATAGATACGTATAATGTTTTCAATTAAGTTTTCAAAAAATTAATTATTTATTTACAGCCTTTAAACGCGATGGGGTAAAAAAATACCCCGCGCGGACTCTCGTGTTACAGTAAACCACGCGGGCTCTCTAGGGATATTTATTAAATTAGAATGTTGAATACATTCGTATTTCTTATACATCAGTGTCAAAAGTGTAGCGTAAAACCCATTTTAAAATTATAACTTAGTGACTCTTGTACGACCCTTTATGCATAAATACTCCTCAGCCTTCAATAATCTTTCCTATCCGTAATTATACTTGTAGGCTACTAATTTTCCATGCTACTACCACTTAAAAGTGGCTGCTCCATTATTGACTTAAGTTGTCGGACAGATTGTGAAAGCTAGTTTGTATCTGAATGTCGTACTTTTTTCAACATGCTATTGGTAAAAAAGCATAGTCGAGTAATTAGTGCTACTGCATACAAAAACAGAACGAATGAGTGATTCTTTATAAAATATTATTTTAATTATATAATTTTGAGTAGTAGGTTCTCATGGTAAAATCTAGTTTTAGATTCCGAAATACAACATTTATCTGATGACAAAGTCAAAGTTTTAGTGTTCATATGCAGCAGCATCAATATTATTTTTACCATGATATAAGCAGTACTCACCTCTTACCGTGTCATAATTACCGGGCACGGTAAAATACACAAGAAAACAACTATAAACTAGGCTATCTGATTAATTAAGGTATTTATAATTTCAAAATAGGTCCTGCCGGAACTTAGTTTCACCAAATACACGTGTGTTTATTGTGTGTGTGAACAGTTCCATAAAATATTTGTTTTGAAAAGGCTTGCACTTCTGCTGATGTCGTGATAGTGTGCTTCGAAAACCGAGGGCATTTCGCCAGCGTAATGGAACACTGGAACTAGATTATAACCTAGAGAGACTCTAGGTATTGATTTACCATATGTTTAAAATTTTACACGAGAGTTCAGACACGTGTTTAGATGAAGGCGCACATTGACGTAACATCATAAAAGAAGTTACTTTCATTAAGATTGCGGCAGAAATGTAGGAAATTCGCTACAACTATCTCTTGCGCTTGCAACTCTGCGTCGGATGGATACACATTTATTTTCGCATATTTCGCAAGAAAGAATAGACATGGTCCGACAGGAAATAACGAGCGAAGCTCGGATGACGCCTCTGACTTGACAACAGTAAACATTCCAGTTATGGTTTAACCTCGGTATAAACTCCGGCAACTTAAGGCATTTTCCGTTAGGTAATAAATCAATGGTTTTTACCACTAATTTTGAAAATTAGTTTATGTTTATTAATTTGTTCAAGACCTTAGTGATGCATGGATCTACAACGAATAACCAATGCTCTTTGCGGCGTAGTGCTGTAGAAATCACGTAAACAACCAAACTTCCTATTGTTACACAGTGGTGTGAAAAATGCAACACTAATTGTTTTCTAGGCATAACTATGAACCGCATGAGTCCCTTTAGTTCCTAGCTTATCCAATAGATGTCAGGTGCTTCTCTGTTTGTGGATTTCAATGTAGGATTTTCTAACATCGGTGTGGTTTGTTCTTTGGCAACAGGTGGGCTTGCTCTTCTTATAGCCTACGAATACATGGATTTTAATGTACGGATAAAAATCAAGAACTCTCTGCAAAATAAAATAAACTACACATATGATACTATTCAATATGATACTTAACTCCGTCAATCTGTCGATAAAGTGTCAGTCTGGATGACGCGTTTCGGGTTGACTAACCCACTGTCGAATCCCTCTTCATTTCAGCCGTAGGTTTCGTCATCGTCACATTGAAGAAAAACACACACACACACACACGAACATAATAACAATTAAACACTTTACAGTTTTTTACAATTTACATGGCCGAGACGGGAAAGAGCGCGATGCCGGTCAGTGCGCGCAGGGGACTGCAAATTGTAATTATGTAATTTAATTATAATTATGTTCGTGCGTGTGTTTGTTTGTCTTCAATGTGACGATGACGTAGCCTACGGCTGAAATGAAGAGGGATTCGACAATGGGTTAGTCAATCCGAAACGCGTCATCCAAACTGACACTTATAGACAGATCGACGGAGGTAAATACCATATTTGTTGAAACAGTCTGTCTTGGGGCCATAATGAATAATTTTAATATAAACTAATACTTATAACTATACATTTTATTATAGTTAACCTATCACAATATTACATTGATGTCATTAATGTGACATATAACCACTCGTAAAACACATTTCAGTGTTAATATAATACTATTTTAGTAATCACTTCTATATTTTTGGTTCTAGATTGGGTTGGAAGATGATAGTTTGATGTGAGCAAAATACGTCCTTGTGAGATCAGTAATGAAGTAGGTTATGTACTTAAACTTAAATTTTCTGTGGAATAGACATAAATTTTTTATTGAAATCTTGGTCCGTTTGCCTCAACGGATTTTGTAGGTTTGGTTGGGCATACTTTTGTAACAAGTGGTACACTGGTACTTTTATAAATGGTCCTGTAAAATATTATTCAAATCAGATCATAAAACCATTTTAGAGGTCAAAATATATGTTTTGAGTAACTTTTGCCATAAAAGAGTATTCTAGAGCTAAGTCACTTAAACTTACGATAGCGCTTATGGCTCCCGTTACAGATGACATTTTCTTAGCTGGCAGTTGGATTTTAGGTACAGATGAAATTTTCTTAGTTGGCACTTGGGGCATGCGGACCGCAGCGAGAGATATAGGGCGAGGGGAGGTTGGAGAGGCGGACAGGACACTTCCAAAAACATCGGTCTTTCTTGGACTTGTCGACTCATAGGGTTGATGACCACTATGCTATGATCTTTGCTTTTAAACAAAACTGTACATCACCGGTTTGAATTATCCGATTGTAATGGGACAAAAAACAGAAATTATTGGTAAATCATTTTAAATTACAATAGCGTGAATATCAAATTGATATGTGATTAACTTTTTAAATCAAATTTAGAACTAGGGTGTTCATGGAAGTGTGCTAATAGGATTGTCTCAACGGTCCGGACGGGCTAGCGATGATTTACAGCCCCGAGGGGTGACAAAGATGCCTGATGTTTTCTAGACGACGAATACAAACTTCTTTCTTGTACGTCGGGTTTCATTACGTATTTGACCAGACATCAGGAAGCTTGTGAGTATACTAGTGTAAAGCTTGAGTTCAAAGGAGACGCGCGGACTCATGACATTGTGATGATACCATGCAACTCAAGTGCTAGCTGACAAAGGCGTCATTCCCAGTTCTTGTTAGACCAGCTCTACTACTCTTCTTGTTCTGTGCGTCAGTTTAATTCACCATTCATCCAACATTAAAACAATCTTTTAGTGTTGGTAGGCTAGTCAATAAACGACGCGTTTCATCACAGCTCCTCCGATTATGCCTTGAAGAAGGGTTTAACTCTGGATTCAAAGTAAAAAAATCTAATTTGTCAAAATTGTCAGAAGCATTTGCTTTAGCCGTGTCAGTGTGTCACAAAAAGCTACAGAGTGACTCAAAAAGTGTATATACGATATTAACAGGTAGATGTAATTTGTATTTCACTAATTAAACACTTGAGTGAATGATTTGTATTGTTTCTTGTTGCTATAATTTGTAAATGTTCAAAATTATGTCCATTAACGTTCATACAACTAACTTCGTTCACCAATAGACTGTACAGTGCCAAAAGTGATGGCATTGAAAGAATTGGTGACCAAAGACAACGGCACTTCCAGCACTTTTCAGACTAAATTAAATACATACTAAAATTTAGTTACATTGTTGAAAGCAGAAGTTTTAAATCAGTTAGTCAAACTTCAAGACACGATTTTATAATGTAGCTAGCTACCTTTAATTGAAATGTGTACTCGTATACATTTTATGAGACACTCGTTATTAAAACAATTACTTCTTATGTCAAACTTACATACGAGTAGATGAACAGTTGATTAATCTCTATTTTCATATAGAAGACTGCTCTAAAATGTCTTCAGGGATTTCACGCATTGAGGCAATGAGGAATACTGGTAATATCATTTCAAACGGCTAAAAGACAAGTGGTTTAAATAATATTACATTTAAGATTTTGTGAACACATTCCAAACGATCGATCTTTGTACTACGATTGGTTTTAAGGCTGCGCAATACGAACAAGTGACGATGCAGAGTGTTGTAGTTCAACAAATGCCGTCGCGATAAATAGTATTATTGAGAGTTTTAAATGATAGGTAAATATACTCTATTGGAAGCATACTTTTCAAGTTATGTTTTTTACTTTATTATGAAGAAATCCACTCCGAAATACGTGCGAATACAATACTTTTGGAGCTCTAAAAACCTACTTAAAAGTGGAATTCCAAAATGGTGACTCTAATTCGCCATAAATACTTTGTTTGAAATAATATAAAACTATAATACATACAAAGATTATAGTTTTGTATAATACATACAAAACTATAATACTTAAAGACGTTTATTAAAAGTTGACGGCGAGGTTTTGTAGATTTTGCCGCTCCCTAACGTATTATCTGTTTACGCTCGTAGACTACAGTCAACGGTCAGACTCCAATCGTCGTTATTTGGCACCAGTACTGATTTAAATAAGTTATACTAATATATAAAAATGAGATGGTGGGTGTCTGTGTGTCTGTTCCTCAATCACGCAAATACCACTGGACCAATTTTAATAAAATTTTACAGGAATGTGGCTTATATACCTGGTTAACACGTAGTTTGATAATTTAATTATTTTCAAGATGGCGGTAAAATAGGACCTCACTACATGTGAAAATTTATAACCCCAACACTGTCACGTAAAATTCTAGAAACACCATAAAAGATATTTAATTATTGACAGCACATACGAGCTTTAAAACTTAACTTTCTATATAGATGGTGCTGAGCACTGTTTTCGTATCTTCAACAGTTTACTTGGAAAGCTTGCTTCAGCGTGGAGAAACAGGCTCATGATGCGCGCCACTGCACGCTCAAACTCGGCACTTCCACGGGTTACGCCTCTCTCGCGTCGTATGTCTGACCGACAGTGTTTGTTGACCATGTTACTTACGATTCATGTTTTACAGCGTGTAAACCAAATAAGAGTGTTGAACTCTCAACATGTAGTTTTCTATTTCCAACTAAACAAAACTAGTTTATTTTGGATTTAAAACTTATGTTGTTTGTTATGATAAATTTCAAATACATTTTGTACTATTGCCATGTAATTTTCCATTTTCAACTAAGCAAGAGTAGTTAATTTTGGATTTCAAACTTATGTGGTTTGTCATGATAAATTAAAATAAATGTACTATAGCCATGTAATTGTCCATTTTCAACCAAAGAAGAGTAGTTTATTTCAGATTTAAAACTTATGTGGTTTGTCATGATAAATTAAAATAAATGTTGTACTATAGGGCAGCCAACACTCATAAGGAGAAGATGGTGAACTAACTGGTTTTTCTAAGGATAAATAGGAAATTGTTTTGTTTACTTTAAATTTGCAGTTTTATTAAAATATACAAACAGCTATGATAAGAAAGCCCCGAGGTGAAGCGTGGGTACTCTCAGCTAGTACTTAAATAAGATGTGTATTAAATAATACGACTAATGTTTGTGCTGATGCAAAAATCAACTTTTTCGATCACACTTTATTGAATACGGCTATTATTTCAAACTTGTTTACATGGTGCGTCTCTTTGGTTCACTATTGATAAGTGTATCGGAGTATCGGCAGCTCCACAAGCAGAGCCGTTAGTGTGTGTCGATGTAACTTAGTTACCATAACCGCCATCATCAGCACGTGAGCTGAAAAGAAACAGCCAGTAACTTTTTTTTAACGAAAATTACATTCAGTGAGGACCGTTAAGTGAAATTTAATAAAGTCTCAGAAGTTGAACTATTATTGCGGACATTTTCCATCGTTAGTGAACAAAAAGGATCACGACGTTTCGGGATCTGCAATCTGATCTTGTCTTCAGGTGGAAATAACCTAAAACATAACACAGAACATTAGAAAATGAGCTAGCCTAAAGTAGTCAGCGCAGACAAAACAAGTTTGGTTTTCTCTAGGCTATTCCTAAATTATTCTAAGATTTAATTTGTACATGTTGTTTGGTAGAGTTTGACTGGTCAGCTACGCTGACTACTTTAGGCTAGCTCATTTTCTAATGTTCTGTGTTATGTTTTAGGTTATTTTCACCTGAAGACGAGATCAGATTGAATCCCGAAACGTCGTGATCCGTTTTTTCACTAACGATCCTGGCAATCAATTCAACTAATGAAAATCCTCCCATCGTCAACAACAAACTTCAAGCAAAGAATTAATAAAGTCTTTATTATGTTGGTATGTCTGAAAAGGTTTGATTTAAATACGCACCTCCACTCGGTTTTTATGTTTGCAACATCCTGGCAATTGATTACACAAATACGAGTACTTAGTGAGGTCAGTTCGCCTGAATAAAATTAGTCTGTAACGTGTAGTGTTCCTAAATAAATGATGGTATCGGTGCAACTACCACGTCTTGTAAGGCTTATGCTCACTACCCAACTACCGAAGCACAGAAACTGAAAAACTACTAATAGCACAACGTGACACTTTGGTTTTAATTTTGAACAAGTGTTCTTTCAAGAAAAATTGATACAATTGTCTTTAATGTCAAACAATTTTAAGAAACAAATTTACAAACAAACGGCAACATTTGATAATATATAGCAAAGACCATTCAAGCTAACGAATTAACTTTGACAAACGAGTGTTTAAAATCTCCTTTTGCAAAATGTTGATGTCTTTTAAACAATTTGTTTAACCTGTATGATTTTAAAATGTTGGTTTATAAATACGTGTTCAAATAAAATTTATAACTTTGTAACTTCGCAAAGAAGTATAAAGTACTAAAACGTAAGATAAATCTTATTTCTAGAGGAAATCTTCACAGTCAGCTTCGAACTTTACTACTGATATGTGTTAAAGTCTAACGGCCTGGGCGCAGGCACATCACATTTTCCAACTATTGTTTTAACATTTATCCTAGGTGTAAAATATCCACACATTTTTTATACAGAGTTCTTCGAATAAGAATATTTTTACCTATCATTTGTCACTAATTGTTGTTATGCAAAACACTTCTGCTCATTTACCTACACTTAAATTTTAGGCTGTCGCGGCTGGTGCCACAACAATAATTTAGTTCTTCCGGTTCACACTGCGTCTAAGCCTCATCACAATTAGCTTGAAATATTCCGGTCACGTTGTGGAGTACCATCTTCAGTTACTGATTGGCTGAAATTGCAGCCCTGTGACCAATAGTAAACAAAGTTTTTTTTGGAAATTGCTCACTTTCAGCCAACTACTGATTGAAGATGGTACTCTATACCGAGACCGAAATATTTCAAACTAATTATGATAATGTTTTGACGTGACGCGGTGTGAACCGGAAGAACTAGATTATAGTTCTAAAAGTAGTTATAGTTATAGTTCATTTAACTACTTTTGTTAAAAGGAAACTTCATAAGATAACGTAATCCGTGAACTTATCAATGATTGTGCAGAGTTTATTTCCATAACTAAATGAATCATGCATAAAGGAATACATACCTCGACGTGTTTAATAGTGGAAAGGAATTACATGTTGTGAAATCGTTCCGGTTTCATTACAAATTTTCGACAAATTCTGACATTGACCTTCCTTTAAAACATAAAAGTATGTTACAAATAATAATAAACCCTTTGGAGAACAACTTAAAAAGACACTTTATTTCAAAAGACAATCCCAACTATTGTGATTAACAAATCCACGAAATCAAAGTTTTCTTTGTTATTTTGGTTACGTTTGTTTTAACAACCTCTTTTTAAGAGGATTCCCAAACTTTTATTATTTTTTAAGCTAATTTTTAAGCTTAAGGTTTAATAAGCTATTACTTGATGTACACGTGATACTGCCCCCTTACCGTAACTTTTGAAAAAAAGAACAATTTTTGGGGGATGTTTTTATAGAATTTTGAAGTTTGTTTTGGCCTACTTTGCGTCACCCACCCAAAAACCGAGGGGTAGGGCCCCTTCACTTTTTAAAAAATACAACCCCCCGCATGAAGCACCCCAAAAGAAAGGTAGTTCAACACAAATTCAACGACGCAGAAAAATATTTGACTTCAACTCGTCTTTAGTTAAACACTTTTAGAGATTATAAGTTATTAGGTTTAAAATGCGACATTTCACATAGCCTACAGTTTATTTTACTGACCCATTTTTCTCCAAAATCCTCAGAGGGATTATTTTACAGGGATGTGACATTTCCCTCAGAGGGGTTTGAAGACAAATTTGTCTGTCAAAATAAATTGTATGTGAAATGTGGCATTTTAAACTTATAACTCTTAAATAAGTATAACGAAAAAACGAGCTTAGATCGAAAATATGTTTTGCGTCGTTGAAATTATCTTTCTTTTGAGTATGGGGGTTGTTATAAAAAGAATTACAGGGGGGCTCCCCTGGCTTTTGAGGGTGGTTTGGGAAACGCAAAGTACGTAAAAGCAAACTTCAAGACCCTATAAAATTTTCTCTAAAGGTTTTCAAAATGTTTCCTTTTTCAAAAGTTAAGCGGGGGCGGCGGCATTTAAAACTCACCTTGTATGACAACACAAGTCATACAACGAGTTTATTTAAATCGATTAATTAATTAAGAGAGGTCGGGAGCTAAACTTAATTGAGAAGTACCATCATGTAGCATGAAATGTGGTTTAGTCGCATTAGTATCCTGCTGTAAATACAGTAACATGCAACTATGTAAACCTTGCCGTGACAACTTCCCGTCATGTAGCCGTTATTCGTGAACATGTGTAGCTTTTAGTATTTATATTCTAGATATGATTGTGGCCAAATGTAGTGTTAGTTCTCGAGTCTTACAGTGGATTATTTTATGATAAGTAATAATACAGTACTGTAGTTGTCAAAACCGAAATGCTATAAATGACATTGAACAATTAAACAATATATTTAAAAAGTACATAGAGAACTATGCAAATGAATTAGATAAATAACTAAATATTTAACCGTGTCCATGTAAGTGTTTTGAAACGTATTTAAAACAGAGGCTTACTACTATTTAATGTTTTTATAGTACTTATACATAATATTAATTTAGGTTTTGGCCCCACTTTGTATAAGTTTTCATAGTCCTGCCCGCGTAAAAGTTAACATAGTATATTTAATTTATAACCTTAATCAAGATTTTATGTGAAAAATGAAGTTTTGTAATAACAATACACGCTCTGCAACATCCTTTGGCCGATAATATTACCGATATTCACCAAAGGGATGCCTTGAATGTCACAGCGTTTGAAAGGACATTTATTTCAAGCTCTTTGTTGGAAATGTGTATTTTTCGTACAAACGCATATTTACCCAATTCTGATGCATATTTATACGCTCAGAGAAATCTTACCATCCAACAATAGCTAGTTAGACTTATGGGAAAACCTAAGCCATTTAATAAGCGATGTTTGGAATTCCAACGATTCTGAAAGCCAAGAGATCTCAAATGCAACTCACATCGCATAAGAATGCAAATCTGTCGCGCTTCTCAGGAGCTTGCCAACGTATTTACAGTAAATGTGAATACTTTCTTCTGGAGGCACGATACAAAAAACTGCCACTCTAATATCCCATATACAGTAGATATTTCCACTCTCATCTGTTATATGAATGATGCCTGATTACGTTGAAAGTGTGTAGAAGTTGCTCGAAAAAACATGTTTACTATCTAGTATGCCCCTTAAGTTGCTTAGTCAAATTAATTCTATGATGATTTGTTTATTCGTTAACTGCTTTTAGTTTTTGCGTAGGCCTACATTAATTCCTACATTGGAGTACCATATATCAGCGTTTAAAGTACTTTGAACATAAGTTGTTATCGTACGAGTTGTATCGTTGCTATCGTATCGATTTACTAGCTATACTGACGATAGTTTTTTTAACCTTTTTTATTTAAGCTTTAATAAAAACACTTTAGTTCAAATAAAACATGATGGTGAAAATAACTATTTTGGTTCAAAATAACACACATTATATAAACCAATATCTATATGGGGTTCCGTACAAAACACCTTAATATCAATACAATAATAATAATTTCATTTATCACACATGTTATTGTATTGTTATTGTTATATTCTACTACACCGTCTCGTATTATGTATCAAGTCTCAATTAAGTTATCACTGTATGTAATACTACACTTCCTTCAATTGTATGTAAAACTATATTTTGATATTTCTAGTCTATTGTACAATGCATATATTGGCGATTGCCGTATGTAATAAATAAATATATAATAATTAAAATAAATAAATAATAATTGAAATAAATAAATAATAATTAAAATAAATAAATAATAAAATAAGTAAATAAATGATTTGCCACGGAATACCACTAGCGCATTACTGATTTTGTCCAGTGAGCAAACAAATCTATTTCACCATTCAAGCATCTGATTGAAATTGGAAGTTTGTTGACGAACTAAGATCCAGCCTGTGAAAGGAACCGCTCGTGAGTTAGTGTTCTATGTCTCCCAGTTCGGTAGTTTTCCTTGCCTTTAGTTTAAGAAGAGTGTGTATAACGATATCGCAGTTACTTATAAAAAAACCGCACGTTTCTAAGATGAAGAGACTGGGTGGCAGGTGTCATAAATTTAAAATGTGTGAATACTGGTTTGCACGACTCTCTTCCTTCATGGTTTGGCGAATGTCCGTACTGCGCTGTCGATTTGAGATCCGAATTAGCCCATAAAGGTTATCAGCGCAGAGTTAGAGCATGTCCTGTGTGTAACTCGCAACCCGCCAATCAGCTCTGCCCACGGCACGATCTCGCCTTTCGTTGGTCTTAGAACAGCAACAATTCAAAGGAAATTTTATTTACGGTCTCATTTGACTGGTCAAAGTTTTCGTGTACAGCCCGGGTTTCTCGTTATACGAAATATAAGCCACAACTACCTCCATCGTTTCTGAACTAAAGTGCAACATTACAAAAAGGAACAATTACGAAAGCCGTTACACATACGGTCTTGTCTTTGCCGGTTTTGTCTTGATCTAAGATACCTTCATGTCAAGTTTCAAGGGTTTTTAAATGCAGCTGTAACAGATGGTGTCAAACAGTCGAAAAGTCGGAGACATTTGCTTCGCTCGGTCGATTTATTGGAGAAGTTTGAGTGACATGAAGAACTGTTATCTGTAATGTTTCAGTTAACTCACCTGACACATAACTTCACTGGGTTACTGTAACGTTGCCAACCAGGTCAAGTCGTGTACGGCGCCGAGTAGTCTGTCTCCATATTCACTTCACTTCAGAAAATACACTTCCTTCTTCAAACCATAACGTGTGGAGTGTTTAGTCTAACTGAGTTACCATGGCAACGTTTTGAGAATGAACTATGGTACTTGAAAAGCTAGGTCTTATTTACTACCTGACTGCTACCATTGAATTTATAGTAAAATAAGCTCAAGTTAATGCTAGTTAACTTATTCAAAATATCTAAAAAAACATTTTATATGTAATATTATTTAGGACCTCACCGACAATATTTGTAAGCTTGGCGAGGCCAATTTTGTAAAATCGCTAGTAAAATATTTTTAATTTAAATGTTTTGAATTTGAACTTTAGTTCGCAGCAAACAGTCAATTTCGACAGCTGACCATCTTGATAGACTATTTTCTCTACTTACTAAATATTCAAAAGCTTCTGAGGTTGATTACGACTGAGTGAGTGCGGACTAAACTTAGCGAGCTAGAGCCTCATTTTAATCTGATTTCTATAACGTATACTGAGTGCTACTATAGCAGGTCGCTTAAGTACCCAAATTATACCTCTCTTACAATACAATTTCACCCAATTATTCCTCGCCTTGAAAGTCTCTCATACTTACCTATTTTCTTGTAGTTACTCAACTGAAATATTAACATAAATTACACAAATTACTAAAAATTCGTTTTGTCATATAACAAGTCTTAATATTGTATTAAAACGAATAAAAACAGAAAAAGAAAAGTAGGTGTAATTGGGAAATCTAAATACTTCACGTACAAAACACATTTTTAAAAGAAAGTAAAAGGGATAAATGTAAAAAATTACAAAAATCATTTAGCAAAGCGCATAAAATAAAATATCACAAACACATCGATTCCTCTAAGTGTAACATAAGCTTTAATATAAGCTACATTTGTTATTAAAACTCTACAACATTATAAAGTCCACTGGAGGGTTACAAGGGACAAGGGTTGAGCAGTGACACGGCTCTGCTCTTACCTTTACTGTGTTTTCCAGTCTTACAATAACAATAACACGCCCCATAAACTGCATTTCACTGTAACAGGCCCTTGGATGGATGGAAAGTTTCTCCAAGTTAGATAAGTGGGATTAAACTTACACAAATTGTTTATTGTTGATTGAATATACAGAGTCAGGAAAAGTCTGGAAACGCCTTTATAACTTTTTAACCAGTTTTTCAGCGCAACCGAACTCGGTACATTTTATTCGAGGAACCAAAGTGCCTTTGAATGCATACTGACACTTTGCCCCAGTTTTCAAAGTGGGGATTGGGGTTAGCCCCATAAGCTTTTCATAGGAAGCCCATCAAGCGACACCTCATTTTAACAGTATTAGAAATGATGAATGCTGAAAAACGTCTCTATCTTAACCCAGAAAGTAGTGGCGTCTATTTTAAGTTACACACAGTTTTATTACGTGAATGTATGGAAACTCTTTAGCCAGTTTTTCAAAGTAACCAAACTTGGCACATATTATTAAAGTTGTCAAAGTATCTTTTAATGCATATACTGACACTTTGCCCCAGTTTTCAAAACGGGTGATTGGAGGGTAGACTTAAAACTCTGTGTAACTTAAAATCGACGCCATTCCTTTCTGGTTTAAGAAAGGGACGTCTAGCTTTCAGCATTCATCAACATTTTCTAAGACCTTTAAAATGAGGTGTCACTCGATGGGGCTACCTATGAAAACTATGGGGCTACCCCCCAATCCCCATTTTAAAAACTGGGGCAAAGTGTCAGTATGCATTAAAAGATACTTTTGATAATTTTAATAATACGTGCCGAGTTTGGTTGCGCTGAAAAAACTGGTTAAAAGTTATAAATGTATTTTCACATTTCTATAATACACAACTGTGTAAATTAAAATCTACGCCAATTATTTCTGGGTTAAGATAGAGATGTCTAGTTTTCATCATTCATCAACATTCTCTAAGACCTTTAAAATGAGGTGTCGCTCGATGGGGCTACCCTATGAAAATTATGGGGCTACCCTCCAATCCCCATTTTAAAACTGGGGCAAGGCGTCAGTATACAGTGAAAGGGACATTTTTCTTCTAATAAAATTTACCAGTTTCGGTTGAGCTGAAAAAGCTGGTCAAAAAGTTTTAATGGCGTTTCCACACTTTTGCCTGACCCTGTATGTCGCTTTTTCCTTGGTAGAGTTTTTGCCATAAAGGGTGACAGTTTTGACCGGACTACTCAACCAAACTACTTAAGAGTTCTTTAGTACATAAATGGTTGAAGCATAAACATACATTAATACGTTGTAGTAAGGAAATAGAGGAATAAACTGACACATATAGAATGAAAAATAATACAATTCTTCTACATATTAGAAGAATCAATCTTCTGGATTTAAAACGCAGATTTTAAAATGTTATTCAACTCGGAGAAAGGCGAAAGTAAAACAACTAAACGTATTGCGGCAGTTGAAGATTTAAAATAGGCGAGCTATTAAACTTATGGATATTTATGATGGCAACATTTAGACAAAAGCGTTTGACAAAAAGCGCCTACTTAGTTATTTACGCAATAACAACAGTGAGATGAACTGATGAATTATTTTGATGTTAACAATTAATTTTGTTGTAATTTTCCAATGTACGTGTTGCAAAGCTACAATATCTTATGCGCAATATCTTATTTGTTTAATATTTGAACTCAACAGAAGCGTAAACAAACAATATTATATATAGGAAAAACGGGGAAAAAAGAAGGGGGATAGCTATTTAAAAACATTAAACAATTATTATTGTTTCCATTCGCAACTGGTAGAAAAAAACCACATGAAAAGAACAATAATGATAACTATAACTTTGACACTGTCGTATCTACCATTATCTTCCCCGAGTGTCGGTTCTCAATACACTTACTGTGTAAACTCTTTTGTCCACTATCCAATTAGCTTTCCAGCACACAATGGCTTTTGTTCAGGATTCACGCTTCCATTACAAGCAACTGCGGTCCATTATCATTCATCCTTCTCTTCATTTGTATAATAGTAAATGAATATGAACATGTACGACATAATACTTCTGTTTAAGTCTTGAACGACTGTATAACCAAATATTAGACTATGTTAAACTTTACTTTTAAAGTTAAATTTATTGCTAACGTAACGATCAGGGCCAAAAGTTTTATCAGGTTCTTTTGATAATCTCTATATAAAAGCAAAAGTAAACTTTTACATAATATTTTCAGCTCAACACCTGGTTTGAGTAGTAGTATATAGTAAGTGTTGAATACTCGTAGTTCACAGCCATGGACAAAAGCGTTTTTGTCCTTGGCGTAGGGTGCGAGGAGTATAGGCATGACATAGGAGTCTAGGATCTGTATGTTGTGTTGAAAGATATAACTTACTTTTAGAAGCCCAATTCAGATGGGACTTATTGGCTGAGCTTAACCTGCACTTGATCCGGCATCAACCCGAGAAGCTTTTGAAGAATTAGTAAAGAAGAACGTCCTTTGATGACCAGTGTCGAAAATAAACAAGTGGCGCACCTAATGAATCAATCGAGAACTACTCGAGGACGACAGTTGAGTGCGTACTCTTATCAGCATTTAGTTAAGCTTCTAAAAGTAAATTCATTGATTAAAGTTAGTACACTGCATTTGCGATACAATCTCTTCTACAAACACAATCACACAGAGGTTATATTTGTAACATAGCTTTGTTTGAGTTTACTGACACGTTCAACACAAACACTATCCTAACCAAATATCGAGCTTTAATCAAACTTTCAACTATTCATACTTGAGAGAATCAGTTCACGTTTGGACTGAGTGGAAATACAGAACATTTATGATGTAGTATTTTATCACAATTTATATATGATGTAGTTTACTATGATGTTTATCTGACTATCCAGTTATTTATGATAGTAGAGATAATTTAGGCTCCAGGTTCAAATACCACTCCAGTCTACAAACTTTACTTTTAAATTTTATTTAATATGATGTAAATATAAACATTATTAAAGAAAATTGAAAACTAAATTTGTGAATAAAACCAGAACTATTTGTTTATTCAATTTTATTTAGTAATAAATTATCCATTTAGCGTTATAAATAGAAATCAAATATTTTATTGTCATTAAGCTTGTATAACATGCGATGGACAAAGTCAGTTATAAATTAGAGTAAATTACAGATTTCATTACAAATAGCTTATTTAACATTAGCATTTTTAAAGTTACCTGAGCTTTCCCCCCCCCCCCTTCACCGGTCCAATTCACCCAAGCGTTCCTGGGGTGGACACCAACACAGACGTTGCCCTTATATAAGGCTTATACACTGTATAGAGCTTCGACATTAGACTCAGTAAGAGTTAGAAAGCTCAAAAGTGCTTTCCGTTTTGGTGTACGATGTTCTCTGTTTTAAATGTTGGTGGTCACGAATACACGTAGCTCTATTCCTTATGAAGATTCATTAATAATCCGTTCTGTTGCACAACTGTCTCGTGGGTAACTGCTGGAGGCACAAAGTGACGCTTGAGCGAGCTCATCGGCTCCACAAAGCATAAAGCCCGACTTTGTTCAAAGTCTTTATAGAAAATTGCATTCACTTGCGCTCTTTTAAGGTTTTCAATTGGAAAATTAGCAAGCTTTTCATTTTTTATAGCAGTGTCTTAATAAGACTATATGATATTTATTATCTTCGGTTTCGATCGATTATCATAGTTACCTATCGAGGATGAATGTCAATAAACTATCATAAGATGCGTAATTAAATTGATGCAATAAAGCTTTTGATATATTATCGTTAGTTTAAATTAATGCAAAGAAATTGATAGAAAGGTTTTACTTTATTTGTACAAAAAATTTACGATCAAACCAAACAATTCTTTTAAGAAAAATACAAAATTAAAACAGTTGATTTCTAAAAGATGAAGACATATTAACTTCTTTAAATCTTCAGTTGGTTGGCAATGTTTTTCACAAAACCATTAAAACAATAGTTTAATTTGAAAGTGATTATATTTCACCTAATAACATTAGGCTTCTTCAGATCTGAAGAAAGATGCTTCTTGTGTTAAAAAACCCATCCTTTGCTTATTTATGTAATAAGAAGGTGTACATTTTTAAATAGATGTTCTTTATATATAGTTAGATCCATAGTGATGTGAGGTACGAACCGATGGTTTACCTGGTTATGACATGGAGTTTTAACTTCTCTGTTGTGTTAGATCCCACTTACCTTTACTTAGGTTTTAAGGACCAGTGCTTATGTAGGAATTTATGTAAGTAAGTAGAAGTTGGTCGTGTTTTTTGGTAAATAAATGTCGATTCTCGACTGGTTGGTATCAGTGAACATATATAGTTAGAGTTCTACTCGTCAACATCCATTTATTCGTTGATACCGGTTGGATTAAGTACATTGTCAAGGAAATCAGGAAGAATGGATTGCCAGTTGGATTGATTTATATTCATTGTGTGAGTGCAAGCTGAATGGTTGTCCACAAATACCGTTGTACCTTTCTACTTGACCGTTTTCAGCTGGTTATGGTGTAGATCGACAATCCCGAAGAAGTTTTTCATCTCATACGACTGACGGTACCTGGTCTATGACATGGTTCCAAACATAGAAAACAGTTTACTAACATATTTTGAAAGTATTCGTCAATTATCACACCAGCAGGTAACGGTTTTGTTGGTGGAAGGCAAGAGTCCTAAAAGTCGATATTTGATCTTTCAAGGAGAAGTTGCTTATTAGGGTTCCTCAACACCAAGTTTTGGACTTATTTTAGTTCTGAATCATCGGAAACTGCAACGTAGTCTGGAAACAAAGTTCTTGAAGGTTTACAGTAAAAACCCTTTTTAATACCTGATAGTGAACCAAATAGTTAAACAAAAGACCTTTACTTAGGTTTTAACTATTACTAATAAAAACAAACATGAAACAAGAATATTAGATCAAAACTATGTAGGAAAATATTAAACAATGCATATGTGAAACTATGTGCGTTTCTGTGATAATACTGAGGATGACTCTCTACAGCGAGATCGAAACGTTTAGCAGTAATTATATTTAAACTGTGACGCGGTGTAAACCGGAAGCCTTAGATCTTAGTGACGTGTAGTAAAATCAACGAAATCCGACCCGCAAAACCAAGATGGTGAACAAAATGAGAGTACGCTGCCCCATCTTGGTCTGGTCAAACGTATTTTGGTACCCATTGTTCTTTTTAGTGACATAGTTCTGTTTACCTGTTTCATTGACACTGGATCACAAGAACAGTTTTAGAACGACTGTCCACTAAAAGGAGCGATTATGCTGGTGAACGGATTCGATCAAGATATTTACAACAGAACAATGTGTAGCAAATTTCGTAGAAATAAAAAAATACGACTTGAGAATAAGACTATTTATTTTCCAAAAACATTACAGGTATATGTACAGTATTTTTGTTGGAAATACTAGCCATCGTGTCTAGTAATGATGGCTAGCGCAAACTAAACAATAAAGATCAGAACATCAGATGTCAGTCAGAGTTCTTATCTACACTGATAACACTAGTAAAGTTTTAAGACTTGTAGACTGTTTACACACACAGTAAATAGAGTGGTCACAAATGGTAACCCGTTTAAGGATATAGTATTTTACAGTTACCAGATTTGAGGGGCATACAAGTGATGTTTTTATTGAGCCTTCGCTTTATGAGAATTAATTAGATCTTAGAACGAAGGAAATAAAATTAATTATTTGCCACTTGGGTACCAATTTGACTTAAAATAGGTTTTAGTTACCTCCGTCAATATCCAAAAAAGTTGTGTTGAGGGTTGTTACATCCCCGGGACGTTTCGATGTGAAGACATAATCGTCAGATGTGCAGTTTTGTAGAAAATCCACGTGTTGGCTTCGTAATTAAAGATGAAAATGAAGACACACATGAAGAAACACAATACGATGAAACACCGAAATAAATTAACATATTTTATAGTTCAAAAAACAAAAACACCGAAATTAATAAATTTAACACAGTTTTAAAACGAGTAGGCCTACAAACACACACACACACACACACGAACAAATCACAGCGAGCGCGGACGAAAGACTAGTCAGCGTTTTCATTTCAACCCAGTTTTTCATTCGACAGCCAATTGCTAGGATTTTTATTTCTGAAGGCTCTATATATTTCTAACTCTTCCAAATTGTTTAGCATGGACCCTTTTCACAGGAAATGTAGTACTTTCAGGCCCTGATCTATTTGGCTCATATTATGATCTGTATCTTCATGTGTGTCTTCATGTTCATCTTTAATAACGAAGCCAACAAGCGGATTTTCTACAAAACTGCATGTCTGACGATGATGTCTTCACATCGAAATGGGGATGCAACGGGGATGTAACAACCCTCAACACATTTTTTTTAATATTGACGGAGGTAATTAAAACCTATTTTAAGTTAGAACTAAGCTTGAACAGAAATTCAAAGTGTACTCAATGACAACAACGCTTTCCATTGCAAGGCGTCGTGGACGCAATAGAACGGGCTACAAAACGAGATTTGTTTGTTCCAGCTACTGTTCTAGATACGAATATCCCTTTGATTTGTGCCCAGTTCAAGTGATGTTTGTGCTTGACTGAATGAGTTCTGTGGTTCTATACAACGTCACATTCAAAGCCAAATCCTGTGCTTTGAACCTCTCTGAACTCTCTCAAGCATTACTGCTGCCTTGGGCTGTTCCTTGAGTGTATCGGTCAAGAGACAATTACTCGTAGTAAATAGAATCGCTTATTTCAGAAACTGCATAAGTAAATTGAGTTAGCAGTGATTTCGTATTCTTTGAGCCTCAACACATATTTCTGTTTAGAAACAACATAAGTCAGGCATGCCTATCATATATAGATACCCACTATCGTTTGGCGTTTATTATAGAAACAGCATAAGTCACTGACTCATGTAGTTTCTCTATTAAATAGCTCAACTGGTCATGTGACATTTTGTTTTATTACAGCTGTTGTTATTTTGGTTTAATTTGTTGATTTGAGGTTACTGTTTGTATGTTGTATTGGTCTAACCTACTTTAAGATGGAAGAACAAGTAACTGAAAATGTCCATA
Organism: Matsumurasca onukii; assembly: GCA_018831715.1. Taxonomy (NCBI): domain Eukaryota; kingdom Metazoa; phylum Arthropoda; class Insecta; order Hemiptera; family Cicadellidae; genus Matsumurasca; species Matsumurasca onukii. The sequence goes on along the minus strand of CM032059.1, from coordinate 34,283,655 downwards.
ATGTTGGTAGAAAGCGTGGAAAGAGAAATAAAGCCCTTTATAAATCAGAAATTATAAAAAAAGCTCGCGTAAAAGGACAGTTTTATACATCTTACAAAGGAGTCAAGTTAATCATTTGCCATTTGCATAAACTTTATGCAGAACCTACAACTCCCCAACTTACCAGTCCAGGAAACATTTTACCTTAGACAGTTAACTGTCAATGTCTTTTGCATCCACAACTTAAAAGACAATACCTCTGTGTTTTATCTTTATCATGAGGGATTAGCTGGTAGGCCCTCAATGAAGTGTGTTCATTTATTTCAGACTACATCAACTCTTGTCTAAAAGACGTGGAACATCTTCATGTATTTTCGGACGGATGTTTTGGCCAAAATAAAAATCACTCTTTGTTGAGATTAATGAATGCTTTTGTGTGTACTAAAAAGTTCCAGAGCGTAGAACAATATTTCCCTATAAGGGGTCACTCTTTTTTGCCGTGTGACCGCGACTTTGCCACGGTAAAAAGGAAGTTAAGGAAATGTGATAGAGTGTTCACGCTGAAGCAGTACACGGAACTAATTCTTTCATCCTCTGCAAAAAACAAATTTTTGGTCGTTCTAGCAGAATCGCATGATGTAGTTGATGTCAGTAAGTGGTGGCCAAAGTTCTTCAAAAAGATGGTGTTATCAGAAGAAACTCGTGGGAAGCAAACTCATAAAGAACAAAAAGTGCGACTGCAAATTTCAAAATTTATGCACCTCTCTCATCATGCTGACTTTCCGTTCATGATCAAAGCCAGGAGCTACATTGATGGCATACAGGTTCAGACTTTCAATGTGAGGAACCCTACACGTGACGAGCTGACTATGCCAGTCGAGTTAGCTTACCCCAAAGGTTTCATCCCAATAAATTGTAAAAGATGAATGACCTGAAGAAGTTTCAGGAATACAACCCTGAAGAAGAAGAAATCCAGGCTTTTTATGACACGATATATTCCTGGCAGACCATCGATCGTGGGGGTCTGGATGTTTAGAGAGTGGTAGTACCTTTCAAGCCGTTCCGACCAAACCTTGCATGCGGGGTTGGTTCGGCAGACTGGTCCACACCTAAACATCAACTCTCACTTGTTAGCTGCGTAGAGCTACCCCCTGCCACTGGGTGTTGGTCCACCTACAGAACCAAGTGAGGGGGGATCCTCAAATATACCTAGAGGATCCTTCAGAGATGCAACCTGGCTGGTGCATAAGCACGTCCCAGGAAGTAGGCAAAGTCTTGAGACCAGACTGCTGAAGCATCTCTAAAGCAGGCAGAGGCATAGGAGGCAGCCCTCCACCAAGCTATGGGTGCGATGGGCCAATAACCTGTTCACTTGAGAAAAAAACTATTACTGAAACTTTAAGAAACAGCCGGACGGATATTTTGGTAACGACCTTTGGCCTGAAATGGACTTCGAGAATCGGATTTTGGAATGTGAGGACATTAAACCAAACAGGAAAGCTAAAACAAGCTGTTGGAGAAATGAAAAGGTACAAGCTGGATATTTTGGGATGAGTGAAGTTAGATGGAATCAGTTTGGAGAAATACAAACCGAAAATGTAACCTTTATACTCTGGAAGGAAAATGAGGAAGATGAACACAGAAATGGAGTTGGAATCCTACTAAGTGAAGATGCAAAGAAAGGTTTGATGGAATGGAAACCTATCTCTGACAGGATAATAACAGCGAGATTCTACTCCAAAATTAGAAATGTATCTATTATACAGTGTTATGCACCCACAGATCTAGCCGAAGAAAACTGCAAAGATCAATTCTATGCAAAACTACAAGAAACAATAAAAGCTTGAGTGAAGAAGAGAGACATCTTAATTGTAATGGGGGACTTGAATGCTAAAGTCGGGAACGATAATGTTGGGCTAGAGCATGTAATGGGAAAGCATGGACTTGGTCAAAGAAACGACAACGGGGAAAGGCTCATAGACTTTAGTGCCAGGAATGACTTAGTGATTGGAGGTACTATATATCCTCACAAGGATTGCCATAAGATATCTTGGGTCTCTCCTGATTGTGTGACCGAAAACCAAATAGATCATTTTATGATTGGAAGAAAATGGAAGAAATCCGTGCTAGATGTAAGGAACAAACGTGGGGCCGACATCGGAAGTGATCACCACTTAATGATTGCAAGCATCGAATAAATTGCTGCTGTTGGCAAACGTATGGAGAGAACTGCAAGAAAATTCGATACATTAAAATTAAGAGAGGTTCACCACAAGGAAAGTTTTGTTGTTGAATTACACAATAGTTTTGGAGCATTGGGTACAATGGATGACACAAGTATTGAGGAGCACTGGCAAAATGTAAGAAATCTATATGTAGATACTACAGATCATGTATTGGGGAAAAGGAGAGTTGGGAAGAAAGAATGGATGTCTGAAGATACATGGGAAAAGGTGGAAGCTAGAAGGAAAGTAAAAGACAGAATAAACCAGAGTAAGACCAGGAATCAAAAGAGAGAGCTCAACATTATATACAGAGAAGCAGATGTAAGAGTAAAGAGGAGTGCAAGGTCAGACAAACGCAAATGGATAAATGAGATGGCTGAGAAAGCTGAAGAAGCATCAAGAAAGGAGACATAAAGAACTGTACAACATAACAAGGCAACTGTCAAATAGAAAGTTTAGAGTGGGAAAACCTGTAAAGGATAAGGAAGGAAATCTTTTAACACAAGATAGTGAGCAAATGAGGAGGTGGCATGAGTTTTTTAGCGATTTATTTCATGTTGATGAGAGAAATGAAAGCGTAGCAGAAAATGTAGCTAGTAGAAGAAGAGAACATCAATATAAACCCACCAACGGAAGAAGAAATCAAGGTGGCGCTGAAAGAAACAAAAATTGGAAAGCTCCTGGAAGCGACAATATACCTCAGAAGTTTTGAAGCTACACCTGAACTTACAGCAAAGATCCTGAAACCACTGTTTGACAAAATTTGGAATGAAGAGAAAGTGCCTTTGGACTGGAAAACCGGGTTACTATGCAAACTCCCAAAGAAAGGAGACCTAACAAAGTGTGAAAACTGGAGAGGCATCACTTTGCTATCTATTCCTGGTAAAATATTTTCAAGGATTATCTTAAATCGAATTAAAGATGTTATAGATGGAAAGTTAAAGCGAGAACAGGCTGGATTTAGAAGGAACCGCTCGTGCGTTGACCAAATAAACACGATGAGAATAATAACTGAACAAGTAAATGAGTACAATGTAGGCATATACTTAGTCTTCATAGATTTTATGAAGGCTTTCGACACTGTCAAAAGAGAGAAAATATGGACTGCCCTACAAGATTTTGGAATACCAAATAAGATAATTACACTAATAAAAGAAATGTACACAAACTACAATTGTAAAATAATGCACAATGGCAACCTGAGTGATCCTGTAGATGTAAAATTAGGAGTCAGGCAGGGTTGTGTCTTGTCACCACCCTGTTTCTGATTGTGTTGGATCAAGTGCTGCGGAACAGGAGAGAGCAAGAGGTATATCCTGGGGGCTCCAACAGAGGCTTGAAGAGCTCACTTTTGCAGATGATATCTGCTTACTTACTCACAGGTTCAGAGATATGGAGACAAAACTTCAAGATCTAGAAGAAGAAGGACTTGCCACCGGTTTGAAAATCAATGTCGAAAAGACTAAATCTATGAGAATTAATGCAGTAAATAACGACATGTTCCAAATTAATGGAAAAGAAATAGAAGATGTGGAGTCATTTACATATCTGGGCAGTGTATTAACAAGAAGTGGGGGAGCAGATGAAGATGTGTCTGCCCGTATAAGAAAGGCAAACGCCGCCTTCGTACAACTGTACCCAGTGTGGAGAGCTAGGGAGATCTCAACAAAAACTAAACTACGAATATTCAACACAAACGTTAAGGCAGTTTTGCTTTACGGTTGTGAAACTTGGAAGGTTACTCTAGCTATTACCAACAGACTTCAAGTTTTTGTTAATCGGTGTTTGAGAAAATTTTAAATATATACTGGCCGAATTTAATCTCTAATAAAGACCTGTGGACTGCTGCAAAGGAAGAGCCCATAGACAACCAAATTAAAACACGGAAATGGAAGTGGATAGGACATACCCTTCGAAAAGATGAAAACGCCGTGGAAAGACAGGCTCTCAGTTGGAACCCCAAGGTCAGAGAAGGAGGAAGACCAAAGAAGACCTGGAGAAGGACAGTCGAGGAAGAAGGCAAGAGAGAAGGGAAGAGCTGGAGAGAAATAAAAGCCTTGCCAACCGTGTCCGCTGGCGCTGTTCGTAGAAGCCCTATGCTCCGTACAGGAGTGAAAGGAAATAAGTCAAGTAAGTCAAGACCATCGATCGAGAAGAAAATGAAGAAGTCGAGAACGCAGACTAAAACATGCCATACATAGGCCTAGTTCCTGTTTTTCTTTCTAACTTTCATTTTTGTTGTAAATAAAGTCTAGATATAAAAATACATGACTTTACTTTAAAACACCTAGTTTATTTCAGAAACAGCATAAGTCACTAGTTAAAAATCCATTTTTCCTTAGCCTAAAAATATTTTAAAAAATTTTGAAACTGACAGCAGTTTTAAAAGTCACTTAAAACACTATTTTTAGATTTTTCATGTTAAAAAAATTTGCCTAGCAACCAAACAGTTTTTTTTAGTTTTCCAAAAGTTGCTTTTTTTGACTTATGCAGTTTCTGAAATAAGCGATTCTAATGCACTGAGTGTGAACAGTTAATAGCTTGAACAGGTTATTTTCTTTTAGTTAGGTGTACTTTTATAACATAATGCGGTTTCAATTATCAAAATGAAAGTGTGAGATAAATTAAAAAAAAACATAGCCGATGCGTAGCCACATGCAACACCGTGAACCCTACCGAATTGTGCTAAGTTGACTTATGCAACTTAAAAAATACAACAAAATACTTTTTTTTAAAATTTGTATCGTAGAAAATGGGATTTTAAATAACTAAATCACTATTTTAGATGCCGACCACTCTCATGAGGGTATATTAAGGCAAATATGTGGTGATATGTAAGGATGAGTGTGATGAGTGGTAGTAATGAGTTATGAGGTGTATGTACAAACTAAGGTCTTGTTACAATCTAAGGCCGACTCTTCCTTAGAATGGGTCATTAATTAATAGCCCAATGACCAATGGAAATACAAGGACCAACGGCTTAACGTGACTTCCGAACCACGCAGGTGATGGTCTGATATGTCTACTAAACGATGGTCGGAGTTGATGCGGGTATCATAAGATGACCACTGAGACTATCTGAGCCACTATAGACCTATATCATCCTCAAAACCTTTTGATATACCTTTTATTTATACCTCTTGCCTTGCAAATACAATTTCAAGGTCAGCCCACGAATCCTATGATTCTTGACTGTTTGCAATACAATACGAAGAAGTTTTATACAATATTTCAAAAGAGAATTAGCAGGTGATGAATTTATAGATGCAATGATCTTCTCACTAAATGAGCTTAGTAACGTTGAATTAGGATATATTTTATCAGTAAGTAACATTGCTACATGACGTATACAGTTGTTAACACTTAATGCTTAGTAGCAAATAAATTATTGAAATGTTTGCAACATCCGATGGGTCAACAATATTTGTGTTGTCAATTTGAAGTGCAACAGGATTATTCTTTCCCTTACATTCTTTTCCGCGTTTTGTGTATTTGTTGGAATTTAAATGGCTTTCATTATTTTATAAGATTTAGCAGCTCAAGTTATTCTTATTAGCAGTGCAAGTAGTGTGATATAGTTTATAGACGTTTGTAAAATGTTCGTCAGGGCTTGTTGAAAATAGTTTGAAAACAGCATATATTTTCAATTTCTTTCCTCTTAACTATTTAAGATGAACATTGTTTTTTGTAATCCACGAAGACATTATTTGTCGGCGTCGAAATAACAAAAGGTATCAAAGAACTAACCGTGTTTAAATGATCAGAAAATATTTCCTTAAAAATATCAAACTTATATTGCAGATTCTTGTAATTTTTAAAACCATCCCACGATTTTGCTTTAAAAAAACTTTAAAATAGCAATAGCTTTAGAGTTAGTTATTGTTCTCAAATTTATTGGTTGATCTTTAGGGTCTAAAAACAGTTTTAAATACAGTAACTATATGTTTTGAATACAATGATATGAAATGTCTTTGTTTAAAACTCTAACCTCTATTTCGATGGTGGGTTTGACACTACACTGTCAACTGCTTATCACATGTTAAAGTCAGACCAGTATTTAAAACGCCCTGTAAAGTGAAAACAATCTGTTACGGGCGTCAAAAATCAAATACTAAGTGCACAAACAACAAACTAAACGTGTTGAATGGACTCAATCGCATACAATATTGACTTGACACATTGTGCTATTCTAGTGACCAAGGCAGCTAGGTGACGTCCGCTCGTGGTTTAATATCGGTTGTTTCGGTTTACTTTCATTAACCAAAGCAAACTCTGGCCATGCCGAGTCCACTCTCCTGATGTAACCCTGGTAATTCCTTTGTAATCCTAGTCACAGCCTCAAGCGCTAGTATCAGGCTATCATAACAAAGTAACAGGCTAATCAATAATTCATTAGTGCTAAACCAACGAAGCTTTGATAACAGTTACGGCTGAAATATAAGAGTTTCAAGGTTTGAACAGTAAACTGTAAGGTTCGTTTAACATAAGGTAAGACGTGTGTAATGTTTGATGTGGATATAGAACCTCCTACACAGAGTGTCTTATAAGAAAAAGGTAAAATCTTTTGGTAATACTCGTACGTTATATGGGTCAAAATAAAGAAAAACACAAGGCAATTTGGTTTAAAACAAATTCTATTTTAACTTTTTTCCCTGTTTTTCTTGAAACTCTGAGCTTTTATATTTAGATAAGACACATATACGACTACAGAAGATAAATACATGGCTAATCTTTTCGTTTAAACATGTGTCCTCTTTAGAGTGCCCCACATTTCAACTTATAGGAAATCAAGCGAAGGAAACTATGTTGTTTAGGACAAGTTGTCATGATAATCGGGTTGCCATAAAATTTAATAATCAACAATTGTTTAACATTAAAGTATAAGACATCAATCTAAAAATATATAAGTACAAGGTAAATCATGATAAAAACAGGTTAAATTATACAGCTTTATGTACTATAATGGTAACTCAGTCGTGTCTCAAGTGACTTTTCAATGTTACACTTTTGATACATTGACTTTATTCAAATTATTTAAACACGTTAGCCTGTTTCAGTACTTTCATATTCATGAAATAATATTCTTAGGCTTATATACGAGGGTCATCCAGAAAGAAAAGAACGATTGCGCATCACGCGCCGCGCACACCCCTCACCACTAACGAGCGCGCGTGCAGCTGCTAGCTACATTCTTCCTCTTCAGTTTGAGTGTAGGTTCGTTGTTGTGTGATTACGCGCCTGGTGTCCACAGTGATTAATAATGGCATCGACAAACTATTGAAAACCCCGCTAAATGTAAAGTGTGAAATTTAAACACTCGAAAAGTCATGGCAACTGTTTTTGGGGATTGAAAGGGTTTAATCCATGTCGAATTTATGCCAAGAAAAGAAACCATTACAGCCCTGACTTGGTACCGAGTGATTATCACTTATTCTCGAAGCTTAAGGATTTTTGGGTAAAAAATGTTTGCTAATAAGTTTTGTGTTGATATCTTTATTTTTATTTGATCATGCACAAACGTTCTTTACTTTCTGGATGACCCTCGTTGTTGTATATTTTTAAATGCATAGTTTTTATGCTTCTATATGTTTGATCGTAGCAGATAGTTCGTTGTGCACGTTCACAGTATTTAAAAGAAAACCTCAGCCTTTTTATAAAAGTGTTCAGACATTCAGATGTTCGTGTTCAACATTCAGACATTAACTATGATGGATTGCAAAACATAGGCTCATCAAGGCATTCGAGTTAAACAACGGGAATAAATTACAATAATATGTAGTTTAACATCAAATTTTGATCAGAACTAAACACATGTTGGAATACCAGTAAAAAGAGAATGATTTCACCTACTCGATTGCACACCCAAATCCCAATACGTTTTAGCTTTTATGGAGTTAACCTTAATAAGTTTCACTACCATCAATAATTAATATAAATCACGACTTGATTAGCATATCGTTCAAATTTACTTTGAATGATAGTCAAGGAATAAATTGAATTGTAGTGTTTATCTTAGTGAGAGTGAGGCCAAACATCCGCCGCCATGCTGTGGTTTCAACTCATTACAGTTTTCTCAGCCTTTCACAACATTCTGCTGGCAGAGTTTACTTACACAGGCCTGTACTAGGAAAATAGATAGCCGTAAAAGAAATTTAAATATAAAATTATAATAAAAAATTAATTAAAATAACAGCATTGATGATGACGACGTAATTTTATCAGCTATAGTTTACGCTTCTCTGTATGGAAGCTTATAAAGTATAGCAAGTATAAACTGTGTGAAATAACTTCGTTTCAAAGAGACAACATAGTTGAACCATTCTTACCAAATATCCTTTTTTTGTATACGTATTTATGAAAACAAGTAGCTATGATATTTGATTACATTAAACATAATTCTGCCAAAATGTAATACCGCAATTTTCCAAGACACCGTTTACATGATTAAAGACGTGTTTTGTGTCAAAGGGAGAACACGACTACCCGTATAGTTCATACTTTTTGTCCTTTTAAACATGTAGACAGTTACATTGAAGTTTATCGATTTTAGTTTTATATTGTCTGATTTTAAGAAAGTATATATTTTATTGTGTGACGCATTATGTAACGTTCTATAAAGCTATGGGGTTGGGGACTAGTGTAGCCAGACTTTAGAGAAAAAGCACTCGCAAACCAAACTAAAACTTGAGTTTATTTAATAACTCACAAACTAAGAATGCAAATATATTAGTTCAGAATAAATTGTAACCTCAGTGAATTAACATGAAGGGTCATCGGCATAGGACTCTATATTAAAACTTGTTAATACTACAACTTCAAGTTTTCGGAATATTACATAATAAGAGCTGAATCTAACTATCTAAAGTAATATCCTTTGAAAAGTAAGCAAAAATAAAAGTATTATAAAATGAATCTATATAAATGTGAGACAACTAGAACTGCAAGAGCTGGGCAAATAACGTTTGGAAATAAATTAAAATTAAAAGAACAAAAACTGATTTGGAACTAAAACTTGGATTGGGACCTAGGTTAGGACCTACCTCCCCAGGGGCAGCATCGTGAAGGAAGGCCTCTCACACGCAGGGATTCTCCTAGGCAACTGAACCCCGAGGAGCTAAGCCAATAAATAACCTTTATTACTTGCTCAGCATAACCTTGACTATCAAAACAATCTGCAACATTGCTTTGATAACAAGGAAGCAGTTCTGGAGGTTGTCAGCACAACATTGCGACACTATGTTATTAGAAATAATGTGTTAGCATTCAAAACTGAAGGTAAAAGAGATTCTTTTCTAACTTACATACAATATTAAAATCATGAAAATTCTAACTATCGTTATAATTACAGTACTTCTAGAATAGCATTACTTTTCTTGTAACATGCATTATACAAGTGCATATTAAACATTGTGTTTTGAATAACCTTACATGGATTGTAAATTTTCCAATCTCATCATACTATAAAATAATAAAAACACACAACTTATTATTTACATTCATAACTTGACAAAAGAGAATCAATCGTAAGTGTAGTAAAATAATCTCGAAAGAGAAAAGGCGAGCTAATTTTCCAACTTGAAAACCTAAAAAGAGCGCAAGTGAATGCAATTTTCTATAAAGACTTTGTGCAAAGTCGGGCTTTATGCTTTGTGGAGCCGATGGACTCGCTCAAGCGTCACTTTGTGCCTCCAGCAGTCAGTTGTGCAACAGAGCGGATTACTCACAGTTATTAAAGAACTGACTTTGTTATGTTGATTTAACGTAAAGGGATTGTGCTCCCATATGTACCGTATACTAAGCAAGGAATGGCATCTATTGTGCACATATGTTAGAGGATGATAAATACAAACTCGCCCTTCGGGCTAGCAAGGCTGGGCACCAAGAATAATTAACTTTTCAAGGCGGCCTAAACGTAATTCACGTAGTTCAAATGGGCGTATAAGTGTAAAATGAAAAATAAAACCTAATGAAGTGTACTGTAAGTATGACTATTACGTGCTATCTAAATTAACATTAAATAAAAAAAAATCAATATGTGAGTATGCCTTCTATGACCTTTCATCAACAAATAATACCTCCATCATCAGCATAAATAAACAATTATCAAATATTACATCGTAAATGGGTTTCCATTTCCAACCATTCCAAACGTTAACTGGTTCTCACAAGTATGAATGGTTAGAAGTTTGATTAAAGCTTGATATTTGGTTAGGATAGTGTTTGTGTTGGACGTGTCAGTAAACTCAAACAAAGTTATGTTACAAATATAACCTCTATGTGATTGTGTTTGTAGTAGTGGTTGTATAGCCAACGCTGGATCTTGCTGTGTACACTCCGACACAACATATTGCTGTCATATCTTTCAAAGGCACACGTTCTACTTACTATGCGGTCTTCAATTAGATAGTAAATAGTAATTATCGAATTTCCTTTGGAAAATTGAGATATTCATGCCGTCAACATAGTGACCCGGGACCATGAAATGAGCACTGATCCTGAATCTCAGAACACGTTTTGAGCATTTATTCACCCTTTATAAACATATGTATATACGGGTGAGCTTTGAATGTCCCCGTTAACTTTTGAAAAAGGAAATGTTAAAACCCTTCAGGAAACCTTAGTTGGCTATATAATTTTAAGGTTTGTTTTGATGTACTTTGCATTACTCCCCAACCCAAAACCGAGGAGGAGCACGTCCCAAACCTTTTTAAATAAAAGTTGTATTTAAGGTTCCCCATGGGCAGAAAAAGAAATTGCATTTTACAAGTATTCAACCACGCAAAGAAAACCTTTTATCTCAACTCGTTTTTTTGTTATGCCCATTTAAAGATTACAAATTTATCTTCAAAATATTTTATGGGATAGTGTTACAATTATAGGGTTTTAGTGAATTTATTTATCCCAGTTTATGACCTCTTTAAGTAGTATTAAAATACCTTATTGCCTGTAGATTCTAGAAGTGTTGATTTACTGCACGATGCATTTCGGACATAAGTTGCCCATTTTCTTCTTTCTTCTTAAACACGAAGCGTCAAAGCGGTCCTATAACTACACATACTTCCTACATTCGAATCAGCCAAATCGCTGTCACCAATTCGCGAATCACGTTAAAGATCCTCGGGCGAACGGCGATACTTGAGTGCAGCGGTCTAATTGTTCTACCTGGGACAGTTTGTACGAAAATTGTGCGGATCTTGTGGACGAAACTGGGAGATCAACACTTCTAAGTGCAGTGTCAACCTGTTTTAGATGTTTCAAAGTACATTTGAAGGATTTATCAAGGCAATATTAACATCTTCTCTTAAAAGCAAATTTGACGTACATTGGGTCACCCACCCTACCACAGCCCAATATTCACCGAATTGTAATGTAAAAAATTACAAACCACGTTCTTGTGGCACGTCAAAAGAAAGATTTTTGAACATAAAATTAACATAATAAAATAATTGAACATATAATTATATATTAAATATAATTTAAATACAAATTCATCGACGCAAAAACAATTTTCTATCTCAACTCGTTTTTTATAAACCCATTTAAATATTACAAGTTTTCAGGTTTAAAATTCCACATTTCACATGCAATATTATTTTGATTGACACATTTTTCTTCAAATTTCTCCGACGGAAATGTAATGATTTCCTGTTACAATCCTGTAATAAAATTCCTTAGAGGATTTTGACGACAATTTTTTGTCTAATTAAGTTGTATGTGAAATGTGGCATTTTAAACCTGACAACTTGTAATCTTTAAATGGGTATTAACATATTAAATGGATACGTTCAATTAGTGTCGTAGTCTAGTAATATTATTGTTTAATGTACCTTGTATTGTAAACTATTTATTTTGTTATACTTGTGGACATAGGCCTATTAGTTTTTTGACTGACTGGAGTTATTTTGTAAAAAAGTGTAAACTTAAAACCGCTCGACAATAAAAGCATTTTACGATTATTTATTTATTTTTATAAAAAAAAACGAGTTGAGGTAAACACTTTTTTGCATCGTTGAATTTGTTCTAAGACTTTTATTAAGGTACAAAAAGAAGGGGGTTCGTATTTAAAAGATTTGGGAGCCTCCCCCCTCCCCGGCTTTTTGGGTATAAGTGGTGACGCAAAATACGTCAAAACAAACTTCAGGATTTAAAACCGTTCCCTAAAGGGTTTTAAAATGTTTCATTTTTTGATAGTTAAGGTGGGAGGGGGCTTTTACTCACCTTGTAATTGTTTATATGTGTGTACTCTCTACAGGTCGCTTTATGTCCGGTTTTCATGAAATTTGGTATAAATGTCCTTTTGCAAATGTTTCGGTCAAGTTCGTCAGACAGAAAAATCGGACCACCTCAAATCACCTTTTGGGTGGGAGTTGATAAAAAAAGGGTTTGATGCTTCAAAACCTTCAATTTCATCTGATTTTGATAAAATTTGAAATACATTTGTACTGTGAAAATGTCCATCAATATACTAAAGCCTATGACAAATCTTCAAGTCCGTTAAGAGTGTAGATGAATGTAGTTTACAGCCAACTGAGATGAAAAGTGCGTCTTTGTCTTCCTGTTTTCACTAAGGTGTTTGCAAAAACATATTTATATAACTTGTATAGTATATCTTGATCGTTTTAAGCAAGTATATGATTCAAGATAAGGTGGATGGTTTATCTTTGTTGCTAACAAAAGATGGCGTCTCTTGGAATTAATTAGTTGAGCAAAGTAAACTCAGAGTCTGTAAAGTCAGCAGGTGACAAGTAATATGAGCCAACACGTTCTCTAAACCCTGACAGGAAAACTGTACCTAATACACATTCCCATACTTTCTGCGAACATGTTTGACCTTGAAGGTGCCAAATGTATGTTTATAGGCTACTTATCACGAATAGAACTTTATGTGTTTGTAAGTACTGTTGTATTTTGAGGCACCTAGTAACTTATTTAACATATATTTCCATAGAAATATGTGTAAAAATGAAATGATCTAGACGTTTTATTTTTGTTAAAACGTTATCAACGAAAATAGCTATAAGAAAAAACTAAAATGATATAAAATTGTTAATTTTCTATTTTAAAACAGAAACTTTTGTAACAATTTTCTGTAGTTCTATGTGTTCTTAAGTAGAAACTGTTAACAACTTTACACAATTTTGTTTAGAAAAGTGTTAATGTCTTGTAACACAATCTTGTTTAGTATCTTTCCCTTTTCTGTACTTGATCTTTCTATCTATTTGTATTGGAAAGTTAAGTTGGATATCTTTCACCTCACATAATCGTTGTATAGTCAAGCTTATGTGTTGTTCCTCTTGCTTTAGTGTTGTTCCTCAGAATGTTGTATAGCAATAAATTCATATGTTGCTATAAATAAAATATAACTACGAACTGACTTGCAAGAACACTAATAGTAATAAATGTAATAATATGCTATAAGTATATGTACAATGTACAAGCAAGAGTTTTATTATAAGCACTGAAAATTGGAAAACATGTTTGGTACAACATTTGTACTCGTAGATCAATTCACACAAGTCACTTTGATAAGATGCAGAATCCGTCCGGCCTGTAAGTGTCATCCTGTTCTAGGCAAAGTAAATTCAAACCATGCTAGGCTCAAGTCGCCTCAAGATATGAAAGCACAGTAACTGCAAACAAATTACTTTGGTTTTGAACTCGAGGAAACTAAATATTAAACCTGCGTAGCAGGAACGATAGCAACGGAAAATCGCAGAAGGATTTAATTTGCTCAACTCGGCCCCAGGGAACTGTTAACACTTTCTTAACTGAACTTCTTCTCACACTTTCAAACATCATTCGCCATGTTTGCTATTTTGAGTGAAAACAAGTCCTTACTTAACATAAATTGACAAGAACAACAATGATTGAATCAGATTTACTGATCACAGTGAGAGAGCTAACAAAGACACCTACTTTTGTTGATACACGTAACCTGTCTAACAGATTACGGGAACTAGAAACAGATAGAAAGTTAAAAAAAAAACACCCACAGTAAACCACACAGATTGCAGTAATTCAAGTTAATACGAGTATAAGGGCGTACACAAGGTTTAAATCTCGGTGTTTTTTCGTCAAAGGTAGGCAATTATGAGACATCATTCAAATTTCCAGTATTTCTGTGTAAACAGATCTCAAAAATGTTTCAAACTGGCGGTAATTAATGTTAAATATTAACGGAACACACTGTGTATTTCTTTCTAAAATAGAAATTTACAACAGCTGATTTAGTCACAGGTATTGACAGTGCTTAAGGGTCACTTTTACACCCAGGTAAATAAAGTATTGTTTTGACGACGTTTTTCTTCCTAGAGAGAAAATAGTATATTTCATCTCTAGGTCCTAAAGTGACACTTCTTTTTGTCATGATGCAAATAATAATGACAAATAAATGTCAATAAATGTTTTATTATTAATTTATTATAGAAATAATAATTAAGTACACATTGTTTTAAGCTCAGCAGACTGAATTAGAATGTTTTGAAGAAACAGCTTTACGATGATTTACTATAATTCAGTGTTAAAATTCAAAACAATAAAAACAACCTTGTTGAACCAGCTGATGTCGATGCCACAAAAAGAGCATTGATTAAATGCCACAAAATTAATGATTTTAAGATAGTAAAAATAATCCTTTTCTCCCTAGGAAGAAAAACATCGTCAAACCAATACTTTATCCACCTGGGTGTAAAAGTGGCACTTTAGCACCGTCAATACATGTGTCTAAAGCAGCTGTTCTAGAGCAGAATGACAAAACAGTATATTTCATCACCGGTCCTTAAAAGCACACTTTTTGACACTAGGTCAAGATAACCACCACTTGACCGATCAAAAATACACTTTAGGGCCTAGTGATGAACGATAATTTTTGTCATGATGCAAATAATAATGAGTAATAAATGTCAATAAAGGTTTTAACATAATAAAGAATTAATTAAGTAAACATTATTTTGAACACATGCAGCCGTCTGAATTATAATGTTTTGAAGAAACAGCTGTTACACTGATTTACTATAAATCAGTGTTAAAATTTAGAAAATCAAAATAAACTCGTTGAACCAGGTGATTTTTATGCCACAAAAAGATCCTTAAAATGATCTTTTTCTCCTTAGGAAGAAAAACATCATCAAACACAAAAAAGTGTAAAAGTGGCACTTTAGCACCACTTTGTTAATACATGCTCATGTTAATACATGAGCTTAAAGCAGCTGTTTAAGCGCAGAATGACAAAAAATAGTAAATCAGTGTAACAGCTGTTTCTTCAAAACATTGTAAATCAGACGGCTGAGTTCAAAATAATGTTTACTTAATTAATTCTTTATAATGTTAAAACCTTTATTGACATTTATTTCTCATTATTATTGAAATATAATAATTAGAAATAAATGTCAGTAAAGGTTTTAATATTATATGAAATATACTATTACTCTAGCTTATATCTATTAGTTATTTTCTTCATTTTGATATCTCATCAGGGAAGTGTAGTGTGAATAAATTTAAAACTCTAAACCAATAGAAAATATTCTGACAAGGGAAACAAGTAAATTTGCTCCGCCATGTAATAAAGCGCAACCAAAGCCAATGTAAAGTAGCGTTCAGTGACACATCAATCATTCAGAACCTTTAGCAACATTTGAACACGAAACCGCAACTCAAACTCCAGCAGCTATTGGAACTGGCCAATCAATGATTCACATTTAATATTCTGTATTGCGAGCTCCTATTGGATTCCCTTAAAGAGAGAAAAAAATTTTTATTTATTACAGTCACAGTTTGTTATTTTGATACTTTTATGTTGTAATTGCTTAATAACCTTAATTAGAAGGATTGTCTTTTAATCGTAGTTTATTTCAAATTGAAAACGTACAGTGCTCAAATAGATAAAACTATAAACCGAAATCTATGATATAGTGATTGTCACACCAAGATACGTTGCTATATATACATGGTGTATACAGGTGTTTCCAATAACCTTTGAACGGCTGAAAACTTCAAACGCGCTTTAGAAAATGCTATTAGGGTTATCTTGAAGTAATTTTAGTCTTGATAATACATTTTCCTTCCTCAAATCGAGACTTTTGATGTCAATTTGTAAATTTTATAAATATGGTACCGTGAGACCTTTTATTTTAAGGATCACACAAATACGAGCCAAGTAAATCGTAGTGCCCTCAAAACAGGTTCTCAACTCAGTCTTCGTTCTGGCAGTCTAAAACATATAGAACCTTTTGCTCAGACAAGGGCCACCACCGGGCTAAGTAGCAATATCAAAATCCTATAAGAACTTTTGTTTGGAGGTTAACTTAAAGAACGCAACAGCGTAGGATTCGCACAATAATTTCGTCCAGTATGTTGGGAATCCACCAAAGTCCAGAATCCACGTTTCGCAGCGTGTGTTGTGTGAGTTTGTTGGAACTACAGTTTATTTTGAGGTTGGTGAAAATGTTGAACATTATTGTCGATATAAACAAAAGCATGTTGTTCGAAACTTCTTTCAAGTTTCTAATCAAACAGAGCTGTGTCATCAGCGAACTGCCCGAGTTCCTGTGAAGAAGTGATGAATTGCATGCGAGAAAGATAATTGGACTGAGAATACCCTTGCGGGACGCCATGTTTCATTTCGATAGGAATCGAGAATAAGTTTGAAATCTGGTCGATTTGGGTTGTGTGGCTGAAACGAACTAAGCCACAATAAGACATGGCATTCCAACTTGTCGATCGGTGTATCGTTAACACAATCTAATTCTTTGAATAGGTCAAAAACATACTTCCGACAACAACTGCCTCAAAACGCATTTCAATTGGGTTTGTGCTTGAAGCAGAGTTGAGAGCAAACTGATCACCCATGAAAGTGATATGACCCGTTCTAAATGAGCTACGAGAAGATAGGGTTAGGTGTTCAACCTTCAGTAAGGTTCAATGGATAATGCGGCCAGGAACTTCTTCACTTCTGGTTGTTTGTTGTACTTTTATAAAACAGCTGTTAGTTAAGTGGAATTTAATTATTTAAATACCCGTATACGTTTTGCATTTTTAACTCAAAATTCATTCGAAAATGCGTAGAAATTCAATCGAATAGCATACAAATTATGAATTAATGAGTTTTATCAATTTGCATATAAATAACATGTTACGTATTTGAATTTAGTTTATACAACAAATTGCTGTACAGAAATAAAATACACAATTGTAAGTTTGTACATGCAATATTCACCACTTGCAAATACAATAAAAAACGTAATAACAGCGTATTTAGCAATAATTAAAAGTTGGCTGAAGATAGAGATAATTGGCCAAAATGTCTGCAGTTAAGACGTGATCTTGCAAAAACTTGGCAGCATTAAATGTTGTCCTGCTTGGACGGATTTCAGGTTTTATTGATGACAAACCGATTTTTAATTTTGTTTTCAGTTTTCCAAATAAATACATTTTGTGAACATACGTTGTTTATTCAAAATTATAGCTATTATAAATGGTTTATTTTATATTTCACTAATTTTTGTCATATTCAATGCTTATCTTCACTCCATAATGGTCCCATTTAAATATCTTTTTGATCAAACTAATATTTCTATATAAAAAACCCCAAAACCTAAGAGACCCATGTACTTATTGTGTATTTTGCGTGGTTAAAACCTTTCGAACAAAATAAGGACTTCAATATTGATGTAAAATTAAATTTCAAGATGGTGGCCTTACGTTTTCGAATATTTGAGTGTTGCTGAAATAAACAGATATTTTTGTGTAAAAAAACTAAAAAATTTATTTGTTTGTATTTATATAGTTATAGGAGCCGAAGTATACATTTGATCGTAGTTTTGAAGGAACCGTGTGTGTGTTAAATTTAATTAACTTTAAGAAAATATAGGTTTTTAATATAATTAAATTCATATTTACTGAGCTATGGGCTCCCTCTCGCTAAAAAACACGTAATTTTGAGCATTTCATGTAAGTTTGAAAGCCATAGAAACTTTACTTTCAGTATAATATTCCCAGTAATGATATATTTCTGTACATAGCTATGTTTTCAACAAAAAACGCACTTTAAAATGCTTTAAATTTACATGATTTAAAATGCTTTATAGATTCTGTAAAAAGGAATAAAATGTCCAAAATTTCATGCCGAAACGTGTGGTCCTTGCGTGCTTAGCAGTATACACGCCGCTTCGGCAAGGTTATAAATATAGTAAAGGTACACGACTGATCAAAATTAAATTTTCTACAACATTGTTTCAACATTTTGACGGTAAACGTGGACTACTCGTAAATTTTGAACCGAATTTCTGTTAATTCTAACATTCTTAACTATTTACATAACCGTAAAAACATGTTGGTTTATTAAATTAATTTAAATTTTCATAATTTAAAACCTTTTAAGTTGAAGGAAAGGTAAAATTAGAAAAAGAACCAGAGTGACAATTAGCGAGCCTACATGACGACGCGTTACTTACTATCAACAATGTAACCGGTTCATAATATAGCAAACGTGCAAAAGTAGAGCAAACTACACCTAAGTCATAAGGATAAGGACCAAAACTTAACAGTACATGACCTTGTGAGCTGGCAATAAGCAAACGGAAGGCCAGCAACAACGAAGCGTAGTTGAAATATCTATCCTTCTAGTTATGTATGACATTTTAGTCAATACTTTTTTATAGTTTGAAAGTTTTTCAAATGTCTATTAATAGTTTAAGTATTGCTTATCGAGATCCGATTTATAGTCCAAATGTTTCAATTTACAATTTTGTAAAAATCTCATAAAACTGTGGTCTGGTTGAAAATGGGTTTCTTACACGCATCTAGGGGTTGGAATCAGGTTTTTTCAAAACAAAAAATAGAATCACAAATAGTTTAAGTATTTTTTGTTTAAAACGTCTACTACACGTGTCACCCCATGGTCTGCTAATTTAGTATATTTTTGTGGTCCGCCTCCATTAAATATAAGATTTAAGTCAACTAACCTTGAACTTTGCAATAAAAGAAAACAACAAGAAGAAAACGTGGCGTTTAGTAGTGCGTTACGCCAATTATTAAACTATTGTTTGTGAAACTTTATTAAAAGTTTGAATTCACAAATGCAATGTTTTAAATTTCCTTGTAAAACTCGAAAATATGCGAAGAATAAACCACCAGACTTTTACCCAGACTGCAGTTTAGGGGGATGATGTAAAAACTTGGCGCCATTAAATGTTGTCCCAATTGGACGGTGTTCAACTTTTGTTTACTGCAAAAATGGATCTGATTACGTTAGCTTGAATACACAGTTTCCAAATCATCTAAGAATTCACTAACGTGTTTGGGCTTGGTATTTATTATTGTAATACATAATCACATAAGCCTTGTTTGTATGAAGAAACATACGGGTTTTTAAAACTTGTGGGTATATACGAACATTGACGTCAAAATCTTGGTGAAGAACCATTTTGAAACATTTTATTGCTGGAAAACATGTGGCTTTTTTAAAAGCTGAGGCCATAAGTATTTAACGTTGAAATGTATACTTTTTTAAATGATTTAGTAGCTAGCCAAATGAGAACGAAGGTACTTTAACCTCTTTGGTTCCTACTCATTAAAACAGTTTCTAGGTTAATTGCGTCCATTTTATAAGAAAGGAGAAGAGCTGAACAACACTAAGAAAAGAAAGAAAAGAGTGATGATGAAATGCTGTCATTTACTATCCATGCCCTAGATTTATTATAGTCTCTTCATCGATTGAGAACAAAATAGGTTAATTTAAAAATAAGTTATTTCGAATGTCAACATGGGTTTGTGCAGTCTTTGTATCCGCAGTCTCGCGTGCAATTGACTTTGTTACCTTATCTTGAGGCTGATGTTATTGGAATATTATTAATTTAAAATCAGTCAATCTGTCCAATGAGTAAGTTTATTATGCCTAAAGCTTTTCGTGTCCACGAGTACGTTCACATTTTAAGTCTAGACACTAGAGACGTAGTTCACAAAAAGATTTGTGCATAAACTTATTTATTGGACAGTTTGACTTTTTAAGTTTAATTTGTACATAGTTGAATAAGTCTTAAATAAAAGGTCAGTATCAGAGTATTTGTCAGTATATTCCATAATCGTGCTTGAAAGCCAATTTGTTACTTTTATTTTAAAGAGTCTTTAACAACACACCTTTAAACAAGAACCGTGTTTCACATGTTTTGAATACATAATTTTGAAAAACGAAATACGGGTTCCAAATAGGTTTTGTAATACATTGACCCTTTTAAGTCTTTCAAACTTTAAATAATCATTTGACAGTTGCGGTATTTTTAAACTTATACGAATCCATGCATCGCAAATTTTTCCACTCATAATCGGGCAACCGACCCATGTGTAAATATAACTAGAAGAAAACAAACCTGCAACCAGTATACGAGGCAAGTAATAGTAAGGTTTCGTAATAGGCCGGTTGAGGTTTGTTGTGGTTGAGCCTGTGGGTATTATTGTAGTTAATAGTTAATTTATACTACCAAGGTCTTGGTAGTTCGGTGCCTCATGTTAAAACATGTATATTTTAAATTAATCTTTACATAGTATTCAACAGGTCTTATTTACCAATAATAAAACAAACAACTCAGTATATAATAGTGTTTTTAAATTCACAAGCGCTTTCAACAGCTAAGCTGTCATCTTAGGCAAACTTGTTACTTTTAAATTACTAACCTCTAATATTTATATACAGTTGTTGACAAATATAACAAAAATTAAAATCAGTGATTTAGAAATAAAACTGTTGCAGTGAAAGTGTATACAGAGGATAATAAAATGTATGTATACGAATAAAAAGTTATAAGCAAAATTACGAATTCAATGTCATAAGATTTATAGGTTTCGAAATTATGGTTGGTCCATCTGCGTTGTTAAGTAAATGATTCTTGTCCGTGTTTTCAATGATTCCCAAGCATTGAGGTATCTGGGATTTACGATTTGTTTAAGCAGTTTTAAATTGATTGTGTTGAAAGAGTGTCCAGCATAAAATTATATTGAATGGGCTGCCATGGCTGATTTTTCGCTTCGTCCATACTTCATAGGCTTGATGTTCTTTGTATCTTGTATTTAATGATTCTTAGTTTGTCCGATATACCTTTTATCACCCTCGTTACAACTTATTTCTTATATTCCGGACATATTAGACTAGAGATCTTAATTTGCATGAACGCTAAATAGCTGATTTATTACTAAAGAAACTTGAAGAAAAGAAGTTTGGAAAGATTAGATTGTAATGTTTTTTTGTATTATATTTTTTATCTTTTCTCTTCAAGAATTTATATGTCTAATTTACATAACTGACGAAGGTTGTATTACTTGTGTGGGATCAAAGATTGCTAAGAATTGTTTGTACTTTCAGACACACCATCTTTCACTGTGGAGTCCACGACAGAAAACCATACGCGAAGAATTACGTCTGCACATTAGCCTATTAACTGAATTTGTTCAGTTTTCTTATATTGAAACTAACATGGGAAAGACAGGTGAGGTAGTGAGATTGATTGTTTTTGAAGTATTTGTTTTTGAGATTTGTTTTTGATTATTTTTGAGATTCAACAATTATATTTAAGTTATTATAGTTAAGTAACACTTGAGTTGCTGTGAAGGGGGGAAGGAGTGGTAGTTTCGCTCTTCTCTGCTAGGCGCCGTTAGTGTTGCGTAGTCCTCGCATATCAGAGACTGTTTCAACCGTCTCCTATACTGCACATCCAAGCATTCAAAAGGAAAAGTTTTGTGACCTATAGTCGACACGCGACCTCGGTTAAGTCTTCTATGTAAAAATAAAATCATACATGTACAATGTTGAAGGAAATAATGATTTTCTTATTTTTATTCTATTCTTATTCTTGTCAGTTTCAAGCAATGGCGAGATTGTATTTCGTGTCACATTTAATAGTATGTTTTGCAAAAGTAAACTTTTACCTTAAGCGTAAATAATAAAACAAGCTTTTGGGCTATTTCCTTTGATAATAAGAGTCTTGTAATGCACATATTGTTAACACCCGTAGAGTCATAATAATTTAGACTACATACAGTTTTGCTTTTGTTCGTCACATAAATAAAAGCTAAAAACTGTAAATATAAACAAAACCCGTAGCACAACTTTTTAGACTAAGAACTTTAGTATTTTACTACAAGGAGTGTAGGCAATGTTTGGTGGTATGAACACGACATCTGGTAAGAGAACCGGTATAGTTTGAAAAACAAAATGACTAATGTATTAATAATATTTTACCAGGAGTTATTATTTCGTGAAACAATTTTGTTAAACAACTCATAATGTATGTTTTTTTTTACTTCTACGTTTTTGTTACACTTTTGTATTTACTTTTATCAACACATTGACCGGTTGAAAACTAAACGACTCGTATTAACTTAAATGTATTAGGCCAAATCGTATTTATCAAAAGGAGAAGTGTAAAAAAGGTACTGATCCAAGAGAAGGATGCAAATAATATTATTACTTAATTGGTTCACAATATTGAAATTAGAACGTTAAAAGAACAGAAATGAGCAACCCCCCACCGGGTCTAAGCGTTCTGGTTTGGACGCCAACAAAGACGCTGCCTTCAAGTTATATAGTTAAAGCAGTCGGCTTTTCGCCCGCTTGTATTATACTCATAAATAATCTAGGACCAGAGATTTGATGTGGTTTGACTTAACCGCATCAGCTGTAACCTCTATATCATCAGAGGTCAAGTGTTTATGTGATGGTAAACTTGTGTACCTGCCTAAAGCAAGGCAGTTCAATTACCTGTTCCGTCACTAATGGTGTTCCTCTCTCCTCACCTCAGGGATTATCTGCTGCCTGTCCTAAACACACTTACACAACCACATCAGCTGTAACCTCCACATCATCATAGGTCAAGTGTTTATGTGATGGTGTTTGTGTACCTGCCTGCAGTTCAATTACCTGTTCCGTCACTAATGGTGTTCCTCTCCTCACCTCAGGGATTATCTGCTTCCTGTCCCAAACACACTTACACAACCACATCAGCTGTAACCTCCACATCATCATAGGTCAAGTGTTTATGTGATGGTAAGCTTGTGTACCTGCCTAAAGCAAGGCAGTTCAATTACCTGTTCCGTCACTAATGGTGTTCCTCTCTCCTCACCTCAGGGATTATCTGCTTCCTGTCCCAAACACACACTACACAACCATCAGCTGTAACCTCTACATCATCATAGGTCAAGTGCTTTATGTGATGGTAGCTTGTACCTGCTAAAGCAAGGCAGTTCAATTACCTGTTCTGTCACTAATGGTGTTCCCTCTCCTCACCTCAGGGATTATCTGCTGCCTGTCCCAAACACACTTACACAACCACATCAGCTGTAACCTCCACATCATCATAGGTCAAGTGTATGTGATGGTGGTGCTTGTGTACCCCTAAAGCAAGGCAGTTCAATTACCTGTTCCGTCACTAATGGTGTTCCTCTCCTCTCACCTCAGGGATTATCTGCTGCCTGTCCCTAAACACACTTACACAACCACATCAGCTGTAACCTCCACATCATCATAGGTCAAGTGCTTATGTGATGGTAAGCTTGTGTACCTGCCTAAAGCAAGGCAGTTCAATTACCTGTTCCGTCACTAATGGTGTTCTCTCTCCTCACCTCAGGGATTATCTGCGCCTGTCCCAAACACACTTACACAACCACATCAGCTGTAACCTCTACATCATCATAGGTCAAGTGCTTATGTGATGGTAAGCTTGTGTACCTGCCTAAAAGCAAGGCAGTTCAATTACCTGTTCCGTCACTAATGGTGTTCTCTCCTCACCTCAGGGATTATCTGCTGCTGTCCTAAACACACTTACGCAACCACATCTGCTGTAACCCACATCATCATAGGTGAAGTGCGTGATGGTAAGCTTGTGTACCTGCCTAAAGCAAGGCAGTTCAATTACCTGTTCCGTCACTAATGGTGTTCCTCTCTCCTCACCTCAGGGATTATCTGCTGCCTGTCCTAAAACACACTTACACAACCACATCAGCTGTAACCTCCACATCATCATAGGTCAAGTGTTTATGTGATGGTAAGCTTGTGTACCTGCCTAAAGCAAGGCAGTTCAATTACCTGTTCCGTCACTAATGGTGTTCTCTCTCCTCACCTCAGGGATTATCTGCTGCCTGTCCTAAACACACTTACGCAACCACATCTGCTGTAACCTCTATCATCAGCTGTGTTTTCCAATTTACGTCGTTAGTTTTGATATTTTATCCAGTTTTTAAACTTAAACTTTGCAAAAATTCTTGATGAATGAGCTGATATTGAGTTAAAGTACTCGTTAGATTAAGAGGTCTCAGGACCAGTGGTATTTTGTTTTTCCCTAGAAATACTTTTGCAACACATTTATTAGAGGCTTAATCACTTAATCACTATTTGAGATGTCGACCACTCTCATGAGAGTATTTTTAAGGCAAATATGTGGTGAAGGATGAGTGTGAGAAGTGGTAGTAATGAGTTATGAGATGCATTGCAAACTAAGGTCGACCTCCTTAGAATGGGGAATTAATAACTAGCCCAATTAATGGCTCAGTCGCTAAGGCGTTTTATTGTTCGTGAAATTAACTTAATACAAAAACTTTAATCACGTTTGTTTAAAATAAATTGTTATTCCTGAACTGCTCGTGAAACAAATTATTGGTGTAATTATAAAACAGTATTTACGTTTAATATAAAGTTTTGATACAAGGAAAGGAAATCTTATGACAACGACGTGTAACGATACTGTACACCACGTATTTCTTGTTGGATTCAAGGTCAACACAGTGCCGTTCAGTACTGGTTACCGTTTGTAACGTAGCAATGTAACATATTTTGGGATAATTAAAAGAGTTTGGTTTTGCTCTTCTAAGTCAATGAAAATGGCTGTTTTATATTACATTCACGAATTATATATATATTTACAAAGCAAGTGGAATGAACGGAACACGTTTACAATTGCTTCAGTGGTTAACCTAGTCATGTAGTGGCTAGCCAAATCAACGTCCATAGAGAATAGTCACTTGGCAATATACTCTAATTGGATAAGCTCTCTCATACCTGCTTTTAACTGTATTGCAACTGGTGTGGTCCAGTCAAAGCGTGCTTATACACTCAAGCATTATTTATTATGCTTGACTATTTCCATTATAACACACCAATCTTCATTACATTTAAAACAATCGTTCTAAAACTTTTTTCCTAAGTACTAATGATTTCTGTTCGTCAATATGTTATTTCTATAACTGCTGGTCTGAGTTCGTGTGCGCGAGTGGGTGGTTTCTAATTTGTAGTTTTTAACTATGTGTTGTGTTATATACAGGGTGTTTATGCATGTCACAGTTTAGGTTTATTGAGTCAAAATACAAAGAAAAGCAGGAGTCATATTATTCGAAAACCACTTTGTTTACGAAATATCTGTCGTTTGGATTTGGTTCATACTTGATATACAGAGGGGTGCAAAAGTAGTAATAAAACATTTGATAGAAAAGGTATATTTATTCATAAAAAGCCAATTTTTTCCAATTTATTTGAAGAGTATTAAGAAGCCTAAATTAACTCTTACAAATTGTCTACTTGACAAAAACTCACACTACCTTTTGTATTCAAACTGTTTGCCTTCACATTCAACACACTGCTGTAACTTTGAAGTTACACTTAATTACACTTTTCGGCAAAGTTCTTTATTTTCATATATGTTTTGGCAAGCTTGGCGGATGAATTCTACCATCTGATTAACACCATGAGGTTTCTTAGGAAACACATTGTCTTTGACGACTGCCCAAAGAAAAATTCCTTAGGAGTCAGATCAGGAGATCTTGCTAACCATTCAGACTGTGAAGTTTCGGTCTCTTCGGTCTAGATAAAATGGTTATCCCTTCACTTTACCCTTATGGAAAAGTTCCAAATTTGTACAAGAAATATACAAGAGGTATTTAATATATTGAATAAATTATGTATTTACAATGGTTCCAAACTTATGTATGCATGAATAGGCGATCAGCGTAAATAGAAAAAATTATGTCTACATAACAAATTCTTACAAGCACCACTAAACTACCAAGTACATCATAACTAATTAACTTTTAAACACCAGCTAGCTCCCAAAGCCACATCGTGGGACAGTTATCACACGTTATTGTAGTGGTTTGTGTGAGTGTGTGTGTGGTTTCCGTGCTTATAACACAGCCTACAATAGACGCAGTCAAACAATGGTTGGCATTCCAGGCTAGCAGCAACAGGAATTCCTGCCTACTCGCAGCCTTAGTTTGTGTTGAGTCTTGTATCCTGTATACATAGTATCTTGTATATTGTATCTCGTATCTTGTATCTTGTATTATGTATCTTAAATCATATACCTTGTATCCCGTATTTTGTATCATAATAACTATATCGTAGTCCCGACAAGACAAGTTTAAGTAAAATACAAGTTAACATACTTAGTTATATTGTGGTGAAAAGAACACATTCTTTTAGAATAACGTGTTTTGCATATTGTGTATACTGTATCTGCATCCTGTACTTTGTACCGTGTATCTCGTACTTGTGCCTTTAGACCTGGTACTTTGGTCTTCGATTCTAGCAAAATAAAATTGTAAGTATGTAGTGGCGGTTGTCAACTTAAAACTGGATATCTATAGGGGTTGTCTACAGGCAAGTCATTTGCCATTGGTGGAAAGTTATACTGATTCTATGGCTTAACAACAGGGCTTATAGAGATGCAATTTTATTATACTGGGTGTCCAAAAGGTCCGACCCTTCCTCCCCACCCTTAACTTTTGAACGAATGAACATTTTCGATCATGCTTTGGCATACGTATTAGGGTTAACTAAGTACCTTTTTCATTCATTCCACATTCAGATGGATTCCTTCAATCCTACTCAATTATGATTTGCAGTTTTTGGAAAATTGTAATTAGAGATTTAAAATTATTTGCTACAAGCTATATTTTGCAAAGTTTCGAAAACTGTCCCTTAAAAAGAAAAATACCAATTTACCAACGTTTGCAAAATGCAAAACTTGATAGCGTAATTTTGTTTTTCAACATTTGTGAACTGATGCACTTGTGTTTTCATACCCTTTCAAATGAGGTGTTTGTGATGGGGTAAAATAAATCATTTAAAGGTCACCCCTATTTAGGAGTGGGAGGCAAAACCTAAAAATACATGTGCCAAAGCACGTTAAAAATTTTGATTCACTCAAAGGTTAAGGGGTTGGTTGGTATATTTTACACTTGTGATACCCTTTATTTTTCAAACTTTTGCTAACAACAGTAACATACCAAACGGTTGAACTTTGAAAAATTAACATTAAGAAATTCAACAATCTGATAATTCAGAAAAGTTTTGAAAATAATAAACAATCTCATCCAAGGTTAAACTAAAAATCTAATATTTTATTGAACTTTAAACGGGGTCTTCAATAGGTTTACAACTACAGTAAAAATACGCAGATTTACTTCGATGTTGTTTCAAAAATTATTTCTGACACTCACACATACATAGGCAATTAGGTTAGTTGTAAATTGATTTTGTTCTATAAGACAGAAAAATAGGCACTATACATGTTTGGTGTAATAAAAATCAAAGGCTTTACGAGGTCTTGTATGAATACACTATTTAAACAGCATGACTCTAGTGTTAAGTTTCGATCAATTTAGAACTTTGCTGCAAATTCTACCTATCCTAGTTTGTAGTAATTCAAAGTTCCAAGCTTTAAAACAGCCAAAACTTTATTTGGAATCATTCAATAAAAGCTTTAGTTGCATATTTTTTATAACAAAAGACCATGTACCCTCTTCTTGTTTTTTAATTATTTACGGAGAACCTTCAGTTTTAATTTGAAAGCCGATGCGCGAAAAATCCAATCCACTCCTTCATCAAAACATCCGGAACAACCACAAACAAAATATATCTATCAAATAAAAAATTAAATAGACCTAGCAATAACCAAGGGCAACCAATTGTCCAGTGATGATTGTGTAGACCCTTCATCCGGTTCAAGGTACAATGGTGATCTGTCAAAGGGTAAAGCATCAATCATATTGTTTAGTGTCCGAATTGAACGTTAACGCTGGATGTTGCTGTGACTTTCAGCACTGAGAACTGTCTATATTTAGAACTAGACCTATATCTAGATTTATTTAACATATGTTTCGTCCTGTGTTAAACACACAAAGTAGCAAAGAAGTCTTGGGCAGTATAACTGAACGCCGCACCAAATTTGTTCTGCCAACACTAATGATAGTAAGTGAGCAACTTTTTACGGTGACTAGTAACCAAAAGTCACAACTGGAGAACGGCTCACGGGAGTCCAGGGGAAAACCTTTGATGAACAAATTTGATAGTTATGTGTAGGTAACTTAAACCAAGTTCGTTGTGAGGAAAGTACAATGCCATAGATGTTAGATGTTAGATTGAGGGGATCAAGTGGTTAGGGACTGGTTACCCTCATACACGTCTGTTGGGCATATTGCTACCACTGGAATGAAAGGAAGTCTGGATTCAGGAGAGGAATGGGACTGGGTTCAGCTGACCAGATCAAAGCAAAGCCCCGCTGACAACCACGGGGACTCTAACCCCCAACATGGAGAGCCTTGCCAACACTCAGGGGACCTTTCCCCCCTAGATTATGGCAAGCCTCTCTTGAAGTCGCGGTCTACCCTGCTGCCGCGTCCCCTTAAAATGATATCTGATCCAACCTCCCCTGGTGGGGAACGGAGCGTGTTCAATATCTGGACAACCACAAAGCTGCCCAGTAATTTTGTTAACAACATTTTTCTTTTTATGTACCCCTGTATAAAGTAATCTGAGCAGGTACTAACCAGACAGACACTGACTGGGGAGAGCAATGGCATAAATAAGGTTTCATTACATTGGTTCTATCAAACATGAAGTAAGCTTTAAGTCAGTTCAGATTGAGAACTGTAAATTTGTAGTAACGCTGCCATTTCTTATTAGTCAGCCTTTAGATACCCGGTCTGCGGCATTTTAATAAACTAACAGATATATTGAAAGTGATGCACAACTCAGCTTAGTCCCTTCCAACAACTTGTTTTGCAAATTGGTACACACAAAAATGGTTGGAAGGGATTACGTCAAAAGTCTTAGTTAGTATAACACAATGCTACAAACTGGTACTCCGTAAATTAGCCCTAACGGTAATGAGAGCGTTTCAACGTTTAAGTGCTCTATCCTTGCACTCACGCTATTTGTAACCTAACTTATTGATATCTGATCTGTAGCGTTGTACTTGTCTCACAAGAACTTTGATGTGCTCTCGTTCAAGATTTCCTCGTTGGCGTTCTTAAGTTGTAACGTCTAGTCACTAGTTGCCGGAAAAAAATAGCTTCCCACGATTTACTGATGGTGTAGCAAATTGGTGTCTTGTGTCGCAAGATTTAAAGGTAATTCGAGACTCTATGGCACTCTGTATCAGTCAGTTTGAAAAGCAAAGAAGATAACCTGAAAGAAATTAAGGGTTTGAACACACCTTTTGTCTTACATTACAATATTTTATTAAGCTATCGTTGTCAGGGTGTAATTAAGTCTTAGCTGTTCCAAGTTTAACACATTTTATAACACCTCCACTAGTAAAACATGAGAAGAACGCTTGAAGTACCCAAAAGTAAAAGAAAGATAAAAGATGCATCATGTTTAACCCAAGACCTCATAAAGTTAATGTCTTGCACTCCATATCCCTTTCCATTTCAGCTTTCTCCAACTTTATTGCTCACTTTTGGTAGAGTCACCTTCTGCTCCCCCCCCTCCTCCCTACACTTACATACACGCTTGCAGTTCAACAACGTCAGGATTCTGAACATTCTGAGTTCTTTGAAAGCATACTACTATATGGAAGCTAAAAGAAAAGTCTACTAACAAAGAATGGTACCCAAACAAGTCCGCTAATTTCTTCTGCTTTGCTCGTTATTTTTACACTAAATTATTGGCATAACTTAAACCAATACACCTTATTACACTTGAGATTGATGAAATGAAAACCCATCAATAATTATTTCAGTTTACCATAAATACGTCAAAATAAGAAAGATTGTCTTTTACCTTATTTATATCTTGTACCTCCTTATTAACTACTTGAAAACGTATTAAAATACAAAATATTGCAGCTCCTCCTCTTCTAATTTTTTTCTATCGTCTATACAATATATTTAAATGTAAATTGATACATATATGCCTTTACTTTACTTTGTATATACCTTCATATTATACATGTTTTCACTTGAGTGCGCTTTTTGCAGACTATAAACGCTCCACAACTGTGCCGACGTGATTGTGCCCCACTAGGTTCGGGAAGGCTGCTGTGCTCTACAAATACACTGTGGAGCCTTTGAAAACATTCCGATCTTGAGTAGACTGTAGAATGAGCCTGTGTCAGTTTTAGACCTTAATGGTTACTGAGGCACCCACTTAAAATCTATCCAAACAATTATTAACCATGTATATACATTGATGGGGAGACGAAGCATGCAAACCCAAGTACATACAATCAATTAATTAGTTGTTGCTCAGTATTGCTTCAACCAATTACTACTAATTGGTCACAACATAATTAAGCTAAATCAGTCTTGTTGATCAATCTTCTGTGAAGAGTTTGTAACTAATTTGATAGTTTTTCAGCAACATTTAAAAACAAGCTGACACAAATTTTGAAGAAGCGAAATTTTTTGAAATATTTATGTGTTACTCTAATTTGCTAATTGTAGCTCTAGTTCGCTACGTTTACGCCTTCATTTGGCCTCAGATTTGTGTTCTATAACTACGGGCGCTACGAGGCTATTCAGCCTGCTTTGGTATTTTCATGAAAATTATCTAGATTATGTTTATTTTCCAAATGGTATTTGGGCAATCCTCACATTTCTTCTGATAGTCTTACATCCATCCCAGGGTCAATATAAGCATTATTGTATCTAAGATTAGAGTACTTAAACTTAAAACATAGCCGAAACGTAGCCACAAGTGCTACGGTGAATCTGAGCCAATTTCTAATAAAACAGAAGAGGGTTTCATTTATCTATTTTGAATTAAAGGAAATACTTCTATACAATGTTACTATTTTTTTTTCAATTCCTTTTCTTAGATTTGCTTTATATTCTACTCAATGGTTTTGTATTGTAAAAAAACAACAGCTGTTAAAAGTTGTAGTTGTTTTGAATAAGAAAGTCGTTTACCTTCTGCAACCAAGGAAACCTAGGCTGGTATATTTTATTATTTGAATTATTAATTTATACCCAGTGCTCTGGATGTCAAAGTGCAGAAATTCTGATTAAATAACTTAACATAAATAACTTTAAAACGCCAGGTTCTAGAGTAACGGGAGTTGTTTTGATCGATTGAAAACGTACAATTCTACTATACACGTTGAACTTCAATTTATTTAATTAAAGCCGTTTAATTTATCGTATTGCCACAATTTTATAGGTAAATCAAAAATTTGAATGGCCACCATTTTTAAAACGGCTAATCCGATCAAGCTGGTGAACGAACTTAGCCTAGGTTTAAAAAGGAAAGATTGTACCAAATAATGTGGAATGTATATTCTTGCTGTAAAATAAAAGTATTCAGTTTCTACGCAAAACAAAATATTATTATCATTATTTTAAAGTTCTACGTTCTGATAATAAATCACTGAATCACTATTTGAGATGCCAACCACTCTCATGAGGGTATTTTAAGGAAAATATGTGGTGAAGGATGAGTGTGATGAGTGGTAGTAATGAGTTATGAGGTGTAGTCTTGTTACAAACTAAGGCCGACTCTTCTTAGAATGGGTCATTAATTAATAGCCCAATGACCAATGGGAATATCAAGTTTTAAGTTATGTAAAAGAAATTGTTTGTGGCGAACATACAAGTTTTACCGTTCTTAAGTAGCAGCCTCAACAGATGTAGCCTATAATTGGAGAAAAAAGTCCAAATTTAAGTACATAAACTAGCTTATAATATAGTTCGATGTTTTTACTCCATGTCACAAGCAGTATTTAAAGTTATGTACTCTCCTATCAATAAACAAATGTAACTTTTCAAGCTGCCACCCTGTACATTACCATATTTGACTGTTCCCTTCTCGTTGTATACAGACACGGCGAGAGTGGTGTGGTGTTAGATACGCGAGTTCAGACTCAGAGTTAATATCCTGTTCCACATCACATCTGCTTCCTCCGAGAGCAGTCTCCCAGTCTTGTTGGTTGCGGTTACACATTAGTTCCTGACTCTATGTTTACTTATATACGTAACTTAGTTTGAGTGTTGTTGTGGACAAAACAACGTAATTTCCAAGCCACAAGTTGTATATGAAATTCTTTCACAATTTTTTGAAATCTTAGCAAAAATTTAGTTCAAAATTAAAATTTGCTTTTAGCACTTATTGTATTTATCGAACTAACATCGATCCAATATCGTATAAATTGTATCGATCTTCCACCATAGTATTATCACTATATCACTATTTGAGATGCCAACCACTCTCATTAGGGTATTTCAAGGCAAATATGTGGTGAAGAATGAGTGTGATGAGTGGTAGTAATTAGTTATGAGGTGTAGTCTTGTTACAAATTAAGGCCGACTCTTCCTTAGAATGGGTCATTAATTAATAGCCCAGTGACCAATGGAAATACAAGGACCAACGGCTTAACGTGAACCACGCAGGCGGTAGTCTGATATGTCTAAACGATGGTGGGAATTGATGTGGGTATCATCAGATGATCACTGAGATTATCTGAGCCGCTTTAGACCTATATCATCCTCAAAACCTGACCTCCATGAAGCTGGATTACAGGACCACGCCACGAGTCCCAGTCAATTGCAGGAAGATCAACATTTAAAATTACTCTTACTATCTAAAATGAGCTGGGCCTATGCCTATATGCTCTTTAGTAATAACGAGAATCATGCTGACTCTATAATGAATGCAGTTGTGGTAGCAATTAGTTCTCAAGTGTTTCTTGCTTTGTTATTGTTACAAACAACACTTCACTAGTACGTTTCTTACTAATGGTATCTTGAATAATATTCATGATTGTTTGTAAACTATTTAGTTTCCAAGACTGTTACCGTAGTCAGATTCAATCGGGAATGTTTTGTAATATCAAAAAATTACAATGGTTTTGAGTGTTCAATCAAAGGTTAATCAAAGGTAGTCGTAATCAAAGGTTAGGCCATCGTGCAACTAAGCAGCTCACTTGAGGGAGGAAACTTTCTTTTACAATTTGTTACTCGAACTACGACAGCCTTGCTTCGACCTTCGGCCTTCAATGTATGTACTCTTTTCGTATAGATCACTACGCTTAAGGCCTCGCTTTTGTTTCAATTGCCTTTGATTTCGCTGCGCCCACAGTATCGCGTATATGTACGTTTTCTAATACTCAACGTAGCAAGTATCAATGCCGATGATTGAACACGTTTAGATAATTTTTTGAATTAAGGAGTCTTCAAGAACATTTTGGATGTGAAGTATTATGTAATTCGGCTTACCTATCAATTGTGTTAAGTTGTATGTTTAACACAACACATTAACGCGAGCGTTTATGTACAACAAAAGAAATGCCGGAATATCGTGAACAGGCGAAAAGAAGGATAATTTCACATTATCACGTAAATATACACAAAGAAATACTTTTAACCTACCCACGACAGAAATGTGTATGCACATTTCAATATTAAAGCAGTGACAGTTGCGAGGTTCGATGATTCTACTGACCCGTGTGAAGCCAGTCCATGTCTGGACCAGCTGCAGACAGATGGATATACGAGGGTGACTAGAAAGGTTGTGAGATACTCAGGGTAGAAAACATTTATATTTATTTTTACCTTTACATTTTTCAAAGAAAACCAACTTTTGAAGCACTAACACCACTCATCTTCTGACACTGTTTCTAGTTCGGCCTCGTAGGTTGCAACAGCTTCTTCTGGTGAGGTAAATCGCTTTCCACGAAGTTAATTTTTAAAATTGGGAACATGTAGAAGTCACAGGGGGTCAGGTCTGGACTGTACGGTCGGTGGGAGAATAATTTCACTGGTGTTTGTTGGATAAACTCAACAGTTCGTCGAACTGAATGGGAGGATGCATTGCATGGTGCAACTTTATTCCCCTTAAGCCCGACATTAGATGTCGCTCCTCTAATCTGGAACGTACTCTCTGGGTAGGCATACTGTAGTGTACCATTCAGCAGTAACAGTACGTTGACTTTCAAGAACAAATGAGGCTACGTGACCACTTCTTGAGAAAAATGTAGCCACCATTTTCTTTCCAACACTTCGTGGAAACAACCAAACAGTTGATTGACGCTTTGTTTCAGAATCAAACTGTTAGATCCAACTTTCATCACCTGTAATTATGTCTGGCACTCGGCGGGAGTTGCCATTAAAATATTTTTTCTACATGTTTTGAACCATTTAATGCGACCTTGCTATTGCGTTTCATTCGATTGATGAGGAACTCAAGTTCACATGAAGGTGGTAATAAAGGATTGTAAAAACACTTGGCGAACTAATCCCATGGGCACACTCAATATCTTCAAGTCCATCTTGGATCTTCTTTTAGCATTTTCTCACAAGCAGCGATGTTTTCTTCTGTAACTGCAGTTGGCGGTCTGCTACTGCGCTCGTCATCTTCAAGTGGAAGTTTTCCATGTTTAAACTCTCGAAACCAGTGAAACACGGATGCACGTGATGGAGCAAGGTCCCCGAACGCCATTAATAGGCGATCAACGCATTGGGTTTCTTGGGATGATAAAAAAGCTTTAAGTGCATAAGTGCAGAAGTTACGTTTTAAACATTCAAAATATCGTGTTTGATATTTTCTCTAAAATAGCTGCTTTAGAATAAGAAAGATAATAAGAATGTATTTTATATACAAAATGCATTCATCACTTGAATCAGACAACATTTAAATTGAATAATACACAATGACATCTTCTACCTGCCAGGGCTGAATCTTACAGGTTATATTATATACTGTATAAAACAACCTAGAGATAACTGAAAATATATTAAACAAGTAATTAGACACATGTATTGTGCTAGAATATCACTTAAAACCCAGGTAAAATAAAAAATTGTTTGACGATCTTTTTTGTAGCATGGGCATCAGCTGTTTCAACGAGTTAGTTTTGATTTTAACACTATCTGTGTAACAGCTGTTTCTTCAAAACAATTTTAATCTGATGCTGAGTTCAAAATATTATTTACTTTCAGAGTTTTAAAATATTGAACACATTTATCGACATTTACTTCTTAATATTATTTGCATCGTGACCAAAAATATCGTTGATGACTCGGTTTAAAAGTGTCATTTTGATCTTTGCTCAATTAACGACCGAGACGAAGACGAGCTCGTATCAAAAAGCGTCACTTAGGACCTAGTAATAAAATGTATACTCTTTTACTATTTTACCTCTTTCGTAGAACTCAACAAGTACAAGTGAACAACCATCTATCAACTAAAACAGAAATAAAGTTTGGCGTTCCACAAGGTTCTATCCTCGGGCCAGTACTTTTATTTTACAAAAGAAGTCTGTAAGAATCATATCAAACGCTAATACTCGTGATACATGCCGAGATAATTTTCAAAATTTAGAGATCATGACACTACCTAGCCTGTATAAATTTGAAACCATAATCTCTAGCCTTACTAGGTGCCATCTAGTTAAAGTCATTGATACACATGAGTATGCCACAAGGCATAAAAATTTGTTTCGGCAAAAAAGCCACAGGCTAAAACTGTTTGAGAGCATGCCTTCACAAGCAGTTGCCAGATTTTTCAATGGACTGGATGCCTGCAGGGATCAAGTCTATTCAACCCATGAACCTGTTTAAAAAACATCTAAAAAAGCTTCTGACAAAACATGCGCACTACACTGTTGATGAGTTTATGCACCGAACATTTAAGTTTCCAGTTCACCAAAATTAAAATTATTAAATTAGGTTAGTTGGTTTTGAGTTAGAATATTACATAGATTAAGACTTGGACGTTTGGCTGTAAGATTTTGTTACCAGTGGCTTACCATACTTTATTTTAACTTTAATAATTAGGCCTATGTCTACACAATTAATTATTGTATTTGACAAAATAAAATAAAAATTACATGGAACCTATACTGCTTAATTATTAGTATTATTTTAAATGGGTCAGGGAAACGGTTTCGTTTATTTTAAACTTCTTTATGAAATATGACAAAGTAGTTTTTCAACCCAACAAAGTTTACTTCCCACTATCCGAAAATTGAGTTTTAAACCCCCATTATAGCTTACTAGCTTTAAGTTGAAAGGTTATTCAAGTGTGTAACATTTTAAAAGAACTGGTTAAATTTGGTCTCTGGAAAATCAGCTAAACTTTGTCTGTTCGACACTATACGTTAGGAGAATACCCTCATCGTGATAGTGTAATCAGATTGACACGGTTATCAAGAGAGATTCACTTATCTCTAATCAAGGACGATATATAAGTTGATCAAGCGCTGTTTATACTTCAAGCTTGACTAGACTAATTCCTCTTTGACAAAGAGAAAAGGATAGCATAAACCATTTTCCTTGACTTGATAATGATTTTGTTTGTTACAAGAAAGCTTTCTAGTATAGTTTTGAGAGTTTTACTGTTTGGCCCGTGTCTCAAAACGACGATCAAACAAGTCTTTCGTTGAAAAATTCCTTTAAACTGTTCAAACGTTTTTCACAATATTCTTCAATACTATTTAAACCTTAAAATGCATTTCGAAAGAAAAACCAACCAACTCAAATTCAGTTTAAAAACCCTAATCATATTCATTTCAATAAACTAACAGTTTTGAAATAATTAAAACTGTATTAAGTGACTAATTGTTAGAATTTTGTATGTACACTGAAGAAGATAACAGACAAACTCCGTAGTTTTGTTTTATAAACCCCAAGAAAAAACACATTTTAGTTAAATTTAGTTATTCAACAATAACTTTGTGGCTTTTTTGAACTTATTGTGGAGTGAATACGACGCCTTTTCTTCCATATGAAGTTACGTAGAGATTTCACTCATACTTACATGAAAGTTTACACTATCAGATAACAATCAAACGAAGTAACACTGTTGTAACAGTGTTGTAACTAGTTTTAAGTTTTGACACCTATGTACTTATCTCAAGGATAATGTAATAAAGCTATTTGACTATTGACTATTGACTACCACGAAAATGTGCAAAATCAATAAGTTCAAATTGCGTTCAACACTGTAACATTATTAAGCGGGGCTTTTTCAAGTATAAAATTTTCATCAAAGGAAGGATAGCCTAAAAGGACACCGAGGCAAGAGCTGCACTTAGTAAAACCATCAATCATTCACTAACCTTTTACCAATCAATCTCACCAACACCAACATTTGATGAACTCTCCAGCTAGACACGATCTTAAGTATTAACACTGATGGAACAAATACATGAATCAGACCACACCACACAAGAAGATAGGTACACATATGTACAACAGGCGTGTACTCCATGACGTTGTAGGTATTAAAGCTTACCTATATAAATCATAAAATTAGTTAAATGGAAACATGATTTTTATTTGCAATTGACTATTTACAATAATTGTTGAACCAAAACAGAAAACAATTAACAAACTTAACATATGATTTTTTCTATGTACAGTTGTTCACCACACTACCCCCCGGGGAGTAAAAAAAACAATAAAAAATTGAACAATAAGGATTTACAGTTATTGATTATAACACTTTGGGGTGAAGATCTTTCTTCCTGAACGGCTCATCCTTATATTTTCCTTAGTGTCCTCTATATCCTCTTTAAAGTGAACGGACTTCTTTTTCTTTTTGTCCGCCTGACATCTGTTTGGCTGTAATGTCTCATTTTCATGGTGTTGTTGCGGTATAAGGAGATTATCGTCTTGATTTGTTGGTGGATCATCTGTCGAGGAAAGGATGAAGGCTGGTTTAACCCTGTCCATGGACACCCTTTGTGGTGAACAACTGTACATAGAAAAAAATCATATGTTAAGTTTGTTCACCACAACGTCAAGAGGTCTAATGCTGATATGAAAATATTCAATAAACTCTGTCTTCAATAAACACTGACTGTCAGTGGTTGGTCGTTCGCAACGCGTAAAAGACCGGGCGAAAGCCCTTGAGAACGCGGTACGTTTGTAGGTGCCGCGAAACGTCGGGAAGTGCGGAAGACTGTTGTGTATATGGGTGGGTGTGTCTGTGTGTGTTTTTGACGTGTACATCTCTAAATCTTCAAGGCATCTTAGTCTTCCGCTAACCTTAAGGTGAGTGAGGCCCAAAAGGTCAGAGTTTATAATTTACACATCACCTAATAAACATGTCATTTTAATATAGAACGAAAATATTCAGTCACTTATTTATTAGACATACCTGTGTATGTGGGCTAAATAGGCCTTTTTCCTGTTATTTTAGCTGGAAATTAACCATAAATTAACTTCATAAGATTACTTGTCACGTGGCACTTACATAGCCTATTTCATAAGGAGGTCTGTACAAAACTTGACATTAAATTGCACATTTCCGTTTTCTTTACTTAATAATAATAATAACTTTATTTTTCATGTACAAAAAGGTTTTGTGTGACAAAAACCAAAAACAAATCTAAATATAAAAACAAATAAGATAAACCCATCAACAAAATACTGTTTCCCTATAGTACGAAGGTCATCCAGAAAGTGAAGAACGTTTTGGGATGGTCAAATAAAAAAAAAGATATCAACAAAACTTTATTTACAAATGCATAGAACCTTCCTCTACTTTTCTACATAGTCGCCATGGATTTCAAGACACTTGTTGTTACGAGGGGACCAGTTTTTCCATACCCATGTTGTACTAGTTTGCCGCCAAAGACTTAAGCCACAGTTTTTTTAATGTTTTTATTTTATTTTTTTTTTAATTTTTTTATTGTTTTCGATAGTGGAATTTTAATTTTGAGACTTAACCTAAGATTTTTTGTGGGCATTACCAAACGCTTTTTGGGAAAGCAATCGAACCCCATGTTTCATGGTTTCACACCTTCTTGGAATTTATCATCGTT
The DNA here is from genome assembly GCA_018831715.1 of Matsumurasca onukii. Taxonomy (NCBI): domain Eukaryota; kingdom Metazoa; phylum Arthropoda; class Insecta; order Hemiptera; family Cicadellidae; genus Matsumurasca; species Matsumurasca onukii. The sequence goes on along the minus strand of CM032059.1, from coordinate 34,244,429 downwards.
AGCAAACTGTTTTCTACCCATAAAATCCTTAAGATTTGGGAATAAGTGATAATCATTTGGTGCCAAATCAGGGCTGTAAGGTGGATGGAAAAATCCCAACGTAGACGTTGAAGTTCTTGACGTGTTCTTGCAGATGCATGAGGCCGAGCATTGTCATGGATCAGCAACAATTTTCTGAAAGCATTCCCGTCTCTTGTTTTGGATGGCACGTTAAAGTCGTTGGAGGGTTTCACCGTAGGCTTCTTACTTAATCGTTTTCCCCTCAACAATAATAAAAATAAAAAATAAATAAGAAATTTAAAAGTGTGGTTTAAGTCTTTGGCGGCAAATTAGTACAACATGGGTATGGAAAAACTGGTCCCACGTAACAACAAGTGTCTTGAAATCCATGGCGACTTAATTCAATTTTGCCTTAAAGAGTTTATACTGTTTGTATTTTTTAAATAGTCTGGTAATTTATTTAAAATTTAATACCAATTTCGGACGGTAATTTATGAGTTATTTCAAGTCTATGATATCCCAACCTATATTAACTACTTTTTCTAGTGTCATGGTTGTGGATATCATGAGCCTGTTACCAAACTACCATTTGTTATGGAAAAAATAATTGTTTCATACATATAAATACAAGGTAGGGTAAGAATACCTAACACTTTAAGTATTTCTCTACAAGAATCCCTTAAACGTAATTTTGATACTATTCGCACAGCTTTCTTTTGCAGAATAAACATTCTTAAGAGTTTATATTCTGAACAAGAACCCCACAAAATGATACCATAATTTATATACGATTGTATTAAACCAAAGTAAGCCATTCTAAGTATATGTGGCTTACAATATTGGGAGAGATATCTAAGAAGAAAAATTCTAGAGGAAATCTTTTTGCTTATATGATCAATATGGCTATCCCAAGATAAATTTTTATCTATATAAACGCCAAAAAATTTTGTTTTAATGCTAATAGTTTACAAGCAATTGAACAGAGACAGCTATTGTTGCATTTTATCTCTCAGCTATTGCTTACTCTATCCGTGCAGAGATTTTAAAAGTACTCAAACCCAAAAACAATTACAGTTTCGTTGGATTTAATATCTTAACACTGGTAGCCGTATTACAGGCTAGGACATTTTAACGCCAATACAAGTTGTATTTTATTTTAAACTCTTTAAAAAAACTCCCTGTACGTACAAACAGATACAGGTTAGGACAAAAAGAAACCAGAGGAGTGAGAGATTTACGAGATGAGTTTGGTCGAGTCCCTGGGGGAGTGACGTCACGCTGCAACTGGCCCACATTTTACCTGACAAGTCATCACACCACTGTACTACACAGTGTGAACAAATAAACACTGACTTGGATAAACCGTGTGCCAAACACTTGATTATTAGTCTACTTGTTTCCTTTTGCTGTTGAGCATTGATGAAACAAATGAAAAATACTTACTACTTGTTTTAAGCAAAATGAGGCGGATTCAGTTGATTTTGAAAAAGGAAAACATAACACATAACAGTTATACTACCTGTATTCAATATTAGTTTTCAAATTATATGTGAATCTTTTTAAAATTTGTCAGTCACTGACAACGAGGACACTACTCGTATAAGAGTGCTTAGTTAAATTGGAGTTTTACCTTTCGGTTTGATTTCAATTGGACAATCGGTCACTGATTGGACAATTCATGCATCCATATTCTACAGCTACAATAGACTTGCTCGGTTCTCAGTAACAGAGTAGCACTAGGACAATCCGTATGACACCACAATGCAGGCTTAACTTTTCTGACTCCTGCTTGTTCACTTCCTGTACAGTTAGCCTCTTTTGATAGGATGATACAAGTTCACTGCAGGAAGGAGCCCCTCTGTTGAAATTCAATTCTCGACCAGTTTCGAGTAAGCCGTTTGACGGAAAATTTCATACATTCTCAAACCCGCAAACCTAAAAAAGTATTTCTTAATTGTTATCTTTTCAATAGTACATCTACCGGTACTAATTAGACAGTTGTAATGTTTTTGTGTAACAAATTCAATTTACTGGGACTCGTGGCGTCGTCCTGTAATCCAGCTTCATGGAGGTCAGGTTTTGTGGATGATATAGGTCTAAAGTGGCTCAAATAGTCTCAGTGATCATCTGATGATACCCGCATCAACTACCACCATCGTTTAGACATATCCGACCATCACCTGCGTGGTTCGGAAGTCACGTTAAGCCGTTGGTCCTTATATTTCCATTGGTCATTGTGCTATTAATTAATGACCCATTCTAAGGAAGAGTCGGCCTTAGTGTGTAACAAGATTACACCTCATAACTCATTACTACCACTCATCACACTCATCCTTCACCACATATTTGCCTTAAAATATTCTAATAAGAGTGGTCGGCATCTCAAATAGTCATTTAGTGACTATTTTTTCTTCAGCACATGGCCTCAGAGACCCGTAAGGACATGAGAGGCAAGTAGTTTTGGTGGGCTTTGTGCAAGGAGCAGTGCATATATAATTTGATGTGCTTCAATCAGCAAGGACGTCATCTTCAGCAGCATCTTTCCCCAGAAGGCGCTTTCTCCTCATCCCCCAGCTCTACCGCATGCAGCGAGGCCCTGTGCTTCATCTCATCACATATCGTCTCGTCTGTGTGTGAATATTAAGGTACTCTTCAATTATTATACTACTTGCAACAATACATTTTTAATTGTGACCCACATTCAGGATGAAGATATTTTTCAACGTCTTTACAAATATTTTCTGCCACGACAATTATAATTGCTGCAGTAGTGTGTCGCTGTGCAGTTAAAATCTTATTTTTCATAGTGTACGGATTTACTAAATTTTTAAAAAGATATTAAATTGTAGGCGGTACTGTAACATTTATTGGTCCTTCGAGCACCGGATTTCGATATACATTTGTGTGTTTGAAGACTGTATAAGTGGAAATTCCTTCTACAGACTTATTTTTGCGGTTTAACTTTAATTCTAAGCCAATATTAATGTACTGCCAGTAAAAAGGAAGTGATTATATAGTGAACGAGGACTTATAGGCCTACAGTTGTTTAATACAATAAAAACATTAATCTTTCATTAGTTAATTTGATACAGCTTGAACTATTTGTCTTTATGCAAGCTTCGTTTAATATGTGGTAAAAATGAAGCGAATTTTTTCTTCAATACACTTTCACAAATATTTAAAAATACTTTTAAAAATCAGTCCAAATTAATTCGTTAGAGACTGGAATCTCTTTCGACTCACTCTAGTACAACGATTACGAAATGCGCATCTAATTTGAACAACTGCATAGTGGGATCTCCAGACCAAACCGAAAGATAAGAACCATTTCAAAGAACTAGGCTACAACTGGGAATATACAAAATTTCTAGTACTTAAATTCAACTACTTCTCGTAACAAAACATGGATTAATGAAACGTGATTCGTCTAAGAAAACAAGTAGAAGAAACTTAGGTGAATGTAACTGAGTTACATCCAAGTGAAGCTGTCGTAGTTTGGCAGTTCCTCTTTAATTTTCCTCTCTTCTTGTTTTCCTAGTTTCCAAATACGAAAACTTCTAGTTTATTTACTTCATTGTATACTGGTTCATGTCGACAGTTATTTTGTTCTGATCAAGTTCTCTTCCAAACAAAATAATTTAATAAACACACATTTGAGGTGTTTGGTAATATTTTGCTTTGTAGTTGTTCATAAAATTTATTAAAATTTAAAAATTAAATTTATTTAAAATTAAAATTTATTTGTAAATTGAACTTAATTTTTAGACTTAAGTAGTAATACACGGTGTTTTTAAATGATTCACCAGCTTTTAAAATGCTGTATTAAGTTTATTACTGAACATATACAGCTAAAGGTTACACAGAATCAAAGGAAATATTTCCAAGTTAAATGTGGTGTAACTACAAGCTACAACTTTTCTTGATTTCTTCATTTTACCTTATTAATATTTTACTAAAACTACTTTCATCCTTTCCCAAGCTCATACCAATCCATCTCTGATACCAGAAAACAGCACCCGCTCGTATGGACAACTTCCTGTCTCATGGTGTAACAGTAGCCCTTTAGACCTTCTTAGAACAATCATTCTAAACCATGAGAATAATCAATAGTCGATGTCAGCAAGAAGAATCTGCGACACGTGCAGTCCACGGCTATTGTTTGAGCACCAATTAAAATCACATCTATTCACATAGTCACGCCTACTTAGACCTGATTGGCGGAAGTTGTCAGAGGTGTTCAGCGGATTTTTTTCCACCCGGAGGGAGCGGACATCAATTCTTCCCAAGTCTTCAAGTTGTCAACTCTGCAGCCTCCGTGGTGTGTTCACCCTGTGTTCCCCTAAGTGCACGAGTGCCTAAATTTTACAATGGATTAATCGGATATTTCATAAAATAAGTAAGTGCAATATTATTTGTATAATAAAATGTAAACTTGGTCATTCTACATCATTTCTTGGATAGCTAAATTATTTAAATTATTAAAAATGCTTTAACAATTACCAATTTCAATACCACAATGTTTATCGCTCCAGTGGTAAACACCATGATAGCCACAAGGCTTAAACTTATTTAATTTCAATACAAAGTTTCTAACAGTATTCTTCTCTAGTAATCTTAACTAGTCAATACCATTAAAAAGGTTGGTCATATTCTTGTCTTACGTTTATTACTAATTTTATAAGTTGTTATCTTTCCACTACAATTATTCACTACAACAATTTCAATTTCCTTTTTATTTAATTAGCAAACAAAATAAATAGCTTGAAAGTTAATAGTTGTATCTTCTTTCCCTGAGTATCTCCACTGCCAAGCGTAGTTTGCCTCACATTATTAAATATCTCTTTAATAACCAACCGTAAAGTCTTTTATGTACATTTCTATATTATTCTTTTACAGTGGTAATACTACAAATGTTCCATGTGATACCTCATCGACCACTCAGCAGGTTTTCAACCGATACTGCAAATCAGCTTAAACTTTACCCAACATATTTTGGTATATGGCATCGACTGCAGTGGTTATTCGATCTCGAAGTTCTCGCAGGGTTTGGGGCATTGGAGGAATGTACACTTTGTTTGTTATGTAGCCCCAGAGGTAAAGGTTCACGTACTGCAAGGTCCGAAGAAATCGAGGTGGCCATCTGAGAAGAACTAAGTCATTTGCACCACACAAAACTTTGTTATCTTGAATTGTTACCATTCGACAAATATGGTTATTGCATTCAAACAAATAACGGAAATAATAAGTCATACATATTATCATACAACTTGAGAAAAGTTACTTTAACCAGATTTGTCTCAACACCTTTCCGACCACAGATAAGTGAAGATATTTAGGCAAATGAAACCTTGTATTATTGGCACTATTAAACAGTTATAATAAACATGTTTTGTGCAACGTGACGGAATAACGTCAATGATCAGGAACTGGGTCTCGCAGGGTTCAACATTTTCCGCAATGACAGGTCTCATCTTACCAGCTCCAAGAAAAGTGGTGGCGGGGTCCTTATAGCCACAAAATTGAATATCCAGGCTACAGCTATAAATACCTCTGTTACCGATGTGGAATCTATTTTTTGTCTATCAATACAAAATCCTCCCCACTCATCATTTGCGGTACATATATTCCTCCTCAACAGCCTGCCCTAGTCTACGAACGCTTCTGCTTAGCTGTGGATGAAGTTCTCCTGTCTCTGTCCAGCTCAAAGCCGTCTACTCTTTCGTTGGCGATTTCAATTTGCCGGAGGTTGATTGGGCTACCCCTACACTCATCCCTGCTGGTGGCGGCTCTCAGCACTTAATCGATATGGCTACGGGTTTTGAATTAACTCAGAACAATGTTCACAACGAACGGGGAGTCATTTTGGATCTAGTGTTTTCCTCCAACCCATCCTTAACGTGTTGCCAGTGATACCCCTTTTGCATGAGGACCTGCCCACCCTGCACTTCAGTGTGATATATGTATCCCTGCTACTACCTCATCAGTAGATGGCTATGCCTTGCATGATTTCCTGAAGTGTGATATCAGCTCATTTTAGTAAACTGTGTCAGTCCCTCGGACCAGTCAAATTATTGATGCTCCACATGAGTTTGATCAATTGGTGAGTGTGATTCGTGACATAGTTCTTGAACATACACCTATGAGGAGATCGGCAGGTTCGCAATACCCTCGCTGGTTTTCACCTGAACTGAGACGGGTCGTCACCCTAAAAAAGATTGCCCACAAAAAATTCAAAACCACCTTAAATCTCACTATTATTATGAATTCTCTAGACTCCGGTCTTGGTGCAGGAATCTAAGTTCAAGGGATTATAAAGAGTATATAGCTTGTTAACTCGTATGTTCCCAGAAATATAAAGGTTTTCTGGGGATTCGTGAATGGGATGAAAGGCTCTGCAAAGACTACGGACTGCTACCACCTCAATGATAAGGTCGTCTCTTCACCTGAAGATTCCTGCAACTTGTTCGCGGAACATTTCTCGTCTGTGTTCTCACATGACGATGGTCCTGCCCCCCACTACGGTTTCTCCACTTCAGTAAATCTTTCTTCTTGTGTCCTCAAGGAAGGTGATGTTGAGAGGAAACTCTTTCTCTAGATCCTTACAAGGGAACTGGTCCTGACCTTATTCCGCCTATTGTTCTCAAGCACTGCAGTGCCTTGCTCGCTCCATATCTCACTCCTCTATTCAACAACCTCCTGAAGTTGGGCATATTCCCAGATTGTCTTAAGACTAGTTATGTGGTGCCTATACACAAATCAGATGACATTGCTGATGTTAGGAATTATAGACCTATCGTCATCCAGCCTGCCCTAGGAAAGATCTTTGAATCCCTCGTACTGGACAGTTTAAGTTTCATCTGCAAAAGTTTTATGAACACAGAACAGCATGGTTTTGCACGCGGAAGGTCAACCTCAACAAACCTTATTTTGTATGATCATTACATCCACTCTTCATGCTCCAGCATGCAGGTTGATAGTATTTATATAGACTTCGCTAAGGCTTTTGACAAAGTCAACCACCTACACCTGATTGCCAAACTAAAAGCCTATGGGATACTAGGTGACCTACTGCACTGGTTTCACTCATATCTCTCCAATCGTCTGCTAATGGTGAAACTCCGTGGTGCTACCTCCGCGCCTTATGTTGCTACCTCGGCGTCCCAAAGGTTCCCACTTGGGACCGTTCCTGTTCTCCATCTTCCTGAATGATATTGTGGATCACATCGGTGTCAATTGTCTACTGTTTGCGGATGATATCAAAATATTCACTTCAATCTCTTCCATAAATGATTGCTTCAGACCAGGACTGCATCTTTGCTATTGAAGACTGGTGCCGTCACAACTGTATGAACATGAATTCTCGCAAATGTCATATCCTAACTTTTCATCTGCTAATCCCATAAACTTCAACTACATGCTTGATGGATCTGGCTTGATCGAGTGTCATCTGTGCGTGACCTGGGCATCACCTTGTCTTACAACCTGAATCCTGAAGATCATATCAACAATTATCAGCAGAGCTCCCGCGCACTCGGGTTTCTCATTAGAACTGCCAGAGTGAGCATTGATGCCATGAATGCTGTCTACAAATCTCTTGTGAGGTCCCTCCTGAGTTTGGGAGCATCATCTGGTCACCCTACCAACTGGGTTTCCAGCGTCTACAGAGAATACAAGATAGATTCGTGCGTATTGTTGGAGTACGGCTGGGCTTCGAATACCGGTTGGTCCCGCTGCGGCATGTAGAAGAACTGCTTGGACTCGACTCTTGCAACAAGACGCCAGCTGCATGACCTCGTTTTTCGGAGACTGCTGATTGGAGAGATTGACTGCCCGGCCCTACTCAGCCTCATAGAACTCAGAGTTCCTGGGAGGACGAGATCTGCTCATCTCTTCATCCATCGTTCCTACTCCACTGGCTATGAACTGAACAGCGTCATCCCCCGTTTTCACAGGCTTGGAAATATGGTTCTCCTTTCTATGATTTCTTCGACGACACTGGAGAACGACTCAAATCTGTATTCCTTTCCTTATCTTAACTTATTTCTCTCCTGTGCGAATGCGTATGAATGTTGTAGTGAATGTGTGTGTCGACTGGTTGCATGTTTCTTCACCATTATCTCAAATACCTTCCGGAGAATCCCACCATATTCAAATATTATTGTTATAGCTTTATATTCTATTTTGTTGATAATTTATATAGCTTTATTGTTGTTATTGATTTTTAGTTTAATTTCTGTTATAGCTTTATAGTCTACTTGGTTGATAATTTATGAATTTTGATTGTTATTAAATTAATTTTGTTTTAGTACCTCATGCTATTTCTTGTCTCTTTGACTGTCTATTCTGTAAGAATGCACTTTGCACCTATTTTTAGAAGATCATTGCCATCTATTATTTTTACAGTATGTTCTATTATTGTAATTTGTGATTCCTGTACTAAAATTATTGCATACATTGTATAATTATTGTGTTAATTAATAAATTAATAAATAAAGTCAATGCATCGTACTAATCCTCTTTTTGTATGTTTCAGGCGCAGTTTTTGCTTGACTTATATTATTTTTCATGTAACCTTGTCGCAATCTTTATGTAATATATAGTAATGTTATTATTTATTCGTTAAATCTTCAAATATTTATCAATTGTTATCAACTGTTATATGTTATCTTATTGTATTATTCAAATCATTGTTAGAAATCACTGTTGTTGTTATTCCAAACTGCACCATTCATATAACTGTCTGCAATGTTTTTGTCTACTCGTTTAACTTCAATTATGTATCTATTGTTTTGTATTTATCCAATTGTTCGTATTATTCGTACCTATTGGTAGTATTTATCTATTGTATTTATGAATCTGTTACATTTTATCACATTGTTATTTCATTCGTCATACATATTTATTTTATTGTTATTATTACACATTGTTATAATTATACACAGTTTCATTTATATTAAGGATCATGTTTTGTTTCAAGTTATAATAGTTGTAGCACTATACACTTCCTCAACTGCATGTATTTATAACCATCTATTGTACTATTTATATATTGGCGATTGCCGTTTGTAATAATTAAATAAATAACCAGGCCGATACGCAGCCTGGTGGCGCTAAAGCGCCGCTTGCACGAGTGAATCGAATTTCCTTTGCAATTTGTTACTCTTATTCGCTCCGTTCACAGCCTAGCTTCGGCCTCAAACTTACAAGCCCTTTTCGTCCAAGTTTTATTACATATCGTAAAGGTAAAACGTACTTTAAATTTTATTTGGCCAACATTTTGAAACGACCTCGATGAATTTTTATAATTGTTAGTATGTTAGTGGATACCTTACAAATACATACGAGTATTTGTTTCAAACTTCATCAAAGTCGGATGGAATGTACTGTTTGGAATTTTAGATTATGATTTCAACTCTCTTAATTTATAGAACACATTGGTCAGAACACATCATTATTAGCAGACACTAATTATTTGATCTAGTTTTATTCAACGGGTTATTCTAGTTTTTAGCAAAACTAGTTTACATGAAATATAAACCAAATCTGATGCTATACAGCATAAGGATTACAAAAAAGGACATTATAAGGCATCTGCGAGACATTGTCAAACACTTTACCCAGTTCAATTGCAATAAACAACAATTCAATGGTCCCCTCGGGGAGTGCTTTTAACCTGGTTCTGAAACGAATAAAATGCTATCCAGTATGTATTGTTCTTGTACTTAAGACAATTTATTCGTATAGATTCTGCTCAAGCATTTTGATATCGTTTCACTGTGTTATTTTATACTTTTATAGTCAGAAGTTGAACTATTATTGCGGACATTTTCCTTCGTTAGTGAACAAAAAAGGATCACGACGTTTCGGGATCTGCAATCTGATCCCGTCTTCAGGTGAAAATAACCTAAAACATAACACAGAACATTAGAAAATGAGTTAGCCTTAAAGTAGTCAGCGTAGCCAAACAACACGTAGTTGTTAAGTTTAAGAACAAATTAAATCTTAGAATTTAGGAATAGCCTAGAGAAAACAAAACTACAATATTACAAACACAAGCCACACTATGAAAGTAAACAGGTCACCGGAGTAAATTCAAAAGGAATCACAAAACACGTCCACTAACTGAACGAGCTAACCCTAGACTAACTGGTTGGTCAGTGACAGGCCAATCACACACACTAGCAACAGGCTAGCCAACTGTAACAAAGAAACACAAAATCCCTATTTATGCAGAGCCAATGGGAGAAGGGGGCGGCTTACATGAGTTAAGTTGTGGCCTGTTTTGCGTCCCTAATACCATGCTATGGGTTTTTGAGTTGTTTCTTGTTGAAAATTTAGTGGAATGTTATGGTTGTCCCTATACTTAAGTTAATTTTTAATGAGCGGTAGCCAGAGGGGCCTTATTTCAACTGAAGCTTGACTGATTGGACCGTCTGCTAATTTTATGTATGAGGCCTCGATTATTTTTCTTTTAAAGAAGTGAGGTTCCCAATGTATCATACTAGCCTCATTCCAGTTCATTGCGTGATTTTCAGACCAACAATGTTAAGCAATTTTGGACGTTTCTGTTAAACCCTTTCGCGTGTTGTCTTTGTGCTCTTACATTTAATGGTCTTTTTGTCTCACCTATGTACTCCTTATCACAACTACATTTAATACTGTAAATACAGTTTTTTGGTTCCTGAGTGCCACTTTTAAGCAGACAACCATAATATTCAACTACATTTTCAACAAGAAACAGCTCAAAAAACCCATAGCATGGTATTAGGGACGCAAAACAGGCCACTGAGAACTTAACTCCCCCCTTCTCCCATTGGCTCTGCATAAATAGGGATTTTTGTGTTTCTTTGTTACAGTTGGCTAGCCTGCTGCTAGTGTGTGTGATTGGCCTGTCACCGGCCATCCAGTTAGTCTAGGGCTAGCTCGTTCAGTTAGTGGACGTGTTTTGTGATTTTGTGACTTGTTTACTCTTATAGTGTGGCTTGTGTTTGTAATATTGTAGTATTGTTTTCTCTAGGCTATTCCTAAATTCTAAAATTTAATTTGTTGTTTGACTTAACAACTACATGTTGTTTAGTAGAGTTAGACTGGTCAGCTACGCTGACTACTTTAGGCTAGCTCATTTTCTAATGTTCTGTGTTATGTTTTAGGTTATTTTCACCTGAAGACGGGATCAGATTGCAGATCTCGAAACGTCGTGATCCTCTTTTGTTCACTAATGATGGTAAATGTCCGCAATAATAGTTCAACTTCTGAAATCCTCCCATCGTCAACAACAAACTTCAAACAAAGGACTTTTATAGTGTTGTCTAGACTATGAATTAAGGTCTGTGACCGATTACAGGCCTACGGGGTGTAGTTTTTTGTCGATTGTTTATTTAAAGTGCGGGTGGACACATTTTTAAATGTATAGGTGGTTTCTGGTTTATTGTTGTAAACTTAAACTTGAATTTTACTTATACACAGACACAATTGAAAACGTATTTATAAGCCTAGTTCAGTGGAAAAGTAAACACGAATTTACTTTCCACACAAACTTCTCGCAACTCCTTCACAGCCTCCACACAACTTTGGACCAATTCCTTTTAACTTTTAAGGACTACAGAGGTTCGCAATTCTAATAACGCTGACCTCATATGACGACTTTCTGTACGTCTCATTTTTAATAATTATCATGTACACTCATCTAGAGCTTATCGAAACCACACTTTTTTATTTGATTTTAATACACATTTCATAGTAATACAACTATTGAATTCTCACGTTTTCAAAACTTTGTCTCAAAATACAAATAAAGCAAAATTTTATCCTGGCTACCCGTTACAAAAAAGTTACGTTTCGTTTAAAAATCATAGTACAACAATTTATAACGGCGTCACTTTAAGAATGCAAGCATCCGTCTGGTCTCTTTACTACGCAGCCTTAGTGTCACAGCTAATCCAGACGGAAATAATGCCCATAACATATATTAAATAAAACCAATCCAAGTTGTAGAATACTTGAAGGTACAATATCTGTTAAGTGTTGCAAAGTGATCGGGATCAAGTAAATCCAAGGTATCTCAGTGTAACACGAGGCTGAACTGAGAATGAGGAATGGGCAAACTTGCCGAGCAGCTTAAGAAGGACTTGCTGTAGATTTAACATCGTTTCAACATGCTAGGCTATCTCGGCGCGTGGATTTAGTTAAACACCAACTTGTTCCAGCACCACAATACTGTTCGGGTTCAAACTAATAGGAAATAGAACTATCATCCCTATCGCCATATGTAACGAAACATCGTAGAACGAAACAGAAAGCATTTTCAAGTGTCCTTAACAAAGTCCTTGTTTATGTAACAACTTTACAAATTCGGCAGTCAAACCTGACCAATAAATCAAAAGTTGTTGAGATATTTTAAAAATTATTTTAATGTAAAGAGGAGAAATATAAATTTAATATTTATAATAGAAAAGCACAAAATAACTTATATAGCAAACGTTATGTCACTTTAAATAATGACCATTACATTGCCGAGTCTCTTGGAGAAGTTAGTCATGACTCTCTCCAATGTTTGGCGGGATCTCACGAAGTTCACGCCGAATGACGGTTTTGAGTGGGATAGGTAGTGGGGACGTCTGGTCAGGTAGGGATGGTCACCATTCTGTTCACCTTGAGGGTGTGAAGAACGGCAGAGCGACGAGGGCTCCGATCAAAAGCATGTCGAACAGCTTCAATATTAGCAGGTGTTCTAACCGTTCGAGGTGATCCTCCTCTCCTTCTTCTTGTTCCAAAAGCAGTGTTCTGAAAGTTTCGAACCCATAGAAGAATTGTGTTCAGAGACGGATCGCACCACGAGGAACATTAAACCGTATATTGTGTTAGAATCACAGAACCATTATTTCAACAACAAAAAAATCTCGACTACAAACGCACGTGTTCGCGGTCCAATCTCGGAACTTTCGCTCAAGGTGGACAGAATGGCGACCATTCTGACCAGACGTCCCCACTACTACCTATCCTCACTTAAAACCGTCATTCGGCGAGAACTTCGTGAGATCCTTGCCAAACATTTCATGACTAACTTCTCCAAAAGACTCGTACAGTGAAAATAGTGGTCATTATCTAAGTGACATAACTTTTGCTATACAAGTTATTTTTCTGCATTTTTATTATGAATATTAAATTTCCATTTCTCCTCTTTACAATAAAACAACATTTTTTAAAAATCTCAACAACTTTTTGATTTATCGCATTTTAAAAACCGTTAGGTTTGACTGCCAGACCCTGTATAAATTTGTTTTCTAATTTTCAAAAAAATTGAAAAAAACACTTTTTTGTCATTTTGCTCTGAAAACAGCTACTTTAGACACATGTATTGACAGTGCTAGAGTGTCACTTTTACACCCAGGTAAATAAAGTATTGTTGTGATGATCTGTTCAAAAATATAATCAAAATACAAATCTCGGCTGCGCCTCGGAAGTTAACTTACATCGTGTCAAAAGTGTCACTTTAGGACCTAGTGATGACATATACTATTTTCTCCATTTTAAGACCAAAATCGAAAACTAGTTAGTTTCATTTACTGGACCATTTTAGTGGTCTTTTATCCAAATATAGAATAAAAAAGTCTAAAGTGAAACTTTTGATTCGGGACTCAAAAGATAGTTTGAAAACGAGTGACAAACGATACTTTTTGTCATGATCAAAATAAGAGTACTATTGGAAAATAAATGTATCATTTGTATTATATTCTAATGGCCGTAATGGAAACTCAAAGTTTACAATGCTTTGAACTCAGTAGTCAGATTTGTATTGTTTGAAAGAAACAGCTGTTGCACTGATTTACACTATCAGAGTTAAGATACAGAACAAAAAACAGCTGATGCCCTTGCAACGTAAAGATTATAACAATAATTATCGTTTAAGCGAGTAAATTATTATCAAAACAAACCTCTCGGAATAAAAAGAACTGACGCACGCCATTAAATGGGTCAAAATAGATGTTTTTTAAGTAAATTACAAAAAGTGTATTTGATACGATTTTGATAAAACTGTGTTTAAAGAGTTATTTCACCATACTTAACATGAGTTGTAAAGGTTTATAAATCCGAATCAAGAATGTAGTTTTCAGAGCAGAAAACTAGCTTTTTAGGACAAAGTATTTACAGTCGGCACTTTAGAACATGTAGAAGCGTTTTTCTAATATGAATATTTTATGTTAATACCATAAAATGTTTAAATGCAAAGTCTCCTTATCTTTTTTACAAATACGTAGACACTACTTAAATGTTCAAACCTTTACATAAACACTATTCATGTTTAAATATTTTATTGATTATACATTATTTTGGGCGCACAGTATTTTTCTGTTGTAACATTTTATAATGTATTGAATTCAAGCGGTAAGTGTTAAAACAAATTTGCATTCAATTGGTATTTGGAGGAATGTGCAAATGTGTTATAACGTATCTCTGTAAATCAACTCGATACTCGGGTGCCTGAACTTGGGGTGATAGATCACACCAGCGCTGAACCTGTCACAGTGAAAGTGGTAACAGGTTAGCGTTACTATCTGTCTTGCAATATTCGATCTACGCAATACATATACGCAGGGTAGATAACGTAGTCTGAACATTTTGCACGGCTAGTACTTTGGCAGTGCAAAGAGTAGAGAGTTGATTTTGTGTTACTAGAGTAGTTTTGTTATATACACAATCTTAAACACCAATAAATGAAGTTAAATCACTAAATCACTATTTGAGATGCCGACCACTCTCGTGAGGGTATTTTAAGGCAAATATGTGGTGAAGGATGAGTGTGATGAGTGGTAGTAATGAGTTATGAGGTGTAGTCTTATTACACGCTAAGGCCGACTCTTCCTTAGAATGGGTTATTAATTAATAGCCCAACGACCAATGGAAATACAAGGACCAACGGCTTAACGTGACTTCCGAACCACGCAGGTGATGGTCTGATATGTCTAAACGATGGTGGGAGTTGGTGCGGGTATCATCAGATGATCACTGAGACTATCTGAGCCGCTTTAGACCTATATCATCCTCAAAACCTGACCTCCATGAAGCTGGATTAGAGGACCACGCCACGAGTCCCAGTCCAGAGTTTACTAACAGAGTTCACAACAGTAACTAAATTCTCTAGAGAACGTATACGGTTCTAGTGTGTTTGACCGGGATTACAAAGTTTTGAATAATATAGACAGACTTTGCTCCCTTTAGCCTTATGAAACTTGCAGGCAGTTTTAAGCTCACCAGGCATGACAGCTATTGGTCTCCCGGAGTTTCCGCTGATTTTGTACTGTTTATACTATCTTCCAGTTACTCAACACACAATTTAGTAAACGTTGAAGGATAACAAACAAGGTTAAAAACTAAAAGAAAAACTAAAGGGCTTTATGTATCGAAAAAGATAATACCTTTGACGCACTACATTAGCATGTAAATGTATTGAAATAAAGTAGAATAGACCACAATACAATACATTTATCGTCATATTGTTACAGCACGGTATAACATTGATTCTACGACAAGAAAAAAAGTTGAACAACACAACAAAGACAACACAATAATAAAAACCTACGGCTACTGGTAAGACCAAGGAAAGTGTAGTTTAAATAGTTTTCAATAATTAGCTGTACACAAATTCCTGTACTATATAAAATGATTGTTGAATTAAACATCTTTAAGGTTATTTTTTTATGTATTTATGTATTCCTTTCATTGTCAGGTAATTTATTGTGTAATTTTCGGCGAGCTTCAAAAGGAAGCTTATCATAAATATGGAATCTGTGATAATTTGGCTTAATTGATTGGTTTCTAATATTGTATGTATAATTTGGTTGTTGGTAAAAGGAATATTTTTATGTAAAGAACAATACCGTGTCTAACACGCATTGCTATCTTAAACGTAATCCAATTCAAGAAGGCCAGTCCCGTTAATTTGACATAACAACAAAAGGTTGATGAGGCAAATTAAAATTGGAATTTTTCCAAATTTTAGTTCACTGTTAGTTGTTTTTCATTATTATAGAGCTATTCAATGCGTCGCCATATAGCACGGTACGCCGTAGAACAAACCCCTTAGGGGTTTCCTGAACTTCCAGTATCTCCCGCTAAAGGAAAAGTGCAGGGATTCACGCGTATCACTACTAAATCACTATTTGAGATGCAGACCACTCTCATGAGGGTATTTTAAGGCAAATATGTCGTGAAGGATGAGTGTGATGAGTGGTGGTAATGAGTTATGAGGTGTAGTCTTGTTACAAACTAAGGCCGACTCTTCCTTAGAATGGGTCATTAATTAATAGCCCAATGGAAACCAGTGACTAACGTAGGCTATGCTTGACATTGCACGTCAGTCCACCTTAAAACACTATGTTTAAACCATGTGCATTTCTTTCTTCTTTCACGCATTTTAATTAATACTATAATAACTTTTAAAACTGAAATAAAACTGTTTGACGAAGGTTGAACTGTGATCAGTAATCTGAGGTTAGTGTAGGCCTATAATTTGTTACACCAAAAGTCCTCTTAAATGGTTATTTGTGTTATATTTTATAAAATGAATCATCGCGACCAAAGGCAGTATTTTGACTACGAGTATTTGTATAGTGTTTGTCGCGACTTTATTATCATCACTAACTTCCAGTAATCTTTGGTTGTTTTGGTAGCATTAGCGCTGTTGATCAGTTCTAGTCGGAGAATATTGTTGTCATGTTTTCGCCAGACTATCCGAATGTCTATCAAAACTCTTAGCCTATACCCTTGTCACCCACAAATACGTTATCACTTTGTTCCAGTAGTCCAAAAGCACATGTGCCATTTTTTAAATTAAAAAACTAAGAAATGACCATGTTAAATTGTGTCAAATCCAATTTGACAATGTGAGAAGTGTGTACAAAGTTGGGTCTATAGTGTACTGTCTCCCTAGTGTGTACGGTGGGTATGTGTTGTGGACTGGTCAACAATTTGTGTCTGAACAATATTTACTTCAGGTCAGTACACGGATTCACCAGGCTAACACCGTAGCAAGGTTAGTCTGCAGAATCTATAGTATCATTTTAGTCTTGTGTTTTTTTTTACTCGAGTTTCGTAATTTTCGTACCTACCGGTATTATGAGAAGACGCATATTTTTCATCATATCAGGACAATACTATCTAATGACAGGACTAACAATGGTCTATATCTCATAATATAACTAAAACTCATCTCAGTTATACGACTGTAATTAAATTATTATACACACATTTTATGCCTTCATCTGCTCCATTATAACTTACACGACAAGAATTACAATAATATTGGAAAACCACAAAAACAGCTTTAACTTTTACTGCTTATAGTAATGTTGAGAGAGAATAATTTAGGAAATTATGACAGTTCTACGCACAGAGTATTTATTATCCTACGTATATTTGATCTTTTAAAAGACATCGAGCTGTTCCAAAACATTTCGTCCTCTCACAATTTCAGGAAAAAAGACCAACTATCCAACTAACGTTTTGTTGCCCCACTCTGTCCCCTCACTTCCCCTCACCAAGCACCACGAAGAAACGCACGGACTCTAACAAGTTTGATCTAAAGCTTGTTATATTGTAATTTTTTTGTTTATAACAAAGTGTCTTCTTGATGATTTCATTTTCATCCTAGGCGATAAATGTAAATGTTTATGCAGGGTCAGGCAAAAGTGTGGAAACGCCTTTATTCCCTTTTAACCTGTTTTTTTCAGCGCAACCGAAATTGGTACATTTATTAATGAAACCCTTAATTATTTTCTTAATTCTTAAGCTTTCGCGACCAGTGTCATCATTGATATCTAAGGCTTCCGGTTTAAAAGTACCTTTTAATGCATACTGACACTTTGCCCAGTTTTCAAAATGGGGGATTGCGGGGTAGCCCCATAATTTTCATAGGAAGCCACATTGAGTGACACCTTATTTTGAAGGTCTTAAAAAATGTTGATGAATGCTGAAAACTAGAAGTTTTAATGGCGACACAGATTTGTATGATACGAAAGTGTAAAAACCCCTTTATCACTTTGTAACCAGTTTTTTTAGCGCAACCAAACTCGGTACATATGATTAAAATTATAAAAGTATCTTTTAATGCACTTTGCCCCAGTTTTCAAATTGAGGGTAGTCCCATAATTTTCATAGGAAAGCCCCATAGAATGACACCTCATTTTGAAGGTCTTAGACAATGTTGATGAATGCTGAAAACTAGACGTCTCTATCTCAACCCAGAAAGAAATGGCGGCCATTTTAAATTACACAGATTTTTTATTACGTGAAAGTGTGGAAACGCCTTTATAACTTTTTAGCCAGTTTTTTCAGGGTAACCAAACTTGGTACATATTATTAAAGGTATCATAAGTATCTGTTAATGCATACTGATACTTTTCAAAATAGGTGATTGGGGGGGGGGGTAAATCGACGCCATTTCTTTCTGGGTTAAGCTAGAGACTTCTAGTTTTCAGCATTCATCAAAATTTTCTAAGGCCTTCAAAATGAGGTGTCACTCGATGGGGCTTCCCTATAAAAACTATGCCCCCCAATCACATATTTTGAAAACTGGGGCATATAGTGTCAGTATGCATTAAAAGGTACTTTTATTTCCTCAAATAAAATGTACCGAGCTTGATTGCGCTGAATAAAACTGGTTAAAAAGTTATAAAGGCGTTTCCACACTTTTGCCTGACCCTGTATTTGTTACCACACCTCAGTTGAAGCAGCATTGCTGTTATCTGCATAATAAAACACACCTAAACGTCAAGTACGAAACAAGGAAAGGGAATTGTGGTCTCAGATTGGAAAGTTGGGATGTGAGAGATTGCTTGTAGATTAACCATGAAGTAATCAGTGCGTGTTGGGTACACACATACATAACCTTGGTCAAAGTGATGTAAACTGGAAGTCTATTCTTGTATGCGAAATCCTCCTCCACAGTGTTTTCTTCGAGAACAAGATTAATTTCTATTACATTTGGAACAACAAATCATCGCTTAAGTTTAGAAGTCAGGATAAATCAGACCAACACGCAGCTCAGCGTTGAGTAGTGAAAATGCCCGTAACTCCCGTAATAATTACAATTTGTGAATTCAAGTAACAAATTGCAAAGAAAATTCTCTTCATGCTTCACTCATGCTAGTGGTGCTTCAGCGCTTTTCTGCTTGTCAACCTGATTAATTCTGGTTTTTACTTTCTATCTAAAAGTATGGTTTGTCGTTACAAATGTTAAATCAAGGCTTTGAATATTTCTTCACGTACGACAAAGGGCTACAGATTTTGGAATTTTTCTTTATGGAAATATATACTGAGACCGAGTTTGTGTAAACTGTGTGTAAAAGTTTAATTAAACCGTTAGCGGGAGAGAGAGAGAGAGAGAGATGGACGATCCTCATATCCACTCAACACTCAATCTACAGCTCTTGACTCGTAAAATATGTTTTCATAGAGTTAACATCTCTGATCATTCTGAAATAAAACATCCATTAACTAATAAAGCGCTTAGTGGCGTAAGAAAAGCTGAACTATTTGTACATATTTTACGCAATAGTTTAACAGTATTCTTGAACCTTTGAAAGAAATTATCTCATTTAGTTAAACAAATAGTCTCAATTCACTATTACGAGTGCATAAGGAAATAAAAGTTTAGCATGCCTGAAAAACATGATTACCACCTCTTCAGTCTTGTGTAAAAGTTAACGATAACAGAGTCTCAATTTCGTGGGTAAAGTGTAATTGGAAAAAGTTTAATTAAACAGTGAGTGAGAGAGATGGACGAGTCTCATCATCATCCTCTCCATTCCCAGTTTACAGGCTCGACACGAAGCTTTGTACTAGATAATACATCATCTGAAGCTATGAACATGAATGAAATAAACTGTCTGGGACTCGTGACGTGGTCCTGTAATCCAGCTGGAGGTCAGGTTTTGAGGATGATATAGATCTAAAGCGGCTCAGATAGTCTCAGTGATCATCTGATGATACCCGCATCAACTCCCACCATCGTTCAGACCATCACCTGTGTGGTTCGGAAGTCACGTTAAGCCGTTGGTTCTTGTATTTCCATTGGTCATTGGGCTATGAATTAAAGACCCATTCTAAGGAAGAGTCGGGCTTAGTTTGTAACAAGATTCATTACTACCTCTCATCACACTCATCCTTCACCACATATTTGCCTTAAAATACCCTCATGAGAGTGGTCGACATCTCAAATAGTGATTTAGTGAATGCTATGACTGACGTTCCATCAGTGCGATTTGTGTTGAAGCATTTAACAATTTTCGTAAGGTAATTTTTGTTGTATTCAGAATTTTGTGAAGTTAGTTATGATTTAGATTTAGTTATGAACATTTGTATCGCAGCTTGGCCACTTGTAGCGCAGTCACACTTCAGGCCAGTTTTGCACTGTTAATGAAAAGTATAATTATCTCGAAGTAATGCAGTTATGCTGGCGTCTGTCAACTTGACCTGGTTGGCAGCGTTACAGTAGACTTCCTTGAACCCAACATGTCTCACATTAAACCCATGGCAAAGGTTTGATTTAACAAAGAGACCGTCAAGAGTCATGCTCATTTTCATAATTAAAAGAAGGACAACTGTCTGATAGCGTAGCATGGTTTTCATGTTTTATAAGATCATGATGCTAACCGTGTTCATACTAATTAATACATTGTAGGCTAAGGGTCTTTTACATGTCTGTTTCGTTCGGGATGTAGTTTAAATAATCCGTAATGGACTTAGCATGATAATTGATACCCAAGTTTGACTTACAAAACCTATTGGCTTGTGTCGAACATAGGTTTTTGTTTCCCCTTCACGTCAAATCGGCCTGTCATGCGATATTTTAATCACTGAGCTCACGCATGATGTGGGTCTGTTCAGTCAGTTATAAGTAAAGGGATTTTGATTGCCAGAGTATTATCTTCATTCGCTAAAGCAGTGATAGTTACTCGAGGTGCAAAACAAGAGTTAAAGCTTAAGTACTTCATCGTTGATGTATGATTTTAAGCCGAACTTTACACGGTTCCGGGTTAGGTAAAGGCTTGGTGAACGACCTTTTCTGACTTTGCTTTTCTGAGTTCATTAATTCTCAGTTTAATCAGCCTCTACATCGGCAAATACTCTCCAATTTACTTTTTAAACTGTACTAATCTTAAAATATGAATTAAAGGTGTTTAAAACCTAAGAACGAGAAAACAAGTGTTAATGATTCTTTCTCATAGGTTTCTCATAACTTTGTAATTATTCTAAAATTATTACCACAGTATAAAAACCGCTTGAACGAATAATAGAAGCCCAAGTGAATAGAAACACCTTTTCGTCGACAAATGACATTTATCGCGTAGTTCACCACGTGCTGTTGTTTATTGAACGTTACTACTTAATAAAACCTAAACATGCTAAATATTGTGTGTTCTATTTACAAAGTCTTCAAAACCAGCGAAGAAGAGCCCGGTAATGAGACAGTGCAGAGTGGGGGTATTAGTTTGGTTGGATGTCTTACTCGATGGTATCAAACTTATTTTCAATTGTAATACCGTTTACGACAGTTTTACTGCACACTCGCAGTATTTGAAGACATGGTATTAAATATACACATTATGCAAGCAACGTCTGAATGAACGTTACAAGCGATGCAGAAGTCAGAAGAAGAATAAGATCAGAAAGACAGACGAAAATACATGTGATCGCCGCAGTAAGCTCATATCTTCAATCAGCTGGGGATTACGTCACTCCGTCCTTCACAACGTTATCTCAGGTATCAGACTCTGATGAGTTCCTGATTCCAGACTAATTATACGTTACACTGAGCTAATCAATATTACATATCCTAGGTAAGACGATTGAATCATGCAGTATGGCTGACATCGTGGTATCTATGAAAGTCTGGATTATACCTACTTTGAGATTGAATGCTGCTATATAAGGTGTCATAAACCAAGATCAGGTTGTCTGTTTATTTTTGTCTCAATAGAAAACATATGAAAATATTATATTGCATCTTGCTAGCTCAACTGTTTCAGTAGGTATCAAAATAATTAGTGCATTTATGATACTTTCATTGGATGAAATAGAACAGTATGTATTTAATTGCACCTTGGTACAGAAAACGCCTCTAATTTGATAGCTTCAAAGGTAATACAAGTACAGGTCATGTAGGTATCTATCTAAGAGTAGAGTCGTGTATACTGTATAATCTCACTAACGTCATTTGAGTGCATCATGAGTCGTCAAGTCCACATATTCTAACATATTCACGTGGTACCCCTAACTAAAGGTCTATCTATTTTGGGTAACTACGATTAACACTGCACAGTTCTCCTCCAAGCAAATTTGTAATGATAGGATTTTGTTTACAAGAGCATATACAGTAACCATGTGAACAGTGAACTAGTACTTGCATATTTGTCTTAACCAACGATGACAAACATTAGGTTTACACAAATGGACAATATTTGGTGTCTGAGAGTCACTGTAAACACTTTACCCAGTTCAACTGCAATAAACAACAATTCAACAGTCCCCTCGGGGAGTGCTTTTAACCTGGTTCTGAAACGAATAAAATGCTATCCAGTATGTATTGTTCTTGTACTTAAGAGAATTTATTAGTTTCTATTCTGGTCGAACATTCTGATATAGTTTACTGAAATCACAAAGCATATCATATACAGGGTGTCGGTGAACTCTCTGGACATACTTTGTAGACATGTTCCTTGGTTCAAAACAAGAATATTTTACCATATAAACCGGGGTCTCCGGCGATTCGTTATCCGTCTGTCTGTGTGGATGTGTTTTTTACTAAAATAATTATGACATTAAAACCAATGAACTGATTTTCACCAAACTTTGGTCAAAAATTTAAAATGTCATTCTCTAATAAGGAAAAAATATTATTTCATTTAACTTTCAAGTTTCAAAATGGCGGCCATTTAAAAATTTCAAAGTTAAATAACTTAAAAACGAGTACTTTTACAACAAGTTTATAAGAGCAATTACTTTTAGTGTATTTATTGTTCTTTCTAAAAAATGTATAAACTTTGAAAATCGAATAAGAAATAACAAAGCTATTGTAATTTCTGTCTTACCGGCCTATGTCCGCCATGCGTTCCTCTAGTCAGCTAACGCAACAGCAATGGAACTGACTACATTATTTTGATTCAGGAGTTTGTTAAATTCGTTTGGACATCTCTAAAAGCAATAATTAGTCTTTCCATGTATGCTACCGTGTCGAAGGTGGTCATTTTGAACAGCTCTTGCACGAACAAATAAATTAAAATTGATGTCCTCTGTTTTGGTAGATTAAATAGAAAATTAAATAAAAGTTAAAAATGTAATGTTTTATTTTAAATTGTTTTAGTTATTGGGAATTTCAACAAATTAAATTAAACTAACGCGAATTTATTAAAAGGTTAACTAGTTGACTTAGTTAGCTAAAAATCTTAGCTAAAACTTAAAAGTAAATTAAGTTTGTTAATGTCGGCGTTCTCCTATGAATATCTCTACTATCTAAAAAACCAAACCTAACCTAAGCTTTGAAAAATATAAAGGATTTTGAAGCAATAGTTTTCTGAAGACACATTTATTACTATTATTTTGAAAGTTTGATACTTTTGAATAAGTAAAATAATATTTTTATTTAAAATTTCCCAGAACAAAGGACATAAAATTTAATTTATTTGTTCGTGCAAGAGCTGTTCAAAATGACAACCTTCGACACGGTAGCATAACCGGAAAGACTAATTATTGATTGTAGAGAATGATGTCCAAACGAATTTAACAAACTCCTGAATCAAAATAATGTAGTCAGTTCCATTGTTGTTGCGCTAGCTGACTAGAGGAACGCATGGCGGACATAGGCCGGTAAGACAGAAATTACAATAACTTTGTTATTTCACATTTGATTTTCAAAGTTTATACATTTTAGAAAGGGAAATAAATACACTAAAAGTAATTGTTCTTATAAATTTGTTGTAAAAGTACTCGTTTTAAGTTAATCAACTTTGAAATTTTTAAACGGCCGCCATTTTAAAATTTGAAAGTTAAATGAAATTATATTTTTTATTACTAGACAATGACATTTTAAATTTTGACCAAAGTTTGGTGAAAATCAGTTCATTAGTTTTATTGTCATAATTATTTTAGTAAAAAACACATCCACACAGACAGACGGACAACGAAGCGCCGGAGACCCCTGTTTATATGGTAAAATATTCTTGTTTTGACCCAAGGAACATGTCTACAAAGTATGTCCAGAGAGTTCACTGACACCCTGTATATTTGATATACGTTTGTCTGTATTGTATCATGAAACCGAATAATTTTAAGGACGTAATTTCGAGATCATATTGCGTGTCTTGACTATATGTACACACAGTTGAGTTCAAGGTACTGTAGAAAATATAAATCCTACACGGACATAGAAAAGCTAACCATAGGCAACATGTAAAATCAAAACCACTAAACAGCATATAACGGTAAATATGTACGATAAAATATATTGTTATACACAAGTTTGCTAAGGCGGAAAGTTAGAACACTTAAGTAGGAGTAGAGACAATGCCTTACTTTGAATATTACGTGAAGGTGAAGAGTAACTTTAAACATTATCACACAAACATCAATCTTACACAAGTGGTTGGAAAATATTAGTTTGAAACTCGTTTCCATACCCCGAGTCACACATCCCGTAAAACCCACTCTAACTCCCCAATTCAACCGACATTCCACGAGGGTCAGTCATTAAGTAAGTTGCAGGTATTTAAAATAATGAAAGAAACTAAATATTTTATTCAAAAGTATATGTATTATAAAAGTACGCTTAATACTATTTTCAACATAATCGCCAAAACAATTCAATACCGTGACACAAGTTTTCAATGCTACTCATCCAACTTCAGTAAACCATTTTTCACCTCCTCGTCATTTTCAAACCTTTCCTTGGCAAGAGCCTCTTTCATTGGTCCGAACACATAAAAATCACAAGGTGATAACTCTGGGAATGGATGTTCCCACTGCTCACGTTTACATTCTTTCTCCAAGAGGTCTATGGTGTCATGTGCAGAGTTAGGTGTTGCGTTGTCGAGAAGCACAATCCGCTTACACGACGTTCTTTGATGGCTTTCTCAGTCTCTTTAAGGTTTCACAATATGCTTCAGAAAAGGCATGAACTCCGAATACATATAGTCACCTTGTTTGTCAGAAAAAAAGAGTCAACATCAATAATTTTTCTGCAGACGGGACCTGTTTGCACTTTTTTGGAGGTGGAGAGCCGACATGCCTCCATTTTATGGAGCTCCTCTTCGTTTCAAGAGTATAATATATTGGACCCAACTTTCATCTCCGGTATTTTTATTTTATCCAAAAAGTCATTGTCTTCATTCTCATGACGAAACAAAAAGTTCAGAGCTGACTGAAACATTTTTTTTCTGTGTGTTCTGCAGTAAGGAGCCGGGGTACGAGCACTCACTTTTCGAAATTTCAGATGCTTAGAGATGATAGTGTGCACACTTCCAAGTAAAATGTTCATTGCAATAGCAATTCCATCCTCTTTAACTACCCTGCTATCCAAAATCATTTGTTCAACTCGCCGAATATTGTCATCCGTTACTGAACTTTCAGGCCTCCCTTGTCTAATCTCATCCTCAACACTATTGCGACCACTTTCGAACAACTTTGGCTAAAGCCTGGCGTGAAAAAGCTGTGTTACCATAAACTTCACTTAATTGCCAGTGAATTTCAGAACTCCACTTTTTTCCCACAAATAACGAGCTACAGATCGTATTTCCAATTTGGATGCAACTTCCAACTTTGTTGTTATTTACCAACAATACCGCAATTCCACCATTTACACCTCTTTGTTGACATGTGTCTAAAGTGCAACCAACAATAGTAATTAAAATATTTGAACAACGTCTCATTATATACGAAAATGCAACTTTCTTTTTGACTGCCCTCTCATATATTAGAATAAGGAATTTTAATCTAAAAGTGTAAACCGTGGAACACAATAAACGTTAACTACTGACAGTTCCGTAAAACACATACAACTAGCGTAACACTGTTGTACCAAACTGTAAACAGTAACTAAAATTTCACAGAATTCAAAAAGCTTTTTTTACTAACAAAATATATGTTATGTTAAAACTATAACAATTTCTATAACCATAGTAATACAAGACTAGTGTTTTTTCGAACGACATTTTATGTTTTCCAAGCTATTTTATATAATTTTTAAAGTAACGTATTTCTACGTATAACGTATTTAATTACATTCAATTGCGCATTAAATAAAAACGTCCTTGAAGTTTAATGAGGGGTCATGGTTTAAATACGATAAAATATGCTCAATACACTTTTCAATACAAGTAAACGATGTCAGAATGTTTGAACAGAATCGTCACTAAAAGTTTTGCCTAAGTATAAGAACACACAGATAACATTTTATTCGTTTCCAAATAAGGTTAAAAGCCCTCTCATGGGAAAGGTTGTATTTCGATTTGAACGGTTAGGTGTTTACAATGACAACGGTTAGGTGGTTTAGTTTTGTAAGACAACTAATATCGTACCATACGTGTTTAATGTTCACACAGTTACAGTATATGCTCTTGTAAACAAAATGTAAATAATACAAATATGCTTGGAAGAATATTGTGCAGTGTAAATCATAAGTACCTCACAATCCCACATATCTAGTTGGACATTTAGGTTGGTACGCCTCGTGAAATGTTATTGTATATGACCACGTACTTATAATCTCAAATGGTGCGTCAGTGACATTATGCATGACTATACTCTCTGCTTGACACCTCAAACTGCCTCTGTTCGTTCCCTTCTCTGGTGGTTAACCTGTGAAGCTATCTATCTATTTGCTACATCATGGTGCAAAAAACATTCACTACATTACATTCGTCTTCTGTGAGTTTTTCGATGTAATTATGCTTATACAAACCAACATTTTCTACTTTTTTCATACAATTACGCTTATACAAACCAAACATAGCAGGATGTAAATATTTTGTTGTAAATATTGTCATGTTTTTCTGTACATTTGACCAGGTAAACAGACGACCAATCTATGTAATAACCTTTGATTTCAAATTACGTTACCATCCAGACTTTCATAGATCTCACGATGTCAGCCCTACTGCATGATTCAATCGTCTTACCTGGGATATGTAGTTGATTAGCTCAGTGTAACGTATAATTAGTCTGGAATCAGGAACTCATCAGAGCCTGATACCTGAGATAACGTTGTGAAGGACGGAGTGACGTAATCCCCAGCTGATTGAAGATATGAGCTTACAAGGGTTCACTGTGGCGAGCACATGTATCTTCTTCTGTCATTCTCATCTTTTGATTATTCAGTGTGCTTTTAATAATCATACAGGCCTACAAATATGTATATTTAATACCATGACTTCAAATACTCAGATGCAACATATACTTTCATGTGTGCGGTACAAGTTTTCATAATATTAAGGTATTACAGTTGAAAATAATTAGAATAGGCTAGATACTTCGAGTAAGACATTCACCTGAACTAATACTTACCCTGCAATATCAATAATACCATATCAGTAAAAGGATTTCCTGTAGAACCTTTCTTCTCAGAAACCTCTGCAAACAGTGTAGGGTAGGTACTCTGAGAACGGCTTACTTTGGACTAATCCAACTATGTATTGCTTATGGTATTATTTTCTGGGGATCTTGTTCTGCTTATAAACTCCTTAGAATATTTATTTGCCAAAAGATAGCAAATAGAATCATTTCAAATTTAGGGCACAGGGAGGCTTGTAGGGACACATTCAAAGAACTACGCGTTTTACCACTGTCTTGCGTTTATATTTATGAAAAAATAATAATCTTCTGTAAAATTACCTTTAGAACGAGGCTGTGATATTCATAACTATACAACTGGAAGTAGTTAGAATTATATAATAGAAAATCATAGAACAAATATTTTCCAAAAACTACCCAGTCAAACTGGAGCTAAATTATACAATAAACTGCCACATGATTTTAAAAATATACAAAACATGAACACTTTTAAAACTAGGTTAAAATAGTGTTTGGTCCAAAATGTTTTTTACGATGTAGAAGAATTCACGGACCTATAATATACCTCTAAAATTATTATTTGTCTATTAATGTTAAATTAATACCATTGTTTGGTGGCCAGCAAACATTTTTTAGTTTACCTTACTTCTTTTATTTATATTTTGATTGTTAGCTATTGTTGTTTTTTCCTTTTTATGTCTTACAATGACTATTGTATCGACAATGAAGATTATTATTATTACCATTTACCAGTCGATGTCATAGAGGACCGATTCTAATGGTAATCTTATTCACTGAGTTTTGCCCGCACTCTGTAGGCATCAACCTCAGAAGGGTTTGAAGATTTGGTAAATAGAGTACATAATCTATTATATTTATACGCATCAATCCTGAACCATGAGAAACATGACAGTAGGATATTTCTGGACAGGGGTTTTTGCCTGGGTAATAATAATAGAAAATTATCAAAGGTGAAAGGGAATCTTAAGAATATGATCTATTTCTGAAAACTTAATTGCTTTTGTTAATAACAAGTTTAAAGCGTTTAATTCGGTATTTAAAAGATAATACAATTTGCGAAACAAAGTGGGGAATATTTGCCGATGTAGAGCTTAATCGAGCTAAGAAGTAGTGAGCTCAGGAAAACAAACTCAGCGTTCACTGAGGTCTTTATCTGACCAGTGACTAGGAACCATGTTAAGTCCAGCTCAGTAAAACATCAATGCAAAAGTACCCAAAACAGCTTCAACTGTGATCTTTTGCTTCAAGTAGCAATCCCATGCTTTAATGATTGCAGTTATTTATTCTACTGGCAAGCAGGAAAATTCTGTTCTGACAGTTTAAGTCTGAACAAATCCACGTTATGTATTACTGTACTTTATAACTAAATGCTCCAATACACAAGTAGATCACAGAGTGAAGTAAAATAGGAAACAAAAACGTGTGTTCAACGTGTGTAGGTTTGTCAATTATCATTTAGAGTCCCATTACAATGTATCAGAAGAGCCCTGCTTAGCCAGGCAGGCTATCAGGCAGGTTTCCTTCTTTTGATTCCCAATTCTAATAAACAAGACTCTTAACGGTCTCTTTGTTTAGTTAAACATTTACCATGGGTTTAATGTGAGACATGTTGGGTTCAAGGAAGTCTACTGTAACGCTGCCAACCAGGCCAAGTTGTCAGACGCCAACATAACTTCATTCCCTCAAGATATTTTCGCATCAACAATTTCAAACCATTTTCAAGAAGACCTTTTCTAGTTAACTGGTACTTAGGAATTTTTTGATGTTATGTGTCTATGTGTAAAGGACTTTTATTCATACAAATGAGATCCGGATTAGCTTTATTACGAGTACTTTAAATACTAGGACTAAAATCGTTCGACTTGGTACATGCTTACTTTCAGCAGTTACTTATGAAAAGGCTTTCTTTGGTTACATCCCGCAAAGGTTTCCTTGGAAATCATTTTCAAAAAATGAGAAGTTTCCCATTCAATTAAAAGGTTTAATTAATAACATATAATAACAGTATATACTAAACATTTGAAACAGTTGTTGCGAGTTGCAATAATTATTGAGATGCAACAACCCTTATTTCTAAACATGAATATGACTGTTAAAGTGGCAACCCTGTAAGGCTTGTCTTAAGTGTTAAATAACCAATATGTGATACGGTTGTTTATATCCAAGCCTACTTCACAAAAATCTTAATAATCACTAAACCACTATTTGAGATGCCGACCAGTCTCATGAGGGTATTTTAAGGCAAATATGTGGTGAAGGATGAGTGAGATGAGTGGTAGTAATGAGTTATGAGGTGTAGTCTTGTTACAAACTAAGGCCGACTCTTCCTTAGAATAGGCCATTAATTAATAGCCCAATGACCAATTTTAAATACAAGGACCAACGGCTTAACGTGACTTCCGAACCACGCAGGTGATGGTCTGGTATGTCTAAACGATGATGAGAGTTGATGCGGGTATTATCGGATGATCACTGAGACTATCTGAGCCGCTTTAGACCTATATCATCCTCAAAACCATGAAGCTGGATTACAGGACCACGCCACGAGTCCCATTGACATACAACATGATACCTTAAATCGATTGTTAAATGCTTCAACATAACTCGCACTGAGGGATGAGTCGTAGCATTCATAGATGTTATCTCATTCATATTCACAGCTTAAGCTGATGTATTATCTCGTACTGAATCTGACTGGTGCAAGTCCAGGCTGTGAACTGTGAATGGAGAGGATGATGATGAGACTCGTCCATCTCTCTCATTCACCGTTTAATTACACTTTTTTTCCAATTTCACTTTACCCACGAAATTAACGCTCTGTTAATGTTTACTTTTTCATTAATATTTTAAGTACGATACATTTATTTACTACATTGTGTTGAGCTCTTAAATAGCTGTTAATAGACGGTATTTAGCTAAATAAATGACTCAATAATTAGGCTCGCATATAATATAGCGCTTTTACTTTGTCTAATTAAGTAAAGCTTTATTATATATCTTAATTTGTATAAACACTAAAAAGCTAATTTATTACTAAAGAAATTTGAAGACAAAAATGTTTGGACCGAACCGGCATTTCAACCCGGGTCCCCCGCTTGCCGGGCGGTTATGCTAAACCACTACACCATCCGGCCCAACTATTTCTGCCTTCAAATTTAGAGAAGTACTTAAATCTTAATGTTTATCCGATACATGTGACTGTCAAATAGTTACTTTAAATCAAAAAGCTGGAAATATTACAAACAGAATTCAAATATTAGGTCAAATGACTTATTATAGATCTTGATTTGTATAAACGCTAAAAAGCTAATTTATTACTAAAGAAATTTGAAGACAAACAAGTTAAGTAAAGCTTTACTCACACCATTAAACGTTTGCTTTATTATTTCGTTGAACACTGGTTTGATGAACGAATGCCATTTCCGTCTCAAATCTCTGCCAGAACTGGCATATTTTTCACATGCTTGGTTCTAGCAGCTATCATTGGGACAGTTCCAGCTGCTGAAGATATAGGAAAGGAAAGTGGTTTCTTTATCTGAACAGATAACGCTCAGAGTTGCTGAGCGACTGGAGTCAACTTCACTTTGATAAATCGCTGATGAGAAACATTTTATTTTGTTCTATCACATAGTCCACTGTTAACATAAGCTTGTATATTATAATCATATTGTAAACTTGTATACTCGTGCACTGGTAGGTACACTGGGAGAAGGTTATATGGGTCAAAATAAAGAGAAAATTAAGAATAAAAGTTTTCCCGAAAACGCTTGGTTAACCAGATATTCGCCATTTTATATTTGTCACTAATTATTTATTATCTCCCACACTACTTATCGGATTTGACTCAAACTTAGCATAAATTTGTATCCAAGAAAGAATATTTATGGAAAGAATTACCAGCATGATCTAATTTATAATTTTAAAACGGTGGCTATTTTATGGTGTTTTAAGGGCATTCTTTGTGTTACACCTTAAATAGCGAATAAACGGTGAGTTTTACGATAAAATGTAAAGAATACTGTTTTTTAGAAAATGTTAGTACCTATCAATTGACACCAAGGTCAAAGAAATTGATTAAGAATAAACAAAGGTATAGGAGAAACCGTGGCAAACATCAAGATAATAAGGTGGAAAGTTGTCTGTTTTCAGCCAGAGTTTCCCCTATAACTTAATCGATTTCTTTGAACTTGGTGTCAATAGATAAGTAACAAAGTTCGCTACAAAACAGTACAATTTACATTTTAACGTAAAACTCACCGTTTATCCGCTATTTAAGGTGTAACACCAAAAATGACCCCTAAAAATACCATAAAATAGCCACTGTTTTAAAATAATATGTTAGATCATGTTAGTAATTTTTCCCCTAAATGGTCTTACTTAGATGCAAATTTATGCAAAGTTTGAGTCAAATCCGATAAATGGTGTGGGAGATAATAAATAAGTAGTGATAAATACAAAATGACGAATATCTGGTTAACTAAGCGTTTTTGGAAAATGTTTATTCTTTATTTTCTCTTCATTTTGACCCATATAACCTTTTCCCAGGGTTTGGCACTTTACTTATGAGACACTCCGTATAGTTACTTGTCAAAAGCCCCTTTTTTGCTGCACCCACCAAGAGCCCCTAAGAGTTTTCGTCGAAAATATAAACAACTTCCTATCAAAGTAACAATTATTGGGTTTAAATTAGACTATTACAGTTTATACCTAATGATGCC
This sequence comes from Matsumurasca onukii, assembly GCA_018831715.1. NCBI lineage: Eukaryota > Metazoa > Arthropoda > Insecta > Hemiptera > Cicadellidae > Matsumurasca > Matsumurasca onukii. Next base: position 34,212,129 of record CM032059.1, on the reverse strand, counting down.
AATTTATATCCTTTTGGCCAACTCTACAATTTTTTGTTTGAAGTATCGGCTAATACCTCGGCTAATACAGTTGTTGCAACAACCAATTGTTGAGATGCATGAACCAGTAATTCATAACATGCACGACCTTTATTAATAAACCCATTATAACTTATTGAAAGCAACCTCCTAACCTTCAAACCTTCTTTTTCAATAAAAAATCTATTTTCAATTTTAAATTATTTTTCGGTCTCTGACAGAAACCCTTTTCAGATTACAAGAACTAATTTAATTTATTTCCTGTTATAATTTGTTGAACGTCATGTGCGTTTCGGTACGTTACTTCTTTATACTTAATGTTCGTGTATAAAACTGACCAAATAAATATTATTTGACGTCACAAATACACCATTAAATAACTTTACTTTCAAGCATATACGAATTTCTTTAACCAATGAGACGCCTTTTCCCAACCACCAGCCTGCTTACTTCATTTGCAGACTATTTACCCTGAGTTTAATTACAATTTCCATTGGATTGAACCTTTTGTACAAGATATTGATTGATAAGTTCCTTTTTCACGAGTTACACCTAATAACATCACCAATAAGACGCAACTGTGTGTGTCGAGCATGGAACTATGGCGCTTGGGATTACAAAGTTTTGAATAATAAACATGGACTTTGCTCCCTTCAGCCTTATGAAACTTGCAGGCAGTTGTAAGCTCACCGGGCATGGGAGCTATTGGTCTTGCAAAGTGTCTACGTAGATTTCGGAAATAAAAACTTCAAGTTTCCGTTATGATTGTATCCAATCAAAATTGTTTGATGCACAACAACCCAATTAGGTTACCCTGGACCGCTATCATTAGTGGATAGCCTACACTCTTATACTGTGTTTCTTTCACTTACAAACGAACTATGTTGCGAAATTATTTTTGTAAAATTCCTTAACTGCATCGTAAAACATGTTTGTTACATACTTTTGGCACATGAACAGTGCAGATTGAAAAGTTGGAGATGTGAGAGATTGCTTGTAGATTAACTATGAATTAATCAGTGCAGGTTGGGCATTTTGTAAGCCCTGTCAAAATATTGTATACGGCAACAAGGCAAGGGAATTTAGATTGCAAATTGCAAAGTTGGGATTTGAGGGATGACTTGTACATTAACTATGAAGTAATCAGTGTGAGTTGAGCACTGGGTAAACTTTGGTCAAGGTGTTGTATATTGCAACAAGGGGAGGGAATTGAGATTACAGATTGCAAAGTTGGGGATATGAGGTATGTTTTGAAGATTAACTATGAAGTAATTAGTGCGAGTTGGGCACTGCACTGGGTAAACCTTGGTCAAGGTGCTGTATACTGTTACTAGGAAGAGAGCTGTGATTGGGGATTACAAAAGTTGGGATGTGACAGATGGCTTGTAGATTAACTATGAAGTAAGCAGTGCGAGGCTGGGCACTGGGTAAACCTTGGTCATGTGTTTAATACTGCAACAAGGAAAAGGAGTTGAGATTGAAGATTGCAAAGTTGAGATGTTAGAGATATCTTGTAGATGAACCTTGGCCAAGGTGTTATATATTGCAACAAGGGAGGGAATTGAGATTGCAGATTGCAAAGGTGAGGATGTGAGAGATGTCTTGAAGATTAACTATGAAGTAATCAGTCCGAGTTGGGCTCTGCACTGGGTAAACCTTGGTCAAGGTGTTGTATACTGTAACAAAGAAAGGGATCTGAGATTGGGGATTACAAATTTGGGATAAGATAGATGGCTTGTAGATTATCTTTGAATGAATCAATGTGTGTTGGGCACTGTGCAAATCTTGGTCAAAGGTTGTATACTGCAACAAAAAAATGGAATGAGATTGCAGATTGCAAGTTGTTTGTTGGCGTTTTTACTGCACTTTTTAAACCTGGTTCAAAAATATAAACATTGAGCAACACCATATTCTAAAATGCAACAAAGGTGTTGTATACTGCAATTGCTGTGATTGGGGATTTCAAAGTTGGGATATGAGAATGGCTTGTTTTACTACCACAGGTATGCAGATGACATCTTTGAATGCCTAATAAAGACAGATAGATGCGTGTTAACTCACCCCAATAAAATTGAAACCAACAAACAACTCACTTGCAACAAGGATCTAACCATAACAAGAGATCAAACCAGCACAAATTAGCAGCATCACAGCATGATAAATAGATTAATTAGAGTGTGACAGAGCAAGACCACCAAGCAGAGAGTTCCACTGGTCAGTAGGATGAAAGGAGCTGAAGACGTACAGATTTCAAAGTCAACCAGGTAAAACGACAATGCAGATAAAGAGCAATACCATGGTAAAATCAACAATACTCTACTACAAAACAAGGTTTCCGAATATTTACAAATCAAAAAATAACATAAATACAATTTTCCAGAAAACCAATCCTAAACCAATCCACCAAGACCAGTTTGCTGTCTACAAATAAACTGTATTACATAGGCACTGACCGGCAATCTTGGTCTGATATAAAGACGGCAACAAAAAATCAACGAACATTGAGCTCTCAACCTATGGCAGATTAAACGAGAACCATTCATTCTCAACAATAGAAAATGATTTGAAGTTTGGGCTGTGGGTAATCCACTCATTGCTTGTCAGACAGGAAAGAAATTAAATGTATGGGAACTATGAAGTTTTATATATACAAAACACTAAACTACACAAAGATGGGCACTGCTTCTCAATGACCAAATTAATTTTCCATCTTCAAACGTTATATTTCAGGTGCTGTATACTGAACATTAATACATATAAAGAAACAAAACAAAAGCTAAAGGGCAAAACAGAAAAGAAGAAAAAAGGGAGAGGCTTTCAGTATAACATCAGATCTGGCTGTGAGTGCATCTAGTCACCATGATAAGCACCTCTTTTCAACCTTGACCAAGGTTTAAAAATATACCGCAACACAGAAAGGGAATAACTGGGCCAGATGTGACAGGGTAGGACAAATCAATAACTCAAGGTTGGGCACTGGCTAACATGAATTCTTGGTCAAGTGCTGTATACTGCAACACAGAAAGGAATTGATTGATTGCAGATTTGCAAAGTTGGGATGTGACAGATGGGCTAGATTAACTATTAATTAATCAGCGAGGTTGGGCATGGTAAACCTTGGCCAGGTGCTGTATACTGCAGATTGCAAAGTTGATTTGAGAGATATCTTGTGATTAACTACCAATTAATCAGTGTTGGGCACTGGGTAAACCTTGGTCAAGGTGCTGTATACTGCAAACAGAAAAGGAATTTTGAGATTGCAGATTGCTAAGTTTGAGCTGTGGGAGATATCTTGTAGATTAACTATGAAGTAATCAGTGAGAGTTGGGCACTGGGTAAACCTTGGTCAAGGTGCTGTATACTGCAACACAGAAAGGGAATTGAGATTGCAGAATTGCAAAGTTGAGATGTGACAGATGGCTTGTAGATTAACTATTAATTAATCAGCGCAGGTTGGGCACTGGGTAAACCTTGGTCAAGGTGTTGTATACTGAAACAAGAAAAGAGAATTTTAGATTGCAGATTGCAAAGTTGAGATGTGAGAGATATCTTGTAGATGAACTACGAAGTAATCAGTGAGAGTTGGGCACTGGGTAAACCTTGGCCAAGGTTGTACATTGCAACAAGGGGAGGGAATTGAGATTGCAGATTGCAAAGTTGGGGTTGTGAGAGATGGGGCTCCTAGCCTCAAAGAAAAAGGGGAAGGTGACAATTATATACCCTTCCACCGATGCTCGTTACCCCAGCGCCTCCGGCTATGGTCACACCAACCCACTGACCCCGCGGTTACGAGCCGGCGAGCATTTAAACATACGCGACAGGGTTCTCTCGGGCAAAAAGGACAAAAGTGTGTATCGGTTTAACGTTGTTGTCCCTTTGTTCCTCGGTCTCGATTTAACTGACTAAATAGTTCAAAGCGTAGTTGGCTTTAGTAGCAATAGTTATTTAAGGGTATTTAGGCCCATTAAACTGAAACTACTGTGCTGTTCTTGTGAGAGATAGTCTAAACTCTAACTTCAAGTTTGCCACATACTTGTTATTCTTTGTTTTTTTTACATACCGGTACTACAATACGTACTCTACTGTATAACTGTAACAACTAACTATTAAGTTATTTTTCCAAGATACAAGATTAATTTACCGTTTTAAAAGCAATAAGAAGTGCAATCTTACGTTAACCACATTTTGCTTGTTGGAAACTGTACACAAAAAGTAAATTTGTGGCTCAAAACATCAACCGATTGTTGAAAAATGTTTTAACTTCAAGGTTAACTGTTTTATAATTGTATCATTTACTTAAAATTATGCGTATGAATTTGGAAAGGGTATCTTTGAGCGGAAGGTTGTTCTTCAAGTCTCAATTAATCCCAACAGCTTTCATTGGATTATTTGATGACATTCGTTATTTATGTACAGTATATTATGAAAATAAAACAAGTATATAGACTCTTTTGATAAAGATACTTTTTTAAGAACAGTCGGGTGTCCTTGGCTCTCCTTATAGTAGCCCGACAAGCTGTAGTTAGACAAATTGTATGTACAAACTGGCCTAAACTATTTGGAAGAAAGCCAATTGTGGGCAGTATTGCATGATGCAAGTCGTGCATTAAGGGTTATGCTATGGTAGTAGCATGCCAAATAACTATTTAAATGTTTATATAGTGCCTCTAATGATCTGAAGCTGAAGCTTTTCTACTGTCGTATATTTAAAGACATGTAAAAGACAATTTCGGTACAACTCGTTAGAGAAAAGACTTTTCTAACCTGTAATATTTAATGTGGCATAAAAAATAATAATCATAATTTGTTGGAAATAACCAGTTTTACAACAAGAAGATTATCCCACGATCTCGAGTCTTGGTTAAAAGTAAACGATAACAGAGCGTCAATTTCGTGAGTGAAGCGTAATTGGAAAAAGTTTAATTAAACAGTGAGTGAGAGAGATGGACGAGTCTCATCATCATCCTCTCCATTCACAAACTTGACTCACACCAGTTGACGCTTTGGAAACATTTTACTGAAGTGTATGACGTTAAATATGTATTATGTGAAAGTTTACCATTAGAGATATTAATACTAGTAGGCATATACACGGCTTTAAGGAACGTTTCTTAGGATACTGTTAACTAAGTGTGGAAACATCTTTGTAACGTTTGAAAAATTTTGAATGAAAGAATACAACATAACAAAATAAACCTTTTCATGAGTACAGTACAATGCAGAAAACAGGATCTGTATTGGATTGTTTGATCTACTAACCTTCAATATGATGTATACAACTCAACTAAGTTCTTTATGACAAATTTTCCTACAAATTCTCGTTGGAGGTTGAAGTGAAGTTTTCAGGCTGGATTTGGTTGAGTTGGACATCAAATTTAGGTCGTAAACAGCAAACTACAATGCTGCAATCTGAACCTCAAAAGGTTGACCTAAACAAAGCTTTTCTTAGTGTTGTGACTAAGCCATGGGGCGCCCTCCCGCAAGCTAGATAAGAAACCAACGAAAGCTCAGTCAAGAGACTTTGTTTTGTTTTTGTATGTGTTAATTTACGGTGATAACGTGATTGGCTATGCAAGATCATATCATTGTCGTGGTTATGGATCAAACGAGCGTAGGCCTACTTAACTACATACTGCAGTGTAACCTGACAAAATAAAAGTTAATTTTAAGTTTGGCTTGTGGTTTAATATTGTTAAGTGATTATTAAACCTGTGAAGTGAGTAGTGAACATCAAATATTGTTATTTGATGTTCTAAAATGTAGCCTATTGTACAAAACTAAAAGTTACGACTGATGAACTATAATTTAATGGGCTGAAAACAAAGTAAGAAATAAGTTAGGTCCACTGTGTTGCAGTGAGTATTGCACAACTGTACAAAAATACCCAAAAAAGATAGGCTACATTAAATATATTATCTTTTTATTCTGACACCGAACACCGATAATTGCCAAGCTACGTACACGGTACACTGCGGAGGGCCTAAATAATATAAACACACAATATATTTAATTTAACTTTTAAGATTAATAGACTGCTAATTTTCACACCCTTATATAATAGTAATAAATACTTAACCAATCCGTAAACTATAAATACCATAATAGTCTAGCATAACCGCCCGGCAAGCGGGAGACCCGGGTTCAAGTCCCGGTTCGGTCCAAACTTTTTTCTTTAGTAATAAATTAGCCTTTTAGCGTTTATACAAATTAAGATCTATATAAGTCATTTGACATAGTATTTAAACTCTGTTTGTAATATTACCAGCTTGTTGATTTAAAGTCTTTATTTTACAGTCACATGTTTCGGAAAAATATTCAGATTTAAGTACTTCGTTATATTTAACTTATACTCAGATAGCCTTTGCGTTAAATACCCTGAGAATTTCGTTGGACGTTTACTGCATAAGCTAATTTATCCTGGCGGGGACATGACGGGCGTAAACATTACAATGGGATCAGTAAACAAAAGTCTAGCTTGTAAATTATACTGGGATAAACCTCGTGCACAAACCTCGAAGACACGAACTATAACTTACTGGATTATTTTAAATATAACATTTTAAATGTTATTTTCTCAATACAGGAGACATTTTGAAAATCGATGAAATAATTGAAGTTTCTGAATACGCCGTGATTCCCCATACATACATTATTTTGATAGTTAAAAATCATAAATTATAAGTAACGGTTACGACTGTCATTTTGAGCCGCTTTAGCCCAAAAAATAAATTAAATTGATTTATGAGGAATAAATATGTTACATTATTAATAATAATTACTGTGTCGAAAACAAAACTTTAAGCTAACTCCTCCAGACCAAGGCACCCAAGCCTTTTATATTTTGTTGAAATGTTTCAAATTTTAACAAAATAATTTAATTGTTGTTAGCCAAGTATATGAAAAGACTAGGAAACTACATCAATTTTATATTGCAATACTTTTTTCATTTAAACAGCTAAAGGTTTGTTGTGAAAGTAATCCAACATAACTTCATTGCAGTTCTGGATGTTGGCGTCTGTCAACTTGGCCTGGTTGGTAGATTTACAGTTTACTTCAACTCCGCATATCCCATATAAAACCAATGGTAAATGTTTAACTTATAATTATGCGCACCACTTAACAATTTAGGAGTTGTTATAATCTTCAACTTAATTGGGTCGGTGGTCATTATGACTCAATATTTTTTTATTCAAGACTAATCCATTTTTGACGTCTGTCAGCTTGGTGAGATTTGGTTTGATTACCACCTGTGATTGAGCCTTTGCGTTAAAATATACCAACCTGAGAGTAAAGAGGGCTTCGTAACTAACAACCTAATTTTGAAGTTGGTTGATGGACAGGCTTGAAATAAACCTGAGCCTGTTGCAAACTAAATGCAATAAGCTAATTTATCCCGGCGGGGACATATGACGGGCGTAAACATTACAATGGGATCTGAGTAGTAAACTTAGTCTACTCGCGTAAAAGCTAAATTATTCCAAACGACTGGACACTATGAAACCTCGTGCTTATGGTATTAATGTAGACAAAGGCCGTTTGTTTTCCTGGCCTCGAAGATTGGCTTCGCTCGCACGAACTAGAACTTATGGCTCGTTGTGTGTCTTCCAGGAGTGAAATACTGTAAAAAGGTGGTTCGCTCCAATGACGCTTCGTTGTTGCTGGCCTTTCTCACGGTCGAGGTTTCGGCCCGTATCCTTCTATGAGTTTGCTCTTCCTTTGCTGATTATTTTAAATAGTAGTCGCCACAAATTGACTTTAGTCGAACATTTTAAATGTTATTTTCTAATTAGGAAAACATTATTATTTAGTTTGCTATACAAATTTTAAAATGGCGGTCGTTTAAATCGTGTCTTTTGAATAACTCAAACACGAGTAATTTTACAACAAACCTTTAGGAACAATTATTTTTAGTGCTACTAATTGAAATGTATACGTTTTTTGTTCATAAAAAATCGAATGAGAAAATAATAATGTTATGGCCTTGTAAGAGCCCTATGCCCGCTCAGTCAGCTAATACCACTAGCAATGGAACTGACTACATACATTATTTTGATTTTGTAGTTTGTTAAATTCTTATGGGCATCTCTACCATAAATTATAAGTAGTTTACGGTTATCCTTGTGCAAAAAATTACGGTCGTCATTTTGAAAGCGAGAATAAAATCTCAACAAACAAATAAATTGAACGAAAAATTATTTATGACCTCTGTTTTGGAAGATCAAAGCAAATTTTAAATGTAAATATTGTTTCATTTTTTAAAAATTACGAAATTTACATTATTAATAATAATTACTGTGTCGAAAACAAAACTGTTTTCAAAGTAAATTTGGTTTTGTAAAGAGTATCCATAGGATAACTCCAACTTTCAATTAGAGGGCATACAATTTAATTTATTTGTTCGTGCAAGAGCTGTTCAAAATGTGACGACCTTCATACAGTAGGATAACCGGAAACGACTTATAATTTTGTTGAAATGTCCTACAAATTTAAAAATCCAAAATCAAAATAATTTAGTCTTTTCCATTGTTATTGCCTTAGCTGACTGGGGGAATGCATGGAGGGCATAGGCCTGTAAGACAGAAACTACAATAAATTTGTTATTTCTCATTCGATTTTCGAAGTTTTTTCACTTTTGTTTTGTGATTGTTTGAAGTTGTGAAAGATTCTTTTGAGTTATTTCAATTGCACTATATAAAAATTTTCTAATGAAAATTGTTTTGTTTACCAAAATTTGGTGAAAATCGGTGGATTGGCATAAATATTGTAGTCAAAACACATCCACAACGACAGACGGACAACGAAGCGCCGGAGAACTCCGTTTATACGGTAAATAATATCTTTTGACCCAAGAAACGAACATGTCTACAAAGAATTCTCTCTCTCTACAGGTCGTATTTTACTCTGATTTTCATGAAATTTTGAAAAAACTTTCCTTTTGCAAATATTTTGGTCGCGATAGTTAAGCAGTAAAATCAAGCTACCGGAACCTAACTTGTGGGGGGGAGTTTTGGTCAAAAAGGTGGTTTTAATGATGATTGACTAAAAACAGTAAATTCCATCAGATATTGATAAAATTTGAAATGAATTATTATGTATTTTCAAGGTCTGTTCCAATATCGTATTATACATTATGAAATTTTATTTAGTCGATTCAAAATGGGGGAAAAAAGTAATTTTCGACAAAACAGCGTTATTACAATTATAGCAGTCCGATTTCACTAAACTTTATAACCTCCTCGATGCATTGAAGTCGGTTAAAAATACGATTTACCTTCACGATATTTAATAGAACTTGCATTAAAAAAATACGTAAGCCTGAGGCCGAGCTGTGAGCGTAGCGTGGCAATGCCCGTAATAGAACGGCCGAATGCCAAAGCGAAGCTGTGAACGGAACGAATTAACTAACAGTATTTAATTGCAAAGAAAATACGATTCACTCATGTAAGCGGCGCTTTAGCGCTTTGCTGCGTATTGGCCTGGTTTACCTTTGGCAGTTGGTCATTTGAAAGACTGTGTTCTCTACTTATCTAACCTTCATTCGATTCAGTGGTTGTTACCGACAAAGCGCGGGTTTAACTCAGTGATCAATAGCACCATTTGAGTTGGGTTTCTACTTTCTATAAATAAACTCAATGCTCTAAGTGCCTCGTGGTGCGATTTTCTTACTCACGCTTGTTCCATAAAGCACACGCTCTGACTTAGAGAACCCTTAGACTGATTAACAATGAAACACACCGTGCTCATAAAGCTTTTACACAAACTACTGCCTTACTGATTACTGAGCTCTAACGTAGTTTCCGTTACGTTACAGATTAAACCAGTTAGTTTGGACGTGGCCAATTTGTTGTGTTGGAGAAAGAGAGAGAGAGAGAGTGATTGAGTGAGAGTGGAGATAAATGTGAGCCTTTACCTCTCAATATCGTCACTCGCTCTCTCACTCTCTCTCTCTCTCTTCACGTGCTTCTCGATGTGTTCAATCATAGAATTTGGTACATGTTACAATATGCAGAACTGTAGCGTTATCAGGCATACTAGTAGTTTTTTGACATATTTAGTGCAATTCATTGACTATTTTACAAGTGGAAAGGTTTCAGTATAGGACGAAACCAGTAGGCTATAATCTAGTGCATTGTTGACAACTTCTGCCTATGTTAGTGGAGATCTTCGAGGTCTTAATTTTAAAACCACTTGGATCCAAAACATTTGTAGAATTGAAAGAAACTTGTTAGTACGGTAATGAACAAATATAGATGTATAGCAGCGGTTGTGTTGAAGTTATATCCGTTGAAGTTATTTAGGTTCAAACAAATCAATGAATAGTTTTTAATGTTGTTAAACATAGTCCGGAGAAAAGTTGAGAACGTCGAAGGATAGCGTACCTTCAATGAAAATTTAAGTTTAAAAGTAATAGCGTAAACAGACAGACAGCAGATGTACAGACAGACAAGACAGCTTGATAGGACAGCAGAGGTTAACAAACTCATTTTTGTACTGTTATGAGCAAGACTACAGAAGAGGGGTTAATCAAATAAAGTGAACAAGGTTCTTGGTCAGGTACTGCTGACCTCGGTCACCGCTGAGCTCGGCTATTCTCAACTCATTAATTCTAAGCTCGATCAGCGCCTCATCTACTAATATGCTCTCTTTATCTCTTTTACCCTCATACTAATTTTCATACAGAATGAAGAGAAGACCAGCTAATAGGAAAGTGAAGGTCAGTTATTAACGTTTGGAATCAGGACTAGGTTTCAAATTGTTCAACAAAAACTGTTGATGATTGGTATTGATTCGTTAAGAGAAGTTTATTAATGGTTAGTTCGCTTATAACAATCCGCGCGCTAGTAGAACCGCGCGAATGAACGATCTTTGAATCGGGATGAGTGGTTTGTGACACTATTTTGATTGCAGTGTTGGTGATGCGCTGTTTGATGTTACTTGTTACCAGAATGCGCTACAAGGCGAAGCTACTCACTTGCCTCAAGCAGCTGAGCGGACTGCAAGAGTACACTTGAGGGGCAAAATCTACACACCTAGAGTGGGAGTTGAAACTGCAACCTCAAGATCCGGAAGCCAGGAGTTGTTCCATACCCCCTCATGGATATTTCCACATAGGCCCACAGAAGATACTACTGTAATGAAAACACTATGGGCCACCCAGAAACACCGATGAGACAAAGAACAATATGTTCAGGGCGAGTAGTCAAGACCTCTGAACGACACAAACAATAAAAAAGAAGAATATTAATTATTTTTTAATACTCTAGTGAAATTATTTCTTTAAATTACATGTGCATCAAGTAAAGTGCTCAAAGCAAAGTGACATTAAAGGTTTTAAGTATTTGTATTGAAAGAAATAATTTATTTTTTAAAGAAAGGGAGATGTTCTATACTTACATGCATACTCCGTTATCTATTATGAACTTTAACCTAGGCCTATGTAAAGCTCTCAATATCGACATTGATATCGTCAGTTTGCATCTATCGGGTAAGTAAGTAACTGGAGTTAAGAAACTAGACCTCTTTTTTCACTTTAAATACTCCCTTCTAGAGCTCCTTTTCTCACATATAAGTACTGTATTATTAATATATACTTTTCTTTTAAGACTGCAGCGAAAGAGTTTTCAAAAAACCTACTCGTATAGTTGAAAGTTAGATGTTAATCATGAATCGAATATACTTTTGTTATGTATTTTTGCTTGTAATCAGTTAGTCAAATGAGCACAAAGGGGTATTTAAATCCCTCAGCAATGAACCCTTGTAAGCTCATATCTTCAATCAGCTGGGGATTACGTCACTCCGTCCTTCACAACGTTATCTCAGGTATCAGGCTCTGATGAGTTCCTGATTCCAGACTAATTATACGTTACACCGAGCCAATCAATTACATATCCCAGGTAAGACGATTAGGGCTAACGTACCTTAACATTTCTAAGTGGCTTTAACACATGTTTTAAGGGTTTTGAAAACCCCCTCCCAAACCAACTCAGAATTGGGAGGAAAACCCAAAGTATAGAACCCGTTAAGTGCGCCCCTCACATTAAAGGTCTAAAACTGGCTAATCAACGTTACCTTCGAATAGGTCGCTCTAATATCGATAAGTTGCATAGAAAGTCTTCGAGTTTTGTAAATAGAGGCGAATGGTTAGGTTTGCAATAAAACCAATGTATCAAGGCTGTCAACAAGGCCACCTAGTCCGAACTAGATACAGTAATTTTGGAAACCTTCATTTGGTAAACCAATATGGCTAATTAACGGGTGCATTTCTATATACATCCAAATTATAATGAAAATAACGTAGTTGTAAAGCTCTGATAGGACCTTGAAACTGAGTTTCATTTAGTATTTTCATAAACAATAACACTTTTAATTTGTTTAAGTGAACTCCTTTTGCATTATGTCGTAGTCTGCTGGGTACTTGCCCTTGACACAATTACATATTGTTTTTGTCGCCATCATATTATATGCGCCTCTAGAAATCCAGATTAAAGATTAAAAGTATATCCTCGTGAGAGTTCTAGGGGAGAGTTAAGAGGTACTGGACTGAGAGCGGAACCATGTTTAATCACACTGACATAATTGAATATTTTACGTCCCTCTTCATGTCCTGAGTAACAGACATTACCTCACGAGCTAGCGTCATGTATGTGTGGATATGTCAATTTCAGGTTCAATGGCCTGCAAAGTTCAAAAAGCTTTCCATTAGATATCTACGGCGAGAAAAACTCCTGCAATTTACCCTAAAGACGAGATGACGCTTGTTGTTTATAAACTTTCAAGTCAAATACGACCAATACTGTCTTTAATCTTTAGTTTAAAAAGTACCATAACCGGAAAGAAGGCAATACAAATTTAACGGGAACGTTTACCAACCTTTTAACTACTACACTAAGCTTTTATACTGCACAAAGAACCATACATTTTTGACATACTGTATTGCGTTAACGTACGAGTATATAATTTTCTAGTACAAGCTTTACGTTTTTCATAAACTATGTTGAAAAAGTGTGCCATAAGTTGCAAGAAACTTTATTATTTAAAAAAACTACAGCTGACAAACTCATATAATTTGATTTGAAAGCCAATAAACAGACATTCGCTTTATAATTTCATTTTTTATGTGTTTTTTAATTGTTAGTTCTTATGTATCTTTACGGTATTCATATTGTATATAATAAAAAAATACTAATAATATTCAATTTATTTTAGTTGAAAAGTCATTATTATAAATTGTAAGTTGTTTATTTGTCTAACATTCTATTTAAATGTATGTATTCAACGTAAAACTTTATTTTGAGGAAATAACATAATACGTTTTACACATATATTTTTCAGACCTTTTTAATTCTTTCTGAGCAACATAATGACATAATACTAATTATGGATTGTCCAGATTTGAGTTGTGTTCCAATGTTGTCTCTATTGTTGACACTGTCTCTGGTGTGTTCTGGCCAATATTGACTGTGACCAGCAAACAATGAAAGGACAGGCGAGAGCAGTTGAGAGCTAATTTAGACTGGACCAAGCATTTAACAATACGATCGGGTTTTAGATAAGTGATTGTGGTTTTGATACATAGTTTGACCAAGTTGTGCAAAAAGTAAATTTTAATCACAGATCATATCAAACACATTGAAACAATTGACAAATTAAAACGGATTATACTATCAAACGTCATTATTATCATGCTACGTGAATTTATCATGTAATATTGAAGTAACATTAGGATTTTCTTTTGTACAATCAGCATTGACTGACGAAATAATATGTATAAAGACAAGAACTTTCAAAATCAAACATAAGCCGTGTCGGACCTGACTTTGAAGTCAATTCAAAAATATTTTGATGCTAATAAAACTTGTCTATCTTTGTTGCCGTACATACAACCTTTGTAGACAAAACAAAAATAGATAAGTTTAGTTTGTGACAAAATGTGTTTAAGTAGTTAGTACTTTCAAAATGAAGTACAACAACATTGTAATTGAGCATTTCTCAAAACTAGTATGTAGAGAAAAGTTATATTTACCTTATAGTTTAATATATTTTTAGTTTTTGCAACCATTGCCTTGCCAATTTCTATTTCCCTGGGTCCAACAGTTTACCCATCGATTCGCATGTAAAACAGCAGTATTTATGAAATTGAGCCTACATTGTTTCTGAAAACGAGTTTGACTCAGGAACTATTAGAGATAGAAAAAGTGTTAAACACAAGAGTTGTAGATACTTTAATTTAATGTTGATAATTTTAGTTGAATTGAAAATCATACTTATAGTTAAGTTACAGCAACTATAAATGTGGCACAAGTACACGTATTGAATAGTCGTTTTCCGTAATTTTAATGTTTTAGTTTGGGGATAATATTAAAAATAGAAAATAAATAGCAGTAAAAGGGAATACTAACAGGAAAATGTATTACAACTAAAAGGAGAAACTGAAAAAAAGAAACAAGGAACGATTTCAAGTTCAAAACGATCGGCCATTCGAAAACCATACACAGAGTTTTACTTTTTTCTGACTATACTCACGTGGTTGTACAATAGTGCTTTCTTCCAATTTACAACAAAAGTTTTTCAAGCAATAAAAACTAGAGAAAAATATCCTTATTTTATAACGACAGCATTATTTTTCAAAACATTTGAAACATTTCAAAGAGCTGATATGGAGAGTAAACATGACGCTATCTCAGCTCGTGTAAGAGTCTCCCTTGGGCAAGATGGAGGAAATTTAATTTTGTAAAGGCTAAAGGGAATCTGAACTCTTTGAAAAATAATTTTCTTCCACCAGAGATAATTTTCCAATTCCATTTATATTTTGTGTTTCGTTAGTTTAAATGTTCACGTCAATATTAAAATACTGGCTTTGACCTTGTTTTTTATCTCCAATAACCGCATTGTTTGCTGAGTGTTTTAACCGACTTCAGAGAAACGTCTGTTCACGAATAACTTTTAAACGCGGTTATCGTTTTACACCAAGTTTGCGTTTATTGATAGATCTTAGCACCATAGTGGTCCCATTTAAATATCTTTTTGATCAGACTGATATTTTTATATAAAAAAGTAGAACCTCAAAAATCTCAAAAAACCATGTACTTGTTGCGTACTTTGCGTCGTAAAACACTATATTGAACCCAAAAAAGGAATTCAATAGCCAATACTTTGATATACAATTAAATTTCTAACAAGATTACGTTCTTACGTTCTTACAGCCTTACGTTCTTCGAATATTTGTGTGTAAAAGTACTCGAAAAAAATCTCTTTGTATTAATACAATTATAGACGTCAAATTATACATTTGATCGAAGTTTTTAAGACTCCAAGTGAGGTCAAATTTGATCGTATTTAAGAATATATATTTTTAATATGCTTATATTCATATTTACCAAGCTACGGCCTTCTTCTCGAAAAAAACACGTAATTTTTAGATTGTCATTTTAGTTTGAAAGCCTTAGAAACTTGATTTTCAATATAAAACTCGATAGTGACATAATTCTGTGCATAGCAAAGTTTTCAACAAAAAGGTATTTTACATGTATTGTGAACTTTAACTTTTGGGTTGATATAATCTTTATTCACTTAAAACATTGTTAGAGTCGGTGCTGCCAAAGCAATATTGTCAAAGGAATAGCAGCCCGAATCCAACAATGTTTTAAATGACTAAAGATTATAGCAACCCACAAATTAAAGTTCACAATATTGCGAAAATTGTGTGCGCACATAGTGGTATTCTAATATGATTTGGTAACTTAATATTTATTATCTTGGTTACCATGAAATTAATACAGCTGTAATATCTTAATGTAGTGTAATGGATAAATATCATTGCTTGTACGCTGTGAAATATCAGTAACTAACATAATTGCATTACCCAATTTATTTCAAACTGTTTAAAGCATTTTACTCTAGGTTTATTTTAGAAGTCGGTTAAATTTTTGTGTTAAAAGGTTTTTATTCTAGAACAGCAAAAACTGTTGTATTGTATACGAACTATATTTTGTCCTGTTTTTGTATGCATAGGGTTCTTAAAATTGCTTTAAAATATTAACAAGTTGATGAGTTCGGGTCCGACTTAGTTTTAGATTTGGTTTTCATCTGATGGAGATGTGCATTAAACATACTTTGTGCAAATACGAGCTGTTCAAAATAGAGAAGCGATCCAGGGGAAAACAATTACTATACATCTTCTTTTGTATTCACGACTGAGACTCGTGGCGTGGTGCTGTAATCCAGCTTCATGGAGGTCAGGTTTTGAGGATGATATAGGTCTAAAGCGGCTCAGATAGTCTCAGTGATCATCTGATGATACCCGCATCAACTCCCACCATCGTTTAGACATATCAGACCATCACCTGCGTGGTTCGGAAGTCACGTTGAGCCGTTGGTCCTTGTATTTCCATTGGCCATTGGGTTATTAACTAATGACCCATTCTAAGGAAGAGTCGGCCTTAGTTTGTAACAAGACTACACCTCATAACTCATTACTACCACTCATCACACTCATCCCTCGCCACATATTTCCTTAAAATACACTCATAAAAGTGGTTGGCATCTCAAAAATTGTAATTGTAATTATTCAAAATGTTTATCAATAATTTAACCACACTAACTGCAATCAGAACCATTAACGACAGTCATAACAATATAACTGCCAATTCGATATGTTATTTGAAATGAAGGAGAGTTTATAGTATACTTATAAAAAGCGCCATGACTGACCCCCTTAAATCCTAGCTATATTTACAATAGAATGCACGATTTTCCGCAATTTAGTTTTTAGAGTACGTAGAACAGTGGAACAAGTCAAAGAGTTTACGTAGACTAAAACTTTATAGCGGCTGAATTCGAAATTGAACGTTAAAACTTATACAGTACGTTTAACATTTTAAATCACAGTACTGAATAATACATATATTGAGGTTAGCAAATGGCCGAGATCTGGACGAAAGGGGTTTTGCGGTTGGAAGCAATTGTCACGTCTACAATAAGATGATAAATTAACTTCCTTAGTGTTAGTTTCTTCCTTTACTGTGCTGATGAATCAAACTTGGAAAAGCACTTATTGAAATCTCTTGTACATGATAACTAACTTGTCTAATAACACATAATTAACTTATAAACTTCATAAATTTCAATTTACACGAAAAACCTAATCACCGACCTGTTGTTGTCATTAATGGTCAATTGTATCAAGAGACCAGTACAATTAAGTTTTAGGTATTCATATAGATAATAATTTAAAATGGAATACCCATAATGATATGTTTGCCAAACAATATCTTCGAGCATTTTCTATTGCGATCGCTATCCACGCACTGTATAGAAAATGTCCTGAAAATGGCATACTATGGATTAATGTATCCTCATTTATCGTATGGTATCAGCATGTTTTGGGGATCATGCGCAGATTACCAACTTTTGAGATTATTTGTTTTACAGAAAAAGGCTATACGAATTATATCAAAAATGAATTACAGGGACTCATGCCGTGATATTTTTAAAACATTGAACACGTTAACTTTGCCTTGTTTGTACATTTATGAAACTGTAATGTTTACCGTAAATACGTGTGTTCTACAACAAGGCGTTGACGTACATAATTATTACACGCGACGTAGGAACGATTTCAGATCAAACCCACACCGCCTTTGTTTGTTCGAAAAACTACCTTCTCAGGCCGGTATAAAGTTGTTCCAATCACTTCCAGAAGAAATCAAATTATTAACGTGCTCAAAAAGTTTCAAAAACAAATTAAAATCTTATTTAGTTAACGGTTTTTCTACAGTTTAGGTGAGTTTATGGATCAAAATAGTTAATCAACGTCATAAATTTATTTTACTTTTAAATAATTATATATTTTGCCGTTACTAGTGGTATTAACTTTTTTTAATAAATACTCTTTGCTTGTAGTATGTTTGTTTGTCAACACAAACACTGTTTTGTACATTAACTAATAAATTATTTTTATTTTAGAAGCCTAATTAGTTATTTCTGCAACTTTTTCGCAGTAAACTTTCAGTTTCCACGTAGTATGAGTTAAGCTGTTTGAGCCTGTGGGTAAACTGAATGATAAAACTATTATGGTGAATGAAGAAATACTAACTAATAATACTTTTTAAGTCCAGTCAGTTTTGAGAAATGTAAATTATTTTAAATAAAGTAATAAACTTATTCAGTGATGTGTTTGAAGCCAAGGACAAAGGGAAATTTAGTTCACTTGTGATGCTTAACTTTTCTCAGGCTTTTGACTCTATTAACCACCAGATGCTTCTTGCCAAGATGAAATATTATGGATTTAGTGAACAAGTGATTGGCTGGATAAGGTCTTACCTAACTGACAGGCTGCAGGTCACCAGATTGGGAGGCGAGGTTTCAAAGCCACTTATCAAAAACCGTGGTGTCCCTCAAGGTAGCTGTCTAGGCCCTATCCTATTTACTTTGTACACTGCTGATTTTCCTAGCTGAATAAAGAACTGTAAAGCTCATATTTATGCAGATGATTGCCAGTTGCACTTGTCCTACGAGCCTGCAAACATTGCTGCTTCGGTTGAAGACATTAATTTTGATTTACAGTCCGTTTCAGATTGGTCTGAATCAAATGGTCTAAAACTGAACATAGGCAAGTGCACAGTGCTCCATATGGCTCCTCAAGATCTCGTACAGGCCCTAAGTAACAATGGTGTGCAAGTGCGTCTTGGTGGACAGAGTCTCACTATTTCAGACAGTGTCAAGACTCTTGGAGTCATACTTGACAGTGAACTCACTTTCACAGACCATGTTACGCAGACTATCCAGCGTGCCCTTGGCCGACTGAGGGGTCTGTACAGATTCCGAGATCTTCTGCCTCAGGCTGCTAAGCTTAAATTGGTCCAAGCAATTGTCATATCTGTTGTTCAGTACTGCTATCCTGCATACGGGAACAGTCTTTCAAGAGAGAACAAAGGGAGAATACAACGGTTGCAAAATGCAGCCATCCACTATGCTTTCAATTTGAGGCTTAGTGAGCATGTTTCTCCCTCTAGAGACGCAGCAAACATGCTTCTCATGGAAGATGTATGCAGGATAATGACATGTTGCTTGGTCCACAAATCACTCCTTCTTAATGAGCCACAGTACCTCAGTGAGAGACTCTCCTACCGGGGAGAGATCATCAATAGAAATACCCGTCAGGACAGAAGGCTTCACTTTCCCCGAGTTAGACTTGAACTGGGTAGGAGAGGGTTCTCCTACTTTGGCCCGACAATGTACAATGAGCTCCCCTATAACCTCAAAACAATGTCATTGTCTAGTTTTAAGAATGGCCTTGTTAAATTATTGTCGTAGTCTAGTAATTATTGTTTAATGTGCCTTGTATTGTAAAACTATTTATTTTGTTATATCTGTGTACATATTAGTTTTATGACCGGAGTTATTTTGTAAAAATGCTTATACTTAAAACCGCTCGACAATAAAGGCATTTTTATTTATTTATTTAAACACGCACATTGTTGCATGCGTATCCGCGATGTTTGTAACTGTATAATGGTTACAATCTACCATAGGTTTCAACTGTACGATAAGCTTCCTGTTGAAGCCGGTAAAAATATAATATATATGTTGAAAATTATATAACAAACTTCCCGACAATGTTAAAATTACTGTACAACAAAATTCAAATAAACCTTAAAAAATTCCTCTCTCAAAATTCAATTTATAGTGTTGCGGAATTTATGAATATTTAAAACTATACTAATATTATTTAATCACGATCCGAGGTCTTACTTGTGGTATATAGTATATTTTATTATTATCACACAAAAATGTTTATTGTAATCGTTTTGACATTAAACGTTAAGTAAAATTAAACGGCGCATCACCAACACTGCAATCAAAATAGTGTCACTAACCACTCGTCATGATTCAAACACCGTTCTTTCGCGTGGTTTTACTGGACCCGACCGTGGATTATTATAAGCGAACTAACCATTAATAAATACATTTCTCTAAACGAATTAATACCAGTCATCAACAGTTTATGTTAAACAACTTGAAACCTTGTCCTGATTCAAAACTTTAATAACTGACATTCACTTTCCTATTAGCTGGTCTTCTCTTCATTCTGTATGAAAATTAGTATGAGGGTAAAAGAGATAAAGAGAGCATATTAGTAGATGAGGCGCTGATCGAGCTTAGAATTAATGAGTTGAGAATAGCCGAGCTCAGCGGTGACCGAGGTCAGCAGTACCTGACCAAGAACCTTGTTCACTTTATTTGATTAACCCTTGTACTGAAGTGTTGATTATAAAAGTATAAGAACGAGTTTATTAACCTCTGCTGTCCTATCAAGCTGTCTTGTCTGTATGTTTCCGCTATTTTTTAAACTTAAAGTTCTATTGAAGGTACGCTATCATTCGACGTTCTCAACTTTTCTCCGGACTATGTTTAACAACAGTAAAACTATTCATTGATTTGTTTGAACCTAAACAACTTCAAAAGAAATAACTTCAACACAACCACTGCTTAATCTATATTTGTTCATAACCGTATTATCAAGTTTCTTTCAATTCTTATCCAAGTGGTTTTAAAATTAAAACCTCGAAGTTCTCCACTAACATAGGCAGAAGTTGTCAAATAAACAATGCACTAGATTATATCCTACTGGTTTCGTCCTATACTTAAAACCTCCAGATTTTAAAACCTTACCAGTTGTAAAATAGTTAATGAATTGCACTAAATATGTCAAAAAACTACTAGCAGACCTGATAATGCTACAGTTCTGCATATTGTAACATGTACCAAATTCTATGATCAAACACACCGAGAAGCACGTGAAGACAGAGAGTGACGATATTGAGAGGTAAAGGCTCACATTTATCTCCACTCCTCACTCAATCACTCTCTCTCTCTCTTTCTCCAACACAACAAATTGGCCACGTCCAAACTAACTGGTTTAATCTGTAACGTAACGGAAACTACGTTAGAGCTCAGTAATCAGTAAGGCAGTAGTTTGCGTAAAAGCTTTATGAGCACGGTGGGTTACATTGTTAATCAGTCTAAGGGTTCTCTAAGTCAAAGCGTGTGCTTTATGGAATAAGAAAATCGCACCACGAGGCACTTAGCATTGAGTTTATTTATAGAAAGTAGAAACCCAACTCAAATGGTGCTATTGATCACTGAGTTAAGCCCGCGCTTAAGCACCGACAAGGTAACAACCACACATCTGAATGAAGATTAGATAAGTAGCGAACACAGTCTTTCAAATTACCTGCTTCCAAAGGTAAACCAGGCCAATACGCAGCAAAGCTAAAGTGCCGCTTACATGAGTGAATCGAATTTCCTTTGCAATTAAATACTGTTAGTTAATTCGCTCCGTTCACAGCTTCGCTTTGGCATTCGGCCGTTCTATTGCCACGGGCATTACGAGGCTGTTCGCTACGCTCACAGCCTCGCTTCGGCCTCAGGCTTATTTTTTTTAATGCAAGTTTTATTACATATCGTGAAGGTAAAACGTATTTTTAACCGACTTCAGTGCAACGAGGAGGTTATAAAGTTTATTGAAATCGGACTACTATAATTGTAATAACGCTGTTTTATCGAAAATAACTTTTTGCCGCCATTTTGAAACGACTGAATGAAATTTCATAGTGTATAATATATTGGTGAACAGACCATTAGACTTGTATAAATAATATATTTTTCTTGGAATAAATTTACGAGAGTGGACATAAAGTTTTTATGCCATTTAAGTTTATTTGTTTTATGTTTCCTTTTACAAAGTTTTGCCAAATGTTTACTGGTTGTTAGGCGCCGGAGGCGCGTTGGGCCCTCCACTAGCTTGTAACTTGCCGATCATCGGTAATCGATGTCAGAATTAAAAATATATATATTTAGTTTATCTTTTCAAAATTATAAAATATTTAAAGTTATATGTTGTGTTGGCTAGTAAGTAAAACTAATTAGCCTGGGATTGGATATAAACGGAATGAGATTTTGGCTTTGTGCTTGCATGGACTCGTCCATCGCCCGTCAGGCGTCACCTCTCTTCTCAGCTCTATACTGTACAGCGTACTGTGAGCAGCGCGCGCATCCCAACCACTGGTCACCGATGAGTCATTCAACCACCAACTGCAGGGCGCACTGTGCAGGCACACACACACACACACACACATCAACCTGCCTTGATACCATGTCAGTTGTGCAATACTCACTGTGACACTGAGGACCTAACCTATTTCTTACTTTGTTTTCAACCTATTAAATTATAGTTCGTTAACAGCCATAGCTCAAACTCAGAAATCAGGTGTAACTTTTAGTTTTGTACAATATATTTTAGAACATCAAATAACAATAGCATTTAACAATATTAAACCACAAGCCAAACTTAAAATTACCTTATATTTTCTCAGGTTACATTGCAGTATGTAGTTAAGTAGGCCTAAGCTCGTTCAATCTATAACCACGACAAAGCTATGCTCTTGTGTAGCTCATCA
Source organism: Matsumurasca onukii (assembly GCA_018831715.1). NCBI lineage: Eukaryota > Metazoa > Arthropoda > Insecta > Hemiptera > Cicadellidae > Matsumurasca > Matsumurasca onukii. The sequence continues at coordinate 34,189,651 of CM032059.1, read as the reverse complement.
CGTTATCACCGTAAATTAACACATACAAAACAAAACAAAGTCTTTTTACTGAGCTTTCGTTGGTTTCTTATCAAGCTGGCGGGAGAGCACTCCATGGTTTAGTTACACTAATAAACGCTTTGTTTAGGTCAACCTTTTGAGGTTCAGATTGCAGCATTGTAGTTAATTATCTACGACCTTAAATTTGATGTCCAACTCAACCACATCCAGCATGAAAACTTCACTTCAACCTTCAACGAGAATTTGGAGGAAAATGTGTCATAAAGAACTTAATTGAGTTGTATACATCATATTGCAGGTTAGTAGATCAAACAATATAATACAGATCCTGTTTGCTGCATTGAACTCTACTTATGAAGAGCTTTATTTTGTTATGTTGTATTCTTTCATTCAAAATGTTTCAAAGGTTACAAAGATGTTTCCACACTTAGGTAACTGTATCCTAGTATTAATAGCTCTAATGGTAAACTGTCATGTATGACAAACATATATTTCTACTTATGTATACGGGCTTCCGGTTTACACCGCGTCACAGTTGAAATACAATTACTGCTAGACGTTTCGACCTCGCTGTGGAGAGTCATCCTCAGTAGCTTGTTGACTGACTGAGACTGGATTGGCCGGCCGTGGCGTCTTCTTATATACCCCAGTGTGGAGGGGGGAGTCCTGTCACCTGATTGGCCGAAGTGGGCGGAGCCTGTTTCTTGTTGTCGAACTGGATTGGCTGGCTTCAATAGGACTTCTGAAGAACTGGCTGCCAAGTTTTTGATAATTTATGCTGTCTTCTTTGTTAAAGCATGCTTGATTATTTCTATGGTTTCTCTAATTTTCCTTGGATAATAGTGTGAAAGTCTTGGCAAAAAAATTTATTTATTTATTGGCAAAAATAAGTTTTATATCTTTAGAAAACCCGATTAGTTTGCCTGTTAGTTCACCATCTTCTCCGTATAAGTGTTGGCTACCTGGTTAGAGTCATAGTTACTTCCGCCGTTCCGCCAGTTTTAGAGCCCGCTTTGGTTTTTAAAAATTTGTTTTAAGGATGTTATATGGACTTTAAATATAGCTAAAGACACACTAGCTCAACCCTCAAACAAAGTTTTATCGCAATAGCTGTTTCAGCCATCGTTTTACTTATAAGCGGTCCAAAATACCTAAAAACATTTTCAGAGTCTATTTTGGTTTCTTGCCACTTATTTTGTGGGTGTTGTATGGATATGAAATGTAGGGTAACTACTGTTTTGGCTTATAAACGGTCCAATATGCCTTAAAAACGTCTTCAGTGCCCACTTCTACGATCTATTCAAACTGTCTATTTCATTTGTAATCACCCGGTATAAATGGTGTTAACTGGGAGTCAGTTTTAAAGCTTAATACTGAATTGGCATTAGAAGAAACATTGTACGAGTATCTTAGGAAGGAAATTAAACAGCCGAATCTTGAAGTGCCTTTGAGAACTCTAATCATATATTCAATATTCCAGAATGGTGAAGGTAAAATAAACAATTTTGTAAATGAATAAAACTTTAATTAACTTACACTTTTTAAACTACTTCTAATCGTGTATAAAATACAACATATAATCAATATTCCAGAATGGTGAAGGTAAAATAAACAATTTTGTAAATGAATAAAACTTTAATTAATTTACGCTTTTTTAAACTACTTCTAATCGTGTATAAAATGCAACGAAACAATCATTAAACGTGAGAAAGAAAGGGTTCGATGTAATTCCTTAACAAAAATAAGACGAAAAGGAAAGCCAGCCTTGTCTAAAGTAGCTTAGCTATAGACTCTGCAGATAAAGCCCTTTTCTTCTCTTTGCTGGAACATTATCAACCTTGGAGTAAATGTTTATAATAAATCAGACGTAACGAGGAAATATCCTCAGGGAAAGTATTGAAAAGACACCTATCTGTTTCGTGAATATATAATTATAATATTATATCCTTTAATAACATTTCCACCCTTTTTCTGGTTTTACAGCGATCTGGTTCAAACGTGTTGGTGGTAGCTTTAAAAGGTGGTTTTATGTTTATGTCTATTATACTCGATAAAAATATTTAAAAATAATGTAAATTAGGAACTGTTTTACAATCATAACTGTAGAATATAATTATTAGTCGATCATCTGAATGTTGACTCATTTGAAGACGTGTTTTACAACAGTTTGTGTCTGCTGGATTAGTATTTGTGAAATGGTGCGGTGTTCTAAGAACACGTTCAGATAGTTTGAGGTCACCTGGGACTGCAGAGCTATCAATAATGTACACAGGTTGTGCTCCTTATCTGAACTTGATTTATCTGTCAACACCTTGCTGTAGAGCCAGTTAACAGCGGAAAAACTGACGAAATGAAGAGGGATCAACAATCCAACCCTCACTGCCGTTTTATATATTGACACAGTGAGTTTTAACTCTAAATAATCTATATACAAAACTTTTTTCTGTACTATGCAATGAGTCCATCAGTTTTTGGTTATTTGGTGTTTATATACTTTGCAAAGACCGAAACTGTTGTGAAAAATGCTTTGTCTGTAACGCTTTTAAGGCATATCGGACCGCTTATAACTCAAAATCGGCTAAAGCTATTGCGGTGAAACTTCACGCAGTGTGCCTTTAGCTACATTTGAAGTCCATATAACACCCTTAAAACAAGTTGAACGGCACTATCTAAAAACCACTCACGTACAGCTTCAATATTTAATATTTTAAGCTTAAGTTTGGTTGTTCAATTTTTTTTAGTACAAACATATAGTTTCGTAGTTATAGATTAGTTCTTAAACAACACGATTAACCATAGTTAATATTATAAAAGTAAAAAGTAAGTGCTTTCGAATAATCATTCCAATTCTAAGCAAAGCTATGATTGTACTATTTTATTTGTGTACCTACTGAAACAATAATAATTAACTTAGCATAAAAATGACGCCATAGGTACTTAACAAAGCTAACCGAATAAGATACTGTTAAGTTTAGTACTGTTTTTAACTCTATACAATTTAATATTATGATATTTGGTATCATCGGGCTTACGGAATTGTGCTTAAAAAACCTTTAACCTGATATTAAACTGAATCTAGGCTATTGGAAACCTAGAGAAGTACTTGCAAGAGCTTAGGTTGAGTTTAAAATCATAGTAAAGATAACAAGACTAAAGAAGTACAATGCCGAAACCCCTATCTCAATAGACTCAAACAGAAACAGCATTATTTTGTGTAAAATTGACCTAACGAATTCTTGTTAATGGCTTTGTCTCTATTTACAACTATATTTCATTTGAATAGCCACATGGCCTATGTTCTTTAGAGACATTTTTCCTATTCTTATTAACGCGTACCCAGGGTGAATTTAGGTTATTAGGCTAAAAATGTACCATTGTATCAAAATTTGATGTTTTTATCTAGTGTCGTCCTAAAGTTTTTAAGCCACCCCGGGAAACTTTTACACCTTGCATATAAATATTTACGTCACAAAGACGTTGATATGATATTTCAAACAGTCCTTTATCTGGGTCATAGGTCAAGTTGTCACAGAGTATAATCAGATTGATCGTAGACAATTAGATCACCTTCAGTAGACATGTGCCGCTATAGCATTCACTGCAATGAATCAGTGATAGCTGCCTCTGTTGTTGCTGACCTCGATATGGTTATTGTGTAGAGCTTACATTTACCGAGCTAGTTCAAAACATAATATACTTTATAGTTATACAGAGAAATTCAAAACTATTGCCGGATAGAGCGGCCGCATGCCAAACTCAGAGTACCGCTTACAAATTGGGGTAAACACTGCAAACTACGTTTTAGGCAAGATAATTTACTTATATGTTAAAATTTTTTGGAAGCAAAGATCTATATTAATGCTACTTCATGTAAATACTAAAACTTTTATTTTCTTCATCAAATTAATTCTGTACCTCTGAATTAAAAACTGGATTTTTCCATTAGTACTACTCTAAATTCCGTAGTTAAAATTATATTTTATAACCTAACTCATTTTTATTTTTTAATTGCAGCAGCACTAACGACTCTATGCTTCCAAGAAAAGCTTTCCACGTTTTAGTTCATTAACCTACGTAAAATACAGTTTGCAAATTTTCCCACGTTAAATTCCCTATCCCATTTAAACGCCGTTCGGCCTTTATCCAGCCCCCTCTAAAGAGTTTCCGTACTTTAAAGTTTAAGTTGTTATCGTTTGTCGTTGTTAATCCACCATTTTGTTTTAACGCTTACCTTTATTTACATAAATCTACTGGTGAGACATTTAAAACGTGAACAGATTTATGGATGTACCACTATAATTGAAACATCTTGTTATAATTTATAGTGGTAAGCTATACATCTGTCCACTCATTAGCTATGAATTAAGCTTTGGATCAGTAAGACATAATCGTAAAAACAATCGAAACGAGTAAAAACAAAATGCTGCCAGTTATAAATTTAGTTGTTTCCCAACAATGGAACTTAAATTGATGTGCGAAAAGGCTAGTTTATAAAAGGTTAGGTTAGGATATAAAATAAACTTTACCACGGAGATATAACGAAACAAGTGCTACAAAGGATAGTTTAGACGTACTAGAAGTATTTTAACTATGGTTAAAACGTGATTTAAAACCGGGTTTTGCGCCACGTCCTTTATTTATTTGAATTGTTTATAAATTGGATTCTGTGAAAGACAGGCCAATCACATTTTAATGCACGTGACATATAAAACAAACTAAACGACCACAACTTTGTTTTCATTAGCGGTGGCTATTTGAATTAATAAAACGACATGCACTCTATGAGATGTACTGGCTTCATTTTGTCTTAGAAACAACACTTTAAAGTATTTGACTAGAACTTTGAAACCTCCTGTAAAATGGCAAAAGTACTCAAAGAAAATTTGATGGCTTTAATAAATGAGCATAAATTATCGCACCAATTGCATGTTTTGCCATAATATCAATGTTTTATTTTTAGCGAAACATTTAAACAGGGTGTGAATGCATTTTATTATCTATGGCAGTAAAATGGGGTTTGACTTTGACTGTCACTTTATTTAAAATCAGTATAAAATATCCAGTTATGAAGGAAGTTATGCTTTGACAATTTCACAAAAAAGTTCGTCACTTCCGAACTTTGCCCTGACTCCACTCAGCTTTGACTTAATAAGTTTCCTGGAAAACCTCTTTGTTTCTGAAGTGAGTAGAAATATTCAACAAGTTAGAGCAACATCCATCTGAACCTACATAATAGCTCTGCATTTAAAGGTGATTTATTCCACGTGAATCCATAATAAGCCCGTATAACAATAATTATTTTATTTATTACATTCAGGATATTTGACACTCAAGTTTTAAGTTTAAGTTTTATTTCTTTGTCAATATACAATATCCAGTAATTGTGTTGACAACAAACTAACTAGGCTATATAAAAAAACACACACAAAATCTACTTCCGCTGGTAAGAAAAATAGCTAAAACATCTTCAGCTATATGGTAAAAAATATTAGTATGCAAATTTAGATACCTTTTTTCTTGAATTCTCGCATTGTATAAAACAAATTTGACAATAAAAAGATCTTCACACTGAAAAGTTTTAAAATTTTGAATTTTTCTAATGTTTTCTGGTAGTTTGTTAAACATCTTTTTACCAGAATTTATCGGCGTTTTATTGAACATTTCCAAACGGTGGCTATTAAAATTTAAAATGTTTACACTACGGGTATTATAAGAGTGACTTGACCAATTGAAATTTTGGAAAACAGAATATTAAAGTTTCTAATACGTAAAGTGATGTACGTAATTGTCAGTATTCCGGTTGATTTGAAAGCATTTCGACATGATTCTCCATGTTTTAGTTTTGCAATTATTCTTACGGCCAATTTTGAAGAATCAACAGTCTAGAAATTTTTGTGTCCACGCAGTTCCCCCCAAAAATTATCGAAGTTGATACTTTGATTTACACCCAGGTATGTACATGCTATGTAGTTCGTTCGTTCAATTTAATAGTAGAGTATCATTAAATCTACACAGACGCAACACTCCAAAAAAACGCTTGAAGCGGTGAACGAACCAAATATACCTTCCCCCGCAAATTCCGTTTGAAAGGCATTTATTTACTGTTATCCCTTTTCTTTGCTTTAGACTTCCTTGTTTTCTTATGTTTGGTGTGATGCTTTCGGTAAACTTTCACCTGAAGACAAGATTAGATCGCATATCTATAAACACCGGGATCTTTTGTTTACTAGTAATAAAACACGTCCCCAATAATATTTTAAACTCAGAAATTCTTTAATCGTTAACAACTAATTTCAAGTCAACAATGGAGACAAATTTATCAGATGTAACACGGTTAACTTAAGTAATACTGTGTATAATTAATAGCAAATAATTAGTTCACTTGAAAAATATTACGTGGTAGAGCAAATCATTAAACAGTCTTTATATCACAGCTAGCCATACTAAGTCAGTTGGCCATGAAAAACGGAAATAGCTACATAGTGTTATCTGTTTACGTTTTATAAAATAATAAAGGAAATGATGTTTGCATTAACTACATCAGTAAATAGCTTATATCTAAAACACAACACAGATGAATAGTTTCAAAGAGTACAGTTTGTCAGCCTACACGTCCAGTGTGCCAAATACAAAGAGTAAAGCAAACAAATGATACCGGATATATTGGCAGCAGTGATTTGTTTGCGGACTTCCGGTTCTGATAACAATGGATCAGCCCGATGGTGAAATATAAATAATGTCATCATCAATTACACATCGTACATGATCCTTTCTTTACAATAGTGCTGTACATTGTATCGTTAATGGATATAGTTGAATCACAAAACAGACAAGAGCGGCTGTTGTTCAACAATACTTTCAAAGTGTAGTTTACTTCACGTTACAAATTGCGCAAGTGTCCAGTTGACATCTCAAGAGTTTTGTACCCTGTTCTTAAATTTGAAGATGAAAGAACGGCCTCTTTTAAATCCCTCGGCAGACATTTCGTAAAATGTCTATCTTCTAAGTTGTCAGATCTTTATCAACATGTCTTACTTTGTCTGTACCCTTTTTACCCTTGTACAGAAAAAAGTCGCCCGGATACAGATTAGGTGAAAATGTACGTAAATACCTATACTTGTGCCAGAAACTATTAACATAGCAAACAATTGAACATCTGTTGTCCGATTTCAAAATCGTGGTCCACAATATATTTTGTGTTATAGCACTGATATGAGAAATTCGATTTTAATGAAATTTAAAATTGGTTTTCCTTAGGGCCTTCATATTGGACAGGGTGTCTGGAGAGGGTTCATTAACTATTTTGGCATTCTGTTCTGAAAACAGCTGCTTTAGACACATGTATTGACAGTGCTCCTAGGGAGAAAAATATCATTTTAATGATCTTTTGTGGCATGGCATCAGCTAGTTCAACGAGTTTGTTTTGAATTTTAACACTAGTTCTTTATTATATTAAAAAATTTATTGACATTTATTCTTTATTATTATTTCCATCATGATAAAAAGTATTGTTTATCACTCGGCCCGAAAGTGTCTTTTTGATTCTTGGTCATTTAACGTCCTCGGACGTTAACTTGACCTCGTGTCAAAAAGTGTCACTTTAGGACCTAGTGATGAAATACTATTTAACGGCGCAAGATAAACGCAGCAAAATTCACTGACCTTTTCTAGCGACTATAAATTACTTTTCTACCTAGTTGTTCGATGGCGCCAGTAGGGTGCACCCAGCTGATGGTTAGTAGAACGGATTTTGCAGATGGCTACAGGGTACAACACAAACAATGCTGCAACCGCACTTCTAAAATAATTAACAATTATTTGTGTTTAAAAACATATTTTTAACTATATGTAATGACCTATAGCCATCTGCAATAATCCGTTCTACTAACCACCAGCGGGCCGCACCCCACTAGCACCATCGAGGCAACAACTAAGTAGAAAATGTCCTTAGAACATGTCTGTAAAGTTTGGTGAGTTTATCCTGTTAAACAGTTATTTAACCGTCGTTAGACTTAATTATAACCTGTATATTAAAACTCGTAGCACCTGTGGCAAGAAAGCAGGAAACGCCAGCGGTGTTTTACAGTAACTTGGTCTGGTTTCGTACATCTTTGGTCATACGTACAATATGTATCAATCGCAGTAGTACAACCTTTTGTCTAAACACAGTACTGGTAAACTCGGTCAGATACAAGTACGCTAATATTTAATAGTTTGGAGAAACAAATGTACGAAAGATTTCAAAATTGTTAACGAATAAAAAGATAACCTTGGATTGAACTACCAGTAGTTCTATTTGTACTTTACTTTTTTTCTATTTGGATTTTACTAGGCGACTCATGTATACTCTTAAATTAGGTTTCATTGAAAGAACATGAGGGTAAAAATACCTATGTGGGTTCTTTGGCATATAAACTTCATACCTTCTGCATCCCAGCAAAGGTTATTAAAACACGCACATATTGAAAAATACAAATTTATTTTTTTAAATTTTATTACAATAGCATTTATGAAATATTTTCATTGTTATTGCGAATTATCTTATCTATATCTAAAAAACAAAATAGTTTGTAAGATGCGTTTTTTTAACAAACAAAACTACACAATTTTACTTTGTTTTATTGTTGTGTAAGAATGGATAGTTGGAGTTGAGTGTTAAATATTGTGTTTTCATTGTTTTTCGTTTAATGTTGGACAATGATACTGGTGGGCATTTACATTACTTTTGTTACGATAATATTTGCCTTTTTGTCGTTCAACCGGATAAAAAGTTCAATCATGGCCAGTGGTATAGTTTAGTTAGATAAGTATAAGACAGTAAAAAATGTCTGCCAATGAATAATTCTGTGTTATAGGAAAATACTAGTTTGCTCATCAAATCCATTACTGACAACGCGCGGTTGCCATATTGTGCGCCTCATTGCAGTAATGCACAATCCTGCCCATCTTGCTATACTCTGCAACAAACATGGCAACCTCGCTTGCTGATGAATTTCAAGGTTAAAGTTCAAAACTACAGGATTTTAGCTGGAACATATTTCTCGAGGTTAGACTGTACGTTTTCTACAACAATGATTGAGTACAACTCTGAGGAGAAAATTGTAATAGCGTGGCCTATTGGTATTTCATTTATGAATAAATATCATTATACACTTTGGTGAAAACGTTGGTTCTAAAACTTTGCGACTAAAACATCACAGATAAGTGTAAACGTGACGGTTATTTCGAATTCGGTAAATATCAGCTTTGAAAACTATTCCGATTAGTGTACCTGTCAAACATTGTTCACTATACATATTAAACACTTTGTGTTAGTAATTTCAGTCTAGTCAAAGTCAAGAACGTATGTTACGTAATCAGTCAGGCCCGGCCACCGGTGGAGCTCTACAATGCAAAGAGCTCCTCGCCGTCGGTGACCGGAAGCCGCTGCTAGAAGCAGTAGGTAACCCCCGCCCCTGAGCCCCCTGGAGGGCCTGAGGCAGTGTCAGACGGACTGGCGGGGACCGCGGGTCATCCGTAGTAGTAGTCCGAGTCTGCGCTCAGTCCCATGCTCAACGGCGTCTCTTCCTTGTATCTGATAACCTGGAACAATCAGCAAGACATTTAAATCAGTGCTTGATTTCGGTGCCCTAATGAATGTAATATTTGTTGGCAGAAGAACACATTAGAAAATCAAAGTTTCGAAAATCATACGTTGTCGTGTGTGCCCTTTGAAAAGTGAACAATGTCTATCGCACATAAAGGAAAACGTCGTAGAACAAAACGTAAAGAAGTTTGAGTTTTCCAACACCTACTGAGTCAAATGTCAGAAGATTGGATGTATATGTGTAACCACTGTACAATTAACTAGTTGTGTTCGATTTCCATGAAACTTCGTACAAATATTCCTTTGTAAATGTCTAGATTATATTAGTTTTATAAAAGGCATAGTGAAAAGTTCCTTTCTGCTGGAAGTTCCTTTAAAGAAAAGTGGGTGTTAACGCTATAAACACTTATAATTTAGTTACTATGAAATTTCATATAGAAATGTATGGTACAACAATCAACACGAGTACCAAAACAAACAAATTGCTTTCAGCCAGGGCACATGGTGACGGATAACTTGGTTTCACATATTAGATTTTGTTAATATTTAATACACAAGGTAGCTTGGTTAGTGATATAAATGTTTCATGAAGACTTAGTTTTATTAAAACAGGATGCTAAATGCAAAGAGTAAAGCATAAAAACTACATTTTTGGGTAAACTGCCCCTTAACCCCCTTATTGGAAACTCGTAAGAACCACGGTAGCCAGTTTGGCTGCAAAAGTTATCTTTTCAAGGATCCACCGCGAAGGAGATAATAAGAATATAACCAAGACAAATTTGACATATACACAATATACCAGCTCTTTGCTCTGCAAACTGAAGGTACGTGAACTACACACCATTTAAAACCAATTAGCGCAAAATAACAATACAATTTTGTTTAGTTATCAAATATAGGTACAACAAAGATTGTGTTTTAAAACAATATTCTAAATATCACAAGTAAAACTCTTAACTTCTTAAGCGTATCTAAACAATTAGGTTCAAACTAAAACAGTATTTGGCCGATCTATGTTTAAGCCAAAAAAGATGAGTACAGTTCGTTAGGTTCAACATGGCCGGTGACCTTGAGATTTCCTGCTGGCCGCTTATGGCCCTATAGCCCATCTCACCGGCCATGGTAAACCTGACGAACTGTACTCGTTTAGTTCAGTACTACGTATCACTCACTTCTTGTGGAGATGTGTGATGAGAACTGGGCAGCACAGTGACGGCTGAGGGAGTGGTCAGGTCGATCTCTACATCACCATCTTCTGAATATACCTTGGTGAGAGCCTTGTCTGCATGTGCACCATGTCTCCTGCGTGTCCAGATCCAGCGGGTTGTCAGTAGAGCCACTACCAGTAGCAACCCTCCTGCTATACCCACCACTAGACCCGCAATCACACGTCCCCTAGTCTCTGCAACAACAGTACAACATGACTGTGTTATGTTAGAATTTTAAGTGTATATAAGCGTGAATACTGTATATAAAGTGCTCATCCATGTAGACAGTAATCCCTCCTGCCCCAGAAGATGCGACAAAAGTCGCGAAATTTACATCGGGACTTTCATAACTTTTCACAAGGTCTTTTAGAGGTGTTTCATCTAATAATTGGGATGTATATAAAATCAGGTTTAATGTTATGCTGGATTACATTTTTGTAATCAACTAGCATAAGATGAACGTCGATAGAAGGGAGGACTAAGCTTGCTAGGATAGGAAGGTCTAAACGCAAAAGAAGGTGTTCATTAGTGATGAACAATAGATAAGGATAAGGATATTTTTGAGTGTTTGTCTTCAGGAAGTTTTGTTGCCAGGGGTCACATATACGAGTAGCGGGACAATTTAATGTATACTTGTATTGCGACGTCAAGACATCTTCAGAACTTCAGAGCATATTTTAGTACAAGTGCTATTAGTAGTAAAGCAGTAAATCTTTAGTTAGAAACGCAAACGAGTGAAGATTTAAAACTAAATTACTTGATTTGACATAAGATTAGTTATTAACAAGAAAACTGAAGTAATAATAATTGTAATTAACTTCCAGTTGTAGCTTGTCTGACATTCATTATTACAGGATTTCATCAAGACAGCATAGCACATTTACATTTGTATACCGGACGCTTAAAGCATCTAAAACAAATGTGCTCTGAACATCAACTCTCTATTGAGTCTTTCAGCCGTTGTCGATACTCGGGATTATGTAAATATCCTTGATATTGGAAATAATAATGCCTCCTTTCACGACTGAATCTCTCAATGTATTCAAATCACAGGCATCATGAAAAATGTATTAGCGGATCATGAATGAAAGGCTTACCTAAGTTATTCCTGCCGCAATGGAATTATATTTGCACCCTACAATTTGTTGCGTTCACATTTCACAGTGATGTTTGTCGCTTTGCTTGAACTCGCTCACTTCTGTTGTATTCAACTCGCAACTCACATCTGCTGTGGTTAACATGTAATTATGTAAATACCGCGAATGAGCACGGGAATAGAAACCTTAATTGGATTTCACATGAATACCAGCTCGTTCTGTTTACAGAAAATTACATTGCTCACGTGTTCATATGATTAACTTAAATTTCAACGCTGAGTGGTTTTAATATAATCTGCGGTCAAAAGAGTTACTGGTTTTTCATATCAGTTTACGCCTCATACTGTGTGGTGCACGTAGGGTTTATTTACATGTCGTGTATGACTACAGCTTTTATTATTTAGAAGGACGTTTTGATCAATATGATTGCACGCAAATGTAAACTTTTATTGGGAAAAGAAATGTTAGTAATAATCAAATGGTTTTACGGGACACATGTCTTAGTTTCGTGAAATATGACACATTCATAAATTCAACCTGGTATTTTAATTTAAATATTATGCTTACGACTTGGCATAGTTTATTAGGAACGTTTCAAAAATGCATGTATTTCAAAATCCTGAACTTTATTTTGAAATATTCATAAAAGCTACATTAAAAGACGTTTTACGTATAAACCGAGTCAGACGAAGTCTTAAAAAGTTAGATTTTCATCGTGGCCAGACTTGTTTCGTTCTTTCAGAATGAGATCTTTTTCTTTTAACAGTCTAGGTACAGTAGTTCTTCTTATGTTTCTCAACATCTAAAGTTGTTTGTTAGGTTTAAGTAAACCCACTATAGTTTGGACGTATTCATTCAATCATTTAAATCTGTTTATGAGAATTTTCAGCTGTTAATAAGTACATGCCGTGTAGTACTATTGTTTCAATTCAATATAGTTATTACCTAAAGTAAGGGTATAAAAATAGAACGGCTCTTAGGGAATGCGAATGAGTCAATAGGGGTCTAAAAGCAACATATCGTTCAATGTGAAATGTTGACAAGCTTCGTCTCTAACCTCTAAACTCGTCGTCGTGTGGCGGACTGAGATCCAGGTCGTCTGTAGAAGCAAGGCCAGGACTGCTTGTGTTGTGTTTGCCTCCTGCTACTGCTAGTCTGGGAGACTCAGAATACACGTGGTTCTCTCTCAGAGCATTGTCTACAGAGTCATAGTCCACCTCATAGTCCGGCTCTGTGCGCTCATCCTCCTCTATGTGAGCATCCGGCTGCTCTCTCAACACGTTCTTGGGAACTGAAACACGGCAACTGTGAAAATACTAATTTAGCACTATTATTACAATCACGCTATTAAATACTTACAAATACTACTACTTACAGTTCTTACGCTACTAAATTAATATTACGCTTCGTCAACTTAATACAGAAATTATGATTAGGTATGTTTTTCTCTGTACAAAACACATAGGAAAGCAATCGTTTGTTAACTAATTGCAAGAGGTGTCCAGCTTAAAACGAAATATATATGACTAGTTTAGTTCAGAAATAACGAATAGCAGAGTGAGTAATGATATCAGTTGTGATATTTCACTATATCACTTTGTCACTATTTGAGATGCCGACCACTCTCACGAGGGTATTTTAAGGCAAATATGTGGTGAAGGATGAGTGTGATGAGTGGTAGTAATGAGTTATGAGGTGTAGTCTTGTTACAAACTAAGGCCTACTCTTCCTTAGAATGGGTCATTAATCAATAGCCCAATGGCCAATGGAAATACAAGTACCAACGGCTTAACGTGACTTCCGGAACGCGCAGGTGATGGTCTGATATGTCTAAACGATGGTGGGAGTTGATGCGGATATCATCAGATGATCACTGAGACAATCTGAGCCTCTTTAGACCTATATCATCCTCAAAACCTGACCTCTATGAAGCTGGATTACAGGACCACGCCACGAGTCCCAGTTAATTTAATTATAATTATCTGCTGACTATGGTGAGTCTGAAACCTGTTACTGGTCCGTGTAACTTAAGTACAATTTTATATTGGAAAATATTAAAACTATAATGTTTGAGGTTACTCAGCATATTTCTGGTTTTGATTTAGTTGATTATTATTGGTCAGAGCAGGCACTTGAACGAGAAACTCAATACCACAGGTAAAAGAGGGATGTGGAGGGGGTAGGAGGGTGAGGGGTACAAATAGACATGGCCAACTTTTCTCTTCCACTATTGGACTTTGACTCGCAATATCATATGAAAGGGAAAACTCCCATAGTCAATGGAAGGCATTTTAGCAGGTGGTTGAATGTAATAATTAGTATATTTTAGTATTTACCTTATAGAAACAAAACTCAAGACCTGAGGTTGAAAACAGTTTAAACTAATTTGACAAAGTGGGTTTTCCATCTTATAAAAACGTATGTAATAATTTGCCTATCAGATAGCGGTTTTGTACCTAAATTCTGGATTCAAGGGCTTAGAAATATATCAGTTTTTTAATCTGATTGCTTTTAAAAGATTGTAAAGTTGAATTTGAAATCACATTTTGTCCGCTTTTCTGGAAATTTGGGGAAAATGTTCCTTCTGTAAATATTTTGGTCAAGTTCGTTAACCAACAAAATCGGGCTGCCGGAACTCTTCTTTTTATGGGAGAGTTTTGGCCAAAAAAGTGGTTTTAATGATAAAAAAACAGTAAAATTACTCCGATTCTGATGAAATTTGAAATAAAAATGCGTATTTCTAAGGTACACCAATGTACCAAAAATTATGAAAATTCATTGAGTCTTTTCGCTAAAACAACGTTATTAGTAGTCTGATTTCAATACAATTTAAAATACTTTTTACGTTCACCATATGTAATACAACTGCAGGTAAAGAAGACACAAACCTGAGACTGTGAGCGTAGCGAACATCAGTGCCCTAATGTCAAAGCGAGGCTGTGAACGGAGAGAATAAGAGTAACAAATTGCAAACAAATTCGATTCACTCATGCCAGCGGCGCGTTAGCACTTAGCTGCGTGTCGGCCCGGTTTGATATTTAAGGTTGAAAAACGTGAACAAAGAAGTGGTTTGGTATTTGTTTTACAGCCATGTATTCATACCTTTACATCATATAGTCCTTTGCATCAAAACTGAAAGTTATGACTATTTTAGAAAGTTGCTTGTGGAAGTCTTAAATTAAGACATAGCTATTTCACCGTCTGGCAACCAAAGATAATTTGATGCTGCATTGAACTGCACGATATCTTTTTATTCATACAAATGCCATACGTTAAAACAATTGCTGTTGAAACATAAATGTATGTTTCCTAACCTGAAAAACATATGAATTTGGTTAGTTTAAAAATATATATTTAAGGTAATAAACAATGGTCAATATTATACGTCATGAAATATCTACGTATAGCCGTAATATGCTTATCACCAATTAATATGTTATTAAGTTTTTTATCCTGTTGTTAGTTTTGAGCTAATAGTTGAACTAACACAGAATTTTTACATACCTATAGAGATGTTTTAGAAAAAAAATTTTGACAAATATGTGTCCTAAATGTGTGGTGCGCATATAACAAATTAATCAATACATCTAGTTAACGAAACAAGATTCAAGTAGCTAAAGCAACCTCTTGAATATTATGAGCTAAAGCACCGAGTATTAACAGAGATTTACACAAGGAAACAATCTAAATGTGAGCTTAGCTTGGTGAAGCTTCTGTGTTATTTGAGTAATATCTGTGTAAACAGTAAGAGATATTATTCTGAAAAGCTGGAATAATACTTGGCATCAGCTGATGTAGCTAGTATTCACGCCGCAGTTGGCACCGTCCGATAAACAGCGCTCTAAATTACGCCCGGACTTGAAATGGTCTGGTTTAACTCGGACTCGACATGTACTACCGTCAATGGAATGCGATTGCAAAGGTAATATTGAAGACATTATATAGCTGTTAAATTTTACTATCTATACAGGGTGTCCAATAAAAAAGTCCTAACTTTCAGAAAACGATTTTATTGGTCAAAATAAATAGAAACTCGTAGAAAATGGTGAATTACACTAAAAATAACCAGGCCGACACGCAGCTAAGTGCCAAGCGCCACTGGCATGAGCGAATCGATTTTCTTTGCAATAGTTTGCTCTAATTTGCTCAGCTCAGAGCCCCTTCGGCCTCAGTTTGGCCTCCTGTTGATCACGGAGTTACCAGGGCTGTTCGTTGCGCTCACAGCCTCGCTTCGGCCCCCTCACTTACGGGGGTGTTCTTGGAGGTTGTACTATATATTATCATGAAAGGAAAACACATTTTAAATGTCAATAAAATCGTACTACCGGGTACTCATTCCACAGTTATAACGAAACCCCACTTTTATGGTTTTTTCTTTTAAACGACTTGATGGATTTCCATATAATATTTGGTATATTGATGTATAACGGCAAAATACATATTTATTTTAAAAAATTTCATCAAAACCAGAAGAAATTCAAGGGCGGTCATAAGAACTCCTTTTTGGCAAAGTCCCCTCCCCTAAAGGGAAATACATAATATGTATATAAAGTGTTAAAAACTTATCAAAACGTATTCTGGGTGTTAGGATTGCTGCTAATTTCATGGTCTAAGGCCTGAGTCTTACCATGCTGACGGCATTCGAATATCTCATTTTAAAAAGGAAATTCTATAATAATTAAAATTTGTTCTACAATGTTTTAACTGCTGGCCTTAATTTTGGTTTCTCCAAAAATTACTTGTGTTTTCCATGATGTACTTTATTTTTCTCGAAACTTGAGTATTTTTAGTGAGTAGAATTAATCCTTGATTAATTCTTGTGAATTCGAAATCATTTAAAGGATTAAGAATTTTTGTTAAGGTATGTTTTACTCTCATGGTCAGTAATGCATTTTCTAGAATATGAAAAGATTTATTCAAATAACATTTCAAGGTCATAACGCTTATTAATATCAGTCAATAGCGATTACTTGAATAAAAACGGACATTGTTTAACATACTATACAGAATATAATGTGCTCTTTTACATACTGTTATCATCCTTCTGTTTATCATCATCCAATAATACGAGTACAAAGAATATTTTCATACTTTGTACGTGTTTAATATCATTCAGATCATAGTAATCACCAAATGAATTAACACTACAGTCTATTATTGACACTTCTAAAGGCGCCATCACTAAACAGCCTTTGCTGGGTAATTGAGGCAGGTTCCAAGTAATAACACATTCCAATCAACATGCAATAACTGCCGATGGGCCACGCTAATGAGAAATTATTTAGAATTATAGCACTGAGGAAATACGTTGTAATGGACCAGTCAATGATGTTATATGTTCGCAGTTATTTTAGTTTTTACCTACAATTAGCCTTGACGATACTGATGACGGCATATTATGTACCGGTAGTAACCTGTCCACTCTCCTTTTACGTATTAGTTGTGTGGAAAAGCAGTGCAATCACACAGTTACCCAGAACATTCATCTTCCAAAAAGGGAGTTAGAACAATTTCAAAAGCTATTGTTTGCTAGATAAAGTTGTGCAAGCCAACCTGGCCTTTCCATTTAAACACTTGCCTTTTCATCAAAGTAAACGAGGCCCGTTAAGAAGCAGTCTGTCATTTATTCTTATGGAACTAGAGATAGAAAGAACTACAGAACTGTGGGACAAAGAGTGGTAGTTCATGTACGTTTAGGCCTACCCTCACTGGCAGGAAAATGCAACACGTCAACCGGTTGTATTTAATACATATCTAAGTTATGTCTTAAAATTAATGTTTTGCAAATTGAACACTGCACTTTTTCGGGAATTTTTGAAATAACCTCACTCTAGCCTGATGCGGAAACTGATGCGGAATTCTATTCTGTGATTATCAACTTTATAGTTAATACAGTGATCGATTATCATGATGACTCTATTCGACAAAAAACGACTGAATGCCAAAGACATTTAGCAAATATGATCTGAAAAACGTGCTAGAAAAATGTATATGTTTTATATAGTACGTACATGTTTAAAACATGTGTATGTTTTTTAGCATCGACGAGTTTCTTGCACACTTGGAAACGTGTAACCAACAGCTCATATAAGCTATAAAGAAACCATTAAATGTTCCGGGTTCAATTAAATAAATATTTTATGTTTGTCCGAGACCTTTTAATTTCGAAATTCGAATTCCAAATAGCTTATTGGTAGTTTTAAATATTTGGCATTACCAAGCTTACAAAACTTGACACAGAGGTCCTTTATAACATATAGCGGACCCGACAGACTTCGTCCTGTCAAAAAGATTTGTAATGTGATAGCTTTTTGTTCCTACGTATTAATCACTCTGCAAAATACATGATATACGAATTTGTTTCATGTATTAGTTAACAAAAGCAAACTCAGTAGATTAGGTTATAGAAAAACAACACATTGTACAACGGCAAATCGACATTGACAGTTTGTTGTTGTTTTTTTTCTATAACCGTACATATGTTTTATGTCTGTAAAATAGGGATATCAGCTGGCAACGAATAGCAATAAAGATCAAATTGTTTACGTTTTAGTTAGAAAACGTTTGTATGGGAAAAGAAAAGAGCTGTTTTAAGGGGTTTCCGGCAATTATTCAAATTTTTCTCGCCGTAAAAACCATTCTTGAACTCCAACGAACATTTTAAAAAAGTTGGCCAAATTGGTCTAGGCGTTGTTGAACTATGCGCTTAGCAACACATTTTGCGATTCATTTTTATATTATAGAAGATAGATTATAGTACTCGTAACTGTGTGGTTTTGTTTTGCTTCTTACGAAAAAACAAACATTTACGAACAATGTATTAATTTACTATACTCTTATAGTTTAGAAGTTCAGGGCTTCATTTTACTCTTGACTACTATAACTTGATGTCAGAATGAAAATTTTTATTTGAAATGTAGTGAAAATATTGCCATACATGTAACCGAGCTTTTACTGCAATAAACCATTTATTCATTCGATGCTAATGAGTTCGCGACGTTTATCTTTGACAGAAATTATAAGGGATCAGATTCCCCGAATTCAAAACTTCTAGGGTTGACCCTGATGGAGTGCGTTTACACTCAGCGAAACGAGAGTTTGTCCTTCTGTTGCGTAATAAAATGTCTAAGGCCTTATTTTTACTAAGGAGGCTGTCATTTTATTGCACTCAAGATGTTTTAAAATTAGCATACTTTGGAAATAATTCATCCCCATATTTCTTATAGAGTTTCTTTGAGGGGAAACTGCTCTGAAACAAAACCAAAGAGTTTTTGTTTTGCAAAAGACAGCAATGAGAAATTTATCTCGTCTCAATTATCGTGATTCCTGCAAGGAATCATTTAAAAATTTATCAATTTTACCTTTACCGTCTCAATACATTTTTTACAGGTATTGTTCTTTTTATCAAAATTTTCCTTTGACCAGCAACCAAATTATACATACAATATTAGAAATCAATCAATTAGGCCAAATTATCACAGAGATCATATTGGTAATAATCATCCTATGGAAGCCGGCCGAAAATTGTACAATAAATTACCTGACAATATAAAAAAACTGCGGTATGGATACAATAAAAAATAACATTAAAAATATGTAATTCAACAATCGTTTTATAGCGTACAAGAACTTTTGGATAGCCAATTGTAAATTATTTAAACTACACTTCCCTTCCAAGGTCTTACCAGTGGTCGTAGAATTATCTTGTTAATATTGTTTTATCTTTGTTGTTTCGTTTAACTTTCTTTTTTTTCTTGTCATAGAAACAATTTATATTGTAAAATCTGACAATAAACGTATTATTATTATTATTGTCGATGAGTGTGTTGAACTAACCACATGTGTAGACCACCTTGAGGTAGGTTTTGGAGAGATGATTACAGGGGTTGCCGAAAGTGGCTGCGTCAGCAGTGAGAGCACACTGTCTCATGCCGTGGCATATCTGCATCACAGTCTCCGTGGCGTACGTGGCTAGGCACGCTGAAACATATACAAGTAGTCCATCACACAATCATGTAGTTTGCAGGGTGAGTTTAAAGTGTGGATACTCCTTGATACATTTTTAAATGTTTTAAATGTATAAGGATAGAACAATGACACTTATAATACCTTTACAGGACAAAACGAGCTTCTTAGCCACTATTACAACTTTGCACTATATTTTTCCATTTACAATTTAACAGGACGTTTTCATGCCTTTAACTCACCGCCAAGACCATGTAAATACTAATTAAGTTTATATTTTTTGTATTAATATCAATGAGCTATTGTGTCTAAATTAAGTGGAATTACCATAATAAACATTTAAAGTTCATAATTGGACCAGTTTTAAATGTGAATAAAACTAAATAAATCAGTAGCACTCGAAGTATCGGGGTTTATGCACGTTTTGTTAAGACTTGTTCTGTTGTTTTGTCCTACACGCAACGTATTAAAATACATGTTTAGCTTTCTTAAGCGCATTATTTAGTCACTGTATCAAGTTTCAAAATAACCGGGGACGCTTTCGAAAAATGATTCAATAATCTATTTTGATATTAACGCAACACATAAAATACATTTTCATTTGGCCGTAATGACTTATTAAGATTTGTAAGACAGATTTATGACACGGGAACAAACGCCGTATGACGACATAAGAGTAATATTAATACATGCGGGTAAAAACAACTTAGTCTTAAGAGCCATAGTCTTATGAAACCACTCCCATACAATTGCATTGAAAACAAAACTTCACCATTGCGGCATTTCTATAAGAAACCCATAGCATAACTTCTTAAGAGCTATGGTTTTCTTATAGAAACGGCCGTAATATGACGGTGAAGTTTTTTCAATGCAATCGCATGAGAGTGGTTTCCTGAGACGGTGCCCGCTTCCACATTATTGCATTTAAAACTAAAGTGTGATGTTACAATACAGCCGTAATAAATCGGTCAACGCTTCCTGGGAAACCATAGCATTAGAAGGATAGAACCACGGTCGATATATCATTTGGACAATTTATATAATTATATTGTCTAGTGACATTCAATTACCAAACTTTCACATTGATGCATGTTTTATTAGCAGGCTTTATTAGCAAAAAAATTGCCTTTATATGAGATATCACACTCAATATACCCAATATGGTCACCCACTTTATTATTTTTTACAATTTTACAAAATGAAACTAGATATTTAACAAAGTAAAGCCCCGTCGAAATTCTCAGTCACCCACAAAAACGTGTGCCATTCTTCCCTATAGCATGCCAAATCTATAGGTCTTATACAAAATGGTGGTACAAATAACAATGGAAAAGGCTCAAAAATATAATAAAATTATGTATTGTTATACGAAAAGACCCCGAGGTTTTCGTATCATCAAGTCTCTAGTTAATATATTAAATAAGCTTACTCTCAGTCAAACAAAGCTTTCAAATTACAAACATTCGTTTGACCTTTTCACTGACGTATATGATTACCTCGACTGGGATAACTTGAGGGAATTGCGACACTGTTAATGATGTAGGTCTCTGTGAAGATGAGCCAGGAATGAATATTCCTAATCACTCAGGAGTAGCAAAACTTTTGTCTGTGGTGAAAGTTACCCACAAAGTCCTTCTTATTATAAAACTTTCCTGCTGTAACTCTAATTACCTTCTCGATTTGCAAGTTAAACTAAGCTTATAAAATGAATTAATTCAGCTTACAAATTCATTATCCGCTCATTAGTGAAAGATGGTTTAAATATCCTGAATTTGTTTTGAATCTGTTTATGACGGAAGGATATTAAAAGTTACTGTTAAATTTGAACTAAGTGCACTAGAGGTTAGTAATATTTATCTAGCAATAATGACAAGTTGTTTTTCGTATTAAAGGCACATCTACTAATTTTTCTTTATGTATATTAAAAATCTAACTAATTCACATTCAATTAGAAAACGTTTACATTGGTTAAGTATTCAAAGGTTAGAAATATTCAAGGCTTATAAGTAAAAACTTAGTATTTGTAGTTTGGATTTAAGTTATATATATCTCATTGTTGTATCTTAAGGGTTAATTGTTCAAAATATTTCCTTGACGTAAATTGGGCTATACACGTAATCATTTTGACCTACGTGTAAACATTGGGTGTTTGTAGCCTCTCGAGATATTTGCTTTCACGATATTTGCATCAATTGACTACCAATTTATTCTTCTAAACTAAAATAACCATGATTATTTTTAATTAATTTTTGTCTTTCAGAGTGGAGTTTTTATTTTAAATAGTCGCTATTTTGAACATAAATGTTATATAACTGGTGTATTTTACATTCATAGTCTATATGATGTTTTACAGTTCATTTCACTCGAGGAACATATTTCCTCCGGTCAAGAAAGTTTCCGGTCCTTTCAAGAAAGTTGACAAAGAACCGGTAATTTATTTAATATACACAATGGTAAAATAACCAACAACAACAAGATTTATTGTCAACTATTGTACAAACAAATGAATAAGGTAGGCCCAAGAATAGACCCTTGAGGAACCCCATAAAATCACAAACTACATTGGTGGGAACCACTGTTCTATTACCCTAGGTAACAGTTTGTAGAAATTATTTTGTGCCATTAGCAGAAAATAAAACGTCAACAACTCACTTTCCTCCCGGACCCCTTGGGGCTGTGGACACCGCACACTCTCGTACTCAGTGCGTCCGTAGCTGGCGGAGTAGACAGCCACTCGCGAGTGAGGGTTGCAAGCCAACTGCAGAGTGTCGTCCTGACAAGCCACCTTGCTGCGGAACTCGTCTAAACACAAGTGCACAACAGTTTAAGGGTCCACCTTTCCACATTAAAACACTCTGGGTACCAACTGGCCTAGCGTCGGTCCTTCAATCGTATAGTAAAAGGGGCTGTGAATTTGAAGCGGAGAATCCATCACCAAGCGTGGTTGCCACAAGTGCTGAGTTTACCGTGGTGGTAGAGCGGGACGGGTGAAAGTGCGGACGATAAGGCAATCACCTCGGGGATGGGTTTGATGGTTTGATGAAGTATTATTTTCTTTACATTAAATCACTAAATCACTATTTGAGATGCCGACCACTCTCATGAGGGTATTTTAAGGCAAACATGTGGTGAAGTATGAGTGTGATGAGTAATAGGCCTAGTAATGAATTATGAGGTGTAGTCTTGTTACAAACTAAGGCCGACTCTTCCTAAGAATGGGTCATTAATAGCCCAATGACCAATGGAAATACAAGGACCAACGGCTTAACGTGACTTCCGAACCACGCAGGTAATGGTCTGATATGTCTAAACGATGGTGGGAGTTGATGCGGGTATCATCAGATGATCACTGAGACTATCTGAGCCGCTTTAGACTTATATCGTCCTCAAAACCTGACCTCCATGAAGCTGGATTACAGGACCACGCCACGAGTCCCAGTCTTGTAATTGGACGTCTTAGAGAGTTTCTTTTGTATGTGCTTAAAGTTATAACAATACATTTAAGCTACACCCTAATAGACCCTTACAGACCTAGGTCTAACATTTAAATGTTTGATTTTTTGGTTACCTGATATCTCTGTGCGAACAATGTAGGTTTAAGTTAGCTCTGTTCCGTGAAATAATGCAATTCTGCGGTCGATGCCACAGTGGGTTTACGCGGTCTCTACTACTGTTGGAACGGATCATCAAGCACTAAGGCGTGAGTCTTCTTAACCGATGATAGAAGTGACTGATGATATACTTTGATCCAACAAGGCTGTAGAATCGCCAAAGAAGATTGATTATTTGACAAAACAGAGGAAACTTAATGGTTCAACCTACTAGTACTTATCTATTTTTGAAGATTGACAAGACAACCTAGTGGTTCGAATTGAAACTTATTGTGTTTAGCCACGAAACTGTGTTTAGACTATTATAAGTGTTAAATTATCAAACAGTTTCAAATGAGTTCCACTACATGTTTCGGGACAACGATCCCATCTTTAGGTGGTAGTACACATAAAAAACATAGAAGAACACCTGTGTACTACCACCTGAAGATGGGACCGTTGTCCCGAAACATGTAGTGGAACCCCACTCATTTGAAACTGTTTGACGAGGTAATTTAACACTGACATAGTCTAGTGGTTCGGTCGATATACGTGTAGTACTGCCGATCAGCAAAATATTTTCACCAGGCTAAATTTCGAAATAACTTAGATGCATCCTGACAAGTTGCCATTATACACAGAAAACTTTATTTACATTTTACTTCTTTCTACGAAGTAAAAAGCTACATAAAACAGAAGAATGTTCATAATTTTAGTTAAATTTATTATATAGCCTAACTGGCTCGTAGAATTTTAATTTTGTCCGACACTTCTAGATAACTGCTACATTTCACAAGAGGCCGATTTACTAAAGTCTCACGAAGCTTTAATTTCCTTGGTTTGAAAAACTCGTACATTGTTATAAAAACTTCCATATTTCTTTCTCACTATTAAATTGGCTTAATTCGGAATATACATTTTTAGAATATATAAACTAGCTAACTAAAGCTAACTAATCAAAATAAAAACCATCACAAATAAAATACGAAGTACCATAAGTTGTTAAGTATGCATTGATGTATTCAGGTAATAATAGTTCTAGAAAGAGTGCTTCGGAATATACGAGGGCTGTTTGATAAGTACCCGTGTTTACATGAAATTTAAACCGTAAATTATTTTTCATATTGTCAGTAGTTAGAGTAACTATGTAAACAACAGCTGGCTACATTTCAAGCCAAAACATGTTTTTATGTTTTGGCAGCTATTTTAAGAAATCAACTCCGGAACCTTTGCTAACATGGAAAAGAACGGTATAGATCTGTGATTAGACTTTCGTGTTTAGATAGGGAGAAATGTGAGGGAATACGACAAATTACCTTGTATCCTTATACACCTCCATACGTTTTGTCGGATTTCTTCACATTTTTCACGTCCAAACACACAAAAGTCTAATCACAGATCGAATCAAGGTTTTTTTCTATGTTAGAAAAGGTTTTGGAGTTGATTTCTTAAAACAGCTGTCAAAACATAAAAAAATAATTGTTCAGCTCAAAATTTAGCCACCTGTGGTTTACATAGTTGTTGTAGCAGCTGACAATATGGAAATGGATTTATGTTTTATACTTTACATAAACACGGGTACTTATCAAACAGTCCTCGTACAAAAGGAACCCTACAATCATCAACCTCAAAAAGAATTAAACTAAAATCAAAACACACATTGAACAGTAAAATCAAAACAAAAGGTAACTAACACTGAACCTGATACGTTAAGTTTATCTCTTTAAGCTACTAAAAATATAAAATAAATAAGCAAGTGAAGGAAACTGTCTAGCTACCAGTAGTGAGAGTAGGTACTCACAGGGGCGGCACTTGTAAGCGACTTCGATGTACTTGCGGAAGCCGGGACACGGGTCTCCGCCGAAGTTGCTGGGTGATGCGTGGAACTTGCATTGTCTCTTCTTGTGACACGCCTCCACCACCGTCTGCAACAGAGAGTACTGCTCCTCCTCAGTCAGCATCTGCTCCAGCTCACAACCACATCACTAAATCACTATTTCAGATGCCGACCACTCTCATGAGGGTATTTTAAGGCAAATATGTGGTGAAGGATGAGTGTGATGAGTGGTAGTAATGAGTTATGAGGTGTAGTCTTGTTATAAGGCCGACTCTTCCTTAGAATGGGTCATTAATTAATAGCCTAATGACCAATGGAAATACAAGGACCGACTGCTTAAGGTGCCTCCCGAACCACGCAGGTGATGGTCTGATATGTCTAAACGATGGTGGGAGTTGATGCGGGTATCATCAGATGGTCACTGAGACGATCTGAGCCGCTTTAGACCTATATCATCCTCAAAACCTGACCTTCATACCTTAGTTTCTAGCAACTTATCTGCATATGACTAATTTTAGCTCTAGTCCAAAGTTAATGTTACGCACAGAAGGAAAAGAGCAAAATTTGCAAATAATACTCCCGTAAACCCAACTTTGGAGTCTGCCTGCATCCTATTCTAGGTACGTATATTTTTATTTCTTGTGTGAAAGGGTTTTATACAACTTATTTCTACATGACCATTTGTATACTCGACTAACTGGATGCGACGCCATAAGCCACGATGTTAAGCTTTAATTAAAGTGATACTCGTACATTGGGGTTTTACAGTTGCTGCTTATTGCTATATAATTAGCCTATGTGTGTGAAGTTTTTTGAACGTCTATCATTGAAAAGTAAAATTTGCAATGTTTAAACTCAACACATCAACAGTTGCTAAACCGTATGATTTCTTAATATGTACTTAAGTGGATGTTGCTTTAGGATACGATAGTGGTACTATAATCGTCTAAAAGTGTCCTAAATTCACTATTCCGGTTTCAGGACCTATTAAATAACAATTACCTTGTTTAGTGTCCCTGTAGATCCTGAAGCAGATACATAGCATTTAAATCTTCTCTGCCTCAGGATCTACAGGCACACTAAACAAGGTATCCCTTTTAAGTGATTAAAAACCTGTATCAAATAAAAATACTTTATTTTGTTAGCATACCATCATAACATTGTTAAAACTTAGGCCTAATACAAAAGTAAACAATTTCTGTGCACTGAATGATTTGGTTATTTAAATAAATTAAAACCCTATTTGTCTGATAAACGTAAAATTTGAGAGAATACAAAATAAATAAAGTTTAGTGTCCTTTGAACGAGGGTATTTTTCATCCTTGCCATTAGCATTCTCAGACATTCCGCGGCGCATAACCACTCACAAACATTCAAACAAATTTTGTGTTCGCTCCTTTTACTTCCTTACTCCTTGCACGTAGGACTTCTGTGTTCAAGCTTGAAAGATTTTACCAGCGCTGGCTCTTCTTGGATATTAAATCTGTAAATACTTTTTCTGTTGTAAAGTAACGCCTCTCCTCCAATATTATGTAGCCTATGACACTCATAATGATGATCATTTTAAGATGCGCAGTAAGAGCGTCATAAATGTCGATATAGTCTGACCGATAACCGTAGTCAACAGGCGTGAATGATGATATGTTTGTGAGCCGCTAGATACTACGAAATCTCGCGTCAACTTTGAACAATGCATTCAGTGGCTTTGCCATCCAACAAACGCTATTGTCATGCAGACCTTCTGTAAAGGTAAAAGGTAAAGTTTGTCTTGTTTAACGAGGCGTAGTTAGGACTAAAAGTCCTCTCTACCACTCAACCTTGACCTTTACCTAGCGTCATAGTATAGTCACATTACAAATGTAAGTGGTGACTGCGGGGATCGAACCCGCGCCACCGGAGTGATGAGCAAGTATTTATACTTAAATAAGTTTAAAAGTCACACTAACACTACGGGGCTCTTGTCGAACTACAACTATCTGCGTTTCACATTTTTCCGCACTTATTACGCAGTTCTATAGTTCTTGAAAACAATATTTAATTTAATTTTCAGGAGATTAAATTTGCATTAGTTACACTGAACAGTGCAAAAATATAATTGCTATTGCATAAAAGCTTTGCTACTCCATTTAGCTTCAATGGGTAAACTAATAAAATTTTAACCGTTCAAAAACAAAAAGTATGTACAGAGGTTCAAGAGATATTTACAAAACGACAAACATGTTTTCGTGTTTGTTTATTCGAACAACTTAATTTATACACTTGCCTATTCAACTGGACGATGAGTGAAGTACCATTTCCTAAGGCTAATTTGTTTCTTAATTGAGTAGTTACCACCTTTGTCAACACAATAGAATGTTGTTGAGTAAACGAAAAGAAAACCATTATCTTACCGTCAAAAGTTTACGAAAATATTATTTAGAGTCAGTTGAAATTAATAAGTTACGTCGTATTTTGACAATGAACGATTATTAAGAGCTATATTATTAAACAAACCTTAAACACTACCTTGCACAAGATTTATTTTACAGGGTTGCAGAGTTTATGATAATTTGAAACTAAAAAACTGACAATATTTAACTAGGGTTCAAAGTCTTACTTGTGGTATAAAAATAGTTAAAAATAAAATATTTAAAAACATATTTTTAAACAATAACAATACGTTTAATGTCAAAACGATTACAATAAAATATACTATATACCACAAGTAAGACCTTGAATCGTAATTAAATAATATTAGTATAGTTTTAAATATTCATAAATTCCGCAAAACTATAAAAAGAATTCTGAGCAAGAAATTTTTTAAGGTTTGTTTTGAATTTTGTCATACAGTAATTTTTAACATTGTCGGGAAGTTTGTTATATAATTTTCTACCGGCTTCATCAGGAAGGTTATCGTACAGTTGAAGCTTATGGTAGTTTGGTGGGATAAAATTTTGATTCCTTGTATTGCATTGACTAATGTTCTCGACAATAGTACACTTAGCCCTAAAAAAACAACAACGTTTCCAAAATGTACTCGTACATAGAGGATAAAGGCAATACTGATAGGGATTTGAATTTTCCCTGCAGGATTCTTTAAATTTTAACTTACCAATTATTTTAATTGCTCTCTTTTGTTTCAGAGCAATTGCCACATAAGCATAATCCGTAAGATAAATTGGGATGAATGATTCTATAATGTGCCATCATCTTGCTGCAGTGGAGTGAAAGTTTTTAATAAAAATAGTTTTTTGGACACTTTGCTACAGACCAAATCACCATGGAGATAATTTAACAAAGTTGATATTAAACGTATTGTTATTGTAAAAAATGACTGAAAAAAAAAAAAAAACACACACGTATAAAAAAAGAACTTGAAATTTTATAAAATCATTAACTGAAGACAAATTTGCATATAAAGGTGACGCTGGTGTAATGTAATAGTATCAGTTACATTCAAGAGCCTGTGATACATGTTTCATGAGCAACGCCATTTGCATCGAATAAGTTCTCTTTTATATTAGAGCTCAGAATGAGTTGTGATCAAAGAGCAAATATGGGTCACAGTTGAGAGCTTTATCAGATCTACTCAATGTTATTTATGATATTCAAATCATCTCGGTAATATGCAAGAGTGTATAATGTTATGCATCTTATTCAAGTTGTTTGTTTTCTCGAAGTGGATTGCGTTTTGGCGATTGCACTTACACGAAAACTATTTCCACGCAGTAGCACGACACAAAACAGCAACTTACGTTTCTGCAATCTAAAATTTATTAAATTAAATAAAAGATACGAAACATCACATTTCCGTTCGATAAATGATCGTGTTTAATGATGTTCAAACGAGTGTCCCAGCTTTGGTATGTCAATATTCCCAAAGCAGTGTTGTCAAATATATTCTGATATAATTTCAATTAATGTTCAAAGCAATGCATCTACACATTTAAAATAAATAACATGCCAAATTGTATGTAATATAAATAAATACTATTTTATCTACATAAGAACACATAACTGACATAACATATAACTGACACGCAACTTTAAAATATTTATGTTTACCCACACGACCTTCCTGGTGTTACCAGCATCAAATCAAATGTATTTAATACCTAATACGTCGGTGTATTGTATAAACAATATTTAGTTACTACAGGAATTTTAACTATTAACGCTGGTAACACTGGGACGATAGGGAAAGCCCAAAAACCGATCGTGTGAGTAGGTGAACATCTTTACACGGTTCTTCTAAGTTTTTTGTCACCTACTAATGTACAAAGTATCTTAACAAAGAGAACTAAAGGTACTGAGATAATTGGGTATGGAAAATGGTAAAAATGATAACAAAGAAGCGCACTGTTTTCTCCATGCTACAATCTATAAAATTGTTTAAAAAATACGACCAATCTAACTTTTTATTATCTTTATGGTAAAAGGGAAAATAAAATGAAAGTGATTCTATTTAGTGGAAAAAGTTGCGATTCGTGCAAGTGTATGTTCAGTGTATGAAACTCACTTTTCCCCACGTGCCCTCCGGCGCTGCCTCCCACTTAGTCTGTAAACCACAGAACAACACCGTATCAGCATACACACTCCATTGTCAAACACATCTCAGTAACCATGGCAACAGTTATCATTGGCAAACCTATCTCAGTAATCATGGCACCAGTCACTGTAGCCAAACATATCTCATTCCTATGGCAACCATGGCGAAAGTCATTATTGTCAAATCTACCTTAGTAATCATGGCAACAGTCATCATTCTCAAACCTATCTCAGTCACCATGGCTACGTTCAACATACCCAAACATCTCTCAGTTACCATGGCTACGGTGACCACACACAAACATCTCTCAGACAACATGGTTACGGTAACCATAGCCAAACATGACCATAGCCAAACATATATCAGTCACCATGCCTACGGTGACCATAGCCAAACATGTCTCAGTCACCATGGCTACGGTGACCATACCCAAACTCTCCCAGTCACCATGGCTACGTGACCATACCCAAACATCTACCAGTCACCATGGCTACGTGACCATAGCCAAACATGTCTCAATCATCATGGCTACAGTGACCATACCCAAACATCTCCCAGTTACCATGGCTACGTGACCATACCCAAACATCTACCAGTCACCATGGCTACGTGACCATAGCCAAACTCTCCCAGTCACCATGGTTACGGTAACCATAGCCAAACATAACCATAGCCAAACATGTATCAGTCATTATGTCTACGATGACCATAGCCAAACATGTCTCAGTCACCATGGCTACGGTGACCATACCCAAACTCTCCCAGTCACCATAGCTACGGTGACCATACCCAAACATCTCTCAGTTACCATGGCTACGGTGACCATACCCAAACTCTCCCAGTCACCATGGCTACGGTGACCATACCCAAACATCTCCCAGTCACCATGGCTACGGTGACCATACCCAAACATCTCTCAGACAACATAGCTACGGTGACCATAGCCAAACATCTCTCAGTCACCATAACTACGGTGACCATAGCCAAACATCTACCAGTCACCATGGCTACGGTGACCATACCCAAACATCTCCCAGTCACCATGGCTACGGTGACCATACCCAAACATCTCTCAGACAAAATAGCTATGGTTACCATAGCCAAACGTTTCTCAGTCCTATGGAAACAGTTACCGTTGCCAAACCTACCTCAGTCATCATAACAACACTCACTTTGACAACAGTCACTATAGCCAAACATCTCTCAGTCCCATGCCAACAGTTAGCATTGACAAACGTATCTCACAGTCACCATGGCAACAGTCATCTTAACAACAGTCACTATAGCCAAAAATGTCTCTGCCCTAAGGCAACAGTTACCATTCGCAAACATTCCACCATGGCAAATGTCGATGCTGCCAATCTATCAAACATAAAAGCGTTAGATATTTTCTCAGTCAATGTACAACGTATTACTGCGTAAAAATACTGTACGAAATCAATAATATATACTCGTAAATCACTGAATCACTTCCGTAGTCTTTTAAAATTGCAATCTAAGTTAGAAGTTTAATTTATAATATAGCTTGACTTATTTTTAGTTTCAAAATCTGATATTTGTGACGATTGTAATGTTTGAATGACAATTGAACGTGAAAATGATTGATTTTTAGTACAAAAACTTGACTCCTAATGTGTATTAAAACAATACTAAGATTATGGTAATATCTTATGAGCTTGGATTCAATAATTCAAATTTATATATTCGATTCCTAAGTGATTTACATAAAACACTTCGTAGACTAGTTTTAGCCAAACTCCTCGTAATAATAACACACTGAATTATAATTATTGTTCTTACGATTCCAGCAATAACTCATTATTTAATCAATAACAAACAAAAAGCACGGAAACCGTTACTTTGGAGATAAGGCTGTCCGTTGGTTCTGTCTGGTCAACTTTACTTCTACTCAACTAAAATTTTAAATCAGTACTCACCCAGCATTACGTTTTACATTAAGAACAACATGTTTTTCTTGTGTCTGAGGACACCAATGAAAGGTGGCGCTCAAAGTGCTAAGAAACTCCGAGATAAATTACCTCCTTAAGAATCCACGGCGGAAACCAGGCAATTACCAGACAATGGAGGCTGAGGCAACGGCAAGATGGATTGCCTTTAGTTTATTGGAGAAGACAAGTTCCTCCAGCTTGATGCTTCTTTATACAATCCAGCAGTTGCGAACCGTCAGAAAGCGAGTGAATATATTTTACGAGAATCCAACGGGTTTTCAGCTCGAGAAGCAATGTTTAATGACTGCCTTGTTTGTGGACTCAAGTCTTTCATTCTATTAAAATATTCTTAGCAGTTAACAGACAATGTACGCCAAACTGTTGTAGTGTTTAATATACAGGGGCAGGCAAAAGTGTGGAAACGTCTTTACAACTTTTTAATAAGTTTTTCAGTGCAACCGAACTCGGTACATTTTATTAGAGGAACCAAAAGTAACTTTTAATGCATACTGAAACATTGACCCAGTTTAAAAATATGGGGGATTTGAGGGGTAGCCCATAATTTTCATAGGGAAGCTCCATCGAGTGACACTTCATTTTGAAGGTCTTAGAAAATGGAAAATGTTGATGAATGCTGAAAATACCCCCAATCTCCTATTTTGAAAACTGGGGCAAAGTGTCAGTATGCATAAAAGGTACTTTTGTTTCCTCTAATAAAATGTACCGATTTTGGTTGCGCTGAAAAACTGGTTAAAAGGATATAAAGGCGTTTCCACACTTTTGCCTGACCCTGTATGTAAACTAAAAGTCGATACTGCCAAAAGCCAACGATGTTTTTCCTGTACCGTATGTTTGGCGATGATTGCTTCTACAGTGTTTCTGAATTATATCAAAGACACAGTTTTAATTTCATTTAAATGAATTTCAGGTACATTTGATCACATTTCTTGAATAGGTTTAAAACATAAACTACAACAACTATGCGTTTAATTTTTTGAAACTATTGTTCACTACATTATTCGAGTATGTTCCTACATATGCTATCTATCAATACATATGTAATAGCTGAGATGGATGTCAGATAGATATGGTGATATATGTTCGATAGCAGATGCTTCTTAAGACATCAGTACATTTCAACGGAAATTTCGACATACGAAAAACCAGTTAATATGTTCATAAATCTTTAGACACCCACTTGAAAACATGTAGTCTACTCTTAGCTTTGCTCGCATTTGCGTAAAATCAGACATTGCTTATGAAAATTGAAAAATGTGTTTAAATATATTGCAACATTGCTCCCAGCTTGACGCATTGGCTGTGCACTAATATTGTAATAATCTAACCACTTACTTTCTTGCATGAAGGCAAACTAATATGACTATGCGGTTTTCTCCTTGAACTAGTTTGCTATCCGGTCTTTTAATATCAAATAAAAATGATTTCAATTATAAATAACTTTGAACACCTAAAAGCAGGTTGCAAGATCTTTTAGAGCTTAGTATGACAGAGTAAAAATATACTAAGGCTTGTTAGGGTCCACTATGCTCTGATCACAATGATGAGATTGTGTCATGTAAGTCAGTAAAGGGGTTGGGGTTTGAGGAGGGGAAGGGTAGGTTGACACAGGAAGCCGCTCTCATTGTGCTAGGGGAGGGGGAGGGTTCTTATCAGAGAGTACAGGCGTGTGCTATCACCGTACTTTGACCTTCCTGCCGACATCTTAAGCCCTTATGTCAAGAGTTCCTTGCTAACGATCTTACAAGCTAACTCTTTCTGGCGACGCTTTTAACATTTCTGTTTGTGCCCATGTACGTTTTGTGTTGCTGGGCTACATACATTGGATTCAGAATATTCGGGTTTAACACGAGACATGGAAGAACTTTGCTCTAGCATTATAGACTTTAAATAAATTAAAATGTCTTTTATTTGAGCATTTCTCAGCACAACTGGTTTTCAGAACAACTCGTGACAACTTATACTTAATTTAATACAACTACATTACAAAACTACTTGTATTATTACAGTAAACCCAATTTAATTAAAAAATTACATAAAACAAGTATTTATACAGATTGTCAAAAAATTAAGTTAAAATTATTTTTTTATTTACTTTTAAAAGTTTGTTGACTAGAGCATTTCAGCCACTCAGAAGGTCGTTGTTCAACCTGGGCAAAAGTAAGAGAAACTTCTTTTACCTAGCGCCAGCCTTACTCTGCGAAAATGCAGCAGACTGTCGTGGCGTGTGCTGCGCTAGGAGATCATGTCCCTAGACAAAAGTCGTTCGCACAAGTACTGCGGCTCCCCGAGTGTAAGTACCTTGTGCGTCATGCAGATAGTCAACACCCTGCATATTGTTTTCATTGGAAGCAATCTGGCGTCACTTCGATAAGAGGACACATGATCGAAATGGCCTAGCGAGAACACAAATCGAACTGCCGCATTTTGAACTCTATGCATTCTCATCGCATCCTTCTTCGAAATACTATTGCCAATGGCAGGGTAGCAGTAATAAAATACTGAAAGAACTAGTGACTGCATAGGTTGCAACTTTAATAAACTAAAAATAGTTTGTCACTTAAAGTTTACTCAGTACACGTTTTTATTTATTTATTTTATACACGTGCCTGCAGGACATCTCAACGTTACTTGCACATGTTATAGTGACCATGTACGACATTATGCCTACCTGGAGCGCAGTGGGCCAGAGGCAGGACAGGTTAGCCCTGGGATGTGTCGAGCTCACGTCAGGACACAGTTGCTCCAGATCCTTGGCGTTGTTGCCGTACTGCGCCACGAGCACGGATATACACGTGCCTGCAGGACATCTCAACGTCACTTGCACATGTTATAGTGACCATGTACGACATTATGCCTACCTGGAGCGCAGTGGGCCAGAGGCAGGACAGGTTAGCCCTGGGATGTGTCGAGCTCACGTCAGGACACAGTTGCTCCAGATCCTTGGCGCTGTTGCCGTACTGCGCCACGAGCACGGATATACACGTGCCTGCAGGACATCTCAACGTCACTTGCTGGTCGTCACACGCCGCTTTCTGGAACGTCTTCAAGGTTCCTGAGAGCAGAGCTGGAACAAAAAACATAACAATATTTTAACATTGGTCATATAGGGAATTGTGCAAGCACACATGTTTCTAGACATTTTGTTGTCTATTGACATTTTGTTATTCTAACAACTGCGGAATTACTCAGAAGAGAGTCTCGCAGAGCATAATTCCGATATTTGAAATTGCTGACATTACTCTGTCCGGTATAAACAGGTACCATCCTATATTTTATAGCTATAATATAAAATTTGTATTGGGTCGTTTGATTTATACCTTGATTATTTCAAAATTCCTATAATAACCTGTTTCCTGATTTGATGCACACATTTTTTATAAAACGTGTATTGCACGTGATTGGGATAGCGCGTACTAAAATACTAAAAGTCGGCCTACTGCAAGCAGTTTTCTAATATACACAAATAAAGGTTGTTTAAGCCTGTATAAACTATACATAGTGAAGTCAATTTCTCTAAACTATAAACTATGTATTACTGTGCTTCAAAGACTTTAATAGGCTATTTTATATTTTTTGAGATCCTTTGTGAAAAGTTTTAATAATAAGAGTGTTGTTAATACTGATCCTAAGAAATCAACAACTAACGCACAAAACACATTTAAAAAGGGTGATTAAACCAGTGGATCAGATTCATAGCTAACGAGGTAGCTTTGATTTCACATTTCCATAAAACATTTCTTAAAGTTTTTAATACGTTGAGGTTATTAAAGTTTTGACCTTCTCTTATCATGTTGACTTGAAGGAAACTGCGATTATAATACAACATTGTGTATGAAATGAAACATATCTTTATTCAAACGAAGTTAGGGCTAGTGAGCCATTTCTAAAACTAAGTACCGTTTTTCAATTCACCCTTATAACCGGCGGCCAACCAATAGGAAAGCTGGATATTTCTGAGGTTGAGTTTTACTTTGTATGTTTTGATTTTGCATTTTAGTGTTACAGTTTACAAATAACATTTAACTACTTTAGCATTATCTATAAATGTTAAATTAAATACAGAATGGAAAAAATACATTTATTGGATTTTTTTTAAAAATGTAAACATTGCAGACTATAAACAACTTAACCAGTGGTTAAAAATGGCCCTTAACCTGTTGGTATTTGTGTATTATTCTGTATGAGTTGTAGATTGTTTACATCAAATAATGCTCAAATAATCTTAAAAGTCTTTAAACATGAAAGTTCTAGTATATTCGTTGGCCATTATTAATATATCTTCAGGAAATAGTATCAAAAGCTCACTAAATGTTTCAACATTACAGAAACACCTGATTTCTTTTATAGGTTTAGCAAATATTATGTTTATTAATTGTTTTCAAATGTTAACAACTGTCACTAACTTAATAATTGCAGTAATATACCACCAATATCACTTTGGTAGATACAGTTTATTCGTTATAAAGTCACGGTTTGCGTCGGAGTGAACTGAATAGCGTGTACAGCGGGACGAGCTGCAGTGCTATTCACTTGTTATTCCATTCACTGAGTAGAATAGCCAGGGCTGCCACGGCACAGCACTTCACTGTAGCCAGCGATAGAGTACAGACCAGCTTGCAATTTACTAGATTGCCCGTAACAAAATGAGTAATTGAGTCATTCAGATGAACTCATAAAATAACAGCTGTAATAAAAAAAAGTAATAATAAATTGGATGAAATAAAAAAATGGTTTTAATGAATTGAACACGCTACGAACGTAAGTCTCGGAACTCATACTTAAAGCCAAACATGGTTCTAGAACATCTATTCACTTAAAACTATAACATTTTCTTATATAGGAATTGATTAACAATAATTACGAGTATATCGTTTGTAATTGGTTACAAATTGAATGTTAAGACTTCATATTCTAAAAACTACTTTGATTAACTGAGTAGTTCAGGAGCTAGAGCAAATGTTGAGCAATACAATATTCACACGGGCTTTATTGAGAACCTCGGCGGACTGTAGCTCTTATCAACATTTTTTTACAAAAATAATAAATTAGTTAAATGTTGTTAAAATCCACAAATACCATAATACAGTATGCGCCAAAATAAACAGTACTGAAACTTAATCGGGTGTTTTGCCTTGTCGATCAGCCGTGACAACTTTTGATTGATGTTACTACTTTTTGATTATTGGAAATTTCATGTTTGATGTGTTTTTTTGCTGACACAATGCTATCTACTGATGAGAGAGCTTTTATCGTAGAGCATTATTTTCGCTCATACGGAGTTGGACGTGCGAGTGGGCCAGGTTTGTCACACACTGCATTAAACGTTTAAGAGCATTTCCACAAAATCCCACCTAATAGTTTTGTAATGGTTAGTGTTGTTCACAAGTTTCATAGAAAGGGTAGTTTTTGACCCAACGGAAGGCCTGTTGTTCAGGTCGCCCAAAACCTGAACAAATGAAAATCACGGGAGAATTTTGCATGCAGTAAGTCACTGAATAGAGAAAATGAATAGTAAAAATAATAAGCAACAGGTCATTGAGAACAGTTTTAGAAATACTGTAAGATTCGAAAATGTTAAGTTAGAACCCACCGTAGAGTTCTAACATTATTTTTAACTCAAGTCAAAAATAAGGTAAATAAATCAGGTACGTAAGAGGGTTGAAACAGCCCATCTTCAATGAAATTACAAAATTATGCTCAATCAGGGTATGAGTCTTGCCTCAAACTGAACGGAAGTCATATTGAACGTGTAGTGCACTTATTTAAATATATTTAACTTCCTTTTA
Organism: Matsumurasca onukii; assembly: GCA_018831715.1. NCBI lineage: Eukaryota > Metazoa > Arthropoda > Insecta > Hemiptera > Cicadellidae > Matsumurasca > Matsumurasca onukii. The sequence continues at coordinate 34,152,084 of CM032059.1, read as the reverse complement.
AGTGTATATCTTGTTACATTACTGTAAACACAATCTTAAAATTCAGTATTGTTTATTTTGGCGCATACTGTATTTGAATATTTCTGTTAAACATTTAAAAACTGTCTGCCATATTAGAAGATGGCCATTTATTTTCAAACTCATACTATAATTTTAAGAAAACACCAGGTAGGTAAGGTTTCCACTTAAACATTCTGTAAAACTCATAAACAACCAGATAACAATGTTGGCTCATTAAAGTGTAAACTCTGTATAACTGAACGGTACGGTATACAATACGTTTGTCCAGCACAGTGGCGTGTAGCCTGGAGTCTCTAGCCTGGAGTCTGTAGTCTGGAGTCTGTAGTCTATAGAGTCTGGAGCCTGTTGTCTGGAGTCTGTAGCCTGGAGTCTGGAGTCTCTAGCCTGGAGTCTGGAGTCTGTAACCTGTAGTCTGGAGTCTGGAGGTTGGCACGTGGCAAGACTGGAAGGTGAGCGGGGTTTCCAGTCAGTTAGCAGTGAGTCAGTGTGGCTGGCGGACTCTGTCTCTCTATCTATAGCCGCACCCCGATTGTCTCCAGTCTTATTTTAATCTTTGTCACAAAAGTGTGCATTATAAATACCACAGAGAGAAGACAGCTTTGAAACATGACGCCGTCTAAACACCACTCATAAATAATAACTGCTGGCTTTTTATACAGCATCTCTTATTTACTGGCTAAACAAAGTCATCCTACATTTCTTGTTTGTCGTCGACCGCAAATATAACCTCAGATTGTGTTTATTCTGCTGTTTGATCGTGGAAGCCAAACTCTTCAAACAACGTAAAGAGGCGAGCAGCAGGCTTTTAGCTATTTTCTTTGACTTATTACCTTTTCCATTTCTGTTACATTAATATTGAATTTTAAATATTACTTTTCGTATACCCTTGTTCTGTAACCTGGTAATTATTTATGCACGGCTTTTATTTGGATCACTAGATTGATAGACTTCTTTACCTGTATTAGTGATTTTAACAATTTTCCAAAACAGGTCAAATAATCTGTAAGTATGAAATTATTTAAATGAATTTAGAGATTGCACATATTACGTAATGTATGCATCATTTTAATGGCGTAGAAAATAAATACATTTATTAACTTATTGTTGTTTGTTGCACAGACCTAAGTGCAACAACGGCCAATGCAGGACGTTGCGATTCGAACTATAGTTTGTGTTTGCAAAAACATAATTAAATTAAATTTTTCATTTGATTATGCCCCTCGGCACACAATGTTATGTTCAAAACACAACTGTATTTGAGGTATTAGTTCAAATAATATAAATAAGTAATACGTGCTATTCTGGTATTCAATGTAGGCTATGTAATAGTTAAAGACCCATGAACCATGATGAGATATTTGGTTTAAACCACTTTTTGTTCCTTACTATTTTTCAATGATAACGTGTTTTAACACTAAATAAATTTATACTTCAACTGCACAAATAATATACATTTTTGAAACTGTATCTCTAAAAGCTTATACTTGGCTCATATTTGAAATTAAATGAAACATTTATGTATTAAAGAGGCGAAGTTTGGATTTTTAGTCCTTTCTTCCACTTAACCTCACCGTATTTTGTTGTTTTGAATCAAAATTAATAGAACAACCAGTGAAACTTGATACTTATTGTACAAGTTTGTAAGCAATGACACATTCCGTGTTTTCAACGTATCCCTCACCATTAGAACAACTATTAAGAAAGCAGCATCAGGTGTTTGAAGTGGACTTTTGTGCCAAGTTCTCTTCACGAATACCTCTACTAGAAATACTGGACCACCCAAACCCCAGACAGGGTAAGTGACTATTGACGCTGAACGCGATAACTGGATGAGAGAATGTAATGAGTGAACCTTCAAACTTGGGATTGATACGTTATTGTTCATGTTTGTGAGTGTGCGTTTTGGGAGTGAGTTAGTGAATATGAATGACATATAGTGTGAGTTTTAAGACTGTTTCATTGAGGCTGTTAGTCTAGCGGCTAGTTCATTTGATCAATAAAAGTAAGCGCTTTTTATCGACTTTGAATGACTCGAGAATGACAAAAGAAGTAAAATAAGATGCACTCATCATTAAGCCACACAGTAAAGAACTTTAATGACATTTTTTACATAATTAATTGCTTTAAATGTGGAATGCCTTATTAATTATCGGTCAAAGGTATAAAAGTGAACTGCGAACGATACTCAGGCAGAACTTGACCGTGTGTGTACAAGCAAAAGTTAAAGTAATGTAATATTACCAAACTAATAGAATATAATATAAATTTGGAGAATTATACAATGCAAATGCAATATGAAAAGCGAAGATGATGAACAACTGGATCTACTCGAATCCCAGAAGACTCTCGCCGGATCTAAATCTGGTCCTTGTGCCCCTGATACACATGCTGGCAGCTAACTAATAGATAGTTAGTTAATAACTATTTTTCAACTTTTGTAATTGTAAATATAAATATTTAGTTTCAACTTCAAACATTATTCAAATTAACAGTTTAAAATCTAACAAGCATTTTTTGTTAAGTTGAATTTAGTTTGAGCTCTTAAATTTAAACTCAATACTAAACAGTAGTATTTTAATCAACTCCTATAGTTATCTCGGTTAAAAAACTCGTTTCATAATTGAAAGTTTTTTCATGAATAGTCTAATAATTATTTGTGGAAAAGTAGAAGTCCGTACGTTTCTCAGAGAACAGAAAATATCGTTAGCTAATGATATTGTTCAAAACCTCAATAAGACACTAACATTACTGATGTTGATAACGTGCTTCAGTCAGAGAGTTGTTGTTGGACTTTGCTAGTATCGGTGAAAGATAAGAGGTGTCCCAGTTCTCAGTCTTTGTTTTGTCAGTGTAGAGCTGTACAACTCTGGCTGGCTCTTGTATGCATTGTACGTTCAATGTGTCTAATGAGCCAGCCACAACTAGAATACATTAGACACTGTTGCTGCTGTACTATCACCAACGTAGCCTATAACTGTTATGGCGAATATTTTAATAATATTACATGTAATAGAGAAAACAAAAGTAAATCTATATACTGTAATGCATATATCTGTTAAATTCGTGTATTAAATTTGAAAAGAAACTAGTATTATATCGATGTGTATATGTTTAACAAAACTCAGATGAATAAATTCAGGTATACCAATTGGTGTAAAGTGTTTTAACCATAACTTTGATAAGACCACAAACTATAAACACTGACAAGCGACAGTACATTGTATGTATTAAACGTTATATTTTGTCAAAAAAACCCTCTGTTCAACTTGTATACATCAATCAATCAATCAATCAAATCACATTTATTGCATAGAACAAATATTACATGTATATCACAGTCGTCAAATATATAATAAATAGTCTTTAGAGGGTTCATAATACAAATATATAAGTTACAAATATACAGACAAAATATGACTCATTTTGACTAGTCTGCAAAACACTCATCGATGCTGTAGAATTCTTTGGCAATGAGATAATTTTTTAGTCTTCTCTTGAAAACACCCAGCGTAGTAGAGTTTCTGATGTCCAGAGGCAAGGTGTGTAGGAGCATCATTCCCAGGTGTGTCACGCGATTGTCCGTGAGAGCAAGTCGGTGTCGCTGCAGACGAGGCAGGTCTCCGTGTCGTGTGGGGTATCTGTGGGATTCTCCGATAGTTGGTAGGCTGATTCCAGCTTTATGTACATAAAGTACTACTCTGTACATGTACAGGGAAAACAGAGAAAGGAGTTTACAATCCCGAAAGGTCCCTCTGCAGGAGCTGTTGGTTGGCAAGTCAGCTACATAAAAACTCAAATGGCATATTTAAACACCGGTACATAAAACAAAACAATTAGTTTAAGTACTTTGCGGTTTTCCTATTACTATTAGCATGACAGTCAAAGGAGTAAAAGGAAACCAAAACAAAAGGAGTACAACATTGTTAATACAATCATGGGTCTTGTTGCATATAAAAAACAAAAGCCTAGGTAATAAAACAACCGAAAAAGCTCAAGCTTGCAATCTTGGTCAATAAAACCCACCTTTCGAGTTCAGGTTAGTGACGTTTTTAAAACTAATTATAAATATTTATATTCACATCATTCATGATATTCAGTGAGAAAGGTAAAGTAAAAGTTATTCCAAATAACAATGAAAATATTGACTTTAGGTATAAACTGAACAACCACAAGTGTAAATTCCAGTTTTATCGTTACAAAAACTTATTTTTAACTTACATAATTTAAATAATAAATAAATAAATCAAATAAATGTTTAGTTTTGAAATACACAAACAGGTATCTGAATAATATGTGTAAACAAAGAGCTCTCGTCAATAATAACACGCCTAAATTAAATACTCATAATCCAACATTTCAACACAGGTATAGAACACTATAGTCGACTCGGTTAACCTATATCCCCTAACAGTATTATCTAGACGCCAAACGTACAATTGGGTTAAAAGCTTGACTAGATTTCCCCCTTTTAGCTATCCGCTGTAACAAATCCGTGCTCTTAAATCTTTTTTCTTTGAGTTTTAAATACAGGGTCATCGAAAAAGAACGCCGGGATTTTATAAACACGTTGTTGGATGGAGTTTGTGTTTCCTCAGTTTGTTGAGATTGAACAACAAACTGGAAATGTGTAACTTTTATGCAAGATGAAGCTCCCTCTCACTATCAACTAGAGGTTCGCAACACCCTCAATGCCAGATTTCCTAATGGTTGGGTTAGCAGAGATGCGCCTATTCCTTGGCCCCAGAAGTTCAGACATTACTCCTTTGGATTTCTTTTTTTGGGGTACATAAAGAACGTAGTTTATTCTGAAAAGTTCGTGATTTGGTGCATCTGCGTGAGCGCATCTCTGCCGCCATCGCTACTGTAACCCCAGACATGATTCAACAAACTTGGCAAGAAATCGACTACATATTTGATGTCTGCCGGGCACATTGAAACTTACTGAGGTACCAAGAAAATTTCCTATTCCCCTGTACATTTTCATTATAAAATGAATGAAATATCTTTAATAGTTTTCTTTTGGTATTTAATTGAAATCCCGGCATTCTTTTTCGATGACCCTGTACTAGTGCCAAAAATCGCTACCTTGTTTAATGAAATACTTATCTCAGAGCATACGGCTGATTAATAAATTATTTATTAAGTAAACTTTATATTTCTTTTCTTTATTGCTAAGTATTTGGAGTCGTTCCTTACTAGTATTCAAATTAAGATAAGCAATGTGGTTGTACTCAAACCCTTAAACCGTTGGTAATTTTATTATTTTTCCCCCATAAGGTTCACCATTACTTGTAAAGTATCAGTTCAGCTAGTTGGTATTTGATTTGTTTATGGTTTGTTAGAGCAATGAGGTCAGACTCGGACGGTCATGAGCTCGGTATCAACGCTAGATAGACATTGTCACAGTTGCAGTAGTTGTGTTGTCAGTGCAGCTAGCTGCAGGCAGTGTATCAGCTGATTGTTCACCATATCACACACAACACTCGCTTTTCACTGATATGGTTTGATTCAGCAATGACGCTGTATGGTCATGTGCTCGGTATCAACGCTAGATAGACATTGTCACAGTTGCAGTAGTTGTGTTGTCAGTGTAGCTAGCTGCAGGCAGTGTATCAGCTAATTGTTCACCATATCACACACAACACTCGCTTTTCACTGATATGGTTTGATTCAGCAATGACGCTGTATGGTCATGTGCTCGGTATCAACGCTAGATAGACATTGTCACAGTTGCAGTAGTTGTGTTGTCAGTGCAGCTAGCTGCAGGCAGTGTATCAGCTAATTGTTCACCATATCACACACAACACTCGCTTTTCACTGATATGGTTTGATTCAGCAATGACGCTGTATAGTCATGTGCTCGGTATCTGAACAGTGGATATTAATAGATAGCATGTGCAGGGTATTTTAAGGCAAATATGTGGTGTACATGAGTGTGATGAGTGGTAGTTATGAGTTATGAGGTGTAGTCTTGTGACCAATGGAATATAAGGACCAACGGATTAACGTGACTTCCGACTTACGCAGGTGATGGTCTGAAATGTCTAAACGATGGTGGGAGTTGATGAGGATATCATCAGATGATCACCGAGGCTATCTGAGCCGCCTTAGACCTATATCATCCTCAAAACCTGACCTCCATGAAGCTGGATTACAGCACCATGCCACGAGTCCCAGTCTGAAACCAGCTGGAAATATTGCACTTCATATTAAGTAGAAAAATGTCACCGCTATCTTGATGTTTGCAAGAATGTAATCTCAAGAAAATCAACCTCAGGAGTTTATTTTCAAAGAACGTCTTGTGTGGCGGATGTTTTATTAAAAGGAAAACTTAGAGTTTACGAAGTAAACATTAAGTCAGCTTATGAAGACGCCAAAGAGCTCAAAGAAACTAACTTTCCACTGGAGTGGGTCTGTAAACAGAATTAGAAATGATTAAAAGCAAAGAGAAATAGAAGGCTGAAAAGCTTATCTGAAAAGCTGGCATGACATAGAAAGTTTTGTGTACTGGAGCTGATTGCCACTGTTGTGTTAATACGTTTTAAAGTAATGTTACTGATGATCATGTATGGAAAGAAAGGAGATCCTATGGTACGAGGAAGTATTATGAACTAATACAAGTGATAATAGTAATGCAAACAATTTTCAAACAGCCAATACAATCACACTATTTCGTATTGAAACTGTTGTTGATTATTAAGTTCTCAAATGACCAATTTGTTGAAATAAATAACTGTTTTCGAAATAGAAATAATTATTAATTGACAAATAAATTCAAATTAAATTCAATAGTTTTTGTTAATTGACAAATAAATCAATCAATTTCCTGATTGCTTCCTTATTTCTTTATGCTTATTTTGTTTTAGAATAGAAAAACTGCCCTAGTATTTTATTCTTTTGAAGTGACTTTCTTTTATTTGATAATAACAAACAATTAAAATTGAGTTGAACAAACAGCTGATTTTAAACTTGCAATTCACAGGTAAACAAACTAAGTTTACCTAAGAGTCTTTTCAGATCAAGAAAACTATGTACATAATTATATAACACACACCTAATTTTGTATCTAATGTAATTTTATCTTAACTATCTGGACTATAAAATCTCATAAACTATGTTAAACCCTACAAACTCCTTAAATGGACAAAGGTTTCTAAGCATTTTCTTTTGTAATTTCCACATTCCTTTTAAAGCTATTGCTAAGAATGTCTGAGGAATATGAAGGATAAACTCCAGAGGCTCAAATCACTAAAATATGGCCCCATTGTGATAGCCTTTTTTTTATGCGTCCTGTTATTTGTAGATATTAACTTGTCAATGATGCAGGATTATCCAGAATTCTTTAGCAGTAAAATACGGAATTTTCTTGTAATATTTAGGAATCACTTCACTATTCTGACGTTAGGGACCCTTGAACTAACTCTCAAATTATTGTGATCACAATCATTTAAATAGTTGCAAAGCCAAGATGTCACACGCCTGAATTAAGTCAAACTCATCCGTATTACAGATTTTACTGCCATTTTTTACTGACATTTAAACGTATCATTTGATAAATGTGTTTGTTAACAATAATTATGACTATCAGTAAACATATAACGGCAGTGTTATGTAAAACAAAGCAATAAAAACGTTTTTAACCGTATACGATTTATTCATAAAAATATATTCCTAAATCACTAAATCACTATTTGAGATGCCGACCACTCTCATGAGGGTATTTTAAGACAAATATGTGGTGAATGATGAGTGTGATGAGTGGTAGTAATGAGTTATTAGGTGTAGTCTTGTTACAAATTAAGGCCCATTCTTCTTCCTTAGAATGGGTCATTAATGAATAGCCCAATGATCAATGGAAATACAAGGACCAACGGCTTAAGGTGAATTTCGAACCACCCAGGTGATGATCTGATATGTCTAAACGAAGGTGGGAGTTGATCCAGGTATCATCAGATGATCACTGAGACTATCTGAGCCACTTTAGACTTATATCATCCTCAAAACCTAACCTCCATGAAGCTGGATTACAGGACTACGCCACGAGTCCTAGTCTATATAAATAAAATAAAACTTTTGTCCGTACATCCAAAGAATCCATCAGTTCTTGGTTATTTGGTGTTCATATACTTTGCATAGACCGAAACTGGTGTCAAAAAGATTTCTCTCTGTCTGTCTGTCTGTAACGTTTTAAAGGCATCTTGGACCGCTTATAACTCAGAATCGACTGAAGCTATGGCGATCAAACTTCGTTTAAGAGTTAAAACCATTGCGCAGTGTGTCTTTAGCTATATTTTATACCCATACAACATTCACAAAATAAATGGCAAGGGATCAAAGTGGGCACTTTGCACGTTTTTAAGGCATTTTAGACCGCTTATAACTCAAAGTCCGCTGAAGCTATGGCGGTGAAACTTCATTCAAGGGTTAAGCCCATCACGCAGTGTGTTTTTAGCTATATTCAATATACATACAACACCCACAAAATAAATAGCAAGAGACCAAAGTGAACTTTTTTGGCATTTTGGACCGTTTTAACTCAAAATCGGCTGAAACTGTAGCAATCAAACTTTGTGTGAGAGTTAAGCTAATCACTCAGTGTGTCTTTAGCTACACTTTATAACCATATAACATCCACAAAAAAATAGGCGGAACGGAGGGAGTAACTATGACTCTCACAAGGTAGCTAACACTTATCTATTTAAATAAAATAAGGCATTTGTCTGTACATTGCAAAGGATCCATCGGTTTTGGTTATTTGGTGTGTATATACTATGGATAGACCGAAACTGGTGACAAAAAAATCCTGGCTGTGTGTCTGTAACGTTTTAAGGCATAATGGGCTGCTTATAACTCAAAATCGGACGAATCTATGGCAGTGAAACTTCCTTTGAGGGTTTAGCTCATTACGCAGTGTGTCTTTAGCTGTATTTTATACCCATACTTCATCCAAAGAATAAATGGCGAGGGTTCAAAGTGGGTACTGGACACGTATTTTAGGCTAGGCGTTTCGGACCACTTATTAGTCAAAATTGGCTAAAAGTATGGCGGTCAAACTATGTTTAAGGGTTAAGCCCATCACGCAGATTGTCTTTAGCTATAATTCATACCCATACAACATCCACAAAAATGGCGAGAAGATGGTGAACTAACAGGCAAACTTAATGGTTTTCTAAGGATATATTGAAAACTATTTTTGTTCATTGTAAATTTCAATTTTCTTAAAATATACACACAGCTATGTTAATGAAGCCCCGAGGCAAAGCGCGGGTACTCTCAGCTAGGTAGGTCAAAACGTGTCCTATTCAAAAATAAAATAAAAATAAACATGAAATACATTCAACCAGTGAGTATCCAAGCTCTGGAAATGTACGTAAGCCAGAGAACTTCATTTCCTCTTGCAATGTTATTCCTTGCAGCGGAGGTCTGTAGCTTATTGCACACGGTAGATGATGTCCTGGTTTGATGTTTTGTGTGATGTGCTCGGTACTGATTGTCTGACTGCAGTTCTGTACAGCTGACTACCTCAATACACACAGCACATATCAGTACCAGACCTAGCATTAGTAACGCAGTTCTACCTAGTGAATAGACTGATAACTGCTATATTCCTTGCAGCGGAGGTCTGTAGCTTATTGCACACGGTAGATGATGTCCTGGTTTGATGTTTTGTGTGATGTGCTCGGTACTGATTGTCTGACTGCAGTTCTGTACAGCTGACTACCTCAATACACACATCACATATCAGTACCAGACCTAGCATTAGTAACGCAGTTCTACCTAGTGAATAGACTGATAACTGCTATATTCCTTGCAGCGGAGGTCTGTAGCTTATTGCACACGGGTAGATGATGTCTGGTTTGATGTTTGTGTGATGTGCTGTACTGTTTGATGTTTTGTGACTACCTCAATACACACAGCACATATCATACCAGACCTGCATTAGTCGGTACTGATAGACTGTCTGACTGCAGCGGAGGCAGCTTATTCTGTATGTCCTGGTTTGATGTTTTATGTGAGCTGATTGTCTACAGTTCTACAGCTGACTACCTCAATACACAGCACATATCAGTACCAGACCTAGCATTAGTAACGCAGTTCTACCTAGTGAATAGACTGATAACTGCTATATTCCTTGCAGCGGAGGTCTGTAGCTTATTGCACACGGTAGATGATGTCCTGGTTTGATGTTTTGTGTGATGTGCTCGGTACTGATTGTCTGACTGCAGTTCTGTACAGCTGACTACCTCAATACACACAGCACATATCAGTACCAGACCTAGACCTAGCATTAGTAACGCAGTTCTACCTAGTGAATAGACTGATAACTGCTATATTCCTTGCAGTGGAGGTCTGTAGCTTATTGCACACGGTAGATGATGTCCTGGTTTGATGTTTTGTGTGATGTGCTCGGTACTGATTGTCTGACTGCAGTTCTGTACAGCTGACTACCTCAATACACACAGCACATATCAGTACCAGACCTAGCATTAGTAACGCAGTTCTACCTAGTGAATAGACTGATAACTGCTATATTCCTTGCAGCGGAGGTCTGTAGCTTATTGCACACGGTAGATGATGTCCTGGTTTGATGTTTTGTGTGATGTGCTCGGTACTGATTGTCTGACTGCAGTTCTGTACAGCTGACTACCTCAATACACACAGCACATATCAGTACCAGACCTAGCATTAGTAACGCAGTTCTACCTAGTGAATAGACTGATAACTGCTATATTCCTTGCAGTGGAGGTCTGTAGCTTATTGCACACGGTAGATGATGTCCTGGTTTGATGTTTTGTGTGATGTGCTCGGTACTGATTGTCTGACTGCAGTTCTGTACAGCTGACTACCTCAATACACACAGCACATATCAGTACCAGACCTAGCATTAGTAACGCAGTTCTACCTAGTGAATAGACTGATAACTGCTATATTCCTTGCAGTGGAGGTCTGTAGCTTATTGCACACGGTAGATGATGTCCTGGTTTGATGTTTTGTGTGATGTGCTCGGTACTGATTGTCTGACTGCAGTTCTGTACAGCTGACTACCTCAATACACACAGCACATATCAGTACCAGACCTAGCATTAGTAACGCAGTTCTACCTAGTGAATAGACTGATAACTGCTATATTCCTTGCAGCGGAGGTCTGTAGCTTATTGCACACGGTAGATGATGTCCTGGTTTGATGTTTTGTGTGATGTGCTCGGTACTGATTGTCTGACTGCAGTTCTGTACAGCTGACTACCTCAATACACACAGCACATATCAGTACCAGACCTAGCATTAGTAACGCAGTTCTACCTAGTGAATAGACTGATAACTGCTATATTCCTTGCAGCGGAGGTCTGTAGCTTATTGCACACGGTAGATGATGTCCTGGTTTGATGTTTTGTGTGATGTGCTCGGTACTGATTGTCTGACTGCAGTTCTGTACAGCTGACTACCTCAATACACACAGCACATATCAGTACCAGACCTAGCATTAGTAACGCAGTTCTACCCAGTGAATAGACTGATAACTGCTATATTCCTTGCAGCGGAGGTCTGTAGCTTATTGCACACGGTAGATGATGTCCTGGTTTGATGTTTTGTGTGATGTGCTCGGTACTGATTGTCTGACTGCAGTTCTGTACAGCTGACTACCTCAATACACACAGCACATATCAGTACCAGACCTAGCATTAGTAACGCAGTTCTACCCAGTGAATAGACTGATAACTGCTATATTCCTTGCAGGAGGTCTGTAGCTTATTGCACACGGTAGATGATGTCCTGGTTTGATGTTTTGTGTGATGTGCTCGGTACTGATTGTCTGACTGCAGTTCTGTACAGCTGACTACCTCAATACACACAGCACATATCAGTACCAGACCTAGCATTAGTAACGCAGTTCTACCCAGTGAATAGACTGATAACTGCTATATTCCTTGCAGCGGAGGTCTGTAGCTTATTGCACACGGTAGATGATGTCCTGGTTTGATGTTTTGTGTGATGTGCTCGGTACTGATTGTCTGACTGCAGTTCTGTACAGCTGACTACCTCAATACACACAGCACATATCAGTACCAGACCTAGCATTAGTAACGCAGTTCTACCCAGTGAATAGACTGATAACTGCTATATTCCTTGCAGCGGAGGTCTGTAGCTTATTGCACACGGTAGATGATGTCCTGGTTTGATGTTTTGTGTGATGTGCTCGGTACTGATTGTCTGACTGCAGTTCTGTACAGCTGACTACCTCAATACACACAGCACATATCAGTACCAGACCTAGCATTAGTAACGCAGTTCTACCTAGTGAATAGACTGATAACTGCTATATTCCTTGCAGCGGAGGTCTGTAGCTTATTGCACACGGTAGATGATGTCCTGGTTTGATGTTTTGTGTGATGTGCTCGGTACTGATTGTCTGACTGCAGTTCTGTACAGCTGACTACCTCAATACACACAGCACATATCAGTACCAGACCTAGCATTAGTAACGCAGTTCTACCTAGTGAATAGACTGATAACTGCTATATTCCTTGCAGCGGAGGTCTGTAGCTTATTGCACACGGTAGATGATGTCCTGGTTTGATGTTTTGTGTGATGTGCTCGGTACTGATTGTCTGACTGCAGTTCTGTACAGCTGACTACCTCAATACACACAGCACATATCAGTACCAGACCTAGCATTAGTAACGCAGTTCTACCTAGTGAATAGACTGATAACTGCTATATTCCTTGCAGCGGAGGTCTGTAGCTTATTGCACACGGTAGATGATGTCCTGGTTTGATGTTTTGTGTGATGTGCTCGGTACTGATTGTCTGACTGCAGTTCTGTACAGCTGACTACCTCAATACACACAGCACATATCAGTACCAGACCTAGCATTAGTAACGCAGTTCTACCTAGTGAATAGACTGATAACTGCTATATTCCTTGCAGCGGAGGTCTGTAGCTTATTGCACACGGTAGATGATGTCCTGGTTTGATGTTTTGTGTGATGTGCTCGGTACTGATTGTCTGACTGCAGTTCTGTACAGCTGACTACCTCAATACACACAGCACATATCAGTACCAGACCTAGCATTAGTAACGCAGTTCTACCTAGTGAATAGACTGATAACTGCTATATTCCTTGCAGCGGAGGTCTGTAGCTTATTGCACACGGTAGATGATGTCCTGGTTTGATGTTTTGTGTGATGTGCTCGGTACTGATTGTCTGACTGCAGTTCTGTACAGCTGACTACCTCAATACACACAGCACATATCAGTACCAGACCTAGCATTAGTAACGCAGTTCTACCCAGTGAATAGACTGATAACCTATATTCCTTAGGTCTGTAGCTTATTGCACACGGTAGATGATGTCCTGATGTGCTCGGTACTGATTGTCTGACTGCAGTTCTGTACAGCTGACTACCTCAATGCACATATCAGTACCAGAACTAGTAACGCAGTTCTCCTGAATAGCTGATAACTGTGGAGGTCTGTAGCTTATTGCACACGGTAGTAGATGATGTCCTGGTTTGATGTTTTGTGTGATGTGCTCGGTATTGATTGTCTGACTGCAGTTCTGTACAGCTGACTACCTCAATACACACAGCACATATCAGTACCAGACCTAGCATTAGTAACGCAGTTCTACCTAGTGAATAGACTGATAACTGCTATATTCCTTGCAGTGGAGGTCTGTAGCTTATTGCACACGGTAGATGATGTCCTGGTTTGATGTTTTGTGTGATGTGCTCGGTACTGATTGTCTGACTGCAGTTCTGTACAGCTGACTACCTCAATACACACGGCACATATCAGTACCAGACCTAGCATTAGTAACGCAGTTCTACCTAGTGAATAGACTGATAACTGCTATATTCCTTGCAGCGGAGGTCTGTAGCTTATTGCACACGGTAGATGATGTCCTGGTTTGATGTTTTGTGTGATGTGCTCGGTACTGATTGTCTGACTGCAGTTCTGTACAGCTGACTACCTCAATACACACAGCACATATCAGTACCAGACCTAGCATTAGTAACGCAGTTCTACCTAGTGAATAGACTGATAACTGCTATATTCCTTGCAGCGGAGGTCTGTAGCTTATTGCACACGGTAGATGATGTCCTGGTTTGATGTTTTGTGTGATGTGCTCGGTACTGATTGTCTGACTGCAGTTCTGTACAGCTGACTACCTCAATACACAGCACATATCAGTACCAGACCTAGCATTAGTAACGCAGTTCTACTAGTGAATAGACTGATAACTGCTATATTCCTTGCAGCGGAGGTCTGTAGCTTATTGCACACGGTAGATGATGTCCTGGTTTGATGTTTTGTGTGATGTGCTCGGTACTGATTGTCTGACTGCAGTTCTGTACAGCTGACTACCTCAATACACACAGCACATATCAGTACCAGACCTAACGCATTAGTAACGCAGTTCTACCTAGTGAATAGACTGATAACTGCTATATTCCTTGCAGGAGGTCTGTAGCTTATTGCACACGGTAGATGATGTCCTGGTTTGATGTTTTGTGTGATGTGCTCGGTACTGATTGTTGAGGTCTGTGCTTATTGCACACGGTAGATGATGCAGTTCTGTACAGCTGACTACCTCAATACACACAGCACATATCAGTACCAGACCTAGTAGCATTAGTAACGCAGTTCTACCTAGTGAATAGACTGATAACTGCTATATTCCTTGCAGCGGAGGTCTGTAGCTTATTGCACACGGTAGATGATGTCCTGGTTTGATGTTTTGTGTGATGTGCTCGGTACTGATTGTCTGACTGCAGTTCTGTACAGCTGACTACCTCAATACACACAGCACATATCAGTACCAGACCTAGCATTAGTAACGCAGTTCTACCAGTGAATAGACTGATAACTGCTATATTCCTTGCAGCGGAGGTCTGTAGCTTATTGCACACGGTAGATGATGTCCTGGTTTGATGTTTTGTGTGATGTGCTCGGTACTGATTGTCTGACTGCAGTTCTGTACAGCTGACTACCTCAATACACACAGCACATATCAGTACCAGACCTAGCATTAGTAACGCAGTTCTACCTAGTGAATAGACTGATAACTGCTATATTCCTTGCAGCGGAGGTCTGTAGCTTATTGCACACGGTAGATGATGTCCTGGTTTGATGTTTTGTGTGATGTGCTCGGTACTGATTGTCTGACTGCAGTTCTGTACAGCTGACTACCTCAATACACACAGCACATATCAGTACCAGACCTAGCATTAGTAACGCAGTTCTACAAGTGAATAGACTGATAACTGCTATATTCCTTGCAGCGGAGGTCTGTAGCTTATTGCACACGGTAGATGATGTCCTGGTTTGATGTTTTGTGTGATGTGCTCGGTACTGATTGTCTGACTGCAGTTCTGTACAGCTGACTACCTCAATACACACAGCACATATCAGTACCAGACCTAGCATTAGTAACGCAGTTCTCCAGTGAATAGACTGATAACTGCTATATTCCTTGCAGCGGAGGTCTGTAGCTTATTGCACACGGTAGATGATGTCCTGGTTTGATGTTTTGTGTGATGTGCTCGGTACTGATTGTCTGACTGCAGTTCTGTACAGCTGACTACCTCAATACACACAGCACATATCAGTACCAGACCTAGCATTAGTAACCAGTTCTACCCAGTGAATAGACTGATAACTGCTATATTCCTTGCAGTGGAGGTCTGTAGCTTATTGCGGTAGATGACTGGTTTGATGTTTTGTGTGATGTGCTCGGTATTGTCTGATGATGTCCTGACTACCTCAATACACACAGTTTGATAACGCAGTTTTGTGTGATAATGCTATATTCCTTGCAGTGGAGGTCGGTACTGATTGTCTGGTTTGATGTTTTGTGTGACTGCAGTTCTGTACAGCTGACTACCTCAATACACACAGCACATATCAGTACCAGACCTAGCATTAGTAACGCAGTTCTACCCAGTGAATAGACTGATAACTGCTATATTCCTTGCAGTGGAGGTCTGTAGCTTATTGCACACGGTAGATGATGTCCTGGTTTGATGTTTTGTGTGATGTGCTCGGTACTGATTGTCTGACTGCAGTTCTGTACACCTGACTACCTCAATACACACAGCACATATCAGTACCAGACCTAGCATTAGTAACGCAGTTCTACGTTATTAAAAGTGAATAGACTGATAACTGCTATATTCCTTGCAGCGGAGGTCTGTAGCTTATTGCACACGGTAGATGATGTCCTGGTTTGATGTTTTGTGTGATGTGCTCGGTACTGATTGTCTGACTGCAGTTCTGTACAGCTGACTACCTCAATACACACAGCACATATCAGTACCAGACCTAGCATTAGTAACGCAGTTCTACCTAGTGAATAGACTGATAACTGCTATATTCCTTGCAGTGGAGGTCTGTAGCTTATTGCACACGGTAGATGATGTCCTGGTTTGATGTTTTGTGTGATGTGCTCGGTACTGATTGTCTGACTGCAGTTCTGTACAGCTGACTACCTCAATACACACAGCACATATCAGTACCAGACCTAGCATTAGTAACGCAGTTCTACCTAGTGAATAGACTGATAACTGTTATATTCCTTGCAGTGGAGGTCTGTAGCTTATTGCACACGGTAGATGATGTCCTGGTTTGATGTTTTGTGTGATGTGCTCGGTACTGATTGTCTGACTGCAGTTCTGTACAGCTGACTACCTCAATACACACAGCACATATCAGTACCAGACCTAGCATTAGTAACGCAGTTCTACCTAGTGAATAGACTGATAACTGCTATATTCCTTGCAGCGGAGGTCTGTATATTGCACACGGTAGATGATGTCCTGGTTTGATGTTTTGTGTGATGTGCTCGGTACTGATTGTCTGACTGCAGTTCTGTACAGCTGACTACCTCAATACACACAGCACCTATCAGTACCAGACCTAGTAACGCATTAGTAACGCAGCTCTACCCAGTGTATGGACTGATAACTGCTATATTCTGCGCAGTACGGGCGAAACAAGTTACAAGACTACGAGTTACAAGTTTTGTTCTACGACGCTTGGTTCTGTCTGGCGAAAGTCATGAATAGCTCTGATTCCTATAGAAATTTGCTAGTAATAGTACATCGACTTAGTACTAGTATGTAGGTTATAAATCATTAAATTTGCAAGGTTTTAATAATAAGTTACTTAAATATCTTGAAATTTAAATGAAAGTCATTAATAATCTTACTCCAATACGGTATGTAAAATTTAGCGTCTTAATATTTATTTTGTTTACTCGTAACTGTTAACAAATTATGAAAATATCAAATTGACTATTAAAAGATCGGGGTGCATATTTCAATATCAACATACAAAATGTAAAACACACTATGTTTAAGGTTCCTCAGAAGAAATTAACAAACACAAACAGCCTGTGGTCACTTCAAGAGGTTTTTACGCCGATCTGAGAAAAAAACGTTTCGAGAGGAAGTAAAAGTGAGTTGGCACTTCCTACACTGGGATGTTTGTACTGCTCTCTTGAAGGCGGGAAAATAAACAGACGAGGGCAAAAAGCAAAAATCACTTCCTTGAGTAAACACTGAGAGGCTGAGAATACTTGACTCCAGGTGCGTCTCTCCTCTGTTCTAGTGAGATTGTTCTTCTTCATTATAACTCACATCGTGAGTCTCAGACTACATCAGGCAGAGACGAACAAATGGGAGATATTGTTGTGTATGTTTTGTCAGGTATGAGTTGTTGTAGTAAAAGAACTACTTTATTAAAATTTTTGCTCTTAATTTAGGTACCAAGCAGGTAAAACGACCGTATAAACTACTAAAATACAGGCAAAATCAAGGTTAAAATAGGCTTTTTGTTATAACTCTTAAACGAAAAAGATACAAAATTGTGTTTAATACAAAAAATGTTTACATCACAATTATCTTTACAATCATATGCAACATGATGTACCTTACTATTTAAAGTTTTTACTTATTCATCATAAAAGAAACTTTAATGTTTACATCCATTTTGAGGTTAGAAATGTTTCAATGACATGGTTTTACGACACACCGTTGAAAAGCTCGTCAAATTCTGAGTAACAATATGTAAACACCATATTTTTAATCGAATTGATAATTTGACTACAGGGCGTCCCGTAAAAGCTTACGCAATTCACGTTTAAAGCTCTAGTTTGGTAACGGGACAACATATCAAAAAGATGTTTTCATTAAAATGCCGAGAATTGTCTTTTGTTTAGTATTATGTACAATATAAAACACCTTTGTATTTAAAAATCTCGAGTTTTGACCCCGTGAGTTTCAGTATCAACACACCCTGTATACAGAGAGTCTTAAACATATTTTTCCTGAAATTTCCATGTACAATTTCTAGAGAAAAAGGGTTTTCATCTTTCTAGCTCTAATAGTAATCCTGTAATCCGTTCAGGACACTTTATCGTGGCCACCTGGTTTACGTAATAGACACAGAGGTATCAACCACGCATCAAGCACTTGAAAGGGAAATGTAAGAACCGTGCTTTTTATTAGCGAACTTCCATAGGAAATAGAGCTATTCATTAATCTTGTCTCGCCAAAGAGAAGGAGAGGTCGTGAAAGGTGCGCTTTGCAGTCGTTTGTTTCCCTACAAATCCTGAATCATAAGGCAAAACTGTCAGATTTACAGGGTGTGTGACCACTGTACAGGTCGCATTATTGGTCAGATTGTCATGAAACTTGGTTCAAATTTTCCTTTTCTAGGAACGTAAAGACATATTACAAGTTCAGCCATTACTTTGACGTTTTTAATGATTGTGTTTTAACTATGCTGACAAAACTTTACAAAATTTTGACCTTTAAAATTCTGACCCCTTTTAAACATAAAGAAATAAGAAAGCTTTTGGCCAAATGGGACATGACAATAAAACAAGTTTAACTAATTGAATCAAACCTTAAAAATTAAAGAAAATATCATGTACACATTTTTTAACTTTATGGTCATTTTACATAAAGTCAAAAGGGCCTTATAATTTGTGTAGGGTACTTATTTTCTAAGAAATAAATCCTCTTTTAAATGGTACCGATTTCATTGTCATTAACCAAATTAAATAGCGTAAATATAGCTTCTCAAGCAATAAGCCAACAGTTGGGATGCTAGACTGTATCGACCAGTCAGTTAGAGAGAAGAACATTCTTCATGTTGTAAGTTGCTTCGGGTTGAACGCGTTCTCAAAGTGAACTGGCCGCACATCAAACACGGAGTCGTGTGGCAAACCCCGAGCCTCCCTACCCTCTAGCAAACTGTTATCTAACTCTTTATTCTAGAACATTCCTCAATTACAAGTATTTATTTACTTTTTATATACAGGGTGTTGGTGGATCCTATTAAATAGCTATGGGGATTTTGTTTTTGGGTAAAATTTCACACAATATTGGTGCCAAGTGTACAGTTTTCTATTTGTCTGATTCTGTCTATCTGATTATATTTGTCTTATTTGTCTCGTATTTTCACTAAATAGATTTATTCTCCGAACAACTTAACTGATAGAGCTCAAATGGCTAATTAAAATGTGTGGATAATAGTCAACTTTCTTGTTTTGAAAATGTTAAACTTTCCATTTTCAAAATTGATTAAAATATTTCTTTAAAGTATATAAGAAACTGTTGTTAGAATACACAATAAAACATGGAAGTACCAACATAACTCCATTGTCAAGCGTGTTCTAGGCCAAATTTAACTCACTTGACAATACAATTATTTCCGAAACTAGTCGTGTAAAATTAAATTGTTTTCAGGGTACTTCCATGTTTTATTGTTTATTCTAATAATTTAACAAGTAACCCTTTGTAGTGAACTCATCATTTTAAAGAAACTATTGATATATTTCCTTTGGAACGCAACTTTGACAATTTTACTTTGGAAAACTAGTTAATGCCCAAAGATGCCAAACATGTGAAAATCTGTTAAAAACAACCCAATATTGCTAAAACCGTAGCCAATCTACCTCGTGCGAAGTGTTGCTTGGACGGGAGGCTACAGTTGCACCTGACTACATTTTTGAACTTATCTCGATTGTTCTTCAACTGACCTTCACCTCCTTTCTTTGAAGTTAGTTGTTGACGATGATAGAATTTCTGAGGTTGAAATATTATTATGGACGTTTTCCATCGTTCTTTGTACACAAAAGAGCACGACGGTGGGCACATGACACCACAACCAACCATGCAGTCAGTCGGTGGGCAGCAGACACTAGCCTTGGATGAGTTTGGTGTATCTAAGTGTTTGTGTTCCTTAACATTCTTTTGCATGTTGTATTGTTTTCTGGGCTGGTTTTTTATATAAAATATGACATTTTGAGACTAGCCTTACCTAGCCTATAATAAATTAATATTGAAATTTTTTTAGATGTGTCATGTCATTTTGCAGTATGATGAGTATTGTTCACAACTTGTACCGAAACTTTTCCAGTGCATGATTTCAAACATGGATGTGAACTTTGATCAAGAACGGAAAAAGTTCACTTTCGGTACTAGTTATGGAATATACTTGTACTATTGTAGAATGTCTGGGAATTGAATTTACATATTCTGAATCATGGCAGAGATTTAGAGATTCTCACAGTACGGAGCACAACTCAAGTGAAACTGCAGTGTGAAGCCTCCATTTTGTTTAACATGTTGATAACAATTTATAACAATGCGTTTAGTTAAACCGTACAAGTATATTGACCCACAAGATTGTGGTTTTTATAACCACAAAAGAAAAAGAACGCGATTCAGAAACTACTACGATATATTTACAACCATTTTGACAGACCCTACTTTAATTTATATTATTGCAATTTTGAAATCTCAGACACAGTATTCTAAGAGTTTATATCATTCATGTTACAGTTCAACAGAATACATATATGCTGGTACGTTTGCCATTATTTATAGATTATGTTGATCTACATAAAACGGGATTTCGACGGTGATTTATAAATTTGAGTCCTGAGAACTGGAAGGAGAGAGACTTTGATTTGTTTGCCACTCTTTATCGGAAAATGAGATCAACATCGGAATACATTTGAATGGATTGAATTACCCCATCTAAAGGAAGTCAACAACGGAATAAGGAAAATGAATCTCACAGTAAAGTTTAATCAGGATAATGGACCTAAGACCTTTCTTGTTTGTCAAGTTTATGTTGTTAGTTACGTGTAAGCCTAAAAAGAGTTGCGTATATAACTTGAAATGCTTTTAAAATAATACACGTTTAACTTTTTACTTACAAAAACCCCTTGAACGTTTTCTGTTGAACATTATTTAGTTTTTGAAGAAAGAACATATTAAATTGACTGGTACATAATATAAACAAAATGTAAAAAGTGCTTTTAAGAGCAATTTAAGAACAACTATTAAAATACTGCAACCATTAAAATAACAGTGTGAGCATGCACTATGAGTTATTAAAATTATTACTTTTATTCACGTATAGGTTCAGTTGAAGTACGTTAACGCCGCCCTAGTTTGGCATTTTTTACAGTGCTCAGACTTGCTTCATCCTTTAGCGTGAGCTTTTCTCTTTCATCAGTCCAAGCTACTCCTTCCTTCTGACCAACTTCCCAATCAAACACTTTTGTCTAAATGTATTTCCATCAACAGCGACCGCATGTTTGATAATTGCTGAAATAAAATCTTCCTCAATTCAAAAATGTGCTTTGCTAGTCTAGAAGGCTGTATATTAGATTTATAAGGCCGCAGGACTTCAATTTTCGTTTGTAAGTGTATTCCTCTATTTGTTAATTAATACGAAGGCTCTTGTTTGCGGTTCAGATTTGATTGGGGCCAATTTTCCTTTTTCACAACAATTTCCTTTCGGTTTTTATTTTTTATTTAACTTAAATGAAGACATGCACATAGTGCACCTAATGTGGCATGTACTAAAGAAATACACATTGAAAAACAGACAGGCAGTTGATAGACTTATCACTTGTTTTGGTTACTCAATAGAGAAGATGGTCTTGGTCTGGTCGCAACAGCTGAAGTACTACTACACCCTATCCCAGCCAAGAACAAGTCTAGCAGTTTTGCATGACGTTTCTTAAACGTCTTTAAAATAAATTCGGTTAAATCTCAGATACAAACAGGACGAACGTTGCTGGTTGGTAGTTACATAAACTACTACAGTTGAATTAATATAGCAAGAGCAAGGTAATATTGATATATTAGCCAAATTTGAGACCATTCTTCTAATATTCACCAACTTATACAGAATTGTACACTCACAATGGGTGTGTATCTCGCAAACTTGACAACTTTCATATAAAGTCGTAAATAGAAAAGGTGCGATAATTTAGGCCCATTTCATAAAAACATTATAAGGATTTTTCGCGCATCCGTTAGTTAGCTATAATGAAAATCTATTTTTCGACCGCCTTCTCCAGTAGTTAGCTTTATTAATACAGAAAATCTAGTTTTTGAAAACGACCGTACCATATCGTCTCACTAATACCTTCGAAGAGAAATAATCAATACTCCACTATTTCAGTAGTAAACATGGAGTTTTGCTTGAATGCTTAGTTGACTAATCCTCTTAAGAAAATGTTTTGTTGACTACAAAATGGTCATTACATGTGATATTCCCGCCCTTTAAATGACCTAAAAAGATGGTAGCATAAAATATTTCGGCAAGGATTTGTTTAAAATGGGGGTTTTAGACACCTTATTTTGCCTAAGAGGTTGTTATTTTGTCTTTAACTTTGCGAGTAATCCAACATCGTGCAGACTAAAGCAAGAAACTGGGTTGGTCCGCGATTTCATGCAGAAGCGTAGAAAAACTTGTGCCTAGTTTTGATAAAAGTTCCGTTTTTGATCGTGAATATGTCAAAGTATATAGTTAAAAATGTGTCTTTGATATATAATAATAAAACAAGGTTCCTACTAGTAACGTAAATATTTACACTTGCTTTATATAACTTGAATTGATAACCCTCTTACATTATCTTTCAAAGAACTCACCGAGGAAGTTGCTATCGGCGTCAACCACACTTAGTAGAGTCAGTATCCAGAAGAGGTGCATGACGCTGACGACCCCGGAGTCACCCCGACCGCATGCCTCGAGCCGCACTCATACACTGGCTGAGTCTCACTCACACACTCTCGTGAGCCGCACTTGGCTCACCCGGCCAACCTCCGCGCCAAGAATGTCTACGCTACTCACGCACGCCGCATTCTACAATTGTTTTCACTTTCAATCATACCACTATTGTTCCTCCACTCAGCTGGTAACATCTGATTTGTACCACGTGTAATCAGGCCTTTGATGATTAATTCCTCAGTTGCGTTGCTGATACAGGATTAGGTTTCGTATTTAGGCAAGCTTTGTGACGGTAACGCTCTGTTGGCTGGGTTGGAGCATGTTTGTAATTACTTATCATTTCAACAGCATGTGCCAGCGGGATTGTTTGAACTAGAGTTTCCACTCGGTGGCGCGTATTGTTGGTCTATTTATAAGACAACCTGTATTCCCCAGAACTGGAAGATAGCAGGAAATTCGAACCATCCGAGTGATCAAAAATAACAAAGCTCATACGTTTTTCAATACAACAAGGAGTTATTGAGCACTTCAAATGATTTATGTTGTGCTTATAATTAACTAATAAAGACAGGAGTGTAATAGATTTTCTTTTAATAGCACAGGAATTCGCTAGTAAGTCAAATCTTCATCATTTAAATTTATATCACAAATAATGGACGTTATTAGAAGAGTTGATAACTTTTGTTCGCAAAAAGTAGCAAAACAGGTTTAACTGAATACATTTTTATGTAAAAGCAACGCAACTTGTGAAAGATTAAAATATTTATTAGGAGAAGGAAAGTTGATAACAATTTTTTATGTTCTAGAAATTTCTATGTTTGAGGTACGTTCCAGAAATATAACGTACATATGCTCTACTTGTTGCAGTCAAATACGTCTAAATCAAATAAATACCGAAACAAGATGATTTTAAGGAATCTCTTTCAAAGGTCTAATCACTAGAACAAACAAGAAAAGACCTGATTTCCCAACCACAGTTGA
The DNA here is from genome assembly GCA_018831715.1 of Matsumurasca onukii. Taxonomy (NCBI): domain Eukaryota; kingdom Metazoa; phylum Arthropoda; class Insecta; order Hemiptera; family Cicadellidae; genus Matsumurasca; species Matsumurasca onukii. The sequence goes on along the minus strand of CM032059.1, from coordinate 34,128,041 downwards.
ACAGCTCGAACACCTCACTAAAAGGTCATAGAACTCAGTTATGGCAGCAAATAAGGAATTGAGAGACGATAATAAAATCTAAGTGTTAGTACAACAATAGCACAGATGTCCACAACACACCTGGGTGCACTGCTCATATTTGGCCTGAGGCCAGTAGCCAGCCAACCAGACCGCAGTGCATTGTCTACGGAAATAGACGCCCTCTCGCTTGTTTACGCTTGATTTTTATAGTAGAGACGTCCTCGCAGATGTTTCTTTTAAAATTAGCGCCCAGCTTGCGAGATGCTCCCGGAGTTCTCAGCGTTGATGAGGCTCAGGTGTAATTTTTTATTTTTCGGTGGGTGTTTAATTGGTATTCCATAAACGAGGTTTGGTCGTTTGCTGGTGCTTCCAAAGATAACTTCATCCCATTGTATTATACCATTTCCTTTTAAGGGCCGTTACAAAAACACAGTTTGCTTTCAGTAAAATTACAGTAAAGTATTAATCAATAAACACGTTGATAATATTTTTATTTGATTTTTTGACTTCCCACTTAAAAATGTACCTATTTTTGACCTCTTAAATGTCTCATCATTTTGACCGTAAGGCCATACCGATGGTCAAGACCCAACTACAGTAAGATACACGAGACCCACATGTATAGAGATTCTTAACTTTCTACTATCTTTTTAAAGTTAGAGCGTTCTAAATTTTAAATACCCTGCCAAGCCTATCCTGAAAATTTAAAAATGTCAAACCCATTTTCAATTTTCATTTAATCATGTGCTTTGAAAGAATCGAGCAAAACCCAGGATACAACAATGCACAAAAACTCAAACATAACCAAATTGTGTTAAAGCGTGTCGTGTGCGTTGATCAGTTAAACTTAGAACACCTTCTGAACCGGGCCTAAGAATGATGACTGGTTAGCTCATGAAACACGGGATATAATATATGAAAATTAATATAATCATACAGTCATTTCATCGGTATTTTATACTATTTATTTTTGTATCTACCTTGTTTGATGTTTTGTAGATATTAAAAATGTACTGGTTGATCATGTTCAAAGATCGTTAGTAAACCGATAACCAATAGTGACTCAATACGAAGGTAAATTTTTCGATTTAAGTTAACAGTATCCAACATCTACATACAGCTTTGTGTTTAGGCTCTTAAACCATTCCATTGGCATTGCAATAGTGATATAAATAAATAAATGTTTTATTGCATATTGACATTTACGATAAATGTATCGCAATCGTCAAATGTTTGAGTATCTCAAATTTTCCTTGCATTTTACATCTAAATCCCATTCAAACATACAGTTTTACACTCACTCTCTCCCATACATTCGAATGTAGCCACTCTAGTCCCTATTCTGTCAGCCAATCATAAGGTCTTCCAATTGAATGCCATAAACTCGTCTGTATCATAAAATGCTTGATAAATCATAATTGCTTTAAGACGAGCTTTGAATGCCTAAGGCTCAAGGGCATTTTTGAACGAATTTGGTAGACTGTTCGACCCTATTCGTTAATTTAAAAAGTTTAATTAACCACATTTTCAAAAACTAAATTATTATTTTATGTTTTGGTTACAATTATACAAAATGTCAACGGAGACGAAGTCTCCCTCCTCACTTTAAAGGGACTTCTGGCGTAAACTATACACCACCCACACACTGATTGTCTTTAAGCTAGTTGTATTAATAACCCTTAGAGGGACAAAACAATTTAAAACACCACAGTAATGCATAGTACAGTGCATTGCTTTTTCAGATATTAAAAAAATTGATGAATGTGGTAGCTACTGTGCTGGAGAAAGAACAAGTGTACGTTGAAACACACGGTCTTTTAAGGTTACAGTTTTAAGCTACAAAAAGTTGTTTTAAGACATCTGAAGTTAAGCCGTGAATAAATGTAATATTTCACTCAGTAACTCTTTCGCCAACGCCAGCACGACTCAGAACATATAAGAATCCAACCTGAAACCAGAACTCTATCCGACCACAACAAAGTGACAGCTAGTGTACGTCAAAAACAAAATACCTGAGGTTGGGTTACTTTCTGGCACAGTTGTCTAACATATAACAATAGTAGTGCGGAACACCTGACTACGATAATTGTAATTGTAGTAACTGAGTCATTTGGCACCGCTCCTAGCTCTTGGCGCCGGCCGTCGTCTGCTAATAACAACTCAGCTGACTCTAAGTACTCATGTCAATCAACTGTACTTGTTCTGTATACGTATTGAGTACAGTGGATTCACGTCTGTCCGGACACGTTCCGGTTAACCGAAAATCCGGATGATCTAGAGTGTTAAATAAATATAAATTACGGAGTAATTTACCCACACTTATCCTACGGATTGACTTTGTGGGGAGGTTGCACAACAACAAATTGGTCTAGGATTTTTATTCTTAAAAAATGAGCAGTCAGAATAATCGTCAAATTGCGAAGAGTCGTGTAGAGAGGCATTCAAAAGTCTAAAGTGTTGACTCTACCTTGCCTCTACATTTTGGAGAAGTGTTTCTTTTTCAAATAAAAAATTAATACCATAAGAGGTACAGACGTACACTCTTATGAAACTAGAGGCAGGGACAACTACCGAACTGGGAGACACAGAACGGTAGTTCATGAACGTTTGCCTTCCCGGTCAGGAGTTCATTTCGTCAACAGTCTACCAAATTCGTTCAAAAATGCCCTTGAGCCTAAGGCATTCAAAGCTCGTGGCTATATTCGAATGCATGGGAGAGAGGGAGTGTAAAACTGTATGTTTGAATGGGATTTAGATGTAAGAATGCACGGACATTTTTTGATACCTAAACATTTGACGATTGCGATACATTTATTGTAAATGTGCAATATGCAATAAAACATTTATTTATTTATAACCAAAATACAGTAACGAATATTTTGAACTGACCCTATTTAATAGTAGACAGTAAATACGAACTTAGCATACATACGCAAACATTGTTTTAAAATACAACAATATGTAAAAAGTAACTACATTGACCTTAGTGAATGGCACTGTGTCAACACTGTGTAATTATATGTGATAATATTATAACATATATTTCGGTTTCAAACCGTCTTCAGTGAAATATAAAGTAAAATGCTTATATTTATTATTTATTTATTATTTATATTTATTTCACTGAAGACGGTTTGAAACCATTGTAAAACCTTAAGTGAATTGCTTACGTTTACTTTTTTCTAATTTTGAAGACAAAAATATTTGGACCGAACCGATTTGAACCCGGTCTGCTTGCCGAGCGGTTATGCTGTAGCGTTTTTACACATTAAGATCTATATGTGATACTAGTTATAGGAATCTTACATTTCAACCTTTTCATTTTTGCCAAGTACAATTGTTAATAAAAACTGTGTGACAATACTAGAATAAAATTAACAATAAAATGAAATGTGATAATACTAGTTGTAAGGACTTTACATTGCATAATAAATTAATAAGTACTATGACAATGCCCATTTCATGTAATACTGATGATCAAAGGCATTAAAGATTCTTGATTCTTGTGCATTGCCTTTAACCATTTTCCGTTGTTTCTTGGGAGGCATGACTAGGTCACTGTAACGTAGTGGCTTTAATTTCCTCACCCCCACTTAATATGTAAATAATAAATTGAATGAAAATAAATAGTCATAAAAAGTCAGCTTATAATGTTTTTAACCTCGTTACTTAATTTGGGTAGAATCAAAATTAATATTATGTAGGTTACACCACAACACAGATACCTGTTCCCAAGCTTATACTCTTATACAATACACCTGAGTACACAAACTGTAACTGATTTAGCTTTCATCCCACTCAGATATTCATAATGCACAGCCTTAAAAATACATGCTTTTGTCTGGAAAATGACTCTGTAGTTTTTTACCAAATGTCGTTCTGGAGATTCAGATCATCGACGTCCAGTTAAACTGATTCTACTTCAGTCGGACAAGATACCATTGTGCACGCAGGGAGTCTACAGAATTCCTTGCAGTTGCGGTTCGGTATATATTGGCGAGACTAAAATATTAATTTCAACTAGAGTCCAGAAACACATCAGACACACAAAACACGATGTTGAAAATTCGGCCATAGCAGAACATAGCTACAACGCGAAACCTGCAGTAGAATATGACAAAACCAAATTACTGGCGAAAATTTCAGATTATTACCCGAGATTCATCTGAGATACCATTGAAATAATTAAAAATGGTAATTATTTGAACAAAGAAGGCAGCATTAAACTTTCAAGAAGCTGGCAACCAGTCCTGAAGAAGTCTTTTCGATAGTATCACAGCCAATGAGAACATCGACAGTTGGCATCCCTGCTCCATTGGACGGTTGGCAGCCCTACCACCAATAGGACAGCAGACAGCAACTAGCTCAGTTTCAGCCAATCAGTGACTGAAGATGGTCTCACTCACAGTGAGAATGAAATATTTCAACCTAATTATGAAGTTTGGACGCGGTGTGAACCGGAATAGCTAGATTATACGTAGTTGTGACACTAGCCGCGAAAACCTAAGAGTTAAGGATTGTACTTTACTTAGTTTTATGACGACCTTCCCCTAGGGGGTTTAACCTTGACTGTAAACCTCCCAGGTTTAAAGTCGGGAAACAGGTCGTTATACTGTATACTTTACTCGACAATTGCTCATTAACTGGACATTTTAATCCAGCGATCATCTGTTTTAACAAATCCAACTATCACTCTTAGCAGCACCAAAGATTCATTAACTTTACTTTTTAACAAAGGAACGGTCTGAATTATATGAATAAAATAAGTGAGACAAACAAACAGTGTAGACATGTACTTGTACACACGTTAGAAGTATCACATTAGTTTTCCAAACAAATTGTTCTCAAATAATATCTTAATCAAATACTGAAAATGTAACAATATTACTACATGTAAACTACGCTATTCCTTTAAGGGTAGCGTATTCTACATTGTTATTAAATAACAACTAAAACACAAAACATGCTCTAGAGCTATGGATTCCTAGGAAGTGGTGAACAAAATTTGACGGTGAACTTTTGTTTTCAATACAACTTCATTTTCATTATTGTTAAGTCATTGCTGTATAGATCTTTATTGCACCGCGATCTAGTTTTTATTAATTTATTTGTTAGTGTATGTGACCTATGTCATTTAGCTTCAATTATTAGCTCAACATTATTGAGTTTGTATTAAACCTATATCGCATGTAATATCAACTATGTTAATCATTACATTATTTGTTTGTGTCAACTTAGTATAAACACAAATATCTACTGCGTTAGTTCTCAACTTTTGTATTTTTGTAAACTGGTGTATTACGGTTGGAGAATAAATAAACAATCGTATAGGAGTGTTTTTCTAATGAGTGGTGGCCGCTTTTGTATGATTACAATAAAACAATTATAAGGAATCTATAGCATTTAAACGGTCATAACTCTTCACAGTATTCTTTAAGTTTTAAAACAATGACACTTACGCGTGAAACCTCAACTAGAAAGCATCTGTTATTATAATGAACTCGAGTAATTATTCTCGAAATGGAAACTGCAATGGTACTCAGCAACATTTGCAATTATCATTGCATGCAGCAAGCGGTGGTAGTTAATTAAGAAACATGTGTTGGAGATCGTGCCCCGCATGTTGAATGCACTGCGCTGTACAGTGTACATCCGGAGCACCGAGGCAACCTTTTTTATTATTATTTCACATCCCGTATCAAATGTAAATCTCAAGAACTCTTTGACGTATTGTGGTGTTAAATACCAAAAAGTCTCTTTCAAATTACCAAAAGAATTAGGGAAATTAATGGCAAGTTTAAATAAAACATAGTGTTACGAACACCGAGGGTCATGGAATCAAAACTAGTTGCTCTTAGGGGTAAATAAAAGTCAAGTTAAACATTACTTTGGTGCAAAAATTATTGAAAATGTTCAGTCACATCATAATGGATTGGACACTTAAAAAATGTATACACTTGAAATAGCTGGCACTGTCTTTTACAAACTATCAAAACAATAGTTAAAATTTAAACTACTGTTTTAATTAAATAATATGTTTAATTTTATACATTTGCTTTTACCTGAAATCTAATAAGTTTCTCTCTGAAAAGTGAGTAATACATTTTTAGAAGATGAAATGCCAACTAAAAATTTCATTTGGTTTTAATAGTTTGCAAAAGTTGTTGCCAACTATTTGAAGTGTATAACACATTAATTATGTCTTTACCATTTTAGGCCAGATATTATTCAGATTTCATTTTGGGTATTATTTTACGGAACGCTCTGTATTTTATTTTTTGAATCCAAGAATTACGTTTAAACCAAGATAAACTTTCTTTAAAATATTTCACATGGCTATTCTTTCAAAAATCGTTCTGACGTTATTTTTGTTTTAATTATTTAAATATTCCAATTAAATAATATATTTTTAAACACCAACGTAGGTTTGTTGTGCGCTATTTTGTAGATACCAAAAATACACACTTTAATTGTCACTTTAAATCAGGGCTCTAAGCTCTGATTTTGAGAATATCTTGAAAACCATTAATTTCAAGATATTCTCAAAATACCTCATTTCTGGCTATTTTTCTCGTGTGTTAGTTGTATCTCAAACCCTCAGTTATTATTTGTTTGCCCAAGAGGAAGCATAACATGAAGAGGAATAATAGACAACTATTATGGTAGTTTTATTTAACAAAACCATATAAAACTAGTATGTTTATTTTAACATCTAGATTTAAAAGCAGGATCTCACAAGAAAAATAAGAAATGTGAAAGAGCTTTTTATAGAATACCTTAGTTTTGCAGGAAGATGTTCAAAGTTACAAACAAAGGACTAACATCGCACAAATTGACATCTTTACCTTGTTTTCAACACCTGAGGAAATCGCATTTCTCCAGACTTTATTACAGTCACATTTCCTTGCCTCATTCTTGATGTAAATGACGACTCTTTGTCTCTTCTCGTGACGAAAAATGCTTTGAACTTTTGCAGTCTAAGAATATTTAAGTTGGAGATTCTATGAAACGTGTTTAATAATTCCGTTGGAATGTTTGTGACCAAAATTCATTGTTGTGATTCTTAATTTAAAAAATGTCCTTTGTATTTTTCTCAAAATTAAATCGGGTTTTTGCATTCAAGGCATTTTCACTTTACCGTTTAGTTTATATATAAAAACTCAGTTTCCTTAGTTTATTTGTAATTTTGTCGGCATCAACCCAAAAGGCTTTCTAAGATTTTATAGTACATAGACTATTATAATGTAGAAGTCTATTATAATATCCATTATAATATAATTTAAACTACTGTTATAATGTCAACAGTAAACTAGTGGCGCACCTACTAGCATCAATCCGCAACTACACAGAAACTTACATTCGGTTGCGTACAAGCATTTAGTTAAATATCTATTATGTAATAGATATTTTAATTCATATTCATGTGTTTGGCCACAGTACTTTTATGTCGTACTTATCGGTACAAATAATTTTATAAAGTGATAATTAAGATGGATTTTAAGTATATTTTGAGAAGTGCTTACAGGAAAATATGAAATCAGTTCATTGAATAAAATAGCCAAATACGGCTGACAAAAGAGCTGTGTGTATTACAACGGAATTGGTAGTGGATGTACAATTACTACAGACCGACATGTACTCTTTGATAAATGGTAAAAATGCTCAAAACCTGGAGTGTTTGAACTTTTAACCCTACTGAACCTTTCTTTATAATCCAGGCCAAATGGTGATTAAGCCTAATTGCTATTGGAATACTTACGAGATGAGCTCAAGGACCTTCACTAACAGCTATTTTAGAATGATACGTTTTTAAAGGGTTTTCTGTAAGAAAAGGGTTCAATTTTAAATGAAGACAATCAGATCCATGATTAGGAAAAGAGTCACGTAGCGGTTTAGTGAGCACTTTCTGCTGTAAACATTGTGTTTATTTGGAATCACTGCTTGGATTGCATAGTAATGAAGTCCCGCTAGTTTGTGCTCAACAGTTTCATTTAATTTAGTCCCATATTTTCAGGACAACCTGAAAATAGTCGAAACAACGCACAATTGTTACTAAAAGTTGACAATCAGATTTGAGTGGTACACAGAAAGTCCTCTGTCAATGCTGTGCAGTTGTTCGTTTAAGAAACATGGCGGTGCAGACGTTCACTGTGTTCAAAACGACGTAGTTTTCAAACGGTCATATTTGAGTAAGAAAGTCTGAAATTAAGGGTAATACGGCCTAACTTTCGATAACAAGTAGATGTTTTAAATTATTTTTCATTTTTGATCACCACGCACTTAAAAAGAGTAACCATATGGCAGAGCTTAACTAAAGACACCAAAATAAAACAACCAAATTGACTTCTAAGTGCATTTATGATTTTATTGAATTTTAATTTAACAATTGTTTCTAAAATATAAGTTTGACGACGAAACTGTTTTGAGAACTGGAAACCCTTGAAAGAAAAAAAGGCAATTGTTCAAAGTCGAAGCTAGGATTCAAAGCTTCTAGCTACTCAAAGATGTGTAATATTTGTACGCCCACCGACTTCGTTAATTGGCCAGATACAACTAAGGAGTTTTAAAGAACAATTAAGCACCCTTAAGGATACCATACTTTGCATTAGTTTACATACTTAAGTTAGGTTTATAGACATGTAAAAGTGTTCGTATACTTATAATTATAAAAAAAAACGAAATATTTAATTTAACGTGGTTTAGTACGACACGTTTTTAAGCTAAATTATCTAGCCCCATATGACTTTGCAACCGGCATAAGAAATGTGCGTTGACAAAACCTTCACTAAAGGACTTAAAGAAATTTAAAGTGATTACAAATAAATTCATATAAACCAATGTTATAACTTTCCATTTAAATAAAAAAGCTTTAAATAACAATAACAACAAATGACTTTATTGATACATTTGTCCAAAGGTGTTGTTAGGGCTTTAAAGTACTCTCTACCATCACTTAACCTTAAGATTAACAAAATAATAATTAACACATTGATAATATTACGAGGGTCATCCAGAAAATAAAGAATGTGCCAAAGGTCAAGTAAAAAATAAATATATCAACACAAAACTTTATACAAATGCATAGAACTTTCCTCTACATTTCTACGCAAACGCCATGGATTTCAAGACACTGGTTTTAACGTGGGACCAGTTTTTTTATAACCATGTGCTACTCATTTGCCGCCAAAAACATGAGCCAGGATTTCTTAGCTTCTTTAAGTTCCTTATAGTTAGCAAACTGTTTTTTACCAAAAAAATGGGAATAAGTGATAATCACTCGGCACCAAGACAGGGCTGTAGTGTTTTCTATTCTTGGCATAAATTAGACATGGATTAAGCCCTTTCGATCCCAAAAAACAGTTGCCGTGACTTTTCGAGTGTTTAAATTTCACACTTTACATTTGGCGGGGTTTTCAATTATCGATACCATTATTAATCACTGTGGACACGAGACGCGTAATCACACAGCAACGAACTTACACTAAAACTGAAGAGGAAGCATGTAGCTAGCAGCTGCACGCGCGCTCGTAGTTGTGAGGGGTGTGCGCGGTGCGTGATGCGCAATCGTTCTTTACTTTCTGGATGACCCTCGTACAAAACAAAAATATAAAAAAAGTTGAAACTAAAAAAAAAAAAAAATTAGGTTTTAAGCAAGAAGTTGTTAAGCACAAAACACACAGCCCCTAAGATCTCACTCACTATGATCCCGTATGAAGAAAGTTTCAATTACATTCCCAAACCGAGCACGGTTGTCAATTTCTCTAATGTCATCACTGAGATTATTCCACAGCCGACAAGAAGAGGTAACAGTGAAAGCTTTATTGTAAACATTTGGTCTATGAGGGGGAATTGATAATAACGATTGTTCATGGCGTGTATTTCGGTGTTGACTATTGTTAATAAATTTGGAACTTTCGAACAGATAAACCGGAGTTTTAGACAAAATAATTGAGTGTAAAATACAATACGTATGTAATGTTCTGAGTTATTTTAATTTTAAAATTGCCAAATCATTGAAATATTGAGTTATATGTTCATCAAAATGTAAGTTTAATATAATCGAATATAATAATTTTGAGCACAAAGTCACAGTAGTTAAAGTGGCAGTACAAGAGTTATAACTCCTAACGTTTAGAGATAAAAAAGTTGAAACCCGCTTGAATATTAAATATTGGCTTATATGATTTTAAACTTTTTCAGTTCAATATTAGATTTTCTTCAAAATTATACAGATTTATTAAAACGAAAAGTTACTATCGATAGCTCTTTAGACGTAACAAACACACGTCGATTTAATTTTGAAAATAACTATCCGCTAGGTACATAGAATTATCACACATAGTCTACTACACTATTGCAGTTTTCATTTTTACAACCTCCTAATTTTTACAAGTTCAACAATTGAAAATGTTGTTTTCAAATCATACGATGGTTATTGCGGTAGTGGTTGTTGGAAGATGGGTTGTTAGTAAGGTAATTAACTTGGCCTATTAAATCAATGGTTATTCAGCCTCTAATTGACCAACAAAAATAACTGGGCTTCGCAAACTCACTCAATCGATTATTAAACGTACAGTTTAGGTAAATGGTAAATCTTGTCGAGGGTAGGTTCAGAAAGATAGGTTTCGTGATTTCTAGCTTTTGTTCAATAATACTATGATTACTAGCAGTTTCATGTGAAGTTTTTACCATGTCTCGTTAATTTAAATAAAGCTCAAAACCTATTAAGAAGTTAACTTTTGTAACCTACATAATATTAATTTTGATTCAGCCCAAATTAAGTATCAAGGTTCAAACATTATAGTCTGACTTTTCAATTCATTTATTTATTTTCATTCCTTTTAACTATTTACAAATTAAGTGGGGGAGAGGAAATTAAAGAAATTGAACACTTTGGTTTTGAACATTTTAAATAAATAGATACATTTTACTCACTAATGTAGGTACACAGACTTATTTTTCATAGGTCTCTTCCGTATCTTCTTTCTTCTTAAAACTTAATAATTTTGATTTAAAAAGAGAGTGTCATTTCGCTCTGTACTTATACTCGTATTATGTTTGCAAGGCCACGCCTACAACCAACCACAGAACAGTTCTAGAAAATTCCGACCAATCAGCTGAGCGCCTTCAAAGAGGTTTCTAGCAATATGGTTGATACTCGTACTGTACATGTTATCATGCAATTAGATATCATTTCCAGAATTGTCTATACGGATTGCCTTTGCTTTCTGTTTTGAATTACTGTACACATTTCTACATTTTAATTAAACTTTCTACTAACTAAAATACTACCTTCTTATAAATAATAAAATAAAACATATTTTATAAATATATATATTTTAATTTTAAAATGTGTATGAATTAACTAATCCATATTATCATTACGTTACACTTTGAACACACGTTGTACATAGGTAAACTCTCTTCGTACAAGAATTTAGTGATCTTAAAGGGCGTTATTGTTATTGTTGTTACAAGTGTTAACTCTTAGGGAAGGCTTTCGAACAATAACATAGATCCTTTAATATGATATAACTAGTTTTTAATAAACCAAGTTATAACATTATAATCGTGTATAGAGTGTACGAATACATACATAACATTTAGGATATAAACTTATTATTTGTATGGTCAAAACCACATCTGGCATAAAACCTGGTTAACACTATCAAAGTATAGTATCAAGCGTAATATAAAAAGTATAGTATAGTTTAAAAGTTAAAAGTTTTGACTTGTTAACTTCCTAAGTAAGTTTAAATAAAACGAACAATTTATCCTAAATCCTTTTACTGTGTGTTATATAATCTTTATAGTTTGAAACTGTATATCTTCATACGCATTGCTAGTTTGATCCATCATAAACAAATTAAGCTCAGTGGAGTAAATAAAAAGAGACTTTACGAAAACGAGTATTTTAGCTTAGGTCTACCTCATTTAGGAACTACAACCATTTACATTCCCTAAGATTTCAGGATCTGTCACGTAGCTCTTAAAATGCAAATGAGTATCTTTCCTTGAATAAGCCAACATCGTAAATTTGCAGCAGCTTTTCTTCTGCCGCTGTCGCTTGTTGTTTAAAACTCCAAAGAATGAACTTTGGATATTGTATTTTAAATTTCTAAAATCTAACCTAGTTCTCCAGAATGAGGAACAAAGGGATATACCCTACTAGGTTTTAGAACGCTTTAGCAAAATTTTTTAAAACATATAGCAGATGGTAAATTAGTTTTATCATCAAATTATTTATTCGGAAATTTAAAACGATTTTAATGAACGGACATTTAAATACAGGGTTATTACAAATGATGTTCCTGATTTTGATTATAAATTTTACTGGGTAAAATTGTTCTTAGATAATTTCAATTGGTACCATTAGAAAGAAAAACACACTGGTTATTTACACTGGTTTGGGTACGTATTTGCTGTTTTTTAAGTCAACTGTTGTAGGTGTTGTTTAATGCTTGAATTTAAAGACAATAAAGCTTGTTAAGTGCTGATTATCACATTAACCAATATTTTATTAGAGTCCAACCACTTTTTAGTGCCAGGTTTAGTAAAAATCCTCTTAATAACCACTATATTCACTAGTAGTAATTGAATTTTAAAACAAATGGCCGCATTAGTAAAAGATGTTACTAATGGCTGCCTGGAACTGGATTCGGACCATCATTCAGACCTCCGCGCCCAATCCAGCCCCAGGCAGCCATTAGTAACATCTTTTTACTAATGCGGCCATTTGTTTTAAAATTCAATTACTACTAGTGAATAGAGTGGTTACTTAAAAGATTTTCATCAAACCTGGCACTAAAAAGTGGTTGGACACCAATCAAATGTTGGTTAATGCGATAATCCAGAACTTAACAAGCTTTATTGTCTTCAAATTCAAGCATTACACAACATCTACAACAGTTGAATAAAAGACAGGAAATACGTACCCAAACCAGTGTAAATAAACCTTTTTGAGTTTTTCTTTCCAATGGTGCCAATTAAAATTGTCTAAGAGCAGTTTTACCTAGTAAAATTTATAATCAAAATCTGGAACATCATTTGTAATAACCCTGTATATCTCATAAGTATGAAAGCGAATATTTACAAATTCACACAAATATGGCCTTAGATGAGGTATAGTATTATAAAATGTAAAAATTGTCTAATTGTCAAGCCAACAGAAGGTTCACCATAATACAAGCCAACAGAACGTGTGTATACTGTACAGTACGTTCAAAGTTCAGTTTTAGAACTTGGGTGAAGTTTACCAGTACGCTTAATAACACTAGTTTTCAGAACTCTCGAGCATATAACAGTTATTTTAGCGTTTCCTTTCCGTATAAATGCTGCAATATACAAGGGGTCGGTGAACTCTCTGGACATACTTTGAAGACATGTTCCTTAGGTCAAAACAATAATATTTTACCATTTAAACAGGGGTCCCCGGCGTTTCGTTGCCCGTCTGTATGTGCGGATGTGTTTTTTTACTAAAGTAATTATGACAACAAAAATAATGAACCGATTTCCACAAAGTTTTGTTTAAAAATTTGAAACGCCGTTTACTGAGTAAGAAATAATAGTTATTTAATTATCAAACTTCAAAATTGTGACCTTAAAACATCTTCAAAATTAAACAACTCAAATCGAGTATTTTTACCACAAATTATTAATAACACCTATTTCTAGTATATTTAATTCCCTTTCTAAGAATGTATCGAGTGTGAAAGTCGAAAGTGAAATAACAAAGTTATTGTTATTTCTGCTTACCGGCCTACGCCCACCATGCTCAATACATTAAACAATATTTACATATGAAAATCGTATTCACGAGTATCTACCAAAACAGAGCAATTTAATTTTTTAATCATGCAAGATGTTCAAAATGACGATATTCGAAACGGTAGCATAACCGGAAACGTCTAACCATTGATTGTAGAGACGTCCATATGAATTTCATAAACTCCAAAATCAAAATAATGTAGCCATTTGTATCATTGTTGTGTAAGCTAGCTGGGGTAACGCATAGCGGGATTGGCCGGTAAAACAGAAATAACAATTTCCTTTTTATTTCCTATTTAATATTCACAATCAATACTTTTTTGAAAGGGAATTAAATACCCTAAAAATAGACGTTTATAGTAAATTTTGGTAAAAGTACTAGTAAGGTTATGAGTTTTTTAATAATGAAAATTTTAAACGGTTGCTATTTTGAGTTTTGATAATCAAATTATATAATTATTGTTTCCTGATTAGTCAATAACATTTTCAATATTTGACCAAAGGTTAGTAAAAATTAGTGCCGTAGTTTTATTGTCATAATAATTTTAGCTTAGCGACTATGCTGACCTCTACACCATCCGGCCGAACTATTTATGCCTTCAAATTTAGAGAAGTACCCTAAATCTGTATGCTTATCAGAAACATGTGATTGTCCATAGTGACTTTAAATCAACCAGCTGGAAATATTACAAACACAATTTAAATACTCTAACATTTAAATATTATATTACAAAATATTTTACCTAGGGTGTTTTTTCTGTTTAGTTTTCATATTACTTAGAATGTTAATACTATGTCAAAACTGTGATTAATTGAATTTTGTTTTATTCTTGGAATTTAATTTTAAGCTAAAGACATTTTACAGCTGTTGGGCTAATACATAAAGTTACATTTTGTAGTAATCTGTACACATAAATAATTTTTTCGCTGACACTGTTGAAAAAATAGATAAGCGTACTTTGTTGGCCGATTAGCTAAGGACTGCTTAGTAATGCTCACTAAGAAGCCTGGTTGCAATACTTTAACGTACAACAGTAGCGTATGGAGTGAAGCCATGAGGACGTATTTCGGTAGGTTGGAAATTGTTGTATCCACGGAGTATCAGAGAAAAGTAATTGGAAAACAGTTGAGCCAATTGGTTGAATGGTGGAGGTTTCTTGCTCGTTAGTTCCTGTCCAAGGTAACGGTCCAGTCCTCAGTTACATCTCAGACATTTGTATCGACCAGAACCAATCTTCTAAGCTCTTGGAGATCTTTATAAAGAGTTTTTCTAACAATTAATTGACTCAACAACCGGGTGAACTTTCAGTTTTAAAGTATTTAGTGTGGAATTGTGACGTTGTATTATATCTTTATGATATAATAATAACTAGTATACACGAGTTTAACATTAATACTTAAATTTTACTTTAGTGGATTCGTAGTTATCACGATTTGTTATTTAAGTCAGGATGGTTGTTTAAGTCTAAGAATAAGTAGTCAACTGATAACATAACAATTACATAACACTGTCTTCTAACTTCCCAAGCTGAACACAAAGGTGATTGAAGGAGCTGAGGACAAGACACTTGAAGGTACAAACTTGGTTCGACGGATAAGTGGGATAATTTGATTACTCAACTAAACTCACTAACTTACTCAGCATTCAACTACAAGTAAGTTTTGCTTGTTAACATACATTGTGTCCTTTGAGTTCAATGGCGCCAACAGTTTGACAATACAATGTTGACAACGCACGTTTAGTGTACAACTTGTACTGATATACTAATGTGGGAGGTTTCCTAACTGAGAATTTGGTACTGTTGTAGCTGTGAAATGCGGTGTTTGATTAGGAGCTACCGTTTTTAATGTATTCAAACTTACAAAAAGCATTACTAGTTGAAAATATACATAGTTTGTTTGTATATTTTTAGGAATTATCTGAGGAAAAAAGAATTATTCACTCCGTTAGCATTGTAAAAACGAGATGTGGGCTCATGAAATATACTAAGCCAGACTAATTGAAAGCGAAGCCTAATCTAACCTGAGAACTCGTGCTATTAAGGGCGTCCCCGCTTAATTCGATACTTTGATTTGAAACACCGATTACTCCTAGAGGTATTTTAAGATGAATATGGGTTGAAAGCGAACCCAACAAAATCAACGTTCATTCACTTCAGTTTGCGACAGACAGACTCAGCTTATAGTCCAACTGTCATGTTGGATGAAACTGAGATCACAGAGGTCTACCAATGAAATTCCTTGAATACTTCTAGATAGAGGGTTGACATGGATAATCATATAGACCATGTCTGTTCCAGTTATCTTCAGGTATTTATGCCTTGAGGAAATTGTCCGAATACTGCCCAACTCAGGTACTGATGACGGCATATTACGGACTTCATCTTGCACCTCTCTACGGATTGGTGCTATGGGGAAGTTGTTCAAACGCAAACATTTCAAGAGTTTTCATTTTGCAAAAACGAGCCGTCCGAACAATTGCAAAGTTACAAAGAAGAGAGTCGTAGACCAGCATTCAAAAATCTGAAACTGTTGACACTACCCTGCCTCTACATCCTACAAACCTGTCTTTTCTTCAAAGAAAAATGCGACCAGCTAAGAGGGAGTGATATTCACTGTATGAAACGAGAGGCAGGATAACTACCGGACTGCCCAACACAGAACGGTAGTTATTTGCCATCCCCTGGAGCTCAACTTGTCAACAGACTACCAAATTCGATTAAAGTGCCCCAATGCCCAAGGCATTTAAAACTCGCCTCAAAAACGTTTTGGTCGCAGAAGCATTCTACAGCAAAACGAGTTTATGGCACACACTTGGGAGACCATACATTAATTGATTTACCGACGGGGTGCAGAGGGATAATTCGAATGAATGGAGAGAGTGCATGTATAAACTGTAAGTCTGAAAGGTTCTCGATGTATGAATGGAAAATTTTAGTGTAGATAACTCCTGACGATTGCTATACATTTTTATAATGTTCTTGCAATAAAATATTTATTTATTTATTTATTTATTTATTTAGGTAAGTGTGATGAGTGTTTGGTGGATCGTGAGGTGCAATCTTGTTACAAACTAGGGCCGACTGTTCCCCTGATTGGGTCAATAATTAACAGCCCAACGACTAAATGAATGGACAAACGGCTTAACGTGACTGCCGAACCATGGGGATTGGCCGTCATTAAAAGGTTGTTACAGCGGCGCCGAGAATTGAGCCCAGAATTGTTAATGATTCAGATTTTAAAATCTGTTTTATTTTGAGAATTGTGAAAGGCATATCAGGGACAAAATCTTGTAAGATTCTTTTAAGAACTTTACGCTAGATATGCACAAATAAAAAAGAACAGGCATTATATCCACATGTATGTTTATTTAAGTAATTTAATTAGTGAACTGCGAACCGATCTAACTGGGTTTCTCATGAATTTAATGTCTGTTGACAGTAGAGTAAAAGTTTGATTAATACGCTATTAAAAATTTGCAATGTAAAGAAATTACTAGTAATTTTCAAAAATTAAGAAAACAAATATAAACATTTTTAAAAGAACACTTATTGAAAATATTTTTTTTAAAGAGACATGGGAATATTTGTATTATTTCTTAAGTTGAGTGGGAAAAGGATTTCAGCCTTTCCAGCCTTATTTTAGTATAATGTTCTTACATAACGTATTTCAATAATATATTTGCAGTATCTACTGTAGTTCCTGACAACTTTATAAAATAATACTATAAAATGAATATGTAATACACTCCAACAGTAAAAGTTTTAAAACAAGTGATAAAACATCATTAAGATTATACCAAAACACTAGTGTAGTTTGTGCTACGCTTGGCCTTTTTTACTTATGTGAAATACTCGTAATTAGAACGAAAAACTATATATGCCGCATTAAAACAAATAAAGTGTGTATAACTTTCAGTTGTCATTAACGTTTAAATTATTTTAATTGAATAAAGCATTTGCAACACACTGCAGGTATATTATTGGCAACGTTTCGTTTAAGCTAGTCCAATCAAAATAAATATGGAAAAACCTCAATTTTGTTACTGTATTCTCGTTCAATCTATCTTTTCAAAAATTTTTAGCATGCACTATTTATAATATCGAGACGGTTGACAATAGAGAATGACGTTCGGTTTTGAAACAGGATGACTACAAAATCTACAAGAAAGAGTCACGTCAGTTCGACAGATTAATGAAATATTTACTGTTGCACAATATAAACAATCTTGAGCAGTATGAACACGCTTGAATATTAAACAAATCGAACACATTTTCCCACTAAATCTGGTAGAAAGTGAAGCAAAGACTGTTGAAATTAAGTGGAAGGCCCTTACTTAGTATTCAGGTCTTGTTTTTACTCCAAATACGCAGTGTTTTCAGCAGTGAGTGCTTACCGACCTTTCGTGATCTTTTTTGTAATCAGCGATCTGATTCAGTCACCATTGTGCCTCGTACTTTACCTATTGGAGTTTTGTATCTCAACTATCAACTACTAAACTACTACCCTGTTGATTATTTAATTTAAACTTTCAACAGGCACGCGTTTATAACATTACTGTATTAAACTTTCGTGTAGTTTCACCCTTTGTTTTCTTCGTTTTATTGCACTCCTTAGTAGTTGACATTTAATCTCTTAAACAACTATTTTCAAATTATTTCAAAAAAACTAACTCTCAGACAACAAACGACACAAACTAACCAAGCCTGATCCTGTTTGATAACTTAACATGGATTAAACGTGCATAAAACAATAAATACGGAGTCTTAACTAATTCTTTGTTTGAAGCTTACTGTTGACGATGGGATAATTTACGGGTTTGAAATATTGTTGTGAAATTGTTAATCTTTAGTAAACTAGAAACACTGACGCTTTCGGATCTGAAATAGTAGTCTAATTATGGAAAATGTCCGCAATGATTTTAAGACCCAGTCTAAGCTAACAAAGGTAAAACTTTTGTATGGTGAATGGCTGACATTAGAGTCCTTTCTTCCACTCAAACTAGATCTTTACCTAGCGTTACTGGACAGTAGCTTTACCCAAATTATCGGTAACTAAAGCAAGCAATCCCGTGGAATATTCGGGTTTCGTATTATTTCGTAAAGTACATAAAAGCGCACAATTGACATTTTCCTTCAACTGCAAAGCAATATTTATTGAAAATCACAAGGTTGACTGTCAAAAGGTAGGCCTAAACATCGTTAAAGCTAGGAACATTTATATACTTGTAATTGTATTTATAAATTGTCTCATAATACCAAAAATTTCAAAAGTAGATTCCTTTGCTTAAAGTAAAGAAAAATTTACACTAGGTTTGCCTGTTTATCAAATATCAGTAATTGTGTCAACTTTTATTACCTCACCGCTTAATACATTCTTTTGAGACAAGGCATTTTGTATCTGGTCAAGGCTCTCAGAAAATACACTTTTTTGGTACGGTATTTCCTAATCGTTGAAAAGGCTTTATTTTAAACTGCGGAAGCAGTTATTAGCGTTATTTTACTAATATTTTTATCCAAAATAACGTATTAAAATAATTATGGAAAGCCCGTTAAGAAATAATTAACTTTGAAAGGGATACTATTTCTATGCTATATTTTGTGCTATTTATTCAGCTGGAATGCGTGTAGTTTTGGTAAACAAAATAATTTTTCTAGAAAATATCGTCAAGTTGTGGCCTGTGGGAGCGTATGACTTATTGGTTTTAGGTTCCAAATTTTAGGTAAATGCATTAAAATGCAAAAGAAAACCCACAAAGTTAAAACGAGACATAAGATTATGTCTAGTAATATTTTCGTTAAATGTCTGAGCTACAAACATATGTTTTATATATTTAAAAAATGGATTGTATCGCAATCGTCGTGGGGCCGTATTTAAATTTGAAGAAAAAGATACATGTTTCCAACATACACTAGTACTCCGGGATTTGAAAGGACTGGTTATGTAAAATAGCATGGTTATATTATATTTGTGAACGAAAATAAAATAGCTAACATAAGAAATATACCTATGAACGAGTTGAAGATTATAAAAGTAGGTTTGTAAAAAATCGGATAAGCTGGTCCAGAGGTATGAAAAATCAAAGAGTATTTCTCCCGACAGATATCAGTTTGAGGACCACGTTTTATTTCTGATTTCGTTTTTGTTTGTACACAAACCTCCTATTTCGAAAACCTGGCCACTTATAGGGAATGCCTATGAAGAATGATGATTTCCAAAGTAGTCGAGATTCCTTTGTATCATATTTCAAAGACAGGTTATCGCATACATTTTATGGCTATAAAGAAGATCAAGTGCTTATTCTCCTTACAAAACACCAAAGAATGCGCTCTGTCAGCAGCAAAGTGAAGCTCGTGGCAGAATTGGCAGGCTCTACCATTCTATAAACTATCTTCTACTGAGTTCTCTCTATAAACTAAATACAACCATGCAATATTCCTAAATAAAGGTTTTGGAAGAACACAGTGTATCAGTTAGCTACAAAACAGCGGCACAGTGTTTCGAAATTATACTTTAGGTTACGTACATTAATATAACTTAATTTAATGACCAACTGTTTAAAGAGTGATAATGTAACCATAGTAAGACCTATTATAGATTTTAATTTGGATAGACGATAAATAGGCTATTTATTACTAAAGAAATTTGAAGACAAAATGTGTTGATTGAACCGGGTCCACATATAGTTATACTGTACCTATATAACCCTTCGGCGAAAGGACTTTATTGATGATGTAGATAAAACTAATATTATTCGTCACGTTTGGATATTCTATTCTTATTTGTTTTTTGTTGTTGTTGGGAGGATGTCAGAGTTTGAAATACTACTGCGGACGTTTTCTATCGTTATTGAACAAGAAGAAAACGACGGAGTTCGACCCCAACTTCAGATGAAAACATATAACTACAAAATAACAGTAGAAGGTGAGTTATTCTAAAGTGAAATCAACGTAAGATTGTCTGACTGGTCAGTTTACGCTGATTACTTTAAACAAGCTCTATTTCAAATGTGTGTTATATTTTAGGTTATTTTTCACCTAAAGACATGATCAGATCCCAAAACTTCGCGTTCTTCTTGTTTACTTACCATGAAAAGTAATGTTACTACATACTGTTTAAAACTCAAAAATTGTCTCCTTCATAATAATTAAAAGTAAAGATAATTTTAAAAAGAGTTTTTTCCTTTGTGTGTGTTTTTTTAAAGAGATCAGTGAGTGGGTCGAAATACAAAAGCTTTTTACAAACTGTTTATTTTCGAATTGTATGAAAATGTATACATCCAAATATTAGTAACGTGATGGAACGTCTGGATTTAGTTCTTATTTCAATAAACTTGATTAAGATTTTAAACTTACTTTGTTCAGACAGCACTTTGTAAATTTTGATGAATTAACTAAGAGCTGCATCCTGAAAGTCTGAACACCAACAATTCAAACTTATCCACGCTCGACAAAACATATTTAATTCAACCCTCGGGATTCAATATAAAACCTGAGGACGGCTCAGTTATCCTGTGACGGAGATTATCTCCAAGCAGACGAAACACAATTAAAAGCAGACAATGCAATTTCATTCTTTCTCAAGCTGAGTCCATCACCAGTGCTCAAATTATTTACTTGCTACGACATTCCTTTACTTAGTGGTGTGTGTGTCACAAACAATATTGAAGTAGTTAATTATAACAATTACTTCATCATTGCTATTCCATGTGTAAACAAGTATTAGATTGTTTACTTAATTTGGGCTAAATTATAACTCAATAAAAATTCTTTGTATTATGTCGAGCCTGCACAAATGCCTAGTATATGTGTTTTTTTTCTTTTCCACTCAACAATACTTTTAAGGATTATATGATTTAGTTTAATGAGTTAGATGTTGTAATTATAGTATTAAAACCTTAAAAACTCTTTAGAAAAATATTTGTAAAGTAGAGTTTATCAAAGAGGACATTTTAATTACTGTGCTTGTATTTGTATTCCATATTTGTAAGCCTTCTATAGTAAATTAATTTGTATTTTTGTTACTGTTTAAAATTGGAAATACTCGTACATTTATTTTGACTTGACAAACTTTCCAGTTTGAATGGAAGCTTTATTTTGTATTTACAAATTAGGAAATATATTAGACAGTCAGAAAGGTAAGTTCCATTAGCAATAGTAGTATAAATTAATCAAACTGTGTATTCATTAGACTAAGTGTACGAACAATATAAGATAAAATGGTAGTAGTGATTTAGTGGTTTCTATGGGACATTTTTCGTGTTTTGCCTTGTGTGTTATTGTACAATATCTCTTTGTAATGAACATAAAGTACGTTGATATTTTACAATACTCAAGAGGAACCTGAGAGAGTTGAGAACTGACTGCGAGTGGCAGGTGAAACCAACAATGCCAACCCTTTCTCTCGCACACTCTCAAATCAAACTTTACACGCTATGTTCTTCTTCTCTTCCTACGCATACACCATATCTTCCAAGTTCTATATTTCTAAGCTAAATCTTGCACATAACCTCAAGTAACCCTGTGCCATGAACGAAAATGTTATTTTGTGAAAAAACACATAATTTGATTGATTGAAGGCCTCATTCTTATAACTTTATTCTCTATGGCGTCAAATCTACAAATTTTTTGTGGTAGAACAAATTACACTGTCGTTTTCGGGCTGATTCGTAGCCTAAGAGTAGGCGTTTTGGGGGTTTGTGACTTCTTCAGTAACGAATATTGTTTAATGTATTAAACCAAAAATGCCAAAATAAGCCTGTCTTTATTATTACAAGTTAACAGAGGAAAGGTAACTAACTATTTTTCAGTTCTCAATAATTCAGAAATTTCATGTAAAGTTAAATAATTATGACGAAGCCGTTCACGTTGATTATGGAAAAGCTTACAGTTTTTATAGATATTCCTGTTGCACCTACAGAAGAAAAATTGCTAAACAGCGAAAGTATTGTATTTTGTACCAAGCCAGCTCGTTTACAATAACCAACTTGTTTATGCATGCTAAGGTAAAATGATTATACGGAACGGTTTTATGGGACATGTGAATACTGTATAACAAGATTCCAAAGCTCAGTCGACAAAGTAAACCTATATGACTTGGCTGCTTCACAAGTTGCTTAGCGAAATGATGATTAAAGACCAAAACTTTCGACAGGTGCCAAATAACAGACAAGAGTGTTTCACAGTATTCTACGTCTTTAGTTCAAGTATCTGTAAGAATTTTTTTACATCACAAAATATATTTACTCTTGAAACACTAATCTATAAAATAAAGAGGGTTTGTGTGTTTATTCTTCATGACTACGAATAGGTTCTAATAGCTGTTTTCTTACTGAAATATACGGTGGATTAAATTGAGCGTTACAGTTCGAAAACGATTTAAACTGTAACGACTTTTACTGTAGGAAAACGATTTAATTTCAAATGATTAGGTCTGACTGTAATACGAGTAAATCCATAAAAATTGTTAAAACTAAAACTGCTTATGAATTTTTTTACAGGAAGCGCCTTATACTGAGGTTAATGGGTTCAAATCACTGAATTTTAAACGTTAATTCAGGGAGTTAATAGTTTTAAATGTACCGGGTTTCCAAAAAGTCCTTGACGGATAAAAAAAAGTAAATTACTACAGGTTTCCGCTGGTAATAGTAGATGTTTTATACATCATTAAACAGTTGATTTCTGAAAGGTTTACTTACTTAGGTAGATTGGTAGCATTTGTATTCTAATTCATTTGCTGATTAAACAACAAATACTGATTCATTATCAAATTTTCAAAATGACAACAAAACAAGAAAAAGTTCAACATTTTCTTTGGTTTCATGAATCCAACTCCCCAATAACAGTTCAAAGACTTTTCAGAAGACGATTTAGAAGAGATCCACCAGCCATTATACCACCAAAAGTAGTTTTTCAACATGGAGGGGCGCCACCGCATTGGTCGACACAAGTTAAGAGACTATCCAGACGAAACCTTTCCCAACCACTGGATTGGCCGTGGTGGACCAACATCCTGGCCTCCCCGCTCACCTGACATCACACCCTTGGACTTTTTCTTTTGGAGTTACATAAAAGATATTGTGTATGCTTCTCCTATTCCAGACATGCTAACTCTAAGTACAATAATCACTGAATCAATGTCGACAGTAACAAGAGACATGTTATCGAACATTTGGAGAAACATAGAATATCGCCTTGATCTTCTTCGGGCCACCAACGAGGCGCACTTGGAGGTCTGCTGATAATGTTTTATATGTAAATAAAAGTTTATTCATCATTTTATCATGTAAATAAAAGTGCAAATATCTGACATCATTAACTTTCATTTTATAACATTTTTAATCCGTCAAGTACTTTGTGGACACCCGTACTTACTTTTATGATAATTTAGATTTGAAATATTAAAAATACCAGATTGTTTATTATTTATGCTATACTCGTACACGTCAATATTATGGATATACAGCGTGTTTATCAAAGGGTGTCACACGCTTTGGGGATACGTTATTAGAACAAAATAAAAAAGTCCGGTATACATTTTTTTTTCAAAACGCTTTGTTGACCAGATATGCGGAAATCTTTTACTATTCATTTTCCAAACACTTATAGGGTTTGGCTCAAACCTAATATAAATTTGTATCTCAATGAGACCATCTATAGAAAAATTATTAGCATGATCTAATTTACGAGTACTTTCTTAAAATGATGGCTATTTCATGATGGTATATTTAAGGTAAAAATGTAGATAGTTGTTTTCAGCTAGAGTTTCCCATCACAATGCATATTGTAAACTTAGGTTGGTATTTTGTATTATTGTAATAGAAGCATTTATGATTGTGTCTTTTGACACGTTGTGTGAACGTCAATGGAAGCTTCATAAGTCACTGATGATGTTAAGCCGTTGGTCCTTGTATTTCCATTGGTCACTGGGCTATTAATTAATGACCCATTCTAAAGAAGAGTTGGCCTTAGTTTGTAACAAGACTACACCTTATAACTAATTACTACCACTCGTCACACTCATCCTTCACCACATATTTGCCTTAAAATACCGTCATGAGAGTGGTCGGCATCTCTAATAGTGATCTAAAGTGTTGTTCGTAAATAAGAGTACACCATACCGTGCTGAGATCATATTATAAGCCTATAGCCTTACATATAAAGAGCGAGCTCGATGGCGGGCTTATTGGTTTAGCAGGTTTCCTTTCCCGCCAAGATCTCTTGTATCTCTCTCTACTCTTGCCTTTTGCTTTATTTTGAGGAACATTTGTTTTTTTTATTTTCACTTACAACGACTGTGTGAAACTAATCAATAAACCAATTGTATATTAAACATAGCTGTACGAAATAGTTAGTTTTAGTATAATACTGACATAATAAAATACAAACTTTTAAGTACCCTGAATTTACTTTTTAAGAAGACACATCTTATGTTTCGAGGTTGACCTCATCATCTAGTGCATAGTAAGGTCTATATTGGTTGTAAAGAATGTAAATAAAAGAAATAATTTAATGGAAATCATTGTTCCTGGTTTATGATGCGTTTTCACCCTAAACAAAACTTTTAGGTTGTTTGTTGATGCTCGTTATTTCTTCATACGCAGTACCATAAAATGTCCGTCGCTCCGTTCTTGATTGGCGACCTAAACGTGTTCAACCTATTGCGCAGATAAATAGGTGTAAATCAAAAAATGGTATTACTATGTATCCGAAATCTAACGAGTTGCACCCTGCTGTAAAGCTCTTCCCCTCTTAAACTAAAAAGATTTAATGTTGATTTTATATTGCAATCAAAATTGTTAGCCGCAGTTGATTTATTTTGCCAAAAGTCTTAAGCTGTTAATAAAAAACGGAACGAGAGAAACTCGGAGGTTTTATGGTTTTGTATTTTTATGCCTTAAAATAATGTGGGGATGTCAAACCACGGGGCCTCACTGATAACTATTTTGGATTTAAGCCTGGAAATCCCATTTTGGGCTGGGGGGGGAGGCAAAACCCTCGATTACGTAAAAAAGTATTAAATATTCCCTAAAGAAATTTGACAAAGCGCGTTTGAAAACTTCCATCCACTCAAATGTTAAGGTGGAAGGAATACTTTTAAAACACTTGGTGTTAAAATGATTTATCAACCAGGGGCCAGTTATACTAGCGATGCACACTTTACTTTACGTGAAAACTGTTTTCCTTTCTATCGTTGAAAATTGAGAACGTTGCTTCAAAGACCTCATTTACATACATATTGATGCGGCAAGCGACTTTTCAAGGAAAAACTGAACTGGAAAATACACTTATTTTTTAAGGAAACCTTAAGCAACTGACTATTTAACATCAATGATAGACATTTGGACGTAGACAACAAGAGACGGTCGAGGTAGCAAGGCGCAGGCGGATCAGCTAATCGAGGTTTGTTGTGTAGCTTGTTCTCCACTTTCAGATAATGTTATGCCTACCTATGTAATGTTGTGATATTGGTGGATTTGAACCCATAGCTTAGCAAAGCTGTTTTGAATCCAAACACTGAATAGTGAAATTAAGTAAGAGCTCAACTTACATTTGTCCAGCTATACATCCGTAGTCGTTTTATTGCCGATGCGTTTCGAGAATTATCTCATCTTCATGGGCTATCTACTCTCTTCATCACCATGGTAACACGACACACTAAAGTACATTTACGTGTCACCATGGTGATGAAGAGAGTAGATAGCCCATGAAGATGAGATAATTCTTGAAACGCGTCGGCAATAAAACGACTACGTATCACAAATGTATGATACACGACACACTAAAGTACATTTACGTGTCACCATGGTGATGAAGAGAGTAGATAGCCCATGAAGATGAGATAATTCTTGAAACGTGTCGGCAATAAAACGACTACGGATGTATCGCTGGACAAATGTAAGTTGATTTCAAAAACATCCCAGAAACCAATTATAATCATAAGTAAGAGCTATTTGAAATCCCTTGTTTATAATTACCTGGAGGTCTTGCAAAAAGTTCTTCTTAATTTTTGCCATTTAACAAAGTGTTTTAACTTTAAATAAGGGGTGAAACCGGAATTATTTATTTCTTTATTATATGGTTCTTCTAAATAGGAGTAGTATAAATTGGATATAGTTTGTTCTGAGTTTATTTTAAAATTCTAGTTTAAGATTTATTTCTCAATACTGTTTCAGCATAACAAAAAGTAACGTAAACGCTCGTATCAAAAATGTCTTTGCGATCCTCGCTAAATTAACGTCCTCGGTCACGAAACACACGTTAAACGCTTGTATCAAAAGGCTTAACTTTAGAATTTAGTGATGAAATATACCATATTGACTCGTTATCCTCCTAGACTACAAAATCCTCAGTTCATTGCAGGCTTAGCTGGGCTGGAATAATGGCTTTAAAAACTTGTAATTAAATACCCTTGGTACTCTTTGTGTTCATTACTAGGGAACCAATGTTCTTTGAGGTGATGTCGGTTTTTTAGGTTTTTATTTTGTTGAACCATGGGATTCACCTTGTTTGAGTTGATTTTGAGTCCTTAAAGTAAACCTGAATAAATGTACCAAAGTGCATTGAAACCCTTTTACCCGTTCAAATGTTAAAGAGTTGGGGTCAGTAGATGGTAGTAAGACACTGCGTGTATTGTCCCTCATAATGTGTTTATCTACTCTAGCTAAAAACTATAATAACATATTCATTTACTGTTGTTTACAATAAGAACTGTGTGACAAAAAAAGAGGATTAACTGGTGTGACAAAAGAGTCAGTTTGGCAGAATCAATACATATTTACAATATATTTACACAATCTTTTAAAAGGGTTTTGTGAATTTTGATTCCGTGTTCGAGAACAAAATATGTTACATTTTATGTTCTCGTACAATATTGAAGACCGAAATGTGAATCAATTACGCAAATCCACTCAGGAAGGATTAACGTTCTAAAAATGGCAATCAGTTTAAGCTCTTTAAGAGCATTTAATCGTTTCTTCTTTGCTTTAAATTGAAACGTTGCTAAATTAAACCAATAAAAATACTTGTTTCGATTGTGGTTAGCCTAAAAACTAATAGACATGCTACTATATTTCATCAACTATTTCCTAAAATAAAACCTTTAACCAGAAAGACATTTTTCAATTTAGTTGAAATATTATTAATTCACATAAGATAAAATTAAGTAACATACATAGCAGCAAACATCTCGTGAAATGATGCCTGGTTAGACTAAACAACCGAGTTCACAATCTGCCAATAATTTGCTCGTTTGTAACAAACAAAAACGAAGAGGTACACACACTACAGTTGGTAGTGAAATTGTGTGAGATTTTGTTTTGTTTTCAAACATTTGTTTTGACATTGAACAGTTTTTAATTTAATAAATATCTAAATACTACTCTAAATCTCTGTTATGTGTTAACATAACAAGTCTACGGAAACATCTGCTGTCCCTGCAGTACAAAGTCATCAAAATTATATTTATCATCCTAGAAAGTAAGAGATTACTCAAAAGATTTTGATTCGAGGGAAATAAAATGTAGCACGACATCCATTATATGTTTATAAAGCTGTGATACAAAAGCTTTTATTAGGGAATGAAGTTTTCTCAAGTTTTCTTTCATGTTAAATCAATCCAAAATTGTCGACCTGAAGTCACATTCTTCTCCTACCACGAAAACTCGGTTTCGATACATTCTTTCCAAACTTATATTAAATAACTTCTTCAGAAGAAACTTTCCGTCAACCTCTTGTCGTGGGCTTATCTGTTTCTTTTTCACTTTTGAGAAAGCTTTCTCAATGAATATTATTCAATGTTGTTTTTCCGCTCGCTATATCTGTATTATAAATAATATACTTTTTAAACGTATTTTATGATTAAATACAATAATGATTTAAAATATAAGGAAGAACATCAAAGTTTTATAATATGGAGATTCAAAGAATACACCCCGTCAACTCTTTTAAGTGGCAAAGTAAATTATTTACCATAAAGGTACCTGAGCATGTTGAGTCTCCAAGGGTTTTAACTAAACATGATAGTATTAGTTGCATACTACTTACAGAACTTGCTTCTTACTTCTGGAACTGACTGGCTTTTTGGAAATTCAAGAACGTAAAATATCTTATGTCGAATGGGCAGCCATCTTGTTGGTAATTAAGAGCGGAAATTACTTCTCAGTACATGTAAACAAAACTTTGGAACTTCTTCTTTTCAACCATATGTAAATTAGTCATGAAGCACTCATACTACAAAAGTTACAGAAGAATGAAAGGAAAACATTCTTTTTGAATAACCCTGTATTATGATAGCGAAGCATCGCTTTATTGGCAACTTTTGCCGACGCCTTTCTTACATTTTAGTCGATACAGAAAATTACCAGCAATACATCATATCAACACTTCGGCTTGACGCAAGTCTTGGTGGAGTTGCCAACTCTTCCTTTCAATTTACTTGACTTCTAGCTCAACGTTGAAATTTTCTGCTTTCTTAGTACTCTTCAGTATCTAAAGATTTACAGTAAAAAGGTTCACACATAGTTCTTCTAAATGTATTAAACAATATCTTACTGTAACTATCAGTATATATAGTGTTATGTTTATAAAGTATTCAATGTATAAGCCAGTAAAATTAATATTTAATCTTAAATTGTGTGAAACTTTAAACGGTTAATACGTAACTTTGAACTTCTCAAATATTAAAAAAATTGCTTTTTGCGGGTTGCTGGCTAGATTATATTACCAGCTGTAAATTTGAGAAACGTTTAGAGTAAATACATTTTTAAATTATAACACATAAGCCAACACGCTAACGGTTATTCATAGCCTAAAGATTCTTAAATAGATAAAGTTATTATTTATTTCAAATTTAAAAGTCAACGGTTTTGGAGTAGGCTATACACATTTTAATGTTTTACAGTTGGACAGCAAGTATAATGACTTTACCTCAATTATAACATACAACTCCAACGTACCCATTAACTTTTCACGTAGATAACTGCAAATTAATTACTTTGATCCAAATAGCTACAAACCAACTACAAATGGTAAGCATACACTATATCACTATATCACTTTTGAGATGCCGACCACTCTCATGAGGGTATTTTAAGGCAAATATGTGGTGAAGGATGAGTTTGATGAGTGGTAGTAATGAGTTATGAGGTGTAGTCTTGTTACAAACTAAGGCCGACTCTTCCTTAGAATGGGCCATTCATTAATAACCCAACGACCAACGAAAATACAGGTACCAACGGCTTAACGTGACTTCCGAACCACGCAGGTGAAGGTCTGATATGTCTAAACGATGGTGGGAGTTGATGAGGGTATTATCAGATGATCACTAAACTATCTGAGCCGCTTTAGACCTATATCATCCTCAAAACCTGACGTCCATGAAGCTGGATTACAGGACCACGCTACGAGTCCCAGTCAAACACAGTAACATAACAGTGTCTAACACCTAACAGTAACAATGTATAAGCGCTATTTACACGAGCTCTGTACGTTGTTAACTAGCTACCGTTGTTTGCAGGTACTGTGTAGATGTACAGTTTAGATGGAGATATTATAAACCTCTGGACAGCGGTGTTTTTGGTTACCAGACCAAGGAATGTGGGCTTGTATTGTGGCAACAGTGTTGGACGATCTCTACTCTATCTCTTTGTTACATTGTTTTACTGCATCAGAGTTTCAAGCTCTTTTCAACAGAATCCAGTATACTGGGTGCTCCGTATTGTTCATAACTAATTAATTAATATAAATGTATTCACTGTATAAATGTATTCTCTTTGTTTTAGTTGCTGTTTGTAGCATAAAGCAATACAGTATAAAGTGTTTTCTTCTGTTTATACATTAACTACTTTATATTACTTCCACTGCTTCCAGCTAGCCAGCCAGTCAGTCGGTGATTAGCTGTCCCTGGCCGAGGATGGTTCTAATTTTCTTATTGCTTTTAGTTTCTTTACTTGTCAGTCATTTTAATATTTGAAAAGGTTTGTTCACACAGGGCTGCTTGTAATATTAGTAAAGAACAAAAGACAATAAAGTACCCTTTATCATATTTTACTACCCACACTACCGGTTTCGGGACTTAGCCCATCATTATAGGTGTTTAGGCTAATACAAATATTTTAAACAATCAAACATTGTGTTTAAAATATTTGTATTCGCCCAAACACCTAGGATGATGGGCTGAGTCCCGAAACCGGTAGTTAGGGACATACATTTTCTTGCA
Source organism: Matsumurasca onukii (assembly GCA_018831715.1). Classification (NCBI taxonomy): domain Eukaryota; kingdom Metazoa; phylum Arthropoda; class Insecta; order Hemiptera; family Cicadellidae; genus Matsumurasca; species Matsumurasca onukii. The sequence continues at coordinate 34,097,036 of CM032059.1, read as the reverse complement.
TGTTGTTTTGCTCTTTAAGCTAGTTGTGTCAAAATTAAATTTGTTTAATTTGAGTTAAGGTAAACGTATGTAGTTTGGTGGAGGTGACTAGTCACCTTACGCTGACAACCTTAGGCTAGCTCATGTTCTAAAGTTTTGTGTAGTGTATTAGGTCCCTTTTCACCTGAAGACGTTGTAATCGTCTTGTTCACTAAAAAACTATGAGCAACATCCCACAATAATATTTCAACATCATTATAGGTTAATAATTTTTAATCAATTTGTTTCTCGTTTGTGGTTTAACACACTAAATTGAGTTTCCAGATAAAAGAAATACCAAAACAAATTACAAATCAACAGATTAACGTTTTGCAACGCATAACAGATACGTGTTTTGTATGATGTTTGGGACTTTTGAAGTGTTGGTACTAATAAAGTTTAAGTTTTCCAATCATTACAGCGTTGACGTTTTTCAGCATCTATTGCACAACCTCAAGAGAAAATATTATTAATTACTTTTGCATGAAATCCTGGCCCAGAGTTGGGTTCTCCATTTCATGCACTAATTTGAAGTATGTGATTTAAACATCTTGTTACTATCAAAAGACTAAAAATAATTAATCGGCGTTATATAGTGAGAAGTGATATGTTGCGTATTTACAAGTTATTCCATTTCTTTATGATTAATTCATACTTTCCTAGTTCTTCCTACTGAGCCTGTTATTATCAAAACAAAATACTAACAAGCTGTGTAGTGAGACGATAAAAAAGTCTTCTCGTCGATTATGATATTCATATTTTAAACACTAATATATTATTTTAATAATACACACCGGACCGTGATGACTAAGTTTTGATTAGAAAGATAGACGATGAACGAAAATATTAATGCAATCGCAGAGGAAATAAAAAAGCCCTTATGAAAATCAATGTACGCGGCTTCAGAAGTGCACGAAAAATCATTACGTAAAAACTAACCGATTAAATTTTACAGAACGAGATGTTTTTAAAAACATTATTGCACACATAACTCAACTCTCTTGTCACTTGAAACAGAACTGTTCAAAGGACATCTTTAATGTTTACAGCTTGATATAAAGGGTGTCCAATATACTGTGGAATGCGGTGAATTTATTAGTTTAATATGGCCGAGCATTAGTCTCCCACCATTGTGCTCGTGGAGCACTCCGGGACTCGGCAGGTTTATAAATTCCACACTTTTGTTTTTCACGCATCAGTTTAATTGTTTTCATATACTTTCCAGAAAAGCATATATTTGCCAAGTTAGCTTACACTAAAATTATCAGTCTTGTTGAGCTGGGCCAGCGTTTTGTACATGCAGTACTATGATGTGAAAAATGAGACTTTAACATCATTGAACAATAATTAAGCATAACTTTGTTGTCTTCTGATACCAAACTCAATATACAGTTGAAAAGCCGTCGTTAAAGTAGGGGTGCATATTGACTTACTGACATTGTGACTTGAGTTATAAACTAACTTTAAGTTACTTTTGAACTCGCCATTTCAGTTATAGTTTTTATTTATACTTAAAAGGGTCGTACTCCCAATGTTTAACATTGAACAGTTCAATGTCTTCTTAAAATACAACGACTAAAATTTACATTTACTTTTAAGGAATGAGAAGAAAGTGACGATGCAAAGGGTGGAATTACAAAAACACCACAGCTACAAATAGCTTTTTTTTAGTGTAAAACTTTCAAATGAAAGATCAATATGTTTTTGGGGCAGATTGCACTCCGGTTTCCTGTTATGTTTTGGCTTTTTAAGAAGGACCAGCTGAGAGAGAGTGAGTTTACAGTTCTTCAAGAACATTGAACCCCCAATTTAAAGGTGAAATGACTATTGCCTTAGATTCATCATGATTTGACGTGACATGATTTTAAACGTTGATACATAAAGTAAGTTTTGAAATGATAGCTGCGTTTTTCGAAGTTGTTTGAAAGCAATACAAGAAGCTTTTTGCAAAGTCGACGTGAGGTTTTGTAGTTCACACTTGTTCAAAAACATTCAGTTGTTGCTGTAGCTACTCGTACATCGTCATTTTTGCGGCTGGACTGCATATCACTAAATCACTAAAACATACCCTTGACATCTTCCAGTCGACAAATGATGAACGTTTGAAACGACACGATTAAACTCGAAATCTATCTGTATAAAAATATAAACTCTAATATTAAAATATAAACGTGAAAACATATTTCAAAACGTAGTTAAAAAGTAAATGTAACAGAAGTTCAAACAAAAGAACAAAGTTGTTGAATAAGGCAGGAAATGGCTGCAAGGTGTTCTTAGAGCAGAAGTGAATGATGATAAAGTTTTAAGTGCTACATAGTCACAAGTTGGGCGATGTTTTAACTTTCAAACTGCTCCGACATACATGCTTGGCCATTGCAGTCACTGTCATACATCATACACAAACTATATCATCGGTTCGTTCATTTCAATATATATCAGATTGTATGTATTGTTGCAGTGATATAGTGGTTTTGCATTCACAATTTGACGTTATTGTAAAATAATCGCAATCAAGGTTTCTAGCAAAGATCAAAGAGTGTTTATTGTTGAAGAATACTTAAGAACGAGATCATTTTCTTTTATTAAGAGACATTTGGTATCAAATTTAAAGGTGTTAGTATTCCAAAGAAAAATAAAATTAACAAATGTGTTAAACAGTTTGACGAAACATGCTCTGTAGGGAACAGAAAACAACAGAAAGCGGACTGTACTGAACGAAGAAGTGATAGAGGGTTAGTTTAGATAATTTTCCTATACAGTTTTAAGAATGTTTAAAGACCAAAACAAAATAGCCTACACAAACTTGATCTCAAACGCCTCTTGACAAAATAAATGTGCTTGCTCTTAAGTGTTGTACAACAATAAACCTCTTAGATCTTTGCTAAAAACCATGACTGCGTTTGTTTTACAATAACAAGTAGTTAGACAATCAAAACCACTATATCTTTGCAACAGTACATACCATCTGATAGATATTGAATAGATTAAAATTATAATACAATTTATGGCCTTGTAGCGCTCGTAAAAAATTAAGGGTTTGTTTAGATAATTTTCCTATAAAGTTTTAAGAATGTTTAAAGACCAAAACAAAATAGCCTCCTAACGTTTGCAAACTTGATCTCAAACGCCTCTTGACAAAATAAATGTGCTTGCTCTTAAGTGTTCTACAACAATAAACCTCTTAGATCTTTGCTAAAAACCATGACTGCGTTTGTTTTACAATAACAAGTAATTAGACAATCAAAAACACTTTATTTTTGCAACAGTACATACCATCTGATAGATATTGAAGTGATTAAAATTATAATACAATTTATGGCCATATAGCGCTCGTAAAAATTACTTACTATATTGTTTGAAAATTGGGTTGCGTTTTATGTATTTTGTTAATCAAGACAAGCATTTTCAGAAATGTGATGTGGAAAATACTCATAGAGTCGTACTAAGTACGGTACATTGATAAACACAATAAAATCTAATGAATTTAGAGTAGTGACAATATTGCATACCTATTAAGCATAAACAAGTTTTGCTAAAATTGTTTGTTTTATCATTCTGAAATATCAATTATTAATATATTTAAATGTTAAATGTTGCTACACTAATTTTATACTTATACACTGAGTAAAAAACTGTAGGCCTATAGCTATTGCCTAGTTGCGCGTCCTGGTAACGAACCCTGCGATCAAAACCTTTTCGGGTTCACACTAAATCAACTGCTCGCCCCAATTTAAACCCAATCGCGTGATCCTACCAAGCCAACAGTGGTTTATAATAATTATTTTCATAATTATCAACTAATAATGATAAACTTGTATTTTTAAACGACGGTAAAAGTGTGTTGTACCACATAATAAAACATTTTCTTCTCTGAGCCGTAATGTTTGAAAATTTGTTCAAATTATGATTATAGTACATACATTGTCTAATCTGTCACCTTTTTCCGTTATAAAAGACAAACATGCCTTTCTTAAGATTAAAAGTATAGCTGTATACAATAACGCTTCGAAATGCCCACATTTCTAAAAATATATAAACACACGTTATATGAGTGAACTTTCCATTTATTATAACCTACCGTACCAGAGAGTGAGTTCACGTTGTGTAAGATATTGATACTCACATAAGACGGTCTAATGCTACACAACCCATACATTACTCTGTATCTAGATATGTGGCAGGATTGTCAACGTTACACCTCGAGAAAGCAGGCAGGTTTTATTGGCTTACTTGCTCCAGAGGTGTGAGATTCCTCTAACTTCATTACGTGCTGTCTCTTCTCATCTCGTTCTTCTTTTATTGTACATACAAAATACCCTGAGTACTCAAAATAGAGTAAAAATAGTTTTACATACAATCGAAGGTATTGTCAGCATAGTTCTATATAAACTACGGTAACTACTGTACGTAATGTCATGAATTTCTTGATTACATCGATAATATTCACGTCAAAGTAAAATATAGCTAATGCGTAACCACATGCACTACAGGGAATCCTGGCAAACTTCCTTTCATGGAAAATAAATTATCTAAACAATGGGTTTTAGCTAGAAACTGCATTTATGCTCAGATTTTGTTGAAAATTACAATAATCCACCACATATAAAAGGTGTCGTATAGATCAACGAGTACCGACCAGCTTAACTAAGGTGCCAACTCTGCTTGACTGATAGCAAGAGAAAGAGATGAATTATTGCAGTTTAAGAATATGAACTTGTCAATTACAACTGTGTAGTCGTACATTAAAAGCAGATTGTCATTTCAGTGCTGAAAACATGAACACTCTACTCTTCAACTCATGTATCGTATTCATAATATGGTAAGAAGTCAAATTATTATGGACTAGCTGAGAGTACCTGCGCTTCGCCTCGGGAATTCGTTAACATAGCTGTGTGTATACTTTAAGAAAGATGCAAATCAAAAGTAAAACAAATAGTTTCCTATATTTAGAAAAATAATTTAGTTTGCCTGTTTGTTCACCATCTTCTCCTTTCCTGTAAAACAGCCTCATTTCTACATGCCGCCCGGCCCTATGCTAGGCCATTCTGCTAGTATTGGCGGCAATTCGAGCCTCCCGTTCATCCAGTGTCTCTTATGTCTAAATTATTATGGACAATCTTGGTCCTTGTTTAAATAGTACGACGAATAAAACGCTCGTAACTATTATATAATAAAACTAAATTATGTTGGTGTAAGAAACGAGTTCCAAGTAACACCTTACAGCTGTCGATAACAAAACCACCATTTCGCAGCAAACTTTACCCGACTCACGCTCAAGCCATAAGTTTATGAAACTTCGTATGTAACGGGCTAACTGTTAAGAGATTAAGTCTCTTAAAATAATTACTTTTTGTCATTTAGTTTGTTGGTGGATCATTTTGACTTACGTTATGATGTGTAGTACCTATAGTAAGTACAACTAGAAGCAATTTTATTTCCTCGGGATAAAAGTGTTGTTTTTCTGATCTTTACCTCATAAAGATGATAAGTATCATTTTGCCGATCTTTATGTTGCATAATTATTAGCGATTCCAATCATAAAACTTTCAGTCTTACTCTGAATAATGTTACCCGTGTAACAGTTGTTTTCTATAGACGATATAAAACACACTACAGAGTTAAACAATGTACCTTTAAAATCCTTTAGAGTTTAGAAATTAAAACTTCAATAAAAATTGAATTCTAAATATTATTTAATTTATGGAAGAGGTATCGGTTATCGCTTGTCCTAAAAGTATCTTTAACCTCAGCTGAAATAAATAACTATTTTTTTAGATAAGATAGGATATTGAAAAAGATTAAAGTGGTCGAATTTAAGTGAACGACTTTTTATGTAGTGCCCGTCTGGGAGAAAGTCCTTTTCACAGAGATTTCTCACGTTCTCTCGGCATCGTGAGTAAAGTTTTCGCAAGGATTTGGGCAAATTAAGAAGATATCAATGACGACTAGAGGTCAAAAACTAGCTAGTGACACTTATCCCGATGTCATTGATAAAACATGTAAAACACATTTCGCTGTCCTGTAGTATAGAATATTGTACTCAGTTAGAAGCTAGCTACTTAGTTTGAAGCTAAAGTAAAACACTTTCCACAACTATTTTGGTACAAATCTGGCTTTATTTAGACAGTTAAAACGATTAACTTTGTCGGCCTGTAAATGTTAAGTTTAGTTCAAAGTGTATATTTCAAATTGATTGAGGATTACAGAGTGTAATATAACTGCGGGGAACTGATAAATATCCGAGTGATGAATGGATTTGGTACGACGTCGATACCTGCGTGATTTAGAGGACAGGTCGAGTTGTTTGTATCGGAAGAGGTTTATCCATTTTCAATAGGCGTGAAATACAAATAATTGTTTTACATTTGAAACAGTCAACATGTAAATTACTAAGTGAAACAGATACACAATTAGTTAGTTACTCAGAATAAGTGTCTTAAAGTATATTTCATCTTTAGGTCCTAAAGTGACACTTTTGACACGAGGTCAAGTTAACGTCCGAGGCGCACTTTCGGGCCGAATAGGTTTTGTCATAATACAAATAATACTAGGAATTAAATGTCAATAAATGTTTTAGTATTTATAACAAAACTTAAGTAAACATTGTTTTAAACTCATCAGTCTGAATTGTATTGTTTTGAAGAAACCGCTGTTACACTGATTTACTACAAGTCAGTGTTGAAAGTCAAAATAAACTCGTTCAACCAGCTGATATCCATACCACAAAAAGATCAAAACCTATTTTGGTGTAGGACAAAAACATAACATTTGTAATGAAATTTTGAGGTAAACTTGAAGGTAATAGTTAGTTACGCAAGAACCTTTAGGTGCATTTTATTGCGTTCCTTTACTGTATGCCATTACTATTTGTCTTCAGTATGCCACTAACTAGCAACAAACAGGAATGAAAATCAAACAGACGAGTAAAAACCTGCAAAGTTGTGAGCGTTATGAGCATAAACAAAGGGGAAAGCACTTTTACGGCAACACTTTTCTCTTTGGAGAAACAATGGGATGCTCATTATGCTGAGACAGGGACTAACGAGCAAAGAACACCTTCCCAGATCCTGACAACGCGGCACGATCTCGACATCAAACTTGCGAGCCTACACAAGCTTTCACACATCCACTTTGCAAGCACCAACCATCCACTTTGTACCAATCTCCTTGTAAAAACCATCTTGTGCCAACCTTCCTGTACTACCCTTTGTATAAACCACTTTTACCAACCGTCATGTAGAAGTATAAGAAAAACGAAAGGTAATTTAAACCAAACAATACGTCGCCAACTTTTATTTATTTTCAAGGTGTCTTGGAACAAACTGGAAAATCCATTTCAAGATTTTCCCCTTTGGTCAAATCAAGCATATTTCCCAATATAACGTTGGGTCCAGCGTCCTTCATTTCTCTACTAGCCACCACTATATGTTTTTAAGTAAATAATTTTTATCTAAAAATATTAACTGATTTTGTTGAAGTTTTGTAAAATTCTTCCTCTAATCAAAACCTAAAATAAAAATATGAACAAAAAAAATTTTTGTTCAAAATTGTGGTTACTTAAATGTTCAAAATTGAATAACTAGGAAACGAATAGTTTTAACGCAAATTATAAGGTATAATGAAAAAACGTAAGTTTACGAAAAACTAACGACACCAAGCTTAAAAGAGTCCGTTCGAAAACAAGTGAGATAAGAGCATTTACTACAGCACTGCTACTTGGACCATTGTGTTTGTGCGCTTTTATTAGCGGTTGACACAAAGACAAGATATCATATGATGTTACCATTGTTTCAGCATTTATTTTAGGTCAGCTGCTCAATAATAAATCAGCTGATTTGGTTTAAAAACAATGTGTTGCTTACAATAAAAAAATCAACCTGGTAACTGACTGAATTAAGTTATTATCAATTATTGTTTTGGAGAGGTATACATCCATTTTTATGTGATAAAATCAAAACTTCAAATAAGTATCCAAAAAACGTGAACTATCATAAAACAAATAAAAATAAAATACTTTAGTTATTTAGCGTAAATACGCTTAGAAACATGTTGTAACTTAAATTTTGTATACTGATTATGTGAAATAATCACATTTTTACGTACCTAACTTAAACTCAGTTAACAGGTTAAGTTGTTTTATTCTAAGCAATGTTTGTAAACAAAATCAGCTGATTATCTACAATAAATGCGTAAACCATGGTAACCTCATATAACATCTCATTTCCTGTGCCAACTGCTAATTAAAGCGCCTTAATACATTAGTCCAAGTAGCAGTGCTGTAGTCAAATGTTCATAAGTCACTTATTTTTGAACGTATTCTTTTATATTTGGTGTCGTTAATTTTGTAATCAACTCACGTTTTTTACCTCATAATTACTATTAAAGTTATTTATTCCCTAGTTATTTGAATTTGAAAACCTTATATAGCTTTTCATTTTGAACAAAAATATAGTTTTCTTGTTTAATTTTATTTAAGATTTTGGTTGGAGAAACATTTATGTGAAATTTCAACGGAACCTGACAGTTACTTCTTTATATAATTTAGTTAAAAACTCAAACTGGTGGCTAGTAGAGAAATAAAGGACTTTGGAGCCCACGTTATATTGTTAAATATGTTTGTTTTGACATAAGGAAACATCTACCAAAGCTTTCCGGTTTGTTTCAGGACACCTTGTATCAATATTTATTTATTAAGGAATAAAACGTACCCTGAACTTTCCGTTTCAGTATTATTTAATTTAACAATCTTGTATTAATCTTTATTTATAGTATAATATTTTGAACACGCATTGTTTCTAGTTATAATTTGTTAATAAAGGTGAATAGCGTCTCGTTTTGCATGGATGGTCTGGATTATTGGTTGTAAATACTTTCAGTCTAATTCAACTTAGGAAAAAGTGTAATGTATAGGCTTTCAAAGTTAAACATTGAAAAAACGTACCTATACTAAAAGTTCTTATTGAACTCAAATAACAAAACATAATAACCACTTTTTAGATGAAAAAGAACAATAAACCTAATGGCAAAACGGTTAATCCCAAGGCTTCCCAGAATAGATGGTTGTTTTGTGCCACGGGTGGATGTTTCTTGCTCGTTAGTTTCTGTCCCAGGTTAATAGCTGAGAGCCTGGACAGCGAACAAATGCCGCAATTCCTCCTAAAAGTGCTAATTTGCTTAAATTGCAATACTGAAGAGCTGTTTAATCTTTTTTAAGACTATGATGAATAGAACAACAGTAGCTCTACAACCGCCAGTACGTAACTAGGTGATAACTGGCTGTTTGGCTGTTTAGTTTGTCATGTTTTAACTTTACTCGTATTTTATTTATTTATATTTAGAGGTTTACTCCTTCTGGCAAAGATCTCTTGTAATTAGGACACAAGTTCTTTTGAAAATAACTCAATAATAATAAAACAATAATAAAATAAATTGTTGTTTGAAACTTTATAAGTGTGTAGGTGTAAGTTCACACAAAAGTATCTATAGGTTTCATTGATATTGATACATCCAAATCTGAACGTAAACAAGGGAATAGATGTAGTAGAGCTTCAAGTCCAACTATTAATAATTGTAGGGATATCTTTTAATTCAGATAATGTGTTGGCTAGGTCAAGCTAGTCAAAGTAACACCTTATACAGTAGATCTGTAATACAGAAGATATACATTTTTATTCCAGATTGTATTAAAGATCAAAATCTAGAAAATAATCTGTATTCCAACTATATAATCTAAAAACGAGTTCCAATACTATCACAGCATGAGTTTGATCTGATTGATCCGCCAACAACAAAGTTAAACACCCAATTAGGACTAAGCAAACCGTCGTCGGTGAACTTTGGTAATATCGTAAAACGGCGGCAGTGATGCCTAACATGATTCTAGTAATGTTATTTCATGCTCCTGGAGTTAACGGGATTTTCACGTGTATCCAATCAATTGATAGTGGCATACTGTTACTTCATTAAATTCTTTACTGGGAATGATACTCCTCTTGAGGTTCATCACATGTGGAACGATGCAGTATCTCTAATTTGATGGATTATTATACTACAGTAATACATTTGGATTATTTTTTACAGTACGTCTTTGTACCTGTTACTACAGTATAACAGGTAAACTTATTAACAATGAACATTGACAGTTAAAAATAAATAAGTAAATCTAAACCTGTATCAACTTCATTGAGAAATCTTTCATTTCTTCATAAGTGAATAATTATTCACTTTTTTGTGGCCAACACAATTCGTATATTAAAGTTTGTCAACGACCTATACACAAATCTTACCACGATCAAAGCAAAATTTTCAAGTCCGCAGGAATGGAAAACTTTATTTTGGTTGGTATGATACGATTACAGTTACCACTATCAAACCAAACAGTAATTTTTTGACGGTTGTTTTTGAGTTATTAAGGCTAACCCCAAATACCTTTTTGAAAGGTGGTGAATGAGCGATAAACAGTCTAATAATAAGTAAAATCCTTGTAATGTTCAACTTACAACCTAATATGACAAGAGTTTCTCATTTTGTAATAAATCGAAGGTTTATAAATTCATCTAAAATGATCTCTTGCAATAGCATTTAAACAAAACGTCAGTATGATGGAATAACAATGAGTTCATTATGGTTTTTACGTTTGAGTTATGGGTTTGTCAAACAAACATCATTTAAAGCGTCTATGTGTTTTATTTGTGTCAAACACAAAATAAGTTAACAATACAATATTAAGTTGTATTGAAAGTACTTCTGATTAGTTATACGTTCATGATTAGTTTGCTTAAACTCTAGGATACGAACTTTGGGCATCACACTTTAAAAATATGGGCAAACACAATTTGTAACTTACAAAAAATTGTGTAAAAGGTAAAGGTAAAAATTCTCTTGTTTAACAAGGCGAAGTTAGGACTACAAAGTCCTCTCTACCACTCAATCTCGACCTTTACCTAGCATCCCCGCACAGGCACATTACAAATTGTTAGTGGTGACTGCGGGGACAAAATCCGCGCCACCGGAGTAATGGCGCGCGCGATACCAGTCTGCCACGAATCCGATATTGTGTGTTTCGAGTCAAATTAAAAACTCATGTTTGAACTTCTAGGGTTTGAATGACGCATGTTTGAGTCTCCAGGGTTTGAATGACGTATGTTTGACAATCTAGGGAGTGAATGATCCGTGTTTGACTCTCCAGTGTTCATGTTTGATTCTCGAGGGAAGGAATGATACAGGTTTGACTCTAAATGGAGTGAATGATTCATTTTTTGACTCTCAAGTGTTCATGTTTGATTCTCGAGGGAGTGAGTGGTACATGTTTGACTCTCCAGTGTTCATGTTTGATTTTCGGGGAGTGAATGATTCATGTTTGACTCTACTGGGAGTGAATGATAAATGTTTGACACTCAAGTGTTTGAATGACACAGGTTTGATTCTCCAAGGTTTGGACAACACATGTTCGACTCTCCAAAGTTTAAATGGATATGGTGGTAGACAATAGCATTGTAAAGATAAAGACAATTACAGTTGTAGAATAGTACAATGGAATAGTACCGTACCTACAGGGTAACCAGCCAAGTGTCTGGAGCCACACAGTATAAGAAAGGTATTCAGTATAATGGCCGATCTAACAGTTCAATTTTCGGTACAGAATGAGTTGATAATACTGATGTTTTGATTAATTCACCAGCTACCGATGGATTATATAGCCTGTGCGGTGACCTGAACGCCGAATTAAGAACTGAGCGTTTACTGGGTTGGGGATCGAACTTGTAAACTTTGGTTTTGCATTCTTTCCTTCTATAGACTGAGCCCACTGCGTCAAAGTTAGCTCAATATGAAACTACAATTTTTGATTTTCCCCTATTAGATTTTCATCAAAAGAACACAAAATATTACCTACATGAAATGAGATTATGTAAACAGCTTACAGATCTGTACATGTGTACTCTAATGAATTACAACCGTTGGAAAGATAAATAATATCAAACAGTGGATTTGTATTGAACATATAAAATACTCTGTCGTTGATCTCTCTGAAACGGTTTCATTAGTTTCAAGGGTCTAATTAAAAGAGCGATTTCACAATTCCGATTGCTTTGTAAACCCTCATTAGGTCTCGTTTGGATTATATTGTGCTTCTATTTAAGCGCTTTGTTTCAAATTAAATACAACCAACAACTAATGTTCTTTGTTCAGTATTTTGTGGCAGTATTGAGTTTTAATCAGTTGTAATGATGTTCTATGGTATAGTTAAATCAATTTTTCATCGATTCTTGGTAATAAACGTTGAAAGAAAAATAGTTTAACATAACTAATGTATTTAAAAGATTGTTAAAATGTTTTTCTTTTAACTTATAGACTTAATTTACATATACGCTGAAGTTATAACGTTCTTTTAGTTTAACGCTTTTTTTAGTTTTTTAACTTAAGCTTACTTCTTTTGTCAATGCCGTTTTCTTTTAGTTTTTTAAAGATACTCACTTTTGGTTTGAAAGCTTAGTTCATTTCGGTTGCGAAATTTTTAGGTATGAAAGTTTACCGTTATGACCTTTTTTAAAAACATAGTTTGAATTTTTCTTTTGATAATAAATAACCTTTTTGAGCACAAACGAAAATCACAACATTCGACATTTTACTTATTATAAGATTAGCATTTTACTTCTCTTGTCAACAGCCTCAATGCGAGTGATAAACGTCATTTTCATTGCAAATAATAATATTAATATAATAAATTAACCGAAAATAAACACTGATTTGGCCTCAGCAGTCTGAAATACATATATTGCTTTGAACTAACGGCTACTACACGTACTATTATAGTGTTAAAGTTCAAAACAATATAAAAACTCATTCATACAGCTGCTGACGTCTATACCTCAAAAAGATAATTTGAATAACATTTCCTAAGGAGTAAAAATAATCAACATCAACCTTAATTTTCTCGGGAGTAAAAATGAAATTTCAGCGCGTCAATACGTGTGTTTAAAACAGGTGTTTAAGAGTAAAATGACAAACATATATTTTCTGAACTTTTTATTTAAAGGAGAAAGATTTTTTCAGATTTTTATGTTCAATAGTTTGTCCGTAATCCATCAAGAACACTAATTGCGTATACTCACTCTGTAGGTAAACAATTGTTTTTAGTAGGAATATTTCTTTCCCGACACATTTATTCCGACACATCATACTATACTCTAAAATAGCCTACTATTCGTTACTCTTGTGTCGACAAGCAGATCGCATTTACCTACCTCTTTTAACATCATCAGTACATACCTGAAATCAGAACAAAACATTAGCTTGGTCAATTACAACTACTAAATACCCGTACATAATTGAATTTGAACGACATAATTGACTGAGACTCGTGGTGTGGTCCTGTAATCCAGCTTCATGGAGGTCAGGTTTTTAAGGATGATATAGGTCTAAAGCGGCTCAGATAGTCTCAGTGATCATCTGATGATACCCGCATCAACTCCCACCATCGTTTAGACATATCAGACCATCACCTGCGTGGTTCGGAAGTCACCTTAAGCCGTTGGTCCTTGTATTTCCATTGGTCATTGGGCTATTAATTAATGACCCATTTTAAGGAAGAGTCGGTCTTAGTTTGAACAAGACTACAGCTCATAACTCATAACTACCACTCATCACACTCATCCTTCACCACATATTTGCCTTAAAATACCCTCATGAGAGTGGTTGGCATCTCAAATAGTGATTTAGTGATTTAACTTAACCGTTGGCTTTTTCGAGTATAGTGTGATGAAAACTATAATAGGAAACTCCAAATATACAATGAGGAGTAACTTGGGAGTATTACCTTTCGTCAGCTGTTGCCTTGGCATCGTGCTCAGCATTGTAGAGTGAAGCTTAGTCAAAGCACTATCATTGGTGGGATCAGCAATATTGCGCAATATTGCAAACATTAGGTTTGAAAAACGTGTATGCTCTTTTCAAAGGAGTATGTTTTAAAAACAAATGTTTCAACCTTCAAACGTTTTTAACGCAGTTTTGTTGAGTTATCTTTGTTTACTTAAACACAAATATCAGTTAACAAACAGGTTTGATAATTGTATGCTCAGTCATTTGAACTGATATTTAAATAATTTCTTCTTTCGGTTCACTATTACATTGTATGTGGTATTTATGAATAAGTTATTCATTTTGACATATGAAAGTGTTTAATATGTTGAAGATAAATAGAAACTAATTGTACCTTTAAGATGAGTTGACTTTGACACTAGGAACTTTTTTTCTTGAGTTTGATTATGCTTTTAACGAAAAAAAAGAAAAAGCTTAAATATGTGTTCTTCGAAAAGTTTGGGACTAGAACATTTTTGTAGAAGACTTTACTGTAAGTATGTACCAAAAAAGACGCCTCCCAAAATGGAAAAGAGAGGAAATATTTTGTCACCAAGTTAACCAAAGAATTGCTGTTTTAGTTGTAAAACAATTAAAAGAACATAACGTACATTACGAGAGAAGAAGAAAGTGACTTTGGTGTTTGAACGATAACAATAACCTAAATACGAGTATCTAAACCTCACGCAGCCCTCGTGAAATTTCTAATTTCTTTAACTTTAAACCTTTTCACGTATTGGCTAGCCAGCAAAAGCTAGGTTATTCGCCTATTTTCAGCTTACTTTCAGTATGATATTGACCTTAAACCTTGGTTTAACTTCTTTTTAATGTTTGCATAACAATAAAGTCCTAAACATGCAATGTTAAGTGTAATATACGTAAATAACTTTGTTTATAAAACACAAATGAAACAGATACATGTTAACGAAACAAGAGTGGTTATTAGTCTACCCAAATCAATAACCAATTATGTTCGTAATAATTGCCTCCAAACGACTGTGTGGATCGGTTCCAAACTACACAATTGCGTTTGTAAGCCATTCTCTTTGAAAAAGATTCTAAAATAATTAAATGACAACCTTTTCAAAATAATTACAACACATAATTTTTACTTATACTGCACTATGTTTTCAAAGTTAACGGTATAGCAAGTCAACTACATAGGCTAAGCAAGATAACATATTTTTATTTCAATGAAATTAATGTCAGACCCCATGTGTATTTTGTGAACAGTTCTTCCAAAACTTGGTTCGAATTTTGAAAAAAAATCGGTCAATCGCAAATGAGTTTTGTTTGGGGGAGGTACAAAAATTGTATTTTTATGCTATATACACTGTATTTATAATCCTGTTTAAAATAGTCCGGTTTCAGTGGCATTGTACACAACTTGTCAAGAACATATCAAGAGTCAAAAACATTCGGGTTTCTTAGCAAACAGTTTTATTTTTGGGGAAAACAGCCCGCCCTCTCCATAAGAGCACTTCCAGCGTAAATGATCCACAAGTCACAGATAATTCGCAAAGAATTTGTAGCCCTGGTGGATATGCGACGGCTAAGTTTTATTTTATTACTTTTCTAAATATAATTTTAAACAACACGGCGAAAAATTGTCCAATAATAACGAGGCAATTAATGTGTAAATAGTGCATCAGATGATCTGTATACAAAATAAGAACTAATAATAAAATGCGTAAGACGTTCCTACAGTAGCCTAGTGAGAAGGGTGTGCACTGTGCATGTATCAGGTTTTTATATTCTACGTGTTGTCTACGTTAGGTAGCTGATGGATATGTACAGTGTATGTGGGGATCAAGATGTTGGATTCCTACGTGCCCAGGGTAACCAAGTGTCGAGACTCTTTTCTAGCTTTTAGCTCATTTGTTCTCTAGTAAATCTTATAAACCACATACACGTAGCAAGTTTATATTCCTTTAAATTTCATGGTTTAAAACAAACAATTTGTGTTTAAAACTGAAGTACGATAGTAGTATGTGGCGGCAGTATGGCGCACTCAAGAGTCTGGGATTTATAGCGCGCATGGAATTGAAGGATTATAACGAGCGTTACCTTTGGAGCGTCGGCTTGAGATGAGTGTGTGTGCCGGTGTGTTTTAGTGAGTGTAGGATACGGTACGAATAGAGGTGTGTAGTGGAGTTGGAGGTGAGAGAAAGGTGATTTAACCTTGCCTCTACATTTTGAAGACGTGTCTCTTTTTCAAATCAAAAGGTACAGACGTACACTCTTATGAAACTAGAGGCAGGGACAACTACCGAACTGGGAGACACAGAACGGTAGTTCATGAACGTTTGCCTTCCTAGGCAGGAGTTCATTTCGTCAACAGACTACTAAATTCGTTCAAAAATACCCCTGAGCCTTAGGCATTCAAAGCTCGTCTTAAAACAATTCTGATTTCTCAAGCATTTTATGATACAGACGAGTTTATGGCATTCAATTGGGACACCCTATGATTCACTGACTGAATAGGGACTAGAGGGGCTACATTCGAATGCATGGGAGAAAGTGAGTGTAAAAACAGTATGTTTGAATGTGATTTAGATGTAAGAATGAAAGGAAAATTTTTGAGACTCAAACATTTGACGATTGCGATACATTTATTGTAAATGTCCAATATGCAATAAAACATTTATTTATTATTTATTGATTTACCGTGCGTAGCGAGGTGTTTGGGATGGGCCTTGAAGCTAGGCCAAGAATTGTCTCAGCTGGGTTTAAGTGAAGCACAAACTAGTCCGAGGCCGCAGGCCAAAGTGAAGGAAATATACAAGTAGGACAATTTATATTATCTGGCTTTGGGGAAGATATGGTAATCAGGACATTCCAAGCGGCTAGTGTGGCTCGACAAGTAGATAAGGCTGATAAATAGGAGTAGGTAAAATTAGGATAAACAGCTCTGGCTACAAGAATGGAATAACTTACTTTTAACTTTCCATTAGGCACTTCACTGAGGTTACCTCCGTTTCATTTTATTTTAGTGATAAAATGATTGATAAATAATGATTTTAAGTGTAACAGCGGTCTACCTGTCAAGAGTAATAGTCCTTTAAGGAGGTCTCAGGATTGAGTATAGTTATTGAATCTGTGATCCTCTAAGTACGGAGTCCCAAATCTAACGCACAAGGACGTCACCGCTTACTATTATCGTAAGTTCTGTGGAGTATTAAGTTACAGCTTTTGACTTAAACAGTTTGAAGAATATATTTTAACTAGTTTTTTACATATCTCAATCTAATTGTGAAGTTTGGACGCAGTGTGAACTGGAAGAACCATATTACAGTTGAGACACCGGCCACAAAAACCTAAGAGTTGAGTAAAAAAAAAGTGTTATTTTTAAACCTTATATTGAGTAGTTTTCCATTTTAATAGCTGTCTGTTTTATCAAAACTAGTTAAAAATATATTCTCCAAATTGTTTACGTCAAGAGCTTTAATTTGATAATCCACAGAACTTACGTTAATAGTAAGTGACTTCTTTATACATCAGATTTGGGACTCCGTTATCTTGATGACGTCATATCTCAAAACCCTCAAGAGTACCAAGCTGTGCCAGTGTCATCTGTTAGATGTGGACTCAGCGATGTGTTTACTTAGAAGATCACAGAACCAACAACTTATATACTCAACCTTGTTACCTCCTTAAGGACTTGTCGTCATCGGACCAAGAAGCGATTGAAGATTTGGTGATTCTATATTCTAGACCATTTTCTACAAAGTGTCTCAAAAATAAATATACACATTTTAATTGAAAATAGCTAACTGCAAAAACACCTATATCTTTGAAAGGTATATTAACTAATAATTTAAAACATCTGGTTAAAAAAAGATATAACTGAATGTTACTATTTATTTAATTGAATCTGAAAAACATGCTGGAATTTCCGTTGACCTTTGACTATTAGTTCTTTGGGAACTATACATTCAGTTTTCCAATCTGTACCAGACTGATATGTACAAGTATAAAAGTAAATGGTCTTTATCTTTAAACATGTTTAATTTTTTAAACAAAAACCATGTATTATCAATCCAAATTTTAATTAAATACCTATTACACTTTGTATTATAATGACCACCTGACAAAAGTAAACAAATAGCGCACCTACAGGCATTAGTCCGAAACTACCCGAACACAGGTGAAATGTGGTGGAAAACAAGTATAAGTATACAAATTGTACTATTAATAAGTAATTTTTTACATTTGTAAGCAAATGCAATGGTTTTACTTTGCAATTTAAAGGTTTGAGTTCATAATCTTTGTTTCTAAGATTTTAAATTAGTTTTATAATTAACTTCATAAATAATATAATCTAGTTCTTCCGGTTCACACCACGTCCAAACTTCATAATTAGGTTGAAATATTTCAGTCTCGCTGTGGAGTATCATCTTCAGTCACTGATTGGCTGAACCAATGTTTCTGAAATTGTTACAGTTGAAGAAGTTACTGAAACTGATTACTGAATAATTCCAATCAGTGACTGAAGAAAGTACTCCACAGCGAGACCGAAATATTTCAACCTCATTATGAAGTTTGGACGCAGTGTGAACCGGAAGAACTAGATTATAGTTGTAACAACGGCCGCAAAAGCGTAAGAGTTAAGATATAGTGTTCAAACCTAAAAATAAATTGTTTTGCAACGGGCTGCATTTTGTTAAATTCTTAACTGAAACAAATTGTCAAGCACACAACATTGGTATTCAGTAATTAATGAAATTATACTATTTCCAATATATCACATACCATTTAAAATCACAAAAGTATACCTTATAACATTCGAGTGGAAGTAAATGTATGAAAAGCTCTCAACAAATCAAGGCCGTATTGCGGAGCCGTTCCTTACTGATTTTTGTTATATTCGAATACCTTCAATTTTCCTGTTTCGTTTCAAATGTTTCTACTAAAATCTAGTTACATTATACTTCCATGTTTAAATTTACAACAATAAATTTACGTTTCACGAAGGTACCTAAAGTATAAATAGACCTAAGTTGGATTGTAAACATACAATTTTTGCTTAGAGTATGCATAACCTTAACACAGTCTACATTATAGTTTACTATCCATTAAGGGAACATTACTTAGTATACGTGTGAATTAAACCTACAACACACAACAATTTATCTGATTTCGAAAAGTAAACTCCAATATCTTCCTCTCAGACAACCAGGCGAACCTTTTGACTTGTTCATAAATATATAAATGTAAACATATTATTTAACTCATAGACATACTTATTTTTCTTTGCATCAATTGCTCATTACTCACGCTTAAAAGCAGAGAATAAGTAAACACACTTTTAATTTCAACGTTAAGAAAAATTGACCTTTGACCTTGATTCAGCTATACTTTGGCTGCGTTGAAGTTCAAATCACTACGTTTTAAGCTTCTTCAAGAACTAGGGTTGAAAGGCAAGCTCACAAGATACCTAAAGGTATCGATTCGAGAAATAGTAGGTTAAACAAATATACAGATAACGAAAACTATTCAAACCGGAATAATCGTTTGTTTTAACCAGTTTTAACAAGTTTGAACAGGACATCAATGAATAAGCTTTCAACACTATTCAATCATAAGATTGCTAAGAGAAATAGTCGGTGAAATATACTTTTCAAAGGCTGTTATCGAACATTAAAACAGCTGCCTTTCTCAACAAACGTTGCAAACAAGACCTTAGCATTAATATTGTTTGAAAGTGAAACTTAGTTAGTCTGAATTTACATCTGAAGTTTCTGACTAACTCTCATAAAGTTAGTGATGAATTTAATTTAGTTCAAGTTTATCAACAAGCTATCAAAGTGGCCGGTTGCTTGATAGGCTACATACAAATTAATTTAATCGCCAAACTGTAAGAACCTTTCCAAAAAACCTGATATCTCGAAAGAATAATCTTCAATTTAATTTTAAAACCTGCACAAAGTCTATTTGTAAATCCCATCATTATGGTTGATTTAAACACATATTTACTAATGATTTAATTTAAATTATTAATATAACCTCTTTTTCTGGACCTGGTGATAAAGCTAAGGTTTCCTATGAAGCGGTGACCTCTCTATTACGGCCGAAGCATTACATTAAACTTTTGTTTTTTATGTAATAATATGGTAATGTTTTAGAGCCGCTCCCGTATGATTGCATTAAAAACAAAGGTTCACCGTTATATTACGGCAGTAATGTAGCCTTTAAAAGACCCTTTGAAAGGGAACCATGCGCAGCATTGCCATATGATCTTAGACGTGTTATTTATCACTAAAAATGCCAACATTCCCCATATACAAATGTATTGTTACTTATAAAAGATACCATTAAATTTTCTTTACTTTTGTCAAGTAAAATACCGCCTAGTTGAAGTACGCTCAAATATAACCAAGCTTTGATGCAGCAGAAACTCAAATTTGTTGGTCCTTAAACCCAACAATAGTGTCATACTCACGCCGTGTTTATAATCTGTTGAGGTGTGCTCTGGTCAGCTTAGCGGATAGGGTTTGCTGGAGGTGTATTTAAAACCTTAGTGCTTTCTTGTTAAGGAACGTTATCTTGAAATGGTTTTCCTGTGGCTGTTTTATTAAAACAAAGTTAATAGTTTGAAACTGATCAACACAAGTTTATTACGATGGTTTCATACAGTATTACGCTCATAACAAGGATATCGTAAACTACTTTCAAGTTACGTCCATGTCTTATGTAGTAGTTCTCTTTTGGTGCTTTTATCAGATACAAACTAGTAAAAATCTGTTTTAAAAAAGCCCGAATGTTTTTGACAGAAATATACTAAGCTTAATGCATCATTAACGTTAGTGTTTTCTATAATTTGTAAATTCTTCTTTCGTAGTGCAAAGGTTATTGTAGACTTCGATAAAATATCCCCATATATACCAATTCCGTAAAACAACTAAAGCAAAACTAGTCAGTAATACACCGTTGCGATTCCTAACAAACCGGTAATTTATATACTTTCTGTGAAATTTTTCATAAATATTTTAGCTTATAAACTTTAGTGTGCGATCAGTATTGTTGAGGTAAAACACCCCTGGTAAAGGGTAACAACACCTATGGGGTTGATTAGATGTACGACATCAACTTTGCAAGGGCACCCAGATAAAAGTAATCTATCAACACAGAATTCCCAAAGTCCAGAACGCAAAAGTACCTTGGGAGTGCTAAGCCCAACAAAATCAACTTTACCTACATTCATAAATTAGGAAGGTGTCACGGCTGGGATATATTTCACCCACCTCGGATTGAAACCCTACATTTCTCAGTCCAATTTCTTTCTTCCCAATATCATCTCTGATCTTCCAAAAACTGATTCAATTATACTCATTGAAGTAACCTTAACAAATCAAACGCACACACGTTTGCTAAGATTACTCTGACGTAACCTCAAAGTTGTAATAAAAATAGTACATGGTGAACAAGTGTGTGTTTGAATAAAATACTTCTTCAACTAATGAAAACAAATTTCCCATCCCATTGTACGACTATTGGAATTATTTTTGGACACATC
The DNA here is from genome assembly GCA_018831715.1 of Matsumurasca onukii. Classification (NCBI taxonomy): domain Eukaryota; kingdom Metazoa; phylum Arthropoda; class Insecta; order Hemiptera; family Cicadellidae; genus Matsumurasca; species Matsumurasca onukii. Next base: position 34,075,645 of record CM032059.1, on the reverse strand, counting down.
AAGTCAATTATTGTTTAAACTGTAGTATAAGAATAAACCAAGTAACAAAATACTATTAAAAAGCTTGGAAAGGTTTTAAAAGCATCTGTTTACCTACATTATGAAACCCTTATACCGTGAATAAAGTACAAACATTTCAAGACCTGTGAGATAGCACCCAGATAAAAGTGATACATTACCAAAGAATTCCCTAAAGTCATTAAGAAAAGCGGCCTTTGCTTAAATTCATGAGTTAGAAATAACCTTGGATTAATCCCTACATCATCCTACATGTCTCAATTCAAATTTTCACTCCTCAGTGATCTTCCAAAGTTCTCATTGCCACTAAGTTAAATAAAACAGTAGTTGCACACAACCATTTGTTAAGGTCCTAGATCCAAAGGCACAAAACAGTTACTTTTATCTCCGAGCGTTTCATGTGTCAGACAAGTTCATAACAATTGGGAGACCCTATGATTGGCTGACACTAGGATGAAGGGACTATATTATATGTGCAAATGAGACCTGAATGAAAAGACGAAAGGAAAAAATTTATACGGCTAAAGACTATTACGATAATTAAGATCTAAGGCTTCCGGTTTACACCGCGTCACAGTTGAAATACAATTACTGCTAGACGTTTCGACTTCGCTGTGGAGAGTCATCCTCAGTAGCTTGTTGACTGGCAGAGACTGGATTGGCCGGCCGTGGCGTCTTCCTTATATACCCCAGGGGTCCTGTCACCTGATAGGCCGAAGTGGGCGGAGCCTGTTGCTCGTTGTCGAACTGGATTAGCTGGCTTCAATAGGACTTCTGAAGAACTGGCTGCCATCCATAAGGAAGACGCCACGGCCGGCCAATCCAGTCTCAGCCAGTCAACAAGCTACTGAGGATGACTTTACAGCGAGGTCGAAACGTCTAGCAGTAATGTATTTCAACTGTGACGCTGTGAGTGATGACACCGGCCGCGAAAGCCTAAGAGTTAGGACTATTACGATAAGTTTGCTGTAGATAAATATAAAAAGAACAGTTATTTTGATTACTAGAAGAAACCCAGGCTAGAGACTGTTATTGCGATAATTGTCCTTAACTAAAACAGGATTTGTACACTATTTACATTTAATTATCTGCTGCCGCCAGTAATCCATTCATCCCCAGTGCGCGATGTTTCGTAGACGGCCACCGGACGAAGAACCCGCGTAACAGTGTATTTTGTGCATTTGTTTGTCAGTTAAAACACACATAGTTTCTTTGGATCTTCAAGCAATAATACCGCTATGTTGTTTAAAATCTACTTAAAACCCTGCAAAAACATTACATTGAATATACATGTACACATATTAAGATGTTAATTAGAATTTTGGTACTGATTGCCCCAATTACAGAAAAGAACTCACTGGAATTTATGTTTCACAACAACATAATTTCAATCAAATCAAGTTATTGAATAAGGGTAAATTATTTACATTTTCGTAAACGAGCCAGTGAAACTTATTTTTGCTACATGACAGTTATGATCGTGGAGTTAAAACTCAACTTGTACATAAATTATTTCGTGTTGACAGTTGGCAAGCCTGAGGCCTACTGAGGCCGGCTCACACGAGGTGACACTCGCTGTCGCATGCTGTTTGACTCCAGCTTCATCACGCTTTTATGTAAATAATGACGATACATTTACATGAGTTGAGCCTCAGTTCACAGACAACTTCACGAGTGTGTTGAGCGTTTCTATAGATGTCACATTCAATGAACAAATGTGTTTCGGTCTGGAGTTCTAGCTTGTTCAAAAGTAGCTCCATGGTTCAAATCATGATTGAAATTTCAAAGAGCCCGTTACTTTTAATCGCGTGAATGGTGCATTGAATGTGAAGGGAGTTCGTAAACTTAACGGTTGGTCTAGAGTAAAGCCTATTTCTTTCATGTAAAATGTAACACAGGTTTCGTCTGTATGTATTTCCTTTAATTATTTTAGTTGAATTCAATTTATTAAACAGAAAATAAAGATTTGCTTTTGGTTTTTAGAAAACGATCAGTAGAATTAATGAATGGTTGTTTGTCATTAATTACGTGGTAATGTTGTACTTCAATCTAGAACAGCTGATTTTCCTGTAGAATGAGCCACCTGTTAACAGCTTCAAAAATGTCGGTTAATGTGTGTGAGCCCTCCGGACTATTACCTTTATATCTTTCAAACAGAAAACCAACGATGTCATGGGTAGTCTGAAAAAATGATTCAACCGTTTGAAATATGTTGCTGCAGGACTGGTAACTCAGGTAAACATTGAAATGTATCAACTATGTACAAGCCCACCTCAAATAAAACCTGGTTCACTGAGTTTAACTTGCACTATGTTACCAGAAGAAGCGTTTGATGATGTAGTAAATAGAGAACATATTCTACTGTAATGACTAGCCGAAAGATAAGCAAATGGTGCTACTACATTACCACAGACATCAATAAATTCCAAACTTTTCGAAAACTAATAAATGTTAACCACGAATGTCATTCAGAATGCATTCAGTTGAATCTCTATAAATAAATTTAATAGTTTAAGCTTTCCAATTTTAATATATTTTTAATAGTTGAATATTAGGAAAAATTGATATATAATGTTTACTTTATTGTTTTATTTTATATACAATTAATACTGAGTTAAACATGATGTTTAAACCTCAAACAAAAATATTTTGCAATGTGTTTTAAATACTGTTTAAGTTTTTGAACAAAACAACATTTCAAGCCTAAAGGCTGGCTTTCGGTCTTTGTTATTAAATCATTTATAAACACATATACACTGTGTCCAATATACCGGGAGTCTACAAAATATTAGGAAAACTCTAAATGAATGTAACAATTTTATTATTACACTTATAAAGTTCTCGTTATAAAGCTTTTTTCATTGTTTATTGTATTCTATTTTTTGTTATAGACATTTTTGCTATAACCTCTAAAACAAAAATATTAACTAATGAAGAGAAGGCTAAGTAATTGACCGATTCAATGGCCACCCCGTTCTTCTGACATTACGCCTTGAGACTTTTTATGGGAGTTTAGGCCTTTTAAAACCTTGTTTAGAAAAAAACGAGCATTCAGTTACTGATCTCAGAGAAAGAATAAATGCAGCCTTCCTCTAAGTCACATATATCGGAAAATACGTGGAAACCTAATATGTTGTACGTAAGTATTTCATAAAACAGTCGAGCGGAAGTAAATGTCTGAAAAGCTCTCAAACAATCAAGACCGTATTGCGGAGCTATTCTTTACCGGATTGAGTTATATACCTGTCTTGTCTTGTTTCTAGTATTTCAGATACATTACCAAACTCTAGTTACACTATACTTTCATGTTCATTCTTATAAGATGGCAGTTTTACACAGGTACCCCAAGTGCAAATGTGTTGGAATACAAATATAGAATTTTTTTGGAACACGTATAAGTTTTGCTCTTTAGGTTTAAACGAGTAAGGTTGGCAATGTTTAGTTGGTATAATTTTTAACTACATGTCCTTTTAAATTTCCCATATCTACCTCTAAGAAGATGCATTAACGTATGAGTTTGACATGTCCATACTTGAGATGGAATAGTGATTAATAGCTCACAAAGTAGTTGAAGGAATCGACTCAAAAAAGAGTAAGTGTACATTTGAGAACACTAAAACCATTAACCCTATATTAAAACTGACTGATTGTTACAAGGAAACTTTGAACAGCATTACGGTAGTCACGTTTTTGAACTACTGTTAACGAACTAAGAGGAAATGCTAGGTTTAATATACTTTCAATGCTAGTTAACAAACCTTCAAACCTCTGCCTTTTCTCAACAATACGTTGCAAACAAAACCTAAACATTTATATTGTTTGAAAGTGAAACTAAGTTTCCCTGAATTTACAACTGAAGTTTCCAACTAACTCTAACAAAGTTAGTGATGAAACTCATTTAGCTCAAGTTTATCAACAAGGTATTAAAGGACCCGTCCGTTTGGTACTTACAAGCGTAATCGCTAAATTATGTCAACAAGTTATTTTCATAAAATTTGAAGTTCCAAAAATAATATGGAATAATAATTTTTTAACTAACAGAGGATTTATGATATATGGGGTGTTTCGAAAGTCCCCAAACGCCTCAACGTCTTAACTGAACGACTGACTATTGCAAGCAAACTCTAGCTCTTTCTGTTGGGGAATTTGAAAGCACCGTTTGACATAGTCGGTTGCTTTGCCCTTTAACCAATCTCCATAATTAGACTTAGGTGAGGTAAACCTATAACCTATCATGAGAATTCTTACCATTAGGCACCTTTTTTATGGGAGTATTCCAGAGTTTAAAGTATTACCACAACCTAAAAATGATACCTGATAGTAAATTATAAAACGTTGTGAACGAATTGGTCACATACGCATTAGAACATGTATACATATATTTACAACTCTGAGAGCTTTATTTTAAAACTTATTCAATTCAAAGAAAATCAAATTCTAAAAATAAACAAATAACCAGAAACTTAATTTTAAACGTGTTTTTTAGAGGTTTTACGCTACATTGAACATTGTATTACAAATCTATACAACTAAGACTACTGAATAAAGCTCTCAAGGTCTAGAGACTTAGTGTTGGTCCTTCGTTTTATCTCATTCGGGTCATTGGGTCCTACTAATTAATGATCCATTCTAAGGAAGAGTCGGCCTTAGTTTGTAACAAGACTACACCTTATAACTCATTACTACCACTCATCACACTCATCATTTACCACATATTTGCCTTAAAATACCCCCATGAGAGTGGTCGTCATCTCAAATAGTGATTTAGTCAGTAGCAAGGTATACAAGCTTACATAGTTGTGTCGACAGACTGGTGTCAAGGGTAATGGAGCTTGTCGATCAACTTGGGCTAATTAGTTTTCATGACGAACTCCAAACTGTCAGCCGCTCTTCTGTAGCTAACTTAATAACTGTCATTCCAATATTACCTCTAGAATTTAATCAATTATCCACTTGTGTTGTCAGAGCATACAGGAAGTACAACTAATGCAAGAACTATCTTATTTTTAGTGTCATTTAGAAACAAAGACTGCAGTATTATATGCGTCCACAGACTGTGATCGAAGTTAACCCGGAGCCAATAGTCATATCCGACGGCAGGGCGACCGAGAGGAAAAGTGACGGATTACAAACATAGGTTTGTTCACCTTCAAAACGTTCTATTAAGGTTTTTATTTTATTTTCTATTGCCAACCAAAATACCAGCTTAAAATATATTTCGTTATAATATAATCAAACTTGGACACAGTAGAAGATCTAATTTGTTAGTCTATAAACCCATCAAAGCCCGCCTTATTTATATCATGTGCTCCACACACTTTAACTTATTGAATTGGTGTGATTATTGCAGGTAATGCATTTGAACCTCTGGTGCTTGCCTTTGAAGGTATGCTCTGACAAAGTTGTAGCTTGTGGCTGTTTTGTCAAAACGAGGTTTTAAGCCTTGTGTTGTAGTTATGCCTAATACTAGATATTGTAAGAATAGACATGCTTGTTTTAGAAAAAATAACAAGCAGGGTCAAAATATCTTAGAAAATATCTCGTCATATACATTTAACGCCAATGTATCATGAGAATAAAACTAGCTTTTGATATAGTTCAGTAAGCCGACTTTTATGATACAAAATTATGGTCCAAAAGTACACTTCGACATAATATCTTACATTGTATACGAATTCCATAAAACAAGTAAGGAACAGACAATTCCTTAATACACCTCGATTACAAACAGAACACTTAAATACTACCAGTTAGGACTTTTATGAATATTTTGGTGTACACACTTTTAGTTTCTGCTCAGGTTTATTATGGTGAAATGATAAGGTATTATAAAGATAACAACACCAAAAGCATTATAACAGCGATACTACTTTTGCAGAAGTACCCAGATGAAAGTGATATATCAACAAAGAAGTCCCAAAAGTCAGAAAGGAAAGACACTGGGAGTGCTAAGCCCAACAAAATCAACTTTACCTACATTCATAAATTAGAAAGGTGTCAGGATATATTTCCCCCACCTCGGGTTGAAACATCACATATCTCAATATCACTCTCCATTTCTCCTCAATATCAGGACATTGAAACTCAACTTTTACATACATTATTTCGCGTTGACAGTTGGCAAGCCTGAGGCCTACTGAGGCCAGCTCACACGAGGTGACACTCGCTCTCGCATGCTGTTTGACTCCAGCTTCATCACGCTTTTATGTAAATAATGACGATACATTTACATGAGTTGGGCCTCAGTTCACAGACAACTTCACGAGTGTGTTGAGCGTTTCTATAGATGTCACATTCAATGAGCGATGGATACATGTGTTTCAGTCTGAGTTCTAGCTTGTTGAAAAGTAGCTCAATGGTGGAAATACTGATTGACATCTCAAAGAGTCTCTTACTTTTATACGCGTGAATGGTGCATTGAAAGTAAACTAAGTAAACGTAATGGTCAATCTAGAGTAAGGTATTCTAGAGTAAAGGGTTTTAGCCTGTATGTGTTGTTTGTGTGCTTGAAATGGGCTCTTTCCATTTGTTATTTCTCTTTGGTTGTTTCCAAGGTTAAATCGTGCTAAAAACTAAAACAACTGGGTTTCCTCTATTATTGACAGTTAATTCAAAGCTTAACTTCCAATATGGCTCAAAGGAACCTACTGATACGTCCTGATCGGTAATCCTAATCCGGCATGTAGCTTTGGTTTTACTTGTGTCCAGAAGATTGCGTTGTCAGTGAGTGTGGCCATGATGATGATGAATTGTTAGAGAGAGAGAGAATGAAAATGAATGAAATTGTTTATTTAACCTGCCCTGGATTAGACCAAGGTCCACTCTTCCTCCAGGACAGGCCCCAAATTATACATACATTTACAAATCAGTTGTGGTTTAAAATTAAATCTTCTTTTTTATGAACTAAACTTATTTCTAATGTATATACTATTTACATAGGTTTCTACAATACACTGATCGATCATATATATAGCTAACAATTGTATTTTCTAACGTAAACACTAGTACCTGCTTAATAATTTTGATTTAAGTTTTATTTTGAAAGTTTGCTGAGATTCTGCTTCTTTTATCTCACTTTCCAAAGAGTTTATTAATCTAATTGAACTTACATGGAAAGATCTGGTATATAATTCTGTTCTGTGAATGGGAAATTGTAAAATATTATTACCAAATCTGGTTTGTCTTAAATGTACGTTATGCAATGTATTATATTTTTCAAACAAGTAATCAGGTGTACCACTTTTCATAATCTTATTCATTAATATTAAAACATTAAATTCTAATCTTTCTTTAACCTTTAACCAACCTAATTGTCTAAAATGTGGTGTCACATGATCATCTAATCTTAAGTTAAAAATATATCTAATACATGCATTTTGAGCTCGTTGTAGTTTTGTAATCAGTGTAGAATTTAAGTCACAGTATGCCACATTTGCATAATCAAAGTAAGGGAACACAAGTGAAGTAACTAACAATTTTTTAATTTCTAGTGAAGGCTTAAAATATAACTTTTTAAATTGGTATAAACACTGATAAACCTTCTTGTGTATGTAATTCACCTGTTCTGTCCATGATAAAGTGTTAGTAACTCTCAAACCAAGGTTAACGAAATTACTTTCATATACAAGTTGCTGGTTATCAATAGCTACAGGGAGAATATTATTCACATTTAAATTTGACAATAAGCGTGGATGTCCAACAATCATTGGTTTACACTTTGAAACATTTAATTTAAGACCATGATCTTTACACCAGTTGAGTAACATCGTTAAATCAGCATTTATTGAACTAACAGCATCATTTATATTTTTCAAATCACTACTTACATAGAGCTGCATATCATCAGCATACAACATAGATTTACTAAACATTATAGGTTCATTTATTGAATTGATATATAAGGAAAACAGTAAAGCTGACAATGTTGAGCCCTGGGGTACTCCAACTGAGTTTATTTTCCAATCTGAAAAACTGCCATTTGAACTTTTAATCTTCTGTACTCTACCATTTAAATAGGATTTGAACCAATTTACTGATGACAAGCTAAAGTTATATGATTCTAAGATGGACAAGAGCAACTCGTGGTTTACACAATCAAAGGCACGTGAAAAGTCTAGCAACATCAATATAGTGAGCTTTCTTTCGTCTATGGCTTTTCTAATATCATCAGTCACTTTTACTAATGCTGTTTGGGTGCTATAAGATGCTCTATATCCTGATTGGAATTTATACAAGATATTTCTATTATTAACATAATCATAAACCTGCTTATAAACTAACTTATCCAAAACCTTACCTAATGCACACAAAATGTTTATAGGTCTATAATTTTTACATTCTAGAGGGTTATTTATCTTCGGCAAGGGTAAAATCAAAGCATGTTTCCATTGGCTAGGGTACACAGCATTCACTAAAGAGTAATTAAAAATATGGCATAACACCTCTTTAATCTCATCAAACAATAATCTAATTAACTTTAAGGGTATACCATCGTTTCCTACCGCGTTTGATGATATTCTTTTTAGTACATTTAACACATCATCTTCATTTATGGGACTAAAACTAAAATTATCTCCTTCATTACTTTTTTTGTTCTTATAAAAGTTGATTAAATTATAATTAATGTTATTATCTACACCACAGAAAAATCATTTAAAGCATTAAGACTTACTACTGGTGCTTCTATCTTTTTATATCTTTACCTGACCCGTGATCTCTTAGGGTTTTCCAAACATCTTTAACAGGTCTATTTGAACTTAGTGTATTTTGAAAATAACTATTCCTAGCATCACGTACAATTCTTTTAATTCTATTACGTTCTACTCTGTAACTTTCCCAGTCTCCTCTGTCTTTCGTTCTTATGTATCTTTTATACAGCACATCTCTATTTTTCATTTGACCTTTTATTTCATGATTAATCCAAGGACATAACTTTTTCTTATTGGAAATATTTCTTATGGGTACGTATTTATCTAATAACTGTAATATATTCTCTTCTAATATTTCTACTTTACTTTCGACTGTTTCGCTAGTGTACAGTCTTTCCCAATTTACTGAAATACATTTTGCTTTAAGAAGTTCTATATCTAAATTTTTGAAATCTCTTACAGCTACTTTATCCTTACGTATACTAAGATTAGTATTTAAGTTTAACTCTACATAAATCAAATCATGGTAGGACATACCTGACACTGAATTCTGGCCAAAACTTACAATTTTAGATAGGTCATTAGTTATAATTAAATCTAACCAGGTGTCACCAGTGGCGGTGATGAGTCGTATTTAAAGGTAAAATGCTGAGATTTAAGTCTTTCATAGTGTTCTGAAGTAAAACTTTATCTGGAAATATTCTATTTGAGCTTAAGTCTATGTTGAGATCTCCAAGCACCAACAAGTTATCGTAAATAGGCAACATATTCCCAATCAAATTATATATTTCATCTAAGTGGCCGATTTTAGGAGGCCTATACAGAGCACAATAGTAACTTCCAATTCAAACATTTAAGCTCTAAAACGACAAATTCAGGTTTACTACAATATTTAGCAAGAGATGTAGTGATAACTTTATACTTAATGTTAGTTTTGATGTATATTAACAAGCCTCCTCCTTCTTTTCCTCTCTGTCATGTCTTATAACATTGTAAGAACTTAATAAGTAAGGTGAGCATGACACAGCTGGTTTAAGAAAGGTTTCTGATACTACGATCACATCAAAAGTACTATTATTAAACGTATTTAAAAAGGAATCTCTATGAACTATTATGTTCTCAACATTTACATGACATACTTTAAAAGATGTTTTTTTGATACGGGGTTGGATATCAAACCATTTTGTGCAGTACCAATTATACTAGAACTAGTAGTGTTACTCATTGATAACATTATGTTGTTGGTTCAGTACCCTTGTTCTATTACAAAAATTAAAATACAAAACTGCTGGAAATTTAAAATACCATGAAAATTTCTTACCACCTAATAGAAGCCAAACATAACTTAAGAAACTACTCTGACACATAACGAGAAACAAGGTTTTATTCTTAGGATACAAACAAAGCAAATTGTAGAAAATACCTCCATAGACGTGTGTATTGTAGGAGCAGGTGTTTCAGGCTAGCCTGGCAATGTCCTCTTCGCCCTCGATAACCACGTATCTGTCTCCTTGATTTTTTCGCATGTAGATTCGACCGTTGCGCACCCACAGAAAAGTATATTGTTTCTCAGTTTTGGCTTTCCTTGCAGAGTTCAGAAGCTGTCTTTTCCATTGAGTCAGGCTGCAGTTAACATACACAGGATTTGACTGTCCGTCCATGAAACCCAAATCTCTTGTGTTTAAATTCCTTTTTTCTTTGCGTTTTTGTACAAACAACTCGGCATCTATTTTGCGTACAAACTTAACAACAATACCGCCCGGATTGTTTGTTGCGTTTCGGGATCCATATCTGTAGCAATTATCTATCATCTTCTCATCAAAGTCGAAACCGATTGATGTAGATACTTTGTTGACAAGTTGGATTAGATTTTCCTCTTGTTACTGGGTATTCCATGAATTTCCAGAACATTTTCTTTTGAGTTTTGTTCCATGTTATTGACTTTTTGTTAGATCAGAGACTTGTTTCTTTAGATTGACATTTTCTTGTTTGATTGCAGACATCTCGACTGTGAAATCCGCCACTTGTTTTGCAACACCATCCAGTTTTATTTTCAATTCTTCAACCCAATCGGAATGTTTGGCCATATTTTCAGTGAGGTCTCGCTGAGTATTTGCAACCTCTGTCCTGAATGACCTCATTTCCGCTAGTAGAATAGAAAGGGTGACGTCACCTGAGGGCTCTTATCACCGGTAGGCATGCACCTGGCCGGCCGCTATTATCTTATCTCCCTCACTTGGATTAGCAGTGACGCGTTGGCTAGGGTCAAGTTTCAGCTTGCAATCCTCACAAACAAAGGTTAGGTTTTTTCCATGTTTAGCTAAAAAGTCATCTTTTGTTGTTCCCAGACACTTGAAATGAAACACTGCTTTGCACATTTTACAAGAACCTCTATGAGCATTAAACGAAAAGCCTTTTAGACAAAGCTGACAATTTTTTGGCGATTGCGTTTCTTCCAAAGTTATTTGTTTTTCTCTTATTGGTGTAACTGGTCTTTCGACATTTTTAACTGTTTTTTCACAGGTCAAACATTTCCACGGAAGATTTGATGAAATCAGAAACTGATAGTCAGCCTCTTTAATATTACTTATACAATCCAAGTGAAACGTGTTCAAACAACCATTGCATTGCAGGCTTTTGCAAGAAGTACTAATTTTTTTATCACATTGGAAACACTTCATGGTGGCAAAATACCAAGTCAATTATTATGAAATTGTACACTATACTCACAGTCTTTTATTAATCACTTCGAAAACAATCAATGTTATATTCCACTATACTGGGCAAACTCAAGTAGGGAGCGACGGCACTGAGATGCTTACGCCTCGGCGTCCAAACCACAACGGGGGAGAGAGAGGATCAGGTAGAAGTTATTTGTCATGAGTCTCCGCTCAGCTCAATGTAGGTATCTTACAAAACCAATACATCAGCCTTAACAATCGCTGCTTCTTACTATAAAAATGTATGATGCATGTGATGGACCATGATGATGAAGAATTGTTAGAGAGAGAGAGAGAGAGGATCATGCAGCAGTTATTTGTCATGAGTATCCACTCAGCTCACTGTAGGTGTCTTACAAGACCAATACATCAGCTTTAATAATCGCTGCTTCTGTACTGTAAAAATGTATGATGCATGTGATAGACCATGATGATGATGAATTGTTAGAGAGAGAGAGAGAGGATCAGGCAGAAGTTATTTGTCATGAGTATCCACTCAGCTCACTGTAGGTGTCTTACAAGACCAATACATCAGCTTTAACAATCGCTGCTTCTGTACTATAAAAATGTATGATGCATGTGATGGACCATGATGATGAAGAATTGTTAGAGAGAGAGAGGATCATGCAGCAGTTATTTGTCAAGAGTATCCACTCAGCTCACTGTAGGTGTCTTACAAGACCAATACATCAGCTTTAACAATCGCTGCTTCTGTGATATCAAACATGTACGATGCATGTGATAGGTCATGATGATAAAGAATTGTTAGAGAGAGAGAATCAGACAGCGGTGATTTGTCAAGATTCTTTACTCAGCTCACCGTGGATTTTTCACAATACCAATACATCAGCTGTAACAATCGCTGCTTTTATAGAATAAAACTCGCCCTTCAGGCTCGCTGGGGGAAAGCCCATGATCAAGACCAATGTTTTCATCCACTGGTTTTATAAGACAAATAATTTTGGAAGATGTTTCTGCACTTTTTTCCTAAATTAGGAAATTTTTTGTATATACACACAGAAATTTTAATATTGATGTCATAGTTGTCAATTGATAAATGGTTGGAATCAATTAGGTACTGGGCAAGTTTTAACCTTTTGCTGAATACGTCCAGATTAAAAAGAAAGTGATTTTTAAATTACCTGCCCGTATATTCAATATAACAGTTAGTCCACTGTGAACAATTTAACTTGTAAGTGCCAGTTGCAGTACTCTTAGGTTGATTTGTGGATTTCGTTTTACCAAATGTTTCATGGCGAGTACATTTGACGTTTTATAGACTAAGGAAATGCCATTTTAACTCGCTTCATTTTTAAAACCTACTGTAGTCCCACTGCTATACTCAACTAAAACGAATTTCTTACTTTTAACTGGACCAGTGCTTCTGATAATGGTTTGTAGTTGAGTTTAGATGAATTTCAAATGTTCTGTATCAAGCCTCGCACTCAGACACTTTTCTATTGGTTGATCATGTTTCAGTAAACAGACGTTTACTGTACATACGCGTCAAGTTCCCATTTGATCAAGAATTCAAACGTACTTCCTAGTTGAATGCAGCATCAGGTGAAATTATTCAATCGCGGTACACTACTCGTTTGATAATTTGGTTTACTCTAAAAATTATTTTGTCAAATAAGGGACATCTTTCCTCCTTTTACAGTTTTAGCCAACATAACCAATCATTTGCCCATTCTGATTCGCGACCTAAAAAAGCATACCTTTCTGCTTTGTCTGTTATTTTGGTCGACTATAATATACTAGATATTTTTAAAATAATGACCAAAAGCAGTGGCGAATAACTCGAGGTCCTACAACTGGGAAAATTAAATATTTGAATAACAGTGTGAAACATTTTTAAATACTACACCTGGAGTGTGTAAAGTGCTATCAAACCATCATCTCCACCGCTTTGTTTCCTACGGGTTTGTAAATCTACAGAGACGCGTGAATCAATTAATTGCACTAATTAGTACAGAGGCTTCCAGCGAAGCGTTAGTAAAGCGTTCTCAGTGTCTCTCGTCTATTGCAACCGCGGGCTATAATTAATTTGCATCGTAGATCTTGACAGTCTCAGTTAAAACTGATCGCTGTTTATTTGTTCGTTATGAGCTACAGAATTAGCGCTTTACTGGACACCTCTTGTCTATGAGTTATATAATGTTTATGGAAACACACAAGGATTGCCTAATAGATGCTCCTAAGATAAGTTTGTGATGTTTAAAAATAAAAGTTCATTTGATTCAACTTTAGCCTATGCGTCATCGGAACTTAGCTATCCTTTTTTTATGCAGAGTTATTATTTACTTCTGACGGAAGAATTGGATAATCCACACGGGCTTAGCAGCTGCTACTACTTAAATGTGTAACCATACCAATACTATATTTAGTGATAAGTTGTATAGTTTTTAGGCTACGCATTGAAAACTGAACGTTGTAACTCTTTTATGGTGTAATATTTTATAACATCAAAATGACAGTTTTCGACTTACTCGTAGTGGAGTGCAACTCCAAAGGAAAGGTACATAGGAAATTAAATCGTAGGTAGAAGAGGTATTTCTGTAACATACTGCGTAAGCTGAAAGCTGTCAAACACTATCTCGTGTCTATGTATGGTGAGTGAGATTTATGCGGGCTGACAGCTTTACACGGGCTGCGGGGTTGCGTCCCTACAGGCACCTAAATATGCTCAATGTGCACTGACTTCACCATCCGGGAACTAGGGCAATGATTCGCATTAAAATCTACTGAATAAAATTAAAAATGAAGCTGTAGTTTGCGTGCAAAACACAATGATGTTAACCAATTTTTGCTGTCGTCTATGTTTATGTATATTAATTAACAACAACAATACGTTTAATGTCAAAACTTGTACAATAAAAGTGGTTTCTTCAGTAATAAAACATACTATATACCACAAATAAGACCTCCAGTCGTAATTGAATAAAGGTGTAGTAGTTGAGTTTTAAATATGCATGAATTCCGCAATACTATAGAATGAATTTTGAGCCAGGTAGTTTTAAAGGTTGGTTTTGAATTTGGTCGTACAGTAGTTTTTAACACTGTTGGGAAGTTTATTGTATAATTTTCTACCGGCTTCAACAGGAAGTCTATCGTACAGTTGAAACCCATGGTAGCTTGGTGGGATAAAATAATATTGATTAATGTTCTCGATGATAGTACACTTAGCCCTATAAAACAACAATGTTTCCAAAACGTACAGACAGGATAAAGGCAATATAGATCGGGATTTGAAAAACAATATTCCCTGCAGCATTCTTTTAAGTTTAACTTACCAATTATTCTAATTTCTCTGTTTTTTAGGATAAAAATCCTTTGGATCCTTGCAAATAAAGTATTTTAATACTTTTATGACAACGTTGATTAAGCGCTTTTATGATGCTAAGTATGAAACATTCATATTTTTTTAGTTGCAAATATTCTGGATCGGTATAAGTTATATTAAATGGGGTTAGTCCATTATACACACAAGTATTGATAATTCTAACGTCTACCTCAATACTGTATGAACCAATTAAACACAAGGTTTTCCTGTGTTTTAATACTATGAACATTTCTTCATTCACTAAACAAATAAAGTTTTAAATGTTTTAGGATTATAAAAAAGTTGTTAAAGTTGAAAGTTTCTTTAAAAAAGTCATGTATATTGTTGTTTGTGTTCCATAGAATAGTTCCTAGTACCGAATTTATAAACAATTAACAAACGTTTTTGGGTGAATTATTTTAAAAATATAAACCTATAAAAATTGTATAGCGAGATTCTTGTAATGAATTTTACATGTACCGGAAAACAATAATTCGCCTAAATTCGACTTAGTTCGCCCTTTACTGCCTTAATAATATAAAAATGTATTGCTATTGTATTTGTTATTATAAGAAACTAAGGACAAAATAAATACCTGTTAGAATTATTTTTAAATAAAAAAAACTTAAGCACAGTTTGATGTTCAGTGCCAAAAAATTCGTTTGACTAAATAAATTACAAACAATAATTCATTGAAATAGAAAACAAGCCAAAAATATACAGTAAAGAGAGATATGGAAGTGAACATAAAACTTAATAATACAAGCATAAGCTACCAAAAAAGCTAGTGTAAAGCGAAGAAAAACTATTTTTCTCGGATAAATACTATCCATTTAACCATTGTTTTGCACTCGTAGATAAAGAAAAAAACACATTTAGACAGAAATAAGAAATCAAAAAAGGTATAATTAAAAATATTTCGACAGATATGCGCGTGGTTTCACTAATGATATTTTTAATTTACAAAACTAACTTTCTTAAAAATGTTCAAAGTTTAAAATAAAAAACTGATGAGTTAGACTTCAAAATAAACAATACAACCTTTATTAGGTGGTTAATTACTTATCTATCGTTGTATTCATTCGGTAAAAAGGTAATTAGCCTACAGTAAACTGAATGAGTGAATGTTAATTTAGCCAATGACAAACGAACGATTTAATTAAGAGTAATACATATAGGTTTATTTTATTTACAACTAGACTACGTCCTGTCAAAAATATTTGTAATGTGGCTGTACATAATGAGTGAATAGCAATAAAGCTCAAATTGACTAATTTAGTAACGTTTGTATGGGGAAAAAGGATGTTTCAAGGGTTTTCCGGCAAACGAACGATTCTTGAACTCCAACGAAATTAAGAGTCTGTCATTTTTATTACGTTTTCTCCAGCTGAAAGTATAGATGTTAACCAAGGTGTAAAGTCATAAGTGTAACTCGTACAATTCACACAGAGTACACAGGAACCATGTTGACCAGAGACAAGTACAACCATGTGTCAGACCAACTGACAGTTGTTGTGGCTAAACTGGCAAAAGCTGTCCTCTATATCGTCTGTATGGAAATCACACACAACTTAATTTGCATATGTTATGAACTGTACCATCATTCCACTGCATCGCTTTTTAACCCTTGCTGCAAAGACTTCTTGTGTTACAAAGTCGCGAAATGGACTTTTAGTATACAGAGCTGGACAAAAGCCTGGCACATATTTATCATCTTTAGATGTATTGACTTTGTAGTCATGAATGGTTTTGATACTTTTACGCTTACTGAGAATAATGACTTTATTTCAAATTTTACGCCGTCCAGGAAGTCACACAGTTGTAAATGAAAGCCTACATGGCAGTTGAGCCTCGTTTAAATAGACGCAGTATTCTTCGTCGGTATACTGGGTCGCCCATAGGCCATAAGTCAGTAGACAAACACGCATTAAATTATACATTATTCAATTATTTTTATTAAATTATTCAATATTATATTATATACAATAAAGTGGAATACATACTATATATTATTAATTCTGAAAGCAAGAACAAAATTTAGAACATTACAAGAAGACCAACTTAAATTATTACGATCAATATTTGTTCAAAGCTCAAAGTGGAGTCCACGCCGATCTACAAGTTCTGCCAGAAGTGTCCCGCGGTTTCCAAATTCCTCTTAGAATTTATTGAGTACAACATATGCTCCTTTAAGTGTACACCATCACAACTATTGACAGAGTAAACTTCATTTTAGAGAATTTCTCACACTGAAAAATGTACTAGTGTCAAATCAGAGGATCGTGGTAGCCACTCAATGGTGCGCCATCTCTCAAACCGTTTATCAAAGGTTTCATTCAGGAAGGATTTTAGAATAGTTACATAACGCTCCACCGTAGAATAAAGGTATGACGCTCCACCGTGTTGCCATATCAGCCTTTCTTATAATCTACAAAATTAACTCAATTGTGGACCGTTTTCACGTTCAAACAGCTAACCTTAAAAATTACTCGCGTTGTGTACTTGAGTCAAAGATTATGTTATGGTTGGTCGATTGCCACATGACTGAGGCGAGAAAATCAGCATTGTTAGGCAGTTCAAGCTCAAATAGCGCTGCAGAGGAATTATTTTTTTCTCAAACGTTTTTGTTATTAAATGGAGCCACTGACGCACGTGCAAGTTTGTTTGTTCCTGAAAATAGCACGATTTGGTGACATTTAAGTCATCCAACAAACTGGAGCATGTTAACCCGATGAGGGAGAAAGATGGCAAGAGATGGCAGCGCTATCTGTGCTCGGGCTGCCACTACTATGTTGATTTTCCTGCCTCAGTCATTTGGTATCTATTCCCGATCCAAGTTTGTTGCTGGCGATGGGAGGATTTCAAAGTTTAATTTATTATTGCGGACATTTTCCAATGTTAGTGAGCAAAAATATTACGACGTTTCGGCATCTGCAATCTGATCCCATCTTCAGGTGAAAGTTAACCTAAAACATATAACAGAAGATTAGAAAATGAGCAAGCCTAAAGTAATCACGCTGACCAGTTAAACTACAACCAAACAACATGTAGCTGATAAAGTCAAAATACAAAAACTTAGAAAATAACCTAGAAAACAAAACCTAGGCATAGGACACACTAAGAACTTAGTAACAAGAAACAACTCAAAGAAACATGTCCAAACTCAGTGAAGGCTTTCCGCGTTAGTATTTTGATTTTAACAGTTGCTTGTTTGTGTCTAACTGGTCAGCTCACGCTGAACTTTAGGCTAGCTTTTTTTAATATTCTAAGTTATGTTTTAGATAACCCAAAACGTCACGATCATTATGCTTACTAACGATTGAAAATGTCGGCAGTAGAAGTTTCAACTACCTACCATTACATAATCTTTGATTAATGCACGTCTGATAACTGACTTAACTGCCGCCCGGTAGAACATAGCAATTCTCGCTGATTCTGAGCGAAATGGTGGCATTTTTAAGTTTGAAACTTTCAAACCTTCGGTTCTGTAATAAGAAAAGTATGCAGAAGCAGTACATCTGTGTAAGATTTTACCATAGCTTCAATATTACTTCTGGAGATGATCAAATATTTCAGACCTTTGGCCAACAACCTTGTATAAATCAGGGAGTAACACTGCTGAACTTTTCGGAGCAAAACAGGTGATGCGTCAAAATTAAAACTACCATTTTAATCCAAATGTTTTTTTAATTTGTCTTTAATATTCTTCGGTTAAGGCACTACAAATAATCTACTTAGTTTTATTATATTGTAAGGAAACTATTTAGTAACTGATTTATTTGGATTGACTTAATTCGGATGTTGTCAGTTTTCAATAAAACTGAACGCGTGTTGTGTTTACCATAAATGTGGAAAAGTAAAAACAAACCTAAACCTTGAAACTTAAGAAGATTTAAAGAAAATATTACAATAATGTGCTCTTCTTGTTGAAATGGGCAATATTACCCATTGTAGAATAAGTACGTTATAAACGGTTCCAACCAACTTCATATAAGCATTATTGTCGAAGTTAGGTAGTGACTTTTGACAACCTTCTTCAAAACTCACATTTCTTAAATACGAATAAGAGCGTATGCCACTGCAATGGCCAGATAAAACATCCGCACTACTTACCTAACTTTACATTAACAAAACTTAGACACAAATTTAAAATTTAATATTTTATTGAGTAATTAAAACTGTATAAGGAGACCATTGAAAGGAAATGACTCCATAATTGCGTATTCTATGGCTTATTAAGACTTTTGTGAAAAACATATTTTTCGTGATGCATATGGTTATTGACTTGAAAAGCGTAAAACTTTTATTCGTAACATAATAAAATATAGGCTCCGTTGTGTTGTGCTGAAGCCAATATCCAAGTTCGTTCATTTTCATTCGAATCAAACTGCTGCATCCCTAATTTAATTAACTTTCGAGTGCAAATTAAATATGTAACCAGGATCCCTCGAGGCTTGCGATAAAATGTCTCACTGAACAAGTTTTTAGATTAGAACATATTGGAAACATCGAGCTTTCACTTTCATTAGTTTTTAATGGCATGGAGTGCACAAATAAATTGAAATTATCCGTTTAGCTATTTTATTGAATTCGACGAGATGATTTTTATTGTTTCGTATTTAAGTACCCCTTAACCAAGACGTTGTTCTAACAAATTAATTGCATAGGGAAAAGATTATTCGCAAATATAACACTATAAATGAATAAATGGACTATACAAATGTAGTTGTTTGTAACTTACTGTAGAAAACAAAACTGTTAACCCAGGCCATTGCTTGTCAAGCACGTTGTCAAGTTGTCAATATTGACATTTATTGCTTGCTACTTCCCATTGAACAATAGGACAACCTGCGCTTGTAGTTTTCTAGATTGTTTCACATTTTGATAGAAACAAAGAAGCCATCCAGTATTTTTCCACACCTACTTTCATTGGAAACTAGGTTAAGACCTCGCTATATTATTATTCCATAGACGACTCAACAACATCAGTGATCGTACCCAGGGTGTTTTTAGTTTGTGGCTTTTTACTGGCTTATATTTTCCTGAATACAATATATAACAAGACTTACTGTTTCTTAATCCCGGTAGGGGCAAATGCACGAAGAGCTTCTAGAGTACTCAGTCTGTAAAACATAACTATTGGTCTAACTATACATATAGCTGTCAACTATCTCCTTCTTAGGCATTGACATTCTCAACAGGACTAATCATTTCGGCAAATGCAGAATTGTATGACTCATAATAACAAGTACCCTTAATTATCAGTGATCATTTAAATAAAAGCTGATGGCAACCCTCACCCTCGTATGTTTACAAAAGGGAGTTAACAAACAAACAGAAATGCCCTTGATATTATTCTTCTTTCTCTTATTTAGAATTGGGAACGGAATATTAATTTCTATGGTGTACTTTTTTAAGGATAATTTCTTTCTACACGTCCTTTTTCAAGTTAATCTTACATGGTAGGTTAAAACTATTTTTGCCGTTTAGTTTAACACGTTCTACTCACGTGTACTCGTAGAAACTTTGCTCTTAGCTTTGATGGTTAAAACATTAAACAAAATATTATACAGCTTTATATTATAGACTATTTTACTATCTTAATTATATTTTACATACGGGTTCGACATTTATGCCTAGTATAGTTCTGATTAATCCTTACTAATATATAAAAATGGAGATGGTGTGTGTGACTGTTTGTCTGTCTGTTCCTCAATCACGCAAATACCACTGGGCCAATTCTTATGAAATTTTACAGGAATTTGGCTTATACTCGTACACCTGGCAACCTCATAGGCTATTAACATGTTTGATAATTTAATATTTTCTAGATGGTGGTTATTGTTAAGACCTTATTACATATAACAACTAATAAGCCAAATACTGTAACGTGAAATTCTAGAAAACCCGTAAAAGTCTGTATAAATAAAATAAGACTTTTGTCTGTACGTTGCAATGAATCCATCGGCTTTTAATTATCTGGTATTTATATACTTTGCAAAGACCGAAACTGGCGTCAAAAATTCCTGTCTGTCTGTCTGTAACGTTTTTAAGGCATATTGGACCGCTTTTAACCCAAAGTCGGCTGAAGCTATAGTGGTCAAACTTCGTTAAAGGGTTAAGCTTATTACATAGCGTGTCTTTACCTATGTTTTGTATTAATATAACATCCAAAAATAAATGGCCAATATTTGATAATGGACCAAAGTGTAAATGTTTTTTAGGAATTTTGGACCGCTTATACGTCAACTATGGCAATGAAACTTTGAGGGCTACATTTGAAATCCATATAACATCCTAAAAAAAAGCAAAAAACCAAAGTGGGCTTTCAAAACGGTCGGAACGGAAGATGTAACTATGACTCTCGCAAGGTAGCCAACACTTATAAGGAGAAGATGGTGAACTAACAGGCAAACTAAATGGATTTTCTATAGATATAAAGGAAACTATTCTTTTGTTTACTTTAAATTTGCAATTTTCTTAAAACATACACACAGGTATGTTAACAAAGCCCCGAGGCGAAGCGCGGGTACTCTCAGCTAGTTGTTATCATAATTAGTATTAACTTGAAACCCAGCAAGTGTACATAACGGAAACTATCAACATAGAAGAAATAAAGTCAAGTAAAACTCGCAGGCCGACCTTAACATCCGCAAGTTAGCGGACCCGTATCGAGTTGAAATCTTGGTTGACCCCGGAACTCATCACTCCGCACCTAATAAGAATGAATTTCCATAAACGTGTTGTATGCCCTAAAGGTTGCGTTTATGATTACATTAGAGATAATGTAGTGAACCTTTAACGAGCATGTATAGGCTATGTCAACGTCGCAAAAGTGTGTAACATTTGTGTAAAATTACATCATTTGCGTAAAATGGCGACCAGCTTTATTAGGATTGTGTTGAAAAAGGGCCTTTTTCAAGTTGTCATTTTATAAAAAAAACCTTACTGCCAAACAAAGTTGCATAACAGGCGAAGTTTATCTTTAGACTTTAGATCCCTCTCTACAACTGGTTTATGGTTGTCTTCTCAAAGAGTACGGTACTAAAATAAAGTCAACTTCACTTTATTACTGTAACATAATTATTGTATCCGTAGTGAGACACGGGTAAACGGCTAGTCTTTATATAAAAGTCAATTCATAAATAAAAGTTTCAGAGCACAAACTCTTTTTCTCGAATGACCTCTCTTCAAAATAGAACTTTTGGTAAGCCAATTTTGGTTGTTGACTAACATAGGTTAGATATTTTCAAAAAGAACACTTGTACCAAATGTCGCAAGTATCATTTGGTACAAGTATCATACATGTACAATAGATGTGACATTTAGAGTTCAAAGTTATATACATATATCCCCCGCCCGGTCGGTGAAATAAAACATTATAGACGGGTATTCAGTTTTAATTTTGTTATATTATAATATCGTTTATTATTATTACATTTATTAACAATTTACCATCTGACTCAGTAGGTTGGGAAGCCAAAACCACTTTCTATGTTGCTCTACGACGTTGAAAATTAACAGCTCTATTTCGCAACAATGGAAATTCTTTAACAAACTGGCTATTACTGCAGAAGAGTAGGCCGAGGTAATGTTTCAACTTGACTCCAAGACACAAGACTCGGCAGCTCGTGTAAGTGACTCTCAACTTACTGAACACGAGTTGGCCAGTTAATGCTAGCTCTTATTCTTGAATGGACAATTTCACGGTCGAACGGCAACAGCAATAAACCTTTCCCGACTACACCGTGTATCGCATTTATCCGTTAAGCTTGGGAACTGGAATGCATCCGTGAAACAATTTAGTAAATAAAATACATTCCAAACGTTTGTTTTGTTTAAAATACGTAATAACAATATTTAAAGTTTTGAAATGCTCACTTCGAATTATTTATTGCCTTAAGCTTGAGATTCTATTTGGGTGCTAAGAGGTGGGTTTATATATAATTCCAACAAACTTTAGGCATTTTTAATATGCCGTATTATATGTTTTATCACTTCATGTACATTTTTGAAGACTATACTTAATGTACTAATTACAAAGACTAACCAAAATTAGACTCTGCAAACCCGAAATATAAATTCAAAATAACATAATTATTGTATATCCTTTGTAGTTTCTTCAATAGTTCACCGAAAATAATTTAAGAGCACTTGTCTTAACACTTGTGCGTTACACAAGTGTATTTAATTACTACCTAAATACAAAAGTTAAATATGCAACTAAACAGTTATGACAAATACCTAAATAATCATATTTCGACATGAAATTTCGAGCTACAAAACCAATATTAAATACTGTACTAACCAAACTATTACTCTTTCAGCACGTTGTTAGTAAAACCTGTGTTTTGGAACATACTGTATCGATATGAAATTAGTTGTAACAAGCAAACTTTATTAGTCTATAACATTGAAATTCAGCTTACATAGTTTTAACGAGAAACGCTGTACTGTAGTTGTCTTATTGAAGCTCAGAAATGACTTTATTAGAAACACTCATTCCAAAGTTGTGAGATTCTTAATACGGAGATTATTTACCGACCGAATTTCAGACTGGTAGTAAACAACTTGTATTATTTTGTACATTATACTCCTATTTAACCCGGACGTTTGCTGAGTTTACCCTGCATTCTATCAACATAAACCCAAAAGTGCTTAAAGACTTAGGCCTAATAAATAGAAAGCCTAGCATGTATTAACGACCAGCTTTCAAAGATAATCGAGTGGCATTACTCCCGAACTAGCAAACATTAGATAATTGGCATTCTCTAGGATATTATTTGCATATAAATACTTAAATAATATTTAAAAATCTTCTTAGATTATAGTTTTAACTTGGTTTACTATTATCCATATTTATAACGACTAGAAACACACACGCTAATCTAATACAATACTCGTAAGTAATGACACGTGACCGGTTTGTCTTCCTTTGAGAAACTCTCAGTCCTCGTGTGATGAGGGATGCTGAGTTGTGATTTATGACGTAGAGTGAAAGGCTGTGGATGACGTCACATAGATGGAGACTCTCTGCGTCACACACTGAATATAATACGTAACCGTCACTTAACTACGTCAACGGTGTGGACAACTACTGTACGTTTTAAATTCCATTGTCTGTCACCTGTTTTACCTATACTCCTCCTACAGATGGTAGTATTTAAAGCTAAATATTACGCTATTTATATGGACTCGTTTTCCCACTTTGTTGTAAGTGTGAGAACACACAGAGAGACGACGCGACGCGACGCGATTGCAAGCGATTGGCGTTACACACAGAGAGCGATGCCAGGCGACGCGATCATTGCAAAAATGGCGCTGTCAAAGCTAGGACTGAAACTTGCTCTCTGTGAAAATAGTTATTTGAAGTGGAAAGTTTTGGAGGGAAAACAAAGGAATCAGTGGGTTAACGAAGTTTGTGAACAAAGAGATGTGTTTGGTGAATATCATCACCTGTTTCCAGTGTTGATGAGGAATGAGATGAGGTTTTTCAGTACACAAGGATGTCGATGGCAACATTTGATTACATTTTTAGCAAAATTCACCATGCCATAGAGAAACAAACAACAAACTGGACTCTTGTGGTCACTCCTCCAAATCGCATCTCTCGCGTACACTTCTGTAATGAGCAGCTCCACATCCATCGCTGTCAATCGCTCGAAGAAAACAAACCAGTTTGTTCTTGGAGGTATCGCTACGCGTCGCGTGTCGCGTCGCATCGCATCGCTGCTAGTGTGCGCTGCCCAATGCATTTACTTGGTTTTGATTAAATCGCATCGCGTCGCATCGCGTCGCGTCGCTCTCTGTGTGTTCTTACACTATGCCTTCTTCTTGCTTTCCACCCTAAATTGCTCAATTCTTCAAATTGTTATTACATTTGATTTCATGGACATGTTATTTTAATAATCATTAAAAGCAAACTAGAATGACTTGTTTTCCAGAAATAAAAGCCTTAACCGTTGTATTTGGTATAGTAGCAAAAGTATTTGCAAGTATGTTCTGCATATTTCTTCTAAGATAACCCAGTGTAATTTAATTTGAAAGCAATAACGAGTAAATGGAAACTAATAGACAGGGATAAAAAGAGGTAGAGGAAAAGAGAGAAGTGGTATTGGAATCTAGTTCAGAAAACTCGTTAAACCACCACCCGATTTAACTTGACCACGATAGAAAATAATTTATTTTCTGCAAATTGATGACGTTTTCCATATCAAAGCAAAGGTGGAGATTAACTAATCTGAACCGGCTGAACAGATAGTTTACAGAACTGTCAATACCACTTTATGGAATAATTATGACGTTTAAACTAATAATATCATTCATCTCCCGTTGTTTAATATATTTAACACTCATTAGTACAGCTAACCCAATAGTTGAAAAATGTGTACATCAAAAATGCAAATTAAAAAGAGACAAAAACTTAACCTCTATACTTACAGTGTTTATATTTGTTAACTTTCTAATAATCCTTAAACTCTGATTAATCACAAATAATTTAAACCAGGCCGACACGCAGCTAAGCGTTAGAGTGCCGCTTACATGAATAAAGTGATATTACCTTAATATCATATGAGTTACGAATTAATTCGCTATGCTCACAGTATCGTTTCGACCTTCGGCTTCATGATTAGTGGCACTTACTGCATGATTTACTACGTATCATAAATGGAAAATGTGTTTCAATTATCATTAAAATTAGACTACACCAAAAACATGGCTAACGTACTTGACCGAGATATATTCAGAATAAGAACATTTGTACCGAACTTCATGGAAATCCGACATAACTTACGACCTTTAGGGAGTACGCACATATATATTCTCAAAACGTGTTCTGGGGGTCAGGCTTGGTGCACATTTAATGGTCTCTGATATGAGTCTTACCATGCGGATGGCATGAGTATCTCGTTTTTCCTAAGGAAATTCGCGCAAAAATGTGACATTTTTAGGTTAATTAGTGAACTGGGTTTCATCAATAAAACTGGGGCTGCCATCTAAAACTGAAACAGAGTATAATGAATTCAGTCTGTCGATTGAACTGTTGATCTCAAGAATATCATCGAAACAAAAGTAACTAAGAGGCCTACATATTTGCACAAATGAATCACATTGGCACGTACAACCCCAAAAGACAGTTGCAAATAAATGCATTAAAATGTTGAAATTGAGATGTACAATGAGTGATTGTTTATGTGGTACTGTATCTCTATTGACGACTATGGCCCAGGAATAAATGTCATGTTTAAATACCCAGAGAAATTTCAAGCGTATTCCTCAATAGTACCGGGTAAAAATATACCCCGTTTGCAGTAATAATATTAATGAACATAGCCGACACGCAGCCAAAGCAAGCTAAAGTGAATCTTAGCGAATTTCCAATGGAAACAAGCTTTTATTTACCCATTTTAAATCGTACGAAATTCTTATGCATACTATTAGTTACTTTTTGCAAAATCCTTTTTAGCCTTATTTACTCTTTAGTTTTGTATAGTAAACGAACAACAGCTGTTAATAGTTTTGTTTGTTTTAAAGCAAGAAAGTTGTTTCCTTTCTGTATCCTATAAAACCTCGGCTAGTAAATTGTATAACATCTAAATAATTGTGCCCAGGTCTCTGAATGTCAAAGTGCAGAAATTCGGATTAAATCATTAAACAGGAATAACTTTAAAACGCTAGATTCTAGAGCAACGGAAATCGTTTTGATCCAAAAAACGCGACTATACTAGGCGAGCTTTGTATTCATTTACAGTATCGCTACAAGTTTATAGATAAAGCTAAACTTTGAAAAAACACAAAAGTGCACCTTTTAACGACGTATTGTTTATTTGGTGAGAGAAATGAATGGAATTCTATTTTCAAAGAGAATTCACTAAGAACAATACATTTCAAAAACATGTCCGTTATACTAATAAAATAAAGAAACAGGTGAAAAATTAAACAGCTATTATTATTATTTAACTACCAGAACTATGTTTAAAGCAACGGGAGAGAAATGATATCTTTTTCATTTGTACCCTCTCTTTATTTTGTGTAAATAGAAACCCCGAGGGAGTATGTTGCATACATTTGCTCGTGGATTCAATTAAATAAAGACGGAGCAGTTCCAGGATGTAGGGCATGGAAATAAAAGCACTTCACCACCAAATTGTCTGATAAAAATAAATATCCACGCATGTTATGCGTTATTGAACATTTTCCGCAAATAGCTGTTCTATTTTCGTATATTAAATATACGGGTAAATATGATGTAGACATTGTTGCGGTATTATTTGAATAATATTAGATGAAATGTGCTGATCGTAATTATGTACTGGGGTCCTGATTTTGATGTTTTAATAAACCGTGATTTTTGCCTGCTAAAACAAGTTATAAATATCAGTTAACAAAAAACCACCAAAACAGCGTTTTAACTGTTATAAAGTGATATTTTTAATCGCTATCCCTCCATTGGGAAAATATTTGCAAGTTGATATTAAGAACCTTTAAAATGCAAGGTAAGTCACTGTGCTGGCTGAGCAATTATAAAAATAATACAAACAATATCTTTAGTAATTACTGTTATATTTCGTACTATAAATAATTTGGATTAGGTTAAATCATACATAATATGATGTGATATACTGCTATTTACAAAATCTGGCTATAAAACTGGTCATATGAATATCATACATAATATGATATGCTACTATATAATCAGTTTTATAGCCAGGGTAAGGGTTTCCTAATTTGATGAATATTGTAAGTAATGTTTACGTTCACTTCATTATTAAAAAAAGATTTGGTACTGTGTTTGACAATTTTAACAACAGAGTAAACTAAAAGTGTTCTTTAAAGTACTTTAATATATTAGTATGAATATAAATAATAGATAGGTCTAGAGGCTAAGCCACAGGTGCCTGGAGTTTGCGGGTTCAGCTCAAGTACTAGTTGAGTGAGATAAGTGAAGCCTCATAGTAGTGATGAACAGTGAATAAAAGCTATGTCGACTTCAAAGTGAACCAATCACTCGGGAGGGTGAGGACAACACCACATGAGGACCATCACACCCGTCTAGTCGCGGGTCCAACCGCAATGTACAATGATTAAAAGTGATTATTAAAATTAATTTCAAATAGCCCCAGAACTATGAATTTATTACTAAAACTAGGTAAATACCTCCGTCGAACAGTTCAAACTTTGGTGGATGTCTCTAGTATTTACTTATTTCGACTATATGTCGTCATCGTCAGGCAGTGAGAATCTTCTTTTTGAATCGTCCATTGGAATTCGTCATATAAACACACCGTAACGAACCGTAGCCGTGTTAATTTTTTTTTCTTGATGTGTGTGCATGTATTTATATGACGAAGTCAGCATAGACGATTCACCAAGAAGATTTTCATTGGCTTATTGTTGAACATGTGCTACTAGAGACAACCATCAAAATTTGAACTGTTTGACGGAGTAATCACCTAATTTTTAGTCACAAAATAGATGAGGTGAAAACCACGTTACTTTCAACCGTGTAAATTATTATGAGCTGAATTAGATTCTAGACATTAACATTTCATTATAGTCACAGTAGTTATAGAATGTTCATGAAGGTTTAATCACCTACACTCTAGATCTCTACGTACCCTTTAGATTAGTATATCTACAGGTAAATATCTATTAAGAAGTTATATTCATTTGATCTGCTAGTTAATTTAACAAAGCTAAAATTCAGCTTGTAAGAATCTAATGTTTTGCATATTCACACTGATTTATATGAAATATAACATTCAAGATCTATGTATATAACTCATTGAACTCAGGATTAGTAGGGCATAAGTATAATTTGATTAATATTTGGTAATAATTAGGGTTAAACTTCACTATTGGTTCGTAACATGTTAAACGAATCAAATTTAACATATTAAATTAACCTAAAGCAACTGTATTTGATGACTGAAAATAAAAGTTGAGATTGCTTTTATAGCTTTTATATTTATATATATATATATGTTACTGAAACCTTAAATACCTTTAACCATAGACATGTGTTAATAATGTACCCATGAATTAATTAAAATGTCCATAACAGACCAAATTTAAGAAAATAGTTTATTTTAATGATTAAAAAATAAACATTAAGAACATTGACATTTATACAATGTATACATGCGGGAAGATGACCAAAAGGTTGAAACCGGTCCATGTTAAAATACAATTGTACCAGGGTACTTTGTACTTTGTCTTTATATCTAATTAAACATTAAGAAGTTATGATATATTACCATTCATTAAGAATGTGATTCATTTGGTCTACAACGAAAAAGTATACACATAAATGCGATATCATAATTCTTAATTACGTGAATTTAAGCCAGAAATCAGTGTTAAGGTTTGCTATATACCTTTCGTTCTTTCGATTCCGTTGCTAATAAACAGCACGCGGGAGAAATGAGACACCAGAACCAGAACTTTGTTCTTGTTCAGCTGTTGGGAAGTTTTCAAACAACACAACAGGTGCTCCAACTTGTAACTGCCCACAAAGCTGCCATTAAAAAGTATAATGCTACAACATTATACGCGGTCAGATGAAATGATAGCACACTAAGTAACTCAATCAGACTCTATTGTAATGCGATGTTATTCTTTTTGTTGTTTGAATTTAGATAGAGGCTACTATTTTATAGGTTGTTTTGAATATTGAACTTAAGTGGTTTGTTATTTATGCTGCATACTAGATAGTGTGTCTAGATTTGCCATATGAACACAATGCAATGGACAGAGGTATCGTGAGCAGTGGCAGCATATATGATATAGAGTATCTCGGTTGATAAGGATTAAATATAACATTCAACTTTTGGAATAACCGTGAAACAATTTTTAACAAGGAGTTTTAACTGTAGCCTACTATGATAGTCATACTCAGTTAAATATGAATAAATGAGAGACACGTAGAATAGGCTTGACGTGCTTGAAAAAATTAACAAGTTATGTTTTAACATTCTCAAAGTTAAAACACTCACACGCAAAAAAGCTCGGAATTAGACTGTTAATCAAAACATACTCTATGCAAATTTCTGCAAAGGTGTTTGCGTTATGGTTCTTTGATTTATTTACTGAATTCCACTCATACTTAAAGACTGATTCAGAGTTTTCTAATTTAAGGTATTATGATTAAATGTTACGTGTTTAATCACTATTCATTGGAATGATTTTAGTTAAGTCTTAATGACTTAGCAAATGTTTGTGAGTTTGGACTCAGTAAGTGTAGTATAATCAGATTTTGGAAGATCAGAGATGATATTGGGGGTAAAGAAATGGAACTGAGAAATGTAGGGTTTCAAACCGAGGTGGGTGAAATATATCTCGGCCGTGACATCTTTCTAATTTATGAATGTAGGTAAAGTTGATTTTGTTGGTCTTAGCACTCCTGAGACTCTTTTTTTGTCTGACTTTTGGGAATTCTTTTTGATAGACTATACGTCATTTATCCAGGTGATCTTGCAAAGTTTATATCATCCTTAATCAATCCCTTTGGTGCTGTCAAATATAGCTGATTCTCCTGTAAATATTTGATCTGATGAATGCTGAGCACGCAAAATAATGAGTTTAGCTGCAAATAGTTTGATTTACACAAAATTGATAGAAGAATGCTCTACAAATCATATCAGCAGGAAATTCAACTATATATGGCGAGATATCTTTCAGAGATAAGGACTACCCTGTCTTAGAGAAAACTACCGTCTGTATTGCTTAATTGCATCTTATGGAAGGCATTGGGATAATTAATAACAACACGAGCAGTCTGAATTAACACTTTGTTTGAAGTTTAAACTTTTGATTTACTATAGTCAGTGTTGAAATTCAAAACAAAGTTGGCTGAGGGGCTCTGCCGCGAAAATATCTAAAACGATCTTTTTCTTTCATCACAACAGTTCTTTATATTTGGAGTGATGAGTCTTGTTTCAGAACTGAAAAAAATTCTCAGTTTCAGCTGCATTAAAGTTTGATCTAACAATAACAAAATTGATTAAGGATCTATTTTTTTTCCAGTGATGAAAATAATAATGATAAATAAATGTCAATATTACGTTTTCAAATGTAAAGAAACAAACATTGTTTGTAATCTAGTATAGTGTTTTGAAGAAACGCCTGTTACACTGATTTACTATATATGTCAGTGGTGAAATTTCAAAAACGTTCGGCTGATGTCCATGCCACAAAAGGACTTAAAATGATTCTCGTGTCAAAAGTATCACTTTAGGTGTTAGCTGTTAGAATAGAATGACTATTTCAGTTTTGGCAACAGATCCCGTAACTAAGACCATATTGCGATGCTGTGCACGGTTCATCTGCACTTCCTGAACTGTGACGTGTAACTCTATGTATTCTATATCAATATTCTGCTGAGCTTTCATCAAAGAGTAAACAGGTAACTTGCTTTTACTCTACGTCATCCTGATTCTGTTTTACTATTTTCATAGATGTTTGATTCTAAAGCCGAAAAGTAAAAAGGTGTTGCAAAAATAATAAAGAATAAAATAACCAAGCTGAAGGAAAACTTAAAACTATACTTAAGTAATAAAATTAAGTAACTGAGCTTTTAAGGGTAAATACTTATTCAAACCATTGTGGAAGAAGTTGAATGGACAGTTTGACAATAGACAATTATTTATCTTCCTAAGCCTTGCAAAGTCAACATCGAAGTTGGCGTGATTGCTGAGGGTTCATCCTGCTTCCCAAGTAATAATTTTACAGTTAATACTAGTTCTCTGAATCCCTGGTACCAAATGTGTGAGTGGATTAGTAAGAAGCTACCTTAGGCCCAAGTGAAAGGAATGAGTGTATGACGTTGTTGAGAGTATGACGTCATTGTTATAAAACTTGTTCATTGTAAGAAACTTTCTTCTGAAGATTCCAACAATGGTTGATAAACCAATACAACAGATTTTAATCCATTGTAGCTCTTCTTCAGGCGTTTTTTTTCAATAGAAAGATGGTTCTTGCATAAGTTGTAATGGCTGCCTGTTCTTAGCGGATAGCTCTGGCAACACAAGTGGATAATTAAATAAATTCTAGAGGTAGTATTGGAATGACAGTTATTAAGTTAGCTACAGAAGAGCGGCTGACAGTTTGGAGTTCGTCATGAAAACTAATTAGCCCAAGTTGATCGACAAGCTCCATTACCCTTGACACCAGTCTGTCGACACAACTCTGTACGCTTGTACACCTTGCTACTGACTTCAGTAGTCTTTAGACTTAGAGAGTTATAGATTTTTAATACTGCGTTCAATGTTGTGAGCTACTGAAAGAACAAGAGTGTTGAGTTTATGGTCTAACTAGTGTAAGTTTGTAATGTATTATTTTCCAGTTAAGTTTAAATGCGTTTGCTTTGGATCGAACTTGGTGTTGAGTTCCTGCCTATGTGGGTTCATGACCTAGCATTTAGTGAGTCCGAGTTCCTTGTCCCTGGTTTTTTTTATATCACTCAATCTCAATAGGCAGTATTTTGTCCGAAAAGTTTCAAAGTATTTAATCAACTTTCCTCACTCATGATTGTAATTGGTTTCTGATGCTCTTGAAGTCAACGTGCAATGTGTCCAGCGATGCATCGAAGTCGTTTATTTGCCGATCGAGTGGGCGTGATGCAGTATTTAAATAAATTAAGATTCGAAGTTGCAAACTAGGTGGACACTTGCCGTCATTCTTTACGCCAGTAATAAGGTATCCAGTACTCGACAAGACGAGATGACGACCCCGAGTATATTCATATTCATGGGCGTCAACAATTATCTACTCAATCCATTGTCGCACTAAATTTCGCGACAACATAGCGGGCACGGATAAGAACATTGACATTGACGCATTCGGAGGAACTCTAAGCGAGCAGGTGGATCAAGCATCTTTCACTACTCGTCAGAGGCTATTGTCCACCTAAAATGTATTAATGGGTTTAAAATTAAAATTAGTTTCTTTCTCGATACGTCACTTGGTTTGCTTATCTAGGAGAAAAGAATCTGTCTCTGCTTTTTCTGATTTCGAGTACTGGATATCGTCTGCTCGTACTCGCAGTAATAGGTATCCAGTACTCGACAAGACAGAGACAGAGATATACAACCAGCAGATAAGAGAATGACGTCTGACGAGTAGTGTCCACTGAATAGGTGATATCTGTCGTATTTATCTCCTTGGGAAAAAGTACTAAATTCCCCAATTGCATGCTATTAGAAGCTATTGAACTCGTCGAGCTCCCCTGTATAATTATGTTTCAATGTTCGTCTTAATTTATTTAAATACTCTTTATCCGTCCCGCGTGTGTGTGTACTGTGAACTTTGTGTTAAATGTACTTTAGTGTGACGTGTCACCATGGTGATGAAAAGATAATTTTACCCCCATGAATATGAAGATAATTCTCAAAACGCGTCGGCAAATAAACGACTTCGGATGCATCGCTGGACACATGTAAGTTGACTTCCTCACTCAGTGCAATCTTCTTAAACCTTTTAAGGTACTATACACATTAATTCTTCATATTGAATGTGGCTTTACTCATGCATTTGCCTTTCTATATAGTTTGATTTGAACGTATGGTGTTTTGTAGTCGAAACTTTATATTAATTTATCCATACCCTTTTTTAGGATATTTTCAAAGAGAGCGCCTAACAAACTCATTGTATTGTGAGGTATGGAATTGTTGACGACATACAAGGTTGTTAGAAGGCAATTAGAAACACAATTGGTTATTGATTCGGGTTAACTAATAACAACTCTTGTTTTGATAACATGTATCAGTTTCATTTGTGTTTCATAAAGAAGTAATTAACATATGTAACACTTTACATGACGCATTTATATTGGTACACAAAATCCACAAAGAAATATTATACATTACAATACTGTACAGCCAATTTTATAGCATAGCTGCACTAAGGTCATTACATTTAAAACTAAAAAATCAAAAAGGTTGTGAAAGGTTATTCAAGTCGTGCCTAACGATGCATTAAGAACCCAAAACCACAGTATCTTCTCAAACGTTATGGTAGCTCTTTAAATTTAAAAGCAGATACGCTTTCTCAAACCGTCGTCTCATGAATCTATGCGATGCTGCTCACTATTGCTGATCCCACCAATGATAGTGCTTTGACTAAGCTTCACTCTATAATGCTGAGCACGATGCTAAGACGACAGCTGACGAAGTGAATACAATACAATATAAGTATGAAATAGTTTCTCACATGGGCTAAACCTGTGCTTCGAGCCAGTACATTCATCAATGAACACTCATCTGTAGAAGGCATCAAAAATTATTTGATTCAAAAGTGAAATATAATTAAATAATATGAAATATAATATACAGTGTGAGGTTTTTGGTGAATGAAATATTCAATGTTTTGTTTGGAGAAGTTTGTTTTGACGTATTTTGTGTCCAACCCTGCCCAAATCTTTTAAATACAAATTCCCTCTTATCTCCAAATTTGACGCAAAGACACATTTTTACCTCTTGACTCGTTTTTTTGGAATACTAAAAAGATTACTTTTAACTTAATTCAAAAAATATAATCAAATAATATGAAATATAATATACAGCGTGAGTTTTAAAGGTGAACAATAAATATTTTTAAAACCTTTTGAGGAATGTTTTTGAGGTTTATGTTTTGTTTGGATCCTGAAGTTTGTTTTGACGTATTTTGTGTCCAACCCTCTCCCCTAAAAAGAAAACTTGGGGGAGGTGCCCAAATCTTTTAAATACAAATTACCCTCTTGTCACACCTCAAAGATAGAAATTTAATACAAATTCAATGACGCAAAGACAAATTTTTATCTCGACTCGTTTTTTAGAATACTAATTTAAAGATTACAGGAATTCAAATTAAAAATGCTACATTTCACATAAAAACATTGTTGTGTGACAAATATTTCTTCAAAACACTTTATTTTAAAGAAAAAATAATAAAATATTAAAATACTTTATGTGAAATGTGGTATTTCACAGCTGATTTCTAACAATATTTAAATAGGTACCGGTACTACAAAAAACGAGTCAAGACAAAAAATTCTTCTTTGCGTCGGTGAATGTGTATTCAAATTCCCTTTACTTTGAAGTGCCACAAAGGGAGGTTTGTATTTAAAGATTTTGAGTGGGTGTGGGTGACGCAAAGTATGTCAAAACAAACTTCAGAATCCTATCAAAACATTCCCCAAAGGATTTTAAAAAATCTTTCCCTTTTCAAAGGTTAAGGTGGAGGGAACATTCAAAACTCACCGTGTATACTATAGTTAATCGCAAGAACAGATAATAAACCCTGATTTTTACAATGAGTTAGTCGTCCCAAAACATCAAGCAACTACAAATTTATATAAACTTTAAAATCAATAAATTTAACAGATCGTAATACAAAGAGGTACTTATTACTACTAAACATTCATAATCTGTAATTAAGAAGGAATTAACGGTATTTATATAGGTGTTTTATTGATTTTTACTCAATGATTATATAACCCACAACATTTTACAAGTTAGATTTTCAGTCCCAAAACATCAAGGGTTTCGTGTTCAAATCAGATGATGAAAATGGGTTGAATGTACCAGCAACTATACAATTCATATAAACATTAAAATCAATAAATTTAACATTTCAAGTTGTGATCTAAAATCCCAGCCACGTATAAAATAATGTTGAGCATAGAAACTCGTCGTTGGTTAAGGTAGGTCTCGTTGTACATAACTAAAAACTGAAAATAATTTAAAACATGTAAGTTTCAAAATATTTTCCATAAACGTATTTATGGATGGTCCTGTATATATATATATATATATATATATATAAAACAAAATATATTATATATATCATCTATTTGAAGAAAAAGTCGTACTTATTACAAATTCTGGTCAACTAATTGTTATGTGAAGATTAATTTAAATTGAAAAGTTTTGTTAAAAAGGTTTTAATATAACAACATTATGTATAAAATATAGTTCTCCTTTCCACCAAAAGGTTTCTAGTTCCACTATAACCTATAAAATAAAAATGTACATTACATTAAATCCAATGTTTTAATATATATTTTTGTCAGCGTTCGTTAGCAGAGTATCGATGAAAATATGTACATTCATAACTGTGTTTGCGTCCTTGGGTTGAGTTAACACTTTTAAATACATAGAAAATAAACCTAAGCAATAACAAAGAAAACCTTTGAACAAATTATTAAAACTCAATATTGGCACAAAATGTTAAATAAAGAACATTAGTTGTTGGTTGTATTTAATTTGAAACAAAGCGCTTAAATAGAAGCACAATATAATCTAAACGAGACCTAATGAGGGTTTACAAAGCAATCGGAATTGTGAAATCGCTCTTTTAATTAGACCCTTGAAACTAATGAAACCGTTTCAGAGAGATCAACGACGGAGTATTTAATCCATCGCATTTATATGTTCGATACAAATCCACTGTTTGATATTATTTAACTCTGCAACAGTTTTTGATAATATAGAGTGGGCTACACATGTACAAATCTGTATAAGCTGGTTTGACATAACCCCTTATGTGTAGGCACTATATTTCGTGGAAAATAGTTTCATATATAAGCGACATGTAAAAAACCAAAAATAAAATTAACTGTTAGAATGACCGTTGAACTGAGTATTTTATCCCAATAATAGGATTGAACCTCTATAGTATATTACCTTAAAGATACTCTGTTTCCTTGTATTATTCTACAACAGTTTCAGAACATTTCTATTTTTTACAACCAAACATATTGGCTTGCAAATCAAGCATGTTACTGGATACATGACAAGACTATGGACTCTTTTGTAGGATATGTTTTCCACTGTTTTCTTGTTTATACACTCTTTGAACCTTAAGGATTCGGAAAATTAATCTTACACATAATGTAATATTAAAATTTTTAAAATTCCATTGAAGATTTTGAAAATGAATAATGTATGTTTTTATTACCTTTTAATAAACACTAATGGAACACACACGTGTTTTACGGCTTCTTCTAAGGGTAGAATCAATAACCTTAAGCTATGGTTTCCTAGAAAAAAGTTCACCGCTATATTACGGCCGTAACGGTGACGGTGGACGTAACACAATATTCAAACATATGTGGACAAAAATAACTTTTGACATGTTGTTTATTTTAGTTGTCAAAGTTTATTTACTCGTGTAGTAATTGACAAACTAGACTTTTGTTTACAAAACCCAATGTGTCACCTGGCGAGAAAACCCTTAACTAGTGTTCACCGCTACTTTAAGTCCACCGCTCTCTAGGAAACCACTCTCATCTGATAACATTGAAAAAAAAACTAGCCGTCACATTACGGCCGTAATGTAGCGGTCACCGCTTTCTAGGAAACCATAGCTCTAAATCCCATCTTGTACTTTTTTTCAAAACTCTAAAAATAAACTTGTTACATCTAGGCTACATTTATTTGATAGTTATTTTATATGATTTGTTACAAGAGTATAGTTGAATAGTTGAAGCTTTTGCTGACAATAATTACACTGACTACAGCACGACAGCGATTACAAGTATAAGTGACTTATATGGAAGTTATATGTAAGGTTCACGTGGGGTAATGATGAGGGATGAATGTTACAGAAGAAGAGGCAGTCACGGGATCTGTTGTACATGACTGCTTGGTTACGTGATCATCTATCAGCTCCTTTACGAAATTACGAGTTCAGAACATAAATCAACAGGATTACAAGAGTTATCTGACAAAACGTTTACGTGTGACTTCCGTTTCTTACAAAACACTCACTTCAAGTCGTAATGCTTTGCCGTTTCAGTTTGAACTAAACACACTGGAAGGTTCATCCACCGCTCATAAGAATTCAAAGCAGTGTTTGGTAATATTGTGTTAAATCTACGTTATTAATAAATTATTTATTGTTGTAACTTATTGTTTCAAAATGCCTAGTGGTTGCTATGGAATAAAATAAACAAGTGGTTGATTGGTATGTTTACAAACTGAGGAATTGTATTAAAATATTTAACTTTGCATAAAATTTCGTTTTGGAATTCATCTTCCATTCCAGGAATTGGAACTTTGCTCTTGTAGGTGGCCCAGTCAGTCGTGGGCAGGTGTTCCGGCAATGCGACAACTTTGAGCATATTCTGACAGACTTTCACCTTGAAAAGGAGGTACTGAGGTTCAGATGGAATAAGTTCTGCAATAGCAGCCCCCTAACTGGCTTCTGGACAAAAAGTATGGATCACTGATTTGAAAAGATACGGGAGTCTTTTTGAAAATTTAATGCACCACGTTCATACGTTATAAACGCAGAAGGAAGAAATCTCAGAAGAAATAGAGAAAATTTGAAAGCCATACCGGAGGGAGAGTATGATGATCGTCGTCACTACTTTATGGAAAACGCCCTACAACCAGATGATGTATCAACAGCCAACCAAATATAACCTTGGACTCGTCCACTGTTATCACGCCGAGTGCACGTCATATCAAACCTCCTCAAAGACTAAACTTGTAGCCTTCTTCAAGAAAGGGAGAAGTGTTAAATCTATGTTACTAATTATTTATTGTCATTAAAATATTGACATTGTTATGTTTTTCAAACTGAGGAATTGTATTAAAATATTTAACTTTGCATAAAAATTCTTTTTAATTAGTAGTTTATTGTTGCACAGTTATGTAAAGTTAAAAGTCATAACTACTGATCAATTTTATAGTGGTTAAAGTTATTATGACAAAGGATACATCATCCATCAAAACGCTCCATACACTCACCTTTAATGTCATTTTCACCTAAAAGTACCTTCCAAGAGTGTTCGGTGTTTTAAGTGAAGAGATTACCATTTCATACGGCACTGTATCAAAGTAGTTTCATAGTCAACTCATTTAAATATTGGTCTTCTAAAGTCAAATAAAACAATAATATTCGGATTTATCAGGAAACCAGCGGAAATTCAAACTAAAATGCACGAGAAACGTATAAAATTTTTTAAGAAGTAGCAATCATTCTTAAAAACTGCTTATGTCTCTTGATATCATGCTTAGCTGTAAAATGTAGCAACATCAAAAAAATACACGAATCATAATTCAAAACTGTTTAAGCGCCTACGTTTGTTTCTCCTCTTAACTACTCTTTTTTAGCTCGTGTTGTGAACTTAAAGCAGTTTACATAATTGATTAACAGCATATAATTCTAGCATTTTATAGGAACAATTAAAAACTCCGTTCAAAATTCATGAAAATGAAATGACTTCTTGAAATCGTGTCAGGCATTTCGGTCGCCATTTTACGACATCGCCAAAGTTTGCCGACGACTGTTTGCTTAGTCCTAATTGGGTATTCAACGTTGTTATTGGGGACCAATCAGATCAAGCTCATGCTCAGATGTTATGGCTACTCGTTCTCAGGCAGGCAGCTGGAATGTTGCTTCACAATATCAGCAATATGACCTTTCAGATCACGCTAGTTAAAAATGTGTTGGTAAATCTTAATGTACTTTAGAAAAACCATTTATGAACAAAAAATTATAATTTTTCGATTGCCTTCAATAACAATTGTTTTATACGATTTTTCTTGATACTTATCTTTCAAATCCTAAATTTTATACCTTTACACCTTCTTCATTGGAATGGCTTTAGTTAAGTCTTAATGACCTAGCAAAAGTGTGTGAGTTTGAATTCAGTAAGTGTAGTATAATCAGATTTTGGAAGATCAGAGATGATATTGGGGGGAAAGAAATGGAACTGAGAAATGTAGGGTTTCAATCCGAGGTGGGTGAAATATATCTCGGCCCTGACACCTTTCTAATTCCTGAATGTATGAATGTAGGTAAAGTTGATTTTGTTGGGCTTAGCACTCCCAAGGTACTTTTTCTGTCTTACTTTTGGGAATCATATAACATTTATCCAGGTGATCTTGCAAAGTTTTATATCATACTTAATCAATCCCTTTGGTGTTGTTATTTTTCTTCTGTAGTTCAAATCCTACATTTTATACTTTTACACCTACTTTATAATTTTGTCTTAGTGATAAAAATACGAGAAACTTTTTCAAATTGTCGCCAACTTTAAAATATATTATGAAACCCCACATTTGTATAATGGTTTTGGATTGTTTGTACATTTTTACGACATTTAGAATCATGCTATGTTTTTCATATCTTAAATATTTAAGTAGTAAATATATCTTGCGTAGTTAAAGATGCAAAAAATGGCATAGAAAATGCACATGTTTTACACTATTGAGGGTCATGTCCTTCTAAGGCGGTTGGGTTCATCATGAAAAGGGCATGAATAAAAATCACTTAAAACTAAGAAAATAACCCAAAACCATTATAACACATATGTGTTTAAAAATATCAGATTTTTAAAAGTTGCTTATCATATTGAATAATGGCCATTTTGAGACCTTTTTAGCTCAGACAATACATTACTAAAACTATTTAATATCATTCGGTATTCAAGTTAACCATAATTTCTATGGTTTACCCTAAATAACACAATGGCCCAGTTAAAGGAGCGGTTTTACCCAACTAAACTTTCCTGTTATACCTATAGTTAACAAGTTCCCAATGGTGGCCCACTTAAAAAACACCCTGTATATATTATAATTTTAAATTAAAAACACAAAAGTAGCAATCAAAATTGTAGTTAACCACAACATGTTTCAGCTAAATAAAATCAGTAGTACAATTAGAGAACAAAACATAATACTTAAATTAAACAGTTTTAATTACAATAACTAGTAGACAAGGTATTGATTTGTAGATTAAGCACTTTGCGAACAGCAACATTTATTTACTGTCTTACTGACTAATCAAATGTTGCATGCTTGTATAACGTCGTAAATATTGTCAAATTAACTAACTTTGATCCAATATAAGGAAAAGTTCATAATCATTTAGTAATAATAGTAGACCGAACAATGCGAAACTTAAAACTTTAAATTTAGTTCCAGTTTTGATCAATCACAATGGAGCTAAGTTTTCATAATCTGTGGTGGTACACACTATGGACACAGATCAGATTGGTCATAAAACAATCTTGAAAGGTAATGGTTCAGTTAACTTTCTCGAGAATGTTTTGTTAACATAATACTGTTGTGAGTGTAAATATAACTACGTAAGCTTTCTCAAAGAATGGCTGCTGGTTGCATGAATTCTGAAATAAGTAAACATTTGCAGATCTTGAACCATGTAATTGTGTTTCTCTTCCAAAACATTTAAGCCCTCCAAAGACAATGAGCGAGGGTTCTCTGCAGTCCAGCTTGAGCTTTTTAGAATGTTTCTTAATTTACTTTACATTTAACATTACAATTTATACTTTATTTTATTATATTATGTTTAAAACCTTATTTTTAAGGTATAAATGTACATTTAGGTATAACATTAAACAATATTTATTGGTTAAAATAAACTTTCTTCTTGAAGTTCAAATGTCCAAATGTCAATTTTGTATACTGATTTCTACTATTAATATACAAAAGCATAGATTACACATATGTGTGTGTAATACTATTCGATTTGGATATTAATAGGCCTATAAAATTCGGGTGGACCGTGAAATTGCAATCACTTGATTCAAAATACATTTTGAGGAGAGGTAATTGACGAATAAGTGAACTCAACAAGTACGAGTATAAAGTTAACACAATAATTTTGGAGCTAATGATTTGGAATATTATATTATACACAAATGATGCTCAATTAAGTTGCTTCAAAGAATAAACTATACAAACCCTGATCTCCTTCTGGTGATATTGTCGCTTGATGAATAAGAATTTAAAACATCGATGAATGTTATTTGGAGTTTAATTTACAATTAAAGTCTCATTGTTGCAGTTTGATAGGCGTTTGATAGAGATTTTAAAAGGGTTTTAGAGTTTACAAAAATAATAGAGTACGCATGAACTAGGACATTACTATTCTTTAAGTATGTAGCTTTTAGACTTGTTATAGACGAAAGACCTGCAAAACTTTACGCGTTTTGTCCTTAAGAAAGATATCTTGTAATTGTCTCATTATTAAAATCACTGCAAGATAATTAAATAAAAAGACAAAAGGCACAAAACTCACATTTTCTTCCGTTTCAAAATTACTACCCAAGAGACAGTTAAAATAAAATTATTACATAAATCTGGAAATATGTAAGTTTGTTCTCAACTTCGTAAAGTTAAATTGAATATTGAACAAAGTTTGATCTCCAGTTTTTCCAACAATGTGAGAGGTTAGAAAGTGATTTTCAGTCCTCATTTATTTTACTTGACAAACTAGTTTAAGAATCGGTACTATAATATCGTAAGTACCCAAAGTGGCACTTTTCTGACGCATTGAAAGGTTTCATGCGAGGTAAGTCCAAACATTAGAACGTTTACGTCATGACGAAAAATGTTTCTGAACTAAACATATTGTAGCTAATGTACCGTTTGACGTATGTTTGCAGTTTCTGAAAACTAGTTCCACCCCCAACAGTCTCTAATACGTTTGCTTTGGTGGAATTAGCGTTGAAACCAACCAAATTAGTAAGTTTTACTGTTATACTTTTTTCTGTACTGTCGCTATTGAGTTTACTTAAAATGAGCGCTAACGTTTGTTTGCAGCCAACTGTCAGTGTGTCCATAGTTCAGGATTTATAATTGTAGGTATGCCACTGTTTACTATTGACAGCTGGCCAAGGTACTAGACTTTGTTCTCTATTTAACAAAGAGTCAGAAGCTTATGGGGTCGATGGCAACAACGTGCGAGACGGCGGGGGTAGGGCTTTACTAAGTACATTCAATGCTATCATTCATGTAAAAGGAGTTTACTTTGATTATTTATTTTGTAATTGTTTCCCCATTTAGACCTAAATTTAATTCAATATATATATATATATATATTGAATTAAATTTTATGTATAATATATATATATATATTACCTATATAATATTTCACCCCAATTTATCCCTCTGTTTCTATCCTCTTTTTAACTTGATAACGTGTTAAATACGAAATATAGTTACTTTTTCCTTTCCTTTTCTTGCTTCTATCCTCTACACTCTAATATAAATGTAACATATTGTATTACCTTTGAAGAAGGAAGGCAATACTGAACCGTCTTCAAAACGTTCATTCCTTGTAAGTAAATACAGTAATTAAAAAAAACTATTAGATATAGTGTTTTATTTATTTGATGGGGTTCTTTCTCAAAACATTACAATTTGTCACGGCTCTACTTTTGGACTAATAATGATGAACGTTTTGTTATAACAATAGGAATATCAATCAAGTTTTAATCCAAATGACTATACCAAAGATAACTAATTCAAAAATCTTGAGGGTGTAATTCATATTGTATCCAGAATGAGTTGACTATAGTTCTACCAGAATCATTGAGTATGGCAACAAACACTTTAATAA
The DNA here is from genome assembly GCA_018831715.1 of Matsumurasca onukii. Taxonomy (NCBI): domain Eukaryota; kingdom Metazoa; phylum Arthropoda; class Insecta; order Hemiptera; family Cicadellidae; genus Matsumurasca; species Matsumurasca onukii. Next base: position 34,032,584 of record CM032059.1, on the reverse strand, counting down.
TATTAAGTTTATTCGGTGAACAAAAGCCCTTTCATTAGCCTGTGTAAGGAGCAGAGGAGCACCGACTTAGCCAGTCAAGAGTGGCAAAATATAAACATTTACAATCGTAAGATCTTCAGGATCAATACAAGATACTTTATTATAACATAACCCAAGTTTTAGTAAACAACTTGACAGAAATGTTTGCAGCTTGCTCTCTGAAACTGAAAAGTAGTGACGTGGAGAGTTCACCGGTTCAGAGTGGAGTAGGGCAGGTAATGTCATACAGTCGTTCTTGAATGGGCGATTTCACGGTTAGATAAAGTCCGCAGTAAATCTCTCTAAACTGTTTCGTATGAAGGATTTATTCTCAAACTTGCATTGCTACTAAAGACCACTTGGCAAGCACTTTTCAAAGTCGTATTTTCCATCCAGCAATTGGTCTGACGTATTGACTTGGTACTTAAGTTACACTAGCTATTATTTTAGTAAGAAATTTTTTAAAGTGAATATTTCCTTTGAAAATGCTTTATTTTTAGAAACGGTCGTTTTTATAGTTTAGGTACCTAATTGTTTTCGTTAGACATTTGTCTTGTAAGCAGACCTTGTATGTGCAGGTACGTTGAGTTTGAATTAATTAACGGATTGGCCCACAAATATAATACAGGGTTATTACAAATGATGTTCCTCATTTTGATTATAAATATTACTGGGTAAATTTGCTTTTAGACCATTTTAATTAGTACCATTGGAAAGAAAAGCTAATTACATTTTATTCATAATGGTTTGGGTGCGTATCTGCTGTTTCTTAAGTCAATTGTTGTACGTGTTGTGTAATGGTTCAATTTGAAGACAATAGTGCTTGTTGTGTGATGGATTATAACATTACCTAATTTTTATTAGTGTGCAACCAATTTTTAGAACCAGGTTTAATGAAGATCCTCCTAGTAACCAATTTAATCGCGAGTAGTAATTAAATTTTAAAATGAATGGCCGCATTTGTAAAGAAATGTTACTAAAGCTTATCATTTGTGCTTGGGGCATGAATCGGGCGCGGAGGTCCGAATGATGACGTACTCTTGAACTGGCCACCAATATCTTCAGATAACACTCCCCGTTATTTTTTCTTGTGGGAATACATAAAACATAAGTTGTACACACCAATATTACCATTAACAAACTTAAGATACAGCAACGGATTACCAATGCCATCCAAACAATGGATCAAGATACTCTTATCAACTTATGGATTAGAGCTTGATTATAGGATTAAAATCTGTTGTAGCACAAGGGGTACACATATCAAAAATTTATAGTTAAGAATAGTTGTGATGAAACTTTTTGAATTTCCTTTTAAATGTAACAATTTTTTTATAACATATAAAACTACATTTTTATACGCTAGAAATCGTCAACATAATTTGTAATAACCCTGTATAATAAATACAAGTACAACGGCTAAAAAATATTTAAATGTTTAAAGTGAATTCAAATGACTCCAACGCCAAATAAACGAATTGTGTACCAATGGAGAACCTTTTGTACCATTTTCCATAGAGCAATTCGTTCTATCGCCAAAGAGAACGAAAATATACGGGTGTCTCAGACCACCCGTATCATATGTATATCTCGAGAACGGGTTGGCCGACTTGAGTGAAACGAAAAATTTCAAATTTAAACCGGTTCAAATAATTCAGGAAAATTATTTTCTACTTTCTAGTATACAGGGCATATCAAAATCCGAGGGCCATGGCTTCGAACCTCGAAATTTTCAAATATAAAGGGGGGTCATGCTATACAACATTTTAAAGCTCTCTTTAAATGAAAAACAATGATGAAGAAAAAATTGATTTTTGTTGAGCCGTTACAAAATGGTTATTGAAAGTCTCTATACTATAAAGCTCGAAGCTCGAACGGCGTGATCACTGACTCACTGACTCACTGACATAAATGTTTGGGTACTTCTAGAAGAGATAGAAACTTGAAATTTGGCATGTAGGTTGGTCTTGGCTTGTAACCGACAGAAAAATTAAAAAAATCGAAAATTCAATTTGGGGGCCTATTTTGGGGGGGTTTGAAAATAGCGTGAAATCCAGTTATGTAGAGGTTTACTATTTTGTCCGCAGAACCTGAACGAGTCGTTGGATCTTAAATTTGACGGAAAATCGTTACTGTGGAATGAAATTATCTACAACTTTTGTATTTGACATTCTGTTCTATCTCTAATAGGTAACATGATATTACGCCTTAAAGATAAACTGAACAAAACAAATTACACTAACCGTGTGGTTGGGCTAATGTAGCAGGTATATATCTACCTGTAAAATCAATTAAGTTCGGAGAAACTAAATGTCACTTAACAGGAAATTTGAAAAAAAGAAGAAATTATAGCATACAGGGTGTTAGCGGAGCAACAATTAGTATTAAAAGTCTCCAAAACTGTGATAAATGCCTCTTAACTTTTGGGTCACTTGAAATAGACACCCTGTATACGAGGAGGTATGATTTATCTAACGCTCATCCAAATACGCAAGTAGTACCATAAGCGACCGTTTAATGTATAAGAGTAAGTTAATGCAAAACACATAGGCAAGACGTGGTGAGGAGTCCACACAGACTGGTGATAGAGAGTGGGGAGGGGGGAGTCGTCACTAACGAGATGACGTATTTGGTTTCTGGTGGAGGGGGTATATAAGGAACCAGCGGGAAGCGGAGCATCTTACTTCACTGTTGACATTCGCGCTAGATACATCTTTCGCTCTTACTATTCATACGTATTTATCGGTCCTTAAGTCTCATTCTAATATTAACGTTCGTCAAATTCAGTTAGATTTTATTGTGTAGCTTTAACATTTCATAAAGTTTCTACTAATCATTGTTGTTTTTTAGTGCAGTATTTAGTATTACAGCTAGCTTATTTAAGTCTATACGAATCGGTCTTACCGTCGTATATTTTAGTTCTATTTACTCTTAGTTTTAACATTAGTTTATATCCATAGTAATTTCATAGGAGGATCAATCAATTTTTTGTTCTCTACGAATCTGGTTCTTCTATCGTTTGATACTCTTTGTTAATATGTTATTCGCTCTTAATATTAGTTTTAAATTAAATTCATAGTAGGCTACATACAAATTTAGATGTGTTTTTTCTAACAGTAAAATCTTGTTTCTACAGTGCTGGTTGTTTCATTAGTTTAATTTCACGATCCGTAGGTATAGTGTTTACCTAATAGTTAGTAGCTTATAAAGTATAATTTTGTATGTTGTTCATCTTAACAGGAAATTAAACGCGTATTATTACTTTGGTTAATTCCTTGGAAGATCTAAATTATTATCTAAATAAAATGGCGGCCTCTTCTATTGAAAACATTTCTGAAATGCTTCAACATATTTTAGATGGCCAGTATATTGATTCGGATCAAATGGATATATTTGTGAGTCTGTTGGAGCGACACACAGGCATTAGCACATTCAGTGTAAATGCCATTCAAACACTGTATGACACGAATCACATTGAACCGGTGTACACTCCCCACCTTCAAATTGTCTTCACTGGCAATCAAAAGAGTGAGGAGGCTGTAGGTCATTATAAAGTATACTACTATGACGGGAGAGAAACTATGAATATTTACGATAGTTTTAATAACGAAGTTATGTCACCGCTGGAATTGAAGTTCATGGAAACCGTGTTTCCTCATGTATCTTCGGCTCCGAACTTCATTATGGTCCAGAATCAACCTAACAACGTTGACTGTGGTGTTTTTGCTATCGCTAATGCGACGTCCCTTGTTCTTGGACTCGATCCTGCTGCCCAAACCTATAGCCTGCCTGACATGCGTCCTCACTTGGTCAATATGCTCCGCGGTGATATGTTGCTTCCCTTCCCTACAGTCTCTTCATTATCTCCATCCAGTGTTTTTTATCTGAATAACGTTAACTTTCCGGAATTATCCGCTTTAAATACGGGTAGCAAATTGAAAGTTGGTCCGGGTCGTCCTAAAAAGCTTAAACGGGGAAGGCCAAAAACCTCAGTATTAACTCCAAATCAATTGCACAACGAGGCTGTAAAACGCTACAGTCAAGCTCATCCGGAAGTTAATAGGGAGGCTGCCAAGCGTTACAGACTGGCTAACCCAGAAATTCATCGGGAGTCTTCCAAGCGCTATAGTACGGCTAACCCAGAAATTAACAGGGACGCCGTCAAACGTTACAGCCAGGCTAACCCAGAAATTCACCGGGAGTCTTCCAAGCGCTATAGTACAGCTAATCCGGTTGTAAACAAAAAAGCCGTTGATAAATACAAAAAAAACCATCCGGAAGCGCATGTAAATGCGAGTCAACGATACAGGGAAACCCATCCACGAGAGACTGAAAATACGGAACGCACACATTTAGAATTGTGGCCTAAAGTTCTGGTAGGAGAGTACTCTGGCAAGTCATTAAATACCGTCAAGGGGTTTTCACTAAAAAGTTCTTCCCTTTTGTCAAGCCATTCCTGTAATTTTTGTCAAGCTAAGTTGTTTTTTGAAGAAACTGGACGCAAGAAGTGGTGTTGTTGTGATGGAGCTTATATTGTTCCTCAGTTACCAGAGGTCAATTTAAATGTTTACAGCTCACCCCATTTTTTGAAAAATTCACGGGCGTTTAATAACTTATTTGCATTTAGTGCTCTAGGGGTATCACACGGGTTTCATCATCCACCCCAAGGAATTTCTTTTCTTAAGATTCAAGGGCGTACATACCACAGGGTATTTGACTTAGCCTATAGAGAAACGACAAATCCCTGTGGTATGTATATCAACGATGGCGAAGAAAGAATGCAGCTGGCTGGCCAAAGGAAGCTTCAGTTAGATTTAGTGAAAAATATCAATGCGTATTTAATTGAAGTGAACCCTTTCATTGGCCTGTTAAAAAAACTGAATGATGAACCTTGTGAAGATGCACATCTTATATTTGAGTCCACTTCAAGGCGCACTCATGGGCCCATTTTAGGAGATGTTCCCAGGAGCTCAGAAATCGCGGCCATAATAAGCACAGAAAGAGAGCAGTTCAATCCACGGCAAATTGTCATTTGGAAAATAGGCTATAAAAAACCTCATACAGTTGATTTGTTCCATCCCCTCTACGAAGCTTTACAATATCCACTTCTTTATCCTCATGGTACGCCTGGCTGGCATGTCGGTATCACTGACAATGAAGGCAGAAAATTGTCACAAGTTAAATATTACCGCCGGCTTTTATTGAGTGAACCAAGATTTTCCCAGCTAGGCAGACTGTCGGAGGAGTGGTTAGTAGATATGTATTGCCGAGTAGAGGAGGAAAGGCTTAGATTTATAAGCAATATTCAACGAAAAAATATGAGTGGAGGACTGCGAACTGCTTCGTTAACTGAGCTTCTGGAAAACTTATCTGCAAACGATCGCCAGGGGGGTGTCAGAACGGTCACAACTGATGAAACTATTCAAGGTGAAGGTGGCGTGGTTCCTGGTCGCATATACCTTCCAAATACTTTTACTAATTCTCAACGGTATATGAAAACTAAGTATATGGATGGTATGTGTATTGTGGCTAGGGTGGGTAAACCTTCATATTTCCTTACTGTTACCTGCAATCCGAAGTGGCCAGAAATTGTTGAGTCAACCCCTTCCGGTACAAAAGCGTCTGCCAGTCTATTGTGTCGTGTTTTTAGATTGAGACTCTTAGAACTGCTAAGAGACATACGGAGTGGGAAATTCTTTGGCAAAAAGGTTTACATACTTTATGTTATTGAATTTCAAAAACGCGGCCTTCCACACTCACACATATGTTTTAGAGTAGAAGGAGGAGGTCCTAAACAAAATTTAGAAATTGACAAGGTCGTTCGTGCCGATATACCTTCCGCTGACGAGGCCAATGGTAGACTACGGGCAATAGTACTGAACCATATGATACATGGCCCCTGTGGCACTGACCACCGAATTGATCTTCCCTGCTGGGATAGTAAGATATCAAAATGTTCCAAGTATTTTCCAAAACCAAATACGGAAATAACTCATGTAGATGAGCATGGATTTGTTCATTACAAGCGTGATTCAACAAACAGCGCTCAAATCACGTATAGAAACAAATCCATAACCGTCAATGATACATGGGTAGTGCCCTACAACGCTGCACTCCTCTTAAAATATGATTGTCATATAAACCTTGAAATTGCATCAACGCGGAAGATAGTCAAATACCTATTTAAATACATAACTAAAGGTCCTGACGAAGCACGTGTTGCCCTGATAGCAGAAACTGATACCAACAATGAAGTTGAAATGTATGCTACTAAACGCTATATTGGTGCCTGCGATGCAGCTTGGAGGATGCTAGAGTTTGAAATAACTGGTCGCGAACCGAACGTCATTCAGCTTCCGGTTCACCTAGAAGGCCACCAAAGTGTCTTGTTTCGTCATGGCCAAGAAGCAGATGCCGTCAACACTTCATCTTCTAAGTTACTCTTGTACTTCAACCGTCCTCAGACTCCAGAACTTGACGCATTGACTTACTTAGATTTCTTCGAACAATATTTAATTCATCCAAAGAATCCAAATAAATCAAATGTACCTGCGATTCCCCACCCTGATGGTGTTCACTTCATAACGAAGAGACAACGAGGTGAAATGGTGGCTAGATTGTTTTGGATTGCACCCAACAGAGGAGAAATATTTTATCTCCGCCTCCTCTTGCATAACTATCCATGCAGGGGTTATGCGGACTTAAAATCTCTTGGCGGTGTAGGGTGTGATACTTTTCAAGCTGCAGCCAGACAGATGGGGTTGGTAAATGATGAGTTGGAGTATGAGAGTGCACTAGAAGAGGCTCACCGGTTTATGGTTGGCAACCGACTAAGGCGTTTTTTTGTCCTTTTAATCGTTGCTGGAGCTCGTGGATCTGACTTGTGGAACCGATTCAAAAATCTACTGGTCGAAGATCTTTTAGACAAATGCTCTAACGATGTAGAACAAGCGTCAAAAACTGCCTTGATTCAAATTGAACGGGGACTCCGCCGGCATGGTTCGACACTAATAGACCATGGACTACCGTTCATTGAAGATGACTCCACAGAACTTGGGCGAGAAGTTTTAAGATACTCTGAGCCAACACTATCGTCTTACGTTAATGAATGGTTACGTCTCTTGAGTTTTGACCAGAAAAGGCTGTTTGATCATGTGCATGCTCTTGCTAACAACAGTTCGGGGAGGAAAGCTATATTTCTTGATGGGCCTGCAGGATCAGGAAAAACTTTGGTTTTAAATGTTCTTGTAGCTTCATTAAGAGCCAAAAGTTTCGTAGTTCTATGTGTAGCTACTTCCGGCATAGCAGCTCAAAACTATGAAGGTGGAATGACTGCGCATAGCATGTTTAGACTTCCATTGGACATTGACAATGAAAACACGGTTTGGGGGATATCTGGGGGAAGTCAGCGGGCAGAACTCATCAAAGAAGCTACGGCTATTATATTTGATGAAGCCCCAATGGCTCACAAGACCATAATCCACATCTTGGACAGATCATTGCGCGATCTCATGAGTAAGAACGAGCCATTTGGTGGTAAAATCATAATATTTGCTGGCGACTTTCGACAGATTCCCCCCGTTGTTCCTGGAGCGAGGTCTGCGCATGATGTAGTGGCTGCCTCTATTAGGATGTCTTCGTTATGGCCAATACTGAGCAAATTCGCTCTTACAACAGCGCATAGAACTCGCAATGATTCGTCATATACAGAGTTCTTAAGTCACGTTGGTAATGGCACCTTACCGACTGTAACATTGAGTGAAGGGAGACATGGACAAAAGGCTGTTTCATTAAACGAGCTCACCTGCACTACCGAGCTTAATCAATTGTTCGAGTTTCTCTTCCCCCAATCATTACTGTCTGATCCTGATGCATGCTCCAAAAGAGCTCTACTTTGCGTAACTAACGATAATGTGGATTCTGTTAATAAACTGATTTTAAATCAGCTACCTGGGGAAACGTTTCACATGCTTAGCGTAAATTATGTGGAGGGCTCCAACGCTGATGACCTTTTCCTTGGTCCTGATGCTCTTGCTAACATACACGCGAAAGGCGTTCCTGATCATGATTTGGAAATCAAGATAAACACGTTGTGTATGTTAGTTAGAAATCTCCATTTCGATGACGGCCTTTTAAATGGAACTAAAGTTATCATTGTTGAAGTCTCTCCCCGCTTGGTTACCGTTCGCAAACCCGGTGAGAACATTCTGTACTCTATTCCACGAATTACATTCCAAGCTCCAGTGGAACCAGGTAGCCCACTTCAGTTTTACAGAAGGCAGTTTCCACTTAAAGTTTGTTACGCAATGACCATCAACAAATCTCAGGGTCAGACAATAGACTGGGTCGGTGTCGACTTAAGAAGTGACGTGTTCAGTCACGGGCAACTGTACGTGGCACTTGGGAGGGTTCGATGTGCTGATAACATACGAGTTCTTGTGCGTCCAGAACGAATAGTTGAGGGAGTGGCTCATGTAACTAATATTGTGTGTCCTCAACTATTGTAAACTGGAGTCACCCTCCACGGCAGTAAGCTAGGGGGCCTGCCTTACCAAAATTCCCCGTCGTGATTAGACAATGTAAATATGTACATACTTTGTAAATACTATGTAAGTAGCCATAATGTAAATAATTTGTACGATTTTTGTATATACTATGGTCTCAATGTTTGCTGGCCTCCCCGTGGCGAGACTGGATAGCTATACAAATAGTGTATGGTGAACTAACAGGCAAACAAAATGCAATACCGAACAAACCGGCTGAACGACTTTTATTCAAAAACATTTTGTTGTCTCCAAACATCATTTTTTTTACCATATCAAATTTATTTTGCATCTTATTTTAGTTTTTTCTCCTAATTCATGACATAACAAAATAAACTATTGGGTTACCTCAGGCCGTTAAAAGATTTGCTTCTAAATGGCCTATACTTATGGAGTGATAGACACGGGGATAACTAGCGTACTATTGAAACGATTTGACTATAAATGAAGGAAACACTCCGCATCTCGTGAGGCCGAAGGCTTGAGCGCCTAACAAAAAAGGTATAGTCTATAGCGAAGTGAACGGCCCTGAGGCCGGAGGCCGAAGCAAAAAACAAGAAACACGTTGCTCTGATAGGTGAAACTGGTACAAACCATGAAGACAAAATGTATAAAACCAAACGCTATATTAACGCCTGCACTGCAGCTTGGAGGGTGCTAGAGTTTGAAAAGGAAATGCCCTAACTGAAAAAGTATAGTAATTAGCGAAGCGAATGCATAAACCGAGAGGCCGAAGCCGAACCGTGAGCGAAGCAAACAAACTGAGGCCGCAGGCCGAAACGGGGGTCTGGGGGCGAAGCCCCCAGCTGGCCGAAGGCTATCTAAAAATAAAACTGAATTACGAAACGCCCTGTGTTTTCATTAATATTTTTCAACACGAAAATATAATTATTGATTTCTACTTGTCATAACGTAAGCTTTCCAACGGTATACAACAACATGCTATTTAAAACACCTTAGCCCCCACCAAAAACCCAAATTTGTATAATGGTCTACTATGATTATCTAATTTTTTCGAATACTAAACCCTATCGTGTTGTATACCGTTGTAAAGTTCTATGTACGTAGACAACATTGGTGAAAGTTGTATTGAAAAATACTAAGGCGTTTTAAAATGGCGGCCAAAAATGTAATTTGTTGGGGATAATTGACCAAAACGTTTAAAAAATGTATGTAATTTACACAAAAAAGTCAAAAGCGATGAATTATGATCTCTTGTTATACACATTTTCATCATATGCAGCGGTACCGCGTAAGTAGACCCGTGGCGGGTTGGAATCATGCGCGACTCCGGAGCTCATCGCTCCGCTGGCGCGAGTTCGAGTCCCCGCAGTCACCACTTACATTTGTAATGTGACTATACGGCAACGCTAGGTGAAGGTCGAGGTTGAGTGGTAAAGAGGACTTTGTAGTCCTAACTTCGCCTCGTTAAACAATACAAAGTTTACCTTGACCTTTTTTGCCATATTTTCATCAATGACTACATCATTGAAATAGACAGATAAAGCCTTAAAAGAGTGATTTCAAAATGGCAGCCAATAACGTAATTCGTAGGGTATAATTGACCAAAACGTTTAAAAAGTGTATGTAATTTACGCAAAAAAAGTTAAAAGTGAAGAATTATGATCTTTTGGTATACACATTTTCATCATATGCAGCGGTACCGCGTTAGTATACCCGTGGCGGATTGAAATTGTGCGCAACTCCGGAGCTTTTGACATTTTATGTGTAAATTACATAAATTTTTTAAACGTTTTGGTCAATCATACCTTACGAATTACGTTTTTGGCCGCCATTTTGAAACGCCTTTATACTTTCAATATAACTTTCACCAATGTTGTCTACATACATAGACCTTTACAACGGTATACAACACGATAGGGTTTAGTATTTGAAAAAATTAGATAGGTACTCATAGTGTGTAGACCATTTTAAAAGTTTGAGGTTTTTGGTGGGTGCTAAGGTGTTTGAAATAGCATGTTGTTGTATACCGTTAAAAAACTTACGTTATGACAAGTAAAAATCAATAATTAGATATTCGTTTTGAAAAATATTAATGAAAACACAGGGCGTTTCGTAATTCAGTCTTATTTTTAGATTTTCAGCCGCCATTTTGTAACGGCTCAACAAAAAATTAATTTTTTCTTCATTATTGCTTTTCATTTAAAGAGAGCTTTAAAATGTTGTATAGCATGACCCCTCTTTATATTTGAAAATTTCGAGATTTGAACCCTTGTCCCTCGGTTATTGATACGCCCTGTATAATAGAAAGTAGAAAATAATTTTCCTGAATTATTTGAACCGGTTTAAATTTAAAATTTTTCGTTTCACTCAAGTCGGCCAACCCGTTCTTGAGATATACATATGATACGGGTGGTCTGAGACACCCTGTATAGATTAAAACTGTTTGCACTTTTGAGCTTTCCAACCTTCACTCTGTCAAATGGCAAAACTTTATATAAATATATGTTTAAGTAAATGCGTGTGTGTCCACTTTACAGGTTAAACTTTCTCTGCAGTTTTCACAAATTGCAGTTGTTATAACATTAAGCCCACTTTTAGGCAATCACGCCCTTTACACATTCTTAAATTCCGTTGTAGATTCCCCTTTTACCCACGATAGAGAGTGGGTTTAAGCGTCGTCTATGTATGTCATTAATTTTGGTGTGTTCTAAATATTATGTACACATTTTGGACAAATTTCGTTTGTTTCTGGAAGGTAAAAACATAAGTTAGTCGAGACCATGGCTAGTTTTCATTGATGACTCTATATTCATACAATATATTCATTACTAGACACTGGAATACTTTTTAATTGTTCAATAAAACCAAGTACAGATTTCGGCATGGTACAATACAACCTTGTTCAAACTCTAATTTTACAAATAGATCAATATAGGCTTTAGTTTTAAAGGTTGATTAGGTAAAATGTATGGCGTATTAAAAGAAAATCTAAAATATAAGTTAAACAATATTTTGTTATACTTGAGTTTGACTCTTGAAAATATAAGCTTATGCTTTATTTTAAAAAGAAAACTCAAGCTTTAAAGTTATGAAGACAAAAGTGATAATAAATCTAGCGGAAGTTGACAAATGTATTCAGACAGTTTGTCCGTCTCAGAGGGGCTGTAGATTCTGATTTGTTATTCTCAGAAGCACGTTTTTACATCTCCCTACAGTTCTCTGGCCGGTGATTGGCAGAATCTTTGTTTCATTAGTTCACGTCTACTCTAATCATAATGACATAAAATAGGTTTAGGTTACCTCCGTCAATATCCAAAAATTGTGTTGAGGGTTGTTACATCCCCGGGATGTTTCGATGTGAATACATCATCGTCAGACGTGCAGTCTAGTAGAAAATCTGTTGGCTTCGTTATTTTAGATGAAAATGAGGACACACAATACGACGAAACACCAAAATAAATTAACATATTTTAGAGTTCACATAACAAAAAACACCGAAATAAATAGATTTAACACAGTTTTAAAAAACGAGTAGGCCTACACACACACACGAACAAACAGATAACGGCGAGCGCGGACGGAAGACTGGTCAGCGAGGTTAGGTAACCCCTACTCCTTGAGTACTCGTAGTTTGTTCGTGTGTGTAGGCCTACCGTTTTTTTAAACTATGTTAAATCTATTTATTTCGGTGTTTTTGTTATGTGAACTCTAAAATATGTTAATTTATTTCGGTGTTTCGTCGTATTGTGTGTCCTCATTTTCATCTATAATAACGAAGCCAACAGGCGGATTTTTCTAGACTGCACGTCTGACGATGATGTATTCACATCACATCCCCGGGATGTAACAAACCTCAACACATTTTTGGATATTGACGGAGGTAACTAAACCTATTTTATGTCAAATTGATATCCATAAGCAAACAATGAATATTTACTAATCATAATGTTATGATTTAATAAATATACAATTTTAACGCAATTCTTACTTGACCTATCCTTGACAAATTACTGTTTTTTAGTAATGATTTTGCATGGTTATTTACTATACGATCAACGTTGAATGTGTGTTATACACTAAAATACAGTGGTTTGGCAAAAAACAATAAATGTTACGTGTTACAGATTTATAAGGTCATACATTACTACTCCAATGCCTAAATATTATGATTGGTTTGTAGACCAAAAATACAATGTTGAGCATCGTGGTTTGTTGCAGCTTCTACACTAATTACCAAATTTGGTCAGCATTGGTCATTCTGAAAATAAGTTTATTAGAAACAACTTCTTTATATTCCTAAAAGCCAATCGTACGAGCTTGAAAGATATTTCTACTATCTCACTGACTTAGTGGTGCCATTTATTAATGAACTAATGTGTTAATAAAATTAATTGAATATTGATTTTTCACCTCAATCCTAGACTTATCATTTATATAATTTATGGACTCAAAAACTCAAAGATAATATCCTTTTCTCAACAACAAAGTTGGGTCGAAGAAGAAGAATATTAGATTTAACAAATCATATTTTACCTTTTGCTCTTTATCGCGAGAAGCTTTCAGAACTTCTATTGTATTTGAAAACATTACTTGCTGACACAAAATACAGATTGTAGAAACAACTGGTACAAACACATTTTGTTTATTGTCTTGCGATTGGCTATATTTTACTACACTTTATTGAGTGTAGCTTAATAAAACAAAACGAACTTTGAAACCAAAGTCGTGAGTATAAAACCTAAATTTTCTAACAGTTAAATTCCATGTAATCAATTTTTATATTCTTGAAACCGGCAGAGCTAAGGCTCTTAAGCTTATCTAGCCCCTTTAAACACTATTAGATAAATAGTGTAGCTAGTGTGTGTTGTAGGTTGAATAAATTAACTACACTTAAAGAAGCATACAAAATTAAAAAACCTGTTCACAAGCAACTTCGCCACTTCTTTATTTTTGACAGCTGGTCATCTTAATAGACTTTTTTCTCTATTTACCGAATTTAAAAAGCTTCCGACAGATTGCGTGTTAAGATTAATGAACAAGATCCCCAAGTAAGCAGGTCCTGTATTGACACTTATCAACGCTTTGTAACGTATAAGCAACATTTTAATTACATTAACAAAGCCTCTACCAAAGAGCAATGTCATACAATGAGTTGGATTAACAATGCAAAAAGCAGGTTTTATGTCTTTAAAACGCCCTTGCTCATGTTTTAATAGGCAAATCAAGTGGTCTACATAACTTTAAACACTGGACATGAGTTCCATTTATTACATCGTAAAGAAGTTCAGAAAGAAAGAACGGACTTTTCCAGCCACTGTGGCTGGAAAAGTCCGTTCTTTCCTTTTACTTAATTGCTCTCCGCCACTATTATGAACTTTCAAACTAACAAGTTCAGAAAACTGCTAAACAGTATTTTAACTATTGAAGATGCAGCAACAATGCATGGCACACTACTATACCGTATTCAAAGTTACAATAATTCTTGTACGCAATTTTTACAAAGACTTATGAAAATTATGAGTTTTCTCTAACTCAGTATGACACGAGTCCCGGTTCAGTCCAAACATTTTGTCTTTAAATAATGATGAAGTAGCTATTTAGCGTTTACACAAATTAAGATCTATCTCTTAGTATACTCGAGTTCATACGAAAACTTAAACAGCTTAAAGATAATTAAGAAAACTGAAAAGAAATTTTGTTTTATGCCTCGTTAGGTACCTTAAGGCAAGTTAAAAGTAATTCCTAAATCCATCAATTATTAATCTGTAACATACTAAGCTCTGAAACAGGTATTAGGCCGTTGTTGGTAAATTTATTGTTGTAGCAATTGTTACATTTATGGTATGCTAGTGCGGTGTATTAAATAATACCACTATTTATTGTTAAACAAAAACTGAACAACTGTCATGTGTTAAAAACGCACGAAAAGGGCAAAATGTGGTATGAATGACAAGTGTGTGAAGCCCACCTCTCTTGTAAACTTGATTTTAGAGGTCAAGAGTGCTTCATCCGTGAAAAGAAACAAGAGAAAGGCTTTCAACTTTGCCTCCACCTCCCTGCATGTTCCCTGAGTATTGAAACCCAGCCGAGAGAAGCAAACACTGCCGCTTCATGTGTACAAGGCTTTCTCTAATTGATTATTCAATCGTGTGTCTGTATTCCCGCACATTACACATTATACGCCATCGAAGCATGCAACTAATTAATATTTAACATTAATAACAAAAGTTATATAGTAAACTTGTAATATATTTTTGAAACTGAAACTATATACTCTCGTTTAGTCAGAATGCAGTTTACAAATGTATTACACTTTTACGTAGGTCAGAATGTTACTTTATTATAATGACAGGTTTTTCTGTTTTCACAAGTCATTTATAAACGTTTTAATAAAAAAAACTACTATCAACCAATGGCGCACGGTTGTAAAATACATATTAAACCATAATAGTCCTTTGTTTCAAATTGGAAGTATATCATTAGTTCAACGTATAAATAATATTATTACTGTTATTATTAGAACATTTCAGGTTAAAATGTAATAGAAGATTTAGTTACTAGGCTTACTTATAGCTTGTAGTATACACTGTTGAGCTTTGATGTACTTGATGGTGACTAATGGTCCCTGTGAGACAACACACTCTGCGTCAAGCAACACACAGATTACTGCACTAGAGATATATCATAATAATAACTAGTTATACACAGATATAATTAGGGTATTTAACCAATGGCTATGTTATAATGAGTTGATGGCGCATAGAAACCGAATGGCTGAGACAAAAAAAATGTATGGTTTCGGCAGGTCAAGCACAGATAGCGCTGCCAAGGAATAGTTTTAAACGTCTCAAATAGAGCCACTGACGCAAGCGAAAGTTCACTTATTCTTGAAAATCACACAATTTGGTCAAATTTAAGTCGTTGACATCAGGCAAACTCGAGTATGTGGTACCAAGGGGAGAATGACAGTGAAAGACAGTAGCGCACGCAGTGCTATCCGTGATTGGGCTGCCTTGACTATTTCCATTTTCTTGCCTCAGCTATTCAAGAAGATTTAGTAAAGAATATGTACAGTTTTTTTTTTATATTCAAGTTTATACGTCGCAAAAGCTATAGTAAACGATCTTTACAATAAAAGTAAGAAGGGACTTAAGAATACTCAAATCAAGTTCAAGTTTATTACTATCCATCCCCATGACGAGGAAGAGGTATAGCGTGTGTGACGAAGATATCAACAATAATTCCGCATTTCCTATTTGATTCAAACATTGTGATTGAAGTCAATAAGTCAACGCTTTTATTATTTGATGGACAGCAGTAACCATAAGCTTTATAACCAAGTAGAGTTTTGACTTTTCTCACAACTTTTCTCGTTAACTTTAACTTTCTCGTTATAAAAGTTAGAAGACACTCCGTAATTTTCCAACCTCAATTATTTTTGAGGTTAGAAGTTAATATTATTTTGGTAATTTGTATTAAAATAATATGGGTATCAATTTATCCCACATATGTTTGCAGTCTTGTTATTAATTTTATACATTTAAATCTTCTATGAAATAGGTTACTATGGTCTCAATATAGAATTCATTATGCCCTTAGTTACGTTGTGAAAATGATAACTTATCCTCAATGCAGTAGTGATTTAAAATCTAAGTTATCGCATAGTGCAGTTGTTTTAATTTGAAAAACTAAACTATAATTCAAGAGATATTAACTTCTTAAAAAAACACTCTTAAGTCATTGTACACCCAAAATACAGAAGAAACTCAATTAGAGTTTGAGATGGTGCGCATGCGCCGAATTAGCAACAACACAGCTTTGATGCTCGTGTTTTAATGTCAGTTTTTGTATATTTCCAAACATATTTGACGTAACTTGTAAGTGTGTACAGTGAGTGTTAGTGATAGTGCCAAATCCAGACTCATTAGGTATGAATAACCATTAACATATAGTTAAATAGACTGTGTTAAGTATCATGCACGTTAGCTTATAGGTTATCTTCCTGTTCAGAACTGAGTACCGCATGTGACTGCGCTCGACGCTACTCGGCTACGCTTGTGTTATCAGTGTGTTATCTTTCTGCTCTATCAACAACCCTGGTAGCGTAGTGGACAAGATCACTGACTTCAATCTACAAGATCTCTGGTTCGAGACCCACTGCCGACACTAACATTTTGAAGCACTGGTTATTGAACTTTTAGATAAGTTCATACATTGGAACTATTTATTTATTTATTTACTATTTGTTATTGCTATTATATTTCTGTGCTACTTTCGTGTATATTTATTCATTTTATTTATTGACTCATTTTTCTAATGAATTTCAAAGTAGAAAAAACCGCCAAAGGGAAGCCCTGCATTTTATTAGATAATTACAAATATAGACACTATAGAGTTTTAAAGAATGGGGAAATTTCATGGCGCTGTCTTGGAAGAACATGCGGTGCTGCAATCAAGAGTGACGCAGATATGCAAACTGTGTCCATCACAAATGACAAGCATACCGGAGACCACCCTATGACCTTGAGACGCCTGACATCACCAGCTCCAGCGTCGCCGGCCCCGTCCTCTAGATCATCACGAACACCGACGCCACCTCTAGCGACACCGCACGTCACCCCATGTACATCTACTCCCAGCCACTGCAACTTGACTTCTCTCTCAGAATCTATCACCCCTTCAACTTCAACATTCGATACACCTATTGCCCCTGTCACCCTTGCCACCTTCTCTGCAACCACCCCTGTTCTTTCCTCATCTCCCGATCCTCTAAACAAGAACGAGCATAAGACTATTTTAGATCTACAAAATGAAAACTCTTCTCTTATAAAACAAATTAATGACCTGAAAATGGAAGTGCAAAACCTACTTGAACACTCAATTGAGTCTGACCAGCGCCTGTTGCAATACACGACGCAGGTATTCCTACACCCTACACCAACAACAGCCCCAATACAGACTAATATTTCCACTCAAACTTCCCCTGTACAGTGCAAGAGCTGTACAATTTACAAGGAGGAAGTAACGAATATGATCCACTCGTTAAGATCACTAGAAGAAGAAAACGTACGGTTAAACCATGAAATCGAAAATCTTAATCGCTGTAACCAGGCTGACTTAACAAATCTCCTGGAATATCACAAACAATATCCCAGAGATAATTTCAGATGCCTCTCTAAACGTCTAATGACTGAAGCTGATATGTACAGAGACAGAGCAAGAAGATTACAAAAAGAAAACGAAGATCTGAACTCAAAAATGAACAATATTAAAAACAAACTGGAAAAACAACAAAATCTTTATGACAACAAATTTCCCAGCTCACAATATCCACAAATACAAATCCAACCCACCCTTTCACCTACCACGCCCACAAACTTCACCATCCCACTCCAAAACAGTTTCAATGCCTTAACAGACAATAATCCAGATGAAGATGACTCCGAATTTATATTCGTCCAGAAGAAAAAGGAAAAACATAAAAACAAATTAAACCAAAACAAAACTAATAAAAACAAGTCAACAAGAAAAGTATCAAACAAAATACAAATACATGCACGAAAAGTCCCATTCAAGAACGTCACAATATTAGGAGACAGCCACGCCAGGAACCTCGCTGCGCTGACGAAGGAGAGGACAAGCCACCACACCACGGTCACCGGGATGTGTAAACCTTCAGCCAGCTTGATGAACATCGCCCCCACCTCCTCGCCACCACCAGAGCACTGCTACGTCATTCTCGCAGGAACCAACGATGTGGCTGCTGGGAGGCAAGACATCGTCTACAAACACCTTGAGGGTGTGCTAAGAACATGCGCCAAGACTTCCAGAGTCCTTGTGTCAGCGTTACCGACCAGACATGATTTGCCTCGCAGAAGCCCCGTCCACAACACCGTAGCTTTGGTGAACAGCTTCATAGAGGAACTGTGTGAGCGTTTCGAGGGTGTGGAGTTCCTTGACCTGTCTCGATTATCCCGGGACCACTTCTCAGCACACGGCCTACATCTTCGTGCGAAGGGGAAGCGACTAGTGGCAGACGTCATAGTGGAAAGACTGGCTTTGATGACACCTTTCCTACCCCGTCCACCAAGACTCGCAAGGAAACCACCTTCATCAGTGCCGGAAGTGTTTCTTCAACACGAGACCTTCGCCGCAGCTGTTAAAAGACTTGACCACCCAACTACCTATTTTAAAACTACTCCTAATTCACACCCTACTGTCACTCAAACGACTACATCTTTTTTAGGGAAGCCACCTCTAGCACCCGTTCAAAATTAACAAAATTGGTATTTGTGCACCAAAACGCACAAATTGCCACAAATAAGCAGGATGAAGTTTCTCTCATATGCGAGGAACTTCATCCTGATTTGCTAGTTATAACCGAGCACGGTTTCACCAACAGCAACATTAAAAACTTCAAAATTCTAAATTTTCAACTTGCAAATTTTTATTGTCGCAACTTCTCTAAAGGAGGGGGTGTGGCAATTTTCTCAAAAAACAATTTTTCCTTTACCCCTCACCAAATTTGTACATCTACAGAAAAAGACTTTGAAATTACGGGGGTAAAGTTACAAACCAAACACTCTCAAATTGAGATACTTGGTTTGTATAGGTCTCCCAACGGTGATCAAGAATCCTTTTTTCAAAATTCGAGCAACTATTGTCAGACCTGACCAAGAGAAACCGCGACTTTGTGATTATGGGGGACTTTAACATCGACGTCTTAGATGCACAAGCCCCTGTGACAAAGAGACTGGCAGACTTGTTAAGGTCATTTGGCCTTAAGTGGTCAGTTAACTCTCCAACGAGAGTGACAGCCAATTCGGCGTCGGCAATCGACAATGTCGTTTCAAGTTTTCAGATATAGAGGTTTCGGTGATCAACACCGCGATTTCTGACCACTACGGCCAACAGGTCATCATTAATGGTCACGAGCCAACTAGGGATCAAATAAATAAAAATACAATCAGGGACACGAGGCCCACAAACGTCGAGCTTTTAAACTTTCTTCTCTCGAAGGAAAGTTGGAGCTCTCTAAATTTTGTAGATCCCATTGAGCTACAGTTTCAAAACTTCGAACAAACTTTCAACTACCATCTAAATGTGAGCTGCCCTGTTCGACAAATTCAACAAAAGCCGAGAAGAGAAAAGTGCAAGTGGATTACTAAAGGTATCCTGGTTTCGAGAGAAAAATTGTTATTTTTATCCGAGATCAACAAGCACACATCAGCACAAAATTTCAAAGTATTTTTTCAAAATTATAAACGAATCTATAGAAAGGTCATTAAAGCTGCAAAAGCTTATGATGTAACCAAAGCCATGCTCACGACAAAAAATATTTCCAAAACCGCCTGGGCCATAATTAACAATAAAAATACTAAACCACAAAAACAAATTCAACTTCAAATCAACAATGAACTCATAAACGATACCGCCAAAGTCGCTGAGGAGTTCAATACATTTTTTGCCTCAGTAGGAACTGACCATGGGCTCAGCCCAGCTCAGAGTCAGTCAACCCCCTCACCAATACCGAGCCCCACAGCCTCCTTGGCTTTGGCTCCGGTCTGAAATTGCTAGAGTGATAAGAGAGTTCACGTCAAAAAAGTCAAATGACTCAAGCCACATTTCAACGTGGCTCCTTAAGCAGTGCTCAAAGCATTTATTGGCTCCACTCGAGCATTTGATCAACTTATCTTTTCACTCCGGAACATTTCCATCCTCTCTCAAAATTGCAAAGGTCACACCGATCTTCAAGAAAGGTGACCCCTTTTCTACTCAAAATTATCGTCCCATCTCAATTCTACCAATATTCAGCAAAATTTTTGAAAAAGCTTTCTTCACCCGATGCGTTCAATTTTTAGAAAAAAATCATCTGTTATCAGCAAACCAATTCGGATTTCGAAGTGGTAAATCGACAACAGACTCAGTTCTGCGTCTAGTCGAGCTGATAGTAGAGGGAATCGAGGGTCAAAAAGATACGCTAAGTGTATTTCTTGATCTATCGAAAGCTTTTGACTGTGTTGATCATCGAATCCTAATCAGCAAGATGGAGTACTACGGGATTCGAGGAGTGCCCCTCAGGTGGCTTGAATCGTTTCTCTGTAATCGAAAGCAATTTGTAGGAATTTCAGATGTCAGATCAGGGGAGGAATGTCTAAGATATGGAGTCCCTCAGGGTTCTATACTCAGTCCGTTGCTCTTTTTGATCTACGTCAACGATGCCA
This sequence comes from Matsumurasca onukii, assembly GCA_018831715.1. Classification (NCBI taxonomy): domain Eukaryota; kingdom Metazoa; phylum Arthropoda; class Insecta; order Hemiptera; family Cicadellidae; genus Matsumurasca; species Matsumurasca onukii. The sequence continues at coordinate 34,011,835 of CM032059.1, read as the reverse complement.
GTTCAGCGGTACAACAAGGGCGAATCGTCCAGTACGCTGATGACACGACTCTCTGTTTCAAAGCGAGTTCCATCGAACAACTTGAAATCGTGACTTTTGTCGAGCTCAACAGAACAATTCAACATTTCCACGAGCTCAATCTCAAAACAAATTCATCAAAATCAAACTTTATTCAATTTTGTTTACGGGAAAACGACTCAGATAGTCCCACAGTAATAGTGGATGACACTGAGATCGAAGAGGTCTACACAACTAAATTCCTTGGAATACACCTTGATCGAGGTTTGACTTGGAATACTCACGTAGACCACGTTTGCTCAAAACTATCCTCAGGAATTTATGTTTTGAGGAAACTGTCCGAATACTGCCCAACTCAGGTACTGATGACGGCGTATTACGGAGTAATTTACACACTTATCCTACGGATTGACTTTGTGGGGAGGTTGCACTAAAACAAATTGGTCTAGGATTTTTATTCTTCAAAAACGAGCAGTCAGAATAATCGCCAAATTGCGAAGGAGAGTCGTGTAGAGGCATTCAAAGTCTAAAACTGTTGACTCTACCTTGCCTCTACATTTTGGAGACGTGTCTCTTTTTTAAATCAAAAAGTAATACCATAAGAGGTACAGACGTACACTCTTATGAAACTAGAGGCAGGGACAGCTACCGAACTGGGAGACACAGAACGGTAGTTCATGAACGTTGCCTTCCCAGGCAGGAGTTCATTTCGTCAACAGACTACCAAATTCGTTCAAAAATGCCCCTGAGCCTAAGGCATTCAAAGCTCGTCTTAAAACAATTCTGATTTCTCAAGCATTTTATGATACAGACGAGTTTATGGCATTCAATTGGGAGACCCTATGATTCACTGATTGAATAGGGACTAGAGTGGCTACATTCGAATGCATGAGAGAGAGTGAATGTAAAACTGTATGTTTGAATGGGATTTAGATGTAAGAGTGCAAGGAAAATTTTAGATATTCAAACATTTGACGATTGCGATACATTTATTGTAAATGTCCAATATGCAATAAAACATGTATTTATTTATTTATTTATTTATTTATTAAAGCTGAGCTAATTGTGTTTTCGCACACTTGCTTATTAAAGAGTCTTCTTGGATAAAAGCAAACGAAAAGAGGAAACCGGAGTCATGAAGTTGTAAAGTATATAAAATAAGTGCTTTAAGTACTTGAAACTAGTGACACACCATGCGTTAATTACCAAGCTCTTGTTATACACTTAGTCAAACATGAGTTCTTGACTCGCTTAAAGATAATCTTTTGTGTTCTGATTGTATGCGTATTAGTAAGGATAAGTAAAGTATCAATGCAGTCCGAATGGACTAGTAAACATGGCGATTTAAGTTTTATATGAAAATATCGTGTCAGACGATTGTTTTTGAAATAATTACTAAGCTCTAAATTCTGCCTGTTTTTCTTCGATCCCCGGTTATCAAGTCTAACACGAAACCACGTTATTCGGATAAAACATTTTTGACCACTATATTGTCTTTAAAACATATAAGTTGTTTACTTGGTAAGTGTTATATTTGTAATATTTAAAATGTTATTTTTTGAAGGTAGTTTCTATTTGTCATCTAGTAATATACTTCCCGATGTATTATGGTGCGCAACCCCTGGTACTGTTTTGACTGAAGGTAAGTGTATGGTTACATAGTTTGCACATGGGAAGAAAGCCTCTCTATAAATAAACTCTAAAAAATAACTACTTTACAAAAATAAATAGATTAGAAGTTAACATACTTTCAATCCATCTATTCATCTAATTTCGTAAGCTCAAATAACGTAAGTGAAGTGACGGTCAGCAAAACTGTTGCAAACTCGTTGGTAAAAGCACATAAATTCAGGTGTTTCCTATAAGTTGCCGGCCAGCTGACTTTACATGTTTGTCGTCTGCTCAGCTTGTCACCAAAGTTTTCTCGTTAAACTCAGATTTTATAGCGTCGAGGGAACAAAGTTATCATTGCTGCTAGAGGTGTTTACCGTTCATGCTAACCTAACTTAGGCGTGAAATATGGGCAAGCAAAACACTTTTTCATCTTCCTTTTCTTAAAACTTTAACTGTAAATAATATTCAATTCAATTCAAATAGCTTTATTGAATAAGGTACAATATGTTTGTACATCTCAATCAACATGTCATAGTAATAAATAAAAAAGGAGTAATAAATAGTTAAAATAATTATAGACATAAGTGTCTTATATAAATAAATAAATACAAGGCTAGTTACAATAATAGATTTACATTAATATATTAAATACATTACATTTACATTTAAGTTACATTTAATTTATTCCCTAACCAGGCAACCAACTGAATTTATTCAGCTAGACAGGAACTCCTGAAAGCTATACACCTCTTTATTAATGAGGTATTCTTTTAGTCGCCGAAGAAAAATTTGTCCCTTGCGTAATTTTATTTCCCGGGGTAGAGCATTAAAAAAGATAGCTCCAGCGTACGCCGTGTCTCTTTGGGAGAGAGCCAAGCGGTGTCTGGGGGTGCGAAGATTGGCTCCATGACGTGTCGGGAACCTGTGCTTCGAACCAACCGTTTGTGGATGGGCTCGTGAACTGACGGTGGCACTTATGACTTTGAGAATGTAGAGGGAAGGAAAAGTTAAGAGATTTAACTGTCTAAATACGCCTGTACATGAACTCAAAGGTGAATTGCCTTTTATAATTCGTATAGCTCTCTTTTGTTCGAAAAAGAGGATCCACCCCATGCCTCAACACCATAAGACATTAGGGATGAGAAACAGCCATGGTATACCAGGAGGAGATTTTCTGTAGTTAGCAATGGGTACAAAGTTCTTAAGGCAAAGCTAATGCGACTGAATAAAAATAATATACGATATAAATCTGTTTAAAACGCAGCTGGTCGAATAAATGTATTTATTATGTGTGGTATAATACCAAATTGATGATAGGCAATTTTATAAAATACTTATGTATGCACTTCCACTCGAATTTTGCCTAGTGAATAGGAAAGTAACCATCCAGACGTGTAAGAGAGGACTTGCTAGTTCTAACGCCACCTGAATAAAGCCATGTTTCATTTTATTTCATTTTAGAAAACAGCGTTAAGAAATGTGAAGCCTACTCAGACGATTGTGTAATAATGAGCATAATACGATTATGTTGGCTAACAATAGATTTTCCCATTTATAGAAAATAGTAAACAAAAGCCAATAGACTGACACACTAAAAACTGAAAGAGGAAAAAGGTAACTTTAAAAACTATAAAACATAATATAATATTTCGGTTTGAACCGTCTTCAGTAAAACCACAGCAAAATATTTATGCTATGTTTTTTTACTGAAGACGGTTCAAACCGAAATATATAGTGTTTTATAGTTTTTCAAGTTACCTTTTACCCCATTTATATAAACGCAATCATGTCATACATGTAAAGAGACCTTGTGGACACCCGGTATAGGATATAAATCTAGTTAAAACGCAGCTGGTCGAATAAATGTATTTATTATGTGTGGTATAATACTAAATTACGAGTAATATTAGGCTATGTAATAAAATACTTATGTGTGCATTTTCACTCGAATTTTGCCTAGTGGGAATAAGAAATAATAGGAAAGTAATTATCCAGATGTGTAAGAGAGAACTTACTAGTCCTAACTTCGCCTGAATAAAGCCATGTTTCATTTTATTTCATTTCAGAAAAAAGCACTGAGAAATGTATAGCCTACTTAGACGGTTGTGTACTAATAAGCATAATACGATTATGTTGGCTAACAACAGATTATTCCATTTATTAAAACGCAATTGTGTCATACATGTAAAGAGTGTCTTCTTTATTTTTGTTGACGAAGTGTTTGCCAAGAAGTTTTGAATTTTTTAATGGACAAACCTTTTTTTTATTATTTGTTATAAATGCATTTCATAAACACGTTTAACTGGCTAATACCTTACATAAATGTAAATCAAGTAGATATTATAGAACTGGCCTCGCATTAAAATAGTTAAAAATAGCTTTCACACAGTAAAGTTTCCTCTATAAGTATTTAAAAAAACACCATGGATAAATGTATTTACAAGAGTTTTGCACAATATAATGTAGTAAAAGTGACAGAGCTATCTAGTGGGAAGAGCCGCCCGCATCATACAACGCAAGCCAAATAAACACACGCCGACTTATCTGTGTCAGATCTTTATCCCTCATGTCACAGAACTTTATACGCATCTGCTATAGTTTGGTTTCATTTTGCACACACAAAATTACTACTTCAAAAGGTTTGTGTACGCGGATCTTACAAATTATTTAAATTAATTGCTAATAATTAATTGAAGTACTTGAACTCATATGGCCTCGAGATAAGGACAGAGATTCGCTCTCTCTCCTGACTTCTGAAGTATGTCTACTTCATCCATAAGTACTGATTTAAAATGAAAGTACTTCCTCTTACTCTTGTTAGTATCAGCAATTTTACTACCATCACGGCTTGTCCTTTTACTGGGGAAAGTTTCTTTACTTTTCTTTTTAATACATGTACGTTGCTAGTTGAAGACCTGAAATCATACCTTCTGGTCGCAGAACAAATCAAGCTGTTGGAAGTTGACTTGTTAATATAGCCATTTTAATAACCTTGAATACAATTGTGCGTATTTCTAACATTACCACTTGGAAATTTCTTTTTTTGAACGATTCATAATAAGGTGTATTGCAAATGACTAGAAATCAACTGGAAATTGCCAGGAGTAATAGAGAGCTTTTAATATCCGAATGTCAGTTCCAGAACTAGATAAACCCTCTGTAAACTTTGTTTTGGCATCCATCTCCCGAAATTGTTTATCTAACATTTAAAGCACGCATTAAAAATAAATAAATATTGTAAGTGTGATTTGTAATATCAAGATTTAAAACCCTTATATTGTTTTAAATTATGTGTTGATTTAGATCTCTCCACAGCTATATAGTTAAACAAACTTGAAACGATTTGAGAACTCTGGTGCTATTTTTATACCTATCTACTACATTAAACTTATGAGGCGTTAGATGATGTGCAATGTTCGATCATAAGCTTGGACTTGTGGAATGTTTACTACGATCAAATATATATATATATATACTTTTGGTTTAGTGGTTTTGCATAACCGCCCGGCAAGCGGGAGACCCGGGTTCAAATCCCGGTTCGGTCCAAATATTTTTGTCTTCAAATTTATTTAGTAATAAATTAGCTATTTAGCATTTATACAAATTAAGATCTATATAATATTTATACATATATATATATATGTCGCATAGATATATGTCTTGAGACAGATGAATGGAACTACCAGGTAGTTTACGAAGACGGTAATGCAACGGCAAAACACAGCTCCGGTTCTGAGATCGACGGCGGAGATGCTGGGTCATATATGTCAAGACTAAATTGAAATAAAGTAAGTTTATTTCAAATTCCCCAGAGTAATGTTTTTATGATTTACACAATCAGATTATTGAATTAAAAACCTTGTATGAAATATCTGGCACATAACCCAAGTTTTAGTCAACAACTTGACAGAAATGTTTGCAGCTTGCAACAGAGAAGGAACTGAAAAGTAGTGAGGTGGAGAGTTGACCGGTTCAGAGTGGAGTAGGGCAGGTAATGTCATACAGTCGTTCTTGAATGGGCGATTTCACGGTTAGATAAAGTCCGCAGTAAATCTCTCTAAACTGTTTCGTATGAAGGATTTATTCTCAAACTTGCATTGCTACTAAAGAGCACTTGGCAAGCACTTTTCAAAGTCGTATTTTCCATCCAGCAATTGGTCTGACGTATTGGCTTAGTACTTTGAACCAATTGGCCCGACGTAAATTTTTCGTAAAAGTTCAACATCAAATACATCTTACATTTTGGCTTTCCACTTTTATACCTATATTTGTGTAGAGAATGGCTGAATAAAATAGAACTCTTCATAAGTTTAACATGAAAATTTCGTTAAAAAGCTAAAGCTAAATTTCGTGAGTCCTGTCAAGACTTATTCAAAAATTTAAAGATAATGACATTACCCTGTATTTATATTTACGAAACGATTTTATTTTGTTTAAATAAATGTGATAAGATGTCAAGCTGACATTCACACTTACCATACACGACAAAGGTCAGTTTAAAATGAATATCACAGACTCGAAATTTCTTAAAATCTTCCTCGGTATATGGGAGTTAAGTTGTTTAACAATCTTCCAGAAGGTTTAAAACTAAAAGAATACTTCAAATTTTAAAAATGCGTTAAAACGTTTTTAGTTAAACAAGCCTATTCCATAGACGAGTTCTTTAATTCTTCTGGCGCCTTCGACTAATTTGCCTACTACAGTAGTAAAATTAGGCCCTTATTTGTTAACAGTGGCTTTACCAAGTATATCAGTTGTTTTTTTTGTTTGTGTTATTACTTTTGTTAATTGTTATTGTTTGTCAACACAAAAGTGTACTATGACAATAAATATGTTTATGTTTTATGTTTATGAAAATAAAGGTACTGAATTTATAATGTCCAAATAAAGTAAGAGTGTGTTATAGCGTAAATGTAATAATTGTAACGTCAATGTGTAACGGTGGTCAACACTGTAGTACTTGACTGCTAAAATAAAACATGTAAATACAGATGAGTTTTGTATTAATTGTTTTATAATTTCGTTACTTAGCAACTTAATAAATACAAAAACTTGTAGTTCTAGTCGAAAAGGAAGGGTTCTGAACAATTTCAACGACAGTGTCCGAGAGCTAAAGCGTAGCGCTACTTTCCCTGAAGAAGAAGTTCACAAATTAGTGAAACCTACTGACCATAAACCACAACAACACATAACAACACGTAACAACAACAACTTATGGAGCATCACTGGACCATCGTAATCCCTGTGAAACGGACCCATAGAAGAGGCAAAGAAGACTGTAATCACCAGAGACAGAAGAGACTGCGAGAAGATTCTTTAATACTTCTACCTCCTGAGGGATCGTCTCTGCACATTGTTAGTTTAGTATTTATTGTTATAATTAAGATAATTTAACTTGTTAAACTATTCTGCAGAATAAAAGTAATGGGATTCTTTGGAAGATACTAGGGCCAGGTGGTGACCACGTATATCATTTTCAAATGAATGAGTCGCCGATGGTAGATACAAAACTGAGAACTCATAATAGATTTTTTAAATCTCTAAACAAACCATTTGTATTTACATCCCAAAAGTTAGATCTTTGTACCTCAAATGTCAAAGTCAAATGGAATCATATTGTAATTTGAATTTAAAATGTTTAAATCGCTGTTTTTTTAATTTTAATAAGTTTGGTAAAAATATTTTTGGACAATTTTACAGTTAAGGTTTATATCTTCGTTTCACAAAGATATCTCAAAAGGTTTTTAAATTATTCACTCTTTTCAAACATTTACAAAATGGTGGATTATGGCTAAACTAAGACGAAATCAAAAAAATATAAAGGACACCTTTGTATGTAGAACCCGTTTCTGCATAGCACGCTACACATGTTTGTGACATCCTGTATATATTACTAAATAAATTACAGTATGATGAAGATGACTCTACTAGGAGATCGTGCAAAGAGGCTAAAAACGCAGCTTACTAAAGAAATAAGCTATTTAACGTTTATACATTCCAAGATCCATTCATATAAGCATGATCTTGAGGAGAAACATAATCCAATCTGTTTCTCGTTTTTGTTTAGTTGTTTAGTTTTAAAGACTTCACGCAAACAACTCAAGCTTTAAAGTTATGAAGACAAAAGTCATAATAAATCTGGCGCAAGTTGACAAATGTATTCAGACAGTTTGTCCGTCTCAGAGGGGCTGTAGATTCTGATTTGTTATTCTCAGAAGCACGTTTTTACATCTCCTTACAGTTCTCTGGCCGGTGATTGGCAGAATCTTTGTTTCATTAGTTCAAATCTAATCTATTCATCAGTCTTATTCATAACGTTACGATTTAGAACATTTAAAATGTTAACAGCTGTAACCTTTAGTAGTGTATGTTTACTAGTGTTTATGTGTGCAGCATAATGTCATTTACCATACAAAACACTCAATATGGACCAAACCTTTTAAAAATAGGAGTTTTTCCCATAATTTAGATCAGAAGTTCAGTATGTCAATCACTGTAGCCTATACGAGGTTAAATGCTACTTGCGGTTTTTCCTAGTTCTATTAAAAAATATTTTAATCCGAGATGTTGAATAAATTGAACACGCGTTAACATTAACAGCAACTTTCCCAGAAGTGCACATACAATAAAATACATGTTTCCGAAAAGGTTCTCCCTTTGAATACTGCAACACTGTATTAACTTACAAATGACTGAGGAGGGGGTACGCTTACAGCAGGAGTCTTAGCTTGGATCCATCCTTACCATAAACAGAAGTAATTGTGGACATTTAAATATTATTCAATAAATTATGATTACCGGTTTCAGCACCTATTTGAAGTTAATTACCTTCTTTGTAGCCTGGAGATCCTGATGAAACTTAGATTCTAGGTGCTGACGATCGCTTTGGTCAATAAGACCATCTTCAGAGGACCCCTTAGTTTAGTGTTGTTCTCTGAAGATGGTCTTATTAGACCGAAACGATCGTCTGCACCACATCTAGAATCTAAGTTTCATCAGGATCTCCAGGCTACAAAGAAGGTAATTAAATATTATCATAACGATAAAAATTAAGCGTTGACACAATCATGGTACATCAACAATGGTCCCATAGTTCATCACTATTATTTAAGCAATGTTTTGGAAAAAGATCTAGTTTCAAGGCCTTGTTTAGTTTTTAAACTCAAACTCAGCTTTTACTCAAAAAATACATGTACTTTGTATTCAAACTGATCTGTGCGTTATTTGGGGAAAAGACAATTTATATGTTTGTTGTGTAAACATCAGAACTTTACATTATACAAGTTGAACTCAAATGGGACTCTTGTTCGATGTGTTTAGGCTACAATCTGTTGACATCGTTCTCAGAAACTTTTGAAAATTTGGTTAATAAAGAACCTAGTTCAATTAAGTGGCCAGTTTATAAACGTAAACCAGTGAAAAGCTTATCAATCCCAAAAACCTCAAACCAAATGAAATATTAAAGTTAAAGTATTCTTTTGGGTTTCATATACAATTCTTAAAGTAACACAGACTTACACGTGCATTTACCGTGTACAAATGGCAAGTTTGTGAAGCTAACTCTCTTGTAAACATAACAACATTCTTTCCCTATAGTTAATTTGCTCACAGGCCTTTAGAATTTGTTATAGTTACTATATAAACTGTTATACCACTAATTGTGCAAACAGGTTTGCTTGCAGTCTTATGTAGGTAGGAGATATTTCCAAAAATTTAAGTTTTAAAAGCTGTGCATGTATAACATCGTAGTTGAAACCATCTTTGCGAACAGAAGTAAGAAAGGATTGAAGAAGACTCAAGTCAAGTTCAAGTTCAGCACCATCAATACTCGGGATGAAAAAGGATAGCGTATGTAGCGCCATATCTCCTCTGTTTTATACAGGGTGACACACGGGAGACGGACGGTTTCTAGCGCAGTACTTCGGTTGTGGTGGGGTAGAGGGAATAACTCTGAACTACGACGCCAGTTCATGAGTTGAAGTCGCATGTTTGTGTACGACGCGTTTGTCAAAAATAACGAATCTGTGGTGACAGTTCAGCGACTTTTCCGAGCATCACACGTTTGAATGGGACAGTTATGCGATACTGGGCACCTGCATCTACACTCATACTGTTTGGTGTGCGAATTCGGCCGGACCCTATAAGCTTACAGTCAACTCGGCTCGTTACATAATGCCACGTTTTTTAGACACATTTCGACACAACTTACAACTGCGCATACTTAGAGAGTCCATTCGTTAATTTCCAGGAAAGGTCAACTTTTCGGAGACATCCCATGGCCTTAGATCACCTGACTTGAGCCTCTGTGATTTTTTTCTTTGGGGACACCTGCACAAGTCTACACCCACCAACCTCGGTCACTATTTGAATTGAAAGGCAATTCAATACAACTCGAGTTAAGAACGATTTTCTTAATTCTCACATGCCGGATGTAATTTTCCACTTATGAACTTTTTCTAAAATTTATATTTATTTTTTTAAAATTGGTTTTATCCAATAACAACCGTGTATCATTTGTAACCGTCCGTCTCCCGTGTGTTGTACTAAAATTGATGATATGCGTACGCTATCATCTATTCATCTATAACAGATACATGTTTAGTTGTGTAAGTAATGATCTACATATTTTAACTATACCTATTTTCTATACTCGTAATACAAATAAAATAAAATGAATTATTATAGATTTTGTAATTGAATTGATTTTAGAATTAATTCTTACCAATAACTAAATCTGTAACATTTTATTATTTTTCATTTACAAAAATAGTGATTTGTCGTTACGAAATGAATAAGCTCGCAAGCTTACAGTACATGTGAAAACATAAGCCGACTCGCAGCTAAGCACTGAAACGCTTCTGGCATAACTGGAACAAATTTTCTTTGCAAAATGTGACCCTAATTCGCTAGCTTTAACTCTAGTTCGCTCCACTTACAGCCCCGTTACAGCCTTTGGTATCAGCCATTCATGCCACGTTCTTACCACGTTAAAGAAAATTAGCTTTTAAATATCGAATAGAATATAAAAATACGGCAGCTGAAATTAATATTAGCGAATTTCATTTGAAAAAGTCAGCGGTTCAGGCTGTCAGCCTGGTAAGACCCTCACTCGGGACCATGAACTGAGCACCGATCTGACCCCCAGAAGACGTGTCGAGCATTTGTTCAAAGCGTCATATAGTCCGTGATAAAACAGGACGAAAAGGTGAGACTGTAAGTGCAGCAAACAGCCTCACAACGTCCATAATAATAAAGGATGCAAAGCTAGCACGAAAAACTGGGGTGTAACCGGATCTAATTAGAGTTACAGTTAGACAAAGAACATAGCATAAAGGCAATTCGCTGCGCTCAAATTCATATTTAACAACTAGGTGGTATCATTATAATAGCTGATGGCAGCACATTTAAAATAAAATTAATTTTTGAAAATTATTGCCATTTTATAAATTCGAACAAAAGCGTTTTCAAACTGTAGTTTTCAACCTAAGTTAACATGTCGTGCTGTTTTGTATGGAGATATGATCTAAATTCAAAATCCTCAGTCAATAACTCATTAATGCTAAAAACAGTTTCAGGAAGATATAAATTATTCCTTTAATTTATACAAAGGATACAATAGTGACTCATATTTAATTTCAACGTTTTATCATCTTTCAACAGAAGCAACGTAAGTGAAGTGACGGTCAACAAAGCTGATAAAAGCGCATATATTCAGGTGTTTCCTGTAGACCCTAGGTTGCCAAACATCTGACTTTACATGTTTGTCGTCTGCTCAGCTTGTCACCAAGGTTTTATCGTTTAACTAACTTTTCATGATTTTAACAAAGTTATCATTGTGTTCAACGTTCATGCTAACCTAACTTAGGCGTGAAATATGTCACTTTTTCATCACACTGCGCCTTAAACTGTTTAAAACTTTAAGTATAAAAATCAGTTTAAGAAAAGCAGCTAACTACGCGTTATTTCTCAATTGTACGGAAAATGAATGTCCAAAAATCTTAAAAAGTTTGGTTCAACTATTTAGGACCAAAGGATTCAGTAAAAGTCGAGGTTCGAGGTTGAGTGGTAGAGAAGACTTTGTAGTCCTAACTCCGCCTCGTTTAACAAGACAAACTTTACCTTTTAAAAGTCCTTCTTAAGCTGGCATATATCTGTTTAATCCATTACCAACAAATATAAAAAGGAAAATAGAATAAATTGTTTAAAGCTTAATTTAAGCGACATTTAGTGCTCCACGCCCTTTACGAAGTGGCTGAGTACCTAAATGTACCCAACACGTAAACCATCAACGCAAATCGCTGATGATTTTTCAGGAAGGAATGAACATGTGTATGAATGACTTGTATGCTTGCATAAGTGTAAATACAACGTATTTTATTCAATTTGTATCATACGTTTTGTTTTGCAACACATAGTTTAATGTAAACCACAAAAAGAAAGCATGATGAAATAAGACGTGATCTTTATATTTATCAAACAGTTTTCCTATTTTCCGTACTGAAATCGTGGGTTATGCCACTGCGAACGCTTGTGTTTTAGCTACGTTTTTACAAATGGATACTGCCGGACAATACTTTGTGCACAGTGTCTACTGAAATCAATACATTCACGTGAGGTTGTTACTATCACCTATGAGCCATGAGTACAAGTTAATCTACATGATTTAGAGGGTAGGTTGATTTATTGCTGGTTGACGTGAACGCTACAATAATCAATCCCAGGTTTTCCTCTCAATTTCTCCGGCAAAGTACCAACACTGCTTGGACCAATCACATCATCAGTCAGTTTATTTTTCATCGGATCCATTTCGGGAGTGTAAAATATGTGTAGCAGCTGGTTTTGTGACTATTGTAATATAGCGCTTGAGAAATTCGCATGATTTATTTGGCTTACACTAACAAAAGCAGACGATAAGATGTAAACAGCATTTTTATTATATTAGCTCACTTCGCAGTTGCAGGTAAATGTACGAGGTACACTCAGTCTTTTGCAAAGTTTATAATTGGGGTTGTTAGGATTACCATTGGATTTTCCATGGTAAATCAATCTGGCCGATAGGCTCTACAATCAAGTGGGTCGTAGAAAATAAATATAAAATAGAATCCGTCTTTGTTTTCTGTTAAAGACAGGACTCCCCTTCCAACTAACCACAAGCTTTTTTTGAAAGAAATAACATTCATAGAAACGTGTAATAAGCTAAGAGCTAACTATTATAGTATCAATTTCTTTATGTGTGTTGAGGGACTGAATTAGTAATCGTTAATAAATTTAATAACCTACTTTCCCATCAAATTCAACCTATAAAATAGGAAAGCGATTAACCAGAATACGCGACTTAAAACATTAGTAGCCTTGATTTACGGTTAATTTATTTACGGCTATACAATACTGACAACCAATAGACCTATTACAAACTAATGCACAGATAAACGCGTTCAACTAACTTCTACCATTCTAAATAAAAAACAAGTATATATTGTATATTGGAACTGGTCTCGCATTACATCGGTTAATACGATTTCACATGTTAATGTTAGTGTATGTCAACAAAAAACTGAGAGTAAAATATATTTTTAAATCAGAGCTTTGTTAGAGTTTTGAAAAATATCATGTAGTAAAAGTGACAGAGCTATCTAGTGGGAAGAGCCGCCCGCATCATACAACGCAAGCCCAAACAAACACAAGCCGACTTATCTGTGTCAGATCTTTATCCCACATGTCAGACAACTTTATACGTGCCTGCTATAGTTTGATTTCATTTTACACACAAAAATTACTACTTCAAAAGGTTGTGTGTGCGGATGTTTAAAACAATCATCGCTTATTTCAGCTCTTTGCCTCTCTTTGAACCTTTATGACCTCGAGATAAACACGGCGCATAATGAAGTATTGTTCTTGAATCATATCTGCTTCACCTGCAAGTACTGAGTTCAAGTGAACGTACTTCGTCTTTGCTTTAACCACCTCACTGCGATCACAGATTGTCATCTTACAGGTAAACAATTTGTTTTACTTATTTCTTTACAAAGTATGGATTTTCAACATAACCACTAGGAGAACTTTGTTTGTAAACTGTGAATAATAAGGTTCATTGCAAATAGAGTCAAGGAATCACATTCTAGACTAGAATACTACTGGGAATTGCCAGCAGTAATGGAGAACACATAATATCCGGTTGTCAGTCCCAGAACTAGACCTTCCGGAAACTTTGTTTTGGCACCCATCTCGTGTAATAGTTTATCTCCATAGCAATAGAAAAAATAAACTTGCTGGTTTTTGCCAAGTAGCCTACATAAATAAGATCGAGAACGTACGTGAAAGACTGTCGAACAAAGTTACTTGAGCTTAACTTTTAGACCTTCGCGGCCGGTGTCACAACTATAATCTAGTTTTCCGGTTCACATCACGTCTAAACTTCATAATGAGGTTGAAATATTTCGGTCTCGCTGTGGAGTACCATCTTCAGTCACTGATTGGCTGACCTGTTTCAGGTTCTGGTACTCCACAGCGAGACCTAATTATGAAGTTTGGACACGGTGTAAACCGGAAGAACTAGATACAAGTTACGTAAGACCTACTCATTCTTTTGACGATGCTCTTATTAGTAGAAACAGTTACTACTATCGATTTTTGATTATGCAGTTTATATATTACGTGCGATTAAGCGTGTGATAAAAGCGTCATTGTCTTACGTTTTAAGCCGTAACTCTGAAAATCAATCTGAGTTTACCGTAAGATTAATTATTACAATTATTCTTTAAATATGTCATTACAAAGCGGAACACCTACCCTTAAGTACAAAGAACAGACAAAACCTAAAATATGAAGAAACAAAACTTAACAACACTTACCCTACCAGCAACCTCATCAAGGTCGGCTTGTGCAAAAGAAATGTATTTAATGCCGAAACACATCACACACCCATCATCTTTCCAAGGCTTATCTCCCCTCATGACTTTACTCCAACTATATATTGGTAAGCCAAGCCCTTGGCAAGAAGGCTAGTATACCAGACACCCAGCTATTCACAATATCTACAAGATTTCCTAAATGATATGCTATCTACCAGCTAAACAAAAATATACATCAAATCTTATCTGAAACGTTACGTTACTTTTTAAATAACCATAAAATATTGAACAACATTGGAGGAAAGTAAACAACAGGTCGGGTTGGTGAAGCAATCACAGGAGCGTGTAGCGGTGTCACAGATGACGGATGTTTACTGACTGCTCCAGGGACAGTCTCAGATCTAATTTCCTCGCCAGCTGTTCCCCCGAGACTACGAGAATCTTTCAACTTTGTCCTGACTGCAACACTTTATTTCTCTTCATTATTGACGAGACTTTAAAACAAATAAAGACTTTTTCATTTCATTTTATTTTATTGACTCCTCGTTTTCTTGTATAAAATATGTGGAGTGAAATTGTTTTGTTTGATAAAATGTTTGAGTGCAGACAGTGTAAACTATCAACAGACGTCCGTTTCTTCCGTATAAAAAAGCTAGTTTATCCGCCAACCATGATCCAGCGAGGTTACCGTGCGCGTTAATCGTGCGGTTTACTGCGGAATGCACACTTTCTTCCACCCATCCCCCTTCATCCTTGCGGGCCACTCTGCAATACACATGACATAACAACAACAACAATAGATTTGATGACTAAACTTAAAACCAACCTCCCTCTGTTCCATTGGATCTGTCTCGACGATGTATTCTATGTGATTTAAGTATGCTTACTGGAATTCATTTTGATGTTACTAGCTGGAACTTTTACACATTGATTTACAAGTGTATAAATTGAGTTTGAAACTGGTTCGTATAAATGTATCCAAACAGTTCATATAGGTTAGCATCCAGTTGGTTTTGGTTCTTCAATAAATCATACTTATTGACAGAAATATTAAATACCCACAGCGTCTGGATATTGGGTATTGTGTATAATAAAATGCTACAAGGTTTTAGAACATATAATTGTGTTATATTCAAACTATGGTATTAATAATGTATCCATATCCATAATATGATATAAAATATTAAGATTATTAGATTCCACATAATAAAAATCTCTATAAATTGGATACAACAGGTCTCTGCCACTTATTGCTTTTGTCCACACTGGCACGCACTGACTGGTTTCTTCAGCCTGTTTGATCGGCGGAGAGTTGGTAGGACGCCATCTTGTCCGGCTAGTTCCATAGTAGGTTCAGGGTAATAACCAATTGTTTCAGGTTGTGGTGGCTGCATATCACTTCTAATACTTTGTTCAGAACTTTCAAGATTTGTTTGCTCTGCTTGACTTTCTTCGCCTGATCCTGATACATCTTCATTTGACGTCATTTGTGTCTCTATACAAGTAGGTTGGACAACTGGAGTACTTAGTGTGGGTGGTCTGTCTGGTTGATTTATGAACGAATCTGGACTTTTATAGCCATATCGAGTTGAACTATGTGTTCACCCCTTTAGTAATTGTTCCTAAACCAGACCAATTTGTAAGACTTTGTGCAGACTACAAAATCACACTAAATCCCATCCTCGTCGCCAAATTATTGTGTATAATAAAATGTTACAGGATTTTAGAACATAATTGTGCTATATTCAAACAATTTTCTTAACAAACAATGTAAACAAAACAATAATGTATCCATATCCATATGATATAAAATATTAAGATTATTGGATTCCACAGAATCAAAACATATATATAAATTGGATACAACATTGGGTGTCACCTTCGATATTAGACGACCGTGTCATGGTCATGTTCAGTGCAGAAATCTGTTTACATTAGAAGTCGTCCTTTTTAGTAGGATGAGTAACTGTAAATAAAAAAGGACTGCAGGCCTGACTAAGCTTGAAAATATGACATGAAACGTCAACGCGGTGGAAGCTGCCAAAACCAGTCATTCAATACAGTTTATACGCGTTCTCAAACCCGCCGCATTTATATCACATGCCTTTTCCATCGCAGAGCCAACTGCTGACATTAAATCTACATTTTTTCTTTTATCATCTGAAAATCTTTTTTAATATAAAAAGTTATTAAGAGTTAACATCCGACCAAACTAATTATTTACTTACGCATCTTTTATTCATTTTCAATTCCAGACGGCTTACATAGATTTGTACAAAATCTACAATGAGAATGTTTAGGCAATAGTAAGGATACGAGTAGTGTCTCAAATAAGAATGTCTCTGAAAAATCATTTCATGAATTTCACCCAAAAGTACAGTCCCCACATGCTTGTTGATGAGTGGGTTCAGTATTTGCAATGATGTGCACATTTATCTAGCGTTTTAATAATGATCCAATATAAAAATGGCCAGCAAAAACTATAAAGAGCATGTGTTTCCTAATAAAAGCAACTTGAATTTTAGAAACCTCAAGTGTAGATAAAATGTCTTACTTAAAAGTATTTTTTTTGAAGGAGCGTTTATTTTATTGTTTTTCAACATTATCGTAGGCAATAATGCGTAAAATAACCGTTCATGTATGTGAATGTTTGTAAATGAGTTTTATCATCGTGGATCGTTTTAAACTAATTACTATATAATGACCGTTAATTTTAACAATTATTATACTCGTTTTGATTTATTTTGTATTTTATACAAATGGAAATTCATCAATAAGAATATGTTACTCAATCGCCGTTGAAACAACAAACAGTCAAGGCTTAGCTTGAACTTTGAATAAGACCTAATGAAGGGAGACAAAGAAAGTCAATTTGACTCAATTCTGACCCCACCCTTGAATCGATACCCAAAGACAATCACTTACGCCGCAATTTTCCTGTTGACGAGTTTAACTGAACCACTTAATCGCTTTTCCTTTAATTCAGAATTATAAAGTATTAGTATCTTAAGGACTTAAATAACATATTAAACACTAAATGTAATTCAAGTCTAGTAACAACGGTTTCCTTCATAGTGTTATTAAAGAATAAATATTTATTTTTTGAGTGCATTTCAAAAACTATTTGTATTGTAAGAGAATTATTTTCGTGAGTGCTTACTACTTAGAGCTATTACGTTGTGTAGTACAAAATCGATCCTGCTAACCGACCTATGTTTTACTCGTAAGTCAACAAAACTCGTAGTATAGCGCCTAGTTTTAAAGCTTTATGCACCCTAACTAATTACTAGGTACTTAGTAAAATTACTAATTACTTGGTAAATCTGTACTTAGTAAAATATAAGGAGTAAAGAAACAAAATTATCCTAGGATTAGTCTATTTTTAAAACAAGATCGACTTCAACAGGAGTGGTCTTGTTGTCAGCCGTTTACAAAGATCATGCCGGCTGCCGATGAGACCATTCTCGAAACCGCGGTCATGCTGTTAAATAAATTAATCCAATTATACTTACATTTCCTTGCTTCTCCTAATCAAAGTTACTCATTTTCAATAAGTATTCCTTCAAAGTGGATTCAATCTTAACTACTATCAGTGGTTTACTAAAGTCGTACACGTTTTAGGCAGTTTTATTTGGTTAGGTGTTAAAATATTATGGGAATAATTTCTGTTGTCTTTTTATTCCATTTACAACGGTTTCATTCATGTATAAGTAGTGAAGATTGTTGAGGATAGCAATTGGCCATTAGGTTTAACTACAAACAGGTTGATTGTGTATTTATAACTATTTGAAACTACTTACTCTCAAAGTGTGAAGCCATGCTTGGTAGTTGGCTTTGTTTTTTACGAAAGCACCTGATTTTTAACTTATTAGGCTGATAATTTAGTTTTTTAATCTTCCAACCCCACTACCTAACATATGAAAGAAAATCAATAGTGACTCCAGACTTTTCATCACTCGCACTAAAAGCTTTCCTTTCACCTCATACACTGAACATCAGAATGACACTGACTTAGCCAAAATATTAAAAAAATGGGCATAATATTGTATTGAGCAGAGACTCATAATAGAATTTCTATAAATAGACTTATTTGCGTAAGCCTGTATCAAACACATTAATCTTCATCAATAATTTGCAACAGAATTGGTAGAAAATCGAGTAAACATTCATCACGTATCCATTAACAACGATCAACACATCACATCCATCTGTTTTAGCAATGGGTCGAAATGTGACTGGAAAATGGATGTTTCAATGTTTAACCAGTGCGTTCTGCATCCAACATTACTGTATTGTGGGATAACTGGCATAACATTGGATAAACACCTAAAAGGACTTTAATAAAAGTTATCTGCTTTAGACAAAATAAATTCATCAAAGCTTAGCTAAAACAAGAAAGTTTTTAAAGTTATAAATATATTTTGTTACCACGGATTTAGTACAAAATTAAGCAGTGACTTCGAATGGGCTCTGACAAAGTTTAAAAGTCCAACCACAGTTGTCCAGTGATTTTGTGTCACATTTTCTCTTATCTTTGTTTGAATCAAATCATTCCTCAAAAGGTACGTACACATATTCAGCTAGGCTATGATATCTATTTAAGTTTACAGGGTTATTATTAATGTTGGAACCATTTTTAAAAAATCGTACTTATTATAGTACAAATGCCACATGAATAATTTGTATACCAATGAAAAGAAAAATTCGAAAGTTTTTTTAAATGTATTATAAGTGTTCAATGTGGCTTCCAGCTGCTGCACGGCAAACATCTACGCGGTAGCCAAACTCAACCCACACACGAGCAAGTGTATCTGCTGTTACTGAGTCCACAGCAGCAGTGATAAGGTACCGCAGATCGTTCAAGGTTGTTGATAGAGGCGGAACAAAAGCAGCTTTCTTAACATAACTCCATTAAAAATAGTCACATGGGGACAGATCTCGGAGGATCTCCAGCTCTCCAGCTACCTCGAGGTTGAGTGGTAGAGGACTTTGTAGTTCTAACTTCGCCTCGTTAAACAAGACAAACTTTACCTTTTTTTTACCTCAGCGCTGGATTGGTCGTAAGGGAAATAAAGACCTGGCTCTACACTTTTGACCACCGAGATCTCCTGATATCTTTAAGAATTATTCATGTAACATTTTAACTTTAATAAATACGATTGTTTTAAATGGGTTCATCATTTTTAGTCTACGTATATTATTTCAGTTTTGTACATACTTACACCATTTTTCTTTTCTTGTTAATTTAATTTCTTTTGTACCTTTCTGAAAACGACTTGTGTCGAAATATAAGGGGTTTTGTATTATTCTTGAAGTGTTTTTCTTTATGAATACATATATTATAGGTATACAGTATAATTATGTAGTTGATAGTCAGGTAACTTTGCGATGGTCGTTAACTTAAAAAGACTAATTTTTATTTGTTGATAAAAATAATAATTTAAATTAGGAACTTAATTAATTGGTTTCAACAAAAAATAATATTTTTATATAGTATTTAATTAATTAATTAATCTCCTACTAACACACTCTAAGACGCTACAACTCACATAAGTTATCAGCAGAGGTGTGCAGCACAGTGGCGACAAGCACGGTGAGGAGCAGCATGGTCACACGAGCACGTGACACATGACCTGTGACACTTGACACACAGCTTGTGACACACGTAACACCAGTGACACTTGACACGCTACAAGCACGAGTGACACGCGCGCCTGCCTCGCCAGTACTGAGTCTCTCAGCATCCCCTCACACCCCTCCTCACTACCACCACCCACCCTAATCAATCACACCCCTCATCCGCCACGAGATATGTCTTTGATTGGAGACACTGGCTCGGATCTGTGACCAATGGACTTTTTGTCATTTTATAAACTCTTTTTGTCTGACGTTTAACCTATCAATTGTCGGATTTGTTTTTGCCGCTATTGTTTAACATGACTTAGCTTTTGTGATACATAACGTGTAAACTTAATTATTCTTGAGTGGATACGTGCTTGTTATTTTAGGATTAATTGTTTTGAAAGTTGTTTAGTGGATTTTTTCTTGTTTTTGTGTCATAATATTGGTGAACTAGAAAAACACTTTAACACTTTTCTACCCATTACAGTTTAAAAAATGTTAACGTATTTTTCCTGGTATTATTATTAAACAAATCCAAGACAAGAATAACGTACTAACCTGAAAACTGTTTGAAGTTATGGGAAGACGGGTTGGAAGATGTCATGGTATTGTAATTGTTATGTATTAGATTTCAACGATAGTTTATCGATAAAGCTTAGTTTTGGTGGAAATAAGTGCTATGTATTGACATTCAGCTGTTTAATGATAGTTTGTGTATTATTGTTTTTTGGCTTAATTCTTGTTGTTTAAATCAATAAAGCTCTGCTTCCCTAGGAAGCGGTGACCACTACATTACGGCCGTAATATGACGGTGAGTTTTTCAATGTAATCAGATGAGAAAGGTTTCGTAGAGAACTGTGGACGTTAGGTAGCGGTGAAAACTTGTTAAGGTTTTCTCGCCAGGTGACACATTTTATTTTGTAAACAAAAGTCTAGCTCATCCATTACTATACGTAAATAAATGTTGACAACTAAAATAAACAACATGACAAACGTTGTTCTTGTCTACAACTGTTCACAGCAACCACCGTACTGTTACGTGGTTACGTTCACGCTACATTACGGCCGTAATATAGCGGTCACCGCTTTCCTAGGAGACCATAACTTAAAAATTGTGTATTAAATAAAACAGTAATAATCTTTTCTTTATTATGCCCATGCAAAAAAATGTAGTGCTCATTTGTACTAGCTGGAATAGGTATTCGTTTTGAACTGCGTGAATACATGTTACTTTGTCCTTTTGTTTCGATAGTAATAATACTAATAATTAATAATACTTTTCTTGAGTAAAACAAAAGGTTTACCTGATATCATCATTGTATTCAAATTTAAATTAGTCTATTATTTTTCCAGCCAGCTAAGGAAAAACGATTAAGTTGAGTTAATAAAATAATCATCGTAGACACTGGTGGTGAACTGAAAATAAAATCAACAAGTTTTGTATTCTGTAACCAACGACCGGCCTCCCTTAACACTTCTAGAAATGATTCTTGATAGAGTATTTGGGTCAAATACAATCTTCAACTTAATTACTAAAAGTAGGATTTTCCATTAGTATATATATTGAATAAAGTTCAAGAACGTAGCATTTGGAATGACAAAATAGGTAAGTGAGAGGTTCAAGAAGAAATTCATTTTTGGAGAAAGTGTTTATCAATTTAGATAAACTAGTTTCTCAAAATTCCGGCAATGTACTATTATATTACGTATTAAACCAAAAACTATTAGATTAAACAGATTAATAAATCTATTATTTTGAATTGTTTATGTGTTTTTAACACATTGTTTAATTATAAGATCTCCAAATCACTAAACCACTATTTGAGATGCCGACCACTCTCATGAGGGTATTTTAAGGAAAATATGTGGTGAATATGAGTGTAATGAGTTATGAGGTGTAGTCTTGTTACAAACTAAGGCCGACTCTTCCTTAGAATGGGTCATTAATTAGTAGCCCAATGACCAATGGAAATACAAGGACCAACGGCTTAACATGACTTCCGAACCACGCAGGTGATGGTCTGATATGTCTAAACGATGGTGGGAGTTGATGCGGGTATCATCAGATGATCACTGAGACTATCTGAGCCACTTTAGACCTATATCATCCTCAAAACCTGACCTCCATGAAGCTGGATTACAGGACCACGCCACGAGTCCCAGTCAACAAATCAGCCACGTACAAACGACAAAACAGTGGATAGAAAACAAAGTCGGTGGTGTCCTAAAAGGAAACCCTAGTTCACAACAAATACAAAAATTAAAATTGTATTTTCCATACTATATTTATTTTACCCTTCATATTATAACCTAAAGCTTGTCTCTTTCACGTAAAATAGAGTTGGGCGAAACAAAAGAGCTGAAACGCTGGGGATGATAAAAATATGTTTATTCATTTAGGAAATTTCAATAGGAACAGTGACGCGAGAATTCACGGTATATAAACCACACATTCCATAATCTGCTCTGGCCGCTCGGCTTACATGAGCTCTGCTTTATCGCACAGTTATTTCAGCTTAAATATTTTAAATCGAGCGGAACATGTTTCTCTGTGTTCCAAATAACTTTGCTGCTCATTTAACTGGATGGTATTTCGAGTATTCTAAATCACATGGGATTCATCATTTATGGACGCTTTAGTTTAAGCCAGTTGTTTTAATTGAATCTTGAATTTAAAACTTTTAATGAACCACTCCTCGATAAGTTAGGTAATGTGGCCCTTTTATTCAGTTGAGGACTAGCTAGAAAAGTAATGGACAGTTATACATCAAAGCACCACAAATCATTAACTAAGGAAATAAATTAAGAATGACTGAATATATCAAGAAACAACCGCTTCGTACGCAGTTAAAAGATAAAAGATTTTTTGTTGACAGCTCAATTACTGTACGATGTAGGAGTGCAACAATGTTAGTAACCTTGCGAGTGTAAACTATTTATTAAGCACTGATTTTATTAAGATATTACTAACGTGGTAGAACGTTTTCTTTTGTGATGATCATTGACTTAGTTGTTGATTTAATATCGGTTGCTGAGTCTGATAGAAGCTCTGGATTGACTGGGAAACGAGTGGATACAGAGTGGAGGGGGTAGGTGTTTCTGGGCAGATTGTCTACGTTTAATCACCTTACCTATCCAGTTTTAATCCTTTCAATTTGGTGGTAACCGTATATTAACCGAAGTTTACTGACGTGCCCTTCTAGTAGTGAAGGAGGTTTATCCTTTATCTCATTAGATACAGGTAGAATTATTCCACCTCCTTAATCCCGCATAATCTACAATCTACTCTCCTCTGATAGGTTGGATGCCTAATCCATTTCCTAGGCTCATTATCACTTAGCAGTATTGGCCTACTATGACGCAAAGAAGTCTTAGTCAGATAATGTAATAAGATGTTGTCCATCCATATCACAAAAGCGTCCACTCGTAGACACCATCACTAATCCTGAAACAGACACTTTTGAAACAGCCTGAGATTAACTAAGAACATTTGTTTTATGGACATATAAAATAAATCTAGGAATATCTAGGACAACAAAAACTTTAGACTCAGCAGTTTGGAATATAATGGTTCTTGTAAGTTCTTTGTTACTACCATGGATCCTACTAATACAAATAGGCCTACATTGATTAAATGGGCCCAAAACTAGAGCTGTAATCCAGACAATGTCTCAAAAATAACAAAATAGTACAAAATATGTGTATTATTCAAAGACGTACAGAAGTGGGCATGGACGAGTTCATGCTCTTCTTCCAAACATCAATTTAACAAACGTGGTTTTCAACCTTCTTAAGCAAAATAAAATAAGTCAAGTCAATTCTTTAGAGTATCGGAAAGCAGTCAATCTAGTTAAAATAAGGAGAAAAGATTAATCCTAACCTATAAACATGTCCATTGTTTTAATTACTAACGTTTAAGTGCACTTTAATATCTAACCAAGCAATAATCGACAAATGGACTTTAAACACGTAATGAGTTGTATTTAAAACCTTGTTATGGAAATTTGGTGTTGACTGTGTTGTGAGTGTTCGTTGTTTTGATTGGCTCGACGACAACAGAGTTTTAATTATAGTGAGTTACTTTGTTGTTTCTGTTGGCTGATTTTCCCAAGTTTGCCAACTGTGTTACATCTGCTAGCTTACTGGTTGATTTTAGAAAACTGAATTCTTTATTGTTTTGAATTGTAAACGTGTTCAGCTTACTCCCGCCTTTTAAAATATCATTTTTAATCAAAGACATTCACTTCAAAACAATTTATAATTTTTTACATTTTGTAAATTTGACAAAATTATTATTCAAAGAGTTATTATTTTAATCTGATCTTGATATTTTCCCTATCATACAAAAAGTAAATACTGTAACGTTATTTTCTTTCAAACAAAGTCCTTTGAAGTGATATACCGGGTGTCCAAATAGTCCTACCACCCCTTAACCTTTAAACGAACGACAATTTCTGAACGTGCTTTGGTTTATGTGTTGAGGGTCAACTGAAGTACTTTGTGATATATTATGGGGGCTTGCCACTCACCCCAAAATAGGGGTAGTGATGAAATAATTATTTATTTTACCTTATCATACACGTGACCCCTCATTTGAAAGGGTATGATTTGAAAACACAAATTCACTGAAATAATTAAAAAGGGTTTACTTTGCTCCTGAACGATATGGTGGCCCGAAACGTGTTTTATTATTTAAACAGATAAATGGACGCAATCGCTATAGTTTTTCAAATTTTGGGGAAAAATTCGGATTCAGTTTTTGGGTCATCAAAGCTTTTAAATAATATGCTATAAGATAAATTTTGCAAACTTATGAAAAGTGAAGAGTTTTGAGAAAAAGTAACAGTTTTTAAAAGTTTGCAAACTACATCTTGTAGCATATTATGTTTAAGCTTTAACTGCCCAAAAATTCCGTAATTTTTGACCAAAACTTGGAAAACAATAGTGATTGCGACCATTTATTGGCTTAAATAACGAAACACGTTTCGGGTCGCCATTTTCAACAGAAGCATTGTACAACCATTTTGATCGTTTCAATAAACTTGTGTTTTCATGGACTTTCATGTGAGAGGTAGCATATAAATATTTCAAAGAGTCACCCAGCACTACCTTTGAAGTGTGATCCCCCAAAGTATGTCAAAAGGGACCCCCTAGGTATGCAGTTGACCCTTAATAAATATGCCAAAGCACGTTCAAAAATTGTTATTCGTTCTGAACTTAAGAGGGGGGATGATTTCACAATGCACTAGGAATTCAGTTATCTACAGGTTTTTAATCCACAGGGGAAAATACATTGTACAAGAGATTTGTTGACAACGTCTTATAAAGGTAAACAAATATCCTCATCACACAGTATCAAAAGTTTTGAGGATAGGCTATGTCATCCACTCCAGTCGATATAGAAGACTTCATATGACATATTATGTTTTTATCTCCTCATAGGTTGTGGGACTAAAATATATGAGAACGCTTTTTAAGTCATTTAAACACAGCGATGTTTGTATGGAACTAGACATTTTTGAAGGGTTATTTATTGGCTTTTAAAGTATCTTCAGCAATCGATGAAAAGAAAACGTTGAAATTATTTGCAATCATCCGTACTGTTGTGTACATCTTCTGTAGCTTTCCTATGATTCCTATCATTTTTGTGTACCCTTGTTCAAAAATGATCTGTTTCATGTGCGTATGGAATTCTTACTAGGGTTAAATTTTCCAAGTCTCCTAATTTCATGGGAATTGTCCAGACCAACTTCATGGCATGGTTCTTCGTTTACCGATCTTGCTGTAGATGGGCCTCTGTTTGTTATTAAAACAGGAATTCTATTTGATTTAAGTTCATTTTACTAGTATTGGAATATCGTTTCATTTATACATATCTTTCGTTGATTCACTGTAAAGAATGTAGTCGACGAAACCAACAATCACTCGAGTACTTAAATCAAAATGACACAAGTTTCAGATAAAATTAACAAAAGCAGGGAAAAACCTTTACATGACTGTTATCCAGTTTTAAACGCTTGAGTGTCTGAAGAGTTTTAAAGTAGCGTTTTGCGTTTCAATTAAAATACTTTTAAATATGTAACATTTTGTTAAACGAAACATATTGTCTTTGTGGATAATATGTTCATACTGTAAGACACGCTTATGTTGCATCATTGCATCATATACGAGCATGTACAATAGTACATAGAATGTAGTGCATACTGTAGTGAAGGGTGGATTGGATGGTGGGGGGGGTTCAAGAGCACGCTTGCTTCTAACAATGTAAGGGTTGAACATTGGTGCAGTGGGCTTGTTAGCCAATCATTCTACTCTGGCTTTTGTTCTCTATACTCGTAGCCTATCTGGTTTAAGTAGACGTAAAATCGTGTAATCAAATTACTCACAATTTTCATGCGGATTATTTTAGACGGTAAAAATTGAAAAATTACCCTAGTTTTAAAACATCTGTTTTTATATCATAGAGTACTCAAAACTCCAACCTTATGGCTTTAAGTACCTTTTGCTTTAAAAATAAACTATCGTTGTTGTTACTGAAGAAGTCAGTATGTTGCAATTTTGGAATACTGGGTAATTCAAAATATATTACCTTTACTTTTGCCCCCTAGAAGATTGTTTTACAAAATGCAAGTTGCTACACTATGGGACTAGCTTCAGTATCGTAACTTCAATTTGTCATTACTAATTTCAAAAGTACGAGACCATTCACAAAATACTGAATGACTGAATAAATCATAGTTTATCACATTCAAACCACATTATTTCTAAAAACAAACCTTAGAAACATTAACTTGTTAAACACATTGTAACAGAAACTTTTGGCATGAACGTGAATAGTTAATAACAAGTATGAACTAAAGTAGGGAAAATCAAATGCTTTACCCACTCAGGACAAATATGGCGGGCTAACCTAAAATATTTAGCGTCTAACATAAATAAAAACTAAACTTGCAGGATGTTCAAATCAATTAACAAATTGTCAAGATATGTGAGAGAATAAAGCAAGCATTACGTGAAGTACCTTTTTAATTACGTTTTAATAAATCAAATAAACCTGAGTGTACTAAAGTTAACTTACCTTGGCCAGACAAGTTTTTCGTAATGAATTAAAGAAGTGGCTTTTGCAAACCAACATTATTGATTTCTTGTTCACAATACTGCAATAAAAGGGTATTGCAAGTGATTTCATGTTTTGGTGAGAATTTGTAGGATTTCCTCGCTTCTCCGGTCCTTGGTTATTCATGATCAGTGCGGGCTGGCGAAAAGCCGTGGCCTTAATTTGATATAAAGGCAGTGTCTATGTTAGCGTCCAGGCCAGGAGCGCTTGGGTGCCTTGGTTTGATGGGGGGGGGGGGGGGAGGAAGTGTGCTCGGAAAAACATTTAGAATAGATACACAAATCTTTATTTTCATAAAATTATATTTAGGCACAATAAACTAAAACCCTATCTTGTTTGAATGATAACTTTTATATTATACTTATCTTTCGCTGTTTTTATTCACTGAAATTGATGGAATCTCAAAACAGGGAATGCCTTTGGATCATTTTTCAAGCCTGTATATGTGTACATAATATTGTTATTTATGTATTGTTTTTTACTAAATTATAAAATACATAATATTGTTATTTGCTTTTTTAGTTATTTAATTTATTTATGTTTTTTTTCTAAATTCCATCTAACCTTTTTTTTAGTATTAATATAAAATATTATATAAATAACAAATGATATAAAAATATTATATAAATAAATAATTAAATAAATCAATATTTTATTGTAAAGAACATAATAAAAATGTATAAAGATCAATGTATGCTAAAATTTTCCATTCATACAATATCGAGAATCAAATAAAGAATTCAGACTTACAGTTTATACATGCATCTCTTCTCCTTTATTGAATTATCCCCAATCTGCACCCTGTCAGTTAAATCAATGTACATGCCAGTGTGCCATACGTTTTGCTGTAGAATGCTTCTATGTTTTTGAGGCGAGTTTTAAATACCTTGGGCACATTTTAATCTAATTTGGTAGTCTGTTGCATTGCTCGTGCAAACACGTTCTGTGTTGGGCTACCGTTCTGTGTTAATCAGTAGTTCTCCCTGCCTCTCGTTTCTACGAGTGAATATCCATCTCTCTTAGCTGGTCGCCTTTGAAGAAAGACAGGTTTGTAGGCAGGGGTAGTGTCAACAGTTTCAGATTTGAGATGCTTTGGTTCAACGACTCTCTTCTGTGTTAACTTTATTGTACGGTTCTGTTTTGCAAATATAAAATACTCTTGAAATGTTTGCGCTTGTATGTTCATATATGCATGACAGCATGTGTAAACCTAGTTAAAGCTTTTCCCCAATTAGCAGTAGCTAGGGGGGATAAAATCTAACTGCTATGCATGTATAAATTATGAACTAAATAAATAAATTGAAAAAAGAGTTATTAAAATTAGTTTTATAATATTCTATTTACTATAATAATAATTTTGTCTCCTATCTCTGGGTTGTTTTATAAAGTATTTAATTTTACCTGTGAGATTTTGCCCTGGTAAGTAGAAGATTCCATTGTAAATGATTGAATTTAAATTCTCCTGATTCATGTTATGTGTGTACTATGTAAATAATCAAGCAAATAAACACATTCTTGTTCTTAAAAGATACTTTGCAAAGTTTGCACTGATTGTTTTCAAGAAACCATTAAACCCGTAACAAAACATGGACACGCATTTGTATAAAACCAGTATTTGCACAAAATACAGAGAAAACGTTGTGGTATTTCTATTTGCGGATCATCACATGTTCACAGATGGATCGATGGATTGGTTTACCACAATGGCCGGACCTGTTGGGTTGCCATAATGCTAATGCATTGTTGTGATGATGGAACGATACATTATCTACCAGTGCAATCCAGTTTCTCTGCTTTTCCAATAGTTTATTTGTTTAAATGAGTTATTTATATCAACGCCTTGAAAGCCTGTTAAAACATACATAATAGCTTTTTATTTTACTATTTATTAGGTTCACACGTCTAGTTTACATTCAAAATACAACTAAGTGATTGACTTCCGAAAACTGCCTGGAAAATTGTAGTTATTTGCCCAGCCTAACGTTTTGATCTGCCAAACTTATTTTGATTCTAACTTTTTTGTTTGCCATATATGGAATAAATATTTTATGGACTAAAACGGTGTAACTAATCCCATAGTATTTAGTTTCTAACCATTTAGGTTCTTGGACTTTTCTTAGCCATTTGTCGAACAAACAATTAACAATGTTATTCTGCCCCAATTTTCGAAACTTCTTTAATGCCACCGCAATGGATAAAAGTGGTGCGCACACCTTTTAAAATGAGAACTTGTTTGTTTTCATGACTTATAAAATACTTTTAGATTGGTTATAAGGAATTATTTAAATATACCTTATTTTATGATTTTTGTACCAGCTAAACTAGTCTACTATGTCAAAAGTTGGGCTAGTTCATGTGTGTAAGCGTTGAAACGTTGAAATCTGCGATGATGTACTGCAAATGTGCCTTTACAAGTTAAAGTCAAGAGTAAGTTGCTTATACATTTTCATTATTAAAAATTAAGCCGGTGCACTCTTTATCTAAAAAATAAAATAGTGCAACCTTAAAATTACAGAAAGTTTATACAATTTCTAAAGGTGTTCAATATTACATAAAATATACGCCTTATACGTGTTCAATATCTAAGAACACTGTTCCAACTCCCTTTCAAACAATGGATGTTTTACTGTAAATATTCAATTTACAAAATACATCACGTTTAAAAGTAAAATCTGTTTCAATCTTAATGTACTATATGAGTTATTAAGGTTAATAGGAGGAAGGCATTACGTCATAATCTCCAAAAGCAAATCCTTGCTGATGTACTGAGCAAAGCAGCCGCGGATCTAATCAGCTCCGACAGTTGTGTAATAACTGGAATATGCAGTTAGCGATATTAACACAAGCAAGAGAGATTACAGCCGGCTTCACGTTCTACTTGTTAGTCTCTATATTTCGGCTTATATCCACTAATCTATTACTTATACTTAAGTAATTGTAATCTTCTTTAGTTTGGCTTAAGCTTAAATCATTTGATTTTCGAATTACTTGTTCGAGCGTGTAGAATGTTTTTGAATTGTAAATTTTACTTTAAAGAATTTCTTTGTTCTTACACCACCATAATCAGCTGATATTAATATTGCCTTGGTAACATGTATTGCCGTTGGTCATTGGGCTTTTAATTAATGACCCATTCTAAGAAAGAGTCAGCCTTAGTTTGTAACAGGACTTCACCTCATAACTCATTACTACCACTCATCACACTCATCCTTCACCACATATTTGCCTTAAAATACCCTCATGACAGTGGTCGGCATCTCAAATAGTGATTTAGTGATTTAATATGTAATCTTTAAGCTCATATCTCTACAGTAAGGGTAGTAATAAAATGTTATGACAATAATGCACTTCCTTCAAATTGTTCTCGAAAGGAAATTTGCATAGAATATGCAGACACATTTAATTATTAAGTTATAATTTTACCTCCTTTCGATACTGCTGAATACAAAATTAGCGTATGAATATTATTCGTAAAGTAGCATAACTTTGCTTGTGTTGTAAGAACTTATTTATTGAAATAGAAGTATAGTAAACACGTTACGACAGCTCAAATATATTTGTTAGTATTTCAAGAAAAGGGGTAAATATAATTCATGTTAATTAAAGTTTAAAATATGGTTTTTCTAATTGTTAGAAACAATAATATAACCAAAAGAACTATGATCGTTTTTAATAACAAGAACATCTTCTCGGCAAGTACAACAAAATATTATGTATTAGTATAAATGCAAAATAATAGATGTGATATAAAATAAGAATAATTAATTAAAGTTGTAGAGTAAACCGTTAAAAATAATTTAAACTTATAAGTAAAACATGTTTATCAAGAATTCTTATTACTTTTCAATGATTATATTTCATCAAAATTGGATTTCTGGTATGTACGTTGGTTGTTTTAGTATATTTCCTGGCTCTTTTAAATTAATTAGCTTGTGTAAATATTTCTTGCGGTACAACTATGATTTTATACTATGTAATTCTAGCAACTTTAAGAGAGTCAATGAGTAATAATTTACATTATATTAAAGTTTTACGGTACATCATATGTTCTTATAGTTATAGTTTGAGTGTGGTGTGTTTGTGTTGCAATGTACCGGGTCTTTACTGCAAGCAGGTGCGACTAATGAATAGTCTGGTCAACCACAAAGCTTTGTTTTGCAGCGTGGCTTCCCTATCGTTGCATGAAACACCTACTTTGTCTTTGTTGGACAAGGCTAATGAAACTTATTGGACTTTGTTCAAACTTCACGATGTGTTACACAACGTCACTTTGGATATCTACTGCAGCGAACGTGACATTGCCTTGCCAATTTACCCGTTTTGTTCAATAAAATGATATGCCACACGAAAGGGTTTCTGAAACGTTCAACCTCTACTCAATACCTTGGTAAATGAAAATACCAAAATATTTTAACATAAAAGTTTGTAGATCTTAAAGAATGAACTCTTAATAGTAGAATTAAATATAACAATATTGTAGTTTTTAATTCATGTGGTCTTCCAATCAGCAAAGCTGGCATCTTCAGGTAACCTCAAAAGTTCAAAAACACATAAAGTAGTGTTTTTAGATCGGTTGAAAACTCATTGCATCTAACTTTCTCTTATTAGAGATATGATTTTGAATAGAGCTATTCACTATATCACTATATCACTATTTGAGATGCTGACCACTCTCATGAGGGTATTTTAAGGCAAATATGTGGTGGAGGATGAGTGTGATGAGTGGTAGTAATGAATAATAAGGTGTAGTATTGTTAAAAACTAAGGCCGACTCTTCCTTGAATGGGTCATTAATT
The DNA here is from genome assembly GCA_018831715.1 of Matsumurasca onukii. NCBI lineage: Eukaryota > Metazoa > Arthropoda > Insecta > Hemiptera > Cicadellidae > Matsumurasca > Matsumurasca onukii. The sequence continues at coordinate 33,979,817 of CM032059.1, read as the reverse complement.
AATAGCCCAATGACCAATGGAAATACAAGGACCAACGGCTTAACGTGACTTCCGAACCACGCAGGTGATGGTCTGATATGTCTAAACGATGGTGGGAGTTGATGCGGGTATCATCAGATGATCACTGAGACTATCTGAGCCGCTTTAGACCTATATCATCCTCAAAACCTGACCTCCATGAAGCTGGATTACAGGACCACGCCACGAGTCCTAGTCATTCATTTATTTCCAATAGAATGAAACATCGTTGAAAGGTGCAGTTTTCATCTGTTTGCTTCTCAACACCTCTTAAGTTATATTTATATATATAACATATATACATATAAGACCACTCATAAGTATACTCTACACTACAAGTATACTCATATAATATACGAGTACATGACCACAGTTATATTTTATGTATAAAAGTTCTAAATCAGAAATTTTCCTATTGACCGCGTGTAGCCATATGACTGCTTATTTTAGGTTATCCCTCCATGTACTAACATACATTCAGTGGTCCGGACATGCCATTAATCACAAATGACACATGTCATACAATGTGTGTTTGGATTTTAGAGATAAATGTGAACATTGATATGATCAGTAAACTTAGCAACATATATCACTTCGGTATCCACAATACTTAAATAGATTTGAAACAGCTATATTGTAATACATATTTTGATAGTGCTGATTTATAACGGTGTATGTTTATAATTTATAAATGTCTGTTTTGTTTTAATTTATGACAAAGTTTGGTTGCAACTTATTCTATTTCATATGAAGCACTACTTGAGAACACAGAGGACTGACACTGAGGATAGCCACACAGAATGGATTTAGCAGACAATTTCATGTGGATATAAAACATGTCTTCATGTTCATGTAAGTTCCACAATCAAGACTACAGACTTGTCGGCACAGAGATATGGAGACACCACAGAATCATCAACACCAGCTGTTGCACAGATTGCATCCAACACTTCGACAAACAGCTGTTTGTTCTTCAGTCTGCAAACAATCTTCACGTTGATATAAAACATGTCTTCATGTTCATGTAAGTTCCACAATCAAGACTACAGTCTTGTCGGCACAGAGATATAGAGACACCACAGAATCATCAACAAAGTTGCTGCACAGATTGCACTAACACTTCGACAAACAGCTGTTTGGTCTTCAGTCTGCAAACAATCTTCACGTGGATATAGAACATGTCTTCATGTTTATGTAGGTTCCACAATATACAGTCATGCTTCACCGAAAACATTTAGTTTATGATGATGTGAACTGTCGTATTTTTTAAAAGAAGACATTTTCAGTGAAAGGCTTATATACACATACGGTTGATACTTTCTAGTTAGGTTATCACAATTTTCTGGCTTCTTAGTGCCATGTTGACAAAATACTCAAAACCGACATAAATAGTATATACATTCGATCTGTAAAAGATGGAATCTGTTTATCCAATATTTCTATTTTCATCCAACGATGAAACCTGGGAAGTCATTTAGGTTTATATTAAAACTTAAAATTGTATCAACTTGTTAAACATATTTTTAATGTTGCTGGAATAACTATTTAATTTCATGTTTACAGTTGGCAGTGTTTACCTTATTGTAAAACACATGGATTTATATTTGAAGTATTTGATTGTTATGGATTGTTTATCTGTAAGTTGTCATGGAATGTTCTGTTTTAGTTTTAGTTGTTTACATTAAACTCAAGTGCTTTGTTCACCCGCTTTATTTTTTACTTAAAACCGCTATTTAATTCAAACTGATAGTTTTTCTTTTCCAAACAAAGTAATACAGTCCACTATTTATTTCCCAACAAATGTTAAGTTGCTTCAATTACATATGTTTAGTAAATCGTTTGCAGACATCTTTAGATATAAAGTCTGAACTGTTTGTTTTACATTCAAAGATTACACGTCCAAGTTTTCGGACAATGATTAACCAACAGTTTTAATAACATGGTAGCCATCTTAAGCTATGGTTTCCTAGAAAGTTCACCGCTATTTTACGGCCGTTATTGCAGCGGTGAACGGTGACGGTGGACGTAACACAATATTCAAACAGTTGTAGACAAAAACAACTTTTGACGTGTTGTTTTTTTAGTTGTCAAAGTTTAGTTACGTATATAGTAATGGATAAGCTAGTCTTTTGTTTACAAATCAAAATGTGGCACCTGGTGAGGAAAACCTTAACTAGATTTCACCGCTACTTTACGTCCACCGTTTTCTAGGAAACCACTCTCATCTGGTAAAACATTGAAAACAAAACTCACCGTCCTATTACGGCCGTAATGTAGCGGTCACCGCTTTCTAGGAAACCATAGCTTTAGTCTCGTGACGGTAATAATAAACATTACGATTGGCGCTTGAAACACGTGCTTTTTATAAATCACTTTTTTAAGCCAAACGTGCCTTCCTGCACATGGCAGCTCTATAATGTTGTATAGAATAAACGTTTTTCTTATTCAGATTCGGATTGTGATGTTTTTAATGTATTCTAAATTTTTAATGAAATAATAAATTTTAAACCAGTAGGAAAAGAACAAATGTGTACAAATTCATAAAATCTAAAACTTACGTTAGATTCAAAACGCAAGTTAGCTACGAACAGACTATACTTTGAAACAGTTGCAAATTTATTGTTAAGTAATTACTGATTTATTGACACTAACAGCTGGTTTCATACAACTAGAGTTTGACGAGGAGGGCAAGAGATGGCCGGACAATGTAATCCAGGATTAGGTACTTAAATGAGTTTAGGAACCACGGCCGAGTTTGCTGCCTCAGTTCACATCCTCTGCGGAAACCATAGATTGGCTTAATATTTGAGCACTGGACCGGACATCTGTAAGCTCTTCAGCTACACTTGAAACTGTTATTATTTTACCAGTTGAATTATTAATAGTTGATGCAGTTGAATGGGCTTTGATGGTTTCTGACTTACATATTTCGGAAAACGGGTTTATTCAAAATAATGAGTCAATATCTATTATTATTTTGATATAAAAGTAATGGGTTAATTTATTGTTATGATTTGTGTCCTCAATGGAGTTTTTAAAAACAAAACTTTAGCTGAAAGGTAAAGCTATCGCAAGAATAAGCTGATAATTGAATTTATGTGGTAGTAACATTTTGGTAAAATATGAACAGTTCAAACAACAAATTTCGCAAACATTTGATGGGACTAGTCGAACTAAGATGAAATCTACATTTATCACAAGAGGAATCAAAAGATAGATCAGGTTATCAAGATTATCTTGCAAGATATCAGTATATATTGAACAATTTTTGGTGAGAACGATGAGCTGATACAGTAACTTTAACACATAGTTTAATTACCAATCAAGTATGAATTTCAGGCGTTTTCTATTTATTGTTTTACAAATACGTACGATAACAGGTATTATTGCTCTATGTGCAGCTGAACGTTATGTTCTATGAAACGAATAACGATTTTTATAAATTAGTCAAATAAATGATCGATATATCTAAATATACTATACGGCTACTGCAATGGTGCTCGTTAACATCAATAATTACTGAGGGTTCCACAGCCTGCATGAAATAAACAAGATATCTATAGGTTTCAATTCTAGTGTTTTGTTTATTTTCTACGTGCATTGTGCACTAGCTGGGGAGTTGTTAATAAATATACCGGTGTCCCGCAAGGAATTGTTCTGCTTTGTGGTTTCACTTCGTAACACATAACACTTTGCTCTTTTTTCCCCCTAATGAAAAAATATTTCGTATTGTAACAAATATTACTCCATCTGTATGAACGTAACATGGATAATTTTGAACGAACTACAATTTTATTTCGTAATTGGGTATTTAAAAAATACTAAAATCAAGGGACACAGTCAAATGTTATCCTAGTCTATGTTTATAAACAATAATACAATATTACTTTACAAATAACAAAGTTACCTGTAATACCATACAAAAAAGTAAAACTAATATTATTGGAACAAAAATTTGTTATTAGGCAAATTTATCAAGCTATTAAAATGTAAGTACTAACTTCAGAACGTTATTATACATTTTAGTTATGAACTATAATGTATAATTAAATAGAAAAAGAATAAAATTAAAAGTGAACTAAGTTGTAGCTGTATTTCAAATTAATCATAACATAAACATAAACATTTTACATATGATTGATTATTGGAGAAATATTAAAACAATCATATGTATCAATCTCCCCCGTCAAAAATCCTTGAGCTCTAGGCTACTCTCTGTTAAACTTGCAGGGTAACATCTGGTTTACATGGCGTCTCCATATTGCTCCGTTGTCCATTTTCAAGGTATAAATAACATTTCCTTCTTTGGCTAGCACTTTACCAAATCCCCACTTATCGCCTCTTTTGTTGTAGTCCAACACTTGAACTCTATCTCCGGAAGGAAAAGTCTTGTTGTAGGAGTCCTGTCTTTGGCATCGTTCTGTGGCGATGGTTTTGCATTTACCATCAAACCAATCTTGTTCTTACGTTGCGACCGAACATGAGCTGGTAAGAGCTATCACCTGTCGAATTTTGGGACTTTCGCAGTTGCATCAAAACAGTTGTAGCTTAGTCTCTTCGTGTCCTATGTCTTCTTGCATTGCATAAATGCTTTTCTTGACAGTCTGCACAAACCTCTCTGCTTGACCGTTAGAAGATGGAAAGTATGGGGCACTCTGTTTTGTGACTTATTCCATTAGTCTTGAGAAATGTTTGAAAATTGTGAGAAGAAAACTGTGGTCCATTATCCGAAACCATCACAAACGGAAGTCCAAAGTCGAAAACAGAATTTGTAGTTTTTACGCACCATTCAGAAGTTGTTGTTTTGTGGGAATAACTTCACCCATTTCGTGTAAGCATCAACTATTATGAAATAGTATTTATTTCCAAAACATGGTCCAGCGAAGTCTATGTGGACCCTTTGCCATGGTCCATTAGGTGTTTCCCAAGGGTGTAAAGTGACTTCAGTAGGTTTGTTTTGTTTTAAGCAGCACTGTTTGCAAGTTTTGTCACATTTTCGATGTCATTATCGATGCCCCTCCAGTAACAATAACTTCTTGCAAGGCCTTTCATTTTTACTATGCCTAGATGACCTATGTGTAGTTCTCTTAACACTTTTTCTTGTAGGTTTTTTGGAATAACAACTCTGATTCCTTTGAATAAACAGTCGTCTTGTAAAGTGTATTCGTTGTCGTGAAGTCCTATTTGTTCCAAACTTTTGCCTTCCTTAAGCAGTTTAACTATATCAGATATGAAGTCGTCCTTGAGGGATTCTATGGCGATTACCTCTTTAGTCACTGGCATTGTATTTAGCTGGTGTAACTGGTAAACATGATGATCATCAATAACTTGATTTTGGACCTTTTCATAAGGACTCCTCGAAAGAAAATCTGCATTAGAGTGATCCTGTGTACGTCTGAACTCTATTGTATAGTCGAATCCTGATAGAAAATGAGCATAGTTAAAAATCCGAGTAGCAGACATGGTAGGTAAGGTCTTATTTGGGTGAAAGATTGAAACTAGAGGTTTATTATCAGTTATAAGAATAAACTTTCGTCCATAGCAATAAGGAAAAAACCTTTTAAGCCCCCAGTAAATAGCTGCAGCCTCCTTATCTATTTGACTGTATTTCTTTTCACTGTCTGTTAGTGTCCGTGAGGCAAAAGCTATTGGGCGTTCTGTTCCATCTTTCATTCTATGTGACAGGACAGCTCCAAGTCCAACTGGTGAAGCATCAGTAGCCAGAACTAACTGTAGTTTCGGATCGAAATGAGTCAATACCTTTCGTTTGTTATTTCTTCTTTATTTTCTTGAAGCTCCTTTCACAACTTTCTGTCCAGATGAATGACTGCCCTTTCTTCAATAATGTATTTAACGGATGTACATATAGTAGAAAAGTTTTGAACAAATTTACTGTAGTATGTAGCCAGCCCTAAGAAAGATTTCAGCTCGTTCGTTATTTGGTTTGGGTGTTCTTAATTGCAGCTATCTTGTCAGTGCTCTTATGTAGTCCATTCTCATCAATAACATGTCCTAGATATGTAATGTTCTTCTCAAAAAATTTACTCTTATCTCTGTTTACTTTTAAGTTTTACTTTTCAAAATAGTCAGAACTGTTTTGAGTCGTTCAAGTGTTTCATCAAAAGTTGTTCCTTGGACAATGATGTCATCAAAAAAACACTGCACACCTTCTGTACCTTGAAGAATTGTATCCATGAACCTTTGCCACATAGATGGAGCAACTTTTACCCCAAACATAAGTCTATTTACCTTAAATAGTCCCCTGTGAGTACTAAGTGTCTGCATTTTAGCACTTTCTTCTTCCATTTGCATATGCAAATATGCATTGCTTATATCAAGAGTACAAAAGAATCGTCCTCCACTCATGTTTGAAAATATGTCGTCGATCCTGGGAATCGGATAGTTTATGTCGTTGATCACTTTGTTGAGTGTCACCTTGTAGTCTGCGCATAAGCGAATATTACCGTTAGGTTTGACAACTGGCACTATAGGTGTTCCCCATTCTGAATTCTCAATTTTTGTTATTATTTGTTCTTTCTGTAGACGTTCCAATTCTTGTTCAATACCTTCTTCAAAGCATAAGGGACCTGTCTTGGTTTTATGTATATGGGTTCTGTCCCTTCTTTAAACTAAATTTCCTTTGGAAATCTGGAATTTTTCCTATTAAGGGTTGAAAAATGTCGTCAAATTCTTCCAGTAAAGCAGAAAGCTTAGAGCCCTGAGTTTGTTGAAATGTTTTAATGTTTGCCCAGTCAAGTCTAACATCCCTCATCCATTCGCGTCCAAATATGGGATCGACATCTTGATGTATCACAAATAATCTCCCAACAAATTTTTGATTATTGTAATTGCAGTTGACAAAAGCAACCCCTTTAGGTTTGATGATTTCCCTGTATACGTACGCATTTCTACTGAGGTTTGAAACAATTTTTGTTAGGAAACATAGTTTGAAACAGTTTTGAAGATACTGAGCTTAATGAAGCTCCAGTGTCAAGTTCGAATGTTATGGATTTGTTCTCTACTTCAACGTTGACATTAAATTTATCATTCTTTTGTTGCCTAATACAAAGTTAATTTCATGTGATCTGTCATCGTCATTGATTTCTTCATCAGCGTAGTGTTTCTCGGTATTTCATGTTTACTCAAACATACACGCGCAATATGCCCAGTTTTATTGCACGAATGACAAGTGGCTTTTTAAAACTGGCATGCATTAGCCTTATGTGAATCGTTTCCACAACGATAACATTTACCTTTCAGATCATCAAAGCTCATTGGACTATTCTGATGACCTTTTGTTCCTGATGTGGTTTGCTATACGTTTCCTTCTTCTGAATTTGTGAGTATATTTTCGGTTTTCCTCTTGTCGTCACTTCTTGATTAGTTGTGCCTCAAAATGGTTCTGATATCACTCTCCTTCTTAGAAAGCTCAATAGATGTAGCAGTAGTAACTATTTCAGAGAATGGCTTCACTTCTCGTTCTTGTAGTAGCCGTGTTCTTATTTCAGAATCAGTTAGTCCCCTAATGAATTGTAATCTTAAAATATATCACAGATTGTCTTACCACAAGCGCAATTGAAGTTACAATTTGTAGATAACCGCTTTAGTTCGATTGAAAAGTCCGTGATTGATTCACCTTTTTGTTGCTCTCTGTTGATGAATGTATGTTGTAAGGCTAGTACGCTAGCTTGAGGGTCAATGTATTGTTTCAATGTATCAACTAGCTCCTTGTACGTTTTGTGGTAGGTTCTTCAGGTGCACATAAGTCGTATAGTTTTGGTGAATCAAAGGAGACAACGCATGTAGAAAAGTAAACGTTTTCATTTGTTCGCCCTTGATTTCTTTTAGTTCCATGAACACATTTAGTCTTCGTATAAAGTTTGTAAAGTTCTCTTTCATCATGTAAAGCTTATGTTTGAAGTGCTAGTAGTACTAGTTGTGTGCAAGTTGTGTGATTCAGGCAGTGTAGGCCTGATGGGTTGAGGTTGCACTTTAGTTTCATGGTTTCCAGCTTTACCTTGGTATTTATGAAGCTGTTATCCATATCTTCTCTGTAGGTTTGTTCATCCTCCGTACTTTTTCTTCATCTGTTATTAGTTCAATTAGGTCTTGTACCTGTTCAAACTTCTGGTTCAGTTGATGTAAAACTTCAGATCTTACTGAGGCATCAACATAAGTAATTTCACTGTGTGTGTTTAAAAACTTGTTGATATTTGTCAGTTGAAGTTTTACGGTTTTTCTTACGTTCTTCAACTTGGCAAGTTTTTCTGGTTTGTCCATTATCTTATTGATTTCATCCAACATCCTCGTCGCCATTATAATGTATAATTAAATAGAAAAAGAATAAAATTAAAAGTGAACTAAGTTGTAGCTGTATTTCAAATTAATCATAACATAAACATAAACATTTTACATATGATTGATTATTGGAGAAATATTAAAACAATCATATGTATCAGAGACTACAACTATCTTTGTAAAATTGCCTTCATCATAATACCGGGTGTTTCATATGTAACGCCGAATTTAAATATGTATTGCATTTTCCATAGCGACGGTTGGCAGCCATGAAATTATGATTTTCGTCAGCTGCTGTTATTCCGATTACACATTTATGACAGCAATTTTGTGAAGCGCTGTTTGCTTCTTTATTCGATTCATGATGGAGCTGAATACCATCAACTATTCTTTGTAGTAAAACCATTGAAATGCAAAATGAAAGTCCCACAGCAACAGTTCCGCGTATTATGGTATCGGATCAGCCGCTACTCCAAATGAGTCATCAGTTCAGCATTGATTAGTAAGTTTGAGACTACCGGGTTCCGTGATCAACATCAAAGGCAGGACGCAGACGCGCTTAGTTAGGACTGATGAGAACATCGCTATTGTGAATGTCAGCGTAACTGTTAGCCCCACTAGATCGATTTGCCGTCGATCTCAACAGCTAATTTGTCATCTACTTCTGCAACGGATCCTTCGAAAGATCTCCATATGCAGGCTCTACAAAGTTCAACTTACTCATCAGGTTAAGCCCATTGACCACGGCAGGAGATTTGCAATTTGCATGATTGATCTGGCCCGGCAAGCTAAGGATATGAACTTTTAGAACAGAATCATTTTTTCAGACGAAGCACACTTCCACCTCAATGGGTATGTGAATAAACAAAACTGCCGGGTATGGAGTACAGAAAACTTTCGATTGTTTGTTGAAAAGAAAAATGTATCCTTTACGCATGACTGTGTGGTGTGCTCTCTGGGCTGGAGGAGGATCGGTCCTTTTTTCTTTGAAGATGATGAGGGTGCTACTGTCACTGTAAACTTTGCGATCGATACCGTATGATCTCAGTGAATGGCTTTACTTCTATTTTGGAAAAAATATGGACATTGACAGCTTTTGGTTCCACAAGATGCAGCATTCTTGTCACAGTGCCCTGAACAGTTGCTTTATTGCACGACAAATTCCCCTAACCGTGTCATCTCACGACATCGCACTGGGAATGGCCAGCCAGATCATGTGATCTAACCCCATGTGACTTTTGTGGGCTCTTTGTTAAATCTAGCGTAATAGAGAACAATTTCAAACGATTCCTGAGTTAAAGGAAAATATCCAAGAAAGTGATCAACAACATCCGACGTTTGTGAACGGGCAATGGAAACTTCAAAGACCATACTATGAAGTGCCGTGGAGGCCATATGCCAGATGTTATTTTTCATACTTAAATCGAGATGCTGAATTAAAGCTTTTATAATTCCATACAAGTAGAGGTTATTGCATTTTACATTATGCGTTACATATGAAACACCCGTTAGTTCTTTCTAACAGAAATTATGGTACGCTTTTAAACGTAGTATTAGCATACTAAGCCTCAATTCCAATGGAAATTTGTTGTAGAGTTTTTTACCGATGTAAAATGAAGTTGTCTCTATTATTTGAACGATGTATGGGATATTAACTGATCTCTGAAATGTTATTTAAATTATTGTTTTACAAATCTAAAGTTTTAAAAATAAATAGACCTGCAACAGTTAAGATTTTATGATCCTAATTGATTGGTTTCCAAAAAGATCTCAAAAGTCATAATTTCAAAATTCTTCTGAATAATAAATATAGATTCAGCTCCTACTATACCCAAAAATTCTATTCCATACTGTAGAATAGACTGAAAATAAGCATAATAAAATATCATTAATGTTCCTACACATGGTATTTTAAACATTTAATCTTTTGATAAGAGACTAATATTGTTGTTCCAGGCAAGATGAAAATCTATCTCTAAACCCAAAGTCTTTGATGGAGTCTGATGTAGTGATTGGCTTGGTTTTGTCTTGTTGAGTGTGAAGGGTTTACTGATTTTCCTATGAGACAAGACAAAAGTTTACCAGAATCTGGTAGTAGTTGAAGATAGTGTATGCTATAAGGATCTTTTAACAATATCAGCCACTGAACGAAATTAAACCAGATTCCCAATAACGTTGTCAGTTAACAAGTTTTCTGAAATTAATACTTCATTGGCGGATAGCATGAAGATCCCGCAATCATAGCTGTTTGTTGTTGAGGGCCATCAATCGTCACGAGGTTCCACATCTTGTCCTGTTGTATAACATAATATTTTCCTTGCCAACTCTCTGGCAAATGGTAGGTTGTGTCCTTTGATGGAGTCATAGTGGTAGAAGAGATCAGCTTCTTTACTGTAGAATAAGTCGCTCCAGTGAAACCTCCCTGCTTCCTTAGGTTTTAGAATTATTATGGTACTTTTCGCTGAGATTATGAGGTTCAAGATAGTTTGTATAGCCATTTACACACTTTACAGCTTGTACAATCAGAGGAAGGAGAAATATAAATGTCGTGGTGTTATAACAAACGATCACAAAGTGGTTTGTATGTGAGAGAAACATCACTTACCAAGCCTCTCTGCTAAGAAGCTCGTTTGTCAAACCAATTTTATAATTTTACATCGGCTTAGCTTTTACAGTCTTTAGTTTCAGTTCTATCAGTTTGTGTTCCATTTATTTTAGATTGCACTAGGATCTTTTTCAAGACTGTTCTATTCCTAGTGACAACCCCATGGGGAGTTTGTGTTGTTTGACTACTTTTTTATCACAGTTATGTCTGCTTTTATTTTATTGGACGTAATTTTAAACAGTTGAACTGCTTTTTAACCTGCAACATTATAAGTAAATGTTAAATACGAGTATTTATTTTGATTCAATATCTTATTAAAAATGATAATAGTATTTTATTGAACAAATAGAAATTACTATATTTGAGAAAGTAATAGTGTCATGTAAACATAGGACAAAAACTGTAAAAAGACATACTTTTGTCTCTTTGGTAGGAAATCAGCTGATTGGTGAATTATAATACACTAAGTAACTCGACAGACTTTGTCCTATTCACTTAAGTATACTCAAAGTGTTTTGATATTTAGCTGCATGCTTTTTTTACTAAATAAGCATATAGTAAAATGTGAAAAGTCATCAACGTTTTAGTCATTTTCAAATTTATTACGATATTATTCGCTTTTCTTTGCGTAAGAACATGCTACGAAGAATTAAGCTTGAAGAAATTATTAATTAAATCTGTAAAGCCGTTTTCGAGTTGTTCATTATTAACAAAAAACAAGAACCATTTTTAAATATTAAAATTATTTTTACAAGTCGTTTTTTTATCTTATTTTTTAATAAGTATGACTGTCTTTAGACAGTTGAGCTTGCTATTGCTCAGACTAGCTTCCTATTTTAGTTCTACTAAAAGGTCAACATAACTAAGTATAACTAATTAGGTAATGCAGGGTAGACAAGAACATGATTGGCTAACGTCAACTCAACGTGTAATGGGCATTACCGAGATGCGGCAGTACATAGCTTCAAGACGTGATTGCCTTCAACAATGTCAAGACACAGTCAGTAATCCAGCAGTAATTAGACCTTGATTACTCAACACACATTGAGCTACTTGAACAGTTATATAATGAAACATGAGTGTAGTGTGAACTTTGTGTTGGATTTATTGCATTAAGGATTGTTCGGGATGGTTTTAAATGTATTAAGTGGTTTTATCCAAATAGGAAGAAGTGTATGTCATATGCTGGTATTTTCTAGGCCCGACAAATTCTTGGTTAACTATTTGCGACTTATGAGAGAAGGCTAGAAACTAGAAAACTATTCAACCTTACGTTGCCAAACTTTAGATTCATGCAATTGTGTTATGTCATACCTATCTATATGGTCTTAGAGGTTTAATTAATTATCGTCTAGCTTTATATTATAGGTAAAAATCGAGTGTGTATATGTAGTGCCTTTATTATTTTTACAGCCATGATTTTGGCTTTTCAAGTTTTGTTCAAGGAAAGGTGACGTATGAACTTTAAACTTTGCGTAAATTTTGATACTTGTATTTACATAATATACGCCTTCGAAAATATCAAAATTACCTTAGATTTCTTATGTTCAAAAAAGGTGAAAAGCCATATTTCATAATATTTTGCAAACACAGGTTCAATGAATAATTTGAATGCAAACCTATATCGTACAGTATTTGTTAAAATGTGTTAATAAACAACAAAATGTGAGAAGAAGTGTGATGCAATACATGGTTTAGATGTACTATATCTTGTAAGCAATACGTTTGAAACTTGTTTCCTTCATATATCCGTTGTTTATGAACGCATTTTGACAAACATCGTGTGATGCCAATACGTTTTTTGCGTAGGCTATCAATACGTTTAATGCGTATCACTAAGTTTAATGCGTATCATTGAATTGTGTACGTTATAAATGAATAGTTGCCATTAGTGCCATAAGTGTTATCTGCTGCTATTTTGCCTATTTGTTTGTTAGATCGTTTTGGTCATTTTGAAAGTATGCCTCATCAGTGAAAAAAAGTTTCAAGTCCTAACGTTATGTTGTTTTTTAATTGAAACGAAACGTGACAAACAAATTTAAACTGTACAAATAACAAAGGAGCTTTGGAGTAAGTAAATACTATTTTCCGTCTTCATTTTGTACCAGGAACGATACTTTGAATAATACTTTAAAATATGGTGGTAGTTTTACAAACACTCTGTATACAAGAATTAAACTATAATTAAATGACAGGCCGAGCCTGAGAGCGAACAAACACACGTGAAAGCAAACAAAGCATGTTGTTGTACAACCAGTTTACAGATTAACGCTAGGAGTTTCCTTGTAATGATTCATGCTTGTGTTATTCCTCAAACTCTACAAACAAGTGAGCCTAACTTCACAACTGTCGGAAACGGTTAGATTCACCAGCTTGTGGCTTTACTTTCTCAACCTGCTATATGGAAATTGTGTGTTCCACTAAATCACTATTTGAGATGCCGACCACTCTCATGAGGGTATTTTAAGGCAAATATGTGGTGAAGGATGAGTGTGATGAGTGGTATAGTAATAAGTTATGAGGTGTAGTCTTGTTACAAACTAAGGCCGACTCTACCTTAGAATGGGTCATAATTAATAGCCCAATTACCATTGGAAATACAAGGACCAACGGCTTAACTTGACTTCCGAACCACGCAGGTGATGGTCTGATATGTCTAAACGATGGTGGGAGTTGATGCGGGTATCATCAGATGATCACTGAGACTATCTGAGCCGCTTTAGACATATATCATCCTCAAAACCTGACCTCCATGAAGCTGGATTACAGGACCACGCCACGAGTCCCAGTCCAAATGGCGATAACATAGCTTTGGTGTATTATTGTCTTAAAACACCTCTTTCCTTGGGCAACATCTCTTCACGTGCCTAATAGAATTCATATTAAAAGCTAGATATTTATTAGCTTTACCGGTGGACAAGCTATAAATATTGAGCTCTACACAAATTAGCACACAACAATACTTGATGCAAGTGTACCCCTGTTAATGGACAGATTACCCTATGAGAAGCCCTATTTAAAAAACTCACTTGGACTCCAAAACGGGAGTGTGAAACCCCCGAACTAATAAAATATATATATCAGTCTCATATATGTAAAACTGTTTGTAAAAGTCATTGAGAGCGTAAAAGCTCCGTTAAGATACATTTTCGAAAGTACATTGTATTTCGTTTTAATCAAACAGGACACCCCTATTTACATTTTCACTGAGAAGTAAAATCGTATGGGTCTGTATTAACTTCTAGCCTTGAATAGAAGAAAAACCCATCCATACGCCCACTATGGTCGCTTGAAATTGTGTTTATTGTGTAGGTTTTTCAAACTGATAAAATTACCAACGAAATTTGTCTCGAACTACTTAATAGCAATATTAAGCCATCATTGGACAATATAATTAAGTACTATATTGAAAATGTATCTAGATTATGTGGGTTTAGAGCTATGCTTAGTACTAGATAGGCAGACATAGCCAACTTGTGACTGTTATTTCTTGTCTTGAGTTATGTCTTGTTTTGAAATCCAACACTACTGACGCAATCAATAGGCACCAAGCGAATGTTTGTAAATCTCAGCTGAGGCTCTAATATAAGTGTAGAACTGTAAGAGTTGTAAGTGTTTCATAAGAAACAGAAATATTTGGGCTCCTAGCTAAATTAGTTTCACTTGTACAGTAAGAGGAATATTTCAAATTAGAGCTATTTAATATGAACCCAAACACTCCCGACTCTTATTTAAAAAATTACCTTTAAGGAGTTCGTAAGAGTAGGCCTTAATTTAACTCATTTAATACCAAGCCCTGATAAAATTTCCTTTCAAAAACTATCAACACATTTCACAGTTATTGGGATTTTTGATGTTTAAAAATAATTTGGCTATTCAAAATACAACGTTTTGGATATTTCAAAAAGGTAGGTTAAAAGTCACATAACTTTGAAACTTTATAAATAGTTTTTTATTTGACTTTTGAGTTTTCTCGTTTTATGTTAGTGTAACAAACAAACCTTTAAATGCCTCACGGGTGTTGGGTATCGTAAGATTAGTGATCATAAGCAGATAGAATAGTTCAGTTTGATGGAAAATATGGAAAATATTGCACAAGAAAATAATTTTTATGGGGTACACAACACTTGTTGCATATTTCGCAAAACGACCCTCTCCGACCAAAACGTTCCCGTTAGAAGTATCATAATCATCACAATAGTCCAAAATAAGGGAATACTATAGTAAAATATAAAAAACGCTTTTAAATTATTCATTTTATTTCTTATTTAACCACTATACGAGCCTCGTTTGTACGAAACTAGCTCACATACAGTATCTGAGCAGTGAAGGAAATGCTGTAGAGTTGTGTGTTGAATATAATGTGTTTCACATATTGAGGGAAAGCAATATTCGTGTTTCGAAACCACACATTCCATAATCTGCTCTCGATGTCTGTCATGTGCTTGTTTCACTCATCCAGCTCGCTGTGTCACTGTCACAGTTTAACAGTTTCATACAGAAGACATAATAATTATTTAGTATAATTTGTTAGTGAACTTCCTTAGAAAATGGAGTTTTTAATTTCTAACGCCGTGGAGAAAGACAGGTCATCATACCAAGTTTCATGAAAAATAAGTATTTTATTGCATGAACATTTCTTACATGAAATGCATGGCAATCGTCTTTTTTATTAGCTAAAATTTTCCTTTCATACTTCTATTGAAATCCTTTTCAGACATACAAAATGTACATTCACTCTCTCCCATTCATTCGATGACTAGTACATTTTTAGAACCTATTTAGTCAGCCAATGTTTACAGTCTCCCAATTATACGCCATGAACTCGTCTGTGCTATAGAAAGCTTGAGCGATGAAAACTGTTTACAGACGAGCCTTAGTTTTAAATGCCTTGGGCAAAACGGCGTTTTTATCGAATTTAGAAACCTCTTGACGAAATGAACTCCTGCCTGAGAAGGCAAACGTTCATGAACTACCGTTCTGTGCCTCGCAGTTCGGTAGTTTTCCCTGCCTCTAGTATCATAAGAGTATGTCACTACCTCTTATGGTATTGCTTTTTGAGTTGCAAAAGATGCACGTCTCCAAAATGTAGAGGCAGGGTAGGACAACCGTTTTATCGGATCATAGGTATAGTTATATCTTAAAACTTCGTTTTTGGGGTAAGTTTTCCTCTGTTTTTGGAAATTCGCTATGATTAACGGTATAATATGCTGTGGTTGTTTTTACAATGCACTTTATGCTTGTTTATTTTTATTCGTAGAAATTGTTTAGAAAACAAATTTTCCCGGTCGTTTTTTTTTCAAGAATATGGCAGGTAAAAAATGCACGTATCATGAGAAAACAGCCAAGTGAACCCCTAATTGTCTCATTATAATCTATTTCTATAGCATAAACAAGCGATGAACTAACAAGAATATAGGTTGAAATTGAAACCCATCGATCTTGACTCATTATATCATCAATCAAACCACTAAGCTATTTGTCAAACCTCTTGTGATGTTTCTGATCTTGACCTACTGGGACGGTTTTTCAGCCAACACTAGATTCTTAATTATTGCGTTAGCGTATACCACTTAAGTAAAAGATGTGTTGAAGTTCAGCCATTTATAGCAAATTAGCATAGGAACTAGACTTGTTCATTTCCATCACGAGAAAAAGGAACGTCGTCAAACAAAATGATCCCAACTCTTCCTGAGTCAGGTAGCAATGTTTTTATACGTATAATTCGTGTATATCCGTTCAACCAGATCAAAATGATGGCAAACAATAGCTTTTCGCCGTCAAGTTGATCTGGCCTCTTGGGTTTTGTTAGGTTTTGGTACACATCTTCAGTATTCTGTCATGACACACATTCAGTCACTACAATTTAATACATTTAAGAAACTCAAGTCGTTTAAAAGTATTTTCCAAATAACAGTGAGTTGGCTAACAATGATTGTGTAGCATCAGTGATGTCATCATCAGCAGTTGTTTGGCTCGCAGTTGTTTGGTTGCGTTTACATATACATATTCCTATAACTAGGTCAGTTTTAGTTACAAAGCCAATGGACCACTCAACGTCTTGTGGTGAGGCCTTGGTTATATTCTGTCTTTTACATTTAAAAAATCCATTTAATTTGATGTTTGTATTTTTTATACAATAGAATATTGTCGAGTACTTCGGTTTTTTATATATACATTTTGATTATTGTGTTATGATTTTGATTACTTTTACGATACTGTAATTTTGATTCTATGTTGTGGCAAAAACCAACGCCCCTAGGTGTTCGTCACTGTGTTGGTTAAAAGTTTAATCAAAACAGAACCACAAACATAGTTTTTATAGCGGAAACCCCATTTTTGGGGGAAACCTCCCCGAAAAGGGCACTTTCTGGTGTGATTTATTTTACTACGCGTTGGCTATTTTTTACATAGCTTTGTTGTTATGTCCAACGATGAAGCTAGTAATTCTAATAACAAAATGCTAGTTCCTCTAACAACTTTAATATAGAATGTAACAAAGTTAACTGTAACACACTCAAGCTCTGAATCAGGAAATTGTGTTGTCATTCAGGAAGTAATGACTCATGAGAATGGCTAGACCATTAAACTGACACAGATACAAGTCATCAAACATATGGGTTTTCTGTTTTGTAACAGACATATTGTAACCTTATCATTTTTACCAACTGCATTTATTGTGAATTTTGTTTGTTTCAAAACATTTATTAAGCTACAAAGTACTCGAATATTAATTTAAACTTTATGTATTAAAGTACTGTATTATACGCACACAGCATTTATCATGGTAAAGATAACTTGGCTTTTGTTTCGTGGGCAGACATTATATTCCTTTTTTTTTGTAATCCAAAAATACGTTGTAAGCGTATAATTATACGATAATTAGTAGTTAGGTGTGGTATTTGGGACCACCACAGCTCGTTTACTTAATGTAACACCAATAATAATTTTATATTGCTATCTGTCATACATGTGTATTCAACTTTTAAAGCATAATTAATTTAGTTTAAAAATTGTGTTCAAAGTATTAAGAACTTGTTAAAATTGAGTGTAATTTATTGAGTTAAAGCCCATGCCGCATCAAATCAAACGAAATCATATAATTTTACTTAAAATATCACTGTATTTTTATGTTGGGGTTTTTATCCCAACATATAATAAACACGAAAACGTTATAAATCATTGGCATTTTTTATCTAGCCTTTAAAGTGCATGTTTTATACTTTTAATGATTTAAACCGATGTATAGTAATTTTTAAATAATCTCCTCTAAGTTAAGTTCATTGTTTCCGTTAGCTAATTATTTGATGATCTGACGATACTCAAATCCCACCATCGTTTGATATATCAGACCATCATGCGTGGTTCGAAGTCACGTTAAGTTGGTCCTGTATTTCCATTGGTCATTAGGCTATTAATTAATGACCCATTCTAAGTCAGTTTGTACAAGACTACATTCATAACTCATTACTACCACTCATCACACTCATTCACATATTTGCCTAAAATACCCTCATGAGAATGGTTTGAGTGATTATGGGATTTATATTTAGGTCTACCATTAATTATTTAGCAAAATCTTAAACCACTTTTGACTAGATACTCCGTTAAGTTCATTGTTTCTGTTAGCTAATTATTTTGATGATCTAATACTGCATCAACTACCATCGTTTAGATATAATACGTTGAAGTACTAACGTTGTTTATCATTATTAGGTATTAATTAATGTTTGTGTTCGTTTGTAAGACTACACCTCATAACTCATTACTGACACTCACACTCATCCTTCAATTTCACATATTTGCCTGAACCCTCATGAGAATGGTAATGAATAGTGATTTGATTTATATTTAGTCTTTACCATTAATTATTTAGCAATACGTTTAAAGTTAAACTAATTTTGATAGATACTCGTATGTCGTTAAGTTCATTGTTTCCTTAGCTAATTAATTTTGATCATCTGACGATACTTCGCATCAACTCCCACCATCGTTTAGATATATCAGACCATCACCTGCGTGGTTTCGGAAGTCACGTTAAGCTGTTGTCCAGTCCATTGGTCATTAGGTTATTAATTAATGACCCATTCTAAGGAAGAATCGGCCTCAGTTTGTAACAAGACTACACCTCATAACTCATTACTACCACTCATCACACTCATCCTTCACCTCATATTTGCCTAAAAAAATTCTCATGAGAGTGGTCGGCATCTCAAACAGTGATTTAGTAATTAAGTTATTTCAGCTTGGGATTATAATCAGAGCTAAGATTAAAATCCTAACTAGGTAGAATGACGTCTATAGTAAAACCCTCCTTGAGCTAATGATCCTAGCGTAGGACATAATACTTGAAACTAAGTCAATTTAATAAATGTTCCTCTATGTTGTTTTTTATTTCATTTTGTTATACTGATAACAAAATAATATTTGTAAAAGAACTTACTTATATTTGAATATATGTAATAAGTAATGGAGTTGATTTTGTTAAAACAAAAAGCTCGTTGTTGTCAGTCAGTTCTGCATCCAGTGTCAAGCTTTGTTGTTTAGTGTGATCAAGGTTTGTGTCGCGCCACTGTTCGCCCAATCTTCTGTACCGGCAACCTTAACACAGGGAAGCTACATGCGAACTGGTTAATGAGTAAGTCTTCATTTCCTTCACACTTTAAAACATACAGTGTTAACAAACCTCAATTTAACACCATCTTCTCAGTTTCAACTTTTATTTGCAACTGATGTTTCAAATATAACTTTAGTCAATCACTGAATTACCAAAATGTTAATAATGTTAAAGCATACCTGTTGAAGTGCATACTTATTATAAAATGTTTAATACTTCAAATCACTTAAGAAAGTAGCTTAGAATCATGTTTATATACCAACTTAATTATTTTATTCGACCGTTCTATGTAATATCAAAGCGTGTTTGGTTGATATATCAATATCAAGTAAATTTGTGTAAATGTTTGTTTTTATTTTAAAAAAAACATTAACGCTTACATTTTCGACAACTGAATATAAGCTACCACTGTTATATAATCAATTGCTAATACTCGTATAATATAAAACTAATAATTTACTTGCATACAGATTTAGAATTCCATTATTTTCTCAAAAGAAAAAGCTTATGTTTCCTGTTATTTGGAATATATACAAGGTAGGTTTTAAATATCCCTCTACCTAACTCTACTTAACTTTCAACAGAGGTTTGATAACCCCTTTGGAGAATGTTTTATAGGATCCTAATGTTTTATAGGATCCTAAAGATTTATAGGATCCTGTAACATACTTTGCGTCAATACTCCCCCCAAACACGTGGGGAGAAGGTTCCCTAAGTCTTGGAATTAATCCCAAAATACCCCCCTTGTGACACTTGAAAAGAAGGGTAATTTTAAAGGTTAATATTGTTTTAGGACATACCTTTTTAAGGGTTATAAGTTGTTAGCTTCAAAATTCCCTTTTATACGCACATTTTATTTTACTGAGAACATTTTCGTAGAAGTCCTCTAAGAAATTTTGTTACAGGGTTACATTTCTCTCTGAGGATTTTGCTGAGAAATATGTAGCCAAAAGAAGGACTGTACGAGTGTACGTGAAATGTGACATTTTAAACAGATAACTTATAACGATTAAAAAGGTATGACATAAATTAGAAAATTACTGTGTAATCAAGGGACCTTTGTCAGTATCGGCAGCCATCTTGGATAACGGCTTCATATATGACGTCACTCACGGTTCTCAACAAAACACCCGGTGATAAGCTGTTGTGGACTCCAAGACCAGACCACGAACCCATTTCTCATAGTCAGAATACTTCCCACCGGATATGTCTCCCGACTCTACTGGTCTTCGTCAGTTTGTTAAAGAAACTATAAAATATTTACCTTTCTGAAATTTTAATTTTAAAGTAACAGAACTATATGTTTAGTAGTAATTAGTAAACTGTAAAAGACAACGACTTAGTTTCTTCTATTCCTTTAAAACGAGGATTGAGACGCAGTTCTTCTCATAATTTTGGTGGTAGTCATCTCTATAAAAACGTGCAAAATCACTTGTTATTTAAAATTTTAAGCTCACGTAATGGATTTACGTCAAAGATATAGTTTCATAAAATATTTTCAAAAATGTTCTACTAAATTATTAACTATAATCCAGGTTTGCATGGAATTCATTATTTAAACTCTTAAAGAGGGATATACTCGTACTCACTGTGCAAACAACATATTACCAACATAATCATCTACACTGTGGTTGAAATATTATTCCGGATGTCTTCCATTGTTAATAAACAAGAAGATCTTTTCACTTCAAGATGTGCACTCTTCTGATGAAAGGTGATATAAAAGATATTAAAACACTAAAAGATGAGCTATCCTAAAGTAGCTAACGTAAGCTGGTTAGTAAACACAACCATATTATAACATGTCTGTGTGACCAGGTGTTTGCATTTTTTATGTTTTATTGATTTGTTTTAACAAAAGCTAGTCGGTTGCCACTGGTCGTGGACGCGTTTAGTCTGTCTGGTTGATGTTTGGTTATTTACTAAAATAATGCATATTGTGTTGTGTTATGGGCTATTTGTTAGAAGATTTCATTGTGGTTGCTAAACAATTAAAACAACAAAACACACACACACAGACATGTGGTTTGGTTGTGTTTCACTAATCATATAACGCTGACTACTTTAGGCTAGCTCATTTCGTAGCTCATACAGTTTTGTGTTATGGTTTTATTTTTTACCTGAAGACGGGATTTGTTTGCAGATCCCAAAATATCCTGTTCTTTCTGTTCACTTATTTATTTTAGATCCCATAAATAGATTCTAAACTGATTAAACCAACCATGCAAAATTAAGGAAGAAAAAGTCAAAATTTATGAAAGCACGTCTAAATTCTGCCGAACAAAATACAACCTTAAACAAATTGAAATTTTTGATCTAATAATTGGTGCAAGAGGAACAATACCGCAATTCGCCAACTAAATGTTTGCCAAATTCAAAATTCCAAAGTCTACAACAAAGGAAATTGTTAGAACAGCCATAAAGTGTTCAGTACATATTCTTAGAGACCATATTGTACACAACACAAATCTAATCTAAATGTATAGTTTTATATAATTATTGTTTTTATATTACTTTGTTTATCTCAAGCCCTAGTTCGGTAAGTTGTTATTCCTTTGAATAAAGTTATATGAATTCGTCTGGAATAATAAGTACCAAGCGCAAGTAATAAGCGCAAGCTTTCGCAAGGCCAAGCAGGCTGCTTAGCTTGCGCTAGCAAAAACTCGGTAGATGCTGAGTTGTTTCGACGGTGTTTCATCTCATCAGGTACAGACAGCAGATTGCAGCTGTCACTGTACTACAGCGAACTGAGTTGGAACATAAGTGTCCAGTTCCATTGAAACAGGAGGAGGAACAAACGTCACGAATTCTAAATGAATTACCCTGTTACAAAGATCTTATGACATAACAAAGATATCATATCTCGATGAAAATTCCTGCATGTAAAAGCCATCAGGCTGCGTTTACAGATAATACAAAACTGTTATTTAATACACATCGGTAAGCATATGTAAGCATATTAAAACTTAAGCATGCTTTTGCACCCTTTACTCTTTAGGTGTATTAAACATTTAGGTAAACAAACATAGTTTGCCAGCAGTTCACTCTTCGACTACCCTAAAAGGTGTAATAAAACGCCCACACTAGACTCTTAAATATTTTTATTAAAACTGCTATAAAATGTCATTTATGCTTAAATGTAAAGTTTGAAATACGCTTCAAGCAAAGCGGTGGTGCCATGATGAGTCGAGATCGCACCGGCGAGTGTAGCTGATAAGATGAGGCTCGAACACAACAGTCCTTGCACCAGGTTCTTACATGATTGAGCATATCAAGTACTTACACAATGTTTCAATACCATATAGGAACACCTTTATGGTTGAAAACTAAAAGAAAAAATAACCAATTAAAAGAGTTGTACTCAGTCACTGGTTTGTTTCTATGTATGTCTGTTCTTGGTGTGTGAAAAACATTACAATGGTAGTGGTTAATAAATAACTAACATACATTTTTTATAAAGTGCAGTGGTGCAACTTATCGTCAGAAATCAGTACTCAAACAATCGAACTGTTAGGCCCATTCTCCACGAGCGGGTAAAACGTGACCGATTGCCGGCGTCAGAACCGCGCGAGTAACAGAACCAATGGGTTTAAATGGAACCGTCTTTACGAGCAGGTTGCCGGTCGCGGGAGGACGCGTTCGCAGGCGGGTGAGCGGGTCGCACGCCCGAGGAGGCGTCACAACCGCGCGCCGGAGAACCGCCTGCCATTCTTCACGTAGCGGTTTGCTCGCTGTTCACCCGCCTCATCACTGTCATCAGTGCTCAATAGACTCGGGCCGGCAAACAGTCGCGTTTTGCCTGCCCGTGGAGAAAGGGAGAGCGTTCAATCAACAGCTCGTGGAGAATGGTCAACATTTTCGAGCGGGAGCGCCGGCAAACGGTCGTGTTTAACCCGCTCGTGGAGAATGGGCCTTAGTTTAAACCTGTGCTATTTTAGTAATTATTATGAGTACTTGTAAACGCTCACAGATGTTAGGTCTGTGTCGGAGAAATCAATGTTGAGTGTACACATTGGGATTTATCACTCAGTGTTAAGATTCAAAACAAACTCATTGGAACATCTGTTGTCCTTGCAAAATAAATACCATCAAATGATATTTTAGTCGTTTAAATCAGACTGCCGACTTCAAAGTACTGTTTACTTTAAGGTACTTTATAATACAAGCAAAATGTATTGATATTTATTTACCATTATTGTTATCACGATAAAAAATACCGTTCATTACTCGTCCATAAAGTGTATTTTTAATCCTCGCTCATTTGACCTCGTTTCAAAAAGCGTCACTTTGGAGCCTAGTTATAAAATATGCTCGTAATATTTTCTCCCTATAGTGATTAAACAGTCGTTAAAAGAAACGTGTATTTCCTTCGACAAAAATAGTGCAACTTTGGTACGTCAATACATGTGTCTAAAACAGCTATTTTAGAGCAAATTTTGAAAAAAGCTATTTCAAATAGTACTTGTTTCAATGGGTTTGGTTTGAATCTCATAGTAAACACAGCTGTTTCTTCCAAAATATGTTATCAGTCTACTGAGTTCAAACAACCATACATTCATATTTGGTCCAAACCATTGTTTACTTACAGTTTATTTATGAAAACAAATACTTTAAACTGAAATTTACTACACAATATTAATTGCCCATTATGATAGATACATCTCAGGTACTATGAATAATACAACTTGATGTATTACTTACGTATATCCGATATAGTTTGTACTAAGCTTCAGTGCAAAAACTGTTGTTAGAGCTTTTGTAGTTTGACCATATGATATGTCGCAGTTGCCGATACTTACTTAGTATATTGTAAACAACGGTGTAAGAAAATACAACGGCAGGCACTCCGAAATATGTAAATATCACTACTATAAATTTCAACACAAGAACAATTGCATTGTTAAGACAAAACAATGACCTAAAGTAATTAAAACTATCGACATGATTTAAAAGAACGATTGTGCAAAACTACCTTAAACTAGCCATACTAAGAAAGGAAACTGCTCTAACTTTTCTAAGTTTGTCTATTACCTATTAGTTTTTGTCTGGCTTGGAATAGAATAGAGAAAATGTTTGTTAATCAGAAAGTTTTTCTATGAAAGCGAGTTTTAGAATAATATTGGCTATTCATTATTTTCTAAGTATACTATCGTCAAGATTGGAATATGTATAAAATAATAATTTCGTATTCTATTTTATTATTCATGGTTTCATCTACTCGTGTTTGAATTTCTTAGAAAACGACATTACATCACACTGTGAGAACGAATTAAGAATAATTTTAAAGAATATAAAGATCCAATTGTTTGTAATGTTTTAAATTGTAATTTGCATAGTTTTTTATAATACAAGAGTGTATAACGCAAATTACTGTTCAATACTTGTAAAACAATTTCATGTCTTATCGAAAAACCAAGTAAGTATACAATGAATACAAACACTATCACTTGAAATTACCGACAGAGTTTTTATGAAAAACGGAAAACGAATGTCAATTTTATCATGATTACCTCAATTCATCAATTATTTAACCAATATATAATAAATTAATCTCTGTAAGAGAAATCTCCATAAAGCCTCCATTTGTATTGTAATGGTAGTACATCTATTCTAATAAACTATATAATACTAATGAGTTAGTTTAGAACAGGCCTACCAAATCTGAGTTATCTAATGGACTGATTGAGATAGTTTCGAAAATAGGATATTGAATGCAAGTATAAGCCAAGACAAATTTCAAACTACGCAGTCTAAACTAGTTTATCGCTAAATTGATTGTAATAAAGACAAAATGCTGAATTCTAACTAATCATGAATGGCTCGTTAGTGGCTATTTATTAGTAGTGATCATGACATTAGGTTGTACCACTTTGAGTGGTATAATTGAGCTTTATTACCTTGTTCCAGGTACTTTTAGTAAATCATAATGCCATTTACAACAGTTCAAGGTTTTCTTTTTTACACTGATACACTATAAAATATAATTCATGTCTTTAGAGTCACAACAAAACATTTTATTAACTAGCAGTCGTAGCTGAGCGTTCGGTGAGGCCTGGTATAATGCACTGTGTCATGTGTTTTGCTGTGTTAAATTCTGTCCATCAAAATTAGTTTTATTGTTAATATTATTTTAAATAAGTCAAACCTTTCATAAGACTCTACAAGTCGCATTTTTGCCAATCTTCTAAAACTTTGGTCAAAATATAAATATTAAAAACAATATCGATACGTTGGAAGTGATCCATTGAGGAGGGCTTCTATATTAGTATAGACAATTGTCAATTATGGTACTTTACCAAGCAAGTGTAGTACAGATTCGTTACAAAACCCCCTACACCAGATCAAGATGGCGGTGAAACCATTTTATTTATCTTCTTTCGGCTGATTTGACTTTGTTGATTTTTGGAGCACATACTGCGTGTAATAACACTATCTGATATTCCAAGTAAGTATCATCGGTTTAGGACGATAAGTTTAATTTTTCCAGCATTAACCCATGTTTAGAAGGAAACTTTCTCCTAAAAGGACACTTCCACAGTAAATTATCACCCCCTTACAGGAAATTTACTAGGAGTCATAACTTGTGGTCTAGCGTCAGCTATGTTTTTACTGTGATTTCTACCGATTTCAAAATAATTAACTGTGTTTTTTGAAACACTTGAACTAATGAACTGCCGTATGACACATACGGTAGATGTGCACACTCCGTTCAGTAGTATAACATTTGTATCTGTTTTCTCGAGCTCGGAAGTACTATGATTTCCAACCAGACCTCACCCTCTTACATACAACTCTTAATGTTATATAATCTTATATTAAACCATAACGTTAATAAATATATGTACGAACACAATGTATCACAATTTCTGCCTCAGTGTGGACAACGGTTATGGCAGATTATGCGCGGACAGTGTTGTGCTTTGATCGAAATAATATTAGCTCTTGAGTGTTTGGTCCATAAAGGGACATTTGTCTTGTCGTATGGATTCCCTTTAAAAACCCTCAAATTGTATAGTTTACATTTTAACACTTGTTAGTTGGTCAAAGCCTCATTATCGCTCTACTATTTTCAAAACAGCTTAACGGAAAACGAACTCTCCAACCCTTTTATATTGTTTGATTGCTGGTCACTAACGACCTTGTTATACAAATCAGAACTACCGAAATATCCGAAATAAACTTAGAACGATATACGTAATTACGTTTGTAAATTAAAATGACTAATTAAAATCAAACAGTTTTTGAATTAAAAAAACTCTGGCAAATATTGGTTGTATGTATTTTTGTTTATTTGAGGTTGGAGGCCATAGGTTTGGTGCAATACTGAATTATACGTACAGTATTGCATACAGCAACACCATACTGTAACAACGGAATCACCCCATTCAAAATTTGAATATCCAAATTAAACGTTCCATTATTGTCTTCTTAACTCTTTTCGCCCCTAAAACATTCAAAAGCCACAGTGGCTAACTTGATATTTCAACCATTGAGCTAAGCTAGCGAATGTATTAGGATTTTACTCACTCTTTGTCTTGCATTGATTGGTTCACCGATCGAATTTTAGATTACCCTTATTCTAAGATTTAATGGGTGTTTCATAGGTAAATAGCCAAATTCCTGAAACCTTTTTTATCTTCCGTGCCACTCCGCCTATGTTTTCGAAACTCGATGCCTTTCTTTATTTAGTTAAGATCCTTAAAAATAAAACTATAAGCATGATGAGATTTATAATTTCTAAAATGTGGTCTTCTCGCAGTATGTTTTTAAGGGATTGAATTTAAATAAAGCCAATTGACCTTCATAAAAATTAACTTGGATAGCTATTTAAGCACACTGGATGCACGATTTATCAGGATAAAACACTGGAATCTCCTTAAAGATACAACATAAAATATGACAAAATCCTGATGATAAGCGGTACACACACCCTTTTGTTTTTGTTAGTGTTTTCTTTCCATGACTCTTTATGGAGCTCTAATACATTCATACTGATAGAATGGTTATAACAAGTTCCAAACGTATTTTTCATATAGCTGATTGCAAACTTCAACGCTTCTAATGATACCATAAGAACTCCAAAATGTTTGGGTGAAAAGTCTGATCATGTTAGTAATTCTTTCTTTTAAGGTCCTTGCCAAATAAAAAACGCCCAGATTGAACAAAGAAATCAGTAACGCTGTATGGGAGCGCACTCCAAATTAATTAAAATCAACATGATGGATGTTCGGTTGACAAAAATCTTTCGAAACATAATTGTGTTATTTTGACAAATTTCGATATTTGGCTACTTGCCTTCCGAAACACCCATCACGGACCAGACCATGAGATCAGTTGTCAGCACGACTCCACTCCCACCACCGAGGTTGGTTGTCAGCTAGCACAACCTCGCTCGGTGGGGCGGGAGGCTACTCCTCGGGCTAGAACACCGCAGTGGTGCGGTACAAGCCGGTGTAGCCGCAGAGACGGGCCCGCAGTGCGGGGATCAACACTGCAGCTGCAGTCAGGTCCTGCAGGAAGTTGGAACATTCTACCATCAGCAAGTAGAGCTTGTCTCCTGTAGACTGAGACTTGTGGAGAGTTATCCTCCGCAGTCCCACTGACTTGGGCAGGTACCTGTAGATCATACGGGCTCCTGAAATTGTAAAATGAATTGTAGATGGTGGAATACTGAGATTATGAAGCAGTGGTATCAACAAAGATGATAAAAGTACAGGAGTTTATAAAAACTAAACGACTTTAACAATTAAACTTTTTCTTTCTCATTTGTGATTTTCCATATAAAATGTTTACCGCCATGTAGAACGAACGATGTAGAACAAATCAGAAAGCGGTTTTGAGCCTACGAAGAAATCTTGAGGATGATGGCAAAACTACACATACTTGTACAATATATTCATTGTATTTGATGAATGATTTTTATTAAAATATGTTCGCTAAATATAACATTTGTATATCATTAACCAGCTCTTTACGCTGTATTTAGCTAGCAAAATCGAAGCGCAAAATAGAAGTGTGGTTTCATGATATAAAACTCTATTTATGATAGATTTCAATGAACAAACATCTGTCACTGGACATGTGTGTTAAGTATCAGCAAAGTCCGTTCACCCAGACTAAGATGGGGGTGGAAAATGGTTTTATGCCACCTTGGTCTTGCTACGATTTGGGTTATAACTGCAGTTTGTATAGTGTAAAATCCCCACCACCACTTCCGTTGATGTAAGTTATCTCTCCAGAGTAAAATGTTCTAGGATTTACGGAATGGTGACTTAAAAGTGTCATGTGCGTGGGTTTATCAAGTGTTATTTTATTTTTTTCAAAAATTATTAAAACCAAAAGTACAAATACATGAGGCGTTTGAAATCCCCTATTGGTTAAACTTGGGTGCTATGAACAGTATATTAAAATTCTAGACACCCTCAGTAAATTAGTGCGTGATCATTTTATGCACACTTTTTTATTATTTCAATGTTCAATTTCTCAATTTCATAGGTTATCAAGTTCAACTGAAAAATGCAAGTCAGAACTCTAGCAAGTTCATACGAAATAAGATTGTGTTGATCCCCTCTATTAAATATAATTAAATAAGGTTCAAATTGAGTTTCTATACATGTGTCTTAGTTTGTATTTCAGCTGAATATGCCAGCAAATTGTTCATACATATAATTTATTTTAGATGTTATACTATTATAATTTGTTTTGTTAAGATAGCTGTTTTGGGACATTACGACCTGTAGCTGTCATGTAAAATATTTGAATAAATAAAATAAAAATAAAATATTATATGAAAGAGGCAGTGTTAGTGTAAAGTTCGTTGTACGCGTTGTTTAATGTGTATTTGAAAGGTTTGTAAACACCATGTAGTTGTGTAAATTGTTAAGTTGGTGTTTGGTCCAAACTTGAATGTATTGTTAAATCCCAATAAGAAGATTGGGATCTGATGGTAAATAGTTATGTTTAACTGAAGATACGAATGTTTCGGCAAAACATTTATCACACAAAACATTTGTTCTCCAAATGAGTACATCATTTCTAGAATCTTTACTAAATGTTTAAATACGCGACACACAGAAAAAATAAAATAAATGTTGTTTAATGACAGCGTTTTTTTTTTCAAAACAATAATATACTGTATGAACTTTTATAACTGTGCTATAAGAGAATAGCTAAAGAGAATACACAAGTCTCTTTACCTGTTGTTGGTATGTGTTGTCTAATAAATTTTCGTGATAGAGACAATGTTTAAGGTTAAGTGTAAAATACAACATTCTTGCAGTAGTTACGAGCCTAAGGTTTCTGATGATCCCGGGAGGATCAAGGATTGTAATATTGATTTGATGGGAGGGTCAAGGTAGACACACTCCAGGGTATCAAGGTTTGCCCTAGGCCGGCTCACGCAAACAATTCTCAGATCACGAGTGAAAACATATTTTAAAACACGCACATTTCAATATTTGTATGTATTCAATTTAAGAACATTTTAAACTATTTTTGCAGCCAACCGTTTAAATACAAAACAGGGATGATGTTGGAATAAAGACCAACTTAAACTGTTCTTTTTATGTTCGTCATAAATTGTTTTTACGGGACTACCTCTAAATACGGGGTACATCTTTACAACTAACACCCAATCATACCAATTTGTATTAACGTATTGGTGTAGTTACTGATTTTTATTAATCCACCAGTCACCATGGGTCTATGCAGGGTGTCCAATTATCCTAGCGATAAATGAACTAAATTCATGACACCGTGTCACATCTCAACTTATGTACCAAAACTAAATGTATTCATCAAAACCAAAAGTGCGGCAGAAAACTTTTTTTGTCACTAACTTGATCAGCCTATTTGATACACATGTTAGTTTTAAATATCCATCCCCCCTTAACTTTTGAAAAAGAAATACTTTTTAAGTCCTTTGGGGAATTTTTTTGATTTAACACTGAAGTTAGTTTTGACATACTTTGGGTCACCCACCCCCACCCGAAAACCAAGAAAAATGTTTGATCTCGACTCGTTTTTTTGTAATCCTCATTTAAAGATTACAAGAAATCAGGTTTAAAATGCACACACAATTTTAATGACAATATTTTTTGAAAATCCTTTGAGGGAAACATTACAATCCTAAAACATATTTCTATATTTTGATGAAAATTTGTCATACAAAACTTTGTATGTGAACTGTAGTATTTTATATCTTAATTTTTTGTAATCTTTAAATGGGTATTACAAAAAAAGTAGAGATAAAAATTATGTCTTTGCGTCATTCAATTTGTATTAAAATTCCTTTGAAGTACCACAAAAGGAGGATTTGTTAAAAGAAATGGGGGCCCTCCCCATTTGATTTTTGGGTGGGGGGTGGTTGACGCTATGTACGTCAAAACAAGTTTTACAATCATATACAAACCTTTTTCACAAACTAGGGTGCATTTAGAACTCATTATGTACATTTTCACTGTACACCTGTAAGCCACCATAAATGTTTTTCTAATTTGAATAGAAATTCGATCATAAATACAGTTTTAATAGCATTTACCCTTATTTTTGGAAGGAAACTTATAAGCCACCCCCTCCAAGGTTATTTCCACTATAAATTATTCCTCGTTGCAAGAACTTTGCTAGGTTGTTAATAGGCTTGTGGTTGCGCTTCTACGTGTTAAATACATGTTCATCTTTTGATAATACACTATTTCGATTTTGATCACCCTTAACGTGAATTCTACATCTGAGTCTTATTGCTTACGTTTTGTAGTTGGGCGAAAATGTAGGTTTGATTGATGAACATAACAATATATAATTTGAACATAATATTAATAGTTATCATGTTGTCTTTCATAGTAAATACGAGAATAACAAAGTAACAAAAAGGCAGGTGACAGTTTTGTAAGAAGAGAGACGAAAGTCCTGTATTCCCATTTTATAAAGGTAGTTGAGCAAGAGTTATTTCTGGACGTGTTTCAAAACAAGCTTCTGTACCTTACTTTTTCAATTTCAATCTTTAGTGGTTAGTCATAATGAAAAATTCTTTTTTTGGATAAAACCACAAAACATAATTATATTTTAATTGTATAAAACACGTAAACAAAACGTTTTGTTTGCACCATGGCAGACATCTTGAGTTGTGTAGACAAAGAAGAGTAAAAAATAAATGTATAAAATGTAAACTTTATGTGTACATGGAGTTAATTAATTAATTTAAAATAATTTTAAAATATTTCGTCTTTGAATTTACTATACTCTCTATACATTTTATATTTATTTTTTACTCTTCTTTGTCTACACAACTGAAGATGTCTATTGTAGTGCAAAAAAATGTGGTTTATGTATTTTATATAACTGAAATATATATTTCAGTGGTTTCACCTAGAACACAATTTTATATACTGTACCTTATGTTTTAAAACACTTGAACTCCTTTCTAAGTTTTCTAACCGCTGAGACTGATACTTTTCAAATTTGATAAAAACTAGCATATTAACCACTGTACGATATTATACATTTTACTTTCACTTGTACTACCCTTCAAATAATCCTGAGTAGTTGAAAAATACAAATTAAAATGTTTACCTGTCCAGTAGAGCCAGTTCTTCTCAAACTTCTCGCCGTCATCTCCCTGGAAGACCTTGAAGACAGATATGATGTAGCCTGTAGACTCGCTGTTGGGTCGCTTGGTGCCGGTCTCGAGCGGGGGCCGAGCGATGGTCGCCACTTCGTTGAACAGGTCGAAGGTGTGCGCGGCGGTGTACCGGGTGCACTGTGGATCAAACTTCTTCAGAGAGGTCGCCCTGCAGTTGTAGAAGAACTCTCGAGGATCTGTTTGGTTCTTGTTGATCAAGTAGTAGGCGATGAATGGAAATTCAGCTGAAATATTTCAATTTGTTTGCTCATAATATATCAAACTCGTGCGATTTTGTTTTTCTTTTAACTTGATTTGTGCTCGTAGCAGTGAATCGTATTTTAATAATTTTTGGGTGATTGTAGCGGATATTAGGTTTCACAGAGAACATCTTAAACGTCAATGCACGGTACAATTAAGGGCACCTTCTTAGACACGTCTATTCACCGTGGAAGCGAGAAATGGCATTGACCTGGCCTTATCAATAGCGACTGAACCTTTCCACGGACGTCTAAAAACATCTGGGCTTTTCCTCGATCTTATACATATATAGGTATATTCCTTTCCTCGGGAGCCCAAGTCAGTCAGTGAGTGAATTTGAACGAATCGGGGCCACGACCCCCAGTGAAAGAGTTAGTTCAGTGCAAGTGCGAAAAAAGGGCCGCGCACCCTTGTAAAAGTGTAAGTGCTGTGTGAACAGACAGGGTGATATCCCTAATGCGTAAATAGTCTCGGTATCAGTGAACTACAGTGTATCCGTGGTTGACATTTAAGAGTCATCTTCATCAAGGCATCGTACACATCTTCGCTCGTGGGCTTCCGACTAGAGAGTGCTACCAAGAGCACAAGCAAGTAGACGGACTTCGCGCCGGAGTGTGAATAGTTTGTAGCCATAAAGTGAATCAATTAATTATATTTCACAATAGTATAGTTATATTCAGACTTTAAATACATAGTGAATTAACAAAGACTGAAGCCTTGTATTTGTAACCCGTGAAAAACAGTATAATTCAAATTCAGTGATTACAGTATAATAAAACACCCATTTAAGTCACATGTATATGGGTTGTCTTGCTGCCAACTGAGAGTGAAACGGAGTGTACACTGATTTTCATTGCACTCTACTAACCATTCCGCTCTAGGTTGGAGAGCAGCATGCCCTCACTAGCAGTGTTAGCCGCTCCCACCTCAGTGAGCAAGTCACAGGCTGCTGTCTTCTGCTTGTTGAGTGGCACCACCAGCGGGGACTCCAGGATTGGTTCTATGGGTTCCATTTGGGTCATCAGGTGTATTAGCACACACAGCTTAGGGTCGTCCACCTCAAGTACGTTCAGCTGACTGGGCTTCGCTGTCGGCAGTGGAAGCTATGTAAACACACAGTTAGTTTGATCAGAATATTACTAGTTAACTGTCAGTCTTAACTCTGCACTTATTTCTCTTAATTTGACTTTTATCACACAATACTTTTTGTAAAAGACAGCAGATTATTATTATATTAGAATCAATATGATGCAAGATTTATGAGGGACGGTAATATAACATAATGGCCAGCAGTATATCTAGATGTCAGCTAGTGTTGAAAGGCAATCAGTGATTTTCTCTAAAGTTATCTTTTATAGCTAACAAAATCACGAGATACAGTTTTGAGCTCGCAGCAACACTATTTGTAACAGTGTTGTTTAGACTACAACAGTGCAACCTTCTGCATCGTCGCTCCCCGCAACTGCGCAGCCTCAAGACCTTACATCACAGTTAAAATAAAATATCCACGCCATTAAAACCAAAACTTTTTAGCTTACTAAAAAGTGCAATTCAAGCTAGAGTCACACTGCTGTGTGGGTTGTTACCGGAACTCCTGCAGGGAGGAAGCGGTCTATGCTGGCCACAGGGATGATGAAACAATCCCTGTCTAGAGACTGCAGGGTGACGGGCTCAGCTCTCGGCACTGATGTCAGAGAGATGGGCATCCTGCCTGGCTCCCCTGCCTTGTCCTTGTTGAAGCTCACCTACAAGTCGTTAACAACATTTCAGTATCAAGTCAAGGTTATAACTCATTTGCAAAACTCTCTCATTGAAAGATGAAACATAGTACTGTCTCAAAGAATCCGTTAAAACTCAAATTAATTATATTTTATACAAGGGGACCCTAAATCGAAAACATAAATTGAAACATCAACAGTTATAAAATAATTTATCACTAGGTGAGTGACACATAGTTTTTGTTTTCTTGATAATTTAAACAAACCTCTTTTACATCAATACCGTAAATCAATGGTAAATGGTTGACGGTAAATGTAAATATTATAGACATTTATGGAAAACTATGTCTCTAAACAATGTATGGTTCAATCAGAGTATTTACAAATGTTCCTATCCCTTACGGCTTACACTATTGTTACGGTTCAGAAAGTTATAAATATTTACATGAATAAACAAATACTCACATGAAAATACATTTAAATACTAACTCAATTTTTTAATTTTAAAGTTGATTGAGAAAAAATCAAATTAAAAATTGGAGCATTATAAGTTTAAGATAAAATTTGAATGTTCAACATTTAAGTAATAGAGACTGAACTTTTCGGCTTACCTCACCATTACAATGATTATTTTCTGTATTTGTTTTTTTATGTTCCACATAAATGGTAAAACTTACATAGCTTTACTCGTAATTCGTTAAACGTTACAAATACCTGCTTCGAGCAAAAGCTGAAGTGCTCTTTAATTAGTTTGAAAAAACAAATATCATCAAAATAAATTCACAAAAACCAACCAAATATTTACAGCAAAATTGTCTGCAAGAATTTGAGGTTGGAAGTAGTAATCACTTTCAGGCCGAATTCGTTCCATCGAAATCTCGGCCTTTTCATTAGGAAAAATAGGGTTCATCAAGGAAAAGACGATGGCAATTAATGTCTCAGAACGTTTTAGCTTTAGTAATGTAATGAAAACGAATACTCATAAAACCACTAAAAGGGTTATAGCTAAGACCCAAAACCATTGGTCTACTTTTCTAGTACATAAAGTAGTGTGGTGACCAAAGACATTGAAGAAAATGTAGGTTTGCTTTTAGGATCAAGTATGAGAAAACTCTAGAGAACCTACCCTTCGGGGTTAGATATTTTCTTTCAAAAATAGCTAGTCCCCAAAGTATTTTATGTGTTAGAGAATAAAGGCAAATGGTATGACATTTTGTTCTCAACTCTTGGTATGGACTAAACTTGGGGTTGTTGTTTAGCATAGTAATAAGCTCCTTGTTTTTTGTTGTATTTCTTAAACCTAAAGAGAAGCTTAAGTTTGAAGTCTGAGGCGCAGTCGACGGTTGCTGATTCCTCAACAATACTGAGAAATACATGTAAATTAAATTAGATGATTTAATTTAATATAATTACTGCTACTTGCTAGTAATTATATTTCAACTGTGACGCGGTGTAAACCGGAAGCCTTAGATCTTAGTGATGACACTGGCCGCGAAAGTCTAAGAGTTAAGATTACAAAATCATGTTTTAACTGTGTATTTAGTGAAAGCTTTGTTTCTTGCACGTTATTTCTTCAGCAATGATTATGGTAAATACAGATAAACACATTAAGCCCATGATGTTTTGAAGAAAAAACTAAAAATATGGGTTTTGGCAGATGTAAGCTACATATTTTGCCTCTAATCAAAGGTTATTGTAATACCTACAGATTAGTTTACTTATTTAAGCAATCTGCATATTTTTGTTTGTTTAACTACTAATAAAAGCACATATTTTGTCGGAATTCCTTGGTTAAATAACTGATGTTTTTAAATCAACTAGATTAAAAGATAAAAGTATTGCCATAAGTATAAAAATACTTGCCATATCCCGTATAATAAGAAGCACCGACAAACAAAACATTTAGCGTTTCTATTTAATGGCCGGTTATTCAGTTGATGAGTTCTTGCTACATCAGTGAAATCAAGTGTTTTTTTCTTTACTATTAATTTGATGTTAACCTTTATTACGAGTATTAAACAATAATTTAGTTCTTAAGTTGCCGAAAGATACAGACTGTTACAACCGCGGTTAGTTTGTTATCGACATTTCGTGTCTTCGCCTAATAAAAGTGCTTTAGTAAGACGAAATAAACTGCTATCTTTAAATTATTGCATTTCCTTTAAAGAGCATAAAATATTACAAAGTCGTACAAAGGTGTTGCCTTTTTATATTTGCAGTTGTTATTGAAGAACTGTATCTAAAATTTAGGTCATAAAATGTTCCAACCAGGTTTTATATTTAACTTTTGCAAACTGTTTAAACCACGCCAATTGAGAACACCACTGCTGGCACACGAGAAGGTAAATAATCATATTATTATTATTATTACGAGTATTCACGTATAAGCCCAGTCGAACCACACCAAGTACGTTAAAGCCGTCTTGAAAAGTTAGCTTATCCATGTGCTCTGACTTGCTTCATCATTTCAAAATGAGCTCCTTTCTAATATCATCCCAATCTACGCTTCTTCTTTTAGTAACTTCCCCCTAAACAACTTTCCAGTAAAACACTCTATGTCTTAGTGTGACACAAATATCCGTTGAGTTGATACCTGCCGCTTTTAAAACTTATTTACCTGCCAAAATCCGTATAATTCTTTTTACTTTTACCTTACTTAGTATTTTATAAATTCTAAAACTTGCTTTTTGTCATTCAGCTCCGAAAATAGCTGCTTTAGACACATGCATTGACAGTGCTAAAGTGTCACTTTTTAACTGAATGATTTGTTCGATTATTGTTTATAGTCGATACAACTACTAAACTGTGAATATCAATCTAAATCGCGGGTGATTTAACTTTAGATTGAGTGCCATGTGTCGATTTAATATCGAATCATAACATTGGCAATAATAAATCAAATGAACAGTTGTTTATACAAAACAATAAAAAATAAAACTGTAGCGTTTGACACCATAATTCTCTAAAATATTTACGTTTTTTAAATTAATTAACTAACTTTTTAACCACTCCTTCTACTTGCATCATGACAAAAGGTGTCGTTCATCACTCGTCCCTAAAGTGTCTTTTGATCCTCGCTCATTTAGCGTTGATTGAGCCTTGATTGAGCTCATATCAAAAAGTGTCACTTTAGAACCTAGTGATGAAATATACTATTGGTTGATCTGGAAGGTTGCATTATTTTCATATGGCCATAGAATTTCAATCTTCGTTTCTTTAAATGAATGTACGAGTATGTCAGTGTATTCCTCTATTTCATTATTACCACGAGGTATCTATGTTTGTGGTTGAGGGTCAACTGAACCAAATATTTTCCTTAGCTTTTATTTATTTTCCTTGTTGGATTGTTAAAGCGTCTTTCTATTATGGTAAAAATTTCTATCAGTTGATTATTAAAAACTAATGTTTCAGTTTTCTTTCTCTTTGTATTTAAATAGATTTAAAATACCAAAAACGTATTTGTTTGGTAAAGTGGAATCCACTAAAACAAAACTCAATAAAAGCTGAATTGATCCGTTTTCCTCAAAGGGTTAGATATCATCTGATTAAGGAAACACAAAGGATTTGGGGGACACAAACTTACGCTTTTACGCTTTGGATGAATGGCAGGCAAGATAACCTTCTAGTCTGAAAATACATTTTAGCTTTCCATCAGTAATGAGAAGTGTATACATGCTTGCATTTCAATGATATCTTTTAAAACTACAAAACATCGTAAATAATAAAGTATAAACACAACTGACCCGAACAGTACAGTAAATTTGAAATTAATTTAAATATATTTTAACACCTAATTCTTCAGAAGAAAACACTCAAACTTGGGGTAGGTAAATTGAGCAGAGGGTATCTACCCAAATTAAACTTTAAAATAAAAACAAGACTTTCCGACTTAATAACCACTCGTACCCACATCTACTGTAGAGATGTTTCCATTTCAATCTAGCACGAGTATGTAGCCTATACTAAAACTTAAGGCACGACATGGGTTTTAAATATTTGTTTATATAAATTCAATTATTCGAAAGACTAAATCAATAAAACACAATTGAACTAAAAACAATTAAATGCAAACTGAAATTCAAAAAGTAATCCGAGACTAAAGTTGAAATATTTCAAAGTTTCAAATTTAAATATAAACCAGATGAAACTGGAATAAGGTAATGAGTTTCAGTTTGAAAGGTGGCCAAACGCCAAGAATGCTCAGTTGTCCCGCCTGTGTACCTCGTACACACAATAGATGCAACAGTTCACATGCTTCAACTGAATATAAACTTTCAACAATCAGAAGATTAGCTAAAGTAAACTACACGCTTGACTATTTAAATATATATGACAAAATTTCAAAACTATCGTAAAAAGTGTCTAAAAGTGTTTTTCGTAAAAAGTTAATAAATATCTAAGTTTATAAACTAAAGTTAATGAATAATAAGTTAATGTATTTTTATTATTGACACTAGAATCCATAGATATCGTGAACCTAAAACCTTACTTATAAGATCACCCAAAAAAGGCTAATGCAATTTCAAAATAATTGTTCAATATTTTAAGCAGTTGGTGTTTAAGCTTTGCTTGCTTTAAGTGTTTATCTAAATGAACATACGAGTTCAATTTTAATAACTTTCTTCAGACAAAAACTATTTAAACACTTGTTCAAACAAAGAAAGGTAATTTAATCAAGACATACGATTATTTCTTTGTTTTCACAGAACATGAAATAACATTTTTAATTCATAATAAGAACATTTAAAGAGTTCAAGTTAAGATGTTTGTACACAGAGTAGTCACCCACCTGTCGACTAGGCGTGTCGTTGGGGAGGTCTCCCTTACCCCCAGAAGGCTTGCGCTTGGTGCCCCCTGTAGCCCACTTCATCAGGGTCACCGAAGGCCTCTTGGACGACAGACTGGTCTGCACGTCGTCCTCGTACTCCTGTGGCAGATTTGACGGGTTGAGAAAGATGTGAGTACGGTAGGCGTGATGGTCGTCCATGGACGAGTATCCGAAGTCACCCGTGCGCTTCCCCATGCCACCGCCACCCCTGCCGCGGGCCCGAGAGTTCCCGAACCCTTGCTCCCGTCCGACTGGAAGTTCTTCCGGAACAGTATGTTCATTTCGGAATGTTTTCGAACTAAACTAACTGGCCTAAAAGCGTCTAGCTAACATCTACACTGGACTAACCTAGGTGGCTTCACACTGGCCGCGTGCGTCCGTGCTAATTTAGAAAGTTGGCCCTGCCGGTGGTTTATTTCTAGAGGCAAACATTATCGACCACTACTCCCCCAACACTGAGCGCGTTGAGTCGCTGAGTCTACTGAGTGTAACGCGCTTGACCACCAGGGGTCACGTGACCAGTGGTAACTACCTGTCGAACCTAACAACGCGGCTCAACAAACCATCCTCTCTTATCAGCTGACTTTCATTCCTTGCTCAAAGTACGAGTATATCAGTCGGAAGAAGCTTGATCAGTGTTTAGTATAATATTATTTTATTTATATGACGTTTCAAATGAATTTATAATTATTATGATAAATTGTAAATAAAACTGTTTTTATTAAATTATTTTTTAAGACACTTATAGCTTTGTTTTTATTGTATTTGCATAGGGAGGCTAATGACTTTGATTGGAAATAAGTTATGGTAAACTAATGCAATAGCCGTTAGACCACAGCTTGGTTTCAGTAAATGTTGTATTTTGGCAACTCCTGTTGCAGCTGCGTACCAAAATAGAGTTCTAGCTAGCGTTCAGTGTAGCCAACTACTGTTTGAAATATTTCCGCTCGGTTTGTTGACAGTTATAAACATAAATACTGTAACGACTTTTAAAGCATACTGTAATTGTTGAAGCATAAACACAACGCAAGATCTTAAGCCTGTATGCATATACTTAGTTAAACTTCTAAAAAAGGTTTATATTTCCATATTTATCCATCTAGAAACCTTTATTTGTTTCTGTACTTACTTTACTACGTTCAACATAATAAAAATATTATATATTATTAAATAATATTCAACATTTACTCGTCATTTGATCATCTTAGCTATTAAATTAAGTAGTTTTAAGGGTTCGAAAATCTAAGATTCAGTATTTTGTATTGCAGTGTATGTATTTAAATTAATTTTGTTTAATTATGATTTAGTATGTTTTGTTATATTCTTTTGAGCATATAATGTAATACATCATGACGTTTGTCCGATTGTATGCTCTTTATTAACAACATAATTTTTGGCAACTGTTGATCAAAAAGGATTTAGTTTAGTTTTGCTAAAAATAGGAGGTAGAAAATTATCAAATTGTATATTATGCTCGTTAACGCTAATATCTCGGTACCAGTTTACAAGTTTTAAACCATTCTAAGTGTAATTCAAGATTTGTAAAGTTTTGTTTATGATTTTGCCAATAATAACAAATTAATATTAATTTGTTATTAATATTATTAATGTTAATAACGATAATAATACGATGAAGATGACTCTAGGAGTATAGTGCCAATTGACTAACACAGTAATATAAAATAGTAAAAGGATAAGGGAAAAAGACTTTGTTTGTGTTTATATTCATTATTATTAAAGTCTTTCCCTCAAACTTATTTGCTCGTTAACGTTTTTCAAACAAAATTTGCAACCGCCTTTGTCCTTGTCTTCTTACTATTTTATATAACTAATTTTATGATTGAGGTTTAGGCGTTCCTAATTATTATATAGACTGAGACTCGTGGCGTGGTCCTGTAATCCAGCTTCATGGAGGTCAGGTTTTCAGGACGATATAGGTCTAAAGCGGCTCAGATAGTCTCAGTGATCATCTGATAATAACATTTGTTTTAAGAGCTAAACGTTCTTTCTTATAACAATCATGATTAAATGAATGTGTCAAACGTGTGTTAGTAACATTAAGTGTTGTTAACATTTTAATAACAATACTGTAAACATTGAAACGCGTATCATCAGCGTAACCAAAACTACTGTGTTGCTTTCTTTAGTGCGGTTTAGTTTTGAGGTTTTATGAAAGAAAGTAGGAGATCACATCAGGATGTCATAAACAAAGAGTGAGGATCGAGATGGCAGTCTGCCAGAAGGATCTGTGACTTTGTTCACCACATACATTTTTATATATCTCTCCAAGGCTTTTCTTATCTGGGATTCGTATGAAATTATCTGCAACTCGAGCTACTTAGTTCTACTGCATTAAAATCTCATCTAGTAGATAGTTTTAAGTAATTTCAGAAATGGTAATATATTTTCATGTACATTTACGAACATGTAACACAATTTGTAACATTATATAACATAGCATTATTTTATAACTCATTATACTGTATCCCATTAGCCTATTATGAAATAATTATATTGAAAATTGTTGTAATTAATTAGATAGTGTTTATTGAAGTGAAGACAAACTTAGTAATTACATCAACAGTTAAACAAAATATAATAACAGCTCTGGTGCTTGAACAGGCCTAGCTGTATGAAAAAGGTGTAATCACAAATGAATTACTTAAAACTATCCACTATATACCAGATGTGTTAACTAAATATGATTTTAACTTCCGTTTTAAAAAGTAACAATTGTTTATTCAGGTAAATAAATTAACTAACTATTTATTCATTGACCATTTTTAAACCAGTTTTGGTAAACACAAAGGATACACATAAAAGGAAACATAAAAAGGAATAACGTCAAAGTATTACAATACTCAATTGAAATACAATCCTCTATTCATTTAAACTACTCATAAATATACTAAATACTAATGCAATACACTGTATAATCCCAGACTCGTCAGTGAATAGAATAAAAATGTATGTCAAATTTAGTTTACTGTGTGGTCAAACTCGTACTTGACAAGTAATTTGGTCAAATACCACGTAATGGTGGCCGTCTTAGCCATGGGACGGGAATTGAGGCAAAGCTATTGGGAAATATGTGCACCAAGTGACACCCCATTGTTGAAGTTGAAACCCAGGCGTAAAGCCCAGTAAACAAAACATGCAAAATTATGTTCACTCGATTGTACTTTAAATTTTAAGTTAATTTTCTTTGGATAAGTGAAACACTATGCAATCAGCATGTAAAGACCCAAACACAGGAACATGAAATAAGCACCTATCCAGACCGCCAGAACAAGCTGTACATAAACATTCATTACGTATATGTGTGTATTATCTTCGCAAGTCACATTGTATGTACGGATTCATTAATTTGTATATAAATGTGCCTTTTGTAAATACTGTATCTCGGTCAAGTTCATTATCCAGCTAAATCGAATTCAAAGATTTCTTTTTAGGGCCTATAGTTATTACCAAAAAAGCTGTTTAGTAATCTAAACACAAATCCAATGTTGATGAAATTTGAAATTATAATTATACTTTATTGTTAGTCGACTTATCAATATACAAAGGAAATATATGAAAATACGTCAATATTTACAGTAAGAAAGAGACAAATGTAAGATTCTTTGCTTATCTTTAGTCAAATAAGACAGCACGCGTAATTATAACCTTTTGATTAATAAATGTAAAATGTGACTTTTTGTCGTCAAGTGTGTTAATTGTTAATCCTCACAAGAGTGGCTCGTCTCCCCTACTGATAATATACAGTAGTATATGAAGATACAACACAGCATGTAAACAAGGCAGAGAACCTTGTCAGCATGTGCAACTTGATTAACACGTAGATCGAGTGTGACGTCAGCCTTTGTTGTAAGTGATGCAGCAATCAAGAACAATGTCAACAGTTGCATATTGTGACCATGGTTGGAACTTTGGTACATTTGAAACTATAGTTGTTTGTAAATTGTGATTGTGCGTTGCTGTTTTAATATTCTCCTGAGAGATTAGTATGAAGTAAAGGAAACGTTTGCAGATACTTAAATTCATACGGTATTGATCAACTTAGGCTAGTATTGTCCATCATCGTTCACATGAAGGTTTTTAAGGTTTTTCTTCGCAATGACATCTTTCCAACACGTTTGAGTTCGACTTGCTTCTTGGCTGACACTTCTTAGGGAGTCAACTGTAATTTGTCTATCAAATAAGAGCTATTCATATCTATAGCAATATTCGTGACATACATCTCTTTTTCCATCCGTTGTCGGGTTTAAGCTTCCCATTGCCTCCTGGTTCGAATGGAAAAATTGTAAATAAAACATAAGTCGAATTTTTCGTCCAATTTAAAAAACCTTACAACATCATATAGTAATTGTACATTTTGAAATAAGGTTCATTAACTATCAAAAATGGTTCACCTGATGTTACCTTTGGGGCGATTTATCGCCCAAAAATGGGCTTGTACACAAGTGAACTATTTATGAACCGATTAAAACGAAACATATACAGTGGTGATATGTACAGGGCGCCAAATTTCAGGGTGGGTTCCTTATGCAAAAACAATGAAAAAAAAGTTCCTGCAAAATGGGTCCAAAAATTTTCGTTACCCCGGTAGCCATTTTGTATTTTTTTAATTAAAATTTTACCAGAATTGATTATGACTAGTAGGTGTTTATGTCATAGGGTGAATTAAGAAAAAAGATATTTCATACTGAGAATGGCGGCTATTTAATTTCAGTTGAAATATAGAAAATGGCGTAAGGGTCACATAAGAGTAAAAGTTGCATTTTATAATTTATTAAGATAACGCATTTTTCTGAATTTTATTAATATTCTCATTTTTTAGGTTCCTTACCACTGCTATCACAAAAAGACGTACAAATGAAATACAATGCAAATTGAAAAATGAGTTTGTATCTTTATAAAATTATAAAATACAAATTTTTTTTACTCTTGTAAAATTTTGTATGCTTTCATGGTATTTCAATTTGAAAGATTTAAACAGCCGCCATTTTGTTTCTGTAGGTTTTATGTAATAATGTTTTTCTCTCAAATTTAACTTATTACACATAAACACCACCAAGTTTGAATGCAATCATTAAATCGTTCTGAAGATATAAATTTTTAACAACGAAAACTGGTAATTTTACTAGTTGTAAATTGACGTAAAAGAAAAAATATTAATTTAACATTTTGAAAATTAAAGTTGTATCTCAATGTAAAATTATAAAAGACAACTTTTTACTCTGTAAACTTTTTTGTATGCGCCATTTGGTATTTCAATTTGAAAATTCAAACAG
Organism: Matsumurasca onukii; assembly: GCA_018831715.1. NCBI lineage: Eukaryota > Metazoa > Arthropoda > Insecta > Hemiptera > Cicadellidae > Matsumurasca > Matsumurasca onukii. Next base: position 33,935,559 of record CM032059.1, on the reverse strand, counting down.
CCGCCATTTTGTTTCTGTATGGTTTAAGACATACTATTTTTTCTTAAATTGCCCTTAGAACATATAAACACCATACCAAATGTGAATGCAATCAGTCCAACCGTTCTGGAGATATAATTTTTAAGTAAAAAATACAAAATGTCAGCTATCGGAGTAACGAAGAATTTTAGACCATGTTTATAAAGACTTTTTTCATTGTTTTGCATAAGAACCCACCCTGAAATTTGGCGCTTTTTTGAATCACCCTGTATACACATTTCACATTACAGCATTACACGTTATGTTAAGAACGCCGTACTTAGCATTTGTACCAAAACCAACATAACCAGATCGAATAATTGTTCGTTTTCCCTTATCTTGAATGGCTAATTTTAACTTTTAGGCTTTTGATGCCAGTGTCACAACTTTAATCTATTTTATCGGTTCACACCGTGTCAAAACGTGACAATTATAACGATGTTTTGACGTAACGGTATAAACAAAATAAAAAGATTATAGTTGGTCTTGATGATTGGATTTTGTAGATATTTAGGACACGTGTTCGTTACGGAACCATACATATCTATACCAAGTTTAATCGAAATTAAACCATAGATATAGTTTGTGGCACGTACACCCATTTGTTTGGTGCAAACTCCTCCTCCAAAAAAGGGCACTTCCGGTGTAGTTTATCCGGTCTGTGTTACAGGAAACTCTCTGGGATTCACGACAGTTGGTTGCGCCGGCTACATGAGGGCTATGTTTTTGCATAAAGTATGTGTTTTATGCACTCATTGACTATGATGTATAGGAGACACATTATCTGTTTATATTTCGTATAAAATCATATGCAAGAGGATTCCACACCTTCGCAGGTTATTGGTTTATAGTTACCCTGCATGTATCCATAAAACTATACAATTTAGTTCAAGGTAGACAAATTCATTGCCACAATACTAGATTAGCCGATTCGTTTCGTACAAACCAACATAGGTTGAACATTTAATCGCAGCTACCTTCCCAGGCGGGAGTAAAATTATTCAACAAACTTTCTAATAGGTTGAAAAATTATGAAAATTCTAAGATATTCGAAATCGATTTAAAACATTTTTTTAATTTCAAAGACTTTTAACAGTGTCGAAGATTTTATCAGTGGTAATCGACGAATAATTAAGTTTTCAATTCTTTGCTGTTACTGATGGCTACTACTATATTTCAAAACAAAATAATGAAAGTTTCAATTAAATTCATATAAAATTAGTATTTTCAACGTACTTTGTTGTTGTTTGTTATGCCTGAACAGTTTTTATTTTATGGCCTAATAAAATTAAATAATTGATTGACAAAATGTTAAAACTTAACGGCTTTTTGCTACTGCTAAGAAGTATATTTATTTTTAAAGGTTTAAGTCTTAAAATTTATAGATTATAGTTAAAGGTTTAGAATTGTTTATTAGTTACTTAAAACTTTTGAATATTGAAAAATTGCTTAAGGCCTTTGTTCAGGCGTGGGTTGGAAAGTATTATCGTATGGAAGCATTATTACGTGGAAGACACTAGGACGAGCACTGGGATAAATTACTGCTATGAGTCAACGATTTGGTTCAACGCCAAGTACTTACATTTGGAAATACGGTAGTTATAACTGGGATCAATTTCTTTTGTTATTATCTTTATTTGATGATTTATTAGTGATTTCTTTTGTTATTATCTTTAAACCTCATTTATACAGGGTGATTCTAAAATAGGGCGCCAAATTTCAGGAGTGGGTTGCTTATGCAAAAACAATGAAAAAAATCCTATACACATAAATCCTAAAATTCTTCGTTAACCCTGTAGCCGCCATTTTGTATTTTTTACTTAAAAATTTATATCTCCAGAACGGTTTGACCGATTGCATTCAAACTTGGTATGGTGTTTATGTCACAAGTTTTAGAAAAAATAATTATTTCATAAAACCTCACAAAAACAAAATGGCGGCTGTTTAAATTTTTCAAATTAAAATACCATGAAAATGGCGCATAATACAAAAAATATAACAATAAAAAAGTTGTAATTTTAATTTTACATAGGGATACAAACTCATTTTTCCGAATTTTACATTAGTACTTTCACTTTTTGCGTCCTTTTACAACTGGTACATTACCAGTTGATCTTTGATGTTCACCTCTTAGGTGTACAAGTTGCACCTGTCAAACAGGTGAATAATATTTACAGTCAGCTGATCCAAAAGTGAGAACTAAAACAGCATTAAGTTTAAAACAGCTGTTTTCAATTTTAATTGCTAACCAGCTGATAGATAAAAGTATTTGCAAAGTTAATATTTATTAATCCATAAATTGTTTCACGCTTTCTTGATTGAGTTTACGTTATTGTGACTTTTTGTTAAAATGGTTTATTATAAGATTTAGAATATTTTCCTCCAGATCGATTGTTCTCATGTGTCGTGGTCTTCCTTGGTTTTCTGTTTTAACTTGCAGAGCTTGCAGTCTCACAAAGCTTTCGAAAAGGGAAAGCAAAAGTATGATGGTTTGGTTTTTGTCTGTTAGGAAAAGTCGGCAAATACAATCGGGCTGCCTCTTGACCAACTCCATTGGCGCGCCCATACATAAATATCATACCCGCTTGTTCTTGATACGTATACTGAACCATTTTACTAAAAGTCACAATAACGTTAAATCAATCAAGAAAGCGTAAAACAATTTATGGTTTAATAAATATTAACTTTACTTTTAGCTATCAGCTGATTAACAATTAAAATTGAAAACAGCTGTTTTTAAACCTAATGCGGTAATAGTTCTCACTTTTGGATCCGCTGACTGTAAATATTATTAACCTGTGTGACAGGTGCGACTTGTACACCTAAGAGGTGAACATCAAAGATCAACTGGCAATGTACCAGTTGTAAAAGGACGCAAAATATGAGTACTAATGTAAAATTCGGAAAGATAAGTTTGTATCTTTATGTAAAATTAAAAATTACAACTTTTTTACTCTTATAATTTTTTTGTATTGTGCGCCATTTTCATGGTATTTCAATTTGAAAATTTCAAAGCCGCCATTTTGTTTCTGTAAGGTTTTATGAAATATTTCTTTTTCTAGAACTGACCTTGTGACACATAAACACCATACCAAGTTTGAATGCAATCGGTCAAACCGTTCTGGAGATATAAATTTTGGTAAAAATACAAAATGGCGGCTACCAACGAAGAACTTTAGGACCCATGTTTATAGGAACTTTTTTCATTGTTTTTGCATAAGGAACCCACTTCTGAAATTTGGCACCCTATTTTAGAATCACCCTGTATAGTTACACGATGATTCATGCGATACTAATATTCAAAATTTGCAAATAATAAGGTCAGGATGAAATCCCGCATGAAATAAACCTCCCCCTCGTATTAATAAACCCCAGCCGAACATGAAATGTGTCGGTTGAAGTCTCAAGTGGACTCCGGGAATAAGAAGAACCAAACAAATGTCGCCAAAGACGAATTTATCAACAAGTTAAAACCTTTGGTAAAATAGATAAAACCATTTGAAAACCTCTACTTCAAAACAATAAACTCTAAATTTCAAAGTAGATAAAACCACCGAAGTGATAGAAATTAAATTAGGGTAAATAAGGTTTAACTTCTATTCAACCCAAAAGAGCAATATTTTACGTCAGGTTGGGTACCCTAATACGAGTAATATGTAAAGACATTTAGTAGGCCTAGATAGTAGTTATAGAGTAGCAATAAACCAGTAATCTGTGATGACGTGAAATCTCAAAGATTGATTTTAGTTAATAGTACGTTTCATCACTAGGTCCTAAAGTGACACTTTTTGACACGCGGTTAAGATGAACTCATAGTTAAATGACCGAGGGTCAAAAAGAAACTTTCTGGCCGAGTGAAGAACGATACTTTTTCTTATGATGCAAACGATAATGAGAAATAAATGTCAATTACGGTCTATTTTTCATATTATGAAGAAACTTATGTAAACATTGTTTTGAACTCAGCAGTCTGGGTTATAGGCCTATTTTTTTGTAGTCAGTGTGCAGACTGTTTACTAAAAGCTATGGTTTCCTATAAAAGCGCTGACCGCTATATTACGGCCGTAATGGAGCTTCCTAGGAAACCATAGCTTGCCTGTTTCCTAGGAAGCTAAATGTTCACCGCTATATTACGGCCGTAAATGTAGCGGTGAACGTAACCGTGACGGTGGACGCAACACAATATTTAAACAGATGTAGACAAAAACAACTTTTGACATGTTGTTTATTTTACTTGTCAAATCTGATTTACGTATAAAGTAATGGATAAGCTAGACTTTTGTTTACAAAACAATATGTGTCACCTGGTGAGAAACCCTTAACTAGTTTTCACCGCTACTTTACGTCCACCGTTTTCTAGGAAACCACTCCCATCTGATAGCATTGAAAACAAAACTCACCGTCATATTACGGCCGTAATGTAGCGGTCACCGCTTTCTAGGAAACCATAGCTTAAGTTAGTATTAAAATTTAAAAAAATAGAAACTAACTTGTTTAACCAGCTGATGTACATGCCACAAAAAGGTAATTAAAATGAAAAAATATCATCAAAACCACACTTTATTTACTTGGGTTTGAAAGTGACACTTTGACACGTCAATACATGTGACTAAAGCAGCTGTTTTTAGAACAAAACGATAAAAATGGATTTTAAACAGTTAATGGGTATCCTACACATTATAGTCAGTGATTGCATAAAAGATAGCCCTCGTGTAGCCTGAGAATTCTAGTGGGTTTCCTGTGTGGGATCGTTACGACACATGTTAAAGAGCTTTAAATCATGTACTCGCCATACGGGCTCGCTTAGGAGCTGCGCCCCCCAGACCCCAGTCGGCCTGCGGCCTCGTATTTTGGGGACAATCCCAGAGTAAAACATTTTTGTATACACTCATAAGTTTTATATATCTGGGTGGTTGATAAATACCACAAACAAGAGCCCAAACACAGCGAAAAGTTGAATTTTCGATGATTTAACCTCAAACTGATCTAGCAACGAAACCGTCAGGGGTTGGAAAAAGTGTTAAATTCCAAGGTTGTAGGGAATCCTTCTTCACACAAACGATTATCTCATCAGATTTAAGATCCGAGGAACGGTTTTGTTATGAAATAAGTGTTTTGTTGTTAAACTGAGTTTGTGCGAGCCTTAAAAAGAATGCTTTCAAATTTTTCCCAAAGGTTTTACAACAATATCTTCAAACAGAGTATGTGGTTGAGAGGGGTAGCATGCCAGAATGTGCCTAAACATTTACTCGTCCAGTCACCAGTCAGTCACCTGTATAATCGGGTTTATCGTATAATAGTTTCAAACCCTAGCCATCTAAACTCCTGAAATGCCTTGTCATTATTGATTTATTGTTTTAGTACCATATTATTTTTTTAAGATAGTTTTAATTCCATTATGTGAACACGAGAGGAAATCGAACGACGTTTTTGTTATAGCCCATTGGTAACGAAAGATTAACTTGAAATAACCAGAACAACCAATACGTTTGTTAAGTTTATTGTGTCGTATTTGGTAGCAGAGATACACGGAAGAACACAAAATTAAAGGGTTCAGTTGAAATGTTGTTGTTTTATATGCGTGGCTATTGATGTGTGCTCGTCAATTTTACTTATGCTATACATGTTTTATACCAACATTCAGTAGTAACTATGGTGATTTTATTATTGTAGCAACCTTAAATTTGCTATCTTGGTTTCGTATTAACCAGTATACCAAAAATAACCTAATCATTTAATGTTTGTCCAACTTGTGCCGTTTTGTGATATAGCAATGCAGTATCAACTTGAAGGAACAATTACGTATAAATGCAGTAAAATATCAGCTGTTTGACATTGCTATTTACGCGAAGAAGCGAGTTACATCTGGAAATAACCACTGTAAACTGGACTCTGTCGAATGAAACTACGTGTATACTAGTTGAGTATGCGTGATAAATTTACAGGTAAGTATCAAATGTGCATACTTATTTACTTTATGGAACCAACCAACTTTCTTTAATTTATAGACCCAACCATTAGTTTATAAATTCATCATAAGTATGGTAGTTTTGAATTAACTCGTAAATTGACCCAAGAGAAAAACAGGCTTCAAGTTTGAAAATGTACGTAAATTAGCTGACATTTTTATTGATGAACTAATAAATTATTCGTTTGGGATTAATATACGTTGATATTAAATGTTCTTGATAAAGTAATAAATAAACATGCTTACGGAATCTGAGGGATATAACCGAATATGATATTAAACTCAGAACTAATTATAATAACAAATGTATGTATGAAAACTTTGGACATTACGACAAAGTAACCAAACCTATATCCTTAGGTCTCAATAGAAGGAAGGATTTAGGTCAAATTCAGAAAGTAAAAAGGCAAATATTCGGCTCAATCAATACTGAACCACAAACAGTATAGTAATAAGGATATAGAGAACCCACGCGTCAATAATAATATCAATAAATTATTATATTGGATAATACAGCCCTACAATATGCTTAATAACCTAAGTACAAGTCATGCTTGCGTATTATAAAATATAGTTGAAAAGAATTCTTTAATATAAAAACTACTACATTGCTTGAAATAAGAAATTTTGCATCGCTTATTAAAATTTATTTGCACTAGGGGTACTTACCTAGGCAGATGTACACTTTTTAAAATATAAAACTTAACAAAAACACATTTTACAAATAAAAATACTTATAGGCCATTTTCTAAACCATTAAAAGACACATTCAGCAAACGACGCAAAAACCGGAACCATTTGTCACAAGAATTTGTACATTTGAATGGAATGACAGGTATATTTTAGTCACAAAGACAGCAAGTCCATTAGTTACACTAAAACAGAAAGACAAGTTTGGCATCGAACGCACAGAACCCGTACAGTCCATTCACACTTCCGTTACTCGTACACTATGTTCTGACACAAGCGACTGACAAAGTACATCGTTACACACCTGAAATCTAGAGTAGTTCGCCGACTTGTGCATGAGAACTGACGACTGCTCTATTTTATTTTTAGTGACAAGCGACTTCGACAGTTTTAGGCTTAAAGTGAGGCCGATTGTGCGCCAATTTGCCCACGGATTCCCGCGGATATGACCGGAAATAGAACGTGACAGCTGCCAAGGCCGGATGCAGTGGTGCCAATACACAGACCTTTGCTGGTATAAATGCTCGCTCCGAGCTGATACAGAACGTTGATGAATCAGAACACTCAGGCCCGTTGAAAAATATTGTTTACGCTACAGTTGATAAAGAAAGATTTTTAGTTCGTTAGGTTTAGCATGGCCGGTGAGATGGGCTATAGGGCCATAAGCGGCCAGCAGGAAATCTCAAGGCCACCGGCCATGCTATACCTAACGAACTGTATTGATTGAAATATATGTGAAGAGACTTGTTTGGAATCGAAATTTCAAAGAAAATAGAGCTATTTATTTGAACGTCGTAGAACATAACGGTAAGCAGCTTTTACTTCCATACTGAGTCACATGGTGAATCTGTATACATATAAATATTTTAATACGTTCTAGGTGCGTTTTAGGTTATTTTTCAAACAAAGTAATTACTAGGTGATCAAAACTTCATCAGGTGATTTATCAGTTAAATTAAACAAAACATTATCGCTTGGTTTTCCAATTGTTTGTCTGTCCGTGTTTTTCACTAAATAATTTATATCTCCAAGTTAGATTAAGTTATAAACTTAAAACCTTGCACACTTAATAATGTAGTTAAAACCAATACTAAAAAAATATTATCACTTCCGGTTCTGGTTTTAAACTGGCAGTCATACTAAGTTTTCTACATAATAGTTAGAAATTCTTAAACCTTATAGTAAAAATAAAAGTATAACATAACTTGGCAAATGTTTTTAAAAAGAATTTAAGACCCAGTTTGTTGTGCTGAAATAAATTGTAACTTAAATTCTCAGTTACAATTTTCCAGTTTTCCTGAGCGCACTTTTTGTTTACATACTCGTATGCTTCTTAAATGAAAGAATTAATCAAAATTCTTAAATTTACATTCATAGTTAGAAATGGGCCGAAGGAAAACAATTGTACCCACAGTATTTTTTAAGTTATATGGTTTCGTAAACTAACAAACTCTAACATCAAAATAGTGTTGTCAGTTCCATTATTCTTGAGTTTGCTGACTGGAGAAATGCATGCTGGGCAAAACGCCAGTAAGACATAAATTACAATAACGTTGTTGATTCTGATTCAACTTTCTAAATTTATACATTTCGAAAAGAAAATTGAATACATTAAAAAGGGTTGTTCTTGTTAATTTGTTGTAAGGTTACTCGTTTTTAGTTCTATAAATCAGAACATTTTAATTAAATAAATAATAAGAATTCTGTTATTGAAAATTAGATAGCCTAATTGAATAGATAGCTATTGACTAAATTAAATCAATATCATCCCTGTGGTGAACATACCATCACCTCATTAAATCACCTCATATCTGCATTAGCAGTTTCCATAACATTATTTTTATTAAAATTCAAATCGTCAACAGAAAGTTTAACGTCCACTATGTTTTATCATATGAAAAATATAAAAATCTTTGTGGTTATTCAATTAAAAGTAGTAATAGTGTATATACTTTTGACCAGTTACACAACATTATTCTACCCACTTGAGTTTCATCAATTATACAGGGTGTTTTTTTTTAACGCAACGCAACTTTCAAACTATAGTTAGTCATTCTTTACGAGCGCTATAAGGTCGTAAATTGTATCATTGGTTTGTTCACTTTAATACCTATCAGATGGTATGTGCTGTTGCAGTAACAGAGTGGTTTTAATTTTTTAATTTGATGTTATTGTAAAATAAATGCAATCATGGTTTTTAGCAAAGATCAAAGAGTGCTTATTATTGAAGAAAACTTTAGAAGAAGAAAACTTTTTTTGTCAAGAGGAATTTGGGGTGAGGTTTACAGGTGTTAATATTCCAAAAGAATCTAAACTTCACAGGTTTGTTAAAAGGTTTGACAGAATAGGTTCCGTAGGGAACGGAAAACATAACAGAAGGCGGACTGTACTGAATGAAGAAGTGACGAGCAATGTTAGGGTTAAACTAAAAATTCTCCTAAATAAATCTTTCAGAGTTTTGAAACAACAAAAGCAGATAGCCTACCAACGCCTGAATACTTGATGTTAAACGCATCTTGTCAAAAATTGTATCTTGGTCCTCAAGTGTTCTTCAACAATAAGCACTCTTTAATCTTTGCCAAACCCCATGATTGCGTTTATTTTACACTAACATCAAATTAGCAAATCAAAGCCACTATATTACTGCAAAATACATACCATCTGATAGGTATTGAAGTCAACAAACCAGTGATATAGTTTACGACCTTATAGCGCTCGTAAAAAGACTTACTAAAGTTTGAAAGTTGGGTTGCGTTTAAAAAAAACACCCTGTATTAACTACATCTGTTCGTGGCTTTACTGAACACAAAAGTTCAGCAATACAGACCGAATGAATTGGCATTTACTTGTCAAGGTAGTGTTTGTGCCTCGAGTTGGCAGTTTGTAAACGTCTAAACTATTTGTAAACTGTCTCTTGTAACTTGGTTTGCTCTTGTTTTCCCTCTCTCTGTCTGCAGTTAAGTACCACAATCACCATTCATCTCATAGTCTTTCAGTCAGAACTCCTTGCTAAAAAGAGAGAAAACAACTAATTCAGTATAACGTGAAACCATTTTAATTTATTTGAAACCAGCAGAGTTTATTTGTAAAGCCTGTTTAAATGTTTACTATGCTAAGAATAATGTATAATGTGTAAACGAGGACTGAAATCATCGCTTGTAAGTTCAATGCATCTGTTTCACAATATTGACAGTATCGATATTTTCTTGTCTCTCTGTACGATTTTAACTATACCGGATGTCCTGTAACTATTCAGCCTAATCTTAACATTTGAACGACCGAGAGTTGTAGAACGCTCGATGGTAAGTGCACGTGGAACACGTATGGTCCATAAAGTATCTTTAGACATGATTTGAGGTTTTATTCCAAAAACAATGGATGTTAGGGGCGAATCAAAATTTAAATTCTAACTTCATTTTGCAGCATATTATTGTAACGGAAATAAAAATACGATAAAGCAAGAAAGTATAACATAACACCAGTTATATGTGGACAATTAGTATTTTATACAATACGACCAGTACCCAATAGATAATATACTCAGCTAATTTAAGATTATTTTTGAAACCAGTGACAGTTTTCTAGACACAAATACTACCATGTGCAAATCAAACAGACATTTAAAACATAAACGTAAAACGTACTTTGAACTCGTGTACAAAACCTACACCCGTTAGTGGCCAATACTGATCACCGCAGTTTCAGTTTGCTAAATTAATGAAATGTCTTTCATCAGATTTGTTCATTATAATGGCTTCTTAAAAACTTTCCCAAACACAGTTCCTCACTAAGTTGTGTGCAAAACCCATTAACTAAAGACCATGCCGTCCCCAGCTAAGCACTAAAGCGCCGCTGGCATGGGCGAATCGAATTTCCTTACCATCATAGGAGTTACGAGGCTGTGAGCTACTTTCACAGCCTTGCTTCGGCCTTCGGCATCAGACTTACGTGGCCTTGTACTGCAGATTATACTACATATCATGAAGGGAAAGCATATTTCAAATGGCATTAACATTACACTACTTATAACGATTAGCGCGAAAAGTTACCGTTTTGGCCACCATTGTGAAACGACTTTGTGGATTTTTACAATTTTAGTACATTTATAGACACCATTACATTACATCTTTATTCTAATCACTGTTTTGTAATTACCCCACCCCTCCAAGGGTACCTCTAGTAGTCCGATTTTGCTGGCTAACGAATTTGACCGAGCAAAAAAGGGACATTTGTACCAATTTTCATGAAAATTGTAAAAAATGCGACCTGAAGAGAGCACACACATATATAAATATACAGCCTGTTCCAAATTGTATGCTCACTAGGGGGATCTCGCAAACTGGACAATTTTCACTTCACATGCGGTAAAAATGAAAAAGGCCGAAGCGAGGCTGTGAGCGTAGCGAATATACAATTAGCTCGACTGAAACAAGACAAATGCCGTTTTGCAGGAGCAGGACTAAAACGAAGTTCTTGATACAAAACAAATAATTTATTTTAGCTAAACAAGGAGTGCGCGAAAAGGTTTTGAACGGCTTTTTCAAATGAGCTTACATTATTGAATCTTTTCATTTTTTACCGTATGTGAAACGTTCTTAGTTTGCGAGATCCCCCACTGTGAGCATACAATTTGCAACAGGATGTATACGTGGAAGCTTATTAAGTGTTGAAAACTGCTCAAAACGTGTTCTGGGGCCAGGATCGGTGCACAGTTCATGGTCTGGGTCTGGGTCTTCTTACCTTGCTGACGCCATGAATATCCAAACAATGTTTTATCCACATGTTTCCAAAACAATTCTCATGAAATGTTTCTTGAAAGAATCAGACAGCTGATTGATCCATCTTCAATCCGTGACCAGTCAGAAGCCGACCAGCACAACAACCGTGACGATGGCTACAGCGCACCACCTACGCAGCCACAGGATCCCATATACCAGCGGCGCCAGCTAACATCAGAACCGTGTGACTCTTCACCAAGACTGTCGACTTCTCCATTCAAGACTTGTCTCAGTTTAAATTTTTTTACAAACACCAATCCAACCTCTCGGAACACCGTAAATAGTTCTCGTGACGAATCAATAAAATAACACATTTAAAATATTACATCAGAATGCACAAACCGCCTCTAACAAATTAGATGAACTTCCTCTGTAATGTTTATGTTAAATATCCGAACACGGGTTCTCAGCTGAGTCTATCAGTTTTTAAATTGAAGGGTTCAATTGGCATCATTTTTCAGTCGGGATCTTTATAAAGGAGGGGTTGAGTATTATTTGTGCAGCCACAGTTAACATTTAAGACGCTAAGTTTAAATTTAAGCTGCGATCTTGATTTTGAGGCAGAGGGTATTGAGGTTGTCACGGTTGCCGGGAAGCTTGCTGTAATTTGTCTTTACAGGTCGCCTAACGGCCAAGTGATGTCTTCTTCGATAAATTTGAGACTCTCCTTTTCCTTCTTGTGGGCAGATTTAACAGTTTGTAATCATGGGCGATTTTAACATTAACGTACTCAAACCTAACGATATTTTAACAATGAGATTTCGAGATATGCGTCATTTGGTCTAAAATGGTCTATTGACTCTCCTACTCGAGTTACTGCGACGTCGAGTACTGCGATTGATAATGTAATTACAAGCATCGCAAACCACCACGTATCCGTCTTAAAAACTACATTGTCAGACCATTACGCCCAAGAAATTATCATTTTAGACTCACTGCAAAAAGAACACACAAGTAGTAATGTTAAAATAAAAAGGGCTATTAGGCCTGAAAACATGCAAAACCTAACTAGACAGCTTAAAGCAGAAAATTGGTTATTTCTAAATAAATTTCCATCGCTGAACGATAAATTTAATCAATTTCAGAACAGATTAAACTTTTATTTAAACTCTTGTTGCCCTCTGAGGGTTTGTAAGGTAAAGAAAAAACAAGTAAAAATGACTTGGGTTACACAGGGAATCCTTGTATCGCGGAATAAGTTAAAATTTTATTCTGAAATATTCAAATCCACTCAAAACGAACAATTTCAGACCTTTTATCGCAAATATAAACAGACATACAGAAAAGTTATAAAAGCTTCGAGAGCTTACGATATTAATAAACGACTTGAAAACTCCAAAAACATTTCTAAAACTACGTGGAACATAATTAACGAAACAAAAAGTAGCCCAACAGTTAAAAAAATCGAGCTAGCTGTCGGAGGCGAGTTATTAAAAGACCCTAAGCAAGTCGCATCAGCGTTCAATAGTTTTTTCACGTCCGTTTCTACGCCGGATGACGGATTAACCCAAAAAAATATTCGAGTTAACGCAATTAATCCTTTAACCTCTTTGGTTCTCTTTCCAACGGACCATCACGAGATTGAGGACATTTTCCAAAAATGTCCCTCTAAACTCAGAAGATATTAATGGTTCTTCAATATGGTTACTAAAAAATTGTGCGAATCACCTTATCAAGCCGTTAACAGATATAATTAACTTGTCGTTTTCCTCAGGCGAGTTCCCGAGTGAACTGAAGTTAAGTCGGGTCGTCCCAATATTCAAAAGGAAGATCCGACGCAAGCTAATAACTACCGCCCGATTTCGATACTTCCGGCACTGAGTAAAGTGACTCTTTCTTAAAGACTTTTAGCGTTTCTGGATAAACATAAATTTTATCAAGCAATCAATTTGGTTTTCAATCAGGTAAATCAACCATTGATGCAGTTATACAATTAGTAGATTTGATCGTTAACAGTATCGAACAACGTGAACAAACGCTTAGCGTATTTTGGATCTATCAAAGCGTTTGACTGTGTCAATCACCAAATTCTATTAGACAAGATAGAGCATTATGGCATTCGTGGCATCTCAAATAAGGGTTAAGGTCCTTCTTGAGTGGTAGGGTCAAATGGTCCAAGTTGAAAATTCACTTTCAGAAAGAATCGACGTCCAGCTAGGAGTTCCACAAGGATCGATTCTCGGTCCTATTTTGTTCCTCCTCTACGTGAATGACGCAGAATTGTCGGTGACGAACGGAAAATTAATTCAATTCGCGGACGACACAACTGTATGCTGTACAGGAAAACTATAGAAGAATTGGAAATTCAAACATACCTTAACCTAAACGCTTGCGTTCAAAGTTTTCCGATCTTAAGCTCAAAACAAATAACTCAAAAACAAATTATATACAATTTAACCTTAGGCCGCAACCGCTAGATAGCGTTAGACCAACGGTGATGTTAGGGGAATCTGTTCTCGAGGAAACAGATTGTACCAAATTTCTTGGTATCTACATAGATCAACGACTGTCTTGGGAGTCTCATGTAAATAAGTTGTGTTCCAGAATCGCTTCAAATTTATTTGCTCTTAACAGGCTTTCTAAATTTTGCTCTGCCGAAGTCCGTCTCACCGCATATTATGGACTTATTCAATCACACCTTAATTACGGGATATGTTTATGGGGGGCTTGTTCTAAATATTTACATAACAGGGTTTTTATACTTCAAAAAAAAGCAATTAGGAAAATAGCAAATCTAAAGTCTAGAGACTCCTGCAGAGGCGCTTTGTAGACCTGGGATACCCACTCTCCCTTGTCTGTACATACTTGAGACTGTCATGTACTGTCTCAATAAGTGCAGACCTACTCAGGCATGGATCTCCACGGTTATGAGACGAGAGCGAGGGGTTCCTTTAGAATGGCCCAACGAACTACCGCAGCTGAACGCTTGCCTTCCTACGCTGGAGTTAAATTCTTAAATAAAATACCAGATACATTCAAAAACACAGCAGCAAATTTATCAATTTTAAGGCCCGATTAAAGCGATACCTAATTATGCGCTTTTTACTCGCTAGATGAGTTTATGGACCATCAGTGGGTCAACTAATTAATTCAATGTGCTTCCGAGAGGTAGTGTGAATGTGTATTGGATATGGATGTGTATTGTAAGTATGAATGCGATTTGGGTTGAGTGGGAATAAACTAGTTTAAATTGTTAAAATGTTTTAAATTGTTAAATTGTTTAATGAGTGTTATACAGTAAATATTATACATTAAAAAAAATATATATATAAAATATATCATGTATGTTACAATAAGATATTGACGTTTGTATGCAACTTTGTAATGTTGTCTCACAATAAAGAAATATTCTAATTCGCTAGAGATGTACAAGAGCAGCCAACGGGAAAGCTGTTCATTTGTTTGTGGGAAACAGAGGACAGGACACTAACTTCTACATCAAGCGTCTGTTTTCTGGAGTCACGCGATGTCCCATTTCTTCCCCTTCCCCAACACTGTCGATTAGATATTTTCTCCTTTTAACTGTTCTTCCGCAGTGTTTAAAATGAACCCGAAAAATGTCACATCTTGGGATATGATCTCTCCACCAAGTCCTTGACTTAAAAATGCTTTAAGCAAATTATATGTCTCGTCTCTCTGGGTGTCTTCATCTTTTTACCCATACGCAAGCATTAGTCATACGTCTTCAATCACATTTTCCTTACTTTATACTTTTCTCAACACTGCAATTGTCATATACCTAAACTTTTATAATTTGGTCTAAGAAAATCTCTTAGAAAGTCTGCAGAAAATCCCAATTTAAATTAAGATTCCTAAAATCGTGGACAGATGCAACAAAATCGCTGTTTGTTTTGAAAATGGAAAAATACTAGTTTCGAGTGGTAATTAGACACTTTTATTTGATAGGTTTAAAACCAAAATAGGTAAAACTGACTTGGATGCAGTTCATGGTGCGAACTTTCCTGCCCTAAGAACAAGTTTAGTTCGCATAAATAAATGTATTGCCACATATTGCTCAGCCTACTATTGGCTGGGTATTATTCCAGGGTTCCGGTATATACGGGCAGGACCTCTATAAACAAACACCGCACCACCAGATAATACACGTAGCAAAGTACGAGGGACAACCCCTACAATAATTGAAAAGTTCAAGATTTAGCTCTGAATCGAAATTCGAGAGTCGGTTGGATCTAATGGCATACGCAAGGCACTGTGTTTTCAATTTTATATGACAATCTCGGTGTGAAAATATTTCGGCAAGATGGGTGCCGCGTTTACTGACAAAGGAAAACAATAATTCGCATCCGTGTCAATAGTTATTAAAACTTTTGGATCTTTATCTTTAGTCTTTACGATTTTTATCTATTATCTTTTACTTTTATCTTTTCTTTACGAATTTGTTGTTGACGATGGGAGATTTTCAAAGTTTAAACTATTATTGCGAACATTTTCCGTCGTTAGTGCGAAAGATGATACATATGTTTTCTCTTTGTAACCCGGTTTTTTGACTTATACTTTTTTCGTCTTCTCGTATAGGAGCGCTACCACGTATGAATAGTTCTGTCATGCTATGTAGTGTTATAAGCCACATAAGTATTAACACTTTAAATATTTAAAAAAAACTTGTTTTATAACACGTTTAAAATTTTATTCAACAGAAATTTACCTCTTTTGTAAAATTTTTAAGATACATATTACTGGACGCATGCTACATTATTACTTAAAGTCTTACAAGCTTGAACGGACTATTTAAAAAATTGTAAATATTTTGCCAATATTTTAAAGCTGAAAATAAAGTATTTCGGTCCAGTGCTGTGGTGTACAACATCTACATTGCTCAGAAGGCAGGTAGATGTCGCTATACGGTAACGTCAGGATCGCGTGCACTTCCTTCCGTATCCACAATCCTACAACTTACTTTGAAACTTTACTTTGAAAGCTTCGAAGCTAAAAAAAATCTACTTTATTAGCGAATGTTCTAAAGGATAAAGATATAATTCATGCCGTCAACATGGTAAGACCAAGAACCATGGCCAAGGAACTTGAACTGAACACCTATCCTGACCTCCACAACACGTGTAGAGCATTCTTTCGATGTTTTTCATCCAGAAATAAGCGGACTCCCCACTGCACTATCTGGCCACCTTTTGTTTAAATTTATTTCTTTTCTTACTTTTTGTGAATTAAAGAAATAATAAAAGATTATTTTTAAAGAAAAATATGTATAGGGAGAGAATGGAATAATAGACAATAATTTAATTTCCAAAGTTATAAATATTCAAATTTTGTTGCATTATAACCGTCTTTTTAATCAGTAGATAACTCAGCACGACTATGTTGGAGCTTGCAAATTTTAAAATTCTCTGATTGGTCGAACAAGTACATCTGCAGTCATACTTCTTGACCAATCAGAACGCTGCTTTTTCGCACATATACAATCCATCTCTAAGACCGGCCGTCCATTTCTTGTTCTTCGGTGATCTGTTACCCCACTTGGGTAAGTAGTAATTTTACTTAACTATTTCCTTCCTAAGTTTTATGCTCTTGTATTATTAGTTTTATTCTCTTTCTATAGCTTTGGACCTTCAGGTGATGGATTACTTTATCTAATTTCAAAATGTTTTATTTTTAGGGCTCAAAATGACCATTAGAAGTAAACATTAAAATCAATGTTCAACAATACAGTATGAAGACTTTCATTTAAAAAGGCATCACACATCCTAAATAGAAAACAAACATATTTTCAACATTTTATGTACACCTTAAACAATAAATTATAAGTTTTAATTCAGTTCATGGGTGTAAAACAAAACATGCTTTTCCCATAACATCGTAACTTTAAGTAATTAGAGGTACTAATTTCAGATTTGCAATAAATTGCCAGCTGTTAAAGTTAAATTTTAAAATTCTACACATCAAATTATTTTTATGATCTATAAGAAATCGTATCTTTCAAAAACGTATGCAATTAAGAAAGGTCCTTGACATTCATTCCTAAGCTTCACTGGTCCGACAAGCGCGCTTGAAATGTGGCTGAGTTTAAAGGCCTCTTAATTAAAACGTTGAGTGACTAGTGGTGGGTAATGTCTATGTTGACAATGATATGAATGGCGATTAATGATTATACTGTTTACTTAGTTCACCAATAATACAGGGTTATTACAAATGATGTTCACGATTTCAAGTGTATATAAAATTTAATTTTATATGTTATAAAAAAACAGAATGGTTACATTTTAAGAAAAACTCATAACTACACATTTTTGCCACGAATACCCTTTGTGCTACAACATATGTCAATCCTATAATCAAGCTCTTGCCATGCTTTGATAAGAGTGTCTTGATCCATTATTTCGATGGAATTAGTAATCCGTTGCTGGATCTCGGGTTCGCTAATGGTAATGGTGGTTTGTACACCTTATCTTTGGTGTATCCCCACAAGAAAAAATAAAAGGAGTGTCATCCGAAGATATTGGAGGCCAATTCAGGAGTACGTCATCATTCGGACCTCCGCGCCCGATCCATGTCCCAAGCACAAATGATGAGCATTAGTAAACTTTTTTGGACAAATACGGCCATTTGTTTTAAAATTTAATGATTAATTGCGATTAGATTGGTAACTAGGAGGATATTCATTAAACATGGTTCTAAAAATTGGTTGTGCACTAACAACAAATTGGCTAATGTGATAATCCATCAAGCACTACTGCTTCAAATTCAACCTTTACACAACACGTACTACAATTGTCTTAGGAAATAGCAGATACGCACCCAAACCAGTACAAATGAAAAACTTGATGCGTTTTTCTTTCCAATAATATCAATTAAAATGGTCTAAAAGCAAATTTACTCAGTAATATTTATAATCAGAATCAGGAACATCATTTGTAATAACCCTGTACCTTAGTACGTTATCTACAATATTCTCATGTACGTAAGGTAAGGTGATTGTTTAAGTTATGTGTACGCTGTTTTAATCTTTACTGAAAGAAAGGATATAATCGGTTTTGAAGCAGTAAGGTGGGAATGAGATCCTGCAATATCATAACTGGAAGCAATACGGCGCAGAGAATGGCTCAGAACACCTTGCAACTGAACAGCTTCGGTGCTGATTGTAAAACAGTGCGGGTCCAATGTAATCTTTCCCAAACTGTATTTGTGAGTTTTCCTTATATTAACTACTTAAAAGGTTATTTTTATATAATTCTTTCTTAGTTGAACGTATAACTTAAAAACGGTAAAATTATTCCATAGACGTGATTTGAGACCGGTTGTTCATGGTAATTTTCATGGTTAAGAAATCTCTAAACTATTAGAGCTTTAGATGTTGTAGAATACGGATGACGAAATCGCGTTTATTAATTGTACTGACCTCTGATGTAAGAATTTTAACGGCTTCGTTTAGAAGATTGCAAACCAGTCCAAACTATGTGTAGAAGCTGCGACTCAGCAATAGAATACAATTCGTCCTTCTCAAACAGGAGTTCATTTAGTCAACCGGTTGCCAAATTTTAACAAAAGACTCCAACGCTGGAGTCGTTTAAAACTCGTCTCGTCTGAAAAAGCTTTGGTCGCAGACCTTTTTACAATAAAGATGAGTTCGCGGGCAAATTACTGAAATAATAATAATAATAATTCGAATGAATGGAAGCAAACTAATAAACAACAAGTCTGTTGACAACAGGTCTGATCAGAACTTCGATGTCAATCAATCGAATCAAAATTTTTTATTTGTAAATTGACAATCATATATAAATTGTATTACAAACGTCATCAATAATAAAACATAAGCAGAAGCTTATAACAATTTGGTTATACTAACTTATTCTAACATAGGCTTATTTAAGAAAAACAACAAAACCGTTCTTTTAGTTACATTGCGAAGAACTCATTTACAGAGTAACAGGCTTTTTCCAATAAAAACTTACTTAGTAACATTTTGAATTTATTTAAAGAATCTGCTTCTTGAATTAGCATAGGTAATTTGTTATATAATTTAGGAAGACACAATGATGAAGACAATGTGGTTGATTAATTTACTCGTATAGCATGCGGATGTTTCTAGAATAATCTAGGTATTGATTTATCTTAAGCGTAACGCCAGAAACTCATGTTTTAGGACTTTGGTTGTCTACTAATTTGTTTCTAGATAAGATATAAACGGATATGGTGAGGTAGCTTAAGTACCTTAGTCGTTACTTTTTATGCTGATGACTAGTGATAAGACCATTTTTTGACGCGCAATGTCAACGTTTCAAAAAAACTGATAAATTCTGTGTAGAGAAGCTTGAATTGCTTATAAAAAGCGTTAAAAACTACAATTACACTTAAATCCAATTTTTCTTAAGTATTTTAGAAGCATTTGTGTGGAGTTCAAGGTGAAGGTTAGAAGTTTGAAAACAGTCACGTAGTTTAACGAGTCAAGTTTGGTGAACAATGTATTTTTGTCTCCACCGAATTTATTGTTGTTGTTAAGCAAAATGTCACACCTTCTTCTGTTTTCTTTGCAAGTTATTCTGTTTAAAGAAGAACTTGCCTTCCCTAAAATAATAATGATACAATCAATATCGTAAAATAATCATGTGGCTTTTATAGATGCAAACATATCATCGCATACAAGCATTAAAGTTCAATTCAAAAATAGTTTTATTAACAATTCTTCTTTAGAGTCTTCTACAGTTATTTCATTTTAATGTTTTATTGGCACTGTAATATAAATTTAATATAAAATGATCCGACCAACAAATAACCTCGAGCTCGCAGTATCCGAAATTCAAGTACAGTACAATGTTGGACAACATTAATGTTGCGTGTACGACCTTATGCAATTAGATACTTAGCGTAAAATGTATATGATACGGAAACCATTTTGGGGTTTTTAAATTCAAGGTATGTCTTGCTTTTCAGTCATTTCGTATTGGCACAAGGACAAATTAACTTTCAAGTAAATTGGCCCGCCATGTGTAGTTTTTAAGACAGAGTCCGCTAAGAAATTTCAACAGAAACGTAAAACTAAAAAGTAAAGTAAGTAAAAATTGATGTGGTGTTGGTATGGATTTAGCTGTGTGCGCCGGGTAATGAAGGGACATTAGAGTTGTTTATGATGCTGGAGCTAGGCCAGCAAACTTGACTCCCTGAGGTACCTTGGTCCTGCAGGATCTCACACCTCTGGTCGATACAACACTATCAGCTATCTGATCCTTGCAACTTTTGTTGCTAATCAAGTAAGAAATGAAAGGTTTTTTAGCAAATTAATGTTAAAACTGTGCTTTTAAACATGTTAAATTGCTTTATCTGTTTTCTTACTCACGAGTTTAGAACTCTTATTAGACTTTTGAGTATTTCATAGTTATTAAGTTAAAATAATTGTAACTAACTACACGATGTATTGTTGTCAAGTAGAACCAGGCCGACGCGTAGCTAAGCGCTAAAGCGCCGCTGGCATTAGTCAATCAAATTTCCTTTTCAATGTTTTACTCTAATTCTCTACGCTCACAGCCTTGCTTCGACCTTCGGTCTCAGATTTATATGTTTTCGGCCTCAGCTTGGCCTCCTGTATGATTACTACAGAGCAATTGTAATTGTAGCATTAGTATCAGCTACCAACTGGACCGATTATTCAACTGGATCCTTTATTTTTGCCAACTGGATAAGAAGGAATTCAAAAAGTAATTATCCCCACCGAACCATGTCAGTTTTGAATTTGTATATATGTTCAATGCCGGCTCCACTTTTCATTGATTTCTTTATTTTGTTTAGCTCGTTTTAATAACCATCCTGTATTACTTTTATTTTCTTGTTCAGTGCCTCTTCGTTTTGTACAGTTTAACCTACATCTTGTAGGTTCTTCATTAACGCCAAGGAACGCTCTTAAATATCTCGCCTCAAGTATTTGGGAGATATTAGATTGTTAATAAATGTATAAAAAAAAGGTTACCACAACTCTTCCAGACCAACTCTCGTCACTCATTTTTACAGCTTTTACATAGAAGCGTATTACGCCCTAGATGACGCTTTCATTGTGATCTCAATCTGGTTTGTCAGTGTGTGACCTTTTACTGTTGATTATGGACACTGTTGTTTTATTGTTGAGTGAATTTGGACACCTTGCCAAAAACTTCTTCCTAAGTGATGTGTGTGGCAGTACAATGCATGAAATGTGTATAAACTACCTGAGCTCTGAGGGCTAGCTTGGGTGCTGCCGCCAGCTCGAGCTCCATGGCCTGACACAGGCTACACTCCTGGAAGGCGTACTCTGGCGCGTAGTCATCCCTAGGCAGTATCCGCGCATACTGGAGCAGAGAGTGAGAGAATTCCATGGCTGCTCGTGTGACATCAGTCACCTGAAAACAAATATATATACTTAGTGGGATCTGTAAATCTTAGTAAAGTAATGTGTGTTTATGTTGTTTTAAAGTTATATCGTGCGTTTTGCTCTGACTGGCTTTTTGCCTATACCCTATCCTTGGGTAAAGTGAAAGAAGAAAGGTTTCAAGACTCAGCTGCTTGCTCCTTAGCTACCCCGGAGGGAAATTGTCTTCCCCCCTAGAAAACCTAGCAAATGAGTTCTTGACTTGCGTGGGGAATCATAGACCATATACTGTGCTGGTCTCATGGAGAAAGCGGGGAATTCACCCTGTTCCAAAAGTGTTTGCCGACAAGCAGCGATAAGTTTACAAATGTCTTTACTACAAGTTGGAAAAATGTTCCATAACCACGTTACAGAACATTATTATGTATGCCCAGCAAAGCAACAGCAGGTTCTCACGGCGGATTCGTGGTTAGACTCTGCAACTAAAAGAACTACAATTCCCATTGGGTTAGTTCGAACACTCCATTGCAATCGAATTTAATATAGTATTGTAAACCTTTTTTAAATCTAAATGACTACTCTAATAGTCTCAGATAGTCTCAGTGATCATCTAATGATACCCCCACCAACTTCACCATCGTTTAGACATATCAGACCATCACCTGCGTGGTTCGGAAGTCACGTTAAGCCGTTTGTCCTTGTATTTCCATTGGTCATTGGGCTATTAATTAATGACCCATTCTAAGGAAGAGTCGGCCTTAGTTTGTAACAAGACTACACCTCATAACTCATTACTACCACTCATCACACTCATCCTTCACCACATATTTGCCTTAAAATACCCTCATGAGAGTGGTCGGCATCTCAAATAGTGATTTAGTGATTAATACTTTAAAAGGGAGTCAAATCTAAATTTTAAGACCTAAACTATTTACGACATAATATTCAAATACATTACAAGCCTATTACAGTAGGAATATCGAAGTACTTATTTGTTGTACAACGCCTTTGAAGCGTTCGATACATTTTTTTCTAAAATGCCAAGGTATACGCATGTGCTTTGACCAAAGTTTTTAAAATCATCCATATCATACTTTGTACACACTTTTAAATATTTTAACTACGCTTTCATTTAGAAATTAACTGATGCTTTAAAACTGAAAAGGAGTTAAATAGACCTACAAAGTTAATACGATCACATAACAAACGGATTATAAACTTTATAGAACTAAACAATCTAGATAAAACATGTGATTGAAAGTATCCTCGACCTTGATATTGGAGTGCTGTGCAGTCCGACCTCGTTAAGTAGAGAAGTTATGAAGTATATGTTGATCTAGTTATGGTTGGCAGTGTATTGAAGTGATAGTAAATTATTCCCTAGCTTGACAGCAATAGATCGATATTGAATAATGTAGCACTGTGTGTACAACTTAGACATGCCGTTGTACACTCTAGTACAGGGTAACACACACACTAACAACTAAACATAGGGTTTACTTGTTAAATTTCAAAAATACCTAAAGGAACTACTTAGGGTTGACGTAGGAACTTGATACTAAAATAGTTATTTTTAAGATGGACTGAAAAAGCTGTTTTAGTTTCATCTTGTTTGTTTACCGTAACCTCTTTAAAGTCATACAATCAAAAAACGCCACCAGAGTAGCCATTAGGTTTACTTTACCGGTACTCGTTTGACATTTTTACCTCTCAGGTTGTGTTGCTAAGCAAAACCTTAAACACTGGACGGCCGAAAACCCCCGGTCCCTGCAAGAGAGGCCACTTCATGCGCAGAAAGTGACAGTGTGGTGCGCAATTTTGGCAAGTCGAATTTTTTACCTACATTTCTAGACGAAACAGGTAACACAGTTTCTGTTAACTTTCAGTGTTACGTTAAAATCATTTTCACAACACAACTGTACAATTTTTCAACGAGGTAGGGCTAAAATCCACTCCGCAAGAATCGCGATGATTAACTAAGCCTTGTATGAAGGCCTTGTTATAGATAAATAAATGCTTTGTTTTCGAGTAGTGTAATTTCTCCCAACTGGAATATCCCTTGGCCTCATCGTGTCACCAGATTCAACTGCTTGTGACTTATTTTCATGAAACATAAAACCAAAGTGTTTCAAACAGATTCACCTAGAAGCATCGAAGCCCTGAAACCACGGATTGTGCATATTGTGGGTGGTTTGTTATATTGGTTCTGTCAGAAATTGTGTTATAAATCTGGTGTTGTGTTCATTATAGTCCAATCCGGTAAATAATTTAGATTTGAATTTAGCAAATGCGCAAGTATCTAAAAATATTGGAATGATTTATTTGTATAATATATGAGCAATAATGTAAAAAATATATGTCATGGAAATAATAGACACATCTACGGATAAAAAACACATCCTCCAGTTTCTCTTTTTTGGGGAAGGATGAAAGGGTGCTGGCAGCATCTAAAATGTATATTCTGAGTAGGCTAATGTTAATACTTTATTGCTCTTAAAAAAGGTCTTGTATGATTATTTGGAATGAAGTTTGCAAAAAAACTCTTTTTTGTAATATAAATAATGTTTGAAAAATACTGTCTTGCACATTCTCCTCAAAATACATTTCCATAAGTATAAAGTAGGGGAAAGATTAGTCCATAGTAACTTGCCCAAAATGTTGAAATAACAGTGAAGAGCCAAATATTAAAGTAGGTACATTTTAAAGAATTTTTTGAAGAAAAAAGAATAATAAAAGGATTTCAGGAGTAATATTAGAGCTCGAAAGATAAAACAAAATGTATTCGCTAAAAATAGTGGAGATTTAAGAAAATATTATTAATATAAAAGGTGTGCCCATACTGAAACTCAAAAGGTCAAAGATCGAGATTTTTAAATGCAAAAACGGATCATACTGTACAAAGTTTTAAAAGAAAAGAATTTCAAAATTGTAACGGAAATTTGTTTTATATGTTTGCCCCGATAAACTGGAGCTATAAACGTGAATCGCGCGTAAGCTTTTACAGAGCACTTTGTAGTCAAATAAAAACTCGATTAAAAATGTGGCATTTACGTTTTTTTACCAAGAGTTTTAAAAGTTTTCGACAGTATGTCGTGCAACCATGTTTTAGAAAAATTCCTATCCTCAAAATCGATGTAGGCCTAAACATTGAAGTTGCTTTTATCACGAACAAGACAAAAATTAAAGAGAAAGATATAGCACGTTGCATATAACTGTAAGATGATTTTAACATTTTGAACTAAATATATAATATATTAAGAGAACACAAAAACAATATAATGTAACAATTTATTCACCTGAAAATTTATGGGAATAAATTGTTTCATTATTAGCCTTTTTGTGTGTTTTAAAAGTACTTGTACTTATTGGCAATAATCTTCGCTTCAAGAATTTATCGTATGTTAGTAGTTTTATTATAAGGTCGTTTAACCTGCTGGTACCCAAATTAGAGCCAACAGTTCTAATCAATTTGTTCTTCTTGGTAAAAAGCTCATAAAGTATAATATATGTAAAGGAACGTAGATCAAATCCAGCAATCGATGTTAGAAGAACTGAAACTGCAAAGAAAATGATCGCTGCTAAGGCGTGTTGTACGAGTAGAAGGGTCAGCTGTAAGAAACCTCGGGTATGAATACTTCAGCATCTCTACCCAAACCTGGAACAAGCTCAGCACTCAGCTACATCTGCTTCCTAACTCCTCTGTGTTCTTTCTGGTTACAGACACTAGCAGGCAGGCTTCATACTGCGACCTGATGACTATACGGATTTGGCAAGAGAAACAGAAAAAAACATACTGTACATGGTGTATAGGAAACAATACACCTCTGATTTATAACATATACCGGAGTTGCACCTTTCCGAAATATTTAAATTTACAATAGACCAGTGGAAGTGTATCGCAGTGGCTCATATCGGCATTGCTTGCCTCGTGCTGGCAGTGCTGATTGCTGACAGTGGACTCCAATACTTGTGCGTCAGCAGAGTTGACCTACGGGGTATAAACCGTCTGGGAGCAGGCTCATTCAAACTCCAGCGTCTCTTCATTATCCTGACTGAGACCTTCCCCGCCCAGGACCGACTTCAGGAGGGTGATTCAATAGGGACACATTCTAATAGGACACAGGTATACGGACACATTCCGATTTGGACACATTGATAAGGCAGCATAGCCACCTGTGGAAAGAAAAGTGTTTGAAAGTAAGTTTAAAAGGAAAGAGGTATTTAGTAAAGATAAAAGGTATTTTTACACTCGCTGCCACCATATATTACTAACGGATTGAAGTGGATCAATATCTTCGTTTTAGGGAGGCCTTTAAATATCCAAGATATTATCATCGAATCCTCAGGAACGGCTTGTCCACCTAAAATGTATTAAATAATGGGTTTAAAATTTAAAACTAGTTTCTTCTAAAAAATAAGTTAAATTAAAACATAATCGACGAGTAGACACTATCTCTACTACGAATCCTAAGCGTGTCTTTATTAGTGAACGTTCATTGTATTGGCTGCATTCACCCGACATATGCGATCAAGTGATTGGGGTGTTTTTTACTGATCGGATTGATCTGTTAGGAGAAACATACCATTCACCAAGAAACTTAGCGTGCCACTGAATGCTTTTAAAGGTTTCATTTGACAGATACAGGAACTGACAGCAAAGCATAGTTTATCATCTTCGTTGCTGCTGAGTTTGCTTATTAACATGGTTTACTTAATTGGGACGTTTATTTATTAACAGAAACGTAATAAATTGTGTTGTTACAATAACAAATAAAACAAGGTAAATAGTATAAACTAGTATATAAAATGAGGCGTCAAATTCTTTTCAGGTGTATCGTTATTTTGTATTTTATGACATTTCGAATAAGGTCTCACACAATAGGGTTTCTAAGACATTTGGACAACCCCCCCCATTTTGAGGCATGGGGAAACCCACGCTACAAGTATTTTGTTACCAGTACCAAAGCACGTTTAGAAATTTTCAGCCGTTCAAAAGTTAAGGTGGGACGGGTAATGTATATATTTTAGTTAAATGGTTTACTACCAACAACCTACAGTTATACAAGTTATAAATACACCTTTACCTAAGTTACCACTTAGTCACATAAGCAAAATTGATAGAGGAGACTGTGGGATCGAACCCGCACCAGCAGAGAGATAGAGTCTGGACTGCAGCATGATACCAACCCGCTATAGATCTCGGTCTGACAGATGATATCTAGTCTGTGGGGTATTTAGTTTATCCCTCTTGGGAAAAGGTACCACATTCCTCCCCACAGGCTGTTTGCGGGGAATATTTTATGAGGTATAATTTTGTATCTTGCGTATGTTGGCTGTGCTGCTCATCAATGTGTCCAACTTAAATGTGTCCGTATTCACTCCAGTCCCATTAGAATGTGTCCCATTGAACGCCACCCTTCAGGAGGACGTCAGCTTCGAGTTTTCATTGATCACTTCTCCTGTTATTTGTTCAGGAGCTCTTCACTACTGTAAAGTTAACCGAAAGTACTTTTGTATGACGATTATGTTAGGAACCTTTAATACCACCACTTTGAAGTTTTGATGTTACCACTTTACTTTGGGATGTTTATACTAGGCTACCTCCAATAAGATGGCGTTCGGTAAACATATTTAGTGAAATTAGTGTTAATAAAAAAAGGATATTCAGAACACATATTGACGTGAGTTTTGCCAGAAACTATGTCAAAACAACAACTACATTAAAACCATCGTGGTTTTATTAAATCAACGCTTCAACAGTTTAATGGTCAGGTACACTACTGCCAATGGTTGAGTTGACAAGATACACGCGCAAAAAATGAAATTGTTGGTTTTAGAGATTTCCTTTAAGGTGAGGGTCAAATTCACGAATCATGCCAACAACAACATTAAATAACTCTGTTCAATAATTGAAATAGGAGGGAGGGCAGGAATTTTTAACCACTGCACGGTATTCGTCGAGTAGAAGTTGAAAGTGAGCAGAAAGGAAACACCATATTACAACTAAAATTACATTATGGTAAGGAAATCCTGACCAGAACCTGTCCTGAAAATTACTTTCCGCGGAGCTTATCAGATAATTGCTTGTCTCAAAAGGAGTGAAATACTGCACGCAGCACCTTTCTAACAAGCATACTAAGTGTGCTTCTTTTGTTTGAATATAAACTAAATTCTTTCTTAGTCTTTATGGCCAACTTACTCACTCATAATCAGGTAACAGCCCAAACTACTAGGCCAACAGACTTTGAAAGGTTTCTGGTAGCCTATTAGCACCTAATAGGAAACGGTTTAGGAAAATATCAATTTTAGGGGTGGTTCTTAAAGTAATAAAAAAGGCAAAAATAGTCCGTGTATACCTTTACTATTTGACCACTATAATCTAAACAAATAATCAAATTTCTTAAAAATAAGAAAATATTTATTTTTTGAAGTTTACAAAATTATATCAGTTGTAACCATACTTTTGCAGTTGCAAAAGTATTTTAGTTGTTACGTAAAACTGGGAGCTTTTCGCCTCCATTTCACACAAAACCACAAACACAATAACTTGTCACTTTACACTCACCCTCCAACCTCTACCTCACTTTTGCTCCGTGCCCATCTGCCAGCATCAGTCTAAACCTGACAACTACAGATACGAGTACTACGCGCTGCATTATAAAACTCTTGGTTTAAGCTATTTATCTTGATTTAAACATTTATTTGCGTAGCAATACATACAGATGCATAGCAAAAGAAAAAGAATACAAGGACAACAACAAAGTTACATACTCATATAAATTCATACTTATAAAAAAACACACACAAAACTTTATCCGCAAGCAAAACTCCCCATGGACACTGGTACAGCATACCTCCACGTAGTATATAGAGTTCCTGAGAAACTCTAAACCGAGCACATTTTATTGATTTTTATTCTTAAGGTATACTAGGATACATGTAAAGCAAGCACTACAGTTATCAAACCCAAACATATTTTATTCGTGTTGAAACACGACTACACTGCTAGTTACCTTATAAAACCAATTATTATTAATTTTAATAATTGTTACAAATATTTTAAGAAAGGTAATTATTGTTATAGCCTAGGTTTTCTTATTCAATACAGCAATAAATAGACTATGAAACAACACTGTTAAATAGGACGCAGTTATGTCAAAAAATAATCCGGGGAAATAATGGCAAACC
Organism: Matsumurasca onukii; assembly: GCA_018831715.1. Classification (NCBI taxonomy): domain Eukaryota; kingdom Metazoa; phylum Arthropoda; class Insecta; order Hemiptera; family Cicadellidae; genus Matsumurasca; species Matsumurasca onukii. The sequence goes on along the minus strand of CM032059.1, from coordinate 33,906,605 downwards.
TATTTCAAAACGTGCAGTTGAAATATGTGCTTTTATGTGATAAGACGAGCTTATTTGTAAAAATGTGCATAAGGGTTGCGCTCCTTTTATACGAGGCAATTTCGTAAATACTTGACGATAGTGGTTGGAAGGCTTGGCCATCATCGTTCATCTGTGTTCATTCAATTGAGAAAGTTAACTGTCAATAGTATGATTGATAACACAACTAACTCGCTCAATCTTATCTGTCAGATGTGGCCTTCACCTTTCTGTCTTCACAACTATTGAAGTCTCGCCCAGCAACGTAACACATTACATTCACAACTTCGTGTCTTGTCAATCCCTATTTAGTTACTTTGAAATCAACCGAAAAAAATTACTCGTAATAATTTAAAACTACTGAAAGTGATATCTTGAAGTTTTACGGTTTATAGTTTTATAGTATTTTAATACTTCAGTTAAAGGAATTGACATGTTCCATAAATTTTTCAAGTCCATTCCAAAAAAGTGAGGCCGACGGCATCTGCCTTTGTTAGGCTGTGAGCGTAGCAAATTAAAGTTAAAATTAGCGAATGAAAATATCGAAATGCTAAGAAAATTTACTTCAAGCCTGGAACAGTAAACGTCCTTCTTTTAAGTGTGTTTGTGGTTTTGTTTAATTTTGGAAATTGGCTCATTTCTTCGTACTCAGATTTTAATATAATAGCCCAACCACTAGAACACTAGAAAATAATCAAACAATATTTAAGTTTAACATAGCATGAATAATTATCACTCACTCACGATTCCCTTTGCTATGAAACATTAAAACGGACGGTACATTAACTTCAAAGGGCAGAGTTGGAAAGGCGGGTCATATTTCACAACAATGGGCTCCTGAGTCTGGGGAACTGTGAGTCTGGCCTCGACAAGATTAACCTCTCCCTGACCTTGACCGAACTTTTCATCTGCGTCAGAGATTAACGATAAAAAAGTTAAAAGTTTAAAGTAGTTAAAAGTAAATATTTAATCAGGTAGACAGTTTTGAAATGTTTTGCAATGCTTGTTTGTTGTAAAGATTTCAAAATCAATCATTATGAAACATTTCTAAATTAGGTTGACGAGAACCTTTTTATTTGAATGTATGTAATTTACTTAAGGGTCATCAAATGCACGAGCAATGCCGGCAAGCTCATACTTTAAAACAAAGATCTCATAATTATATTGTTCATCTGTGGAAAGTGTAACAGCTGTTTCTTCAAACAATATAATTCAGATTGCTGAGTTAAAAACAATGTTTACTTAATTAACTACTTATAATATTAAAACATTTATTGACATTTATTTCTCATTATTATTTCCATTATGACAAAAATTATCGTTCATCCCTCGGCCCGAAAGTGTCTTTTTAACCCTCGGTCATTTAACGTCTTCGGCTGCACCTCGGATGTTAACTTGTCCTCGTGTCAAAAGTATCACTCTAGGACCTAGTGATGAACTATACTATTAATAAATATGTGAAAGAGAATACAAAACAGGGATACTTTCTTATTTATAATATTGTTAGACAAAACGTAGCACCCTTTATATTAATAAATACCTTGAAACATTGAATGAACTTAAAGGTTTTATTTGTTATTTATTTGTTTTGTTGCTTATACCAGTATTTAAATAACGTTAATATTAATTACTTTTAAAATTAATAAAACTAGTACCCATGGCAAGGTTTTGCAAACTTAACTTTGTGACTTTTGTTGTATTAGCTTAAATAATTTATTTTTCACTTACAATTTTTTAAACTGTTTTGCCGTTGCAGATTTTTGGACTCTTGTTAAAGATGAATGAATAAGACTATAAGTTATAAAACCTACACTAAAACTAAAGCTTATCAATTTTAACAAAAATGTTAACATGATGCATGGCTTCAGCTGATATTGAAATTAACAATAATCCACACATTTACATTTTAAACCCATAACATTTTTGTACTACGAAAAATAAAGGACTTTTAACCAAATAGAAACTTTCTTTCCTTGTAAATATCAATTTTTTTGTATTCTTCCAAAAATGTGTGTAGGTTTTATGCATTTCTACAAAGCAATGTAGAAACCCGCTAGTACATAGCAGGTCGTTAAGCATCATTATTAATGTGTTGAGCAAAGTCAAGGAGACAAAGGAGCTGTTTTATCTGCGATTAATGTTTTCTCTAGATTACAGCAACCTTAATATCAGCTGTTGTACAATTTTTACTTTCAACCATCTTTTCACAACTTTGGAAGACTTTAAAAACCACATTTAACATACAGCCTCAAATTATTATATTTTACTTTATTGGAAGATATTTAAATACGTTTGGGAAATATTGAGATAACAATGTCCAATAAAATGTTCTTGGAGGAACTTAAAGTCGAGGGACTCAAATAAGTTATGATTTCTCACTCATAAAGGAGCGCGAGATTAATATTAAGATCTGGCAAGATTATATTTAGGTACTAGTTAAATAAAATTTCAATCATTTAAAAGGGTTTCTTTCTGGTCAGTATTTTCTCAATAAAGTCTTCGTTTAACTTTAAATTATAATATTAGTGAAATTCTTTGTTTGAAGTTTGTTGTTGACGATGGGAGGATTTCAGAAGTTGAACTATTATGCTAGTGTGTGTGATTGGCCTGTCACCAGCCAACCAGTTAGTCTAGGGTTAGCTCGTTCAGTTAGTGGACGTGTTTTGTGATTCGTTTTGAATTTACTCCGATGACTTGTTTACTTTCATGGTGTGGCTTGTTTGTAATATTGTAGTTTTGTTTTTCTCTAGGCTATTACTAAATTCTAAGATTTAATTTGTTGTTTGACTTAACAACTACATGTTGTTTGGTAAAGTTTGACTGGTCAGCTACGCTGACTACTTTAGGCTAGCTCATTTTCTAATGTTCTGTGTTATGTTTTAGGTTATTTTCACCTGAAGACGGGATCAGATTGCGGATCCCGAAACGTCGTGATCCTTTTTGTTCACTAACGATGGAAAATGTCCGCAATAATAGTTCAATTAGTGAGATATGACCTATGTTTCATTAATTATCCATCAGGGTTGCCTTTAATATATTTAAATACTTTTATTGTGTCTTGAGTTATCTGCAGAAGTTGTTATTTATTAGGTACTAGTTAAATAAAATTTCAATCAATGAAAAGGGTTTCTGTCTGGTCAGTATTTTCCAGCGAACACAGAATGATTCTCTGAGTTCAATGGTATTTTCTCAATAAAGACTTCGTTTAACTTTAAATTATAATGTTAGTGAGATGACCTATTTTTCATTAACTATCCGTCAGGGTTGCCTTTAATACATTAAAATACTTTTATTGTATCTTGAGTTCTCTGCAGAATTTGATATTACGTTACTCTTCTGTGGCCAAGACAATACGTAGTGTCAACTAAATCTGGAGAATAACTTTTTAAAAGGATTGAACACCCCAGAAAAAGTTGCTCAAAACACGCTATGTAGTCCCTGTTTAGGACATAATTCTTTGTGTAGAGATTAGAAAAGTAATTTTCCATGTCTTCAAAGGTTGTCTCTAGTTTTGTTTAACCTGGTTTGCTTTTAAATCCTACGCCAATATTAGTAAAAATTGCCGAAAATAGGCTATTTTAAAAGTGTATTATATTTTTTCACAATATGACTTTTGCTTTTTTGTGTTTAAGAAACGTAGAACCACTCCTACCCTACCATATTAACCTTCATTTGTACGTTTCGGTTTATAAACGGCGTCGGAAACAGGAAACTATGAAACCATGTTTTGCCATTTTTTGAGTGAGCAGTGTTTAGTTGGAATATCGCTACTACCATTTCTCTTGACTGGCCAGGTCGGTGGTACGTGCGACTCTTCAAAGAACTGAGCCTGACTGGACAACCCTACTAGAGCCGATGTATTTGAAACAAATGACAAACTTGGATATCTACCTATCCCTCGTCCACCGGAGAGTAATATTCAATAATCCGCTATTTCAGTGGTAAACGTGGGTTTTGTTTGGTTGACTAAGTCTCTTAGCGGCGCAAGATAAATTTTACAGGCCGTTTCTGGAGACAACAAACTACTTTTTTATGCAGTTGTTGATCTGATGGCGCCAGTGGGGTGTGCTCCACTGGTGGTTAGTAGAACGGATTTTGCAGATGGCTATAGGTCAGGGCATATCGTTGAAAAGGTATTTTTCAACACAAAAAATTCCCAAACCGCACTTCTATCATCGGATGACTTCACTATAATGTAGGTAATTTGACTTTAATAGACTAGTTTTTAAATTTAATTCATCAAAATATTGGACAAAAGTATTTAACTGTTCGAAGCATGGTATTTCTAAATCTTTAATATCATTGTTATTAAATGTGAGTGAAGTATCATCAGCATATAAAATAGTACTCTCAGGATTCAAAAACGTGTCTACATCATTTATATAAATTAGAAATAGTATTGGTCCCAGTATTGATCCTTGAGGCACACCAAATCTCAAAGAGACTGAGCTTGAAAGAATACCACTAACTTCAATTTGCTGTGTTCTGTTAGATAAGTATGATTTTATCCAATTATAAGGAACCCCACGAATACCATTTCATACATTATGAATGAAACTCTTTTGTTATCATAACTCAATAATAATGTAGCTCAGCACATAATATCTTGGCTACACTATCGATCAGATGAGAGGGGATAACAAGTAGAGCCTTGGGACTAAGCTTCCCAGATCTCACTATAACTTACAGCGTTACTAGGCTACCACACAATCTCAGTATCCGATCTAAACATGAGCTTAGTTACGTTGCAATACTAAATATGGTCACAAGCGCTACCATGAATCATAGCGAACTTTCAGTTAAGGTGGGTGAAGGCCCACCTACTATTTTTAGGAAGGGTTTCCCTAAATTTGGGGGTTTATGGTAAAGAAAATTCCACTCTTGTTCTGATTTTAATCAAGCTTTATTTCAATACTCAATATAACCACCAAATAACGCTATCGCTTTGAACTACTTGTAAATTATTAACCCTATTCCACAGTTAAAAGGTAACTGTACCATTTGTATTCAAATAGCTCAAGTAATCAATTCTATTCTAGTATTAAAGATTTTATCCAAACTTAAAAAGTCAGCAATATCATCCAAACAAGCTAAACATTTAACGTAAATTTACTCGTTTTACTCAATTCTGTATTTAACACATAATATGTTATAAGTTATGTTTTCAAGGGATGATGGCTCAACTAGGAACCATATAACAAACATTTTGACAGTTTCAATCTTAGAATTCTGTCTTTGATACAAATCAAGTGTATTCACACCAAAAATTACACAGTTCTTAAAAACATGTTTAGGCTACATGGAAAATACAGTATAACTCTCAGGCTTTGTGTGGTAATTTTTCAGGGGTACGTTTTCATGAACTGTATGAGATTCTGGGTTTTAACTGCGCCCGTTTTCACAAAAGAAATGGTTTTAGTTGGAGTTTGCCCCTGTACATATTTTATCTGAAACAACCATTCCAGTAAAGGTTTTAGTTGTTTGTTGTTTTAGAATCTTACTTTTATTACAAAATATGAGCAAAGTCTTTCAGTAGAAAGACAGTCGATCAAGTGAGAGAGATTGATTGAGAGATGAAGGGGGTGAGAGAGAGAGAGAGAAGTAAAAATAGTTTAAATATTCAAACAAACAAGAAGAAGTAACCACTTCTTCTTTCCTCCTCCTACCCGTCTTACCCAGAGTTGGTTTGTACAATAAAATGTAAAAAAATCCTCAATTGAACAGATATCATTATCAAAAAAGGTCTTCATTGTTTGTCGAAGCAAAGTTAGGACTGCAAAGTCGTCTCTACCACTATGATTCGCTACGCTCAGAGCCTCTCTTCGGTCTGAAGCCTTAGCTTATCATCCTGCTATCACGATCGTGCAATTCAATTGCTACTTATTCCATTATTGTGAGTATGTCTGTGTATGCAAAGTTTCGGCAAAAGACTTAAACCATGTTCTGAGGGTCGGGATCGGTACTCATTTCGTGGTACTACTGGTTAACTGACAGCACGAGTAGATTATTCCGTCCTAAGGAAACTTGATAAAAATATACGTTCCTGTGTATTACTTGTAGTACTTAGGTTTCCCATCTTTCATACCATGTTTGTGTGTGTGTATGAATACACTGAAGTGTGCATATAAGTTGACTGTTGATCGCGCTTCTGGTTGAATATTTATGAACCATAACGAGCTGCAGCAATCTCGTAAACTAAAGCAGGTGCGCTTGAAGAAGGAGCTACTTTCTTACAGTTTCTCTTATTGTACGAGTATTAAATGCAAACCCAGTACTTAACCTTGATACACGTTATTAAAGTACAGTTTTGTTTCCATTTGAACTATGAGTAAACACGATTCTAGGAAAGACCGAGTATATCATTTTAGTGGTTAGTTCTCTTGTGTTGTACTTGAGCAAAAACGAAAGCAGTTACACCAAATCGTTTAAAGTGTTAATGTAAACTCGATCATTTAAGTCACTCCTATGAACTTCTTTAAATGAATCATGAGTATTACGAATATTAATTAATTGCGAAAGGTAATGTGCCTCTTGAAACTAGTATTATTGTAACCAAAATATACTTGGACAGAACTTGATCGTTGAAATCAATTTTTTCATGTGTATTTTTGCACATAATTAAAGATAGGCCCAGTTTATTTATATGTTTTTATTTTTCTCAAATAAAACTATGGCTGGACTTATACTACCGAATGTTTAAGAACCACCCTTTTTAGGAAAGCAACCCCTAATCTATCGAATTTATATTTTCGGTGTTATTTTATTACTAAGAAATCCATTAAAACTTAAATTTTTAAATCTAAAAGAAATATCAGAAGTGCCGTAGTGTGGATAGACTGTTCCCTTTGAACAATTTTATAAGAGAGCAAATAAAAAAGGGCCGTAAAGTAATGTACTCGTAAGTATAGGTTTATATGTGGATAGCTTAAGTATAAACTTAAAAACTTTAAACTGTGACTTTCAACTAATAAACTTAACAAATAAATATGTAGCTAAAAAAACCGTTAATCATTGCAGTTTTATAATGGTTAACAAACTTGGATACGCGATGGATATGCATTTATTATTGCGGACATTTTCCATCGTTAGTGAACAAAAAAGGATCACCATCTCCATCTTTTTTCGTTCTCATCTTTTTAAAATACTACACATTATTACTTTGGGATTTTTTAGCACAAATGGACCATTTAATAACGTTAGTATTATCAGTACGAGCATTTTCTAGCCTAACAAATCACATAATGAATGAAGTAGGGGCGTGGAATGGAACGTGGCGTGGTACGATGATGGTCAGAGCAAGCTTGTGTCGGTCAGCCCAGACCATCCATCATAATGAAGAATCACTCTCCGCGACAGATGAACAGCAATGGCACAATATCCATCTTCACTCCATACCTAAGTACTTCCCATTTTTCCACAGTAAACGTTTGCATTTTGATTGTGATTGTTATCTACGTTATTGCTGTTTTTTTTTAATTTAATTGACCCTGGACAGAGTTTTTGTAAGTTGGAAACCGTAATGCAATAATTAAATCAACTAATTTTTAGTTAAAGCTTGAAAAATGAAACAATCTATACAACATTAAGTGCTATCATAGCTAAAATAGGCTAAAATAAGCTACAATAAAACCATAAGCTGCGAAAACTTTCAACAACTATTTTGTAGGTATATATTTTATTTTTATTTATTATATTGTTTAGTTAATAAAATGCTCATATCTCACTGGATTTAAAAGGGATTGTTTTGAATTTAGTGGCTTAGGTTTTTAAAAGAACTACCACTTTTTAGTAAAATTATTCGTTTTCTAGTTACGAGAAAATAATTTAAACTTTAAATAGATACCATTTTTAAATTTTTTTGGCAATGTTTTTTCGTATTTTGGGTTTTGCTTAGAAGAAAAGTTAGGCTTATTTAAAATGCCAACGGAGTCGGTCAAATACTTGTTGAGATAGAATTATTTGATTAAAACCACAAAATGGTGGCTAGTAGAGAAATGACTATGGACTCCATTTTATATTGGGAAATTTGTTTGTGTCAATCTAATAAAAAAATTGAAAAATTGAATTGCTCCAAAGAAATCCTGGCCACCCTCTATGTTTTAAATGTACATAAATACTTCAAAACAATTTATCCTGTAAAGGTTAGGTGCTCACGGAGATTCCCCAGATAAAAATTACATTTTAAGTCTCCCCCTGTTGTGCATTTGAAAACAGGAATCCAGCAATAGATAATCATTCTTAGCCGAATAACAGAACGAGTTTTTTCCAGGGAGATCTTTCGTTAGATTTATAACAGAAAAACGTCCAATAGAGGGTTAATAAAATGAGTACCTTTATTTAATTTTCCACATGATTTATAAAGACAATGTCTGTTTCTAAAGGGCCTTTTCAATCTGGAAGTTATTACATTCTATTGCTTATTTGTGCTGACTACAGAACAGTTGGGTTAAGTTACTCTTTGAATATAATTACAATTTAACACAAATAAACATAATAAAAAGGAAAACAAAATAAAAATTCTCTATTTTACTTTTGGAAGGTAATTTATGTTATAGTTTGTAATACTATAGTAAACCACATTTACTAATTTGATTGTAATATGTGTACTAACATTCAGTACAGTATTCAGAGATTATACGAGTTACAAAGTAAGTTTTTTTTATCGAGCGAAAGTATAAGATATATCGGGTACCAAGCCTTTATGACAGGGATTTGTGAGGAAACATTCAAGTGATATATCTGGCCAGTGAAATATTAAACGTGGGCGATGCATTATGGATGGCCTCTTGGTTTAGCGTAACTCTTGTTGGACATCAACATTCATCTAATGGACCTTTTATACGCTGTTTCCTTTTCTAGGATAAATTGACATTTCCTTTACCTGACACTTTATTGAACTACGACATTGAAATGGTTTATATTTTGAGCTAAACAGACAATTGAGTTGGCCCGCATCTTTAAGTTTTATTAAGAAAGATAATTAGTGGTAGAGAGGGCTAAAGCCATAACTTCGACTTTGGATGGATTCTTTTGTCTATAATGTCCTTTGTTGTTGGTATTGTTGGGAGTGGTTTAATTTAGATTAATTGCATTGTGTGTATGTAAATTAGAGTAATGTAATATTCAAACAGCATTATTCCGTAACTAAGATAAAAACTAAGTAAACATACTAATTAGGCTTGACTTAGTTAATGTTTATTTGTCCCCTTTAGTTTTAAACATTTTTTTGCGTTTGTTATACTACTCGTCTACATTAAAAATAATAATGTAAAATTTAATTTTAGTTTTAACTTCAAAATTTAATAGAACTAACTTCATTATGTATATTCAGTATTTAAATACTATATGAACAAAATTAAGACCCATGGATTCTTTTTTAGACTCTTTACCTTTAACTCACTGAAATCATTTTGTATGAAATTTAAAAAATCTATACCATGAATAACAAATTAAAAATAAATGAGATTATTCGCATAAGATATTAAATAAATTAAAATGCACCACATGTCAAACGCTTGAATAATGTAACATTGAAAATTGTATGTAAAGGAAGAAAATCGTTGAATATCCACAAATACACGACACCACTTCAAAGTTTTGTGCTTTATGTGACTAGCAAAGTCAATACGATAAAATAGAAACATGAAAGAAGAAAAATATAGAGTTGTTTAATTCTACTTTACGATAGCATACAATTTTTCCCTTCGAAGGTTTATTTGAGTTCGAAGGAAAGATGTTCCCAGTGTTAAAAATATATCTAGAACAAAAAAGAATTGGGAAGCAAAAAAAGAAAATAAAACTTCCTTTATGTATTTGACTTTTATGTTTCTTGACGGTTTGATGAAGTATTTATATTTTAATGTAAATTCATTTAAGATATTTGGTTAAAAGACGATAAACAGTATTTAATTCAAAATGTATATGTCGCCACTTGAAAGAAATTATTTTGAACTGTTAGATTTAACAACGTTAAAGAAACCCGGTTACCGGCGTCTCACTTGTGTTCCCTAACCTCTCCTGCTTCACTGCGCCTATTGTACACTGAGAACTAACACCTATTGTTACTACTAAAACTGTAGACCCTATATTAAACAGTTGTACAGTCATTAAAACATTGTTTTAATAGTAAATAATATTTTTTTTCATTTAACAATATATGTTTTTTACACCATCTAATATTATTCTAAACCTCTCCCTACTATTAATATGTAGGTGTAAGTATGACTTACCAAAGAAAGTAGTCAAGTGAGAGAGGTGGTGTGCAGTGTGACGGGCAGCACAGGACACATGGTTACTGAGGCAAGGGGTGGAATGGTGCAATGTGGCTGCAGACTCACCCCCTGCCATTCATGCCGCAGCCTCCCCCACCCGCTCACGAGCACAGTTCCGAGCATTGTACTTTTATCAGAAATCAGGAAAACGTTTATTCAATTTTTGTTGTTGTATATTACATAACATAAATGCCATGTGTACGAAGGCACGCTCGGCTTAAAAAAAGAAAATTAATGTATAAATAGTTGTCAAATTAGCAGTTTTGCTTCACTAGATAGTAACAAAAGTCAACAGTATCTTAATAACATCATGTCTTATTCTATATATTAGATTAGGTTTAAACAATAAAAATATTACAGTAAAAAAAAGAACTTCTTGAACTTAGACAAACATAGTATTTTTTCACTTCTTTCCTGTAACTAGGCAATCTTCCATTTAAATTTAAATTAATATAAAATTTGTTAAACATACCAGTATATTTAAAATAACATTGGTTTCTACTCGTGTCTTTTTTGTATGAAGGAAAAATCAACATTTTATCATTTGCTTGTCTTGTATTTCTGTTTATTTTTATATGATTGAAAATGGAATGATTCTTTTTAACAAACATTAATATAGAGAGTGTATAGATGTTTTTAAAGCTCTTTACGTTTAAAAGTTAAACAGTTCAGTTGAGGGGTGAAATTTTACCACGCTACATATGGTACAAATGGCGAGTTCTTGAATTACTATCAACGGTTTCACAATGTCCTGGAACGTACCGCCCCAATGTATGATTCCGTACCTCAAGGTGGACTCAAACCAAGATAGGTAAAGTGTACGCAGGTCGGTGGGATACATGAATTCTCTCATATGGTAAAGACGATAATTTATTTCCGGAGTTTGTTTACTAGAAAATCTACGTGAGAGTGCCACCTCAAATTAGAATCAATAAAAATACCTAAATATTTAACTTCATCGCTTATATTAATATTTGCACAATTACATTTATAAAGGCACGAATGAGAGTGGCATTTTATTTTTAGCTCTTCTTTAATTTTATTTACTGTAGCTGGTTTGTAACTAGAACGTAAAGAGAAAACTATTGAGTTTGACTTTTTTTGTATTAATTAATAGCTTGTTTTCACTTATCCAGTTTGAAATTTGATTTAAGTCTTGAATAATCATGTTTTTTTTTTCCCCAGTCAGTATCTGTCTGGTTAGTACCTGCTCAGATTACTTTATACTGGGGTACATCAAAAAAGAGTTGTTCACAAAAATACTGGGCAGCTTTGTAGTTGTCCAGATGTTGAACACGCTCCGTTCCCACCAGGAGGTTGGATCAGATATCATTTTAGGGGATGCGGCAGCAGGGTAGACCGCGACTTCAGGAGAGGCTTGCCATAATCTTGGGAGGAACGGTCCCCCGAGTGTTGGCAAGGTTCTCCATGTCTTGGGGGTTAGAGTCCCCTAAGTGGTTGTCAGCGGCTTGCTTGTCGCACCCTCTCATGATTGTCTGGTCAGCCGAACCCAGTCCCATTCCTCTCCTGAATCCAAACTTCCTTTCATTCCGGTGGTAGCGCAATATGCCCAACAGACGAGGCAGACGTGCATAAGGGTAACCAGTCCCTGACCACTTGATCCCCTCAATCTAACATCTAACATCTAATCATGTTTTCTAAAATTAAAAACTATAACTACTATTTACAAAACTATTTTATAAATTTGTATGAACATGTTCACAGCATTTTTATATATTTGATAATGTACGAGTTAGCAGCCAGTGTTTTTTATTAGAAATCTATATTTTGAACTCGTGTTGAACTTCACTCACATCAGGTCGATCTTTAGAGACTGGTAGGATAAACCAGCTAAGAGACAACAATAAGCTAAGAGACCTAAATCATCCCATGCAATGTTGTAGCTGTTAGGAAAAGTATCTACACTCAAAACTGTTTTAGGAGAACTAAACCCCCCTAAGCTTATTACATGCAGATATAAAACTAAAAATGTCTAAACTGCTCACCAACTTGTTTTAAATCAAGACATCAAGATGGTATACATATTAGACAGTTAGGCTATAACCATAAAGCCTGTGACCTTAATTTTGTCAACATCAGTTTTGGGCAAGTGAAAAATGAAACAATTTCTATGCTTTTAGTGCATCTCCCCTTAAAGTCGACCTAGATAGAATAAAAGGTAGTCTACAGTACCAGTAAAGAAGTTATTGTCTAATATCATTAATTTTTGTGTGAACTTTTGATAAGAAAATGAGTGTATATATTTAAGATTCGACTGCATTTGCAAGAAATGTTTCACTTGCACAAGAAACGTCAAGGTACATTGACTGAGGTTTCACTGCAATAATATCAATGTCAGGCACCAGGTGGCGCTTCGATCCAGCAGTAAAATATTTACCAGGTTACAATAGACAACTGACAGACAATGCTGGGCCAGACACGGACACACACGCCATGGCCAAGGTTAACCCCCTTCAACACCCCCTCCTCAACACTCAACAGAGTTACTGTAACCAAGCCAACATCTTTTAGTGTTTTTGTCGTGGTTGAGTGATGGATGTAAAAAACTAACTTCCATATGAATTCATGATTCTATAAGATCCGGTCATTTATATTTGTTTACCGACACATGAAATTCTTTCAAAACTCTTATTTAACTATAGAAAAACCAAATTGAAAGGCAGGGCACACACTGCACACACCGCCCCGGCATGTTCCGGCGTTTACTCGCTCACTACACCGAACCACTCCGCCCAATTTAGTTTTTTAGAGTGGAAATAAACAGCTTCACTTCATATAACCGATACAAACATAATACGTTTACAAGTACATTATGCAGCGGCAAACAACAACATACTGCACTGAAAACTCATGTAGGATGAGGACGAAATTACGCATCTATGAGAAAAGGCGTTTAATCGGTAAGTAGATAATGTTTGTACCTAATTTGATGCGATTTACATCTAAACACTGTAACATTGCACTTTAAAGCAAGGTTATTAACATCCCAGTTACAATATAACCACACGTGGAATGAGAAAAGTCACTCATCATTGAGCAAAGTTCGCTCCGGGTCCGGAAGGGGCTTGTTCCAAATGGCCAGGTGTCGGGCGGCCTAGAGTCGATGCAGTGTGCGCCCTGCCAAATGCTGTTACGTATAGTATGTTTTATCCGTGGGTCCTAAAGTAACGCCTTTTACAAATTTAAAGTTTAACGTTCAACATTGAATAAGTCTGGCCCTTATGCTACTTTGGGGTGAATTATTAAACGATAGCTATTATTGCTATAATGCAATGTTTGGGGAGAAATATAATTTCAATAATCTTTAAGTAGAAGGATTATCAGCTGTTCCAATGGTTTTGTTTGATTGGAATGATCGATATATTGTAAAAGTCGACTGCTGTAAATAGAACTACTATAACTATTGGCCTGTAATGGTGTTTTTGTCATTCAGCTCCGAAACAGTTGCTTTAGACACATGCATTGACAGTGCTAAAGTGACACTTTTTAACCCAGGTAAATAAAGGATTAGAAATTAATTGAAAACAATAGGCCAATATAATTAATTTATTTTGTACTAGCGCTTTCAATAGCAAAGCTATCTTCTTCAGGCTGTTACAAAAATTACAAAAGTAAAATGTAATTAACTCGGCTACGCCTCGGACGTTAAACTTGAGCTTGTATCGAAAAGTGTCACTTTAGGACTTAGTGATGAAATATAATATTACTGTAATACCCGAGAAATACTATACCAGGGATCCCTAATTGATATCAAACACTAACTGATGATCGGTCAGGGTGATCTAGGATAACAACAGCTATTTTTTTAAGTAAAGCAATTCATACTATTCTAGATGTAAATCAGTACTTAAATTTTAACTATTTTGAATTAAAGTACAATGTAGTAGGTATATTTATTGACATTGATCTGCATTATGACAGAAAGTTCGTTCATCAATCGGCCCAAAAGTGTATTTTTGAACCTGGCTCATTTAGCGTCCCCGGCTGTGCATCATTCGTTAAAATCGGGCTCATATCAAACACCTTAATTTTAGGACCGAGAGATGAAACGAGTTTTTTGGGGTTAGGACAAAGACAACACATGATAATTGAATTATACAAGACACCTGATTCTGGCTTTGATGTGGGTTTTCTTATTTTGTAATTGTTTGCCATGGTATTTTGTCATAAATGATTAAAATAAATAATTAAAATTTTATTTTTCACAAGTGCAACGGAATGACTTCCTAATGAGCACACGCGGAGGTAACGACGTGTTTGACAAGGGCGAAGAAAGGTGTTTTGTTGTGCAAGATAATTAGCTTAACTACTCTTCAAGCCTTTGTCCGGCCCTTGATGACACTTGTCTAATTAGGAGTGAGTTCTATTCAATAAACCCACTTCAACTACGGACACTCGCCTCTTAAGAGTTTCTCTTCCTCTTCATCTTAAATGATTCTCTCTTCTATAATTATATACATTCAGAGTATTTAAAGCTTTAAAAGAAATGCTAACTTCCTCATTTAAATTGGTAGTTTGTCATTCGTTGTACATCATTGATTAACTACTATAATTAAGTAGACTTTAATTTGCGGTGTGAACTGTTATTTGAACAAACTGTGCATCCTCTGAAAGAACGTAATTTCTGCACACAATTTACAGAGTATTGTTGTAATTAATCAGCCTATTATAAAAAACCAGTCATACAACTATTTAATAATAAAAACTGTATCAAGCTTTTTTGTTCTGCCTACGACTTTTTTCATGTTAACGCAGCCGTACTTAAAACTTTTTAGCGGTATTTTCTAGGTATTCATTCTTATCCTCCATAATAAGTGAGCATATATCACTCACGTTAACTACTGCTGTCAAAATAAAATTTTGTTTTCCAAATGCTTTATAGACTTAATTTGAATATTATTTCTGCGCTCGTCTGTTATCTATAACAAAAATTGATTTACTGTATTTCTGTATTTATTATATTCTATATTTACTGTATTTTACTGTGTGAAAGGTATACGATAACGTGGTGCAAGTTAGCAAACGATCTTACTTACCGCAGTTTATACTGACACATTTGTTTTTAAATTCATGTTTTAATCTAAAACCTGTTCTGATGGATCGTGTTTGCAATGACACTTAGGAATTTGAGTGAGTAGCTTTAGGTCCCGTTACAACAGATCAATTACATCGTTACTATAATATTGTTGAAAACCAGGGCAATGAGTTATTGTGTAGCTTGGGGTATGGCACATTGGAGGGTACAGTTAATCTTAAAGTAGCCTATTATAAGTACTGAGCTAACTAATTATTGTAGGGTTATTGAACATAATATCTAGATAGCTAAGTAGTTAGCTGATAGTCAAAAGTCTCAAATAGTTATTTCTTCCCTCGTCTTTTTCAATAAAATAAGACTTGTTTTAGAGTCCGTGCGTTTCTTCGTGGCACTTGACCTTGACGACTAAAACCAGTTATAACTGGGTTTTCGAGGGTGGGGTAACCAACAGTTCATTCTTTCCATGGCACTCGTACTGTGAGGAAAGGCTATTTCTGTACTTTTTGAAAACATCGATTTGTTCCCCCACTCTGTCTCCTCACTTCCCCTCACCAAGCGCCACGAAGAAACGCACGGACTCTACTCGTATGTCGATGAATATGTAGAAATTAAAACGGCTCATTTACACACGAGAATGACGAGATCAATGACACAAAGATTATTAATATTAAATATAGGAGTAATTTACACTCGAGGCTCAGACCACCACGAAAGTAACTTTTAACCGACTTCCTAGGCAAGGAAAAGTCCAGTTACTTTAGTTCAACCAAAGTTTGTCTCAGCTTTGCCACTTAGCCCCCGCACCGAGACGCAAGCCATGTTTTCAAGATAGCTTACTATGACTCTTCTACTCAGAGGCAGAAGCCAACAAGTGTGATCATGTGCTAACACTAACTTTATTTGTTTATAGGTATTATCCGCGTCGTAAATAAACTAACGTTGTCAGACGTTTTGCCCATACCATGATGTGGCATCCTCAGTGAAAATCAGTCTCAGCTGTGTCACTGAGGATGTCACGTCATAGTATGGGTGAAACGTCTGACAACGATAGTGTTAGTTTTATGACGCGGTGTGATACCGGAAGCCTAGATTATAGTTATGACTCCGGCCGCTCAAGCCTATGTATTAAGATTACTCAACTTAATGTTTCATTTCAGTTTTGTACAGTAAAACAGTTGTGTACAGTTTTAATTTCGAAATGTACATCAAATCCAGAAACTAATACAGATTACGCTAATGAGTGCCAATTAAATATCTGTCGATAATTGTGTCCAGGGAGACAGGTTGAAGCGACATGTGAATCCGATGCATTCTTATGGAGCGCGGCACGAAATCATAGCCTGCTCTAGTGACGTCACGCGAGTGGAGGGGATGAGTGTCAGGGCTCGGTAGCTTACGGGTATCTGATGATACCCGCATCAACACCCACCATCGTTTAGGCATATCAGACCATCACCTGCGTGGTTCGGAAGTCACGTTAAGCCGTTGGTCCTTGTATTTCCATTGGTCATTGGGCTATTAATTAATGACACATTCTAAGGAAGAGTCGGCCTTAGTTTGTAACAAGACTACACCTCATAACTCATTACTACCACTCATTACACTCATACTTCACCACATATTTGCCTTAAAATACCCTCATGAGAGTGGTCGGCATCTTGAATAGTGATTTAGTGAAATCAAATATCTAACAGAGTTGCTGCGGGAGTTAGTCGAGGGATAATGAACCTCTTGGTTAAATGGTATTAAATATATGAGGATCATTGCACAATTGATTTCGTGTGTAAACGACCCCTGTAGTTTATAAGACGAGCTGCGTGGTAGTTTGAGCCTCGTGCGTAAACTACCTAATATTTAATACGAGTATTTGGACATCATTGATCCATCGATATCGTGTATGAATGAGCCCTACCCGTAAAAATTGGCCGAAAAACATGAGTTGCTTAGTCAAAACTGGTTCATGATTATTTTGTTATTCGTTAAGAACGAGCGTATGAAAACCTCCTCCGAATGCGTCAAACTGCCATCTATTAGCGTTTATATGAACTATTTTCACAAGTTCTATTTCGCCCACCTCTGCACTCCAAAACAAATTAGTGCATTAACTTTCGAGGAATTCAACTATTTAAATCGATTCTAAACTATAATCTGTGTTACAAGACAACCTTTCTTTTAGTAATTATTTATCCTATTGAAATAACGGATGATGGTATATGGTACTTAAGTATGATCTTGGACTTTGATCTCTTAGTGGTTTTTTTCTAATATTTGGTACGTTTGTAATAAACTAACATTATTATAAACTTAGACCTTGATAAGTTGTATTTTTACACAGCTATAACCCTCAATTATTAAAACTAATAACATAATTAAAGCCAACATAACTGTAATGTTTTGAGCGAACGGCAGTACAGCATACGTCTCATATTGATAAAACCTTATGCTGGGACAGCCAGATCGACCATATTTGTAGAAAGATGTCTTCTGGTATATTTCTATTAAGACAGATGAGAGATCTATGCTCCGTAGATGCTCTTAAAGTAGTCTATTATGGAGTGGTACACTCTCATATGTCTTATGGAATTATATTTTGGGGTAGCTGTGCTGAAACTAAACTGTTAAGAGCATATTTATCCTCCAAAAATCGGCAATTCGAGTTATTTGCAAATTGACGTCAAGGACATTGTAGAGATTATTTTTAAAATCTAAACATTCTTACATTAGCGTCACTATACATTTTTGAAACTATATTATTTTGTGTTTCAAAATGTAATTTAGTACAGGGCCACAAGATACACATTCTCACGATACACGCTCAAGTTCTACTTTTAGACAAGATATCCATAGACTACTTATTTATGAGAGATTTCCGATGCAGGCTGGCGTAAAACTTTTAAACAAGCTCCCCAACGAGATCAAACGTTTACTGCCAGAACTAGCTTTATTCAAAAGGAAACTTAAAGAATATTTGTTGATTAAGGCTCCTTACTCTGTAGCAGCGTTTATTGCAGAACCTGATAACTTCCCATAATATGGATTATTAATATAGCAAAATATATAGTAATTTCAAAATCAATATAAAAAAAAAAAAATCTATCTAAATTAAAATAAGGAAGACAAAATTATAAGACGTATATGGACATTATTCCACCGTATTTACCAGTGGCTTAAGCCCATTCTGGCATTTTAAATTGTAATTCACCTCTCATTTCACCAATATTGTATCATCTTCATTTCATCAAAGTCAACACAATTCACGTTGTACACTGACCTATAAATTATTATTATTGTCTTTCCTCACTGACTCAAACTGAAAGTTAAGTTATATTATATATATACATTTTAGCCTTATGTATTATATCAGAATTTTAGTTTCGATTCAGAACAGTTGCTGCATTATGTGTGCATTATATCTTTTATAAGCCGGAAATCACGAACAGATTCCTTAATGCTCAGTGATCGATTAGCACTGCCTTTTTTCATCTTTCGAATATAATTTTACTACACGTAAACTAGTATATTGTGAAGAAAAACTGGCCAAAAAGAATCGTTCATTGATACAACATGATAATTTATGAACAGTATAAAACTAGTTTAATGTAAAAATAAATATGTATCAATATTATAGAAAATAATTATGGAAAATGATAGTAAAATTAATAGTTATATGAGTTGCAAAACTTAAAGAAGACCACAAGTATAAACTAACTCAGTGAACTAAAATGTTCTTACTGTGCACACCTCATAAACTAAACCCACACGTTTACGGATAAAGCCTGGAATAAAGTATTTCATCAAGAAGATAGTTTTAATTTTATTACAAACTTTACACAGTGACAAGGGGACTACTCTAAGTTGTGTTAAGAAGGTAAATCTTAGCCACAGGTAAATCACAACATGTACCTTAACAGTAATAAAAATATACATAACATTATGTTACAAGCGAGTATATTATAGATAAGCACCTAATATTACGCTTCCACAAAATATGGAAAAAACAAAACATAAACATAGATAGTTTTTGTATATAAAAGCGTACACCAATTTAATTTACACCTAAGGTCCTCCCAGCCAGCCTATCAGACGCTCTGCTTGCTGATTGTTTATTTACGAGTCTGGTGCAAACTGATTTGTTTTCTAGGCTTGCTTAAAGATTTTATTTGTTGTCTTAAACCCTATTTGTTTGATTTTGTTCAACTGCTCAATTTAAGGTAAATACTTTAAACTTGCCTACCTCATGACCTAATGTTTTGTATCATGTTCCAGGTTACCTTTACATGAAAACAAGATCGAATTTCAGAATCCAAAATGTCGCTTTTATCATGTTCACTAACGGTTTAAAATGACAGCAATAATATTTCAAACTCAATAAACTACACATTTAAAATTATTTGAATCTGATCTCAGATTTATCCGATTTGTATGAAACTTACTTTTCACAACGAAGTTGTCAATTATTTCATTGAATTGCATCACGTTGTGTTGGTTGTAAATAATTAGTAGACTTTACAACAACAAAAAACTAACTGTATAAGAATCTTATTCGTTGTATTAAACATTTTCTTTAGAAGACACTTATGTTTCTGTATGGTGATTTATTGAAGTTTTACTGTGATTTTAATCGAAGATTACAAATTATTATCGTGTTACTACCCTTTCAAATGTTAATGGCCTCTCTTTTGTTGATCAAAAAGTATTAAAATAAAGGACATACATATTTAAACCATCTTAAAAAAGATGGTATCGAGGTTTATCTAACAACGACCTGAATATTTTTGTTAATTATTAGAGGAAATGATCAATTAAACGATGTTTGAATAGATTTTCGCTCGCTCTTCTTGCATAGATAACGGTTATAGGTGATGATTATTTCAGGATCAATCTTTACATATTAAGGAATGCTTTATTAACGAAAGGAATCAATTAATCTAAAAGCGTTTACAACTATTGCACCATATCCCTACTTTCTAATCGTAGGAACCAATTTTCCACAAGTTAAGCTTGTTTACAGTAACAACAAACCCTAGTAACTACCTGGGCTTTTACTCAACATACTCAAGTAATGCGTTAGTGGCGTTTAAAAATATATACTCTAACATGGTTAAAATAAACAAATCATTATAAGATCCCAGCGTAAATTGCCCAGTTGAATCTACCTTAATAAACCTTATAAACTAAATACTTATGAAAAGCCAGACATATAAAAGTATTGCAAATATTTTTAATTGTTCTATTAACATGAGGAAATGTGTAAAATCACTAAGATGTTGCGTCTGAGAACAAGTAATCTATCAGCCAAAATAAAACTTCACTATTTTATTCGTGTATAGCTGTGATTTTTGACGGGTCTTATCATGATTTATTTAGTCTATTTACGATTATAAAATTTGGTCTATTTTATTCGTATTTTCGTATTTTCTTGCTATATCTATTATTTGATTAGTTTTTGACCTGAGAAAGTAAGTGGATAGCACATTCCAAACTATGTAAACTACTTGCTAAATGTATACGGTATAATTATAATAATCTATCTTAATAATCTATTATTCTCAGAAACACTTTCAATCGATAAAACCAACTTGACATCAATAAACACAAATTAGCGTAAATGTTAATTATGTACAACTTATAAATCTAGAACACTTTACCCTTCATCTAAAAGTTCATTTATACTATTTTAGAGAAGTTTCTTATATTGCCACGTTCCCGACCTCAGTATACAGAATAATTAGAAAGCCCTAAGCTCAGTCTATAAAACTGAAAATAAGTTTCATTTTGTACCATTGCGAATATACCATTGTACTTTTCAGATAGATCACTCAAGTGGGACTCTTGGCATATACGTAGGGTTTGTCGACATTATCCCTGGTAGCATTTGATTGTTTGGTAAATAGAAAACCAATTCCATTATAATGAACAACTGTAAAATAAACTCGTGACGTCACAGTCAACGTGACTAATGACAGTTCGTTGGTTCACCAAACCTGCAAAGTCTTAGGGTTTTGATGCCGACACATCCAGCAGGTTAAACTCAGCTGTAAAGAGTCTCATTTCAGTTGAGCTTCTTAAAGTGAATTCAATTAGTATATTCTCAATGTTAGCGCATACAAGAAATAATAAAGAAGTATATTTATTAACATATCCCATACAAGGTTGGAAGAAGAAACTCAAAATGTTTCCTTAATCTTAGACACAACAATTTCAAAACGAACAACAAAAAGTGGATTTTCTCCAGCATAAAACTTATAAGAGTACATAAGCATTTACTGAAACAGTCTGACGTTGAAGTATTCAGACGATGGGAGCGGTGTCGGATCCCTCCCTGCGGAAGGTCCTGTGCAGATTCAGAGGAGGCAAGTTAGGATGCTCTATCCTGGTAGGTGACGACACCCTAGGACGTATCCTGAGGTACTCATCAGCATCCACGTAGGCAGAGTTGTCGAAGCTCTTGGCAGGGGGAGTAGGTGGTGGAGCAGCGAGATGGTGAGTAGTGCCGCGGGGAGTGAGGGTAGCCCAGAGCAGGCGAGAGTCAGCTACTGGAGGGTAGAGCACCTCACATCCCTTCTCCGGCCCTGGCTCGTGTTGCAACGACACCTTCGCTCCACGTTCCCTGCACACACTACTCATTGTCAGACAAATATCACTGGTTCAATGGCGTTCAAAACTAGTTCGTGAGTAATTTCAGCTTTGGCAACAAATATTGAGTGTAATTGTATGAGTGGTTTACCTTTTTATTTAATGTATTGATTGATAAAGCGTAACCTAAATTGTTCTACTCTACCTTCTGTAAAAGTTCACCTATGCCCATTACGTTCAGAAGCCAGTTACAAAAGTTGTTATTACAATTATTATTTGACTTTACAAGTGACGTACGGCTACGAGATAAACTGTCAAAGGTAAAGCACAATTTCTAAATCAAAAGAAACTAAATCCGATTTAATTTCATCTAGTCTGGACTTTTAAAATGAAACATAAGATTACATATAATTTCACTCAAACGTTAATTCTGTAAAATGAATGTTCTGTAAACACCTGTTACAGCAGAATGATGTTACGTAGTTTTAACCAGACTGCATTAAAGCTCCTACTTTTAATCATTATTATACGTAGTTACTTTACATTTTCACAACCTGCCAAGTATTAATATTAAAATATTTTCATATTTGTCTCTAACAGGTTAAAAAGGTAAAATGTAAAGTTGGTCTTGTTTAACGAGGCGAAGTTAGGACCAAGTCCTCTACAACTCAACCTCGAAAGGTTACGCATGCGAAACTACACAACCTGAGACAGGTTAGGTTAGGTAATTATTTCGAACTGCATTTGCTCACGTGTAAAGCTCTTGCCTGAAGATACCCTACGAGTAGTTCACTTACGGATAGAGGCGGTTAGGACTACAAAGTTCTCTACCACTCAACCTCGAAAGGTTACGCATGAAACTACACAACCTGAGACAGGTTAGTTAGGTAATTTACGAACTGCATTTGCCACGTAAAGCTCTTGCCTGAAGATACCCCACGAGTAGTTCACTTACGGATAGAGGCGAAGTTAGACTACAAGTTCTCTACCACTCAACCTCGAAAGGTTACGCATGGGAAAACACACAACCTGAGATAGGTTAGTTAGGTAATTATTTCAACTGCATTGTAAAGCTTCCTTGAAGATACCCCACGAGTAGTTCACTTACGGATAGAGGCGAAGTTAGACTACAGTTCTTCTACCACTCAACCTCGAAAGGTTACGCATGGGAAACTACACAACCTGAGATAGGTTAGGTTAGGTATTTATGTCGAATACGCATTTGCTCACGTATAAAGCTATTGTTTGAAGATACCCTAGTTCACTTACTGTTTGAGCCGGAGGAGGAAGAGGGCGAGGAGAGTGCCTAGGACCAGTACTCCTACACATGAGGTGACCAACACCAGCAACCAGGTGTCGTCTAGCGGCGCACCTGCACACACAGACACCCTGGCTAATATACATGTGTGCTGCACAATGAATACTGCTGTGCTATAGTATTGAAATCAAAAACACCATCTTGCCTCAACTTAATATAACTTAGATTCAACATACTAATGCGTTTACAGTAATTCCCATGTGATTTTTATTTATTTACATGATCTTTTATACTTCACCAGCTAATTATACAGTGCTATATTTTATACACTTATATTTCTACTTATTTCTGTTTACAGATCTAGCTTTTTGAGTACTCAAAGTTTGAAAATAATATGTTACAAGATAGATTTTGCAACATTTTGAAAACTGCCCCTTTTTCAAAATTTGTCAATGTTTAAAGGTTTGAACATTTATCTTGTAACATATCATTTTAAAGCTTTGAGTCAAAAACTAAATCTATAGTTTTTTTTCAAAATAAAGGGACAGCGTCCATTTATCTGTTTAAACAAATGAAAAACGTTCTGAGCTGCCATTTTGTACAGGACGTCGTAATTGTTTTAAATAGTTTCAATGAGTTTGTGTTTTATACCCTTTCGAATAAAGTGTCACAGGGGTTTCTTATTTAAAATTTAGGTGGGCCTCCTCTGGTTTTGGTGAGGGCGGTTAACGAAAAGTACGTTAAAAGAAACTTCACGACTCTATAAAAACATTCCCCAAAGGATTTTTCAAAACTTTTCCTCTTTCAAAAGTTAAGGTAGGGGGGACATATAAAACTCACCCTGTACATAAATTAGTATTAAAACAAAAAGTTGATAAACATATAAACATACAGCCTCAAGGAACGTCACTCCCTATAACCCCGAATGATGGAAGTTTTAATTTCATTTCAAAACCGAGCACAATTGTCCAAAAAGCCGATAATCCAACGGCCGACAAGAGGTTACAGTTATAAGAAGACACACTATTATAAACATGGGTTCCATGAGAGGGAGTTGATAAAACGATGCTTCCAAGCGTGTATTCCGGTTTAATTGTAGTTAAGAGTTTAAAACAAAAGACTTTTAGACAAAAGAACTTCGTGTAAATTACAAGACGTGTGTAAGTTTAGTTTTAAATTTGACAAATCATAACAAAATCAAGTAACATTCAGTCTGTTTGGATCAAATATGAAAGTAATACGCTAATTTTGTGCACTAAACGTATTTCGAGAGCAACGTTTTGTTCGGGAGCTCAACTTTCATATCATTGATGACGACATCAGAGTAGGTATAAACGAGCATTATTTTAATGTTTAGCGACAATCAAGTTAGGACACGCGTATAACTATGATGCAGGCAACTTTTTTTATATACTTTGTACTTGTTTTATAAATCTACCATGAAGTTTTTATTGCCATCTTTATTTCTTGAAAATATGATGTTTTAAATGAAACATCTTTTGAGGCTGACTCTTTGTTTGAATTAAATGTTTTACCTATTTTAAAGCAAAATAACTATTTTATTACTTTTACCTTT
Source organism: Matsumurasca onukii (assembly GCA_018831715.1). NCBI lineage: Eukaryota > Metazoa > Arthropoda > Insecta > Hemiptera > Cicadellidae > Matsumurasca > Matsumurasca onukii. The sequence goes on along the minus strand of CM032059.1, from coordinate 33,881,850 downwards.
TGGATTCAGTCCTTCGAAAATTGAATGTATACTTTTGACTTAGCATTGAAGAATTGCGTAAGCTATTATTAAAACTTTGGTAGCCGTGTTGGCCACAACAGGATAGAGGTTAGTTTGGCGGCAAAATCATATTTTCAACTTGAGAAGAATATGAACTTAAAGGGATCAAACCTTGCACAGGCCACACTTGACAAAGGTAGAAAATTAAGCCAGTTTGATTGGACTTTCCTTATTTCGTGTTATTTCAAGGCATAACTGAACACTAACACGACTTTAATACCTTCTGTGTAGGCTTATAAAAAATAGCTGCGGAATAGAATCAAAATATTTAAATAATATTGACTTAATTACGTGTTGGTGATCCTAGACGTCAACAAGTCACGCTTGTTTTACAAACGAACCGATTATGGCAATTTACAAAGTACCTCAGCCGGGTCTCCCATGATAATGTGTTCAACCGTATCGAAATCGAATAATTCGGCCTACTTTTTCGATGCCTAGTATTTTGTTTAATATTAGTTTCGTGTTACACATTATAAATATGAAAAACATGACTATACGACATTATTATGTTGGGACATGGTAGCGCTGTAGTTAAACCAAAATTGTACACATAATTTGCGAGGTAATAAAATCTTGACTGGTACAAAATAATTTTACTGCCAAACCCGTGGGAAATTATCAATTCCTATGTTAAACCATATGAACTATAAACAAATACAAACTGGTTTATATCGTAGAATGCTAAATAAACATCGTGTCGAAAATTAAATCCTCAAAGATAAGCCAAAGATATGTTACTATCACCGATTGACCGAAAGGTGGACAAGTTTGGTGGACGACGGTGGACGGATCAGTCTAGCTCAGTCAGCCGAGCCGATAAGAGCTCCTTTTGTTATCAAGCTCAAGGTTATCTGAGCCTCGTGCGCGACTACCTAGTAGCGCTTGTTCATACACGCGTTTACAGTGGTTGTTACAGTTTACTATTAATATGGCAGTCTGTGGCGTCTGTAAGAAATCATCAAGTGAAGAAAGTGATGTGAAGTGTACAGGATCATGTGGTTTTGTATTTCATCCAGAGTGTATCAAAGGGGAATTGGAAAAGAAGGTTACACGTCAATCAAAGGAATACAAGTGTAAGGACTGCAGGACAACCTCGTCTCAGGGAAGTGCAAAATCAACCATAAGATTACATATAATTTCACTCAAACGTTAATTCTGTACAATGAATGTTCTGTAAACACCTGTTACAGCAGAATGATGTTACGTAATTTTAACCAGACTGCATTAAAGGTCCTACTTTTAATCATTATTATACGTAGTTAAGTTACACTTTCACAACCTGCCAAGTATTAATATTAAAATATTTTCATATTTGTCTCTAACAGGTTAAAAAGGTAAAAATGTAAAGTTGGTCTTGTTTAACGAGGCGAAGCAAGGACTACAAAGTTCTCTCTACCACTCAACCTCGAAAGGTTACGCATGCGAAACTACACAACCTGAGATAGGTTAGGTTAGGTATTTATGTCGAATACGCATTTGCTCACGTATAAAGCTATTGCTTGAAGACACCCTAGTTCACTTACTGTTTGAGCCGGAGGAGGAAGAGGGCGAGGAGAGTGCCTAGGACCAGTACTCCTACACGACGTGACCAACACCAGCAACCAGGTGTCGTCTAGCGGCGCACCTGCACACACAGACACCCTGGATAATATACATGTGTGCTGCACAATGAATACTGCTGTGCTGTAGTATTGAAAAAAACACCATCTGGCCTCATCAGTTATCTTAAACTTGGATTCAACATAGTAATGCGTTTACAGTAATTCCCATGTGATTTTTATTTATTTACATTATCTTTTTTACAATTTCTCCAGCTAATTAAACAGTACTATATTTTATACACTTACATTTCTACTATTTATTTCTGTTTACAGATCTAGATTTTGGGTACTCAAAGTTTTAAAATAATATGTTACAAGATAGATTTTGTAAGATTTTGAAAACTGCCCCTGTTTTTCAAAATGTGTCAATTTTTAAAGGTTTGAACATTTATCTTGTAACATATCATTTTAAAGCTTTGAGTACCCAAAAACTAAATCTATAGTTTTTTTCAAAATAAAGGGACAGCGTCCATTTATCTGTTTAAACAAATGAAAACGTTCTGAGCTGCCATGTTGTACAGGATGTCGTAAGTTTTTTAAATAGTTTCAATGAGTTTGTGTTTTTATACCCTTTCAAATAAAGTGTCACAAGGGGGGGTTCGTATTTAAAAATTTAGGCAGGCCTTCCACCCCCCTCAGTTTTTTTAGGTGAGGGCGGTTAACGAAAAGTATATTAAAAGAAACTTCACGACCCTATAAAATTATTCCCCAAAGGATTTTTCAAAACTTTTCCTCTTTCAAAAGTTAAGATGGGGGGGGGACATATAAAACTCACCCTGTACATAAATTAGTATTAAAACAAAAAGTTGATAAACATATAAACATACAGCCTCAAGGAACGTCACTCCCTATAACCCCGAATGATGGAAGTTTTTATTTCATTTCAAAACCGAGCACAATTGTCCAAAAAGCCGATAATGCAACGGCCGACAAGAGGTTACAGTTATAAGAAGAACGCACTATTATAAACATGGGTTCCATGAGAGGGAATTGATAAAACGATTCTCCCAAGCGTGTATTCCGGTTTAATTGTAGTTAACGAGTTTAAAACAAAACACTTTTAGACAAAAGAACTTCGCGTAAATTACAAGACGTGTGTAAGTTTAGTTTTAAATTTGACAAATCATAACAAAATCAAGTAACATTCAGTCTGTTTGGATCAAATATGAAAGTAATACGCTAATTTTGTGCACTAAACGTATTTCGAGAGCAACGTTTTGTTCGAGAGCTCAACTATCATATCATTGATGACGACATCAGAGTAGGTATAAACTAGTATTATTTTAATGTTTAGCGACAAACAAGTTAGGACACGCGTATAACTATGCTGCAGGCAACTTTTTTTTATATACTTTGTACTTGTTTTATAAATCTACCATGAAGTTTTTATTGCCATCTTTATTTCTTGAAAATATGAGGTTTTAAATGAAACATCTTTTGAGGCTGACTCTTTGTTTGAATTAAAAGTTTTACCTATTTTAAAGCAAAATACCTATTTTATTACTTTTAGCTATTGGATTCAGTCCTTCGAAAATTGAATGTATACTTTTGACTTAGCATTGAAGAAATACGTAAGCTATTATTAAAAACTTTGGTAGCCGTGTTGGCCACGCGACAGGATAGAGGTTAGTTTTGGCGGGAAAATCATATTTTCAACTTGAGAAGAATATGAATTTCACCTTAAAGGGATCAAACCTTGCACAGGCCACACTTGACAAAAGGTAGAAAATTAAGCCAGTTTGATTGGACTTTCCTTATTTCGTGTTATTTCAAGGCATAACTGAACACTAACACGACTTTAGATACCTTCTGTGTAGGCTTATAAAAAATAGCTGCGGAATAGAATCAAAATATTTAAATAATATTGACTTAATATTGAGAAAAGAGAAATTCACTTAAAAGGGATACTGGATATATTAAAGTGAAAAAGTGAAAACTATGTACCCTTTGTATAACATTTTATTTACACAACCGGTTTCGGAGATGACTCCATCATCAGGTGTGTGTACAAATAATGAAGCCTTAAAATTGTTTGTCAACAAACTAAAATCAAATTATTAGTAAAATTAATAAACCATATGGTTAAATGTGGAAGACCATTTTGAAAAATTCCTTGATGTTAATACTATAATATGACTAAACTTGTTTCATTTTGTAGATGTAGTCAAAATAGGATTCTTGTAGTTGTAATGTGTGTTGTTCAATAATCCCCTTCATCTCTTTTTACTCATATATATATGCAGATCTTCCTTACAATCCATCTTCTCTCCTTTCTTCGCTAGCTCGACTATTTCCATATTGTGTTCCATATTTGTGTAAGAATGGTTCGAGTCTAGAGGTGTTCAGCGTAGGAAGATTTCATGGTCGTGCTGTTGTTCGATCTTTAGGGCCTGGATGTGTTCCCGAAATCTGCATTTAAATGACCTTCCCGTTTGCCTATGTAGTATTTGTTACAATCATCGCAACATAATTTGTAAATTGTAGATTGCATGTACTTGTCGTTGTTTCCGTTGTTTGAGTCTTTTTGAGAGAATCTATTTATATTTATATTTATAAACTATATTATATTAGACATAATCTTTATGGGACATGGTAGCGCTATAGTTACACCAAAATATTTACACATGATTTGCAAGGTATTAAAATCTAGGCTGGTACAAAAGAAATTTACTGCCAAAACCCGTGGTAAATGATCATCTTTATGTTAAACCATATGAACTATAAACGAATACGAAGTGATTTATATCCGAGTATGCTAAATAAACATCGCATCGAAAATTGAATCCCTAAAGAAAATCCATAGATATGTTACTATCACTGACTAACCGAAAGATGGACAGGTTTGGTGTACGGATTTAGGTTTGAACATGGATATTTTACCCCAACCGTATCAGGTACCAAACGTATAATTACACCAATAATTAGCTGAAACTCGAGAGCACGATCACTTAGACTTGGTGTGTAGTATACAAATTGTTAAAAAATGCATGAACACATCCTAAACAAGGAGACATATATGCAATACATATATTTTTCAAATTAATAAATGCCTACTTTTGGACACTGAAAAGTAATGAGGAAGGTTGTACCTTGAGGCACACCATTGTAAACTGTCTACATTCCTGAGTTGAGCACCGCGAGCCACGACAGAAAAGGATCACAGTAATAAAAAGATTTTCATTTTAAAGCAATGAATAAATTGAAAATACTTAATACCTGTAATCAAACATACCACCGTACACACAGTACACAGTAAACCTGTAACTGCGGTCAGAAACCACCGTACCACTATCAAGGTTAAAAGTGGTAAGCCTAGCCTTCTTTATTAACTTTACATTTTAGTGAAATTATCTATTGCATTAAGTTTTCTTGATTTTTTGACAAATCGTATTACAGACAGTTTTAAAGCATATTTCACGCCATTTACAATGAGCAAAAATAATGTTTCATTCGCTCGTATTTGGAAATCTAGTCACAGCCTATGTTATTTAACGGTTTCTTATTTTTACACAGTTAAGTAATAGGCCTTTTCTTCATGTTGGCGTTTTGTGTTTTTGGTTTGTTGTTCAAGCGTGTAGCTTTTTGTCAATCAATGTCTGGATTTTAGAATCATTACTTAAAAAAAGTTGTTTTCTCTTCTAATGTTTAAAGTGCACGGTAACCTACGTGTGTAAACATTAATGCATTAGGACTATTTTATATGAAAAATTTAGTTAAACTGTAGCTTTTACATAAATGAACGTTTTGTTTACTGAAATTGTGGAAATAACTGCAATAATCTTTTAACTGTGCTAGGACAGGGCTCAGACAATAGAAACTCACTACAGACAGCCATCTCAAAAGGAAAAGGCTAGTTTAAATCAATCGACAAGTCCAGCACCGAGTGTGGGTCACTGCGCACTCCACACTGTATGGCAACCGTGCTCGGTGATGGATTTGACGACTGAACATCCTCTCCTATTGGATCTCTGTAGAGGGTTCTATTGTCTGTGGACAGAGTTACAACAGCAACAGTGAGGGCTGCGTACTCACCAAGCTGCCGGCCTGAGGGCACTTCCCAGTCCTCCCCGTCTACTGGAAACACAATACACTCAGAGACAAGCCCTCTCAACAGTCAAAGTACCAACAGATTTGGCATTAAATCTTGAAAAGTGCTAGGAATGGTCTCTAAAAAAACAAATTATTTTATTTCGTATTAATTTTACATCATATGAAATCGTCAGCTATATAGTGTTTATGGGATTGAAATGTTCCACTCATACGTACATCGAAAAACTCATTCAGAACCTAAGTTGTTAAGTTGGGAGCACAAGTGGTCCCAAATGCGTGCTGTAAATTTGCCATTATTGTAAAAAGCTTGTGCGGTTAACACTGTTTTTGGCTGTTAAGACGAGATTTAAACGCCTCAGGCGTCGAGGCACTTTTGATAGAATTCAGCCACGTTGACGAATAGAGCTCCTGCCTGGGAAGGCAAAAAATCCGAGATTGACCGTTTTGTCCCAAAGTTGAGTAGTACTACCGGCCTCTGGTTAAGTAAGGGTGTGTGTCGGTGGTTTTGGGTTTCAATTTGACAAAGACGCACGTATCCCGAATGAACGGGAAAGGCGCCAAAATCAATACTGATTTAAATTTAATTAAATCGTGCTATTAACTAACCAAACTAAAAGAGTTTCTTAACACTTTCCTCCACTCGACTGCGGATTTGACTCAAAGCTCGTATACCAAGGGAAATTTACTTATTTTATAAGGGCGTGAAGGTCTGTCTGGTGTGAAGCATTATATTTGTCACCTATATTTGTCAGACTGTTAGAATTATGATCAAAGTCCTAAAGGATAAACTTGCATTTTAGTGCGGTTCAGTAAGCACAACTACTAAGATCGACTACAGCGCGCAGGTCCAATGCACGAAGAGGTGTTTCAAGAAAATAACGCTTACACAAGTGTAACAGTTTAAGAACTGATGTGTGTCCAGCACCAACAAACTACCGTATGTATATACCGGTAGTAGTATTTTATAGCCTATGCATAGGCGTGTGCTTAGGAGGATGTATAATTTTATTCTAGACCTGAAAGCAAAGTATTTTCCTGACATCCTGGTTTTGCTCCTAATTCAAACAAAGATTCCAACCGAGCGAAAATTCGAACCAGCACAGTTCTATTTTAAGTTATCAACATTCCGGATTAACAATCTACATCCTACAGGTAAATGCAACTAGTTTGTAAAATGATAAATAGCTACTATATGATTGAATAAATTTGAAGACAAAACGTGTCGACCGAACAGGGGTTCAACCTCGGATATCTAACTTGCCGAGTGAACCATTACACCATCTGGTCCACCTATTTAAATAAGTTCCCGTTCGGTCCACACATTTTGTCAAGTTTCTTTAGTAATAGGTAAACGGAATTTGTCACAATATATATAATACTAATGACTAATTCATTTTCCCATTTCATAGTTCGAAAATTATCATGCTTCAGGCATTTAACAAACATCACAATTTGCGATTATTTACGTATGCCTTTTTCTAAAGAAAAGAAAGTATACTCTGAACCAACGTAACAAGCGACTAAGTAGCATGATGGTTTATTACCTGACACAGGAAGCTCGATAAACTCAGCGTGGCCGGACACCCAATCACAAGCTGCGCCACAGGAGGTGGTATGGTTAGCAGGAGCTCTGAGTAGGAACCCTGGCAGTGGAGGTGGAGGAATGGCCAAGATACTGTCTGGAGGAGGTCCTAGATCCAAGCACTCAGCACATGTGACGTTCAGCACAGCAAGCACATCCATGCTTGACATGTCTGCAACACCAGACAAGTGTTCATATGATGTTCTTACCAACCGTCCACTAATCGTGATAACAGTAGTATCTTTACTGTTGGGCTTTCGCGGCCGGTGCCACAACTATAATCTAGTTCTTCCGGTTCCCACCGCGTCAAAACTTCGTAATTAGGTTGAGATATTTCGGTCTCGCTGTCGAATACCATCTTCAGTCACTGATGGGCTGAAAATCAGTTTTGACGTGGTGCGAACCGGAAGAACTAGATTACAGTAGTATCTTTGATTTAGATGCCGTTAAGGTTTAGAGGTAGAAAATGTTTATTTGGTATAGATTATGAAGTATTGATCCTTAATTCAACACTGATACACATAATTCGGCCTTTCCATCGTTACGTTCTCTGGAAGTTGTAGGATGGCCCCAGACCTATTCTATTATTAGTAGAAGATATATGATGTTTCAAATATCACATGTTTTTATGGTTTTTGAAATAATGTTATTATTGTGAACTGTTTCACAGATTCGTCGTTGCAAGTCCCATAGTCTTCATCACAGAACCTCATAAGTAAAATATTTTCTAAAATAAATTAATTCATAATATATAGTGCATTTTTTGTGTAGACTTACAAGTGAGAAAGACTAATTAAACAGCGGAAACGGTTACGAGTCTGGAAGTTGATAAAACCAATCTTAAGTTTGAACAATACTTCTTTCCTTTATAAAAACAATCATTTTCCTCACCCTATTCTTCTCCTCGTGTGATCTGAAGGGGAGATGACTCTCATTGTGCTTCCCAGTAATCTCTAGAGGTAGGCTGTATAACTTGTTCCAGCCTGGATCCCTCAGAGAGCAATTCATCTCGATATCTACTGAAGCTAAACCATCATTGATGGAGGATTCCCTAGAAACTATTCTTTTATTTTTAAACCAAGTACTCATTTCATAGTTAAGCTCCTTGTACGGTGTGATGTTTATGACTCGTTTCATGAATGTGTTACTAGTATTTTTACGTAAAACTTAATAAACAACTGTAAACTCAGTATAAGCTTTGAATTTGTTCTCCTTACTTTTCTCTTGAGCGTAAATTAAAGTTATAAAGTAACAACTGAAATCTTTCAATATATTTTTAATACAATTTAGGAAGATGAAAGTTAATTCAAAACGAATGTTTGCTTTTCAACCTTTCAACCCTATACGTCCGTACGAGTGCAGCACGCCCCATATCTCATTAAATCCGCACAATCTGACCCTCCTCCTGTGTAAGAATGCTAATGTTTACATATTGCTTGCGAGATGATGTCCCCTCAATCCCCCAGGAGGCACTCGGGGGAAGGGAGAGTCAGTTAATTCATCCCTTGTACCAGCTGATTCAGCGTAAGATTGCTGCCCATTACCAGTCATGGACCGCCCATAGTTAAGCGGTTGTGCTCCCCCACGCACTTGTCTTGGGGCTTCTGGACATGTGTTCGTGTCATGCATTAACGCCTTCTACACACACACACACGCACACGTACAAGGGTACTAGGAGGGCTTCATCGCGCCTAGGGTGTCACCCGAAATACAACAGGGAATATATCCAGCTACTATACTTCGGCTTTAGTATCGAGAATACGAGTATAGTGTTATAATAACAATTAGTAACAATGTTTTGGAATGTGTCGGAATGAAATTTAAAAGAGACCATCAATTCATCCGTGTAATTTTATTTTGGAGTTAGTTTCAATTTTGTTTAAGACTAAAACAATACTAAAATGTAAATGTACTTTTTATTTCAGTGAAATACACGAGCCTAAATCAAACTATTTTTAACAAAAATTTGGTAGCTAACCTAACACACACGAGATTAATATTTTGAAAGGACGCTCTTACAATATACCGTTATTAAACGGCAATGATATAGAATAAGAATCATTCAAAGAAAAAACTACACAAATATTCAACTCTAGGGAAAAAATAGTATAGTTTCAATTTGTTCCTTAATTTTTTCCAATATAGGGGCCTAAGAGTGCTTTTTTAAAATAGCTAGTAATTTAAAAGTAAGAATACTTGTGTAGTGATGTTTATTTCTTTGCAAGAGTGAAGAGAAACACTGCTAACAGAGCGCAATTTAGATGTTTTTCAGCTGATACGACCTTAAGTACAAACTGAAAAGACCTGATATGTATCAGCTTAAAAATTACAAAGAATTATATTTATTTTACGAGTGGTGGTTTAAGTCTCACTATGTCCAAACTATAACTTCTAGATTTCCAAAGAGCAGGCGAATCAACATTATTTTGAAAGTATCCTAGAAGTACTCTATACTTTCAATATCTAGAGAAACTATATGACGTTTCCAAACTAGCATTGTAATATGTAATGACCAATCACCAATTAAACAAATGACTGTCAGTTCAGGTCCTCTGTACTAAATAGCAAAAGGATAAAACGAAACATGTTGTCTCCTATAGACAAACCTTGTTTCTTGCATTATTAATTTGAAACGTGTCGTGTACAATAACATTCAATACAAACCCAAAGGTCTATTGCAGCATTGCTGAGCTAAACATGATTACAAAGCATTCGTTGTTTATGTTACAACCACGACTAAAGTATCTAGGATGGACTCAACAGTGTTGGGGTGTATTTTCTTATCGATCGTTGCAAATGAACGGTAAAGGGAATGGTAACATATCAATCGACAAATGCCTCGCCTTTTTATTTTTATTCATTATCGACCAATCAACGTAAGCCACTGCGTTTAAAACATCCGAATAGTATATCAACAAATAGTTAAACTTTTGTTAAGACCCTTAGGTATTTATCTCTTTTACTAATGAAGCCCATTTGGCATCGTAATTCGAATACATTACGACATTTTTTAACTTAAATGGTGACCAATAACAAATGTCTAAGCAATAACTTCAGTATTCCTTTACAAACGACAACTGTAGAGTAACTCGTGAACATGTGATATCCACAGCGTAGGTTTTTGATATCTCAAACACACATTTAAAATACAATAACTAATGTGTATAGTAAATAATGTAATGTAAATACTGGACTCACCTGCGATGGACCGGTGACCGAGGTGTGTTGTGTCTGTCTGTGTAAGGGTGGGCCGGGGGTGGGTGAGGGTGGGCCGGGGGTGGGTGAGGGTGGGCCGGGGTGGGTGAGGGGCGGCGGGCACGCGTGCTTTTATTGATCATCCTTGCCTCAGCACAGTGCACCGGGTCTCCGGCCTTGGGTAGGGATTTTGTACCCCGTTCTGGGAAAAAGGGGAAATATAAAACGTACTAAAATTTCACAGTATTGAACTCCTTTCACATTTTTTGCTATAAGATAGTTCTACAGCCGTAGGCAGCTTTAAGGTCTTTTCAAATACAAAACACGTTTTAGCGTTTAATTTCTTTGTATTAAAGTAAGACAACATCTTATAAGACAAAGAGTGCTCTTGTTTTTTTGCATAATATGATTGTTTGAAAAGACTACAACTGAGTCGATAACTGCAAAGCCTAGGACACGGAAAGGTCATTGATAGATGGAAAACTATTATGGAGCACATTATAGTCAAGTCCACCTTTCAATGTACTTTAGACAAATTATGTACAGTATTTCCAGCGGCAATTTTGGCCATATTAGCTTTTGTACACTTAGAGTTCTATGTGGGTAAAATGGATATGCGCACTAGATTACGTTCGTAATCTTCTCAGACAGCCAGGAAGCCTTTAGAGCGCAAGGCTATCCACTAGTCAACTCCAGTATTGTCTGGAGATGTTCCCAAACTCTCCTTGCAAGCTGCAACATTGTGTGGCTTTAATGGATACCGGGGCTTCAGGGCTTTAGGGGAAACGAACAAACTTATTTGCTGACTAGAAATGGGGATGTCACATTTTGCTGGTCCGGATCTAGCTGTAGGGATCAGCCCCTTTCTCACCAAATCGATGCTAGCAGAGAGGTCAAACTCATACCAAACTGAACTGTGGAAACATTTCCCCGGCAAATCTTCTGGTTTGAAGTCCATCTTTTGACATCAATTTTATGTAATAAAAGGAATCTAGTCGTTACGCTTAGTACTAGAAACGGTCTACAAAGTCGACCTATTATGCCTAGTTATTTTTGTTTTTTTTTAATCCAACATGGCTGAGGCAATCACTATAACGATCATGCTTTGTTAGTGGAAATATCAGCTTGGACTACTAATGATAGTGTGGAGTTTGAAGTTATAAGTTTTTTTAATGAAACACTAATGTTTTAGCTCTAACCTCAAATCAGCTTTAAACTAATGTTTTAAATTATTAAAATTGGAGAATGAGCTTTATCTGTATAACTTTACATTGAACAAAATTTTAGAAGACTCCCAACTACTATTTTCTACACTCCCATTTAGGAGTTCCTAAAATTAGTAAATTATATGAAACAGGACGCTGACCAAATTAACTAAACACATTTCCAATGTTCAACCATCAGAAAAACGTAATATCAAAACTTTCTAAGCAGGGCTCATCTCTTAGGTGAATTTAACTCATTCAGAACTTAACTAAAATGTTTATATACAAAATCTTGTTTACGAAGGGTATATTACTTTATTTTAACTCATTCAGTATGGGATCCATGGGGTTTGTTCAAAATTTACATTTCGAAAAAAAGACTTCAGAAACCTCCAAAAACTAACGAGCATATTGACTAGCTACCAGATAAGCATAGGCTTTTTGATAAAAACAATCGTAAAGCATGCTCAAAACAAATTGTTTAGAAAATGATTCCGTAGGCTACAATGTAATTTAAAAATAAGTTTTTTTATTGCGTTCAGGTTGTTATCTCGATTCTCAATACGTTAAGCAAAATAAACATTAAAAAGGCAACATTTTGTTCAAACGGCCTGATATTACGATTCAGAATCTCTTAACATTTGTATATCCTAAATAACATACGTACAATTTGTATGTTTTTAAAATTTTGTTGAAGTTTTGAACGGCTTCGTTAACACAATACTGTATGAACTGTATCGAATACTCTATATTATTCATATTATAAGTCACTGTGAAAGTATAAAAAAGGTAAAGTTTGTCTTGTTTAACGAGGCGAAGTTAGGACTACAAAGTCCTCTCTACCACTCAACCTCGACCTTTACCTAGCGTCACCGTATTAGTCACATTACAAATGTAAGTGGTGACTGCGGAGATCGAACCCGCGCCACCGGAGTGATGAGCTCCGGAGTCGCGTGCGATACTAATCCGCTAAATAAACTTGAAGATCAAGCAACGCAGTCTGTAGGAGAACGCCAGAACTGCCTCCACAGCATTAGTTGAAAGTGCTGCTGTCAAGAATCGTATTGATCAAGCTCTACAAGTTGTGTTAAATACAGAACTGCACTTGCTGTGACCATGGAAACTAATACACGGTCCTACTTGGTCCATATAAATATTTAACTCAACCGTGGGGAAGATTCAGTCAGAAAGATGTTTTTAAACCGAAATTGTCTCACAGATTTCACGTTAGATAGGGTGGCTGAAAAGTAAACTATTACAATACCTGTATTATTTTTGTTTATTTATTTGCGTCCTGACTGCTGATTTCTTGTGTTTGGCTATAAAATTCAGTGTTTTATTTTGCATTTACCATATTTTATAGTGTACAGTTTAATTTTATTTGATTTATCTCATATTTCTTCATATCTAAAGTTTACGTTTGATCAAAATGCTGCAAAGTTTATGTCGGGTACGATTAAGTACTGCCGTGACACATTTCCAATTTTCAACAATCACCAGGAAAACATAATATGAAAACCTTCTAAACAGGAATCATTTCTTAAGTAATTTAATTCGTAAGAATTTGTACTGTATGGAGGGGTGGTGATAGCTCAGCGGTACAGTGCGTGCTTCGCACCAAATCAGCCCGGGTTCGATTCCCGGGCGCAGTTATATTTTTTCACGATGGCCATTCCCCGTGGTTCGAAAGTCACGTTGGTGCCGTTGGTCGTTGGGCTATTAATTAATGGCCCAATCTGGGGAACAGTCGGCCCTAGTTTGTAACAAAAATATACAGTATACACCTCATCATCCATCAAAAACACTCATCACGCTCACCCTTCATCCCATATTCACCTTCAAATACCCTTTAGGAGTGGTCGGTGTCTCAAATCAAAGTATCAACGTGCGAATTCTCAAATCGATTTTCCTAATGTCTTTGTATTTTTTAATGTATTTTTACACTAACTTTATACATTCTAAGTAGATTATTTCACCACCTGCTATGTATAGATTTTTAATTAAAATTTAATTTTAATTGTACATTTTTACTGTGAGTATTTATGTTTTTTAACTCTCCTTGTTTTCTCTTGACTGAACATTTTGATTAAAGTGTGGACGAAACGTTTTGTATTGTTTCATTAAAATACTTAACCAGGGTTTTATAGTATAATTTTATTATAATTTGACTAATTTTAACATAAATATTGTAAATGACATGCTCAGCACATTTACGAGTAGGTTTATTTAACTGTGTAAGAAGCTGATTTGCTCATGGAATAGCGATGTTTTGTTTTGTTTACACTATTACCAAGGCGATGCTTGGTGCAACACAGCAAGGCAGACTTAACCTCTCCCGGAGTGTAATTCAACTGATTACACATCCTTTGTTTAAGTTCTCTCCCACGCACACTTTGGGTTTGTTGAACTTTTCATACGTTATTGCATATTATTCTGCATATTATCAGCCTATTCTTGTAAATAAATAATAATAAATAAAAATGCATTTATTTCGAGCGCTTCTCATTTACAATGTTTTTCAGAATGACTCATGTCACATAAAATGAATCCCTTAACTTAATATTAAAACTAAATGTTATTTTCTTATAATAAGGATTTTAACTTAACACCTTTAAGATATCGGGAAGCCCGTTGTACAAAGTTGGTCCGAATTATGAAAAACTTCTTCTCCCAAACTCAAGATTGACCTTGGGAAAATGAAGCCTTCCACCATGGCGTGTGCTCCTATGAGCTACCTCGTTCCGATAAGAGAGTCTCTGACAAAGATACTCAGGCTCTTGGAGCGTCAGAGTCCTGTGAATCATGCAGCACGTTAACATCCGGCACACAGCTTCCATGGGCAACAATTTGGCTGCTTCACAGAAAGGAGAGATATGTTCAGATCTTTTAAGGCCAAAAAAAGCGAATGGCTAAGTTTTGAAGCCTCTCGATCCGACCCACGTCATCTCTAGAAATGCTGTATTGTGTATTTGACGATACTGTAAGACGATGCATCAGTCTAAGATTCCACAGAGATATTTATATCCTCATCGGTTACTTGAATGATACCTGGTTTATGTTGAAGAGCGTGTTGAATACTAAAACAAATCTAATATCAAGATACAGTCGTGCATCAACATTTGTTTATTCGTATTGACTCACTGTAGCTTAAAAGTTTTTCCCCAGCAAATCGTAAAATAACAATATATTTTGAATAAGTACTTCTAATTAGATTGTATTATCACCTTGTAGTGTTTTTTACATGTGAATATAACTCAAAATAGTGCGAAACTTAAAATATTTCATAGATATTATTAATTCAACGTTAAATATAGGATATTTTACTGCGTAGATCATAAAATGGGAATACGGAAATGCTGTAATTTAGATATCGGGTAGCAATATGGTTTAGCATCTTAATAAACAATAAATGCACTATGGCCTTGAATAACAACTACTAAATAAATGCATTAAATAAAATTAATTAAGCAAACATCTTTTTCAATGGATATGAGAGTCTGCCTAAACATTTTCGAATGAATTTCAATGACGAATATACTGAGTATTGCATTCTCAAGGTTTTAGTTGTGTATTAAGTCCAGAATCTCATGTGTGTGTATTAATTAATATCCTCATTTTTAGTTAATAAGAAGAACACCTAAAAAGGCTTGTAAAAATTCTCGTATTCGGCCCAAGACGGCCAAATACACAAATTCCGTAACACAAGTAAGGGTAAAGTAGTCTGTTATATGCCACTATCAGTGGGATACATATTAAGTGGTGAAGAAGAACATGACGTTTTGGGATCTAGAATCGGATCCCATCTTCAGGTCAAGAGTAATCTAAAACATAATACAGAACATTAGAAAACGAGCTAGCCTATAGTAATCAGCATAAGCTGACCAGTCAAGCACAACCAAACAACCTGTAGCTGTTAAAGTCAAAAAACTAAAACCTAAAAACTAGCCTGGAAAACAAACAAAAACACAAGCATAGGACACACTAAAAACTTATCTACAAGAAACAACTCTAAGAAACACGTGCACACTCGGTGGAGGCTCTCCGCAAAGTGATTGGTTCGGCCGGAAGTGGGAGCACCAATGACGTGACCAACAGAGTGGCCAACTGGACCAGAAAAACACACAAAATCCTTATTTATGCACAACCAATAGGAGAAGGGGGCGACATGCACAATAAGTTCTCCGTGACCAGTTTTGCGTCCTCAATACCACAAAACTAACGTCGTCATGTGTACATGTGTGCCATAAACGTCATGATCATCTTGCTCACTAGCGATGGAAAATGTCATCAACAAAATTAAACTCTGAAATTCTCCCATCTTCAACAACAAACTTTTAACAAAGAAATGAATTGTGTATCTGCCTGCTACACACACACACATGTACGAGTATGGCAGGAGAGATGTGAAGTCAGCCAAGTGGAACTGATCACGTATATTATTACGCTTGACTCGGTTGCGAATCATTGGTAAGTGAATCAATCTCACAGCGCGTCGAATCCACCTCCGTATCCTCATACACTGGCATCACACGTTGCATTGTTCTTTCAACATATTGTGCCAGTCTCAACAAGTGTATCTGCCTGCTACACACACATGTACGAGTATGGCAGGAGAGATGTGAAGTCAGCCAAGTGGAACTGATCACGTATATTATTACGCTTGACTCGGTTGCGAATCATTGGTAAGTGAATCAATCTCACAGCGCGTCGAATCCACCTCCGTATCCTCATACACTGGCATCACACGTTGCATTGTTCTTTCAACATATTGTGCCAGTCTCAACAAGTGTAACTGTGTGCTAATACAAGAAAATATATTTTACGTAGTTAACGTATTTTTAAGGAATAATTTGAAAGGAATTAAAGTTAGGGAAATTATTGTTTAAATCTAAACTTTTTCTTCAGTTGGCCCGTGGCATGTTGGAATTGTGCGCGACTCCGGAGCTCGTCACTTCGCTGGCGCACGTTTGATCCCTGCAGTCAACACTTAGATTTTCAAAGTGACTATGCGATAACGCGTGCTTGGTTTCATCTTGAGATCCACTAAAGGACCCTTTTCTCTATCCACCATCACAACACTCTATATGACTCTTGTTCGCTCCATACTCGAGTATAGCTCTACCGTCTGGTCTCCATACCAAGTTGGCCATGTAACAGAGTTGGAGGGGGTACAGAATCGTTCCTCAGATTCGTTGGAGTGAAGTTGGGGTTCCGCTACACGGAAGTTCAACTTGAAGGGATGAGACTTCTTCTTGGTCTGCCACCTCTTTCTCAGAGAAGGACTACTGATGGACTGTGTGTTCCTCTTCAAAATCGTGAATGGTTTGCTCGACTGCCCTGAACTTCTGAAGAAGATTGATTTCCACGTTCCTCGCCACTCAAGGCATCATCAGTTTTTCACAAGAACTCACTACCCTACTTCGTACAGCCAGCACAGCTAACCACCCCGCTTGATGCGCGCAGAAAATGTCATCTGCGGTGAAGGTAACCTCTTCAGTCACCGCGTAGCAGCCTTCAAGACCCGGGTGGAGGCACTGCTCAGAGGCTCCAGCTCATCATCAATCTTCCATCAACAGTTAGTGTGAGGGGTTTGTCCGTGTGTGTGGGTGTGCGTGAGCTCGTGGTACCACGCAAACAAACCACTTATATTCGTCCTTATGTTCCAGGTTCTCAGAGTTCCTTCAAAAAGCACAATCTCCTTATACCAGTTATTTATTATTAATCCTCGTCACATTTATTACTCAAAGATATATATTTTACATGATGTTATTGTTTTTATGTTTGGAATTTATCACTGTTAACCTCGTCTTCATTGTTGTTTATTGTCCTGCCTAGTCATTTATTTTGTTATTATTGTTATTTATCAACCTTGTCATTATTATATTCACTATCATTAATTTCTAAATGGTATATAGTGACGTTTTCAAGTCTTAAGTCGTTATTTTATATTCACATGTTACCTGTATCTAACCATTTTATTGTAGGCACCATTGCATTTCATGTAAAACAGCACTATATGTAGTTTTAATAATAGCTCAGTTATGTTGTTCTTTTTATGGCGTTGGCCGCTTATAAGAGTAAATAAATAAAGGTAAAGGTTGAATTAGAAGTTTGAAGTAGAGAGAACTTTGTAGTCCTAACTTCGCCTGGTTAAACAAGACTAACTTCGCCTTTTTCCTGGTGATTAAAATCACGAGTCTAATAGCCTTAGCATTAAATTAGCTATCAGAAAACTGGGCAGTGTAAACATAGTCATTTATTTATTTATCTTTTCATTCATTACGTCTTACACAAATATTTTTTAGCAATACAATTTAAAAAGGCCTACTCGTTGGAAAGACTAGTTATATTTAAACTCCGTAAAATAATTTACTTAATTAAAGTACTAAGCGCTACCAGTAGCGGTATATAACTATTAATTACTTTAAGGCTCGTCGATACATTTTCTACGCTATAGAACGGATTTTATGGTAAATAACTTTTATTTAGTCTTGAATATGCTACAACTTTTAGCATTTCGTAGTTCTATTGAAATCTTATTGTATAGTTTAACGCGCCTGCGAGGGTAATTTGGAACACACATATGTTTGCCGATCTTGTTTTATGGGAATAAGTTTTATGGCCTTGGTTGTAAAATTTACTGAAAGTCAATTTACGAAACCACTTATTCAGAAGGTAATAAGTTATTAAAGAGTAGAATTATGAAGTTTGGACTGGTCAAACTAAGCTTTTAGCCCCAACCAGAGAACGCTAATTAGATTTTAACTATTGGCAAAGCTGGATCAACAGCTTTTGACTCTAACACATCAGCTGCAACTTAAAAAGGTGTTTTGTCATTTTTCTCCCAAAATAGCTGTTGAAACTTGTAACGCCGTGCAGAAATTGCACTTTTATTTCATGAGAGTAATGATAATTTTATCACTAGGTTCTTAAGTAAAACATTTTGATTCGAGCTAAAGATTAACGTCCGAGGCAAGGGACAGCGAAAACGTTTAATGAGTTTCACATTTAAAAAAAACACACCCACACACTTTTGAGATGAGTGATGAACGAAACGATTTAATTTTTAATATTATAAAGAAACTCAAAGTAAATGACGTTTGAACTCAGTAGTCTAATTTGTATTTTTTCCATGAAACTTCACTTACACTGGTTTGGTTTTACACTATATCCTAGTCATAAAGCGACTTGGGTCAAACGCGCGTCAAGAAAGCAAAAAAGCATATAAAACTAGAAAATAAACAAAGTTTGTTCAAAAAGCTGTGCTCGATCAAATAGATATCACAAGCATTTTATGATATCGCTGAGTCTCTGAACCAATGCAATCTTAATAGCAACAACTTTACCTTTTTCCAGGGAGTGAGTGAATGTGCGTATAAATGACATGCCTGCGTGCATGTGTGTGAACAATTACAATTTGTTGTTTTTTATATTTTCTTTGTTGCAGCACTGCAAATAAGGTTAGTGCAACAAAGGTTATTAATCAAAAACCTTTATTTATCTTATATTAATTTAACTTTAGCATATACAAAGTGTAAAACAGCTGTTTCAGAGCCAAATGAGATAAAGGCTTGTTTTGACGAAATGCTAGTTTACTTCCTAGGGAGAAAAAGATCACATCATCAACTCTTCTTATAATTTTGTTTTAGTTTTAAGACTAATTAATAATAAACCAGTGTAGCAGCCTTTTCCTTACACGATATAAATCATACTGCTGAGTTCAAAACGTTGTTAACTTTAAATTTCCTGTTATGTTTGAAAATTTTACTGGAAATGTATTTATCGGTATCATTTCCACAATGACAAAAGTATCGTTCACAACTCGTCCCATCAGTGTCATTTAGATCGGCTGCCCTTATATATTACAGTTTGGCTCGTATCAAAAAGCTTCGCTCAAAGATATAGTGGTGAAATACATGTACTATCTATGACAGCGTTGGATAAATTAAAGCATACAAATTTTGAAATTCAAAATGTATTTTATTTTATTATTTATAAGAAGGTAGTATTTTATTTAGTACAAAGTTTAATTAAAATGTAGAAATGTGTACAGTAATTCAAAACAGAAAGCAAAGGCAATCCGTATAGAAAATTCTGGAAATGATATCTAATTGAGAACATGTACTGTACAGTAAGAGTATTAACCATATTGCTAGAAACTTCTTTGAAGGCGCTCAGCGGATTGGTCGGAACATTTCTAGAACTGTTCTGTGGTTGTTTGTAGGCGTGGCCTTGCAAACATATATAAGTACAGAGCGCAATGAGTACAGAGTACAGAAGTACAGAGTGCAACTGTCTTTTTAAATTAAAGTTATTAAGTTTTAAGAAGAAATAAGATACGGAAGAGACCTATGAAAAATAAGCCTGTGTACCTACATTAATGTAGTGAGTAAAATGTATCTATTTATTTCAAATTTTCAAAACCAAAATATTCATAAATTCAATGTTTTACATATTTAAAGAGTACTTCCTTAATTTGTTTAATATCATAAAGCTTTCCAAAATGTAAGGTAGATGTTTTACAGAGTATTTCAATTGATATAACTTAGTATTATGTATAGTTTTAATTAACTGATTTGTAAAAGTAGGACTTTTTCAATCTGTTTCAGGGTTCAAGTTTTTACGCCATATTTTGTTTAATTTCCTTTCCCCCAGTTAAAATGTAAATAGTTAAACTGAATGAATGAATTGAACAGTCAGCTTATAATTTTTAACCAGTATACTAAATTTGGCACATTCAAAATTCATATTATGTAGGTTACAGCGTTTGATAGTTTAAAAGAAACCACACATACAAAAAAACAAATACAACATTTTTAGTTTATAACCTTAACTAAAAATTATTTAATATTTACTTATTTATTTATGTTATGTAGTGATAAATCAAACGGTTCAACTATAAACGAACCAAAAACTATATTTTTATAGTGGTTTTCTTTTTTAATAATTCACACCTCAGTCAGTTTTCATTCCTCGTGACATTTTCTCTTCAACTGGACGACTCAGGTCGCTGCTAGGAAATGCCAAACTTTTATTATTCACTGAAGAAAGTAAGAGATAGTGTTAAGGAAAACCAAGATAGCTTAATCACGCCGCTTAGCAAATAACAGCGGTTATTATTAACAACATTAGCAATACGTATGTAAATGACTGCCTCGGCGACGAAGGGTTGTGGGGAAGGGGAGGTCACGTGACGGTGTGTGGGCGGCGGCAATCTGAGTAATGTGTTGCAGCACGAACCTTAACTGTTGAGTGCTGAGTCTTTGATTGTCTTGCTGTTATAGAGTTGAAGCAAAATCTGTAACAAACCCACATGTTGAATAAAATACTTAACCAGAGTTTATTCAAAACTACTTATAACAGACGCATGTCTAGAGAACGGTTCGAGCTCTTTTAGTCAAATGACAAAAATTATAGTAAGATGATTCAAATAATAAAGGAATAGTTCTTGCGAGTGTAAACAAAGTAGAGTTTCAGTACAGTTCAGTTTTCACATTGTTTGAGAGTGCACTAGAGCGGGAACTACGTAAGCTACCGGTAGAAAGAAGAATTGCAAATGGAAGTCATGTTATATATCATTTATAGATCTGTTGATTTTAGATCAGTTTGGTAAATAGGAGGGTTGAAAAGAGTTTATCTTTAAAAATGGTAGCTAGATTAGAAAAATTAACTGATATTTACTGAATTCCCTATTATAACTTTAATACATTTAAAATAAATCAAGCTCTGACCTACACATCCCCGGGTGCCTAACTGCGGGGTGCACAGACCACACTCCCGCCCCCACTCCTCCAGGACCATCAACCGCGCTTGATGGTCTTTTTCGAAACACTTTCCTAACCCGTTCAATCTCTCTAGACGCTGTGATAGTATTTTTTTAGAGTAATAATGGACATTACTTCTCACATTGTACATATATCTACACTTAACGTTCAACAATTTAATAGTAAATCTTGGGTAAGCGGTTGTAGACTGCATTAATGGTTTTAAGTAAATTAAATCAGGAAAAAGATTGATATCTGTAACAAAATACTTGTTGCAACAAAAAATATATTGTTTTTACCAACATTTAGGTAGCTCTAAACCAATTGC
The DNA here is from genome assembly GCA_018831715.1 of Matsumurasca onukii. Taxonomy (NCBI): domain Eukaryota; kingdom Metazoa; phylum Arthropoda; class Insecta; order Hemiptera; family Cicadellidae; genus Matsumurasca; species Matsumurasca onukii. The sequence continues at coordinate 33,860,062 of CM032059.1, read as the reverse complement.
ATGAATTAAAACGACATTTGTTCATCTCGTAGAGTAAGGTTAATAGAAAAGGTAAGAGCTATTGTGGTGGGTTTCAGTAAACGTCCTTGAGGTAGGTATAAGTGGCTCAACAATGAGTGAGTTGAGCATGTGCGGTGAGAGGGTGAGGGTGGTGAGGGGGTGAGCGCCACTCACACCGCGGCGTCGCGACGCTTGTCAGTCGCGCGATGCAGTTCCATGGAGCTGTCAGACCCTCCACCGTGCGTCTCTTCATCCTCGTCGCCTTCTACTTCCTGTTCCTGGTTGTAGGGGCGGCGATCTTCTCCGCTATAGAGGCTCCGGACGAGGCCGACCGGATAACCGCCTTGAGGGACCATCGCGCGCGCTTCCTGGAGAACAACTCTTGTGTGACAGGTGAGTTCCCCCAACACCTCCCCCTCCCACAACCCTTAAAGACACGCATATTGTGAGTATATCTCACGCAACGCCACCCTTGTCACACCCATTGAACAATGCACTATTTACAATAACCATGACTCAATTATGAAGTCATGGAAACTGTGATCCGGGAGTTTGAATATTTGAAAACTTAAATATGAGTCTTTGTAGTTCCAATCTTAAACCACCAAAATGTTTCAATTCACTTTTAACGTTTGTGCACACACTCAAAACATTAATTTAAATTATTCATCAATATATTGCATGTATTCAAATACGGCGATACTGACTGACAAAGAGACGACGGGTAGATAGGTCGAGTTGAAACCGTGACCTCAATAACGAAATCATAATTCGAAACCGTAATACACACATAGATATGATCATATATTATACATATCAGATAGTAGGAAATAGAACGCTTATAGCCCCCTTAATTGTTTTAACGGGTAAATTAAGAGTCATGAATAATTATATGTTTGAAATGAGGTGAGAGACTTTTAGCTCGGTGTGAAAGATCATGGGTTCAATAGATCATCGTTAATCACAGACATAAGTTTATGTTTACGATGAAATTTGTCTAATGAAAACCAAACCTTTTATTAACCAAATTTTACCTCATCGAGAGCAAATCCCCCCAACCTTTAGCACTTGAAACGTTCAATTAGTAGTAATACAATACTAAAGATGTGGACAACTCAGTGATAGGATTGAATAGGATGCTTTAAAAATAGGTAAAACCATGTAAATATTGTTATTTCAGAGACTGTGTTTCATTTTCCTAATTCTATCGTTTAGTTTTGTTCCATGTAATCAAGTAAGAATTGCCTTTGCTACGAAGAAACTTCTAAGAAAAGTTAAAACTGCAGTATAGGCTATTAAACTCTGTTCTGTGATATTTATGACAATATAAGCACAATATTATCAACGTTCATCAATATTTTCTAAGACCTTCAAAATGAGGTGTCACTCGATAGGGCTTCCCTATGAAAACTATGGGGCTACCCCCTAATCCCCCATTTTGAAAGCTGGGGCAAAGTGTCAGTAAGCATTAAACGGTACTTTTGGTTCCTCTTATAAAATGTACCGAGTTTGGTTGCGCTGGAAAAAACTGGTTAAAAAGTTATAAAGGCGTTTCCACACTTTTGCCTGACCCTGTATACAGGTCTATGTATACTTTATTTATCAATAGTATATTAGTGTTAAAATATAAGCACAATTATTAACAAATTTACACCTTCTAATTATATAAATAAATTGCACAAGTGCAAAGGAAGCTTTCAACACAGAAATTATTTAGATATACAAATGGTTGTTCGAATCGAATTGATGGTTTTCAAACCGTTTAAAAACGGTTCGTTTCCATTCTTGTCGCCAATACAGTAATTTTATATTCCAGGAAACTCCCTGATGCGTTATAAGATTTTATTTTTACAATGTCAGATGACAATATTATTAAAATTTTATTGACTGTTTTTCATCGTTGATAGAGTAATAAGACGCAATGTTTACATGTATACTCCAGAAATTATAATTAAAGTAAATATGCCATGTGAACAATAAAATTAAAATAACATCTGTTAACTTCCATAGCATAACCCACGGAAACCCGCAAATCTATCATAATAGAGAGGATATATGTTTATTTTTGTATCATCTTATTGTGTGAAACTCGAACGCCTGAACACATTACTTCGCGCTGAACAACACTTCCAACTCAAATACTAAATCTGATTATTTCGCGTTCAATGAGTCAAATAAATTCACAAGTGGAAAACGCGGTCCTTTATCATCCCACGTCTCCTATTGTCGTTTTGTCAATAACCTTGTAAAGATGTAAGTTATAGAGTTTACTAAAACTTAGTTATTAATCGTAATGACCACTGATTGCAAATACATGTATGTATAGTTTAAAAATAAAAATACTGAAACAGCAATTAGAAATATGTATAACCACGAAACTTAGTAAGTGTAAAACTGAGCTATACCTGTTTACTTTTCATTTCATAATTACTTGTGTTCAAATATCGGGTTATATGTTGACTGGGACTCGTGGCATAGTCCTGTAATCCAGCTTCATGGTTTTGAGGATGATATACGTCTAAAGCGGCTCAGATAGTCTCAGTGATCATATAATGAAACCCGCATCAACTCCCACCGTTGTTTAGACATATCAGACCATCACCTGCGTGGTTCGGAAGTCACGTTAAGCCGTTGGTATTTCCATTGGTCATTGGGCTATTAATTAATGACCCATTCTAAGGAAGAGTCGGCCTTAGTTTGTAACAAGACTGCACCTTATAACTCATTACTATCACTCATCACACTCATCTTTCACCACATATTTGCCTTAAATAACCTCATGAGAGTGGTCGGCATCTCAAATAGTGATTTAGTTATATGTAACAAATGTTCAAAGTGAATAATAAAGCCAGGCCGACACGCAGCTAAGTGCTAAAGAGCCGCTGGCGTGAGTGAAGAGAATTTCCTTATTACCATAGGTGTTTGCTACGCTCACAGCCTCGCTTCAGTCTTCGGCTATTATGTTCTAACTTGTAAGATGTGTTTAATGTTGTATAACATCGTAAATGACATGGTAACTTGTTAGTGGAGCACATAGTCTGAGGTAAACTATAGGTAACAGTATATAGGTATAATGTAAATTAATCAATAAATAAACAAGTGTGCAAAGACGATATTCTAAAATTTTCCCTCTAAAAATACTGGTCGTTACATTTAATCAAGAATGTAAGAGGATATAATTATGCACTACCCTGTATAAATGTCGTGAATCTAGGTTGAATGAGAGGACGGGTTTGTCTATGATAAATGCTACATACCAGAAGCGTAATCAAATGAGGGGGCAGAGGTCTGCAGTTTATAAACCTTACAGTTATTAGTAAATAAATGATACATAACAGTAATACAATAACATTAATTATTGCAAGCTATCTTTTCATATAAAATAGAATCAAAATAATAATAATGTCAAATTGATTAAAAACACAAGACTCTAGCCATTAAACTACCTTTTACACACCTAAAATACCTCCTGTTTGACTAAGAATGAATTGTAACTGATTGAAAAACACAAACATCCAATAAAACTTGTAAACATATGGTAAAAGTTACAACTAGTTATAAATGTTGTATTGGATTGTTTGCGTTTTATTTAACCAACTGCAATTGCCCTCAATACCTTGAAACCAATATAACGTAACTTTAGGCTTTAGTTAAAGGCTCCTCTTGTCCAAGATTTCCATTGTATATTTTGTTAACGAACACGCACAGTTTCCCCATTAGCGTGTTTAATGCTTTGGGTGGGCCATAGTCGTGCATTGTGTTAATGATATCTAATGATATCCATATAAATTACCTTAGTACTTGATCAGTTAAGAAAAAGTACTCAAATCTGAGACTAAAGCAAGGCTTTAAGTGGGGTGGATGGCAAAACTATATTAAGACAATAATGTGTTTTAATTAAAACTGTTCATTAGTGAACAACATCAACCAAACTCAAAATAGCGTAAAAATGTTCAACCTAAATAACTAAAGTCCCGTACAACACACGTTGAAACATATGAAGATTGGAAAATACAGGCATGCAAACAACCGACCGTGCGACTGCCCGCTCTTCCCATCTATTGATGTATATTACGGTTTTATATTGTATTCACATCAATGCTCTCACTTCGTGCTGCTTTAGGGTCAAAATTAGTAAATCCGAATGTAAAGTCAAAATTAAATTGATTCATTTGTGACAAGCCTGTTCACTTAAGTTTATTTTTCCAAATCGATTATTAAAGGCTAATTTGACCAGCTGTAAGCAGCCGCTGATACAACACATTTGTTCGAGACTACTCGGTCCTTGTTCTCTGGACTCCACGTCTCTCGCATGTTCACCAATCAAACGTTAGAACGTGCGAGATGGTGGGTATCAGCCGCGTCAGTTTCTTTAAATGATTTAAAACCATTTTCTATTAGCATAAATCCATTCATCTTTTAATCATATATTATTTTATCGACCTTTTATAATTCCCAATATTAAGTATTTACAACCAAGTCCAATGGTTCAGTTATTACAGTACATTCAGTTCAAACAATACATTTAGCTTCAGAGTGACCACGTGCAGAGATCCTGAAGTGTGCTAGAGCTGTGGTGCTCTTGCTGGTGGACGCTCTACGTATCAAGAAACATTTTATCTTTTGAAACCCCTCCAGTTACACATTTGAAGCTCCCCTTACGTATTACTGAAATCTTAATTTTGAAATTTTAGGAAACTTCTGAACAATAAAATTCTTCGGGAGCTTTTAGGGAATCCTCTACTGGCCTTGAAATGTTTACTGCTTCAGTTCATTATGTCTGTTTATTTTTTTATTTTAGGAGCACACTAAAAGTATTTTTAAAATGTTTTTACATACGAGTATAAAGGTAATGCTAAAGGTCTAAGAAGAATGAAATCAGTTTGCTGTCCAACTCAAAAGTAAATGCATACATCCCCAGGAGTAGTAGAGTTTTTGGTTTGTGCCTACCTTAAAGCCTCCGTAAATTAAAGCTTTGCTAGTGAAGGCAAAATCTAATCCATTCATTGAAAGGTTTTATTTTATAATACCGACAAAGATTATAGAAAACTAGCGAAACGAGTATGAATTTCAATATTAATAAAACTGTGTATCACTCCTGAAAACTGTAATTAAAGACTCATAAACTTTTAATTAAATTATTTTAAATATATTTAAACAGTATTCAAGACTTTGATTCAAACCTAATTGCTTACGATTAAATGTATACTTTGACCTGAAACACTTTTTAATGAATTTATCTGTGTCTCCGGTTTGTTGCATGAGAAAACCTTACAAAGATTGAAGGAAGAAGTTGCTCAATATTGGAAAGAGTAATAAATAATTTTAAACGTCAAAAACCAATATTTAAAACTTTTATTTGGACGAGGCCTTTCAAAGGCAATGCCTTTATCGTCAGGTCCGTTTAAAATTTAATTTTTAAATTTTAAGGTTTTGACGTTTAAAATTATTTCTTACAAAGATTATTTAAAGCACTTCAGTATATCGCATTGAACACAAACGTTTTAATGAACTTTTTAAAGCCATTTTACTAAAGATTTTGGTTCTACACGTCTCAGCCTAGTACTACTCAACCTACCGTGTAAACACTGCTTTTACTCTAATAAAGTATGTTTTCAATAATGTCTCGCCACTGAGCTAAACGAGCCACACAGTATATTAGGTCAGAGGACACACTACATCGCTTCCTTTGAGCGACGGGTTTGAAACAAAACCAGACAAGTTAGTTAGCACCTCGAGTAATTGGTTTACTTTGTACTTTGACTAAATCGATATCAGCTGTTCAACAACAAAAAGATATTTCAAAGGATATTAGTAACCAAAAATAGTTCAAAGGAGTCTCTCTTTAAATACCCAAGCAATCTGATTGCATTTTGTTCATAAACTAATAAATATTGAATTGAATGAACTCTGACTTTTCATTGTGAGAGCTGAACAAAGAGCCGAGCAAAAATATCATCAAAGTGAATTTGTGAAATTAAATTTACGTCAGTTCAAGAAGTTAATAATAATTATGTATTACCTTTTTGGACAATAATGTTGACAAAAATTCATTTTTACACCATTAAACACTTTTTTGCTATACCCCATTTGAAGATTATAAGTTGTCAGGTTTCAAATGCTACATTTTACGTAGGCTAAAATTCATTTAGACTGACAAATATGTCTTCAAAATTTTTAAAGGGAACAACATTTTGTTGTAGTAAAATTTTTCTCAAAGAATTATGCTGAAGAGTTTGCCAGTCAAAAAAACGGTATGTGAAATGTTATATTTTCACCTATCAACTTATTATCTTTAAATTTGTATAACTTAAAAATGAGTTGAGATTAAAATGTTCCTTTCCGTCCTTGGATTAGTTTTTTGTTAAAATTACTTTTCTTCCGAGGTGCCACAAGGAAAGGGGAGTTGCACTTAAAACAATTAGAGGGCCCTTCCCCACTCAGGTTTTTGGGTGAGGGGTTTCAAAATGTTTTCTTTTACCAAAGTTAAGGGGAGGCATTCAAAACACACCTTGTATAATTAAACTGTATATGAAATTGCAGTGCTGTACGCTTATGCAATAAAACAGTCTTTCATACCACAAAGCGAAGTTAGATAGAAACCTTTACGCTTTTCTGATGTATTATAAAGAAGAATATTTTAATAACGCCATGGCTTCCTGTTCAGTCTTTGAGAGCTGGTTTTGGAACCAGAATAGCTAACTGAGTTAACTCTGTGAAACATCCCCGATAACTTATTTATGTTGGCTACACTGCTTCAAATCACGTTATTGCTCTCTTTTCCTGTAGTGGTGTGCAAAAATCTTGATCCTTTTTGCAAAGTAATGTATGAAGTTGGTTAGGTTTTAAAATGATAGTATAAACAATATTTTACTCACGGAGAAGTGTTTCTACCACAAGATTTAAAGCCGTACTAAGTAAGACTTTTACCACAACATTTAAGAAATGCGCTTGTCAGTAATTATTTTCTATTATTAACTGAATCAAAACACGAGTAAACGTGGGATATACTTTTCCACCCAATCTGGTGGTGTTCGAACCTTTGTGATTCGTTAGGAAGGTAAATGGTTCTAAAGATCGACAAAACTCCAATTTAACATTTACGAGAAGCGATTCCCAACAACTGGCTTTTGACTTGCCTTTTCTATGAAAGAATGTCATAATATTTTCTATAACCATCTTCTTTGTCCAGAACTAAACCACCGTGTAACGCAGTTTGTCACTTCACTTTGTTGCCCTAAAACATGTTCGGTTATAGACATTTTCGAACATCATGGTTTTCTTTGATTGTGCGCACACTTTTAAGACGTGCACAGGTAATTAAATATTTCCACTCATTTAGGAAATGCAAGCAATCAAATCTATTTACAATCCCCTACGATTTCAAACGGGAATATTAAAGAACTTAAATACACAAATATTTAAAACCGTTTTAATTCCGTCGTTTTACAAATTTTGATCAAGAATAAAATCCCTTGTGTCACTGTGTTTGAAATTTAAATTACCTATAATTTCCAAGACTTCACTCACACAAATATTTAAGTTGGAATTCCTCTGGTCTCTGTTCTTGCAAACATAAAAGTCTCGTAGTACGAAAAGAATGTGCCATAAACATCGCAAAAGGTAAAGGGTTTCCTTTAGAAGGTATTTCAGCGACGGGAATTTAGTGCGCTACATCTTTTCCTTAACATGTTTCTCAAAATTACAATGTTATATTTAATACATTATTTATAAAGGAAGAAGCTACTGTTATTATTCAGCAGTTAGGTTACGTTGGTGAGGCATATAAAAACTATATTCAAGAAAACTTTAACTAAAATATAGTTACGTATAAACAATACATACAGTATATAATATATTGTTTAATGGTTTAGTTCCTACACTAAACTGTTCTTACAATCCAATCTGTATTAGATGTGTCAATTTATACACAAAATTAGATAATCCTTATTAACGAGTTTGTTCATTTTATAAAGATCTTACACTTAAAGCTTCGCACTAATCGATTCAAAAATATATTTACCGAAGTGTACCAATATGTCTTCTTTTAAATTTCCGAAATTAAAGCAAAACACACTCACAAATTAAACAGAAGGTTTAACATTTTCCATTAAACTGTAGTTGTATCTATTCATACCGACCTCCATCCATACTTGTTTCGTATAACTGAAGAGCTGAAAAACAAACGTCGTCTTGTTTCCGTTTCTAAAGGAAACATATAAATGTGTCCGTCTGCGCTTGAAGCTTCTAGAGATGAAAATGAGAGGAGGAAGGACCTTGTTATGACTTCCGGTGTCAGAGTCCTTGGTTCAGATGCAATATCCGCTTTCCACTTCACAGACTGTTTTCTTTCATTTCAGGTTAATTGTAACATTACGAGTGGATTATATTAATCTGTTGAATGTTTTGTAACGACAGAGAGACGTAGGTTTGTAATCTCGGCTGTAATAATTACACCTACACTCCGTTTTACTCTTGGTTGGCAGCATGGAAAACTCATATACCGTTTTATTTAAATGGGAGTTTGGACTGTCCCACCCACGAGGTAGCCTCGGCTCACTTCCACCCCTTTGTATCAAGACTACCACATAGCTCTTTCTATTTTATAAATTCCGATTATTAGAACTCTTCTTTTAATAGGTTTCAGTAAAAAAGAATTCTTAGATACTCGTATTGTTTATTTTGGCTGCAAAAAAAGAGGCAAAAATTAATGGAGCCTGGGGTCAAGTTCCGAGAGCTTATTGTTCCTTCACTTGGTTTTATTAGAGACAGTTAATAATTTATTTTCATTCCAGCTTCTTAACAAAATGCGGCATTTTCCGGTTAAATAGTAGGAAAGGGTTCAAGGGACAAATTCCGCTCACTAGGAGTGAAACGAAATTATTCTTACTTTGTTCATTTTTTTATAATGTATGAATTTATAAGCAACACATTGTAGCCTATACTATTCCGCTGGAAAATGTTCTGTAACAGCTGGTCTTTCTCCAAGCCCAACTTTTATTATACAACATTTATTTCCAGTTGAGTGATAATGTTTTCTAAAGATATTGCTAAATGACCCATTCAAACCTAAGCCGATGTCGTAGGTGTACGGGGAAATGTTTATGCTGGCGTTATCTTTCCTAGCATGCACATTTTATTACAACCTTTCATGCGAACAATTTCACTGTTAATGTAAATCGAGATAACCAGAATACCAAATCAAACGGTTTAATCTTTTGGAATCAACCAGTCACAAAGTGTTATTATACAAATTACTCATGCACTTGTTTCTGAAACCTATTAAAGTATAATATGATATAATATGATTTTTAAATAATAAATTATTAGGTTAAAACTTAGACCTTTTGAACAATAAAACGGCGTGGATGTTAAACAGAACATTTTCTTGCGTAATCTTGAAAACTGTGCAACTAACTGTTAGCTCTGTTAAATAAAATGTAGTCAGGTTGGAGGAAAAAATACTGCATTCAATAACCAAAATTTAGATTAATTTCAATCTATAGACAAAAGTCTTAATTTATTTGTATAGATATAACGTGAAATGACGGATATTCACATAGCTGAAGTTGTCGCATTCACCGTGTATTGTTTGGAAGATTAGAATCAGGTCGACTGTTGTGGTTCATTTATGTCGCACAATTTCGAAACGTTCAAGTCCCATGCAGATTCATGAGAGCAAATTAAACCCGAAATTCGTCCTGAGCCGACAAAATTAAATCTGAAATCTCGTTAGTTGTCCCACGTGCAATGTTAACTGCCAACATTTAGCACCGTCATATAAACTGCCTTCTGTTTCATTAGGTTACGTACGGTTTTGTTTCATTTATTTGACAAATACAAAATTCACCGCGTGTATAAAATGTTGGTGACCAAACAGTATTAACGAACGACCGCGTATAGCCGTGAATAATTGATCTACTTAATATTAATGAACCTCCAGTGAAGCGAACGCACACGATGCGACGCCTGATGGTACATTGACCCCATCAACCCGTTCTAACCCGCTCATTGCAAACACGTTTATAAGCATTGTTATAATTACAATATTTATGTACTGCAAAAACTTAAACATAAAGTGGGGACCCACGAAATTGTCAAGTGTACAATAGAATAACTACGATACAGGGTGCTTATACAAAATCATTACCACTTTATTGTCTCTCTTATTTATTATTATAGATAGAAATTTAGAATTTCTAAGAGAGGGACTCCAAAAGTTTTTAATGGTAATTTAATAGGTCCTGATTTGTTTTTTACACGGTGTCCAAATTAATAATAATAATGATAAAATGTCTTTCTTTATTTAACAAAGGACGATATTAAACCTTAAAAGCCTTTTCAACCACTTAACCTCAACAAAATATATAAAAAACAAATATGACTACACACTAAAATTAGTAGAAAAGAAACAAATGTCACATGAAGAACTTAAATAAAAAACTATAGAATAATTGCAAAATGTTTAAAAACTAAATAGCTAAACAAAACGAGAAACATATTTTATTATGTACGGGTTTAAAGTATTCTTAAGGAGATCACTCCTCAACATCCTGCATAAGTAAATTTTTAATTTTCTAACTGATTAATTAACGAACTGAGCTAAGCGTTTCATGATCGTTCGATTAGGACCATTTAATTAGACATCTAGGTTACAAAATGTTATTCTGGACATTTATTTATTTTGTTTTATTTTAAGGATGGGTTGGAATACTGCAAAAATAAAGAAAACCCCTTGCTTTACTTTTTAATCTACGTCTGGTAATTTACGGGTTTACTTAAGACATTGGCTGCAGCATCAAATACCACTCAAAAGTACTATAAAGTAAAATACAAGTTAAAACTCTGAATAAACCAAACCCAAGGAAAATCTTTGAGTCATTATTCAGATTAAATTAACACAAAGATCCTATGTCAAAGAACTAAATGAAAGAGAAGTATTCAATTTGTAAAGTTTTTACATAAACACCCTGTATTAAAAACTGTAAATGCTTATCTAAATTAGTTATGGCAATAGTTTGGGTTATAAATTGTAGTTTTATAGAATAGACAAGATAAAAGTGTAACTTTACATATTCATAAATCGAAAAAATTATTACAAAATTTCAGATAAATAAGAACAATGTTTCATAATATTATGAGAGAAGACTGTTATTTATGATAGGATACGTTACTCGATTCCTCTACTCTTGTGTTACGAAAAGTAAAATAGTGGGAGGCCAGTACATCAAACTTGTGCCATTATGTCAAGTCTAAATGGCCTCTGTCTCACATTGCTCGTAACAGATAATGGGTAATGGTCAGATTTACGGTCCTCTCGGGCAGCGGTCGCTTAATGACACTGCTAACATCTTGACATACACGTGTTAGCGTAAGTACTTTAAAAACTGCTAGTCTTTTAAGCGCTTGAATGATTGGTCGTATCTTAAATGTAATGAAACTGCGTTATTTTGTAATTAAATTACGTATAGTTTTTTATATTTAAGTGTCTTCATAATTATTGTATAAATCGCGTTTACTCGTACAGTTTCCATAATGACTAGATATCAGTATAATACGAAAATTTTGAAAAATCAGCCTTAAATCTAACCAATTTACAAACCTAAATAGACGTATTTCAAAACCCTAAATGAAATACGAACGACTTTAAATAACACTACACTACGTCAAATCAATGCATACATTTGCTATTATAAACAAACGGATGGTTCTAAATCTAGTTATATCATGACAACTTTAAACTCTATTCCATAACCATTGAAGATATCAAAGTTTGATAGCAAACTGTCAATTTTACGTATGGTTTAAAAAACACAAAAAAACCAAATTTAATAGATATAAGCAAAAACTTTAAACAAGTAGCAATTGTATTTAAAACCCGATTACTATACGTATATACGTCTTTTCTTTTATGATATGTTAAAAACTACAGTAAACAAGATGTATACAATTTAAACTTAGTTTACATTAGAAAAAATACATCTGAACTATGATTAGTCGACCGTATGTAGTGTGTTTAGGCACAGTAAATTTAACTTATAAAGGCCTTATGTCCAATTGTGAATGTGGCACTTTGTACTATAGTTTATTAAAATTATATTATATGAAAACAATGCAATATGAAGTATTCTTCAGGATTTCCAAGACGGTAGTGAAGCTGAACTCTAAGTTGAGTTAGCGCTAACACCTTGGCTGCCTGAAATAATTACCGACCTTTGCCCAACTCCATGAATATGTATTTTAATCAACTTGTTTTGAAATCCACTTTCAATCCAATTACAAAAGTTCTTCTTCTAATACGCTAAAGGATAATGGAATTGTTCTTTCATACAAAGTATTTGCATTGTGAGGTGTTACTAATATTAAAAGAAATACGTTTGAACTAATAGTGTACACTAATAAATAATAAATGTGTTAACTAATAGTGTTAACAGTTTTTAAACCTGGTTTGTTGCACTGTTGTTAATTTCTGTTTGGAAACAGTTATTTTTAATATAATTATAATAATAAATCATTTGTTTAATGGATATTTACATTACACATTTTTTAAATAGTCTTATAGTATAGCTTAACTACATTTTATAAATTTATAATTATGGAATTAGCCTCCCTCATGGGTAAAAGTACCTGTGTGCGGGAGTGTTTGTCAGTCTGTATTCAAATATAGTTACGTAATTTGATTGTGCAAATATTTTTAGAGGTTCCTAATTATGAAATAATGGTACAATTATGTAAAATTTGGATTTAACAATAAAATTATACATGCAAAGCTATATATTATATGTTGGATATTAAATTTTGAATCAAGAGTATAAGTAATTTGAATTAATATAATTCCTTATATGAATGAGGAAAAAAAAAAAAAACTAGCAAAACCGTAAACTGTAAGTAAAATATGACCATTTCCAAAGTAAAGGTGCAGAACTTATCGCAATTCTGGCATTCTTTTAACTGTATTATTAATAAAAGCATTTTGATTTAAATTAGAAGAAAATTACTTGTTTTGTTTTATTTGTGGTTTTATATTTGTAAACGTACAGCTTCAAAAGTGTGAAAGAAAGATTTTTAAGGGTGGCTCAAAACCTTAATAATGGAAATTACTTTTTTATTAATACAGATATCACGCGATTTCAAACCCATATTTATAATCAGTATATTCATAAACACTTAGGTCAAGCTTCCTGTAACGTGTAAATTGAAAAAGTTTCTCTCACCGGATAAGGCGAAATTTGGAAAATAAGTCAACATGTTTAAATTTAAACCCCCGTTAAAGTGCGGTTTTCACGTTTATGATGAGGCGGTTATTTAAAGTGATGGCGTAGGGGGGCTTTACATTCGAATATGGCTCGCCACCATTGTGTAGTAAGTTGTTTAAGACCCCATTGGTGTTCAGATTTGCACTATTGCCGTTCTTGTATCATAGGCCAATGAATCATTTAGTCGAGAAGTTTTAAAAAAATTTTAACTTATTTGGAGGGACTATACCTCCTTCACACGCAAAAGGGAGCATATTATTTTGTATTAACTTAATATTTTGGAGTTTCTTTCTTATCAGCATTAATAAAGAGCCATTTGAAAAAATGTCTTGTGGGGCCACTCTGTAAATTATACATTGGAAAATAACCACTGTTTCCTAAACTTTATTAAACATCCGAAAGCCAGCAATTGGAGTATGCTCTGAAGCAACCGAGCTACAGCAAAAATGTGACGGGAAACGTGTATAAATTGCGCAAACGTTCCTTGTTCTATTTCAGGTTATTCCTCATTGTTGTGAGTTACTTCATGTTTATCCGGTAACTATGAGTTAACGAGTTCAGTTACTCGTGTTAGCTCAAAATGTCACTATAACTAGGTAACTCGTTTGGTTTAAAATCAACATATTAATGATTTATTTAAGGCGTAATACAATACAAAAATTGTGTACAACGAAAATTGTTTTGGTCCAATCATTTTCAAACAGTTATTTCTATGCTACAGTAGGCATAATGTTGTTTACACTATAATTAAAGCAACAGCAATACTAATGGTGTAGCAGTTACTAGTAAACTGTAGCAACTAGCTGATACATAGTTTTTCTACTTATATTTTATCACTTTTATGGAAGCTGACGCCCAAAGTTGTTGGTGAATTTCCCGAATCAAAAATATTAGATTCATTTTATTGAAGATGATATTTGTACAAGTGTATTGAAAGATGACAAATTCAAGTATATCAAACGCGACGTGCTCAGAGTAAGAACTCAAAGGGTTCATTCGTTTTCAGCATCGAATTTGTACGGTATAATTATGTTTTCCTCTACTGGCTTTGCTGATTTAAGACTCGAGTGTTGACTGTTTCAAAGATTAAGAAGGTAAACATTTTGACGTCCCTTTGACTTGATTAGTCTTCTAAACATTTCCTTATGTTAACAAAGTACTAATGAAGCTGGCAAAAGAGTGCTCTTTTGTATCAACAAATCGTCAATAATTTGTACCGTTTTCAGTTAATTTAGGCTAACTAAAAACTTTCTATTTTCTTTAAAAATGTTATATTAAAAAGATAAACATTTTATAATATCTCCGCCTGCAGCCCGTACTGTTTTCAACAATCTACCACAAGGAAAAATTAAAAGGTCCAATTTTGGAGGAATGTGTATCATTTTAAGTAACCTATATACTATTTTCTTTTTCGATTTAAACATTCGTTCAATAGGTTCAAAAATACGTCGTGAAATCCAAACCTTAGCGCGAGTATACTAAGCTCTTGAAACTACAGTCCACTTCAAAGTTGATGTTGGGCATTGTCGAAAGGGAGAGGCCATTAACGTCAAAATCAGACTTCCCAGACCAGTTTAAAGTTGTTCATATCTGATTTCAATAGCGGCTGACTTGCCTTACCGACATGGTTCTTTATACGTTCAACGTCAAAAATTGACACTAACGTTCTTTAAAAGCCAGTTTTTCAAAATGTATAGAATTTTTGGTGTAAAAAGCATGTGTGGAGTATTGAATATCATCTCTATCACATTTTCAGGATCGAACAATGCATTTACCTTTCATATTAAAAGTGTTGTGTCCACAAAACATTATCTACAACGGCGGCGGCTTTTGGACTGCATCGACAGTCACTTTTCCCGCCCGTCACTTGCAGTCTTAAAGCTAATGTCTCTGAACCGATTCCTGAGAGAATGGTTAGCAGTGAACAGACACGAGAAAGGAAACTGTTTTGCTGGTTTGCTCTTACCGACTGCTTGGCAGGGGGAGTGGAAGGGCGGCGGAACAGCCATTCGTTAATGGAGCTGGGCCATTCCATTCTCAGTTCACTGCCGTCCTGTCACTGTCTTCTAAACATTTCATCCTCCGGTATCCTACATTTCAGTTTGGTCAATTAGTAGATATTGTTTCATTATTTTGACAATGAACCTTTATTAGTCCGGTCAATTTTTGTAAGATGATATTTCAATCAAGTAAATTAATTTTTGTCATTCTGCTATGAAAACAGTTGCTTTAGACACATGTATTGACAGTGCTAAAGTGTCACTGTATGACAAAACGTTGGTTATGAAAAATTAATAGCGTTTAGTCAACTATAAGTTCAATGGTTGCCTAGTTAGTTTTCTGTATTTGAATAGATTAATCATATATATGCAAAAATAAAATTAATTTTATCAAATGACGTTACGGAACGTGTTTAGTCAAGAGCCCTGTAGTGCGATTTTTACATTTAATGGTATACAGAGTGTATTTTTAATTGGGCCACCATTGCGAAATCGTAAACTATAGGTTTTACAGGAAAGTTTAAATAGAGACCATTACTTAGTTTTATCCTAGTATTGAAATATGCGATAAACGTTATTCAAAATGGCCGCCATTTCCAATATTGTGGCCAACATCGGAAAACATTGGATATTTGAAAATGGCGGCCATTTTGAAAAACGTGTATCGCATATTTTCAATACTAGGACAAAACTAGGTAATGTTCCCCATTTAAACCTTCCTGTAAAACCTACGATTTCCCAATGGTGGCCGACTTAAAAAAAACACCCCGTATATTAAATCAATTTCGTTGTAATCCTATGGAAGCTTTAGCTTAGTTGATCTTATCGTGTATTTAAAATATGTAATTATAAATTAGCTATGTAATGTATTTGTAATAAGTATAATTTAATTGTATATATGTAACGAGGTTAAGTGGTAGAGAGGACTATAAAGTTTTAACTTCACCACGTAAATAAAGACTTGTATTTCATGCAATAATGTTCTTGAGCTGCAGTATGCCTAGATAAGGAGGGTGGAAATGTTGGTTTTTGTAGCAAAAGGTCTATATCAGACCCGCACAACTAAGTCTATCAGAAAAAGGTAAAAGGTAAAGTTTGTCTTGTTTAATGAGACGAAGTTAGGCAAAGTCCTCTCTATCACTCAACTTCGACCTTTACCTAGCGTCACCATATTAGTCACATTACAAATGTAAGTGGTGACTGCGGGGATCGAACCCGCGCCACCGGAATGATGAGCTCCGGAGTCGCGTGCGATACCAATCTGCCACGGATCCGCTAATGTCCAGAATGTTAATCATAAAGACCGAGTTTGCAGTGAGTGATTAAGAATGGTTAAGCTCGTCACAAACTTTATTGTTCGGACAATTCAAAACTAAGAACATAGCCTAATATAAAAAACATTTGAACATTTATGTCTTTTGGTAAATTTTTCTTGCAGAACAACAACGTTCAAAGCGCTTGACTTGCCGTATCTCATCTTGATTTAAAGGAAAAACGATTAAGCTAAACTACGCCAAATTCACACCAATTTAGCAATTTTATCATGAGATATTAATAAGCGATCCTCGGTTTTTACTCATGAAATTCCGGGGCTCAATTGTTGGCAACAAGAGTATAATATTTCTCAGCTGTTACGGTTTATTAACGTAGCTGAATGACGTATTTTAGAGGTAATGACGTCACTGAAAGTGACAAGTTTGACGGGTTGGAAACCTCTAAGGCTATAAATCTTCAACAATCTGCAAGGTACACAACCAAGCTCTCGAGCATACACTTTATCCAACAAATACTGTTGAACATAAGCAGCCACAATATGATATAATATTGTTATCATAGCAAGTGATATTATAAATATTGCTTGTTATTTAAAAACAAGATATCGACGAACATGTCACGGAGATGATGCCAGTTGGATTGTACCCAGTAAATAACTTTCAAATGAGGGTATAGCAATACCAACAATGAAATCTCTGAAGCTTAACATATAAACTTACTTCGTTGTTTAGTCATATGAATCGTTAAATATCTGCCGTAGAGTGAATGAGAGTGTGTTCCAAAACACCGTAATATTTGGAGGTTCCTTATACCCATGTTTAATTTGGCCACCGGTTTTAAAATTGGCAGACAAATTCCAAATTGTTTAAGTCCTACTTTTAATCTTGGGCGTTTTACTTAAATGTCCCATATATAGTAATCGCCGCTTAAGCTTGTCTGAATGGTGGCCGAATCTTGATAGAAACATGGCTGTTTATTAAGCAATTATGTAAGAAAAACGTGTATGATTGAAATTCAACATTTATGAGATTTCAGCTAAAATTCAATTTTATTATTAAACCAAAGATGTATTGAAACAAGTCTTACCGTTTTTTACGGGTCCTGTAATATAGAACCAGGCCGACACGCAGCTAAGCGCTAAAGCGCCGCCTGTCGGAGTGAATAGAACATTCACTCATTCATTTGCAATTTCTCACTCTAATTTGCTCCACTCATAGCCTCGCTTCAGGCTTCGGCCTAAGATTTTCATGTAAGCTATTACGACGGGGGTTACGAGGCTAACAGCTGTTCACGGGGCTAACAGCCTCGCTTCGGCCTTCGGCTTGAGACTTACGGGGTTTTTTACTGTAAATTATACTACATATCATAAAAAGAAAACGCGTTTCAAATGTCAAAAAGAGAATCACTACTCATTCCGCTGTTATAGTGAAAATCACTTCTTATGCCATCATTTTGAAACAACTAGATGGATTCATAACTTATGGTACATTGACGTATAACAACAACATATTTCAAATTTCATTAAAACCGGATGAAATTTACTGTTTACGAGTACTTAAAACTTTTTTGGTGAAATGTCCCTTCCAAAAGGGAAGTTTCGGTCATCCGATTTTACTGGTTAACTAGCTTGACCGAGATATTTACAAAATAAACATTTGTACTAAATTTCATGAAAATCTGACAAAAAATGCTACTTGTAGAGATGATACACATGTGTGTAAGTGTTGAAAAACGTGTTCTGAGAGTCAGGATCGGTGCTCATTTCATGGTCCTGGGCCTGGGTTCATGCTGACGGCATGCATATCTCATTTTTTTCAAAGGAAATTCGATAAAAAGAATAATCGCTCCAAATATACGTCCAAGAAGGTAGATCGCGTTCACAAAACAAACCTTGTTCACATTTCTAAACTGAATTCTTTTTCCATCGAAGAGATTTACTTTAAAGAACCTGAATAGGAAATGTAAGAATTGAAATCACAAAGTTCTTTCAAGACGTCTTTGGTTCAAGAACTAAATTGAACTGTAGCTGAACGCTCTTTCAAACATATACGTGTTCTATCTAAACAGCTATGTTCTTTAAGATACTTTTGTTCGACTATACTTTTACAGATTTCTTGAAAGATACATACAGCATACGAAATACAGATATGTTTCAATAACAATAAGTTTAATGTCAAATTTTACAAAACAGATTGCTTTTTGACAATATCTACCCTAAGTACGACAAGTAAGACTTTAGCCTAATTAAACAATTTGGCTATGGAACTTTTACTTATCTATAAACTCTTTAATTAAAAAAATTATCAAATAGCAAACGGGTAAGCCGTTTTTTTTAATAAAGCCTTAACCAGCATGCAGCCAGCCAATAGGAAAGCTGGATTTTTCAAAATTAAAATTGATTTTGGATTTTAGTATTAAGTTTGTATTAAACTGATTTAGTGTAATGTATACATGTTAAATTTAATATCGAATGGTACAATAATATTTTTATTGCATGGATACTCCCCAAAGATCCATTCAAGTGTTTTGAACGTTTTGTGAAAATTTAAACATCGCAGACTGTAAACAACTTAACCAGTGGTTAGTTAACCAGCTGGTTATCAGTTTATTGAAAAAATGACCATGTGTGTATTTTCTTTTACATTATTATTTATCGGGGCAAAGACAATATTGACATCCGCTTTGCGTAGTACACTCACGTGACGTCATTGTGGCGATACCGCAGAGTATAAAATTTGCCTTTTATTGCAATCAGCTGTTTTATTACACCAGGACCTCTATGCCTTTTATGTAAACTTGGTTTCTTATGAGGGTTAATATCATATGTAGACATACAGTTTAAACCATTCATTTATGGGGGTAATGGGGGAGGAGGTTCAATCATATGTCTAGCTCGTTCGTCTTCAACCACTATTATACAAGGTTTTATTGTTTTTAAACACAACCCAACTTTCAAACTTTAGTAAGTAATTATATACGCGCGCACTTAAGAAGGAGATAATTTCATTTTGTCAATAGGAATTTGGAGTCAAGTTTACAGATGTTAATATTCCAAACAAATCTAAAATTTACAGATTTGTAAAATTAAAAAAAAATTGGTTTTGTAGGGAACGGAAAACATAACTGAAGGCAGACTGTACTGAATGAAGCAGTGACGGACTATGTTAGGGTTGGATTAGAAAATTCTCCAAAAACATCTTTCAAAATTTTGAAACAACAAAAGCAGATAGCCTACCAACACCTAGATACGTGATCTTAAAAGCATCTTGAAAAAAATATTATCTTGCTCTTAAGATCTCTTCAACAATAAGCACTAACTAATCTTTGCTAAAACCATGATAGCGTTTATTTTACAGCAACATCAAATTAGCAAATCAAAACCACTATATTACTGCAACAATTCACACCATCTGATAGGTATTGAAGTGAACAAACCAATGATAACATTTACGACCGTATAGCGCTCGTAAAAAATGACTTACTAAAGTTTGAAAGTTGGGTTGCGTTAAAAAAACACCCTGTAACACTACTCTAAAGTTTTGATTTCAATGGGCGCTTTGAGTCTATTCAGACTTTAAATATTCAAAACGGCTAGGTAACGAGGAATGAAATGTGTTTAAAAGTAAGTTTGGAATCAGCCTAACTGTAAAAACTTAATTAAAAACGTGCTGAAACTTAAGTGAAGCAGAGCAGTGAATCAACACAAAACTTCCTTCCCTCGGATCTAATTAAAACGCAGTTCCACGAGCAAAATAGTTTTGAACTTTCAACTAACGATCCTCGATCTTCATCACAGTGGTTTCATGAGGTTACATTCTGCAAAGGTTTAAAGTTCCACTTAAGATCCACTAATTTTTTTCTTTAACATGACCTTCTTGAAAACGGAGCTAGTGAAAAAGGTATTTTTAATTTTCGTTAATTGTTTGCTTTTTTAATATCAGTAAGTAATATTTCGTAAGGAATTAATCCTGTGGATGAACATGTTGTAAAACCTTAAGCTAAATGGTTGATTGTGATCCATCTTTTTTGTTAATGCTCATTAAAAAATATAAATTTATAATTGTCCTTCAAAAATTAAAGTTTTGTTTTAAACTACATAGCCGATGTTTTAAGCTGAGAGGAAAGCGGGAAAACAGGATAATATTCATTATTCGCTTGTCCTGATGCGCGATTGATGGGACGAGTGAGTCCTGTAGTAAGGCACACGTTTACACATGAGTAGGTGTTTTAACCTACAAACCTGTGAGACCCCAGCCACCCCCGGTTGGTTGTTGGGATAATATTCAAATACTTTTAAGCATACTTTTAAAATTGTGAAAGTTATTTGTCTGTACTGAATATTTTCTAGTGTATTTTTCTCAGTAAACGAGAACCAAGTTCTACCTGACACATCAACACACACAAGTAAAGTTTGTCCGGATAAGCTCACAATCAACAGTGTTCTTGTTTCTTATCCAATGTTCCTCTCTGTTCCTTGTCTCCGGGTATTATTCTTGGTTTTCTTTATCCAAGTTACGATCCGTGGCTTATATTCGTACTACTTTGTTTAATCAACGGTTTACCTCATACAAATATGTGAACACTAAAAAAACATTACTTGATTAATCAGCTTTCAACTTGATACTGGTGTATATCAAACTTAAAGGCTTGTAACCGCCTTAGTATACCCGCCCGGCAAGCGGGAGACCCGGGTTCAAGTCCCGGTTCGGTCCAAACAATTTTATCTTCAAATTTCTTTAGATATAAATTAGCTCTTTAGCGTTTATACAAATTAAAGGCTTGTAATGAATACAGTAGCAGACATCGTGATAAAATTGTGCTGAGGTTAAATCCTAACATTTTCTATTGGCTCGAAAAGTTGGTGACCGGTTGGTCACCTCAAAAAATGGTGCCTGCATTCGTCCGCCTAAGGAACACATGACACCGCACACGTAACAACTGGCTAAACAACGGGCCTTCTTTCAACTGATGATGCCTAACTGTCAAACGAAGCTCAAAATCAATTTTATATTAATAAACATAATAATATACAGTATTTGGAAACTAGAAGAGTCTTCCGACACGAGTATGGAGCCCGATTTGGAAATTTCACATAAGTTGTTCTATAGTTTTATTTTTAAAATTGTCCAAGTGCTAGTGCTTTTAAATTCTGTTTTGTAAAACTAAAACGCATAATTTCGAAAAAGCTTCAAACGCTTGACGGAATGCTCTGCTAGTTTCCAAACATATCATGTTTATTAATGTAAAAATTATTTTGAAAGAAGAAAAACGGGTCGCCGTAATAAACCCTTGCATTAAAGCGTCGCCGTGAAGTTGAGGCAGACCTGAAATCTAAGCTCTTCTTCAGCAAAAAATGCTATCTACACTAACTTATTTTTTAATTATGTAACTTTTGTATAAAACAAATTTTTGATTATCTGTATGTTCAAATGATTTTGCCCTTACACAATCACTATTATTCATCAGTACGTTATTACAGTCATTAAAAGTTACGACGTTTGGCGACGAGTAACTTTTCTACATTCTAAAGGAGCATGGTCTAGACCTTACAAGTCAAATCTTGAATCTCGATAGATCAAATCCAAAAATAGAAGGGAACGTTGTTAACTATATCAGACCCAATCAACACTGTACCACAAACATGCAGCTTTCGTAGTAGAATGGAAATAGAGGAATAGGCCTCCAGTGACATTCATATATTAAGAAACGATCATTGAAATCCTACTATTACATAGAAAGAATACAGTCTTTTAGAATCCAGACTAACTCAAACTGTATAGTTTAAGAGTAAATAAACTCTAAGCAATGCAAAAGTAGGATGAATCGCGGGAGTTCAGGAGGTTTCAAAATCAGAGGTTTAGACAAAGGACATTCATTCAAACAAATTCATTCAAACAGATTTTGCTTGAAAAGTTGGTAATCAGAAAGCCACTAAAGTGTAAAACTAGCCTAACCTGATAAGAGCAAATTATCCTATTCTGAATGGATGAAGCAAGTCTAGGCACGAAGAAAAATCCACTTTTCAAAATGGCGTTAGCGTACGTGATCTGACCTAGTCTAAACGTGAATAGTAGTAATATATATTTGAACACTAAAATTGATATTCTTCTCTCAACCAGCAATAAAATCCTCTTCTTGGATTTTATTGCGCGAACAGTTCACAGAGAGCGCTAGTTGAGAGTGGACTCAAGTTAGCAATAACTGTTACTGCGCTACTCAAGTTCTCAACCCGTCTCCCCGAGTTCTCTCTTATCACTTGTGTTATCTCTACATTGCTCTCCCTTGCCAATATCAAAGCTCTCTTTCTTGGCTCACCTCTTCACCTTGTGCATATTCCAAGTGCTTTTCTTGACCTTAGGTTCACATTTTAGTTTACCTTTTCAAAGTGTATCCAAAGATATAACAGTATATTTTATTACTAGAGGTTAAGGTTAAGCTCTTGTATACGACCTCGAGTTTGAAGTCCGAGGCGCAACCGATTTAGTTGAATGAACGAGGATTAGTAAAGCACTTTAGAGGCAAGAGACGAATAATATCTTTAGTCGTTAAATAGTACCTTACAAAATAATGAGAAAATACAAATAAATTATTGTTAGCCCAAGGATTGAGTATTAACTAAAAATAATGAATTGTTTATTTAGAAACCCACCGTAAACAAAGGTTTTCAACTCACCCATATGGAATATACAGGGTGTCACAAAAGTGTGTAGCACGCTATGCAAAACCGGATTCTGCAAAAGTAAGTCGAAAAGGCCGAACAACATTTTTTTTATTCGGCTTTGTTTAGCCGTATCCGCCATTTTGTAAATTTTTGAAAATAACGGATAATTCAAAAATTGTTTGAGATATTTTTGTGAAACTTTGTATATTCCTTAATGGTGGTTCTTAATAACATTTGCCAAAAATATGTTTTATCTAACTTATAAAATTCCAAATTGGCTATCATTTAAAACGTTCAAATTCTAATGGAATCAAATTGGGATTTGACTAAGAAATCTTTAAATGGCCACCATTTTAAAATTTGATAAGTTATATAATAAGTATTTTTTTGCAAATGTTATTTGGAACACAATTAAGGTTTATACCAAGTTTCACAACAAAATCTCAATGGGTGTTTTTAATTATTCCTTAGTTTTAAAAATTTACAAAATGATAGATTACGGCTAAGCTAAGCTGAAATCTAAAAAAATGTTATTCGGCATTTTTGCCTTACATTTTATGTAAATCCGGTTCTGCATAGTGCGCTACACATTTTTGTGACACCCTGTATAGATTATAAGAAACAGCTATTACACTGGTTAACTATTCGTTATTTAAAACAATCTCCTTTTACTATAAGGACAATATCTGATCCCTGCAGTAACTAGTGCCTAATAATATTTTCCTCCCTAGAATTAATTCAGTGTTTCAATCTCGTATACCATCAATCACGTCATCAATCTTGCCATAGAAACAATGCAAATATACTGGATTTTCTGTCACCGGTATTGACTGGATATCCAGCTGATTTGCATTGTTCATAAATTGGCTTAACTGATGGATTGTATTGATAGTGCAGTGGTAGCATATAGAGACGGGAATAAAGGTCGACTAAACAAACACATCTCGAATCTTTGATTCCCAAGTTGGTATGGTATTAGGTGTGTCAAAAACATACGTCTACAAACTAAACCTTCAATTTTGGAGAGGTTTCCTAAACCAGGCAACCTTTACCAAACAAAAATAATATAATTTCAATAGTCTTAGATTTAAAATTTGCTCTAAAGTGTAAAAAGCGGGTGGTTAAAATAAAATTAAGTCTCTTGAAATAGGTTCTGGCCGCCATACTTTTAAAACTAGTACGTAAATTAAAAGTCTTTGTTGTAGTCACTGAAGACTATGCAATTCTTTATTTAAGTTCGTATTATTGGTAAAAGGCTGTATCCACTTAAAAATATTATATTTCCTATAAAACTATTGTTTTTAGCATTTATGAACTCTTGTCTTGCCTTCCAGTCCAGTTAAGAACCTTGCTGTCCACTAAAGTTTGTGTTGGGACCAGGATAATATATATTTTAACAAAAGATACTATATAACTTTTGTTTGAAATCTAAGACAACCTAAAAATAAATCCAGTTGTATTGAATATCTTATGTCGTAAAGAATTTTACTTTATCTGCATACAAATCGTTCAAATACACTTGTATTGGGTATAAGAGATCTGTTTTCAAACCTCAAGAGATGACTGAAATCGACGGTAAATATTACCCAAGTTGAATCAACTGCTAAGAGTAATCATTGGATAAACCATCAATAACTGACAAAGCCACGGGCTTAACGCTATACGTTGCTGGTAAGGAAGGGGTTTGGTGGAGGGGATAGAGGAGGAGTGGAGGGGATGCTAGAGAAGAGGAGGGGGTGCTAGAGGAGTAGCGAAGGGGGAGAGGGTGGCTCTTGGTTAAACTTGCTGCAAACTTAATCATAGAACAATTAACCCAGGGACTCACCCAATTGGGTTTGGGAAGTAGCCTTGGGCCTTGTTGTGTGTAGATTGTGACCTCTTGTTTTTTAAAGAAGTTAGAACACAATTGCATTTGTGACTTACCACATAAATGAATTGCATCTTACCGAGAAAATAGGGAGCAGTGCGTAGAAATCGAAACCAATTTTCAGAAAAAATCATTACACAAAATGGAGTTAAACAGGAATCCATAATGATCCCTATATTAGGTCTATTCTCATTTATGTAAACAACTTATAAGTTCAATCACAAATCCCCGATGTCATACAATTTGCAGGTGACAAAAATCTTCATTTAAAAAGTAAAACTATAGAGAACTAGAAATAAACTCTTTCATAGATTTGGGTTCATCCAGGTAACACTTTACCAATATAAAGCTAAAGATAAATGTCTCAAAATGTAACTAAATCTATTTTTTCCTACGGAAAACGCATTAACAAACCAGCTAATTGTTCAGGTAGATTAAATCTGTTTAAACAGGTAGAACTAAAAACGTTAATGAAACGTGTAAATAAGTTTTCTCAAGAATCGTCTCTCACCGTCTTTCTCCCCCTCGGCTCCACATGCTTGAGTTTGTCTGATGAATTCTCTCGCAGCGCTATCTGTGCTTGAGCTGCCGCAACTATGTTGATTTTCCTGCCTCAGTCATTCAGCTTCTATGGTGAAGGGGTCAGCATAATCACCCAGCAAGTGAGAGACCCGGGTTCACACTTAAGTGTGAGTGAGTGTGAATGTTTCCTTTCATGCTGTTGTAATATGTTTCGATTTTGCAACACAATATTTGTTTTGTCTAAAGCAAAGATATATTGTCTGCGTTCACCCAACATATGCGATGAAGTGATCTACAGGGTGTATATAGGGCTGCGGGTCGGGTCGGAGTCGTGTCGTGATGTTGTCGGCATCTCGACAAACTGTCGTGTCGGGCATACTGAGATTCACGTGACCATGTGGGAGCTTGCAGACTCACCGATTTTTATCGGCCGATATCGGCCGACCTCATTAGCCTGTACAGTAAACGCACCTGCTCTGTGTTCCGCTACAACATTGTGAAAGTGAAACTGTGCAGTGTAAACATGAATAACACCTATTGATAATGATGTTTCATAATTATCCTATTTTATATATTTCTTTTTATATATTTTTTAAATATTATTCTGTATGTTATATTGTTTTACATTTTATATTTTTACATAATGCTTTATTTTATAATTTTCATATTTTATATATTGTTTACTATTTTTATTTTATCATTTTTACTGTGTCTTTTGGCAAAGTTTATTAATTAAACTCAGTTTTCAAAATAAATAATAAGGTTGGCCCAATCAAAACCAAAGTTCTTCAAATAAGGTGTAAAGGTTCCTGGTTTTGTTCTCTGGCCTGGTTGATTGAATAAACCCAGAACCTACGTTTAATTCTACGACGCTTTATGCGTCGATACAACATGTACATCGCAATTACTCGTTTACGGTTCAGTGCAACCAACTGCAATCACATAAACGTAACAACTGAGGTTGGCAGAGACAGACCGGAGGTGAAGCGGGGAGAAGGTCTTTGGCCGATAAAAAACGGTGTGTGTGCAAGCAAGTGGTCGACCGATTTTTATCGGTCGATATCGTTCGATAAAATCGGTGTGTGTGCAAACGATTTTTATCGGCGTTTTTATCGGCGATATCGGCCGATAAAATCGTTGTGTTGCCAGTGAACTGACAGCAAGTCCTAGCTTATCGTCTGCTGCTGAGTTTGCTTATTAACATGGTTCGCCGTGTAACTGTGGAATTCGTTTATTTATTTACAAACAAAACAACAATAACAAATGTAATAACAAATACAAAAACAAATAAAATAAAGTAAATAGTATAAACTCCTAGTCGATAAAACATTATATTATATTAATACACGATATATCAATACATAATTCAGTCTATAATATAACTATTAATAGTCTATATAAAACTTAGCCTATAATATAAATTTTAACTCATGATGAAACGATTAATGTTCCGCTATTAGTTCGAGTATCTTGCGTGGCTTTAACATTGTAATACAGGTCACATTCATTCATAGCTAACCTCTACCGGTTTATACTACGGAGTCAGCCATCTTTGTTGTTCACATTCAGTAAACTGAGCAGAGTGATCGGAGAAAAACTACGCTCAGTCGATCAGTGAACGAACCGGAAAGACGCGCTTTTTTGGTGAACGGAATCGAGAAGTGAACGTACGCCTTCAGCCGACCGATCAGTGAATATTCAGTGAGCGCTCACGTCGGCTGAACGCAACCATTGTTATTGTTGTTGTTATTGTTATGTTAGTATACCTTTTTGTAGGAAAGCTCAAGTATAATTTACGTTTACATATTCATGTAACACTTAAAAAAACTATAACGTCATGGGAACCAATTACATTGGATAATCTGCGGTTATGTACAAGGGTATATGTCTAGTTGAAGTATTTCACTGCTTGTGCCATCGTGGAATTCAATGTTTAGTTATACTTATAACACTTTTAAAAACATGTAACATGGAAACCAATTAGATTGGATACTCTGCAGCTGTTATACACAAGGGTGTATATGCCTGGCTGTAATATTGCATTGCTTGGGGCGACAATCTCCCCAAACATTACTGCTTCCTATTACTGAACTAGTTAACATTACATCTTCACATTCGCACATTCGTCGTCTAGTGGTAGTCATGGGAACCAATTACATTGGATACTCTGCAGCTGTTATACACAAGGGTGTATGCTTGGCTGTAATATTGCACTGCTTGGGGCGACAATCTCCCAAACATTACTGCTTCCTATTACTGAACTAGTTAACATTACATCTTCACATTCGCACATTCGTCGTCTAAACGTAGTCATGGAAACCAATTAGATTGGATACTCTGCAGCTGTTATACACAAGGGTGTATGCCTGGCTGTAATATTGCACTGCTTGGGGCGACAATCTCCCAAGACATTACTGCTTCCCATCACTGAACTAGCTAACCTTACACCCTCACATTCGTCGTCTAGTGGTAGTCATGGAAACCAATTACATTGGATACTCTGCAGCTGTTATACACAAGGGTGTATGTCTGGCTGTAATATTGCACTGCTTGGGGCGACAATCTCCCAAGACATTACTGCTTCCCATCACTGAACTAGCTAACATTACACCTTCACATTCGTTGTCCATTGGGTCATGGGAACCAATTAGATTGTATACTCTGCAGCTGTTATACACAAGGTTATACAGTCTCGTCTACTACCTTTCATGAGATTTCTAGGATCCTGGGGACTCTCGTAACAGATCTTAGATATAAAGCCTGATTCAGTCAGTGCATGAGGTTTCTTTTTAAAAAATTGTTTTTGATAGTTAAAAAGTACGTCCAAAAGGGTTAGCCAGCTATAAAGGCGAGCAATTACCTTCCTTTGTAAGATTATCATTCACATCTCTATGATCTTGCATTTAAGAGCTCGCTTGCTTTTTATCTCCTTTCTTTTCTACCCTGTCAGCTAAAGCGTATTACATCTAACCTTAAAATAAAAATAGTAGGTACACGACATACCTACGTTTCCACGCGTGCTTAAGGGGTTACACTCATCGTAAAGTTGTTTACTACATATGTCGGGAATTCAGTAAGAGCGTTTTCTGGGTCAAGCTGATGGTGGGTATATAAATTGTCCTGGATGGATGACGAGAGAGAAAAGTGTCCTCTTTAGCTATCTTGAGAGTTCAATTAGACTTAGAACCTTTTTAGTCTGCAGAGAACAATAAGACTATAGCATCACACAAACCAACCTTTTTCTGATTACCCAACATGTATTCCCTTTTGTCGGATTAATATAACAGCACATTTTTTATTCGGAGACATTGACTCGTCTATATCAATTTTGACATTTTCTTTCGAAAACTGATGTATTTGGGTTTTTTAATCCTAGTTCTATTTAATCTTCCACTGACAGTACTTCAGCGACAAACCGATGATGAACTTGACATTTTGAGGTTAAAATAAAACTTCAAACCCTTCAATTTCCCTATGAGTAAGTCTTTGCTGTACAGTATTTAAACCCTGTACATAATTATCATACTTCTGGTTAGGTCTGATGTTACATCATCAGTGATAGTCTATTTGCATAAAACAACAATATATCTCGTATCGTATAAACAAAGTCACTTATTTCAATCATTAACACGGTCACTAACGGGTCGCGGTTTACGAATCGGAAAGACACTCTCTGATGATGGGTCCGGGTGGAGTCAGGATTTGGGAAATCCATGTCGATAATGTTCCACACCCCGTCATCCCAATTCCAACCCGCGACCTCTGAACGCGTGTAAGTTACCGTGTAAATAGTGATCATTAGTCACTTTGTATACGTGTTGCTTTTAAGTATATGGACTATCATTGATGATGTAGCACAAGAGTCTTACGAAATGCGCATCTGACCAATTAACAGTAGTAGGATCAAAAGGTCTGGTATAAATTATATATAAAAGAGTCAACTGGGAATATGTACAGTAAAATATTTGAGAATTTTAAAACATTAAGACGAAAGAAGTAAAAAAGAACACGTAATTGTCAACCAAAAGGTTTTTAATCAAGTAAGGAAGGAGTTGGCAAATGAAGACAGTGAATACGGACTTAATTGTTCTGTTTGCTTGACTTTCATTAGGTTAAGTAATTTATGTGTATACTGAGGAAAACAGTATAAACAGCTAGAGTATTTTACAATAATTAATATTGAAAATATTAGACAATATCAGTAATTTTACAGTGGTGAAGAATAGTATATTTCATAACTATCGTAAAAACGCACTTTTTCGGGGCCCGACGAAACTCACGTGCAAGGTGGAGCCGAAGACGGAAATAGTGGTTTTACGTGCGAGAAAAAAACCAACACGGAAATAGTGGTTTCACGTGCGAGAAAAAGACGAAAACGGAAATACATATTTTGTTTTACGGGAATACATTTTACAGGAGTATATGATATTCATTCATGTCCAGGAAAAGACACTATTAGGACGAGTATAAAACTTAATCTTTTGTTTATATCTTGCTTTTGGTTACGTTGCTATGGGGATTGAGCAAAAACACCAATGTTACGCAAACCTCTTATTTGCGTAATTAAACAAAATAGCCGACACGTAGCTAGAAGCGCTACTGTGAATCTTAGAATGTTGTTTAATTGAACAGCAGGCCTTCAATTATTTGACTGTATTACCTACATTGAAGACCTTTAGGCAAACCATGTATTCGAAAGTGCCGTACTCAGCTTCTCTGCGTAACTAAAGCGAAGTCCCATAAGTAATTTTTACGACAGCTGGGTGAAGCTGATGTACGTTTATTTACCGTACAGACAACCATCTGTTATGCACAATATCCTCTATATATGATCGATAAGTACGAAATTAGCCTACAATCCAAATGTCATATCCCAGCCTGTATTGTAGCATGTTTGTAAAAACTTTAAAACGTTTACGTTACTGTTTCCAATAAATACATTTTCTTCATCCCCATCCCCCATGGTCACTTCCCGTAGACCGATTTTGCCGGTTACCGAACTTTATATAGGATTTGCAGAGATGAACATGAAATGTTAGGAAGCTCAAAACTGTCTTCACTAAATCACTATTTGAGATGCCGACCACTCTCATGAGGGTATTTTTAAGGCAAATATGTCGTAAAGGATAAGTGTGATGAGTGGTAGTAATAGTTATGAAGTGTAGTCTTGTTACAAACTAAGGCCGTCTTCCTTAGAATCGGTCTTAATTATGCCCAATTACCAATGGAAACACAAGGACCAACGGCTTAACGTGACTTCGAACCCGCAGGTGATGGTCTGATTTGTCTAAACGATGGTGGGATGATGTGGGTATCATCAGATGATCACTGAGACTATCTGAGCCACTTTAGACCTATATCATCCTCAAAACCTGGCTCTATGAAGCTGGATTACAGGACCACGCCACGAGTCCCAGTCAAAATTGACGTGCATTTCTAACTATTAAATGCAATTGTGTATGCAAAAGTAGGTAAAAATTGGTTATCTGGCTCCTCAGCTGTTGTTTATCCATTGAATAGCAGTTCCCTTGTTTTAAAGTAAGTCATAGTTTTACTAGTCAAACTAGTAATACATGTCAAATTCTTAAAATAATTTGTTTTGTTTTCTTTTTCTCGTGAAAGAGCATCAACGCCTTTGTCACTCGATCTAACAAAAATATATTTCCGCACGTCTTGTGTTGTGATTGGTCTTTTTATTTGAACGAAACTCAATACAACAGTAATCTTCAAGAGAAACAACCGCGATTGTTTCTTTCCCCGAGGAATGTTTGCCGTGAGATCGATTCTAGCGTGAGCAAAGGCATTCCTCCAGAACAGCTGCCACCTACAACATTTCCTAAATAACATTAGTCTCTTAAAACCCAAATCTCACGATATGCTGTTGATTCTTTGAGACCTACTGAACCCTCCGTTTATAATCACGTAAATCTCCATCAAGTTGTGAACTTGTGTTGTGTTACAATATTAAAGGTTTATTTGATAGCAACTGGTTTATAGAGGATTATATAGGTCTAAAGCGGCTCAGATAGTCTCAGTGATCATCATATGATACCCGCATCAACTCTCACTATCGTTTAGACTCATATCAGACCATCACCTGCGTGGTTCGAAGACACGTAAGCCGTTGGTCCTTGTATTTCCATTGGTCATTGGGCTATTAATTAATGACACATTCTAAGGAAGAGACGGCCTTAGTTTAAAACAAGACTACACCTCATAACTCATTACTACCACTCATCACACTCATCCTTCCCCACATATATGCCTTAAAATACCCTCATGAGAGTGGTCGGCATCTTAAAATGAATAAATAAGGAAGGAATCCCAATAGTTTACAGATAGGTATATTAATGACTTGTTTTAACTCAAACTCGACTCCAAACTATTGATTTCGGTCAATATTAGTGGTACCTCATGGTATATAACAATTTTTTTGCAAACAATAAACAAGTATGGTGAAGAAATACTTGGAATTCACAAAGAACGACAAAACCACGATACGTCTCCTACAAATGTGTTCTCTATACCGAGCAAGGCTTTTGAGATTATAGGTTGGCAGGTCTTTGATATTTCCTGAGTGATTGCCTCTCTCCATCTGAACAAATATCACCTTTCATGCAACCTTTTTAAGGGTTATACTGAATACAGATACACATTTCCTTTGCTGCATTTGTGTTTAGTAATAGTTCAAAACATGACAAAAGGAATCAATGTTTATGTTAGTTACGTTTCCTAACTAAAATCTTTGAAAACTTCCATCTACGTCTGCAAACACTTAACATCCAACAATTACAACGAAATACTCGTATACTCGTACTTATCTTAACAAAAGTTGAGTATTTAGTAGAAATTAAAATTGTTGCATAGAAATATAACGCATGGATATCCTCTTCAACAAAATTTCTTCCACTTCTTACAGCGTATAGTATAAAAGTTACGCTGAATAAGCTTTACAGGGAACCAGCTTTTGTCAAAACTACAATAGACGATATTATGATCATATATTTATCACAAATTTCGAATACGCTAAAAAACACAAGCGACAAAAATAGATGAGCTGGTAAACTGGAAGCTGTGTGTTTGCTTAGCAGTTTTTTACTATGTCTATGAAAATAAATTAATGTTATTGTTCACGCAAAGTACAGGAATGCTGTCTTGAAAGGTTATCTTCTCTTTGTGAAAAGAGAGAAAGGTAAAAGTACTGTTCTGTCATCAGTCCAGGTACTCTACTCCTTTTGGTAAACTATCTCTGGCAACTTTCCAATCAAACAATGTTCGTCTCATCTGGTTTCTATTGTGAATGTCCGTTGGTGTGATACTTTCCGCAGTCTGAATGTGTTTTGCCTCATCAATCCACTCAGCCTGTATGATTGAGCGACTGTCAATAGCTAATCCATTGCCACCCTCAGCCCCTGATACACCCGACCCGTTCATCCCCTACTTATCACACTAGGCTTGTTTAACACAACAACGTCTCGTTACGGTGCTTTACTTTGCCGGCATATCAAGAGAAGTAAATCAAACATAATTTATAAAACCGATGGGTCGTCGTGAATTGTTACCAAATGTCTAGATTTACATCTATCATGTTACTTCGTTAACTACATGACTATGTATCTTTGAGTTTTACTATATTTTCAAGGTCATATTGAAGATCAAGGTCTAAAGTAGATAAAGTTGCACAGAGAAAAACATAAGATTGGCAATAAGCGGCAAGAAAGGATGTCATCAGTCTTGGCCTTCAGGAAGAAGAGCTCGTAATTGGGCTCATTTTTCGGCACAAGAAGCCCACGAAATGGACATGGGATATTGTATCGTTATTTGTATAAGTGGAAACTCTTTGGGAGTTGTTTACGTACGTCATTATTAGTTTCCACTCTACGAATCTAATAATCCAATAGCGTGGTTTTGTAATCCAGCTTCATGGAGGTCAGGTTTTGAGGATGATAAATGTCTAAAGCGGCTCAGATAGTCTCAGTGATCATCTGATGATACCCGCATCAACTCCCACCATCGTTTAGACATATCAGATCATCAACTGTGTGGTTCGTAAGTCACGTTAAGCCGTTAGTCCTTGTATTTCCATTGGTCATTGGGCTAATTAATGACCCATTCTAAGGAAGAGTCGGCCTTAGTTTGTAACAAGACTACACCTCATAACTCATTACTACCACTTATCACACTCATCCACCACATATTTGCCTTAAGATACCCTCATGAGAGTGGTCGGCATCTCAAGTAGTGATTTAGTGATTTAGTGAATCTTACCTTTAAGATCGCAAAACAGGTAGGGCCTGCCTTAAACATGTTGTACACTTTCATACGAATATTTAAAACATTATTTTCAAAAAGGTTATACACAATACGCAAGTAAAGTTTAAAAAGTCATCATGAAAATAAATTAGACCTGAAAGGGTTAAGAAGACAGAAACCCTACTAAATTTACTTTACGTTGTATTAAACCTACAGTAGCTTTGTTCAGTTGGAAAGAGTCTTACAATAATTTACCGGTTTTGTGAAACACTTTTCATTTAGGTGTTAATTCACTTTTCTCGTAATCATCAGTTTACGAGAAAAGTAAATAATACTGTTCAGTTGATTCTACACAGCAGGACGTTGCAGTAACCCAATGTTAATATGGTTACTTTGACAGTAACCTCATCATTAGTTCTGATTTGGGCTTGTAAATTCATCATGTGTCGTTTGATTTTGGTTCTCTTTCTAACTGTCTCATAAAGACTTCATTTCATTAATCTCATAAAGCCCTTGGACGCAAATATTGCAATTAATCAATATGGTTTATTCTACAATTGAATTGTGCCATTACAAACAATAATGTACAACCATGTAATTATTATCCTCCATCTGTACTAGTTTTAAAAACTGATCAATTTCAACTTAGGCTGATTACTAATTTATTACGAGTATTTGTTTAACATACATGCTTCATAAAATTTCCATAAAAACGCACTATAACATTCCCACAAGATATGAAACTGAAATCATGACGTTTTGTTAGTTTTTTCAACCTAAGTTATTCTAAACTTTCGAAACAGCTTAACACGGCAAGGCTGTAAAACTACTGCTGCTTTAACAATAACTAGTTAAAAAAATGCTACCAACAAAATTATGATTTTTTTCATGGGAAATCATGTTGTAATTTTGTTAGTGAACATATGAATAACTAAACGGGCTACAACGAGTAACGAACAATGAAATGGAACGTTTACAAAGGAAGTTTGGCGAAAGTTTGAACAAACTAAACTTGAGTTACAAACTTGCTACAGTTACGGGAGGGAGGCAGAAAGCGCTGTTAGAGTCCTCTCTCCTGGTTATTGAAGTAGAAACTTTGGCGTCATAATAGCCTCCGTGAAACTCCTTCGACCTGCTGAAAGTAAAATCAAATTAAACAGATGCAATGTTATAAAGAATTTAGCTCAAGGCGTTCTTGAACAAGGGTATTAAAGTATATCCATTCATGAGCAATATGCTGTTATGCAAGGATAATAACTACGTATACTTTTATTAACGGCAGATCTACAATATGTAAACTAGATAATGTGCTAAAAATACCCAAAGAACTTAAGATATAGCTTTGTTTGTATCTATTAACGTATAAAAATCACTGTGAAAGACAGCATAGATGAAAACTTGGTTGTGTCAATGTTTAGATGTCTATAATAGTTCTGCTATTCCACCCTAATGCTCACGGTAACAATATTAACAAGTTTTTGTTAGTTTGCATTAAAAAACGGCAAAAGCCAAATCTATCAATAATGTAACAAAAAGGCTTGTTATACTGTATAATGTATATTCCTAAGTAAACAAGGTATTCTTAGGAGGGTAACGCTTTGGGATATTTCCTTAAACTATGCGATCTTCGTAAGTGTCAGCAATGTATTGACAAGTTCATTTTCAAGTCAAACAGTGTTACTAAATCAAACATTTTTCTCACTATTTTAGTGATAAACAAGAGTAATTGGCAGAAACTCTCAGAGAAATTAGGTTTGTTAGTTAACAAGGCAAAGTTGAGACGTTGAACAAGTTCTCATTGATGTCGGGAACTGCACTTCCAGCACGCTTGCAACTAGGTCACTCGTTTTCAATTATAAAAGCACTGCTAATTAAGAGGCACTAATCACAATCACAGTCTGTACAAAGCTACTCGGCGTGAAACTTTGCTGTAACATTTGCACGTTTTGTGAATGCTCTTTATTTGTGTCAATATGTTTTTAATCCGACTATAAAATGTATATTTGAAGAAAGCACAATCCGGCAAGTTGATGAAGAACAAATAGTTGTCTAGCAAAGCTGGAGTAGCATGGTGGTATTATTTCATATAAATTTAAAAGAAGGATGTAGCCTCGATAAATAAAAAGTGTCATTCTAATCAGGATTTAAACCATACAGAGTGTCTCAGACCACCCCCATTTTACGTCAAAAGAAGGTTTGACCTTTTCAAGTGAACTTACAAATTACAACCATCCTCTAAATAAATTACTCAAAAAATGTATGTTCCATAGGAAATCATCACTTTGTTCACTAATCTTCTCAGCACTAATCTTCCTTTGGAATGAAAGTAACCTTAAAATTATGTATATCATCACCTCCCTTAAAATTCAAAGGTCTGTTTAAACCAACGTCCCTCTGGTCTTTCAGCCACAATCCCTCTGGTTCCACTTGAT
Organism: Matsumurasca onukii; assembly: GCA_018831715.1. Classification (NCBI taxonomy): domain Eukaryota; kingdom Metazoa; phylum Arthropoda; class Insecta; order Hemiptera; family Cicadellidae; genus Matsumurasca; species Matsumurasca onukii. Next base: position 33,823,796 of record CM032059.1, on the reverse strand, counting down.
AACCACAAATTACTGCTCCATACGCTTTAAATAGTTGTAAAATTGCTTTTTCTTTCATTTTGCTTAAATAGGCCAAACCGTTGTTTAGATCACACTTGTTACGGGTGGTCTGACATCCTGTATACTGTTCAAATCCTTACTAAGTGAATGTGGTTAATTATTAATTAAATATGTTACTGGTGCAATGAAATTCTGATAAACTCTCAAGCAGTCAGACGAACAGTCAAATATTGATTAGAAACACGTGAGTTGTCTTAGTGATGATAAAACAGGGCAGTGACCTTTACAAATATTTATATTATCAATATGATACACGTCCATTTGAAAACGTCTTTGAATGAAATTCAAAACACTGCATTGAGAAAGTCGAGGTGGTTGTCAATGTAAAATAGTGATTTCTTAGGCAAAAGAATGTTTTATGTTGAGTGTCGAAAGTAAAACTGCTGGAGCACTTAAATCAATCACCTTCTCTACGTTATGAGGGAAACAAGGATCATATGTTATCTTGATATATATGAATGTGCCTCGTGTAGTTTGTATCCGTTAAGAGAACATAACATATCCGGAGAGAAGGAGATAATACATCATAGACTCATTCTAACATGGTATGTTTCACTATTTGCTTAAGTAACTTAATGGCAGTTTCATACCTTGTTATACTTTTCAACTTACCTAGAGCAGTCTTTATTAACAGCTGCTCGAAGATTATTAATAAAATAAAAAATCTTATAAAGTATATATACTATAGTGAAATTCCAAAATGTTCTGAACAATAATTTTGAATTATATTAACCCTTAAGTAGGCGCGCCTAATATAGTGACGTAAGTCGGCGCGTGGGGGTCTACTAGACCCATTTTGAAACATGCATAGATGTGTAACAAAAATAGTTTTTAATAAAATTAGATTTGTACCATCAGTTAATGTGTTCTGTGTCATGCCCATTAAGTTCATGTGACGCTGAAATATTGACAAGTGAGGGTTGTACAGCTCTTTTGTAGATAGTGACATTTTTGTTCCTGTAGCAAAATGTGAGGAAAAAAAATTAAAAAGTAACACACAGTTAATTATTTTGCGTTTTATTGCCCTTTGTTTTATTTAGGCTACAAGGTTGCAAAAACAATATTATTACAAATTTTTTGCACAAATAAATCACTTTTGGGAATTGAAATATTTTTCAACTTTGGAATGATATTACTGAGAAACAATACAATATTTATTAACCAAAACTAGTCCAAAATATCAGAAATATGATATTTAGAAGTTACTGAAATGGTCAGAAAGATCAAACTATTTTTAAACTCAAATATTTCACAAAATTACTACCTGGGGGTACGTCAGGCCCCCACGCGCCTACTTAAGGGTTAAATCAATTGACGTACAGTATTAATAACTACACTTAATAACTAATAGTGTACACTTATGTTACGAATAGTGTATAACTGTTAAAATGCAAACAACCCAATTAGAAATCATAAAGGTATTAGTGTTTATTCATACACAGCTCACCTAGTATATCTATTTGCTGAGAAACATATTAGGATTGTTCGTGTTAATCCAAGTTGTAACAAAACCGTGTCTCTGTTGTGAGTTTAAGCTGTGACGAGGTGTCTGGCTGATAGAGAAGCGTGAATATTGCTTGGCAAGGATAGTGAGGTGTTACCGGATATTAAATATATTCTGCGGATAACTTCTTCAGAAGTTACATCACATAAACTGGCGCATATTTCATATTTTATCACCTTTGCATGGAATATTTAAGCTCTACCTGAACCAATCCGTGTCGTATTAGAAATATTGTAATGTTTTCACGGGTACGAATAATAAGGCGTCAGTCTTTGTTAACTCACTATTTATTTACACAGTCTAGTTGTAATTACACTAATATTAAACGCAATTAATAATTCACTTAATGGCTACAAACTATTACACAATGTACAGTTCCTTATTTCACTATTTGCACTTCACACAGTCATTCACACTCCGGCGCGAAGTCCGTTCACTCACGTGTTCTCAGCACTCTTCAGTCGGGAATCCAACGGTGGGTGTCGATGCCTCGAAGATCACTCGCAGCCGACGTTTGCAGCGGGCACAATGAAATCCGACACCGAGAATTTACACTGTCACTATTCTCGCACTAGGGATATGCTGTATGTTCACAGCACTTACACATTCACTAGGTGCGCGGACTTACACAGTCTTACACTGGACTATTCGTTCTCAAGGGGAACGCGGCCCCGATTCGTTCACATTCATTCACTGCCCGGAACTGACTACTGAGCTCCTGGAGGGCTATATATGAGCCGGTGGAATTTGCTAGAAGGTTTAAAGTAGGGCTCTTCCAGATGTTTCGAGAGAGGTCTAGTAAACAAGTCGCTCGAAATTAGGTCAACGCCCGCGGTGAATAGCACAGGCACCGAGGGTGGCGGCCGCTTCCAGGAAGGCCCAATACGCTCGTGAATCGATGCGCCGTCCAGCGGTCCCCGCGAGACCCTATGTTCTACATTACCCCTTTAAGCCTGTTCTGTCCCAGAACAGGAAGATCACTGGTTTTTCTTTTTGTTTGAGGTCCTGGCTTATCGGATGCAGCAACGTCATCCTGTTTCTGAAGCCCCCGGGGTCGAAAATGCACACTAGAACCTCTATTGCCGTGTTCTTGAATACGTCTTCGATCATGCTCCTCACTCTCGACCACTCAAGTCCGTCGAGCCCACATGACAGCTTTGGTATGGCAAGTTTCCGGATCCCCATCGAATCATGGTCTGGCGCAGGTCAATCAAACTCCTTGTAACCGACTCAGTTGGCTTCCCATGAGACCATTGCTTCGTCACCAGGTAGAACAGGTGTTGATGGCCATGTCCTCAAATGCAACGTCTCTTTCCTACAGCCGGGTCCTGGCACCTCAGTTCTTCCACACGCCCGAACTTGTTCTAAATACCCGGGCGATTCCTCTTGACATGTTTAAATCCTGGGCAACACAGTGCGAGCGCATACCCGTGGAACTTCGAAGAGATCTCTGTAGACGATCCTGCTTACTCACGATGACGACTGTTCCTTGAAGGTTCCTCGTCCTGTTGATTGACGTTTCTCCCGGCATACGATATCTGACCTCCTGCTCCCTCTGAAGCTTATTCTCTCTGCTTTGAAAGGCGCCAGCCGATTGATGTGGACAACCCGTTTCCCCATGTTGGCTTCCTAATTCTGTAGATCAAATCGATCCGGGTGACAACTTCATACGGACCGTCCTTCAGTTTCGAAGGTTCGAGAGTTTGTGGTTCCTGGGTTGTTCAACCATACCAGGTCTCCAGCGTAAACCCTTTTTCCGCTCTGACGTCGTAGCATTCTGTCATCCGTTCACTGGGTTGCAGGCTGGGTCTGACTGCTTAGATCATTTGCCCGTTTCTCAACATGTGGCACATGATAATCTCCGGCCAAATCCTCATCTGGCTTACTACCAATCTGCATTTCACACTTCAAAATCTTCCTTCCGTTCCTACGCAGTGTCTTGTCTCGCCATTGGTCATCCTCATTGTGACTTCGCAAACACGCGACTCTTTCGTGGCTCCTCCTTCGACGGTTGATTTCGTGGTACAGGTCCACGGGTAAACTCTTCTTCTTGGTTGCCTCAGTTTACTACAGTTACAGCAGCGCAACTCCGTCTCCAAACCGATTAACGCATCGACAACCTTTGAACCAGATCATCCAGGGTCCATTGCTGTCCTGCTCTCTGCATTGGCGTTTTACTTTGCCTGGCACCGTATTGACTCTTTGACAGCCTCGAACTCTAGAGCTTGGGTAAGCGCCTCGCTCATGTTTTAGGACGGGACAGTTTAACTGCTTGCTGGGTCTCAGGTTCCCGTATACCGTCGATGAACCAGTCCTTGGACAACCGCTCATAGACCCTTCCGGCAAGGCGGGTAGGCGTTGTACAAGTCGGACAATATCCGCCTCAAACTCCTGCAGGATTCATTTGGCTGCTGGCATCGGTCCCTCAACCGAGCGATAAAACTCCATGCCGATGTCCGAACCGCATCTCCAGTCTCCTGATAAGCTCGTCATAGTTCAGGCGGTCCACAACTGGGATCGAATGAAGGACGCCTAAAGCGTCGCCCCAAAGGCTCAACACAGACGCCTTAGCCGCAGCCGTCCACTGGTGTACTGTGCCGCTGTTTCGAACAGCGTAAATACTCCTCCCAAGGTGTCTGCCGTCAGCGGCAGGCTCGTGTGTGCAGGAATTGAAGGCACCCTTTACCGGCTCGGTGATCTCTGCTGAATATCCTGTAGTCTGGCTTGTTAGCAATTTAGGTTCCAGTCCCCTCAGCATCTCTACTGATTCTAAAACTCATACGCTTCGTAGCTTCTAACTTTTTCTAATTCGGTTTTGACTTGTTCAACATCCTGTTTAAATTTTTTTCCTCCAAGTTTAGAGCTCTCTTTAAGTCTCATCCAAAAATTTATTTCCAATGTTTTTGTGTTCTCCCAAGTCTCTAATATTTTGAATTTTCATTAAATTTGTCTTTAAAGTGAATTCTTTTAATTGTCCAAAGTTTTGTAATTTTCACTAAATTTTTCTTCTTCTAGAAGTTTTGAGAGTTGTCCAGCAATTTATCTTCTAAAGTTTTGAGTTACTTCATTTAACCTCTTCCAAAGCATTCAATTTGCTGTCTAAATCTTTCGAACTTTCCCCTGAGCTTTTCTTCTGCCTCCAACGAGATCGTGGCTGCGAGATATTTCAACAGGGCTGTCTGATCGCCTCCTCTAATACCGCCGCTCTTAATCTGTCCTGTAGGCTCTTGTTTCCGGAAGTATCCAGTTCTCGCTCTTCAAGTTCACTTTGTCCACTACTTTGAGTTCACTTAATTTCACAACTTAGTTGTAGCCATTTTTAATGTAAAAAACAAAATTTCACAAACTGAATCGCCTTATCCCTTCTGACACCAAATGTATGTTTTCACGGGTACGAATAATAAGGCGTCAGTCTTTGTTAACTCACTATTTATTTACACAGTCTAGTTGTATTACACCAATATTAAACGCAATTATAATTCACTTAATGGCTACAAACTATTACACAATGTACAGTTCCTTATTTCACTATTTGCACTTCACACAGTCTATTCACACCCGGCGAAGTCCGTTCACCACGTGTTCTCGTAGCACTTCAGTCGGGAATCCAACGGTGGTGTCGATGCCTCGAAGATCACTCGCAGCCGACGTTTGCAGCGGCACAATGAAGATAACTGACACCGAGAATTTCACTGTCACTATTCTCGCACTAGGATGACCCTGTATTTCACACAGCACTTACACATTCACTAGGTGCGCGGACCTTCTACACAGTCTACACTGGACTATTCGTTCACAGGGGAACGCGGCCCGATTCGTTCACATTCATTCACTGCCCGGAACTGACTACTGAGCTCCTGAGGAGGGCTATATATGAGCCGGTGGAATTTGCTAGAAGGATTAAAGTAGGGGCTCTTCCAGATGTCGTGAGAGAGGTCTGTAAACAAGTCGCTCGAAATTAGGTCAACGCCCGCGGTGAATAGGCACAGGCACTGAGGGTGGCGGCCGCTTCCAGGAAGGCCTCCATACGCTCGTGAATCGATGCGCCGTCCAAGGGTCCCCGCGAGACCCTATGTCCGCTACAATACTATTCTTAAAACAGGTGAAAAACGGTAACAAAAGAATGGCAATGCGACATCCGTCACTCTCCATGTACCTGGCAGCCTAGGGCCGCAGCATTGCATTGTTGCTGTAGGGCTGGGGTGGGATTATTTGTGTGGAGAGGAAGTCGAAGGATTTCTGAGGGGATGGGGGTTGTCGAACTAGGCCGGTCAGAAAAGACTCGGCTAATGGTCACTGCAAGGGTCTGTATCGAACTGGGCCAGTGGTTGACGTAGGGGGTTATGGGGTGGGGGCGATTTGAAAAAGCTACCACTTAGCTATTAATTTATAAAATTCTTTTAGATATGCACTTATTAGTTAAATTTTAGCGAAGGTCAAACTTATTGGATATTAGCCGATATATGAAATCGCGCTCCCTTAAAAGACGACACGCTGTCTTTTCGTAATTTGGATGAGACAATCATTAAATTTAGCTTATAATATAGTATAACTGTAAAGTCTGTCCATACTTTCAAGTAGTAAGCAAGTGCTCTACAAACTCATCTATACCATAAAAGTGTCGGAAACAAGAGGGTGGTTTGTTCAGTTTTAAATAATTTTAATTTTGAAGAAGGTTTATATGCATGGGTAGTTTTTGAAATTACATTATCCCTCCCTGTGAAAATATGTTTTTAAATTTAGTTCTATAACTTTCTACGGATCGCGTCCTATGACTGTGAGTCGTATTGCCTTGCCAGACGACATTTTGTTTAAACAAACTGAATAATATAGTTTTATAAAATATGTAAACTGATGGAAAGGTAAGAGGTTTTAATCTGTTGAGATCGGCACGAATCTCTTAGATTAAGAATGTCCCACCCATATACCCATATGCAAGACTTCATATGGTCGGGGTGGATTATTTTGAGAGACAAGTGAAACGAAATACCTTTCGCACCAGCCTACGTTTTCTCATCCAAATAAACAATATCATTGTCCCAGGGCTAGAGTGACAAACCCTTTAACCCCAAAACTATAAACTGTGTGCCCAAACACTCTTCCAATATTTTGTTTCAGTTATTTTATTATGTAACCGTTACTACAATTTAGATCAACAATTCTATATTTTCATTACACATCAAAACAACACAATGCATGTGACAAAGAAATAGAAACTACCAAATAAAATTTAAAAAAGTATTCATGCATATTGTAAAAACTCTTCCGTTTGCAAAGTACTTTCTTAATCGTGTAGAATTTGTTCAACAGTTTTTAGATTTAAATTTTATAACATTAGTTTGGGTTTAAAAATTTAGCATTTCTGACTCTTAAACACATTCAAGCTTGCAATACTTCAACCTTATTTTGCAAACTCGTTCCTAGAACTACACAAAATACACTGTGTAATCTGTGTTTAACAATATCAATAGTTTTCTCAGACAACACACCTCTTGTACGTTCATACGTGATTTTCTGAACTGACCAATACAGGGCACCAAACTAATAACAATGAAATACACGAACAACGAAATAAATCACTTAGGTTATATTCCATATGAAAACTTGAAAACTATATCGAATTGTGATTCTGGATTTCCTTTTGCTCTCGTATGATGATGGCGAGGGTTGGAAGGGATACAAACAATACAATTTGTGGCAGCTTTGGGCCTTTGCGCTCTACAACCAAATCCCCCACCTGCGACATTCTCATGTGTCAAGCTTTCTTTTGAACCTACGAGTTTACAAAGTAATGCTGTTCGTTTTCAGAGGCAGTTATGACTTTGAAATATTACATTTTGAACAACTCGTCGCTCTACTGCATGAATTATTGAATCAGCGTAAGACGCCAACTTTGATCCGCGAAATTTTTTTATTTGCTCGACCTTTTAACAGCCTGAAGTAAAAACTACAAAAGACAGTGTAGCATGTTCCCTTTGTGCTGTTTAATGAAAAGGGTGTAGAGCGTGCTGTTTTGAGGATGATATAGGTCTAAAGCGGCTCAGATAGTCGTAGTGATCGTCTGATGATACCCGCCAACTATCACCACCAAATATCAGACCATAATCTGCGTGGTTCGGAAGTCACGTTCAGCCGTTAATCCGTGTATTTCCATTGGTCATTGGGCTATTAATTAATGACCCATTCATTCTAAGGAAGAGTCGGCCTTAGTTTGTAACAAGACTACACCTCATAACTCATTACTGCCACTCATCACACTCATCCCTCATCACATATTTGCCTTAAAATACCCTCGTGAGAGTGGTCGGCATCTCAAATAGTGATTTAGTGATTTATGATATTCTGGTAATTGATTACTTTATGTTTTCAAGATTCCTAAAGATTATAAAACTATTATTTCAATTGTTATCAAGTTTATGGTTGTTTATATATTTTATAATTGTATCCATATTCAATATTAATTTGTTTCGCTACAGACAGCTTTTGTTCGCATCAAGACCTACTTTTTTCCTTGGCTCAACAGGTCTAGGTGTATCATGCACACGGTACTTACAGCTCTGAAACTGTTTGGGGAAAATTAGAAACTCAAATACTCTACTCATTGAAAGCGTAGTACTCAACAAAGTATAGTCCTTGTATTTCCATTGGTCATTGGGCTATTAATTAATGACCCATTCTAAGGAAGAGTCGGCCTTAGTTTGTAACAAGACTGCACCTCATAACCCATACTACCACTCATCCCACTCATCCTTCACCCCATATTTGCCTTAAAATACCCTCATGAGAGTGGTCGGCATCTCAAATAGTGATTTAGTGATTTAGTGATGCAAATAGTGATAGGTTTTGTATGATAACAATCAACTGGCAAAAGGTGTTTGTGAATATATGAATCACCAGGTGGGCTAAAACTAGTAACGAACAATGAATTGGAACGTTTACAAAGGAAGTTTGAAACAAGTTGGAACAAAATAAACTTCAGTTACAAACTAACTACAATTTGCAGAGCTTCGAGAGGCAGAAAGCGTTGTTAGAGTCCTTCTCTCTGGTTATTGGTGAGGAAACTTTGGTACCATAATAGCCTCCCCAAACCACTTCAAAGCAGAATCAAGATAACATTATAAAACTGATAAGGAATTTAGTTTGAGAGGCCAATGGACAACGATAATAACCCACCTGTTACACTCGCATGAGTCATGCTTTCTTTTGAACCCACGAGAAACGTAAGTTTGTAAATCTTGAGTACTAAAAATAATTTAGACATCAAGTTTTTTCCTATGGAATGAATGATTCTTTCATTTGCTCATGACCAATCAAAAAACAGCCCGGAGTTAAAACTATGACATAGCTTTTCTTTTTTTTACTGAGAAATATGTATAGCTTTCTGCTATGGTGTCATAATATCATAATTATTTTGAGTTTTCAAGTAATCTAACAAGTATACCATAGCTATGGTTTATTTTTTAATATTCTAATCTATAGACTTTTTTACTTTTCCCTGTACACACTAACTTCTTTGCTCATTATATCTCTTGCTACGTAGAAAAAAGCGTATATTCCGTGCCCTAACGATTTTATGTGTTCTTTTTACTTGCACCATCACGTTTCAAACTTTTAGAAAATAAAGACGTTATTGGTGCAATTTTAAACCACTTTCACTGAAACTGTTTAAGTATAAATCTGACATGTCAACTCATATGTAATTAAGTATTGAATGAAACTGAGCGCATTTCCTTATTACATGTAAGAAGCAAGTGCGTTCATATATGATATTAAAGAAACACTCAAAACTTCTAATTTGTCCCCATATTTCCCCTTTATTAACCTCTACAGAATGCATAACATGTATTGTGAAACAGAGTGTTCTGTTAATATACTGGTGGTGACTTAATTCCTACTGTAGTCTGGCAACAAACCCAGAATATAAACTAGTAAAATGAACATTTAACTCTAGCTAATAAATCGCTCGGTAAAATGCGTTTGACATTAAAGGCTAAAAACTGTAGCTTCACAAGTAATTGATGGTGGTAGTGACATTGATGAAGTTGTTTTGCTATCTCTGGGAAAAGACAATCTGGCTGGCCGGCAATGTCGTTTGTTTCCTGCTTCTTGCACTCTCAACCTCAGACTTGCTCCGCTTTTTGTTTCTACTCAATTATCTCAGGTTTTGTACTTATCTCTAGCTCGTACTTTAGAAAGCAATTAAACCCCGCAGTTTGCGGCAAAATGCTTTTTGGTGTGATTTTTGTATGCTAAGAGGATTACTTTTCTAAAACGGCTGACCTTCATAAAAGTGCTGGACTCGACGTATTATTTTGTACAGTGGGCTTTGCTATGACATTGCTTCGTTAGTATTTAGTTTTAAAACATACTCATAAAACCCATCAACATTTACGTACCAACCAAGACCTTCAGTATGGTATTATTAAAATTAAAGTTTTAAAAAGCAAAATATTTAAAATACTGTTTTATGAGACTCTTTTGAACAAGAAAGGTCTTCGTCAGATACTCTCAAAAACTAAAAAGTTAAAGAGTGCCAACGCAAGCTATGGTCTTCTAGGAAAGCGGTGACCGTCTTTTTACGGCATACAGTGAGTTATGTTTTGAATGCAATCATTTTGAGCTACCACAGTTCTCTAAAAAACATTTCCCTAAGATTACATTAAAAACAAAAGTGAACCGGTCCCCGCTTCCTAGGAAACCAAAGATTGTAAACATAAGGCAATTAAAATTTTGTATTAGTTTTGTTTTGATTTATAACGGATTTTTGATAAAGCTAAAGTAAATCTAAAGATATTCTACATCATTTCAAATCTGTAATATATTATTGCTCTCACAAAAATAATGGGCAATTTTCATTGTTGTTGATTAGTTTTGAGAATTTTCCACGAGTTGAACGTTTGTTTCACTGTAACTGTAATCCAGATTAGCTTTCAAAAACTTATGTTATAACTCAAAATTGAACAATCAAGTCAAGACTTCTTTGGTGGTTTAAGATACATAAATTATATACACATTACATTGTTGAAATACCGCGTAAACGCATGTACACGCTCTGGTTATAACGGGATCTTATGTGCGTGTGTCAATTTCACTGCTGTGTTTGGAATCCTGGATTGACTGGGACTCGTGGCGTGGTCCTGTAATCCAGCTTCATGGAGGTCAGGTTTTGAGGATGATATAGGTCTAAAGCGGCTCAGATAGTCTCAGTGATCATCTGAAGATACCCACATTAACTCCCATTATCGTTTAGACATATCAGACCATCACCTGCGTGGTTCGGAAGTCACGTTAAGCCATTGGTCCTTGTATTTCCATTGGTAATTGGGCTATTAATTAATGACCCGTTCTAAGGAAGAGTCGGCCTTAGTTTGTAACAAGACTATACCTCATAACTCATTAATACCAATCATCACACTCATCCTTCACCACATATTTGCCTTAAAATACCCTCATGAGAGTGTCGGCATCTCAAATAGTGATTTAGTGATCCTATTTAATATGAATAGTATTGTATTAAACTGTGGGCGTTTTAATTATGATTCTTTGAACTTTGTTGTTGGCGATAACAGAATTTCCGAGTTTCAAATATTATTGTGGACGTTTTCTATTCTTAGTGACCAAGAATAGCCCGTTTTGGGATCTTGTCTAAAGCAATCGGCGTGCGTTGACCAGTCCAACACAATCAAACCGTTTTTTGTGTGTGATTTTGTACTTTGTTACTTTTAAAACAAATGACATCTCTTAAGAACCAGAAAAAATGCAACATGTACAAACAGGTTAAGAAACAAACATTGAAGAAACTAACACGCCCTCGGCTGCCTACGAATTCTGCTTTTCTAAATATGTTTACTATGTTATAGGTTACTTTTCACCTGAAGATAGGATCATATTACAGATCCCAAAACGTAGTCGTGTTCTTCTCGTTTACTAAAAATGAAAAACGTCCGCAATAATATTTCAAACTCGTAAATTCATTATGATGCATTGTCAGCCAGCAAATATACATTTATCAACGTCATCCAGTTGTTTATTAATTGTCTAATCCCAAAAGTCTCTCATAATAATCACCCAATAATAACTCATAATATCCTTAAAATCATAATTTTCACTGAGCTAATTTTGCTAGTTAATTATATGAAATTTCACTTAACTGTGATCTTTTTTGTCCTCGTATAATAGTTTATATCCAAGTCAAGATATATTAGAGATCTTAATTTTTATAAACGCTAAATATTAAAGAATTTGAAGACAAAAGACCGGATTAGGAACCTCTGCCGCCGGACGGTTATAGTGGTCAGTATAACCGCCCGACAAGAGCGAGACCCGGGTACAAGTCCCGGTTGAATCCAAACATTTTTGTCTTCAAATTTCTTTAGTAATAAGTCAAGATATATATATCTAAGTTTATATCTTAGATTACCTTTAAAGGAAGTACCAATAAGCTTTTATACTACATTAAAAATGATAGAAAGGAAGGAAAAGAAGTAAATTTAGCTGTGATGTTAATTTAAAGGCATAAAGATACGGTTACTCATTTAAAACTGGCCCTACTAATAGGTATTTATAAGTACATTAATTTAGAAATGTAGATTTGTGTGCAAAAGTAAATCTATTTATAGTATATACTACAAGTTTGATATTCATTTACAGGTTATAACCTAAATCTTTAAAAAAATACTGCTCAAAATTACAATACTCAACGAGTCTTTAAGGCCATTTTTATTGTGATTTTACGGTCGCTGTAAAAAGATCATCTTCTGTTGTACATAGATTCAATTTTCTACTTCGTTTAGGCACGATTGTAATTTGACATGTACAGTCGTAAATCCCTATTGTTAGTTTCAAATTATGATAACATCGACAGTTATGTTTAGTACTTTGAATCTTCTCAAGGTTGAAATATACTGATGTAAAAAGCTAAATCTAAATCGATTCTTTGTTAGCGTACATTTCCCTGTGATAAAAGAATCAAATAAACATTAAACCTCATGTTCTGTCGGGGAGAACGTGCGATCTCAGAGATAAACAGGAAAAGAGGATTTCTCATTGACTGCGGGAACGGGAACGACTCTCCAGAAATAGGTTACTGCATAGTACTGCAGTGGTTTGTAAACCAGCTCTGTACAGAACTTAATGAACATTAAACATTAATCTGTGAATTGTACCTGATGTAGTGAGCTCTGGTGGCAAGAAGAATCTACTCTCACTTAACATTCTACACTGAGCGAGGAGAGTATATTGTCGTCAGCAGTTTACTCCGTCTCCCCAGTGTACAATACACAATATTACATTACTCCCCACTGACGAGATAGACACATTTCCCTCCACCAGTGTAGTTTGTTTCGTTCTCAGCTAAACGTTAAAAGTCAAATACTTGTAGACTGCTGAAAGTCGCCAATTTATGTTACTTCAATTGTTAATGTACGAGGATAGCCCTAGACCATTACTTTGAGCTATACTCGATTTGTTTTCATTGGGTGGCTTTTGGTTGTGTTTATGGCACAAGCCCAGTTCACACGGTCACCTATTAATTGGTGCCTGACCTTGCACCGTGTGAACAACAAACTTAAAACACTGTTTATTCTGCCCTTCCATTACATTTGGGAGATGGCATTTTTCATTAATACAACCCCGTCAAGAGTAGCTCTTTTGTTACTAGAGAGAGGGACAATTAACGTATTAGGAGACACAGAAAGGTACTCTATGGCTTTTGCCCTTTCAGGCAGGAGTCCACAAATTCCAAAATCGATTTAAAAACACTGCATTGCTGAAGGGACTTAAAAGCTCTTCTGGAAACCGAATTTATCTCTGAACCATTTACAGAACAACTTGTTCACGGCGCAAAATTGAGAGGTCTCGTGGGCCACAGTCTAACAAGTGACCCTTGTGCTAGTTACTGGCTACTTGTTAACAAAGGATATTGACATTTTACATTGTTACCAGCTGGATTCCACCAATTACTGGCCCGTATGTTGTTACTTTGAAACTTCCGTTAATCTAATGTAAAATTCTACTGGCATTAGTGTCCATATAATTTTGACCGTGTAAGCAGTCTTTAACAGATGAATCAACTGCCATTTGCTAACTGGAGCTTGTCACATAAATAAATTGTTTATTGCAAAACATTTCACAATGTATGGCAATCGTCAGAAAAGTTGATTGAACTAAAATTTGCCATTCACTCTCACATCTAAATCCCTTTTATACATACAATTTTTTGTTTTGCAATCTCTCTCATTCAATCGAATCATCCCACTCTAGTCCCTAGTAGGTCAGCCAATTACCAGGTCTCCCAGTTAAACGCCATAAACTCAGCTATGTTATAAAAAGCTTGAGTGGACAACACATTTTTTAGACGAGCTTTGAATGCCTTGGGTATTTGTGCGTTTTAAACGAATTTGGTAATCTGTTGATGAGATGAACACCTGCCTGAGAAGGTAAGCGCTCATGAACTACCGTCCTGTGTCTCCCAGTTCGGTAGTTGTCCCTGCCTCTGGTTTCATAAGAGTGTGTGTCGCAACCCCTTATGGTATTACATTTTGTTTTGAAAAAAGAGACATGTCTCTAGAATGTAGAGGCAAGGGAGTGTCAACAGTTTGAGGTCTTTGAATGCTTGCCTGCACGACTCTCTCCGGCGCAATTTTGCGATGGTTCGAACTGCTTGTTTTTGAATGATGAAAATTCTTGAAAACATGTAATATATTGTATCGGCTGGTTCACATGGTGACATTTCATGGTGTCAATCAGCAAGTGACAGTAGGTTAACATTCTGTCGTAAGGTTAAAACTACGACGTTAACTGTCACTTGAAGAGCTAACCGGCGCATTGACTTGTCACCATTTAAGCAGTCTGTGAGCACAAAACTTGTGTCGTGTACGATACAGACTCAAAAATCCTCGTTCTATCTTATTTAAACGTAAAAAGTAAAACTTTGAAGCTATGGATAATTTAAAACTGATGGTGTAAAAACTCCGCACGAAAAGATGTAACCAACTATCAAAGATGCCCCTTTCTCAGATCAACAGTACTTCTCAATCAAACAACATTTTATTTAGGAATTAAACATATTATAGAATAACGCACAGATAGTTGGGTCAAAACAGCTGATTTCTCACCACAAACTCTGGCTAGACAGCTGATTATCAAAATAAAAACAAACTAGAGTCCATCAACAAAAACAAAGCCAGTGTAGCAGCCTGGTGTGAGTCGAGGGAACTAGCGCTTACGTAACAGCCGGTCCAGTGAGACAGTGTGCGCGCAGTGCAGGGCAGTGACGAGGAGCGCGCATCGCGCCATGCTCGATGGAGTTACGGCGAGCTCGCTGTAGAAGAGTGTTGGGAGTGCGCAGAAGCACAGTGCTCTTGTGTCTATATGTGCTGGGGTATGCGTGCTACTTGGTGGCGGGAGGGTTGGTGTTTACAACGCTTGAAGAGCCTTATGAGATCGAAACCAGGACCAACCTCAATGTTGCTGTGAACCGCTTTAAAGTTCACAACCCCCAAGTGACAGGTATGTGTTTACGTTCTGCATGTAACGAAAAATTTGTTCAACTTTTGTTAGGCCTGTGGTAATATTTCAACGGTGAACACGCGCATGTGCTTTTATCTGGCGCTTAACATGTGTAGGTTGCGACTATAATCAATGTCTTATTTTTATCGGTAATGTACTTAGGTCTACTTGGTTGCAAACTGAAGGACCACAAAACTATCGTCGTATACACGCCCTCACAAACAATGTTTTTGGTGATTTTAAGCATCATCTATTTAGACCTGTTTATTCTTTAAGAGCACACATTGACAACAACTTGTTTCTGTTGGACAGCCATAAAGTTATTCGTCTGAGACGTTTATCTTAAAAATCTGTAAAATAAGCTCCGGTGGCTAACCAAAGGTATGAGCAAAACCCATACACAAACGCAAAGCAAAGTGAGTTTTAACGTTTAAACATATTAGGTGCAATACATACGGTAGCTACTAACTTCTGGAATTTGGACGATATAGCCACGTTGAAGTCAACACAAATACAAACCATAGTACGTATGTATCATTATAAACTATGAAGCCGATGCATCGTTCTTGCTAATAACCCCACATGAATAAAAAATAAATAAACGAACGTTTAGTAGTCAGCTCGACGTACGAAGGAGTGCCACAGGGCAGGGGCCAGGCAGGAGCAGGTTATGTAACCTACTCCTGGCATGGCAACCACTCTTATTGATCAATGATCATCGTCAATCCTTACTTTATACATGTTTCACTTATTATACGTTACATTTTAACAAACAAAAGTCTACGAGTAATATTAAAACCTCAGTTCGTAGAGAATAAGTTCTGTAAATAAACAAAAAGTCCAAGCCACAACCAAACTAATTACTGAAAAGCATTGTAAATTTACCTTCTTTCGATCTGTTTGAATAAAGAAAAACTGGACTTGGCACTGAGCCTACTCCGAGAGCAATGACTCACTGAAGAGAATATGAGTCATCAAATCCCATGGGGGGAGAGCAGCACTTTTTGAGCTTGGCGAGGTGATAACCCTTGTGCTTGGAACCAATACTTGCTTCAGACTGCTTGTAGGTCTAATTCAAAGCGAGAACTGTGTATTTGAGGAATGACATTTCAGGAGCAATCTTGTACCTCTAAGAGTAAACTTTGCATCTCTTAGGGTGTAATGCAAAGATTCAACACTTTAAAGGTAGAAAGCGTCACCGGTGACGCTCAATAACGACACATTCTAATAACGACACAGGTGAATAACGACACATTCCGATTTGGACACATTGATAAGGCAGCATAGCCAACCTGTGGAAAGAAAAGTGTTTAAAAGTTAGTTTAAAAGGGATGATATTTGTAGTAATGGTTATAAGGGATTATTCGCTTCGTGGTGAGATTTTTGTCTGGTCTGATGTATTTTTGAAATTGCGTTCTTGTGTTCTCTGCCAGCGGACATATACACTTGTGAGGATATTCGTCGCCCTCACACGTCAGGGTTTACTACCAACAACCTACATTAGTACAAGTTATAAATAAAATACACCTTTACCTAGAATTACCACTAAGTCACATAAGCAAAATTGACAGAGGAGACTGCGGGGATCGAACCCGCGCACAGCAGAGATATGAGGTCTGGACTCGCACGCGATACCAATCCACCATGGATCCGCTCTGAATAGGTGATATATCTGGTCTGTGGGGGTATTTAGTTTATTCCTCTTGAAGAAACGGTACTAAATTCCTCCCTCTTGCGGTTGTCGTGGGGAGTTTTATTTTATGAGGTATAATTCTTGTATCTTGCGTATGTTGGTTATGCTGCCTT
Source organism: Matsumurasca onukii (assembly GCA_018831715.1). Classification (NCBI taxonomy): domain Eukaryota; kingdom Metazoa; phylum Arthropoda; class Insecta; order Hemiptera; family Cicadellidae; genus Matsumurasca; species Matsumurasca onukii. The sequence goes on along the minus strand of CM032059.1, from coordinate 33,806,917 downwards.
ATCAATGTGTCCAAATCGGAATGTGTCGTTATTCACCTATGTCGTTATTAGAATGTGCATCTGTGTCGTTATTAGAATGTGTCGTTATTGAGCGTCACCAGCGCTACCCACTAGGAGTAATAGCACATCCTATGAAAGGTAAATTTTAGGTGTAAAATTGAATATGGTGTAATAAACCACCTACAGCTTTAGTGTACAAAGACTTGTATTGTGAGTTTAAACAAAAGTTAATCTATTGTAAAGAATTTATTTATAGGACTTTAAGTATTATAATTACCTACTGTGTTATGTTATCTATTGCATTGCATAAGTTTAACATAAACACAAACAGTCTATATATATATTTACATTTGATCACGATCATACAACGGTCATTGTAAGTTAATATGGGGACGACGGCGGAACAACCAAGGTAAGTCAAATTTAGTTCGCCGTTACGCGTCGCCAAGATAAAGTCAATTAGTGCGCAACGGTACCGTTGTATGATCTGATCTGTAAATAATTAATAGCTTTATTAGTGTAGTGTTTGTAGAAGTTAGCAACTTATGAAATGATTGTGAATAATAGTACAAATTATTAATCTATTGTGTTAAAGTAAAGTATAGTAAAGTAACTGTAGGTTTTTAGCACCAAAACGTATTTAGCCTCAACTAATCTACAAACTTGATTTTGGATTTAAAGCTTACAATGGAAAATATAAGGAGTTGGATTTTAATAACGTAGAACAACTTAGAGTGTACACCAAACATCTAAAAACACCGTTGGTGGCCAATAACCACCCTTCGTTGATCGATTGTCTTCTACTTTCACTTTAGGGTCACCCCTTTAGGATGTATAGATCACAGTGTTGTACGCAATATAGCTTAAGAAACAAACATAAATCAATTAGAAAGGTGAGAGTCAGGCGGAAGCGAGGCAGAGAGAAGGAAGGTACAATATATTCCCCGGTTGTAACGAAGTGCCCGCGGCAAGCAATGTCGGCCTCTCTCCAGTTATTCACCAAGGCTTTGGCCATTACATTAAATATTGCTGCTCCTCCTCTCATCCACTGGGTGGTTAAGCATCTCCAACCTTTCATCTTAGTCTGGCTTTATCGTTACAATTGTGTGTTGTTTTATACTGGGTGTCCAAAAGTTCGACTTTCCCCACTTAACTTTTGAATTAATGAAAATTTTCTGAACGTCCTTTGGCATACGAGGTCAACTGAAGTATTTTTAGCATATTTTGGAGGTGTCCCCCCCACGAAATATGGGTAGTAGGGGATGAACCCTTGAAATACGTATTTATTTGACTCCATCAAGTGACTCCTCATTTTAAAGGGGATAAAACAAAATGTATTAATACCATTAAAGCCAATTTACAATTCCCCTGTTCAAAATGGCGGCACAAAACGTGTTTAATTGTTTGACCAAATAAATCGATGCGGTCGCTGTCGTTTTCCAAAAAAAAATACGGATTCAGCTTTTGAAGAATCAGAGCTTTAAAATAACATGTAACTATACAAATATTGCAAACTTTTGAAAATTCTTCTTTAGTTTTTAAAAGTTTGCAAAATCTGACTCTAAGAATTAACACAACTTAAAATAGAAAACCAGGCTGACACTCTGCTAAGCGCTAAAGCCCCACTGGCATAAGTGAATCAAACTTCTTTGCGATTGACATCTAATTCGCTCCTCTCACAGCCTCGCTTTGGCCTTCGGCCTCAGACTTATGCCTCAGGTAACACGAAAGGAAAGAACATTTTAAAATTTACGAATAAAATCGGACTACTCCGATAGAAAAAAAAAACCGTTTTTGGCTGCCATTATGAAACGACTCAATGGTTTTTCGTAATTATTGGTACAGTATATTGGTGTAAAATATTGAAATACATAATTATTTTAAATATCACCCAAATTGAACTAAATGTACCGTTTTAGGTTATTAAACTGCCATTTTTGGCTAACAAGTCAAACGGTAGGTAAATCCCAGATTTTATTCCGAAGTTACATCTAACTCTGTTTACGTTGTAGGTAATGCCAGCAAATGTCAAAGTCGAAAAGAAAAGTACCACTCATCTAATTTCCTTGTATTGAACATTATTTTGAATTTGAAAAACGTAATGAAAGACGAGATCTTATCTTCAACCTTTTTATAATCAAATGAAATGACGACATTTAGGGGTGAAACTAAACCCAACCAGGGGAAGAATTTTCTCAGTTGCAACTAATGGTTTGCTCAACGCTGTGTATTCATGGGTATCGAATATCGATGGAAGGATTTGCCTCCTTTATAGCAAGGTAACACATCCATATAAACCTAATTGAATATGTTCATACTTATATGTCAAAACTATTAAAACCATATGCCGTTTTTTAGACCTAAAAAATCTACTTAGTAAACTTGTTTGCGTAACCTTATAGTCCTACATGACACATAGGTATTTCTATCATCATCTAATATTTGAATATTAGTTGCCTTTTATTGAAAAGAATGGCCAAAAAACGTACGTTGCAAATTCAAATCCATTCTAGGAGGTGTGTAACTCGTTAAAAATTAATACTGCTATTTATATTGATGAATTCTTTCAATGCTATGATATTTAGTGTTTATATAATCAGGTTCAGTACATAAACATACCAAAACAGAAAATGTTTAATATGAAAAACATCATTTTAGACAAACAAATGTGTACAAACAGTAAACTGTTAAGAGTATGAGGTAGTGTAGTAGCTAACGCCATGTTTTCATTTACTGATTCTCAGCTAGAATGTGTCCCAGTTCGGAATGTCGGAGTATATTGGTAACCACCGATACAACATTCCTATCTAAATTACCTGGTGCAGTCTCCTAACTGTTTTTAACCAACAGTTTATTCGTTTACATCAACCTACCACATCATGCTACTAAAAAGGTGTTTTCTTCGAACACGTTTATGTTAGGCAATAAGTTTACGACAAAATAATTATAACATTATTTTTTATCTTTTACTACTACACATAGTCAAAAATATAGCAACCACACACTTTTTTCAAATTTGTAACATTAATAATGTAGCATTTAAAAACACTGGAAAATTCTGTTTTGTTTTAAATTTTCTTGACAAATCTTGTTTTATTTATTTTAGGCATTTATTATGGCGAATTATATCCCACAGGAATTTGTCAGTGTATATATGGTTGTAAAAATGCTCAAAACGTATTCTAGGGGGTCAGGATCGGTGATCATTTCACGGTCCCGGGTCTGGGTCTTACCTGGCTGACGGCATGAATATTTTCCAAAGGAAATTCGATAATAAGACTTTCTTAAGCCTCAGCGTATACTGAAGTTCATGATTGCTTAACAACAATCACAACCTTTTCATATAACAGCAGGAATATAGCCTTTTCATACAACTATAAGTTATAGAGTGAAGTAGTAGTCGCTACAAAAATGGCTTCACACTCAATGTACCAAGTTTTCGTCGTATTTACCAGGCGAACAGAGAGAGACAAGGAACTGTATCCGGTCACATGCTGAAGAAATAGGTACAGTTTGTTTGATATTTTGCAAAATAAGAAAATGGGCACCTAGAACTTACCAACGGATGGGTTTTTAAACAGAGCCTAAGTTTTAGGATTTTGAGCTACAATGTGTATTGTTTATAATTTATCTTTTTCACGACGTGCAAAGTAACAAAGACATGTTCAGTGAAACCGATGTGATGGACAGATAATTACGCTTAAATCATTTATGTTTTAAATAGTAAACAAATAAATTGATAATTATAAAAGACTGTGAGTGAATTGTAACAAAATATTACATGACATTAATGTGTAACATTTATCACAACGCCGAATGGAACTACGGTAGGCAAATAATGATTGTATTTAAAATGATTGAAAACAACTAACAGGTTGTCCTTACTTTGTTTAGTGTTAATGATAACCACGTGAAGTAAGTAATTATATTATCACCTCACGTTTGCTGACCAATATTATTGTTACATACTTAACGTTACAATCGTAACAGCCAAACCTTTGTGTCAGTGTTGACAAATTGTACCAAACTTACCTTTGTTAGAGTCAATTTGAGTTGGTAGGCAATTGTGCAGTCAAACATAACCTAATTTGAAATATGTGGGGTAGTTTAGTCAGCTAATATTCTACTGAAGAACACCGTAGTCCGTATAACTTAAGCTCCTTGGACTGAGAGACAAAACACTGGATCCTTGACATACAAGAGTTGGTTTTGACCGAACAGTTACATGACAGTTCACAACTAATCAGCTGTTTATCTCTTATCACTAATCTGTGTAAATGTTGGGGTCTCTCTCCTCTCTATTTCATCACGTATTCACTTCCACAAACACCATAACACAACCAATCCATCTTTCCTTGTCGTTCCCAGGGCCGTAACTGCACATTCGGGGCCATACCACGGACAAGTTTAAAAAGTATTGTCCCTAAAACCGGTGTTTGACCAATTCTAGAGTTAAAAGTTATCAAAACTGTTCCGTCATAAATAATTGTTATCCTTCGATAGGTAACTACTTCAATGAATTTTAGAATGTATATGTGTAGGGAGAGACGGGCAGAGTGGCCATTCGCCCCAACCGTGGCGGATAGTGCTGCAAAATGAGTGGAAAACTATAACAACTATCTCCTATCCTAGTGTTGTCTGTGAGTTTGAAAACTAGACCGCAGCCGTTCGCAGGAAACAAATATTTTTGTGTTTTTGAGTTCTTTGTTTTTGTGAAGCCAGAGTTCTGGTTAACAGCAAATATTTATGATTATAGCATTATGATACGCTGTTGTTGGATTATTGACTACGTGTTAATTTTTATTGAATCAGGCTTGAGAACGATGTGAGTTTGAATGTACCAACATTGAGTTAGGTCACATTAACCTACATAAATAACGCCAACCTAGGGGGCAAAGTAGTCATTTTGTATTTTTTCACAAAAAACAATTTTTTATTAACTTTAAATAATAAAAAAGAAGTAAGAACTAAATTTTCGTGTAACATAACTTATCATAGAACGCATTGATCTTGGTTTGAGCTAAGCTAGTACCTAATGTTGTGACAAGTGTAAAAATTACAAAGACAAAAAAGTGGCCACTTTGCCCGCTCTTCCCTACACCGTACAACTGAAAATTGGTCTTATTATGTAGTTCTGTGTATTTTGTGTAGGTTGGCACATTTCACGGTCATTTTATTCTATTGTAAAATATGTAATCCCAATCAATATACCAACGTATATCAGCCAAAAACAGCAGGACAAATTAAGTTCAAATGTATAATTGGTTGTTAGCCATAGTTAGATTTGTAAGATTTTCTTGTGAACTAAAATATGATAAGATCTAAATATTTTCTTATTTGAATACGCATATTGGCCCATAAACTACGGGGCCCTTATAGAGAAAAATGTTTGAAGATTATACAATTACTTTCTTTTAGCGTACGGGGTCCTTGACCTTTGATTATAAACCTATTAAAATTTCAAAGAATCGGTTTTCTGTTTAAAAGTAACAATAATTACGTTAGTCGTGTACACATACAGATCAGATTGTTTTAAAGTATTTGCAAATTAAATTGGTTTGATAACCAACACAGCTCTTTATTTGACCTTTACGTTCAAGCAGAATAAATCATCTACCTTTGTCTGGTGTGTATAGATGTACAATATATTAAATTTGACATTAAGATGTCCTGTTGACAACCTACATTGCTTTAAAGCCACTAATTTTGCGTTGTGCTAACTTTACTTTGGATTTCTTCCATTTGACTGGGACTCGTGGCGTAATCCTGTAATCCAGCTTCATGGGGTCAGGTTTTGAGGATGATATGGTCTAAAGCGGCTCAGATAGTCTCAGTGATCATCTGATGATACCCGCATCAACTCCCACCATCGTTAGACATATCAGACCATCACCTGTGTGGTTCGGAAGTCACGTTAAAGTTGGTCCTTGTATTTCCATTGGTCATTGGGCTATTAATTAATGACCATTCTAAGGAAAGAGTCGGCCTTAGTTTGTAACAAGACTACACCTCATATCATTACCACTCATCACTCATCTTTCACCACATATTTGCCTTAAAATACCCTCATGAGAGTGGTCGGCATCTCAAATAGTGATTTAGTGATTGCACCCCTAGTGAAAAATTGCAATGATTGTTTGTAATAAATGAATCTGTACTTATAAAGTACGACAAGAAAAAAAAGTCTGCAGGTGAACAGCGCTGTTTACGGCCACAGCTGCTAGCATCTCAACAGCGAACAGCAAAACAGCTGATCCAGATTGATGAACTGGGCCGAGGTGGAACATTATTTATTTTATAAACAGCGCATCACTTGTATTTTTCCTCGCAGATCAACGACGTTGCCATTGTTGTACTTGTGCCAAACCATTAGTCAGCCTTTGTCATATTTTATTCATTTGTTATGAAACTCAAAGCATTTATTTACGTATTCAGTACGCGTTTATACACCGGTTTTCCTTGAAGAACGGTTCACGTGAGAAGGTCATGGCTATTGATTCATTTCCAATATTAACAATCGTGCAGTCTTGCGTGAAACATAACAATAACAATTTGACAATTTATTCGTCAATTTACAAATTTTCTTTGTGTTGACAATCAAAAAAATGGAAAAATATAAAGTCACTAGTAGAACCAAACGTGTGAAAATTTTAAGGGAACTTAATCTATAATATTATTAATTGTTTGGATCCATAAACTCACCTAAACTGTAAAACGAATGGTTAGTTAGGTAATGTTTTAATTTTGATTTAAAGTTTCTTGAGCCTCTTAGCGATTTAATTTCATCAGGAAGTGCTTGGAACAATTTAATACCTGCTTGAGACGGTAGCTTGTCAAATAGACAAAGGCGGTGAGGATTTGACCTGAAATTGTTCCTATATCGCGTGTCACAATCGTGTATGTCGATGCCTTGTTTTAGAGAACACTTATTTATAATAAACATTAAAGTCTCATAAATATACAAGCAAGGCAAAATAAATGTCTAACTTTTTGAAAACATCACGACACGAATCCCTATAGTTTAATTTTGAGATAGTTCGTATAGCCTTTTTTGCAGTATAAACAATCTCAAGAGTTTGTGATCCGCGCAAGAGTCCCATATGCTAATTGCATAGGATAAATGAAGGTAAATAAGCCCATAATATGCCATTTTTAGAACATGTGTCTGGGATCGCAATAAGAAAATGCCAGAAGATAGCTTTTGGCAAACATAATCAATATGGTGGTTCTATTTTAAATTCCAATCGATATGAACACCTATAAACTTAACTGTACTTGTTTCTTTCAATAATTGTCCATTGATAACAACTACTGGTTGATAATCATAGTTTAAACTGACTTAAACAGCACCAGTGGCAAGACAACAATATAGATACGAGTATACGCATGTGTAAATCCAAAGTGATACCTCGATAGACATTAAGTTAAACGTAACATATGTGTATAAGTTAGTTGATTTATACGGACTTTAATGTCGTTAAATGTAAACGATAAGACTTTAATAAAGAAAGTCGCACAGTGATAGTTTGAGATTTTTATAACTAAAAAGGATAAAGTGAAGATCATTATTGTACACGTGCCGGTAGTTTATAATATTCAGCATCTCGGTGTATAGTACAGAAAACACCAAACAAAAGCTCCTTCTCTTAAAGAAAACACACGCTCACCAAGAACAGAAATTATACCAGTTGGGTTGGTTGTAGAGAGGAATTCTTAAACGTGCATTGTTGTCAATGCGGCTTTATTCGGAATGAATGCCTTTAGGTATAGTCGGGCGATACCAGTTTGAAGTTAACTCAAATATCACAACGATGCTGTTTAAATAACAATAAAATTAGCACTGTTATAACTGTTAATTCGTTTATCAACCAAAGTTTAAAGCTTAGCGTTAAAGCATAACTATATAACAAACACTATGTAAGAACGTATAAGAATAACTTTAAGGAAACATAAAGGTATGAAATATTATATTATTGATACAGTGTTAAAAAAAAACTTCGAAAAAGGAAATGGTTAAATAGTATAACTAATTGAAACATAGGGTGTTGGTGGTTGAGTGGCTGCGGAGTCAGCAGAGGTTCAACTCCCGCTCTGAGTCTACTCAACTTCTTGAGGCGTGATTAGTAGCGCATCCTGGTAACAAACCCTGGGATCACTAAGGTGTATTGTATATGGTTCAAAATAAAAAAAAATAAAAAATTGATTTTTTTTTTTTCAAAATCTTAGCTAACCAGCTATTTGTTATTTTATATTTTCACTAATTATTTATTATCTCCCACACCATTTATCGGATTTGATTCAAACTTAACATAAATGTGTATCTAAGTAAGACCATTTATGGAAAAAAAATTACCAGGATGATCTAATTTATCATTTTAAAACGGTGGCTATTGTATGGTAATTTTAGGGCATTTTTGGTGTTACACCTTAAATAGCGAATAAACGGTGAGTTAAACGATAAAATGTAAATTATAATGTTTGGTAGTGAATCTTATTACCTATCTATTGACACCAAGGTCATAAAAATCTATTGTGAAACAACGAAGCTTCAGGAGAAACTCTGGCTGAAAACAGACAACTTTCCAAATTATTATTTTGATGTTTGCCACGGTTTCCTCTGTAACTTTGTTGATTCCTTATTGATTTTTTCGACTATGGTGTCAATAGATGGGTAGTGAAGTTCGCTAAGAAACGGTATCGTAAAATTCGCCGTTTATTCGCTGTTTAAGGTGTAACTTCAAAAATGCCCTAAAAATACCATAAAATAGCCATTGTTTTAAAATTATAGATTAGATCATGCTGGTATTTTTTTCATAAATAGTCTTAGATACAAATTTATGCTAAGTTTGAGTCAAACTCGTTAAGTGGTACGGGAGATAATAAATAATTAGTGACACATATAAAATGGCGAATATCTGGTTAACTAGGAGTTTTTGGAAAATTTTGTATTCCAAATTTTCTCTTTATTTTGACCCATATAACCTTTTCCTAGAGTCTGGCACTTTACTTATGGGACACCCTGTATGACATGACTTGTCTTGAATCCATTCTTTATGAAGATCAAGTTGGTTGGTATTTTTTAAACAAATCTTTTTAAACAAGTTATTGATTCTGACCATTTCAATCAAACTCAAACGTTTTAGAATCCAATTCAAATCTGACGACGAGTTCGGCAGAGGGATTAAAATGTTAAGCTTATCAGAGAGTTGCCACTCAGCGCACGAAACTACGGGACTGATTGGAATAAAAGCCGGGGTAGTCGTATCCGCAGATGACAACGATATATCGACACATTGGGTCCGATATAGCATAGATATAGTGTGAAACCTGTCTATCTATGTTCATATTGTCATATACAGGGCGTGACCAAATCTCTTGAATGTATAGGCTTGGGCGGCGAATTTTACTGTGAGTCCCTAAAGGAACCTAGAGAAACAGTGTTTGTCCCGAAATTAATGTAAATAAGTTTGTCTTCTTAGCGATGCGAAGTTAGGACTCCGAAGTCTTCTATTTCACTCAACCTCTACCTTTACCTAGCGTCACCTATGTTTACTTTACAACTTTGTAAGTGGTGACTGCGGAGATCGAACCGGCGACGTCGGAATGATGAGCTCCGGAGTCGCGTGCCTTACCAAAGCTCTATGGATGAGGTGCCCTTTCAGAAACTATTAAAGTTTGATGTATTTTATTGGTTTTCTAATTTTAAAAATTAGTCAATCTTAAGCAAACTTAAAAACGCGAAAACAGTACAATATTTCAAACAGTGGCCTGGTTTCAAAGGTCCAATGACAAATATTTTTTGAGGTTTAAATTTTAAATTAATAGACTACTCATCCAGACCTATGCTGCATTTAAAACCTAAATAAAAATTTGAAAATTATAAATTAAAACATGTTTTTTGGGCTAAACTGTATAGTAAATGCAATTTTCTAGCTAGGTTGTCATTGTAAAATTGTTTAGTTTTCACCTTTCAAAAGGTGCTGGAATTTGACTTATGTTTAAAAGTAGAACAATCAATCAAATAGTTATATTACTTTTTGAAGAAAAAATTGTTGATATCTGATTTTGAAACAAATTTATTTGCCTAGGTTTCTTTAGGGATGGTTAGTGGAATTCGGCACCCAAGCCTACATAAACGACATTTCGATTTCTTCACGGTCTGTAACGACAACAAAGATAGATGATATAGCTTGCAGCAAAATGGGTTCAATAGCATGCCCTTTAAAATGAGTGCTATACGACCTATGTTTGAATCAGAAGATTTCTTATAAGCACAAATGACCTTCACTCCCGAGCAGTAGTCTTTGGGACATTTTCAGAGTTGAAACATTTTTCCTGGATTCTTTGGGATTGAAAATAGAGAAGTGACAAATAGAGAAAAATACACAACTCTTGGTTATTATGATGATGATTATTACTAATAATAATTGATATTTGACCGATATGATTATTACTATACACAACGCAATGCCAAGAGCCTCTGTTTTTAATTTTTACCCTAATTCTCAACATTTTGTTTACAAAGCTTGGTACCGACTCCTTGGCATGTTATTACAATTGATCAACATTGCAGAGACATGGTAAAAATAAATGTGGTGGAGAATTTAACGAGATATTTTATCCGATATGTTTAGCTATTAATACATTTTTGAATCGGGTTATCAATAAATTTAATCCGATATTTTTAGGTATATCGAATCGTAAGTAGGGATATAAAATAAAGTACGAAAAATCGATATGTTTGAAAATGTTGCTATTCCTAGTAACTTGTATTCACGGTTGCCCATTCATCACATAATTCAAAACAAGGACAATTTACGTAACAGTCCATCATTAACCGTAAAATTTCGTAGGAGAAAACTCTAACATTGACAGATTGTTTGTTTGTTACTATGTACATGGCATTGGCAGTAAATAAAATCTCATGAAAAATATGTGTAGGAATATTTTTTCCGTCCGAAGTGCTGCAATTGCGATTTACACAAATTATGTTTTTAAAATATGCCTATGTCGTTTAACACATCAGTGTGAAAGCTAAATTGCCCTGAAATTTTAAGAGTAACATTGAATCCTCCACACGCGTTACTAACAACAACTAAGAACCAGTGAACCAGCTGGCAACTGAGAAGCGCCATTGTCATTGAATAAACAACGTTGTTTGTTGTCACAACTAAATGGATTTTCAAGCCTGAATTTACATTTTATTTGTCCAAGACTTGCTTTCAAACAAGCTTTCTTTCTGTATCGTATGTTTTATTACTTGTTATATTAACATCTTAAAAGTTGAAGTTTAATACGAAATGTCGATTGTTATATCAAAATTAGGCTGACAAATTTTAACAGTCATCCACTAGACTGGGACTCGTGACGTGGTCCTGTAATCCTATTGATGTGACCCACTCTAAGGAAGAGTCGGCCTTAGTTTGTAATAGACTACATCATAACTCAATTCTCCAGTTTCAGTTTTTGTTCGGGCGTAATTAATAATTTAATGTTTGACAAAAGTTGTATTTATACAGCTTAGCTGACAACTTTATAACAACAACAACAACAAGATTTATTGTCAACATCATTATTATACAACAAGTTTGTTTTATTTGACATAACAAAAAATTTAAAAATACAATACCACTGGTAATGACTTAGAATCTATAGAAAAAAAAAAACACAACAAATTAACAATAAAATTAATATTTAAGCCTCCATGAATTCTCTCAAATTATAAGCATTATGGTTGCTTTATTTGTCAAGCATTGGGGTTTTGCTCTATGCAGAGTGCCCGGTGGATTACGTTCTTTTGTTTTACTCCATGACAAGGTACCAGATTGGGTCCACAGTTTGCTCTATCTGGTGGCCTTTTTAACGATTATTGACGATAAGGGGAGAACACTGGCCTGCTTGAAACCATAACTGTATTCTCATCAGATGTTTAATAGATTGGAGGAAATGGCAATGGTTCTGGCCAGACTAGCAGAGTGTTTCTATTGTCTCAGTGTTTATCTCGTTTCACAGAGATAACCCGAACCAGTGTGACCCAGTCTGAACACAGAGAGCATCATGCTGATAGGCCCACTAGAGGAATGGGGACATCAAATATCACTCAAGTATTCGTGGCCAAGGAGTTGTTCAAATTTGATCTATCGATGTATTTAACGACCGACATTCATGTTTATTAGCGAGTTTCCGCAGAAAATCTAGCTATATTTCTAATTTTCTATAGCTAGAGTAAAAAAATTAAGATTAACCCATTTTTGTGTAATTTCGTTTTTGGTAAAATATTCCTTCTATAGGCTAAAACTCCAGGAAGCGCTTGCGCGACTGTCATATTCTTATAACAATTACGAAATAACATCATCTTTACCCCTTAGAATAAAATAAGAAATCACTCATGTTTTCCATATTTGTACATTATTTCAGTGATTAAAACTCTGTGGATAAACACTGAACTAGTCCCATATTACCGTGCTGAGAACAGATAAAGTTCCGCAGATCTATACTCAACCCAAACCCAACAAAGCTGTTCCTCATCCTTGAAGCTGAACTGTTAAATTAGTTTTCAAATCATCACTAACTTGTTATTGGTGTATTGTGGATTTTATACCAACAGAATATTTTACTCCTTGCCGTCTGTAGTCTATGAACATAGCCGACACGTAATACAGCGCTACTGTGAATCCTCATAATTTCCAATAAAATAAAAAAGGTCTTCATTTATCTTTTTAAATTAGACAAAACTTTGTTACACATAAACTTTGTAATTTTTTAAATTTTATTTTTTAGTTTTCTTTTGTTTACTTTTTAGATTGGTTTGAATAAAAATAAATGTATTTTGTAATGGTTATATTTCAAAATTAACAAACAAAAGCTGTGTTGGTTTGAAAGTTCATAATATAGTGGCCGAGAACAATTTGATAAAAGAAGGAAACGGACTTGTCCTGCCACTTCTGGAGAAAAACTACTCCTAACGTTTCGCGCAGTTAAAAGCTCCACCCGTCTTCAGAGGACTTCACTAATCTAGGAACTACATTAATTATTATATATCTTAACCTAATATCTAACCTAGACTTTACCAAACAATAAATCTTAGGTTAAGATATATTGCGTTGTAGCCTAGTACATGAGCTAATACTAGTGTAACGTGTTATACGTGTATATGTTATACCCTTAATTCACTACCGCTTTAACACAAAACGTTCAATTATTCCTGTAAAACTGATATTGGTATAACGTCCTCAGACCCGTCACCTACAAGTTACATTACCTTGTCTGTGTGTATTGAGCCTGCAAGGGACTGAAGAGGATAATTACGTGGGTGCAACCCCTGAGCGCTTTGTGGCTCCTTCAAACAAATAAATATCCACGGGAGGTCCCAAGTCACCTACAAGTTACATGACCTTGTCTGTGTATGTGAGCCTGGGACTGAAGAGGATAATTACGTGGGTGCAACCCCTGAGCGCTTTGTAAGCTCCTTCAAACAAATAAATATCGCACGAGGTCAGTCACCCACAAGTTGCATGAGAAGCCTTGTGCTGTGTATGTTGAGCCTGGACTGAAGAGAGGATAATTACGTGGGTGCAACCCCTGAGCGCTTTGTAAGCTCCTTCAAACAAAAGAAATATCGCACGCGGTCTCATGTCACTACAAGTTACATGACCTTGTCTGTGTATATTGAGCCTGGGACTGAAGAGGATAATTACACGTGGGTGCAACCCCTGAGCGCTTTGTAAGCTCCTTCAAACAAAAAGAAATATCGCACGCACTTGAGTCTCATGTCACCTACAAGTTACATGGCCTTGTCTCTTGTGTATATTGAGCCTGGGACTGAAGAGGATAATTACGTGGGTGCAACCCCTGTAGGCGCGCATGGCTCTTCAAACAAAGAAATATCGCACGCGAGTCTCATGCATGTCACCTACAAGTTACATGACCTTGTCTGTGTATATTGAGCCTGGGACTGAAGAGGATAATTACGTGGGTGCAACCCACAAGGCTTTGTAAGCTCCTTCAAACAAAAGAAATATCGCGCAGGTCTCATGTCACCTACAGAGTTACATGACCTTGTCTGTGTATATTGAGCCTGGGACTGAAGGATAGTACGTGGATTGCAACCCCTATGAGCACTTTGTAAGCTCCTTCAAACAAAAGAAATATCGCACACGCGAGTCTCATGTCACCACAGTTACATGAAGCCTTGTCTGTGTATATTGAGCCTGGGACTGAAGAGGATAATTACGTGGGTGCAACCCCTGAGCGCTTGTAAGCTCCTTCAAACAAGAAATATCGCACGCGAGTCTCATGTCACCTACAAGTTACATGACCTTGTCTGTGTATGTGAGGCTGGACTGAAAGGGATGTTAGTAAGATTGCAACCCCTGAGCGCTTTGTAAGCTCCTTCAAACAAATAAATATCGCACAGGAGTCCCAAGTCACCTACAAGGATTACATGACCTTGTCTGTGTATATTGAGCCTGGGACTGAAGAGGATAATTACGTGGGTGCAGCCCCTGGAAACTTTGTAAGCTCCTTCAAACAAAGAAAATATCATACACTTAGTCTCATGTCACCTACAGAGTTACATGACCTTGTCTGTGTATATTGAGCCTGCAAAGGGACAGAAGAGGATAATACGTGGGTGCAACCCACATAAGGCACTTGTAGCTCCTTCCAAACAAAGAAATATCATACACGCGAGTCTCAAGTCACCTACAAGTTACATGACCTTGTCTGTGTATATTGAGCCTGCAAGGGACAAGAAGAGGATAATTGCGTGGGTTCAACCCCTGGGCGCTTTACAGCAAGCTCCTTCAAACAAGAAATATCACACCAAGTCTCAAGTCACCTACAAGTTGCATTACCTTGTCTGTGTATATTGAGCCTGCAAGGGACAGAAGGACGAAATTACGTGGGTGCAACCCGCTGAGCACTTTGTAAGCTCCTTCAAACAAAAGAAATATCATATTTTGAGTCCCAAGTCACCTGCAAGTTACATTTTTGCTTGTCTGTGTATATTGAGCCTGGGACTGAAGAGGATAATTACGTGGGTGCAACCCCGCTGAGAGCACTTTTGTAGCTCCTTCAAACAAAGAAATATCGCACGCAAGTCTCAAGTCACCTACAGGATTACATGACCTTGTCTGTGTATATTGAGCCTGCAAAGGACAGAGGATAATTACGTGGGTGCAACCCGCTAGAGCGCTTTGTAAGCTCCTTCAAACAAAAATATCGCACGGGAGTCCCAAGTCACTACCACAAGTTACATTACCTTGTCTGTGTATATTGAGCCTGGGACGAAGAGGATAGTCGTGGAGTGCAACCCGCTGAGCACTTTGTAGCTCCTTCAAACAAAGAAGCTATCATACACGGGAGTCTCAAGTCACCTACAAGTTGCATTACCTTGTCTGTGTATATTGAGCCTGGGACTGAAGGATAATTACGTGGGTGCAACCCGCTGAGCACTGTAAGCTCCTTCAAACAAGAAATATCGCACGGGAGTCCCAAGTCACCTACAAGTTACATTACCTTGTCTGTGTATATTGAGCCTGGGACTGAAGAGGATAATTACGTGGGTGCAACCCGCTGAGCACTTGCTGAAACCATTTCAAACAAAGAAATATCCTTTTGAGGTCCCAAGTCACCTACAAGTTACATTACCTTGTCTGTGTATATTGAACCTGGGACTGAAGAGGATAGTACGTGGGTGCAACCCATGAGCACTTTGTAATCCTTCAAACAAAGAAATATCGCACTGGAATTTAAAGTCACCACAAGTTACATTACCTTGTCTGTATATTGAGCCTGGGACTGAAGAGGATAATTACGTGGGTGCAACCCGCTGAGCACTTGCAAGCTCCTTCAAACAAAGAAATATCCTTGCAGGAGTCTCAAGTCACCTACAAGTTACATGACCTTGTCCATGTGTATATGGAGCCTACAGGGACAGAAGAGAGGATAATTACGTGGGTGCAACCCGCTGAGCACTTTAGCTCCTTCAAACAAAGAAATATCGCACGGGGTCTCAAGAATTCACCTACAAGTTACATGACCTTGTGTGTATATTGAGCCTGCAAGGGACTGAAGAGGATAATTACGTGGGTGCAACCCGCTATGAGCACTTTAGCAAGCTCCTTCAAACAAAGAAATATCCTTTTGAGGTCTCAAGTCACCTACAAGTTACATGACCTTGTCTGTGTATATTGAGCCTGCAAAGGGACAGAAAGAGGATAATTACGTGGGTGCAATCCGCTGGGCATCTTTGTAAGCTCCTTCAAACAAAAAATATCGCACGCGAGTCTCAAGTCACCTACAAGTTACATGACCTTGTCTGTGTATATTGAGCCTGGGACTGAAGAGGATAATTACGTGGGTGCAACCCGCTGAGCACTTTGTAAGCTCCTTCAAACAAAGAAATATCGCAGCGCGAGTCTCAGTCATACAAGGTTTACATGACCTTGTCTGTGTATATTGAGCCTGGGACTGAAGAGGATAATACGTGGGTGCAACCCGCTGAGCACTTGTAAGCTCCTTCAAACAAAGAAATATCGCACGCAGTCTCAAGTCACTACAAGTTACATGATGGCTGTATATTGAGCCTGCAAGGGACTGAAGAGGATAATTACGTGGGTGCAACCCGCTGAGCACTTTAATAGCTCCTTCAAACAAAGAAATATCGCACGCAAGTCTCAAAGTCACCTACAAGTTACATGACCTTGTCTGTGTATATTGAGCCTGCAAAGGGACTGAAGGATAATTACGTGGGTGCAACCCCTGAGCGCTTTTGTATGCTCCTTCAAACAAAGAAATATCGCACGCGAGTCTCCAAGTCACAAGTTACATGACCTTGTCCTGCATTTGTATATTGACCTGCAAAGGGACTGAAGGATAATTACGTAGGTGCAACCCGCTGAGCGCTGTATGCTCCTTCAAACAAAAGAAATATCGCACGCAGTCTCAAGTCACCTACAAGTTACATGACCTTGTCTGTGTATATTTAGAGCCTGCAAAGGGACTGAGAAAGAGGATAATTACGTGGGTGCAACCGCTGAGCGCTGGTAGCTCCTTCAAACAAAGAAATATCGCACCGAGTCTCCAGGTCACCTACAAGTTACATGACCTTGTGTGTATATTGAGCCTGGGACTGAAGGATAATTACGTGGGTGCAACCCGCTTGAAGCGCTTTGTAAGCTCCTTCAAACAAAGAATATCGCACGCGAGTCTCAAGTCACCTACAAGATTACATGACCTTGTCTGTGTATGTGAGCCTGGGACTGAAGAGGATAATTGCGTGGTGCAACCCGCTGGGCGCTTTGTAAGCTCCTTCAAACAAAAGAAATATGCGCGAGTCTCAAGTCACCTACAAGTTTTATGACCTTGTCTGTATAATTGAGCCTGCAAAGGGACTGAAGGATAATTACGTGGGTGCAACAGCTGAGCGCTTTGTAAGCTCCTTCAAACAAAGAAATATCGCACGCGAGTCTGGCTGTCACCTACAAGTTACATGACCTTGTCTGTGTATATTGAGCCTGGGACTGAAGAGAGGATAATTACGTGGGTGCAACCCGCTGAGCGCTTTGTAAGCTCCTTCAAACAAAGAAATATCGCACGCGAGTCTCAGTCACCACAAGTTACGCTTGCCATGTGAATATGGCCAGCACTGGGACTGAAGAGGATAATTACATTGATGCAACCCGCTTTGAGCGCTTTATGCTTCCTTCAAACAAAAGAAATATCGCACCGGTCCAAGTCACCACAAGTTACAACGACCCTGTGTATATTGAGCCTGCAAGGGACTGAAGAGGATAATTACGTGGGTGCAACCCGCTGAGCGCTGTAAAGCTCCTTCAAACAAAAATATCGCACGCGAGTCTCGTCACCTAAGTTACATGACCTTGTCTGTGTATATTGAGCCTGGAGACTGAAGGGATAAATTTACGTGGGTGCAACCCGCTGAGCGCACTGGCTCTTCAGAAACAGAAATATCGCACGCGAGTCTCCAAGTCACCTACAAGTATGACGCATGTATAATTGAGCCTGGATGGACTGAAGAGGATAATTACGTGGGTGCAACCCGCTGAGCGCTTGTAAGCTCCTTCAAACAAGAAATATCGCACGCGAGTCTCAAGTCACCTACAAGAGTTACATGACTTGTCTGTGTATATTGAGCGCAAGGGACTGAAGGATAATTACGTGGGTGCAACCCGCTGAGCACTTGTAGCTCCTTCAAACGAAATATCTTGCGCGAGTCTCAAGTCACCTACAAGTTACATGACCTTGTCTGTGTATATTGAGCCTGCAAGGGACTGAAAGAGGATAATTACGTGGGTGCAACCCGCTGTGAGCACTTTGTAGCTCCTTCAAACAAAATATTCACTTTTGAGGTCTCAAGTCACCTACAAAGTTACATGACCTCTTGCAATGTATATTGAGCCTGCAGGGACTGAAGGGATAAACCGTGGTGCAACCCGCTAGCACTTCCTAAGCTCAGCTGACGAAATATGCACGCAGTCTCAAGTCACTTACATTTACTGGTGTATGTATATTGAGCCTGCAAGGGACTGAAGAGGATAATTACGTGGGTGCAACCCGCTGAGCGCTTTGTAAGCTCCTTCAAACAAAGAAATAAGCACACTTGAGTCTCAAGTCACCTACAAGTTACATTACCTTGTCTGTGTATATTGAGCCTGGGACTGAAGAGGATAATTACGTGGGTGCAACCCGCTGAGCGCTTTGTAGCTCCTTCAAACAAAGAAATATCGCACGCGAGTCCCAAGTCACGCAATCTTTAAACTACTAAACTTGCTCTTTGAGCCTAATACTATTCAATATTTGAATGCTGTATGACCATTTAGCCTTAACACTAAGTACAATGGAGTCAGCAAACTCAAAGAGTTTCGTCTATACTGTATATTTACGGCAGTTATTGAAAGTTATTGGCAGAGTGAAAGTATTACAAAAACCATACTATCAGAAAACAGCTCATATACCAAGACTTTGGCAGCTGCCATTTTGTTTTCAAATGCTGTATGGGCATGTGAAGTAGCCTAAGACACACAGTATAATATACTCAACCGATGAATATGATCTATATATAGGCGCAATACCTTTGGAGAAGATTACAAATCGTTTGATAACGTTACAGACGGACAGAACTGGTTCAAGTGTTAATTTCTGTCTTTCCAACAACAATTAAATTCACAAACATAATATAATTCGATTCGAAACAATTAAGAGACAAGCCTGTTATTTCTACATAGATTATCACAATTGGTAATGTTTAGGTTGCAGATAAAGCAGTTCTGGATGAATAATCCTCCAGACAAAGGCGGGTGTGAAAATACAAACCCAGGAGCAGGGATAACGTTATCATATCAGCTGGTTCTAGCCCCGCCCGCCTCCACTCTACCTAACAATGCGTACTCTGGCCAGTCAATATTCACACAACAGTGACAACACAACGTCAACACCAATCAATTCAGTATTCAGTCAGTCTATATGAGATACTGGCAGTTTGAATCACACCATTTCATTTCAAATACTATTATTTTTACAGGGTGCTTTAAAAGTTTCACAAATTTTAACAACAATAAATAAATAAATATTTTATTCCGTTAACAAAGTTCATTGTATGAAATTCGTCAGGTTATAAATATTTTAAAAGCTAAAATTTTGTCACTCATCCTTACATCGAGCTCATTATTTATACATTCAATCTTTACAGTCATAACTTTTTTTTTTACTGTCTACGCTAACGGCATTTTATTAGAGACTTAACTTAGGGTTTGTGGGCTTCAAAAACACTTTTAGGAAAGCGGTCCAAACCCATATCGGCTCATTCAATTCTCCCCTTAAGCATCCGCAGGCCGGTAGCCATTTCTCACTTGGTCTCCCATTGGTGTGCCAAGAACTCGTCTGAACTATAGAAAGTGTTCGCGGCCAAAACTGCTTTTAGACGAGACTTGAACGCCTGTGGCGTTGGAGCACATGTTATCGAATTTGGCAATTTGTTGACAAAACGGGCTCCTGCCTGAGAAGGCAAACGCTCATAAACCACCGTTCTGTGTCGCCCAGTTCGGTAGTTTTCCCTGTCTCTAGTTTCATAAGAGTGTATGTCAACACCTCTTATGGGATTGCATTTGGTTTTGAAGAAAACACAGGTCTTAAGGATGTAGAAACAGGGAAGTGTCAACATATTGAGACTTTTGAACGCTGGTCTCCACGACTCGCTCCATTGAATTTTGCAATGGTTCAAATTGCTTTTTTTAGAATGAATTTCAAATTGGCTTTTGAACTGGTTATTAGGGTATTGTACTTTTTTTAACTGGGTCGGTGGTTTTGCTCCCACCTCAAAACCTCTCCGTGTTTCAGTAAAGACTATAGAACTTAAAAAATAGGTTTTGCAGGAAATTACGAAACAAATCGCACATTTAGTATACGGTTCGTTTTTATTTGTTTGACTGTAAAAAGTACAAATTGAATCTAAATGAGTGGTCAGGCAGAGAGAAGAGAAGCGAGTGTATTCCTGAGCCCCTCCCTGGAGATGTTAGGGAGAGACATGTTAGTGTCTCCACCAGTTAGAGTTGTCTTTGCTTCATGACCTACATTCTACAGCAGCAATACCACACTAACACGGCAATAAATTCAACCTTGCTCGGACAAACCTAAATATATCCATTAGCAAGATTGCTGCATTTGATTCACATCACAGGAATCAAGATTAGTTTTTATATTTCATGTTTTATTTGTTTTGTGTGTAGTCCACGTTAGATTTTTATCCGTTACAGTACATCCTTAATATAAACTTCAGATAACACTAGATCAGCTAATATTGATTGCTATCTAACAAATCACGTGACCTAGATATTAGTATTTCAATTCTTCTATTTTTAGTATAAGTTAGTGCTTAAACGTAATACTTGTTGATGTTACTTGTTATGTTATCACATAGGCACCACAGTTTTGACATGATCTGTTCTTACAAAACAATAACTCTTGGCTCAGAAAGCACAAGCTAGAGATTTTGCTCAAGATAGGTTTTTGACAGATACCGTTTAACACCCATTCGATGAATCCTATTTTATGTTCAAGTATACTCTTATCACTGATATCACTATTTGAGATGCCGACCCTCTCAAGAGGGTATTTTAAGGCAAATATGTGGTGAAGGATGAGTGTGATGAATGGTAGTAATGAGTTATGAGGTGTAGTCTTGTTAAAAACTAAGGCCGACTCTTCCTTAGAATGGGTCATTAATTAATAGCCCAATGACCAATGGAAATACAAGGACCAACGGCTAAACGTGACTTCCGAACCACGCAGGTGATGGTCTGATATGTCTAAACGATGGTGGGAATTGATGCGGATATCATATGATCACATGAGACTATCTAAGCCGCTTTAGACCTATATCATCCTCAAAACCTGACCTCCATGAAGCTGGCTTACAGGGCCGCCACGAGTCGGTCGAATTCTCTTGAAGTTCAAGCCTCAAGGATATGAACAAATTCGCCAAAAACATGGGTTGTCCAGTCAAATTCAGTACAAAGTTATATTTCCTTTGTTAACAATATTTAATTATTGCCTGCACGTTCTTTACCAAACACCCATGAGCCATCTATTAGCATTTAGCTATCCTCTGAACAAAAATACTCTTGGTACTTACTTACTCACTTACTTAACCGCAAATTTGGCAGCGGCAGTACAACTGTACTGCTGAGTTCTGACCAGAGTACCACTGCGTAAGCCGTAAGGAATGTATGGACTTGTTTTGATTATTTTAAACATAATCTAAACTGGATTGGAGCAACCTACACGTATGTTTTAGTCATTATTTCCCAAGCATGAATTTGTTTACAACACTTTTATTCAAATATTAGAAGATAGTAGAAAACATATGAGGGATTTTGGACTATATCTTATTAACATTTAAGACTTCCGTTTTCTACATACCTAACAATACGTATGGCCTCTTCAACGACCTTCGAGAGAGATACGAAACCTGGAAGTGAACGCCTTCAAAGCTAAAGTGAGAGAATGGCTATTGGCCAACAACCCGTTCTACTCTCTCAGGGAGTTTTTTGATAATGACCGGCACATAACACGGAGATAAAACGTATCGTGCCGCCATCTTGTATGTTTGTATATATTTAAATAGTTTTTTTAAATCTCATTTGACGCTGTCAATCTGGCCCTGGTCAGTCACAGACAAAGAAGAAGGTAATAAGGTAATAAAGTAAATCATAAATGGGCATGTATATAAAAACTTTAATTATAATTAACTCTGCTTTTAATCCTCTCTTTATAAATACCTCTGCGGTAGCATGGCGGTTGCACAATGTTAAAGCTAGAAGGCAAAATCAACAAACAACAAGTCAACATTAACAAGATTGATGTGAAAGACGAATGTGTTGCAGATGAGGATCTGGAGGCTCTTATCGAGGAGGTGGTGCGGGCCAGCAACCGCGGAGTGTCCGCTGCCAAGAATGTCTCCAGTGAACCCAACTGGAGCTTCGGCCAATCCGTCTTCTTCTCCAGCACTGTTGTCACAACCATCGGTAACACTACCTGCTCCTCCATTCAGTCAATCGCATTTTCTTAATGTGAAAGACTGTGCGGAATTGGGAAAACAAGCTTTTAAAACTGAAGTTCAACAACATTTTATTTAAAATTGTACTTGGAAAATTCAAATTTTGATTTTCTACTATGCAGGGATTTCCTTTATTTAAGATTCAACTTCCGACCTTTTGATTTAGATTTGAATAAATACAGTGTCCATCTTGGCTACGCAACAAGAACTGAGTCAGTTTGGTAGGAAACCAAAGTGAGATCCTCGCGTTGAAAGTACGAACCGCAGAATCTAAGCGGAATGAAAGTTGACAATCCAGTTGATTGAAGTTGATATGCTTAACTTTACAACTTGAGTATCCTTGTAAAACCCAGTACCGGTTAGAATATTTCATATTTGGTCCTGCAATTAAGCCTATTGCTTTAAACTCATGAATGTGCTAGCTACTAGTTATGTGCTGTCTTCACAGAACAAGTCAAGTATAGAGCCAGTGTAGAAGGCATTCTCAACAAATATTTTCATGTTTCATTACAAAACTTATTTTTATCTTTTCATTTCGGTTCGCAATTCTTAACCGTACTGACAATCTAACTGAAAACACAGTAGATATTTGAGTACCGGCTATAAAACTTCTGTATTCAAATATATCGATCACTATATCACTATTTGAGATGCCGACCACTCTCATGAGGGTATTTTAAGGCAAATATGTGGGGAAATAACAAAACCATGTAGCCAACAGACGTCACATTCATTCACAGTGTTTTCTACTTGTTACAATGTGGTTCATAACAAGAGAACAGTAAAATTGGAAAACTCTGTTTATATCTAAAAGATCAAAGATTTGTTTATAGCTATACAAGTTTAACTACTGTAAACTGTAGTAACTACATATGTACTGTTAAATAGTAATCACTGAGATCTGCTTCAGGATATGGTCACGTGACTCCACTGTCCAAGGCAGGAAAGATGTTCTGTATGATGTACGCTATGCTGGGGATCCCGCTGACCCTGGTCCTCCTCTGCGTTAGTAGAGACTCATGATCCGGCCACCTACTTCCTTCAGTTCCTCAACAGTCGACTGGGCCATCTGTATCAGGTAGGAGTTGGAGTCTCCTCCACACTCAGTAAATTTTATATTTACCATAACTATAACAGCTGCTAGTCGATTTTTCAGGTCAGATCAATGCTGTTTAGTTTACTCTCATGGTTTTCTTTTAAACCTAAGAACTTCTCTGTTTCAAAACTCTAAGTGAGGTCACTGTTTCCAAAATACAAACAGGTCTAACAGTACTATTTGCACATTTTCATCTTGTATAGCAGGGGCTTCCTATGTTATAGTGATTTTTCAAAACAAATTTGGAGGAGTCCAAATCAGTGGACAAGAAAATAGTTTAAAGGAAACCGTCAGGTTGCAGCATGGGGTTTTCAGTCTTAGGGTTGACACGAAAATCTAGCCACTTTTACAGTTCAAGGCTTAGGGCGGGAGAGGGTTAAGCTCTATTCAAATTTGTTTTGGACAAATTGAAGTTTTTCTTAGGTTACATTATTTGATCTTATTATAATTAAAGAAAACTTAAGTGTCCAACTGCCAATGGGCTTTAAAATATAATTAGCACATAAATTTAAACTCTCACTACTATTATTTATTTTACACTTTAAAAGCTACTTAGAAACGTAACATAGCAAAGCAAATTTTGGTTTCAGCCGTTCAATATCCGTGTTCTACACCTGTTCGTCATAGCGGCCTGTCACATTGTGTTCATCGTGCTGATTCCTGCCGGCATATTCGCTGGCTGGAGCCGGGTGGGATTACACCGACTCGCTTTATTACTGCTTCGTCTCCTTGGCGGTAGGTCTCGGAGACTACATTCCGGGATTCGCCAAATCAACCTTACCGTCCACTGTACAAAGTCTGTACAACAGGTCAGTAGTAGAAGATACTCTCTCTATGTATTAATAATAACGAGGCTGACATGCATCTTAGCTAAAGCGCCGCTGGCACGACTGAAGCGAATGTCCCTATTACCATAGGAGGCCTTCGGTCTCAGCTTTATCTGCTATATGATCAAAAGCTGTTCACTCCGCTCACAATCTCGCTTTGGCATCAGCTTTGCATTTTTATTATTACTGAAGCTTTTCCAGGAATCTTAGACAACCTTAATCTAAGAGATTCTTCAAACGACTAAACATTCTTACCTTTCCATCAATTTCCAACCATATTATATTGATTATGGCATTATTTTCTGGGGATCTTGTTCTGCTTATAAATTACTCAGAATATTTATCCTCCAAAAGAGAGCAGTTAAAATCATTCCAAAATTAGGGCACAGGGAGGCTTGTAGAGATTCATTCAAAGAACTACCAATTTTAACACTGTTTTTTCTTATGTTTGTGAAACAATAATATTCTTTTGTAAAAATGACCTTTTAGTTTGAGGTTGTGATATTCACAACTATACAACTAGAAATAGTCATAAATATAGAACTAAAATTCATGAAACAAATATTTGTCAATAATATTCCTGTCAAACTGGAGCTATTGAGTTGGCATTACCATAATTTTTTCACTTTATCTTCAAAATATCATTCATACCATACATAATAGGGTGATGTGATAAAATGTTCTTGGACTCACAATTTCAGCAGGATTTTTTTTATAATACTGGAAACAAAGTGAATTCCGAACCACACTGTATAAAATATGGAAATGCCATTATTATTGTCTGACTCCAGGTTACCTGTTGATCGGCCTGACGTTCACCATGTTCACCTTGACGGTTTTCTACGACATTCCGCAGCTCAACTTTGGTGTGCTGTTTCTACGACGGTCAGACGAAGCCACTACTGACCCGGAAAAGGTGCGACTGCAAGCTCCAGGTTCCTTGGGACCAAAGTACACCCGGGACCACAGCGACCCGGGTCTCCCGGCCAAGATGGACACTCCCAGTCCCGAAGATACTACCCCTGTCCACGCTCGACCTTAAATCTCCCCCTTCCCCACCACCGGAGACCTCTACCTGCACGCTGTCCTCACAATATTTTTGTACACAGCTTTAAGACGATTGAATGCAAATTGTCTGTTTTAGGTAGAAAATGTGATAAAGTGCTGTGTTGT
Source organism: Matsumurasca onukii (assembly GCA_018831715.1). Lineage (NCBI taxonomy): Eukaryota > Metazoa > Arthropoda > Insecta > Hemiptera > Cicadellidae > Matsumurasca > Matsumurasca onukii. Next base: position 33,781,242 of record CM032059.1, on the reverse strand, counting down.
TAGGTTTTAAAGCATGACGTAATAAACCTCACTTATTTTGGAATCTTATGCTCCCAAACTGAGTAATGACGTAGCGTTGAGTAAAAACTAAATTCTATCCATTTTCCTCACAAATTAATGTATGTTACATTTGACCAAGTCAATTGATAATTGTTTTATTAGTGTAAAATATAAAAGTTTTGAACATTCAAAACAACAGTATGTTACTTAATAAGTCATAGAATAAGTTATGATAAGTAAAATTATAAATATTTATATTACTGTTTCAGTGTTTAAAAATGTTCAACCTGTTTTATTTTATCTCACAAATCCTTACCAATTTTGAATAAACTATATCAACCGTACAAACATGCTTTTTTTAGCCCATCATATGCTCAAGTCATATGATGATATGACTTACCCTGATTCCTAGGAATAGAGCAAACTGAAAATTAGAGCTTAATTTTTCTTTGAAATAAAAGGCTAAAAGCAAAATAGTGTTTTATATAATTTTGGCAAAGGCCAGTGAGGGCTTTTCACATTGTATTTACTGGAGGGCCACAATTTCCACTAGGCACAAGTTAAGAGGACCGAACTTTAAGTGATGCTGAATTTGGAATGGAAATAAAATGTCTATTTACAATAACATAATACATTTTACTGCACATTTAAAAAGGGCATCATAAATAGAGCTCCTTAATTCAAAGTGCTATTTTTACACAGTTAAGTATGGTTATTAAAGCTGTATAATATTATAGGCAATCTTGTTATACCTAATAAAGTATGAGCTCCATTTGATGCCCTGGCACTGTCTAATCGATAATCAGTTTCTTCAGTAGTCTACAGCGTATGCTAGAGCAATTCTCTACAAATATCAAATTGATTGTGATATGCTTAAACAAGAAAAGGGACACATTTTTATCAGCAGGACGGGGCACCACTTCACTACGGCAACCTTGTCCGTGATGCGTTTAAATTGCTTTTCCTGATAGGTAGACTTGGGCCAATTGCATGGCCCCCAAGGAGCCCACACGTAGATCTGACCAAGGAGCCCAAAAGATCTGATTCTAGTAGATTTCCTTTTTTAGGGACATGTATACAGTAAAACATTGTTTATTCCGAGAGAACCCTTGAAAACACTCATCTGAGAGAGAGGAATGTTGAAGCTGTAGCATCCATCACGCCTGATGTCCTGCTGGATACCTGGGAAGAAACTGATTTGCATTTATACTTGGGCAGAGTAACAAACGCTGCTTTTACAGAACTTTATTAGGTATGACCTCTCAAGTTCTCATTATCAAATAATTAATTTTAATATTCTGAGGCATTTCAACTACAATGTATTTATCTGGAGGTACACAAATTATATTATTACTAAGTAATTTCTAAATTATATTAAATCCACTAAGATGAGCTTTATCTCTACATAGAACTTAATTAGGTTCAAAAACTTGAAAATATTATCTTTAATAATAAAGGTTTAATAACTATATACCTTTAACATTACTGTGTGCAAATAAAACGTTTAACCTTCCACAGGGCTTATGGGTTTTCAAAACGTCAGAGGGCGCACCTGAGGTTACCTCAAGTGGGTTTAAACCTAAGTGTAAATGGCAAAACAATGTTTTCACTTTTTCTTACAGTACATTTTAATCAACATTTAAACAGAAAATGTGAAATAGTTGAAGTGAAACCAAAAACTACAAAAATGGTAAAATTGAATCCACCTACTGCACCTAGGGGTAAAATTGTACCTAGGGTCGCACACGGAGGCTAACTCCAGGCTACCCCGTAACACAAGGAGGCACATCAGGGAAGGTACCGCCGAGCTCTAATATAAACCGTTAATAACTAACGACATCAAAGCTGTAAGTGGCTTATAATTATTTTTTATCGTTTTCGAAAAGAAGGGCGGTAGGTACACTGATTCACAGGTTTTTGGCACATGTGTAGGCCATTTGATTAACAAACAGAGATTCACCCGGAGGCAACCTCTGGAAGGTTAATCAAGGAACTCTTTTATAAACAAATTTAGCACATACTCCATGAACCGAAAATGTCAAATTTACCAGAGCAAGGAGGACAATCTGTCCACTATGTCTAACCCTTACTTCTACAGGACTTCTTTGGAATTGGATTGAATGAAAATGAATTAAATGAAAATAATCTTTATTAGCATATTGTACAAAAGTACAATGAATGGCTTTATTCAAAAAGAAATTAAGAACATATTTATTGCAACTGGCTCCTTACTCAGTAGGAGAATTTATGGAACATACATAAAGGTATAATTGTATTTTGTTATTTTATCTTCAATATATAAACTAAATCCTTTTATTGGGGGTTTATTTCAATTTTATTTTTTTCTTAGTTCCTAATAATGTATGTGTTGTGCGTTAGTGACAGGGATAGTTTAATTTGTCACTGTTTGTTATTCACCCATCCATTCCATACTAATGAATCATATTCATTTCATACTAGTCAACACAATTTCAATTTATTGTTTTCTGACTAAAAATAAAATAAGATTGCTTTTAAATTGTATTAAATGTGTATTGTTTTTTAATAATTTCAGTAAAGCATTAAAATATTTAATTTTATTCCTATACAGGGTGATTCTAAAACAGGGCGTCAAATTTCAAGATTGCATTCAAACTTGGTATGGTGTTTATGTGTTATAAGGTCAATGTAGGAAAAAATAATTATTTCATAAAACCTTACAGAAAAGGTATGGCAGCTGTTTAAAGTTTTTAAACTGAAATACCATGAAAAAGCGCATAATACAAACAATTTATAAGAATAAAAAAGTTGTATTTTTAATTTTACATAACGAGACAACCTCATATTTCCGAATTTTACATTAATATTTTCACTTTTTGCATCCTTTTACAACTGGTACATTACCAGTTGATCTTTGATGTTCACATCTTAGGTGTTCAAGTTGTACCTGTCAAACAGGTGAATAATATTTACAGTCAGCTGATCCAAAAGTGAGAACTATTAACACATTAGGTTTGAAAACCCCTTTTTCAATTCTAACTGTTAACCAGCTGATAGCTAAAAGTATTTGCAAAGTTAATATTTATTAACCCATAAATTGTTTTTTCTTGATTAATTTTGACCACTATATCAGAAGCTGCCAAGTATCGAAGCCTCGCCTTACCACTGTTTGAAGGTGTTACAAGGCCTTACACACAAGCAGCACACTTCTTACACAACTTGCCTGTGACAGACCTGTCTGTATTACTCACAGGCCTTTCATACCTCTGCACCTGAAATATCGTTTGCAAATTATCCCATGTTAAAATCCCTATCTTATTTGAACCCTGCTCTGGTTCTATCCGGCCGCCTCATAACCCGTTGTCATTTTGAAGAGATTTTTAACTGAAATTTACTGATGTTTTGGTTTTTCTACTCAAGTGGATCAGCAAACAACAACACCAAAATCATTACTTTGACGACGAGCCATAGACAATCTTCCAAAATCAGATGGGCCTTTTTCTCACCCTAATAATAATATTTTAAATACCAAGGACAACCATGTAAAACGGTTTAAAGACATTTTGAGTTCCTATAATCTATTTTGGTCTATAAACTTGCCCACTCAAGTATTAGGAAACTCAAAACCCTGTTTTGACAATGTCATTTCTAATGTCTTCTCTTTTAAAGATATTAATAATTGATACAGCTCTATCTGATCATTACGGCCAAGAAATTAATTTGAAAATTTCAATTCCAAAAATGAATCTCTCCTCTACTATAACTAAAAGACTGACTTCTTCAAAACATATTGAATCCTTCAAGAAGATGCTTCACAATGAAACCTGGAATGATGTTCGGAAGGAAGTTACAGTAAATGATAAGTTTACTGTCTTCAGTAACCGTTTCTTAGAGTACCTTGATTTTGCTTGTCCTCTATGAACTATTACAAATAAGGTAAATAAAAAACCTCTTAACTGGGTAACAAAAGACATTCTTCAGCCTAGAAAAAAAATAAAAGATGATGATTTTAAAATGTATTTTAGGCGTTATAAAACTATTTATAAAAAAGTTATCCCAGCTCCAAAGTCCTACGAAATTAATAAAAACATTGAAACATCCACCAATATTTCCAAAACAGCATGGAACATAATTAAAAATGGTAAACATGTGAAAACATGTAATAGAATTGAGCTAAATATAGACGGGACAAAAACTGACAATAATGTAATAATCTCTGAAAGTTTTAATAACTTCTATTCAAATTTACCTCTAAACTCATAATTATAATAACCTTAATTATTATAATTCTTCGGTGTCAAATAGTCATCTGGTCCAGTCTATGTTTTTGCAACCTGTAACTTCTGATGAAGCTAAAAAATCAACAGATATCTATGAAGTATCTTCATGGTTGTTGAAACAATGTTACGTGGAAATCATTGATATCTTGACCGAAATGATCAATGAATCGCTCATTTCAGGGGTTTTTCCCAATTTGATGAAAGTAACCAAAGTTGTCCCAATTTTCAAAAAAGGAGATCAATCAGAAATGACTTATTACCGTCCAATATCTTTAATTCCAGTGTTCGGTAAAGTTTTGGAGAAAGTATATATCATTAGATTAAGTTCATTCTTGGAAAAAAATAAAATTTGAATAAAACTCAATATGGCTTTCAAAAACCTGTCAACATTAGATGCAATAAACCAGTTGATTGAATGTGTCATTACCAGCTTAGATAGTCAATTAAAACACTAGGTGATTTCTTAGACCTAACTAAAGCGTTTGACTGTGTAAATCACAAAATTCTCTTACAAAAGTTAAATCAGTATGGGATCCACGGTGTCGCTCATGATTGGATGAAATCATATTTGAAAAATAGAACCCAAAAAGTAAAGGTTGAAGACAGTTTGTCCTCACCAAAAATGATACGATGTGGTGTTCCCCAAGGTTCAATACTCCAATACTCTGTCCCATTCTATTTTTAATTTACATAAATGACATTGGCTCCAAAATGGATTCAAACAATTTGATTCAATATGCTGATGATATAACCCTAGTATTCAATATTCTAAGACAAATGAAGACTGAGGCGTTTTCCCATGAGAAATCAAATTTTGTAGTTCAATATTTTCAAAATTTAGGTCTTCAAACAAATTACAAAAGTCTAACTATGTTAATTTCCAATTACATGATAACACTGATAATTATCAACCAGCAGTGGTTATTGATGAAGAGTTACTGCAGGAAACCTCTTCCATAAAATTTTTAGGTGTCCACAATGATGGCAATTTAAAGTGGACTACTCATATCGACAAAGTCTGCCGTAAAAATATCTTCAGGCATTTTTCTGCGATCTTTGTCCTGGCATTGCAAGCCTAATGTCTTAAAGATGGCTTATTATGGATTGATATATCCTCATTTGTCTTACGGAGTTAGCATATGGGGGTCATGCGCTTAACACCTTCTCAGGGTTTTTATTTTACTAAAAATTGCCATACAAATTATTTCTAAACTCAATTTTAGAGACTCGTGTCGTGAAGCATTCAAACAACTTCAAACGCTTACTCTGCCTTGTTTGTACATTTATGAAACTGTAATGTTCTGCATTAGTAAATGTGTACTACAACAAGGCAGAGATATCATAGCCATGACAGCGTTTCAGACAAAATTTTAGGCTGACTTCCTACAGACTTTGTTGTATGAAAAAGATTCCATCTTATGCAGGATTAGAACTGTTCCATGCACTTCAAACAAACTAAAAATTGTCAAATCTAAAGCGTTTTAAATTAACATTGAGAAAATATTTAGTTACCAATTCCTTCTACAGTGGGTGAGTTTATGGATCAAAATAACTAAACCATTTCATATCAAAGTTTTACCGAATTTAAAATTACTCAAATAATTGTTCCTTAATTATTGTTATCAGTGACTTTAGTTTTTTTTGTTATTTATTATTTTGTTTAATGATTTTGTAAATATGTTCTTGTTTTTTGTTAAGTTATTATTATGTCAACACAAAAATATTTGTATATTGACAAATAAATTGTTAAAAAATTGTTAAATTCTTAATGGTCTCATCAAAACAAATCTTTAAACTCAATTTAAATAGTGAGTTTTCTTGACCTACTAACTTTGATTTCACAGGAGACATACACACCTAATGACCCTCTGGTAATGTGACATTTCCAAAACCAGCGATTTATAAACACTTTATTGATAGCCTTTGCCGGAGCTTCAAGATTTGACTTGGATTAAACATTAATAAATAACCTTAACAGTTACTAAAGGGTTTTATTCAGGTTATTTTATAAAAAAATTCGTACAGTATAAAATAAACAAAGTTTATTAATTATTTTAATGGTACCCATAGGATTTGATAATGCTATCAAAGTGTTTTGTCTGTTTCTGAACTTTAGCTCCAGCCTCCTTTGTCATTTTCTGAAAAAGAGAAAATCGTGTCACAAACATTGAAACAAAACAGTGTTCTTAGATCTCTCTTACTGAATAATAAGCACTTGTTGACAACTACTTACTGTAGGCTACACCTAGCTAATAAAGTTAATAATTTATAAGGAGGAGCAATTTGGCTTAAATTAGATTGTTAAAGGAGAGCTTACTTTAATCTTAAGTGATCTCAAAACTTAAGTGATCTCAAAAGAACAAGAGCCCTGGTTGGGCTGAAAATTTAACAAAATTTGAATTCTCCTATGTATTTTTACCTTATCCAAGTGAGCCTGCTACAAAAGTAAACTTTTCATCATTCATTATGAGTTCTCTCAGTAAAATATTACATCATTATATCAGATAATGTAGGTAAGAGAAATATTTATCATCATTAGAACTCAACTTTGCTCTCAAGTGTTAGGTACTTCTGGAAACCCTTTCAGGAAATGAAGAAGATCAGATGCTTGCACTAGCTATTACTTTCTTTTGTAGAAAAATATAGAATGCAGATAGATTCATTGACAAATTCACCTTAAGACCGTTAGTTTCGGATGGAGAACACAGCCTTGACCTTCCTCTTGGTCTCGAGAGCACGGACGGCGTCCTTGTACTTCCAGCCGACCTCATCGGACAGGCCCAGGTGGCAGAAAGCGCCCTGGCTTCAGGCACATGACTCGCATAGCGGTAGGCACCACCAAGCGCGGTCGTGGGAGGCGGGCAGCCTTCAAAAGCCTTGAACCTCTTCAGAGCTTCCTTGCCTCGCTTGGTCTTGTGGGGATCATACCTGCAAGGTACAGTTTCAAATAAGTCCTTCAAATTCAACTTGTCCGGGTTATGCTTGAGGTTTAATGATTTTCTGACCGTATTAAGGTTCAGGTTGTTTCCCATAATCAGAACTTACTCGTAACGATCAACTAAGATTTTACTGTGAGCAAGATATATGATATTGAACTACAAACTTCTTAACTACCAGAAAAACAAAATACATGATACCTACAGTACGGTCTCACTAATCCGGCCCTCACTAATCGGGATCGGAAGTGCCGGACAAGCAAAAATGCCGTATTAGTGGAGGTTCACTAAAAATGACTCAATTGGCCAGGAATAATCTTTCTTACGTTGAAGATGATCATTACATTTTAAAAATTTATTTATTAAATTCTCTATCTTCATTATGTCTGTGATTTATGATCTGCAGATGTTGAATTCCTTGGATAGAGTAGCTAATTTACGGCATCTTAAGGCCCGTACTGAACAAAATCACAGATTAGCAATAAACAACGCACACTTCTCTGGCTGTCTGAAGTGAACTGAAGTAATTGATACAGACGACATAGGTCACCTGCTTTACACACAAGTAGACTTGAAAACAGGTGGCTAGTTGACATGGTTACAGCGCCGGATTACTGGACGTGTCGGAGTGGCGAACGACCGGATTAAGGAGACTGTACTGTAATTTGTAAAATACACCACTTCAATGATATAACTTGAGACTGAGTTCTCAGGAAAGTAATTTCATCATTGTTCATATGAAATAGAATAATGTAGGTTGTTAGAAATATTACATCATAGAACTCAAAATAGTATGGTGAAAACAATACTGAAGCCTCTTAGCCCGGTCTCAAACCCGGGACATCCTCCAAAGTCCAAACTCTTTATTTCAAATTTACTGCATGAGCCAAATCAAGAGGTGAAACCATGCAATGACCACTTACTTTAATTCTTCACTGATCAGTACCCGAAAAACTTTGGGTGTACAATACTAGGTATAACATCAAGTTTCTCAAGTTTAAATTCCATCATTATTTCATTTTTAAGGTTAGTTGACTCCATGTTCACATGTGAAACCTAAGAATCATCAGAGGTATTGAAAATATTGGTTGGAAATTGGTTTACACTGTTGTACTGAAACTGAACTAAACCTCGTTTTATCCTAATTAGATATCATCACAACATGTTCATCGTCTTCAAATAAATTGATCTTTCTACATTAGGGATGCTAAACCATATTCGCAAATATGTTGCCAGTTTTTTTGCTTTTAGGCAAGCAGTAAATATCAGAAAGATAATAATGACTTTTTAACATATCCATAAAAACAAAAAAACCAACAGAAAAATGGTGAATGTTCGGTAAAGAACACAATTACTAAGCTCTCAGAAAGGTATTTCATCATTTTGTATAAGAAATAGAATAATGTAGGTTAATTGTAAGGAATAACATCATAGAACTCGGTAAAATTATATAACATAAGTGATCTGGAAGTATTTGGTTCAACTATCAATCATTAATTCAATAGTAATGAAATATTTTTGGATAAGAACCACTGAAAATGTTTTAATTAGGCTATTTAAAACACAAAACAAAACGTTTCGTCTAGTCTATGCTAGACATCTTCAGTTGAATACAAAGAAAGTAAAATATATATACATAAAACAGGTAAAAGAATAAAATATATAAAGTCTAAAAGTTCAAATTTAAAATAATTTTAAATTGAAAATAAACAAACTAAACCAGATGACAAAATAAAGTGATTTAAAATTGTTGAAATCTTTTATTTTTTAATCTAGTTTATAATTACTAAATTTAAGTATTTAACACAACTTTTAGGCTTTCTAAATTTTATACTTTTACCTATTTTATATCTCTTACTCTTCTTTGTTCTTCAACTGAATGTCTAACATAATTCAGCGATTGTCTGATTAGCTACAGTATCTAGACCGTCCGTGACATAATCACTTTTTGCGATCCCTTTTCAGCTAAAATGAAATGGGCAACTTTAAAATCAAACAGTTTCCTATTAAGTCCTCAGAAAATTATTTCCTTCATTGTACATCAATAATGTAGGTAGTTTATATTCATCATTCAAACTTAAAAATAAGAAACTGTAACCTTATGTGATTAATCTTTCTTAATTTAATTATTTTGATAATTATAAAGAAAGAGGAAAAACTTTGAAATATCAACCAGTTTCCTTCTAGTTCTTCAGAAAAATATTTCCTTCATTATAACATCAGATAATGTAGGTAAGTTTATATTCATCATTCAAACTTAAAGATAAGAAACTGTAATTAGGTGATTTATCTTTTCTTAATTTAATTATTTTAATAATTATAAAGAAAGAGAAAAACTTTGAAATATCAACCAGTTTCCTTCTAGTTCTTCAGAAAAATATTTCCTTCATTATAAAATCAGATAATGTAGGTAAGTTTATATTCATCATTCAAACTTAAAGATAAGAAACTGTAACTTTAGGTGATTTATCTTTTCTTAATTTAATTATTTTAATAATTATAAAGAAAGAGGAAAAAGAACACTTTGAATATCAACCAGTTTCCTTCTAGTTCTTCAGAAAGATATTTCGTTCATTATAACATCAGATAATGTAGGTAAGTTTATATTCATCATTAAAGATAAGAAACTGTAACCTTAAGCTGGGGTTTCCAGATCATGGGGCGGTATTTTTGAGCAAGCGTGAATGTGTCCGGCGGCTTCATATTTGTGGCAAACGTCCGTTCTAACCAGGTATGTCGGCGTGAGTGTGGTTTCCACAGAGCATTAGAATATAATAGAGTTGCTATCCATTAGAAAAGCAATATCACGGCAGTGAAGCCACTTTTCAACAGCCTCGGGGGCCATGAAGATAGAAAGCAAAATCAGTGGTTTGGGGCGCTTGTTTTAATAAAGGCGGTGCTTCACTTACCAGCGATTTGAACAGCTAAAATTAATGAAATCTCATGAAACTTAGTACATCAATATAAGTCACTGGTCCCAACAAAGTGATATTTATAATTTTTCGACTTCTAATATTTATGAAATTTAGAGTAAGCCTGCTACTACGTTCTGGTTGGTCAGAGAGTAACAACCTGTGACAAGTTGTAGCCAGATAAATGAGGTTGTAGCCAATAAGCGGTTTGATTCTTTTTGATCGACCATACTTTGCCAAAAATGATTGATAAGTTCAGAGCTTTTTGTCGACTGGCGGCGCACTCAATCATCCGCTGACGGCATCTATACATCCGTGTTCTGTGACTGTATCTTGTTAACTAGTTTGTAATTTGTAACTTGTAACTTTCTGTATAGTTCTTCAATTTCAAGTGTTGCTTAATAAATTGACACCTACCTTTACTAATCCGTTAGTTAGTAGTACTTTAAAAATATTTCTAAAAAATTCTCCCGGGTTTATTTATATGATTATAAGTTTAAAATATGTGGTAAGTTACGTTTATTTTTGAGTTGGTCTACATATATACACTGTCAATAGTGTATAGTTAAGAGTTGATATAAGTAAGTAATTATCTATCATGCAAATATCGGCTTAGACTCATACATTGTTTACCAACAAAATAGTGCTTTGAAACCCCACTTGATCAGCCTATGTAAACATATTTGAGCACACACAGACCCCTTATCGTAAATGTAGGAATATCTAGGTTAGTAATTACTAGTTTAAAATACTGAAATGATATTTTACTGTGCGTTGAATGATACTTGCATTTATGCCCTGCAAATAAAATCTTTTACATAGATCATTAAATCTACTCTTATGATAAATACGTAACTGTAGAGTTAAATCAACAAAATCACAATCCTTGTATAAATATCCGCTGATGCATTATTAAATGAGATTATAGAAATATATTGTCTGATGTTTAAACTTTGGTAATGCTTTTAATTCAGCTGCTGCCTCAGACTATTATTGTTGTGCTCAGTGGCCGAAGCTCTCAGCAAGCAAGCACTCTTTCCCCTACACTAGCCTCTAGCATGACTACTTGTAAAACATTCAATTTAAACAACATTCAGAACCCTTGACAATACCAATAAATGGTCTGCGAGATATCAACCTAACTAAAAACACCACCTGTGTACTGTGGTTATTCCCTGAGAGAGAATGGGCAGTGGGGCCTGCAATAAACTACCTGGTGGATGAGAGTTTACTGTTCTACATCTTCCCAGACCAGTGCGACTTGTATAAACAGTAAATCTATCCGCGTGCGTTGTGTTTGTTGACAGACTAACGCATCGTCTGGTCATCATTCAACACTTTTAAATTCATGGTCAGATACTCTAGACTTGGTATAAACCCATCTTAAGGAACCTTCGTAGGTTTAAAACTATTTAATTAAATAAAGCCATTATAACATCGATACAATCCACTTGTTAAATTTTTAAATTTAGACAGCTACGTTCAATTTACGATAAATTGTTATTTAATATTTATGCGTAATGGAATAACTACGAATTAGGTAAAGAAATACGACATAAAACATTTGTTTTATCACAAACCTTGAAACTTATTAGGCCTACTCATGATTTAAAGTAAAAAAATACATTATAGTCTGGGGCAGTACATAACTTTTGAGGTTAAGTGCAAGAATTAAAACTAAAAAGTCCTAACTTCTCCGCGAGGCGTTTTTCATTCATTACTGCCTAATTTCAACTCCTTATGAAATAATTAAGCAATCTCAATAATGCCTGATTTTTATTAAGTGAAACCAATAAGAAATTAGTTGCTGTCGTTTGATTATAGTTCTGTTTCATAATAATTATAATTGTTCACATGTGAAAGGTTCGTTCTCCTTTTTCCCTATTATTGTTGAAACTAGAGACTGCAGCACAATTGACATGATAGCTTTGCAGGAATATTTGTATTCAAAAATCACTTCTGTATCTCTGTGAGCGTGGACACAACTTCATAAGACATAACAACAACAAGCATTTGTAGGGCAGGGGTGAGGTGAGTACGCTTCGGTCATTTCGCAGTACCGGCGAGTGGGAGGCCGTACCATTTCCAGTGGCACACTAAGCCAGAAAGTGGCTTCACCTCTGCATCGCTGGATAAGCGCTTCTATGTATTCTAATGTCTGTGTTTCTACATGATTTGTCTGATAGTCCTTTTGTGTCCAACAAACTAATTTCCCAGATTTTGAACGCGGGAATTTAAGTTTTATGTATTAATTCAGTATGGATGTCGTAGCACTCGCGTTATTGTTGGAGTAGGAAGCAAATGAGTTTGTCGATAGCACAGTTCACCAGAGAATGCGAATACAAAACAGAAGGATAGAGGGTGCTTATAAGATTACGATTTGTATATATTTTACGGCAAATGAAACCAAGTTCAGTGAATACTTTAGGGTTAGTAGAAAACTCTTTCGAAAAATCCTAGTCTAAATAAGTGACGATTTTACCAAGAAACCATACAACAGAGTCTCTAGGCCAATCTCAGCTATAGAAAAGCTGTCTTTAATTTTAAGGTAAAACATTGTTTTTAACCGTTTGGTCTTTGTAACCTCTGTTGTTTAAATAAAACCACTGGGTACTGACGAATTGTCAGAGTGACGAACCAAATCGATTAACTTCTCGTCTTGATCCACACTCAACACTTTTGACTACATTATGATCTAGAATCACTAGCACTTGTTTACTGAGGCAGTGCGAATGTCGAAAAATCAGCGGGGTTGGTAGTCGGACACGCCAAGACCGCCAAGAACTGCAGAGCAAGTGGTGGGAAACAGTGTGTCGGCGTGACCTGTCCTGTCGGCGTACCTAGGAAACCACGCGTGCGTACATGGCTCAGACTACAGCGATTACGTCATGTCCGATGTCCGCTTACGCTGTCCGTCCGACGTGATCTAGGAAACCCAGGCTTTAGGTGATTTAATCTGTTCTTAATTTAATTATTTCAATAATTATACAGAAGAGGGGAAAAACTTTGAATATCAACCGTTTCTTCTAATTCTTCAGAAAAATATTTTGTTCATTATAACATCAGATAATGTAGGTAAGTTTATATTCATCATTCAAACTTAAAGATAAGAAACTGTAACCTTAGTTGATTTAATCTTTTCTTAATTTAATTATTTTAATAATTATAAAGAAGGGGGGAAAAGAAAACTTTGAATATCAACCAGTTTCCTTCTAGTTCCTCAGAAAAATATTTTGTTCATTATAACATCAGATAATGTAGGTAAGAAAGTTTAATATTCATCATTTGAACTTGAAGATAAGAAACTGTAAAAATAAGAGTACCATAAAATTTAATGTTCTATTTAGGAAGGTACTACATTAGGGAGCTCCCTGTATCTGCAAGAATTTTAAATTAAGCCCCAAACTAGGCTAGATGGAAAAATGTGCTGTATAGAGGACTTCATAATGCTGCTTTGGTCAACTCCAACTTCTAGCATATTCATGTTATAAAACAAACATATCATTGCACTCTTTGACAGAATTGGCTTTAGAACAAGGCAATGACAAAATACTAAATTAACCTTCTAAGCTTATATGGATCTTTTTGCCAATATATGCAAATTAAAAAGTTAATACTACGTTACTCTAGTTATATGATAAAAATCAAACTTGCAGTAGTCTTTGTTTAATTTTAACTGTATAAAGAGTGTTTCTTATTCCAATAGTTATCGTTTGTTTCAGCTGTAGAGTTTAGTTGTTAAATCATCCCGAAAAGAAAACAAGAACATGATATTTTTGTTAAGACCATTAGCTGAGTTCTCAGAAAATATATTTCATCATTGTTATATGAAATAGAATAATGTAGGTTGATTATAAACAAATACATCATAGAACTCAAAAGAACCGCAATGTAATAAGTTACTCAGTTGTTTAACATGGTGCGATCGCCAGTTGTGTACAACTATTTTGCTAGGTAGACGCCACCTACAAATCTGACTCTTTGTAGTGTCGGTCGCCCGCAAACTTTTCAAAACAAAATTTAAAAGTGCCTTACATCATTTAGTTATAAATAGGCGAGAGAGTTTTGGTTTATAAAATGTAAAACACATCTCATCAAAGCGTAACCAACATTGATGAGCCATCCAATTTTAACCATTTGTGAACCATCGAAAATAAGTTTCCAATACTGTCCTTTATTACTACAAAATACAAAAACTAACATTGACTTATTGAATGAAAGAATTTAACTTTGTTACATTTGTTTTATTTAAGCATGTTAATAAATTAAATTGAAACTTCTCCTGATTCAGTTTAAAAGTGAATTCTTAGTTGGGGAAAGAAAAGAAATCTTTATATTTCAACCAGTTTCTTTTAAGTTCTTCAGGAAATTGAGTCCTTCATTGTTACATCAGATAATGTAGGTAAGAAATTTCAATATTCATCATGTGAACTCAAATTTAAGAAACTATCTAAAATATGAGTTATTCAACAAAGTAGCTCCACTTTTCTGACAAAATTACCTGACAATTCAAGTTTTCTAAACTATTTTCCAAACTTTGGTTTTTAGTCGGTTTTGTAGTCCGGGTTACATTTTACATGCTTTCTTGATAAGGTTAAAAAAGAATTAGGGTTAACAATAAATGTGCAAGAACTGAATCACCAAGTACTTCTTGAGTTTTAAGCATATACACACAAACTTTCTGCTATCACTCAATCTAACTATGGTGATACTTACCTCTGATGGTTCTGTAGAGGACGGCGCTCGGAGCTCTGAAGTGGAATGGGCCGCGGGCAGGGTTCACATTGCACCGCTTGCGCAAGAATGCAAGATACTTCAGTTTACTCCTACAAAATATTAACATTCATTGTAATCTACCTTGATTATGGAAATCAATCACTTATGTGAATACAGCACTTACAGGATGTATCACACTGACATGAGTTTTGTGTGTGAATAAATTAGCGTTGGGTCAATTCCGATTCCTAGTGTAGGAATCAGTCACTAAAGTCGATTCCGACACCGTAGAATCGAGGATAAGGCATCTACACCAAAAAAAGAATCGAGGATCGGTTTTGGAATTGGGATTAGCTTGCTTATTCAAGGATCGGGGATGGATCAATTGGAATCAAAACCGCTCATTTGAGGGTTGCTAATTTCGATTCCTGATTCCACCGATTCTTAGTGTAGGGAATTAGTATCGAGAATGAGTCACTTAAGTCAATTCTGATACCATAGAATCAAGGATAGGGAATCCACACCAAAAAAATCAATCAGTTTTGGAATTGGAAATGATATCAAAGAAATAATCAGTTTTGAAATTGGGAATCGATTGCTTATTCATAAATCGGGGATCGATTAATTGAAATCGAATCGCTCATTTGAAGGTTGCTAGCTAAATCCTGCGTGGGCAGGCTAGTCCACTCTCTGGCAAAGTGAAGGGAGGAAGCCAGCCGGAGGGTTGACGGGTCCATTCTGTTTGATAAACGAGTAGCGACAGGTGGTTGTTTTGATCGGATCGTGACACTTGTGCTTTAAATTGTCATGAGTTACTGACTAGTAATATTTATCCTTGTGGATAAAGGTAGAAATACACTTGAGTGATAAGCTACAACCAATTTTCTGCAATAGAGAATCGGCTGATAAAGCAGTTTTCACTTACCTGAAAAAGTTTCCAGAAATGTTGATTTGCTCCGTACGGACAACAATAACTTTATCGCCATTGAGGATGGTTTTGGCTATGATGGCGTCTAGACGGCCCAGAAGGTGGCCTTTCCCATCAATTAAGATGGCCTGTAACATTCAATCAAATTCATTTAATATGAGCTTTGACAACTTCCTCATCATTATCAAACTAAGGCCTGTACACATGTATTAACTAATTTGTTTAAAGTTGGTTGTTAACGATAGGACATCAAAAATTCTGAATTTGAAAATACAACCGTTACATCTAAATCTAATCCCGTATTCAGGTGAAAAGTGTACTAGAACATAACACAAAGCATTGGAAAATGAGCTTAAGCAAATGGCGTAAGTTGACCAGTCAAACACAAACCAACATCAGGTAGGTAGATTGTGACCAACAGTTACACACAGACACAAGTTTGGTTGTGTTTGACTAGTAAGCGGATACTAACCTAACTTCACGATGATAACTTATTCACCTTAAGTTAATTTGAAATGGGTGACAGAGACTGACGTCTGCCACAGAGTGCAGCACGCTCTGCGTACGCGCGTCCGCGTCTCGATCGTAAAATAGTCCCAACTTTAAAGCCACTTAATTAAGTTCTGCAGCGCCCCCAAAGCCAATTTTTATATGTTTAAGGGCTTCCTCCACATCGTGTTACATCAGTTTTAGCTCATGAGATTAGTCACTATACTGGAATAATACCAACTTTGAAGCCACTGTTAGCACGACAAAGAAAAGAAGTGGTTTTGATAAAACAATCCAGATGTCAGAGAGTACTGATCAACTACATTAAGCCGACACTGAACGATCTGAAATAAAAGTATTTGAAAAAAATTCAAACAGACTTCATGAATGAGAAATGAAGCCAACTTAAAGTTATAGGCTACGTCAAAAGCAGAACTTCCAATTTTGGTCTGCAAATAACCCATATGATCTTATGTGCACCCAAATTTTTTCCAAGTAAATTGAAGGGCGCATAGGTATAGCTATTTTCAAGATGTGGTATTTCAGGGTAAGAATTAGCCTACAGTGGAAAGGTGCAAAATGATCTCTGTGAGGAACGAAATAATAACAAAGTCAAAACTCGGGCTGTTAATCAAGATAATTCCTAAGACAGGATTGAGGTGGTAAGACGTTAGCCTAACCATAATTATGGCTGATAACGTTTGGGTGGAGGGAGAAGAAATCAATAAATGGAATGTTAAGAAGAACACGGTTCCAGCACTGTAATGACAACAAAATAAAGCTTGGAATCAAGATCAAGTGAAGATCAGGCATGATACAGATCTGCCCATGATGTCACGAGCTATTGTCATTAATGAATAATTATTATAAACATCTTCGCAGGGGCCACATTGAAATAGGGAAGAGGTAACCAACAGTATCTAGGATATCGGGGCGCACTTTACTAAAATAATTATCTAGTGTAAGACTTGGAAGGTTTCACCAGCAAAATGAAAACGGTAATAGTAGGATATAATCAGGTGGTGAACCTCACCTACTGAGCTAAATTCTTACTTAAGGTTACATTAATTCCATGTTATTATGACTATAGCTCGTAACCTTTGGCTTGTAAACTGGTAACTTTAGCTTTATCAGTAGACCCTACACTTGCTCTAGGCCTATATGAACTACAACCATGGCTGCCTTGGGCCTATAGACGAAGTAGGTCGCACCAAAAGCGAAGCATGAAAGGCTTACAATAGTGGTTTGACATTCTAACGGGGACTCTACGAATAAAATATTACTGTAGAAGAAAGGACAACTCCGAAAAGAGCCAGGGTTAGTTCACGTGCAATGCAGGTTAATAAATAAGGTTAGGATTCCTAATATGAAGGAAATATGCGCTGAGAGATGAAAGAGTAATCAAATAGAATTTTATATTAGATTTAATCCTAACAATTTCATTTCAGACAGTACACTAGACGTTTATATAATTGAATTATTGATATGGAACTTACTTTCTCGCTGAAGCCCGTCATCTTTGCAACCGACGTTGCCGGAAAGAGAGAAACAAACAAAATGGAAACCACTAGAGTAAAAAGGTAGTGTTGAGCGGATGCTGCCTTTGGAACAACTCATTTACTGCAAGCTAGCCAATCAAAACAATATATCTTGTTACAAAGTGAACGACTATATTAAAATCAATTTAATGACTACCAGTGGTTTTGTGAACCAGGCATCGCGTGCTAATTTAAATATACTTCGAGTTTTATGAACCTCATAGACGAATTACCTATGTTATCTCAAAAATAATTATACTTTAATATATAGTGTGAATATCAAAGAGGCCACCTATTAACTAACGCGGGTCATAAGGGGACGCCTGTAACGCGTTTGGGTAGTGGGGGTTCAGCCCTAGCGTTACTGTATGTTAATGCGTTATATAAGGGAGTTTTTTTAATCATTAAGCTTGTATAATTATCACGTCTTTATGACTAGTCGCAGCGAACCACAGAGTAGTGATGCCAACCACTCATATTAATAATTATTTATTAAAATATTTAATTTTCCCAGTTGTAGGACCTTGTGTCAATACAAGTTACCTTTTTGGCGCCTGTATATCCTACTGTAGTTTCTTCTTACATACACTTTTCGGGACTGGGGTGTCCCATCATTTGTGTACTTTTCACTATTGTTCATTATGTTAACAAAATATATACACTATATAGACACAAACGGTCACTTAGTTTGTGTCGCGGGATGTCACACGCGGAACTCGCGCGGGCCGTGCACTACGAAAAATTGAGGGCGGCGGAGGTGCAGGTGTAGAGGTGCTTTTGTCCTGGGGGAATCCCGGGTGAACTCGTTCGGTATGGTGGCGCTGACGTCTGCTTCTCTAATTGTTTGGCGAAATTGTAGATGATGGAATTCTTAACGTCTTCTTTTTTGTTCAAGAGTGAATCAGTGCCGTATTTGTCTATGTTTCAAAATTTCGTAATTCTCGTGGGTCATTGCTAGATTTTTGTTGTTTATGGATTTTAGAACATTTAGTGATTTTGGAAATTCTATGTGGTGGTCCTTATTGTTTTCAGATGGAGGGCTACATACGATGAAGGTTGTTTGTGATGTCTTGAATTATGCTATTTAAATCTAGTCTTAAAATCCCTATTTTATAAAGTATATCAAATTACTTGCACCAACCAAAGCCCCCAATGCAATAAACATTACATTGGTTGTACAAATAGGGATTTTAAAGCAAAGGAACTTTTAAAGCAGGAATACAATCAAAGTCACTTTTTATTAAAATATGCGTTTTAATGTTATAAATAGGTACATGAAGATAACTTCAGTAGATTGTTTACCAAAATAAAACAATGGTCAAGGCAGATTTCAATCACAAATTGTACTTTAATATAGTATATACCCTGCCAAAGGCAGTTTTGCTCTTCCTTCGACTATGCGGATCACTTAAAAAACCTCACCAAATTGTCCGAATAACGGAATAATAATATACGTATTCGGTATTACTTACTGAGATCGCTTCATAAAATCATATGAGACTTTGTCACAGTCTATAAGGTGTTAGGTTCAACACAGTATCTAGGTACAGGTACTATGTAATTGAGACATCTTATGGTTAATTTTTTATCTTAAATAAAAACCTTTAAAAAAAAAAAATTGAACCAACTTCAAAAACAAATTTCAATAAATGCTCTAAAAAGTTTGAAATAATTGGGTAAATGCAATTATGTATTGCTTTACATGCTACATTCATAAAAAATGAGTTTCTAATGTTTTACAGCGTACAGGCAATAATTTATCCATTACACTACAGTAAGACATTAAAGCTAAACTCATTTGGTGGTAACCAATACAATAAAAATTAAGTTGCCAATACATATTAAATTACCACTATATATGCGCACACTATTTGCCATATTGTGAACTTTAATTTTGTGGGGTGTTATAATCTTTATTCACTTAAAACATTATTGGAGTCGGTGCTGGGACCACAATTCGTGGACAGACATAAAAAATTAAAATCGCCGTTGTCAACTTGTATAAACTCCTCGTTTCTCTGGAGTCGGTTAAAAAGAACCCAATTTGGTCAATGTACAGTATTCTCCAGTCCATTCATTTGGCAAAACTTTTCATTTTGTAACATGGTTTATTGCTTTTATAAACCAATAGAGTATACACCTTATATTCTTCTGTACTTCGTAGTGACGTGAGCTGTTCACTATGTGCTTTCACATTTATTCTTCCAACCAAAGAAGTAAAATAAAGTTCACCCAAGTGCTCATGGGAAGCGAGTTTGTTGTAAGGCAGCAGCAGTTGCTTCTGCTGTAGAAGAACTTGAAGAGAAGCAGCACTTGGTTCAATGCGTGCTGATATCATGAGAAGCTGCATTCTTGTCACTGCTGACGCGACTGCGGTTGCTACTGCATAGAGAACGGAAGTAAGGCCAGCGCTGCAGCACATAGAGGTAGGGGTCCAACAGGAAATGCAGAGCCATCAACACGTCAGCCAGGCGGAAAAACGTTCTGCTCGCGTATGAGTTTGGGCATATCTGAGCCATTGGGATTGATATCTAGAAGCAAAAATAACATTTGTTAGAAAGTGTTGAAATATAAATCAAACTGGAAATCTCAAAGTTGGTTATTAAAGATATTGTTCTGACTTTGTCCTAAGCCAACTTAAAGGACCCCTTCCTTACCGACCATTGACGAATATATTTTAATGTTTACCACGTTGGAAAGTACCAAAGTAGCACAAAATCTATACTTGTTATTAAAGGGTTCTTTTCCAAAGAAATTTCTTGATTTAGACCTACATTGTTCTTATGAAGTTATGGGAGTATACCCAACATATACCCCCAGTCAGTATCTGTCTGGTTAATACCTGCTTAGATTACTTTATACTGGGGTACATCAAAAAAGAGTTGTTCACAAAACTACTGGGCAGCTTTGTAGTTGTCCAGATGTTGAACACGCTCCGTTCCCCACCAGGGGAGGTTGGATCAAATATCATTTTAGGGGGATGCGGCAGCAGGGTAGACCGCGACTTCAAGAGAGACTTGCCATAATCTTGCTGGGGAAAGGTCCCCCGAGTGTTGGCAAGGCTCTCCATGTCTTGGGGGTTAGAGTCCCCTAAGTGGTTGTCAGCGGGCTTGCTTGTCGCGCCCTCTCATGATTGTCTGGTCAGCCGAACCCAGTCCCATTCCTCTCCTGAATCCAGACTTCCTTTCATTCCGGTGGCAGCGCAATATGCCCAACAGACGAGGCAGACGTGCGTAAGGGTAACAAATCCCTAACCACTTGATCCCCTCAATCTAACATCTATACCCAACATGGCCGCCTTGTCGATTACAGTACCTAGAAACTCAATACATATCCTCACCATCTGTGGCATCCAGCACAAGAGGAACACCACACAGAGTAGAGCCATGAGGCGTGCGAATGCCAACTCCTCCCTGGTGCACGCATTGAACGTGAGCGATTGGTGGCGACAGATGCGTCGCGGCTCAGTAGCGCTCGCAGTGGCGGGCTCAGGCGACTTGGTGCACTGCTGTCCTGAACGGCACAGAGCCTTAGTTACAGCCAGGTTGCACCAGACGATGCATAGGCACAGCAACTGCCTGCGAACAAATATAATAATATGGTAACTCCGTGAACGGTAGAACTACCGTGCTTTGTCACGGTATCCAGCGTTCAGCAAAAACAAATTTACTGCATTTTTGGGAGAAAATTACGCCTATTTTCTAGTTTTGGGGTACGATATTACGAGGCTTCAGCTCACATTTCAATTTAGAAATCTGTTTACTACCATTAGCGCCCTGCGACGAAATCACTACGACCCTCATTGATGGGTTTTCCTTGCGCACGACGTAGAAGCCGGCCAGCAAGCCGGAAGTTGGTTTGGGGTGTGTCAGCTCAGGCGCGGTCATACCTTGGTGATGAAAGTTATATTTTCTTGAAAACTATTGATTTTACGACAAACAGTTAAGGCGTAAAATTGTAGGTAATTAAATTGTTCATCAAATAAGTTGCCTAAAAATGTATTTCAAACGGAAGTATCCATGTATTCTATCAGGACAGGTAAACCTACTTTTTTTTTAATAACTCCACCATCTAAAAATGAAAGTTAAATTTAAAAATTCATACACATGCGCATATAGTTTTTCCTAAGGACAGAGAACAAATTGTGCCAGGTTTCGTTCAAATCGATCCAAAACTGCGTTACAAACACACACTAAATGCCAAACAGTTAAGTTGAATGTTCGATTTCGCTACGATCAATTCACATAAATCATAATTGAAGAACATGTACGTGCGAAATTTCCTGATACTCACCAAAAGCGAAAAACAGGTAGGCATATGCGACATCGCACGGTTCGCGAGCCATGCAGAAGTGGGATAGCACAGCCAGAACTCCCGTATCACAGCCAGTGTCACGTGCTGAAATATAAGTGTAGGATCGTAGAAAACAAACAGTGTCTAAAGGTTCGGTGACGCTATTAGTATCTCCTTTAAAACTAACGTAAGGTATTTATTGAAACACTAAGGTAAGATGTGTGTAGTAGTTTTTGGCTTGTTTGTTTCAAACTAAATTGCTGTTTTTTCGTCTGTGAAGGAATTCCTAAAGGTTTCAAGTAGGAGCCGGGTCGAGTGACATCAGCTCTTATTGAGTAGGGAATATACTTGATCTACGTGGTATATAACTATAACCAGACCGGCGCAAAAACATTGATAAGATACACTTTCTGACTCAGTATCGGCCATTGAATACAGAGAGGGTTGGCTGGGGGGTGAGTGGAGGTACGGCTCTACGCTCGCTACTAGGATGACTCAGTGCCTGCCGCCGCCATCTTGGTTAAGTAAGCCCGCTGAGAGTGGGCACAACGTTTTAATCCGATGCCCCGTCTATATTATATTCTGTGTTCGCTGGTATCGGCTTAGAGCATGTTCCTGTCTAAACCTATAATAAATTCAAACCCCTTATTAAATACTAGTTTAACAAGCAATGATCGCCATTAGTTGAAAATAGGACAACATAATATTGTATAAGAGCACTTTGTATTTTTAAAGGCCACAAGTTGGACAATGTGGTTGGGTAAAGAAGTGTATATGTTCTTGTCTGTATTAATTTGCTTAACGGATTAACATGTCCTTTATTTGGGATAAAAGGTAAAAATACAGATTCAAGGTCAATCTTTAGTCAGAGCACCATTGACGACGAACCCGAGAGTATTCTCGACAAGAATGTAACTTACCCTGTGACTGGGCCCCGGGGGGTTGTTGAAGCGCAGTAAGGGGTAATGAAACTGTATTTAATATAGGACGTTACAGCTCAGACATTACAGATCAGTCATTACAGCTAGACCGTCATTACAGTCTACATGCTGCTAAAGCACAAGTAGTTAATGCTGTACACCATTATATAGTTACATAGGCGTTTGGTTGAATTCAAGAAACAATTATAATTTATTTAAAGTTTTACACTGTTAATTTGTTTGGTATATATATTTCTTTTATACAAAGAACAAAATATAAGAGTAAAAAGAAAGAAAAGTGTCCACGATTAGTTATTATAAAATAAGTTAACCGTCATGCTCTTTAGTTCTGTGCTCATAAAAGATGAACCAGTGCTATAGTGTAGTTGTACCTTGGTTGTTATCTGTCTGACCTTTGATGGTAAATATTGTTGACCTTATCAGTAAGTATTTGGTTTCACCCACAGTAAACAGCCCTATTTCCACTGGTCGTGCTAAAAAGTAATACGCCTGCACAATACGTTTAGTTATCTAGGTGTTTGGTTAGTTAAATAATTAATTTTAAGGTAGGATGACTGATAAATTACATTCAAAACTACGAGACATTGCAAATCTGTATTATATCGAAACCAATGGCCACGAAGCTTACCGTATGTGGTGTGGGAAATAACCAATAATTAGTGAAAAAGGCGAAAATAGCAAATAAATGGTAGGTCTAAACAAAGCGTTTTGGAAAAAAATTCTACATTTTCTCTTTATGTCAAACGAATAAACCTAAGTTCCCAAAGTTTGTGACGCGCTTTTATGAACATTCTGTTGGTATGGAACAATGTTTTATTCAGTCCACGTTCAATATCAAAAGCTCACTCATTCAGATACGTGATTTAGTAGATCCATTGAATAATTAAGCATAACAGTTCTGCTTATAATCTTATTCTATGGTAGAATGTACCTTCAAAGCCTCTAAGTATTTGGAACAATGTACTTGACCATAGTAACTTATTTCAAGAATCCAACAAAAACAATTCTTCTAGTAACAAAAAATTGTTTTATTATAAACTCATTTCATGATGGTTTTAATGAAACACGAT
This sequence comes from Matsumurasca onukii, assembly GCA_018831715.1. Taxonomy (NCBI): domain Eukaryota; kingdom Metazoa; phylum Arthropoda; class Insecta; order Hemiptera; family Cicadellidae; genus Matsumurasca; species Matsumurasca onukii. Next base: position 33,757,160 of record CM032059.1, on the reverse strand, counting down.
AATTATGTCTTGACATAGATCATCGTCAAGTTAGGTTTATCTACAGTTTGCTTCGCAATGAAACATTAACCTAGATAACTGATATTCTGAAGCAGCCCAGTCCTGGGTTAAATTTACGATATTCTAGAGAAGGTATTGGTGCGGGCAGATCTGTATCCCGATCCGTCGGTATAACACTCTTGCTCAATTCCTCACGGCTTACACAATACACGATCCTCACTTAGCATTATTACAGTCTAAAAATACAGGGCGTTATGAAATCTATTTTAAACCTTTGGGTATTTATCCTTTGGGTCAAAGAAGTAAAAGTAAAGGTTAACTTATAAAAGTGTTAAATATTGTATAAATTTTTCCGCGATGAAAGTGTCAAGTGTGACTGTAGTAGAAAGTGTTGCTAATTTCATTTAGAAGTGTTCAATGAAAACAAGGGACAGGGCTAAGTGAATTAGTTAGCGTGCTTGTATGAGCTGTGACGTCAGAGGTGTCAGTAACCTGATTAAGAGAAGAGAAGTAATGAAGGTCAGTTAGGGGATGAGGGTGGGACACACAAATACACCAAGGGCGGTTCCCAACAATTGTTCCTTGCCGAGGTCATGACATCTTCGTTTGGGAGTAGATTCGTCAACGTTGGCTTGACTTGTAGAAATTAAAAAATAAATTTTGAGATGCCCAAAGAAGCTCGGCCAGGATGGCTTGGTTTTCATTGTTCAGTACTTAAGTTCCTAATGGTTTGAGTTGTATGAGTGTTCCCAAAAATATGCATAGGTTAAACATATTTTTCCCTAGTATCCCATTTTCCGAAATGGCGAACTTGACTTCCGCGCGCCAGTGGAGGTCTTGCAAACTATGTCAACTCAATAAAGTGCAGCTGTTTTCAGCTTTGATATGTTTACGAACCAGCAAGTTGGTTTGGGTGTGTTTTTATTGAAATCCCGAAAGGTAGCAACTTGCAGTCAAGTCGACTCACAATATTAATAGACTATATAGTGTATAATAATTGTATTGAAAGCAAGTGTACGTTAGCAAGGAAAAACATGGCTACTAAAGAGGACTCTTAATCAGGGTGTATGTCAGTATGTGAATGTCCGTAAATAACGGTTAAAACGTTTTAAGTGTGTAAGGGGATTTCAGGGATCGACGGTCATGGGTTGGAATTTCCTAACTTAAATGTGTAAGGGCGTACCGTGTTCCATATGCATAACTTGAGTGTATTTAAAAAGATAAGAGGAAATACTTTTTAAACCGTTCAGCTATTTAAAAATGGTAACCAAAAAACGTAAGGATATTATTATTTATATTTACGGTATGATTAAAATTTATATACGTCATTGCAAAATTGAATACACTGAATTCAAGGTTCTCTTTACCTCTCGAGAAACGATTTCAACTAATAAAAATCTCAAAGAAATATAATTATTTATTGTTAGATGAATGATATAAAGTACGTAACTATAAAACACCTTACACGTGCCACACCGGAAAGAAAGTATTGTTGAATCCTGCCGCTAGTAAACAACTTGACCTGTATCCAGGTTATACAGAGTCTTATGTAAGACCCAAGAGACGTCTCGCCCTTCCAGTCTACTAGGTACAGGTGAACAACCGAGTTCAAGTCAACTTGCCAACAGTGACGTATTTTATTTAGGAGCGGAGGGTCCTACGGGGTTTCATGGGGTATTGGAATACCCCCACCACCCACCCACAGACAAACAAGGTATTCCGGAGTCCTACCCCAAAATGTGTAAGATTTAGAAGCTCAAAACTATTTTACAAAGTCTGGATTGACATTTTTATGAACTTTAGCAACGTCCTAAATGTTGGGATTTTTGTTCGTGTATGAGTCTGTAAGCGACATTACTTGAAAGTACAGTTCGACGAATTTAATAGAAGTTTAAAGCATTTATTACCAATATCGAACCCCACGTTAATTGTGACAATGATCCAACCTTTCGTACAGAAGTTGTGATTCCAGGGGCTTTGCCAAGGATCATTCTGATACGAGATTTCAGGATGAGCTCGCCTCTTTATTCAGCTCACTTCCCGTGGTCCGAAGTCACGTTAAGCCGTTTGGTCCATTTTATTGGTTGTTAATTAACGCTCCAATTTGAGGAACAGTTAGCCTTAGTTTGTCAGAAGACTACACTTCATCATCCATTAAAACTCATCATACTCACCATTAAACCCATATTCACCTTAAAATATCCTGTGAAAGGGGTCTGTGTTTAAAGTAAAAGTATCAAGAGTAAGCTAACAGTTTGTCTACTAATCAGTTAACCATGTCTGTACGGTATGCCTTCTTGATTAGATGTCTTAAATCCGGCATTAGATAGGCATCAAACACTAGTTAAAAGACACCACCAACGATATAATATTTGAAGACCCATGTTATTTGAAACAAGCTAAATTGAAACACAGTACTTTAAAACTTTTGCAAAACCTAGAAATATACTCGTATAACACAAATATGGCTACACTCACTCTATAGTTAAACTCTCGAACTAAAATTCACGAGAACAAAATTGACGCGAGGATCCGCGACTTACACATAGTTAATTGACACGTAATTTCTAGCCGCTCGTAAACGTAAGTTTTGAATTGGACTGAATTGACTTGAATAGTCAGACTACATCGATATTTTTAACGCTCATCTCCGTCACTCTTGTATGGTTAGTCGAAAATAAAACAAAAGCAAGGACGACCCGAGACTTAAATGAATGGAAATACATAACAAGACCAACTTGTCACTTTCACATAAAGTGAGTGGGCTGAAGTAAACAAGTGTGAGTGATGTGAAGACAAGCAGATCCACCATCACATCACACTCTGCTGGATTCCTTTACAGTGTATTCAGACCAAGGCTAAATGAAGCTAATTTGTCAAACTAAGAAACAGAATACTAGCAAGGCGTGTGTTCCATTAGAGGTTTTAAAGAGTCACTAAATATTTTATCTTGAAAGTTATTAAACTTAATTAAATTAATTAAACTTGAGTAATTATAATTAAATTATTACCAATCAAAGTTAGATTAGACCCCATCATATATACAACTAATCACCCACAGTAAATTTAAAACATTTAAATATTATTACAACACGTAAACTTAGTCTATACAGGTAATAACTTTTCTTTTTTTTTAGATTTTATTCCAGTCAGTAAAATTGAGGTAGAAAATTTTGGCTACTGTACTGTTAGTACGAGTATTTTGAAAACTTGGGTTTAGTATAACGGAATGTATCATATTAAAGTTATTATAGCATATTGTTAAGAGTGCGCCTTGAATTTCATCACATAAGAACAATGTAAAAACATACGTTTTCTTATGTTTATGAAATAAACTTGGGGTTAAAGTGTATTTTTCATTTTCACATTTAAAAAACCATAACAAATCCAAAAGTTGAAAAGACGTTGTATTTAAATTCTTGTTTTTATTAGTACACTAATAAAACTTTTACAAAGTGGCCAGCGCAGCCGCTGCAGTACATTGCCACAGTTCAAATAAAACTGATCTTAAAAAGATCTGATGAACATTGTAGGCTTGAAGTGTTTCAAGAAAATGCTTGTGTTTACATTGATCTTATCGTAGAAAAAACAAAATAGCTGACAGGTACTGTGCACTCTTAAATCTCATTATTAGCAATCGGTTGTTGACTACAGATAATAGAACGCCTACAGAGATCATATGGGATAGGGAAAGTGTTTCAAAGTTTAGTCATAGAATAAGTAAAACAGTACTTATATGCTTATTCTATGGTTTAGTCGTCAAATCCATCAGAAAGCGCGGTTGCCAATTTGTGCAAGGAAAGTGAGACGGGTGGGGTCTGCATTCAGCACTGAGACGCACTGTCAATCGCGCTCGGCGATCTATTTAATGAATGATCCAGACTTTTTTTAATAAACCTTTACAAAAAAACTTTGTTTCAGGTATAACAACAATTCAAAAACTTACACATTGGAAATAAATGTTATAAATATGGTAAATTTGATATAAAATTTTGAACTAAGAATAAGGAGCCACCAGTAACAACACTGTAGTCATGGATCAAATAAGAGTATTGCTAATTTTTCCACGAACCATCAATAAATTCCTCTACGCTATAAAACACTTTTGAAAGAAGAAAGTGTTTTAATTTTGTTTGAAACATGTTGAAATTTTCATAATGTTGTATTTCAATTGGGAGTTTATTAAATAGCATGGCACCCGTATGTGAAGGTAGTAGGGAATATAATTTAGATCTGTGTTGGTTTATGCGGAAGGAGTTTGCGAATCTTGTCTCATGGAAATTAATTTCTCTACCTTGAACCATATGACATTTAGAAAGACAATAAACTATTGTTTCATAAATGTACAGGGATGGTAAGGTCAAAATTCTAAGGGTTCCAAAAGCATTTTTGCAAGAATCTCTGTAACCTAGATGATAAACTATTCCTATTGCAGACTTTTGCAAGATAAAAACTCTCAATATTTTACTTTTGGAACAATTCCCCCAAAAACATACTCCATAAGACATAAGAGAATGTACGAAGCCATAATATGCAGTTTTAAAAATATCAATCGTGCAGTATTGTGATAACTGTCTTAAAAGGAATACACATGAACTCATTTTCTTGCTTAGATAATCAATATGTGATTGCCATGTTAAATGACTGTTTAAATTCAATCCTAAAAATTTGACACTATCAGCTTCCTCTATAATGTCATTTTTCAACTTTTATGTCCAATGAAGACAAAAGTCTGAGATTATCTGTTGCCTGAGAATGAACTGAAGATTAAAAACGTCCAGTCCTCTGCGACACAACTGTAGGAGATCCGAAGGTCGGTTTGAGAGCAGGAAAACACACAAATCCGAGAGAGCATTCACCTCCAGAGCCTGTTTGTTTTGTAATTTTAAAAATGTTTTGAATATTTAGTAGGCTGCGCGACTAGGTCCTCAGTGGGCTCACTAAAGAAAGGCTTACATAACTATATATGTATGGCCGTCTCGTAGTTCAAAGGTATTATAATGATCCGCGATTAGAAAACATAGATTTAAATTGTGAGCTTATTTCGAGGGCATTTAAATATATTTGTGACTTTTTAATGATAACAACTAATAAGCAAGTGGGAAATGTTTTAATAATATTATTAAATAGGCTGCTTAACATATCATCCTTGTTCATAAGCTAGAACTTTCAATAGATTACCTGTGAAATTAGATCGGTACAAGTGTAAAACTTATTTTGAAAAGGTTAAAGTGTGGTTTGTGGCAGTTAGTTTATACCGATGATTTACTTAATTTAACAATGACTTTTAGTCTTTTATTTTCAGCAAAATAAAATGCGCAGTCTGCACTTCCTATATTGGTTCTTATTTGTATTAATTTCAAAAGTTTGCTGTTTTTACTAGAAGAACGTGGAAACTGTTGTAAGTGTGTATTTTTTTTCTTTTCTGTTCAGCTGTAAATATAACACAGATTAATAAATAAGCTCCCTCGCACCGGTTTTCCGAATGAGGAATTTCTAATGTCTAGTTTGCATTATAATAAAGAGTATTTTGTTCTGTAAAAATTGTAAGTTCTATTTGATGTTTAGTTGTGTTTAAATAATTTGATGAATACAGTAGTAGTTGTAATTATTTAGGAATTTTGATATTAAAAGTGTAATGTATGAAAGGTGTCTTACGTTGTAAACTATATATAAAAAAGTAGGTTTTGTAAACTTTGGAAAATAAATATATTTTTAATTCTTATATTCTTATATAGACGTTGTTAGTACATTACATTAAGCCGTATTAGGCTAAAAGAATACACATATTTTAATTTGTATGTTCTTGAAATATTTCACAACGGCATAAGAACTTAATTTCCCAGTCAACAAGAAATAGAATACACTCAGTTCCACTCTTAGTTGATGGCAGCATTAGTTTATCAGTTATGTTTGGTAATATCAGCTCATTCTAACATTTAAGAAAGAATTCATTTAGCGCATAATATATGCTTAAGAGCATACAAACCCTTCCGTTTAGGGCCAATTAAAATTGTGGGAGAACTTTCAAAAAAGTCTTTTTTTACTAATGAATGAACTAATAGGAAGCAGTTGTTCTAAACGCCAACGGGTTTAAGAATGTGGCCCTATTCTGAGTGGGTCCTCCTGAAATATATCACATCAAGATGTCGCATTATACAGCTCCCTCGCACCTACGAGTTGTCATCTAGATTGTATCATATATTTGTATGTTATTTTGTGTTTATCTAATTGTAAATCTATTGGCTTAGAATAAATTTTATTTATCGTCTTGTCACTTTTATTTGAAATGCCTATAAAACGAGATTCTTCAGAGCTTCTTGACATTGTAAATGGTCTTTTATATTAATAAAGATGTGAGTAGGGTTAAACATGGCCGATTGAAATGGGCTATATGGCCATAAGCGGCCAGCAGAAATCTCAAGAGAACCATGCTATACTAACAGAATGCTGACGCAAGCGCTTCTAGATGAGCTAGAAACTTGAAATTGGTATGTGGGGTACCTTTCACTAACTCTGCGACAGGAAAAATTCAAAACCCAAATCTTAAACTTTAACAGCTCTACAAGTAAAAATGGCGGAAAACATGTTTTTCTCAAAAAACATCAATGGACGAGCAGTAAGTCTATCTAAAATGGATTGAATTTTCATGAGTCAGACTTCAGTCTAACGTTTTGGTCCTATGCATTTTATCTCTCAGCTTCCTTCATCCTTAAAATAAACAATAGTTTCAAATATACTACTTTACTCACATTTTGCAACAGTTTTTAATTTTTTCTCGCGTCTTATTGGTTCACCTAAAGGTATGAGTTAAACACTTGCTCTTTAGTAACTGTTGCGAATTCAAAAGCGACTGGTTGTAATCCCCCTTCTCTACCGCCGAGCAGCGAATACGGTGTCGTTGAATGCCCCATTCACGCGCTGGGGCGAAGCGGTCCGTGTTAGATCACCCCAAACTACTTTTGATGACGAGAACAAGATATCGGCCCCATTCACGCACGCCGAACGGCAGTTTCCGTATTGTGGTACCCCATTCACGCGCGCCGAGCGAAGCGTTCGTCTCGTGGGCCACCCCATTCACGCGCACCGAGCGAGCGGGCCGATATCGTTAGACCACCCCAATCACGCGCCGGGCGAAGCAGCGTAGATCTACCCCCATTCACACACGCCGAGGCGGCAGATGCAGTGTTAGATACCCATTCACGCAGAAGCCGAGCGCAGCGGACCGCAATTGTTGAAACACCCACATCACCACAGGCGCCGAGGCAGCGGGGCTCTATCGAGCCACCACGAAGGGTTTGGAGACGTAAGGCCCCAATGAGCTCCTGAGCTGAGTGTATAATATATACAACCCTCTGGTAACTCACTGCCTCACTCACTCACTGAGTATCTACAAATGTTTACCCACTTATAGAAAATCTTTAAACTTGAAATTTGGGTATGTTGGTTCCTTTTCAGACTAACTTCACCGACGGAAAAATTACTTAAAACTTTAAATTTTGATTTGAACCACCCTAAAAAATAAAAACCAAAATGGCGGAAAACATGTTTTAAAAAAAACGTCTATTAGACGTTAAGTCTATCTGAAATCTGATTGATTTTCATGGTCAGGTTTTAGACGCTCTATCATTTGGTCCTGACTTTTTCAGCCTCCTTCACTGTCAAAAAAAGGAACCCAAAGTTTCAATTTTGCTACTTTTTACCTGTTACAATAGTTTTTAATTTTTTATCCGGTAATATAGAAGGGTTAGACCTTTAAACTCATTAGTACTTGGTTCATACCTTTAATGGTACAGAAAAGAAATCAAATTGTAAACATTTGCTGTAAAAGTGTTACTGACAGTGAATTTTGAATTTATTTACAGAGATAAAGCGTGAGGTTACCTTATCTTGATATTATTCAAGGCACAGGCATGTGAGCTAAACTGATTTGAGACATGGGACATATATATATAAAAACTGTTTTTGAGGCGCGGAACAATTAAGGTGGCTAAAAGTGACTTTAAAGTTGGACTGAGTTCCTTTCTTGTCTCGTCCGTTTTCTGTATTTATTTGGAGCTTCTACTTGGAACTGTTCAGTTGTATTTAATCTCATACGAACTGTTATTTGTAGCTTACACTGTTACTTGGACCTTAATTTATTTCAGTCTTTACCATTTTAAAACTATATGGACAGGGTAACAAGAAGGTAATGGTAATAGTTATTAATGAAAAGATTGGAAAAATAAATTGGAGTGAATGTTTGACTCTGATTTAGAAATTCTGAGGATAAGATTTCTTAGAGGTTGCCCTGAAGGTAATGGTATGGTTTTGAAATAGTAGGGCTGGAAAAATAAAGTGGTTGAAATATTTGTACCTAGTTTAGAAATTCGAGCTATAATCTGCAAGACTGCACTATTTAAAGAACAGGCTAAACAATAACACTTTATGACTTTTTCTCCGCGGTTTTATATAGTTTCTAAAGATATTTTATACATTTTGTGATAACTCAGCCTGTTGGTTGGAATATTTAAGATGTTGGTGTTTCACACATTGTTCATTCAGTGATAGTTTTAATTATCTTACATTACATTTACATTAGTAAATAACCTACGTAACTTTTGCAGGAAACTGTATATGTTTTAATTTAAGACAGTCCCTACTTTTGTTTCCCTTTCTTTCTGTTTGGTTTCAAAACATATCCTGTAAAAATTAAGGTTAAGGTTATGTTCTGTTAGACAAGTAATTGTTATGTGAGCTAATATATTTATATTACAAACCGTCTTAATTTCGTTTCCTTTCTGCTTGGTTTAACGTACACATTTTACCAGACTACCGCGCTCAATTTTATGTAGAGCTATTATTTGTTTTATTTTAGGAGGAGACTAATTCGTTTTCTTTCAGCTTGGTTTTAAACAGATTTTTAATATTTAAGTTGGGTCCTGTTTTTCAGTAATATAGATACTATTGCACACATTATCCACGTACTTTGTCTATACTGGGTTCTTCCATTTGTACAATGTTTTAATGGGTTATAAATTAGTTATTTTTAATGAGGGATTAATTTACTAGGTTGGTTTATTTTTTATGTTGGGCATATTTTAAAGTGGCTTTAAAGTTGGGACTATTTTATGAGCGGAAACGTCGTACTCTATGGCAGGTGATTCTGCCCGCCACTTCAGAAATTAACTTTAAAGGCTGAACAAAGTTTATCGTTAGGGTGGTTAGGTTACAGTACAGTTCCAATTTTGCCTAGACAGACGTGAAGTTAGCCCGACCTACATCTTTCTTACTGTATAAGCGTGTTTGAAAGAAAAATTAGTTGTTCTATATTTTAAAGTGAAATAGTTTTTCATTCCTAACTTAATTAAGACTCATTTTGGCACTAGTTTTCTCAAGTTACATATATTTTTAACCCTAAACCGTAAAGTTTCAAATTCTACAAATTGCAGTTTCAACTTCAAATTGCTTCTTTCGTCAACCAACGTCAAGTTTTCTTCACTTGCATTATGTTTCTACAGTTTTGACGGTCAAGTTTCCCCGTTTAGTAACAGCGTCAAGTTCTCTCATCTGATCCTTGCTTATATGAATTTATCTGAGTTGGCAGCCTGATCAGAATGTTCTTATCTCCATATTTTTTAACCTAAACCATTTGAGTTTCAAATTCTACACACTGCAGTTTTTTAACATCAAGTTAACTACATTCGTCAACAAACGTCAAGTTCCTTTACTTGTTGTTTCTTTTCAGCGAAATTGGTTTTATTTATTATTCTGCATCATATTTATTTTGTGTATTGCATCTACATAATTGTATGTTAGTCTATTATTTAAAACAATTTATAATTGTATACATTTTATCATCTTGTCACTTTTAGTTGAAAATGCACCTATAACAGAGATCTTCAAACTTCTTGACGGCTGCTTAGTATTTTTATATGAATCTGAGTAGGTTAAGCATGTAGCCGGTGAAATGGGCTATATGGCCATAAGCGGCCAGCGATCCAAGACCAAACTATACCCTATATGAAGTGTACTGACGCCCAAGCAGCACTTCCTGAAGAGCTGGAAACTTGAAATTTGGTATGTGGGTACCTTTCACGCTAGCTCACCACGACATGAAAAATTTTGGCCCCAAATCCTTCGATTTAACAGCTCTACGAAATAAAATGAAAACATGTTTTCTCAAAAAGAAACATCTAGTGGACGAACGGTAAGTCCCTATCTAAAAATGGGGTTGAATTTTCATAGGGATGGGCTGAATGATCTAAACTTGTTTTGGTCCTATGCATTTTATCTCTGGCTTCTGTCCATCGCATATAAGCAATAGTTTCAAATATGCTACTGCTCACCATTTTGCAACAGTTTTTAATTTTTTCTCGCGTCTTATAGTTCACCTAAAGTATGAGTTAAACACTTGCTCTTTAGTTATATGTTTAAAATTAAAGCGACTAAGTTATCAATCCCCCTTCACGGCCGCCGAGCGCAGCGAGTCTGTGTTGATACCCCACTCCGCAGCAAGCGAAGTTCACAGTATTAGTCTACCCCATTCGCACGCTGGGCGAGCGGGGTATGCAGTAATGTTAGATACCCCCAATCCGCACCGAGGCGAAGCGGAACTCGATGTGTTAGAATGCCCCTTCGCACGCCGGGCGAGCGGGCTCCGTGTCGTTAGATACCCCATTCGCGCGCGGGCGGCGGGAACTACGAAGTGTTAGATACCCCATTCACGCGCGCCAGGCGAAGCGGTTAAAGTGTTAAATCACCCCCATTCACGCGCCGAGCGGGCCATTATCGGTGGTACTTCATTCCACTGAAGCCGGGCGGCAAACCCCAGTCATTTGAAACACTGCATCACCACAAACGCCGAGACGAGCGAGAATTTCGCCTCCTCCGAGCCACGCAGGGGGTTTGCACGGGGCAATAAAACCAATAATTTCTGAGCACTGGTTTATTTGCCAAAGGTACATTTGGCTTAAACTTTCCAGTTATGACCGACAATTGCCAAGGGTCCTGGTGTTGCATTTTCCCCACGCACCACGATCCTTGACGCGACCTGTTGTTGCATGGCGAAATGGTAATCTTTATAGATACATTATTTTTCAGGATCAATACCTAGGTTTCTTGGGACTTAAATGGTCCAGTCTTACAATACGTTCTTCCTCTCGTTTGCTAATGTCACTCTACCTGTTCTTTGATGTAATTTTCAATTTTCAACGTTACTTGGGAGGCTTTCTGTTCAGAACATGCAGATGCCAACTATTTTCTTTATGAGGGCGACCAGGGTCTATTTTCATATCATCTTCGTAATCTTCACTACTAAAATGATCACTACACACACGAGCATTGTTGAAATTCAACCAATCTTCGTTTACTTCACAGCCCATGATTTGGCAAGTTGAATTAAACTGACTCCTGGTAAAATTACCTCAAACTTAGTTCTTTAGTTTCCTATAATAATTTTACAAGTTGCCCAAGCACAATTCATCACCAACCTACCCGTGCAGCTACGAGTTCAAATAGCAATGACAAGGTCCACGATAATTAACTACTAATAAAGCGCAAGCAAGCAACCTACTACAACCGGAAGCGGCACAACCTCTACCAGCGCGGTGAAAACTGAAGTTTAAATGAACAAATAAAACCAACATCCAACCAATACTCAATTTTAAAGCATGAATTTACTCGTGTATTGTGTGAACATCCGGGTTCTCACGGATAAATAGCCATGGGGTGAAATAACGTATTGTCCGGAGTCAGTATTTCGTGATTTCTGGAATAGCTAATGTTTTATTTCTTACAATTCAGGAAAACACATTTATACAAATTAAATGGTGAGAAGATATATTCAAAATAAAATACAGTTTAGTAAAATTTGTGCTGATAAGCTCACACATTTTTAATAGTTTCATCATGCAAAATTAATAATAGTGAGCATTTTTCGGCTAATGCCAGAACCCCAAACTGCGTCTATATCAACAGGAGCGGAATCTTGGATTCTTGGCCAAGTTAATAAAAAAGTACTGTATATTTATTAAAATCCTTCAAATGTCAATAAATGAGTGCTTCCGAGGTTGGGCCCAATTATAAATCGGTAACCTATATTGGTAACTATTCTCTGCAAGCAACAGTAAATTGGTCACAAATTTAGCTTTTCTCTGCGGTACAATTTTCATAAAATTAATAATTCCATAGAGTAATGTTATTAGGAACGCCTGCGTTGTCAAAATACACTACGCTAGGCTTACCGGGTTTGCTTAGCTACATTTTTGTAGGCGCTTTTAAATCAAACCAAGCACATAAATCGTTGCGGAAACGTTTAATTTTATATAAAAACTAGCTGTGTGCCCGTGCTTCGTCACGGATAAAATATTATAGTCCCATGACGTTAAAGTCTATTTGTCCAAATGCAGGCTGTTGCTCGAGTACTGGCAGGCCCGGATTAGCCATTATTTACCCCTAGGGCAAAGTTCTAGATTGCGCCCCCTTCTGTGTTCTGAGAGGTTTGAGGTGTGTGGAATTTTTTGCCATATTTAACTGTACATAAGGCAGTTTGCACTGCGACTGGTGACCAAGACTAGAGACAGGAGACCGCGACCAACATGTGCCTCGGTGTCTTCTGTATGTCCCCTGTCTCTGTCGCATGCGCGAACTAGCGCCTGTTCAAAGCTAGATGACAAATACATAGATTGCGGTCACCTGTCTCTGGTCTCGGTCTTCAGTCGTGACATGAACCACCGCCACTCGTTCTAGAGCCTATTTGGAACTATTTTAGCCATTTACTAATTTTTAATTAATTAAATAATATATTCCAAGAGATATTAGGAGCAAACGGAATAGAAACCCGGGTATCAATGAACTTACTTGAATAGATATAAGACGTTCGCTTTAAGGAGGGTGTGGAGGAAAATTTGGTAAAGACAAGAACCTGCCGTTCAAGATGAACAAAATGTCCCCAAAATTGTATGGTCAATGATTGTTAATTTGTTAAATTTCTTGTTTTTGCTGTTCATTTGTGGGGTAGTGTGGTGAACATTAATCTATGTTTAATCACATGTTAGTTTTGTTTTGTAACACAATTTTGTAAACATTCAATTAAGTAAACACAACTTTATTTCCGTTGAACTCATTATTTAATTAATTCGTTGAGTAAGTTTTGATACGTACACAATCCCACTGCCCCTCACCTCATCTTCGTTAATCTTCACCTTCCTCCCTGTCTGATCTTCTTTCATATCTAGTCACTGAGACAAGTCTCCCATGTCACATCATTCGTTGCAGATCTCTGGTCACCACTCCTCACCGCAAGTTCAAGTGTTGCAGCTCCCCGGAGATGATTTGTCCACCTGCTCCACTGTTGAGAACTTTGCTGTCACCCTGGCAAGGAGCCCTTACAGAGAAACTGTCATCCGGGCCAGATGACCTCCGGTTTTATCGAGGTTGATACTCCTCCGACTCCTCCTCCTCGTTGCCGAGTCCCGGGCTTGCCACCGGCTTAGCGGAGTTAAAATTAGGTTTTTGTTTATTTTATAGATGTGTAAAACCGTGAAAACCCACATCTCCGCGGCGGGGCGTGGAAGCCCGGTAGCAATCCTCTGTGCAAACCCGACCCGCTCTGTGTTGCCCGTTTCCACCGACCAAGGGACCTAATAGGGTGTTATCAACACTCTAATATGAAAGAGGGAAAGAGAGTGACTCGATTTTCACTTTTCATACTTAGAGTGAACGCAGACCCGAGCGCGAAGCAAGACGGGTGACCACGGTGTAACCTCCCTTAACCAAGGGACCTAATCGGGTGTTATTAGCGGACGTTACACCGCAGCTGGTCGAGGAGTGCTACCTTATTGATATACGCAAGCAATCTGGCTTGAGTTGCCATAGAAATTGTACGTTGTACTTTTAATGTTATCGTTAATAATTAGTTAAATTATGGAGTAACTATGGAAATAATATGTTGAATTGTTAAATTTAATATGAAATCTAACGTCTCTAGCCAAGGCATTAAAGCTACCTGTACATCTGACGACAAATGTATAACTGAGATTTCAAAAAGAGGTTCTCGTCTGATTTTGATGAAATTTGAAATAAATATGAATTTTGTTGTCATACACGAATATAGGCCTATTAAACATTATGCAAATCCATTGAGTCGTTTCAAAATGGCGGCAAAATAAAGCAAAATAAGTAGTCATATTTCAATGAAATTTGAAATGTGTTAACCCTTCAAGATATGTAATGAAACTTGCATTAAAAGAACACGTAAGTCTGAGGCCGAAACCAGACTGTGAGCGTAGCGAAGAGCCTTGTAACACCATTGGTAATGGAACGTCGAACGTCCAAAACAAGGTTGTGAACAGAGCGAATTGGGTGACATATTGCGAAGGAAATTTGTTTCACTCACGCCAGCGCATAGCTGCGTGTCGGCCTGGTTTTAGTATTCAGACTGACCAAAACTAATAAAAAATTGATTGTGAGTGTAAGGTCTTCACTTTCAATCAGGCCATTTTAAATCATGGTAATAATTTTCTTTTAAGTTTCTTTTAAGTTTTTACGTTTCTTTTGAAAAGAGCAATATTTGACAGTGTAGCTTTAACTTCTAAAGGGAGTTTGTTCAATAATGTTACACCAGCTTGCATAGGTAATTTGTTATGTATATTTAATCGGTGGCTAATTTGCCTGTACACTTCACTAGATCGAGTATTGTGTGAATGTACATCTTAACCCTAATAACTTACATTTTGAAACACAAAATACAATTGTCTCATAAATGTATAATGCCGGCAATGTCAGAATTTCCAAACTCTTAAAATGTTTCTACATGACACGACAGAGTAATTTGTAAATGATACGAACGGCTGTTTCTTGGAGAATAAATGCTCTTAGTAATTTAGTTTCAGCACAGCTACCCCAGAATATTATGCCACAGGAGATATGAGGCTATATTAATCCAAAATAGATTATTTTAGAAAAATTTGTAGAGCATAAACCTTTTAGCTATTTCTTAATTAAAAAATCCCTGAAGATACCCTTTACATACCTTTTTACATACGTCGATATGATTATCCCAGCATAAAGATTTATCGATGTAGATTTCTAAAACTTTGAGCAATCAATCCCATTGATAAGTTGGTCTCCTAACATTACTGACGCTTTTTGTCGGTTGTAAAATGACTGAGACTGAAGTTTATGTACGATGTTTTGCCCAAATTGGTTTTAAGATTTAGATTGTCAAAATACTGAACACACGAGTTTAAATTTTCATAAGCTGATATCTCCAAGCTTTCAATAGTTTGAGAGCTAAAGGTCAAGGTAGTGTCGTCAGCATATTGGACTATATCTACAGCATTTTGAAGGAATTTTTTGCCATATTTAACTGTACATACGGCAGTTTGCAACGCGACTGGTGTCCAAGACTAGAGACAAGAGACCGTGACCAACATGTGCCTCGGTGTCTTCTGTATGTCCCCTGTCTCTGTCGCATGCGCGAACTAGCGCCTGTTCAAAGCTAGATGACAAATACGTAGATTGCGGTCACCTGTCTCTGGTCTCGGTCTTCGGTCGTGATGCGAACCACCGCCACTCGTTCTAGAGCCTATTTGGAACTATTTTAGCCATTTACTAATTTTTAATTAATTAAATAATATATTCCAAGAAAATAATCTAAATCAATCACACAATAACAGTGATCGACATCAATGTCGGAAGTGGCGTGATCTTGACATGAGTCCACCGGCGCGCTACCCTGCTCAGCCCTCTTGAACTTCCTCTCCACTATCTTCTAAGTCTTCTGTTAATCTAGTTCACACCGGAATACAAATAGTACTACTTTGACACAGTGTGAACCTGAAGACTTAGAAGTTAGTTAGGACATCGGTCGTGAAAGCTTAACCAGTGTCTATGTCAAGACTCAAGGTTAGTGCCTGGACACTCATTACTCTCTTAACTAAGTACAGTGCAGCAATTTGTCGTTTTCCCCGCGACTGCGCCCCCCGCAAGCTTGCGCCCTAGGCCATGGCCTAGGTTGGCCTTATGGGTAATCCGGGCCTGGGTACTGGCATCAAACTACTGATCCTTAAACCTGTTCCTGCATTTTGAAAGTGGGCTTAAAGTTTCCTCGCTGACGTACCTGTTCCTCACACGGTTGTCTTTAATGTTATATTATGGCGATAAAGCTTAATAATATGTGTTCCTGTTAGTTACTTATGCCAACTGTGTAGTACACGTAGACCAAAGACATAACTATCCAGCTTAAAAAGCCATATTAAAAAAACTGTTTTACGAAAACGCTTCGTTTACCAAGTAGCCTACGAGGGTCATCCAGAAAGTACAGAATGATTGCGCATCACGCGCCGCGCACACCTCTCACCACTACGAGCGCCTGTGCAGCTGCTAGCTACATTCTTCCTCTTCAGTTTGAGTGTAGGTTCGTCGCTGTGTGATTACGCGTCCCGTGTCCACAGTGATTAATAATGGCATCGACAATAATTGAAAACCCCGCTAAATGTAAAGTGTGAATTTTAAACACTCGAAAAGTCATGGCAACTGTTTTTCCGAGTGATTATCACTTATTCCCGAAGCTTAAGGATTTTTTTGGTAAACAACAGTTTGCTAACGATAAGGAACTCAAAGAAGCTAAGAAATCCTGGCTAATGTTTTTGGAGGCAAATGAGTAGAACATGGGTATGGAAAAACTGGTCCCACGTTAAAACCAGTGTCTTGAAATCCATGGCGACTCCGTAGAAAAGTAGAGGAAGGTTCTATGTATTTGTAAATAAAGTTTTGTGTTGATATCTTTATTTTTTATTTGACCGTGCCAAAACGTTCTTTACTTTCTGGATGACCCTCGTATAAGCAACTAGCTGAGAGTACCCGCGCTTCGCCTCGGGGCTTTCTTAATATAGCTGTGTGTACATATTTTAATAAAACTGCAGATTTAAAGTAAACAAAAATAAATGTCCTATAGGATATATAAAAAGTATTATACTAATTTAGGATCATTCATGAAATATTTACACTAATAATTTTTAACTTGCAATTTGTATTGATCGCACCAAGAAAATGGCATAACCGCCGAAACTAGTCGTGCAATTAAAAATGTTTAAAGGATACTATATTGTTTCAATTTTTATTCTAATATACTAATTTAGGAATATAAACATCTATCTTGATTCTTGAATGATCGCTACCGACAGTAACACACAGTTTAGCACAACAGCTGTAACACCCAATAAAATAGATAAATACTATAGTAAAATAATGTATATGTTTATAACTTAATTAATGACGACTTAACAATTAACTAACATGTTGACAAGCATGTATTGATTGGTGTATTGTCAGGTCATTGTAAGGACGAGATTGTAGGTAGGCCTACTGTAGCAGCTATTGATCAAACTCTGTAATCGCACATTGTTTCTGTTTTCACGCTCCACGTCTGATTTGACATTAGAGAGTGTTCAACATGTCCGACCTTCAGGTACATTTCACTTAGTATACGAGAAACATTCCTTTCTCTCATTAAAGGTAAAATTTCATTTTTAATATCATACTTAGCTAGAACATTTCTTTTTTCTTATTCATACGGTTTTTTGAAGTAACCCTACAATTTAACCAAATCGAGCTATGATAGTTAAACCGAAAAGAAAACTTAGATGTGTAAGGTTTTGCTGTCTCAAAAGCTCTAGAGGAACATTTTTACTGTTGAGTTCCATGATCGTGTTCTAATCTTTACCAGCGTTGAATTTGTCGTTATAGAAGCCAATTGAGAATGTAACCCGAGCCAACTATCAGCTTTCGTATGGTGTCTGTGGGCGCGGCACTTGTTTATGTTTGACAGCTGCCACTGGTGACTGTTCTCTATTTGCCAAATCTACGTAAGTTTCTGGGGTTGAGATCGACAGAGCGCGGGCCAAACTCAACTAACCAGAGTTTCATTTCAGCTAGGCTTCTATAGCGTATACATAGACATAGACCTCCTACTAAGTACTATATCAGATTTCTCATTATAGTCAGTCGAATTCAAAACGCTGCTATGAATGCAAATCTCGGGCCCAAGGTTGGTGTCTTCTTTGTTTAGTTGTGCGTTGCGTAACGTATGGTTTTAGAATTTCTCAGCTGAAGAATGGAAAGTTCAACAGTCAAATTAGGCCTACCTAAATTATAGACAGAGTCATCGTTTTAACAATATCAATAATAACAGCCCCTGACTATGATACATGACGGAATCCTTGAAGAGTTGACAAGTGTTAAATTTCTTGGAATCCATATTGATGAAGATTTATTTAGGGGCTCTCAGATCGAGAGTATGCGCGCTAAAATAAATTGAATCTGGAATTTTTCTTCTTCGAAACTTATTTTATTATTGTAAAACTAGTATTTTGAGAACTGCTTATTTCAGTTTGATCCATCCTCCTACAAATTATGGAATTGTTTTAAGGGAGCATGTTCTAAACAGAGGTTTATACGCAGTGGCGTAACTAAGCCATGGAGCGCCCCCCGCCACCTGACAAGGTGCGCCCCCCCCCCCTTAACCAAGACACGACTTACGAGCCAACAAAAACTCAGTCAAGTGACCTTTGTTTTGTTTGTTATATGTTATTTTACGGTAATAACGCGATGAGTTACACAGTAGCATCTCTTTGTCGTGATTATAGATCAAACGAGCGTTAGGCCTACTTTAACTCCTGCAGTATAACCTGAGGAAATAAAAGTTAATTTTAAGTTTGGCATGTGATTTAATATTTTTAAATTATATTGTTATTAGTTGTTCTATAATATATTTTACAAAACTTAAAGTTACGCCTGATTTCGAATGTAACCCTGTTTAAGCTTGTTGAAGCGCACTCCTCGTCGACTCACTCACTAATCGCTAGTTCTACACTTTCACTTTTACTGAGCTTATTTGTAATGTTGGCAGGCTCCGACTGTACTGTAGGTGTTTTTCAAACCTGGTTAGCAGCTGGTTAACTAACCGCCGGTTAAGTTGTTTACAGTCTGCAATGTTTACATTCACGCAACGTTCAAAGTACTTAAATGAATTATTTGAAGATCATTTATTAATGCAATAAAGGAGTTTTACCCTTTTTATTGAATTTAACATGTACATTAATACTTGCTAATATGGAGTAAACAAACTGTAACACCAAAATGCAAAATCAAAACAGACAAAGTAAAACTTAACCTAAATATCCAGCTTTTCCTATTGGTTGAATCTCTGTCCTAATTTTAACCCTTGTTAAGGCTCAATTGAAAACGGCCCCTAGGTGTTGTAAAAACAACTGGGACCGTTTTTTGTATTTTAGTGCTAGTTAACTAACCATGGTTAAGTTGTTTACAGTCTGCAATGTTTACACATTCAAACGTTCAGAACGCTAAATGAATTATTTGAATATCATTCCTTGTAATAAAGGGTATAGTTTTACCATTTTTATTGAATTTATCATGTACACATTATACTAATATAGATAAATACAAACTCTAACGCAAAATGCAAAACCAAAACAGACAAAGTGAAACTTAACCTATAAAATATCCAGCTTTCCTATAGTTAGCTCCTGTCCTAATTTTGACCGCCGGTTAAAGACTGAATTAGAAAAAACGGCCTTAAAACTGGGTTTACATTAGTCATTAGAAGGTCGAGAAGGCTGGAAATAACATTTGTCGAGTTAGAGAGGCAGGAGTGGCAGGCGAGATCTAGCTAGGCCGAGTTTATGGTCAAGTTCTACTCGCTCGGTTTTAGAACAGCTAGTTCCACAGCAAGATTAAATAAACCACTTTTGGGCGAGGTACTCAGTTGTAAAATGGCACGTGTTGAGCTCAAGAAACTCATATATAAAATAAATAAAATGATTATATGACTTGTGGAACGAGGTTGATGAGGCCCTGTGAGAAGAAAATAATAGAAAGAAACTTATTTGAGTTGAAATTGGATTCAGAAAAATACTCGTTGGGCATCTGTTTTGTTACTATTAGAGCTGGTAGTCGAAGAAGTACAAAGAATTTTCATTTTCTTAGATTAACTCAGGGGAATTTCAGATCTCTATTAAATTTAGTATGTTAGTTTGAAGTTCATAATAGTGGCGAGCAATTTAGTAAAAGGAAACGGACTTTTTAACTACCACCTAAACGTTAGGTCGGCTTTATGCATGGGCGTTACTGACGCGCGACTTCGACTAGGAGTACGATGAAATTTCCGGTCATCAGGGAGGGACGCGCGTCGAAAGTGTTTTACCGCCTTCGTTGTTTTAGTCCTTTGACTCAGTTGCACTTAGTAAAGCGCGGAGGATGGACTTGAGTTTTATGTACTGTTTTATAAGTTGGTTTAAAAACGCAGAAGAAAAGGAGATACCCCATTAGCAAACTGCGTGCCAATTATAGGGGTGTTTTTCTTGCTGTATTTCACAGCTCTTATGTTTGTATGGATTAAGTTCGTTATCAGATTATCAAATGTACAGTATTATAATTACTTATTCTGCCCGAAACACATATTTTCCGGGAATAACTTATCATTCAATGAAGCTTAGAGAAATGTACCTTAAGGGGTTTTGATCATAATTTTTAATAGTAAGTTAAACGTTAAATTACTGCTTATGGACACTTTAAACTATAAATTATTGTTCGGTGTTTGGGAAAAAATAATTTATATTTCATCACAACAAACCTTATTAATTGACTTACGCGAAATAAACACGATTACAACACCAGCTTGTGTGGTGAACGCTAAGTGGTCCTATAGAACACCACGCGGATTGTCCTCAGGGACCTTAAGACGTCGCGCGTCACCTAACAGTCTGCTCGTCGCCCATTGAACCAATGGACCTAAGAACGAGCGACGAGGTGACGCACGACGTCGGCGTCAATGTTTTCTCAATACACCGGCTTAGGTTTTCTCCGGAAGTGGCAGGAAAAGCCCGTTTCTTTCCTTTTACTAGAATTAGTAAGTCCTAAAGTTTCTAAAAATGACACACGGATGAGATACTCTTAAACTGTGAAGTTAAAATTAGAAATAACTTTGTCTTTCCTGGCTTCTGGAAACAGCTTTAGATCTCTTCAACATATGTTCAGAGTTTCAAAGGCAGCAATATCGAAATTCATCCCAAAATTTAAATTTAACAGTTTCTTCCTCTGACCACTTCATTCTTAAAAAATTAAAAACTGTAGAATATGCAAAGTCCGCAGTGGTGCAAGACTAGTTACACGGTCACTGTCACTTGCTTCACTGTTCACACAGGGTGAATAGTTGGACGAGTCGAGTATCAGGGAGTGGTGGGGGAAACCGAGGTACTGGAGCTCGGCCATTTTGTCTCCTCGGGACAGCCACTCATTCGCCAGCTGACCTGACAGTTCTAAGCCCTTCCGCTCGACTCGCCCATTTGTCTACACTTGGTCGTAGCCAGACGACCGAGTATAACTCGCCTCTTACGCTCGCCTTCCAACTCGACTATGTAAGCAGGCTTTAGCCTGGTTTATAATAAAACGAGTTGACAACGAACGAACTAACTGGAAGCCAGTGTGCGGTCCAGGATTCTACTCGCTCGGTTTTAGAACAGATAGTTCACACAGCAGATTAAAATCCACACACCGCTTTTTTGGGCGAGTTGAGCACAGAAAAGCTCTTAAATTTGGGTGAAGAGTGGATTCAGAGAGAAGAAATACTCGTGGGGCATCTGTTTTCTTACTAATAGAGCTGGTAGTTGAAGAGATACAAGAAGTACAAGTCTTTTCTTGGATTTCAGAAATTTCGATCTCTATTGGTGGTACTGTGTTTCTAAAGCCCTGGTTTACATTATTCGAAAGTTAGAAGGTGGTGGAAGAGGCGAGTTGTTACTCGGTCGTCTACATGACCAGTGTAGACAAAATGGGCAAGTCGGTGGTATTCAGAGTAGAACTGTCAGGTCAGCTGGAGGGGGCAGGTCGAGTGGCTGTCCCGAGGGCAACCACTAGGCCGGAATTCCAGTACTCGGTTTCCCACCACTCTCTGCTACTCGACTCGCCCAACTATTCACCTGTGTGAACATTCAACTAGTCAACAGTGACATTGTGACCGTGGCAACTTGTATTGCCCCACTGCGGACTTTGCATATTTTTATACAGTTTTTATTTTTAAGAGTGAAGTGGTCAGAGGAAAGAAACTGTTAAATTTATTGAAATTGTTGCTAGTCCGTTGTACAAAGTTAAAAAATTTGCGCTAAAAGCTATCAGAGGTATAGTTGATGACATGAAAAAGGATGTAACGTACACACTTTTGGGATGAATTTTGATATTGCCTTTGAAACTCTGGAACATATGTTGAAGAGATCTAAAGCTGTTTCCGAGCGCTATGAGCAAATTATTTCTGTACAAATTCGCAGTTAGAGGTCTGTCATCTGGGTGTCAGTTTAGAAACTTTAGGACTAATTCTAAACTCTAATTCAATATTCTCTGGATTTAATCTAAGAAAAGACTTATACTCCTTTTGTATATTCAACTTCAGCTCTAATAGTAGAAAACAAATGCCCCACAGTATTTCTTCTCTACAGATCGACTCTCTCAGTTTCTTTCTATTATTTTCTTCTTCTGGAATCACCAACCTCTTCTAACAAGTCATACACTCATTTTATCACATTTTGTAAGAGCCTCTCTGTGCCAACTTACAGGCCATTTTACAACTGGGTACTCGCCCAAAAGCGGTAGATTTCTATCTGCTGTGTGAACTAGCTGTTCGACCGAGCAGTAGACTTGACCGCAAACTCGTAGCTCGCCTGCCAATTCGCCTTCTAGCTCGACTAATGTAAACCAGGCCAAACACTGACACAGATGAGAGACTCTTAAACTTCGAAGTTAAAATTAGAAATAACTTTGTCTTTCATGGCTACTAGAAACAGCTATGAATCTCTTCAATATACTCGCATTTTCAGAGTTTCAAATTTGGCAATGTCAAAGATGTTCCAAAAAGTGTGTGACGCTACATCCTTTTTCATGTCATCAACTACACCTTCCATACCTTTTGAGTTACCAAATTTTGCTTTGTATAACGGTCTCGGCGACACTCCTATACAATTCCGCAATTTATTTCTTTCTCTGACCTTCATTTCTTAAAAGGTAAAACTGTATAAAAGTCCTCACAGTGGGGCAACACAAAGTTACATAGTCACTGTCACTTGCTTGACAAGTTGACTGTTCACAGGGTGAATAGCTGGGCGAGTCATTAAAGGTGGTGGGAAACCGAGTACTGGGCCAGCCTGAGTGGCAATGCTCCTTGGGACTCGACTCTGCCTCAGCTGACCCTGACTAGTTTTCTCGCCCCATCGTCGACTCGCCCTTTTGTCTACACTGGTCACTGTAGACGACCAGTACTAATCGCCTCTTCCCTCGCCTTCTAACTGTGACTGTAAAAATGTAAGCCAGATGCTTAGGTGTAGGAAGGTTTTAACTTTTTCTTTCTTTTTTCTTGCTATCGGCACTTCTTAGTTTCCCAAACATATCACATAGCAGAGGAACTGCTGCGCGGCTGCGGGTGTGTTATTTGCGTCACTGTTATTATACTGCAGAAAAAAAAGCTGTACGAATCGTATCCAAAGCTAGATTTCGAGAAGCTTGAAAGGGGGACCTTTTAAAACACTTAAATATTAACACTACCTTTAACCTTGTATGCACATTTTTTAAACAGTTGTTCTTTGTTTGACTTTCATGTTCATAATACAAGGTATTCTAATTTATTGAGAAATAATTATCACAGGCTTCGGGTGTTTGACCCTTGTCAAGCTGGAGTAAAATCATATAACAAATTACTTGAAAACGTAAAAATCTAACCTAATTTGACTTATTTGAGTGTTTTCAAACGAAACTTAAAATCATATTTAATTAATTAATAATTTTACAGTTTGGGTGAATGTATCCAAGACATTCAAACATAATACGATTTGAAATTATATTATATTCGGCTTGAATTCAGCTTGTACTACTGTAGTACCATAAATTTTATCACATTTTTAGGCCTATCGTTTCTTGTTCTTAATGTTACTTCTTAGTTATACTTTTTTTGTTACAGTCAACAAATTGTACTGTGTAATGACTAATAAATTATTATAACCAAACCTTCAGAACAGAATATCAATTAATAAAATTGTGGATTTACTTTAGTACTCGTAGTTAGGCATTGCTATCTCCCCAACTATAAAATTTAACTATAGAAATCAAATAAAATGAAAACTCTAAGCGAGAATTCCGTCATACAAATTTGGCAGAGTCAAACATTAGAAATAACATATTTGTCGAGTTATTCTTGTAGGCCTATTTGTCACAATCAATCTTTTGTCCACCGTAGTATGGTATACATAAACCATACTATTCTCTTTTGCAGAGATAAAATAATGTGATTAAATGTTAGCTAAAAATCATAGTCATAGTTCACGTTTAGTCTAAAAATAAAAAACAAAAGTATCAGGCTTAGTTTGGATATTGAAATTGAAGTCTATGAAATTTTACTTAGTAAAATATTTTAATATGCTGTAAAGTGGTTAAAAGGATTCTTGTGTTTATTTCCGTCTCTTGCTCTGCAGAAGATGAAAGTTGAGTGTTCTAGAAAACTGTATAGAAAAAACGTGTTTACTTTTTAGATCTCTTTAAAAAAAAATTTAAACAATAAATTGACAAACACGAATCGAATGATAACAAATAAAACTCATTTTATATTACGTAACGCACTAAAAAAACATCCAACGATGTGAACTTTAATTTTTATCTCTTGATTTGCGCACACAACAGACTGTTGATGCATTGTGACGTTGAAATCAACTACTAAATAAACCCAATAGTAGGAACTGTTGTAAAACCATCTACCAATAATAACAATAACAAATTTTATTTCCAATAGATATTTACAGTAAAGTTTTTAAAAATAGTCTTATAAATTAATATAGCCTAATTACATTGTTTTAAGTTTATGAATATGGAAATAGCCTCCCAGCCCTCCCTCATGGGTAAAATTACCTGAGGGGATTTCCCCCCTATTCCCTATGTGAGGGAGGGTTTGTCAGTCTATATTAAAATATAATTATGTAATTTTGATTGTGCAATTATTTCCTAAGGGTTCTAATTAAATAATGATGGTATAATTTATGTATACAATTTGAATTTAACAAAAAAGTTACATATGCGAAGCTATTTATTACATTTTGGATATTAAATTTTGAATCAAGAGTAGATCGAATTAATATAATCATTGACCGTGTGTATGTCAACTTGTAATAGGCTCCATTGATTGATTTTCATTTTGTAAAGCTGAGGCCTTATAGTGTGGGTGTTTTTTAGATCGGTTGGTAGTTTGTTGTATAAATGATGAGCAATGTAAAATGAATTAGTAGAATTGATAGATGTGTAAGCCTGTGGCATATTAACTCCTACAAGCCTTGAATTCCTTGTATCGTACATATGATTTATTTTTGAAATGGTGTTGTCTTTATTTTTATGAATAAATGTTGTTAACACTCGTACATAAAGCTGTGTAATATTAAATACTAAAAATTCATCAAAAAGAAAGTCTGTTGGATATCTAATAGGTTCCTGTAATGCTGTCTTTATTATACATTTTTGAGTTATCTCTAAAGGTCGTTTTATCGTTTTGAAAGTACCTCCCCAAGCAATGATTCCATATTGTAACAGAGATTGTACATAGGCATAATACACAGTTTTTAGCAAGTCAAACGTTAAAATTTGGTTGAGAATGCTAAACATGTACATTAACTTCCGGAGTTTGCTGTTTAGGTATTCTATAATATGAGCATCCCATTTTAAACGATTATCAAACATGACTCCAAGATATTTAAATTTATTTAAATTTGCAATGGGTTTATAGTCATGGCAAGAATTTTGGTCAGCACATGAATGAAGTGTTAGTTTTTACATTTGTGGGGTAATAATGAGGGTTTAACGAAATATTCATGCATTTACTTTTATCTACATTCATTGTTGGAATATTTTTTACTAGGCTATTAGATTTTTAATCAAAACAAAACAACAATAAAATGACGAGTCGAAGTGTCGCGAGCTGCCTCGTTGTCTCGGGGAGTCGCTATAAATA
Source organism: Matsumurasca onukii (assembly GCA_018831715.1). Classification (NCBI taxonomy): domain Eukaryota; kingdom Metazoa; phylum Arthropoda; class Insecta; order Hemiptera; family Cicadellidae; genus Matsumurasca; species Matsumurasca onukii. The sequence continues at coordinate 33,731,125 of CM032059.1, read as the reverse complement.
AGACAAGTCGAAAATAACACGTTTCCTCCACGTTCGTAGACCACTTCCCTACGGACAGGCACACAGGTCTATCTCTCTCTCACTTTCTCTCTACTCTTTTAACAATTGTATTTTATATCTGTGCTCTCCTTTGTAATTGATTTTCCGGCTAGTAAGAAACTACACCTGACGGGGTAAGTTAAATACATACACTCATTTATGTGTAATTTAACCATCAAACATGCTGCAGTTAAAATATAGATCCCTACGTTAGATTAAAACTCTCTTCATTTTGAAGTTATTTATTTAGAGTTTCGAAGGTAGATTTGGTTAATATTGCAGAGGACCAACGGCATTTTACGAAACATAACAAACTATAATGTTTCGTGAACAGGGATTTTAACATAATTTACAAATGATGAAAGCACATGGAACTCAGGGACTAGTTTTCATTTTATTGTTCTAATTATAAAAATATCAAACTTGATTTAAGCTTGACCTAAGAAAAGAACCAGAAAGATTTCGGAGAATATTTTTAGAGGGATAGTTAACAATGTTGACCTAATGGACGGTGTTTAGCGTTCTACAAATAACCTGAGAAAGAGTGCTTGGTTCAGGGGACAGGGAACATGACCTGAATACCTCTGAAACATCTTTACTCATCACAAATAATTCAGAAATTGCAACAACTCATACATAAGCATTTTTAAACGCGTTGGTGGAAATAAAATATAAACTTACTAGCCTATTGCAAAATATCAAAACACATAAAGTTAAACAGTCATGAAAATAATTGAAAATTGTATGCTTTTTACCCGACATCAGAGAAACGAGAAGGTTATACAAGTTGACCTGGGGTGATTTTTTATTTTAATTTTATGTCTGTTCACGAATAACTTTTGAACGCGGCCATCGGTTTACACCCAGTTTGAGCTGATTGAAAGATTTTGACTCCTAGGGGTAGGTAGTGTTTCGTAAGTGGTGGTCCTAAGTTTCAATATCTTTTTGATTAGACTAAAATGTTCTATATAAAAAACTCAACAAATCTAAAACAAATACGTAGGCCTACGTTGTTTGTTGCATTTTTTGCTTAGTGAATGCACTATTACGAACAGAAACAAAACATTAATGCCACTATTTTGGTGTAAAATTCAATTTCCAACAACATGGTAGTCTTTAATTTTTAAATATTTAAGTTTTACCGAGATAAAAAACATGGCTTCGTCTAAAAGCACTCGAAAAGGTTTCTTTGTTCGTATTTATAGAGTTAAAGACGCCAAATTATACTTTTGATCAAAGTTTTGAAGGTACTATGTGAGGGTCAAATTTAATTATCTTTAAGAAAATATAACTCATATTTTTAATGTGATTATATCCATAATGGCCGAGCTATGGCCCCTTCTCGATAAAAAACACGACATTTTTATCAGTTCATGTAGGTTAAGTTTAAAAGCCATAGAGGCATTTTTTTAATATATTGTACCCACTAATGATATATTACTGTGCATGACTAGGATTTCTATACAAACTATATTCTACATGCTTTAAAACTCTTCATAGCTTTCGTGTGCAGTAATAAAATGTCATGCCGAATCGTGTACTATTTGCGTGCTTTGTGCTATAGATGCCGCTTCCGCAAAGTTATAAGAGTAGGTAGTAAAGTAACTAGACTAATCTAAATTGAATTTTCTTCAACACAATTTCAATACAAAAATTTAAACCCTCAAAAAAAATTAAAAGAGACATTTTATACCAAAACAGGTTACTCACGTACTTAAAGCTCATACATTTATCAATAAATTAATGGTAATGGTGCCGTTCCGTCCAAAACATAACATACTACAAAATGGTACCCCTGATACGTTGAAAAATACATGCAAATATTAACGAAAATTTGAAACAATCAGACATTTGATCTGTAAGCCTGAATTACTCGTGAATTTTGAACATCAGTTGTGTCAGTTTCTAAAACCACATTATTAAACTGTTTATAGAACCGTACTGGAAAAATATAAATGTATCTACTTTTGAAAAATACTAAGTGGCATAGCTTTAATATTTAAAGTTGAAGGAAAGCCAAAGTAAGAAAATAAGGAAACACAAGTAGTGGCAATGAGTGAAATAAATCTCTTCTCATTTGCGAGACTAATTAGGACGACGCGTTACCATGATCAATGTAAACGGCTCTCAATAGTGCAAACTTGCCAAGAGAAGTGTGAACTACTTTGCCAAAATATAACTTTAAACGAAGGAAACGTCGAAAATCGTGTGAGCTGGCGATAAGCAAACGAATGGCCTTGATCAGCACCAACGAAGCGTCAACGCCAGTTAAGCTGAAGAAGGCCTATAAAGTCCTAACTTTACCACGTCCTAACTGCCCGGCCATAGCGTCACTGAAAGCAAAGCAAAGCAGCACTTTCTCGATACTTGCCATGTGAAAAGCGAATGACCTATCTTCTGCAACTGCAAGCTTGCCCTAAGTAAAGCCTTTCTGGCCAAAGGACGAAGCGTTACTCTGATCCAGATGACTCTCTACACACACGTGCGAATTATAATAATATTCAACAATATATGGTATTTACCTCCGTCGATCTGTCTATAAGTCAGTCTGGATGACGCGTTTCGGGTTGACTAACCCATTGTCAAATCCTCTTCATTTCAGCCGTGGCTCGCCATGTCACATTGAAGCAAAAACACACGAACATAATTAAAATTAGGACGTGGAGGACAGGACGCGCAAGGGGACTGCAGTCTGTACAGTTCGGGTCTGAACTGTACAGTTCGTGTTTATTGTAATTATGTTCGTGTTATTGTGTTTGTCTTCAATGTGACAACGTAATATCGAAAAGTTGCTAATGGAATTGATCAAGCTCGCTGCATTTTATCTTGAATAAACCTATCGAATTAGTCTGTCTTGGGGCCATAATGAATAATTTTAATATAATAATATTGCTTTAGCAGTACCGACTCCAAATTTAAAAACAAAGTGAATAAAGCTATAACAACGCAAAAATTAAAGTTCCCATCTGTAGCACAGAAATTAAAAGGTAGTCTTATCTTAAATAAATAACTAAACAGTTTACATAGTATAGCTACGCAGTTCAGATTGAAAACAGCTTTTAAGTTACATAACTTGCAAAATTTCAGAAAATAAAAATTATAACCTAAAATTTTTGTTTCATTGTTTGTAATTTGTATTTGTACAACAAATTCGTAATGAGAATTTGTTAATTTGTGTGCCGTTTGTAAGTCATTGCCTACACTTGCCGATTAACAAATCTTCTTCAAATTCTGATAAATGTTCAAATTCGTTCTTATTTTAAGATTTACTTTCAGGTACATGATGATTTTGGCACTCAGAATTTTAGTCACTATTTATAGTTTTCCTCCAAATACAAGCTAAAACTTGAATTTTTCCGAAACATGATAGGAAATGTAATAAGTCTAAGTCTACTTTAATCAGCATGTTATGGGTTCAATAACGTATTAACCTACAAATATGCCATTTTTGAGTTTTCATAAGTAATAATGAAAATTTTTTGGCGTGCGTTTATTAGAACTAGGCTACTGTTATTGAGATTAATTGCTACCGTATACAACAGAAATAGACTAGTCAGGATTAGGGTTCCAAATAACCATGGAGCATATTCCATGCTTGAGGGCAGGATTGTTCTTGGTGTGGTATACCATCCTCAACACTACTCTGTATGATATTATGTCATCCTAAAAATGAAACCTAGATAGTTTATAAATAGAACCTTTACAGGTGGCTAAGTCGATAGTGTGTGAGACTGCGGATCCAAAGTTCGTACGTTTACGCCTTGCTTGGGCCAACGGTTGGTAGTTAATTCATCAATAAGGTCACCACACAGGCTGCATAGGTCCATGGTGGCTGGAAAATTTTGTATTACGATGTTATTCGCCACAATCTTACATATCCTTTGGCTTCAGATTTTTCCATTTTAAAAAGGTTTCAACTGGATTTACGGTATGAGGCTGTTCGCTACGTTCACAGCTTTGCTTTGGTCTGAGATAGCCTTTTACCTTTATTACTGTGCTGAGATGTTTGTTACGCTTACTGCCTTGCGTAATATTTTGGCCTCAGATCTGTGTTGTCTTAAATTGTTGTGTCCAAGAATTTTCTATCTCCGCCTTAATTTCAGTTGAAACAAAGCAATAGTTAAGACCATTAAATGAAAAATTGGTAAAAATCTAGAAGAGTGACTTATGGATTTTTAGCACTTCTCTAAGTTCAAACCTTCCAAAAAGGCCAAATAACGTAGTTTTAACTTGAGGATTCGCGAAACCATTAAAGCGATGTTTTACAATCAGAAATAAACAAACTTAACTTTTGCTAACCTAACTTCACGATAACACCTTATTCAGCCTCTAGGTTAATTTGAAATGGGTGACAGATACTGTCGTCTGCTATAGAGTGCCGCACACACCGCGTCCGTGCGTCTTCCGCTCGTAAAACAGTCCCAACTTTAAAGCCACTTTTAAATATGTTCACATAAAAAATAACCTAACTTAACATAACCTAACTTCACGATAATAACTTATTCACCTTTGTGTTAATTTGAAGTGGGTGAAAAGTCACTGATAGATGAGTGACAGTTGTCTCGCGGTGTTCCCCGGGCGTAAAATAGTCCCAACTTTAAAGCCACTTTAAACCACTTATAAATAAGTTGCACACCCCAAAACAAATTTTTATATATTTAGGAGCCTTCTCCACATCGTGTTAGATCAGTTTTAGCTCATAAATCATAAGTCACTCTTCTAGACAAATACCGAAAAGTTAAATGAAATGAAAAATATTTTATTTCAATCTTTGTTACAATGACATTAACATAAAACATATTTGGAATATACTGCCATTTTGTCCAGTAGTGATGGCAAAATAAAACTTAAATTTCATTACAATCGCTTAACTATACATAATTAAATAATAACAATGTAGTAGTAGTGTTACAATATGTAACACATACAGTATAAGACATCTCCTGAGTTTTCCTGTTTTATCAAAAAAAGCTCAGCACTAACTAATGACAGAAATCGGAACTAACTATCTTTGTTGTTTACACAATCGAAAGTATATAATCAAGCATTCTATCAAACGTTAAATATCAATATTAAGTCTGAAGATGTGCGCAGTATCGACAGGTCCATATACTTTTGTACCAATTTAAGCATTTGGTGGTTATGTGATAGGCCTATTTGAAAAGTAATCAGCCGATCAATATTCCAAAATGAAAGTTTTGATTAACCTCAGTTACAGACTCGAACCTAGAATTAAGGTAGAAAACATATCTGCAGAGTCCCTCAAGTATTTCTAGTGAGGTTACAGCAAGTAAACACTCATTTGATAGACAGGACTGTCTGGGCAAATTTGTACCCCTAGCATGCTATGTCACCGGCCCCCTCCTAAGAGTCCCGTGGAGACATCATTCCGTTATTTTGAACAGAATTATAAGTTAGAAGATTGTTACGATTGTAGTGGCTAGTAGCACAGTTTAAATTGAACTTACGTATCACCAAGTCAACTGGGCTTACGAGAAAATGTTTTAACCGTCATAAATGTATTTCAGTTAGTTGATGACATTTTGAAGCTGCAAAATTGATTATGGAAAGCAGTAATGCTGTTGTCGATTCTTCCACATCACCTGTCCTCAATGGCACCCCAGATAAACCAGTTGTGAGTAATACATGTCTGTAGCATAGGCTTTAGCGTAGTACAATTGTGCCCACTATACAAATGAGAATAGTACACATGCCTAGTAAAAAATAGTGAAAAGCTTGATTAAAAAGACATTTAGTGTACTATGCTTTTTTACTTAGTGGCTAAATAAGGGTTTCTTCTAAACCTGCAAAGTTAAGTGTGAATAAAACGCATATGATTCTATAAATACCTTATTGCCTGTAGATCCTAGATGTGGTGAGATTTTCACTTGATGCATTTGGGGCAACTTTTGACTCCTCAATTGACTCCTTTATTTTATTATTGTTAGATCTAAATGTTATTTTTAACATTCAGATTTAAGTACTTATTTGAAGGCAAAAATAGTTGGGCCGGATGGTGTAGTGGTATAGCATAACCGCCCGGCAAGCGGGAGACCCGGGTTCAAATCCCGGTTCGGTCCAAATATTTTTGTCTTCAAATTTGTTTAGTAACTAAATGTTATTTATGTATACATATTTAAAATTGGTCAAAGCTTGATTAAAAAGACATTTAAACTTATTGTAGCTTTTTTACTTAGTGGGTTAATAACGGTTTCTTCTATGCCTGCAAACTTGAGTGTGAACAAAACACTTAAAGAGGTCCTAAACTGGGATAAATAAATTTTACATGATTATATGTTTATGCGTAAAGCAAACAAGGATATTTATTTAGTCAATTTTCTCTCGGACAAATCAGTTGATTAATTAGTTTATGACTGCAAAATATTAAACTACTTTGAATTTACCTATGAAGAAGTTGACTTATTCAAAATGAAAGCCTTTTCTCATAAATCCTGTTTAAAACTCAGTTTCCTAAAAGTGTAATAACAAAAAGTGAAATTTAATGTTTATATTTGTATGTGATATTTTGCAGTACTAGAAATCAATAGCCAGAGATGAAAAAAATCAATTCAATTTTGGTATATGACTTTTTTGAGGGCAATTTTGGGCAAACTTGCGACAAATTTAAATTGAAAACAACTAAGAATTGTCTTATAAAGTTTTACTGTAGCCTACACAATCTTTTTATAATTACAGACAACATAATACATGATGTATTTAAAACCTTTTCATAAAAGCAATTCTCTTTTTGAAAATTTGAAAAGTATATTTTGTTGTTTGGGTTTATTACAAGAAAAAATGTTAGACTTTTTTATTTAAATTAGTTGGGAATTCAATCAAAATTCCCTTTACAATACTATATTATTGAATTAAAATGTTTTTGAACTTTTATATAGAATGCAATTGATTTTAAATATTGTTCTAGTTATCACATATAAAAATAACATTGAGTTGTATTTTTAGATCTTGTTCCATAAAGGTAACCAATTTTTGTAAACACTTAATGTTTAGCCTGACTTTGAAATATGTATTGATTTCTATTTAGGTAACACCAGTGCCAGACTTAGTGAACAATGTTCCTACATCTCAAACAACCACACCTAACGTTCCTGTGAAGAATGATGTGGTGCCTGTTTCCAAACCCAGCCCGGCGGCTGCACCTGCAGTCAAGCCTGCACCTGCACAGCCTAATGCCGTAGCACCCAGGCCTACCTCTGTACCCTCTGCTGCGAGCGAGGCCTCTGTCAAGAATCGCTCGCGCGATGAGAAATCCCTCAAGAAAGACGACAAGAGTGTAGACCATGTCCTAAGAGCTTTGAATAGTCTCAATACGACTGAAGAAAAATTGGCCGCTATGTGCAAAAAGTATGCAGATATTTTTGACGAGCACCGGAAACTACAGGTATGATTGACTTGTAGTAAATATGTTCTTTTAAGTGAATTAAAAGACAGAAACATAATTTTGTTTTCAAATAATATATCTGACAGTGCTTGATATGACATGTTTAATCTTTGTTTAGTTACTGAACAAACAGACTGAGAAGAAGTGCAGTTTGGTTCAGAGAGAAAAGGAGCAGCTCCAAGCAGAGCAAAGCAAAGCTATCCTCACGCGCAGCCGATTGGAGAACCTGTGTCGAGAGCTTCAGCGTCAGAACAAGGCTATCAAGGTATAATCACTTCGCAGTGCTCTAATGATAAGCAGAGAAGTGGTTTTACTTTGAACTACTAACAGCATATGCTTTGGTGCCTCCTAGAGGTTTGCAAGGTGTCTCGGGGTCCTGAGGTTGAAACAAGATTTATTTTCTCGCAGTGATATGTCAGTGGCGGCTCGTGAGTCTAGAGGAAGGTGAAGGGCAAATTAGCTGTACTCAACTTTTAACAGGAAAAATGCGTTAAATATTATTCTTAACACATGGACAGAATATTCAAGATACATTGTTATCGATGATATGAGTATTTCTCTAGGAAACTACGTAAACAATAGAAAACGTGGTTGTTACAGTTTGCAAGTTCTAGCAGGGAATTAAAAGTTAATGTTTGTAATGTTGCAAAAAGTAATATGTTGAATTGAAACATTGAACTAATACCGTACTAAGTGGAACACTGGCAATGTATAGAAATCATTGCATGAAATTTTTTGTAGTATGGATCAGTAAAAAAATAATATACAACTATTTAAAATTAGTTGTTAACTCCTTAAAAATGTACATGATCAGCTCATGTGATTGCAAAAGTAGGCCTAAAACAGAGTATTTGCGCCGCGCGGGTCTACTGAGTAGTCAACTGGTCTGCTGTCTGGCGGGCTACGCAAGTGTGGCGGGTTTGGAATATACACTTCTAGCGTCACTCGTTGCTATAGCAACGCAGCCCCTCAGCGTCTATCCCTTATTCCCTACCATGTAGATAAGCGTCAAGGGAAGGCTCCGAACAAAGCTCATCACCTACTCAAGTATTCGATCTTACACAAAGCAGAGTGGCAATCATAGAGAGCATACTAACTTTCTGTGGCGACTATTGAAGCAACTATCGATTGTTGCTGTCGAGTTTGTATCACACTCACTGTCGTCGTTGATATGTGATCCCACGGGCTTTAGAAACGGATTAATTAAACGTTCAAGTTTAATTTTTTCCCTTCTAAAACATAGGTGAAGTGACCCCCTCACTCCCTTCACCTGACAAGCCACCACTGTGATATGTAGATCTTGATAAAACAGGGTGGCCACAGACCGGGAATTATCGGGAATAATAAGTACCGGGAAAAAACAGGGGAAATATCAAATTCTGGGTGCAACTGGAAAAATTGGCCTTATATGCGTGTCAGCGGGCATAATTAGATCCTGAGTGCCGCGAATAGAAACGACCGTCAAAAGGTATTGCTTGGCGAGAAATGGTGGTCAAATGCGAACGTGGATCTGAAGCGCCTCTTGGAAAATATTGTTGAGCCTAAAAGGTGATCATAAAGTCATGCGGATATCAAGCAGCCTCTTGGAGCGTACTGCGGATCTGAAACTACTCGGGATGTCGCGGGCTTAAAAGGTTGTCGGAAGTGTTGTGGGTAATAAATGGTCTCGGAAAGAAGTGTAGTGGTGGGGTTTAGAAAGGCGATAAAGCGTACCATGGGGGTAAAATGGCGGTCAGCATTACCGTGAGGTAAAAACGATGGAGCGATACCGTGTTGAGGTAAAGCGATGAGTAGGCCTCGTGGGATATAAATAGGCAATAGGGCGTGCCGCTTGGGGCAGTACATATGTACGCGGAGCGAAAAAGAGCGTCGGTATGTATTGTGGGGTTTAAAAGCGATCCGGGACAAACCCGGGTCTAACCTACGACTCTCAAAAGCGTGCAGCGGGCTTAAAACCCGCGATCTGAAAATTAGGACTTTCGCGAGATTGGTGCGAACTGTGGGTAAGCGGTCCTCTGCAATAGTGGGTGCACGGGAAAATGTGTATATTGCCAGGAAAAACCGGAAATATGCGTGAATTTTACCACAAACTTCTGCTGGCCACCCTGTAAAACTGCTAGCTAGAGGAAGTAACCTAGAGGAAGTAATGGTCACTCCTGCCAGTGCATTTAGCTTTAACCTAATGTTAAAAGCTATATTAACTTAAGTTTTATTAGTTAACACATCTGTAATCAATATGTTGAGCTTGGTGTTAGTGACCGAAATTGCAGTAGGTAACTGACGTTTCCGTAGTTATTTAGTATCACTTGGGGTCATGGAGTACAGTAGAGAGTCCATTATCAGAAACAATTGATGTAGAGGTATTCGGATAACTGACTTTTCGGATGATCGGTCATTGTCGGGAAAAATGAAGTACAATGATATAAATGGGATTAATTAACATTAAAATATATTTTTTCAATACAATAGGTGACAACACAACGCCACACAATCAGAATATGGAAAGAAAACCTCTTTAATCCAAAATGGTTTTTGTTTAGTCCAGTGACTCGTTTTTAGTTTATTTATTGCTAGCCAATAAAAGCACAGAGTGACCACAGACCGGGAATTATAAGTACGGGGAAATGCGTGAGTTCTAGGTGTCATCGGGAAAATTAGCCCTCATATCTTGTAAATAGGGTCTCACCGGAGGCGTATACCGGGTACATAAGCGACCGTCAGCATTATTGCGGCAAATGGTGATCATTGGGCTGATGCTGATGTGTGACGCCTTTCAAATTAGCTTTATGAACTTTGCTACGCCATTCGATTTGTTTTGGTTTCTGCCTTCGGTTAACCGGCGTTTGGATGACTGGGCGGATAATCGCTCTACTGTAGTATTAAAAGTGCGACTTCTACCGGTAAAACTAATAAAATATTAACCTGTTAAATGATAGTGTTTCAGCCTAATATAAACATAGTTTAAAACAATTATTATAACATGTATTTTTATCACTCAAATCTACAATAATTTGAGTATTAAAAGGACCAGTAAATATCAAATCATTACAAACATTTCAATTTAAAATTGACAAATACTTTTGACAAATACCTTAACATTTTTTTCAGGATGAAAGCTTACTTAGAATTAGAGAAGAAGAAGAGAAAAGAAGTATCTGCAAAATTTCAAACAACAATGAATGAGATAACTTCGTTAATGCAGCAGAATAACGATAAAAATATGAAACTGCGGGATGACAACATTGACATGACATCCAAACTGAAAAGTATATGTGAGCAGTATGAAATTAGACAACAGGTAGTACATTCATGTCTAGACATTTTACTTTAATTATTCTTCAATGAGTTTTCCAGCCTGGTCAAGACCTAGTTTTTCTACTGCTGGTGTGTATTTTGTACATCAGTGTGCTACTGGCTGAGAATTTATATAAAACTGATGATGAAAAAAGATGTATATGGTTTTTGTGGGGTTGATACTGAAAAAGTACCTGGTTAATTGTTTCTTTAATAGGTTAGAAGCTGAAGAAGTACTTGGTTAAGCGTTTCTATGACAGGCTTAAAACTGAAGGAAAACCTGGTCGAGGGTCACTTTTATAGGTTTCAAACTAAAGAAGTACCTGGTTAAGTGTCACTATTACAGGCATAAAACTAAATAAGTATCTGTTAAGGCAGAAGATGCTCAATATCAGAAAATTATAATTCTATTCAAAATAATCAAAAATATCATATAATATAACCAATACTAAAGAAGTTGGAAAAAAATTCCGCTCAATGTTTTATTAAAACAATAAATGACCTTGGTTGGATTAGTTTTTTAATAATATTGGTTATTTAAAATAATCTGGTTTAACGTTACTATTACATTTTTAAAACTGGAGAGGTACCTAGTTAAGCATTATAAGACAGCAATTTTTGTAAATAATTGTTGAAGGAAAATAAAGGTCCAATTTGACTTTAGATGAATTTGTAAATTAATAAAGGTCTAATTTGACTTAAAATGAATTTGTAAATTAGCATAAGCTTCCGGACAAATGGACAATTCATAACACGTTTCCAATCTTAAAGGAGGAGACGATCTTCAGTAAGTAAGTAATTGATGTTCCAGCAAAAATGAAATTTTTGATATTTCAATTTAGACGACAAATTTTAACCAAATCTTTATGACAATACTGTACACCCCTAATTAATTGTAAGTTCACTGACTACTGTGCTTTCAGCAAGTGGAGCGGATCAGCAAGCAGATGCAGCTGGAGCAGCAGCTGGCTGATGCCAAGATCGCTAAGCTCAAGATGGAGATGTCCACTGAGCGCGAGCTCTTGCTGCGAGAGAAGCAGCAACTGCTATTGGTACGATAAAGATACAACCTAGATTCAGTTGTTTGCCAAAGAAACTAGAACCTCCAAACTTATAATAAATGTTTTTGTTGTGAAAACAAATACAAATTTGAGTATGTTTGTAAAAAGAACATACAGTGACAAAGAAAAAGAATATATATACACATTATACGAATTTATGTTACGTTTGAATATTAAATTTGTAATTTGTCCTATTTTGCAAGCATTTAATAATGGCTTTCTTGAAGCCCTTTCCTTTGAAACATTTCCGTTTTTTCAATAGCTTTTAGTTTTTACTTTTAAGTGGTACTCAGTTGCCAGAAAATGTTGATCTTTAGTCTTTACAAAGCTTTGATTTAGGTCCAAACTTAAATATATAAATAGCGTGGGATCCCAGGAAGGAGCTCCCCGCCTCAGGGTGATGACAGCTATTGATTGGGCTATAGGTAGTTCACTAAATAGAAGAGGCCCTGGCTGCCTATTCATTTGAAATTAAGTTACTACCGGGAGCTTGCAAACTTTAGAATCCATACATCTCAAAAATATAACACAATGAACATTTTTGTTAAACATCCATATTACCTATAGTATGCGTCTAGTATTGGCAACAGAGGATGGCCACCAGGTTGATCAGTAACCAAGATTTAGCTATCGAGCAAATAGTAGTCGTAAGTTATGGCTATAATCTTATGGTTAAGTCATTGATCTGTGAGTATGATTGGTGTGGCCATACCCAGTGGTATAGTACATGCTTTGCACAAAAATGGCCCAAGTTCAAGCCCTAACGCTGCAGTAACATCTTTTCTTGATGGCCACTCGCCCATGGCTCAGAAGTCATCTTAACTCGTTGATCCATTTCCATTATTCGTTAGGCTGTTAATTAACAACCCAATGTAGAGAAGCTTAAAATTAATTTGTGTCAGTGTTAAATAGAGTTTTATGAGACTCTGTATTTCAGGATAGCTTTTTACTAGCACAAAAGTACAGGTAAAAAAATATCAAAATGAGCCCAGGTTATCAAGTTGCACCACAGTTGCAATACAATTCGTAAAATAAAATATCAAACTCTTACCAATTCTTGTATTTTTTAGGAGCTACAACAGTACCAGCAGCGGTGTACAGAATCTCAGGCTACAGAAGTCAGCTTGCGGAACCAAATCACAATGTATAATGACAAATATGACGAGTTCCAGAAAGCACTCGCGAGAAGTAATGATGTGTTTGGAGGATTCAAAGGTGAAATGGACAAGGTGAGTTTTGAAGCATGGTAATATGAGAAATCTCATCTGTAGTAGTGTGTAATTTATGAGGTATTTTTCTTTCAATATGAAACTTAGCTCTTAACGTACAATTAATATTCATCACCAGGGGCCGCTAAAAAATCTCTTACTTCAGGGTGGCCACATACCGGGAATTATAGTTACCGGGAAGAAACCGGGAATTATGTGTGAACTCTGGGTCAAACTGGAAAAAATCGGCCCCCATATCAAGTCGCGCATAATTTGGTCCTCTGACTGTACTGCATGCGTGAAAAAGTACTCGGGTACGAAACGGTTGTCAAAACATATTGCGCTCGCAAAAGGGAGAAACTGACTCTAACGTCGGCCTGAAATGCCTCTCAAAAAATCTTGCCGGCGTGAGATATGATAACGAGGCTATGTATTAACGAGGTTTTGGGGGACTTAAACATCTCTTGGAACAAATTGTGGGTGTAAAAAGGTGATCTGAACGTACATCTGCCATAAAATGGCAATCAGAACCTATCGTGGGTGTAAAACGGCCCTTTGCAAAGTGGAAATGCACTGGGGAAATGTTTATGTTCCTAGGAAAAAACCAAGGAATGTACGAGAACTTTACCAAGCTACTTCCGTGGCCACCCTGCATTTGCATTTGGGTGAATAGATCAGGGCACAGGTGATCCCACAGGGGAATGGTATTGAATCAGACTATCATTATGAACAGTCTGATGTTTAAAACTAATAGAAAGTTGACATATTTATAACTAAACAATCCATGGATCCAGATTTGGTACTTAAAATTTCACTCCAAACTGGTAAGTGTTCTTAAAAAACTCAACTCAAACAGGAAAATAATTACTCACATAAGCTTAGAGGAAAGTCTTCTTTCTACTGAGCTTCTAATGTTTAGCTGTGTGTTAGATGTCGAAAAAGATCTGCAAGCTGGAGAAGGAAACGTCGTCTTGGAAGCAGCGCTGGGAGAGGAGTCACAACGCTCTGCTAGAGATGGCTGCAGACAAACAGAAGAGTGAGCAGGAGTTGTCGGTGGTGTCGCGGCAGTTGGCGACCCTGCAGAACCTGTGTCGCACTCTACAGACAGAGCGTGCGACTCTCATCGCCAACCTCAAACGGTTCCAAGGTTAGTATTTGAACTGGTCGTGGCTTAAGACATTTCTACCTCATGCTATCTCATGTGCTTCTTTTGCAACTGCTTATTTTATTCAAACTAATCGGGTTAATACGCCTGTAACGGAGGCTAGCGGGAGCTCAGAAAATATCTCGGTCCTGAAAGAAGCGGAACTTTTAAAAATAACAATGAAAATCTGTATTTCATCATGAACTCTAAGATGAGTCTAGGGATTATCCCAATCGGTAACGAACGTCAAAGTTACACCCAGGGCCCCAACGACTGTCTAGAGATCACTATGAACAGTAATAAAAGTAGTGACTTTGTCGCAAAGGGTAACGATGGCTAGAAGTCGCTGCTTTCTGCCACAAATCACTCTTTTCACATTTAACCTTCACTCTCTTAAGAAAGCATTTCAGTGGATTTTGTAAACTTAAATGAAAAATGAAGCCAAGTAGTATTGTACTTTTTTTGTTTTCTTTCATGCTTTACAAACATGTACATTGTAAAACAGGGAAAGCCCAAAATTTGTTTTGGAGAAAGCTGTGTTTGTTAACTAAATAAAGTCAGTAGTAGGTTTCATAATTGGCATTTGGCCCTTTATTTTCATCTGAAAACTTTTTCACAACAATTATAGTTTAGAATAATTTACAATTAGGTGTACTCTGTTTTAAATTTGAGTTCCAGTACCCTTTGTTTCTTTAGTTTCTGTTTAGCTGTATAGAAATCAATAAAAAGCCTTTTTATGGTCAACAGGTGGAACCGAGCCTGGTGACAAGTCTGTTGCGGAGAGCAAGTCTACTCAACAATTCAACTTGACCACCAAGCACGAGGGTGGTGACAATGACGAGGTTGCTAACCAGTACTCGCAAGACATCCTGGCGAGCCTGCAAGACAGCACCACTCCGGAACCCACCACCGACCCCTCTCCGCCCCCTGCCTCCGTGTCCGAACCCCAGGTGTCAGTTACGAGCCCCTTACCCGATGTCGTGGAGACCACCACTTCCTGTGCGAACAATGAAGTGTGTCAGCGAATAAAAAACTTGACTTTAGACCCTTGTTTCGTGGAAAATCCAGAAAATAACACTAAGTCCGTTACCGCTGAGCCCACTGTGCCTGAAGTGCTTAGAGTAGAGCAGCCACTAGTGAATGTGTCAGAGCAAGCTTTGCCCGTTGAGAAACAAAGCCCTCCGCAAGCTGTGAACGGTGAAACTCCGGTTCAACTGAACGGATTGATTACTCCCGAGAAGCAACAGCAGAACAAGACTCCAAACTCTCCTCGATCTCCGGCCAAGTCTCCTGTCGTGAAGAAAAGTCCCACAGAAAATGGGGAAAACACAAAGAAAACTAAAGTAAGTATTGTAATCTACTTTTCTAAAGCCTATCCCAGGATCAACATTACTAAAGTCTTTTACAATAAATATTTTTTATTTATTTGTTGCAGAGTTTCTGAAGTTAATATAACTGCGAACGTTTTTCATATTATTAGTGAATGGGAAGAACGAGGTTTCAGAAATCTTCTTGTTTGTCAGGTTCTTCTTGATTAATAATAAATAACTACAGTCAACTCCCGATTAACCATTATTGGTGATTGCGTATTGATGTCTACTAAACGCAAACAGGTGGTATTAACAATACAGCAAAACTCAACATGGTGCAAAACATTGATCGTTGTTCAAAAGTTAACAAATATGCAACCAGTATAACATTGAGCATTGGTGATACAACGGTATTACGGTTATATACAAAAGTAAGATAACAATAACAGCATAAACACTAACAATCTCTGTCACCATCTTGTTGCCATTTTCTGGTTGCTGAGGTAATCAAGTCACGTGACCTGATCGATGCTAGCGCTGCTGATTGCTCAGTAGCTATCTAAAACCGTGGAACCAAGGCTACCGTAACACGCACGCCCGACCACGCGGTGCTAAAATACAAGAAAACTTATGACTAGATTCCACATGCACTGCTCACTGGAATCTGTTATCCTCATTTTTAGTTGTTTACATCTTTTTATACCTCATTGTACAATAATTTTGAGTTTTACGGATTAACCGCGGTTTTGCTTATACGGGAAGCCTCAACCCGACTTTATCACGGTTAATCAGGAGTTGACTGTAATAGAAAAGGTCTGCAATAATATTTCAACCTCTTACAGTAAATATGTTACTCAACCATACAATTTAAAACAATTAGGCCTTCTCCAGAGGTTTTCCAAAACAGAGTGTTGGATCCTGGCAACCACCTCTGAAAAATTCTGAGTGTTCAAATTTTTGAGTTTGTTTTAAAATGAAAGTCCAGTCCTAATATTATTGATGCTCAGTTGGACTGAACCATGATTAATTTTACCTTGATTTTATTTTTCCCCATTTCTAAGTGTCTAGTCCACTGTTCTGTTGGCAGAATAAGTATCTGTGCTTTGAGATATTTGAGCTTTTCTGACTTAGTTCCTACCCCAGAGGTCATTTTCAAACTTGTTTTTTGTCTTTTTCTTTTACCGTCTTCTTACTTTTGTTCTCACATCAAACAAAATCCAGCATTCAATGTAGCTTTTTTGATTTTCAGGAACCAGCCAAAAAGAAGAAGAAGTGAGGACTTGTGCTTTGCAGTTAGTTTTGTCTAAAAGAGCACGGAAATAAATTTAGCCTTACACCTAAACATATTTCAAGAGTGGATTTGCAACAATGAAAACCTTTCCATAAGAAAAGAGAAGTGAAACCACGTGGTTTGATTCAAATTAAATTCAGGACACTTTCAGAACTTAATGGTTTGAATTTTAAAAGAAAGTGTTTGTCCTAGAGTATAAAAATAATAAAAAATACTGTTTTCACTGACAACTTGTGTATTGTTTGTTTTTAAGAGATTATATCATAGCTCACTGAAGTATACTTTCAAACTTGTTAGATTTGTTAGTTTTGAAGGTCTTTTTGTATTTTATGATAAATTTGTATTCAAGTGAAACAAATGTTCTCTAGCAATGTAGATGTTAAATATGACTGATTTAATAAAAATTGAAATTATTCATAATAGAGTATTTAAATACATCCTATTGATTGTAACATAGGCACTAAAAGGAACTTGGTAGATTGAAAAAGACCAAATTTGAACCGCAGGAGCTTCTTTGAGAAGTTTTAGTAAAAAATGAACCCACTTCAAACACAATTTAGATAAAAGATCTAAAAAGGGAAAAATAGTTTTAATGGCAAAATATCCAGTCATATTCTACCACACAAGTACCTAAAGCGATAATATTATCGTGACTTTTGCATTTAAGGTAATCACATGAAAGCGGCCACCTTTCTCGAGGAATACTCTTCCGTATGATTGCACCTTGAAAACAAGAGTTCACAGTAATACAATAGTAATCACCACTTCACAGGAAACCATAGCTTTAGGCGACCAAGTAATGACGGTAACCACAAAGAAATCAATATTTTAATAATTTTATTCATGGTAAACCCTTTATTTCAATAAATGCTATAATACATTTTTATAAACTAGTATGCTTGCCTTCAATTAAGTCACGATAGTAAAAACAACTTTAAAACATATACACTAAACTTATTTTTGACACCAGATAATTAGTATAGAAAGAAGGTGATAAAAGAATAGTAAATAAAACTACATACATGTAGTGTTGTGCATAGAGTAGAAAATATTTGTAATGAATATTTGGTTTTTCTCTGTATGAGAACTATTTCTTTTTCTACACAATTTGGCACCACTCTACATCTTGACAATTACCTAAGGAATGTAAAACTTAAAATTTCTTGAGCAAAAGGAGTTAAGCCTCATACATTTAAACAGTTAAACGGGATGAGGCAAAAAACATCAGTCTTGCTGTTGTTTAGAAAAATTAAATTAAACATGTTTGCGGCAGTTTTAAGCACCAGATATTAGTTATATCCAGGCTCCATTTGATGAGAAATGAAATGCTATGTTTATTTTGTAAATAATGAAAATATTACCATCAATATTGAGGTAAGTTATTTATACAAATCACTTTGTAAGTTTGTACTTGACGCCCAAGCTTGTTGAGTAAGCACAAGCTCATTGGGAAACTTTAAATATTCAATTTGAAACCAAACAATATTTATGTGTTTGAAATTAAAATCAATACTGGCAATAATTGTTATCATTAAAACTAAAAAAAATAAATTTTTAAACATAGTTTGAAAATTATTTGGTTTTTGCAGTAATTAGGATAATAAATTAATTTTTGATATCAAATTGATGTTTCAGCAATTTGGATAAAATAATTGAAAAAATGTTACATTGTTGAGAAATGAAAATTAGTCCGCCTAATGTATCCGCTTTAATCCTTTGAGGTCTCATGTCGACTATAGGTCGACAAACGCTATTTCCTTTTGAACGCTTGGATGTCCAGTTGAAACAGTCACTGCTATGCAAGGACACAATACACTAACGGCACCTAGCAGAGAACACTGAAACTACCACAAATGGATGCTGGATAGTCAAATCGCTAAGTCAGTTTCCCTAATAAGTAAAGAAACAGTCGAGTACTACAAATTATGTGGACGAAACCACAAGAAAAGGACAAAAAGAAAAGAGTGATTAATTTGATATTGACGAGTTTTAGGCTGAAATCCAACTGCCTCTTCGAAAATTCTCCAGTTAGTGTGCACAAACAATGAGATCCAATTAAATAACATTTTATGATTTTAGTCTATTCTTGAAGGCAAATACGATAGAGATTCTCAAAGGGACAACATTTTCATCATTGTTCGGTAGCATGCATAAGTAATCACAACAAGAAAAGTTTTGCTTAAGTAAATGGTGTGTGTAGAATATTTTGGAGGTCGGCTACCTCTTTTTTTATAGTGCTAAAATATTTAAACAATGTATTACTTACTATTTAGTAGCTTAGTTTTATGAATATAGATTACAAAATGTAGTTCACTACCTTGGACTTGTGCTTAATGAAATGGCAACTAAGTATGTAGTACTAACAAATAAATAATAATGAAATAATGCCTCTAAGGACCAAGATATTCTACCAACACATCCAACTAACAGTCATGCAATGAATAGAGAACAGTTTAATATGGTAGAGTTAAAATGGCACAATTTAATGTTACAGAACTTTGAGCAAAAAAATAAATATCCAATCAAAAGCTACTTTTTTATTAAATTAGTTTTTGTAAACTAACTTTTTAAGACGTAGTTTTAAGTTCTGGCGAGCTACTTTTTGGAATTAATTTATCCAACAATTTAGGAGCCACTGAGTTATTAACAGAAAATGCAGTGCTAAAATACATTTTCATTACCAAAAAAGCGAAAATACTTCCTGTAAAGAATGTGTTATGGATCCATCAAACAGTTCTCCATTCACTGTTGACATATTTTACAAAGTTCAGCACATAAGTGCGTTCTGGGAGCCCTTGACAGTTCCGTCCCAAATCTGTACTAGTAACACTTTCATGCACTATAATACAAAACCTACGGGCTCTGATAGGTGGATTGCTTTTGTCATACCAACAAAGCATTTATTACAAAAATGCCATGAATGGTGTCTCTTAAATGGTGCAGTTTTAACACATTACCAAAACATGCTGCATTTTGTTCTTGGGAACCCAGACTGTGGTACATCGGTGGATGAAGTTACATAAACTGGTGGATTTACCGGTAGAACCCCAGAACGCACTCTATGAAACAACCTTATGTTAAGCCATACACACCAACCGTAAATACATTACCGACCACACTAACTAACAGAGAGGACATAGCATGCTGGAAAATACACTTATAAGTCAATAAATACAATTTTACTAAATATTTGACAATAATTTTAATAATATTCAATAGATAGGGACTGGTTGTTTATTGTTATGAAATATTCAGGTACAAATAATGACGTTTAGGTGCAGATGTTGCTACAGTTTTTAAACGTTTGTACTTAAAGGAAATAGGCTAATTCAACTTTAGTTTTTAATCTTTTTTTATAAAAGAAAGCAAAAATATTTGCAAGTTGCTCCCCCTATTACAGATTACCTTGAATTGAATACTTTATATTGACTTATTGTTGATTTGATAGTTGAAAATGAAAGTTTTACCCCGATTAGTGCAGTAAAAACATTCAGTTTTCAACCTGAATTAATAATTTATTTTTTAGTTGCTTGCTGCACAATTCTTGCTCAAGGTTTCACTTAACTAATTTTTAAGCAATCTTTATAAAACATTACTGTGGAGGTTATTATTTAAGCTTTATCAATAAATCATAACCATAAGATTTTAACAGAAATCTGAGTTATTATTACTTGTATTGGCATTAATATTAGATTAATTTAATAGTAATTTTTCCATCTAGAAGTGCATTTTTTTACCGTAAAAAGGGCATAAATACATTGCAAAATAAAACATTTCAGTCCAAACAGGTTAACCTACTATTGATTCTAATTCAATTAAAAATTTACAAAAACAGTCAAAGACATTTCCTTTCACAAGTTTAGTTAAAGATATTCAAAATCTAATTCCTCAATATCCATCAAAATTCCGTTCATATAAACGTATGAAACTTTGCTTACAAAATGTATCCTACTAATATTGTAAGTTGATCAACATATTTGGCGTTCAGCTGGCAAGACGAATAAAAAGGCAAAGAATAAAAAAACCCTTCAATTAATTAATTAATTATTCTTTGTAGGCTACAGTCATAATTCAGAATGCTTAATGGAAATAAGTGAAATTAACTTTGATCAAGAGACTCACTATCTATACAACTCTGGATCAGTGGCGGCTCGTCAGAGGAGGCAACGCAGGCCTGCCTCCCTTATATCATCATAAAAAATAAGGAAATTATATTATTCTAATTAAAATGTACTTGTATTTGCCAATGGGCATTAATTTAACATATCTTTTTAGAAAGACTGTACAAACTCCAGTGTGATGACTGACGAATGCAAACTAGCTTGCCAATCATCAAGGTTGGAGGCCAGAATTGAGCATATCACATTTTTTTAGACAAATCAAAAAAACTTACTGGTATTAAAATTGGAATTAAAAAGGCAGGTTTTGAGCTACAGTGTTTGGTATTCAACATTTTATAAGGGTAGACCACCATAACCCCTGGGAGGTATTCCTTAAACCCCACCAAGCCGCCACGGCTTTCAATGATTGATACCTCTGATTTTGAGTAAGTCGCTTAACTTGAAAACTCTTAGAAAAGAAGCAACACAAAATCTCCTTGGCTCTTATCTTATTGCACAATTAAGATATTATTGCCAAACAAAACAACAACTAATTCTTCATGAGAACTTTTCAATTTTCATCTGAGCCGAGTTTGTGTTAAATACATTCAACTTGCAAGCTATTTTCTACACATTTGATACAAATTCAACATTTATTGTATGATACAATGATTGTGGTGATGAAAATGATTTGATCTATGTAAATGATTGTGCTTAACATCAACAATAGTTTGCATTATTAGTTGGATCATTGGTCAACACTTATTGATGCTTTCTTTGAATGCACGTTTCAAAACGTCTTAAAAAGATTTAGCTATGGCAGTACAACAGCTTTACAACAAATTTAACTTAAGAAGTTAAGATAAACAATCAATTAGGTTTTCTTGATTTGTAGATAAAAAACTAATTGAATCCAATAGTAAAGTTTTCATTTGGACAAGCACTAGTGTAAGTGTAGTAACAGACAGACAGTGCAGCGTAACGTAGCCGAGCGCAAAGTAGTCCAATACACACAGAGAGCGCAGCGTAAGCGCATTGTAAATAAATAAAATAATAAATAATATTTTATTGCCATGAACAAATGAGTTTTGCAATGACAATTAACAACATATTAGCCTAATGAAAATAACCAAACAACATAAATTTTGTATCACTTACTAATCTTTAATAATTTATTTTCAAAGAATATTCATAATTGTAGTACGTACACAATGGCTTGTAATTTTGAATTTATTTATACTTTTTTCTTCTCTCATGGAATTTGGAAGGTTAATATAAAGTTGGGTCATATTATAAATAGGAATTGTTTTAAATAAGTTGTTCGATAATTTGGAATTTTGAATTTATCACAAGTTTTTAGTTTCTCTAATATATTATGATCTAAAAATGATGTTGAATTTGTTTTGATGAAGTTAAAGTTTCGTAGATATATAAAGAGTAAATATTCAAAATGTTGGTTGCTTTAAATAAATTAACACAGAAGTAACCTAATAATAAATTACTAGGTTATAAACCGTCATGAAGTTCATCACATTAGTATAGAGGATGGCTCTGCCGAAAGCGGCTCGTATAGAATTTGCGAAAATACCTTTCGGTTACAGTTTTTGCTCAACAACAGAAGTTCTGGGTGCATGAAGTGTGTAAAGGTAGGGACAAACATGGTGAATATCACCACTTATTTCGGATCCTTAGGAAAAGCGTGGTTTGGAAGTCACGTTAAGCCGTTGGTCCTTGTATTTCCATTGGTCATTGGGCTATTAATTAATGACCCATTCTAAGGAAGAGTCGGCCTTAGTTTGTAACAAGACTACACCTCAAAACTCATTACTACCATTCATCACACTCTTCCCTCACCACATATTTGCCTTAAAATACCCTCATGAGAGTGGTCGGCATCTCAAATAGTGATTTAGTGACAACGTTTGATTATATACTCAGTTTGGTGAAGGATGATTTAGAGAAGCAAAGAACGAATTGGAGGAGACCTATTGGTATAGAAGAGAGGCTATTGTAACTTTGAGGTAGGCTATAATATTTAAGCATTATATATCTAGGCCTATTAATATTTTTTTACAGTTCACTTTCGCTAATCTGATGAGAAATTAGCACTTTACTTTGTCGGCCGGCGTGTCTCCACTCGAATACGCTCCAATGCGCTCTGGGAAAAACAAAATCGTTTGTTCTTCCAGTATACGCTGCGCTGCAATACGCTACCAGTGTGTCTTACTTCTATTCAATGCATGATTTTGTTTTAAAACATACGCTGCGCTGCGCTGTCTGTCTGTTATTACACTAACACCTCAATAGGCCTATAAAGGACCATTTTAAATTGTAGTTTGGGAAAACCATTCTGTGTCCACTTGTTTTGACTTGATAGTGATTGTGAGCGCAAGACCTGTGGGAACTCCTACACCAATGGGTTAATCTATACATCAGGACATTTAAGGATTAATTTAAATGACTAATTATTATAATTGAACTCAATGAAATATTTTCCATCAGCATATTTTATACTCGATCAACATGAGAAGGTCAAGTTTATAGAATTGAATTTTACTTAATTTCTATTTATCAATGAGGCAAATTTGATAATCAACTATTGATTGACTGATTTTAACTTATCCTTTTACTCATTAAAAAAAGACATTAACATACATTTCAACATCCACAATATTATTGTTAACATTTAATTAGTAAGGTTCAATCTGAGTTTCGTGCAGATACAGTAAAACCTCTCTTAGCCCAAATAAAGGGAGAGGGAATTTCATTTTGTATAACTAACTAAACAATGTGGTTCATAATATTGCAATGTAAACTTGGGTACTAGAGGTGAACAAATCAAGGTCAAAGACCTGCCCCTTGCCCTTTCCACCATACTAAACATCTCTCCCTACTCCTTTTGTAAGGAAACCAGCCAAAAGCAAATGCCAGGAGCTTGTTAAACAGAATACTGAAAATTTACTGTATCAGTGGCAATTTAGCCATTTAGGTAAAGGCATTATTTATTTAAAAGACTTTGAATAAGAGAGGTTCTGCAGTACAACAAATCTGTGAAATAATTTCAAGTTGAGCGAATGTTTGAGTGAATTAAGACTGCATTTAATAATGTACTTTGTACATTAACAACACTATTGCTTGTTCTTGCATATTCGGGGGCAGTGACAGTCCAGTGTAGATCCAGAAGGAAGTGAGCGGTGGATGAGTGGTGCGGTTGGCAGGTCTGATTACTGCGCGACACGACCGCGTTTGCTCACATCCTCGTGGATCATGGACGCGCTGTGGTACAGTTTGAGCAAATCCAACGCCTCTTGAGCTTGTCGCTTGTCGTTCAAAATCCGGCCGCTGGCTTCTTTAAGTTGACCCAGGAACGATCTGCGAAATCAGAAAGCTGAGTGCCGTATTAAATCGTCTCAGGGGAACTTGAACAAAACTATGTTTATTTCAAATGTGACTTTTTAGGCAAGTTTAACATTAAAACTTGAATTGGCCTTAGGTCAAGAACAATAAGAAGATACACAAGCTCAGATGATTGCATAATGTCAGACTGTCAGATTTTACTATTCACTTCAGATACTTTTATAAGGAAACTCAAAATCTGGCTACTAAGCTGAAAGAGAAGTGAGGAGGAGGAGCATGATGTAGGTCAGAGTACAAATAGGTTAAACTGTCACTTCAACTGCTGTTTACTATCAACGGTTTAAAGGAAGATCATATTATTGCAAGCTTGTCTTAGATAAACATTCAAATCCATGTTGATTACTTTTGTTTCTTGTTCTTCATCTTTATTAACACTCAAAATCATATACTCTGGAATTTAAAACTACTCTAATGAGTAGAGAGCATAATACCTTTCAAGCCATAGGAATTAGGTTTAAACTAAAATTTCTAGTACATTTGAACCTCTTGACCACAGTTATGCACTTATCTCAGAGACCAGCGCTCTTTGACTCTGTATGCCAATTTTTGACTAGGAATGCAACAAAAATAAAAATACTAAATTAAACTATTCCACTTTTTCCAACCAATACAAATCAAAGGAGATGGATTTCCCCTTACAGTGTAGCAAGTAAAGAATGGTTCAATTTAGTGTGATCAGCCGAACTTAGACCCATTCCTCTCCATACAGCAGAGTGTGCACTGCACCGATTCCGGTTCGCTTGGGACCCGGCTCCTCGGAACAAGTCAGTTTGCATGTACAGTAATCAAATGAGCAACCCCATACTCTAAATTCTGCTCCAGCCCCTTCTACCCATAGGACTTATTTTTCAGTCCCGAAAATTCAAAATGTTGCTGTTTACAAGTCAAGAAATAACTAATTCAAACCCACATTTGTTGCAATTTTGGTTCAATTGTGCATTGTGTAATGCAATTATGGTTTTTGCTTTTATTTAATTAAACGCTTCTTTAAACTTGTTAGAAAAGAGAAAATCTAAACATGCATGTTTTCGTACAGTACTGTAGAGCATAAGCCAAAGTAAAATACAAATCATTTTACTTTTAACCTCGCCAGTTTCACAGTTTTTTTTAGAACAAAATACTTATTAAAAAAAGGTGTAGTTATAATTTCAGTGAGACTACTTGTTATCTCTGCATAAAGAATGCTAAATTAACAGAATTTGTTACAAACAGTATTCCCCAAATAAATTTTAACCTGGCATAAATAGAGCTGGAATGAGCGGGAGTGGGCCGGTATAGTGTGCAACTGAACACTAGAACAGGATTTAATGCAATGTGCACACTGCCTGATCAGACATGGCAGGCACACATGAGGGAAAACAATCCGTGACCACATTACGTTCAGTATCTAACATCAAAGTGGTAGGTACAAGGGTGCAACAATAAGATCTAGTTTAGCGGCTTGGCAAAGCTCCTGCTAAGCCGTGTAGGACCTACTCTTTAGTTTTTATTGAAAAGATTTACACACACCATAATAATTTTTAATAAACTGTAACTCTTGAAATTTGTATTTTGTTTTACACTATAAAATATCTGATCTTTTTGTAGCACTCTTCAAGCATCTTAAATGTTAACACACATAGACACTTAACTAGAAAACATTGACATTTATGAGAATTATATCAATGAAGCATTGTAACATCAAAATCATGCAAACATCCATTTTTAAAACATCAAATTGGCAGTTTTAATAGTTTTTTATGATGTTGATGTTATGGTTGTCTAAATAGACATACATACCTTTGCTGTTGGAAAGTAGGTACATAGAAGCTTATTTAATTTCTCTCGTAGCTGAATATTTTTTAGTGAGAAATATAATTTAGAAAAATGTTAGTTTAAATTTTATTTCCACATTAAAACCTAAAGCGCATCAAAATTTGAAATGTTTAGGTGTGAGAGTTGATTTATTTCTTTGCTTAATGAGTTTTTTTTTCATTTAGTTAACTGGTTAAATAAGGTTAACTCAATCAAACATTTAAACACTTCTTACCTTTCGAGTTCAGTCCTTGTCTTTTGGAGACGTTCCATAAAAGTTGTTATGTGGTTGAGGATTTCTACTGTTCCATAAAACCCACAAAACAAGTTCTACTTCTGATCGGAAAATTAGAACGTTTTAAACAAAACGAAAGCTTACTTTTGGAAGTGGATTTGATCCAGAGCCAATCAGATTCAATGATTCGAATGTGGAGACAATAAAATTGCCGTCTCTTGTCCTGAATTTTGACCAGTTTTTTGTGTGTGTAAAGGTTTATGCTCCAGAAGTAAACTCTCTTTTACACATAAACACCAATAATTAATCTATTGCACAGACTTAAAGCGAACTTCACCGGGTATCCATGATATCTGTTCAAATTGCATTTTGGAATATACGTAAGGAGAAAATACTTTTCTAACATGCTGGTGACATGACTTTATTGAACAAACCTTTTGTCTTTTTTATATTTGTACTGATAAATAGATTATCAACATTTATGGAAAAGTCAAATTTAATGTTACTTAGGTACATTACAATATGCAATATAATAATATTATTAATACAAACTTTACCAATCCTCTTGTCAAATCATAATTTCCAAAATTCAATTTTATGTGGTGTAATTCAAAAAGTTAGTTATTACAATGAAAAAAGATTGATTTTATTAACTTGTGTGTTTTTTTTCATAATGTAATATTTCCTAAATATTATTTACTGTAAAAGGGAATAATAATATTACAAGCATCTGTAAATATTTTTTCTTGTTATGTAATTTTGAGAGAAAAATTATTGACATAGAAGTACGTAAGAGGCTTTAAAATAAGTTTTTTAATTTTTACAAAATGATACATTGAAGTTTAAAATAAAGTTAACACTTAACAGGCATCGATTTTGCCAATTTCAAAGCTGTACAGTTTACAGCACTCTTGTTAGGTATATTGTATACAGGATGGGTGATCTTGTCTGGTCATCAAGGGTGGGCTCATGTTTTGCACAAGATACCCACTTCTAAAGTATAGCACCCTATTTTAGAATCCCCTGTGTAACTTAAAAGGCTTGAATTTGTAGAATTAATACACCAATGGCACAGAGACACAACTTAAAGCACGATTTTAAAGAAAATGTCAACTTCCAACCTGTCTCAAGCACTGCTATTTTTAGCTGTCAGAGGCCCTTGAGCCCTCCCCCTGGAGCTCTTACCCTGGTGACTGTAACATATTGTTCTTCCCCTGAAAAATTTTGAAAATGTACACCCGTAAAAATTACATCCAAATAAAGTTCCTGATCATTAAGCATATACTTGTAAACACAAATAAATAGTTTACTGCGGAAACAAATAATGTGTGATGCAATCATCAAATTGTGTGATAGCCGAAATTGTCCATACATTTTGACATCAATTTCCCTTTCAAAGATACAATTATATTCATTCACTCGCTCTCAATTATTTAAATTGTTCCTCTCTAGCCATTAGTCAGAAAATGTGTTCTGTGTTCTCCCAGTAATGAGAACCACAAACTCAACCACACTATAAAATGCTTTTATGAATAAGCTTCCTTTTAGATAACTTTTGAATGCTTTTGGTCAATAAAGAGGCACTTTTGATGGAATTTGGAAACCAGTAGCCTAGTAATTCCTAACTGAGAAGGTAAATGTAAAATCTTTGAATTAGCATACATCTCTTTTTTTAAGCTTCCCGATTGATCAGATGGTTTTTATAATGGAAGATTTGCATTTAAGCAACCACCTTACAATACCAATCCGTAAGAAAGGTTGGTACTCCATAAAACCCCATCATCAGTGCCTGAATTGGCCAGTATTTAGAAAGCTGCCTTAAAACATGAAACTGCCTGAGGATGAATTCATTTTTATCTGAAGATGATATGGAAATTAACCCTCAGCGACTATTACTACACATAATCGGTGTTATAAACAACAAATTAAACTTACAGTATCATCCTGAAGGTAACTTATTCTCATACTGTACTGTATATAATGAATGCAAATTCACAAAATGGCCAAACTTTTACAATTCGTGTACTGAAGGCCATTCCTACTTGCATGAGTTCATGTCAAACAAAATGTGGAAATAGTTAAATTTTGCATTGTTGCTAAATAATGATAGCACCTTACTAAAAATCCAGTTATGCTTTGGAAGAAAATAGCACATATGTTAGCATTTTCACTAAAGGTCCCCATGATTCATTAAAGTGATTAAACTACTAATATTATCAAACATGAAATGTTTTTTACCCTAAATAAAAGTGTTTTGTAATAACCATCAATATAATTTATGGGCCTGCTTAAGATATAAAGCTATGGTTTCCTAGGAAAGCGGTGACCGCTATGTTACGACCGTAACCGTGACAGTGGACTAGCACAATATTTAAACAGATGTAGACAAAAACAACTTTTGACATGTTGTTTCTTTTAGTTGTCTATGTTTAATTACGTATTAGTAATTTACTAACGGACAAGCTAGACTTTTGTTTACAAAACAAAATGTGCCACCTGGCGAGAAAAACCTGCAGTACCCAGGCGTGACCTAGATTGGGCTCCCATAAGAACCATGCAAAAGCGTTTCCCATATAACTCTGCCATTTATTATGATATCATTACGTTTGATATCTCATCAGAAAGGTAATTTTATTATCTAGAGGTTTTGCTTGTTACTTTTTTGAAAAAATGTTTACTTTTTGACTGCATTAAAGTCAACATTTTTTGACTTTAGAATTTTTATCTGGGTTATTTAAAACATTAAAGAAAATCAAGCTAGCAAAAGCTCTAGATAATTTAATTGTCTTTGATATGCACTTTGTTTTATAAATTTATCTTCAGAATTGCCAGAGTTATATGGTTAATGCGTAGCCATGTCCGGTCTTGTTTTCAAATCTCAACGGCTGGCCGCTACTAGTTAGTCTAGCCGATAGCCGAGAGATGCCAGCACAGTCGCTTCACTTCATCCCTATGTTTGGTGGGAATTTGAATGCGTCTGTGATTATGAAAGTTAGGTTATGTTTGTCCGGGGCGTATGCCTACTGTTGTCATAAAATACGCGCGCAACACATCAGCTGCAAGTTTCCCTCCAGCTGGAAAGGGCTTAGAAAACCTGCCAAAACTTGAAACGCTAGAAATATATCAGTTTCGTCTGTACCCTGAGGTATAAAGCATCCTGTTAGTTTGTGTATGTGTAGTTTGTTTGTTATTGTGTTTATTGTAGCCTAGTAATCAATTGTGCACATCGCATCCAACTTCGGTAAGTGTGTAACAGAAGGTCAGATTCAGACTGTGCTCCAGTTATGAACAATTTCGCTCGAACCAGGGTTACGATTTGGCTTACTGCTTGTTACTTTTTCTAAGATACTTCGGCCTTCTTCTAATAATAAGATCGCAGGACTAGTGTTTTTCCTTCCGTCGTTGTAGTTTTGGTGCTTGGTCAAGCTAAACCAGGCCGACATGCTGCAGCTAAGAGCTAAAGCGCTGCTTGAATGAGTGAATCGAATTTTCTTTGCAATTTGTTACTCTTATTCTTTCAGTTTACAGCCTCGCTTTGGTACTCAGCCATCCTATTACCACACGTAACAATTTTATTACCACATTGTAACAATGTAGTCCTATTTGAATTAAAACAATACCACAGCTGGAGAAATCAATCAGCTGATACAACACAGCAGATAAAATATTACAATGTGCGCAATACCATGACCATGATAACTGGGTTTTCTTTCCCACCCTGTTTTATAAAAGCTACATATAATTTTTGAAAATGTTATTAAAATTTTTGCTTTTAATTTAGGTACTAAGCAGTTCAAACGACCGTATAATCTACTAACATTCAGGCAAAATCAAGGTTAAGAGGTTTTTGTTATAGTTCTTAAACTAATAAAGATACAAAATTAAGTTTAATAAAATTAAAAGATGTGTATACTGAGAATCATAAAAACATTTTTTACTGAAATCTTCGTGTACGATTTTCAGAGAATAATGTTGCTAGATCTAACAAGTCAACTTTAATCCGTTTTGGACCCTTTATAGTGCCCACCCGGTTATACGTTTCATTCCAATCTTAATATTCATTTCTTTACAAAATATAACATGTACCTAATATTAATTTTATTTTTGTCGAGAGATGCCAATTAATCTTTGCCACCAGCATAGTAGCTTCACTCCCTCCCACCCATGTTTGGCGGGAATTTGAGTGCGCCTGTGATTTTGAAGAAACGTGTTTTACCATGACGTATGCCTTATTGTTGTCATAAATTACGCGCGTAACTCATCAGCTGTGAGCTCCTATCCAGCTGGAAAGGGCTTAGAAACACTAGAAATAGATTAGTTTCGCTGTATCCTGAGGTATATAGCATCCTGTTTGTTTGTGTATGTGCAATTGTGTGGCTATTTTGTTTATTGTAGCCTAGTAATAAATCGTGCGCAATACGTATTGTTATTGTATATGGTTTGTAAATGTACGGTGTAAAAATATGGCTCGTAACAAGAAGTTTATAAACATGTAAACACTGTGGGGGAGAGAGATATAAATATGGGTTGGTTAATAGTGGAATCAATAAAAGGAAGGTTATTTAGCAAGAGTTGGATAGTGAATGTTTTGGTGATGATAATTGCAGGTAGCTTGAGGTAAAAGCTGTTGGACCGGGTGCTACCACATCTACGAACAGTGCAGCTACCAATATGAATGGACGTCGAATTGTAGTTATTAAATATTTTATTCGTGAGCTAACTAATCTCAATGAGCATGCTCCTAATTCCAATTGCAACCTGAGAAATTTAGAAATAATTTCTGAAGCCAAAAGTTGGCTAATGTCTGGGTTTGTTTTTTTTGTGCAATATGTGCAATTTTAAGAAAACAGTGTGGTCAGTCTGTAACGAAATCAGGGGTAATGGACGTAAACACGGCTGCCGTCGTGGGCGCTATGACTGCTGGAGGGGGCTGGGGGCTTTACAGATCTCCAACGCATTTTGGCACATAAGGTGTATGAACGCCAAAACTGGCGGGACTGTCGGCTGCAGATGCTCTCGGAAGATGCGCGGCCTCAGACTCACGTGGTACATTATAGCAGCGGCTATAAAATGCGCGTGATTATCAATTGCGTGCGGTATGGTTAAAGGACCGTGGTTAAAGGTGCGGAATGGAGCATACCGTCGCTGTCAGTCACTGAACGGAACATGTACAGCCGCTACTTATCATGGGCGCTTCTACGAGGCTTTTCGCTACGCTTACAGCGTCGTTTCGGCCTCAGACTCGGGTAGGTGTCGCAAAGTACGTCAAAAAACTTTAGGATCCTATAAAACATTTCCTAAAGGGTTTCAAAATAATTCCTTTTTCAAAAGTTAAGATGGGGGGCATTTAAAACTCGTCCCGCATAAACATATATACATACGTTTTAAAAACGTTGAAAAAAGCTCAAAACTTGTTCTGGGAGTCAGGATCGGTGCTCATTTGATGGTCCCGGGTCTGGGTCTTTCCATGCTGATGGCATAAATATCTCACTTTTTCAAAAGGAAATTCGATAAATAACTTGATATACCGTTATCTTTAAGTGGTTAGCTCCACTCGCGTTGAGGGTTCGTTGTTGATGGCCTTTCGTTTGCTTATTACCACCTCACAAGATTGTTGACGTTCCATTCATTTACAGTTACATTTCAGCCCTTATCCTTATGACTTAAGAGCAATTTTCTCTTTTTTTAGCAAGTTTGCTATATTGGGAACCGATTATACTGCTCATGAGGACGCGTCGTGCTTAGAGATTTACTTCACTTATTGATACTTTTGTGGTTTCTAATTTTCTAATGTGATTTCTAAATTATACATATTTTTTAAACGTTTCAGGGCTACCATATTGCAGTACTGTAAGTTTTGTTTGAGACAGAACGGAATCATTATCATTTATATCCATCACATGAGTTTTTTCCTTTTTTACATAGAAATGTCAGTCCTATCATAATGTTATTTAAACTGGACCACTATGAAGTTAAGATCTATCAATCAGTGCCAACTGGGTATAAAATGATGGCCGCGATGAAAAGTTGTTTGTGAACAGACATTAAAAAAATTGCCGCAGGTCAACTTGTATATAAGTTGTGTCGTGTAGTACCTAAGCGCTTATTTTGTGTGTTAATCTTATGGGAACTGTTTGACATTGTTGTACCCAATGGCAGATCCAAGATGTGTTAGTAAGTAAAAACTAAAATTGGCATAGGTAAACAATAAATGTATAAACAAAAGTTGAATAATAGATTGTCCGTAGACTACTGTATTGTAACAAAGACGTTTCAACAGTAACAGTAGCCTATGTTTGCGTCTCCATAAATGTATCCTACAGATGCTTGATATTTTCCATTAAATTCTCAGCCTAATAGGATGTAAACAGCCAGCTTAATTCTTGTATATTTTACTTCCTGAAGTGTTGTGTGGGTAAAAGGTTGATATTTAGTTCCACCAAAATCGATTGTGTACTACTCGAGTTATGTAAAATTTCCCTGGACATTATCATTCTTAATTTTAGAATGCATTTTCTAATCATAAATTCATTTAGCAATGGAAAAATATTACGAAATGTACCATTCGAACTTCGCACAGCTTTTGGTCTTTTGGGTCTCATAGCTTTTAAACACGTCCATTTTACACGTCAAGTAATCTAAATAAATAACCTAAAACGAAAAATTATCAAAGTGCCAATGTTCAATAACAACATATACCTCGCCTTACCGCTTGCCAATGTAAAGAAATAGATAGACTGTATTGTCTAGGTACGCAGTATGCATTGCGCGGTGAGGAGAGAGGGGTATTCACTGCCAGCTCGAGGCTGCTAGGCAGGGGCCGGCAAGCGCAGAGACCTGAGTCGCTACTCGCAGCCGCATCTACCGGATATTCCCTCCCCCCAAACCCCTCACCACAGGTGCACACTAATGCTATCTGACGGTGTCATTGAGAAACACCAATCGTGCCGGTAACGGGAGGACTGAGTGCTCGTGCCGGCTAGACCAACTCTCGAATAATTTCTAGTTACCACAGACCCTTAACTACTTTTTACCATTACTTTATGTCCACCTTTCTCTAGGAAAACACTCTCATCTGATTACATTGAAAACAAAACTCATTGTCATATTACGGCCGTAATGTAGCGGTCACCGCTTCCTAAGAAACCATAGCTTAAACCAGTGACAAACAATCTACAGATAATTTTTGGATACCCAGCATAACAAATTGTAAAATACATATGTTCCCATTTTACTTGTAGGTTTGGGAAAAAGAACATTTTTTGCACATAATTATGTATATATTTTCCTACAGAGATATAATTACAAACAAAAATAACCCCTAATATTAATTTATTAATTAGTGAAATTCTTATTAGCTTTTAATTTTGCAGCACTCAAATAATGCATCAAAAAAGAGAGCTCATGTAATTTAAGTGTATTTTAATTTTCAACAGTCTATAAAGTATTTAATTACTAGTTGATTTGAATAAAGAGGCGAGTCTAGGAACATTATATCAAATCATAAAACCATAGCAAATGAGACTAACAATCATGTCTAAATACGTCTTAACTGTTGTTGGATACATCTAGAAGAGCTCCTTATTGGATTTATAATTTTGAAATTAGTGAAAACACAAATTAACCAATCAACACTTTTAATTTACACAAATTATCCAACTAAAACTTTTAACTATTCAAAGAAAGTAAAAGTTAGAATATTGTTTTGATTTGAAGAAACCTAATGTTATTAGGCAAAATATAATCAGTTTAAAATTTAAACTATTGTTTTACATCACCAACTATTTCAACTGTATAAGAAGTTTTAAATGTCTTCATCATTTCGAAATCAAACAATTAGTTGTTAAAGGTTTATGTAATTTTGTAATGAAAGAATTACTAGAGATAAAACCACTTTACTTCTAATGGGTTTTATGCATGAATTTACTTTTTCAGCAGTCGTTAAAAAAAGAAATTCATGGAAAAATATGAAAAGAAGAAAAAGGTTTGGCCAAAAAAAGTATGGATTAGTTTTGTAATCTCTATAAAGTAGGTTAGTATATTCAAGCTTCAAATGAGTTACTTTTTCTGAAAAAACACATTAAAATTGAGTTCACAGCCAATCTTACAGAAAATTGTTTGTTCTTAGGACATAAACTCAGTCTGTACTTAAAATCCATATTTGTTTTCAACTTGAACGATGTAGAATACTACGTTGACTGCAAGATCAGTAAGATATCTACCTGTCAGGCACGATGTCCGTGAGGCTGTCTGGGTCCATGTCAGAGAGTAGCTCAAGCTCGTAGCCACCGAGTAGAGACACGTGACCAACGTCACCTCTCAGCCGAGTCAACAGACCGCTGATCCCTCGCGCTCCGTCAATCTCGTCTCCGCATCTACACGACAACATCTCAACATAAGCTGAGTAATGCAGTTTATATCAATTAAAAGTGTCACGTGCAGGGTTTAAAAAGAAAAGGGGTCTTTCTCCCTAACACGTAACTTAAAAACAGAACTATTCCTATGTATCGGGATCTGCAGATGGCAGATTTGGCAACCCACTTGGCTACGTGTGAGAGGGCCAAAAGAGTAGACACTGTATCTTGGTTAACCAATAATTTATATTATCTGTGAGTGTGAATGTTATTATGTTATTAAAAGATAAGTGAATATTATAAAAATCAATAGAGGTCTGGCAACAATTTAAAGAAATCTTATTCAAATAATTTGATACAAGAATATTAAAACGATTTGGGAATACGTGTGATCACTGGACAGTCACTGCTTAAACAAATTAGTCAAAGAAACAAGATAAACAAACAAAACAAACTGAAAACAAAAAAATCTGAAACAATTAGAAAATAAACTGGCTGGAAAACAAAACACAAAATCCTTTAAAAAACCAACAAAACAAATAATAAGATTATGGCCTTACCTCTGACCTTGAGGTCAGGGTGTAGTCGATCCCTCACTTGGGAACACAACTGTCCTACTACTTGTGTAACTGGCCTACATATACCAGGCGTGTTTTAAAAACATTACGTCAGTGTGTTACCACACACACTCTTCCTACTGTTAACATCCAATGCATTGAAATTTTGAAAACAATTAATAAAGACTTAAGTTACCTAAATGCATTTAATTTTGGTGACTGATCGTCACAAAAGCATAAACTATAAAGTACTACATGTTATTGGAAAAATAACTGGGCGCTAAATGTAACACCAAATTTTTGCCAATCAAGTTACCATATTATACGAGCGCTAGTTTCCATTACGTAGACAACAGTCATGTCGGTAAAATAAAAGCTGATGAGTTATAAATTAAGATATCATTTGTTTATGAACAAAACTACGCCCTTTAGAGTGTAATTTTTTACTACTAAATGTACCTTTTTCCTTTAATGGTCATTTTCTACCTTTTCAGCAAGTATACCGTTTTTTTGCAAACCATTATATTTTAAAAACTAGTTCTTTACAATACAATTAACAACAAATCATAACTATAACTTGTGGGGACTTTGTAATTACTAAAACAGGTTACGTAACTGAATAAAAGTCTTCTTTGGGAAAACTACAAGCTATGATACATGATACGATAGAAGGTAATATAACATAGTACATCTGACCTATGCGATCTGCCGGGAGGGCCCCACTTCTCATTTGGTGTTAGCAACATCAAACTTGTGTTCCGCTCCAAGGTTGAAAAGTACTCCTCTTCATCAACTTCAGTTCCGTCTTGCTCCAAAACTACTTTTACCGCCTCACCGTTTAAACCTAGCTTCTCCTTGGCTGAAAATATAATACCAGGTTATACAAGTTACAACAACCACCATGTTGTCAGTGACAAGCTTCTCAATCATGTTTTGGTTTACCTCTTTAAAAGACTCATGAGAAAACATAAACATTTCAATGATAAAGCTATTATTTCTCTTTTTAAGTGTAGGGTAAATTAATATAAAAAGTAGCTTGCTAAAACTAAAACTACTTTAAAACAAGTAAAACTACAATGGTTTACCAAACTATAATGGTAAAACTAAAACTTATTTTGTAAAAAAGAAACAAGCTAAAAGTATTAGAAAAAGTAGCTAGCTAGTTTTAAGGTTTGATAGTCAGAATAGCTTTTTGGACGACAGTGAAATGATAACATCCAACTCACTTTACCTCTTCCGTGATATTTTTGATACCGCCGTACGTTTGATGTATTTCACTGGAGCATGTTTCCTATCAAATGTACAACTCTTAAATGTTTAACTTTTGACTATTTCAGTGCCAATAATACTGGAAATAGTTGGCAAAATTCACGCTGGATAGTGGATTAGGTTATAACACCCTTATGCTAAAACTGTAAGAAATAGCACAAATACCGCCGCTACTTCCTTGAATACAGAAGTAGTACTTTATTGCTTGAAGTATATAACACTGTAACAGTTAGCGTAGGCAACAGCCTCGTTAACACCAGTGGTAGTGGAACATGTAAATATGAAACGGAAGACTAAGTCACTAAATCACTATTTGAGATGCCGACCACTCTCATGAGGGTATTTTAAGGCAAATATGTGGTGAAGTGATGAGTGTGATGAGTGGTAGTAATGAGTTATGAGTTCTAGTCTTGTTACAAACTAAGGCCGACTCTTCCTTAGAATGGGTCATTAATTAATAGCCCAATGACCAATGGAAATACAAGGACCAACGGCTTAACGTTACTTCCGAACCACGCAGATAATGGTCTGATATGTCTAAACGATGGTGGGAGTTGATGCGGGTATCATCAGATGATCACTGAGACTATCTGAGCCGCTTTAGACCTATATAATCCTCAAAACCTAAAGCAAGGCTGTCATGTTTAGGTAATAAATTCCACATCAATTCCCTTCACTCACACCAGCTATGTTTACTGCCAGGGTCCTTTAGTCTTCAGCTGTGTGATATACCAGATGCATAAATGAGAAATCATAGCCATGAAAAAAACATTTGTATACAAGTAAAGACTTTCTAAGCTATAAACTAATAGAAAAATTACAATATTCAAATCAGTAAAATACAGAGGTTTATTTTGTCTAGGTTATATAACATAGTACAGAACTTTTCAAGTGTTAAGATAACTTACCTCTTATTACAAAGTCTTGCAGTGAAGTAGCTACTACTCCGTAACGCTTTTCTCTCGTACAATCCACGACTTTAAAAGGCACAATTTCACTACATTCTGCCTGATCCATGTCTGCAGAAGATTCTGAAACAACATATTTAACAGATTTTGAGTTTGCAGGAACGGACCAAGTGGTGCTTATGTTCATATTTACATTGAATTGACTGGGTGATTGTGCATAGCCACATGATGTGTGTAACAGGAGGTGTCCTGGTAAAAATTTTATTTTTTATTTATTTCAAAGATTTTCACCTGAAAACCCTTTTGTAAGTTTTCACATAACAATAACATTTATCAAAGCCTCTGTGACAGAAATATTCTGATTTCTAAATAATAAAAGTCAAAGCCATGCAAACTTATTTTCCGGTTCTGTCTTACTCTCGTGGGCAGTAATGCAACGTCTTAAACTTGTATTTTAAAAGTCAAACTTACAAATTAAACATGGATCGCCCAATACAATGAGCATAAGCATGGACCGAAGCACAAGCTTAAGCTTTAATTAGCTTAAATCTGCCTCTTATAACCCTTAAGTATTAAGACCTAACTCCTTAAAATTAAATAAATCATTTAGCAGTTTAAGCCTAAAATTATATACACTCCTATGGTTTATCTCCTTATTTCTCCACAAGAAAACTAGGTAAGAATTAAACAAATATTAGGTATGAGTAATAAGAATATAGTGCAAGTTAATTCATAAGATGTTCTTACTATCCTTGTCTAATAAGTGCACCTAAACTTACCTCCAAACTAGATCGCTACTGCTTCAACAATGAATGACCCACATATCGGATCTAGTTTAAATAGGACACCCCGGAACAGACTGGGGGTAAATAGGTAAGCTAGACCAAGGGTGAATCTTAACCTCCTCACCCGTTCTACTTTCGGACTGATCAATACTGAATACCCAGTAACCCACATTCGCCGGGACCCACCCACACGATATTAACTTAACGTCTTAGTAATATACTAATGGTACAACTAGTTATGATTAAATAAGCTAAGGTATTTGAACTTACCTCTTAATGATATTAGATGATTAAATTATCCTTACTGACGTTCAATGAAGTTTACTTAATTTCGTCAACGACAAATTCTTGTCACAGGTTATGTTGATAGTTTTAGAAATGTACAAGCTCTCAAATGATTTTCACACTTAAATATTTATTTTTATTGCAAAACTTTTGATTATACTAAGCTATGACCTGTTTGCGTAATTCTGCGTAAAAAGAAAGGAATAAATTATAGCAGTTCCTAAACAATAACAATTCTCCCTCCACCAAGCACTCTGGCAGACTACTCGTGACGTCACCGAAACTGACATATCCGAAGCTGTCTGCTATGAGTCATGCAACCAAAGAGAAATTTTAATATAGGCCTATCCATTGGCTTAAAGTATTAGTATATACAAGACCGAGAAGCCGTGTCTGGTAAATCGTGACACAAATAGTAAACCGAGTCTGGTTTTAACGGGTTTAGGGGGTTTTGACACAGGAAGTACACATTAGCAGGTCAAAATCCCAAAATATGTCCAAAGTAGACATTTTGACACAACTTGGCTGCGAGAGGGGTAAGGAAATCGTGACAAAGTGGGGGAAGTGCATTACAAGGGCGGCGGTGACACACCGACTCTCTTTGGGGTTATTTTAAGCCCCCAACAAACCCTACAAACCCTTACAATCTAGGGCCGACTGTTTTCCAGATTGGGGTTGTATACCACGTTATACACCCTATTACTACGCTTAGCTCATAGCAATTATCGATTCATATGTATACTCAATTACAACTTAGAACCACTTTACTTGTAATGAACTATTTTTGAATCTTACGTTTTTGCTGGTTTTAACAGTGTCGGTTATCAGCACAGAGTAATATTAGCATCTCTTGTGCTTGCACTGTAGGTCCTTCACTTTACCGGTTATTATTGCTGATTCGATTACTTAACATTTACAAGAACTTGTTTACATAGTACTTCTTCTTTCATCTGATACAATAGATTTAGATATTATAGTCAAATGAGCTATGGTACAGGTATATAAAATAATCACTAAATACTACGCTCACTAATCACTATTTGAGATGCCGACCACTCTCATGAGGCAACTTGTGGTGAAGGATGATGTGATGAGTGGTAGTAATGAGTTATGCGGTGTAGTCTTGTCACAAACTAAGGCCGATTCTTCCTTAGAATGGGTCATTAATTAATAGACCAATGGAAATACAACTTTACAAGGACCAACGGC
The DNA here is from genome assembly GCA_018831715.1 of Matsumurasca onukii. Lineage (NCBI taxonomy): Eukaryota > Metazoa > Arthropoda > Insecta > Hemiptera > Cicadellidae > Matsumurasca > Matsumurasca onukii. Next base: position 33,691,463 of record CM032059.1, on the reverse strand, counting down.
TTTACGTGACTTGTGAACCACACAGGTGATGGTCTGATAATTATGTCTAAACGATGGTGGGAGTAGATGCGGGTATCACTGAGACTATGTGAGCCGCTTTAAACCTATATCATCCTCAAAACCTGCCTCCATGAAGCTGGGTTACAGGATCACGCCACGAGTCCCAGTCAGTTATATACAGGGTCAGGCGAAACCGAACTCGGTACATTTTACTAGAGGAACCAAAATTACCTTTTAATTCATACTGAAACTTTGCCCTAGTTTTCAATATGGTGATTGGGGGGGGGGAGGGTAAAGTGTCAGTATGCATTAAAAGGTACTTTTGTTTCCTCTAATAAAATGTACCGATTTCGGATGCTCTGAAAAAACTGGTTAAAAAGTTATAAAGGCGTTTCCACACTTTTTGCTGACCTCGTATTATAAGTCATTATATAGTTCAACTTATTAAATTGAACGGATATATATTTCACAGATTTTATCCTATTAGTTTGAACAATGACTAGCTCTATTTTCAAAGAAAATTCTCTAATGATAAAACTCTATGAAACAATAACAATGAGCCATACTATGAGAACTTGAGCCATAGTATTGGAATAAATGTATATTAGTGAAATAAACACAAAAGCCAATATTCGCCAGCAATGCTGGCGGAAGGCCTCGCAAATTAGTACTTCAAAGTATTGGCTTTTGTGTTTTATTTCACTAAATTATAGAGAGCAATAATTTAACTATACACATGAACACAATACAAACAACTGACGGTAATGAATATTACATTTAATTTCTTTAATTAGTATATAGTATCATTTACACCTTAAAACTAATTTCACTCACACCTGTAGGCTTTCAACTCCAACGTTAAAACCATTTAAGATGGACGGTATTTAGTTAAGGCTCTTTGTAACAAAACATGTAGGTGTAGGCCTATATCATAATTTAAAAGAGTTTTACTATTCTAATTTTCTTACTGATTATATTGTTACTATACAATATTCACAATAAATTCAACCAATTTTCAATTTTAAGCTTAGGGAAAGATTGGCTTAACCCAAGTTATATTGATTAAATTAATAAAATTAATTGAATAATATTGTGTATACTGTAGGTATTATAAAGATTAAGACATGTAAGATGTATATCTGTGATGTGGTCGGCCGCGGCTTATGACGCATTGTTGTCATGGTAGCCGGTTTGTTTACCTAAAACTAGACTGGTCAAAAATGTCATTGTTGTATTGTGTGCTTTTAAATTTTGTGTCGAAAGCTGACTTAATTAGCGACAGTTTCAACTGGTCTGCATTTACAGGAGAGTCATATGAGCCATCAGGAGCCGCGTCTTCAGGCAACACTTCTTCGTCCATCTCTCACTAGTCACGACCCCCACTTTACCACTGCTTCCTCCCCTACGTTTGTGTCAAAAGGCCGTTTCGGAGAGTACGTTTGTGTCAAAGTTCTGGCTCTCGGTTTACACTACGTCAGTAGTTTTTATGGTAATAGGGTAAAATTAGAACTAGGGTTTGACTTTATTTAATGTCATTGAAATAGGGCAATATCTGAGTCTTTCCCTAAAATAAAAATATTGCAGTAGACAATAATATCAGAGGAAGCTAAACAGTTGGAAACTGGCATCTTGTAAATCGTGTGGTAAGAGGTCAGGGGGGATCCTGGACAACATTTACAGGGTGGGGCGTATCTGTCAAATCCACCAAGGGGTCTATCGAGCTGAGCGCCTACACCATTGAATTGTTTGAAATGTTTAGGTTTATGCAATAATAAATGGTACACATAATTATAAAGTCAATGGGGTACACCCAGCCCGGTAGGGGGTCCTCCCCTAGAAAAACATAAGCAAATTATACCTTCAAAAAGAGCAGTTTTAATGTAAGTATGACCCTTATACTTATTCTTTTCAACGTACAAAAATATACTATTAAGCTAGACTAGGAACACCTAGTGTCCCTGAAACAGCGGTGACCGCTTTATTACGATCGCAAATCACGGTGAGAGCAGCCATCGCTCTCTATAAGAAAAGAATCGTATACACCGTAATACGATTACATTGAAAACAAAAGTTCACCGTCACATCAGGGCCATATTACGGCGTTAACCTCTTCCTGGAAAAACATAGCCTTATGCAAACCTGTAGTACATCGGTTTTGGGTATATACATTTAAAATGTTTCTACTTTTTTATAAATAGAGTATAATATAAAATTTCAGCTAGGTAAATTTTGAAGTACTCAGGAGCTAACTTTTGTGTAATATGTTCACTATTAAGAGATACTAAGAACGAGATAAAAAAACTGAGCAGCATCAATAAAACAATATCCTACCCAGTGCAATTAAAATTTGGTGTTCCTCAAGGTTCCATCCTTGGACCCATACTTTTTAATTTGTACACCAATAGTTGTAAAAATAATGTTGACAATTCCATAGGAATCATTCAGTATGCTGATGATACTACTTTGAATTTCAGCAACCAAACAGTTGAACAACTCGAAATGTTCAGTAATGAAAATTTTAATGCATGTGTTCAGTATTTTGAAAATTTAAACCTTAAAACAAATTTGGATAAAACCACATGCGTAAATTTTAATTTGAACCATTGGAGTAATAACGACAGTGCCTTGGTTTCATTAGGAGAAAACATCATTAATGAAGTCGATAGCACAAGGTTTTTAGGGCTGAATATTGATAAAACCTTATGCTGGGACAGCCAGATCGACCATATTTGTAGAAAGATGTCTTCTGGTATATTTCTATTAAGACCGATGAGAGATCTATGCTCCGTAGATGCTCTTAAAGTAGTCTATTATGGAGTGGTACACTCTCATTTGTCTTATGGAATTATATTTTGGGGTAGCTGTGCTGAAACTAAACTGTTAAGAGCATTTATCCTCCAAAAATCGGCAATTCGAGTTATTTGCAAATTGACGTCAAGGACATCGTGTAGAGATTATTTTAAAAATCTAAACATTCTTACATTAGCGTAACTATACATCTTTGAAACTATATTATTTTGTGTTTCAAAAGGTAATTTAGTACAGGGCCAAGATATACGTTCTCACGATACACGCTCAAATTCTACTTTTAGACAAGATATCCATAGACTACTTATTTATGAGAGATTGCCGATGCAGGCTGGCGTAAAACTTTTAAACAAGCTCCCCAACGAGATCAAACGTTTACTGCCAGAACTGGCTTTATTCAAAAGGAAACTTAAAGAATATTTGTTGATTAAGGCTCCTTACTCTGTAGCAGAGTTTATTGCAGAACCTGATAACTTCCCATAATATGGAGTATTAACATAGTAAAATATATAGTAATTTCAAAATCAAGTTAGCCAATTCAAACTACAATATCTAAATTAAAATAAGAAAGACAAAATTATTAGACGTATATGGACATTATTTCACCGTATAATTACCAGTGGCTTAAGCCCATTCTGGCATTTTAAATTGTAATTCACCTCTCCTTTCACCAATATAGTATCATTTCCATTTCATCAAAGTCAACACAATTTACATTTTACACTGACCTAATAAATTATTATTATCTTTAACCCTATTTTTTTGTAAACCTCAACAGGTTAATAGAATTATCCCATCTTCCTGGCGGTACAATGCACTGTATCACAGTAAATGACTTGAGAAACTTCTGTAAACAAAGAACAGTACGAGGTTACATAACTATTTTGCAGATGGTTGGTTTTCCAATAGTGTGAAGGCCTAACTAAATTAGTATTTCCTTAGCATTATAAGTTATTAGTCTAATATATTCGAAAATGGTATTTTTAACATCTATCCTACAAGTTGTCTGCACTCGCCTTTTGTTCATATATACAGATTGATGGACTGATAAAAGGATATTGATAATTCCTTTAAACCTAGTAATTGAGTAAAACCCAGTAGATGTTATGTAGATTAATGTAGATGTTACAGATCCCTTTTACGACTAGGCCTAAAACTTATAATGGTAAGGGAATACTAATTTAAGCCTTCACACTGTTGCAAAATCGACTCTCTGTAGAATATTGATTTAATCATTCGCTACTTTTGTTTATTTACAAAAGTTAAGTATTTTCAGTAATTTTTTATTGTGATTCTTTGTACCTCCAGGAATATGGAATAATGGCCGAAACCGGTCATGGTTTACAATCAAATGTTTATTGTTTAAAGGGTGCTTCCATTGATTTTATATACACCAAAGTCAATGGTGCTTCTCAGTTATCAACAGCCAACATATATTAAAATGTCAGTTAAAAAAAAGGAAAAACTAGTTTCAGGAATGTTTATTTAATTGAAAATCTGTCCGTTTGCCACTTTGGCTTGTCCGGTGCAATCCGGTACTCATAAATTAAGAGAGTACTAAAGCTGTCTATAGACTAAAGTCAGTCGAATTTAAAACGTCACTGTGTGCACAAGTCAAATAATTATAACCAGGCCGATACGCAGTTAAGCACTAAAACGTCGCTGGCATGAGTGAATTGAATTTTGTTTGCAATTTGCTTCAGCCAGCGGCCTACACGGATGTTACGAACGCTCATTGCTTCAGCCTTCGGCCTCAGCTTGGTCTCCTGTGTGATCACGGATGTTACGAGGCGGTTCGCTACGCTACTTGCTTCAGCCTTCGGCCTCAGCTTGGTCTCCTGTGTGATCACGGATGTTTGTGTTCACTACGCTCTACCTTGCTTCAGCCTTCGGCCTCAGCTTGGTCTCCTGTGTGATCACGGATGTTACGAGGCGGTTCGCTACGCTCACTGCCTTGCTTCAGCCTTCGGCCTCAGCTTGGTCTCCTGTGTGATCACGGATGTTACGAGGCTGTTCACTGCTCACTGTCTTGCTTCAGCCTTCGGCCTCAGCTTGGTCTCCTGTGTGATCACGGATGTTACGAGGCTGTTCACTACGCTCACTGTCTTGCTTCAGCCTTCGGCCTCAGCTTGGTCTCCTGTGTGATCACGGATGTTACGAGGCTGTTCACTACGCTCACTGTCTTGCTTCAGCCTTCGGCCTCAGCTTGGTCTCCTGTGTGATCACGGATGTTACGAGGCTGTTCACTACGCTCACTGCCTTGCTTCAGCCTTCGGCCTCAGCTTGGTCTCCTGTGTGATCACGGATGTTACGAGGCTGTTCACTACGCTCACTGCCTTGCTTCAGCCTTCGGCCTCAGCTTGGTCTCCTGTGTGATCACGGATGTTACGAGGCTGTTCGCTACGCTCACTGCCTTGCTTCAGCCTTCGGCCTCAGCTTGGTCTCCTGTGTGATCACGGATGTTACGAGGCTGTTCACTACGCTCACTGCCTTGCTTCAGCCTTCGGCCTCAGCTTGGTCTCCTGTGTGATCACGGATGTTACGAGGCTGTTCGCTACGCTCACTGCCTTGCTTCAGCCTTCGGCCTCAGCTTGGTCTCCTGTGTGATCACGGATGTTACGAGGCTGTTCGCTACGCTCACTGCCTTGCTTCAGCCTTCGGCCTCAGCTTGGTCTCCTGTGTGATCACGGATGTTACGAGGCTGTTCACTACGCTCACTGCCTTGCTTCAGCCTTCGGCCTCAGCTTGGTCTCCTGTGTGATCACGGATGTTACGAGGCTGTTCACTACGCTCACTGCCTTGCTTCAGCCTTCGGCCTCAGCTTGGTCTCCTGTGTGATCACGGATGTTACGGATGTTGAGGCTGTTCACTACGCTCACTGCCTTGCTTCAGCCTTCGGCCTCAGCTTGGTCTCCTGTGTGTCACGGATCACGTTCACTACGACTGCCTTGTTAGCCTTCGGAGGCTGTTCACTACGCTCACTGCCTTGCTTCAGCCTTCGGCCTCAGCTTGGTCTCCTGTGTGATCACGGATGTTACGAGGCTGTTCACTACGCTCACTGCCTTGCTTCAGCCTTCGGCCTCAGCTTGGTCTCCTGTGTGATCACGGATGTTACGAGGCGGTTCGCTACGCTCACTGCCTTGCTTCAGCCTTCGGCCTCAGCTTGGTCTCCTGTGTGATCACGGATGTTACGAGGCGGTTCGCTACGCTCACTGCATTGCTTCAGCATTCGGCCTCAGCTTGGTCTCCTGTGTGATCACGGATGTTACGAGGCTGTTCACTACGCTCACTGCCTTGCTTCAGCCTTCGGCCTCAGCTTGGTCTCCTGTGTGATCACGGATGTTACGAGGCGGTTCGCTACGCTCACTACCTTGCTTCAGCCTTCGGCCTCAGGTTGGTCTCCTGTGTGATCACGGATGTTACGAGGCTGTTCACTACGCTCACTGTCTTGCTTCAGCCTTTAGTCTGAGACTTACGAAGTTTTTTTACTGACAGTTATACTACATATCATGAAAGGAAAACACATTTTAAATTTCAATAACATACTACATATTTATTTAAATTTCATAAAATTAAATTAGACAACACTTATTTTTTTAGATTATCAAAATCCCATTTTTGAAAAAAAAGTCCTCTACATAAGGTGGGTTCTGGTAGTCTGATTTAGCTGGTTAACGAATTTAACCGAGATATTTACAGGAGGAACATTTGTACCAATTTTGGTGAAAATCTGAAAAAATGCGACCTGTAGTGATGTACTACACATATGCTTACTGTATTTATATAAAGCGTTTTACCAAAAATGTACGAACCAACGAGCAAAAAAAACCAAAACGCGTTTATTTAAAATGGCTTTGCCACTTGCTAAAAATAGTATATATAGGCTATATAATTTTTATTTTGAAACAACACAATGGAGAAAACTGTAACGCCTGCATTTCAAAGCATACCTTATTTCGACGGGTCTAGCGAATTTCGTAAATGTTAACAAATATTTGAAGATAGTCTTATATTTTGCTGAAGAACCTGTGTTGCGCACGAAAAATAAACTAGCACCGTGAAGTAAAAAAGTAGGCCTACCACCCCCACTATTGCATTCACCTGCATATAATTGGGCATACAAACTTACCTGGTAATTTCTGCTTTCTACTCCCTATAATGAAATAGCTAGTCATCACACTATCCGGACTCTACTATACCATACCCTACTCCCACCATCAATCAGCACTCAGACTGTCTATACATATCCGGGCTCTGCATCCTGCCTACTCACTAGTTTAACAATTACATTTACATTTGAAGAGGTGAGTTCATGAAGGGGTTATGTTACAAAAAGGTCGTTCTGAGAAAAATGGACCCAAAGTTCAAAGGCCGAAACTTTAAGGTGCTACATAAATTTTTTTCTCTAAATTACATTATTGTATCCCTAATAAGTATAAAATTATCTTGGCATAATAATACAGTTAAATATTTGCTTATTGAAATTAAAAATAATAATACTTGCACATACCTCCTTCATACATAAGAAATTTTTATTTTAAATTTATTTTTATCCATGTAAAAAGAGGTATGTGGACTTACCTCATTTATGCATTTATGCAGTTGTGTGTTTTTATCTACCTTATGGGTGTTACAGGCTTTGATTTCTATAATATATTGAGAAGCTGAGTGACAAAAGATAGTAATACAAGTAATAATGGATGTGATTAGCTATGGGGGGAAGGAAATACTTTATAACTGTTTAGAAAAATATAATATGATGGTTTATGCACATTGTGTAACATAACCCCTTTATGCACTGAGAGCAAGATGTGTTGAATATTTGAATAAATGCCTGAAAGAGATATGTGTGGTTTAGTGTAACATAACCCCTTTATTCACTAGGAAAATCATTAGTTACATTATGTATACTAGAAGTAAGTGTCTTTTATATTACATATCCCTTTCATTCCCTAGAAACTGCAAATGCAGTGTAAACATACCTCTTTCATGCTCTAAAATCTCAGTAAATATAGGCTCTACAGAGCAGGAGTCAGTGTCAAAAACCAATATAACACATAACTCCTTCATTCACTCTGACAGGTGGAAATTTGACATTTTGTCACTCAACCCATTCATGCACTCACCTCTTCATTTCTAATTTTATATACTGTACTCGCGCCTGCGTCGCTCGCTGGGGCCCCTATCCTACTGCCAAGTTAAAGAAGGAGTTCACCGTACACAATGTTTTTAGCGTGAGCAACTCCGTCTTTAACTTTATCCGGATGGATGAGAATGACGATGTGGTCTGGATGTCGTACCCTGCTGAGAAGGACGTACAGCTGACCATGCGTGAAGCAATCCGTCCGAAGATCGACCCCGGCGTGCTCTATTATTTGGCCTTGGCTCTTGTGACCAGTCATTGCGTAGGAATTTTACCTGCCTATACCCACTAAGTACCCTTGGTTTGAGCTCCAAACTTAGCCCGCTTCTATTCCTGATCTACGTCAATGATGTTGGCTCATCAGTACGAAAGGGACAACTCGACCAGTCTGCCAGATGACACGACTCTCTCAAAACACCATCAGTCTAATAACTCAAACTGGTGACGTATGTTTAGCTCAACCTAAAAAATTTAACAAAATCCTGATGCATACAATTTTGCTTGCAACGCACGACCTCAGCAATAATACAAATCCCACAGCCATATTGCACATTGAGATGGAGGGAGTCTACTCGACAATATTCCTAGGAATACACTATGATCGATGGTTGAATCTGCGGAAATTTATTTCAGAACTTTATGTTTTGAGACATATGTTTGAATATTATCCAGTAAGGTACTGATGACGGTGCATTATGGATCTACCCCCACCATTCTTACTGGTTGGCCTTATGGAATGGTTCCTCAAGCGTAGTTTTATCAGAGTTTTGCCAAAAAGTCACCAGGGCAACCGCGAAGCTAAACAATAAGCTGTGGAGACCATCATTTAAAAGTTTTGTAAAAATTATCCCTGAACTGTTTTTATTACTCTTCAACAAATTTGACTATTTTATCTCATGCCATTCAAAAGTTATCCCAAACAGGAGCTTGGGATAATTTACTAATTAAAAGCCGACACGATTTTACTTCCACATAATTTCAAAAGCAACTTCTTGTTTACGGCTCTGAAAACAACTGAATGTGGGACAAATAAGTTCAGCTGGTTTCCCAACAGTGTGTTTGTTTTCATACCTTATCACCAATTATTAGTTACAATATTTGCTTGCTAGTACTGTATCGTACAATATTGCTCAAATGGTTCAATTTCAGTACTGTGCTGCGCGTGGTTAGTGTCGAGGTTGTGAAGTAGAAGTTTAGACAAAGTAGAGCATCTAAGCATCACAAGAGTACCACAGGGGACAATGGCTGATTCCCACCCTAATTTTACTAATTAGGAACTTTTCATTTGTTGGTAGGAATAATAAACCTCTTCAACCCTAGGGGTGCAGTATACGAGGAATCAAATGTGACTCCAAGAAATGTATGAATCACGTGATACATCCTCCAAGACTTAACTTTAGAATACCTTTTAGTTTAGTTAACTGTACAAAATAATGTGCTTCTACAAAAGCATCATATCTAGGACAGTTGACAGTAGAAATTTGAAGTTGTAAAGCACAAAAAAGCTGGGTGTACACATTTAGTTTTCTGTGCAACGCTGTGGTCAGTTTATAGAAGTGCGTGGGAACATTTTTGAGCCGCTTTCGTGGTTGTAAAACCCCGTACTAACAAAGTTGAAAATGCCAGAAAAAATCTTTGATGTCTTTGTTATTTTCGGTAAAGACTTTTGGGACACTCGGTATAACACAAAACTACTACCTATACACGCGTATGCTCAATGTGTATTGATTGACCAAAAGTTGACCGTTAACGGCCCTACTGTAAAATATTGTATTGTTTTTACTTCCATGAAACATTATGTTTTGGCGTAACTATTCTCTATGACAAATTTAGCGCATTGTGCGTTACTCGTAATAGCATTTTTATTACAACACTTTATTCTAAAACGATGTCACTTAGATGAAGTGTTTTTGTTCCAATGAAATTTTCATCCGTGCTCCAACAACGTTAACTTTGGAAATAATCTTTTTATTAATAGTAATAAAACGCAAATCCCAAAAGCAATTAAACCTGTAAAAATAATGCCTCCCGCCGGAAAATGTTGTTTTGGACATCACGTCAACATTTTAAATGCAGACAACCATCAAATGATACTTGCATTTAGCCCGTAATAAAGTTTGAGACCTTTACGACAACCCGCTACAAAATCGCGGTCAGTCAAAGTCTGAGTCTAACTTTTAAATGGCCACCGCACCTTACGGGGGCGTCGTAGAGAGTTGAAAACTACTCTATTTTTATCTTTCCACAATTTTAAGAATTATATAAATTATTACTTCTCAGAGGGATACAGCCTGCACTTTACACTCTTGTAAGTGAAGCCTTTCAGCAATTGTGTACGGAATATCATAAGGAAAGTAGAATGATTAAAAAATAGTGCATTCTAAACTTTATATGCAGTTTATTGTGGTAAAAATTCAAAGTTGAAACATAAGGGCTGCACTCCCAATGTTGACTGGCCGCCATATTGGGTTGTCAGATACGAACAATTTCTAACATTAATCTTCCTTTAACATGGGCTAAAAACTAATTTATCATTTGATGGGGTTAGCATTTAAATACGTTACCTCGTGTGGAGGGAGGTACATCAATTCTTTAGGCGACAAAAGAAAGTAGCCTACATTATATGTTTGATTCTTACGAACATAACTCTTGGAATTCATTTCATATTGTGTACGGTAAAATAAGCCTTAATACAAAGTTTTATCGGAATTGGATTACAAATGCAGTTGTATAGCATAAAAAGGAAACTTTCGGTGTAAACTACCCGCCCGTTTAGAATATTCGCTACGAGTTTGATAGTGCTTGTGGCTACGCGTAAGCTAAGCATTACTCTAGCAGCCTAAACTCTAGAAGACTATGGTGCCTGGGCGCGAGAGAAGGCAGTGTGGTGCACAGTGACCTCCGGTGGTAGAGGTGGTGGTGAGTGCGCGGGTGATCAGACATCACTCCACAGTGTCACAGCTGATCAGTGTCAGAGTGTCTCCCCTCCGTCAACATCATCGCCGCCGCTGCTGACAGTGAGTACTCGTACACACGATATGTTTCATGTCAAGAACTAAATGAAACATTTGCAAATAACACCATAAGACAATCTTAACAAACTGGTTAGTAATACTCTTGAAGGGGCTTCAACATGGTTCTCTGCCAACGGGTTTTTGCTTAATCAAGATAAAACACAAAACTTGGTCTTTAGTTTAAAGCGTACAGCACAACTCTCTACTAACAACTATATCAATTCAACAAAGTTTTTAGGTCTGCATGTTGACACAGAACTGACGTGGTCAAGTCACATAGATTACGTCAGTTCAAGACTGTCTAGGGTAGTATTTCTGATGAATCGTCTAATACATTTAGTTCCAAAACAATATGTAAGAACATCATATTTTGCCTATTTTGAGTCAATATTTAGATATGGGTTAATTTTGTGGGGTAATAGTAGAAGGGTTGAGAAAATTTTAATTTTACAAAAAAGTAATTAGAGCAATGGCCCAGGCAGAGTTTTTGGAACACTGTAAACCACTCTTTACAAATCTGCAAATTCAAACCATTATAAATTTATATTTATATGATCTTTTTGTATTCTCAAAAGATGAGGAGTTACTTAAATTCAATTACGATGTCCATACCTACAATACCCGTAGTAAAAATAATGCTGTAGTTAAACCTTGTCGCCTCAGTAAATCTCTAAATAGCCATACAGTCATGTCTATTAAATTGTATAATAAACTAAAACCAATAATGGACCTTTATTCACTTAAAAATTTAAAAATTTATTTTTTGATTGGTTATTACAAAATCATTTTATTCCATAGAAGTTTTTTGCCAGAAAAATATTGATTTAAATCAGGTTTACTCTGTATTTTATAGCTCTTTACTGTATAATAAAACATTAAGCAAATTAGTTATTTATTTATATTAATTATATGGTTAACTACTTATTATTGACTCTGGCTTATAGCCATGTATATGAACCATGACATTGTCAATAATTGCAAGATTCATATGACAAATAAAGATATTATTATTATTATTTAATAAATAAAAACTTTACTCTGGAGTCACCTAAATATTAATTTGTAATTTTTGTGTGAGGTTTTAGAACATATTATGTTTCTACTAGGGTATATTTTATTGTACTGGAACCACTCTTTGGTCAAAAGTGTGATTATATATTTTCGGGGTGATTTTTTATAAGATGTTGCATTTCAGAAATCTATTGAAACATTTTGAGCATGAGGATTGTAAGATAAGATAAAGTACAATAAAATACAAGGTCTTCTAACGGGAGGTGAGTTCTGACGGCAATTTACCAAAATATGTGACTTTTTATGGGTTTCGCTGTATTTTCAAAGAGGTTGGAACAGTCAACATTGAAAACAGCGAAGCTTCCTACGAAATAGGATTTATTTTGTTCATTTATCTCTTACAATTTCCGAGTAGTTGGTGCCTAGTTAAAATCCACCTTTAATCTAGATTCAGTGGACTTTCCATTCAATGTACTACTAACGCAAAAACTATATTAATTAGACAAGAATTAGAAGTTAGACTAGAATTATTAAATACAAAAACGAACGCAGCGAAATTTTCTACGAAATGTTTGATATTTTGTTAATTTTTTTCTTTGTTACCTACTAAGTAATAAACTATTATTCGAAACTATCTCTTTATAACTTTACTTGCATAGTTTTGCAAACTTTTAGTCAAGAATTCATCAAGGATACTTACTAAACATCTGACTGGTAATCTCGTACATCACAGGTCATGGGCACTTCTGAAATCACCTAGCCAAAATGGGTCTTTACACAGGAGATAATTGTTGGAGGTTATGAGCGTACTCCTGAAACCGCAAAACATGTTCTTATCGAATGCGAGTCCCTTGAAGCCAGGAGAAGGGGTCTTCTGGGGTCTCGTGTGTGGCAGGAGTTACATCCTTCGGTATTGGGTAGCGCGATCCTCGAGCTTTGTAAGCAAACGGGGGTGGGGCTGCCTAATTAGTAGAACAGGGAGCCAACACAATAAACCAAAGGGTTGAAGTGCACGTGGTCAAGATCCATATTCTCAAGTAATCTAATCTCCTTGCATATAAGTCACGTATGTTTTTGGTTTTACTCCGGTAATTTAATTTCTTTTTGTTGTCGTTATTTTCTGTTGTTTTTTCTCAACACAAAATATGTTTTGTTCTTTGGCAATAAAGTGTTCATTTCATGATATATAGTGTAACTGTCATTAAAACATGTTTAATGTATCATCAAATACACTTAATTTAAATTTTAAACATACATTTTAGGCAAGTATCTTGACAGTCAAACTAGACAATAGACTGAAATGAAACCATTTTATAGAGATTTAAGTATGTCGAGTTTTTTTGCTACCAGTTTCAGAGATACAATATAGAAGCTGCAATCTTTTAGAACATGTTAAATGTTGGAATTTTTCCAGTAAATGGCTAATTTTTGTTTTTATTTTAGACTGCAAACTGTTCGCTGAGCTCTCAGCCTCGCTTCAGCCTTTGGCCTCAAACTTACGCGGTTGTTTTAATGACAGTTATACTGTATATCATGAAATGAAAATGTATTTTAAATTTCACTAAAATCAAACTACTCAATAACCCTTCCACTGTTAAAGTGAAACATCAATTTTTTGGCCGACTTTTTAAAACGACCGGATGTGACTTTTACCTAAAAGGGTTTCTTCCATAAGACCAATGCTGCCAAATAAGAGTGAAACGGAGTGTAGAAACGAAACATAGCTACATAACAGCTGTAGTAGTTCTGAACCATTCTATGAACCCATCACAGCGTGAACTTGGCGTTTGCTCAGCTGTTGGCAAAACTGTAACATCATTTGCATGTTTGACGAGTGCATTGAACATATGTACGCGTTTTTGTATGAAAGTTTGGACGCCAACTTTAAGTGTTAATTGTTGAGATATGTTAAGTATAAACGTTCCACTTATGGGCATAATAACAAACACTAACATGTAAGTGTTTATATTTTATGTAATATCCTACATAATGAAAAATGTATAATTAAATTACATTTTGTGATGTAATTACTCTTTTAGTACCAGTTTGAAAACTGAATTAATGTGCAATATTAGCATGTATAATTTGTGTTTTATTTGAATTACTACTACTAGATATTTAATCTAAAGTGAATTCTATGCACCTGAATAACTCTGTAAACTCTACGTGTAAAACGCATTTCAATGTTTTTTTATTACTTTAGCATTGTTGATGTTGCAATTCAAGTTGAAATAACCACAACTGTTTTCATCTTGGTAATTTTCACGTTTTTAAAATTCTTTTCAGTTAATGTATGTTATACTTGTTTTCTAAAATTAATACTACTTTTTAATTATAATGTAGAAGCTAAAAGTAGCTACTTTCCATTGGCTTGGGAAGTATTCAAGCCTCAATATTGCATTGAAAATGAAAGTTATGAAGATAATACCTTTTCTTAGTAGCTCTTTCAAAATATTTCCTTTTATAAGATCATATCCGGGAGATTTCTTGGGATCAAGTTCTTTTAATAACGTGTCTCGTACTTGAATAGTAGTAAACTTTGGAATTGGCAAGGATAATTATAGAGGCGATTCTAGGTAGTTGAGGACGTCTGTTTGATGTTCATTGTACTGTGCATCTTGAGGATAAGGCTGAAATACTGTTGAGAACTGATTGGAAAATGTAGTAGCTTTTTCATTGTTACTTTTGACCCATGAACCATCGATATTTTAATTGCTGGATTGTATTGTTTAGGTCTTTTTAGATATCTTGTGCCTCTCCATAGCGAGTAATCAGTGGCCTCGGTAGCTGAAAGAGACTTGGTATATTCATCAAACCATTCATTTTTAAAATTTATTAAAGCTTGTTTAAGTTTTCTAGCGGCTCGATTAAAATTTGTTTTGTCAGAAGGGATTCTTGTTAACTGCTATGTTCGTCTCCGTTTTTTAGCTATTAACGTTTTTATTTCTACAGGGCAACTGTAGGGTGAAACTATGTCGTTTTGTACTCTAGGTGTAGCTTCCCAAGCTGATTTTTGTACTCTAGGTGTAGCTTCTACTGTAGGTAATTATGAGAGATATTTTTGTAACAAAGAAATCAAGAGTACACGTTTCGGCATGAAATTTCGGACATTTTATTCCTGTTTACAGAATCCATAAAGAGTTTTAAAGCTTGTAAAATACTTTTTTTGTTGAAAACTTAGCTATGCATAGAATTATATCATTATCGAGTTTGTACGTATATTGAATATAAAGTTTCTGTGGCTTTCAAATTAACATGACATGCTAAAAATTACGTGTTTTTTAACGAGAAGGAGGCCGTAGCTCGGAAAATATGAATATAATCATATTAAAAATATATATTTTCTTAAAGACAATTAAATTTGACCATCACTTGGTGCCTTCAAAACTTTGATCAAATGTATAGTTTGGCGTCTACAACTCTATAAATACAAACAAATTTTAAAAAATGTTTGAACTTTTCCAGTAAATGGCTAATTTTGTTTTTATTTTAGACTGAAAACTGTTCGCTGAGCTCTCAGCCTTCGGCCTCAAACTTGCGCGGTTGTTTGAAAACAGTTATACTATATATCATGAAATGAAAATGTATTTTAAGTTTCATTAAAATCGAACTACTCGATACTCCTTCCACTGTTTAAGTGAAACATAAGTTTTTTGGCCACCTTTTTTAAAACGACCGATGTGACTTTTAGTAAAAGGGTTTCTTCCATAAGACCAATGCTGCCAAATAAGAATGAAACGGAGTGTAGAAACGAAACATAGCTACATAACAGCTGTAGTAGTTCTGAACCATTCTATGAACCCATCACAGCCTGAACTTGGCGTTTGCTCAGCTGTTGGCAAAACTGTAACATCATTTGCATGTTTGACGAGTGCATTGAACATATGTACGCGTTTTTGTATGAAAGTTTAAACGCCAACTTTAACAGTTAATTGTTGAGATATCTGTTAAGTATAAATGTTCCACTTATGGGCGTAATAACAAACACTAACACGTAATATTTATATTTTATGTAATATACTTCATATCGAAAAACGTATAATTATGATGTAATTACTCTTTTAGTACCAGTTTGAAACATTGAATTAATGTGCAATATTAGCATGTATAATTTGTGTTTTATTCGAACTACTACTACTACTAGATATTTAATCTAAAGTGACAACCTATGCACCTGAATAACTCTGTAAACTCTACGTGTAAAACGCATTTCAATGTTATTATACTTTAGCGTCATTGGTATGCCTATTAAAGTTATCGAAACATGAAACAGCTGAACTATAGTATGTCGTGAAAACTCTGACTGTCCTAATGCAAACTGTACACATCTCTTAAAAACCTAAAAACATTAGTTTTATGTAAAAACACATTTAAAAACGGACTGACGTAAATTTTCGAATATAGATACTGTTATACACAAAATGATTTACTGCAAAAAAGACAATGTAGTCGAACCGATATCAAAAGATTTTTTCCATTTTATTTTTTTCTATTGCCATATTTTTGAAGTTATATTTTAAACTAGGTTTCAAAGCTCTAGAAAAAGTACTATATTTTCACTTGTTGCAAAGTGGAATTTTCTCGGAATAAAATACACTGTTGAAACTCCGCTTCGTCTAACATCCATCCTAAATAGTAGGCCTATGTTGGCCTTTTATTCAAAAGTTTAAATCTCACAGACTTAACACTTATTTATAACAGCGTTGCCTGTTGGACTGCAACACTTGAAACTAACATAATTGCTCTTTTATGTGAGCATAGGGTACGTAGTTCATGCTACTCTCTCTGGCTACTCATTTTACTCTCTAAATTATGTCTTTTTTTAAGTACGTACGTAATAACTAATAAGTATGATTTTGTTGTATATATTTAACGTGGTTAAGTGGTAGAGAGGACTATAAAGTCCTAACTTCGCCACGTAAATAAAGACCTTTTTCATTTCATTTCTTTTGTAATTTTTCCCTTGATGTGTACGCTAAGTGGCTCACTAAACCATAGACTAACGGACTCTCCGCTTGTGCGGGACTAACCTCCTTTGTGGCCAACATATTGTACCTAAAATTGCATACGCCATTTAATTTAACGTTACAGTTTACTGATTTTTAAAACCTCCCAGTATTGCTAAACGAACCAGAACTCTCTTTATGAACTATTAGCTAATATGCACTGCTATTATACTAACTTCCATTTTCACGTGTTTACCTTGACGCCTGAAAACTAGTGTATGATACTACATAACTGCAAAGTGCCTTCCTTTACTGAACATGAAATAGGACCTACTCCTTAGGTAACAATGTTAATGATAACGACTAAATATTCCAGAAAATCTAGGTTACATGCAATCGCAATATATTTTCTTAGAATATTTGAGACACTGGCAGTTAAAAAAAACTGTTGGGATCAGATTTTGAGGTTTTGTTCAACAGTTTTGTCCTGTAAAGCAATCAATTAATAATAAATATTTATATTATATAAGATAAGAGATGAACAAGTTTCTTAACTGCTCAATGTTTTCCACACTACAGCCGAATTCAGAAAGTTGGCCAATTCTTACTCTATGCCGATAGCAACTCCACTTCTATTAAAAAACCCATTCAAAAGTCTTTATTCTTTAGTTTTGATATACAATACGGTGAATATTATTGAATTTATTATAAGTAGCATCCTATAGGCTAAATAGTAAACAATCTGTAGATGAAACCCATACCTTAGATTGATGAACTCTACATATAGTTCAGCAGTCTGTGCCCATACCTTTGCATTAAGGTCACAGCCACCACCCTTTTTGGCAACTATGGTCCAATTGGAATGAATTAAAGTGTAAATGAGTCGTCCGCCTCCACAAGACGTTCAATGGAGGGAATTGAGACTCCTTAACACTGAGTAACCCAGACCTTGACACTGCAGACGTCTGGTTGCTGTCCGGCCTTTGCAGGTGTCGTATAAACTGTACCGGCCATTTCACGATAAAGAAGAACACAATTTACACCTGTGTTATAGAACCTAAAACATATGATTATAGACAAAAGCGACACAGTAATTCACTTATTACAACGATTAAAAATTAAAATAATGTTACGAAAATTATTATACAGTGTATTTGAAAAGTCTTGAAACGACTTTTTAACAGTAAATGATAGACATTACGCATTTGGTGTATCATACTTATTGCTATGAAAATTTAATACTTTTCGAGATAGTTCGTAACCAGCTATTACCCAACCCAAGGGTAGTGGTCAACTAGGAGTCAGAAGCAATCATTTAATGAAAACCAGAGGCTATGTAGCATGTCAACAGTAAAGTCGTACAATGCCGCAATCCAAATTTCAATATGTCGACTATATTCAAAATGACAGCGGTTTAGAGATTCGGAGTTTTAAAAGTTCACAGGCTGCGATTTCCATTAGAAACTTTGAATGCTGGTTATGCAGCATTTTTCTTGAATTCAACCTAATTAACCTTTCAACCTAATTCAACCTTTTAACCTAATTTTAAAAACTTTAGTTTAATGTACTTATAACGTACCCAAACTCCAAAGTAGCTTATAAGGTGGATTAGCTTTGCTATACGTTGTCTAGCTGTCCATAAAGTACTTTAATGTTCATTACTCATAGCAGCCTCGTGAGGTAAACCATTGTAGGGTGTACAGTGTGGTGACCACGATCTGATCAGCTGTCCAGTGGTTCCCGCCATTCATGTCATTGTTGCCAACTGACCACTTCCGGCCTATCTGTACGTCAGTCGTTGTTCTCATTAGTGTTGACATGATTGCAAAGCTACGCGTTCATGGGGAGTGGACTATAGTCACGTGACCGCCTCCGGAGACGAAATCTCGTAAACAAATCAATCTTTTGTATGAAACAAACAATGTGGGTAATGCAAATTCTTTTGCTATTGTCATATTTCAAGGTATTTGGTTTCTTATAACCACACATGATGCGAGTTGATCAATGTTTACTCGCATGCTACGTGTACTGTCAGGGTGCTTCTGAAGTAGGGCGCCAAACTACTAAATAGGGCGGGCTTCTTATGCAAAAAATTAGAAAGGTTCCAATAATCATAAGTTTGGGAGAAAATGCTTCGTCTACCCGCTAGTCACAGTTTTGTGTTCACTAATTATTTTCATCTCCCACATAACTTATGGGATTTGGTTCAAACTTAATATAGTTTTAAGATGGTTTTATTTGTACATCCAAGATGGTATCGAAAACATAACCAATTAGGTTTGATTTGCCAATGTATGAAATTACCTAAATAGTAAATACTATTGACCAATTATTAAGAGACCAATTTTAATTACATATTTATTGACACCACGATCTTGAAGATCAGTTGAGAAGTAAAAGACTTTTACTTCTTCCGGAAATGCCATTGGCGTAGACAGCAAAAACAAAAGCTACGGGGGAAACTGTGCTGGCAAAAAACGAAGGAAATTGCCAGGAAAGTTGCCTGTTTCAGCCCGGCCTTACCCTTCAAATCGGTTGTTCCTCAGTAGGGTTTTCATAACCTTGAAGTCAAAAGATACAGTAGTTAATAAGTGCCTTATAAGAAATTTATTCATCAAATTTACATACCGTACTTTATCCTTTATCTTCTTATTAAGGTATACCTTGGTATTCTCAAACACACAGAACACCTCGATAAAATAGGTATACAAATCATGAAATGACAGTTCAGATCATGTTGGTTTTTCCCTGCAAGGTCTTACTTGTATCCAAAACTTTATTAGGTTTGAACCAAATCCCATTAGTTATGTGGGAGATTAAAAAATTAATGAACATAACCCACTAACGCTGGTGAGTTCGAGCGATGCATTATCGACGGGTGGCTAAGCTACCCAGGAAGTCATAAAGAGTCTAAGTGTGATAGGTCTGACAAACTCGTTGGGTATCTTGGCGAGTGACCAGTGTAATACGGGCCTAGCCCAATGATTTTGAGAGGAACATTTGAAAAGTACAAATAAGGCAAACGAAGACTTGTGTTGCGTGTGCGGCGACGAAGCTCAATGTGGGCTTTTCCAGGAGGTCTGAAGTGTTCAGATGGATCCGCTATTCAAACACTACACTTGAGTTTTTAAAGAACCTGCGTCACCATCATCGTCAGCAGAAAATTCAGTTACGAATGTTGATTCTTCTTTATGAATCATGCATTACTTCTTCTCGTTCATCTACACGAAGGCGAACGCTAGATTAGTTTATCATGAGGAGTTTTCTGGCATTGTCCACGTCATCTTATTTACATTTTCTTCCTTTTCTTGTCTTCATGTTCCGTTGAACCTTCTGTAGGTCTTACACATTTTTGTTTAGAGAACAAGTATGAGTTCCTTAGTCACGACGAGGTCATATATTTGAATTGTAAAACACATTTTGGCCACCAAATTTTACAAATACAGTATATGATCTTTTCTTATTATACAGTTTTCAAACAATAAAATCCCTTTATTAGTTTTCAGAATAACTTTTATGCGCCCTAAGAAATTCTAGAGGGTGGTTAGTTAAGATCCGGCGGGCTTTGAGGTAAGGGCTTGTTCAAACTTTTCAACTTATTGTTCAAGGTGAATTTTGACAACTCATACTCTTGAGTGGGCCTACTCAATTTTCTTCAAATTCTGCGTAGATATTTGCTTATTTTATGTAATGTGATCTCAGTAAACCAAGGATTTCATCGCAAGCAAAAATAAAACTTATTAAGCTATTATAACTTGCCAAAATGTTTTGGAGTTCAGGTGAAGTAAAGTACCTCTAGAGTGCTATTGACGTGACTACATAATTGTACAGTAAGTTAAAAAGTAATTGAAAAAGAACAGTCTTTAAATGAGTGATAAGACTGTAAGTATGAATATTTTGACGTGAAAAAAGCCAACAATAGTATATTTCATCACTAGGTCCTAAAGTGATTTTTCTGTGACACAAGATCAAGTTAACGTTCGAGGTGCAGCCGAGGACGTTATATGACCGAAAGTCAAAAAAATACTTTCGGGCGGAGTGATGAACGGTAATTTTTGTCATGATGCAAATCTTTAATGATAAATAAATGTTGTAATATTATACTATGTTGAGCTCAGTAGTCTGAATTATAATGTTTTGAAGAAACAGCTATTACACTGATTTACTCTAACTCAGTGTTAAATAAATATTCATTGTTTGCCCCTTGGATATCAATTTGATATAAAATAGGTTTTGGTTACCTCCGTCAATATCCAAAAAATTGGATACTCGTTCCAATGTCCTTCCATGTGCGCAAATAGCAACGGGTAAAATTTAATTAAGGACTATAATCAATTTTTTGGATATTGACGGAGGTAACCAAAACCTATTTTATGTCAGTGTTAAATTCAAAACGAACTCGTTGAAGCTGATGTCCATGCCACAAAAATATTTTTAAATGATCTTTTTCCTCCTAGGGAGAAAAACGTCATCACAACCATATGACGTCATCTGTGTGAAAAACTGACACTTAAGCACGTCTATACATGTGTCTAAAGCAGCTGTTTTCAGAGCAGGATGAAAAAAAGTTAAAATGCAGAACTTTTTTATAATAGCACCACTATTAATATAAGCAAGATGTTGCCGAATATATTTCAATTTTTTTAATGTTATTAGTTTTACTTTAATTTATGTTGCTACTACAATATCTATTCATATTTATAATCTCATCACAGTGGATCCGCTATTCACACCTTATTTGAGTATTAAATCTTTGTCACCATTATCGTCAGCAGCGGATTCTGTTACGAATATAGATTCTTCTTCATGAATGATGCATGCCTTCGCCTTAAAAAAAGCTGTTGTTCTGCCTGTTAATAATTTTGAAACACATTTAGTTGTGCCAACGATGTTGCAAACGAGTATCGGAAACTTCCATGTGCGCAAATAGCAACGGGTAAAATTTAATTAAGGACTATATGAAATAATGGAGGAGCCAAATTTGATGCTGTCGAAGGCTTGATTATCGGCGAGTTAAACACATCCACCTGACAATCACCTTGACGGCGATGTGGATATGGAATGAAAGGAGTTGCGATATTATTGTTGCGTCAGTTCAGCTGGTTCAAGCTGCTACTAATGATTTCCTTTTCCATCCTCCTTTGTTGAGATTTAGGCCAGTGTTCTTTGCGAGGCCGTACTTGGAGGTACGGATGTGCTTGATTAAGTAGAGCGGTACTTAGAGGAGACCATTATTTTATGGCATATAAGCCGTATCTCAATCTTAACATACTCATATCTGTGGTTGACTCATATACATTTGAGTATATTTTTTGTTAGTGGAAAAGGTGACTTTGAAGGTCAGAACAGCTATAACACCGTTCTTTTCTTAGGTATTTCTTTTACGTGAAGGGGGGCTCCGGGTTTCCCTACCCGGCTGGGGAATGGACGAGGCGGGAATTGTTTACCGAAGAAACATAAAAACCTAAGAAACCTGTGAGAAAATGTAGGTTTTTGTTGAGCAAAACTTCGACCTTGTGTTATGATTGGCCTTGACCTATGGTAGTCATCTTCATAGCTGACAAAAAGCACCAGAACCCAAACATTTCTTTACTACTTAAATATGGAAATTACATCGTCACGCAAATTTCGGGACGTGTAAAAATGTTCATGGAACAATTTTTCTCATAAAATATTTAGGAGACGAGAAGTGCCACCACCAGGAGTCAACGACCCTGTACTGCCAGTGCGAAGGGGGTAATGTATGTCCTCTAGCCTTGAGGGTGGAAGAGCGATGATTAGTCTACAGATGACAAAGAACTAATCTGTGTGGACCTTGGGACCGATTACTACTACCGCGCATTGTTGTGTGCGTTATAGGCTACTGTGCGCTTCCGAGGTGGCGCACCAGTTGAACGTTGACAAGTATCCAGTGGCGCTGCTGGAATCTGTTGCAATACACGGCCTACTTGTCTCGACTCTGCAAAGTAGCTACATTTATAAATCAATAAACATTCAGTGATGTGAATAAATATACTTTTTACTTATAAGTAAATACTTAATAAGTAAAGTAATTATTTAATAAGTTTAGTAAATACTTATTAATAGGTGAACAATCTTTTACTTTTTTTGTTAAGGTATTACTGATAACTTTCAGTAAATTCGTCGGGTTAAATTTTTTTACTTAAATATTAGTAAATACTTAGTTGTCACGTCAGCTATTTTGTTTTATAATGCTAACAAACAAACCAGGCTGGTTAATTCTAAAGATACATGTATAAAAATAATCTATTTTTTCAATAAAAAGTGTTTTATATGCATCTAAATTGTTGTGTATTTTTGAGAAACTATGGTTGAATCGAACTGAATTTTTTACAATGGCTGACTTCCAAATTTGGGTATTGTGAGTTTCAATACCAAATCCAATGAGCGAATGCATAAAACCACAATCACATAAACTTTAGACCTTTCGTCTGTGTATCTGCGATGTTAAAATAAAATTATAAAATATAGTTTGTCAGTAATTAAATATGTTCTTTCATTTTGAAACGCCCTGTATTGGTAAACCATAGAGATTCAATTTGTGTTTAGTAAAGTGAGTTGTTTTCGTACATCTTGGCAATAACAATCGCCTCCAGATGATGTCGGTTGCGAATACGCAACGCCGCACAAATAATCCTAGAGTGCGAATCTTCGTGGCAATGCGATGGCGCAATCATCATTCCATATTGCGTTCAACTTGTCTATTGACCTTTGGGCATTGCGTATTGTTTGTGGGGTTTGAGTGAAGAGAAAGTTTGGAGGTTTATCATGAACAAGCAAAGCTTATATGTACGAGACGATTGATAACGGATCATCAACCTTTTAATCGTAGGTAAACAAATACTGTAAACAATGCTCGTTTAAACACAAAGAATCGAGCGTGTGACTTGAAGTAATAGACTTCATTAGGCGTATTGAACACTTGAAAAAAGCTAAGAATATAAGTCCACGATTTAAAATAAATAAATGGTTTATACTCGTAGGGTAAACATTTTACATGTTATATAATCGTCATTTAATTTGAAAATCTAAAATTTTCCACATCGACCACAATAAATTGTACTACTCAGTCAGTGAGTTTCTCACTGTCGCAGTTACCCTATGTGTCTGTAATGTAAAATGCGTCTGTGACCAAAACTCTTTTTAGGTGAGTTTGCAAAGCTCTAGGCACTTTCGAACGAATTTGACAACCTGTTGACCTATTTTCTCAGCAGACGTTAATTCAAATATTTTAAGAAAAATCAGCTTTTGTTACTTTACTCTCAAACGGCTGCTTTAGACAAATGTATTGATGTTCTAAAGGTGCTCTTTGAATCACTAAGGAATACAAGATTGTTTGGTAATCTTTATGCCGGACATCAGATGGTTCAATGACCCAAAAATACTGTAAAGTTGACAGTTGGTGGCGAAGCGAAGGCATTTTTTTGAACGAACTACTGCTCCATCGCCTGATTGGGATCTTTCTTCATAATAACCACTTACATGAGTACACTTTTCTTAAATTAAGATAGAGAAAAAGAGTGTTTTAGAAGTTAAAATTGCGCCCAGTAATATCTCCTGAAGTTTGGCTCAACGACATTGAATCCCATAAAACCCACATAGCCATGAAGTTTAACCACTCATGATACGACGTTATGATGAAACAATCGTGTAATATATCGCACACATCAGCACCGTATATGCGTTCCCCCTGGACAGTCAGGTAGGTCATGGGCCTGGAATGCTTACTGCTCACTATACTCATGCCTCACACTTGCAACAACGACCTTTCCCTCAACTCACGTCACGCCTCAAGAAAGTGTCAACAGTACAATACAATTGAAGCCTTTCTTTCAGTCAACATTTACATATGTAAACATGTACATCTGTGGTGTTGACAGCGAGTTGCTTGCCGACTAGTTTGCCAGGTTTCGTTATCTCTGTGTAATCGTTTGGTTTTATGTTGTGTCTCTTTTAACTGTGTAAAACTGAACATACCTCAGCAGTGATTTCTCGTTCTAACCTTTTTCTCTTTTGGACATTATCATTACATATGGGTTTTAAACCTGCGCAAAAGATTATGAATACCTTACATGAGGTAACCGAAAATTCATCCTCATTACATCCAGATACTTTGAAAAATCCTGGAACGGCTCAGTATGATATTATTGGTATATAATTCAAATTAGCTACATCATAATTATAAAAAATGGACTGATTTTGATATGATAGTTGATATCTAGTTGCTGTCTTCACCCAAGGGATACGTCCTGAAGGATTAAGATGAAAATCTTTTGAGCAGAGCTTATGTGGTCATGGGTCATATTAAAAAATAATATGATAATAATGAAATAGTAGTTAAACATCTTTTTTTGTATGATAAATATTATTCTTACCAGTGACTTCATTAATTATTTTGTCACTTGTTGTGGTTAATACATCCATTCCATACTAATACATAATATTCATTTCATACTAGTCAACAAAATTTCCATATTGTAATCTGACTTTGTAAAATAAAATAAAAATAATAAAATGCAGGTTGTTATAAAATCTGCAATCATAGCCCACTTACATCAACTCTCCAAGATGTGGCTGGCGGTGGTTTGAAGATTGGGAGCCTAGACTCTTGTCATTCCATTTAAACTCAACCTTTTGTTTACTGTACTTTACTAACGACCTTCCCTTTGTTATGCCACATGAACTATGCTCTATTAAAGATTTGTTCTGATCGACTTATTGTGGCCCCTTTGGTGTCTTCTGAAAACCAATTATTCAAATAGAAGTAAACTTTTCATCGTTTCATCGTAGCTTGTCAAACAATTCCAGGTATTTTCAAACACATTGCATATTAAAACAAAGGAAATTCGATAATACCTGTACAACAATATTGAACGCTTTAGATGATCCGATTCAGAAAATGATTACATTCAGTCTAAGTTCTATTATGCTGGAGATCTTTGAAAGGGCTTGAGAGGTGCTTATGGTATTTATAGATATGAACTAGAAGAATAATCAACGCAGGATTCCCACCACGATGAGTGTTTACCAGTCCTCTCTCTAGACCCAGTAGACCTATATATTTTGATCTGAAAAGAGAAAGATACGAGTGTAATCAGTAGATCAATTGATACAATGGAGGGTTGGTGTTGATAAAGACACGTGGTGTAGAAAGGACCTTCACCTGACTCCTGGAGTTCTCAGACCTTGGCCCAGAGTTGCAAGCTGCATCCTCGTGTCTGACTCCCGTGAAGTAGTTGCACCACACGTCCTTAATCCTCCCAGACCTCACCCACTGATCCAGAGAGCAAAGTACGTACCTGCATCAGCGTACCTCCGGCTGAGGTCTGATTCAAAACACACAATCTAGTTTGTTCTAATACCACATAATATTGAAATTTTGAATTTGAATTAGTTCAACTGTGGTCAACCAGGAAAATTCGTCAAAAATGTCCGATAACACATATGAGTAGTCCTATCTTGCTTAGTTTTCAAACATTTTTAAAATGTGCTTGCAAACATTTTAAGGCCAGGTTTGTTGTGCTGTGATCAATTATGACGGAAACATACAGGGTTATTACAAATGATGTTCCTGATTTTGATTATAAATTTTACTGGGTAAAATTGTTTTAGACAATTTTAATTGGTACCATTGAAAGAAAAACTCAAAAATCTGTATTTACACTGGTTTGGGTACGTATTTGCTGTTTTTTAAGTCAACTGTTGTAGGAGTTGTGTAATGCTTGAATTTGAAGACAATAAAGCTTGTTAAGTGCTGGATTATCACATTAACCAATGTTTTATTAGTGTCCAACCACCTTTTAGTGCCAGGTTTAATGAAAATCCTCTTAGTAACCACTCTATTTACTAGTAGTAATTGAATTTTAAAACAAATGACCGCATTAGCAAAAAGATGTTACTAATGGCTGCCTGGGACTGGATTGGGCGCGGAGGTCTGAATGATTGTCCGAATCCAGTTCCAGGCAGCCATTAGTAACATCTTTTTACTAATGCGGCCATTTGTTTTAAAATTCAATTACTACTATTGAATAGAGTGGTTACTAAGAGGACTTTCACTAAACCTGGCACTAAAAAGTGGTTTTACACTAATAAAATATTGGTTAATGTGATAATCCATCACTTAACAAGCTTTATTGTCTTCAAATTCAAGCATTACACAACATCTACAACAGTTGACTTAAAAACAGCAAATACGTACCCAAACCAGTGTAAATAAAACCTTTTGAGTTTTTCTGTCCAATGGTACCAATTAAAATTGTCTAAAAGCAATTTTACCCAGTAAAATTTATAATCAAAATCAGGAACATCATTTGTAATAACCCTGTATTATCCAATGAAGAGATGAAGACGATAAGACTTAGATATAAATGATCATGGTAAAGACCATTCATTCGTTTCCAATAATCGTGCCCAGTCTTCAAATAATCATCAGCATCTAAATAGCAACTGCTAATGGACGGACTCGTATCTCTATCAGAACTTTCAACTTGCAAATATTTCTGCAGAGATTGATGACTGTCCACTGATCAGGTGATGACGAACTCACACCCTTGACACGGGCCCACCTTGTTTACGTCTTCTTTCTCTTTGTTGTCAAACATACCCGGATTAGCAAACGTCTCACGCACAGCTCTCTAGAGCCTCGACCATTAGTCATTCTGCCATTTGCTGAACCATTAATTCATCTCAGGAGTGAATTCCTTCCATCTGAGACCGTGACAGTGACCTTTCTAGGCTTGACCCTATAGAGGTTACTGGTAAATTATTTTAAGACTCGATGTGGCTCGGAGATTTAAAAACAACTTCAGCAAAAATGTATTTCCCCTTAATTCATTATTTTAGAGGTTTCCATTCTAACACCGGAAGTAGTTTTATTGTTTTGCTTCTAGATACAAGTGTATCTTTAATGTCAACTCCGAGAAGTATGCCTAGAAGGCCCTTGGTTGTAACTTACTACCTGCCTCTATAACACAAGGATGCTACTAACTGTCAGAACCAAGTCGGGAAACACTAAACAATATTGCAGACGCAGAGCAACCTTCTGTAAAAGACAGACTGATAAACAACTATACTACAATTCACCAGGTCCGTTGACAGTCTCGGCAGCGCTATATATGTTAGCGTATAAGCTGTATAGCATGTGAGAGCATCCCTTTTCCCATTGTGTATTGTTGAACGTTCTGACTTTGGGATCTGCCTGTTTTGGTTTTCGAGGCGTTTCTTCTTATAATAGTTTTCGAGATTATTTCTACTTTCAGACACTTTGGATTCATTGTGACCCGAACTGGAAAATTGGGGTATATCCCAGAATACATCCTAGAGGCGCCTAGCGGGCGTTCTCGAGGATTTGCTTTTCAGCGTGTTGCAACCCGGAAACAATTTCGATATTCACTGCGATTTATCGTGTTTTACGCTCTCTGAGACTCTACGAAGGGGTTTATATTTTGTTACCAGTTATACGAGTACCTACTAGTACAGCACTTAACCGGGGGTTGAGCATGCACTTCCATTCATACGCAGTTTTATTTTTGCTTATTGTTAAGACCACTTAGGTGAACATAAAATGTATGTTGTCGCCCTCCCAGGTGGTGCCCAACCCGGGAGGGAAGTTCGCCATAATGAACCGCTCATAACTCAACAACGGTAGTAGATTGAAGGTTCCAAAAAACTGTAGTACACCGAATAAAAATACGTTCTTCAAAAAAGGTCCTCACAAAAAAGTCGTACTACCCTTAGTTATTTAATAAATACGCATTTTCTTTCCTAACACAACTTAAAATCGCACTTTTATTAAATTTTCACGCAGCCTATAATCCATTTATTAAAAAACTAAGAGTGATACAACATTTTTGTAATAACCTTTTTGAATAACTCACTAATATTAGTATAATAACGTTCGTTGACCTTATACCTACTTCCGGTCTAGGGTTATGAGCAGTTCTTTCTGCCGTTTTGACCCTCGAGACACAAAAGGAGTTTTTTAGTACCATTTTCGAAGAACTTATTTTTATTGGCGTAATACAGTTTTTTGGAACCTTCCATCTACTTCCGTTGTTGAGCTGTTTATGAGTGGCTCATTATGCCGAACTCCTCCCCCTCCCTCACCACGAGTTGGGCACCACCTGGGAGGGCGAATACATACGTTTTCATGTTAACCTTAAGTGGTCTTAACAATAATCAAAAATAAAACTGCTTATGAATGGAAGTGCATGCTCAACCCCGGTTAAGGGCTGTACTATACATGTTCTACTAAACTGTCCAAATCAATAAGGAAGTGTAATACGAGTATCTTCGATGTTCTTTTATAGATCTGAAGTAATTTAACTAGCAAAATCAATCAAAATAGGTGATGATCAAAGGAGATTTAATCCAAAAAATCAATTATTGCCGACTGGACAAATTGTTATTTTATATGTTTTAAGTTTTGAATCGCACTTTTGAGAGCTTAAATGGTTTAAATAGCCGATTTGTTGAAAGAGATTCGATATGGTTTATATTGCGTACGTCCTATTTTTGGGAATGTTATTCATGATTGTTTTAGTTGGTCTCTTTCCACTCGACAATTACATTAATTTTGTCGAAACAAGTTGTGGCAAATCCACAATATTCGTTTGCATTTTTGAAGTTTTGATTTCAAATTAGTACTATTGTTGGGATCTTAGAACAGTGGGTAATTGGGAAAGGCTATTAGCAACTTAAATGATCTGCTATAAGTATATTATGCAAATGAAATGACCATATATTTGAAGCGTCAAATGGTTGAAAAAGGGAAGGTTTTTAAATATAGGCTACTTTGGAAACCCATTTTGAATTTTTGCGCCCTTGGCATATGCAAAACACTTGGCGCCTAACGACGTAGCCGACCGCGCCTATTCGGTAAAACGAGCCTAAAATGTACTCAATGAGAAAGTAGACGCGCCAATTTAATACGTCTTCGGGCCACAAGCATAGAAAATAGCAATGTAGTATTTTCATGTCTGGTTCGTAATGGTAAAAACACAATTGGTAAAAATGTAATGGATTATTTTATTGGCTCGAAAACATAACAAGACACTAAAGCGGTCGAAGCAGAACCTTTCCAAGGCTACGTTTCTCTAGAAAGTGTTAAGGAAGAGACTTCCTTGACAAGGTCAACGTTCAAGGTCACTTTAACAGCTACAGATGATTAATTACAACACTTCCCCTCTGGGGACATTATGTTCACCGGAAATACGAGGTCAGGTGTTATAGAATGCATGTGGCAGCATCCTATCGAGCCTGTGAAGCCGGAATACATATATTGTCCATACAAATATTATGATTATGGAGTTTTCCATTTGAACATTGAATGATGTTTTAACTGTAGCCTGTAGCCAATGATGTTTTTACTTTTGTATAGTAAGTTAATAGCTTAAGTTAAGGCATTGATTTTAAATGCATTTCAGTGATCGATATATTTGATGTCAATGGTTAAGGGCTGTTAAGCCAAAATATCGGATGAAAAATGCCACAAATAAAAGAAAGATAAACAATAGCACATGAAAAGTAAAGTGTCGGCTAGTACACAGTGTTTTTGGAAACAAGTTATCCTTGTTATCAAATTAAACTCCTTTGGACAAATGAGATATCCAAGCCGTCAGCATGGTATAAGACCCAGACCCGGAACCATGGAGGGAGCACCGGTCCTGACCCCTAGAACACGTCTTGAGCATTTTCAAAACTTTATATACATTATGTATATAAATGTATCGTCTCTACAGGTTGCATTTTTTATCCGACCCGATTTTCACCAAATTTCCTTTTGTAAATATTATGGTCGAGTTCGTTAACCAGCAAAATCGGACCACCGAAACTCCCCTTCTGGAGGGTCTGATTTTGATGAAATTTGAAATAAATATGGGTTTTATTAACTTACATCAATATACCAAATATTATGAAAATCCTAAGTTGTTTCAAAATGGCGGCCAAAAAATAGTGTTCGCTGTAAGAGCGGAATAAGAAGTCCGATTTTATTGACAGTAAAAATTTGTTTTCTATTCATGATAAAGGTATTCAGTACCTGCAGTAAAAACCAGGCCGTAATGCCCGTGATCATGCAGGTTAAGCTGAAGCCGAAGGTCGAAGCGTAACACCCTTCGTGAAAGAACATAAAAATCAAAGACCGAAGGCCCAAGCTAGGCTGTGAGTGGGGCGAATCAGAGTAACAAATTACAAAGGAAATTAGATTCACTCATGTCAGTGGTACTTTAGCGCTATAGGATAAATTCTCTCAGTTTGGAATTTTAATTATGGGAAGGGCCAAGAGATATATATTATATTATGATTCAAGTACATACATTACAATCGTTAACCCAAGCCTGGTATTTGATTTGCGGCGGAATACTAGATAACAGTGCTTTCATTGTTGTCCAGGTATCGTGTACGTCAGCAGTACTTAGGAAAAAGATAAATATCAAGGCCAAAGTTTTACTTCAGTTTTATGAGCAATTTCAAACACAATAGCTTACACTACTTAATAAACTGTTCATTGAGTAGTTTAGTGGAATACACCAAGGCTGGAAACAGTACTGGTTAAATATTTAATCTGACTTGGTTTCACGAAAAACTAATTGTCGTTACATATACAATGTACTACTTACATCTATCTTTGATTAATGACTAATGATCCGTAGTTAGTCTTTGACTATTTCGTACAATTAATTTGTATTTAAAATTAAATCTAGATAGTTTCTAAAGTACTTTTTTTGTTCACGCTTAAAGCTGTTTTAAATTGTTTTTACCCAACTGTAACCCTGCAAACAGTTACAATGTTGTATTTAGCTTTTAAATTGAAGTAAATAATGACACCATTCTAGTAAAAACTTATATTTTATTAGTTATATTTTTTACCAAGTAAACACTTAAAAGTTAATGATCTAAAGATGTATAGGATATTATTTTGTTTCAGTAGACGGACCGTGTATGCATATTTTTATATTAAAGAACACTCTGGCTTTACCTACCAATTGTATTATAGACCAAGAGTTTATCGTAAAATTAACCATTCAACTGTATTTTAAACCTACCAAGAGATACATAAATTTATATTTATTTTGAACACGCATGTAACGCTTGAAGTAACGCATAAGACAATGCGTTTATACCTTAAAATCACTAAATTACTATTTGAGATGCCGACCACTCTCATGAGGGTATTCTAAGGCAAATATGTGGTGGAGGATGAGTGTGATGAGTGGTAGTAATGAGTTATGAGGACAGTCTTGTTACAAACTAAGGCCGACTCTTCCTTAGAATGGGTCATTAATTAATAGCCCAATGACCAATGGAAATACAAGGACCAACGGCTTAACGTGACTTCCGAACCACGCAGGTGATGGTCTGATATGTCTAAACGATGATGGGAGTTGATGCGGCTATCATCAGATGATCACTGAGAGTATCTGAGCCGCTTTAGACCTATATCATCCTGAAAACCTGACCTTCATGAAGCTGGATTACAGGACCACGCCACGAGTCCCAGTCAATAAAGTTGTCAAGAATAACATCAAATGTCCAAATATTTTACAAAGCTACACGCTACAGCTACGCAATGGTTCCTTTTAATTTGTTGAAAGCAAACCAGTAGTCTATTATTTTGCACTAGAATTTTCTTTCTTTGCTTTTGGGTTGAACATCTGCTAAACCTTCGCTTGATTTAACGTCCAGTACTTGAAATTTCATTGGTTGATGCAACATCTCTATATTGTTGCAGTGTCGACCAAGGAGAGGGAAGGGGCGAAGACTCAGGGGCAGCAGGAGGAGGAGTTGGCGCAGAAGGCGATGGGAGACTTCGGTCACTGGCAGCTTATCATCATCCTGCTGCTGTCCGCCCTCAAGTTGCCTATCGCCTGGAACCAGCTGGGCATAGTGTTCCTGGCACCCCCAGTGCCGTTCCACTGTGCCAATGGAACAGACAGGTGTTTCACTGAGGAGGGCGACACTTGCAGCTCCTGGCAGTACGACCGCAGTGTCTTCTCTGAGACCATCATCACTGAGGTGCAATGCCACAACATACTGTATTCTACTCAATACACAAGAATATAAATGACAAATCACAGTAGGTAGCTTTGATTGAAATACTATACAGTATATTTCCAAGAAATGCCGTTCTGTTGGCCTGTTGGGTGACATCAAACAATCTTGAGAAATTTGGCGTGTAAACAAAACGTTACCGTCTAGGACGAAACTTGTTGACATTTATTTGTTCAACTTTAGTACCTTATCTAAATTGCATTTGCAATTATCTGGCTCTCCACCAAGAGCATTAGCTGGTATATTTAACATCCTGCTGGAAAAAACTCTTTTACAGACAATCGCCCAATTTCGTGAAACCCGATTTAGATATGCTTAATTACCAATGTAATCATTCATATTCTTCACAGTGGGACCTAGTGTGCAGCAGACAGCAGTTGGCGAATGTGACGCAGATGGTTCTCATGATCGGGATACTGGTGGGGAACATCATCTTCAGCATCGCCGCTGACAGGTAATCGCTACATTAGCTAATCTCTGAATATTCAATGATACGTCAGGAGTGTGTAGTGTGCGTTGACACCACGACATGTGCCGTAGCCAGGAAGTAGTGCTCTGCATCCCAATGTGCTGTGTCCGGAAGGTCAAGAACACTGTTGACACAAGTTATGAACGCTCGCGTCAAGGCAGTTTTACCATTTTATATAGTACAAACTAAGACCTACGAGTACAATAAGTCATCTGACATGTAACGATATAATACAAATGTTTCCAGCTTTTTGATTTAAAACCGCTATTTACAGTCACACGTTTCGGATAAACATTCACATTTAAGTACTTCTCTAAATTTGAAGGCGTAAATAGTTGGGCTGGATGGTGTAGTGGTCAGCATAATCACCCGGTTAGTGAAGTCCCGGTTCGGTCCACACATTTTGTCTTCAAATTACTTTGGCAATAAATTAGCTATTTAGCGTTTATACAGATTAAAATCTAGTAGGCTTAGTTAGAAGTATTAAAAACTATTGTTAACGTGTTTGATGTAATAAAAATTTGAGATTGTACCGTTGGAGACAAAAAATGTTAAATACAACTGTTGTGCTTACAACCTGATCACCTCAAGTGACTAAAAGTAAGTGATGACTTGATACAACTAGACTATTAATCGGAAAAGAGACAAAACTTGTTACCAGTTCAACAATGCTCAAGTCACTTAGTTTTGCCCATGAGAAGAACAAAAACAAACCAATTACATTTCGCTTCCGTAACATTGACATCCACGAGCACGCCACGCATCACTTAACCAATTTCGCGTCTGCGGGAAGAAGATAGTTATGGTCATACTATAACATTATCGTCACAAAAGACAATAACGTTGACAGGGAAAAATTACTGTTTAAAAAGCAATTTGATGTGAAGATAACAGCGGACGTTGTTCCGTCATCGTTACGTAGACCCATTGTTCGAAATGAATGGGTTGTATACAAGTAGACCTAGCGTGCCCTATACACGCGCATCGTTAATTTCAAGTCTGGATTTATGTGACATTTGCACATTTTATGGTTTTGTTCTTTATATACTAGCGTCAACCTGCTTGGCACTAACTGACATTGAGGTGAAATGAAACGTACTGTTAAAGCTTACGAGCGGTTTAAGTTTTATCCAACGACGAACAAAACCGTATTAGGCACATTAGAACTTTACTTATCAAGTACTTGCGAGGATATTTCGAAACTGCTCTTAAATAATAATTAGTCTATTAAAACTGATAATAAATACATAGCGTTTCAATTCTTTCAGAGAATTTTCACTGATATAATGTCTAGAAAGAAATGTCATAGAACAGAACGGAAAGCAGTTTTTGAGTTTCTTTATACTTTATACCTCCTAGGTCAAATGGCAAAACCGGAACATTTGAACAGACATAAGCATCAAAATTTTGAGGAGGGGAGCCATCGGGAGTTCTAGGAAAATGTCGAAATTTGTGACTTTGAAAACTCGTTTTTAGCGAATTTTCTTTGGAAAATAAGATATTCATCTTGAGCCCCAGAACACGTTTTGAGCATTAAACAAACTTCATTTGTATATATGTGTGTGTACTCTCTACAAGTCGCATTTGCTGTCCGATTTTCATGAAATTTGGTACAAATATTCCTGTTGTAAATATCATTATAGCTGTTTCTTCAAAACATTGTAATTCAGACTGCTGAGTTCATAACAATGTTTACTTAACTGTTATTTAAAATATTAAAACGTTAATAGACTTTTATTTCTGCTATTACTATTTGTATCATGACAAAAAATATCGTTCATAACTCGGCCCGAAAGTGTCTTTTTGGCTCTGACAAATAAGTTGTTTTATTATTGGTTATAATTTAATTAAGATACCTTTCTTCTATTGTGTATAGCAAACATTTATTTGAAAATGTTGGTGTGAGTCGCAGCCGCAGCTCAGTCAGTCCACTCTCTGGCTACGTGCGTGGGCCTACTGGTGACTGCGATATGCAATGACTTCAAAGCTATGTTTGCATAGCGGCCCGGCTCAAAACTGACACAGTTCGACTAGGAGAATTACAGTTTTAGATTTATGTTGTGTTATCAACAAATTGTTTGGAAATTTAAATCACTTGTCCTATAATAATTGAGTTTTAATCAAGTACTTAAAATTGTTTCCTATAGGAAAATCAATCCATTATTAGGTTTTAGTAATCTATTAGTAACTGTTGTTTGCTTTGAGGTAAGATTCCGAGAGCTGACTTATGTAGTACGATACTAAGCAGATCAAGTGGTCATATAATATTTATTAACAAAGTACCGGAACAAATTGCAGATGGGGACGCAAGCTGCCGCTGGTGCTGAGTGGAGTGCTGCAGATGTTGACAGGTGTGGCGGCCAGCTTCAGCCCTTGGTTCAGCATGTTCCTGGTCCTGAGGTTCCTGCAGGCGGTCGCCACTGGGGGCGCCATGACCATCGGCTTTGTCCTCTGTGAGTAATAATAATATATCTTTATTTCTTCAACTGTTTACAAATTGTACAATAATATACCAACACATTACACACTTTCTCAAACATAAATAATGTACAACCATAAACAGAGAAAAGATATAGGGGTCTCTTAGATAAATCTGAGTTGAGACCTCATTCAGATACTTAAACAAACCTTATGCTATAAGAGAGCGAGACTAACATGTAACCAATATTCTTATAGATAACAATATATTATACAATTAATTTAAAAGTTTACTGTGCATAGTCTAACTAAAAAGTATTGTAATACATTCTTGTACATCCACTTAATACAAAATAATCACATAACAAAATAAACCATACAAATCAGTCAAGACAAAAGCTAGTATTGCACTTAAGCTACACAACAAAACTAAACACACTTACAATAAACTCAATGTTAAACAACAGTTTTTAGGCTGACAGAAAATAAACGGAAGTTTTGCTTGTTTAGAATCCTATGACTTAAAATAGTATATACTCTCGGAGCACTGTTCAAGTAGAACTGTTGATGTAGTCTAAGTTTTGATTTGGGAACAGGAACGGTCAAATGATTTCTTAGATTGTAGTGCTTATCAAAATTGTCGTATTCGTTATTGCTAATGTTGTAAACAATTCTTAAAACCTTAAAAACATAGAGGTGACGTAATGGAAGAATTTTATATTTTACAAATAAAGGCCAAGAGTGTGTTAAACGAGATGTTTTAGCAATCAATCTAACAAGATGCTTTTGTAAAATAATTAAAGGTTGCAAGGATGAAATGTATGTTCCTCCCCAACAACATAAACCGTAACTAAGTCTAGAATTAACAAGAGCGTGGTACAAATTCAAAACTACAGTTACAGGACACAGATTCTTTAAAAAGTAAAAGGTACGAACACATTTATACAATTCACGTTTAGTTTTCCCTATATGCTCAATTTATTTTTTAAACTGAAATAAATAGGTTTGAGTAAATGGGCCGATGGAAAAATATAGAGTTGAGTTGGCAACTCGGGGGAGAAGAGCTAGGAGCAAATAGTTTAATGAAGGATCATGAATTTCTTTTCAGACTTTTGTAATATCTTTCTTTACGATGACCTAGATTAAATTTACAAAATTTTGTATAGGAATAGTGTTTTCAGCTTGAACTACAACTATAGCTATCACTACAAAACGTACTAAAGAGTCAGTCTAAAATGCATTATTTCGCTTCTAAGTTGCTAAATTTTCCCGGAGGAAAGCACCCGGACCTCTTCTCTCTGGGGAGGGGGTGGTGGTCTATACCCCCAAACTGGGGGTAGCCCTCGGAACTTTCGGAAAATCGGCAAAAGAGGTATTGCTCTGGCTGGGAAATGCGTTGCTTTGGCCCCCCTCCCAGAATGTATATTTAGTGGCTTCGCTTTTATCACAGGACTCTAAATAAAAAGGTGTCAACGGGGAAATAAACACGTTGAGATGACTTTTTATAAAAACAAGTACGACTTATAACAAATAGTTTCATTTGACGATCTAAAGTAATATACTTCAATGTATGTAATAACTTCTGGGTACCAGGCATGGAGATCTTGAGTGGCAAGTGGCGGACGACGATCACCACCCTCTCTCACATCCCCTTCAACATTGGCCACGAGACCATGATCCTCATCGCCTACTTGACCAGGAACTGGCGGCATTTTCAACTTGCCATCAGTCTCCCTTCAGCCCTCATCATTACTTATCTTTGGTAAGAATATCCAGATTGTATAGTTAAGAGGAAATTTAAATTTAGTTTTATTTTCAGTTCTCACTGTTATAGTTCTTTAGAAAATCTTCTTCAGGAAAACCCTAGACAAGAAATAATATACAGTGTGTTCGTGGCAGCCATTTCGGAGAATTAAGAGTGAGCTTAGTGGTAAACACGTACGCGCGTTGTGAGATCCCATCGTTGAAAGTACACTACGTTATCACACTGTCTATAGTATATTTTAAGGTTAAGCCCTAACTTCGCCTTTTGATAAATGATATCAATAAAGTCATTTGTTGTTATTGTATATTAGTATAGTCTAAACTCGATGGTTTTCTAGGTTGATCCCGGAGAGTCCACGTTGGTTGTTAGCTGTGGGCAGACACGAAGAGGCACTCATCATCCTCAGGAAAGCAGCAGCTGTCAACAATAACCCGGTTCCAGCTGATGTGTCGTTCTTGACTACGGAGAAACAACGAGTGAGTTCAACAAAGAAAAACAGGGGCCAGGGGCATCAGCGAAACTAAGCAGAGGGATCTGGGGCTGACCCCTCTTAACAATTTGAACATTTTACCCTTGAAAAGAGCAGTTTTAATGTCATTATTATCCATAAAAGCATCCTTTTTAACTAACAAAAACGTAACAATAGGTAAAGTTTGTCTTTTTTAAGGAGGTTAAGTTAGGACTACAAAGTCCTCTCTACCACTCAACCTCGACCTTTACCTAGCATTACAAATAGTCACATCACAAATGTAAGTGGTGACTGCGGGGATCGAACCCGCGCAAGCGAAGTGATCAGCTCTGGAGTCGCGCACGATTCCAACCCGCCACGCGGGTCCACTGAAAACCCTGTAATGCTATGTAAACGTACAGCACATCGGTTTGGGTTTTTATTGAGATTCGTCTAAAGTTATATACACGCAAATTACGTGTCTTGTATAACAAATATGGTTGGCAAAATTACTAGTATAATTTACTTATTTTTGGGAACTAAAAAACGTCTATAAGGTATTAACCAAAGTAAATAACACACACCTTTAGGAAACTACATAGATAGCTAGTCTATATAGTCTGGCTGTTTGTCATTCCGTCTTGTCTACTGTTATCCGGCACATAGGTAGCTCCTGCAAGTTGACCTTATCCATAATATAACGAGTATGTAACTGTAAAAAAGTGTTATCTGTTCTCAGTGTCACTTTATTAGCGTATTAAAAGTGGTCACTTTCATTTTTAGTGGTCCTGTAATCCAGCTTCATGGAGGTCAGGTTTTGAGGATGATATAAGTCTAAAGCGGCTCAGATAGTCTCAGTGATCATCTGATGATACCCGCATCAACTCCCACCATCGTTTAGACATATCAGACCATCACCTGCGTGGTTTGGAAGTCACATTAAGCCGTTGGTCCTTGTATTTCCATTGGTAATTGGGCTATTAATTAATGACCAATTCTAAGGAAGAGTCGGCCTTAGTTTGTAACAAGACTTCACCTCATAACTCATTACTACCACTCATCACACTCATCCTTCACCACATATTTGCCTTAAAATACCCTGATGAGAGTGGTCGGCATCTCAAATAGTGATATAGTGATATTAACTGATTTTGGTTGAGTCTAATGACTGTCACTGATGACGAGCAGATGAAGATGGAGGAGGAGAAGAAGGCTAACATCCTGGACTTGCTGCGTACACCCAACATGCGCTGTAAGACACTCTCCATGTGCTTCAACTGGTTCGCCTGCGGACTGTGCTTCTACGGGCTCACGCAGTACGTCAGCAACTTCGGGGGCAATGTCTTCGTCAACGTTGCTATCTCAGGTACACGCGCTTGTGATGCTAAAGATAAATTATTAAATTAAAAGTAGTTTTAAACATTTAATAGTACCTCCGGCTGGCGGCTGGTAGGGAAATAAAACTCACTATTTACAGGGATGTTTTTTGTAATACAGCACCATTACTCTGGCGATAAAACGCTATATATACAGTTTTAAGACAGCTTTTGAGCTACGGCTTGATGAAGTACGTAATTTAGAACAGCCATTTGCCCTCCTTGAAAATGGCTACGGCTAGAAAAACAAATAACACTTGAAATTCCTCTAGCATACCCTTTAAAAATGGCACATACATTTTTTTAAATTGTGTTAACGTTTATTGAAAAATCAGTTTTTGACACAGTCTGTTGAAAATTTAACTTTGCCGTTTAATTTTAACGTTTTATATGCATTAATTATATTGGCCTTGCATTTAAGGCTTTCAAACTTTATCTTAAACGTGTAACAATGACACTGATAAAACTTCAAACCTCTGCATTGCCACTTGTTTACTCCCGCTCTGCGTATGCAAGTACGATTAATACTCGTAGCTAAGTGCAGATCGATCCTTTAGTGGAAACCAAATTTGTATTGTATAAATGAGTTATTATGGAATTATTTTTGGGATCGATTACTTTAGGTTTATTAGGTTAATGGGTAAGCAGCTTCCTGAAAAAGTACACAACACATTCTGATTCCTAGTTTGGTTTGTTTCTGCAGGGATGTTTGTGGTGCCAGGAATGTTGGTCACTTTGTACACGTTGGACAGGTTTGGTCGAAAGGGAACTCTCATTGGTGGCCAGTTACTTGCCGCAGTTTGTTGTTTCCTTATCATCTTTTTCCCTGAAGGTAAGCCTGGGAAAATTCATTTGTATTACTAAATGTATAATATTAATGAATATACGAAACCCTAGTTACAATAAGCTAACTTGTGTTTTGTGATAATTCCTTTAGATTTAATCACAAAACAACAACTCAATTTTTCAGAAATAAAAAAAGGAGCGAATGGACAACGTTTTGGTTTGTACAAAGACGCACGCTTGCTTCTAATGCATTTGTATCTTGGTGGACCAAATGACAAAAAAACTGTATAGAATATTTGATCTAAAAAAGGGAACCTAAAGAAATTTTTGGACAACTATATATTTTTACACTTTTTGGTCACCTTTTGTACGTTTTTATAAAGTTACATTTTTTACAAATTTAACGTTTAATTTTTATAAAATATGTGTTTTATACAGTAGAATACGAGTATGACTGTGATCTGTTACTTGTATGTGACAACCTACATGGATAGCATGTAAAATAAAACACACTTTAAAGCATAATGGGTGTTGAAAGGTTAGAAATACACGTTGTATGTAGCTAATTGCATTTATTACAATTTCCTGCAAAAGATTTGTTCCTTGTTTTCAAACCCTAACATATTGACGTCTTATTTTTGAACCTCATATGGTAACTTTTAAACTGTTCAAAGTGTTGCCACTTTTTCTTTTAACAGGTTTCGCACTAGGGAAGTACTTGAAAAGCAATAACACTAATTTTATATGAAAATACAAAAATATTCCCTACAAATCTACTTAAATATTTCAAACACTTGCCTTTTTATTTTTATGACAGCTAAAATAATATTCTTAGTTTAATATTCACTTTGTATTACCTACTAAAATAAAGAATAACCATGTAAAACAAATAAAATAAAAGGAACAACATTTCAAAGTTTAAAAATCCCACACTGGGAAAACCATAAATATAGTCAAATCCAAAGTCAACAAAACTTTAAAAACATCTCTTTCTTAGTCTTATAATAACTAAGAAAAAGTAGTACTGTATTTAGTATGTTCAGATTTAGAACAAACAATAAAAATCGTGTTCAATAAAGTGAAATGAACTGGTTACAGGACCAGGACACTCTGACCTGCCTAGAGCCTCGCTAGCCAGCCTGGGGATACTGGGGATGGGGATAGCATTCCCCACAGCCTACCTCTACTCCGGGGAGCTGTTCCCCACAGTGGTGCGCAACGTAGGTGTCGGCTCCGGCTCCATGTGTGCTCGAGTAGGCTCCATGATCGCTCCCTTCATCGCCTCTCTGGTAAGTGCGTTTCCTACTTGCTGAGCATTCAAAAAGATATTTTTTAGGAGATCCCTGAGACAGTTTTAGATTTCTAGTTCTGTTATGACGAGTATCACGAGGTTGTTCACTACACTCACAGCCTCGCTTCGACCTTTGGCTTCAGATTTCTATGTTCTGTTACGACGAGTGTTACGAGGGTGTTCAAAAGCACGTGGACCGAAAACTAATAAGTTGTTCTTCACAGCCACAAATTTTTCCAACAGAATTGTTCTTCACAGCCTCGCTCCGGCCTTTTCCGGTTATTTTTTATTGAAAGTTATACTACATATTATAAAAGGAAAACACATTTTAAATTTCAATAAAATCGGACCACTTACTCCGCTGTTTTAGCGAAAAATAATTTTTTTGCTGCCATTTTGAAACGACTTGACGGATTCTCATAATTTTAGTATCACTATCATTAAATCACTATTTGAGATGCCGACCACTCTCATGAGGGTATTTTAAGGCAAATATGTGGCGAGGATGAGTGTGATGAGTGGTAGTAATGAGTTATGAGGTGTAGTCTTGTTACAAACTAAGGCCGACTCTTTCTTAGAATGGGTCATTAATTAATAGCCCAATGACCAATGGAAATACAAAGACCAACGGCTTAACGTGACTTCCGAACCACGCAGGTGATGGTCTGATATGTCTAAACTATGGTGGGAGTTGATGCGGGTATCATCAGATGATCATTGAGACTATCTGAGCCGCTTTAGACCTATATAATTCTCAAAACCTGACCTCCATCAAGCTGGATTACAGGACTACGCCACGAGTCCCAGTATATTGATAGATACCACCAAAATAAATATGTTTTCAAGTTTAATCAAAATTGGACAACACTTACTGTTTTTAGATCATTAAACTCCACTTTTGGTGAAAAGTCCCCCCAAAAAGATAAATTTTAGTTTCCAAAAATGTACGCATAACATTGCACACGCTTTTGATAAACTAATTATTATTATCAACAATAAACATTAGTTTTCAACTAAGTAAAGGCAGTGCTGGATACTATAAGTTGCATTGTTGCAATCTATACAGCACATTGCTTAGAGAGTAGGCTACAACTGAGAGAGTTCAGCACAGGTAGCAGCGAGCACTCAAGCCTCGACATTGTAAAGTATGGCCCTTGCGGACAAGTTTGGCGCGACTGGCGATTGCTTCGGCTTCACAACAGCTACCTAGTCGCACACTGCAACACGAAGTGGCTGCACTTACCGTACAGGAGGGAGAAGAAATCTACAGATAACTGCTTAACTGACACCTGTACATATCGTGTTGTGTGTGCAGGGTGTGTACAATAAGATGCTGCCTCCACTGATGTTCAGCGTGCTGCCCTTGTTAGCAGCTCTCATGGCCCTTCTACTGCCAGAGACTCGCAACACTCAACTGCCTCAGACTATACAGGAGGGAGAAGAGTTTGGCAGGTAACTCCTCGCACATCACAGTGAATGTACATGACCTAGAAATACAGGGTCTTAGTCAGGGGGGAGGGCAAGGGGGTAAAACGCCCATTGTTCGCTTTTGTTCAGGAAGATTATTTAAAAAAAGGTTATTCAAGTGGTAAATGAATTACATATTAACGTATCCATGTAAAATCAACTCCAGAACAATAGAGTGAGGTCCACACAGACGTGATGAGAAGGGGAAAGGACCCTTAGGGAACTGCAACCCAATGCTCCGAAGTGTCCTAAAACTTGTTTCTTTGCTTCTAAATTTTCATTTAATTCTCGAGAGATGACTTCTGCCCACGCCCTCGCTTTTGCTTTACATAGCCCGACCGGCTGGCTCACAATATACAGGGTTATTGCAAATGATGGTTTTAAAAATTTGTTTCTTACTAGTAACACATACCTAGGTTTATGTGATAATCCAACACACAACCATCTTTCCTGTTTTCTAATTCAGCCATTACAAAATACCTATAACAATTGACTTAAAAACAACAGATACACACCCAAACCAATGTAAATAAAACTTTAGCTTTTCTTTCCAACGCTACCAAATAAAATGGTCTTACAGAAATTCTACCCAATAATATTTATATGTAATCAAAATCAGGAACATCATTTGTAGTAACCCTGTATATCCCCTCGTAAAACTAACCTGGTTACACATATGACTACGACCTGGAAATATATGCATTTGTTACAACCCTGTAAGCTGAAGGGTATTACCGCTGTAGTCTAACCCCTTCATTTTCCTGATTTCTACCAAGCTTTATGTATTTCTTTGATGGTTTGCTTAGAGGTACCGACCACTCTTACAGTGTATTTTAAGGTGAATATGGAATGATGGCGAGTGATTTGATGGATGATGTAATCTTGTTCTTCGGAACGGCTTAGCGTGACTTCCGGGATGGCCATCGTGAAAGAGTGCTGAAAAGTGACGGGCTGATGAGAGGTAAAATCATTAGTTCAAACAGTACAACCACATATTTTTTCAATCTAATAGTTTAAATATCCTGATTTTAAGGATTACTGCAGGATTTTAGTTTGTCGCCTATAAAAAATGTTAGAAAAGACGGTGATAGCTTTTAAAT
Source organism: Matsumurasca onukii (assembly GCA_018831715.1). NCBI lineage: Eukaryota > Metazoa > Arthropoda > Insecta > Hemiptera > Cicadellidae > Matsumurasca > Matsumurasca onukii. Next base: position 33,647,350 of record CM032059.1, on the reverse strand, counting down.
CTCCTGTCACAGTTAAGTAAGTAATCTCAGTAATTGATCATTATGCTGAGATCAAAATCTTTAACCCAATTGTGATACGATACAGTAAAAGGAAAAAAAATGGACTACGCATAAGGAACAAAAGTTAAACAAAAGGCAAATAAATATTGTTCTTGTGTCTTTTTTTGAGTAGATACAAGTGAATACCCATTCATTTTTTAGAAAACATTTAAATTTTTATCTTTTCTGGTTAATTGAGAGGTATATTTTTGTGTCTACAGGAAAGCTCACACCAAAACATCCCAACCGAACAACCTACAAGGAGTAATGAATGAGGGGTACCAAATCGATCAGCACAACTGATAACTGAACATTTTCAACACCTGTTCATATGTGCAATAAAAATAAGCTTTTAAAGGTCAAATTAAAAATAATAATTCAAGGCCTTAAAACAGTATTTTAGTGTATTTGAGATGTTGAAAGGAAAACTGCTTATGAAATAGTTTAACCTCCAGGGGAAAAATCAACTAGGAAGTACAGTGTACGTGGGTAATCTTTTCATAGTTTGTATTATGTACATTGGTCAAATTAAAATTAGATCTGACCCATTGTTAAAAATGCTGGCTTCAAGAACCTGAAGTAGGCCTAGTAACAACTGATTGTACTGCTAATATCCAAACTGAATTAAATATGGAATAGCTCAGCATTTTTTCTCCTTCACTAGCATTTCATCCACCAAAGCAAGTGCCTCGTGTAAGAGTAAATGGTAGATTATCACAATTTATGAGCAGAGTATCGCGGTAATCTTAATAAAACACTTTTTCTTGAAAAGACAACGTTTGGATTATAACTTCACAAACTGAACAATAGTCACAAGAGTTTTATTAAAACTCTAACCAATCAGTATTTTCATTCTGTGTTAACATAATTTCCTCAATTTATTGTACATAAGTTCGTAGTGTTTTACTGACTGTACATAATTTTTGTTATTTGTACATATAATTGTTATTTTTATTGCTATGTTTCTACAGAATATGTATTAAAAGGAAAATAATAAAGAATATGCTTAATTTCTAGGATGTACCTTTAAGATACATATATATGTATAAATGTTCCATTATTAAAGTAAAGATCACAATTCAAACTTTGTGTGAGTTATTACTTTAATAAAGAAATTGTTTATGATTAATTGTTATGTTAATTTCTTCCCTGAAGTTTATGTTTTGAAATTAATCATTTTTATCTAATCGGTTTAAAGTTACTTCTTGAAATGATGAAATTATAAATTGTCCTTTATGGGAAATCACCACCGTTGTAAAGTTCAAAATAGTTTATTTGTAAAAGATAATATACAAATTTTATTTCAAACATGTCGGAAATACAAACATTACAAATACAGAAACAAGTATAGAATATGTGCATTGAACACCTCGCCGGAGTGATAGCAGTGACCAGCAGTGAAGGCGGTGAGTGTGCAATGTAGAAGCCGTCCAGCAAGCCGGCTCGGAAGCCGTACCCCTTAGTTCTGGTGATACCAGTGTCATTTACTTGAAAACTGTTGGTTTTACAACATAATGCTAGACATAGTAAATTTAGCGACTCTAATGGTTACAATGCACAAAACCTGCAATAAACTAATAAAATAAAAATAGGAACAAATTGCATTATTTCAATTCTACAAGAGAAGTTATAACATAAATTCTTTGTATTAAACAATGTTAGAAGAAATGAAAATTTAGCTTATGAATAAATGTTTAAATAGCCTTATTTTTTTTAAGAAATTTAAAATCAAATAAAACCAATATTTAAACATTTTTTTAATTTTAAATATTTGTTTTACTGTATTTGGTTTTAAATTTCTTTCTACTGAATATGAGTTTGTAGTCTGTAAAATGCTTCCATTATAAACAGAGTTAATTTATTTTTGAAATTCTTAAATAAAAGGTAATTATTTTCTGTGCTTGCTTGAAAGCTGCAATTCCAAATGTACCTTTGTTTTTGAGAAATATTTCCCTAAGATGATAATAACCAAGTTCTTAATTTTTAAGCTTTCACGGCCGGTGTCATCATTAATATCTAAGGCTTCCGGTTTACACCGCGGAGAGTCTCAGCCAGTCAACAAGCTACTGAGGATGACTCTCCACAACAAGGTTGAAACGTTTAGCAGTATTTGTATCTCAACTGTGCCGCGGTGTAAACTGGAAGCCTTAGATATTAATAATAACCAAGTTAACAACACTCAAAATAAAAATCTAGTTCCAAACAAGCTTAGATTCATTCTTTTTGGCGAAGACTCGTAGATGACACCACAATTTTACATATTTTAAGTATTTGTCAAGTCACAATGAGGGGCATGTTCAAAATAAGGACAAGGTGTTGGTGGTTTCATCTTGTTTGTAGGAATAATGACTACTGCATGACCATTGTTTTACCTACGTGATACAAAAAAGCAAGTTAGCATTATTGGCTAGAGTTTGTACTTTATTTCCTATTGGTGTTCCTTTTGAAAGTTTATTTCTGACAGTGCCAGATTTACCACTAGGCCGACTAGGCCGCAAAAGGGCCGCAGCTGGGCGAGAAAAACATGTATCAAAATCTTTGCATTACTGTACTGTTGTACAGGCGTGCAACCTCTAGACCCATCGTATGTTGGAAAGGGGGAGGGTCATGAGAGGGTAACAGAAAAAGTACAAAAAGGGGCCGTTTCAAAATTTTGGCCCAGGGCCGCGGAAATCCTAAGTCCGGCACTGTTTCATGATATAATTCTGTGATCTAAAGAGAAAGACTAATTTTCACTACCTTATATATATGAAGAATTATTGTAATACTAACTAGAAAATAGAAAGACTTTATAGCACCAGTAGTAAAACTTAACACATTCACTGTTACAAACATGTTTTATCATGAAAATGTTTATTTGATTCAATGTTATGACTTTGGCTTGGTTCTGTGTCGCTATCATTGAATGTGTTAATAAGCATTCATCTAAAGTACAGAAAGTCTTTTAATGTTAAACTTTCTAGTTAAATTACAAAATAATTTTCAACGATTGCAATTTGATCCAGCATCCAAATTTTAAGAAACCATTTATATAATTTCGAAAACTCATGATCTCATATTTAAATTTGTTGTGTTAAAAACATACTTTACATTGTGCATCTTATTTATGTAATAAGAAGGTGTGCATTTAATGAATAAATGTTCTTTATATATTGGAATATGAATTACAAGGATTGGGTTTTGTAAATTCTAAATTAATATTCAACCACTTTGGATGTAACTTGTTGAGGTATGAGGATGAGTGCAATTTCCGTTCTTGAGAGAGTATAACTATTAACTTGTAAGGGGACAGATACATATTGAAGTAACTGTAACAGTAATTAGTTACATTGATTTTTGGGTAACTTGTAACTGTAATCAGTTACGTTTGACAAAGAGTAATAATTTTAAGTTGTAACTGTTCTCAGTTACTCTTTTGAAGTTACTTTTCCCAAGTCTGCTTTCTTGAGAGGGTCTTAGGATGTTCTAATTTGTATTAATCTTTTTTCCCCTTTTTTTAATCTTAACACTTTGTTTGAAATTACCCATAATGTGAAAATAGTACATTCACAATAGTACATTACAATTTTACATTAGTACATTACAATTACATTAGTACATTACATGTTTGATAATCATAAAAATAGTAGTTTCTGTAACATTAACTTTTATTTTATTTCATTACCTAAACTGCACCGGTGTGAAACAACGCTACATTCCCAAAATAAAGAGTGACACCTGTGTTATAATATATAAATTTTATTCATAGATCATAATAATATAAGTACAAATTATATTATATATTACAAAACTTTTACATATGCACACCACTTTGGTATATTCAAACGAAGCTTAATTTAAAAATAGCCCTTGTACTACCTATTAGTACAAAAACCAAAATGTATTAAAAAGATTCCAATCTACGTAAAAGTAAACTATGATCATTAATGCAATAATCTGTAAGTCTATGATCGTTTATGACAAATTAATTTTTATTTTTATTAGTTTAATAACTATGAACAAATTAAAAATCTAAAACATGAGCTTATTGCTATAATACTGTAGAGTTTTAACAATTGAGTAGTAAAGTTCAAAGCTAACATTGGTTCATTAACCTCAAAATGCTTTAGACTGATAGGTTCAACCTATATGAAAGCTAGCTCTTTTTAACCAAATACTCTTTCAGCTCTCATTCACAGTCACTGGTTTGTAAATCACATTTTCTGCTTTTCCTTTCCTTTTGTTTTCTTCTTTCCTAGAAATATATTAATTGCATTTATAAAAAGATGTATTATATCACTAAATCACTATTTGAGATGCCGACCACTCTCATGAGGGTATTTTAAGGCAAATATGTGGTGAAGGATGAGTGTGATGAGTGGTAGTAATAAGTTATGAGGTGTACTAGGTTTTAATTTGGGTACGGTAATCACTGTATATTCGCTCGTCCAATAACTCATTCCTATAGGGGTGGAAGGGATTCAAGCAAGAATCAGGCGAGAAACACTTTTTCTTGCTTGATTTCGGGAGGTTTTGGGGAGGGATTGAAAGCTAATTTTAGTCATTTAAAATCATACAGAAAAGGTGAAAATACAATTGTTTAGACTTTATAAAAGAATAAGTACAGTTAATTCACGAAATTCCAAACTTTCATGCCATTCGAGAGTTTTATAAAAATGTGTGTAGTACTGCATGATTGTCGTTTGATTTGATATTATTATTTATCATATTACTGTTAAAAAAACTTTGTAATAATTACAGGAAGTTGTTAACACTAAGAGTTTTGACTAAAACATTTTGACTTAGTCTAAAGTGCCACTAATACTTGAGTTTAATAACGCATTTACTCCTTTAGGGATGTAAAAATTTAAACATAATTAAAAAACTGTTTGGATTGGTTTTAGGATTAAGTATTTATAACAGGAATTCGCCTATAAAACTAATCAGCAATCCCGCCTAAAAAAATCCCTTTTTTAAGGGAATTTCCGCCTGATTCTTAGGACTTTATTGATCCCTCGGGTCATGTCGACCCCTACTTACCGTATTACCTTTGCTCGTCAATAATATATGATTCATGATTGCCAATTGAGAAGTATTTTACCTGGAAGAGTCTTCAACATCTTGGATGGTGTTGGGAAGAGGTTTGTTCCACGTGTCTGGGATATTGATCATGAGCAGGATTGAGACTAAAGCCCGGCAATTATTGCGAGAGGAACCCATTTTCCAAACACTCCCTGAAAGCAACCAGATACATTCTAGCCATCAACTTAACTACAGTTGAATTTTATTAATCAGAGTCTGAGCAAGGCAGTAAAATAATTGACAATTATACTTTATAGGATGCTTTAACTCAGTGGCGTAAACCCTTCCCCAACCCCCAGAGGCTCTTCTGAGTGACCTTTTACTGTACGATGTTGTACGGGAAAATCAAGAACTGGTTTACTTAAAATGCTATCAAAAGTCATATTTTTTGTTTGACTAACAATTGACATATTTTAACTAAATTAGGCAGTATTATTCAATCAAGTTGGAAACAAGCGGGTGTATGACCTAGCGGGGTCCGTGCCAGTCAGGGGAGACAAGAATCCTTCATAGGTGTTTTACTAGGTCCGGCCTCAGTTGCGCGGCAATGCTTCAATGCAAGGGTTTACAACTGCTTGTTTTTCACTTTGCAAAGTAATTTTTACATTAAAAACCATGTGTTATTTAGAAATTAGAGAAGTTCACCAACACGCTGCAGAGCGTTTTCCAAAATGTTGCGTCTCAATTGTACAAAAGGAGTTGAAAAGCAACAAAACTTGGACGATTTCAATAACTTTTTTGTGATTCTATTGAACAAATTATGAGTCATCTGGCTCTTAATATGTATCGGATAACTCTAGTTTCCGAATATATAATGTTTATCAATGTAGAAACTATCTTGAAAGGTGAAAAACAGCGCCGTAAACCCTTGCAAGCTTTGGTTTGACAGTTAGGAGTATCAGTCGAAGAAGGCCTGTTGTTTAGTCGGTTGTGACGTGCGCGGTATCGGTGTCCAGCTTTGGGCAGACGAATTCAGCCTTTTTCTGAGGTGACCACTGAATACTATTTTGATTTGTTATTACTTGATTACAATTATTATTGTGGATTTGTCAAATAGATGCATACTATATGGTGATACAAATAATGGTGACTAAAATCACAAAACGAAAGTCAACCCCACAGGTTACAAGGATGCAGATATTGACTCTAAATAATAGAAAAACCATTATTTTATTTCTCAAGTTTTAACAATTTCCCGGGGACATCCTTGGGCCCCTTGCTCTTGCTGAGAGCTTTTTTTGGAGAACCCCTAAACCTCTACCCAACACATCTAAATAAGTAATAAAATGTCTGGAATCTAGAAAATGTTTAGATTTTCTTGGGAGACAACTCTTGCTGGGTATAAGCAATACACCTTCATAACCTTTCTAACCTTTGCTTTCTAACTTGGACTTAACTAAATCTTGTTTATGCCTAGCACTGTAAGCCCGGTACCCCCAAAATTCCAGGCTTCCCGGTAGTCCATCCCCCCCAGGACTTAATCCTAGTTACGCCACTAATTTTATCTTAATTCAACATCAAGGTCGCAAACTTTTATATAGATATGAACTCTTATTAACTAGTTTAACAAGCTTGTGATCTAAGTTTTCCCTCTGTACTTGGTTTGGTATTCAATACAACTAAAGAAGACTTATAAAAGAAAATAAAACACTGATAATCATCAAGCAAGATGTAACTTTGAATGTATGCTGGACAAAATATAAATAATTAATTATTGCTTTTTTCCTTCAAATCCTTTTAGAATAAAATACCGTAAAAGGAACAACAACAACAAAAAACCCTAAGCCCAAGCACTAAAAACAAATTGTATTTGATGGCAATATTTTACTGGGGCACATTGGCTACTGGTTTTTGTTCATTAAAATATTTCATTTTCCCAGTTGTTGGACCTTGTGTTATTACAAGTTACCTTTTGATGCCTGTAGATCCTACTGTAGATTCTTCTTACAGGTGTACATTTCGGGACTGGGGTGTCCCATCATCAGTGTACTTTCACTAAACCACTTTCATCATGTCGAAAAATATATACAATTCTGGCCATACCGGTACCAAAACAATTTGAAAGAAGTCTCATTAAAAATCTCAAAAGCAAAACAACAAATAAAACAAGTTTAGCAGACAGTAAAAAGAAAAAAAACAAGTAACCCAAAAAAGCAGTGCTGGTAACAAAATATAATTAAGTGATGCACTGGAGTTTAGAATTAAAATATTTACGGTAATTTTCCCAGTTGTAGGACCTTGTGTTATTACTACTTTCATTATGTTAAAAAATATATACACACAGTCACACACAAGTATCGCGGATGTGACATCATGCGATACAAACTGACTGTTTGTGTGTGACTGTGTGTATATATTTTTTAACATAATGAAAGTAGTATAGTGAAAGTACGCTGATGATGGGACACCCCAGTCCCAAAATGTACATCTGTAAGAAGAATCTACAGTAGGATCTACAGGCACCAAAAGGTATAACTTGGAGTTTAGAAATTATGAAAATAGAAATTTTATATTTGCTCAATATTTAAGGTGTACATACACCTTAAACATGGGTTATGTAGATGGGAGTAGTCTATTTAGTGAACCTAGGAAAAGATGAAAGAGATAAAACAATACAGCACCAGTTACTGGACTATTACACAGCCTGGCGTTTTCAGGCTTAAGAACAACCCAGAAAATAGCCACTGGAGCATTTTGAGGGTTATTATCAAGTTCAGTTTGCAATTATCAACTACTAAAGTACAGAAATAGTTACAGTGGGTCCAACAAGAGGAGCGGTGGTGTTGCCAAGGCGCCCCATCTGGTTGGCGATGAGCATGGCCTGAGCCCGGAGTACAGAGGGTAGCAGTTCCGCAGACAAGAGGAACAGAGCAGGGTAAGCTATGGACATGGCGAACAGAGAACTCAGAGCCAGCAGTCGACGCTGCCAGTCTTCCACACTTTCCCCTGTGCACACAAACAGACGAGAACTTGAGGCTGAGACAGCTACCTAATTCAAATTCTAAACATCTTTATTCATAAACTGAACCTGATTTCACAGTACAATTATTGAATGGTTTAGTATATTATTGAAGCTAGTTATATTATATTTATAACTTTACATTCAATAAAACAATCTATCTAGTTGACTCTCAAGTTCTGCAGTATTTACTGCCATAAAACCGAAGCCATAGCTGCAGCTGACGGCGCCGTCTCAACATTACCTGCAAAAATTATTCTTGAGACATTCTTGTTGCCGTTTGCTGCTCCACATTCGAAGAAATTATCTAACAGTTACATTTTTTTGTATTCCACAGAAAAATGGCATATTTTCACTTCCAGTTAATTGAAAGTTAACACGCAATTACTTTCTTAAAATTTGTATGTACAAAAAGTGTATAAATTAAATTGTGTTATTTTGAAGAGGAGTGTTCCAAGGGAAGTGTTCACTGTTCAGTATGGTTTGACTTTTTCAGTCATGGCTGTTTCAAGTGAAGCCTTTTCTCACCCTAAAACCGTTGAGAAAACTTGCAAGTAGCCTGTTTAAATAGTGAGTTTTCTCGGCCTATCAATCCTTTGTCCACTCAAATATGTCAATTAAGAATACATTTGTATGAATGTATAAAAATGTACTCAAGAAAACTCAAAAATAAAGTTCCTATAATCTGATTTTTTTTTTTTTGTACTAGTTGTTTTATGTAGCCTGACATTGTTTCCAGCATTTGAGAGGAAGGGTTAAGAGGTTCAATGATACTCAGCCTAAGCTAATCTTATCTTATCAACCCCACTGTATGATAAGATACTGCCAAACAGCCCTAAACTCTATTAATTTAAAAGTTACTTACCAACATCATAGACAGGAATGAGAATTGAAAAAATGGCAACAAAAATGTGACCAATAATAATAATTTTCTTTCTTCCAAAGCTTTTTACCAGCCATATTGTTAATATATTTCCAGGAATGCCTCCAACTAGACCTAAAAAGTAACAAACAACTGGATGGAATTATTTCGTTATGATTTACAGTAAACTACCGATTAACGCGATAAAGTTGGGTAGAGGATTCCCGGATAAGCAAAATCGCGGTTAATCCGAAAAACTCAATTGATGTACTGAACTATAAGATATTAAGATGTAAACAGCTAAAAGTGAGGATGATTCCAGTGAGCGGTGCATGTGAATCTAGTCATTAGTTCTCATGTATTTTAGCACCGTCCAGTCGGAAGCTACCATGTGTACATAGTCTTACGGTTGCCTTGGTTCCACGGTTTTAACTAGCTGCTGAGCGATCAGGAGCGCTAGCATTGAACTCTTACCACGGCAACCAGAAAGTGGGAATAAGATGGCGACGGAGTATTGTTAGTGTTTATGTTGTTATTGATACCTCACTTTCGTATATAACCGGGACACCGTTGTATCACCAATGCACAATTTTATACTGGTTGCACGTTTGTTTACTGTTGAACCACGATCAATTTTTGCACCATGTTGAGTTTTGCTCTATTGTCAATACGACCCATTTGCGTTTAGTAGACATCTTTTCGCAATCATCAATAACCACTTTAATAACAAAAACAACTCCTGCAACCGCGCTTCAGAAAATAATCTGCCCTCTTTTACCACTGTTAAAACTGTGAATAATTAGTCAGATTTATCGGTGAGGTGGATGTGTGATTCTGGTAGGTGGGGAGAATTGCTATTTTCGGACTATTATTGTCAGGTGAGTCAGAGAGGACGAGTCAAGGTCACGCGGAACACTATTACAAATTACAATATCATGAAATTCACACTTACATATTTTCACATTCATTCCACATTCACACTTAACATCAGATGATTTTTAATTTGAAGATTCAAGTTTGAGCTTAGTGACACAATCAAAGTATTTTCTCAAGCTAGTAAACATATTACTAGGCAAGAACCGGTGGAACCGAAAACCAGAACCGACCCATCTCCAATTTAAAATGATTTACTTATTTTGACAGTTGTTACCTCCAATGCCGATGTTGATGAATGGATCGCTGCCAAGGGAAGGCTGATACGCATTCAGTGCAAAGAAGCTGAGACCAGCACAGAACCACATGACCCAGAGAGAGAGAGTGTATTGACGTAGACATGGCGAGCGGAACAAGTCAGTGAAACCCATGTCAGAACTGCACCGGTTGTTGTTTTCCGATTTTACAATCTGTCCGGCAGAGAACGCATTTTATTACAAATGAGAAGATAAAATTAATATATACAAACTTACTATAGTTAAATGGTTCAGTAAAAGCTAAAAGACATTGTCTTGTCCAAACTTTGTCACACAACAAGGATGTGTTTCATATTAAAATATTAAATTGCAAAGCTCATGATAATAATAAGTGTGATTTCTATTGTCATTTGATATGCAACAAGACAAAGTAACTATTAGAAGTAACTTAAAGTTTTTAACGTTTTATGGATAAAGTAGATACCTGTGATCTGAATTTTTCCGCCATGGGCTGCATCTCAGTAGAAGATACGGGTTGACCATTTCTTTGGTTTATTCTATTTTGTACTCTTTGAGCTTCTTTCAAACGGCCGACAGACATAAGCCATTTGGGCGACTCCTCTACTAACCTAATAAAATTAACTACATTCAATCAATGAAACAAGAACCTTAGTTTTCTTATGTCTACTTAACTATATAAATAAAATAATATTCTGGTCTGTAATTGTACATTGTTTAGAATTGAACAACTTTTGTGAATTTGATCATACTTCATACCTTGAAAGGACACAAAATTTCGGTCCGTAACCTTCAAAAGTCTTGGAAATGGCTGCAGAGATTTGAATAAAACTGTATGTAAGGTTTTGTTAAGTCCTTACATGGCCATACAACACTTGAAAATTCAACCACAGTGGCTCAGAGCGGCTTTTTGGGCTGTATTTGACAATGTGGCTATTTTAGGATATTTCAAATTTATGGTCCAAGTTCGGGTTTGATTTGAGTCACTAGCAAAATTTTAAATTCTTTACAAACTTGATTATTTTCAGGACATAAGATTTGAACAAATAATCAAAGAAAATGTATTATTTGGATTTAATCTGGATCTGTAGTTTAGTAAAAAAATAATGTTCGAACTTACTCTTGAATTTTTGGCTTTGCACACCCCTGATTTGAGATTAACTCCACTCAACACATTTACAAAGTTTGCCTAACACATCTTTACAAGCACTATAACAACCAAAAAACTAACAAGTCAGCTTTTTAGAGTAAAAAGTTACTGTACAGTCTCTATAATCCGGCCGTTCGCCACTCCGACAAGTCCAGTAATCCGGCCCTGTGACCATGCCATTTAGCCACTTGTTTTCAAGTCTCTACTTGTCTGTAAAGCGTGTGACCAAAGTGTGCATTGTTTATTGCTAATCGGTGCTTCCGTTCAGTACAGGTTGTGAGATATCGCAAAAACGTAAACATGTTACTTTGACAATGGTTGCGTTCAGCCGACGTGAGCGCTCAGTGAACCCTCTGGGCCCTCACTGAATATTCACTGATCAGTCGGCTGAACGCGTACGTTCACTTCTCAATTCCATTCACCAAAAAAAGCGCGTCTTTCCGGTTTGTTCACTGATCTACTGATCGTAGTTTTTCTCCGATCACTCCGCTCAGTTTACTGAACGTAAACAACAAAGATGGCTGACTCCGTAGTCTAAATCGGTAGAGGTTAGCTATGTATGAATATGACCTGTATTACAATGTTAAAGCCACGCAAGATACTCGAACTAATAGCAGAACATTAATCATTTCATTATGAGTTAAAATTTATATTATAGACTAAATTTTTATATAGACTATTAATGGTTATATTATGGACTGAATCATGTATTAATTTATCTATAGTGTTAAACGACTAGGAGTTTATACTATTTACTTTCCTTTATTTGTCACCTATTGTACTAACAAAATTTAATGAAATGAAAAATAGCTTTATTAGGCGAAGTTAAAACTAACAAGTCCTCTCTTACACTTAACCTATAATGTTTCTGTTAGTAAATAAACGAATGTCCACAATTACAAGGCAAACCATGTTAATAAGCAAACTCAGCAGCAGACGATAAGCTAGGACTTGCTGTCAGTTCACTTATCTGTCAAATCAGCCTTCAAAAAGCGTTCACCGGCATGCTCAGTTTTTTTGGTGAATGGTATATTTTTTTCTCCTAAAACCAGATCAGATCAGTAAGAAAAACCCAATCACTTGATCGCATATGTCGGGTGAACGCAGCCATTAATAATAAGTGTTGTAAAAAGTTATTTTAAAAAGATTAGAAAGTAGTGATAAGTTAACCTCGACAAATCAAAAACTTACAGACATAAGGAATAAGAATGAAATTGAATCATTCTTAGGGTAGTGAATCGTCCTTTAATGTAAGATAGATTATTCCTGGTAAATTGAGCCTTTTTTAGTGAACCTCCTCTAGTCCGGCATTTCCACTAGTCCACGCTTCCGATCCGATATAGGGCGGATTAGTGACTGACTTTGGTTAAAAAAAGTAAATCAATTGTACAAAACATATTTTCCAACCTAATTATCATTTACCTTCTATCGTTACAAGATTAAGCAATTACCAGCAGTAAGGAAGGAAAATAAGGCTGTAGATAGAGAGGAACATCTGCAGGTTGTGCCAGTCCCTGACGAAGTATGCAGTGAAAGCAAGCAGAGTTTGTCCAATGCGAAGGGAACTTGGTGCAGGACGGAGATCACAGGCCTCCACTGATCATTGACCAACTCAGCCCCTATAAGAAACATAGGGCTGTCAAGAGCTAAGTCAACAGAGGAGTTAAAGGGTCCAGTTGCTATATTGGTGAGTAAAATCTGACTTTATACAAAACTTAAAAACATTATTTCTGAAACATTTAAGACAGGCTAGGTACTTTTAAATCTTGTGACTGCAGTATCTCAAATGCCTCCATTAAGAGGTGGTCGGATAGATTCCGACCAGTGTTTAAATAGGATAGGGAATTTAACATGGGAAAGTTTGCAAATGATGTTTTAGGTAGGAACTAAAACAAGGTAGTTTTTCTCTGGAAACGTAGAGTTATTAATGCTGATGCATATAAAACTAAAAAATGTAGTTTGGTTATAAAATATAATTTTAATTACTGAACTTTGAGTGCTGTATTCTCATGGTAATTTAAGTTTTAAATACAAAATTCATTCGATGAAAAAAGTAAACATTTTTGTGTTTACCTGCAGCACCATCAATAGATGTATGCTTCCAGAGCGAAATGTTCACATTTTGGTAAAATAATTTGCTTAAAATTTGCAGTTTGAACCCAATGTTATAAGCGGTACTAAAAGTTGGACCACGGACGCTCTATCTGGCCAACTAAGCAACAAATAAATTTAAAAAAATACAAATTGAAAAAAAATAGTGAATAAAAATTGGTTGGTCAAGTTGTTTGACTACTTAATAAGAGTCATAGTTACTATCCCCATCAGTTTCATATTAAACTAGCAAAAGATTATACTACTCCAGAAGTTTTCTTGAGAGAATAATCAGAATATCTGTCTCAGAAGATCCAAGCAAGGAAATATACGAATCAAGGCTGTTTTAAGAGGCCCCTGATTAGCATCCTCAGAACCCACTCTCGGCACCGCTTATAACATGAAGTAAAAACTGCAAACAAAGTTTTAACCTGATAACGTCTTTAAATCAAAAATCTGTTTCAATAGAAGCATAAAGCTATTGAGGCTGCTATACATATGAATTCTAAAAGGGTTACTTTCGTCAAACAATAAGTTATTAATAAGTCATAGATTAAAACTTGATTTTCCTATAAGAACACAGAACCTGATTAATCATTATAAATATTTTGTTTAGCAAGAAAGTTTCACATTTTGACTTTTTATGCTGCATTACTGCCACTTTGCTTCTATTGAAATACTTTTCCCATTGTGGTTTGTTAGTCTTCTGGTTGTATCAATACATATCTGTGATACAATTTTATGTATACTTTTGTAGTTTAACATTATGTCGTTTCGACACTCATTTATTCCACATAAAAGTCATATTGAGTCTCTACTGAAATCACTAAAATCGTATATATCGATTAGAGATTATCGTGTAGGATAATGCCTTCTCTATTACTGTTTGTTTTAATTTATCACTACACTTTCAGCACAGCTCTTCCGCACAGTCAACAGTGACTAAATTCACATAATTACCCATAATGAAGCTGATAACCATGGTGCCACCGAGGCACAGTCGGTCATGAACGGAACAGCAGGAAGAGTTCATAGTGAGGGCGACCCGCGAGCAGACATGATCGCATCAACACGGCCGACACAGTCAGCACTGGCTTCCGACCTACCCTGGCTAACACAAAGTCAAAGTATTGATTACATTAACTTTAGTATAAATATTGTGTTACATACAAAATTAGTTGATAAATGTCAAGTTTACTGTTCACTCCAATAAATATTCCACCTCAGTTTCATTGTTCATTCAGTGTGAAGTAGAGTCAGTTTTATGGTAATTTTTAGGTTGTGCACTCAGAACAAAATTGTATGTTTGCAAATTTTACCAATGTAGAAGAACTTTAGAAAATCATATTCAATTAATGAAAAGTTCAAAATATTGTTCTATTTAATGAGTGGTTCTGTTTGTACACTCATCAAAGACATTTTGAAATAGGAATATCTTTTAGGACTTTTTACTGTGGAACAATAAGTCACACCCAAGCAACATGGCTCACTTATATTTTATTTAAAATCATAACTGTTATTAACATTGCATTTGAGTTTTAAAGAAAATAAAAAGACACATGTAATCTGTTGTAGTATTGATTACAAATTGGGTATTAGCGGACTTGCGGCAAGTTGGAATCGTAAAGGACGCAGGAGCTCATTACTCCGCTGGTGCGGGTTCGATCCTCGCAGTCACCACTTACATGTTTAAAGTGACTATACGGTAAGCCTAAACTTACTACTAAACTTGTAAGTCAACTTAACCCTTAGACTTTTGACAAAGTCAACGCTAGGTCGAAGATGGGTGATAGAGAGGACTTTGTAGTCTACACTTTGCCTCATAAAACAAGACAAACTTTACCACTTTTTAAGTAATAGTAATTATCAACACAAATTATTATTATTACTCAATTAGGGTAAGTGCAGAATTGATTAAATGGTTGTACTATATACAGTGCAGTGTAGTTAGAAAGCGCAACTGAGAGTTTACTGTTCCTGCACAGCGGCCGAGCGGACCTCACAGCTTCGTACGGCCTTTGGGTGTAGAACGCGTACAACTGAGACTAATTCACGTTATTGTAAAACTTTTTCTTCCACTTATTTAGAAGTGATTAGTATTAGTTCTAAGCCACCAAATCAGGACTATAAAGCAACATCTATAACAAAGCAGGACGAAGGTAAAAGACGAATGAAACTACTTACAATACAAAAGAAAATATGGAAATATTTAAATGTACCTTCCCTCAAAGAATCCTCCAATGGCGTTGCCGGAGGAGACTCCAATCATCAGAGCCAGTTGACCTACTGTGACCAAATGTTCCCGGGAACAGACCAGGTCCCACTGCAAAATATTTATCCAAGGTTAGGTTGCGTTTTTTCTAGTAATAAACAAACAAAACTGATCCATCACGTCTAACAACAATCAAGACACACTCCTCTTTTGAACTGATTATAGAGCCAACTGATTTAATATTCAATAGTCCTGCTAATCCGAAAATCTGCCCAATCCTCACAGGGTGCCCTGTAGTGAGCGTTCGGTCTGCCCGAATTGCGCATGCTGTACTTGAGAAACAGAGTATATCGTACCATTGTAAATTAATACCCCAAAAGCATTTTTCAGTCAACTTTTGCCAAACAGCTAAAGCCAAATTTTAAAGTTTGTCTTTTCAGAAAATCAAGACGTAGACTTACCTTCATGTTGGCAGTGTGAGTAAAGTGCTCCGAATAATATTCAAACTGTTCACAAGTCTGTTCAGCTCCTTCTTCATTTTCATAGCTGCAAGCGTTATCCCAGTAACCTCTTGTAGAGTTTAAATTGAGTGTCTATTAAAAGAAAACAAAATAGACTCAAGGAAATATCTTAAATTAAAGTCTGTGTTTTAATTTTCAAATTACTTGCAAGAAAGTTTATTTCTAGAAAATAGTGACAACTTGTATAACCTCCTCGTTTCTCTGAAGTCAGTTAAAAACTAGTGGCAGGTCTTCTTAAAAACTGTAAATTACAGTTTTATAATTGGATAATATATTCCTATTTTAACACTAGACATCTTTAGATTAAAAATATTGTGTACTTTTCAAAAAATACAAGTTGGTATGTTTCAATAATGACAGCCAAAACTTACTATATCATTTGACAACCAATAAGAAAACTACCTGGAGCCTAGGAAGTCATGGTTCCACTATCATCCTACGTAGGGAGTCCTCTACACTAGGTCAACCATAGTTAATGTTTATTTTAACTACTAATTTCACAATACATTTTGTCAAATTCCCAATAGTTCACTTTGATGCATTACAAACTATCCAATACAATATTACAATTACATAATTAGGCAACTTAACACTACTGTATATGTCAAAAGTTAGTTTGTTTTACTTTTGAAGAAAGAGCCGCTGTCCACTGAGCCAGTAGTTGTTTTTCAATTTGGTTTTACCTCAGTTTATGACACTGCGAGTTAGTTATTTGGCACAGTCGAACTTGTACTATAAAAATAAGATTTCTGGCCCTAATTGGCCATGATTTGGGACATAATTTAATGACATCTGCAACTTTGATAGCTTCTAAATGTTATGGCCTCTCCGGTACCTAGTCAATTCTTGAGAAATAATATTTTAAAATGGTTTTCGAAGACAATTACTGAAAGATGGTTGATGACTTGTACATGAGTACTCTCCTACACGCTACACCTCCGTAGGACCAACAAATGTGTACCTGGTTGAGAGGATGAGCACAGCGGAAGCGAATCTCTGGTGAGAGATATAGTAAAGACAGCTGGAACCATGCAGCAGGGGCCTTCAGTAGAGCCATCATCACGCTAGCTCCCACCTGGTAGCGACCCCAGCTCACCTCCGGCTGACCCATACCTGAGACCAACACAACAGAGAATACAATGTCTACAGAGATCCAATGTGGTTGGGAAATTGTTGAGCAGTTTGGCAGTCAAATCCATCACCAAGCGTTGGTGTATCGTATTGAATGCATAGTGGTTTTCCTCCAGCGGGGATGTGAGCCGCGCGATATGGCAGCCGTCTTCGATGATAGATTGGACTGGTGATTGAACTAACCTTTTCTTTATAACGATGAAATGAACGTAGGCTAAAATTTAGAGAGTCCTGCAGGGACCGTTTTAAATCCTTATCCATATTGCCTTTATGCTCTCAGTACATTTTAGAAACCTTGTTGTTCTTTAGGGCTAAGGGTTCTATTGATGTGAACAATTATCAAAATAATCGGTACAACACACGAAATCAAAATTATATTCCACCGAACTACCATAGGCTTCAGTTATGTGATAAACTTCCTATTGAAGCCGGTAGAATTCTATACAATAAACTTCCTGACAACATTAAAAGTTATTTTTCAAACCAATTCAAACTCAAACTCATAAATTATCTTGCCCAAAATTTGTTTTATACAATTAGAGAGTTTATAGATAGGTAAAGTTTCATAATTTAATTGTTTAATTAGGCTAAAGTCTTACTTTAGTATATTGTCAATAAAACAATTCTTATAAATTGTAAAAAATTGACATTAAACGAATTGTTATTGTTATTGTTAACGTCCATAGAGAGTTTCTGTTGTCTGCGCCAACACCATGAAAGTGAGGTAGAACAATGCGCGTAGTCATACTCACTGTCATAGCTCTATGGTAGAGTGCGAGTTTCGCACCAACAGGTTCAACTCCGGTGCTACAGTAACAATTTTTTTCCTGGTCGTCCCCCGTGGTTTAGAAGTCACGCAAAGCCGTTGGTCCATTTCCATAGGTCGTTAGGCTCGAATCTGGCCTAGTTGGCCCTACATTGTATAACAAGACATTCCCTTACTATCCATCGAAAGACTCGTTACGCCCACCCTTGATCCCATATATACCCCTGAGAGTGGTTGGATTATCAATTCAAGAATCAAGTAACTTGATATAAATACACGAGTGATAGATCAACCACCAATAACAATAAAATGAGCGGAAGTGTATTTACTATAGTAATTATAATAGTGGTTCTATTAATATACAGAGTTTTAAATTCCGCCCCACCTTAACCTTGTGGCACCTCAAATTAAAGTCAATGTTTATACAAATTCAACGATGCAAAGAAAAGTCTTCAATCTTGACTCATAGTTTAGTAATACCTATTTTAAGACTACAAGAAATCATGTTTAAAATGCCACATTTCACGTACAGTTTTTTTCTAATGACAAATCTTTCTTGAAAGTCTTTTGAGAGAAACATTACAACCCTATAACATAACCCCATAAAATATTTTGAAGAGCAATTTGTATGCGAGATAAAAGATTTTGTATGCGAAATGTATTTTAAATCTGATTTCTTGTAACCTTTAAATAAGTATTACAAAAAACGAGTCGACATAAAAACTTTTTGGCGTTGTTGAATTAGTGTTAAAATTGTCTTTCTTTTGAAGTGACAAAAGGAGGGGTTTGTATTTTTGAAATTTAGGAGGCCCTCCTCCCAGTTTTTGGGAGGGGTGTGGGGCGCAAAGTACATCAAAACACACTTTAGAATTGTATACAAACATTCTCTAGGTTTTTTAAAAATATTTTCTTTTTAAAAGTTAAGGGGTTACATTAAAAACTCACCCCATATAAGTAGTTCGTGTTTTACAGGGTTTTAAAAGTATTGAAGTGTTTAATTCGTTGCCTTATACATGTTTATGAAAAAACCTAGATAATAACTATTACGAATTAGAGAATCTTGCATTACAGGCTACAGCTAAATACACTATGTATATATCAAATTCAGTTTGAAAATATTTCAAAATGTATAGACCACTAATGTGTGTTTGTCCGGTTATAAGAACCGTAATAGGAAGAAAAGACTATACCAAAAATAATCGAGGTGAAAGCAATCTGACTGATATTGCCCCTTCTCACTAATTAAATCTTGTGTGTTAATGTTGTTGAAGTGACTTGTATAAACTCATTAGCACTCAGTTGTCAATCAGACTCTTGTGTTGTTCAGTTCTCTACTAAGTTTCTGGGTAGTATCTAATTTACAAACTCGTCACACACTGAGTACACTGTTTCACAAACTGTTACAATAATCATCAAGTACAGAGAGGTCAGTGTCCCCAAGGTCTCCCTTCATTCGTCATGGCTAGGCTTTATTTTATTTGTTTGTGTATACTGTATTTGTTAATTCCTCGTATGCCATAATAAAGTTATAAAATCCAATTACATGATCGTTACCCTTTATGCATAGTTGAACATTAATATATAAACTTACACGATTTTAATTTAAAGTAGTTTACAATGCAAATATAGTGATGCATTTCTTTGACGACAATCTCTACTCATTCTTCACACTATGCAGAACGCGAACAGGGACAAGTGTAGAATAGGAATGTACAAGATATTGTTAAAATACTTGCACCAAAATATTTGTACGTATTGTCAAAACGTGAAGCAATGATGCACGAACAAGTATGGTTTATTGGCTGACACACAACACTTGCCTCATGCATAAGTGTCCACATTGATCTTATGACCAGCTGAAGCAACGATATGCATGTTTTGTTTGATATTTTAAGACATACATTGAACAAAATGAGGAGCCGTTCAAAAAGTATTTGACTTCGTCGTTAAGTGTACGTTTGCTAGCGATTGGACCATCCTATCTCTATTGGACCTTGTTCATAGTTCTAATGTACGGAAGCCATTACTCACTGGATGCCAAAGTTTGTTGATTTTTATTGTAAAACATGTCATAACTTAATTATTAAACTCTCTTTAAAGTTCAACATCATGCGCTCAAAAGTGTGTTGGGGGTCTCCGTAACGTGTAACCTTGGGTGCAGTTAGAGGGGAAAAATGAACCTTTTGGCTAACCTCCATCTCGGTACTCCTATATGGCCTTGTCCAAACTTGACCAAAAGGGAGGGTAAAGCAAAACCCCCGATACGTGCAAAGGCATGAATTCCAACCCAATAATAATAAATAACAATTGAACCCCCTGAAAGAGCCTCAAAGTAAGGACCTGCTCTACGTAGTGTCCAATCACGTTTTCGTGGAGGACAACACAGACCCCCTCGCCCTTGCCAAAGGTGTTCCAAATCCCCAAGCCTCCATTTGATAACCACCGAACCCAAAAAAATAGAGTAGACTCTAGCATATAAGAAACTATGGGTAAGGAACCCCAACCCAACCTCAAAATGCTTTATTGGGTTGACATTTTGAAACTTTCCCGGGGGGATCCTCCCCATGGTACATAACGGCTACGCCTATCTGGCCCCAAGTTCTGTTTGCCCCGTTGCTCGAAAATTCTGACTACGAGTCTGCTTGACCAACCTCTCTGTGTCTGAGCTTGTTTCCAGAAGGTTGAGTGTGAAGGAAAACGTGTGAGCGGGACACATACTTGGACAGAGACAGGTTGTGTATTGAAGGCCGCCGTGAATAAGTTGACTCAAGGAGTAATGAACTTATTCACAGAGAGAAGTGACCTGCGTGGCTTGTCACATCAACACACCCACACGAACAGCTGTTGAATACTGACACTCTGTGTACATTGATGATTCACTCTGCACTTCCCTTTGTAAAGTTGTACGCCGGGATTTTGTTGATTTTTATGCAAGGAGTCCGTGATAACACGTGTCCTTGCGTATATAGACAAGAGACAGCGCAGAAATTACAGCAACAAGTAATAATATTCCATAATAAAGTGCGTTTTTAAAGAATAAGTTAATGTAAAGCAAGTGGATACAGGTATCAACATTTTGCAAAGCAGTTTGTTATCAACCCAAAATTAATAAAGAGGCTAAATCTAATGTGTTTAAATGTTTTTGACTGAAGAAAAAGTAAGAAAAGCGTAAAAAGTAAGAAAGCGCTATAGGATCCTCCTTACGTACTGCTAAAGACACGTGCGCTCTGTTTGTACATTTCAAACAAGCTACAAACTATTGCGCGCCAAGAAGAAACCGAATTTATTTAAAATATATTCCTCGACTTTTCATCGACAGACAAATTAGTCAAACAAACAATATTCGCACACATTCGCTAATCTAACTTTGTGTCGTATGTAATGTATAGAACATGCACATTTCCAGAACCTTGCAGCTGGATCGTTTCTTTTACGGGTCTACCTTGTGAAAATAGTATCAACATGAACATGTATATAAATAAACTTACGGTTTGTGTAACAAGAGCAGAATTGCTGATCCTGCACGTGTAGGGGATATGTATACTCGCAGGTTGCACAACTGGACAGAGGACAGACTAGTTGTAACCACGAGTTCTGACTTTTACACATAGAACACACTGGAGCTGATCCAAGATTTTAGTAATGAGGGGGGGAGATACAACCGATGGGTCGGGGTGGAGGGTATGGAGGACCCCCGGGAACGCATCGGGTCCGAGGCGGAGGCGGGAAAATTGTATCAACATGGCGAAAAAGTATACAACTGTCGGGTTATGAGTGCATCTTTTTGTATCTTTGAAAGTATTGTTTCGGTTGATGTCAAAGCAGTCCAATTTAAGTTGTCTCATCATAATTATTATTATTTGACCAACAACTATATTTTTACATACGCAAAACAAGATGTCAGTCCTAAAAGGTGAGCTTGAATATTTCCTTTATGATCCATTCGAAGTCAAAATAAACACTATTTAAAATTTGTACGTGAAAAGCGCAATTGCTGCTATTAACAATAATTGTACTCGTAGTTATGTAGTACGCAAAGCTGAGGCCCAAAAGCCGAAGCTAGTTTTCATAATTTATTTAGCAGGAGGGACTTATTCATACCGTCTGTCTAGTCTAAACTTATTATAATTTACATAGTTGCGACAAAACTATGACGTCATGGAAGTCAACCACATGTCCGTCGGTTGACGAAGGCAATACTTGATATGAATTTAGAGAGGTTTATTGATCGTAAAACAGCCGTTATCTACCCTCGAGCGCGTTAATCCTTATCATTGCAAATCAACTTACCGTAAAGTGCTTTTTGCTACAGTCAACAGGACTAAAACGCTTCTGAGAACGCAAATCAAGAGATACAAACTCACACACGCATTGTTGTCTACTTGCGTATTGCAGGGCGAGAAAGGATTGATTGTGGTAAACATTCACAAAAAAATACCATTTTCAGAGCGATTTTCACATTTTAATTTTAGTTGGTAATTAGTTGATCATTGGTTAGGTTGTGTGCAATCTACACAACACGCAAGTGTTTAGTGTTTACAAGAATCATTAAAGTATGTCAATCCAATCAAGTTTTTGATTCTTAATACATTTCATATACTGTACCTACATAATGTTAAACAAAGTGTAAAGCGTTCTAAAGAATGTTATATGGAAGTGGGCTTGTGCTCATCTACATAAAATGTCTCCTGTGACACATCACACCAACCTTACAACCTTATTAATTTAGAAAACATACTGTAACTGTGCATTGTGATCTGCATCAAGAATCTGTTACCAAAGTAATGCATTCGGAAATAGGGACTCTCTTGACTGGGTAATGCATTCTCTTGACTGGGACTCGTGGCGTGGTCCTGTAATCCAGCTTCATGGAGGTCAGGTTTTGAGGATGACATAGGTCTAAAGCGGCTCAGATAGTCTCAGTGATCATCTGATGATACCCGCATCAACTCCCTCCATCGTTTAGACATATCAGACCATCACCTGCGTGGTTCGGAAGTCACATTAAGCCGTTGGTCCTTGTATTACCATTGGTCATTGGGCTATTAATTAATGACCCATTCTAAGAAAGAGTCGGCCTTAGTTTGTAACAATACCTCATAACTCATTAGTACCACTTATCACACTCATCCTTCACCACATATTTGCCTTAAAATACCCTCATGAGAGTGGTCGGCATCTCAAATAGTGATTAATGCATTCGCAATTAGAGAAGTCAATTAGCAATCAGTTTCCAATTAGACTAGTTTGCACGGATCTAATTTTAATATTTTTTCTGATGTCATCAAAGTTAAGGATCTGCCGCAAGGGTCTCCTAAATTTGTCCGTACAAGGAACACACGCCACCGCGCAAGTAACTAATGGCTTAATGACGGGCCCTCTTTCAACTGATGCTTTTCAAACTAAAGATTATAGGTTTTGAAAATACAACTTCTAGTAAAGCGCTGTAAATAAGCGTGTAAATAATTTCCTTGGTTTAAGATGAGTGTAAATGCTGCATTTTAGCTTTTAAAGGGTCGGTGTATTTTGGCATTTTGCAGAGCCTTGCATCGGATATCACTCCGGGATTGAGGCGGATCCCTGAGTAGGTCTTTTCCTGAAAGCTGACGCAGCGAATGTGGCCCGAGTTCTTGTTTGTAAACACGTGAAGAGACTGAGTCAAAGCGGATGAGTGAGTGTAATCACGACCCAATTATCTCAATTCTTCCTCAAGAATCAAGGTTAAGGCTGAGGAGTTGCTTTGCTTCTTATTATCCCAATTCAAAAAAGGTAAATTATAATAATTATTATCAAAACATCCTAACTCGTAGTCTGGGGGAAAGTGTGTGAAATTGTACCATATATTGAATTGAGTTTTTCACTTGACTGATCTAAATAGTCTTCAAAACCTAGGTACATAGGCCTACTGAAATTAATGAGTTAATAACAGTTATCTGATGTCAATCAAATCATTCACAAACAAGATTTACTAGGGTTTATGGCAAAACATGGATGAAAAATTGTATTGACGATATAAACAACCGAATACAGGTTGATTGTGAAGGGTTCAATTTAACAAGACGTGACTTTTAATCGGTTCAGCATGTAAAAAACCACGTGAAACAATACTTAGTAGGCCTACTTATACATGGCTATAACCGATAGACGCATCTCTGGGTACACCCTATTTTGTCTATTTTACAATTACTATTATATCGGAATAAAACCTGATTGATCCTTCGTTTTAACGCAGGGGTTTCCTTCAGAGATTGTTTGGACGCAAGATGCCTTTAAATTGACTCAGGATAAAAAAAACAAATATAAAACGGTCACACGACAAAGTCCATTAAATATTGGCGTTTTGTGTACATCGACTTTTCTAATTTTAAATAGCCACTTTTGCAGCTTTAAACCGATTCCCCTATGGATATTTCTCTTATGATAAGTTCTTTCAACCTAAAAGAAGTTTATATCAACTCAGCGCATGAAGGCATGTATAACTATAATTATTCCCTTTATAAGCTTTCTCTGAAAAAGGGTATCGATCTTTCCCGGACACCACTCTCCTAAAACCCATGTTTTACCAATTTTTACAGTGAAGAAATAAACGGATATTGATTCCCACTACTAAGAAGATGATTGAGTGAATAGCCAAGTCTAAGTCCAAGGCGTTTTTCGGCCCTTTACTACGTGACTGTGTATATGTACATGATTGAAATAATATAGTGATTTGTATTTAAAACCACCTGGTTGAATATACTTATGAGATCATAAGTAGCACTAGAGCCAAGTCAAACATTTCTAAAGACAATATAAAAATAGGTAAATCACTGCCTTGAAATGTAATGATCAATCTGACTGTGCTATTATGCTTGGAAACGTGATAGAAAGTACTGTATTAGTTTAATATGAGTAGCTTAGAAACTGCATTGCTTTCTTCCGTAGAAATGATAATCTTGAAGTAAATTTATGAGCATAAAGATTAATAATGAGTTTAAAAATCATACAAGAGTAACTTAAAAATCCTCCAAAAAGTGGTACGCTATCCAGCTCAAGTCAAATGTGACCAAACTGAAAAATTACCCTTACTATCGCATCATCAACACTAACATTTCACAACACATAAGCTTATAATGTTATCGCTAGCGGCTAGTTATCAACAGTATTTGTTACTACCTGTGTTAGTGTACAGCGAGCAGCAGCAGGTGGTGATGTGGTGTGGTGAGGCAGGTCTGTGGACTGAGCAAGATGTGAAGACACAAGTCTCCATGGTAACCAGGGGACCCGGTCCAGTGCGGAGGTAGGAGGGGGAGGGAACAGCTGACTGCTGAATAATGATTACATGTTTTCCTATCCCTTACTAACTTGTATACATAGTTGATTAATAAACAGACACAAATAGTTTTGTTGGTGTTTTGGGAAAAATAACAGTTTGAATTAATAAAACGATAAAGTGCTATTTTTGTACACTTTTAAATTTACAACGAGAGCAGGCAACATATCATCTGTTCATGCACTGGAAAGAAAAACACGGTCTTTTGATTCTGTGAACAAGTTATTCCCCAAACCTTTCTTAAACTTTAATGCCATGCAATGGGGGAAAATGTATTATTCATCATCCGAAATAAACCCCAAGTAAATTGATGATCTTTTTCGGTGGGCAAGAGGAGGTTCAACGAGTTTGTTTAAAATGTTAGCACTGACTTATAGTAGTATATTGTAGTATCTTTATTATTTCTTTTATTTATTTTGTAATATTGTACGAGGGTCATCCAGAAAGTAAAGAACGATTGCGCATCACGCGCCGCGCACACCCCTCACCAATACGAGTGCGCGTGCAGCTTCTATAGCTACATTCTTCGTCTTCAGTTTGAGTGTAGGTTCGTTGCTGTGTGATTACGCGTCTCGTGTCCACAGTGATTAATAATGGCATCGACAATTGAAAACCCTGCTAAATGTAAAGTGTGAAATTTAAACACTCGAAAAGTCATGGCAACTGTTTTTTGGGATCGAAAGGGCTTAATCCATGTCGAATTTATGCCAAGAAAAGAAACGAACACAGCCCTGACTTAATTCCGAGTGATTATCACTTATTCCCGAAGCTTAAGGATTTTTGGGTAAAAAACAGTTTGCTAACGATAAGAAACTCAAAGAAGCTAAGAAATCCTGACTCATGTTTTTGGCGGCAAATGAGTAGAACATGGGTATGGAAAAACTGGCCCACGTTAAAACCAGTGTCTTAAAATCCATGGCGACTGCGTAGAAAAGTAGAGGAAGGTTCTATGTATTTGTAAATAAAGTATTGTGTTGATATCTTTATTTTTTATTTGACCATGCCAAAACGTTCTTTACTTTCTGGATGACCCTCGTAGTATTTTCTAGGTGATTAAGGAATGGATGGTGAGTGCGATGGATGGGTGGTGAGGTCTAGACTTGTTCCAAATTAGGGTCGATTGTTCCTCACAGATTGCGTAATTAACAAATAGCCTAACGACATAATTTATATCACCATATAGGATGAAACTTCGTAGAACAAAATGGTAAGCAGTTTTTCAAAACTAGTGAGTCAAAATAATGGCAAAACCTTTTATAATTACTAGTTGTTTACCCGGGCTTTGCTACGGATAAAATATGTTACAGTATCATGACTGTGAATTTAACTTTATCCTACTACAGCACTTTCCGAGAGAAAAACCATAAAACCTTGGTATAGAGGGCTCTAAAGCCCTAACATCGCCTTTTGTACAACTTTTGTTTGGAAATAAAGTCCTTTGTTATTGTTATACAATGTGCACAGCCTCCACATTTAATGTCGCGTTCAGTGTTTTGCCCCTAAGTGTTTCTTAAAAACAGGCTGTTGCTAGGGTACTTGCATCAAACAACCAATCCTGTGATATACCTGTCCTTCTACTTTGAAACTTGGTACACAGTTTCCTATGTATATAATATTCAAAGTATACATGTAACATATACGAATTGTGGTATAAATTAATGTTACTTAAGCATATTTCTAGTTAAGCTAGATTTTATAAATCTTTGGTCCACATGTTAAACAAGGTGACAAATATTTATTTTAAATTTCATTGAAATCTAGTCATAAATAAATCTGGTTTAAATAGCTTAAAACCTCATCTTGTAATGCGAACGCCTTCCAAAAGGCCACTGAGGTAACCCCCTTCCCCGCTTACAGGAAAATCACTACAATTCACGTAAGCGCTTGTTGCTACGTGTCGGATATGTTTTAGTTTTGTAATATTAATTTTTCGTACCCGATATTCCCCTATACAAAAGCTTTCAATTGCTACAATGGTCATTTGTAATATTGTCTGTTGTCCTCAATATTTTAGTTACTCCTTTTGTACTGGGTATTCGTCTGACCTTTATTCATGTTGATACGACAAATTTACGTTCTAAAATGTGGTTTGAATGAGTTTTTTTAATTATCTTGAATTCTGATACATCAGATATATTGTCAATGTATTTGATAGTAGGCCTATATTTTGTTTACATATAACATTTCTGATACATGTAAGGTTAAAAATGTCTTGGGTTAACGATTTCAATGATCATGCCGCGCTTAGGACCAGCAATGGCTCTTGAATTTGCAATATTGCGCTCGAATTAGCCAGCTGTAGCTCGCTTGTTGACTCTCATTAGACCAATCACACGCTTGTTTCTCTCCGTCACGTGACCTGACCCATCTGCCACTGTTACTCACTGTACTCAATCAATATCGGAGCAAACCGTTTGTCCTCTATCATGCGGTGAAAGACGCACTTCCCTCGGCCATACGAGGAGACGTGAAAACGTTCCTGTTACACTTACCCTATAATCGAACGAAACCTAAAGTTTGAAATGTTTCATGGTAAACAAAAGAAGTTACGGGTCTCTTCCTTGAACAGAAATCTACAAATTCTACAGGGAAAAAGTGTTTTAATAATTGGTTATAACATTGGGGAACTTGTGGCCCAGTTAACTAAAACATTAAATCAATAATTTCATACTTTCAATTTTTTTAAAAGAATAAAGCCAGTAATTAAATACATGACTAATAAAATAAAGTACAAGCGTGGATTTAGGAGAAAACTTACTATGAACAATCTTTAACTATGAGAGGTAGACTACTGATTTTCCTAAAAAAAAATCCAACTAATATTTATACGCATAATGGTGTTCAGAAAAAGTTTACATGAAAAATCAGTTTTGTCTACGTGACGTCACTGCAGACCTTCGAGAATTGCCGTCCGACTCAACTTTACAGCGCGTAAAATACTCGCTCACCGCGACGTAACCAGAATTTTCGCACTTACATATTTATATATTTCTCTTCAAGAGAAAACGGGCTTTCCAACGATATGCAATATCACGTATATTCCTAACTATTGTGAATTTATTAAATAAAAAATGTAAACACTTTTTAGTTCAAAAACATTGTGACACCAAAAAGTAAGTGATCTAGGAAAATTTTTATTTTTGATTATTATTATGTTTAAACGTATTTGTTTTAAAAAGGAAACTTCAAATTTTCATTAAAAAAGTTAATAATTTAGCTCAAGTGATTTATTTGCAATTCCACCATAAAGTCGAAAATTGAGATTTAAAAATATCGCATGTTGGACTTCAAAGTAGCGTTTAACTAAAGAACCCAAATTTCTTGACTTTTAATGAACTTAGTAAATATGTTTTATATAACTATATACTAACCTTGGCTTTTTCCAACATTCAACCCTCAAAAACCCACCTAAATTTTTGAATAAAAACCCCTCTCAAACTGGGTGTTTTTACTATAAAAGGAATGTCCGTACACGATTTCAAGTTTCTAGGTCTTGTAGTTTTGGCTCAGTGATGATTAATGAGTGAGTCAGTCAGCCAGTCAGGACAAAGCCTTTTATAAATATAGATTAGTGTAAAAAAACATAGTACTCATATACACATAAAACATATGTGTGGATCATCACTGTTCAGGTCGCATTTCTTGTCCAATTTCACGGTATTTGATGGAAATATTACTCGTATTCTCCTGAGACTCAGAGACTAGAGACCATTAGAAGCACCAATCTTGACGTCCTGAACATGTTTTTAGCATTTTTCAAAACTGTGCACTAAGGGCACAATATAATATATGTATTTATTGTATATAATGTGTAAGCACTCTTCAGATCTCATTTCTTACCAAATTGTCCATCAAATTTGGTACAAATACAGCGAGGTATTAGTAATTTCAAACAAAGTGTTAAGATTAAATAAGAGAGAAAAAGATTAATACAAATTAGAACATCCTAAGACCTTCTCAGGAAAGCAGACTTCGGAAAAGTAACTTATTACAGTTAAAATTATTACCCATTGTCAAATGTAACTGATTACAGTTACAAATTACTCCAAAATGTAACTGACCATTACAAGTTATACTTTCTCAAAACTAAATGTGCAATCGAAACCGAAGTTGCACTAAAACAATATTTAATTATAAATTTAATATTAAAATAATATAAATCCAAATTTCATTGTTTATTATTACAAGTAATAACTAAAAAACTATTTTCATACTATAAAACTTTACCCGATTTTGATTAAATTTGAAATATATTTGTGTTTTAATGTCAAAAGTATAGGCTACATACATATAAAATAACAGTTATGGACATTCGTTTAGTTATTTAAAAAGGGTGGTTGAAAGCCACGGAATAAGTACAGTAGTGCGATTTCACTGTAATTTGAATTGAGCTTTTCCTTATAATGACATGTTACAACTTGCAGTGACAGACCAAAAGGTAAAGTTTGCCTTGTGTAACGAGGCGAAGTTAGACTACAAAGTCCTCTCTACCACTCAACCTCGACCTTTACCTAGCGTCACCGTAGAGTCACGTTACAAATGTAAGTGGTGACTGCGGGGATCGAACCCGCGCCAATAGAGTGATGAGCTCCGGAGTCGCACGCGATACCAATCCGCCACGGACCACGTCATTGACGTGACGTCGTAACGTCTGTAGACCTAAGCGAGGTTGTTAGCGCAGCTAATCAAGTAACAATTCTCGAATTACATTAACACATTGCAAAAGAAATTCGGTGTACAAACGCCAGTGGTGCTTTAGAGCTTGGCAGAATGTCGACTTGGTTAATTATATGTCTTGTTTAAAACATACAACCTTGACAAAGTTGTAGCTAACTACATTTCAGCTCGAGTTCTTGGAAACAAACAATACTCATCATTAGCATAGAAGCCAGTCTTACGATGCTACTGCAACGGAATCCAATACTTCCATGTTTTTATTACAATACATGTTGAAGATCACACAAATCACCTAAATGTTGATTAACTTGTGCAACATTTCCAAAAATCTATTAGTTATTTTTAAGCGTACCGTATAATACAGTGGGTTCATTGTACACCAAACAGCCGTTAACTAAAACAAAAAACTAATAATTAGCTTTAAACAATTGTACTTAGTCCTCCACAACACTACTAAAACAATCGTTTCGTCTAAATACTTTAGAACTCAAGTACTTTAAATATTGTCAATAAGACAACGGAGCTTCCAGCATGATATTTACATACTCAAATTAATAAAGAGTAACATTCAGTTACATAGTTAAAAGATATATGTAGATGTTTCAAATTATCAGTTGGTAAAACTTCTAAAGATATAGGTTTCATTTTCAATTAAGTACAGTACATTCAATTAGAGTGTTTGCGCATTTTTTGAGACACTGTGATATACATACATAAATCGTATACATATGTCATATATACACACATATAAGTCTTGTAAAAATGCTCAAAACGTATGCAATGTTATTAGGGTCAGTGAAATGTTGATTTGTAAATTCTTTTCTAAAATAAAATAAATACATAGTTATCTTTATGACCTATACGAATATGATAGTTTGACATATTTCAAGGACGATCTATCATTATACAAAGTGCATTTTGTCATAAAAAATATTAATTAGTTTGTCAATCAAATCATAAAAATAATAGGAGTGGTAAAATAATTGAACGAATGACACATTCTTTCGTGGGATACCATTAAACCACTGATGAGGAACAGAAGGGTTATTATTTCAAATAAGTGAATGGATTATTTATTATTAAAATAAAATTTAAAATATAAACGTCTTCAACAAACTCCACCTATGAGTCTAGAGCCACTGCAGCAAATGTTATTAAGTTTATTCTTCAACAAAGTGAACGGAAGCTTTGATATATCACGAATTCTGTTCTGCCCAGTTTGGTAGCCTGTCCTGTGTACTCAGACCATATCCATAAAAGTAATCATGTCCAATAAAATCAATGAGTCAGTTGCAGTTGCAAATATAGCATTGGTTTATTACTTTAGTTTATATTCCTATAAACTACCAACGAGTCTCACCAATCATTGTATGTGTGTTTAGGACACATAAAATCCGAACTTCATATAGCCAAGCTACAACAACCATAATCATTTAGAAAGTTAATTATTCTTTTCCGTTAAAGAATAAGGAGTGTTTGTCATTAGATATCCCATAAACCTTTTTATTTCATATGGTACACCTTCTTGGCGAGTCACATTTATGTGTGCTATTATGCACAATTTCCCTTATAAACTAATATTAATATAATGTGTAATTTAAGAATTTGACAAATGGCGGTTGTACCGTCGGGAGCCACTGGCTACGTCTTTCACCTCATTTTCACGTGTTTGCGTCATGCGACTTCACATGAGTTTGTCCACTGTAAAATAACTAACTTGTTTTTACTTAACTAATATTTTAAAGTTTAAAATTGCCGTTTTGTTGAAAAACAGAAACATACAAATTGAATATGAACGTCCAGAATTGTAAATTAGCATTCTCAAGATGTATACCAAACTTAAACTTAATCAGAAGTTGAGCTGTTATTGCGAACATTTTCCATCGTTAGTGAGCAAGAAAAGTGATATTTTTGGCTCACTTTGATGGAAAATGTCCTCAATAATAGTAGTTCAACTTCTGACATCCTGCAAACTTCAAACAAAGAATTAAACTTAATTGAATGAGTTCGAGATACAAATATGGTAAAAAGTAAAACCCACACAGAGAGACAATCGTGAAACTGTATAATTTGGCACCCATGGTCGTAAGTACTATGTTTCAGACCTCTTACGACTCGAGGAATATATTCTTAAAGTTTTTTATTTTCACAAGGTTCACAATTTATAAAGGCAAACGGTTGATTCAATTCATAACAAGGCTAAAGGTTTGATTAAAAAAGTAAATACTTATCGTTTATTTTTCTTTCCTACTTTAATATTAATTTTCCATTTGAGTCTATGTTCTAAAACATTGAAAAGCAATCACAAATTTAGCTTTTTATCTATGCGTTGTGGTGATACACTTTCCAGATTTGATTATTGTGAATACTGACAATGTGGTAATAAAGCAGTGGTAAAATTCCTAAGACTAAAACTGTTACCCAACGTAGTGATAATTATATAAATTTCGACCGCATTTCGTTTGGTTATCAGTTTATATTTCTCAGAAATAACCTCATTTGTGTTTGAAAATTAATGCGGACCAGATTATACAAGTACAAATTTAGTTTAAGAGAAAGGAAGGTCGATGAACCAAAGATAAAGTTGTCTGTTCGACTCTGGTTGTGGTTTATTAACTACCATCAAAGCTCATTAGCAATTACGTTATAAATACCCGGCGTCATAAGCAGCTTTCAGAGAGTCCTGTAAACCTTTTTAAAAATGTATGCTCTAACTCTAACAGCTGAGTGAATATTTACCAACAACGTCGTCGTCGACAGTTACAGACTCCCGCGGAGGTATATTAATTTCCTGGGTTTTGTCTCTTTGTAAAACCCTGATAACGTTCTGCGAGTTTCTGATTCTTCGTTTTACAAAACAATAAACCTAAATAAGTTATACGAGTATGTTCTTCTAACGTAGGAATCACCAGCACAGGTAGTAAATAAAATAGTATCTAAGAAATTAGAAGTTAAAAAGGTGTTTTCTCTAACCCTTTTATTTATTCGATCTAGCTTCTCAAAATATTCTCAGCTTTACATAAAACAGCCAAATACACATGACCAGCGGACACCCGCATCGAAAACCCTCACGAGTTAATTGGGCATCTCCATAAGCTGATGGAGCTGTCAATATACATTTTATTGTGCGAAAAGAAAAAGGAAGAATAGTGAGAATAAATGTAATTTAAATGCATCCAAGGCATTTAAAAGCTACATTACATTTTACAGCTCAATTGAGCTATACAGCATGCAGTTATTGGGAGATCTAATTTATCCGGCTGACACCTTAGGTAGAGTGAACTTTATTCCGAATGAGTGGGATTTAAACGAATGCTACTGCAATTAGAACCAATTTAGCTCTTTTTCCCGAAATGACAGTTTGGATGGCAATGTATAAATTGAAACGCAATAAACCATTTTGATACTTAAATTTTTATTCAACGATAATCTGATTCAAAACTACATTTTCTTGGTGAGTCACATTTATTAGTTTTATTGCTGCTATTATGCATAATTTCCCTCTTAAGTTATGGTTTCCTAGAAAGCGGTGATCGCTACATTACGGCCGTAATATGACGGTGAGTTTTGTTTTCAATACAATCAGATGAGAGTGGTTTCCTAGAGAGCGGTGGACGTAAAGTAGCGGTGAGAATTAGTTAAAGTTTATCTCTCCAGATGAAAAAATTTGTTTTGTAAACAAAAGTCTAGCTTATTAATTACTAAAAACGTAAATAAACTTTGACAACTAAAATAAACAACATGTCAAAAGTTGTTTTTGTCTACATCTGTTTAAATATTGTGTTAAGTATGCCGTCACGGTTACGTTCACCGCTAACATTACGGCCGTAATATAGCGGTGAACTTTTTCTAGGAAACCATAACTTTAAACCAATATTAATATAATGTGTAGTTTAAGAATTGGACAAATGGTTACAGTAACATGCCAACAGTTACCTCTGGAATGGAGTGGAGAGAGCTGTGTGGATCAGTCGCGTGGAACACGAGTCAGCGTTTGGCAGACCAAGGTCAAGGTGCAATGATAAGCCTGTGTTCGCGCACAAGGCTACATCTCCATGGAAACGTGTATACGAGTACACTGTACACAAGTGGGGGGAAACAGCTGTATCAACTTTGTAGCCACAGAGAATACAAAGTGTACCAATTGGTCCGTTTGATAAGGAAAGTGTTGAGAGGTTTAGTCGTCAAATCCATCACCAAGCACGGTTGCCATGTCGTGTGGAGTGAGGCGCCGTTTCTTAATTATAAAGAAATAGACGTCTATAGAGAGTTTCTATTGTCTGCGTTGTAATCTAGGATCTAGCAGTTTCTAGTACTAAATACATTTGCGGTAAAGCCCTTGTAACATTTTTCGCGAATCCGTGAGTTAAGGGTTTTAGGTTAGATCTCTGGTGAAGGTTATACAATTCACAAATTTTGGTGAAGTTAGTGAAGCATTTATGAAGCAAGAGATAGCTTTTACTTGATAACATACATTGAACTCGAAGCAACAAATTGATTATTCAACTAATATTTGATTTGCAAAAATAATACTTTTTACTTTGTCCTGTTATGTCCTTAACGTTATGTTTATTGTATTCATAAAGTTCAAATTAAATAATCTGTATTCAAAATTGTATACAAACACATTTACATTACATCGCGTTAAAACTGCTGTGGAATAATTTCCCCACAAGTACTATAAGCCTATATGTTACCATATACAGGGTGCTTTCTAAAGTGGGCCACCATTGGGAACACGTAAACTATATATATGGTTTACAGGAAGGTTTAAATGGAGAAAATTACATAGTTTTGTCCCAGTGTTAAAAATATGAGAGAAACCTTTTCAAAATGGCTGTCATTTTCCAATATAGCGTCCAACTTTATAATATCATATAGAAACCCGTATTTTTATGCTGGTTTTGGATTATTGGCATAATTTTAAAAATGTCTCATGTTGACAAATAACGGCCTTTTGAGAATTTGTAATTTTGTTCATAAATAACACAAGGGCCCAGTTAAAGTAGCAAATTTAGTGCATAGAACAAAAGGGAATATATTTTCCAACAAAATTCAATTTCATGATTAATTTATGTACAATCCCAGATTCAAGACATTTTATTCTTGAACTTTTCATTACTAACCCATTTTAACCATTTTAAAAATATGACCATCCAGGTTTAAAAATGTGCATTTTCGATGCTATTCGTTGCAACTTTAACTGCGTTTATCTCCCCAAATAGTTGATATAACAAAAATTTCAAGAACAAAAATGTCTTAAAATTATGCTAATAACCCAAAACTATAAAAAACTCACTAAAAGTCGGTAGGATTTGATATTTTAAAATTGGCCGCCATATTGGTAAATGGTGGCTTCCATATCCCATGAGCTCAACTTGTAACTTAATAATATAATAAAACGCAACTTAAGTAAGTAACTATATCCACCTATATCACTCTATCCTGCTCCCACTAACCATCAAGTTCACACAATGTTCTCTTATATACCTAACCAGTTCCAGCCACCCGCCGTTATCCCTACCTAAAACGCAATTTGAAGCATTATGAACTGTATACACGTATGTTCCGATTTCAACGAAATTTAGTTTAAAACAAATTTATATGTGCCGTTACAAACACGTGTACTAAAAATAAACAACATCCGTTCAGCCAAACCAAGATGGTGACGAAAATAGTTAATTCCCGAATCAGTTTGATTGATCGGGTTTTGTTGATTTTTAGTACGCATGCTGGTAACAGTGGCATAATAGTTTATATCAAGATTCATTGAAATATGGTTATACATACACTTGATATATAGAACCCTATTTTGGGGAAAATTGTCCTTTCCGTTATTGGACATTCAGTATGCGTCGGTCGGTTATGTTTTAGAACTAGAGCCTTGACTAGAGATTAGTGAACTTCTTGTCATTGCTGTACGCTATGTTTCGTCAACTGGTTTGAAGGCGAATGTTGTGTGTAGGCGCGGCTACTCGGGTTAGCTATACATACTTAGCACACGATAATGTATAATATGCTGAAAGTATTAACCGAGATAACTACGACGCTTACTCATTGGTACATATTTTATTTATAATGTCGATTAACACTTACACATACAGTTCAGCTATAAGACTACTGTCGGTGTTTTAAATTATAGTTAGTCGTGCGCTGCTGTGCGCGCAAACAATGAAATAATTAACTAAAGCCCCGGATGTTGTCTTTTGTTTGCCTGTGCTTGCTTAATAAATGGTTTTATTTGATATAAGAGTATAAGGTTAAGAGAAGTTTAAATATAGCTTTAAATATAGTATATTTTTTCACTAGGTATCAATATGAAGCTTTTTAATTCGAGCTAGATTTATCGTCTTAGTTCCATCCTTCTAGGAAACTGAGTAATCTGGTTTACGTTGCTAAAAAGAAACAGCTGTTACACTGGTTTGCGTAATCAGTGTTAATATTTAAACCAGTCCAACACGCAGCTAAGAGCTAAGCGCCGCTGGCATGACTAAATCGAATTTCCTACTGCAATTTGATATTTCAATTTGCTCAACTCACAGTCACACTTCGGCCTTCGGCCTCAGCTTGGCCTCCTGTGTGACCACAGGCGATACGGGGCTCTTCACTACGTTCACAGGCTCGCTTCAGCCTTCGGCCTTCGATTTACTGGGAGTTCTAATACATATGATGAAAGAAAAACACATTTCAAATTTTAGTAAACTAACTACTACGCTGTTATGGCGAAAAATCACTTTTTTACCACCATTTTGAAATGTTTTAATGGTTTTTCATAATTTTTAGTATACTGATGTGTAACAACAAATTACATCTTTACTTCAAATTACATTAAAACTCAACGAAATTTACGGGTTTTAGATGATTAAAACTCCTTTTTGGGAGAAAAGTCCCAAAGGAGGAGTTTGGTGGTAAAAAGCTCGACCGAAATACATGAAGAACATTTGTACCAAATTTCGTGAAAATCGAGAAAAAAATGCGACCTGTAGAGTTTATACTCAAATATATACATAATTATTTATGAAGTTTTGAAAATATTCTCAAAACGTGATCCGGAGGTCAGGATCGGTGCTCATTTCATGGTCCTGAGCCTGGATATTTATGTCGTATGCTGACGACATAAATATCTCATTTTCCTAAGGAAATTCGATAACAAAGTCATTGAAACAGGCGCTGTTCCTGTAACAGAAAGATAATAGAAATTTTTTTGATGATTCTATCTATCGATTCTTTATGGTATCTATCAACTCGATTCCGAATTTAAAATTGCTCAGTGCAGTTTTTAAATTTACCGTGATAATAGACTAAGTGAAACCACTTTACTACAAAGTATACCAACAGCACCAAATTAAGGGAGACAAGGAAAGTAAGTATAGATCGAGTAGTCAAACATAACTAAACAAGCTGCTATATAACAGCATGCAATACTGGTTTTCATACTGAAGCGGCAGATTTCATGGATAAATAAGTTCAAGTAATAAGGACTACAAAGTGACAGTAAATATCTGGCACATATAACTTGAGAGTTCAAAATTGGATAGATAAGTTCAAGTCTAGATTTGTATGCTGAAGCTGAAGATACAGCAGGAGTGGGCTCCCACAAGAACAATGTAAAAAAATACCGACGCAAATTCCGTTTAACTCAACAAATTAAGACATAATCAAGCTTGATATCTCATTTAAGAGGGTTTTTGG
This sequence comes from Matsumurasca onukii, assembly GCA_018831715.1. Lineage (NCBI taxonomy): Eukaryota > Metazoa > Arthropoda > Insecta > Hemiptera > Cicadellidae > Matsumurasca > Matsumurasca onukii. Next base: position 33,609,729 of record CM032059.1, on the reverse strand, counting down.
CTTAGTAGCTTTGCTAGCATGATTTAGAACACTACTTCCTGTACTAAATAACAATTCTAAAATTCAGATATTTTGTTTGGTATAGTTATTAGAACCATCGCTCTGAAAAACAATAAGCCATGCCATTAAAAATAAATCCTTTCGAATGATTGAATTCTTTCGACTAGATTCTATGTTTATAATTGGATGATTCGTAAGGACTCTGCGTTTACATTGTTCGCAGAAGACACCTCATTGGTATAAGCGAGCAAACCTTACATGACCGCCCGCTCTTGCCGACCCTGAAGGCTTAACTGGGGTTGGGCCACGGCCTACTAGTTAAGTGAATGGTTTCATAAAAAAACATTCTTCAACTCTCTACGTCGAACACAAATAGTCTAACGATTTACATTCTAATCAATTAACAAATCTAAGCCTTTAAACCATTGTTGACAAATCATTCAAACACTTCGTTACATAAACTGCATTCTGAAAAACAACATAAGATTGAGCTATTTATTTCTAACGCCACATAGAACGAAAGCCGTAGAAAGAAACAGTTTGCAGTTTTGAACTTCCTAACACTGACCACTCTACAAGTCGGAATTTTGTCCGATTTTTACGAAATTAAGTCAATTGTTTTTATTTTGTAATTCTATAAGTTAAGTTCGTCAACCAACAAAATCAATTCGCCAGAAGTGGCATTTTTTAGGTGGGGTGGAGAGTAGGGCGTCAGCTTTTACATTTTGTGACAGAAAGTTTCCTGTGGCCGCGATGTTAAGCAACTTCCTTTATGATGGACAATGAACTATCAATCATTCCCGATATTGAAATCGACTCTCCATGTTTGGGATTCATTCGCTTCCAAATGATGTTTCGAAACTGCGCGGTAGATGGACGCAATCAGTGAGGTAACATAACACTCTCACGTCATCTTGTCCAAGTGTACGTGCAACATATGGAGATCATAACATACATGGAGATCATAACATACATGGAGATCATAACATACAGGGAGTTTCCAAAATATCATAGAGTGTTTTAATATATTGTTCCTGGGTCCAACTTATTAAGTTAAAAACTATATTACCTTCGTCTAAACCCCCTTTTTTTATTTTGAACAGCAGCCATTTGGCTTTTCATGGATTCACTTTTAGTTAAAAGAACTTTGCAAACATTAACATTTAAATTCTTAATGTATAAAATAATCGCAATTATTTAGGTGGCTAAAATAAAAAGGTGGTTGTTTAAGCTTGTTGAATGGCAATAGTTTCAAAACTTCATATTTCACAGAAATTCGTGCACAGTGTACTTATACAGTTATTACAAAGACAAATTCATTACAAAGATAATTGATACTACTTCTGTCAAAATAATTTTGTAAACAACGGCGATACCAAGGAAATCTCGGCGCGAAACATGGTTTAGCCACATTAGTGCCGTTCAACAAATTAATGAACACACTTAAAGTGGAAACTGAGGCAAAAAGGCAAATTCATGAAATCTAGTAAGATGGAAAGTTGCCTGTTTTCAGCCAGAGTTTCTTCTAAAGCTCTGTTATTTCTTAATCGATTTCATTACCTTGGTGTCAAAAGATAGGAAATACAATTTCCAGCCAAACTTTATTTGTTACATTTTATTGTAAATCTCACTATTTATTCGTTAATTAAGGCGTAACACCAAAAATGCCCTAAAAATACCATAAAATAGTCACAGTTTTAAAGTGGTAAGTTAGATCATGCTGGTATATAGTTTGTTCCATACATGGTCTTACTAAGAAGTAAATTTATATTGAGACAAATCCTATTTATATTAAGGTGGGAGATTATCAATAATTAGTTAAAAAGAAAATGGCGGATACGTGGTAAACAAAGCGTTTGTAGAAATAATGTCGTTCTTGGTATCCTCTTTATTTTGACCCATTAAACCATTTCCTGCAGTTTAGTACTTTACACCTGTATTTCATCACTAGCTGTTTCTGAAGTGAATGAAGCTTTTGATACGAGACAAAGTATCAATACGACCATTTTGGACGAATAAAGAAGAGCGATTAAGAGTAAAAAATTGCAAAGGAAGTTCTGTTCAGTAATGCATTCGGCGCTTTAGCGCTTAGCTGCGTGTCGGCCTAGTTTATCTTATGGAATTAGCATTTGGGGATCATGCTGAGGTATATTAAACTTTTAAGATTGTTTGTTTTACAGAAAGAAGCTATACGAATTATCTCAAAAATAAACTAAACGGACTCGTGCCGTAATATTTTTAAAACATTGAACACTTTTACTTTACCTTGTCTGTAAAAGTATGAAATTTTCAAATTTCCACGTAATACAGCAGGCCAAACTTTCTAGATACTCTCCCAGGAAACTTTCGTCGGTTTGTTTTTTTTAGGAATAAGATAGTCAAAACAAACCTTTTTATTACCAGAAAATAAAAGTTTAGATTTAGCACTTCATTGCTTATACCAAAACCACTGTTTTAAAACAAATAGATAAACACATTTAAAATATGTGTAATTTAGAATTAGTACTTTTTTAGCAGATTGATGTGCTATAAACAAATGAAATTAAACAATATTACTTTAGTAATGTATACACTGATCTACTAATCTGTAGAAATAATATGTTGTATTTGTATGTTTATAATCATTATAAATGTTGACTTAATAAATGGAATAATTAAACAAACTCTTACTTAATTCTATTTCTATACATATCATACATAGCAAGTTGCGACGAGGATAAAGTAAGTATTCATGGAAAAATACATAAATACTCCGAAATCAAAAAGAGCAACGATCAAATCACTGCTTACGAATAAAACTCTTGCAAGAGAAAGGTTCGTGAACATTTAAAGACTTTATAGACAAAGCAATGAACATTGAGTATTCAATAAGTCCGACAATAAGAACATTTGTATGCATTCTAACCAAACTTCAAGTGTGTATGAAGTAAGGCAGGATAAAACTGTACTCATTCGCCCAAAAATGAGACATTCAAACATAACAGTAATGAACATAAAACTCGACCAGTAAATGGTAAACAAAAACCAAATTTCTATACTAAATTGGCAGGAAAATGTTACAGGTGTGGAGATGAGAGTGTTTACACTGATCTACTAGTCTGTGGAAATCATATGTTGTGTTTATTATGTTTACAATTATTATGAATTTATGGTTGACTTCTGTTAAATGTAATAATTAAACAAGCTCTTACTAAATTCTATTTCTTAACATTTCATACGTAGCATTTTGATACATATATTTTCAGCACAAGGTCTACGGTGAACACAAGTATCGGTGTGTGTTTCTCCTGACGTCACTACGGGGTCAGACTGAGTAAACCACACGAGGACGGACGCCAATATTTTGCGATTACAGATTCAAGGTCTGGGAGGGCTCGGCTCATTTGTTTACAAAGCTTGCTGAGGTCACTTCCTTGGCGTGGCGTGGGCTGCCTAAGAACAGGGGACGACCACGGGGACCTCCTCGCCTCCGCCCGGCCGGGGACTGGAACTGGTCACGACTTTGGCAGAGTGTGCTGACAAACAACGTTCTGTCCAGGTAAACACTCTGGAGTAGGAATGGAATGTTCACAAACTGACTTGCAATAAAAGATAATGAGTAAAAATTATTTAAAAATAAACTGTCTTGAAAAAAACAAAACCTAATGAGTGACATTTGATGTTCCGAAATTCTTAAAGTAAGCTAATTAACAACCAGGTGTAAAAGAAAAAGTAAAAATATTTAGACATGTTTTCGAAATGCTCGTCAGATTCTTCAAACTAGCCAAACAAACATACACTGGTCATGTTAGTTTTTAGTGACATAGATGTCCAGACCAAAGGCTTTATTCTAACGTCTCACGAAATTCTAAAAGTCATTCGCTCTACTCATTATGCAAGAAAACTAAAAAAAAACACCTGCAAAATCATAACCAAACAAAACTTGAGCAACTTGCTCTCAACGTTTTTACGCAGTAGCAGTGTCTTGAGCTGAAGTCGCGTAGTCATTAGCAAAAGCCAATCAGTCCATTTTGATACTGGTTCTACCTTACTTGATGGGTTGATCCACAGTTTCCTACTTGTTTGTCATTCTGCTCTGAAAACAGCTGCTTTAGAGTTTAGACATATGTATTGACAGTGCTAAAGTGTAACTTATACGCCCAGATAAAAAAGTATTGTTTTAATGATAGGGAGAAAAAGATCATTTTAATGATCTTTTTGTGGCATGAACATCAGCTGGCTCAACGAGTTTGTTTTGATTGTTTTGAAATTTAACACTGACGTATAGTAAATCAGTGCAACAGCTGTTTCTTCAAAACATAATGAAAAGCTCAAAACAATTACTTAATAAGTTTAGTAAATACTTATTAATAGGTGAATAATCTCTTTTTGTTAAGGTACTGATAACTCAGATAACTTTCAGTAAAAGTATAAGTAAATACTTGTATATTACGTCAGCTGTCTTGTTTTGTTATGTTGAGAAATAAACCAGGCCGGTTAATTCTAAAGTTATATGTATAAAAATGGTTTATTTTTCAATCAAAAATGTTTCATATGCATCTAAATTTTGTGAATTTTGAACTTCTTTCAATAATTTCATGTCTGAGAAACTATGGTTGAATTGTACTGATTGTTTTACAATGGCTGATTTCCAAATTTGGGTATTGTTAGTTTCCTCACCAAATCCAGCAATGAGTGGTGTTGAAAATAGAAAATAATTAGTGAAAAAACAAAATTATAGATATTTGGTAAACAAAGCGTTTTTTTAAATGAAGTTATTCTTGATTTTCTCTTTATTTTGATCTAATAAACCTAATTCTAAGGCTTGTGACACCCTTTTATGAACACCCTGCATACAAAAATGTATATGAAGTTTTGAAAAAAATGCTCAACTCGGGATCGGTGCTCATTTCATGGTCCCGTCTGGATCTTACCATGCTGACAGCATGAATATTTTATTTTTGAAAGGAAATTCGATAAAGGGTATTTTAAATTAAGTCATTAGATAACTTAAAAATGGAGCAGTATTTACTTATAAAAATAAGTAGACCATGTATTTTATTTACACTCAATCATAAGTACTTACTTATAAATAAGTAGTTGCGTGCGGTTTTAAGTAATTACTTCAAAGACAAGTAAAAGCTTTAAGCTCATTATTTACTGGTATTTTTTCACAACTAAGTACCGTATTTACTTAAAAAACGTAAGTATAAGTAATAAGCATAGTTTATTCACACTACTGAATAATGAGAAATAAATGTCAATAAATGTTTAAATATTATAAACAATTAATTCAGGTAACATTGTTTTGAGATCTGCAGTTTGAATTATAATGTTTTGAAGTAACAGCTGCTACACTGATTTACTATACGTCAGTGTTAAATTTCAAAACAATCAAAACAAACTCGTTAAACCAGCTAATGTCCATGCCACAAAAAGATCATTAAAATGATCTTTTTCTCCCTAGGGACAAAGAAATTATCCAAACAATACTTTATTTACCTGGGTGTAAAAGTGACACTTTAACACTGTCAATACTGTGTCAAAAGCAGCTGTTTTCAGAGCAGAATGACAAAAACATTTATTGACATTTATTTCTCATTATTATTTGCATCATGACAAAAAATATCGTTCGTTAAAAAAATACCTCGGCTGCGCCTTAGACGTTAACTTGACTTCGTGTCAAAAAGTGTCACTTTAGGACCTAGTGATGAAATATAGGCTACTATTGTATTCTCTATTCCTGAACGACTTCTTTATTTTCCAAAATACAAAATCTAACTTATCTATTTATTTAATGAGACAGTTGAAGTGTGAAACTGTGAGTCTGTTACCCTGGTCGCACACGTCATGTTTATTAACACTTGTGGTTTCAACCGCTAATTGCTCAGGAAGCATTGCTAACACACAAACACACATGGCTGCCGGAACTTGTGGCATTGCAATCAATGATGGTCAGAATTTGTACATGACCTCTTCAGAGATGTCACTAGACCTTTTTAGGGTGGGAGAGGCTGGCACTGTGAATGTTTCAGGTTTTCATAACTAGTCTATACTAAAAATACTATTATTTAGTTAGTGTTGAGCTCTACCGGGGACTTGGGATATGGGATACCATCCAGATAGGTACCCTTTCTCCGGGAAAGTTGGGAAAGACGTGCAACGATGCATTATCAGGCTCTCTTAGGTAATTTTGTACTAATACTTGCAAAACAATTTCAGATAGTTTCGACCTACGCTTTATAAGTGATTTAGTTGAAAACCCGTTACAGATAACTATGACAGATCAAGCAGCTTTTGTCAAAGTCTGAAAGCAAATGTCTATCCTTCATCAAACTTTGTGCTCTTCCTCCGTGGAGTGTGAACCAAGCTCTCCTTTTGTTTGTTGCATTCAACAACCGCCACTTAGAATACCAACAAGTTGTTAAATTCTTGTTTGAACATTTCAAAGTTGGGAAACTATACGTGTATGTAATTTTGACTTTTACTTTTATTTTCCTAAAATTCAATACCATTTAAGGATATTTCTATCAAGATATGTTTTTACCAACTAGAATATATTTCAACACAAAAATTCCCAGCTTTTGGCCATTCTTGGTCTGTGAGTCATAAATCGTATTCCGCTCTTCTGAGGTTTGTAACTGGCCAAACATACGTACAGAAAATTTCTAAACATATTTTGTAGTCACCCATTTAACCTTTAAAATAAATATTCACAAGTACGCTGTAAAAGTAGACAGTTCAAAAATAGTGGTCAAACGCCCTTACATAATGTTAACGTTAGTTTAGTTTCCAAACCAGAAATCCATTGTTTGTAGAAAAAATGTGAAGCGTTGCGTAGTCACGCACAGCTAATGAAACATAATGCAGAGTTTCTATGGTGGATATATAGTACATAGTCCTCTGCACTAGTTGAACCCTCACAATGACACAGTGCGGCCTCTGGACATCTCAAGGCCTTGACTAACCGGTCATCCTTTGGCACACGTTACCCACACTATAACATATTCATTATATAGTATAATATGATTAACTGAATCTAAAACAATGATGCGTGCGTAAGAATGATCTGAATTGTTTTATATGGCTAAGAGTTGTCTAAGATCTCTCATAAGGATTTTTACCGTCATATGTGTTTTCAATATGATGTGTTTTATGTCGAAGAGTAAGTGAAAATAACAGAAAAAAATATGGGTTTCTGGTTCTAATGGGTGACTTCTGATTCACCTTTAGATCTCGCGTACATAGACTTACAAATGTCTCCGTGAAGCACCCAACTCCCATATTTTAGCGTGAGGATACGAGTGTTGAGTTCTGACGATAGACGACTGAGTGTCTTAATGTTGGACTAATTGTTGACAATTTAAAGGATTTTGGACTGAATTTGACAAGTGAACCTGTGTTTTTAATCATTCTTTGTCTAAGCTTTAATACAATTTTTTTCTAATAAAAGATAAGAGTCAAAATACCTGGGTGGGACCTTGGACTAAAAATCTTTTTATAGTTAGATTTTGTTTTATTTGAGAAAATATAAATCTTAAAAAAACGGGTGGGTTATAATTAGAACAAATGCCCAGTCACTACATGTTTTCACCTTTTTAAAAAAGAACTCCCACTTAAGCCTTAATCTAGAATTTACAGTAATACGAGTTTCCAATATAAGTTACGGTACATTAAACAATATACTTATACACGTAATCAATACGTAGGCAATATTGACCAGAAATTCAAAATAATAATAATTAGGTTTGTACCGTTTTCAAAGTAACAATTGAAGCTTATACGCTGGAATCCCTAAAGCTAAGGCATATCGATTACATATCCAGACCATTAAAACCTTCAGAACTTGTAATTTGTTTATCCTAATGAAGTTTTAGATTTTCTACCTGAAACTGTCGTAATCCTAAAAACTAAGACTGAAATGGGCCAATTTGCATTGAAACATACGAACATAATAAGGCCTATACGAGGTGAGTTTTAAATGCCCCCCTATACCATTACTTTGAAAAGGGAGAATTTTGAAAACTCTTTGGGGAATGTTTTGAAGTTTATTTTGACGTACTTTGCGTCTCCCACTCACACCCAAAAACCGGGGGCCTGGGGAGGAGGGCCCCCAATTTTGTGAAATACGAAACCCCCTCTTGTAGCACCTCAAAAGGAGTTTTAACACAAGTTCAACGACGCCAATAAAAGTTGTCTACTGCAATTAACATTTTTGTTATACGAATTCAAATATAACAAGTTGTCAGGTTTAAAATGCCACATTTCTCATACGAGTACAACCCATTTTGACTGACACTTTTTCTGCAAAATCCTCTGAAGGAAATGTCACAACCCTGTAACAAAATCATTCAGAGAGTTTTGAAAAAATCTCATTCCTTTAGTCGTATTGTGCCCAATGTTATTAGCTATAATTTTAATAGGAAATAGCTTAATAAAACTCAATTCATTATTTCTACTTAATTTAGTTCTTTGCGTTTCGTTGTTTGCGTTTTATTAATATTTATTTACCCAATTTAAACATATGTGTACTCGACGGAAGCCACTTACATAAATAAATAAAATGTGCACAATAATATTCCATGTGGGAAAGGAACATTTTAAATTAATCGAATCATTCCTTCAAATTAGCTGTCGAATCTGCTTGGACAGAGATAGTCATATTACATGGTGACTTGTTTACTTGATATTACTTTGTAATTAAATAAACACGTAGGTGTTAGATTGAGACAAGTTTGCAAGTCAAACTTTTACAACAGAATAAATCATTGGGCTGGTGGTATCTCTTTATATCCTCTATCGTCTAAAAAGGTGATGAACATCTGACTTATTAGCTGACAAATGATTTTAGTTGACATGACTATTTTTTGCCTCAAAATGTACAATTTCTCAACTCTGGTAAAAGTATAGAATACACATTTAATTTTCCAGTAAATGTCTCATATTTCTATTGACAGTTTTCAAACTCAACGTAAGTTTCAATAAAATTACCAAGTAAGGTACGGTTGAAATATTCTGCAAAGAAACAACTAATATGACTTTAAAATGACTTTAAATAATGGTAGAAATAAGGGTTTAGTGCATATTTAAGTAAATATAAAAAATCACGATTTAATTAAAAGAGGGTACTTCAGGTTTCATTTTAAAACTGATTATAATTAATTTTAAAGTTACGGATAGGTAATTAAATTGAATCATAGAACCTGTAGTTGTATCGTATTCCTGGGGCACCCTATCTGAAAAACATGCGAAGCCAATATTCTTCGATACAACATTGAACGCTTTGCAAAGATATTTATAAAACAAGGAGAGGAAAGCAATACAACTTTTACACAAATACTTCAACTTTCAGCAGCCACAAGAGTATCATTTTTGATATCTTTAATTTAAAAGTGCGCTGTGCGAGTGGAAAAATTACAAACGGATTTTTTTTAAGCGGCTAGAAACTAAGTAGTCAAGCTATTATTGTCTTTAAACAGAACTAATTTTAATTTAATGTTAGCCTCGCGTTTATTGAAAGCCAATATTTTGAATCTTGTTTTAAGAAGGTTTAAAGGATCTCTAAAAGTACCGGGGTTAAATTTTCAAGGGCATACACAGAAAATTAATATGAAAATCTGCTTACAAGCACGTCTACGGAATATCAACAGCGGCGTCATTCAAGACTTACAAACTTAAAATTGAACCTTTGACAACGCTGTTTCAAAAGCTGCGAACCTCTGCATCGCCACATTTGTCTGCCTGTTAAGGAGGGTTTCGTTGATAGGTTAAAGTGAGAATATTTAACCCGTCACGGACTGAAACCTATACCCAGTAGCCTGCCGGTACCCGCAGCACTGATGTACTGTCAGTGGCAGTACAGGTACGACTGACAGGTCAAGGCGGAGAGCGTGTGTGCGGTGACTGGGCCGACACTGTCAATTGTAGCGAGAGGAGAGCAGGGAGACAGTAATTGCAGCTTCCCGTGCTCAGTGACCATGGTGCGCGGCTGTAGTGATGATGCTGGGGACGAGTGTGCGTGCCCCTTGGTGCAGGTGAGTAGGGTGACTCTGGTGCCTCAGCAGTGCGACAGTGTTGACAGTGTGCAAGTGTGTCTACTGGACAAGTGTAAGGATAACCACAGACCGCCATGTCCGGAGAGACCAGGTACGTCAAGTATGACAATATTATAGGGTTTTTAAACGATTCGTCAGGTATTGACACCACGAAATTACGTTTGCTGCAAGTACTGAACGGTGTTTAGGTGTTGCTAATAGTACTGAACAGCGTCACTGAAAGGGAAGTTTTGTTTGGGTATCCAATTGTTGATTTTAGAGAACCAATGATTACGTACCAAAACGATTATATATAGTGCTTGGATGTACGGTTGCAAAGTTATATATTTTGTAAAGTATTAGTATGGATATATTTTAATTCACACTAGCCCGTTGGTATCAATTCCTTTTTAGCAATGGTTTTTCACCGAATTGGCTTACACTGCCTTGCTTAACCTAACTTAACTTTTTATATTTTTCATATACTAAGCGTCTTTAACTTCAATTATATATGTCACGATGCAAAGATAAGGCCCATAGAGTAACATTTTATGCGGGTGAAATTGAGAGCTTTATATTTGAAAAGCATATTAGTTTTAAGACCTAGGCATGTTTGAGAGTTGTGTATAAGATGTGTTTAATACATATTCCTATGTGGAAATGCCATTGATTGTGTTCAGTGCACGGCTTACACTCAGGTTTTAACTATTAGACGTTCTTGGTCATAAAAATAATTATAGACCGTAAGTAAAACCGTATTAATAATTTTAGAACTCCCTCATGTAGTTTCGTAAGCTAGGTTAAAAACACGGTCACACCTAAAGGAAATGTTAAATGTAAGGAAAGCCCAAAGGACATATTTTTAGCATCATTTATACAGTTAAGCCTTGTTTAGTACGTTAACGGTTTACCTTTTAGCTCATAATAACACTCATTAGCTGTTTTGGGAAATTATGTCTTGTAGCTGTCATGTAAAATACAAACTACACACAAATTCACGAAGCTCACAAATCTGGTTTATGCAGCATTGAATGATCGTCGTTTCAAAGAGTCAATTACGAACAAAGATACGGTAGGAATATTGTCGCATTCGTAGGGCAGGCAGGAAAACCAGTGTTTCCCCATTTCTCCGTCGGCCCATGACGCTTTACGCATATGCTCGTAGGCAAAGAGTAAAGGAATAAACATGTGTTACGTTCTAGAGGTGTTTGGTGATACGAGTGTGTTTGGATGTCTTTGCGCACTTTGTATGATATTAGTTGAGATGTTGACAAAATTACGAACGCCAAATTGTGAAATGATTCTCTTTTTATACCTTACCAGCTCTCTTTTTTTTAACAAAGGTATATGCGTTGTTCATACACTAACGTGCACACACAAGACCCAAATTTCAAGTAAACAAATCTCCAGATAGCTAACATTATAATAATGCAAGCGTACGATTACATTTATCCCCTCTTCCAATATACAAACTCTACCAAAGAAGTAACTTGCTCTGGTATTATAGTGATTTATAATACTTCGTCAGGGAAATAAATCTTTTGAATATATTATATTAGTCTTTTTAGTGAAACTATCAGAATCATTGTTACCTTGTATATACCGAGTGACATGGTACAATGTCCATGGGAGTTTTATACATTATATATCAAAAATGCCTAAACTAACTATACTTACCACTGAAATGAGCCCTTCTTATTCTAGAGTAAAATAAGTTTTAGTTTCATGATTTAGGCATAATTATTACCTTATTCCATAAGTCTTACCCTCAAGGAATAATTATTACTCGTAACTGTTGAGACAATATCGTTGAAAATCAATACTCTGTAGTACTCTGCCACAACTTGTACAATTTTAAACGGTTTAAAGGGAAAATTATGACGTTGAAACTTATTTTACGATAGAATACGAGTACAAAGGATGTTTGTGTACAAAATTTGACTTTCGTTCGTCAACCCTGTACAGATGAAATTTAATATATAAAATCCTTATGTCTGATTGTTAGTGTGTTACCCTGATTGAGAAATAGTTGTTTAAATTGAATTCGTACAAATTGATAATGAAATACAAATCTTTTTTTGATAGAAATATATTTTGAAGTTGTAGGTTTCGTTTGGAAGGGTTACATGATAAGAGGTAAGGGTTTGGCATTAGCTACAATATGAACCATTATATCTACAATATGAACCACTTTATACTTTTATACTCCGAATCCAATTTGATTATGTATAAACCTTATTATAATTTCCATATATTTTATATTAGGCTAAAATTGCATTTATGTTACAAGTATTTCTTTATTTTTGTAAATTTGATTTATATAGTTATCATAAGGTTAAGTGTAAGAAAGGAACATGAGGCCCTAACCTCGCCTTTGTAAAAATTTGCAAATAAAGAGATTTTCTATTCTATTCTTAACCCCAAAGTTGGCTGCAAAATAAAGGCTTAAAATGTGTATCCGTACACACATTTGGTAATGGAAAATCTGTCTGCCAAATTGAGTTTCAACGTTATAAGTTTTTAGCCGTTATCTTTGGGAAGTGACAATCTTGTTCAGTTACTATCGTAACCCACATTACAGTGATGCACCATAAAGTCAATAACGATGACATTTAAGTTTATAGCCGATGAAGCAATGAAACTTTAGCATTAATAAACCTACATTCGTATGATTCATTTAGACAATGATTGTACATGACAACCAAATTTCGAAGACCACTAAATTTGTGATTATTGTAACTGAGATTAGCCGACGCGTACCCACATGCGCTTCCGTGGATCCTAGCGAATTTCTTAAAACCCCAGGGGGAGATTTACCAAAAAGTGCAATTAAAAGGGTGGGTTCCGTTAATTAGAGGTTTTGGTAAAAACATTTACGTTCAATTTCACACTAGATATAAACATTCATGTCTCTGTAACAAAAATATCAAAAAAATGATCGTTATCCAACAATCCGTTCCGAAGCGCAGCCGAGGACGTTATAGACCGAGGGTCAAAAGAACTTTGTGAACTTTTGCCGATGCAAATAATATTGAGAAATAAATGTCAATCAATGTTTTAATAATATAGGAATTAATTTACTATTACTCAGTGTTAAAATACAAAAACAAACTCGTTGAACCAGCCCATGCTATAAAATGATCTTTTTTCTCCCTCGGGCATAAAATGTCATCAAAACAATACTTTATTTACCTGAGTGAAAAGTGACACTTTAGCAATGTCAATACATGTGTCTAAAGCTTTTTTTCAGAACAGAATGACAAAAAAATAATATTTTGTTTTCCATTTTGGTACGCTTGATGGTCGTGGTACCATTTAAATGTTTCACTAAGTTTCATCGAAATCAGGTCGGAAATATGGTTGTATAGCATACAAATCCATCCCCGGAAGAGCATTTACCTGTAAACTAATTATGGCTGTAGATAAACATAACAAATTGTCTTATTTCTCTATGCCTGTCTTACACATATTTGTACAAATGACGTAAATATTAAATAAATTCGTATTTTAACTTTTACTGTTTGACTCCTAATGTGTTAGGAAACCAGAACTGCAAAATGTTTGTTATACGACATTTTGCATTAGAAATGAATAGTTCTATTTCCTATTTAAATTCTCTAAACATGAAGAAAAAGGCCGAGTTATACTGACATCACCATAACAGGCGATAGAGAACACGCAGTATGTTGAGTGTGTAGGGAAATAAAACTGTTTAATGTAGTCTAATTGTGACAATGAAGGTATGACTCGTCCCTCGCTGTCTCTATTTAGCAGTCGCGCCATGACCAAGGCTACCAACATTCAAGTAGACACGGTACAGTGCTCAGTAGCGACTCCAGAGCAAATCTTTAGAGAAGCCAGGGACTACCGGGCGTTCTCCACCGGAAAAGAGTTTAAGCTTGACGTTAGAGTTTTAATGAAAATTCCAAATTAAATGTTTAATATTCGACAGTGTCAAAACGTTTGGTTTAGCCAATACAAAACGATTAGTTTTTAAACATTTAACTAGCACGTAACGCATGAAATAACCTCATAGCATTGCCAAGTTAAAAGCAAGTTTATAAATGTAATTCGACAAAACTATTGACGGCAAATTCCTCTATATTTGTGTAATACAAGAATTGGCGATGAATGCGAGTTGTGAGTGTTTGTTTGATTTATGTATGATTGTTTGATTTATGTATGAAAGGGATCTAGACGTATAGTGTGATTGTCAAAATTATTTCATAAAATAGCCAACCTGACGTTCGCCATACATGTAAAATTTCTAGGATATTCGAAAAATTGGCTTTCTTAAATCTAAACACAAATAGACAAATAAATAAAAACAATAGCTTATTTACTTTGAATTATTCCTAAATGGTAGATTTTCTGTCTAGTAAGCAAGTAAGAATTACCGTCCGACTTGTTGTCCGTGTCTATGCTATTCGTGAGGTTTGCGGGCGCGGCGTGAATTGCGTTGACAGCAAAACCGTTTACTATTTTGCTACTTACAGTTAGAAATGAGAGGTAGCGAGATATACGCTAGAATATTGCACCAATCTTAACGCGCTGTCAATGAAAAATTCGAGGGAAAGCAATAAAACTGTTCAATAGTTTATTTATACTCATCGGTCTACCCCCCAAGCCAACCAACACTTTCAACCTTTGATATGAGACAAAACCGTACCTGCCTTGCAAGATCGTGCCTCGTGTTCGGTTTGATCATAGTGCATTAGAGCTGTAAATAAACATTTATGAATAAAACTTATTGTTCCAAAACGTGTTGTTCCAAAAGTAAAATATTGAGAATTTTTATCTTGCAAAAGTCAGCGATAAGAATAGTTTATCATCTAGGTTACAGAGATTCTTGCAAAAATGCCTTTGAAAACCTTACCATTTCTGTTCATTTATGAAACAATAATGTATTGTCTTTCTAAATGTCATATGGTTCAAGGTAGAGAAATTCATTTCCATGAGACAAGATTCGCAAACTCCTTCCGCATAAACCAACACAGATCTAAATTATATTCCCTGCTACCTTCACAGGCGGGTGCCATGCTATTTAATAAACTCCCAATGGAAATAAAAAATTATGAAAAATTCAAAATGTTTAAAACCAAATTTAAAAACTTTCTTCTTTCAAAAGTGTTTTATAGCGTAGAGGAATTTATTGATGGTTCCTGGAAAAATTAGCAATACTCTTATTTGATCCATGACTATAGTGTTGTTACTGGTGGCTCCTTATTCTTAGTTCAAAATGTTATATAGTTTAAACCAAATATACCATATTTATAACATTTATTTCCAACGTGATTTTTAAATTGTTCTGTTACCTAAAACAAGGTTTTTTCTAAAGGTTTAATAAAAAAAAACACTTTAGCTTATGAATAAGTATTTTATTCCCTTAACATTTAAATGAATAACAAAATATTTAGCTTAATTCTCTGCCTCATGGATGATCAAAAGTGTGATCGGCCTCTGATTTAGTTTTATTAGGTATTGTAAAAATAGCCAAAATATACAAACGACATCTTGGATTTGAAGGTTGTAATTTTGAATTACTTAGTGATATTGAGATTGATTGATATTGATATTGAGATTTAGTGGCATTGAACATTTTCATTCCCAAAAGGTACAAGGTGTATAAGTTTCAAATTTGTGGATAACTTTAAACCAATTCATAAAGAAAAGATCTAGATATTTGATTGAAAAATTTACTACGTACTCTTAAAGTAAATACTAAAACAATTTTTTTTATTTTCATTTTTGAATCAAATGTATTTTATGTATTTTAGTTGAAGTAGAAAAAGTCAATATCGAAAGTGTAAGCAATATGTTTAAATCTTTATGCATCTAACAAGATTAGAGCTTTTTAATGTTTTCCACTAAAACCATTTAAATCCAACTCCAATTGTTCTTCAAAGAAATGGATGACAAAGTGCCTTATGATTTCAAGTGCTAGAAAGAGATTCTTGCATGATTTGAGTAAAAGTTGAAATGATTTAGCTTTTTAAGTATTTGTCCGTAGATATAAGCTAGTTTTTTGTAAATGTGTCAAGCTTGCAAAGCTTAAGTGTAATGAAGGGTTCATTTTAAACTCAAAAAATAAAACTAAGGGGTGTTGTAAAGAGAGAGACAGGTCAAAATGTAGGCAAACCTTCTATTGAAAAAATTGTACATAACGGCGAGACTGTGACTGACACAGATGATATGGCTGACATAATGAATCATCATTTTCTGAATGTTCGTAAACATCTAGGCACGAAGCCTTCTGTAGAGGCAGCTGTATAATTTGTGCCGGACGCAGAGTATTTGCGAAGACTAAACTTCTTTCAACCAACAAATGAGAAAGAGATACAAAACATCATCAAATCTCTGAAAACTAAAGGTCTTTCTTGTTAAAAAAATTTTCTCTTTTGTAAAACCTTTAACCTTTCTAATAAACTGTTCATTTCAGGAAGGCGTTTTTCCGGATCTCTTAAAGTTTTCTTGCGTTACACCAGTTCCAAAGAAAGCAAATTCTCAATCATTGGATCAGTTCAAGCATGTGTCTCTTTTAAGTACCTTTTCTAAAATTGTTGAAACAGTATAGTGTTTAAAAGATTGTTCAAGTTTTTAAATCTTAATGAGTTTTTGATTATTGTCAGTTTGGCTTTCAGAGAGGGAAGGGCACTGAGGATGCAATCTTTGAGTTCTTGGAAAGAGTTTCCTGTGCCGTGGATCGTGCTCGGTTCACTGTGGGTGCGTTTTGCGACTTGTCCAAGGCATTCGACTGTGGACTTTGCTGTGCTGTGGAATTGGGGTGTCACCTTGAAGTGGTTGTCATCTTATTTTACCAACCGTCAGCAGAGAGTCGTCATGGGTTGCAATTCCCAAAGTGCTTTTCAGACAGTCTTTTCCGGTGTTTCTCAAGGCTCGATTTTGGGGCCTCTTTTATTATTAATCTATTCAAACAATCTTCCTCGAGTCGTCAGCACAATGATATGACCACATCAGGCGTGGGGTTACAATGTCACATCAAAACAAAGTATCAACTGCAAATCTTCTGGTTGAACAGTTTCATCTCCTTGATAATTGGCTTTCAGCTAATGGACTCCAACTAAATGCCGACAAGACTCAAATAATGAATTTTCACTTAAGTCACTGCCTGTCACCTCAAAACGATTCTTCTTATCTGCCAGATAACCTTAACGTTGTGCCTTCTTTAAGATTCCTTGGTGTAGAGATCGACTCAAGTCTAACTTGGCAACACCACATAAACAAATTACTTCCAAAGCTCAGTAGGGCTTTTTATGCTATGATGACACTTTCTCACATAGTTGGTTTCCAAACCTTACGTGAGGTATATTTTGCTTACTTTCAGTCACATATCTCGTATGGCATAATTTTTTGGAAACTCATCTGATGCATGGAAAGTCTTTCGAATGCAAAAGAACATCATGAAAGGAAATGAAAATTACAATCATAATGAAATGAAAGAAAATATATGAAATGAAAATCATAAGACTCATGACAAAATCACCATTCAGGTAACCCTGTAGAGCTCTCTTTGAGCAGTTAGAAATACTCCTCCTTCCTTGTCTCTATATTTTCAAATGCCTTCCCTTTGTTTACTCACACCCAGAAAAGTTTTTTATCATCATTTTACTCGAAACTCCGCTCTTCTGCAATATCCTAGTCATCGCACAACTTGTTTCGAAAAAACACCGTGGTACTCTTGCACAAATATCTTTAATAAACTACCAAACCATCTGAAAAACGAGACCTCTCCTAAATCTTCAAACAAAGTATCTTCAATTTTCTTCTTAATCACTGCTTTTATAGCGTTCCGAAGTACTGTACCTCGCTTGGTCATCGGGACAGTCTACGTAAAAAGAGCTCAGGGTTGGCGAAACTGATTTTTTATTTATTTCTTGCCTGCACACTGTGCATTTTCACTAATATTTAACTTTAGTTGTTTTTTAAGACCCTACACATGTTGTATGTTTTATCTTTTAATGTTCTTTTTACTGCACAATATTTAATTTAAGTATTGTACTTTGACTTAATCACAATCAATGTAAATTGATGTAAATGATGAAAATAAATGACTATGACTCAACATTTATCAAACTAGCATAGAAACTTTAAATTTTGTATCAATGTGAACCGTAATAGGTAAAATAAGTACAAAAAGCCAAGTTTCTGTAATTTAATCCATTTAGAAATGGTGGCCTTTAAAATTATTAGCGTCAAATTTCTCAAAACCCGTTATAGCTATACAAGTAGACAGGTAAAATGTGACAAATTAACAAACAAACAAAACAACACCACAATCGAATAAAGAATAACTAACTTGTGACAATGTTTGCAAAAAGTGTAACTTTAATAATACCACACTACGTTCGTATTGGCGCCTCAACATATGAGGCGCTGCGTAATATTGATCAGCTGTTTTCTATTTACTTCACGTTAATAAGGAATCAGCTGTTTATTCGTAAAGCGTTGTTGATGGATAAATAAGTAAACCTTTATTATTGTATTACAGGATGTCTGTGAACTCTCTGGATATACTTTGTACACATGTTCAATGGTTCGAAACAATAATAATTTATGATATAAACAGGGGCTCCGCCGCTTCATTGCCCGTCTGTCAGTAAGGAAATGTTTTTTATAAAATAATGTTGACAGTGAAAATAATTGTATACTTGACAATAAACATTATCGATTGTATCCAGTAACCGAATTGTTTCAACAGCTACATTGAAAGCGCCTGAAAATATGCAAAGGCAAACCCACGTTGATTGTCAGTAACAGCAGCAGCAGGCGAGAATTGTAGGAGCCTCACTACACACTGTGAAAACTGAAACCATAGCTTGTGAGAGCTTCTTGGCAGTTTTTTTAAATGTATTCATAATTATTTAATTCTACATTGTTTTCAGGCTGAGGTAGAAGAAATTCTTAATTTAAAAACATAGCCAACACAAGCGCTACTGTGAATCCTAGCGAATTTCCTATAACGGGGTAATAATAAAAAATATTTATGAACCTATTTCATTTGATCCACACTTTCTCTGTTAATATGTATTGATTTAATTTTTGGTTCGAACAATATATTTTATCAGTCAGTTCGAAATATATACAACACAGTCCCTGCACGAGTCTTTGATATACCAGATTTATCTGTACTTAGATTCTTTCTTTTGGATTACCGAAGGTTGATTTCTAATTATTTTTGTTTAAAAATCAAGTTGTGTTTGCATTTGTTTTAAAAACTGTTTTCTTACATTATTATCTAACATAGTTGAAACTTCTCCACCTTAGTACTTGAAATCTTTAGTAATCCAAAATACAAACATTCAAATAAATATAAATCTGGCACAGTATATTTATATGGTTAAATATATGTATTTTAAAACCTAATCATATTTACATAATTAACTTTTCAACACCTGTTAACATAGAAGTTATTACTATTTTTTCATTACTTCAGTCTAAAGTCTCTGTTGGCAATATGAAGCAAGAATCTTCAGGGAAATAAATTTCCTTTGTGGGACTGTTTGGGTAATTTTTCGTTATTTAATTTCAGTTTAGAACTAAAGAAAAAATAATTTGTCGTATTGAAATAGGTTTTAATATTGTCTTATCAAAGTTAAATACTTGATCCAAGGTAAATTTTCTCATAAATACTATTTACAATTCAATGTACATATTTCGTTCCTTTGCGCATTTAAAATAAGTGTCTAAAATACAAATAAATATTATTTACAATCAACTAAACAAAACTACTATATTATATCTCTGAGTCCTCTGAAGTGTCGTTGTAATATTCCTCTTTATCTTTTGTGGGCCCGGTTTCATTGTATTCATCTTCTTCATAATACTCTCCGTCCTCACTTTCCTTAGATTTCATAGTCACATGATTTTCAGTAAACCTAAAACAAAATAATGTGGGCTTTAGTTAATACACTTATGGACAACATTAAAACATCTCTGGTTAAATGTCAAACAATTCATACAAAAACATCAGTTCCATCCATTTACTCATAGTATAACTTATATTGCAAATTTCTTTGTTGCGGTTTAGTTAAAAAAATATTTACTTAGCTCAATAAATTGCATATAGCCCAACATTTTCCAATTTTGAAAAAAATGGATTTTGTGAGTGTATTAGGTTGCCGAAACAAGGTATGGTTGCAGGTTGCACAATTAGTATAGCTTTTTTATATTTTGTTGGCACTTCTTGAATTTGAACACAGGTTGTCCTTTAACATGGAAGGAATGGATTGGTGCAATGATAAAAAAGGTTAGAACGGCTAAATATATTAAAATATTAATTACGGTTATACGGACTCAATTAACATGTAAGCACAGCTCATTTTCTTCTTGATGACTTACGAGTAGTGCCGTGTTTTCAATCTATACTTAATATGTGATTAGGAATTACTGAACAGTTAACTAATAGAAACACTTGCAAATTGTAGAGGCTAACTTTTACTTTGTCTGTGTTAATTTTGCGTTTTAGTGTAAAAATGTTTCTATTATTTTGTTAGCAGATTGACAACGAGTGTTAAGTATATAAAGTTACGGAAAATAACAGTTTACTTGAGTTTGAAGACTTTAATATTCCAAAAAGTAGTATTGACTTTTGTGTGAAAATGTAAGCATTGTAGATTGTAAACAACTTAACTGAAGATTAATTAATCTTCTTCTAAGCTTGGAATATAAAAATGACCTCGATATTGTTTTGAAACGGATACCTAATAATCACCATTAAATAACAACGTTTCAGTTCCTTTCTTCTACAATAATGCGTTCCTTCTTCTACAAAAATATGTTACAAACTTAGTTTTTCTTTTGAATTTTACTTAATTAAAAAAAATGTTCGTATTAAACACTTATATGAACCATTATATGAACTGCGATTTTGAGCATATCAGTAAAACCCGTTATGGTAATATTAGTAGGCGCCTGGGGTCAGTGGCGCAGATAACTACACGATTAACAAGTTATAAGATCATTATAACTTCATGGATAACTACACATTTTGAAGTGCTCGACAGAAGTAGTGGAGATAGATTACAAAGAAAGTCTATTGAAAAATAACCAGATTAACGTATTTAGCCATTGAAACCCAATATTTTATTACTTAGAGAGTGGACTGTAATTCTCGGATCTCTAGTCAAAATAAAATTCAGACAATTCAAACACGTTGAATTTTCCGGCGTTTGAGCTCGCAATTGACCCCACAAGTCTTCTTAAAGGGTAAAAAGAAAATATAGTGACCCTTTAGTTAAGGTAGAAAGAATTAAGGTTATTTTAATGTGTCTTGTAGTTGTTTAAAAGTTGATCAGACAGAAATATAAAATACTCGTATCTTGGATTTTATTGATTCTAAGATGTCGTAGAAGGAGCATTTAGGACAGATTTAACGTGAATTGTATAAATGTGTTCGTACCGTTTACTTTGTAAAGAGTTTGTGTTCTGTTACTGTGCTTTTGAATTTGTACCATGCTCTTGTTACAAAATGGTGGCCAAAAAGTATTTTTCGCTGTAATAGGCCTAGTTGAACGAGTGCTCCGATTTTATTGAAATTTAAAATTTAGTTGATTTTCATGATATGTAGTATAAAAAATTGCAAAGCTGAGGGTGAAGGTCGAAGCAAGGCTGTGAGCGCAGCGAACAGCCCCGTGACGCCCGTGATAATACAGAAGGGGCCAAGCTAAGGCCGAAGGCCGAAGCGAAGCTTCGAACGTAGCGAAGTAGAGTAACAAATTGCACAAAACATTCAATTCAATCATGCACCTTAGTGCTTAGCTGCGTGTCGGCCTGGTATTTATTAATTGGTTGTGCAAGAATAAATTACAAGTTTTTAAGTCAATGCTATGCACAGTCAAACTTTAAATATATTGTATAATACTCGATTGTTATCTATCAGAATATTTATTTTTTAGTTGGCCCCTAAACTATGAAAATACCATTTTATTGAAAACATTATTACAATATATATAAATATAATCAACAAGGTTATTAAACACAATAAATGTTGAATTAGGAAGTTATGAAATTGAAGAACTATATCTGCACACCACCCCATTTTCAAAACCCCATCTTCTATTAGAATATTGGTTACATGTTAGTCTCACTCTCTTATAGCGTAATGTTCGTTTAAGTATCTGAAGGAGGTCTCAGCTCAAATTTTTCTAAGAGACCCTATATTTTTCTTTTGTTTATTTTTACATTATTATGTTTTAGAAAGTATGTAATTTATTGTTATGTCGTTGTACAAAATGGCAGTTTGTAAACCGTTGGAGGAATAAAGATATTATTATTATTAAATCAATAACTTACTTCGTCTTCTTGTAAGTAGATCTCGACGTAAATGGCCAAAATATCTGAGGAAACATCTGACTGAAGGGAGAATAAGGCTTTGAGGAATCAAGACTTTGAGTGTCCTCGTAGACAGGCTTGATCACTTGAGTTGCAGACTCGTGGCGGACAGGCTTCACATGGGTCGGGTACTCGTGCACAGGCTTGGGGGTGGTTGGTGGTTCAGTGGTGGTGGTGGTCGTAGTGGTGGTCGTGGTCGGCGTCGTAGATTGCGGTTTGTGATGAGGGGTCTCCGTGGTGGGGTGGTACAAGACGTAATTTTCCACATAGTAATGATGAGGCTCGTTGTCATGAACTGGCTTCAAGTACTCAATGGTTGTTGGTGGGGGGTAAGTAGTCACTGGCTTTGGAATGGGTTTCAAAAAAGGAGGTTTCGGTTTGACAACGGGCTTCGTGGTGTGCTCGGTAGGTTTGGTGGTAGGATACTCCGTGAGGTGTTGAGGTGTTGAAGGGTGGTGATGGAGGGGTTTGTGGTGCTCAACGTATCCGGGTTGGTGAGATACTTGATGGTTGTCATGATCTTTAACGAGATGGAAGTGATGGTGGTGGTGAACATCACATGGCTTTTTGTCTTCTTCGTCGTGATGGTGATGATGATAGTCAGGAAGAGGTATAGGATGAGGAGGAATACCGTGGACATTGATGTGAGGGGTAAACACCGGAGGGTTGTGATGGGGGACATGGTGATCTAGAGAGCCGTGGTGATCGATAGGGTAAGGAGATGGAATAAACCCAACTTGGTGAGATGAATCGTAAGGCTGAGGTTGGTATCGTTCTGAATGAAAGATGTGCTCTTCATAATGATGTGGTTTTGGGTGTGACCCTTGAGCCGATGTAGCAGATGTGGAAACGAGTTGATCATTTCTTATATTTGAACTCGCTAAGTTTTGGGGCTCCGCCTCATTACTTACTTTGACATTAATTTCCTTTCTTTGGTTACCTTTCAATGTATGTTGGGGCAATGTATTTTTAAGACCATCATTTGAATGCCGGTGGTAGTCATGGTCACTATGATTTTCTTTATGTTTGTGATGGTCGTTGTGAGGCTTATGATGATAGTCATGATGTCCATCATAGTCATCATCGTGATCATCGGGGTGGCCGTGGTGGTAGTCGTCATGGTGTCCATGGTGGTGGTAGTCATCGGGTTGTCCATGATGGTAGCCATCATGATGCCCATGATAGGAATCCTCGTGGTGTCCATGGTGGTAATCATCATGGTGTCCATGATGGTAGTCGTGGTGATCGTGGTGGTGGAGATAGTGGTGCTGGTGTTCAGGAGGATGATGGTACTCTTCTACTGGGTAGTAGTGGTGAATCTCGTGAGGGGCGTGGACCAGTTCATCTACCTGATGGTGCTCATGATGGGGGTGTTCATGGGCATGACCATGTCCGTGGTGAGGGGGCCCGTGGTGGTCATCGTCGTCACCAAAAAAGGCTGGAAACGGCCTTATTGTCTTTTCGGCATTTTTATTTGCAGTTGTGTTGTTTTTCGCTAGTTGTTTCGTGCCGCTCTGGGTTGCTGGAGGAACTGCTACTTGCATAGATTTACATGGCGCAGACCAAAGAGATATCGTAACTAGAAGGCAAAAAGGAAGACCCTGAAACAAAAGAAACAATGTTCAAGTTCCTACACTGTACACGTTATACGATTCTGTATGCTATTTGATAGGCTTTAAAATAAGCCACAATAATATTTTAATTTTAATTTGAATGTAACTGCTCAAACTACAAGTAAAAATATCAAGTTCTTACTTCTTATTATGATTAGTTAAACATATTTCACTACCTTCACATGGGTTATCCGGACCCAAAACGTTGGGGTTTTTACCCGCTAGCCAAAACGTTGTGTTTAAACAAATAAAAAGGGAGTTTTATTCAGGCAGTGAACATGGTAAGACGCAGGTTCCGAGAACCAATCCTGACCCCCAGAACACGTTTTGAGCATTTAAAAAATGGGTGTAAACTCTCTACAAATCTCATTTTTCGTCAAAAATTGTTGGAGTCGGAGCTGCTAAAGCATTATTATCAAAGAGTAGCCGCACCGACTCCAACAATTTTTTAAGCGAATAAAGATTATAAGACCCACAAATTAAAGTCCACAATATGGAAAAATAGTGTGTGCATATAGTGGAATTCTCATATGTATTGGCAACTTAATATTTATTATATTGGTTATCATGAATAATAATATCTGTAATATCCTACTGTAGTGTAATCGATAAATTATTGCACGTACACGGTACAATAATAGAAACCCATTTTTATTAATGTACGTTGTAATGCAATACATAACTACGATGCCCAATTATTTCAACCTTTTTAAAACATTTTACTGTAATTTTATTTTTGAAGTAGGTTCAATTTTTTTGTTGAAAATTTTTTCCAATTTTAAAGTTATGGAAGTTTTTGTTTTAAACAATATTAGCTGAGAAATGGTGACTTTACAATGAACAATGAACATAAATACCTTGACATTCAGTTGACAAACTATTGAGTTATCCAATCTTGTAAAAAACCATATTTGTGTCGTTATTTTGCTCAGATACGCGTTGCACTGTAACCCAGATTTTGTTACTCTTAAAAGTCCTTACACTGAAAGTTTATTTATAACCAAAGTTTTTCGAAGCTTTTTCGTAACATCCACCGTTTTCCTCGATTTAAGGCTTAGATATAGTTTATCCAGCTATAATATTTGAACAAAAGGGTTTACCAAACAAAGTTTGTTCTCCACAACTTAGTGCGTAAGGGGGCTACAATGTATACAGGTTGGCTGAATAGTTACTCATTAACAACAACACGTTAACAAAATTTGTTTGTTGAGATATTAATGATCTGATAACTGTTTCTGATTTGTGGATTTCGGTTGTTTTGGATTTTGATTTAGAACGGTTTGAAAACCGCGCACTTTATTATTATCATGTCAACGCCCTGTTAATTTTGGTATAATTTGAAAGGTAGGTTTAGCTCAATATTGCCATTTTAACCAAACTGTTACACATAATTTTAACACCTGTAACAATTAATTTTAAAAGACGTAAAAACCTGCAGATGCAAGAAGCTTATACATGATATCCACTCGTTAGGTTTAGCCAAATACTAATTTAGATACAGCCTTAAAACGTATCTGAAATTAATCGTTTTGTGGCTTGTAATAATTACTTACATTATAGACTGAATCATCGGTTTGATAATATCAATAATAACAGCCCGCTGATAATGATAAACGACAGAATCCTTGAAGAGTTGACTAGTGTTAAATTTCTTGGAATCCATATTGATAAAGATTTATCTTGGAGCTCTCAGGTCGAGAGTGTGTGCATTAAAATTGCATCTGGAATTTTCTTCCTCGAAACTTATCCGATTATTGTAAAATTAGTATTTTAAGAACTGCCTATTTCGGTTTAATTCATCCTCATTTAAATTATGGCATTGCTTTATGGATAGCATGTTCTAAACAGAGGTTTATGCGCCTTTTTATACTTCAGAAAAAGGCTGTACGAATCGTATCTAAAACTAGATCTCGAGAATCTTGTAGGGAAATTTTAAAACATTAAACATATTAACACTACCTTGTATGTACATTTTGAAGCAGTTGTTCTATGTCTGACTAAATGTAATTTAGAAATTGGAGCTAACTTTCATGTACATAATACAAGGTATTCTAATGTATTGAGAAATAATTATCACAGGCTTCGGGCTTATGACCAACTCCCTTGTCAAGCTGGAGTTAAATTATATAACAAACTACCTGAAAACATAAAAACTGAACCTAATTTGAAAATTAAAATCCTATTTAATTAATGAATCATTTTACAGTGTGGGTGAAATTTATGGATGACATTCAAACGTAATAAAATTTCAACTTACAATATTAAACCTCAATTTGGCCTGTCCCGGTACCATAGGTTTTATAACATTTTTATTATTTTTTATGTTAATTATTAGTTATAGTTTGCTTGTTTGTTTTCTTGTATATATAGTCAACACAATTGTTTTTGTAAATTGACTTATAAATAAATTGTTAAACTTATTGTTAAATTGTAATTATTAGCCTCAAGTATTTATGTTTTGAGGCAACTATTTCAGGTACTGATGACGGCGTATTACGGAGTAATCTACCCACACCTGTCTTACGGATTAGAGTTGTAGGTTGTTCACAAACGCAATTTTCCAGAGCTTTCAGTCTAAAAAAAAGCCGTTCGGACAATCGCAAAACTTCAAAGAAGAGAGTCGTGCAGGCCAACGCTCCAAAATTTGAAATTGTTGACTTTACCTTGCCTCTACATTCTTCAAACTTGTCTTCTTTTCAAATAAACCCATAAGAGGAGGGGATATTCACTCTTATGAAACAAGAGGCAGGGAGACCTATCGAACTGGGAGACATAGAACGATAGTTGAACTTCTCAGACAGGAGTTCAACTAGTCAACCAATTGCAAAATGCAATCAAACGCGCGCAAATCTTGGTCACAAAGGCGTTTTACAGTACAGACGAGTCTATGGCACATAACTGGGAGATCGCAGAAAACACCGACTTACAATAGGGCTAGAGTGGAATAATTCGAATGAATGTAAATGTACAAAATATATGTTTCAATGAGATGGCAGAATGCATGATAAACGTAGCATGTTTTAGCAAAGTACGGGGTTCTCCCAGACCCCATGGTTTTCAGAATTGGCATGAAACTAATCATATTTACAGCGGACAACCAGAAAATGACGGTTGTTGGTTTATTTATCGTTTCGCTAATTCTTGCTACACGACGGTCTTTCAAATCCATGATGATAGTAGCCAGCAATAAACTTCAATAAATATAAACTCAGAAAACACGTTTCAATGCTAATTAAAACAATGGGGAAATTCCGACTCGGTCAAAACGCTACTAGTGGCGCGGGGTCTGGAGTCACCCCAAGCAACTTTGCAACACCTGTCCGCCACGGTAGAGGGAGGTAAACTGACGAAAACCGGTTTAGTCAAGTGTCCTGGAAGCTATTGACCCGCTCGTCAGTGTAGCCATTTTACGTGGGGCATAAGGGTTAATGTTGTTGGCCAACATGTTGGTTTAAGAGTGGTATTGATTGAGCTAAATATTGTGTCAAACGGTTTCTTTTACACAATCTTGATCTGGAAGAACAGTTTTTTTATTGTTTACAAATATTTTAAACGGTACTATTAATGTTTATACCAATGGAAACGCCATATCAAAAGAACACTTCCGGTGTAAATTACACTCCGTTAGAGGAAATTCGCTAGGATTCATGGTAGTGCGTGTGGCTATGTTTTAGCTTTAAACCTCATACTAGTATTAATATAAAAACGACCGTAATATATCCATCGAAAACATGATCCAAAAGTGCAAAAGATCCAAAAGTTATCTCGTAAACATTTTCAAACGCGAAATCATGCATGTTGTGGCTACGCCTATTGTGTGACCTCTCATATCAAAGACAGGCATTTTGCTTAGGTGCTAGTATTTACCGTGCATTTTTTTAACCAACCCCATTGTGTTAAATATATGTTATTTATGACTAGTTTACATATGTTTCAAAATTCCTAGTTTTGTAATAGCAATAGAAAACCCAAGTTTGGATTGTTATGTTTTACAAACTTAGGAATTGTATAAAACATTTAATATTCCACATAACTCATTTTAATTAGTAATTGTTGCACGCACACTTTCGGCACATTTTCGACAGGGATAAAAACTGCCGATGGTTCATCAAGCAAGAAAAATTAAATTAACAGCAATGTGTACCGAAAGTATCACATTTTTGGTTGGATGGTCTCAAGATCTTTTGAGAAGGTGCTACTAGGCTGGTTTCGAAAACACATAATCGTCAGGTAACCGGATACGGTAAAAACATAACCGTACTTTAATTGTTTTGAAAACTTATTGTTAAGTTCTTAACGATTGGGCCCATTGAACTGATACTGACTTCGTTATACCATCCTACTATTTACGCTATTATATTCATTTCTTAATCAACTTTCAAGGCACAGGGTAAAATTTTAAGATGTGATACAACTGTAAGGAGGGTGGGTAAAATTTTCAGTTATTGGTATCGTTATATCAAGTCCTGATAACGTAGGAAACATACAAAAATATCTCTGGTACATTGTTTCCATCATAGTTTTGTAGCAAACTAGTAACATACAAATATTTAAGCCTGTAATGTTGGTTCCATGTCATCTTGTTTCAAAGGGTATTGATTTTTATTTTCATAATGTACACTTTGAAAACTTAACGAAATATTTATACTATCAAATTTCCGTTAAATATTTCATAGTGCTTAAACATAGGAACTTATATATACGAGGTCTACTGTTCATGGAAATGAACTAGTTTCATGCATGTGTGCTTACCTTCATATCGACGAGTGGACTGCGAGAGCAGGGTGGATTACATGAGGCAGTGCGAGTACTACCCTCGCGTACCTCACTTATAACTTGTGTAACGGGAGTCAACTAACGACTTGAGACCCATTAACCCCCTTAGCTCACCTACACAGACACTCAAACCTCACCAATGTGCTCAGGTTTGCGATTCAACAGGTTGATTTTGCGGTTGTGCTATTTTCTGGATTTCCAAGTTTTTAACCACAATCGTAAAAAGATAAAGGTAAAGTTTGTCTAGTTTAACGAGGCAAAGTTAGGACTACAAAGTCCTCTCCACCACTCAACCTCGACCTTTACCTAGCGTCACCGTATTAGTCACGTTACAAATGTAAGTGGTGACTGCGGGGATCGAACCCGCGCCACCGGAGTGATGAGCTCCACAGTCGCGTGCGATACCAATCAACCACGGATCCGCAATGGTAATGGTTGAATTACAACGTTCAACTTTTTTGTGTAATGGTTGACTTTCACTTATTATTGCGGACCTTTTCCACTGTTCGATAAGGAAGAAGATCACGAAGTTTCGGGAATTGCAGTCGGCTGATTCCGTCTTCAGGTTAAACGCAACTCATACGTAGCTGGTAAAGTAAAAATAAGTACTTTAAGCTAAAACACAGCCGACGTGACACTAAAAGCACTCCCTGTTAATTCTAGCTAATTTTATAAACGGGAGAAGATGAGATAATTTATTCAAAAAGAGGGTTTTATGCTCTTAAACATCTAAATATTTTATAATTTGATTTAGACGAAACTTAGTATCTATACATTTATGTCACCGCAACCGACATGATTATGTACTAAAATATACAAACCCGAAACGGCGGTGAAAAGACGTACTATAATGGCTACAGTGACGTCAGTGTTAAAGTATATGAAATTTGAATGATATGGAAAAAGACAGTAAAGCAATTTACTTTGTTACTCTACTCATAATGCTACTCATAAAGTATTATTTTATTTCAATGAAATAGGAAATACAGTTCTGAAATCGAAACGGTAGCACCAAACGTATTGAACGTTAACATTAAAGCTTTAACAAAACGCCACTACGCCAAGTGTGCCATTATTTATAACATTATTGCCTCAAACAAAAGCATAACTTAATATTATATTGAGTTGTGTAAAATAATCTAAGATTATTTATAACCCATTTAGTACTTTTTCAACTATACAGCAATACAGTCAATAGGAGGTCTCTTAAATCACGAAACGTTTTTTAAGTTCACCTGACAACTCTTGCAAAAGCAAAATTTGGTATCAATAAGAGCAGAAGAAGAATCATTAAAACCATATTTTACAATAGGGAACATATACCATATTGTTGTACATCTAGGAATTACTACAAAATGTCAACTATTCTACTACTTTGCTCAGATTTAAGAAATACCTTAAATCAACCTTTTGTTCAATACTAATTAGTTTTTATTTCTAGTTATGTTGAATAATGATTTGACGGTACAGTCATATGTAAAGTCGTATTTCCTACGTGATTATAAAGCATTGATGAACATACTCGATACTCGAAGTAGTCTAATTATTGTGTGCTGGCTTTACGAGTTTTTAATTCACTCCTTTCACTTGCACGAGGAAGCCATAAATTCCCGGTAATAATCGAGTGCAGACGTGATGTGAAGCACACCTGGAAGGAATAAACTTCGCAATGGTTCAATAAAACACCTTTATTCTATCGAAACGCATTGAGAATTAAAACTAGTCCTTTAAATCTCTCCTAAAGAATTCATTGAGGTTTGCTAAAGGTTTTATTTCTCAGTAGCTATTTAACACTTTTTAGATTTTAACCTTTCCATAACTATTTTCCCTTCACTGCGAAGCCTTAACAAATAATGTTTTTATAACTTTGAAAATATTATATTGACTAGATTATTTAAAAGAAAAACAGTCAGAGTATCAACGTATTTTTTATTGTTTGTTAAAACATTTAACGTATTCGAAGAAGAACATTTTGTACACTGGATGATTTGGTCCCTAGTGTTTATACATAATGCAAAAAATTGCTTAACTGTCTTTAATTCTTGCGAAATTTGGCTCCATAGTCATATTCATGTTTACTTTTTCCTCTAACGTAAACTGCTGATGTAAAGTCTGCTCATATAATATACTCGTACAACCACATTTACTCATTTTTATTAAACGTTTGAAATTCGAGGTGGGTGTTGAGTAAGTGGTTATTTAGTAGTGTTATCGTGTGAGTAAGTGTTGATGAGTGTTATTTTAAGTGCCTATTAAGTGCCTACATTTGTTATCCTTACCCCCTTATCAGCCTATTTAAAAACTTGTTTAAAACTGTTTACTAAGTTTACGGGTGCGATGTTTTATTACGTCACTATACCCTATGATCATTTAAGATTTTGTAATCTGTAAATGTATTGCAACAACGACAGATATTGTTAATAAAATCATATCTCTATTCCTATACGGATAACGGTACACCACAGGAGTATATGCGATTGTTAAGTGGACATAAAGATTTTATTGCAAACTCGTTATCTGGCACGTAATTGCCTGTTACAGTACATGAAGTAGAACTTGGCTGTTATATACTTGGAGAGACCTTCCACACAATACACAAGTGCACTTCCTACACACTCGCCTCATTCTTCGCCAGACCACAGAGAACACATCGTCTACAGAGATCCAATGGGATAGGGTTAGTGTTGAGAGGTCTAGTAGTCATCACCATGCGCGGTTGCCATAACGTATGCGGAGTGCAGAGTTGCTTGCTTAGTGGAGTAGGAGTGTGCACTATACATGCTGTGGCAACCGCGCTCAGAAATATTGGTGATTGTACTAGCTTTTTCTTTATAACGAGAACACAGTCGTCTGTAGAGAGCTTTTATGTATGTAGTTAAACTATTACTAAATAAATTTGAAGACAAAAATATTTGGACCGAACCGGGATTTGAACCCGGGTCTTCCATGGGACAGTCACATGTTTCGGATAAACATTCAGATTTAATTACTTATTTGAAGGCAGAAATAGTTGGGCCGGATGGTGTAGTGGTTTAGCATAACCGCCCGGAAAGCGGGAGACCCGGGTTCAAATCCCGGTTCGGTCCAAATATTTTTGTCTTCAAATTTATTTAGTAATAAATTAGCTATTTAGCGTTTATACAATTAAGATCTGTAGTTAAACTATGGTATTTATAGCTATGATTGTACAGATACGCCACCTACAGCCATTCTACTCAGGTACCTACACTTAACTGCACTAGTACATGAGTGTTTTACTGCCTACCAGTTAAGTTTAACTACTGTTTGCGTCCTTTGCTTAGTCTTAGATCTTAAAGATGACGTTTTAATCTATTTTGCTTCAACATTTTCTCACGGTATTTACTCGGTGTTGAAAAAGGATTTATAGCTTTATGTCCGTACTAACAATGATTCTTCCCTAAGAGAGTAAAATTCACTCCTACGAACTTGTACTTCTCTGGGAATACAAGTCCAACTTCAGCACATTATTACATGCATCAAAAACAGCTGTTTGAGAAAAATAATAATTTTGATAATAACGATCATGAAAGGACTTTAGCTGTTGTTGTCGTCTAGGTTTTGTTTAATCAGAATGGTTCATTCAACCGCTTAAACTAAACCTAGTTAACCTAGTTAAACTATCCTAGTTATCATAAGTTTCAGTTTAAACCAGTGTGTGCAGTAAAACACAAGCTAAATTTAATCTATTTTCAATAAGAATTAAAGTTGGTATTAGGTTTATTAATCAATACTTTGTGCATCATGACAAAAGGTATCGTTTATCACTAGGTCCTAATGTGGAGATCTTAAATAATCACTGGTTTAACTTAAGGAGGCTGTCTCGATTATTAAACTAGACTCGTTTCAAAAAGCTTCACCTTATATGGATCTTGAGGTGTAATGTATTATTTTCTTTACGTTGGCATTAGTCATGCCCAGCTCTCAGGCTACTACAGTAGTGGCTAAAGTTCAAGGAAACCTCGGCGTGTTTTGTTGGTGTGAGAGCTATGGTCCAGTATTCACGGAGAGTTCTATGGTTGAATGGTGAGAAGGAGATCAAGGACGGTGTTGAGTGGTCTGACACTTCCCAGTGAGACAGGTCCAAGGTGTGTACAGAGTCAACAACCCGGTCTTGGAGGACCAGAGGTGGTCAATAGTTCATGTTTCCTCACGTAGGTGAGCGTAGTTTTAAAGCCGCATCCGCAGTTGACGAGCGGCTCGCGGGAAGTTCACTAAATCACACAATCACTAAATCACTATTTGAGATGCCGACCACTCTCATGAGGGTATTTTAAGACAAATATGTGGTGCAGGATGAGTGGGATGAGTGGTAGTAATCAGTTATGAGGTGTAGTCTTGTTACAAACTAAGGACGACTTCCTTAGAATGGGTCATTAATTAATAGCCCAATGACCAATGGAAATACAAGGACCAACGGCTTGACGTGACTTCCGAACCACGCAGGTGATGGTCTGATATGTCTAAACGATGGTGGGAGTTGATGCGGGTATCATCAGATTATCACTGAGACTATCGGACCCGCTTTAGACCTATATCATCCTCAAAACCTGACCTCTATGAAGCTGGATTACAGAACCACGCCACGAGTCCCAGTTCTTGCTGACGGGGCTTTGGGTCAGCGAGCAGTATCCGTTTTTTGTCGGTTTAAACGAAAATCTAAAGACCTGTCACAGGCTCCAGTTTTGACAAAGGTTGTTACAAGATAGTATTGATAAACAGACAAAACAATAAAACTAGAATTTACACGACTTTAAGACTTTGAATGTTAAAGCTGAGAAATCCGATCCTCACATAAATCTGCACGAGGATACGAGAAAAAAATTCAAAATCACTCCCTGAGGACTAAGAAGTTTGTTCCAGTTTTATTTCAGTAGACAATAAAAATCAGTTTTTATGACTGTGAGCACATATTCACAGCCCAAAAACGTTGTATTACTAGAAAATATAGTAAAGCTTCTACCATTTTGCCATTTTATTGGATTACAAGGCAAACATAAGAAAATATTAAATTATTGATACTTGTTATAAGTCATGTTTGTTTAGGCAAATGCTATTTTTCTCGAACCCTGCTTACACCTTGACCACCTGTCAAGCGTCCAAGCGTCTAGGCCAGCAGGTTTCTTCATCAGGAGTCTAGACTTGTGTGAGTGGTTCACATGAAGTCCAATATTGTCAGCTAAGAAATAATTATGCCTTATCATATAGCAATTTTACCATAAGCGTAAACCTTCGTAACGTACCTTACGTACCTTCCGGTGGTGGAGTAAAAAGAAGAAACAGACTTTTCCTGCCACTTCTGGAGAAACCCTACTCCTAACGTTTCGGGCAATTAAAAACTCCACCCGTCTTCAGAGGACTACACTAATATAGGAGTTACATTTAATTATATATTTTAGCCCAAGATCCAACCTAAGACTTTACCAAACAAATAATCAAATATATCTCATTAATAATTATGAAAGTGGTTTTACGCTGGAATAGCGTGGGCTTACGACAAAATGTCAGATATAGTTTTATAGACATTTACTTTTGATAAATTGACATCAAAAGATTGAGTACCTATTCAGGTACAGCCGAGTTAAAGCAGGAAATATGGCTGACAGTATGATAACTAACCTGTTTGTTTATCATATCTTTCTTTGAATAAATCAGTTGTTCGTGAAAGGATGTTCATTCTTTTGATGTCTGTTTGTTGGATATTAAGTGCCCTGAGAAAAAGTATTCCAAAACATTTTCGCAATCTTACCGATTTCTTGTTGTTCAAGCTAAAGTATCTAAAAATATCATAACAAGAATACCATTTTTAAACAAACCATGCTGCGAAACATTTTTTCAAGTATTATCTAGGTACAAATATATGCAAACAGAGTTTAAAGCATGTAACTTGAGAAGCTTCAGAGATAAAACTATTACAGTAGTAAAAAACCAAAATAATGATTATTACTTGTTAAACGAATAGTTTCATACAAATTGGGATTTGTAAATACTCTTACTTAATTAACCATTTTCCGAAGTTTGTAACACTTGTTTCAAACATCCTGTACACATTTTCAGAGATCATAATAACTATATCACAAAACCCAGATAATCCTTGATTAACAAAGGTACACTTATCTTTGTTTCATTTAAGTTCTAAAAGTCTCACATCATGATTAGGTGACTGCCAATCACAAATAGCAGTCACTTAACTGTCTTGCCTACTAAAAACCTTTAGCTAGCCAGAAATCCCCAGAAGTTGCCCGCATTCTTGAAGGCCTAACTGTAATTTCAGATTCGGGAATTGCAATTCAAGTAGCAATTTATTCGTGAAGTAAAGTAGGCCACAATTTAGTAATTACTACCAAAAGTTATTTACTTTTCAAGATCGGAACAGTGTATTTGTTGACGAAACAAGTAAGCATAAAAGACATTTCATAACTGTTATTGAACACCACTTCCTGAACAATTAGGAAGCAAACCACTGCAATTGTGACCATTCAGGAACAACGGGTAGGCTGTAGTACTTACTCTTGATGAAGGATAATGACCTCCAAGACCTCACCATGCTAATCATGTAGGGAGCCACCTCCATGCCACTAATCAGATTTGGGCGTGGTGTGCAACTCAGTTGTCATTAATTTTCTCTGTTTCCTCTGTTTGGAGGTCAACTGCTTTTAACGTTATCAGAGCAAATTCCTGGCTAGAACCTGTTGACTTAAGTTGACGTAAGATTAAATTAATCTTGATGTGAAATAAACTAATTGGACTAGGGTGAACGACGTTGTCAGTTACTAAGTAACTAGCAAGTTTGCCAGACGGTTGTTCTTGCATAATAGTTGTTCTTGCAAGGGTCTAGAAACATGGATGGTTTAGTGTTCACACTTTGTAAAGGTCTGGTTGATCTCTGAGGTTGGGGCTAACTGTCTTTCTCTGTGTTTTAGACGCCTTTAGCAACTAGGCCTACTAGACAGAGGCCTGAGGTATCCAAAGGATCCTTAGCTCAACCATACCTGTACAGATTATTATAAGTAAGAATACCAGATTGCAGTGTCTTCTTATGGTATTTAAGTCCACTCCTGCAGAATTAGTTCTTAATTAGTTTCAGAAAAAAGTTAGCTAGCCTGAAGTTTATTTCAAACAATAAACTTAACTTTTGTATCAAACAAAAGAAACCCACGAAAGAAACACTGGAAAAATGAGTAACAGGATATTTACATTAATTAACTAACGTAAAATTACAATTGTTTGATCAATTTTTAATTTCAAAACTCGGAAAGTCCTGTAAAGCAACAATAATGAATTCACGTTTAAGTAACTCAATCGTATCTTAGAATGAAGTAGGCTCCATGCAATCAGTGTATTATAAAAATAATTCAAATCAACCAAACAGATAGAAAGAAACGTTGCAACCTACTATATACAGGTTTTTCCAGCACATATGGTTTTGTCATGGCACAGAAAAATGACACTTTCTACTGTCGTCCAGCTCTTCTTCATAAAGAAACAGTATGTTCAATAATGAAATCCATCAGCGAGCGCAGTTGCCATATCGTGTGCTTCATTTCACAGTTCACACTCTCACCCTCGGGCAACTCTGCAGTCGGCGCCGCGCTATTTAATCAATTCTACTAACTCATTGGATCAATGTAACATTATTTCATTTGTACACTCTCTGATGAATGTCGCTAAGTCGGATTAACGGCTTGAGCTTTACCCAGTTAGTTGAAAGCCAAGGAAGACTAGCTGTAAACTCAATTAGCAATTGAAAGTGTCCTGGACTGCAGAACGAGCCCCTGCAGCGTGTAGGTCAAGGTCATCTACTTTCTACATCCACTCTTATGTTACACAACTCAACGTGATAACTGTAGCACTTTCCCAGGGGTTAGGAACAATAAGGTCTTGTTTGTGTTGCCTATGGATTTAACTTTCTTCTATTGATAGCTTAGGTTAAATATCAATGACCGATTTATAAATAGGTAAAGTACGCGCGAGCCGTGGGTGGGGGGGAACAAGGAAATAAAGGAATAGAGTGAAATATGACTTCTAAAAACCCACTTGATTTAACCTGATGAATACGATGGTTCACAAGATTATAGCGACTGCTGCGTTCAAAATGCGTATTGGCTCTAGTTTGACTACTTTGTTAAACCCGGTGACTTGGAGTTTATACTGTATTAGTACAGTTAGATGAGGTCAAGGTATGTTTGAACGTAGAGTTTGAATGACAATATTTAGACCTAATGATCTTACTATCATTTATAGACTGAGCGTTCATTGCAGAATGGTACGCTTTCATCCATCATACTTAGCTTTTGTCCCACAGAAAGATATAAGACAAATCAACGATAAGTTGATTTTCCAAGTTTTGTGCAGGTAATCTGTTGTAATATTTACCAACTACACGTAATGATGCTTCTCCATTGCTAAAGCAAGTTATATAAAAATTGTAGTGAACTTTGTGGACTAACCTTGTGCATAGTCCAAAAGGGTGCCTTTATTGGGTTTTAGGAAACAGACTCGTTTGCACTTTTGGAGTGGCGTAGTACGTGCGTCAAACATGACTATGTAATCTGACCGATGACTGTAGTCTACGGGCGCAAACAAATTATATTATTTCGAGCGGCTAAGAACTTTGAAACCACTTGTATACACACCTTTTAAATTTGCTTTAATTTTTCCTCATAATTTATATACAGTATACAGGGTGTCTGTGAACTCTCTGGACATACTTTGTAGACATGTTCCTTGGGTCAAAACAATAATATTTTACCATATAAACCAGGGTCTCCAGCGCCTCGTTGTCCGTCTGTCTGTGTGGACATGATTTTTTAGTGAAACCAGGCCGACACGCAGCTAAGCACTAAAGCGCTGCTTGCATGAGAGAATCAAATTTACTTTGCAATTTGTTACCCTTATTTGCTCAGTTCACAGTCTCACTTTGGCATTCGGGCGTTCTTTGCCACGTGGGTTACGAGGCTGTTCGCTACGCTCAGAGTATAGTGAAAACGCTCAAAACGTGTTCTGGTGGTCAGGAACGGTGATCATTTGACGGTCCCGGGTCTGGGTCTTATCGTGCTGACGGCATGAATATCTCATTTTTCCAAAGGAAATTCAATAATAATTATGACAATAAAACTATGCATTGATTTTCCCCAAACTTTTAACCAAATCATTAGCAAATGAGCTAGCTTAATGTTATTAGCGTAAACTGACCAGTCTAACACAATCAAACAGCACGTGTGTGTTCCCTTTAATGTTTTTGTTAGGTTTAAGGTCACCTTTGACATGAATACGGACCAAATTGTAGATCCCGTCTTCATGTGAAAAGTTACCTAAACCATAACACAAAACATTTAAAGGAAACACACTAATTTGGTTTGATTATTGAAACATAGATTTCTTCTCGTTCACTAACGATAGTAAACGTCCACAATAATATTTCGAACTCAGTAATGACAAAAGTTTTATAATTCTAGTTACACATTATCTCCGATTTGATCTGTTGACAACTGCTCCAGACAGAAGCTGCGGTCATGAACCGCAGGTGAATGTCTAGGCCGGACCCTGCAAGTGATACCTCCAGGAGGCGAGAAGCTGGTCGGCCTCCTACAGTTTCGCGAGCTTCTGTCATTACGGAACCAGGTCAAAGTAAACCACTCATTGAACATTCAAATAGCTATAAACCTTAGAGTTCAGCTTCCGGCTTGGTGTAATTGTTAGTCACTTGTGTGCGTGGCGATCTTTACTCTCACATAAATCAAGAAAGCTCGTAAAAGTAAAAGATAAAATTAAAAATTATTTTTAATCGACGTTGAATTGTTTGGGAACAGTTGGGGAAGTTTTTGTCAAATGTATGACGTACTGGAGATATTATACTGAGGATACCACTGTAAATAAACTGAACTAGTGCCACTTACAAGTTCAATTTTACCTTCAACTTTTAAATGGGCTGTTAAGGGAATCTAGTTAGTAAAGTTGACAATAATATATTTCCAAAGATATATGGGTTTATAACTCACTGTAGCCAAAGATTATGTTATGGTAACATAACCTTTCGTGTAACTGAGAAAGACGATTACTAATAATAATAAAATAAATAACTTTGTTTGTCGTGTACAAACAATATTGTGTGACAAACAAAATTGAAAAACAATATCAAATCTAAATATAAAAACAAATAAGAAAAATTGCAAATTAATGTTCTTTAAGCAGTCAGCCTTACAAAATACTTTTAAACCAGTAAGAAAAGCTGAAATAGTAGCCTTTAAGGTATACAAGCATTGAACCAGCTTGAGATTAATGCTAAGCAATTCGGATTTATCATTTAAATATAATGTGTTGAATAGGAAGATATTTTGGAATAATTGATTAAGAATATCTTTCATCGAAAATCCTAGTGGAGAAGCTGGCTTCTGGTCAAAGGGTACGACCACTTTAGTCGGTATGTACTGATACAGAACAGCTGTAAGCCAACTCCTAGTTTGAACCTTTGTGTGAAGTGAGTTGTTGACAATGGTATGCCGTTTCAAGAGCAAGAGGTTAATGATGTTTCAAAATCTGCAATCTGATTCCGAGGAACTGAAGACATTACGAAAATGCAGACTCCAAAACGTAGCATACGTCCAGCTTACTAAACAATTAATAATTCCCACAATAATATTTGGCGTCCCTAGCACTTCCACAGAACCTCTCTCAATATCCAAGGTCATATTCGCTGACGGAGCGTCTCCTCTGACTCTAGGGATGAAGACGAGGAAGCTTTCCTCCTCCCTGCAGGGTTCTTTGCAACTCCTGGTTCCGCCTCTTTGTGCAGCGCTCACACATCATTAGAGTACCCTATTGTCTGTGTAACTCACGTTACGTATTGGTCTGTCGTCAAGGACTTTGCGTTATTACCATTTTAATTGTCTGCCCAACCGTGTAATGCTGTCAAAGACTATACAGGAGCTAAGTGTTGACTTGGTCAACAGCCGGACCTTCAAGGAGAGACTGATGAAAGGACGTGATCAGTCTTCTTAGATTACAGATCTTGTAGTGAATGATTAATCCTTTCGTTCCTTCAATCTATCTAAATGGAGAGTCATCGATGGGCCTCATTTCACACGTTGACTTGGAATTGGTGTTGAAGACACTTGGTATTTGAACAAACCTATAAAGTTGTTGTGCAAAACAGTCGTCCACTGGTAGCAAAACAGAGGTAAAGTAAGGTCAAACCTCAACGGACTAAACTGTGAGTACTGAGTAACCATCATTGAAACTGTAAGAAAAATAGGCTTGACACTATTTTATCTTCGGGATACATCATTTCTCATGAAAACTGTATTTACAGAGTATATTAACCCCAACAATTTCCAATATAACCCTACCTTTAATATGAAATACGTTTCAACACATTTAAAACAAAAAACAGTAGGTTGGGAAATTTAATTTAATAGTAGGTTGGGGGTTAATTTTGTAATACCCTCTTAATTCATTTCTTAACATATTTAGTATAAAAATTAATACTTTTATACCAGTAATATCCTTTTTGTCATTTTCGTCTAAAACAGCTGCTTTAGACACATGCATTGACGTTCCAAAGAGTGACTTTTAAACCCAAGGAAAATAAAGCATTTTTTATGATCTTTAAAAAAATAGTTTATTTCATCACTAGGTTCTAAAGTGACACTTTTTACCACGAGGTCAAGTTAACGTCCGAGGCGCAGCCGAGGAGGCTAAATGACCGAGGGTCAAACAGTCACTTTCGGGCCGAGTGATGAACAGCATTTTTTGTCATGATGCAAATAATGATGAGAAATAAATGTCAATAAATGTTTTAATATTATAAATAATTAATTAAGTAAACATTGTTTTGAGCTCAGCAGTTTAAATTATTATGTTTTGAAGAAACAGCTGTTACACTGATTTACTATACGTCAGTGTTAAATTTTAAAACAAACTCGTTGAACCAGCTGATGTCCATGTCACAAAAAGATCATTAAAATGTACTTTATCAAAACAATACTTGATTTACCTGAGTGTAAAAGTGACACTTTAGCACTGTCAATACATGTATCTAAAGTAGCTGTTTTCAGGGCAGAATAACAAAAAATCATCTTTTAATGAAATTTTGTGGCATGTACATTTCAGCTATTTCAACAAGTTTGTTTTATTGTTTTGAAGTTAAACTTGACAAACTTGACTTAAAGTAAATCAGTGTAAAAGCGGGTTTCTTCAAAACAGTATAATCTAGACTTCTGAGGTCAAAACACTGTATACGTGTCGTTTCTCATAGTTAAAACATTTATTTATATTTAACTCTCATTATTATTTGCATCATGACAAAAAGTATCGTTCATCACTCGTCTCAAAAGTGTCTTTTTTACTCTCGGTCATCAACTTGACCACGTGTCAAAAAGTGTCACTTTAGGACCTAGTGATAAAAGATACTATTAGTGCTATGTAGGCCAGGTATAACGTACACCAGGTCTTAGCGGATCCGTGGCGGATTGGTATCGCGCGCGACTCCAGAGCTCATCACTCCGGGTTCGATCCCCGCAGTCACCACTTACATTTGTATGTGACTAATACGGTGACGCTAGGTAAAGGTCAAGGTTGAGTGGTAGAGAGGACTTTTTAGTCCTAACTTCGCCTCGCTAAACAAGACAAACTTTACCTTTTTTTATAACGTAAATATGTGTATAATAAAAATGGCGAATCATTTTCAAAAAACCGATGGTTTAAATGCAACTCACGGATAGTCTTCAACCGCTGACATGATTGACGGTATTTCCACTCCGACCTCGAGATTGAGAGGTTTGTGCTCAGCAAACACTACCGAGTTACGGAGAAGAGAGATAAGAGATCAACGCGGGGAAGCCACGTGAGCTACCGCAGGTCACGATCAAGGACATCACGAGGAGTTCCCAGGACTCTCTAAGTATAGGGAACTCATTTTCCTAGGAGAATTGCCGGAAAATGTGAAATATAATTGTAAATGTGCTATTGCCACGCTAAGGATCCATGAACGGTAGATAAGTTTCGGCCTTTTCACTAGATATTATACTAACTAATCCACAGCACATAAAAAGTGTTTTATTTTTTTTATTTAAATAAAACTAATATTGCGTGGAACTGGAATTTAAAATACATGTTAATAAAGTACAATACAATAGCACTTGCAATTCCATGTCTAAGTATAGGGAACTCATTTTCCTAGGAAAATAGCCAGAAAATGTGAAATATAGTTGTAAATGTGATATTGCCACGCTAATGATCATGAACGGTAGATATATTTTGGGCTTTTCTCTACATATTATACTAACTTATCCACAGCACATAAAAGTGCTTTTCCTTTTTTATAAATTTAAATAAAACTAATATTTAGTGGTACTGGGATTTATAATACATGTTGATGAAGTGCAATACAATAGCACTTGCGATTCCATATCTAGGCTTAATTACTTACAATTCTAAGCTACTGTATGTTGTTATGCACTTGTCTCAAATCTGAGCGGTAAAAACCCCAAGCTTAATATAAACAAATGTTTCCAAACACTTGGAAAGATCAGGAGATTCCTCTGTTACTATTGAACCCGTGGGTAGCCTGTAAAATATGGTAAACGTAAAGTTTCTCTTGTTTAACGTGGCCAAGTTAGGACTATAAAGTCATATCTACCACCAAACCTCAACATTTATATAGCTTTACCGCATAGTCAAATTGTTAGTGATGTCAGCGGGGATCGAACCCGCGCCACCGGACTATTGAACTCCAGAGTCGCGCGCGTTACCAACCAAACGGGTTCGGTCAAACGGGTATGGGTTGAAATGCAAAGATGGTTCAATTATACCTAGGCTATTCGTTTTCCCCTTAAGAGATTAAGAAAGTGTATTTTACTTGCACTTCAATCTGTTTGTATTTAAACACGTACAAAGTAATCTGTATGCATTTTCATAAATATTTATTCTTTGCATTTCTATGACATTAAAGATACAAGCCTAAAACAAACAGACAGCAAAACATAACTTAAAATACCCTTTAAACTTTTACAAATTCAAATTAAACTCAAGAGATGCAAAGCCAGATACGAGCCGACCTATGTTGTGACCTCAGACAACAATTAGTCAATTGAATGACTGCTGTGATCTGGAGAATGCTCATTGATGACGTCAGCAAGGCCCTGACCTGAGACAACAGCAGACTGGATGAATATCTCGTGTGAACTCGTGGATCTGAGTGCACAGGTCACTCACTGTCATCAATAATCATCACACCCACTAGTATCCTTGGTCACTTCGCTAATCATTGGACAAGTTGATTCTCAAGATAGGTAACATGTTCCCGCAGTGGATATGAGAAATTGACTGGGAATTGTTCAATTTTATACAATTTGTTTGTGTTCTGTGCATTTCTTCTGGTCAGCGGTCTTTAGAAGCAATATTTTGATCACATGAGCTTTACAGACTGTTTGGGAGCATAGTTGTATTGATTATTAACAAAAGGGTGCAAGATAAGATTTAAACAATGATTGATTTAAAAAGATAAGATATGTGTACAGGATTACCATAACTACAACAATACTGCAGTACTTAGTCTCAAGGTGCATTTAGTTTCGGGATGGGTTTCAAGGTACGTGTTTCTAACTTGTACTTCAACACGACCAATTTGTAAAGTGTGTCGTCCTAATGCTGGTTAAGAAAGAAATATGTACTTTTGAAATGTCAAGGGATTCTTCTATTAGCCAAGTTGTTGTTTCTACGTAGGGTCTTGATAAATAGACTAACACTAGTCTAATGGGTTAGTCTATTAATACACGTAGGGTTTATATGCCCGGGCGGGTCCGAGACGAGTCGTTCAGTATGTAAATATTAATGAGCCGTCAGCTGGAGAAGCGTAAACAACGTCGACTCGAGGAGCAATCTAGATGTTGATGATGAACCTTTTAATAATCTTCAACACACTGTGTACCGGATTGATAGACATTTTAATAATAAAAACACAATCATATTATGACCAATTTTGGTTTGGCGAGTAAAGAAGTGAGTTTTTAAAAGTATTTTGTTCACACAAGAGTTATCTGGTAATGCCAAAATATTGCGAATTAACTATTAGGCCAGTAAGTATAAACCTCTCG
Source organism: Matsumurasca onukii (assembly GCA_018831715.1). Classification (NCBI taxonomy): domain Eukaryota; kingdom Metazoa; phylum Arthropoda; class Insecta; order Hemiptera; family Cicadellidae; genus Matsumurasca; species Matsumurasca onukii. Next base: position 33,565,863 of record CM032059.1, on the reverse strand, counting down.
GGTATGTCACGGGAAAACTATTCAAAAAGACAGTAGCTGTTGTCTTGGATACAAATAATTACGAGAACATACGACCAGGGAAAGTAGACATACTGAGTCGAAGTTTCCATTGGACAGAACAATAATTTCATATTTCCTAACAGTACGCCGTCGAACAAAATGGAAAGCACTTTAAGCTTTCCAACACCTATTGAGTCAAATGGCATAACCTTATACCCATACAATTATATATTAATTATTAATAAGAGTGTAAACATTAAAACACATAGTATCCTGGACAATTTTAGGCCTACTGGTTAACAACCGGTTTCGGGCTGGGCCCATTGTCGAGTGAGTGTAACAAACAACCTGTATATAAAACTAAATGTCTGTTCTGTTATATATTCTATCATATTCATATATGCTATATACCTATATTTATATATGTGTGTGTTTGTGACCAATCTACAATTGGAAGTGTTGTTAGATTTTCACGAAACTGAGTAAAACCTGTCCTAAAAAATATATAGACCTATTTTAACAGTTTTAAATTTTTAGTAGCACCAATGTTTACGGCGGCTTTTTCTGGACTAACTCTATACATCGTCACCTTCCCGTCACTTACTGCACCGGCGAGTCTTTTAAGTCAAGGAGTAATCAAATCATAATTAAAGTACGTAATACCATTCCTGGATTGGAAAATTACTTCAAATAATTTCCTGTTTAAAATGACATGGGTATTCAACTGTCAACCACAAAATAGCGCAAGATCGTGGCCAACTAATTCTTGTGTGCACTTTGATGACCGCAGATGTCTGACGTGTTTGTGGCGTTGGTAGCACTGTTGTGGCAACCGGTTCAAGAACAGACACGAGACCAAGTTCACGGTCCCAGAACTCACTCACGTGATAGTGTTCCCACAACACAACCACAGCATAGCACAACACATCTAGATCAGAAAGGGCTGGTGGCACCACATATTTGCCTTAAAATACCCTCACGAGAGTGGTCGGCATCTCAAATAGTGATTTAGTGATGAGACTGGTCAACAATCTCATTACTCCCCGTAACTTGTAAAGTTTAACCCTACTTCACAATACGAGCTTGACCGAGGGACATTGGGCAATTTGAAGCTAGCCAAAAAGTACAAAACATTGCGTTACCATTGTACAACAGCTTTTGAGAATTTCAAAAAACCAAAAACGCTGGTCTTATGTGATGAACTTTTGTATTACCTTGTATGTAGAGTTTCTAGATAATGCTAATACGATTGTATAGGGCGGAATGGAGCCACATTTTGTATCTTCCGCGTATAAGAGCGGATAAGATGTTTTTAACCGGTTATCAAAAACCTGTTTTAATAGACGCATAAATCTGTTGAAGCTGCTGCATATGAACTCTAAAACGTGCACTTTCGTCAAACAATAAATTGTTAATTATGTTTATGAAGCTTGATTTTCCCAGAAGAACATAGAACTCGAATAATCGTAATAAATATTTTATTTAGCATGGAAGTTTTACGTTTTGTTTTTATATGCTGCAGCAATAAAGGCTCTATGCTTCTATTGACATAATTTTCCCATTTTGGTATATTAATCTACTTAAAACACTGTTTGCAAAGTTTCCCATGTTAAATTTTCTATCACGGATAGAAGCTATCCGGTTTCCAGAACTCTAAAAGTAGGCTACTGCATTTCCAAGTTTGTCAAAAAGTATTTTTCTAAAGATAAAAATGGCTTATAGTTTTTAACTACCACTGTAAAGAATATAGACTCGCAGTTATTTAAATTACTCGTAGTACTTTAAACAGTTTTAAGTCACATTTTCACTAATAATCACAGCGATGTTTTTGGACAGCTACCCTCTACACCACACGTACTGCGCAGCTGAGACTTTTAAGTCGGGAAGCAATCCAATAATCAATGAGGTCAAATGTAACACCTTTCCTTGGTTGAGAAACTACTTCAAAGCTTAGACAGTTATCTACAAGCGTACGCAGAGTTATGTTCTAAATTGTTCCTAATAAGCCGTTGAACGTTTTTGAAAAGAAATGGCAAAAGTGGCAAACACCAGGTTCAGTAGCCAACACCATGGACAATTTATTAAATAGCTAAACATTAAAATGATTATTATTATTTAGTTTAAAATCTCTAGTTTAAAAAATATCAAGTTTGAAGTTTTAAAATTGTATTTGAATTATGGAAAACTTACCCGCGTATCCTTTGTAAGATCCCGCTTTAACTACCCGTTGCTTAGTCAGTTGTTGCGTGCTTGGTGTCGTGTGTTCATAGTGCTGACAAATTTTACTCTTTAAGTGGTGGTGTGGATCACTTGACCACAGTACTCGACTCTTGAGAGTGACAGACGCGTGAAGAAGATGCGCTGATTGACGCTTATCTATCAATTGAGAGGAGATAAGCACGCCTGGGGGAGGCCAAGGTTTGTGCTGTATATACTGGAGGAGGTGCGCGCGGCCGCCAGTGCTCGTGTCACTGCAGCGCTGTACAGTGTTCATATATACACCAGTGTCGCTGTGGTAGTGCGTGCGTGCTTACTGTGTTCTCTGTGTGCGTGTCTAGGCTTCTAGTTAGGTGAGTATAGAAAACTTATTTATATATTATTCTACTGAACAAGAAAAGACCAATAACAGGTAATCGTTGTAAAGATGAGATAGTTTTGTAACTGCACTTGTTTAGTAGGTATACAATGTTGACACTTTTAACACATTTAAGGCAATATATCTTCAAATCAAGACATACAATTTAATTTTAAGTTATGAGGTAAAATTAAAATGCTATAAAATTAAACGCCTTTTATGAAAATTAAGTAAAATTTAAATGTGAGGGGGCATAAAACAAATTAGATTTGAACTTTGCGAATTTAACTAATTAAAAGAATAAATATTACAAGAATATTACAGATTATTTAAAAAATAAAATGCTGGTTTTTCCTAATATTTCTAACAATTCGTCACTCCGGTGTCAATACAAATTTTAAAAAATGATGGCCGTTTTCATGAGTTGATCTGTGTGTATGGACAAGAATCCCGGTGGTGGAAAGGTCTATCATTATTTTAACCTAAGTTTTCACTAGTTAGAGCTAATGTACTTGGACGAAGGCTTGACATTAATGCGAAATGTTTTAGAAATAATCCACTATAAATGAAAACAAGATTCAAGTTCATCAAAATCCACCTGGAAAAACAGCTTGTTTGTACTTTTTTTACACCTTTTACTTTTTAACCACTTTATACAATTATTTTATTCTACAATTTTAAAATTAAACTTATGATGTCTGACATAGTTTAGACGAAGTGTCTTGAAACATCTTGTTTTAATTTATAGTGATAAATCCATAAGACTATTCGCACTAACGTATTCGTACTTTCGAAATGATTTTTCTAACACCAAGTTGGGCACCCGTGTTTACTCTAAGCCTCAATAACACTTAACATACTAGTGGTTTTAATTGTCTATATCAAACACTGAAATTTATAAACACTAATCGAGTAATAAATGATAAGGACCCTTATGATTGATAATAATTTTGTCAAGTAAAAAATCATGGATCTTTATGAATAACAATCACCAAGCAAACGGAATAAAAAGAATACTAATTTAGATTCTACTAATACATAATTATACGATCTAGAGCAATGAATGGTGACGATATAGCTTACAAATTCCTATAATTGAAATTATCTGCATCGATGGAACTAATTTCGATCAAAAATGGTTCGTTTAGAATTGACTAATGTAAACATTTACATTATTAGCTTCAATGGAAAAAATGTGTAAAGGCTAAAGTAAATAAGAGGCCGATACCTTTTTAAATCAGAGTTATATTTAAAGTACCATCTTTACAAGCAGTTGTACCATAAGTTACGTTGACTATTAAAAACTACAAAACAGATTTCACTAACAGTCTTAGATTTGATACCCACCCTATTAAACACGATTCATTGTTGAAAATGTGCATAACAATTTTCAATGACCTGCTATAAATTCTCACCTTAAAACATTTAAGTTACATTAAACAGTTTTAACACGTTAATTCTAAGAAAACTTAACTTAAAATGAATAGTTCTATTTCCTATAAATATTCGCTAACAACCGAAAGAAAACAAAATGAAATAAGTTTGCAGATTAACTTTTTTTTTCATAGTTTTAAATGTATACTACAATTGTTTCATTTAAAACATTCCAGCGTATTAAGAGATTCATATTTACGACGTCTTACGAAATTACCATTAGATTTACGAATACACTTGTCTAGACATCACACTAAAATTTCTTATCATAACTGTTAGTAATTTAAGATTTTCGTTTTAACCTTCAAATTTAAGTAGGTAAGATTGCAAATGTTTCCGGACTGTTGAAAGAATCGCCAAGGTAACGTTATCATTAAGAAGGAAAAGAAAACTATTCCCGTAAATTGTGCCTTACAACAATGCAGATAATCTTAGAATTAATAAAGTCAAGGTCTTTGAATTAGTTAACAAGTTTAAAATAGTCAACTACTTCAGCCCTATAATATAAATCAAAACAATAGATTATTCACGAAGAGGACTTCTATATTAGAACTCTGTTATTAAAAGGGGGGTTTTGGGTGCGGGGTGGGTGACACAAAGTACTTCAAAAACAAAATTCAGAATCCTTAAAAACATTCCCCAAAAGGTTTCAAAACATGTTTCCCTTTTCAAAAGTTAAGGTGGGGGGACATATAAAACTCGCCCTGTATATGACGTTCTTTTAAAGATTTATTGCATACACATGTTACATACTCGTATAGTAATTGTCATTATTTGTAATTAAGCTACATTTTCCATTATTTCTGACATTAAAGTCAGAAAATATTGTATTGTTATTACCCAACACAATATTCCCATTCATAGCCATTCTGTTTGGTACGCGTTTTCCAGTTGTATGTCATAAACCCGCCTGCACTGCAGTAAGCTAGTTCAGTATACTTTGAGACGAGTATTACAGCGGTCGAGGCTTGTGTGGGCACACGTTCATGAATTACTGTTCTGTGTTGCCCAGGTCGGTAGTTCTACCAAGACTAACGGACTCTATACCTTTACTGAAACAGAAACTGAATGTGACTTCCTCTAACAGTATCACACTCCAAAATAGAGAGACATTTCCAAAATATATTGGCAGGATTTTCGCAATTTCTCCGGAAAGTCAAACTGTAGGAGAGGACATCGCCACTTCTACGTGAGTTTGAGAGTATTTTGCAAGTATATCTAGCCTCTTTGTTTATAAAATTGTTATTCCGTAAAACTGTGGAAGGTATCCGTTTAACAAGCCTGGTTCCCACACTGTCAGAACGCAAGGTTTGACAAGAGGCTCCACGAACGTGAACGGTGGAGAAGAGATGGTGTCCTTGTGCATTGGCAGTTCTGGCCTCCTCGCAATACTCAGCCAGATTTGAGAGTAGAGACCACTAGAACTGTTCACGTTCATTAGAGTATTTGTACACAACATAACCAAGTCATCGTGCTGAAAATGGCGTGAATATCAATACAAGTAAGTAAACTGAACTTCAAAACATACTCGTAGTAGACGCATAACCAGCGCCACCGTCAATCCAACTGAACTTCCTGTAAGTGGGGGAATGGTTTTACACCGTAAGTACCTTTTTGGGAGGCGTTTTCCCCCAGAATGAGGGCTACAAATTGTATTTATACTTTAATTCTGATGAAACTCGATCAGTATACACATAATGTCACTGTACTTAACAAAAGCTCCAAAAAAGACCAATTATCCAGTTCTAGAAAAAACTACTTTCCACCTCCATCTTGGTTCAGCTTAACGGGGTTCGCTGGATTGTTGGTACAGTAGCCTACACATGTACGAGTGTTATCAAAGTCGTATAATTATTACACATTTCATGGCCTAAACACCAATTTTCTTAGGGAAACATGATTGTTTGACTAACTCTAAAGTACTCCATAAAATACACGAATTCTCTACAACTCCTACAGTGTTAAACTCGTACAAGGGACTACGTCATACCTCCACTCTCACTCTAGAACTATAGTAAAAACTATTGGTTTTTACCAGAAGTTCAAAACATTGGTAGTTTAAGAGCGTCAACTATAAAATAACCAAATTATCTTACCAAAAGGTAGATTCACTGAAAACTTTCTTTGTTATGAAAACTACGATGAACATTGAACACATTTATGTTTACAAATATTATTTACAATTTCTTTACTCCTAATTAACCCATTTTAAACAGGTGAACCCCCAAGTATGTTTCATGTTCTGGCAATATGTGACTATTTTGTTTAAAGCCTAAGTTCGTAAAGTTGCCTTAATTTAAGCGAAATGTAACATCACAAATTCATGTATATTACCATAGTATTAACTAAAGTACTTTTAAAAGTTAAAATAGAGATAAGACGCATTAACACTCTTGCTGTAATACACCACTTGTTGAAACCTCTTATGTTTGACAAGTGTTTCGATCTATTTGTAATCTTAACATTTTGTACACTTTGTTATTATCTCAAGACACTACAACTATTCTAAATGTATTCATAGACTTAGAAAATTCGTGAATTGCCTAACCATGGTTTTCATTAATGACATTATAGTTGTAGCATGTACATTTAGAGAACATATTTTGAGGCTAGAGCCCTTTCACATTGAAAAGACTAAAGAACGATCAAAAATCTAAAAATAAAACTATTTAAAAGCAGGCGTTTTTAAGGCTTTAAAATTGTTTTAATTAGTTTACGCAGTCAATTAATTTAATGGTGATTCTGAACAGTAAATCATGTCAGTATGTCTGCTGTTGTTTAGCCAGTAATACAGTTAAAACATAACATTTGTATAGCCAGAAACGCTGCTGCGGTGATTCCCAGTGGATTTTATTAACAAGAGGTGGGAAAAATGGTTTTATAATTTTATGTTATAATGGTGGTTGTTATGATCTAACAATTGCATTCAGACTGTAGTTTGATTTCGATGAAATTTGGAATAAATACGTATTTATGTAACCGTACCTAACAACTTATTTAATGCAACATTGAATTGATTGCTTCAAAATCAAACAATCTCGGCCCAAACAGGTTTTTGACCATCTAGTTTTGTCAAATTGGTGTTTCGTTCTTCATGGTAATACAAATGAATTGCTCGATTCCCTATGTAGATTCACTTATACACATTGCTATGTTTATTTTACTTTATTTTAATTTTACGGCCTACACAGGACCATTATAGTCAGTTGCGGGTTCTGTATTTCTTCTTTTTCTCAGCCCAGTACTTCTTTCTGAGAGCAGTTTTCTTTCTTCATTCGTTACCACTCTTCCTGTCCTCTGCTTATTCTGTTTGAACTGTAGTCTTGTTTGTGTGTCTTTTAAGTTGAGTGTGTCTGTCTCTCATGTCTTCCTTGAGCTCAGTGATCCACCTAATTTTGCTCTTACTACTCCACAGTTGTTCTATTATCTTTCTGCTTATTCTATTTTCAGGTGTTCTTAAGAGATGTCCTAGAAACGATATTAGTTTCTTTATTGTACTTGTCACAGGTTCTATTTCCTTGTAAACAGTTTCATTTGAAGCTTATCTCCATACTCCATAATGCGATGTTTATACTTGGTACTTATTCATTAAACTGTACGATCGTTTTAATCATCATGAATGGCTGAAACCCTGCCGTAGATGTTTCACACAGAAGCAACTGCGTCAATATACCGAGCAACTTTAGTTCTTCTATTAATACCGTTATCAAAGATTAGACCATCAGATTATCTACCTTCCGGCGAACTGTCTGTGAATAATAATACACAGGAAGTAATACACAAGAACTCTGCCAAACATTCTACGTTCTATGTACACTGTACAGCATGACGTGTTTGTTTAGGCTCAGGAACTACGCAAATAGCACTGTAAATCGGTAGCGTTTTGTGTTGTTCGTTTGTTTTTGTTTTACAAGTTGGTACCATGAAAGTAGTGAGCTATTACAAACAATTTCTTTTAAATTCAAATCAAGTGAACAATAGATCTTTGATTCGTGCAAAGTCTCAGACGCTGAAATTTAACTACGTTCATCATAGTAAAAGTAAATGAAGGCTTTAAAACTTCTGAATCTGGTGACAATGAAGATAATTTGGTTATTTTATAGTTGACGCTCTTAAACTACCAAAGTTTTGAACTTCTGAAAATAAAATCACGGAATTTCTTTCTATGAACACAACAACAACAACTAACAACAAAAACAACTAACAAGAAAGCAAACAAAAGAACTATGTTTTTTTTAATATGTAACGTTTTGTACCGTATAAAATAAAATAACGTAAAATTGTTTACATTGAAACGAACTACATTTTCTGGCTTATTATACTTTAGTTAAGTTTCGAGGTGAGTGCACTTTTATTTATGACAGGTTTAATTAACCTAAACACTGTTTTTAAGCTATTCCCTATACATGAAGTGATCAAGTCAACCAGATAAATCAAAAGCTTTTTACTGTTTTGTATTTTTAACCAAATCCATTATTGAACGCAATTCGTCCTGTCACTTTGTAAATATTTAGTAACCCTTGCTATTAAATATTTAATTTAAACAGACTCATGGTATTATTCAATATCAACTACAATAACCTTAAGACTAACCGCTCCTTTTGTTTAAAATAAATGTTAATTTTTTTAAATTTACACATTCAATTTTGTTATCCATATATTATATTTAATCAGCCCACTTTTCATTTTATTAATGTCTGCACTCTGGAGACTGTGGTAAAATTTTGCCAATTTCTAAAGTTTAACTCTGCCAGTACTTAAAGTTTGAATATAAAACTAAATTCTCCTCTATTTAATTTTCAACATGCTTATATTGTCGCTATCCCGCATGCTTTATAGAAATGCAGACACAGTTAAGTCTGATCGAATTTTTATATCCTCTTTAAACTACCTTTATGTGTGAAACTATAAGCACTTAATTAGGTACAACACTCAATCGTAGCACACTTAGTAAAAATAATATTGCCAAATTATATTTAAACGTTAGTAATATACTAGGATGTATTACTGAAATTACATTTTTTAAGACTTCTAGTGTCGACAGAGAACTTTATTTCAATGAATTGTTAAGTGCTACAAACTTAACAGATAGAAAATAAATGGAAATGCCTTTTCTCCATGCAACTGGCAAAAGTGATTGAAGCCCTGAGGGGATTGAAGTTGCCTTTGTAGATCCACAATATTATATTCGTGAATAAAGTACCATCAACTGCTATTCAACGCCTTTTTGTTGAATGTTTAAATAAATGTTACTTATAAACAAAGTGTTATTTTTAGTAAAATAACAATATAACGATCCAGGCTGACACGCAGCCAAGCGCTTAAACGTCGCTCGCAAGAGTGAAGAAATGTTCCTTTGCAATTTGTTACTATAGTTCACTAATCGTACCTCTAATTGTGTACGCTTCTCGTAACACAGCCTCAGCTTTGCGTCCAGTATATTATAACGGGCGAATATTATTCAGTATATTATTTGTTAATAGGCACTCACAGTTTCACTTCAGCCCCACGTGACCTTCATTGAAAATTAAGTTTAAAACTCACAGTAATACTATTTATAACGCCGACGCTTTTCGGACTGCAACAGTCTGTACTCCTTGTTTCCACACGTACTGCGAAGCCAGTTCGTACGATATATACATACAATATGATTCATTACAACGGTACGTAATTTTGTTGACACCTGATTTTTCCAATTTAACTTTAATTCCTGGTTTGCCTTTGCTTATCTTGTTTATCATTTGAAATTCATTACTTTTCGTACTAAATCTCAGTTTAAATTAGTATGTAAAAGGTTTTCCTTACAGTTTAGTCAAAGGTATTGTTGTATTGAGAACAAATGATTTTCTTTAACGTTTTACTGTAAAGTTTGTTATTGCGAGCTGTGTTGGTTTGTTTTTCTGTGCTTTAAAGTCTTCTCAGTTGTTTTCTTGGTTTAAAGGTTAAATAGTCTGTTAACCAATTAATGAAGGTGAGACATGTTCTGCTACCAGGGGTTATTCGAATCCTTTAAATCGCTAGTTTTTACCTAAAATGTCAAAATTACAACTATGTATGTGAATAGCATTTTTAAAGTGTTTCTAAACTGTTTGTTTTAATATACATGTAAATAGGTCTGTACGTATCATCAGATTACTACGGTCGGTGGCAGTGACGTAGGGTTTGATTGTTTGATTGAAAGGACGTCGACGAAGAACAAATAACATAATGACAAGTGAGTGAGTGTTAGTGGTTTCCTGTCCTCACCACTTCTCTTCTAAGCACATCCAGTTTACTTTCACTACAGCTTATTTTGCCCTACAGAATAACTTCTGAATCGTATCAATGGTTTAATGATAACACAAATGTTTTACAACCGGTTTATTTTAGTGTTAAAAGTCATTAAACAATTATGAGTTTTTTTTAATTTTTAAACTCAAATTATTAGTCATAATAAATTGTTAAAAATTTATTTAGTATACTTATAAAGAGTGTTCTCAAATAGTTGACACTTAACGACGCCAATTCGGTCACTCGGCTACGCCTCGGACATTAACTTGACCTCGTGTCAAAAAGTGCCACTTTAGGACCTAGTAATTGAGTATAATATTTCCATTATGAGTTGTTACAGACGTGGGCCTTATCCAAATTGTGTTTTTATGGGAAGTTCTTCCCTCAACAAAAGGGTGTTTAACCATTCTCTCGGCCTTATGGTGTATTTATTTACTTATGCTTTCCACCGGCTGAGGACTGTTCTCCTTGACAACTTATTTCAACTCCAGTGTCTTCCATACTAGTCCCAAGGCACAATCTGAAACCAAAGACAATGAATGACCTATTTAAAACTCCGACTACGTTGACAGTGGTTACCGCTGTGATAACATATTTATGTTGTTATAACTTTCATGAAGCGAAAACTGAATGTGCTAGATTTTGAGGGCGTGTTTGGGACCATAGTTTGGCACATATTGACAGATATCTGTTGTACAGAGAAAGGCACAGAGTTGAATTGGCAAACGATTCTACATTTCTCTGTTCAGTGCACAGCCCACTATTTTGAAAATGACTTAAACTGTAACCATCCTTGGTTTTAAGTCACACTACAGTTATAAGATACGTATCAAGATAACTCTCACACATTTTTGAAACATATTATTCTTAAACTATGAAAAGATTTCTGTAACTCCGTGTTTGTATCATACTCGTAAGTCTCAGATGGATATAGATATAAGCAAACAACCCTGATGAATATTTAAAAACAACCTGTAAAATCAACTGTAAATTTAATTGTAACGCAACATGTCAATAATGTCAGACACGCATTTATTTACCATATGTTTACAGCTGATCTATTTAAAGGCTGTAAAAGTTGTTAAACACGTTTCTAGTTATTTATTGTTTTATCTTTCTCAAGCAAGTTTACTGCCTCTGTCGTTCCGGGGATAAACAAACAGTGGCAATGCAAACACATTTCGTGTTTGCTGTATTAGTGTAAAGCCTTGTAAATTACAATAAATACTTGGCTAGCATGTCCATCTCGTGAACAAAGTGTGGTATGGAATATAATGAGTTGTCAGTAAAAGGTATTAACATACCAACATGATACACAAATATGATAAAGCAGTGTGGAGAAGCTCCTACTGCTTCTTTAAAATTTAATCTTTCATCACGGTAAATACCTCTCAAAGCATTCGCAGACTCGATGGTTGGTATTTCATAAGTTACTTTTAATAGATTTGTTGTATTTTTAATTCGTTCATTAAATTTACTGTCGTAAAACAAGTTAATGTGATAAATTTTATAAATATTTAAAAACGCGTTATAAATATAAAGTACAGTCATTGCTTCACGAAAAACAACTTAACTTTTTTGAAATTATATGACGTAACTCCTTGGTTATAATGAACGACTTATAAACAATGAGTTTTGAAAACATTTCATTCAAAACTAGTCCTGGTGTGGAATAATATAACAAAATGTAACTTCATGATGTTCTCGTGGAGATTGTACTTAAATAGTTTCTTATATCAGTCTTATGTTTAATTATTGTTCCCATAAAGCAGTTATAACATTTAAAGTTCATCTAAACTTCAATATTATGGCTTTAATTTACCTTTACAAACCAAATTTGCACTTTTAGACATAAACTTTGATAAAAAATTAAAACGTACATGTCATCTCCCTATAACACTTGATGTATACATATGTTCACATTTAATCCATGGGGTTCCAATATGGGGCAGTGACAACTTCAGGACAAAGTACCTTTTTATAAAAAAGACCAAGAATATATTTATTTTGTAGACGAAAGAATGCTGCACACCATGTTTCAAAACTTCCAACATATTCACATGTTTCTTAATAGATATCGTGAAATGTGCAGTATTGTTTAAAACGTATCAAGTAACATTCAAAGTTGTTTAAAATGCTACAAATAAACATAAGTATAGAAGTGTATTACAAGTTCTTTCAAGAAGCAAACGTTTTACAACATTTCATTCGTTTATAATTTACAACTAATTACCAATCCTCATCAAGCAAAAAAACTTAAACGTCGTTTCAAATTCTTTTTATTTCAAAATCATTCTGGAAAATTATATATAACATTTCTCAGTAAATTTATCTTTAAGCTTTGTTATGTTTCATTATAATGTTGTTTCTTTGCTAAATCGGTGAATTGTTGTGTGTGTGCTAATGATGGGAATACAAAAATAAATCAAAAGGATGTGTTTAGAAAATTATATTTTAGACAAAGTTGTAGCGTTATTGTCTTTAAATATTTTTGATGTTAAAGTTTGTGTCAGGTTTATAGTGTTTGTTTGAGTCTTTTGATACAAATATCACTTTTTCTTGGATTTCAATAAAAAACGCATTATTTCAAGTACGGTATCCAAAATTTAAAATTTACATTTTTGTCTATTGTAATGCTTGAGAGAATAAAGAAAATAACATATTGTTACAAAGGTCTGCAACAGAGACATATTGTCTTCATTGCTTTCTTTGACAGAAGATCCACTATCAACCCAAGAAATCATTGAATTTGATTTCCTATTAAATCAAGTAGTCGCGTGATCGTTTGCAAACGCAAGAACAAGTGATCGTTTTGTTCTAGAAAAATCTTACACAGCAGAACATATTTCATAGCCCCAATAAAGCGCTGCGTTTAAAAACCTCATCGTGAAAGACATAACTTTTATGTTCCAGAACAGCAATAGTTTATTGTGGCCTTTGTTGTTTCTAAACGTTCTAATGCTTTTCCGGGCCGCTATGAAAATTGTGCAATTTCGTAACATAGAATGGCACAAGCGGACAAATTGAGCTGAGAATACAACTCAGGTCTATCAAACCAAGTGAATTGTCCAGTTCAAGGATACAGTGATGGTGGAACTACTAGACCTGTAGTAAACACACAACACTCAGCCAGCTTATAGCATTGTGGTGGTTATGCAGTTTATCCAGAACTAACTTTCTGCTATAGGTTATGATGTCAGGAATTCTGTTGTTTTCGATACTTAAGCATTCAACGCAATCGTGTTGTGGCTGTTATTACCATAGCTTAGTTACAGTTGGATAGCTTGTGGAAAATCTAGTATTTAAAAGTTTAGATCGTAAAGTTTTTATTGAAAATATTTATTCCGGTTACCGGTGGATCTTGGAAGAAGAACGGCCCGTAAACCTGTTCACAAAATTAAGCGTAAAACACGTTTAATTTAAGAAAATCGCCTATACGCTGCACAGTCTCGATTGGGTTTTCTATTCCCCATAATCGTACATTACATTACCCCATACATAGAAGTTAATAGACATAATGTACGATTGTACATTATGTCTATTAACTTCTCCACTAATGTGTAAAGTGCATTCATCACTGAAAATTAGACGACTAAACAATGTGTCGACATTTTCAAGACAATTTTACTCCTGACAACATTTTGTACGTACAAATTTATCATTGCCATTTAATCTTTGTACTTGCTGTAATTTATAAGGTGTCATCTTCAAACGTCCCCGCAAAATTTCCATCATAATTTGTACCAACATAAACTTTAAGAAATTCCCCAGAAACCTATATCACTTACTATGTTTAAATACACCAGTTTAATTTAGTACAGGATTGAAGTTGTCTATTTCACTTGTAATCACCCGGTATATGACGGCGGCGTTGTTTGGAGTGCAATCCTCTGCATCAACACTGTTACTACGCAGCCTTAAGTGTCCGCATTAGTGGCTGTGACCTTGAATTTCCATTTTCTCATTTATAAACCCGTGTCATAAATAAAAGAAAATCGCCAGAGTTCAACTTGTAAAACCTCCTTGTTTCTCTGAAGTCGGTTAAAATTGACGTAATTTATTATTTGAATGTACGCTTTTACTATTGCAAAATTTAAAATGTTCAAAAAAGTGGTCAGCAAAGTCATTGCAGTAACATTATCAAATCTCGAATAATCTCATTTTAAAAATATATTATGAAAATTGTAGACGTAAGGCACGAAAATTCTTGTTTTACATAATTCTTATGGGACAAAACACAAAATGGCCGACAAGTACTGTGCTTTCTAAAGAGCTATTAAGTTTTGAACCGAGCACATTAACTTTGTTAGGCTTTAAAACACTTCCTCGTAGCCGGACTTAGTAATGGCTGGCGCCTAGAGTAATGAGACGAAGTAGCCTGCAGGTGAGTGAGTGGGTGGGGAACTGGTTCTGTAACACTGGACTGAGGGACTGCAGAATGTAACTTGACAGAGTGCCAGGCCTTGAGACTGCGCACCACTCAAAACTGACGCTCATGTCAAAACAATAGTAACAGTCATAAAAGTCATAGGTGTACAAAAACTAAAATCCACGCCCTCTTTACCTTTACCTGGACGTGTGTAATAGAACCCCACCCCCAGTGGTACTTATGAGCCGCGTTACTGTTATGAGCATATGTCTTGATATCTCTAAAGCGTTTGATTGTGCGCATCATACAACTTTGTTCTTTTAATAATTTCCAAACAACATTAAAATTGTTTCAAATTTTAAAGTTTCAAAAAGGTTTTACAACTGAGGCTTTACTGTAAGTTGACTTAATCATTTTACTCAGTTGGTGAATTTAATGACTAATGCTATGAACAGTTATTCAAATTGATTGAGTGTCTGAGAGCCCAAACTTTTACAAATTTTCAAGTTTATTAGTTTGGATTTTCTGTCCTTTTTAATGCAATTTTGCATTGTTTTGCAAAAAATCATTCATATACGTATTCTACAGTAACATGTTCGTGAGTTTTTGTTCTATTTAGCGTTTGCTTGATGTTACGGCAGTAAACTCTGCTACAAACTATAATTAGGTAACCTAGGTTCCAATCAAGGTTGTCCACCAAAACCTATCTTATTGTGTCATAATTAATACATGCAATTAAAAACAATGTTTATAGTCTAGGCCTCTTACTAACCGACAATAATTTATCACTTATTCATAAATAGTGAGCAACGATAGCTAGACGAAGTAGCAGAATAGAGTGTAAACATGTAGGTACGTAATGTAAATATTTTCAAGCGTGTTTAACTCAACTCGTCAGAAGACGATGTGAGGGGTCAACAATGAATTCAGCGAGGCATTCAACAAGATTGGCGAACAATGGAAGAGAGTAGAAGGTACAAGTGGTATTGCACAAACACCATTATGTTGTGGAGAGACTATTATTAGAGGGATACAATCACAGATTTCTGTTTGTCTATAAATATCGTGATCGGCTCTGCGTGGCGTGTACTGTGTGCTGCAGTATGTAGCCCATGGTCTCCCCCTCACCATAGCCGTCGTGCACGGGTTGCACAACTCTTCGCTACAACCATAGCCCGTTTGTTAGGAAAGGTTTTTAGTGGGATTGATTATAATGGTTTTATATGCCAAAATTGTCATAATCTAACCAAATGACAGCACATTATGATATGAACCCACACATCCTACCGTAGAAATGTAAGGGGTTGCACAAACACAATGTTTTTTCCGGAATCTTCAATCTTCAAGAGGAAACAATTCAATTCATTCATCATTGCAAAACTTCAATGGAGAGAATCTTCTAGACGAACGTTCAAAAATTTGAAACTGGTGAC
This sequence comes from Matsumurasca onukii, assembly GCA_018831715.1. NCBI lineage: Eukaryota > Metazoa > Arthropoda > Insecta > Hemiptera > Cicadellidae > Matsumurasca > Matsumurasca onukii. The sequence goes on along the minus strand of CM032059.1, from coordinate 33,549,782 downwards.
ACTTTCCTGTCTTTTTTGGTGTTAACAAAGGCATAAAAACTCAAAAACGACTTAGGCTCTTATAAACCGTAAAATTCCCAAACTGACAAACAAATCCGACTCTAGATCAATAACCAATGCATGACTGATCCAATAATGATTTCTGATAAATTCAATAATTTCTTTGCCACGGTAGGAGCTAACCAAGGACTGCGTCCAACACAGCGTCTGATATTCGCCTTGTCTATCCGAACCTTTATGGCTCAGCTCCCACTGCCAACGAAAGATAGTGATCGAGTGATAAGCGAGTTTACAAGGAAAAGTTCAAATCATATGTCAACGTGGCTCTTAAAACATTGCTCAAAGCACTTTTTGAGTCAGGGACCCTTTCTTCCACTCTCAAAATTGCAAAAGTTGTCAATATTTTCAAGAAGGCGATTAATTTTTCACGCAAGACTATCGTCCTATTTAAATACTGCATATTCAGCATTTGCGAGAAATGTGTTTTCCTTTCGGCGCGTTAAAATGTACAACCTATCAACACCATACCAGTTCAGTTTCATAAATAGAACCAACGATAGATGCAGTAGGGAGTCTATTTTATATGATATGCTATGAATTCAATGAGATACTCTGAATATTTTCTCAGCTTCCTGTGTTGATCACTGAATCCTGATCTGAAACTCCATTTTTAAGAAATAAGAAGAAAGTCACTCGAGTGGCAACACTGTTAATGTTAGAAGAAAAACCGAACTATGGGGTTCCTCATGGCTCCATCTTTAGTCCTTTACTTTTCCTGATCTACGTAAACGACGTTCACTCAAATTAAGGTAAATTATCCCTCCGTGATTGAAAATTCAAAACAATTCACGGTAGCACTTGTGTGTTGGGTATAAAACTTCGTCATCGTACCTGTCACAGTGTTAACTGGCGGGTATACGCACTGCGCTAACGTGCTCTACTAGCGCCCGGCCTCGGTACTCCGGCCCTCACCATACCTCATGTATCTGGGTCACTTTACACGCCACTCACTAATCCATTGGACCAGGCCATCCATTCTTTGATCAGGTTACACAAAACTAATCCAAGACATCATCCTTGCGTACTATTGCCGATTTGTGACGCGTCTGTAGTCAGTTGAGTAATACGCAGGTAGGAGTAAATTATTGTGGAGGATGTTGTAGGGTGTTACAATTATTTTTGTTTACTTTCAATTAAAGCTAGATGTACCTTTTCTAAGTTTTGGAGATAATATTTTATAAGTAAGTTAACTTACTTCGGCTTTCACATCGTCTCGTAGAATATATCGAGTTTTATCTCAAATTATCAAACTCTATAAAGCACTACTAGTTTTTATTGTTTCAGCATTTCACGTATTACAAGTCTCTTTACACGTATTTTTCGTAATACGCCTTCTACGGGAGTCGAACCCGTGACAATCGGTATTGGAAGACGAATCTATCCCATTCGTTAAGAGGGTATTTTCCATGTGTCATCTAAATAAGAACATTTTTACCACCATTTTAAAATCCCTAATTTACTAACAAAATACACTAGTTGAAGACTTGAACTTCTACAACTTGTTTACAATGCCTTTGTTAAAAAAAGCTATTATAGTCATAAAAGGGCCTATCTACAGATTTTAAAAGAAATTCGTTATTACATCTTTATTTCGTTGGTTTAATGAAAGTGTAAAAGGAACACAAAAACGACGAGCAGAGTAGTCTAATTTTAGTTTGAAGTAACAAACAACAAGCTTGCTTCAAACATCATACAAACTAGCACTTATCTTCTCTTACTGAAACAGACCTACCAACGAAGGCAGATTGTTCACATTTGTGTCAAGAGTTTCTATATTCAGCAACCTCACTCGAAAGTATTTAGAGACTGAAACAAGAATAGAGATATCATTGAAAGTGAAAGGTAGAGCGAGATCAAAGGGTAAGTTTAAACCGATGCAAAATAAAGATAGGTTTCTCTTGTGAGGTTGAGAAAAGTTAAATATACCCATGCTGCTTGTTGAATAAAGAATATTGTAAAAATAAAATGGAAGGGACAATAACGAATGTTGGAATCATTCATGATCATCACTCAAGGGCTCAAGGGCACGCAGTACGGACGACGTAGAGGGTTCAAAAACTGCTGTTCAATTGTGCGTGAACAAGTTTTTGCGCGTCCTAATATTTTAATTGAAATATACCTCCATATGGAGAAGTGTAACCCGGATCTCTAAATCATATTTTATTGATAGAGCTTTGAGCCCCCCTCATTTAAAAGTGCATTATTGAAAATATGACTTTGATTTACCCTATATAATCTTTCGACATACTGTGTTGTGCAGATTAAGATACAAACAGAAAGTCATCTTACATGAGAGCGGCGTTTTTCAGATTGCAAACAATTGTAAAGTCACCAATAGACTCATGTCCAAAGCTGACGCTAGGGGACGTGGTTTCTAACCACTAAACTACGCCCGTAGACTACTGTTATTGGACTGACTATATAACGGCAATGTATAACGCCTGAACTGAACACTCTTATAGACTTTACATTCCAAAAAACACTCCTCTTGCGTTGTGACTGTGTGTCACTGCTCATAAGTAGCATAGTTTTCAACTACGATGACGGCCTTTTAGAACTCTAAAATTATGGTATTTTTATGTTTTTAAGGATAAGGATTTATCAAAATAACAATCAAATTAAAAAATCGTGTTCCAATCCGTTTTTTAAAATATATTGACACTCATTCAAAAGTGTTAAAAGTGTTAAACTCACTGCAACTTTATTCATAACGGCGATGCTTTATGGAATCGCCACTTCATCCACTGTATCCGTATTCAGAAGACTTGAGTCACAGGGAACAGCAAATCTCGTTCTCATTTCAATTGAATGAGAGACTACTTCAATTTTTTAACACGGATAGTTAAAGGCAAGTGTTTAAATAATGTAATGATAATAATGAATTCCACCCTTATCTCGACCTTCATTCGGACTCGAAGCACAATCTTGAGCTTTTGACCAAACTTATGTTCCGTCCTTGGTTCAAAACATATTTCCGTTGACTTTAATTTCTTAATTATGTCCTTGTGTGAAGTACTCACATCAACAATACGATCTTGCAACATCATGCTAAGAGAACTTTGTTGTTTGCTTAATGTTAGTTTTAATTGGGGGGATATGTCAAAGATACATATCTAAGTAATGTAATGACCATTTCCAGCCAAGTTTGATTTACCTGTGAATTATTTTTGGAAAGTCATGTCAACAAGCAGATGAGGGTAATTAGGGAGCCAAGATTGCCACGTCCATTAGTAGGAACGGAAACGACTCGGCAAGTGATACAATGCGTGATCACATGGCAAACTTTCACAAGCGACGAAACTTGACGTTTTCCAACATGTTGTGACATTAGGAGATATTTTAACGTAATTTTTGGATGATATATTAAAACTTGATTTCAAAACCTAGTTATGTCCCAGTACGATTAACTCCCAGAGAGAAGGTACACATATCCACTAGTCATGTTCTTAATTAACGTTCGAGAACTAACAAACATTGTATAGTGTACACTTTTCATAATATAGCTATTATAATGATTCTTACAAATCAAAACATACTCGTACAAGCCAAACCCGTATTACATTCCAGTGTTTGCACAGTAAAATATGCAAATAATTCACCAAAGCTTATCAAATATGCAACATCAAAACTTAAATAATAATAATAACTTGTATTTACCACATACAAAACATTTTGCGTTGACAAAAAGCTAAAAAAGGTAACAAAAAACTACACACATAAATAAACAAATATTTTAAATAAACCAAAGTAAACCACTAGAAAGAGTATTGTAAAACCTAGTTAAATTTATCATAAAACTTAACTATCATGATTCAAAGCCTGATCTGAAAATTCCCCAACAGAATAGTATGAGCCTTCCAATAGATAAGCCCTTAACCTTCTTTTGAATAGGATAAAATTTTCAGTGAATTTAATGTTTTCGGGGAGTTTGTTAAACAATTTTGCACCTGCCTGTGATGGAAGTTTTCCATAAATGTGTAATGTATGAGAATTTTGTCTAAATGTATGAATTTGTCTAGTATTGTGTTTGTGAATTTGCTGACCTTGAACTAAATCAAATTTTGTCAAACAGACAAGAATAGTCTCATAGATGTACAAACTTGGTAGGGTTAGAATATCTAAAGTCTTAAATAAATCTCTGCAAGATTCCCGAAAACCCAATTTTGAAATTACTCGCAATGCTTGTTTTTGGAGGATAAAAATTCTTTTAATTTTTAATCAGCACATGCACCCCATATACATATACCATAAGACAAGAAAGGATGAATAAGGCCGAAATAGGCTATTTTGAGTAAATGCAATTTACAGTGGGTAGTAAGCTGTCGTAGAAGAAAATCCCTGAAGATATTCACATGCACATAGGTGATCCATGTGTACAGACCAATTTATATTGCTATCTAAGTGCAAACCAAGAAACTTTGTACAGCTAGTTTGTTTAAGCAAATTAGACCCTACATTTATAGTTGGAGTAGTTTCAAATGAAAGTGTATTTAGATGAAAGTAAATAAAGTTTGACTTATTTGAATTTGTAGCAAGATTTAGGTTTTCAAAATACTGGACACAACTATTTACTTCTGTATTAGACAATACACAATAAAAAAGGCAAAGTGGTCCTAAGCCCAATACACTTAAATTATAACTTTACAACTTTCTAAAAGCGCCCCAAATGCATGAATTGCGTTCTAAATGTCTAATTCACCTCAAGAGGTAAAGTCAAGTTGCAGTGGACCTGATGTACAAGTTAACACAGATCTAGATTAAACCAGTGCTAAGCACACTGACAGTTCAAGTTCAGGGACAAGCTTGTGAACAGTGTTTCTCCACAAAACAATGGCCGGCACGTGCAATTAGCCAAAATAATCACCGTCAACAAACCATAGCCAAGTTGCGACTAGTAATTACGTGCTTGGTCGTCTCACCTGGGAGTAGAGTGTTCCTAACAATGACAACTGACATAGTTCTTGGTAGCCAGCTGAGTTTAGATGTCTTATAATTATGATTATTATTATAATATGCACTACTTTTATCATTAAACTATATATATGACATTTAGTGGAGAACTAAATTAATGTATTATCAAATAACGGCAGAACAATTAGTATACATTAGCATTAGTTATGTCCCCCAAATGTAAATGTTATCTTACTATGGCTCTAGGTTTTTGAGAACTTTTGTTTTTGTTTCTCGGGTTTCTTCAGAAATATGACCAACTTCAGAGCAAACATCTGGGTGACTATTTGGTTCTGGTTCAAAACTATAAACAGGGTGTCTCAGACCACCCGTATCATATGTGAACGGATTGACCGACTTGAGTTCAAATTGGTTCAAAGAGTTTAGGAAAATTAACTTTATATATCCAAACGAAATTTAAAATATAGGGGTCATGTAAAGATGTAAGAAAAAGCCGCTATAAAACCGAGTTACGAAAGTTCTTTTAAATCAATTATTAATTTTACTTGTCATGGCAGAAGCGATATAAAATAACATGTTTACCCACCAAAAAACCTAACATTTTGAAATGGTTCACTATAATTATCTAATTTTTTTCAAATACTAAGCCCTATCGTGTTGTATACCGTTGTAGGTCTATGTACGTACATTGGTGAAAGTTCTGTTGGCGTGGAAGGTATAATTGTTTATAAAATGTATCTAATTGACATTGATGAACTGAGATTTTCATCATATGCAGCGGTACGGCGTTAGGAGACCCGTGGCGGGTTAAAATCTATGGATGTAAGCCAACCCGTTCTCGAGATATACATATGATATTTTCCACATGTAAGAGTAAGAAAACGCTATCCACTTTTGTGTTACTTTTGGTCGACTTGAATTGGTTTAAGAGTGTAGTGGCTATAGAATTTCGTCCCGTAAAAAAAATCAATGTAAAAACCTTTTTCTATGACACATCTACAATTATCAAATAAAAACTTAGTTTTAAAGTGCATTAAATGTTTTAGTGACTCCGTTGAGCCAGATTTCAATTTTCTCATTCATCAAACCGTGACAAAAATTGAAGACACTTTTGAATTAGGATTTCTTGTTTTTGATAAAGTTATGGTCAATGGAGACACTGCACCATCAAACAGTGGCCTCCTTCAGTAAACGTTTGGCCTCTTTGAAATAAAACTTAATTCAAAAGGAACTGATGTAAATTGTGGGCGTGAGGGGACTCAAGAAAATGCTTGTCTTTACATTATAGTGAGCGAAAAACAAAATGGTCCTACTGTATATGCACTCTTAAATAGGAACTAAACGTCAGCCACCTTCTGGTTGAGAGTCTGAGATATCATAAAGTCATCTACAATAACGAAATTCATTTTGTTTCTATTGCACCTCTACATTCAACTTGTAAAAGATAGGTAGGATGTTTCTACAATTTAACGACACATCTGACATGTCGTCTTTTAACTGATGGCGAAACAGTCAGTTTTAGAGCTGAAAAGCCACGAAAGTAATATTACCATATCTAATTACTAAAACTGTGACTTTAATGGGAAAAATAGTATTTCAAAGTTGCACTTTAAACTCAAGAATAAGATACACTCATGGAACCAAATGATTTTCTTTAAATCATCGCTCCTTTTCCGTGTAACACCCTGTATAATTTTGAGTTTTTGTCATAGTTTAGTTGGTTTTAATATCTACGTACACTTTGCTAAAGAAAATTTTAATTTTAAACGAAAAGGGCGATCAAATTAAAGAAAATGATTTGGTTCTATAATTTTGTCCATGAGCGTATTATTTAGTGAGAATCAAACTCAAGTAAAGGTTTGGCGAAACACGTGCGAGCGCAATCCCATCATTAAAGTTAAGGGTGTCAGTTATCTAGGTGGAGCTTAAACCAATGAAAGTTGATAACTCAGTAAAATGAAGTTGCTTTATTAGCGATTTCCTTCGGAAAGTAAGTTAGTTATGAGATTTTGGCAAAGGGCTTTGGTCTAAAATGATCAAAAATAGTAAATTTCGTTCTACTTATCCGAATCTAAAATTAAATATAACTTATAAGAATTGTACATTTTCTTTGTGTTTTTACCTAATACATATACAGTACATAAACAGCACAATAAACCTAGACTGACCTGTAATACTAAATATACTGAACAATACTACACAAAGAAAAATTAGGGTTCCTAATCCGTTTTGGGACTCTATCATTGTACAAGAAACCAAACCTAAACAAGTTCAAGCTCTGCTTTTAACAAATAAATAAAAAAAACTGTTTAAAAATTAAAAGTAGACATACATTTTGCGCCAGAGGCATAGTGCTCGTAATGTACAAAGCATAAAATATACATTGAATGCACGTGTGCAATGCAACACTTTGACAAAAAATACAGCTATTATTGTAACATCTCAAACCATAATCAAATAAATAAAATGTTCTACTATTCACTCTAAAACACTTAGTAGTGCATTGACATCTTCTATTTCCATCAGTCATTCTCTTACAGATCTAAGAAAAATTTGCGTTTAGTAAATTGTTGAATGTTTTAGGAAGTTTATTAAAGACTTTAGGTGCTATAAAGATATAACTGTATTTATAAAGTGTTAAATTTGACCTAGAAACAAAATAGTGTTGTGACCTTAATGTTAATCTATAATTGTTCTCTTTATTAGTATATTTAAGTACTGTTTGTGTAAAAATAAATTTCATAATTTGTATAAAATCTTGTTGGACGAAATTTGGTTTAAAATAACTCTTATATCATTTAGTTACCCATATGCATACCAAAATCTATAAAAATAATAAATTGTTTCAAAGTGGCAGCTAAAAATTTATCTTTCGCTATAGTAGCAAAATGAACAGTCCGATTTCAATGAAACTGAAAGTTTTCCCAACAACAATGTAATTCAGAGGCCGGAGCCTACAGCCTCGTAGCACCCGTGATAATACAGGACGAACAGGTGGGCTGGTACTATTACAGCCTCGTAACATCCAGAATGATACAGGAGGCAAAGCCGAGGACGTAGTAAGCTCTGCACGTATCAAACAGACTCGGAACGCATGACTGCGGTAAAGCTTAGACCGAAGGCCGAAGCGAGGCTGTGAGCGTAGCGAAATAGAGGAACAATTAAACAATTTGAGTAACAAGAAATTCGCTTTACTTGCCCAGTGGTGCTAAGCTGTGTATCAGTCTGGTTTTCACTTAACAACGATGTCAAATCCACCGATGAATCAAACAACTCTACTAGATGCTCAATCTTTCATATTTATAATGTAGACTGCAGAGATGAGGTGAGGGTCGATGAATCTACAAAGTCAAGTTCGCCAAGTTGCTGAAGGCTAGTCTACAATATACATGTGCCTAACTTGGGACCGGGCGACCTCGGGCTATAGACTTGTAAAGTACTTCTCGCTGTGTAAGTCCACCTTTCACTGCTTTGCTTCCTCACACAATCCCACTGACTCAGGGAGGATTTATCGCACTCTACTCTCGGTTCTACTATGAATCTACACAGTCGGGTACTGTACAAACTTTAATGCAGCAGCGTGCATGTACGTTTATTTATAAAGAAATGCTTCGAACGTATAATTATGTGTTTTAATAATTACCGATATACGAGTAGAACAATTACTGGCACATTTGCAAAAATCCGTGGTCAATTATATTCTTATTTCAAATGCAGTAAAAGCCGTTATAAGTTACTATAAAAAACTAATTAAAGCATGCTACATGTTGGCAAGCGTATTTATTAAATACCAACTCGGTATAAGGGGGGTAATTTCTTAGAATAAGGGGGTTCAATAATTTATATGACTTTTAATAATTGAAAATATTTATAAAGTCAAATCATCTTTATTATGCCATAAATACATATTTACAGTACATGAGCACCCGTTATTTTGATAGATAGTTCAAGCTAAACATTTTTAAATAGTGTAAAATGATGTTTAAAATAATCTTTAAATTCCTGGATACAGTAAAAATTATTTACCATGAATATTTTCTTTAATTCAGATCTAAACTTATGACAGTTCTGAATTTGTTTCAAACAAGCTGTAAGAGTGTTGTACAAATTAACTATTTGACGCGTCAAAGACCTCTCGAAAAAAGCTGTCTTATATGATGGGGCATTGGTAAATTTGATCGGGTTTTTACGTTATAGGAGCTAGACGGATTTTGCAGAAAGAATTCTTACGGATTTTCATAAGGGATATCAAGGATTCAAGGATGTAAATGCATTGGAATGTTAATAATCTATTTTCTTGGAAAATGGATTTACACTTTACAGGATAAACGAAGTTTTAAATTAAAAATGGTACGAATAGCTTTTTAAAGTATAAATAACAGTTTTTCTTCTTGATTCACTTTCCCAAATTGAAACGGCGTAATTTAAAAAGAAATAATGAGACCGTAATATATTTCTAATAAGGTGGGAAGTGGCAGAAGATTTAAAAGATTAATATTTAAACTAACAAATCACAAACAAACTGCGCGAAGGGCTTAAAATACAAGCAATTTTTACTAAATAACTAATTGTATGGGGAAATTTAAAAAAGGGTTTCCTCACCAACCCACGATGATAGTTATCACAAAATATTGTAGCAGTGTGTTTGATCTTAAAACTTTACCGACAATTGAAAGCCGAAGCTATAGTTTTTCTTTACAAATGGTAATAAATTATTTCTATTACGACTTTTACGATAACCTTAGACCTTTCCTTATCTTAATTAAAGCCATAAGCAAAGTTCATGTATGTAACTAAGTGTAAAGTATACTTTATCAGGCAGTTATTTAGCAAGTAATTAATCATCAGCTACTGATCAAATAGAGACGATGAATGACGCACAAAGTCTACATGGATTTAGAAATTACAGGAAATTGGTTTGAACAACTGCAAAACACAAGTGTTTGTTGTTTTGTTCATTTACTATTCTACGCATAATGTTTGTGTTTTGATTCAAATGCAAGAATGATCATAGCTTTGCATATATTTTAAAAGTGCAATAATACCAAATGTCAAATCTTCTAATTTACTCGCACTTTTACACCGTACGTGAACTCGTTCTTGAATAACATAAATTTAGTCGATTAACGTACTAAAATAGACAAAGTTATCAAAACACTAAGCGAAATAATTCCAACTGTAAAATACGAGTTAAAACTACATTATTCTAGTTTGTAATAAATGTACCTATACTCTTGTTTTAATGCACTTACATGTCTCGGGTGAGACATTACTATGACATACATACGTAGGTCAACATGCTTAAATACATACTATGAACATACATAATATCGAACTTGGCAGGCGTACCATATAAGTTATCGTTTAAGCTCTCCTGTTGAGTAGGTAGTGGAAACAATTCCTCAATATATAAACTACCCAAGCACAAGCTTGTTAGAAGGAAACATTAATTGAAATAATTGAGGAAAGGATTTGAAACCGAATTGCTGGTCAGCCAATAAAACCAATATTTACGGCGTGTTTGTAGAAAGTTGCTAACTAGGCAACCGGAATCTTGAAGGACGACCCACTGTGGCGTAATCACTTTGCGCGTCATAAACCTCCATTCATACGAAACTTTGTTAGTTTTTTTACAGTTTAGCAATTTCCGTATAATTATTCATACTTTTCAGTTATGCTTCAACTGTATGTGCCTGGGTATCACATTCTTTTAAAGAAAGGTTTCGTCATCAGTATTATTATTGTTTATTATTATGAAATTAGTATTATTCTACATAATTTATTTGTTATTGAGAAGTAAAGGCACAACAACAACCCCTTTAAGAATAAGGAGGCTTTGGGAAGGCTGAGGGGTCTCTACAGGTTTCGAGAGCTACTGCCACCAAACTTCAACTTGTGCAAGCACTGATACTATCAGTATTTCACTACTGCTTCCCTGCATAAGGCAACAGCATTTCTAGAGATGACGTGGGTCGGATCGAGAGGCTTCAAAACTCAGCCATTCGCTTTGTTTCTTGCCTTAAAAGATCTGAACATATCTCTCCTTTCCGTGAAGCAGCCAAATTGTTGGGGTTCCCGATTGTAGTCGGGCCTTAAAGGGGTTCAGTATTAGTAGGTTTAAATTAAAGTTAAAGTCCCTATTATTAGAAAATAACAATTAGTTTTAATATTAAATTAAGAGATTCATTTTATGTGACATGGGTTGTTCTGAAAATCATTGTAAATGAGAAACGCTCGAAATAAAGTCATTTTTATTTATTTATTTTATTTATTTAAGGATGACGAATCATCGTTTTAATGTATTTCATATAAATGAAGAGCTACCAGTCTCCAGTCACGCAAATTCCCACCAAACTAAAAAGCTAGAAGATTGCTATGGCATTTATTCGAAAAACCTCACCTTGATCAAAATTTTATAAATTACAATATAAGGAAAATTGAAGAACATTGAATTTACTAATAGAAGTCCGACTAAATGTTAATAAATGTTCTGAAACCAACTAAAATTTTCGATTAGTTTGAGATTGATGTAGGTGCACCACTTGTTTACTTTCAACAGTTGGTCATTAGTATCGCCAGAGTGAGGGCTAAACTCAGCGAACCCTATTTGAGTTGGGCTTCTATTAGCAAATTCAATAATTAAATTAACCAGTCTTAAAAATGACGAAAGCCTTTTTATTAAATGATTTGGTTTTCGAACACTTGCAATGTGTACATAAAACTTGATAAAAATCTTATCTGAAATTAAAAGCGGTCGAGTTGAAATACCTTTTTTAAATCCAAGTTTTTTTTTTTAAAGGTAAATGTGTCTTGTTTAACGAGGCGAAATTAGGACTACAAATTCCTCCCTACTACTCAACCTCGACCTTTACTTAGCGTCAACGTATAGTACATTGCGGGGATCGAATTTAGCGGATCCGTGGCGGATTGGTATCGCACGCGACTCCGGAGCTCATCGCTCCGGTGGCGCGGGTTCGATCCCCGCAGTCACCACTTACATTTGTAATGTGACTAATATGGTGACGCTAGGTAAGGTCGAGGTTGAGTGGTAGAGAGGACTTTGTAGTCCTAACTTCGCCTCGTTAAACAAGACAAACTTTACCTTTTTTACCTTTAACCCACACCATCGGATTGATGAGCTCGGGGCTCGCGCGCGATACCAATCCGCCACGGATCCGTTCATTAGTCAAATATATTACAAAAACCTAATATACATGAAATTGGCTTTGTAAATTAATACATTTCAAATACGTGAATACATACTCGTAGTTCGACAAAAATGTTCTTGAGTAGTTTACCATCAAAATCGTGGTTCTTATCCACCTTAGATAATTTGTTCGACATCATGTAGGAGATATGATACATACAAAGACATCTGAGGAGACCAAGCGTGTTTTGGATTGTAAAGTCAGGTCAGGTTTTGAGGATGATATAGGTATAAAGCAGCTCAGATAGTCTCAGTGATCATCTGATGATACCCGCATCAACTCCCACCATCGTTTAGACATATCAGACCATCACCTGCGTAGTTTGGAAGTCACGTTAAGCCGTTGGTCCTTGTATTTTCATTGGTCATTGGGATATTAATTAATTACCCATTCTAAGGAAGAGTCGGCCTTAGTTTGTAACAAGACTCTTTACCCATTACTACCACTCATCACACTCATCCTTCACCACATATTTGCCTTAAATACCCTCTTGAGAGTGGTCGGCATCTCAAATAGTGATAAGCCTTTAGTGATATGGAGGGTTCATTGCAACAACGAACCAAGTCCACTTTTGTTAGTTTTGAGAAAAAGGCTTTCAAAGTTAAAAATTCATATCTTTGTGAAGTAACATTGAACTGTTTTTATTTATATATGGGCATGTTGCATGTTCCTTAACTTAAATTGTGATAACTGCAAAAAGTGATTTTTGTACAAACTTAGCCTGTGACAACTTACTATAAGCTTGTATGATGGACTTGGTTCATTATTGCTCCGAAATTCAGACTTGGTCTAGTGTTGCACTGAAAGTTTCAATAGTGCATTTTTAATAAACCATAGATATTCTGATGAAAAAATATTGACAACAGCCATGTTTTTACATTTTAGGTTTTATTGTTATCAAATACAAATTATAGCTACTTTCTGAACACTTTTCTTACATAAAAATGAGTAAACAATGTCAATAATCAAACTTAAGTTCCAGTCTGTGTACTCTTTTCAATCTTGCATTCCATTTCTTCAGTCATCAAAGTCAATTTCATCGTTATCTTCACCATCCTCATTGGTTCCAGAACGGTTAGATCGTGTTCCAACATCCAAGGGTAAGTTTCTGAAGACGTTGTGATGTTGGGTAGGTATGTAATGAAGCAGAGACAGCATGTCGTTTTCTTAGCAAGCGTGACAGGTCTGCGAGTAGGGTAGAGAGGAGTAGGTCTCAATTCCAACAGGGATTTCAACCTAAGGCCTTTCTTTGGCTTTGCATTTTTCTTGGTTTGCCTTCTTCTTCCTGTTTGATATTCAGAGTCCTGAAAGGTTCATCGTCTTTAAAAGTATGTTTAAACATGATTTGAAAAGGGTTACCTTTCTGAAACCGCAGCCAACGGATTTTGAGCCAGTTGACAGCTTTTCCATCTGTAGCTTTCTTCCTGTTATTGACAACCTCCTCTAAAGCCTGAGTACTAAAAAACTCGTCTCTCTTCATAAGATGTACCTTGAACTGTGGCTCCTTGCGTTTTGCTGTTTTGATTGTTTCTGTCCAGTCTGCTGGAACAAAGATCTTGTGGTTTTTCTAGCTCTTTCGATCATACCGAAATCGGTATCATTTGGAAGAAAGGAAGGCATCATGTATTTCAAATCAATAGTTTCAAATTTGATTTCTGGGTCCTGCAGAATCCTTAACATGGCTAGTGATATCTTTATGTTACGGTTTTGACCGCCACAACTGTCTGAAAATAGCACAACATGTTTATAGTATGTCGCATGATCTTTGAGCATGGTGCTTTATGAGGCAGCTAAATGTCTTCTGCCCCTCTTCCTCGGTTTCATCATAGGCGTACGAGTTTTGTTAAAACAGGAACTCCAAAATTGTACACATATTTCACAATGTTCAATGTGAATTTTTAATTTTTAATGTGGACAGTTTTGGATCTTCAGCTTGAGCAAGATAATTGTCCTTAATTTGTTTTAGGTTATCCTTTGTGTTATCTTCATTTTCTGCATCGATCATTAATTGGAATTTGTCACACTCTTTGCAAGTATCCTTTGAGGGAGGCTTGAAGAGAAGATTGAACTTAGTTGAAAACACATTATAGTAGTATTTTTGTTTGACTGGTTGTTTGTTTTCATTGGTACATTTCTGTAAGTACAAATCATACATTTTTCTAATGTTGAGGCAACCATTCCATATCGGAATCCATTATAAACTGATAACATAACCTATAAACGGACTTGGTCATCTGTTGTTTTGAAGCTTTGCTGCAGCTGTTCAGAGCAACAACGGGTATGGGGCATTCTGGTGACTAAATCATGAATTATGGACTCGGTTTGTTGTGGAACTGAAAGAATGTAATTTTAGAAGTAGTTTAGTGTACGAGATCTAACTCAAAATAACGAAAAAGTGGACTTGGTTCATTGTTGCAATGAACCCTCCATATAGTGAACTCTTGAAAAGCCACTAAATATGCGAGGTTCAGTTGTTTCCTTGAAAAAATATAACCTTTTACGCCCGTGCACTACGGTCATCGGCCAGACTTCATCGTAATTTTTTGACACCCGTACGGCACACCCCGGGAGAGCATGTCCATGTAGTAGATGTAAGCAAGTTCCCTGTGTCGACCTTGTGTACCAGGTGCGCACTCCACAGTTTACAGTGAAGGCGTGGTCGAGCACTTGACACGGGTCACCGAGCACCGAACACACACTGCTAGCTGCCGTTTGTCAGTCTAAGTTTAACTCAATGTCATTTCAAAGAGATTATTATGACTTCCGTTTTAAAAGTGTCCAGAATGTACAGAGAATGGAGTAAAAGCTCTTGTGAATCCCCTTCGGATAATTACTATCTGGTAATATTGAAACTGCAGATAAGACAGCAACAGTGGGGTTTATGCCACGTTTGAACGAGTATTTTTGATATGCCTGTACTGGAAAGTGGTCAATTAATTTTTGATAATATTAGAAACATCTGCTTCGCTAGTCAGTAATAAAAAAATTGTATAATGTTCAATGAAATAGGGGTTGTATAAAATAAATATAACAAGTTACCTAGTTTAAAGATGTGATTTGGCTGAAATCCCTGGGCGCCTGTTTTTGTAATTTGCTAAACAAACTATTGTAAGCTAAGGAATATATACATTTTGGATGTACTTTTAAATAACCTCAAACCGCTCATTGCGCCTTTTTTAGTCGACCGGTCATTGGTCCTAGCATCAACCAGTAAAAGAAGTTACGTTTCGGATATGAATAAAGTACTATCCGGTTATTCTTGCAATCAGAGGTCACACGTACCCCTACCCATCGGCACCCCGATCATGTCACCTACTTTATGAGAGTCTCATATATGTGCCAAAGAGTCTTTCAAAATTATCATTTATCGGTCGTTCAACAACAACAACATGTTTAATGTCAAAACTTGTACAATAAAATTGTTCTTTTTTACCATAATAAAACATACTATATACCACAAATAAGACCTCTAATCGTGATTAAATAGCCGTGTAGTAGTTGAGTTTTAAATATTTATGAATTCGCAATACTTTAAGATAAATTTTGAGCCAGGTAGTTTTGAAAGTTGTTTTTGAATTTTGTCGTACAGTAACTTTTAACATTGTCGGGAGGTTTATTGTATATTTTCTACTGGCTTCAACAGGACTTTATCGTACAGTTGAAGCCTATGGTAGTTTGGTTGATAAAATTTTGATTCCTTGTTTTGATTTATGTTTTCGATGATAGGACACTTAGCCCTAAAAACAACAACGTTTCCAAAATGTATATAGAGGATAAAGGCAATTTAGATAGGGATTTCAAATGGTCCCTGCAGGATTTTTAAATTTTAACTTACCAATTATTCTAATTGCTCTTTGTAGGATAAAAACTTTTTGTATTTTGTTTCAGAGCAATTACCCCTACATAATCCGTAAGATAATGGGATGAATGATTTCATGATATGCCATCAAAAAATCTTGGCTGCAGTGGAGGGAAAGTTTTCTCTCAATAAAAATAGTCCTTTGACACTGCTACAGACAAAATCAACATGGTGATACCAAGACAGCTTTTATCAACGAAAAGACCCAAGAATTTAACATGGTCAGTCATTTGAAAAGACCATGTTACCTATCTAGATTTAAAATCTAGATGGGTGTATCTAGATTTAACCATTGATGGCTAGATTATGAGTATTCTTCAAATTTGGGGCTGGGAGAGAGGTTGAGGGGTTTTGATTTAGTTGTGGTGGTTAGAGAGATATTCCATTAACTACAGTGTGTCTTGATGTTACAGACTCTGTGGCGATGTCGGACTCGGCGGACCCAGTGTCGCAGCTGATTGGCGACTTCGGTCGTTGGCAGTTCATGCTCACCTTCCTGCTGTCACTCTTCAACTTCCCCTGCACCTTCCACATCTTCTCCCCCACCTTCCAGGCGGCCCCGGGCGACTTCTGGTGTGCGAGGCCGGCTTCCCTCCGCGACCTGGATGTCGACACGTGGAAGAACATCACTGGCAAAACCACGTTACAGGTGTAGTATTATAACAACCAAAAAGAGTTATGATAAGAATGTGGCGGATTGTATTCATCAAATACAAATTGCTACTTATATAAACCAAACCAAACGAGGTGTGCGTAATGCGGTTGTTTCGAAGGTTAACTAATCGTGAGGACGTAGTGTAGTACTAAATATCGTCAACTGTTGCACACACAAATTATATCTTCTTCATTTCCATGATGTCGAAGTTTAAAATAATTAGTTTTAAAACGAAACCCGTAGATACACACGGCGAAACAAGTACGGTAAAGTAGCGGGTGAATACGTGTGCACATACGGCAAACTATGCAGTGTTTGTGTTACAATTGACCTCTTTGAAATCCTTATTTCTTTGCTAGAGTTATATAGACAGTTAAAGTACTGTTAAAGCTAAAATAAGGTAAGCTTTTGAAACCATTCCAAAACCAACTGAAATGCAATATATCACGACGACTTATCTATTGAAAAAGGAATGAAACCAATCAAATGTGTAATTGTAATACAATGAGTTTATGGATTGCTTCTTCTAATACATTGATTATTTCTAGCATATTATGAATGCGCAAATAGATAAATCACAAATAGATCAGTATTTACGATGGTTACGACATAGGCTTCCGGTATTAAACTGTCACGTTGTTGTGGTTCGCAGAACGGAGTGGAGGTGTACGACCCATGTTGATCAAAGACATGAACCTGAGTGACTTGAGCAGTCTGTACGGCAGCTTCACCAACAGCAGTGTGTCATACAGGAGGTGTGATCACTGGGAGTACGACGAGTCTGCCTTCGGTCGTACCATCATCAGTGAGGTACGTGTCACCGCTCCGGAGCATTGTCATGCTTGTTAATTTTAGCTCAAAATGCTCACTTTTTGAACGTTTCATGAGACATCGAGGCAGGTTCAAGATTTGTTCAAAATGTTATCACAACTGTAAAATTGTCTCTTAACATTTTCTATACAAGCTTTGAGGCCCACAAAATTGAAATATTATTTAGGGATCAAAACCTCCAACCTAATTAACTTTGGATATACAGAAAATACTTTATAACGGCATTTGAATCGTCTATTTTTAATATGGCTTGGCTCATTCGAGTCTGCGAAGATATTCATTATAATAAGATATTCATTGAATAGTCGTACTCATACAGATAGAAGTATGAAACAGAATTAATCACAGTGCCTGTATTTGTGTTGAAGTAGTACTTGCAGCTAGGTGTTGTGGAAGGTCGTGTTAGTATTGAAGGCAGCTTGTGAGGCATTCGGTTTCTTTATTTTTATATTATATTATTTCTCGCTTTTTAAATTTCAATATACTGTAAGAACTAAAGTACGATATAATTGAATATTTCAGGTTTAAGTTTTTGGTCTTTGTAATGTATAAAGTGGCACTTTATTAACATGTTTGATTTATTCAAAACTATAAACATAAAAATATGGTAAACAACTAACGAACAAATTCGACTGATTGTAACCGAAAAATAATATCATAAAATACAACAATTTATTAAAAATGTTCAAAATTGTTTAGGACTTATTATATATTAGTGGGAGAGACTAATATAAGTGATTAAGAGGACTTCATGAAACTAACTACACTTTGAAAAATAAGGTATCCTTTTCTTTTTACCTTTGTTTACTGTTGATGTGTGTTTAGTGGGACCTGGTGTGTGAGAACAGCGAGTGGACAAACGTGGCAGAGATGATGTTTCTGATAGGCGTCGCTCTCGGAGGCATCTTCTCCGGATACTTTTCTGACAGGTACTGATAACACAAGACTAGTAGATCCCCGTTCATCCGGAGAAACCAGCCCCGGACCCATCCCGGATAACCAAATAATCCTGAGAATACGAAAATCAATAAAAAGACCTGTTATCATTTTTATTGGCGATAACAAACATGAAATAAGCTGTATATACTATGAAATATCGCAACTAAAAGCGTTACAAGTGTTTTTCTGGAAGCAAGTTTATATTTTTAAACTTGTTTACCGAAGATCAATCCGGATAATCTGGTGGTCCAGATTAACCAGGTCTGGATAATTGGGGATCTACTTTTAACAAACCTTTTCTTTCCAAACTCAAGAAATTTAAAGATACACACCTATTAATTAAAACAGTGTATGCTTTTTTTCTTCAAATGAACACAGCATGAAAAAGGATGTTCTTAAAACAGTTCAGTTCACATCCCCTAGCTTCGCTATTTACAGTTTTGAACATCATTGTTACAATTTCAATATTGAAGATCCAGATTCATTTTCATTTGAGATCCAATGAAGGAAACCTATAATTCGAGCAGTTGGAGAACTCGCTCATTATAAAGGGTCTAACCTAAAGTTACATTAGATTAAAGTAGTACACGCCTCACGGCGTGTTTTCGTTTTTGACTGTGTGATCAGCTGGTCCGTATAAACCCGTGTAAACACCTCAGCTTTATACGCTGTCCTCTAGACCCATGAAAGCTTACATTACGCTCTGATGGTTTCAGGTTCGGACGCAAGATCGCGCTAATGATCTCCGTGCTGCTGCAGATCACCCTGGGACTGATGCTGGCCGTGACTGAGTCTCTCACCGTGTACATGGCCGGCAGAGCTGTGCTCGGCTTCGTCTGCGTCAGCGTCGTCTTCAGCGGCTTCGTCCTCTGTACGTATAAACTCTTGGAATGAGTTTATTTTAAGAAGGAGTAAAGTTTCTGGAGTAAATGTGGCAAAACATGGTTTTGAAGTACCCTGTTTACGACGCCGTCTATGAACCGAAACGTGCAAATGCTGGTTTATATGATAGGTTAGGAGTGGTTTTATTTTCCTTATACCACGAAAAAGGCAAAAACTGCTTGTGTACAATTCTTATACACATATTTTAAAAATAGCTTTTTGGCCAACGTGTACATTTTATGCTCATTCCGGTGTAAGATTTTTTTTGCCAGGTTATAGAAATCTAGAGAAAACGTCTTCAAGATCATGGAAATCAACGTGTTTAATATCTTTACACCAAAAGTAGCGCCTTTGTGAGAGTATGTTTGAGCATGTTTTTCTGGGGTGCTGAATCCTCTTAAGGCTGCACAGAACGGGTGGAAAAAGTGGCGATGCAGAGGGCCGCATTCCAAATTACATTCCATGGTTATAAATAGTGATGATACTGTGAGTTGAAATTGTAATTAATATACATTTTCTTCAATGCAGATTGATGGAAGCTGAGGTTCCGAATTTATTTTTAGAGCTCTAAACCCCCTACTTGAAAGTTAAATATAAAAAAATTGCTCCAAATTACCCCAGATATTCTTTTTCTTTATCGTTCAAAATTATGATACAAACAGAAAGTCACATGAAGACTGCGCTTGTAGGATTGCAAAGCTACTGAAAGGTATTTGTACACACAAAATTGACGTGAAGGTTTGCAGTGTCTGTAGTCGCTAGAAAACATATAACGTTTTTCCCTCCGTATTAACTACAACCGGCGCTCATCGGCGCTCATCGGCGCCATTCGTACAATGTAGACAACGAATCCATCCAGGAAATAAGAGATCCTAGTTCAATGCCCAGTTTGGTCCACCAAATTGTACCTCTAACTTAGTAGTTAGCCTTCAGGCATTTATAGAGACCAAATGTAAATTAATTCATTGTTTTACAAGATCATCCACAACGTTTTATTTCGTAACATTTTATTAATCTGTATGTTTTTTGCTAGAAGTTATTATTTTAACTGTTTTGTTAACCATATCCCCCTGTTGACACAACACAGGTATGGAGCTGGTGGGAGGCAAGTGGTTGACTATCTCCGGAGTGTCTTATTTGTTTCCTCTTCCGTTCGCCTACATGGCCATCGCCGCCATCGCCTACTTCGTGCGTGGCTGGAGACACTTGCAGTTCGCCATCACCTTGTCAGCCCTGCCCTTCCTTCTGTTGTGGTGGTAGGCAACTTAGTTATGCTTCTTGTGATCCTTGTGTCCTCTCTGTTACTCAACAATTAAACGCACTCTTGGCTTATATTAAGTAAGGTTAACTAGCTGCAAATTTGTACTTTTGTTTCGTCTGACT
Source organism: Matsumurasca onukii (assembly GCA_018831715.1). Lineage (NCBI taxonomy): Eukaryota > Metazoa > Arthropoda > Insecta > Hemiptera > Cicadellidae > Matsumurasca > Matsumurasca onukii. The sequence goes on along the minus strand of CM032059.1, from coordinate 33,529,054 downwards.
TTATTGTTATTCCTCCAGGGTTCTGCCGGAGTCTCCTAGGTGGCTCCTTGCTACAGGAAACGTGGAGAAGACAGTCAAAGTCCTGGAAGATGCCGCCCGATTCAACAAACTCACTTTACCCACCAACGTTGACAAGATACTTAAACAGGTAGCCTAAAAGAAACAAACATAGTCGTAATACTTTATACAGGAGTACAGCTGAGAGGCTGTCTGGATGTTGTTCATGCTCCGTTCCTCACTAGGGGAGGTAGAATCAGATATTAATGTGAGGCGACGCGGCAGCCTTGTAGGAGACCCGACTTCGGGGGAGGCTTTCCGTAGGTGGTTTTCAATGGTCTTGATCAAAAGGGTACCCAATCCCTGGATACCTAACCCTTTCAATCTACTAAGTAAACAGAGTTAGTGTAGGCTACGTCAATAATGGACAAGGCCTCATTAGTGTACGAGAGAATCTATGTGATTTGAAACTTAAAGATATACATGAAGTAATACAGTTTGGATTTCAGAACTCTGCCATTTCATTGGGAATTTATAATGGTATCCTATAATACGTAGTTACAATAAAAGTTCATTATGTATGTAGTTCATTATGTTTACAAATTAATATCGGGTGTCCAAATGGTTCCCCAACGCCCTGAGTATCGCCTTGAAAGTGAAAACAAAAGAAACTTTAGGATTCGCGGTCGTTATTAACTGTTGTATGTTTCAACGTAAATTGTGCATTGTTGAAGGACGTCTTGTACAAACAAGTATTTGCTCGCTTACGGCTTTTAAAAACACATTATTGTTGCAGGATCTTTGGTTGAGCCGATGCATTAAATTAACAGCATCAATTAGCAATTAGCAGCAAATGCTCAAAACTATCATTGTATTCCAAATGTTGAAAAATCTCAAACTTAAATCACCGCTAAATGTTTAGATTCATGCTCTTCAAACTGATATGCACCTTGGTCGGCTTTTACATGAAACCTATAGGTCTTCCTCCTCAACTTCCCTTGACAGAAAACACTTACAATAATTCTGTCAATGATTAAACAACCATCGGTACAAAACCTGTTGAACATTTAATTATTTAAGTCAATTACTTTCTAACCTCTTGAATGTACTTGCTGCCACAGTCCGCCCCTTCAGACTTGGACTCCTCCACCAAGAGTGGTATCGCAGATCTGTTCCGCACCCCTACTCTGCGACGCATCTCTCTCATCCTCTACGTCGTGTGGTTCAGCACCTACCTCGTCTACTACGGGCTGGTGCTCAACCTCAGCAACCTTGGAGGCGATGTCTATTTCAACTCTGTCATCTCTGGTTAGTCTCCTCACTGATCATGTGCTTAACTATGATCTCTATGTCGATGTTAGAAGTAAGATGTAAGCTCATGTATGTTCTCAAAAAGAATTAGTAATATAACAAAAATCAAATAAAAAACCATAACATTTATCATTTAATTTTAAAACAAGAGGAAAAATCAAAGAAACCGCGAAGATTTGTATTAAGGGTAACTGTACCAAACTACAACGATTATGGAATATAACCCATGTATCTATACTGTAGAAGCCTCGATAACTCGAACTTTAAAAACTCGAACTCCTTGATCGAATCCCCTTGAAATGTCTATAAAAACACAATGTGAAAATGTCAAATTTGACGTCAAACTCTGGAGCTTCAAGAGTTATGAAACCGATGTTCAATATTTCAAAATTTCTATTAATTTACTTCTATAAGTAAAATGTATCGTACGGTAATCTCTAATATTAGAAGTTTTAATTCTACGATCGATCTTATTTATTTTCAAGTATCTTCGTAAATAGCCAAAAGTTCGAGTTATAGACTATAATAGGTAAACCCATGAAATCTTAAGATATAGAGGTCTTGAGAAAAAAACGTACTAAACCTAGATTTTCTAAATTTCTGGTAGTTCTTCCTTCATAACTAACCCATGTTCACTCAAAAACTCCGATATCTTAATTTTGATTATAAAACTCCTTCAGATTATTGAGGTTCTACTGTAGCATCATACCGTGGTTTGTGATTGGTTGTAGGGGCGGTGGAGTTCCCCGCTATCTTGCTGAGTATTTTCATCTTGCTGAAGCTGGGCCGCAGACTGCCGCTGAGTCTCTCGCTGATCGGAGCTGGGATCGCTTGTTTGCTGACCACCCCTGTACCTTCTGGTCAGTCAATATTCTAACCTTACTTGTTTTTGTGTGGATTTTTAAAGACACAAGGAGGATATCCACATTTAAACATATTGAATATTGTTTACAGAATGTATAAACAAATAGTAACAAACCAATAGTAAGTGTATTTGAACCTGGAACATTTTTGTATACAATTTTGCACCGTATCAATTAGGGATGTTAGTAAAAACCGACCCATCTTATTTTCTTCAAATGTGTTTTACGTTCCACAACCAATTCGTCTTGTAAAAACAACGTATGCAATGTATTTGTAGATTGGTTCATGAAGTATTGAACCTCAGAAGTAATAAAGGAGAAAACTTAGAGTTTAAAATATGTTTAGTATTTTAAGGAAAATTTTCAATCAACACGTTTAGTTAAAAGTTAACTTTATTTTCCTTTTCTCGCCAAGTATTTTTAAAGACTACCGTTAATAGTTTTTTTTAGTAAAATAACGACCAATATTTCAATACTAGATGGTACATTACCTCACTTTTTCAAATGTTGGATTCACCTTCTAGCACTGACCGCGACAGTGTGTGTTACAGATCTAACATGGCTGACGATAGTGTTCGCGATGGTGGGCAAGTTCTGCGTCTCCTCCAGTAACGTGGTGATGCCCGTCTTCACTGCAGAACTGTTCCCTACTGTCATGAGGAACTTGGGAGTCGGCTCCTCCAACGTACCAGCCGGCATAGCCCTCATGCTGGTCCCTTACCTCTGGAACCTGGTAACTACACATTCCATTGAGTATATACAGTATACACGCTATAGAAAGTCTGTCTAGGCGGCAATCCTGTTGCACTTTATAGGAATCTTGGGTAAAAGGGTTTAAAGATTAGGTAAATAGAGAACAGATAATGACAACTTGTCTAAACATACTTAAGTGTGCTCCTGTCAGCGTTGCGGGCTAAATACAAAATGGCAGTTTTCGGATAAAACCTAAGTCAGTAGAGATATGGATTTAGATCAGATCCAAACATAGAAAAGAAAATGTAAGGAAAATATTCGGTCTATTCAACACTTAACCACAACTTATGTCAAGGACTTTGTAGTAATCAGGACATAAAGGAATGCACTGGCATACGTAATTCAGACATCATGAAAAGAAGATTAAAATCCTATGGCAGTATAAAAAGAATAAAGCTTTCTGAATAACGAAACAAATTTTAAAATGCTTCTATGTGTTTAACTAGGCGACTCATACCACATTGTGAAACACTTATTGTATACTTTCTAAACATCTGTTGTTAATAAATTTGTATGAATTGAGGTAAAAGTAAAAGCAGTTATATGTATCCCGGCAGTAATAAAAGATTTAAAAGCGGCAGATAACACACAACGGATCTTTATGATTTAAAAATTAGTCACAAATCGTTCAGTCAGAAGGAAATTATTAAAAGAAAAGAGTGTCTGGGCTGATGAGAGGAAAAGAGCTCATTCCGTCATATTTGAAAAGCAAACTTTTCAAGACGGTTAACGTTAACTTGCTTCTCACGTGGACCGACTGGGTCTCTAAGTAAATCTATATTAAAGCTACATGAATGATTTTACTGTGTGATGTTTGCAGAAGAGTATGTACGTAGCGATGCCGATGAGTGTTCTGGGCACATTCGGTATAATTGGAGGATTAGCCGTGCTGCTGTTACCGGAGACCAACGACTCGGGACTGTCCAACACTGTCCAGCAAGTCAAGTAAGTTGTAAACTAACTATACAGGGTGTTTCAGAACTCTTCCTCATGACCTCGGCTAAATAGTATCACGCGCAGTAATTGATTACATACATTTCTGGCGTGGTCGAGGAATTTGCTAACCTCCCTCTTGAAATTTGGGTTTAAAGTCTTTCAAAAAACCCCTATAGTATGACACCTTGATTTGAAGACAATTCAATTACATACCAACAGTATCCTTACTGCAAACCACTCCGTTCTTTAACTTTCTGAGACTAATTATTTTCATACGTTAAAAGTATGTTTTCCTTGAAAACTGTTACATTTTGTTAACAATGAATTTTAAACCGATAGACTTTGAATCTCTTACCATTTCATGCTAAGCACTCTTTTGACGACTTAAGTATACTGTGGTTTTGACATTTTAACTTTAACATGTTGACTTCCTACCCTGATATAACGTGTAGCAGTAAGTTGTCGTTAAATGTTGTCAATTGCTGCATTTCAGAGAGAGTCCGGAGAAGAACGTGGTATCCAAGTCCTGAGCTGACTCTCAGCCTTAACCATATCCAAAGCAGTTGTTGGATGAAGACTGTCATCTTAACTCTAACTTCGAATTTAAAACTTGATCATTTTGGATCTGGAATGCTGGCGTTTCTACCCAAAATGATGAGTTTATTTCACAATGTCCGCGTCAGGTTCGGTGTATCGGTAATTTTGAAATTTTATGAGTAATTTTGTGTCGAAAAGCACTTCGAAGAGGTTAATGAAGACTTAATTGTGATGATATTTCATACGAAAACTAAAAGCTTGTTTGACTTTGATTAAAATTAGAGCCCTTCTAAGTAGTGTGGTTTATTTGACGTAAAAACCAATATCAGGTTAACAATAAAATACTTTAATATTATAAATTCATTTATTTTATAACCTAAATGGCTTGATCATGCTCAAATAATATTCTACGTAAACAACGTCCTGTGTTTGTAACAAAACTCCTCTATTTACAACTACCACGGATGCTAACGGGTTATTTTGCAAGAACTCTGAAGTGTGTTTCTCTAAACAGTACTAACCTTATTTTGTTATAAAATTTGGGAAGGGTAAATAAAGATCTATAGTATTTATTAACTTAACGGGCTGTGATATTATAGGGAAATCTAACTCATATCCATGAAGGAAAGTAAAAGTAGAAAGAATGTTTATGTATTCACATACAACAGATTTTTATCTTTTGTTATCATATAAGGATAATTTGTCGTACAGGGTGTAACTATTATTAGTGTAGGTAAGTTAAGTATATTTTGTGTTCTTGTTGGGTAAGTTATAGTTCAGTTCAAACAACAAATTAATTATTGTTTATTGTATAAGAAATTTATTGTTTTGTTGTACGAGTTACTTTACTCATCAAGATACAACTTTTTAAAATAAGATCTTATTTTTGAACAGTGATGTTTAATTTTTAGAACATTTCTGTATTTTATTGTTGTACAACTCTTCTCAATTTAACAATTAAAGTAATTTAATGCTTTTTAATACTACAACTTATTTATTTTGAACATGACTAGGGAACAAATTAATTAATTATATCATTAAATGTGGTTGAAGTGCAAAACTGAGTCGAAATCCAATAATTTTATACTACAACAAACTACAATAGTGAAAATAACAATTTCAACTATTCCATTCATAATAATTCAAGTATCAATGGTACATACGAGTACTGTACTTGGTTTTGATAATAAGTCTAATTGCTCCATAACTATTCTTATACTTTTTATTTCTGTTTATGTCTTTTCAAATAAGTATTTATTTATGGTCTTGTTGTATTTTTGATCAACCCTATGAATTTTCAACAAAAGTTTGTTTCTGGAACTCTTGACATTTCTTTGTAATTTATTTACTTTGTATTATATTACTTGTACTTATTTGTATGTCTTGTTACCAACCTATGACGATTAATGCCATTAGCTTTTTAGTGTAGAATAACGTATGTATGTCTATGTGTTATATTTTGTATTGTGATGTTCTCACAAAATAAATCTAAAAAATATCAACCTCATGTTATTTTACCCGTTTTGGACTCCGTAACTTCATAACCAACAATGTTAATTTGAACACTATTACTATACCTAGTAGGTTTCTTAGTTCCCCTAATCTGAAACGGGTTTTCTTTATAGGGGATTTTGCATACCTTGAATCTTTGTACGACAATAATACTTTGTACTGAATATCGATTTTAGGTATTGGTCAAGTCAGAATAAAACTATGTAAACAATACACTTATTCTTCTATAACGCGTACCTAAGTACAATGTTTAAATCATTACTACAGTTTTCAAAGCGCTGTTAAATAGTATTTGTAATATTTTCAACTTTGTTTTTTTTTTTATTTAAGTTGGTGAGAAACGAAAGACGTATCAATCTAGTCTCGTTAGGGTGACTACTTTTTTACACCGTTTCCTTGGAAACTGTACTCTCGTTGTGTTACATTACATCTGCACTCCATGTCCATAGATTTAAATTAATTAAATAAGCTCCTAATGAAGAGAAAACGGCAAAAACATTGATCTTCCTATTTTGGTTTTGATCTGCTTATTGCCCTGAATGTTATCAAAGAACCAAGTACTAAAGTGATATTTCGAGATTTTTGGAAATGAAAGGTTACGACTGGTACACTTTTGTACTGTAGACAAATATTTACACCATATTTTAACCTTAAGATTGATACAAATCATTCGACTGTTTCAAAACTTGTCGAAAAGATAGTACGCATATAAGTTCGCCCATGGCGTTACAATAACCGCTATATTTTTATTTGTTATTTATTTTTACTTGTCTTTACAATATACATTGAGTGGACATTTTAAACTAAGGTAAGCCAACTGGTAACAAAGGTGTGAACAACCTTACATTATTACCTACGGTAATAAATATTATGTTACTACATTTACTAATTTATTTATAGTCTATAGATTTATATGCATTGAACGTTTAAACAACTTTCTGTTCGCGTCCCAAAAACTACACACATTAAGTATAGGTGTGTTTTTAGTTACTAATTATATTTTCAGGAATGTGGTTAAAGTCTGCTTCGTCTAGCCTATGACTTAGTATTAAGTATTATAGCAGTGAAGACGCGTTTCCTTTAAACTCAACTTTATTAGTTTGACACGCCCGGATAAGCAATATTTAGAGGTACAAAGAGAAGCCAGGTGCCCGCTTTTTCCCCAAACAATTTGGTGTCGTTTTTATTTCTTGCCCCTTTAACCCTCCCTCAAATCCATATACTGTCCCCCCGAACCCCAAAATGTGTGGGTTAATGGTATACAACTAAGATTAGACAATTGGAGGACCATTTCTATTCAAAATTCTGAATTACCCCGCCAGTCCGAGATCTCAACACTCCGGACAACCTAACCGAAATACTAATATTATAGATTCAATTTGCAATTAACTTCGGATTCAACTGAAACCTGATAATGTTTTATTTCATGTAATTTGTGAACATATTTAATTTTTGGAAACACTGAACACATTCATTAGTTTTGACATGTGTTAGTACATCCATAAGTGTATTGCATGATTGCACCATTATCAATTGAATAGTTCAGGTCATCAACACATAACAGAAATATCTTGAGGAACCCTAACTTTATTTCGGTTGTAATTGATGATAAACATGTAGGCAACCTGTTGAGTCCAAAAACGACTTTATCCAACCCATACAGTTTTGAGAGTAATATGTTATTATCTACACAGTCAAAAGATTTGTGAGATCTAAATACGTATCTTGCTCTACCACGATTAAAACGTAACGTATAGCGGAACTTCCAAACTATAAAGAGTCTTATTGGTTTTACTTTAAAATCTAGCAGACGTACATCACAATAAATTACAACAACAAAAATAGTTACACTTTTGGTACATGCCTTGATTATAACCAATAACCTAATAGATTGCTTTAGTGTTTGGTTTTACTTTAAAATCTACGGTTAATACGACACTAAAAAATATAACTACGACACTAAAATACTGGTCACTATCATGTCCAAGTTTGGATTATTTTTCTCCTTCAATAAAATGTCACTGCAGAAACTCACGGCGGATATCAGTGACTGGTCTCAGTTTTTCAGGCAGACATTCACTTGACTTCACAATAATAAATATAGGACTAGCTTAACGCCTGGGCATTTTTATACTGTAAAATTTATTACAAGTATAGTTTTCTCCTTTTAAAAGAAAGATTCTTAGTTTAATTATAATTTTTGTAATAGCGCCCAGTTATTAATAAAAGGCACGATTATAACACCAATATAAACATTGTTAACACAATACCTATAGAACAGCAAAAATCAAACAAATGTCCCAGGTTTCCCCGTTTCAAAGCTAAACATTTGTATGTCAAATAATATGTCCCTGTTTGATTACATGGACTTTCAGTAATATACGTACAATATTTTGGTAAGCAAAAATACAAACCGTTTAAAAGGAATTACTAATTACAATATTCTTGCTAGATGCCTTGCAATAACCACAACCTTTGATGCTGCTGAGCTGAAGGCATACATAATCATTACCAATTTCCGAATTTGTAATGCCCGTAAAATAAAGGAAGCAAAGCAGAGGCCAAAGGCCAGAGTGAGGCTGCATGTGAGCCAAGCAAAAAGGCTTGTTATGTCCATTATAATATAGGACGAAAAGGTTAAGGCCGAAGGCCAAGGCAAAGCTTTGAGCGCCCTCGTAACACCTTTAGTAATAGAGCACGAAAGGATCAGGTCGCAGGCAGAAGGGAAGCTGTATAGCGAAAAAGAATTGTTTCAAAGGTAATTCGTTTTACTCACGCCAGTGGTGCTTTACCACTTAGCTGCATGTCGGGCTGGTTTCATAATTAATGTTATCGTTGATGATTTAAATCAATTTTATATTTGGTAGTTTGATTGTGTTGTTTGTCAAGCGACCAAATTTGTACTGTGCGTTTTTTAATACTGAGTCGAAATCCAATAATTTTATACTACATCGAACTACAATAGTTAAAATAACAATTTCAACTATTCCATTCATAAATATTCAAGTATCAATGATATATGGTCATGTGGTATTAGATTGTGACCAAAGTCTCGTTTCCTCCGCGTACATGCCAATGTCAGCTCCCGTACCAATCACGTGACCACATTCGGTATGCAGTATGCTGCTGCCAAGCGTCCTCCTGTATTATAATAACCGTATCTCATCAGTACATTTCTCTCCACTGTCAACATTTCCCCGCGCTCACATAATTGACTTGAAGCTCCGAGCACATCAGTCGCAGCAGGTTGGCATCGTTTCACCTGTGATTTATTGGTGAGACGGATTGTAAACTTCCTCAAGTGGATCTATTAGCTGCTTTATTGACTGAGTGAAGAAAGATTCGATGATTTAATTCGGTTAATTAGAATTGTGTATCCAATTAATAACACTTTTATAAATGAATTTAAGAGAAATATATTTTAACATCAACTTAATAGTTGGGCTTAGATCACACTCTTTCTTGTCACATTTCATGTGCATTTTCACAAGTTGTTGTTAAATCAACCTGTGAGTCATCCAGGGCATTAACCCTGGGCTAAAGAGTCATCCTTTTGAAAGGTTCGTAGATTCTCTGGTTCAATGTCTTCCGCGTTTCCGGGTTTGTTCTTTCCCCTGCGATTATATCACCAACTCCATGATGTCTCAAAACCAACTCCATCTGACGTTTCCATCTTCTCCATGTTTGAGAACCTGTTAGCTTTTCAACATTTACCCTGAAATTCATCTTTAAAACGGTTTATTCGGTTCCCTATAACCAACTAAAAACACTTTAATAAATGAATTTAAAAGAAATATATTTTAACATCAACTTAATAGTTGGGCTTGGATCACAATAAACAAACCAAATTATTAACAATACTAAGGAACTTGTGTTTATCTTCTCAGGGTTATATAAAGAAATAAAAATATAGAGTATTAGCTTTTTTTTTCAATTTATCGTTTGCAAGGTGACAGGCCAGAGTAATAGATATTGCACCCGTAGCTTCAAGTAGTGTGTGCATACAATGTGCAGTGGTAAAACAAATCCATATGTGAATTTAATGGGATTATGAGTTATTTGTAGGCAAATTTCACACGTAAAGATAGTGTTGAGTAGTATCTTTATAAGCAATTGGCTAAAAGGTTATTTTAAAACATAAGTTTTGATTTATCTCGTAGGCACTACAATCTAAACTGTAACTTAGATTGAAATTAGAGTTGACTATTGGTTTTAAGAGCTGCTTGACCTACCTCTATGGCCAAAGCTCAGACGACGATTTAAACAGATCAAGCGTGTCAAACGTAAGACAAGTTATTTTCCAAGTACAAAGTCGATACCTATCTCGTTCAACTTACGCAATATTGGCACCGGTTCGTCTTGATGTTTTATCAGAACCTTACCTAAATACAATTCCAAACAAAACGCAAAAAGGCATATCTAAATAGAAGTTTTCAAATAATGCATACAAGACTCTGTATTGTAAGGAAATTTCACGAAACACCCTTAGTGGACAATTACTTGTATAAAGTGATTTTTCAACTGTTAGGTGATGCTATGGTTTCCTAGGAAACCACTATATTGCGGCCGTATTATGACTTGTTTGCAATGTTATCATGTACAAGTATTTTCCTAGAGAGAGGTGGCTTTCCCACGTGTTTGCTTGAAAATTAAAGTTCACCGTCATATTACGGCCGTAAAATAGCGGTCACCGCTCGCTAGGAAACCATAAAACATACAATAATGCTATTGTGTAAAAGCAACAAAACATGTGTTAAAACAATAGTCTGACTTCAGGTAGAGCTAAAGATTATAGTTATTAACCATAGTATAATAGAAAAATATTGAACTATCAAAATATAACTTATTCTAAAATGGGGTTTAGAGATGTATTAAATAAGGTCGTTAGTAGTTGACTTTGATTTTATTTTAATATAAATAATAGAAATACAGTATGCGCCAAAATAAACAATACTGAAATTTTAAGATTGTATTTACTGTTAGACTGTTAGAAGATAAACTGTATACTTAAAAGGATATACAATATACTCGTATTTAAATAAATTAATTTCACGTTTAATATGACTTCTGTTCAGTTTCAGACTCATACCGTGCTTGAAAATTTCGTAAAACTTTAGTGATGATGGGTTGTTTCATCCCTCTTACGTACTTGGTTTTTTCTTTAGTTGAATTATTGTGGCTAGTGGGTACTTCCGGAAAATGTTCATAACCACCAAGGTTGCTGGAATTTACTCTCAACAACTAGTTGCTTACATTCATTTTCAAAGACGTTTGCCTCAAGCTTCTATTCAGTGACTGTACACTTGCTTCAACACTCTCCCGTGATTTTCGTTCGTTCAGACAGTTTTTGGGCGACCTGAGCAGTGAACAGCACTTCCGTTGGGTCAAACCACTACCCGTTCTACGACACTTGTGAAAAAGTAAGCATTATATAATTATTAGGTGGGTTTTTGTGGAAATGCTCTTAAAACCTAATGCAGTGTGTGACAAACCGGACCCACCCGTAGTCCAACTCCGTATGAGCGAAAATAATGATCTACGATAAAACCTTCTTCTGCAGTAGTTAGCGACATGTCAGCAAAAAATAACCTCAGACATAATATAAATAAAAGTCTTATAGACTTTGCAACAGTCAAAGTTGTCACGGCTAAGCGACAAGGCAACAATAGCGTATTAAGTTTCAGTACTGATTATTTTGGCGCATACTGTATCTAAAATCCTTGAATTAAAAATATTTGATTTTTCTTTTATATTTAGTTTCTCTTTGGCTTTTCATAGTTAAGTAAATTGGTGTTCAGTTCTATATTATAAAATGTGTGTGTTCAGTGTGTTAGTTGTTATAAACGTTCTGGTAGTTTCATTTCATGTATGCACTGCTGTTTGATTTTGGTGCAGGTTTTGTGTTCGTTGAATCTCCTTTTTAAAGTTTCCGGCGGTTTCAACTATGTGAACACCAGATTTTTCTATTTCGATCTTGTATTTCTATTTTAGTTTCAAAGCACGATTATTAAATTAAACTTCTTTTCGTTTTGTAACTAAAGTCTTTTCCAGAAACGACTTTTAATTCTAATGTCAGTCCAAATTTGTTGAACGGTAATAGAGCAAGTAATAGTTCTTGGTTATATTTAGTCATATTTTATTTCATTTTTCCCATCATTATATATATTGGTTTTTATTTATATCTTTTGTTGTAGCTAAATGTAGTCTTGTTTTGAATTTTCATGGATTAACTGGGTTTCATGGGCATATTAAATTATTCGAAGAATTAAACGATCTATCAAAGAATGGAAGGTTGCCATTTTATGTTTCCAGGGATAGTGAAATATCCCCGGAATAAGTTGAGCAAATATTATTTGTAATATTATAGAAAAACACTCGATATAAAGGGTGTCCCGGAACCCATTGGAAAAATTCGTAAAAAATTGTTCCTTAGGTTGATGCAAACAGATTTCACAATATAAACATGGGTCTACAGTACTTAGTGTTTCATATGTCTGTCTGTATGATTGTTTTACAAATTATATTGTCACTCAACATTTATTACATCTAGAAACTAGAACTTTTGTATGAATGTGTGTACCTTAATAGTTATTATAATTACAACAAATTAAATTTCTGTAAATAATTGCATTAAAAGTTCGCGGCTGTTTAAAATTTTAACGTCGAAATCTAAAAGCCCCGTTATAGCTGAAAAAGATATTTAAAAAGGAAAAGTGGATAATTAACAGACAAACAAAAGAAACTGTATTAACTAAAATCCATTAATAAATAACTCACTTGTGACAATTATTGCAAAACAAAAATAGAGAAATAGAATACTGTAATATGTATTTTACTTTTATGGTATGGCTAATGACAATCAAAATTTAATAGTATTTAAGTATTTAATAATAGCTCGAAGATTGTACTTCGTATCCTTCAAATGTATACTTGTTCATGTTTTATAATTAACGTAGTTAATATTCAAAATTAGTTTATAAATCATAAAACAAAAATTACAACACTACCTTACTAACAAAAACTGTTGTACTAAATGCTAAATGTATACTTTTCATTTATCAACAATGCTTTACTGATAAACAGCTGATTCCTTTTTAACTTGAAGTAAACAGAAAGCAGCTGATCAATAATACGCAGCATCTCATGTCTTTCGTTAAGAATTTTTATAATATACGAATGAATTGTGGTATTATAGAAATTACATTTGTTTGCAAACATTGTCACAAGTTAGTTATGTATTATTCAATTTTGGTAAGTATGGAGTTTTCGTTTTGTAATTTGTCCCTTTTTACCTCTGTTAATAATATTTTATAGCTATAACGGTTTTTTTTTAATTTGACGTTAAAGGTTCTAAACGACCGCCATCTAAAAAGGATTTAATTTCAGTCATTACATGGGTTATCCTTTTTCTACCAATTAAGTTGCACAATCATACACAGTTTTAAGCTTCTATCTTTTATAAATTTTGAGTTATAAAATAATTTGTAAAACATATTACAGACTAGGCACTATCATTTTATATTGTGAAATTTGTTTGTCTTTTGATTTTGATGAAATTTAAAATAAATATGTATTTTAACAATGTCTATTATTATGCTAAAAACTATGAAAACCCATTCGTCACTTTAAAATAATGACAAAAAAGTTATTTTCGCTATAACAGCGAAATGAATAGTCTTATTTCGATGGAACTTAAAATTTGTTATCGCTCTAAGGTGTGTAATAAAACTTGCAGTTAAATAATAAGTAAATCTGAGGCCGAAGGCCGAAGCGAAGCTGTGAACAGTTTCGTTGCGCCCGTGCTAATACGAGTCTAACAGCCAAATGCCGAAGGGATGTTGTGAACGGAGCGATTTAGAGATTTCGATTCACTCATGCCAGCGGCTTAGCTGCGTGTCGGCCTGGTTTTTTGTTTACATAGTTTTTGAACCTTTATAACTCAGCTTTACTGATATCGTTTACCAAAAAAGTATAACGGTTAACAAGAGCCATAACTTGTATCTTTAAAAAGTGTTTTTGTTCTAATAGTTACTTTGCCGTTTTTATTTTAACTCATCACTTTTGATTTCATACGGTGTTGACGCTTTTACTGATTCTACACCTTGAAACATGGGAATAAAAAGTAGTAAGTTTTTAACAGCTTTAGTACAATAGGAACGGAGGGGTTTTTTGCTTTTTAGTCGCGTCCCTCGGCACGTTATTTTATGTCAATAAAACAAAACTTGAGAAATTCATTTTAGTACCCGAGGTCACCTTAATCTGATATTTCGTTTTATTTGGAGTAGATTCGAGCAAAACCATTTGTTTTCATTTCTAAATATCATTTAAATACGTTATGTTAATTTAAATTAACAAATGATTAAATTGTCTAATTCTGATACTAGGGCTTAGGTTAAGTATTTTACTGGTGACAATATTTCAACTAATTTATTATATAAATAAACAATATATGATGCATTATGTATACGACACAAATATAAGTGGTGGAACCAAGATGGCGGCGTATAAGAGGGGCGGGAGGCTGCGAGACGGCTCAGTTGTGATTCTGCGGCCATGGCAGACTTCAAGCCCACAACACTGCTCGCACTGCTGGTCAGTATACTCTACACTACTTATTTATAAAACAAATATTTATTTATTCAACTAGCACGGCAGCTTAGCTGAACCCTCCCGTCTTTGTGTACGGAGCATGTAGATAGTAAACAAACACAAAACTAATATGTTTTAAATATATTTTTACTATTTCGACTTGATTCAAACTTTGGACCTTCCATCGTTTAGGACGTTTTAGAATCTGCAATTCAATGCTGTCATCAGGATCGGAGAACCTCCAAAAAGCAGAGGTTCTATATGCGAGCTATAGCTTAAAGTGATCTGTAAAACCTAAGTTAGCTGATTCCTTTAACCCCTGTTATGGTTTATTGCAAAAATTGAAGGACTACATGAAGATTCAAAACTGTGTGAACCTCTTTCACTTAACAATGGAAAACGTCTGCAATTTTATGTCAAACCGCAAAGTCTTTCAAATTTTAACTCTTGAATGACAGGAAATAGTTTTTGAATTCAACAAATAAATGGGTAAATAAAAAGAATAAATTTATGTAATCCGCAGAATAAATAATATTATAGATAAAGGTTAATTTCAGCATGTGGTGTATATAGGGTGTTTATAAAAGGGTGTCACAAACTTTAGGATTAGGTTTATTGGGCAAAATAAAGATACAAATAAAAAATAAAGTATCTTTGAAAAAAGCGAAAACTCTATTTTATTATATCCTACACAAATTATAATATTTGGCTCAGACTTAACATAAATTTGTATCATCGATAAATTATATAGTTATCAGTATTAAATTTAAATAACTGCCCAACACATTTTCTAATGAAACCAGAAACAAAGCCGACGTAGTCACAACTGCACCGTGAGTCTTAGCGAATTTTCTGTGACGGGGAAATAATTTATACCGGAAATGCATTTTTGGGCGGCGTTTGCCCTTAAAAATGAAGTTCAGGTATACAAACTTAATTTATGATCCAATTCGGTGCCAATCGGCGTAAAAAATATGTCACAATACCCAACACGTGTACTATAAATCGAAAAATGCGTTCAATTAGATCGAGAAACTACTCCTATACAGGCTATACTTATTGGCAATCACAAAATGCAATATCTGCTTATACGCTGCAAGAATACCCCACCCATACTGTTGTGGATGGTATGTTGATAAACAATGTCAATGTACTCACAATGACAGAGGTGTAGACATTAGACAATGCTGTTGAGTATTGATGCTGACGCAATCAGCTGTTCAAGTAGGTGTTGTTGCGTGTTACATCACTTTCTGCTCTGTGGTCAGTTGCTGTTGATTGGCACCTCTAACTGATCTGTTAACCTACATATTTACGGTAATTGTTTCCCACAGTTATATTACACTTGATGGATTATATTGTTACGTGTGGCTATTTTTTAGATAGTACTTTCTCTAAAAATTAAAATTGTAAATCAAATCGAATTGAGTTAATTTGATATGTTTTGCTATTGGTGTTTGCGCAAGTCTAAGGTGGAACTCAGATTTTCTGTCGGCTGGATTGTAAATTTTCGTTGACTTAAGCTTTGTCTATATTACTGGTATTCCTACTTTCAACGATGGGATCTTACTTTGCGAGCACGTGTTTTCGGAAAAATTTAACCTCAATTCTCGTCGCGTGACCAAGATGGCCACCTGTTTTCTACAATTTTCCTTTAACCTTCAAACAAAAGTTAGATGTTGAATATTTACAGAAGGGGATCCACTTGCTCATTCGTCAATTATGAGTTTTACTTTTCAAGACAGAACTGTAACTAAAAACCTTAAGCTTGAAATTCTTCCTATTAAAACTAATTAAGTAGAGAAAACTGTCCAACTTCCATGATGGCTCTAAGGTTAGAGTTTCTGAAATAAAAACGACATATAAGATTAGAACTTTGAATTAGAATACAAATTTCATCCTTCACATAATTTTAATAATTTTAAGTAACCAAACCATTTTAAATTTAACAAAATAGTTATGAAGCGCGGCCTTGGCAATAATTAACAAACTTGAGATAGCCTCTTGTTTTTAACTTCTGCTGGTTGGGCGTTGCCATGGTAACCAAAGCCCTTTCACTTGTTCAGGTGAAGGATGATGACCAGTATTGGTCGGCTGCTTAAGGTGTAGGTGTTGCAACATTTTCAACTAAATACTTTCTCTATAATACCCAACGGTGTGTGAAGGAACGGTTTTATCACAAGAAGATTTTAAAAATGAGTGAATGCTGTAGTGTAACTTATGTATGTTTGTGATTTTGTGTGTGCTAATTATTATTGCTTTGTGTTGATTCTTTCGAATGAGATCATAAATGGGTAGTCCTCCTTAAGAGTAGTTTTGTCAGCGGTAAAAGTCTTAAGATTAAGTTGAAATTTGATCAATGAACTTTCCGAAAATTATTTGCAAGTTGTTAATTTTATTGTTGAATTTCAACCATAAATTTTGAGTTATTCCATTTTCTCTTGTGTTGCTTTGCTTAATATTATCACAATTTTTACTAGAACCTTGGAAGCAGTAAACTTGTAACAGTGTCTTTGTTGACACTTCTTTGCTTAAATTGACTCAGACTGAACCTCAGGGGAAACACACAAACATGTCTAATGGTAGCTTTCACAAAGCGTTCAGGAAAGTTAAACAGCTAATGCTCAATATGAGGACATTTGACCAATCATGAAACATAATTTGCGTATAACTTGTAACTGTCCTAATAGTTGCACAAAACAAAAGTGCTAGGCCTTCTGTTAGCTGTAATTTGGATATACCCTACTTTGAATAGTTGTTATTATTAAAAAAATTCATCATCATTTTCTTATCATCTTGAAATCAGACTCTGATAGCACGTTTTGAGTCACTCTATCAAATACAGTTCATATCAATGTTCCTCTGACCAATAAAAAACTAAGAAGACAGTGTTGAAGTTAAACAGTTTTATTATCAAAATTAATTTACAAATTATGTTATAACCTTCATTAGAAACATCGTTTCTGAAATAATAAGTTCAAATATTCCTGTTAAACCCAGTTATTTCTTGTTAATAATAAAGAAAGCCACTTGTTCACGGTCACTAGCATAGTCGCATAGCGTCGAACTGTTGTTACTGAAGCCTATCGCTCACACACACAACACCACGAGCGTAACGCCGTGTTCACACGCGACCTAAACTACTCGCAATAGAGTAATAGACCAGTTAGTGCCAGTAGTTGAGCTCCGTGATAGGTTTAATTGTTGCAAGAAACTCGCATACACTCACACTACAGGAGAAAGTAACGCTGTTGCTGTATGAGTCTCTAGTGCAGCTGGGAAATCTGGACTTTATTACGTGCAAAGCGATATAATTTGGACCTTAAATATCCTTCCAGTAGGCGGTAGTTGGGAACAGCAGGCACTTATTCTTACCAACTAAACAAAATCTCTAACACATTTCTAACGGAGGACTTAACCCATTGGTTCTAGGCAATTTAGAAAAGCATAACTTAATTTACAGACTTAAAACATGCTGTAATGCTAGGGCGTCATGATTAAAAACTAGCACAGTTCTGCAGCATTACCTTTTCTGAATTCTTTATTCATCAAACTTTACCATTAGACGTTAAATAACAAAAATTGTAATGACTGGTAACCGGATCAAAACAGCTAATCATAGATGTAATAATCGAAAAAAGGTGTTTCTCCACCGAGTATGACAGTTGTTCTATAATCGAGCTAAGCCTATTTTGAGGCAACGTTCTTTTTAATATATTCACCAAGGACCTTTCAACTCGAACAATGCATTTCAACCACAAGGCTGAACGGTCCATTCTAAATTAGTTGACCTCAGACAGTCACCGTTTGCTGATGATATTATTATCTCAACATGACGAGCGCTCGATGCAACAACATCAACTAAACATTACGGATGAATAGAGTAGCAAAGAATTAATAACCTGTGAAGCCAATAACTGTCGTCAGAGCCAAGGGCAGTGCTGATAGCTATTTTCGCTGATTGTTGTAGCAACAATGGTTCAACAATAGTGTGATTGTCACATAGAGTGATCAACGCTACGGATCCTCGTGGTCAATGACACGGAGACAGTGGCACTTGCCAAACACAGTCTAGCACGTACACTCTACTGTACAGTCTACACGTTCTAGGACAAATCAAAGCCTAGTGTGATAAGAATATAAAGATGATAACGTTATTGTGAAAGAAAAAGCACATTGTTTAGGTGAGTGTGAAAGGATAATGCAGCAGTGGCTAAACAGACTGAGTACTGAGCTGTGCTATCATATTGATGAGCGTTATGCGTGGACAATCATATTTGTCATATTCGAATAAAGCCCTGTTTAGCATGTTTGTTTTAGAAAATCAGCAGGAAGGTAGTCGTTAGCGTTAATACACTTTTAGATACCGGAAACTTCTCTGACGCTTCGCGGTTCGATTCAACATTTTGTAAGAGTCACTATCCAGGATGCCATGGAGCAGTGTACAGGTATCCCTTCAGTAACATCCCCACAGCCAGAACCTCACACGGGCTCGTTCATTACAGGTTTGGTTCCAAGCCATATCCCAGGACAGGAACACAGCTTCAGAGACATGGGGGTACAAACTCAGCTTCGATTCAAACTCAGCACCCAGAAAATTGACAACATCTTGATGCAAGCTTTAAGGCTTTGTGGCTAAGACTTAATTCCTAGATTTGTTAATCGGAACATGTTTTGTGATTTGCAGTTTTTATGGACTCAAACGTAATTGAAAATTATTCTTCAACTAAACTTATTTTAGATTTCATGTAAATACGTTTATCTGGTGATAAATAAGATGAAAACGTGTATTGGTGTGAACAACACTGCTGCGTGAGGAACCTGAACATAATAGGAACACGATTAACTGTCGAAATTTACGTCAATTAATTCGCGAGCCATCGCGAGCCAATTAGATTGTGTACGAACCTAACTGCTAATTAAGTTTTAGAGTATTTCTCAAATGATAGCCCGAAAGCAGCAGAAAGCTTCTTGGTGGAACGTTGTGGCGACTGCTCAACCGCTGTACCGTTTCAGCGGATAATGCGAATCTGTGTTGATATGTTCTTACATTTTTAGATGAAACCCATTTTTCTTTTCAACTTTGTAACCTACAATCGTATTGTATTTTGTTAAAATTAGGAACAACGTTGTTAAGTGGAATAAAACTGCCACCCAATATTATCTTACGTCAAAATGGTTTAAATAGCATATTTGTGTTATTTTTTAATTATTTAATTACTTAGAACATAAATAACTTTTTTAATATGGGTCCGGATAGAACAAAACTTTAATAACCTGACTGCACATCTTGGATATATATATACTACCCTAGTCAATCAGTTCTACCGCATCTTGAATAAACCTGCGAGTACCACTGCACACAAATGGAATCAACTACACTGCTGGAAGGTAAATGTGGACGTCGTAATAGCAGCAAATCAAAACTATAATTTTTGAGGTAGATCATCCAATATTCTCATCTTGACTCACAAATACGGAAGAAGTAATGGGGTAAAGAAAAGAGTTTACAGTATCCTGATGTTAATGGGGTTAATACACATTAGAATTCTTCGTAATGTCTGCTAAGCAGACTTCGCATTTCCGGGGATAGTCAGTTAAGCATTTTTCTTTCAATGTACGTCGGCTTTCGTACAGCATCATGTGAAGAGTTAGTTATATATATATATATTAAAAACATAAAAACTGTCGTTCGACTTTAAGATAAAAACAAAAACTTTAAAAATGCTTAAAAGGACAAGTATATTTCGGCTGTGCCTTTTTTCAACTCAATATAAACAAATCTAATTATAACAGTTAACCAAAAATATTTTAAACAATAAAACATGTGTATAAAAAATATTAACTTTGAATAAACCAGCAGCAAAACTTGTAGAAATTAAAATGATATAAAATAATGTATAAAATAATATGTATAAACTATCTGAGATTCAGGCCATGGGGAATTTGGACTTTGTTATTACTTGATAGGATTGTTCTATACTTCGAAGGTATGATACGCTTGAATTTTGATTTGTTTGTCGAATTGGTTTTACTTTATATAAATTTTCAAATGTTTCTTGGTGTTCTAAACAATGTAGTACCAGCGGTTTAGTCCTGTCCGTGTGTTTGAAGTCAAATCGATGACCGGTCATTCTGACCCTTAAAGTATTCGTTGTAGATCCTATGTAGTCTCTGGGACATTTCTGACATTGAATTTGATATACTATATTTCTTGACTCACAACTTAAATCCTTTTGTATTTTGAAAGTTTTCTTAGTAACACTACTTGTTGCAAACCGGTTTGTTTCTAACTGTTTGCAAACCAAACATCTTGGTTTATTGCATGGATGGGATCCTAGAAGGGGTATTATTTTGAATGGAGAATTTTGAAGATGGCAGTTTTGGCTTTGATAGCTTGTCTTTAAGTGTAGGAGGGCGTCTGTAAACTATTCGAGGAACTGTCTTGAAGATACGGTTTGTTACTGAAGAACTTTGAAGAATTTTGAATGCCACTTTCATAATGTTATTAATTTTGTGAAGACCAGGGTGATACTGTGTTATTAATTTAGGCATGTCCGTCAAATTGATTCTTCACGGATTTGAGCTTCTATTATTTGTAAATTTAATCCTACTATCTATTAGTTTCAATGGGTATCCTCTATCTTGTAACGCTGCTGTTATTGATTTTTTATATTCTTCCAATATTTTCTTCACTGCATAGTTTAGATGCGCGTGTTACAAGATTAGACGGTATTGATTTTTTTTACGTGATGCGCATGACAACTTTTGTAGTGTAGGTATTGGAAAGAGTTTGTACTTTTAATACTTATTTTATGATTTAGAAACCCATTTTTATATAAACATCAACATCGAGGAAGGTAACCAAATCGTTTGCAATTGTCCAAGAAAAGATTTTGTTGAAATGGTTGAGAGTGCGTTCAAAAATGTTATCAAATTATTTTTACCATGTGTCCAAATAATGAAGATATCGTCGATGAAACGTGTCCAAAGTAAAGGCTTTTATATATATATATATATCAGCACCTCCATTGTTGTGTTGTGTCATCGCATCCATGGGTTGTTTTTCTGTAGGTTCCTTTCGACTGTTGGGATTTTCTCTTTCATCCTTGTTACACAAAAGATTAACTCTCTACTTAGCTGATCATACCGGCATAGGCTGCTCAATCTTTAAGCATAGCAGTCTACAGATCCAACGTCACAAGGTTTGAGCTTTAAATAAGCTTAGTTAAATACACATCCGGTAGTCTAAAAATCACCGCGCCGGCTATATAGGCCCAAAGCGGCTCAGGTGAACTTAAAAACAAAAGCCAAAAAGGGCTTGCGCTGTTAAGGTAAGGAAGGAGAGCAGGGCCAGGGACCGGATTCTGGACCAGTAGTGTAGGCTGGTGATGTAAGCTCAGACTCGCTTTCTTCAGGTCGAGGTCGCTCGCGCTCGCGTCGCCAATTATTCCAATCTACTCTTCCCAGTTTACTCCTATTTACACTGTCGACATCGTCTTTCCAAAAAATTGCGCTCTCCAGTTCAAGGGAGGTAGCTTTAGTCTATATTGCCTTGTTACACATTAAGGTAAAGGTATTAGTGAGTAGACCTACTTTACTAAGAACTATCAAAGAATAAGCGAGCAGGAGTTCACACTGAGCAGCTTGAGTTGAGTTGCGTTGTCGGTTAACTTTACAATTGCTGCGCAATTTTTCTTCTTGAGCCATAAAGGCACTAAAGTCCTTGCGACTGTAGGTTCCATTGAACCAAGGTACTGGAAACTAGGGCGAATAATTAAAAGCTCGATGAAGCTGAAACCGAAAGGGCTACATTTCTATCCATTTATTGGATAGCATTCCTTGATTTATGCGCACTTAACTAAGGAAACGCATCATTTATAATAATTATAATTTTACACGAGGTGGAAAAGCTATGCATACCGCAATGTTATTAAGTTAAAACTATTTGAAACACCTTCAAGCTTCCACTACTACTAATGATATTGATTATGGAATTTTGTACTGAAACTAACTTCAATTATTAAAACAACACAACTGTTTAGCTGCAGTTAGTATTATATAAAACTTTAACATTTCCTGACTCCTAGAGGTCGACAGTAACTTTAAACATAATCGACGCGAAGCCAGCACACGCGCAGCGTTCTAGCGAATGATTTGAAACGAGTAGGGAGTAACGGAAGTGCCCTTGGGGGGGGGCGCTTCCCTTAAAAATGGGGCTTTATATAATAAATGCATTTATCATCCGACCTCGATGAAACTTGGTTTTACATTGTATAACTTTAACGACAACAAAATCCTTTCAGGCAGACCAACATGGTGAAGAAGAATTCCACCTCTATCTTGGTCTGGCTAAACGGGTTTTATAAACTTTCGATACACACTCAAGTACAATAATATACACATGAATTTTATGTTTTTTTCAAATCTAATTATAAATACAGTTTTTATAGCATAAACCCCCATTTTGGAGATAACACTCCTTTAAAAAATAATTTTCGATGAACCGATTTAGCTGGTTGACGAATTCTTAACCTTAATATGTTAGAAAAGGACCATTTGTACTTATTTAGACACAAATGTAGAGTAATAATCAAAAGAATATATAAATAAAGATTCAAAGATTCAATAATAAAGATTTGCTATTCGACTCAGTAGATGTTGAGAAGTTGCAAAACGTTTTATTTACGACACTTCATTATATTTTTACCGGCTGTACTGCAAAACCCTGAATAGCGTACATTCTGTCATTGTTAAGTTACTTTCTAAGCAGGATCTGCGCACGCGCACAGCATACCTCGTCATCAGTGGAGTGTGCAGTGCGCACTGGGCTTGGTCCATGTTTGCAGTTATGTCGATGTTATGTAGGAGAAAGTAGAGCAGTCACTTCGCCCCCAGTACAAGCACACTTTATACTCACTCATTATTCCACACCTGTCACCCACCCTCCCCCTCACCATGTGCTAAAGTGTAACTCAAAATGTTACCTCGATCAAATTTCTCAAGATTCGAGAAGCTGTAGCCTTTTTCACATGTTGAGAGTTTGTTCCTAGGTAGACGTTTATTTCCACCCCACTTGTTAAACTACGTAGTTGTGAGGCTTTGTTAAATTACCTACTTTGGAATAGCTGTCTATAACAAAAAACATAGTCTATACGCGTAGCCACAAGCAAGAGTTAACGTGAGTCCTGCCAAATTTCAATTCACAAAGAAAGATAATTTACCCAAGAAATTTTAAATTAAAACTTACTTGCGTATGTTGGTAGTTCTTTTATATCTTTAACTTATATAAAATCATTGGAGCGAAACAGCCCATATATCAGCGAGGTTGAGATCACCTTGAGAACTGTCCAATCATCACCCCGCCTGACCCAGTTGCCGTTATACGCGTACTAGCCTAGTTACTGGCCTTGTCTTATACAGTGACGTCATCTATCACCTGTAATCACAGAGGACAGCTCTCGTTAGCATAAGAGCAGTCGTAAACTGTACACCTGCACATCGTCTGCATAATCAGCTTAATCTTATGGTGCTCTAAATCTTCCTTAGATTTTTATGAGTTGTTATTTCATGTTGTTTTGGGCAAAAGTGTATTTTTAATCCTCGCTCGATCACTTAACGTCCGAGGCCTCTGATATTTTTTGTCATGGTGCAATTGAGAAATATATTCGAACACTATTAAATACGAAAGCTTTTTGTATCCATTAAAAGACTTAATTGTCCATATTTCCTGAATTTGAACTCCCCAGCGTTGGAAACCAATTTCAACCAAGGAAACACAAAGGAACATACTCAAACGTAGCTATTGTTCAAGGACACATTTCATCATGCTTCAGAGTATCGTATATCATGAGCAATCCGATATAACCATCAGAGGAGAGATCTACTAGGAACAACCCAGCACGCTACCTTCTATATTATACTGTATATATGCACCAATACAACTTTCCATACTTTCTGATTGTTATAACTTTTTCAAACGATGTGAAGTGAAATCAAGAGTAAGCAGACCGGTGAAAGTACCTTTGTTAACAAACTCCCCACGATTTCAATCGCTTTGAGAAAATCTTGGCAGTTCACTCGGTTCATTAGTATTCCTAAATTCTACCTTGTTCAATCTCTCTGCTATACTTAGTTTGGAGTATTCTCAAGAGGATGAAAGTTGGAAGGAAAGAGTCAGCGTTGGAAGCTAAGAAGCAGTTAAGGTCAGGTCTGAAATATTTGATTATATTTGACTGGGACTCGTGGCGTGGTCCTGTAATCCAGCTTCATGGAGGTCAGGTTTTGAGGATGATATAGGTCTAAAGCGGCTCAGATAGTCTAAGTGATCATCTGATGATACCCGCATCAACTCCCACCATCGTTTAGACATATCAGACCATCACCTTCGTGGTTCGGAAGTCACGTTAAGACGTTGGTCCTTGTATTTATTGGTCATTGGGCTATTAATTAATGGCCCATTCTAAGGAAGAGTCGGCCTTAGTTTGTAACAAGACTACACCTCATAACTCATTACTACCACTCATCACACTCATCCTTCACCACATATTTGCCTTAAAATACCCTCATGAGAGTGGTCGGCATCTCAAATAGTGATATAGTGATATATGTTAGAATGTAAAGACCATAGTCTATCCACATGGCGGATCGACTTAATGCCGGGCGACAGTGGTGATCTTGCACACTATGTCAATGCAAATACCTATATAAGCTGTGACTTAAATTATCCAAAGAATAAAAAGCTTGTTTGCATGTTTTTTTTTACTGAAACCATGAAAGTTAGCAGCACAGTCAAGTAGACTCGTCTTTGGTGTAGAGTAACCGTATGGTTTCTATATTATCTAGAGTTGACACTTTACACTTGAGCGTATGTATAGTTGTTATGTAAAGCCAGCCAGTGCAGAAATGAATCATTGCAGGATGCAGAAGGACTCGAGGAACGCCTGTCCTTGCTATTGTTGTCGGGAAGGCGGGGCAAGTCTAAAAAGGAAATCTTATTTTATGTAAGCAGACGAATAGACCATGACTGGCAAACGACTTAGTCTATACAGTAGTATTTGCCTAGGCTGTGGTTATTTTAAATCAAACTATCCTAGAAAGTATAAACAGAAATTCTGAGCCCTCATAACAAAAATGTCGCAGGGAATTAACCAAATATAGTTTTGTTAACAAATACTCTTTGATGACAACCAATAAAGGATTTAACTAACAAATACTCTATAATTACCCACTTAAGAGAAATGCAGAAAAACTGAACACCTCGAGGTAAGCAGAAATTCCAAGGAAGGACATACCAGAGCAAGTAGAAGATGACCTTCGGGTAGAAACTCCTTCAGCAATATAGTCTGGAGGTCGTCTAGATGGATTTGTTGCAAGGTACTGTTATCTATGCACTAGCCACAAGTTTTATCGCCATAGAGTGTATTGTCCGAATCATGATTAATTAATGAAGCGTTTTCTCTGCAAGTTTATTAAATACGAGTAATTTCCGCTTCAAGTTTAAAGACAATTTTTACATTATACAAAAACTTATAAAGCTCCTTTTGGTTCATTATATTCTATGAAATGAATCGGAGTAGCAAATTTTCGTATGATAACGAATGGAATGTTTGTTTTATTTCTGTACAGTATTTATCAATAACTGTGGATTGCTTGTAATGATCTATTGTAATGTTCTGAAATTAAGCTGTAAAATGTTCGTGCATAAACCCTTTTGTGTTTGCAAAACGTTTCAATCTATATAAAATGACTTTGATTTCAATTTATTTACTTACTTCCATTATTATTAGTGTTTGGAAACTAGGGTAAAAAGGTGTTCTGTCCAATAATGTACAAGAAAAACGTTGTACATATTTTCTTGTAGTGATGATGTACACATAAAAGACAGCGGAAGTTCTTATGTACTCGTATCATTGGACTATACAGTATATTCGCATTGGCATTATTCTAACTCGAATTTATTTGAAACATACTTTAATAGTAGTTCTACTTTTGCATTTTACGAAAATGATACGCTGCTCGTTCCCATCATTTCATTTCTTTGCGGTTGTTCTCCATAAGACCCATTACAAGTTAACCACTATTGATTTTATTAACTAATTAAGTATACAGTATTTTGAATACTTAATATCGTGTTCTTAAACTATTCTTTATAAGAAATTAAACGTATTCAAACTCGTAGTCATACGAGTAATATACCCATATTTAAACCTCAGGAAATAACACAATTAATAGAAGTTACTCACGCTCTCCGCATGGTGTTAGAAAACACAACACATCAAAGAGTCGGCACGTGTGTCTGTCCCTTTCACCGCTCACAAAACTCTATTTTAACGTTTGACGAAACCACATCACGAACAAATTGTTTACAATACAGACTGAAGCGTATCATTCGATTCTGATAACAGTTTGAACATGTGTGTTACTTTGCGTATCAATTCGCCGAGGCTGTCAGTTTACAATGCAGGAAGGCGTTGCGAGCGCGGCCGGCCTCGGCAATCATCTGTAGGAGGTGACCGACCACCTGACCGTTAGTTAGACCGGGAAATCGGCCGACGTGACCGGTGCGACGTGACGTCCAGACCGTAAGCGTGAGCGTGAGCGCAGTGCGACGTGGATAAGGTGCGAACTCACCCCGCCCATCCTTCATGAGGAAGAAACTCTAATGAAATGCTTGGACCTGCCAGAGCGCGACACGGGTTTCTCCAATTATACATAATATGTCCATACGTAAATGAAACTAACTTCGTTAGCTTATAGAGTGTAGGTAACTATGTAATAGAGGAGTATTGATGACTTTTTCCAACGGAAGCGAACATTGTGTACAAATAGTTTAAAATTAAACCTTTTTTGCATTATATTGTGGTGTTTAATGCACTCATTTATCATCTAAAAATATAGTTAATAAATATTTACCAACAGAGTCTGGTTCATGAGTGGGTTTATAGTAGAAATATTATGAAAGTATGTCTTGTTTTGGTATTATAAAGATCACGTACTATTTATTTCAGAAATGTGGTACAAATGTTTCTTTTGTAAAACTCTAGGTTAAGTTGGTAACTAGCGACATCGATTCACCGGAAAGGGGGCGTTTCCCCAAAAATGGGGTTTTATGCTATAACAACATCGATTAGATTCTATATCATTCTTTGAGATGCCGACCTTTCTCATGAGGGTATTTTAAGGCAAATATGTGGTGAAGGATGTGTGTGATTAGTGGTAGTAATGAGTTATGAGGTGTAGTCTTCTTACAAACTAAGGCCGACTCTTCCTTAGAATGGGTCATTCATTAATAGCCCAATGACCAATGGAAATATAAGGACCAACGGCTTAACGTGACTTCCGAACCGGTGATGGTCTCATATGTCTAATGGTGGGAGTTGATGCGGGTATCATCAGATGATCACTGAGACTATCTGAGCCGCTTTAGACCTATATCATCCTCAAAACCTGACCTCCATGAAGCTGGATTACATGACTACGCCACGAGTTTTAAGGTAATATAAAAACCTTTAAAGATGGTCTGGGAAGCAAGCGTCGCAGGGGCGAGTATTATTTCACAAGAACGTATATCAGATTCATTATCTCAACTACACTAGACTTGGTATCATGCGCTCTGCATAAACATGCGGGTGAAAGTACTCGTATGACAGATGCCACGCAAGTGTATATCCACGTGAGAGTCTGTGATCATAGATTGGGCCGGATGCGTGGTGTGCACGGACCCTAGCTAAGGAGCGGTCAGTGTATCAGCGCAAGGTGAAAGTGTGAACCGAACCTTTCCCGTCTTACATAAACTGTATCGAACTGATCCGGGCTGATAATGGCCAACTAATGGTAGTCGTCATTGGTCAAACGCCAACATGACGTAGAGCCCTGACTACTGACACTATTCTGCAGTTCGTCCGAGCCCGTGGTGTTATGTAGTGGCTAGTGAACAGTGTAACCACAAGGAATAAGCGTCACCAGATATCTAATGGGATAGGGAAAGTAGTCTAATCAATCGGCATCTTCCATATCCAGCCGTATGCCATTGCCATAGCCACCTTGGGGCAGAGCGGGACAAATGGGAGTATGCACTCCGCACAATATGGCAACCACGCTTGATAAAGGATTTGGAGGTTAAAGTGCCATTTTTCTGTCTTAAGAAGCAATGACTGTCTATAGAGAGTCTCTATTGTCTGGGATGTAACAGAGTAGGCTACTACCATATCTAAGTTATCCCTATGAAATCTGTCGCACTGTTGTTTGTATGAAATCATATTTTGTTTTGTACTCGCCGGGAAGATGACTTGATAGTTGAAACCGGCCGCAAAAAAAAATAAAAATCTATAAACCAGGTTGCTAAGTTCTATTATTTTACACACTACACTATTTTAGTGAGTCAATGTGAGATAATATAGATATAATATCCATCCTACGTTTTAATACCTTCTTGAGATGCAAAATGACTAATATTTGCGCAATGTAACACGAAGCCCGCAACAATAGCTGTCGTAGAATAGTGAACTCGTGCGAGCCAGCTTGAACAGTTTCCGGACGAGTGATCCAAGGCGAGCAAGGGGCGTGGAGCAGCACTGCTGCAACTGCATTCACTCGCTGTGATATCACAGTCAGATAACAGTGTAGTGGCTGAGTCGGTAGCGCAGGTTCGAGTCCCACCTCAGCCAACTGTCGGTAGTTAGTTCGTCACGCAGGCTGCATAGTCTCATGATTGCTTGCCCTAAAAAATAATACCCTCGTTATTATTCGCTTGGGCCATTAGTACATGTCAACAAAACATGTAAACTAACATAATATTATACAAATTGTACATCAGACTCACCCTAAACTATAGTTCTTATATATATTCTTTATTTGAAGTTTGCTGTTGACGATGGGAGGATTTCTAAGTTTTAAATATTATTTTGGACGTTTTCCGACGTCAGTGAACATGAAAAACACGACGTTTTGGGATCTGCGATCTTATTCTGTCCTCAGGTGAAAGGTTATCTAGACTCTAGAGTAAAACAAAAAGCATTGGATAGTGAGCTTTTCCTTACTAATGTAATCAGCTAAAACTGACCAGTCAAACACAACCAAACATTACGTGTAAAAGTTATTGTTTTTATGAAGGCAGAAAGTGCTCAATATTGGAAAGAGTAATACGAAATCATTTTAAACATCAAAACCAATATGTAAAAACTTGTATTTCGGACGAGACCTTTCAAAGGCAATGCCTTCATCGTCACGTCCGTTCGAAATTGATTTTTGAACAAGGATTGATTTTTGATTGCCTTTGAAAGGCCTCGACCGAAATACAAGTTTTTTTTTAAATATTGGTTTTGATGTTTAAAATTATTTTTATTACTTTTCTTTATATGATTAGCAAAACGATCTTTTAAAACTAGCCTAGAAAACAATACATGTACAGAAAGAAACTAAACATATTCTCAGCCGGTGACAACCACTAATAGACGCTTTAGACTTTTTAAAAAGAACTTCTTGTTTACTTGCGATTAAAATGCGTCCGCTAAACTATCTTACTCCAAAACACTAACAGTTGAAAACAGCATTCCATTCAACAGCATAACCTGCAGAACTGATGCAGTAATGGCTTGGCACTGGCAGTATACGGCACTGAAATGGAACGCTTTAAGCTAAATGTCAAGGGCAAAGCTAAGTTGAAGTAACTCGAGTCCTTACTGCTACCCGCGAGACCTCCTTGCGTGCAAATCACTTGATATTCAACCAGACGATATTTTAGAAAAGCATATTGGGTTTACCAAAATACAAATATATTACACTTGCTCTAGAGAGGAAATAAACAGGGTCTCTTAAAGGTTTCGTAAGGCACTAAATATCCTTTTTGTAATTAACAAAATGATTGAAACCATAAGATAAGATGTATGTAAAAGCTGGCTATTGACTTGTAGGAATTTTCCATTGGATTCCATTTTGATTGTAATGGACCTTGGTCACTAAACCCAACATGTGAACTAAAAATTAGACAAATTCGTTCTGCTACATTATGATAACGGCTGAAAATATTTTTTGTGCATGTGTTGGCTGCGGTTACATAAACGCGTATACCAAGTTCCATCGTAAACCAATAATAAATACAGCATTTTATAGCACAAAACCTCCATTTTTAGGAAGAAACGCGTTTCCTTCCAAAGACCACTTCTTGGGTAAATTCTCCTCCCCGTTACAGGAGATTTGCTAGGATACAGGGTAGTTGGTCAGTTTCATCTCAAATTTTCATTTTTGAGGGACTTTCCAAATGGTTTAAGTAGGAGCCAAATTATGAAGATCATTCTCCTTACTAATTAGGGAGAAATAGCTTGTGAACTAAATAGTAATGATTTAACTACAGTGAGACCTTTAGTTTGACGTATATCTCTTTCTACAGTACAAAAACTCTATCTACAGTACAAAAAGGTTTTTTATGATGTGGCTTTTTGACAACATTTTTACGGCACCTTTAACTAAGTGATACGTATATTAATTCATAGGCCCTGTTCAGCAGAGCCAAATGCCACAGACTAGAGCTTCAAAGGTTCACTCTAGTCAAAAATGTTGCGCCTTGACCTGATATGCTACTCGGCTTGGCTCCTCCAAAAGCCTATGGAACTTCCTCCACAGGACTTCCCTCAAGAACGCATGTAAACAAAAAAGACATATTGTTTGTATTAAGCAAACACTGTCTTAATACTCAGAGCGTCGCGGAACTATTTGAACCCTCCATATACGTTTTGTTTTCAAAAGTACACATTTATCAACGTAAAACTGGAAGATACTGATGTTAGAACTAAATCTGTTTCTTACATTCATCGATTGAAAGTTAAATAGTTGATAGTGAAACTCTAACTACGTTTACAATAAATTCCTAAGTCCTACAGTGAAAGTCACCTGATGTAAGTGTAATGCTTGACTAAACACTGGTGTCAGCCCGTTTTTCTTTCTTTATTTACCTTTCCCTTTAAGTATTCAATATTTTTTATTACTATAAAATTGAAGACGGGTCTCTCACTTCCCGGGTGATTATGCTGACCACTACACCATCCATTTCCACCTATTTATGCCTTAAAAAGTTTAAAAGTTCTTAAATCTGAATGATTATGCGTTATGTGTCAATAGTGACTTTAAATGAACAAGCTGGAAATATTACAAACCGAATTTATAAAATGTCAAATGATTTAAATTATAGGTCTTAATCACCCGGCAAGTGAGAGACCCGGGTTCGAGTCACGGTTTGGTCACACATTTTGTCTTTAAATATCTTTAGTAATAAATTAGCCATTTATCGTTTATACAAATCAAGGTATATCTCTAGTATTCAACATTGATTGTACACTTGTCGTAAAAGATACATCCATACAAAGCCGCAGTGTAACCGAAGTTCCGCTTAATACATAACAAATATTAAAGATACTTCTTCTTAATTTTTCTCATCGAAGTAAACACATCGAGAACGATGTGTGAAATTGTACAAACAAGTCTCCCACAAAATCTTTTTGTTGTACATTTTCTTAATTACTGTTCCCCGTAACACGACCTAGCTTATAACAATGAATACAGATTTGTTGCTGTAAATTAACTTGATGATTACAAATACCCTTATAGTAACCAGAACCTCGATGACAAAGTACTAAATATCAAAAGCCAGTGATTACTGATTAATAGCTGTACCAGTGACCTGAGTCTCGGTAGTAATCATCAATCTCTACATCTTCAACAAGTGGTTCACCTTTCTCTGATACCTTACCCGTGGTTAATCCTTATTATCTTGGCTTGATGACCATCCAAAAGCAGTTTGTCCCCATTTCAAAAGTTAAGTGTAATGAGGGCTTTGCTTATTTTTAAGGCATGATAGTTAACGCTAACAATTTAATGCTAAAGCCAAAATACATTATTATTTCATAGAGTAGACTTTTGGAATAATCTATGGTAAATACGTCGTTCATTTAGCTTTATACAAGGTGGTTTTTACCCAACTCAACTTTCAAACTTTAGTACGTCATTCTTTACGAGCGCTATAAGGTCGTAAATTGTATCATTGGTTTGTTCACTTCAATATCAATCAGATTTTATGTATTGTTGCAGTAATGTAGAGGTTTTGATTTGCTAATTGGATGTTATTGTAAAATAAACGCAATCATGGTTTTAGCAAAGATCAAAGAGTGCGTATTGTTAAAGAACACTTAAGAAGAAGATAATTTATTTTTGTCAAGAGGAATTTGTGGTCAAGTTTACAGGACTGGTGTTAATATTCCAAACAAATCTAAAATTCATAGATTTGTAAAAATGTTCAACAAAATAGATTCTGTAGGGAACGGAAAACATATCAGAATGCGGACTGTACTGAATGAAGAAGTGACGGACAATGTTAGGGTTGGATTAGAAAACGTTCCTAAAGAATCTTTCAAAATTTTGAAACAACAAAAGCAGATAGCCTGTCAACGCCTGGATACTTGATCTTAAACACATCTTGACAAAAAAATGTTATCTCGCTCTTAAGTATTCTTCAAAAATGAGCACTCATTGATCTTTGTTACAAACCGTGATTGCGTTTATTTTACAATAAAATAAAATTAGCAAATCATAACCACTATATTACTGCAACAATACATACAATCTGATAGGGATTGAAGTGAACAAACCAATGATACAATTTACGACCTTATAGCGCTCGTAAAGAATGACGTACTAAAGTTTGAAAGTTGAGTTGGGTAAAAAAAAACACCCTGTATTATGAAAACCATAATTATTGAGATATCGTTTTATTTGAAACGAAGAATTTGCCGTCTGTACAGAGTTTTAAATATATACGTATAACGAATCTTAAGCTAGTGAATGGTGCAATAACTTTAAATGGCTTAATACCCCCGCGCTTCTCTTGCCCATGTGCAACTGCACTAGACGAAGACGAACGATGGCTTGGAGAAGTAGGAAGTGCACCGACCTTGTTAGCTATGTTCACGAACTGCCTCTTCTGGTCGATGTGTCTCCATGGTTACGTCAGCTGTGAATATAGGCCATATGCTTGCTTGGGTGCCAAGAATGTCGGTAGTGTGACGTAACTGGATAGTTGTGGTAGGCACCTTCTGCGCTTTGTTCCTGGACCTTTCTACGTACGACCTTGGCATTGGAGTGCCGCTCACTGTTTACTTAGCGGCAACGACCGTGAGGTTGGTAGAGTGGTTGTGGTATAACATTTAAAAATTATAACATGTTGTTATATAGCTGTTACATTGGTACAACCAACAAACTATAATATGTAATTTCATTAGAACTTGAAACAATCAAGTATCCATTACAAACCATTTTATTGCTGAGGCAAATCTTATCTTATTTCAGCCCCACATTAACAAAAAGTGAGCGTGCCTGTACCTTTGTGATCTATAGCTGACAAATAGTTTAATCCTGCCTTTAGAGTTTGGACTCTTTTGCTTTTCTTTATTTAAGTATCTTTCTTTTTTAACTAGAAACTTTGACGTATCTGGGACAACCAAAAGACTCTTCAATCGAAGAGGAATTTTCCCGTATGGATACAAAAAACACTAACAAGCCCAAAGAAATCAGGAAGTTATACACTTTTGTGCAAAAACAATCTAGTTTTGATTTGAGAATAAGGCCTTTTGCAGATTGATTGCTGCTGTAGTTTGTTACCTACTGAGATTTAGGTGAGACAATTCTCGGGGAACCTGACTTTTTGCAAGTCATGTTTCCTTATTTGGCCAGCGAGAAACTGATCGAGGGTATCTTGGCCTGATTCCGTCTCCTCTGTTCTGTAATCAGGCATAAAACGTGCTTGGTAAACATGCATAACATTGAATTCAGGTCAAAAAGATATAACTCGAAGAAGGATTTAAAGTTATTTAAATTCATTCGCCTTAATGGTGCAAGATGTTTGAAAATGTCACTTGTCTACGGATATTCTCCCTGATCAAATACGTGATGAAATATTGCAATCTTCTTAGTGGATTCACTTGTGTATGTGTGCACCTCATGCAGCTTTCAATGTTAAAGGTAAAAAAAATGTGTCTGATTGATGACTGTAGTCTATGGGCGTAAATAAATTATATTAATTCGTTAAACACTACGAAACCTTGCGTCAACTAAACGAGCTTAAGTGGTTTTGCAATGATTTCATATCAAACAAACGTTGTTTTCATGTGATTACTTTCTGTATGTATCTTAATATATTTTCACATGTTTTACATTAATTTTTGTTACAAATAAAACGGCGTTTGGAAAATTTGCTTCAAATCCGCCTTAAAGAATATATTGAAATGTCATTCAAAAGTTCAAATCACGGCAACATTTTTTATAACCGTGGCATTTTGTTGCTACCCTTAGCATCGTCACTTCATTCAGCCCTAACTGCACAGCCTTAAGATGCCCTTTCCACCTTAGAAACAATTCAAAAGTATTTGTTCTCGATATACGAGTAGATATATTGTATGGACTAGCGATCACTTTCTTTTCCCGGCACATTACAACTCTTCAGAGCTCCGGACATAATTATAATATAATACAGGGTCAGGCAAAGTTAGTCAAAAGTGGTTTTCAAAAAAGCCTTTATAACTTTTTAACCATGTTTCCCCATTTTGGGGCAAATGCATTAAAATATCTGTCAGCAAACCTACAAAATTTTACCGACCTCGGAACTAATTTCTGAGTATAACAGCTGTTATAATTCCTTTAACATAACAGTTATTTACTCATACACACCCTGCTGTCAGGGTATCAGCTAGTATTGCGATCATGTGTTATAGTGTCAGCTGATAGCCAAGGTGACACTAGCCGTGCCTTGGTGTCAGCCAGCGGGGAGACTGCCACGAGTGGCTACTTTCTAAATGTACACGGAAGTATTTTAGGGCTATGTTATTGAAAAGTGCTGAATTTGTTCTTTCGAAGTTGCCTGTATCGAAACTGTTAGTTTTTCTATATTTTGTAAATAGTAAAGGGTACGCGTCAAAGTTCGGAAGTACTGTATATGACTATCGTACCAGGTATCGAATTAATTTTACCGAATTGATTTTAAACTCCCTAAAACACATAATATAGTCATATGATGTATGTTAGGGAGTTTAAAACCAATACTGTAAAGTTATGAAGGTTCCTATACCACCTTACGTCGATTTATAATCGGTTGTAAATTGAGCCCTTCATTTCTTTTGGCTATGGACAAACAATTATTTCCATACAAGGCTTTTAATGACACACATGTATTTGCATGTTATGTTTCCTCTAAAAACTGTCCTCCAATGCAATAAGTATTATAAGTTTTTTAAATGAAATGTATGAAGTGACTTTATATTTACAAATTGGAATATCTCAACCAGTTAACGTAATCTTCGGTACTATAAGTTCCATTCATAATAAACTAAGTATGAATTTACACAAGTGTGCTCACAATAAATAATTTGTTATGGATGAGATAATATCAAATGCATAAAAAATTCCATACTTATGAGATCAGAGGCAAGGAGAAGTCCAACTTGGGGAACACATGACGTTTGTTCGTCTACAGTGGTTTGCAATTCAATAAAATATAATGCTAAAAATACGATTAATTTGATAGCACACTCTTTTTACAATACAGAAGATTTTATTGCAAATGACGTATAAACCAACCAATGAACGTTGGAGACCAACCATCGGGCCTAAGTGTTGTGATTCCAGTGAATGAGGGCGAGGATGGAAATGTAATGTGTGCTTGAAAGCGACCTCAATGTGAGAATGACTGGAAAATTTTACCTCAAATACTAGATGACAATTTTGATTCACTATTTGAGATGCCGACCACTCTCATGAGGGTATTTTAGGGAAAATATGTGGTGAAGGATGAGTGTGATGAGTGGTAGTAATGAGTTATGAGGTATAGTTTTCTTACAAACTAAGGCCGACTCTTCCTTAGAATGGGTCATTAATTAATAGCCCAAAGACCTATAGAAATACCAATGGATTCGTGTGCTTGCAATAAACGATTTATTACTTTGTTGACAGGTGGTGTTAGCAGCAGCAAGTGTACACTGTCAGTTCCAAGATGAGTTCGGACCCGCACCTCCCCGTCTTCTGATCCCCGGAGCTGTCTCCCTGGGCCCTGCTCCTCGTCGCCAGGGACCCCGCTCTCAGGGTAGGAGGCCCCAGCAGCTAGACGTATCCGAGCCCGCCCCCGGGCCCAGGCTCAGGTCTAGGCCCACTGGGCGCCGCCTCCCCGTCGCCCCAGCACCTCCTCCGCAACCAGGTCAGTAGGTCAAATCCACTGATAATAGAGCGTCCAAAGAAATCCAATGAGACTTCAAAATGTTGTCGTCAAATCCATGACCAAGCACAGTTGTCTTATCGTGCGGAACGGTAATCGGGACGGGTGGGAGTGTGCAATAAGACGGATGGATTTGGCGACTGAACAGCTAACATGTTCCTAATAACGAATAAATGAAGGGCATCTATTGATTCAACTAAACTACAGTAAGTGATGCCACTAGAATTGCTATAATATATAGATGCAAGCATTTGACATTTTGTTTGGTTTGCTTATTTATATTTACAAGAAAATGTATAAGGAACAAAAGAAAAAAACTGGATCAAGAAACAAAAACCTACACGTTGGAAACGACTGTTATTTTAGCACTTTTAATTTCCATAAACATTGGGCCACCAGTAACATAATTATATTCTAAAGAAATCCTTTTGAGAGGAAACCACAGAAAATTGTTTCATTTTTTAAAACATTTTCAGTGGTTCTTCTTCTAAAAGAACTTTTATTCATAACCAACCACTTAAGTTTGAAATTGAAAATAATTATATTCTACCTAATTCTCCTGGTACTAATTGCATCTTCTCATTCTTTTAGTCTAGCTATAAAAGCCTTTTGAGAGAAAAAATAATTTAATTTAATTTTAAACATTTCGAATCTTTTAAAACCGTGTAGTCAATTGAAAGCTTTTTAAAACGTAACACCCGCCTAATCTAATCTACTCAATTGTAGATTAGTAATGGTTTTATGTTGGTTAATGCAGCATAAATTAGCGAATCTTGCCTAATAAAGTGAATCGCTCTACCTGTAACCGTATTCATTCGGAGGGGCCAAAACGTTAAGCTTTAAATGCACTTGTCTGAATATTTTGCCTATATTGCAAATTATTTTAATCGAAATCCTTTGTTACTTTAAAATCTTGAATATCTTTGGAATGGTACCCCAAAAAAATACTTTATAAGACATGTTAGATTTACACAGTTCATGATGCGTTCAATATTGTGAAGCATTTCCTAAGAGAAATAGAAAGCAACACGTTTTCAAAGAAAATCATAGGAAGGTATCATAATAAACAAACAATATTCTGAGTATATGCAGACTTTAATGGGCTCCTGTAAAATCAGATTGGCTAACTGAAAGCAAGTGTGTCTGCTAGTTGCAGCTGACAACTGAAGGTGGCCATGATCGAGATGTAAACACGAGAAAATAAGGTGTAGATAAGCTAGAAATAATGTGCGTATGAAATAAGGCAAGGTATTGAGGTTAGACGTTTAGGGTAAAGTGCTAGAGTAAGTTATGAGGATGATACAAAACCGTTGCTATGGCTCCCTTGACTGATCCAAGTGTTCACAAATAATTCTTGCTTGTACAATAAACAGCTTTAAATGTTGCTCAATAAATTTGTACTGCGTACGTCCATTTCTTCCTGAAGAAAAAAGCTCGTTCAATTGGCAGTCCATCACCAAGTGTGGTTACCATATCTTACCCCGAGGTTGAGTGGTAGAGAGAGGACTTTGTAGTCCTAACTTCGCCTCGTTAAACAAGACAAACTTTACCTTTTACCCCCTCACTGCGGAGTGTTCACTCTACACTGTCCCGATCCAATCTGTACTCAGGGCCTTCGTGGGAATTTAGGAGGTTGAAAGTCTTACAAGTACAAGCTTGAGTAAAGCAATATTGTAAAGCTAAAGACGTTAAAGCGCTGTTTCCAAAAACTTCTAATATTTCCGTTTATAAATATGAAGTTTTTCTACACAAAACTAAACGGATTTATACCATTTCGCAGCGCCCCAGTTCTTTGCACCCGCACCAGTTCTTCACCAACAGAGGCAGTTGATCAACCAAGAAGACTTCATCCCTGTGAGACCAGTGATTGAGGAGAACGATGACGAGTACGAGGACGAACTGCCCTCTTTCTCACCTTCCCCCAGTCCTGCCTCTCCACCACCCCCACCCCCTCCACCACCACAGCGTCCTTCCACCTTCCGACCTGACAGACCTGCCTTCCGGCCCGAGAGACCTGTCCTCCTACCCACCCCCGTGCCAGAACACAACTTCATCTCGCCCTCCAGGCAACAGGTGGGTGTAGTATGAAGGAGTAATGGAGGACCATAAAACATAACTATGAATATATTTATTTTTAAAATATTAGCACCACAGACATTACACTATAGCATCTTGCAAATACGCTAGTTTTGGCTAAGACATCCATATACCGTGTTTCAAAATGACGGCAACCACGTACTGCGGTACGTGCGAACGAATAGACATGATACCTGTAAACTTTATTCTAAATTAGCCTACTTTCGCAAGGAGGTGATAAAATGTCACTTTTTGCAAATGAAACTGAACAATGTTAGTTTTTTTTATCCATTCAAGGCGAATCTAAAAACTATTAACGTACTTTCAAACGCCCTCTACAGCATAGAAGAAATTATCATTAATACATGGATATATTAATAATTATTTGTTAATACAGTAAATATAAAATACTGTTGTAGTGTTTGGAGCTGGTTACCAATTTTAAGCAATAATAATTATTATTGACCATGTAAGTATCAGTACATACTAGGTAACATTGAATTTTACATAAAGGTCGATCCTAAAAAAAATGCTCAGAATACCTTGAATCGTTCTAAAATATTTTCTTAGCTACAAGAATTTTCCTGGGACCAAGGTTTAACTCAAATAATGTATATAACATTATATAGCCTATAACATCCGTTGTATATTTACATCAATACATTTTTGTATAGGAATTATCAGGCTGAAGAAGCAAGGGAGAATATAATATTCATAATATAGTCGAATATCGTAATATTTTTTTCGACCTTTATTAATTGGTGTTAGTAACAAAAATTAAAATATCAAAACTAACATATCTGATAATATGTTTATGAAGAAAATTTGCATGTAAAATAATAATGACCTGGAATACAATTTTAACTAAGTGGGACTTACAAGAGTTGGTTGCAAGCATGAAAGTAAAATCTAATCATAAACGGGTAATCCAACACTGGCTGCAAAGAGGTTTTAAAGCTTGGCATTAACACATTGTGTTATACTGATAAGCCACACTTGTTATCAGTTGAGACCATCACAGAGAATACCCGAGGAAGAAGAAGAAGAACATGAGTTGACCAGGAAGCCAACATTCACAGCCAGGCATAAAGTAAATACACAATTTTGTAAACAGCGATACGTTTGTTAGCTCAGTATTGCTTACATTTGAGACTATGGGGTTGCCATAAATTAATAATTAACAATCATAAACTATCAAAAATATCTGCTTGTACATTTTAACAAGACATATGTTGTGACATTTTTCAAACAAATACAATCTAGTTCTTATACTTCAAACTAATTATCACTGTCCAATTAATATGAAAATAACCTCTCAAAACCAACGACACACAGTACAAAAACTCTCTTAAAAATTATTTTTTGAGAACATTAAATACATTTGGTAATACACGCAGATTATAGGTCACTTTTAAAAATAGTGTGATATTCAGTTGGGAATTTCTTCAGGCGTGCATCTTTACTCTTTTCCAAACTATATTTGTGGGTTTAGAGGTAATTTACACTTATAAGTACAGTCATTGTGTATGTGCCGCTGTTTGTTTTATGAATAAAATGCAAGGGATTGAAAAGTCTTGCGACAACTTGATAACTATGGAGCGGCAGAGGATAATTATAAACATAATCATTTATTACACTGGCACTACAAAATAATGTAGGCTACCTTTGTGCCCAGTCAGAAGAAAATCGACCAGAGCATCAGTCATGTGGCACATCAAAAATGGGTTCGTGAGTAAATAACAATGCCGCAAACACAACTTTCTTGAAACGGCAGTTGTTTTAAATATAATTTCTTCCAACTATAAAACTATGGCATTTAAGTTAAGGCCAACCTATTGAGATGGTGTTTACGGCATCGCGCTTCATATAATGAGAACTTCACCGTATTGCCAAACTGAGGATGATACAGGTCTAAAGCGGCTCAGATAGTCTCAGTGATCATCTGATGATACCCGCATCAACTCCTACCATTGTTTAGACATATCAGACCATCACCTACGTTGTTCGAAAGTCACGTTAAGCCACCTTGTATTTCCATTGGTCATTGGGCTATTAATTAATGACCCATTCTAAGGAAGATTCGGCCTTAGTTTGTAACAAGACTACACCTCATAACTCATTACTACCACTCATCACACTCATCATTCACCACATATTTGCCTTAAAATACCCTCATGAGAGTGGTCAGCATCTCAAATAGTGATTAGTGAACATAGTATTTTGCTAAATGTTTTCCTCCAAGCTCCAAAGCCACGAAAAGGTTTGGAAAGCCGGAAAGGTCATTGAAAGATACTAGGTTGAGTTTTTAATTCCATCAACCCGATTTTAATAGGCAGACTCTGACAGTAAAACAGTTACACCGTTTCAAAATTGGGTGGAGTTAAACTTAGCTACAACGGCCTCCATTTCGTACAGTCAATTTAAGAAAGTTCTGTTTAGCATTGTTCTCTACACACAACGAGTGTAGTTTTGCTCGCCACATGACCTTTAGTCTCTTTTAGGATCTTCTTCTGTCCCTTTGCTTGCTGTACTCTAGAGGCAACCTGAAGTCATTATCTAGCTAAACCACTGAAGAAAATTTGATACATTATGCCAACTTATTCCAAAAGTGATCAAGCCGTCCCGGGACTTTTGAGCCTTTTGTACATGCTGTATAAATAGAAATTCTATCGATGAAATGAGTGACTTCATACTGTTTTTTGTGACGGTAACAGGCGAGGCCGACTCAGGCACCAGCGGACGAGCCCCAGTACTCCAGACAGCCCCCTACACGCGCGCAGTCAGTGGTGCGCGTTCCTCAGAAGTCTACCTTCACCACGGGCAAGCAGGACGGGTACGAGAAGCCCCTGAGAGACCATCAGAGGCCCAGGAAACCTGTCGCTCAAGTAAGCATACTCCAGTACTTGTACAGATAAAGACGTAGTTGTATAATCATTGTTAGGGCTGTGAAAATGCATTGAAGCCATGTTTTGTGTTGGGGCCTGCAACTTTTATACATACTTAAGTCGGGGGTTTGATTTCTTACAGTTGACGAGATTGCTAAGATGTGTTTCGACGCCTTAGAGGCATTTACTACTATGTTTCTGTAATTGTGTCTATATTTAACTTGATCGAGAAAGGTTTTAATGTGTACTTACTTACAACTCAAAATACAGTTTATAGGATTGATCTCAAAACTTGTTTTCGAATATCCCGTGAGTTTGTAGCTTTGAGAACTAATGTGAGTAAAATGATAGTGTCACATATCCACACAGTTTTGTTAAGAGGATTGACCGCCCCAGAAAAGTTACTCAAAACATGCTCTCGTCGTCCCCCGTTTAGAATGTTATTTTTTGGCGTAGAGATTAAAAAGTCATTTTCTATGTTTTCAAAGGTTGTCTCTAGGTTTGTATAACATGGTTTTTAAAAAACCTCACGCCAATTTTAGCAAAATCATGTTAAGGTTGGCCAAAAATAGGCTATTTTAAAAGTGTATTATATTTTTCACAAGCAGCTTTTGTTTTTCCGTGTATAAGAAACATAAACCACCTACCCTAACATATAAACGTGCATTTGTACGTTTCGGTTCATAAACGGCGTCAGAAACAGCCAGACAAGACAGGCCTACTAGAGCCAATGTTTTTGAAACAGAAAAAATTGGATTTATACCTACCCCTCGTCCACCGAAGAGAAATAATCAATATTTCGCTATTTCAGTGGTAAACATGGGTTCTTGCTTGGTTAACTAATCCTCTCAAACGTATCCTTATATCGGATTTTCGATACATCGCAACCCCAATGTATCGATACAGAAACATATTGCATTAAATATATCGAAGCGTCCGATTGGTTGGTTTTCTTTATGTATCATTGGTTATGTTTTCTAAAATTCTCAACGATTCATGTGTAAGTGTGGTAATGGCCGGAGTGTGCAGGATTGATGATTATAGTATTGCATTCCGTGGCGGCCACAATCCCGTACTCCCACCGCACTTTGTCCATCCGTAATTAAATCAATATAGCTAGTACACATATAAAACAAATTATTCAAAGTTAAACCTTAGAATTAAAAATATATATGTTGATCTGAACAATATATATCCATAAGCGCAATGAATGGAGGAAAAATGGATTTCGTATCAATGCCGACAAATCAACGTTTCTTTTTCACATTCTAGAAAAAAGAACAAAATAGAAAGTCTCAATATTTCATAAAATAAACAGACAGATCCGCCAAATTATAATTTTTAATGAAAAACAGTAGGCCATTGTTTAACATTACTGAACACCTTTTTAACTGTAAAGAAAATGTTTGAAAAAAGATAAAGTCCCCAACTCAAGATTTCTGTAAAATTCGTATTCTACAAAATCAATGGTCACCCGTTTAAATAATCCCGGTGTATCTGTAAATGGGGGCCACTTCGATTTATTTATGCCTTAAGTACTTAAGTATTATTTCTATAAGTCCATGTATTGCAGGTGTTGAGGAGATACAGGGAGGATAACGAGGACGGCAGCATCACCTGGGGCTTCGAGAACGACGACGGCAGCTTCAAGGAGGAGACCATCGGCACTGACTGCGTCACGTACGGCAAGTACGGCTACATAGACCCCGACGGTACAAGGCGCGAGTACACATACAGCACTGGCATCCCGTGTGACAAGAACAAGGACAGTGAGACCCAGGGCAGTGAGGGCTACATCGACTACGCAGAGAACAAGTATGTCCTGCCCAACGGTGATTCGATAGACTTGGACAAGATGGTGAAGAACCGAGCACGCAGGCCAGTGGCCAAGCAGCAGTACCGCAACTAGACAAGACTGAGCTACCGTTGTAGACTGAACTGAATCAATAAGTGTATTGTGTGCACAAGAGCATTCATCTGATCACAGAGAATAGAAATTATACAGTAGTCCAATGGGTTAGTCATGAAATCCATCACCAAGCGAGGTTGCCATATCGGGCGGAGCGCAGAGTGGTGGTCCACGGGGTTGGAGCAGGACGGGTGATAGCACGATATGGCGACCCCACTAGGTAATGGATTTGGTAATTGAAGTAGCCATTTTCTTATAACTCACTCGGTACAGATTGTCTGTACAGATGTTAAATTTGTTGGATTTTTCAAATATGACTATAACATAACAATCATGCTAATACTATTGTGCGTTATTGTTTACAGTCAACATATTTATTTTCCCGATTATTGCCTCATAAACCTGGTAATTTCTTTTGTTTTGAAAAATAATGTACTACTGTAACTGAAGGTCTGGACTATTAATAGGTGTTTATTTGAGTGTGTTCATTATTTTTATCAATGAAAACCCACACGCTCTGCCGGCGTGGTGGCTGAGTCGGTAGCGCGCAGGACTGTGGATACGTAGTTCGCAGGGGTAGTTAGTTTGTCGCTAAGGTCACCGCACAGGCCCATGGTGACTGGCAAATTAACTTTAAAAAATGTTAAAACGGTACATTATGCCACACACTTTGGAATTCGTACATAATATGTATTCAAATCTCCCGTTAATAACTGTCTTGTTGATAACACAATTTCAATGAAACGTAGGGGACGTTTTCCAGTTTTAAATACGAAGGAGAAATAAATCTTACCAACGAGTAACACATAATTGTAAATACACATTTTTAATTTGTGTACAACAGAACTCGGTCGAGTTAGTTGACCAGCAAAATCGTACTACAGGAACCCGCGCTTTTGGGGAGGGGGGACTTTTCATTAAAAAATGGGTTTTAGCAATCTAAAAACAGTGAATTTCGTCCGATGTGCATAAAGTTTGAAATAAGTAGGTTTTTTAATATTGTTTATTAATATACTAAAAATTTTGAAAATCCATTGGGTAATTTCAAAATGGCAGACACAGTGATTTTTCGCGATAACAACAGAATAAATAGGTAGTCCGATTTTATTGAAATTTAAAGTGTGTTTTCTTTTATTATAATTTATGTAGAAAAGCTTTCAGTAAAAACACCGTA
This sequence comes from Matsumurasca onukii, assembly GCA_018831715.1. Classification (NCBI taxonomy): domain Eukaryota; kingdom Metazoa; phylum Arthropoda; class Insecta; order Hemiptera; family Cicadellidae; genus Matsumurasca; species Matsumurasca onukii. Next base: position 33,484,260 of record CM032059.1, on the reverse strand, counting down.
ATTAACTAAGTCTGAGGCCGAAGGCCTCGTAATGCTCGTGTTCATACAGAAGGCCAAGCTGAGGCCGAAGGTCGCTGCGCTCACAGCCTCGTATTAGTCGTAACAGAACATAAAACTGAGGTCAAAGGCCGAAGCGAAGCTGTGAGTGGAGCGGATTAGAGTTAAAAATTGCGAAGGAAATTCGATTCACTCATGCCAGCGGCGCTTCAGCGCTTAGCTTATCGGTTTGTTTTTAATTTTGTATTGATAATCCCTTCACTCTTGGGGGTCTAAACTTTGAATACCTTTGTACGGTCAAATCGGCCCCATTTCCTTAAGCTCATAAATGAAACCTACCTTGAAATGAATCAACAAACAAAAAAGTTAAGAAGGTTAATTTTCAACTACCCTGTGTAACCTCATACTGTACTTAAAGTTGCATTTGAAAGCGATATCAATCAGCCTATCATTAGTTTATGACTGAAGTGAACTTTCTGATTACAAGCCCAGTTTGTAGTGTTTGTGTAATATAGTTGTATAACACATTTAGATTACTCCCGGTTAAAATACATAAATGAATAGATTCACACACTGTATGTAATTTTAAAATACCCTTATCAATTGGGAATCACTAGCCATAAGTTGTTGAATTGTAAATAAATAGTTTCGTAGATTGTAGATGTGTGTTGCTTTCCTGGTTGATCTTTGTTATTTTATTTGAATTTCTTTTGTTTAAAATTGATAAAGGCTAGTACAGCTACTATATGACAACAACTATATGAACTATAGCTCATATGACTGGGACTCGTGGCGTGGTCCTGTAATCCAGCTTCATGGAGGTCAGGTTTTGAGGATGATATAGGTCTAAAGCGGCTCAGATAGTCTTTGTAATCATCTGATGATACCAACATCAACTCCCACCATCGTTTAGACACATCAGACCATCACCTGCATGGTTCGGAAGTCACGTTAAGCCGTTGGTCCTTGTATTTCCATTGGTCGTTGGGCTATTAATTATGGCCCATTCTAAGGAAGAGTCGGCCTTAGTTTGTAACAAGACTACACCTCATAACTCATTACTACCACTCATCACACTCATCCTTCACCACATATTTGCCTTACAATACCCTCAGGAGAGTGGTCGGCATCTCAAATAGTGATTTAGTGATTTAGCTCAGCGATGACCTGTATATTCCTCTGTGGCGTTGCCGAGAGAAAATGGTCACACAAAATGTTTCAAGGTGAGTAGCCGAAGCCATAGGTAACAAAAAAGCCACGCGGTAAATAAATAAATAAAATATGTATTGCATGAGAATTATATACATGTATTGCAAATGTCACAAATATTTTTATTCACTAAAATTGTCCATACATACTTCCATTTAGATCTAACATGGACATATTTTTTTTACATTCACTGTCTCTCATTCATTCCAGACTCCGGTTGGTCAACCAGAATACGTACAAAACATAGGTACACTACCACGAGCAGCCGAGAAGTAAAACATGCAAAAGAAATGCATGGTAACAAAACCTGTACTGAGACAAACAGATGGCGTATTACAGACGCTGAGACCCAAGGCAGGGCGCATTCAAATGTACACTTTACTTTTAGATTATTGTACAGATGTCAAGGACGAAATTTGAAGGACACACTAAATCGAGTCGTATATGATTCGGCTGCACTTGTTCGGTTTCTCGCTGCATTTCAAGCTCGTAATTATATGATTCTTTATGATACTTAGAAATAACAACGATAGCCTATATCGGACATACACAAAAGGATTGGATCGTCGTTTTTTTTTAAGCAAGTTTAAATGCATGGGTCGTATTACAAACAACGAGGCATAAACACTCCAGATCACATGCATGGTACCAAACACTTTGTAATTGACTTTCTATGAAAATTTTTTTTTTCGTTAATTTTTTCATCTATTCAACGTAAATTATCAATTCGCTCATTATGATAAGCGAATTAGTAGAGCGCGTAGCCTTGGTGTATTCCCACAGTTTACATACCTAAGTACACTTATTTAGGTTCCGAACTTAGCTAAAGGACCACTAGAATAAAATCACAATGTGACCCCTCTCGTCTCGTCAGTACTGTTACTAACTGTCATCATACTTTTGACACAGACACAGACTGAGAAAATATTCTTTGCAGGTTTTTAAAATGAAAAGTGGAGCAAACAACTGCTTTTGTATAGGAAACAACTTCCAAAAACACGTATGGCAGGAAAGTTCTCTAGTTTTATCTTTTGAACACTTAATGTATAGAAAACAAGTGAGACAGCTTAGTCTTTGAAATGCATTTTTAAACTCTGACGCAGGCAACGAATGTGTATATTTAAAATCTTAAAAGCGCAACATAATAAATAACTTAAAACAAATAACAAACACACGGGTGACCTTTGTCACACCCTCTCCCCCGCCTCGGAACTGTCACTGGTCAGTTGGTGAGAAAGGCTATGAGTAAGGCTGACAGTCGATGTTGTACCACCAGTCGCACACAAGGTAGTCTTGACTGAAGAGAGTTCCGTTCGGACACAGCATCGCTTCACCAGGTCCGGCTCCAACGCAGATGTAGAACACCTGTACCACAGAGAGCAAAGTGTTTAGAACACCTGTACCACAGAGAGCAAAGTGTTTAGAACACCTGTACCACAGAGAGCAAAGTGTTTAGAACACCTGTACCACAGAGAGCAAAGTGTTTTAGAGATTTAACAAGATAAGGAAAGCTAGTTTACTCGTGAAATCTGTCACTAAGGGCTGTTGCAGTGCCGAGTGGTCTCTGCGGTGAGGCGAGGTCTGATATCGATAGCCTGCTTAGCCGATCGATAGTGATAAAACTATACAGTGTACAAGCAACCTGGTCCTCTTACCCACACCCACACTACCAACACCACCATATAAATACTACCCGTCATTGATTTTAAACAAAAAAGGTAAAATAGCATGCACAGTTAGGCAGACCAAAATAAATCGTCATTATAAATAACTTCTTAAAGAGCCACTTTTTCAGATGTATTTTAACAACATACTTTTTGGCTGAATAAATGTACCGATTCAATGTGTTTTGGCAAACCTTTTTTGTATTTTTTGGAGAATTTGTATTTTTTATAATACAATAAGTTTTTATATACTAAGCCGGACCAAGATGGCGGCGGAACATCGTATTGTAGTCTGGCTTTTCGGAATTAGTTTATTTTTAGTACACATGTTGGACATGGTGGCATAATGGTTTAGTTCCTCTCTCACCTAATGATAAAATGTTTCTGCAGTGTTGAATCGGTCTTATCCGTAAACGGCCGAAGAGTTCAACTGCGTATTAATTACGCTTATTTTACGTTACACCAATAAAAATATTGGTCCAAAAGTAGGAAATAATTAAATGCATAATGACCACTAATTCATCCCCTAAGTTATAATTAGACTATGGCGGAAAGCAAAAGGTGGTAAAGTTTGGCAGGAATCTCAAAACGCAGTTGAAAGTGTTTTAAAAGCTACTAAAAATGTCTCCGGGGATGTAGTAGCTGGTGCTGTACCTGGCATCTCGAGGCTGGGTCAGCCACGTAGCCGCGGTGTTGTTTGACGGATCTACAGGAGAAGTCGGAGGAGGCCGGAGGTTCGTGGAGAGTAGGGTAGTCTCGTCCCGGTCGCCCGGGGATCACTCGAATTTCTACAACAAATAAATATATTATTGAATGAACATGCGTACAAGTGTATCTCAATTGTAACTATTGACACACATCTAAATCGTATTCAACTATGCACAAGTTATACTCATACAAATCCCATTCCTAGAATTTAGTCTGACTGGCCCCGTCAGTCTTCGTTTACGCGGTCTCCCAATCAACTGCCATAAACTTATCTGAACAATAAAATGCTTCCACGATCAAAATTGTCTTAAATTGTCTTCGGCATGGGGCACACTAATCGGATCGGAAGGATGCGAGTTTGACGAACGTAACTCCTGCCATATGAAAGATTAGAATTACAATTCTGTGTCTCACAGTTCAGTAACTATCCTTGCCTCTTGTTTCGTGAGAGTGTACATTTAAACCTCTTACGAGCTTGGATTGTCTTGTGAAAAAACAGGTATCCAAATTGTAGAGACAAGGTATTGTCAACAGCTTTAGACTTTTTAACGCTGATTTACACCTGTTTTTGAACAATGAAATTTCAGGAAAAATTTGTGAGCGACCACCAAAAACGCTAATTTGCAGGAAATATAGTTAGGTCGAGTTAACTTTTTCCGCAAAGAAAGTTTTTAGTATCAGCAGCGGTTTTAGTTTCGTATTTATTTTTAAAGGGTATTTTCTGACATTATTCTACTAACAGCCTCCTATGGAGTCATTGTGGCCAAGGATAACAACTTTTGGCATATCCATAAAAAAACAACTTGAAGGATGTCCTTCCTTGAAGAAGAAAATGTTTAAATCTTCAGCATAATTTCGTTTTTTATCACGTTATTAAATTCGTGCCATGCCAAGTCGTAAGAAAACTATGACGCTTAATTTGCAAGGTTCTCGAATAAGACGAGGATTTTTTTAAATATGCAAAAGCACTGTTGATAGGCAACGTTTTATCCAATTAGTCTATTTCAATTTAAACTTGTATGACCCTGATTGCCCTTGTGCGATTTTAACTACAATATTAATAACATTAGAATTATGTCTTTGACGTGACCAATTCAGTCCAAAGATATAGGTTTGAGGTGCCTCATTCAACCCTACTGGACCCTTCCTCTCTAAGAAACACTTTGATGTACATCTATTAGTAAATCGTGTTATAAGTTTAAAGTTTTACATTTGAAGATCTTTAATTCTGGGAGGGTTGGTAAAAGAATGTAAGAAAAAAGAACAATGTAGACGTATTATCGTGAACGTCCGGCAACTTTTGTAGAATGGCATGAAAGTCAAGTATAACGCAAGATTTGTACTTGAAACAAAACAAGCTATCTAACTATTAGCCACACCTGCATGTTTTCTCAATTTTTGATCTGGTAAAATATTTTTGAAATTTTAAATACCAAAAACATGTTAAGAATATACAAACGTATATATTTTTATCACTCATAGACTCACAAAAGGTTACTAGAATTGTATAGCATAGCACCCTGGTTAAAGATGTGTTGTATACAGACAGTCCCAAAAAAGTCTATACTTTAATTGAATGTAGGTAATTGCAAATAAAACCTATATCTTTGGAAGTTATACAACAGTAGATCATTTAAAACATATGATTAATAACTAAATGTTCGTATTTATTTGATCGAGTCAGAAACCCCATGGTGGAAGTTCTATTTTCTTTTTATAACCAGTTCATTCAATGACATCACTGTAAAATCAGTTTGTCAATCTTCACCAGATCAATATGTTAGTCTATGAATGTTGAATGTCTTTATTTTGATTTATTTTGATGTACTCGTATTTTTAGAATATCTCAATAAGAGATTAAAATAGAATCATGGTTGAAATGTAATGTACGTGTGAATATTATCTTAATATAAATGTGATAAGGGTGGTCTGTGACCCTTGTATAACTGTTTTGAACAAAAACTAACCCAAAAGTGTGCACAAGAATGCCTTAGTGGTAAAATGTACAAAACTATTTATTAGTTCTAACCTGAGTCATGGTAAAGTTCTACAGCCCCTCGTGGAATATTGTAGTAGGATGTCTCTGCAACAACAAGAACTGGAGGGCTTCTTTCTCCCTTTGAAAACTCTCTTTCGCTGAACAAGTTGAACTGATTAAGATGTTTATACTTTGTCATTCCTCTATTTACTTTCATTTTATTGATTTTTTGCTTGTTCATCACCATTATTTTCATTCCAGTTTCAAAAACATCTTGGGTTAGCAACGGTTTGTCCATCATGGCAAACATTGGGTCGAAGGATTCATTTGACACATTTCCAAACATGTGGAAATCACCAGTTTCAAACAAAGCCTGTTCAATGTTGGGACCTCTCAAAACATTGGTTAGAGCTGGTGTAGATGGAAAATGAGGCATAGCTGTTGTAGCTTCGGTGGGGTAGTACTGGAAATGTGTATTTTCTATATTTTCTGAGCCGTTAATCAACAAGACACTGTGATCGGAAATCTTTTGTTGAAGATGTTCATTTATATCTTGATGCGTACCAACGCTTGCGGAAAAGTCCAGAGGAACGTCGTTGCCATTATTTTGTTGTTGGTTGTTCGGGGAAAGTATAGGTTGAATTGAATATGAGTTACTTTGATGATTTGCTTGAGGAGAGTTTATTACGTCTTCAAAAGGTGGTTGTAGTACTAAAGATATTATTTGATCACTTGAAAGGAAACTATCTTGGCGTCTGTTGTTTGCGTCAACATACTTTTGACTATCACTCTCCGTCCGATGTTGCTGATTGTGATTGTCTGTTGTCTCTTGGTGTTGATTTTGAAATATCTTATGTTCATTATTACCTCCAAGAGAGTGTAAGTGGTGTTCATTTGTAGGATTTAACTGCGGTTGATTATTAGATGTAACAGATGGACTCAGATGATTGTTTCTCTGTACTTCATTTTTTAATGGAGGAAGCTCTTGGTGAACATATATCATCTGTTGTTGGTTGAAATCAATATTTTCAGGAGCATGATTGAATGTGTGGGGAACATGCAGTTGATTCCTATCTTTGTTTTGTTCAAACCTTGGGGTTATTTGTGGTTGATTTTCAGTGTGAATCCAGGGCTCTGATCATTGTTGAAAACAGGATGATTCGTATTAGAATCTAATAGGTGCTGGTTGTTAAACGAATTAGGTTGATATACGTTGGGAGTCTCACCGTTCAGTTGGTGGTTGGTAGGAACAATCTGCTGAGAAGGCCTGTTAATTGAAAACCCCTGACCAACCTGTAGGTTTTCACTATTGTGCGATAGGTTTGTAGTATTATTTATTCGGTTTGGGTTGATGATAAACAAATTGTCATTTCCAGGAAGAAACGGTTGATTGTCTAAATGGTGTGAGTTCAATGGTTGGTTTTGATTATTTTTGTAAGGGACAAAAACATTTTGATCTTGCAGAATAGGTCGCTTATAGTCTTGTGCAGAGTGTTGTGGTCTATGCAAGTGTTGGTGATTGCCTTGCGTTAAATGTTGGGTTTGGCCAGCAGCTAGAGTTTCTGTGTCCCCTGAAGTTTCAATACTATGATTTACACACGCTGCGTTATGCTCTTCGTACTGATCAGAGTTTGCAAATGAGGAATGTTGTTTTTGCAAAGGAGTTATTTCAGTTGTTACAGATATCAAAAGATGATTTTTAAAGGTTGAACTTTGAATGTTGTTTATAAGTTCTACATCTCTGTTTCGGAAACCATTTGAAGGATTTGGTGTTGAATACCTCAAGTTAGGCTCTTGCTTGCTTCCTTCTGGATATTCCGAGGGGTCTGTCTCAATAATCAGGATTGGCAATCTTGACACTGGTCTAGATTCAATGTTGAATGTATCACTGGATTCACTTTCAGTGTTTAATGGATCATTTATTTGATCATGAATTTCAGTCCCTGGTAGTACAGTTGAAGATTGAGCATTTACGTAATTTTCATAAAAAAGTGGAGGCAACAAAAATCTTAGAGGAGGAGAAATAAACACCTTATGAAATTGTGGAGAAACCTTTTTCTCGTTGTGTTTACTGTTAGTGGTTGTTTCTTGGTTTTCCAAACGTGTAGTCGTTGTGGCAGTTATAGGGACAACCTCAGTAGATTGTTCTCTGTTTAATGACACTGCGTTATGAACTTGTTCAGAGTTTTTGACTGGTTCCACTGGATTCCCAGGCCTATCAGGATTGGTTTGCTCTTTTTGTCTAAACGGAGGCAAGAGAATCCTGGCAGGTTGAGCAAAATATCCTCTTCTCTTATTTTGTCTGCTAAAACGAACTTTGGTTTTTCTTCTTGTGAGCGATCTCCTTGGTATCCGTGGATGAACTGGAAGAGTATCTATTGCAGATGCAACTGCTGAAGGAAGAGGACTCACTTGTATGTTATTCTTTGTAATATTGTTATCTTTAAAGTTAGGTAACTCATTTAAATTGCCATTTTTGATGTCATGTTTTATTTCCAAGTCAATATCGGCATTCTTACTTGACGGAATTGTATAGTTAATAATATTCACACTACTATTTGTGTTGACTAAGAACTCTTGAACAAAGTTCATCTTCGCATTTTGTTGGGATGATTTGAAGATATCTACTTGGTTTGGACTCTCCTTTGTTCTGACAGAAGTGACTAGAAGAAATATTCCTGAAAATGAAATTTATGTTATTTCAGAATAGTATTTATACTTTATCGATATGTATGATATTTATGTTAGCAGATAGGTTAGTAGAATTTAAACTTCATGTTAGTAGATTTGCTTCCAAACTTTATACTTTACATTGTATTGTAAAACTCACCGTTTGTTCGCTAATTGAAGTTTAAAATGCCCTAAAGATACGGCAAAAAACACCATTTTTAAATAGTAAGTTTGATGTTGCCGGTAGTTTTTTCCATGGATTGTCTCAGGTAGATAAAGTTTTATATTAAATATGAGTTAAAACCTTGGTGCAGTAAATTGTAAATAATTAGTAAAACTAAAAGGAAAAATCTGAAAAACGAAGGTTTTTTAAAATAACGTTATTTTTCCTTTTATCTTTATTTTGACCAAATAAACCTACCCGTACCGTGTTGTGACACACTTCTATGAACACTCGCTGTATACACGTTACTATTTCACTTAGTGAAGTATATTTGCTCTTTCAAAAAATCCAGGCGACAAACTGTTGGACCACTGAAGGAAGTCATGCAGTAAGCTTATGCAGAGATCTGTGGCTAATGTGTTGAGTAGTACATCACTTTAATGGGCCTATTTAGTTTAATACAACAGCGCATATGTTTTTAAAACGTTTTGACTCTGGGAAAAGTGGTATTTTTGTTCTTCTGAGTTTCTAATTTTCCACGGCTGCCATTTCAGTTATAGTAAACCTGTTGAGGTCTAGTCTGCGGCATTTCTTTTTTTTCTAATTATGTACTTTGATACGAGTACACTATAATATACTTGTGACACCGGCCCCGAAAGCCTAAGAGCTAAGTTCACTTTGATACAGTTTAATAAAAGCCATTAAAAACGCAAACGACTAAAACAAGGACACATTATTTTTAGATTGTGACCCAGTTAAAAAAAAAAACGGAACTTGGTATTGTATGAAACTGTCACAAAACATATGTAAAAATAAATTGCGTAAAGACGTATTTCTGATTGAATACATGATTTTAGAGATTCCCTTTACGTTTCGCGAAGCATCTTATAACATTTCTTGTGGCTTGGCTCAAATATATCTTCTAATGGCCTCCTTCAACTCTGATAATGTACAGGGTTTATCAACAAAACTAGTTATTTCAAGAATCCTCAAAGACAGAATTTCGGTTAGGTCAAATCAGGGGATCGAGGGCCAAGGAACATCTCGAGCACGAGAGATTACTATTTCGCGGACACGTTCCATTGAAATTTGTGTATTAGCAGTATTCGTTACTCCATCTGACTGAAACCAAATGTTACACCTTCCTTTGCGACATCGGTAAAGTGAAGAGAAGAAAATATATTTAAAATTTTCAAGAAGTAATCTAAGTTGACGGCAACAGCCTGGCCATTATTGTCCTAAAATATATAATACATAAAAAATAAGGACAAATAAGTTTAATTTCACCTAACCGTCCCTCGAGAACTGTGTAAAGGCTTCTCTTGCAATACCTGGAAATGTTCTAAATAATAAAATCGAAAGTTCTGCTTGTTTATAAAGCCGTTAAATTGAGAGTGAGCCTCGTCTCTTGTGAGAATATTCGATAACAACGAAAGTGTAGTTTTACCTTTGTTGTTATTGAATATTCTCCTTAATTACTAGCAAAACTTTAAACCCTGTCTGTAATCATTAAGCTTCATAGAGATACGTTATGTTCAGTGTAAATTTCTAAACCCTCTCTACACTACATGATAATTTTTTTCCATCCCTTAATTTCTACCTGCCGAGTAGGCTGCTATCCAAAACAAAACCATGCGTTTTTCTGTACAAGTTCTATCTTAAAGTAGTCGTCAGTGTTAGTAGTACTGCTAAAATAAAACTCAATTTTGACATTTGGAAAATGAATATTAATAAGTGCCAAGGCTAAATAGTATTCCTTTTTTTATAATTTCTAATTTATTACCTTTTGGGTTGGCCTACAAAAGTGTCTTGATTGAGTTATTTGAGAGAGTTACTTGAGTGAGTTTTTTGAACACATTTTGTAGCTCGTGTGCTAGCTCATCCAGTGACCATCTTCTTAACTCACATGTCTGATCAAGTAACTAAAGTAAGATCTAAAGGACTGACCAAATAGAAATATTATCCATGAAACGTTCTACAACGGGGATTAAAACATACTTTAAGTACTTTTTGATTGGAAGCTGTATAACGTTGTAAATATTCTTTGTAAGTTGTAAGTTTTACTTGTAAAATGTTTCTTTATGTACAATTGTATACTAACACAAATTTTATTTCATTTTTTAATTGTATGTGTACGTTAAGTGTTTGAAATTAAATTATTAGTTTGCAAAATGTGACACCGTTCACATAACATATCTTAAAATGGCATTAAATTATTTTGAAAACAAATTTGAAATAAATGTTTCATTTGCGAATCTCTAGGCTATGGTGCGTAGTCCCAAGTAGTGCAACACGTGACTACGCACCTAGTCTCACCCACCGGGGGTGCCAGCCGCTACGCGATCACAAAGTGACTATTTTAAGTGTATACGTTTACAATCGCAATGTCAATAAAAACTTTCCTTAAAAACATACTGTATAAACGCTTATACAGAGTGTCCCGGAACTCTCAGGAACAAGTCATATAAACTCATTCCTTAGGTTGAGACAAAATATGTCACAATATAAACATGGTTCCTTATTGCCTAGTTTTTCGTCTGTTTGTATATTTTTTATACTAATTATTTTATAACTCAAAATTTATTAAAGATAGAAACTTGAATGTAAACTAGTATTAATGTGTACCCGAATAGGTACAATAAGTACAAACAATTTCATTTATGTAATTAAATCCATTTCAAAATGACGGTCGTTTAAAATGTTCAACGTCAAATTTCTCAAAAAGCGTTATAGCTGTAACAATTTATAAAAAGAGGTAAAAGATGACGAATTAACATACAAACAAAACAACACTATATTTACTAAAATCAATTAATAAATAACTAATTTGTGACAATTTTTGCAAAACAATGTAATTTTCATAATACCACAATACATTGCTATATTAAAAAATGCTTAACAAAACATAAGAGACGCTGCGCATTATTTATCTGCTGTTTTCGGTTTACTTCACGTTAAAAAAATCAGCAGTTTATTAGTAAAGCATTGTTGATAGAAAACAAAAATTCAACAGATATTATTGTGTGTCAACAGTTTTTGTTAATAATGATGTGTTGTTATTTTTCTTGGTATCATAACTATATTAGCTTATATTTATTATTAACTACGTTAATTAAAAAAAGCTGAACAACTATACAATTTAAGGATACTGACAAATGCATCAATTGTATGAAATAGCTAATGGAAATCCAATACAAGCTTGAAGATTGGACTTCGTAGTTGTTATGTGTTATAATAAATGTAGTTAATAATAAAACAAGCTAATACATTATATAACAAAAATAACAACACATCATTACTAACAAAACTGTTGTCACGCAACAATAAATGTTTATTTTTTTATCTATCAACAATGCTTTACTTATAACAAACAGCTGATTCTTTTTTACGTGAAGTGAACAAACACAGCTGACCAATACTACTCATATGTTTTGTTAAGCATTTTTTATAATATACGAATGTATTGTGGTACTATTGAAACTACTTTGGTTTGCACAAGTTAGTTATTTATTATTTGATTTTTGTAAACATGGTGTGGTTTTGTGTGTCTGTTAATTTGTCATCTTTTACCTTTCTTCATAACTTTCTAAAGCTAAAACGCTTTTCGAGAAATTTTACGTTAAGCATTTTAAACTTCTACAATTTTAAATGGATTTAATTGCAGCAATTAAATTGTTTGTACTCATTCTATCTATTAGGGTACACATTCATACAAACTCTCAAATTTTGAGTTAGAAAATAATTTGAAAAAAAAACACATACAGAAAGGCAGACGAAGAACTAGGCACCGTAGACCCATGTTCATATTGGGATCTTAAGACTATACAAAATTACTATTAGATATTAGATTTTAATTTCTTATCATAACATATACCTAAAACGTAATGGTATTCCATGTCTGCAGGGTAGGTACGCACTTGACGGAGTACACTGCACAGACTGACTAGGACCAGGAGGAGGACCCTCTGCTAAGTAACCGGGTGAAGGTCGGCAGACCGCGGGAAAATGCACATTACAGCTGATTGTCTAACGATGAGACAACGGGAACTCATTTCCAGAGACCTCTAACATCAAGGAAGTTAGCATTTAAATCCGTATTAAGTTGAATTCTAACGTTTAGTAGTGGTTGAACCACCACTGTCGATCACAGCTGTTTGTGATAGTAGTGGTCAAATCATTACGCGACGACTATAGTTGCCAATCCGTGGACATCATGATTGTAATTACTTAGAAAAAATACAGTTTTCCTAACATTGCTTCATATTTTGAAAAGAATAAGAATTACAGCACAACGCTTAAAGGTATCGTATCGAATACTTGATTACTATTTATTGTGGCTGTTAATTGTTATGTGTATGACTTATTTGCCATAGTGATCTGCAATGGCTGTGTTGGTCATTAAAACCTAAACCTTGCAGTGGCTGATGTCTGTTTCTGAATTAGCACGGTCAAGGCACTCGTTTGTAAATTGGTTGGTAAAAATTCAAAATCCAACAACATTCTATCATAATCAAATGTGATTTATCACTTTGGCACTCTCTTAGTTTTTAATATTTATGAGAAAATTCGTTCTAAATGTTTTCCATAAGAAACAAGATTTTAAAAGGCTTAACGAGAAAAGTGAGCTTTTTGTTGAATAATAAATAGTTGTGTTAATAATCCTGTTACAAACTTAAGTGGGGTATTTCATTGCAATTTTATTTGAACCGTAACATCGATAATCGGGATTTCTCTAGTATGGTCTTTGTAATTTCGCTGCAAACTAATTGAGTCCAGTAGGGCTGCATGGTTTCACTGCTTGAACGTCACATAGAGAGGGTATAGCATCGGTAATAGTATCGTTAAGCATAGTGCAACCTTAAACTGTTGTTGATAAGTTGTAGTGATTATCAAGCTACGCGCAACAACATAGACGTAAATGTACATTTTTATTTAAAGGGTGAGTAATGTAGGAACCGTAACCACAAGCGCTACCGTGAATTCCAGCGAACTTCCTATTAGGGAGGGGAGTTAATTTAAACCGTAAAATTAAAATTTAAAAATCAACTTGGTTCAATTCGAAATTTCAAAATGACGTCCAGTTAAAGTCTTTAAACTTAAATGGCGAGAAAACGATAAAAGAAATCAAAAATTATGAAAACAACTTTTTTCTAAGTATTTTTTTATCTATTAATACAACGAAAATAACAATAGGACTAAAAATAACACATATTTATTTAAAACATGATTAGTGACAACATGGATATAAATGGGTAAACTAATTAAATATAACATAAAACCTTCATTGTTGTAATTGACAACTTCTAAAATTCTTGTGTAAAGCTTTTAATCAGGTTTCATGTTTTATTTCATTTGTTTACCCATTTAAATCCATGTTGTCACTGATCATGTTTTCAATAAATCTGTGTTATTTTTAGTCTGATTTTTATTATTTTTTGTGTTGATAGATAAAAAATATATTTAAAAAATGTTGTTTTCATAATTTTTTATCTTTTTATTGTTTTCCCACTATTTAAGTTAAACAGTTTTAACTGGACGTCTAATTTTAATTTTGAGGTGTTTTCAAATTGGGTTTTTTCTATGATAGATCTCATCTACTTGAACTAAGTTTAATAAAATGTTGGAGATAAAATTATTTTGTGAAAATGCACAATGGTGGATATCTGGTAAACAATGCGTTTTGGACAAAATATATTAATGAATTTGTCTTTATTTAGACCCATAAAAACGTTTCCCGGAGTTTGGAACGTTACTTATGGGACACCCAGTATAAACAGCCCGTAGGTTTGTTTGGGGAGTTGACAGCAACAGATGTTTCTTCAAGGATTATTTACGGAACTTCTTCGTATCTTCCGTTCCAAAACCACAAGCTGTCCAATGTCAAGTGACAACCGCAAGAGAAATACAGACATATAAATGACAGCGGTTTACTCAAGTACATTGTCGGTAATTGCTCGTGCTCTTGACTTCAACGCCCGTTGTCTTCACAGTTGATAAGGACTTGGGTCTCTGTATCAAACAAAGCTTTGTCAAATAACGGTTCTAAATTTGTTGAGTGAGCGTTTGTGAAACTATATCGTAGGGGACGAAATAACTTTGTCCGTGTGAGTTCGTTTGGTTGTATGTGACCGTTGCCGACAGCGTGCGATGTAAAATGACAGTGTCCCGAAAGTAAAGTGTCAAATTTCAAATTTCGGGAAATTATTTTATTATTAATCCATCTTAAAAGAAATCATTTTTCAAAAAAGCTTTGTTTGCCCACTAGCTACTATTTTGTGTTTGATTATTTTTATCTCCTGTATGAAAACGCATGTTGACGCCCTCCCAGATGGTGCCCAACCTGGGGAAGGGGGTCGTTCGCCGCAATGAACCGCTCATAACTCAAAGCATTAAGTAGATAGGAGGTTTCAATAAACTCTATTACATCAATAAAATGCGTTCTTAAAAGATGCATTACAAAAAAGTCGTTCTACTGTTAGTCTTGTAGTAAACCCGTATTTTCTTTCCAGATGTAACTTAAATTCCTATTTTTATTCCATTTTCAAGCCTTCAATCCATTTATTCAAAAGCAAGGCGTGATACGACACTTAATGTAGTAACCATATTTTAAAAAAACTCACTAATATTAGTATATAATAACGTTTGTTAGAACCTACTACATACTTCCGGTCTTGAGCGGTTTGTTGTGCCGTGTTTTGACCCTCAGGTCTCAAGAGGGGTTGAGTATGTACATTGAGTTGCACGAAATTTTATTTTGGATTATTGTTGAGGCCAGCTAGATGAACACGAAAACACATGTTGTCACCCTCCCAGGTGGTCGACAACCTGGGGGTAGGGGGGAACATGACCGCGTACGCTGTTAAAGTAAGGGCGCATAACTCGTCAACGGTACTACATAGGAGGCTGAAACAAACGTCGTCTTGTTGCAAAATATATGCTTTACAAACAAGAACCTGACATAAAATGTCCTATCTCTAATAGTTATCCCGTAAAAATTACCCTTTCAAAACATAACTTTAAAATGCCAGTTTTTCTATCATGTCCGTGCTTTTAAACGGTGTTTTGGCAATATTATACTAAACTATAAACGTATAGCACAACACGGCTTTAAAATTACAATACCGACGGTACATCAAAAATGTCAATCGTATAAATGTACAATATAGAAAGAATGTAGGCTAAAGAAATATACTGTAGAATGGAAATAAGGTGTCGTAGAAGTTGAATGTGCCGACTCGCGTCATTAATGGGTTCATACTTTGAAAACGCCTTCCTTAATTTCGAACAATTAGGCAATGCAAAAGAAGTGCGTATTGACAATTAAACCCGAAATGGAGGAATAGAAACTATAAATGTTCTACAAACACTGCAAAGAATCAATTAACAGAAAAATTGCATTAGAAAACTGCCACGGATGAAATGTGTCTATACTATCTTTCTCTACAGTACACTTTATATGATTGGGATTTTTGTAATACAGTACTGTTAATCTTGTAATTTTTATATGCCGTGTAGTGTTATACGTGTATAATTTAGTTTAATAGTGC
This sequence comes from Matsumurasca onukii, assembly GCA_018831715.1. Taxonomy (NCBI): domain Eukaryota; kingdom Metazoa; phylum Arthropoda; class Insecta; order Hemiptera; family Cicadellidae; genus Matsumurasca; species Matsumurasca onukii. The sequence goes on along the minus strand of CM032059.1, from coordinate 33,468,324 downwards.
CGGGGACCATCACGATGGAGGTGTAGGAACACAGATAAGAATCTAGGAAGCTGGAAGCGAGGTAGATTTCCTTGTCTTCTCTGTTTCTTATCAGCTGATTGTGTGTGCCCATTCTCAAGCCACATCAACCGCTACTGCTGCTAATTGACAGACTGTGAATATCCTCTACTACAACTGCACAGTCAAACATTAGTTTCAAATGTTACATTCATATGAAAATAAAACTGATTTCAGTGTAGCCACAAACGTTACCGTGAATCCTTACAAATTTCCAATGACTTACTCCCAAACATGAAATTTGGTGGGGGTGTTTCGCACAAAACTGGGAGTGTGTGCTACAACACTGCATTTAAGAAACAATTTCAATGAACTGTCTTGATTTAACATTTAGTCACTAACATTGATATACAATCGTTCTTAGCCGCTATTTTAGTCTGGCTAATCGGATTTCGTCAATTTTTATTTTATTACAATTGGAGACCACAGTGCCTAACATAAATGTGTTAACTAAATTTCATCAAAATCGGATTGGAACCAAAGTTTTGGAGCATAAACCCCTTTTGGGAGAAACGCATCCCCCTCTTAAGAAAATAACTCAGCTGGTTGACAAACAACCTAGAGATTTACAAAAAGAATAATATGTATACAATTTTTTTGAAAACGGACAACAAATGCGACCTGTTTTACTTATCACACACATATACAGCCTACTTCAAATTGTCCGCTCATAATGGGAATCTCGCAAACTAGACAACTTTCTGTTACGGTTAAACTGCCATTGACGCGATAAATATTTAGTCCTAATTCATGCGACCTTTCTAAAACAACTATTGCGCACTTGTTAATGCTATAAGTTAAAGGTATGTTTTCCATTAATCTTTTTTATTATTTCTTTAAAACACAAGGGTTTTTGATTAAATAAACATCGCTAAATCACTATTTGAGATGCAGACCACTCTCATGAGGGTATTTTAAGGCAAATATGTGGTGAAGATGGGTGTGATGAGTGGTAGTAATGAGTTATGAGGTGTAGTCTTGTTACAAACTAAGGCCGACTCATCCCTAGAATGGGTCATTAATTGGTAGCCCAATGACCAATGGAAATACAAGGACAGACGGCTTAACGTGACTTCTGAACCACGCTGGTGGTGGTCTGATATGTCTAAAGATGTTGGTAGTTGATGCGGGTATCATCAGATGATCACTGAGAGTATCTGAGCCGCTTTAGACCTATATCATCCTCAAAACCTGACCTCCATGAAGCTGGATTACAGGACCACGCCACGAGTCCCAGTCACTAACCTTTTCCACACTGAAAAATATATGTAAATATATATCTGTTGTCTCATAATCGTATGGGAAATAATTTTCTGAACTTACCAAGACCTCACAGACGACAAGCTCAATATAAAAATTAGTCTAAGAGACAAGAGTATTAAAATCTAGCTTTTGGGGAAGGAGGGAGGCTTATTCACTAAACAGTAAAGTTATAGGTAATTTGACTGTACTATAGCTAAAACAGATAAGTAATACCTGTAACGGTTCCGACCCACCACCCCAGCAAGACTCTGTTGTACAGACAACAGGTACACAACTGTGACCTTGACAGTTGATGTTTGAGGTTTGATTGTGGGATTAGACCAGTGTTTGTCCAGCTGGTCACAATGCGAGGATGTGGATGTTTGATGATGTTACCAACTCCGTTACACAACTGCACCATTGTTTGCGTGTAATGGTCATCTCATCTCAAGTGTCCGTGAACCAGCACGCAGAAAACTGAACTGTATACTGACTACTGCTGTGTACGCAGATACAGAGAAAGCATGGCTAAGCGCTAACGTTAAATCCTAGGGGGCGTTTGTAGTACACAGATGGTTAGTATACTATAAATCCATACGTAGGCCTATTTCATCGTATAATCAACACAGTATAACAAACATGTGAAAAGTCCGACTAGCGAAAAAATTGTTTTTGCTTCCATCAAACACGCAAGCCTGGGTAATTGATTTTCTAGAAAATTCGTTGACTACTAAAATATGAACTTGTAAACCAAGTTTTATTTAAATAGGATCGAAAATAGAGCTGTAGAGTACAAACCCCCTGTTTGGGGGGAAACGCTCTCATGGCTCTTCTGGTGGACTAGCTTTCGCTGGTTAACGAGCTGAACCTGATTTTTAACCTGCGATTTGGAACAAAATCATAAACCTTTGTACCAATCATCGTAAGAATTAAATGACTAGTACGACTTGTAGAGTGGCATGTGCATTTATGTGGCCTACATATGTATAAACACATTTCACGTACACAAATATGCAGTTATATCTCAGATTAAAAACTATAATTTATACCAAACAGAATATTTATAAATTCACTTACAGACTTAATTGGATTTTGTATGTAATAGAATGTTTTGGATGGTTTTCAAACGAAACAAGACCATTAGCTGACCCAATATTTATTGGAGTTTGTTACATTGTCTCTTTTTAAGGTAATAACATTCAAAGTGTATTATATTTTTATTAAAAACCTCATGGTTATTAAAAATTGGAAAACATTGGACTTTCGGAAAACAAAATTTGAAATGTTTGAAAGCGACACGACACTAAACCGCAGGAAGTGATTCTATGGATGCACACTCTTGTCCCCTTGAGACATTTTAAATGTTTTAATAGCACTTTACTTAAATTCCCTTCGCTCGCAAGTTTGTTGTTTAGGACTATTGGATTTACTTATAAAAGTCCAATTTAAATGCCCGCATTCATTTGGCATTGACCTTAGAAACTTTTGTACTTTTGAATAGAGAAATAAACTCTGGTTCTTGGTATATATTTTTTGATCAGCTGTCGCAACAAAAAAAACAGTGGCGCACCTACAAGCATCCCTAACTTCGCGAAAAATTACAGTTGGACCGTTATCAGCATGGGCTACTATAAATAAACCATATGTTATGACCCTTTTCGGGAATCTAACCCATGATTTCCAAAACTGTCATGACAGCCAAAACTAAAATCGCATCATAGGAAACTATACAACCAACGTTTCACAATACCAGAAGCTATAGTCAATCGTCAATTAAGATTACAAATGATTTATACTCCGTGTCGAACTTTGACTGCGCACTACGCACCTACTGTTTTGATGTTGATGGCACTGGTATCAAGTTTGTTTGGGAATATTTCCCACCAGTTGCTCAGCAAGTGTGAAGGTCGGGGTCAAGCTAGAGTTGATAATGCTCTACAGTAAGCACTGAGCAGTAGGCGTCTCCGTTGATAGTTATCCAAGGTCTACAACGACAGTGCTGTACAGTGTACAACTAGACCGCTCACAGTGCAGAATACTCGTACACACACTCTGCCAGTAGATTTCACCTTAGATACAGGTAAACACAACACATATGCCGCCTATTGTGCTTCAATGCTAATTTTACTTTACAAGTAGTAGCCTTCGGACACTTTACAAAAAATGGGTTGAACGTGTGATAAGACAGTGTGAGTTAATGCTATGCCCATCATAGACTTTCCTCTATCTGCCCTTTCTCTCTTCCAAGCGCAGACAGAAAAAATGATGTATAAGGAAGATCAGGTCAGCACTGGTAGCTAATTATTAAGTGTGGGGCCAGTTTGTCCAACTAATCAGTTTAGTAACGATGATTTCTACGATCAGTTTAATGAATTCGTGTTTAGCCTCTGATTGTTTGTAAATTATCAATATTATGAACTATGCTAAGCAATCAATTAGAGTTTGTCCTCAAAATCGATTTCGGGATTGAACCCCTATCTTCAATTAGGTCTTAGCAAAACCAAATATCACATTTTTAAAAGGATCAGATAAAAGTAAAAGTCACACAAAAGTCACACAATATGAAATACACAATCACAGTTTTTTTACCTTCAGGACTACATAATTCCACAGCCCAGTTCTAGTATTGCAGAAATTCAACCTAATTTCAAACTGTCAAAGCATGATCTTATAATAAGTTTGAGATTTGGTTGTGTCAATTTTCCGTTTCCCAAGCTTTTTCCTCACCGCTAACGTGTAACTTTCGGTTTTATTGGAAAGTCATTAAAAGTTTGGGTCACTAAAAACTTCTCTCTCTAAGAAATTTGGTTTTCCAAGTTTGAGTACACTGTGGACTGTACATCGCGTTACACCCTGCATACACACTGCATTCATATGAGGTAATAACGTCTGGTCATATACAAAGCAAATACAAGTAATCTGCGCCATTTCTGACAGTGTCTTCTACCGAGATGCTGTTGCCATTCACGGGATAGCAGTACTGAAAATAAAAGAATAGGACGAATTATGCTTGTACTAACTGCAGCTTGGCAGTCTCCGGTAGCATCTCGTACCTCACAACTCCAAGTCTACGCAAAGCCTTCTAGATTTTATGGGTTGTTGCATGATCAGAAAGAGTGAGCCTGTTGTCCAGCACAATACCGAGGGTCTTGGACGTGTTTGAAACGGTTATTTCAATTCGCTCACCCCTCTCACAGAGGGTCTGAACCAACTGTTCAGGGGCAACATGCAAGACGGTGCACTTGCTTAAATTCTAACTCAAACCGCTGTTGGTGAACCATTCAGAAATGTTCTGAAGATCTGAACTATTTATTATGGCCAAAGCAGTGCTAGCCAATGCTACAAGAGTATGCAAACCTCTAAGAAATATTGATCAATAACGTTTGACAGATGTTCAGTAAAGGACGGTTTCCAAGACGTAGAACTATTGGACTTGGAATTTGCATATAATTGGAAGGTTTTAGAAGAGCATAATTGTGCAGAAACTCCAAGGCAATCAACCTGTAGCTGTTGGGAAAATCACTCAAATCTCAACTAATTATTCACAGTCTGCATACTGGAGGATAATACGAACGATTTTATCACAGTAAGGTAAAATTATTTCTTCATAGAGTTGAAAACTAAGAAATGTTAATGTAATCGCATATTTTGTAGTTTAAAGTTGAAGTTGATTAACTAGCCATTTTATGTTCAATGTAGAGTGAAAAGCCATTAGTTACAAACTAACGATGCGCTGAATCTGATAAAGTGATAACGATAGTCACGTGAGGTGGTATCGGTATCGGCAAGTTTGCAGTTCTAACAAAGAATGTATTGTTATCAGCTGTGTGGTTTGAAAAGAGACACTTTCCTCATAGCAAGTTCAAATAGTTAAATACTGTAACCTCGACTTTTGATAAACAGCTGTGTGTAGGGTTTTGGAACGTACAATATTGTTAATTTAGGCCACGGTTACTTTTAACTATGGTCTATAAACAATATTAGTTTTATCATGTTCGATTTCACTGGTAGTAGAATACTTTGAAGTCTACGTACCTCTAGCCTATTAATAATAAAATACAACTAACGACTTTCCTGAAACATCAATATCTAGGATACAAATTCCTTTGTTTGTTAAAACATTATTTGACACGTTTTAATACAGTTTGTTGTGAAACGCATGAAATAATTTCCCCTAGAACTTCACATCGGCCTACAGTGTCAAACACGATCACTTGACGCACACGGGAAGTGTCAGCCTTCAGCCACACTGGTTTGGGCCATAGAATTTGAATTTGAATGAGAAAAATAAAAACATTACAAGAAAGGCTTGTAAATTTTCGGTTTCGTCTTTCTTAGACTTAAAACCGACACATACGTTTTAATAGAAAACTGTTTTAAGCCTTTCTTCTTTAAGCCTATGTCACCGTTAAGCCAACTTGTGTCTGGTTGAATAGCTTACGCTGTAGCGGGTGAATTGCTTGTTTATTTGACGGTTAGTTCATAGGTACTTGACTACTGGCGCACGAGTGAATGATGTACCAGCAAGCGAGCATCACGGGCATCGGCACACTCGCACATGCAGTAAAATGGTAGTTAGACACCCTTAAAGAAGCACATTCAACACGGCTGTCTTTCAGAGCCTCATTATTGATATGTTCTAGATATGGAGCTGGATGAGATGTTGCAGCAGCTGGGTCAGTTTGGCAAGTTCCAGGCTCTTTGCTTCACCATGCTTCTCTTCCCTGTGCTGCTCTCTGGCTTCCGCAGCACCGAGTACATCTTTACCACTATGAACATTCCTCACAGGTAAAACCCTTTGCTTCTTGTCAGCGTGAGCTGAATCAAACTTGAATGACTTCGAAACATTTTTGTACCTAGACCATGTCTTCACAATAGACACGTATACAGGAAACCGAGCAACAATAACAGTCTTTTTTGTGTAACGTTTAACGAATTTCTTTGTTGACCCTTTAGCGGACCATTTTTCTTTAAAAATGCGTATGGAACGGCCTGTTCTATCCAAGAACGGGAACATTTCCAATGGCTTTTCCTCATAATTGATGGCTTTTTACACCTATAATATAAGAAACATGTGTAGATTACTATCAATAGAGATTACAATAGTGACTTTCGATGTTTTAAAGGGCTAGCCCGTTTTTTCTTTGACTTTTTTATTAAATTAAACTAGCTAGGTTACAAGAGGAAATAAACTAATCTTTCCTGCGGATCAGCAGAACGTTTCAATAGGACTTTTATATTGAGTTTTCTCGGTTTGCAAATTTCTCATACTCGTAAATTTTTATCTCTGTTATACTTCTTAAACCTTGAGCAGAGAGTGACAGACAAACTGTACGAGGTTGAGCGGAAGAAAGGACTTGGCAGTCCTAACTTCACCTCGTTGAACAAGACAAACTCTTCTTTTTTAAATGTCATTGTTTGATATTTTTGATTTTTTCTATAGATGCCGGATATCACAATGTGAAGACGCCTCAGGGACTACTCCGTATAACCCACCTTGGCTCGCCAATGCTGTGCCATTCTCCAACGGCCAGCCGGCTGCCTGTCAAAGGTTTGCATACAACTCGTCAGCTGATACAACAGCTATCACTGCAAATGTCAGTCAATGTCCCAGTCAGCTGTTTCTTCACAGCTCCATTGAAATGTGTCACTCTTGGGTGTTCGCGGAACCGGCCAGAACCATCGCTTATGATGTAAGAGCACGCTATAGCAGTCTTTAGTCAGATTTGTTTTTTTTTATGGAATTTGCTTTATCTTTCTATATTTTCTTCAGCCTGAGCTGGAACCCGGGTCCTTTACTTGCCGGGCGAGTGTACTACCAGTGCACTTACCATATATTTGTGTTACAGTTTAACCTCCTTTGTCCATCAGACTTCTGGAAGCTCACCTTCCTTGGCAGCTATCCAGTGTTCTTCAGCTTCGTCGGCATTCCCTTATCTGGCTTTATATCAGACAGGTAAAAAAGGTGTTTAATCCGTACTCGCCTTACAAAATGGATGCAAAATGGATCTGTGTTGGAGTATCCGTTTTGGCATTACAGATAATAGAGCTACAACAAAGGTCCAATTGGATAAAGAAACTGTTTCGGAGTTTAGACGCGAAGCGCGGTTATTTAAACACTTTTAATACTAGACTAAAACATTATTTGATTCAGCATGTTTTTATATAAGTGAATTTTTGGACCGATAAAACCTCCCTATTTGTTAAGATTATTTATTCAGTAAGAATATTATTAGTTAACTGTCCGTCTTTAGTCTTTACCTTGTACTTTGATGGTGGTTTTCCCATACTTATTTGTATTACTTTGTTTTTGTTTTTTCAAACAATACTTTTTGTAAATTATTATACTAGTATACAATACTAAAATGTTGTATCAAATTTTTAGAATTGAATTTAGACTAAACTTCCAATTGACATACAAAATTACGACAATTTCAACTTGTTTAAAACAAATTTAAAACCCTTTCTTCTTTCAAAAGTGTTTTACAGCTTAGAGGAATTTATTGATGGTGCCTGGAAAAATTAGCAATATTTGATCTATGACTACAGTGTTGTTACTGGTGGCTCCTTATTGTTAGTTCAAAATTGTGTATATTTAAAATCAAATACAGTATATGTATAGTATTTATTTCCAACGTGAAGGTTTTCAATTGTTTTTATAACTGAAACATTTTTTGCAAAGGTTTAATAGATAAAAAAAATACAAACCAGATTTCTGGTAATGCACACGCGATCATACTAGGCGAGTTGAATCAAGCCATCGTTTTTTTACAAAATGGTGTTTACGTAGAGAAACAAAGAAACTAGTTATATTACTAATAAAGTTATTACTAAATAAGCTAGTGAGCGCAATTAGAGACAATGCCCTGCGACATCAAATCTACTGCAATCGGTTGCTCATGAGTTGCTGGAGACTGAGTCCATTCTCAACTAATTGAGCAACTCGTTTTAGTTGCTTCCGGCTAATAGCTCTGCGACTGAAATCAATTCCCCACATCAGTTGCACACGACTAATAGTGGCCTAAATGTACAGATTGGGCCGGAAGTCGGTGTTGGTCTGGGGATCTGTCATCATCTCAGTGAGTGGCCTCATTCGTTCCTTCTCCGTCAACTACGAGATGCTAGCAGCCTTCGAGATGTTTGATGGTCTCATATCTGGAGCGATTTTCGGTCCAGCCTTCGTTTTAGGCATGTATAATGAGTTGAATGTATTATATATGTTAAATTAAAAATAGAAATGCTAATTTAGAAATAGGGTGGGAAGACTTTAGAAAACGTAAAGTTTTACTGATTTAGCATGCCGATGATGATACAGCCATTTCTGACCACTACGGTCAGCTCGGCGCTGGCTATCGTGAAATATCTGGAACCATAGGACCCACCCAACAAGAAAACAGTACGATTTACAAGGCCTACCAACATCGCGCTCCTCAACTCTTTTCTTTTAAAATGACGATGAAAATTTCTCTGCTGGGGCCAGCAGAGTTTCTAAATTTTTAAAACCCGTTCACAAAGACACAAACTGTTCAATCAAACTATTTTTATTTACGAAACTTAATAATATATTTATTTAATCTCTAGTTAATGTTTCATACGTGAGAAAAATCTTCGGAGTTAGAGGCTAATACCTTTATGTTTTTGAATTCAAATACAGATTACTTGGTTCACACCTTCTTGGAACTTTTCTCTGACAGGGAGGGTTTGTTTAGGCAACTTATTCTACGGGACTTCATGAAACTAATTTGTCATTGCTTCCTAAGTATGTGTTCAGACAATAAATCCAAATATTGTTTCGTAAATGATTCTAATTTGACTACAGGGTATTCCTGTACATGCAAATAAATGAGCTATCAACCATTAACCTCGCTTCAGTAGTTCTTTTATATACTAAAAAAGGTCCTTTTAATACTGTTTCATTCCAAGCATTTGATTTATTTCGTTACTTGACTGTCTGGTTTTACAACAAAACTCCTCAAAGAAAAGTACAATATAGGTTTGACGCTTATTCTTAAACCAGGTGATCCAACTCATGCGTAGTGTTTGTGTTACAGGACTGGAAACGTTGTCACCCAAGAAGCGGCTTCTGGGCAGCATGTTGATAAACATGTACTTCCCCCTTGGGGAGGTGGTGTTAGCTTGTCTCATGTGGTGGGTACAGGACTGGCGTTCTCTGTTGAGGATCTTCTATACACCCATGCTGCTAGTAGTGTCTCTGCACTGGTAAGTCACTGGCTAACACCACGACAACAAGTTAAAAAACCATATATTGCATTTAGGTGCCGCTCCAAATAAGGTACGAGTACATTCCTAGTAATTAAATTCATCGTTATGCGTTTATGACCTTTGGTCCCTTCATTGGTCACTTCAGGATTGCATTTTGAGCATGTATTAAATATGCAAAGATCGATTTTTAACCAGATGGATACTCATCAGTGGATCATAATAGTATGACCATTACATGCTTTGTTTTACCATTGCATAAAACGTTACATGTCTGAACTTCAGTGCGGTAAAGTTAAATTTATATTAGCACTAGTTATAATATGTTCTTTAAACATAACGTTATGTATACGGCTACAAATTAAACAGTAAATCCTAAAAGCTGATAATTATTATGTATCTTTTGAACTTTGAATATTATAATTTAACGTGGTATATTTTTTTATTTTAGGTTTATTTTTGTTATAAGATTATTTGTTGTGTTTAGTTTTATGAGGTTAAGCCGTGGCTCTAAGCCCCCTACCTTCACTTAAAAAGATGTTTTATTATTTAGCTAAGTATAACCTCGGCTATCGTACATTTGTATACCTTTGTCAATATTTTTCCTTGTTCAAATATATGTGTCGACCTTATCTTTACAGGTGGTTACCAGAGTCAGTGAGGTGGCTTTATACTCAGAGGAGGTTTGGTGAAGTAGAAAAGGTTCTGATTAAAATAGCTGAGCTGAATAAAACTACGGACGAACTTCCAACAGTTATTGAGTCTCTTAACTCTTCAAAACACAATGGTAAAAGTAAAACTAGCCAACTGACAAATATTCCTTTGGTTCTTAATTATCTGGTTCTGGTCTTTTTTAGGGTATGTTTTAATTACTCTCGTGTTAATAATTAATATCTTGTTACACAAGAACGATAACGTTTATACTATAGACAGTCTATGGTTAGACGAAATTAGTTTTGTTTACTTTGGATTAGTTTCCATCGCACTTGAGCGTTCAGTCACACTTAACACACAATATTTTCTTTTCAGCTTACCGCATCTCTAGCAAATACAAATAGGCTGATACTAAACTAAAACCATATATTACATAACGCAAAATTAAAAAAGAAGGCAAACGTGTGAATGAGATAATGTTTTCTTTTAACTCGCGTTAACAGCATCGTTTTGAATGCGATGTAGGCTACTACATATAATGTATAATGAAAAATCGTGAGAATAGTTTGGCCGCTTCAACTATTTCGTGAAGATATCTAAGTTTTAAGTTCAACTTTTTTATACCTTTCATTGTGGAGGTTTATCATCTGTGTGTCGATGTGTTCTAGAAAGACTCAGCTACACAAGCTGCTGCCACCAGATTCAGATTGGTTACTGTGTTCAAATCTAGGGTCCTTATGTGGAGATTTGGCGTTTGCACTATATGTTGGTAAGCTTAAACATTTCGCCTTGTTGTTTTGGCATTTTCAACTTCTAAATTAAATTGTAATGTATAGATCATCAGTCTCCGCATTATCACTATACTAAAGAAACAAATAATGAAGTTATAAGAATCACGTGTATGCATCACTTTCAGGGTAGCAACCATATTTACCTATTACGGTATATCGCAAGATGTGACTTCCTTTGGAAGCAACCGGTATGTGTCGTTCCTGCTGGTGAGCCTGGTGGAGATGCCTGCGTATGTGGCGAGCCTGTGGGCACCGGACTGGGAGTGGCTGGGCCGCAAGGGGGCCATGGCATGGACCTTCATCCTGGGGGCCTTTCCTGCTTAACTATGATGTTTGTCAAATCAGGTACATACTTGTCACAGTCCCGTTCCACTTATTGTGGCTTTAGTAGAAATTCCTGTTGTGCAATCAAAATATAATACGAGGGTTATCCAGAAAGTAAAGAACAATTGCGCATCACGCTGCGCACACTCCTCACCACTACGAGCGCGCGTGCAGCTGCTAGCTACATTCTTCCTCTTCAGTTTGAGTGTAGGTTCGTTGCTGTGTGATTACGTGTCTCGTGTCCACAGTGATTAATAATGGCATCGACAATTGAAACCCCCACTAAATGTAAAGTGTGAATTTTAAACACTCGAAAAGTCATGGCAACTGTTTTTGGGATATAAAGGGCTTAATCCATATAGAATTTATGCCAAGAAAAAACGACTACAGCCCTGACTTGGTGCCGATTGATTATCACTTATTCCCGAATGGCTTACAGTATGATGTGTTGGTTAAAACAGTTTGCTAACGATGAAAGGAACTCAAAGATCTAGCGTAAGAGATCCTGGCAGTTCATGTTTTGGCGGCAAATGGTAGAACATGGGTATGGAAAAACTGGTGTCTTGAAATCCATGGCGACTGCGTAGAAAAGTAGAGGAAAGTTCTATGTGTTTGTAAATAAAGTTTTATACAGGTCTAAAGCGGCTCAGATAGTCTCAGTGATCATCTGATGATACCCGCATCAACTCCCATCATTAGACATATCCGACCATCACCTGCGTGGTTCGGAAGTCACGTTAAGCCGTTGGTCCATGTATTTCCATTGGTCATTGGACTGTTAATTAATGACCCATTCTAAGGAAGAGTCAGCCTTAGTTTGTAACAAGACTACACCTCATAACTCATTACTACCACTCATCACACTCATCCTTCACCACCTATTTGCCTTAAAATACCCCCATGAGAGTGGTCGGCATCTCAAATAGTGATAAAGTGATATAGGATGTAGTTCCAAGAAATTTCGTTATATCTAACATTTGGGTATGATGCACACGAACCCTAGGTTAAGTCACTAATAAAAATTGACCCTCCGCTGCTCCACATATCCCATATAATGTATGGTTTCTTCTGGTTTCAGACCAAGTGGTGGCCAGTTTGCTGTTGTTTTTGTTTGGAAAGTTCTTTTCCACTCTAACAGTGACAGTGATATACTTGTACACTGCAGAACTGTTTCCCACTGAGCTGCGTCACTCCATGCTCTCCCTCTGCTCCATGTTTGGCAGAATCGGCTCCATCCTGTCGCAGCAGATGCCACTCTTGGTAAGTGTGGGTGGCCATAGAGTTTACTTATAGAAACCCAGCTCAAATGGGACTCTGAGTTTAGCACGTACTCTGTCACCATTAAAATAATACAGAAGATTTGGTAAAAATAGATAAAGAGAACATTGCCTATAAATAATAACCAGTTGTTAAAATTAAACAAGTGGCGCACTAACAAGCGTTAATGCCGCGAGTTACGCAAAAATGGCAGTTGGCTGAGAACATTTATTAGAATTCAGTTCAACTTCTGTAAGTAAATTCAACGGTGTTGTCGACAGCACGTTTCTGTGTTTTTGCAAGTTTAAAAGTATGAATAACCCAGAATCCGAGATAACTTTTCACGATGGCCACTGCCATGGTTTAGAAGTCACGCTAAGCCGTTGGTCCATTCCATTGGTCGTTGGGCTATTAACTAATGACCCAATCTGACAAACAGTCTACCCTAGTTTGTAACAAGACTACACCTCATCATCCATCAAAGCACTCACCATCATTCCATACTCACCTTAAAATACCCTCATAAGAGTGGTCGGTGTCTCAAAACGAAAGTATCAAAACAGTGGCATAGGCAGAGGGGGGATCAGGGGTGTATATCCTCCCCTCAATATTTTTTTTAGAGTTTTTATTTCATTCACAAAACACAGAGCCTTATTTGTTAAAATTAAGTAATACTATTGATAATAAACACGTGTAAAAATTGATTTCTGTCCAAACATTGGGATATGCTGGGCACTGCGGAGATGATGCCACCGAACAACAGGTGACGTTATGTCGTAGCGGCGACACTATTATCTGTGGTTCTCAGTTGGATATGCGTAAAATTGGCCCCACCACATTGAGCACAAATTATAAAAATAATATGAATATTTAGTGCTTTCAAATCGTATCAATTTAAATTAATTGTCCTCAATTGTTAACTTGTTTTATGCACACATATTTTTGGCGGCCCAGCTTCACGCTGAGCCCACGACTATTCGGTACTGAAATAAAATTTGTATACAGATTTAGTGCATAATTTGTACATTCAGAATATATAACTTTTATTTTTTGTGCTCATCAGTAAAGTCGGTAGTTAGCGAAAAAGAGGATTTTTGTAGTGGGCCAGCTTAACGCTTAGCCCGCCACCTTTCACGATAGGAATACGTATATATTGAATCAGGATTTAGTGCATATTCAATATTTTGATAAAAACGTAACTTTGAATAAAGATCGACTTGATACATTTATACATTATTGATTTTTGTCAGACTGAAAGTTAAAGTGAACGCAAACATGAAAATTAAACTTAAATGCCTTTAAAACTTACGTATTAAGCTTTATTTTTCAACGTTGAAAAAGATAATCCGTGATTCGCGGCGACTATTCGTCAAGTGAGACCTGTGCTTTATTACGAGTAGTATAGTTAGTTGGTGAACAGCATACGGTATTACTATTGTTGTGTGTTAAAAAGCAAAAACAAAGTTTTATGAAGATCAGCTGGTCTGAAAATTTAAATACTCCTATCTAAACAGCTGTGCATATTTGAGCTCATGATGTTTCTGTTGTTCATTGTTGTTGCAGTCGATGTATGTGGACCCTATGTTGGTGTTCGGACTGGTGTCTCTAGTCGGCGGTGTTTTGTCCTTCACTTGTCCTGAGACTTTACACACTACCTTGCCAGACACTATTGAGGAAGCGGAACACATCGGTGTAAACCGGAAACCACCACAGTGATCAAAAATGTATTCGACATTTACATAAAATAGCATCTAAAACTAGCCGGCAGCACTGAAAGAGGAATTTGTGAAGAAATTGCAATTAAGGATGGTTTATCAAACTTAATTCAGGATACTAATAAGTAGCTGATGTATTCAAAAGATTCTGTGCAATTTAAAATGATATTACTGCTCAATGTGACAGCAAGTACTTGATCAACCGTCACTCAATCTTGAGAACATGTGTTGAGTACTTGGAGTACTTGCTTAAGAGAAAGTTACCAGTTGTACTTGTATGAACTCTTTGAGAGCCTAAATAATAAAAACTAATGATGAAATCCCCTTTTTTGTCAGTTTTGGTGTTTAAGATGCAAAAAACATATCTATTAGTATTAATAATAAAGCCATTCATGAATCACAAAATTTTAAATTTCTCGGCTTATTCCTGAACAAAACATTAAGTTGTGATAATCATATCTTTTTATCACGAAGATCATCAACCAATCATAAACTGGATGTTTTGAGAACAGCCTATTTTGGACTCATACATTCTGACATTTTGTACATCATAGTATTTTGGAAAAACTGTGCTGAAACAAAAATATCACAATTTTAAAAACAATAAAATTGCCTCTTATATGGCATACTAGCTTTATAAATCTTCTAAGATTTGGTTCTTCTCTATATTTTATTTAACAAGGTTGTATTAATGCATGGGCCAATTATTTTAGCTTTATCGAGTGATCTATTCGAAAGAATCTAATTTCCTAGTATGTCTTGTACAACCTTACAATATTTCACTTATAATATCAAAAAAACA
The DNA here is from genome assembly GCA_018831715.1 of Matsumurasca onukii. Lineage (NCBI taxonomy): Eukaryota > Metazoa > Arthropoda > Insecta > Hemiptera > Cicadellidae > Matsumurasca > Matsumurasca onukii. The sequence continues at coordinate 33,453,262 of CM032059.1, read as the reverse complement.
ATTGAACTTTACATTAAGAATAAACTGATCCTTGTAGTGATAAAACAACTATCCTAATCTACATTTTCAATAAAACTGTATCATAATCTACAATCTGTTTATCCTGATTACCTGCAATACTACTTTCGTAATATTTTCTACGTGTCTGAACTGTTAAAATCAACCTAAAAATGCAACGATCTGGCAAATTAACGTGAAAATACTACAAACAGATACACTTATAAATATATGATGGATTCATGTTCTCGAGTTAGCAGTGACCCTTGTAGAATCTATTACTATTTAGTATACTTAAATATTTGTAAACTTTTGCTGTATGAAGACTGTTTTTAAAAAGTAAAAGCTCTTTTGAATGAGTTAATAACAACACAACTTTTACTAAAAAACTGTAGCCATTGTTCCAAAACCATTTAACCATAATATACATGTTGCTTTGTCTAAAATACAATACTATTCAAGTGTATTTGGTCTCGGTCAATCCTGTTCACTGCCACTTCGTAAAACTCAAGCTAACGGTCAAAGTCGTCTTCATTCAACTCTTGTACAGCACTGTATGAGCATCTTGTACAGCTTAAACACTGCTCTTTTCAATACTTTTTTAACTGAATCATGTGAAATTTCATGATTATTTGCTGCAGATCTTAGTGATTCCTGAAGAGTTTCAGCAATAGACTATAGTCTAATGATGTTTCTTAATCTGTAGCCATAAATTAATCAGCAAAGCTGATAAGATGTAAAACTAATTACGCTTATATTATTTATGATCTATTGTACGTGGCAGACAAATAAAATATCAATTTATGAAAATATTCAAGTTTTATTATCAAATATGACGTTATTAATGTCAATCCTTAAGCCAAATAGAGTGACAGCTAATGTATAATTACTTTCAAACTCAGCGATAAGTTGAAAGATAATTAGCGCTTATGAGCGAAACAAAATAGCGAGTGCGTTCCTTTCGAAACTTAGGCTTCCTGCAGGGCCAGGAGCGTTGCTGAGAGCTCACGGCAAGGCAATACCTTTCGTAATGCACCTCGAGAGTACACAAAAGCTTGGGTTTGGCTAAGTAGAAGTCAGAGTGCCCACCATTGTCAGAGAATCAGAGACAAAGCTAGGCATATATATGTCACTTGACTACTAGTAGTCTAGTACCATTCTATAGTTAACCAACACTGCATTTACAAAATATATTGTAAAAACGGGAATCTCCAGCAATCAAGTTTAGAGCTCCTACTATGCCTCCGCAGATCTACATCAGTAAAACTTGAAAGGTTAAAGAGCAATTTTGGGCAAACTTGGACTTCCTTGTTAATTTTTAAATTGCTTTGCACACCACACTGCGCTTCAGTAGCACCATTTTTCATGATTGACTCACGTTAAGTCATTCATTTATACTTTGGTTATTGGCCTATTAATTAATGACCCAAACTGGAAAAGTTTGACACAATTTGTAACAAGACTACATCTCCCATCAAAACCCTCATCACACTTACCCTGTATCCCTTATTCAAGTAGAAATAACATCTAAGACTGGTCGGTGTCTCAAGTCAAAGTATCAAGCTTATGAAAGCTGGTAGTTTTGGGCCTGACTTTTAAGTGCAGTTACATTCTAGTTGACAAAAAATGTCATCTGGGTTGGAATCAATTAAAGTAATTATATATACAAATATTCATATTTATTGCATTAACAACTAATTATAAAATTAAAGTTATAAATACAAAATAACCTATCTAAACAGATCCTTGATTTTAATAGCATGGAGAGCGTAAATAAAGGTCTTTGTGGGAGACCAGACCCATTTCTTCCTAACAAAGTCATAAAACATTCCATTGACCAGTTGAATACTGCATCCATCTGAAAATCACATCAAATATTTAGTATCAAATATTTATTGTAAAAAAAGACTGAACAAATATTTTTTAAATATTAAAATAATCTAGTTTTAAGGTTTTTGATCAATGAAATAACTTAATATTTATAGCCTGTAAGCTTTATGGGTCGAGGAGTATTTACATTTTTTGCAAGTTCTTGAGCTTTGAGATGTCCATTAATGCTGCATAAAACACTATTTACAAAAACTATTTACATTCATTCATTGTTCAGAGTCATAACATTTCACTGCACAACCAACATCCAGTAGTTGACACTTGCATCGCTAGGTTCTGGTCCCCCGTTGTAGTCAGTTGTTAGTCAGGTGACAGTGGAACTTCCCAGAATCAAAAACCAGGCTGACACGCAGCTAAACGCTTAAGCGCCACTTGAATGAGTGAATCGAACTTCCTTTGCAATTTGTTACTCTTATTCGATCCGTTCACAGCCTCGCTTTGGTAGTCGGCTGTTCTATTACCACGGACATTATGAGGCTGTCGGCCTTCGGCCTCAGCTTAGCTTCCTGTGTGACCACAAAGGTTGCTCACACCCTCGCTTCGCCTCAGGCTTACATGTTCTTTAACTGCAAGTTTTATTACATATCATGAAGGTAAAATGTATTTCAAATTTTATTGAAACCACACAACTCATTACACTTATTTTTTTTTAGCAAAAAAATAACTTTTTTGGCCCCTATTTTGAAACGACTCAATGCATTTTCATAATTTATGATGGTAAATTGATGGATATTTCCAAATACATATTTATTTCAAATTGTATCTTAATCCAATGAATATATTGTTTTAAGATCATTAAACCCACTGTTTTTACCAAAATTTCCCCAAAAGAGTACTTCTGGTAGCCTGATTTGCTAACTAACAAACATGACCAAGATATTTACAAAAAGAAAATTTTACCAAATTTCATGTAAAATGGAAAAAGTATTTTTGTCTTCAAATTTCTTTAGTGACTTATATACATATTAGTTTTCATGTATACATATAACATATGTATATTAAGTCATGTAAAAATGCCTAAATGTGTTCTAGGGGTCAGGATCGGTGGTCTTATCTCATTTTTCCAAAGGAAATTCGAAAACAAGAAGTGCACTGTAAATGGCAAGAGTGGGAAGTCACATTGTAAATGGTTTTAAAAAAAGGTAATACGAATATCTTTTGCAATCTTGGCCAATCTAATAGATCAGTTGATATGCAATGGACGGTCCGGGACTGGAAGGTTTTCACCACACACTTGTATTACTTTCCACAGTCTTGGCTCGTGACTCCACTCACTTCATTCCGTTGCTAATCAGTTGGAAAGATGAGTTCGTCGATGCAAGGGCGGCAGTGATAGAGAGAACATCTTGATAGTGCTTGATGACTGTGGAGTTTTTGTGAAGAGGCTGAAGAAAAGACGTATATGGACGAAGAATTGGTTGCAGAATATTGCTCTTTTCTTTGGTAACTAATGTCCCCACTTGTGGGTTTCTCTTTTGGAATTTGAAGCAAACGCTTTCAAGCCTCGTCTTCCATTATTTTGTTTGAATAGTTCTTACTACTACCTTTCCATGAACAAGGAACACTCCGGTACTCCTCGATAAAATTAATTAGAAAATAATCAACTACTTAATTAACTAATTGGCTCATAACTACTTTAACGTCAGCCATGGTACAAACGTCAAAAAACCTGCTGAAACCCAACTACTCTGGCGTATAAGTACTGCTAGTGCGAAGACTGTGTGCCCAAGGAGGAGGTAGGGTTGGGGGGGGTTAGTTTGAGAGACGGTCCCGGATCGTGAAGCGCCACACACTTGGAAATTGACACACGTCCAGTCCGAGCCGATCCACGTAGAAGGCCCTCCTGATCCTGGCTCGGGCTGGAATGTCTTGGATCAGCTCGGCTCGAAATCACCCACACACTGGCGGTTTTAGACCGTTTTGACGGGAGATGCGCCGGGACCGCGGTCCGGGACCGTAGTGTATGGGGCCCTATAGATAGTATGGATGTACGGTATTGCTCAATAATTTAGTAACTACAACTTTAAACATAATTATAAGCTTGCCATTTTATTGTTGAAACTCTTGGCTCCTTTTGTTGCTGAAGTCACCAACATTTCTATATAGGTACATCATTTTTGACAAATTTCAAAATGCAATTACAGTAGAACTCTAATTATCCAAACTAATTGGGACTGGATCTCATTCGGTTACTCAAATACTCGCATAGTTGGAGTTTTCGTTGCTGTCTTTAAAAGAAGAAGAACAGTTCACTTGTTCAGCTAAGAGCATTGCCTTTTCACACAGAATGGAACCTGAAATAGAATTCCCCATACCAGAAACCATTTTGCTGCAGAAACCATTTAAAAAAGTGACAAATCTCCTAAACCCTTGACATCAACGTCCTTTAACTCTTTATCTGCAACCATTTTCATTTATGTTTTTTATCAACTACTGTCTTTATTTTCAAGCACAGACACAAAAATTCAAATGGATACAAATAATAAATAATACTTGTTCATAAATAATAAAATATGCAAGCAACACAGCACAAGACACCGGCACAGACAGAAGCAAGTTAACACAGATTGACTGAGTAAACAAACAAAAGCAGGTGTAGAGTAGATAGACACACAGATAACGCAACAGCGGTAGTGACAGTCCAGTGTATGCCTGACTGTCTTGACAGTCACTGTTACTAGAGTCTTCTACAGTCACTTGAGTCGTAGTTTGAAGAAACAACGTAAGGGGCGGCTTCTGATCATCCATCTCATTATGTTACAATACTTTGGTGCACTGTATTCCACACCCCCACCCCTCTTCGGTACGTGAACCCCCAGAAATATTTTTCTGGGGTTGTTTTTGACAACAGGGTCATAAATCACAATATGGTTGCGTGTTGTGAGATGTGGGTCCCACAACACTTTAGAAGCCAGTGAAAGGTACATGTGTGAGCTTTGAAGGAGAGTGAATGATGAAGTAGAGAGGGAATGTCAGTAAAGAGCAAGCTGTGCTTTTCCAGAGACATTGGACTATAGAATGAAAAGGGAAATTTAGGGGAGAAGGGAAAAGTTCAACAACAAAGTGACGACCCTGGAAAATAACACATGTGGGGAAGAAGCAAAAAGCTGATAATGGTCTAGCAGGGATGGGTCGATTATCGATTCCACCCAGTTGGCTGAAATATTAGTTCTGGAATTAAATAATACATTTTTTTGTGCTGTCCCATCCCAAAAACTCCTAAGTATTACAAATTACCTGTCCCATCCTGAAATCAACAAGTAAGTCTCTTCCGACTATCCCTTAACTTTTCATACTTAATAACAAGAAGTACTTACATTTTTCAAGTAATACTGAAAGTTCCGCAGGCTTGATAAACTTGGAGTAGCTGTGAGTTCCCCTGGGTACCAAGTTAAGTACATTTTCAGCCATTAAAATACCTCCTAACCAAGCAGGAATGGTTCTGTTCGGGGTAGTTAAGAAGAGAGATCCTCCGAGCTGAAATAGGTACTATCATTATTGGACAGTATTTAATGATAATTAAAGAGTTTCAATGAAAAGCTTAAGTGTAATGAATAGGGATAGGTCGAATTCAAATGTCAAATCCCAAATTTTCGGTAAGACTTCTAATTCAAGATTCGGTTGGTTCATGTCAAATTTTTTAATTGGAATTTGACTTCAAATTCGACCAAATATATGGCATACAACTATACATTGGTTTGCGTACTTGAATATTCTACATGCAATTAGCATATTCCATTAATTTTAATAGGCTTAGTTTTTGGTTTATCAGATAAGTTAATTTTAGTGGGATGGGAGCTGTCATATCACGACAAGTTTGGCAGCCATTAGGTTAGCTAACCAGCTGGTTAGCAGGCGGTTGAAAAAACGGCCCTAATAATGATCCATACGGAATAAATGAATCCTTGAGACTGATAAACTTGGGTAAATTGTTTTTTTTAGTCTACAAGTCTAAACGGACTATTAAGGTTCTTATTCTTGGATGTTACTAACAATATTTCTTATGAAGTCAATTTGCCATAATTATAGAACTGTACAAGGAAAATGAAGCTAAAATGTTATCCTATAACGAGGATGGTACTTTCCTTTCTACATGGTTACTCATTACTTTTTATCACTTTTAAAGATCCTTGGATAAAGGCTTTTTAGTGCTTCCTCATAATTGAAATACAATCTTAGGGACATTTTTAGGACTAAAATATCAAAGCTAGTATTGTATCTGAGGTTGAATTTATGCAATTACTAATGCGGACGTTTTTCATCGCTCTTCATTGAGCAAGAAGAACACGACATTCTATTATATTTGAATCCCACGTAGTATTTCATGAACAAACTTCAATCAAAAAATTAGTTTTATAGAGAACTTCAATTAAATTTCAGAAACATAAACAGTTGGTCATCTGATACCCAGGATTGATCTAAGACAATTGTTCATAAATACTTGGGTAACTTTATTGTTTCTACTTGACTCCCATGTTTCACAGCCGTACAATAAAACCAATTTTACATTAGTTTGAAGAAGTCTAAAGCTCTCACTCAGATTTAATTGAGAAGACCTCCAAATTGACATAAGCTAAGAAAAAGCTCCGTTTGCTTTCTTTAACCTACTTTTTACCTCTTCATCTGTCCCTCCATGATCAGAAAAATACACCCTACATAACAGAACGACTCTTTCTCAAAAATATTTTATGGATTCCCCATTTTGCAGTACAACTCTATTAGTATTAAGCCTAAATTTGAAATTAAATTTACAGAATCCATTGAATGCTTTTGTAAGAGAGTTACTATTGCCAAAGTGAGGACGTCAGCAATCTCTAGATCCTTGTTACATCCACCACAATGTCCAATATTATTTGTGACCATCTTTGGCTACTGCAATAGCCGCAAGATTGTCTAAACTCTTGCTAGCATCCGCTACAGATAACCCAGTGCATGCGGCCTGAAATTTTATGGTTTAGAGAAGCAATTCCAGCATAATTACAAACCTTTTTGGTATAGGTCAAAAATTCTTGTGAAACTCTCAGTTTTCTCAAAACTCCTACAAACTGGACTCCTTTAAAAAAGCTAAACTTTTTTCTAAAAAAACCTTCTTGTTCTCAATAATTAAACTACAATAACTCTTCAATATATTATAAAAGTCCATCAACAGAAAACAATATTAACTTCCTAAAGGTGCATTGTCACTGGTGCGGCTGGGACGTCTAACGTTCAACGTCAGTCGTAGGACGTCAGACGTAGAGCGCTTGCTTTGTATTAGTTCTTATGGCACCATTGGCACTCACCGCGCGCCGCTAGAGGCGTTACGCCATAAGAAACAATAAAAGCGAAGCTTTCTGACGTCCAATGACTGACATTGAACGTTAGACGTTCCAGCCGCACCAGTGACAATGCACCTTAAGTATGCCTGAAGTTACCTTGAGAGCACAAGTAGAAGCTGCTAAGAACGACTCTTTGTCAGAGACATGTTCAATGACCTCAGAAGCGATGATGACATCGTAGACTCCATGAGCGTGCTCGGCATGCTGTTCTACAGTGTTAACCAGGTACGTAGGTGCTGCTACATTCTGCAGTGACTGGGCGTGGAGTTTGGCCACCGCTATCAACTGCTCACTCGGATCTATCCCAGTCACAGTGGCTCCTAGCCTCGCCAGCGACTGCAAACAACAATCCAGTTAACCAACCTCTCCGTTGCACTTCACTTTTATGTCTTCACCATTTTAGTTTGTCCTTTTCTTGTATATTTTACAATTAAATTATTTATAAATATATAACTAAAGTTGTTTATCAATAAAACACACATCTCTTTTCAAGCAAACCTCTCAGCCCGAAACTCTCACTTTCCTCACTAAAACCACTGTCAAAGTGACAATCGATCACATAGTCACAAAAAGAACTTTCCAACAAAAAGAAAAAGGCCAAAAGAAATTTTGCAATCAGGAAGAAAAAAAAACAGCATTTACAAAATTCACAAAGAAAAAGCGATATCTTGCTACTACCAGGAGAATATAGAGTTAAATTACTCAGAGGAAAAGCAGAGACAACCACCACAGCAGCAGTTCCAGTGCAACATTTTTAACACATTCGTTACTAGCGGCACAAAACTGTGCCACGGTTGTAGCATTGGATCAAATACAAATTGTCATGTTAAAACATGTCCGTAGCAGTGTATGTAGTGAGAGGTAGCCAAATAGAGCGGTTGCGGAACCCACTCTGGGCACCGCTTATTAAATGGGGTAAAAACTGCAAATGTTTTAAACTGTTTAATGTACTTAAATAAAAAATATGTTTAAATAGAAGCATAATTATAGCTATTGAGGCTGCTGTACATCAACTCTAAAACTTGTACTTTCATCAAACAATAAGTTATTAATTACATTGATCAAAACTGGATTTTCCCATAATACATAGAACTCGAATCACCGTAATAAATATTTTGTAAAGCAAGGAAGTTTTACGTTTTAGCAGTTATGTGCTGCACCATTAATGGCTCTATGCTTCTATATTGTATTGAAACACTTTTCCTATTTTATTATGTTAATCTACTTAAAACATTGTTTGCAAATTTTCTCATCTTGAATTCCCTATTGCGGATAGAGGCTGCTCAGGCTCTTTCCGTTGGCCTATTAAGCATGGCGTCGCTTGGGTGTTTCGAGGCCTAGAGCCAAGAGAGGGATAATATATAGAGAGTGCTTTTTCTTTAACTTCGAAAGCTTACAAGTAATACAATTGTGCTACATTATTTTTTAATTATTAATAGCTTAGAACTTTTTTGTATGCTTCAATATTTATAATCGCTTGCAATCAAAACTGCAAAGTTGTATTTACAAAATAACTTGACATATTTGAGTTTTAAATTAAAGGATAATCAGGCTGTCTTGTTCATATTAATGTTTTAACTCAATTGAACAAAAATGTCATATTTTAAGGTAAATAAAGACGTATTTGTTTTAACTATCTGGCAACAAATATTTTTCATTTTAAATTTGTTAAAAGTAAATAGTGTTTAATCTAGCCTAATAAATTCCCTGAAAGTCAATAAAAAAAAGTGTTTCCAGCTCAGAGGGAAAATCCAATCCAGCCACCACTATTTGAACTAATCACTACCAACCTCAGACAGAATGCCACCTCCACAGCCAACATCCAAAACTGAAACACCTTCTAAAAACTTGACTTTGTTTTTCACCTCAAGTGCTTTTAACCGATGAGAGTTCACCAATCCATTCTTGAGAAAAGGTATTCTGAAAATAGATCATTCAATGAAAAAGAATACACTTTTTTGCTTGTATGGTTTACTCAACAGTTTTACTTTTAGTCATAAGTTTAAGCGAATTGTCTTGCTCCGTTTTTAATATGAACCAATCGTGCAAGCTAATAGACTGTATAACATTACAACTTTTTTTTACCTTCCCATAGTTTTAATTCCAAGTTAACTCACAGATAATAAAAAATAATATAGTTCTACTGAGCATTTTGACAAGTTGCAAAAAATAAAGGTGGTGAGAGGTTTGATTTTACTTTTAGGCAATTTGGTGAACCATTTACCACAAAGCTGCTTTGATGGGTGAAAAGGTAAAGGTAAAGTTTGTCTTGTTTAACGAGGCGAAGTTAGGACTACAAAGTCCTCTCTAACACTCAACCTCGACCTTTACCTAGCGTCACCGTATATATATAAGTCACATTACAAATGTAAGTGGTGACTGCGGGGATCTAACCCAGCTACCGAGGACGAGCTCGAGTCGCTCGATACCAATCCGCCACGGATCCGCAGGGTGGATGGAATTCAATAAAAAACAGTCGCTGAACATTTTAAGTGAAGAGATTTTTTGTCGAAACTAACAATAACTTACCTGATCAACCTAAGAGTATATAATTACAGTATCTAACTAATAAATGGGTGCAATAACAGGTGGCTCCAGTCAAACTATTGCCGAGCTATCAATCAGGCTACAGCTCACTGACTGGAAAGCATTGGTCGCCTATATGTAAGGAACTCGCGCCTACAGATCTCGCTGGCTGCGGCCCCCCAGACTTTGGGGTCGCTGGAATGTAGAGGCCTCGCTTCCCTCGGCGTTTGTGGTTTCAACCAAACTGTGGCTTCTCTTCACTCGGCGTGCGTGAAGCTAACACAGTGGTTTTAAATGGCAACATATTATTAAAGGGCAAGTTTAACTCATACTTAAGCAAAGTTTAAACCTTCCAACCACTAAAATACGTGAGAAAAAATTAAGAACTGTTGCAAAATTGTGAAAAAAGTAGCAAATTTGAAACTTTTGCTCTTTTCAAGGATGAAGGAGGCCAGATACGAGAAAAAGTCATAGGACAAAAAGGTTAGAGTGTCTAAACCCTGACCAAGAAAATTCAATCCGTTTTTAGATAGAACTTACAGTTCACCCACTAGATCTTTTTAAGAAAAACATGTTTTCCGCAATTTTGGTTTTTTTTTTATGGTGGTTAAAATTTAAAATTGTATGTTTTGACAATTTTTTGTCATTGAGTTAGTAAAAGGTACCTACATAACAAATTTCAAGTTTCCAGCTCACCTAAAAGTGTTGCTGGTGTCAGTAAGAAAGGTGTAGGTCAGGCTAACTCCACGCTGGTCTTGTCAATAAATTCGAACTTTACTGTCAGTGACATGTTTTTCAGCAAATGTATACAATTTGGATTTTTTTTGCAACATATTATTAAAGGGCAAGTTTAACTGATACTTTAGGTGAAGTTTAAAGTGACTAACCCCTATAATACATGAGAAAAAATAAAAAAACTGTTACAAAACCAGGAAAAAAGTAGCAAATTTGAAACTTTTGCTCTTTTTGAGGGCAAAGGAGGCCAGATATGACAAGAGGTCATAGGACCAAAACGTTAGAGCGTCTAAAACCTGACCATGAAAATTCAATCCATTTTTAGATAGGACTAACCGTTCACTCACCATATGATTTTTAGAAAAACATGTTTTCCGCCATTTTGGTTTTTTTAGGATGGTTAAAATTTAAAAATGTTGGGTTTTGGCAATTTTTTCGTTGGTGAGTTAGTGAAAGGTACATACTAAATTTCAAGTTTCTAGCTTATCTAAAAGTGGGTAAACATTTGTATACATTAGTGAGTGAGTGAGTGAATGAGTTACACAGAGGGTTGTATATAGGCCTATTATAGATGAAAGCACCATCGGACTCCTTACAATCCCAACTTAACCTGGAGATTGACAAGTCTCCACTTGGCTAAGATTTGAAAGCAAAAGTAATCTTTTTTCGACCTTTATCTTAGATAAAACCACATAGGGTACTTACCTCAGGTCATTCATAGAATGAAGAGCTGTCATGGGGCCATTGGGATCCCACCATTCCTTCGCCATTTGCTCATGATGTTTCACTTCCTTCACATCGTAGTGGTAGTTTACATCAGGTTTATCAACGTAACTTGATTTTGAGCTAAAGTTATCGTTAAAAAAATTATTGTCTTTATACATAAAAATAATTGGCACTAAGGCGTGCCTCAGACTGGTTGAAATAAAAAGAAGAAATGCAGTTTGTTTTGTGTCTCTTTTTTCGACCAGGCATGATGAAATTATTTACTTTGTATCCTGTCTTTTGAACCTTGCTTTCTTAGCAAACTTTAGAGGACATTTTAAAATTTATAGAAACACAAAAATTAATGATCCAATAAAAGATTTTGTAGTTGGTGAGGCTTTTTAAGAACAATGTTCCCTTCAGATTTCAACAACATTTCATCGTTTAAACTCAACACCTTTATCCACAGAAAATTAAGAAATAGAACTTGAATATAAGACGTTGCAAAATTTTATGGATTCCAAAATGACACTGTTGTTGATAAATAATTAAATAAAATAAATAAATATGGACAGTTGAGAAATAAAAAGAAAATTCTTGATGTGAAAGTCAGAAAAAAGAACCAAATTTCAATGTGAAAATCTTTTACCCATTTGTTTTACTCTAAAAGGTGAATAAATAGCTCAAACAGCGAGATAATGAGTGACTGATTGATTTACTAACATAACCAAAATGTTAGGGTAGGCTACTAATGTTGCCTGCTTTACCAGGCTTTTTCTGGTCAATATCAAGCCCCGGACTCTGGACTACTATTACCAAATTACTAATTATAAAATTTCCATTTTAATTTCAGCTCTAAGCAGCAAGTAATAAATGTATGGTAATTTCATAAAATTGTGTAGAGGTTAGGAGATAGTCAAACTTACCAGAATTTTCTGATTGGAAAATTGTTAATTCTCTCGAATGTATAATGACGAGCACTCAGGAGACGATGAACTACCATATTACACTTTTACTTCTAGGGTTCAATAGGGTTTGTAATAAATTCTATATTAAAATATAAATTTTAATTGCAGTAGTTTCAGTTATGGCCTGCCTCGCCGTGTGTTGGTGACTCGGTGTGACAAATTGAGTGATTGAGTGACAGTTACCATTCGATTACTTTCAACTTGTGAACTGATAATTATGTGATCGATCTTAAATCGACTGTGTCCGGTGTAAGATCGAAAGGAATTGACTGTGTCGTAAAAATAAAATGGAAACTCGAATGTCACTGTTAACTAGCGCAAGATATCGGGTTAAAGTTCCTCCATTGATTTTAAATGTATATTTAAAGTCAATGGTGCAATCACCGTAGATTTGTTGCTGCGGAAGTCCGTTGTTATGCAGAGAGTAGTCCTGCAATTGCAAAATCTTACCAATCTCCAGCACCTTGAACTGGACCACTCATCACACTCATCCCTCACCACATATTTGCCTTAAAATACCCTCATGAGAGTGGTCGGCATCTCAAATAGTGATAATAGTGATAGCATGTATGTTATTTGACAAGGTACCAAAATCACACTTTTTATGGATCGGTACAGAGTCGGAATTAGGAAATACATATAGCTCGGGGGTTTGGTGTGGGGGGTATGAAATATCGTCCATATGGGACAAAACATACCTATTTTATAACTGGCGAATCATTAATATTTACAGGGTATTTATCCAATATAGTGACTTGTCCTCTCATGAGCTAAAAAGACACAAGTAATGGAATTTTTCCAATTTCAGGCCAGACAACACATAATATTTAGTACGCTATTTTGCACCTTTTACTGGTTTACATTTGCCGCTATTTAGCCGGTATACTTGCCGCTCTAACCGGCGCCCTTTCTAATTTGTCTAGTTATTCGGTTTAATATCCCATAGGAGTAGGACGAAAAAGGTTTGGAAAACAAAATTGTATCGTAGTATTTTTTTTAACTTTTTTTGAAGCTGGATATTAGACGAAAGTCAAAACAAACATTTTACTAACTTGTGAAATTATTATTAGGAATAGATGTTTTTATTTATTTTCTTTAAGATAATGCTGTGATGGCGACGCTATGATAAGGAAAGTGTTTGTAACTTGAACTTGGCCTGGTATTTACTGTGTTCGTTTTCTAGTTGGTGCCAGTAGTCCTAGTTATTCATGTTAAGCCTAACCTATACCTAGCTCCTGAGTGTAATCAATCATCTGTGATAGTAGTGTTGCGAGCATGGAAGACGTTTATCTCAAAGGTTTCACAAGTCGTAGGGAGTGGTGTACCGATCATGTTAACATAAAACCTTACTTTCATAAATACAATGAGGTATTATCCTTTTGTATGGGTAGACCTTGTGAAAAAAAGGGGATACATGGTGAACTGGATATACTGCATCAGATAGTCCCCAAAACTAAGGAACTGTCTACCGATCAACTGTCAGAATTATTTGAATCAATCAAGTAAGTTTATTTAGTGTGTTTAGTAATTGAGTTTTATATCTCCTGCATTATTAAGATTTTTAAAACCATTAAACAATAAAAGGCTATGTTCACAAAAAAACTGTAATGTAAAACGTTAAGGGTAATTTTTCCTTTTTTTAATGTTGTAATATGACACCAGGTTAAAAAGAAATTATTTTCTACGCTCCACACTAGCTTGTATGCAATGACAGCGAGTGTACTACATTGCTGCATTGTGTTGACACCTCTGTAGCGCACAGTGTGCTTCCGCTTTGGTGCTGCGAGCAAGTATTCTTGTCTTCCTGTGTACACCTTAATATATAAAACTTTTCCTCCAAGGCCAACACTGGGTCAATGGAAACTTGGGAGTTCAGATACGGCGATGTGGTGAGGTGTCTCCTCAATTCCCCTTGCTCTGGCAACTTGAAAGAGGTCCATTCGCTCAATACAGATCTTGTATACCAATGGACTGTTATCAATTAGTTTGTAAAGTGAATGGTTCAGCCATCTTGGATTGTCTGGTAAAATTCCAATGTTGTGACTTTTTTGTCATTGACACTTGGAAGCTAAAACCTTTAAAAGATACCAATAGCCTAGTGATTGGTTTACTGTAAAAAAAGTAAACAGTAATGGTGTTAACCATTGATCTCTCCAGACCCTCAAAGGCTAACACATGGAGTGAGAGGTTTTGTTTGAAACCAAAAGTGTACAGGCATTCCCACACTTTTAAGGGTTTAATTTAAATTTTAGTTTTATGACTTTTATTGTTTTGACACTTTTTGAAGTGAATCTCTGTAATGCATTTATACAATAAAGTTATTTTCCACGGTTGATCTACCTCTTTTGAGCCACACTACACTTAGCCTAAGGGGGTTTCAAGTTGCACAGGAATTTTGTCTAAATGTGGTGCACAATACAATAGTATTAGATTAAAGATTGCTCATAACAGGTTGGGTCTTAAAACATTTTAATAAATGGATGCATATAAGTGAACTGACAAGCTATATTAAATACACGTTCTACAAGAAGATCTGGTATTTTCAGGATGTTCAACTTTAGTTATGTCCACTTCATTTCAGCTAGTTAGGCAACAATGTGTGAAGAGTGGTTTATAATGATTTTGTTTTCAGCCCTGCTCATCTGACGCTATGCAGTGATGATCTGATCAAGCTGGAAGTAGAAGAGAAACCACAATTATCAACAGCTACCAAAGATTTGCAGCTTTTGCAAACAGTTTGTTCAAATGGAAGACTGACAAAGTCCAATAGAATTAAAATGGAGAGAAATAAATTTAATAGGAAAGAAATAGTTTTGGTAAGAACGCAATTATGACTTAAAAATTATAGTTTATCAGACCACGTTGATGCCAGTACTCAAGCAATAACCTGCCTTTTAAAAAATACTCTTCGTTGGGGACAAAAACACTGAAGGGAACATAAGATATGTGCATATGTTATTTTTTTTTTTGTTATTATCATTATTGATGTATAGGCCCAGTCACAAAGTATGTTAATGCTGTCAAGAATGGTTGGCGTCAACCCGTTGTCAAGATCTTCAATAAAGTTGTGGCTGCAATTAAAGGTTTGGAAGATAAACAGTTCCGTACTGTCCTCGAGAAATGGCTGAAGAATAGGGCTTACTACTTTATTGCAGAGTTTTTTGAAGAATCTGCCGCCACAAAGTATTTAAAATTGACAATCTTTTTACAAACAGTTTTAGTTTATATTTGACACAATCTATCCTTACAGGGTCTTGATGAATAAGGAAGGTATAACTTCCGCGATTCATTTAATTGTTTCTACTTTCGCTTTACTTCGAGATTCATAAAATTCCAAAATTTGTTTAGTTAGTCTAGAAGTTGCATCATTTTAAATGGCGTAGAATTTAAATCTTCGTGACTTAATATCAGAATGTATGTCAATGAATTACTCTATTGCCTTATAACTACAAAGTTTGTATGTTTGTAGTTCAGTGTTAATTAGGCCTAGTATTTTCTAACAATTTTCCTTTCTCCGTTTTGAATTTTATCAAAATCTATCTTTCTATTGAGAATTAAGCTTTCTGCTGGACACAGACATTCTGGTTTGATTACTGTGTTATAGTGTCTGTGTTTTTCAATGTTTAGAAATGAATTTCTTGTAATAAACGTTTTGAATAAATATAAAGGCTGTTGTCTCTTGGTAGTGTGTTTTGTTTGCAAATTTGTCAAGTCTTGCTTTTTGAATAATTTCTCAAATTTACTTAAGAGGCCACTGGATAGAGTGGGCGCGGAACCCGCTCTGGGCACTGCTTGTAACATGGAGCAAAAACTGCAAACGGTGTTTTTAACCGGTTAATGTACTTAAATAAAAAATCTGTTTCAATAGAAGCATAAAGCTATTGAGGCTGCTGAACTCTAAAAATTGTACTTTTGTCAAACAATTAATTATGAATTACGTTGATTTAAACTTGATTTTCCCATAAGAACGTAGAACTCAAATAATCGTAATAAACAGTATACAGGGTACCGGTGAACTCTCTGGACATACTTTGTAGATATGTTCCTTGGGTCAAAACAAGAATATTTTACCATATAAACAGGGGTCTCTGGTGCTTCGTTGTCCGTCTGTCTGTGTGGATGTGTTTTTTTACTAAAATAATTATGACAGTAAAAATAATGCACTGATTTTCACCAAACTTTGATCAAAAATTTAAAATGTCATTTTCTAATATTAGAAAAAATTGTTATTTTATTTAAATTCCAAATTTCAAAATGGCGGCCGGTTAAAGTTTTCAAAGGTGAATAACTCAAAAACGAGTACTTTACAACAAAATTATAAGAACAATTACTTTTAGTGTATTTATTTCCCTTTCCAAAAATGTATCAATTTTGAAAATCAAATAAGAAATAACAAAGCTATTGTAATTTCTGTATTACCTATGTTCGCCATGCATTCCTCTAGTCAGCCAACGCAACAACAATGGAACTGACTACATTATTTTGATTCAGGAGTTTGTTAAATTCGTTTGGACTCCAATCAATAATTATTCTTTCCGGTTATGCTACTGTGTCGAAGGTCATCACTTTGAACAGCTCTTGCACTAATAAATAAACTACATTTTACGTCCTCTGTTTTAGAAAATTAAAGAGAAGATTAAATAAAAAGTTTTAAATGTAACTTTGCTACACTACAGCTTTACTTGACACATTATTAATTTTAATCTTTTTTCAGTCTGTGCACTAGAGTTTTGGTTATTATTATAAGTGTGAAGTAGTGGCAATCTATTTAAATTTGATATAATATAATGAGAGGAAATCACATTTAAGCTACTGGGTTTAGCACTAAAACATAATACTAAACAATAATTGGTTCACTTTCCAAATGTTGAGAATCTATTTGTCATGAAGAGACAACAATAAAAACTATGTGCCGATGTTTTGTTCCTGAAAAGAGTTTTTATGATTTCAGAACACAGCGGAAAGGTGTGGACTAAAGGATTTGCAGCCCCGAAGTAATTTTTTGATATTTTTCCGCATTCACGAGCCATTTCTACACGACAAGGGATCGTTATTTCATTCCAGACCCGGACAGTGCAGTCATGAGATCGCGGTTCTCGGCCATCAGACTTTAAGTGACCTCCGGGACAAGATCATCTGTGAGTTGGATTTCCAGGACGTGCTCGGGGATTCAAGCAACAGACCAGATGTACCTGTCAAGGAGCGAGCAAGAGTTAGTCAATACTTTGCATGGCATTTCACTAAGGCCCCGTTTACACTAGGCAATCGATCGTCGGCGACTAGTCGCCGGGGCAGTCGGCACCAATGTTATCCAATGGAGCCGTTTACACTAAGAACGACTAGTCGGCGAGGCAGCAATTAGTCGCTGGTCAGTCTTTTTAGCAGCGACTGACACGGCGATTTGAAATCGTCCGGCCGACTGCAGAAGCATTGTGGCTTATGAGAGCGTTCACATTTAGCGACTAGTTGCTCACCGACTGCATGCGCAAGCACCCTCTTCCCTCCGTTTCTTCATTTCAATTTCTTTATTCAAGAAATAATCTCCATTAATATTAACACAAAATTAATGTATTATATAAAAATTAATGCAAACAAGAGTTTAATGGAGTTTAGATTTTAAAAAATGTGTATATATTGCAAATTGGAAGAGTAAAATACCTAAAAACTATTTTTTAACATTCATAATAATAAATAATTATATAACAATAAATAACTAATAACAGTAAATCATTTGTATCAAAAAACTAACTTTATAACAATAAAGAAATACATTAGCTACTAGTGGTGATTTGACTCTAAAAAAAAAACGGCAGCGACTAATTGGCAGAAAGTTGCTGTGCCGAAGATTGAGTGACGATTGATTGTTAGTTGCTTTGCCGTCTATTCGCCGACGATCGATTGCCCAGTGTAAACGGGGCCTAAATGTTTTAAGATTTTGAGTTCCACACATAATACACAATATTTATCTCATAGAGTTCTTTAGCCATAGTACTGGAGTACATTTATAATAAAGTCAAATGACAAACAAAAGCAAATACTTTCAAGAATTAACTTGCGAGGCCTTTAGCTAGGAAGGCTAGCATCTACGGGCCACTGGACACATAAGAAACAAGGGACTTCTGCTTGCCCAGGAAAAAACTGAGGCGGTCTTGCTACACACCAAGAGAAATCTGAGAAGCCTCAAGTTTCAAATGTGAGACACAGAGATAGAAACTAAGGAGTACATTAAGTACCTGGGAGTCACCTTTGAGAAGAACTGCCGAATGGCACAACACGTCAAGGTAGCTGCAGCCAAAGCACAAAAATCTGCATCAGCACTCAGCAGACTCATGCCGAACAAAGGGGCAGTATTAGGAGGGTTCTTGGTTCAGTGGTGAACTCGGTGCTGTTATGCAGCTGCACCCATATGCAAGGGCACTGGTTTTTACTAAATGTAGAAGAGAACTTCAACAAGTTCAAAGGAGAGTGGCACTCCGCATATGTTGTGGATACAGAACAATTTCAACCGAAGCAGCCCTTGTAATTGCGGGGACACTCCCCATAGCACTTCAGGTGGACAAACGAGTAGCGAAGAGAAAAGGAGCACAACAAGGAGAAGACCTCTATCTAAGACGGTGGCAGGATGAATGGGAGCAAGACACGGGAAAAGCAGCCTGGACAAAGAGACTCATACCTGAACTGAGACCTTGGATAAACAGACCCACGGGAGTGCAACTACTACCTGACCCAGGTATTGAGGACACGTTGTTTTGGCAGCTACAAGAAGCTTCAATCTGCGACAATGAAGCCTTACGGGAAGAAGACACCGCTAACACTGTGTTCATCTGTCCTAGATGGAGACTACACAGAAGAGCTGTTGAAGAGAAGGTAGGAAGAGCTTTGACTGTTGCAGGCCTCGTCCCTCTGATGCTGGAAGGCTAAGAGAAATGGGATGCTCTCACAGACTACCTCGTGGGCATTATGAAGAGAAAAGAGGAGGACGAAAGAAGTTAGGGCAATGTAGACAATAGGCCTCGCTTCCTGAAGTAATACTCCAAAGGTGGTGCCAGGAAGAAGAGGTGAGCAAATGAGGGAGGTTGTTTTAGTGGAATCACCACGCCCCATTGGTCCCAATGGGAAGTCAAAGGATTTTTCCCCTCACGAAAAAAAAGCATCTACGGGCATCACAAGTTGTTAAGAACATGGGACATTATGGATAGGTAGTCAGGAGTCCTCCCCCAGAACAATTGAAACTTAGGTTTTGCAAACTCAAATTTCAAAGCTTATTTGGATCAAATTTATTTGTTATAAAAAAAAGGTAACGTTTGTCTTGTTTAACGAGGCGAAGTTAGGACTACAAAGTCCTCTCTACCACTCAACCTCGACCTTTACTTAGCGTCACCGTATTAGTCACGTTACAAATGTAAGTGGTGACTGCGGGGATCGAACTCGCGTGCAATACCAATCCCCCACGGATCCGCTAATCCACCACGGATCCGCTAATATTATAGTTATAGTTTAATATTATTTCATAATGGTTTAAAATGTAATTTCATCCTAATTTAGGCAGTGAGTTTTGGGGGGGGAGGGGTTGGATTACCTTCAGTAACCTGCGCCTTCTGGCTATGCCTTTGTCAGCTGTTTGTATAAGCTCATGGGACTTTGTAATGAATGTAGTGGATGGTTATAGCAGTGCTTTCTTATCAGCTGAGCCTTATCAGTAGAACAGAAGCAAACTCCCAAGTACTCACTGCACACGCAAACGGTACCCCCCATCACTTATCACTTTACTCACTAGAGAGTAACAGTATTGTCAATACTTAAGTCGAAAGGAAATTGGGCTCTGCAAAGTCACTAGAGCGTTGAATTTAATTTAAAATAAAGTGAAGTATTTGTGTAGCACTTTAATTTTGATCACTATATCACTATTTGAGATGCCGACTACTCTCATTAATTAATAGCCCAATGACCAATGGAAATACAAGGACCAACAGCTTAACGTGACTTCCGAACCACGCAGGGGATGGTATGATATGTCTAAACGATGGTGATAGTTGATAGCAGGCGGGTATCATCAGATGATCACTGAGACTATCTGAGCCGCTTTAGACCTATATCATCCTTAAAACCTGACCTCCGATTGCAGGACCATGCCACGAGTCCCAGTCACATGTTTATCGCACCATGAATGTAGCACCACAGTGAAAAACTGAGAACTTCTTGGTGGGCTTGCAATGATGACTGTAGCAATGTGTACTCTCAACTCAGTTTCTGTGCAAACTGATATTCCACAATCATAACACTGGGCCAATTAGGATGTTCTCAAACTCAAATCTCTTTATTGTCTAGTAACAAAATAAATTGCATGACACTCATCAAATAATGTTTTGTCAATACATATATATAATATAAAAATTATTCATAACACACGTGAATGATGGAGTAAACTTTCCGAAACCGGTCGTGTTGATTAAAATTGTTTCATACAGGATACTTTGTTTAATTAATTATTTTCTACATATATCTATATATATATATACATTATGTCTTATATTAACAAATTAATCAAATCAATAATCGATTAATATTTAATTGTAATTAATTCTTAAATTCTATAGGAAGTTTACAGATCCGGAATGTTCTACTTTGGGAATACTTTCTATGTTGACACACGGTTGCCAACTAACAAGGACTATAGCAAGAATATCAAAGAATGGGGTGAACGAAGAGGATTTAAGTATGGTGAGAAAAAGGCAATGCAATACACATTAGTACAAGACTTGGAAATAAGGTTCGGCTATCCATAAGTATACATGCATCAGGGCTGCTGCGAGCATTTGATCATTATCAGCGATGCTAGGTGAGTAAGACTGCTTCCAAACAAATTATCTAAAAGTCTTCCTAGTTATGTTGAGAAATATTTGTTTTTCAACTTTTAAACAAAAACATTCTTCTATACATTTTTTTAAAAATGTGTTTAAATTATAAGTTATAAAAAATTTACTTGTATTGATTTCAGGATGCTAGATGAGACTGACAGTTGTTACGCTATGGACTACCCGTTGATGAACAAGCTGTCACAACCACAAATGATTAATTGCATGCTATGCACCCAACACGCTGCCAGGTATGTGTCATTGTACTTAGCATCAGATATTATTAAGAAATTTATTTATTTTCTTCAACCAATCTTCTCGACAAATAGCCAATTATTTCAAACAACTATACCGGGTGGCCACGATAAAGTGTCCTAAACGGATTACAGGAGTACTATTAGAGCTAGAAAGATGAAACAAACTTTTCTCTCTGGAAATCGTACACAGAGATTACAGGAAAAATATTTTTAAGGTTCTCAGTATACAGGGTGTGTCAATACTGAAACTCACGGGGCCAAAACTCAAGATTTTTAAATGCAAAGGTGTGTCATATTGTACATCATTTTAAACAGAAGACAATTCTCGACATTTTGACAAAACAACTTCTTTGGTATGTTGCCCCGTTACCAAACTAAAGCTATAGACGTGAATCGCGTAAGCTTTTACGGGACGCCCTGTAGTCAAATTATCAATTCGATTAGAAATATAGCGTGTACGTATTGTTTCTCAGATTTTAACGAGCTTTTCAACGGTATGTCGTAAAACCATGTTTTGGAAACATTTTTAACCTCAAAGTCGATGTAAACATTGAATTTGTTTAATAATGAATAGGTTAAAAACATCAAATAGTAAGGTATATCATGTTGCATATCATTGTAAAGATAATTTTAATATTAATATCTTTTGTATTAAACATTATTTTGTATCTTTATTTGTTTAAGAGCTATAACAAAAAAATCACTTTTAACCTAGATTTTGCCTGTATTTTAGTAGTTTATACGTTCGTTTGACATGCTTGGTATCTAAATTAAGAGCAACAGAAATAAGAATAAGAATAACAATTAAGCTTTTACAAAAACGGAAGAAAACCAGTTGTCCTGGTTATGTTATTGGCACTTTGTCTGCTGTGTTATATCAGCTGATTAATTTTTCCAGCTGTTCTATTGTTGTAATTCAAATTTGTTTACATTGTTACGTGACAATTGCAATGAATACTCATGGTTTTAGCCATGTAAAAACAATTAATATTCATCAATGGGACCATGAATATTCATTGCAATTTTCACGTAACAATGTAAACAAATTTGAATTACAACAATACAACAGCTGGAAAAATTAATCAGCTGATATAACACAGCAGATAAAGTGCGCAATAACATAACTAGGACAACTGGTTTTTCTTTGCCGTGTATTTTTGTAAAAGCTACTAACAATAATTGTTATATTCTTATTTCTGTTGGTTTTTGTCATTGTTTGAGGTTTTTTATTAAGGAAAACAACTTTATTAGAATGTTGCTCTTAATTTAGATACCAAGCAGGTCAAACAACCGTATAAACTACTACAATACAGGCAAAATCTAGGTTGAAAGTGATTTTTTTGTTATAGCTCTTAAACAAATAAAGATACAAAATAATGTTTAATACAAAAGATATTAATATTAAAATTATCTTTACAATGATATGCAACATGATATACCTCACTATTTGATGTTTTTAACCTATTAATTATCAAACAAATTCAATGTTTACATGGACTTTGAGGTTAAAAATGTTTCCAAAACATGGTTTTATGACATACCGTTGAAAATCTCGTTAAAATCTGAGAAACAATACGTAAACGCTATATTTCTAATCGAATTGATAATTTGACTACAGGCGTCCCGTAAAAGCTTACGCGATTCACGTTTATAGCTTTAGTTTGGTAACGGGGCAACATACCAAAGAAATTGTTTTGTCAAAATGTCGAGAATTGTCTTCTGTTTAAAATGATGTACAATATGACCCACCTTTGCATTTAAAAATCTTGAGTTTTGGCCCCGTGAGTTTCAGTATTGACACACCCTGTATACTGAGAATCTTAAATATTTTTCCTGTAATCTCTGTGTACGATTTCCAGAGAGAAAAGTTTGTTTCATCTTTCTAGTTCTAATAGTACTCCTGTAATCCGTTTAGGACACTTTATCGTAGCCACCCGGTATACAGTATATACTAAAATCTAAAGCGCACTTTATTTACCATATTTTAGGCTCTAAAATAAGGGTTTGTCTTATATGCGGGTGCGCCTTAGGACTATAGTGCGCCTTAGACTTGCACAATAGGATGAAAATATTGGATTCATTTGAAGAGTTACAAAAACACTCTAAAAATCGACAACAACATTCAGGTAGGCTATGAGAGAGGTAGGAAACATAGGAACCACAACAGAGTTACATATTGCATTGCGTTGCCTGTTTTGAAGAGTGGAATGGAAGAATAGTTGACAAACAGAGAAAGTGGCTAGAGGGGACTCAGAATTTCTTCTTATTGCATTTGTGTTCTCTTTCCTTCTCTCCCACCCCCCTTGTCTGCAGGTTGGTGAGGGTGAAAGAAGAGAAGGGATACAATAGCATAGAAGAGGGTGACCCACATCTATTGCAAATCAAACACTAGCACAAGCTTGGAAATATGGGTAAATCACCAGTGGCAAAAACATGAACTCACTGACTACAAAAAATAGTCCCTCCCCAGACCCCAACCCCCAGGTGGTCCTTTATCTCTCTACCTATCTCCCTTATCTCCTGCTGACCCTTGTTTGCTAATTTGATAATGATTTCAAACCCAACATTGTTTGTGCTCTGGGAGGGGCATAGTGGTGGACCTAGCAGGGATGCATTCTTTGTTCTGCTTTTACCTCTTGACAGCTGCAGCTGGCAATGTCACTGGTTGCTAAGGAAGGGTCAGGGGCCTGACAAATCAGAGCCCTCTAACTGTTGACATTATAAAAACCGGGAGTGCATCTTATAGGAGGGTGTAGAGTTTTTTACTGTATATTCAGGGGAAATTTATGGGTGCGTCTTAGATTCGCATGCGGCTTAGACTCGAGTATATACGGTAGTAAAGTTATAGCATTTCATGCCTTCAATAGTGTTTGACATAAGCTACTTGTATTAAAAAAGTTCTTATTTTCAAAGTCTTTCAAATACAGTAATAAATATAGCTTTAGCGTTTGCACATTTCTATCTGTATTAATGCTCGTCATTTAACTTCAGATGGATTGTGCGAGACTGTGATAGGTTGGCTCACGACCCGACGTACGAGTGCAAGTACTGCTTCAAGAAGATGCACTACATCAAGGGCAAGAAAGTCGGGCACTTCAAAGCCTACCACTTCTGGCAACGCAGCACACTGATGTAGTTCCGTACACCAGATTCAGCTGCTATCCAGATTGTAGCAGCTGTAAATGTAATGTTAATTAGACTAAAGCTAGGGTTTCCTAGATCACGCCAGACGGACATTATTTTCGGACAGCGTGAATGTGTCCGGCTTCATAATTTGTGGCGGGCAAATATTGTCCGTTCTAACCCGGTATGTCCGGCGTGAGTGTGGTTTCCTACACATGATTTGTCTGATAGTCCGTTTATGTCCAACAAACTAATTTCCCGGGGTTTTGAACGCGGGAATATAAGTTTTATGCTTATTAATTCAGTATGGATGTCGTAGCACTCGCGTTATTGTTGGAGGAGGAAGCAAATGAAAGTTTGTTGATAGAACAGTTCGCTAGAGAATGCGAACACAAAATGTTCAAAAACAGAAGGAAGGGGGGTGCTTATAAGATGACGATTTGTAAATATTTTACTGCAAATGAAACCAAGTTCAGTGAATACTGAGGGGGTTACAGAAGTTAGTAGAAAACTTTTTCGAGAAATCCTAGTCTGCATAAGTGATGATGTAACCAAGAAACCATACAACAGAGTCTCAAGGCCAATCTCAGCTACAGTGAAGCTGTGTTTAACTTTTAAGTAAAAGAAAGATATGACAATTTTTTTATATTTTCAAGCAGTTTTAATAGCCTGTACATTATTACTATAATTATAACAAGAATACAGTGAACAATGCATTATAGGTTACACACACTTACATTAAAAAACACACTGATGTAAAAATTGTTGTTTAAATAAAAAACCACCGGGTACTGACGAACCAAATCGATTAACTTCTCGTCTTGGTCCACACTAAACACTTTTGACTCCATTATAGCTTGAAATCACTTGCTCTTGTTCACTGTAGCAGTGGGAATGTCCGTTGTGAAATGAAAAAATATCCGCGGGGTTGGATATTGGTCGGACACGCCAAGACCTCACGCCGGACAGATTGCAGAGTGCTGCAGAGCAAGTGGCGGGAAACAGTGTGTCCGGCAACTCTGTCCTGTCCAGCGACCTAGGAAACCACGCGCGTAACAATACATGGCTCAGACTCCAGCTTGATAACGTCATGTCCGCTCACGCTGTCCGTCCGGCGTGATCTAGGAAACCCAGGCTTTAAATAACCTTGGTGAAATATGTGAGAATTTTTTACCTGCATGATTCTGGCTGTTGTGCGTAGTTTTTCAAAAGCTAAAGTTCTTACTGATAAAGATCGTTAAATTATACACTTTTCAAAGTTGTTTGTGAACTTGTTATTTATTAATATGTTTCATGTAAAGTTCATAATAGTCGTGAAGATCAATTTACAAAAGTTAAATGTAGAGAGTAGGGGGTTTCTTTAAGTCCACTCTCCTGAAACGGTAAGAAAAGTCCAAGCTATAACTTTTGTAAATATTTCTTATGTTTACTAAAGCAGATTGTTGTATACTCACTTTAAAAGTCAATAGCAAAATCAAAAGGAATAAAATGTCACAACAACAAAAAATAATTTCTTGACTGACCTACAACATTCAATATTGTAAAGTTTTGTTAATAAGCTGACACATCTTAATATTACAGTATGAGTAAGTCTTTTAAGTAATAAGGCATAAGAACATGTACTATTTCAATAAGGAGCATTTTAATATACCAAATAAAGCGTCAAGGGCTTATGGGTTTGTATTTTGTTGTATTGTTTACAGAGGGGAAGAGGATGTGCAAAAATTGTTAAGTAATGCAGACAACATTTTGCTGCGATAAAAACTAAATTTAAATTCTTAGTAGCCTTATGTATCTAAATATGGTATGTCAACATGTTTAGGACATTATTACTGGTATTTATCTATAAACTTATTACAGTAAAGGTCAATAGTATGACTATTTGTGGACAGAGTATGTCCATTTATCGTTTTATCCAGTATATAAAAGGTAAAGTTTGTACTTTAAAGGTAAAGTTTATTCAATGAGTAAAGTTTTACAAAGTAAGAAAGACCAATTTTACTGTATAAAAGAGTTTGCATCCATCATTACCACTGTAAAAGCTATTTTCAATCTTTCTTTGTCTGTATTTTCGTAGGAAATAGAGATATTCATTCCTCTCGCCAAAGAGAACAAAACAATTTGCACTTATGAGCTTCACAACATCTCCTGATTCAAATGGCAAAACTTTATTATATAATATGTTGTGTATGTGTGTGACCACTCTACTAGTAGCATTGTTTGTCCAATGTTCGCAAAGTTTGATTCAAACATCTCTTTTGTAAATCTTTAGGTTAAGCTCGCCAGCTTACCAGAAAAATTGGATCACCGGAGAAGATCTTTTGAGGGGGGGTCATTTCCTTCAAAAGATGGATTTTATGCTCTAAAGGCTGAATATATGATATGACTTCAATGAAACTAGGTGCAAACATTTATGTCACTTTATTAAAACAGGTGCTTTTACGGAGTTCTTCATCAAAATCTGATCATAAACGCATTTTATCATATAAAACTCATTTTTAAGGGGAACACCCTAGTAAAAGGGCGATTCGGGTGTAAATAAAACACTCATAATTGGCTGGGATTCACTGTAGCTTTGTTTTGTTATCCACAGAAGGTTTCGAACTCAGAGAGCGTCTAACTATTGAACTTCTACTGTATAATTATATAAAGTTCACAAATCATGCGAATACCATTCAAAAAGTATCAATTAAAATTAAAAACTTTTAAGTTTGTCTTTTTATGCTAAAAACTGTATGAGCATTTGGTAGGCTGCGCAAGTATAGAGACAAATTGTTGAAAAAAAAACAAAAATTATCTGTCTGTTAGGGTTGTAAACTTGTAATTGGTTTGACCAGACTATTGCACATTGTATGAATGTATGTTTGAAAACGCTTGGTCTCACCTTCATTTTCAACATATTTGCAAGGCCAAGTGCCAGCGTTTCTCGCATGATGGTCACTTATACTGACTGGGGCGAACCCTTATCGCACCGCTGTTAGACTAAGAAAACTCACTGTTTGAATTGACTGTTCTTAAATTTGTCATTTGTTAAAACCTTTATTATAAAAGAGGAAAAGCTACCAATATTGTATTATTAAAGAAATCTGAAGAAAAAAATGTATGGACTGAACCGGGACTTGACAGGGTGATTATGCTGACCACTACACCATCCAACCCACCTATTCATGTATTCAAATTTAGAGAAGTACCTACTTATATCTGAATATTTATCCAAAACATGACTGTCAAATAGTGACTTTAAATCAACAAGCTGAAAATTTACAAACAGAATTTAAATACTATATCAAATAACTTATTTTCTATCTATGATAAGTAGCTAATTTATTACTAAAGAAATTTGAAGAACAAAATGTATGGACAGAACCAAACTTGAACCTGGGTCTCTCACTTCCGGGTGATTATGCTGACTACTACACCATCCAACCCACCTTCACGCCTTCAAATTTAGAGAAGTACTTAAATCTGAATGTTTATCCAAAACACTATTTGACAGTCACATGTTTAGGATAAACATTCAGATTTTAGTAATTCTCTAAATTTGAAGGCATAAATAGATGGCCTGGATGGTGTAATGAATAGCATAATCACCCGGCAATCTGCAAGTTGCACACTCTGTCACAGCAGAACATATGAATTACGTCAGAGCCAGCTGGACAATGGATAGGTTGCCCCAAACCCCAAATAAAAAAGTACATCAAAATTAAAAGTCCGAAAAAATGTATATTATTTTTTGTTGTATAGAATACCTGCTGCCACTCGTAAGAGGGGAGCATCTAATCAAGTCAACAAATGGGTCATTAACTTTCCAAACTTTCATGGTAAAAATGTTTCAACACATTTTTGAAAAGTCTTTATTGTTTCTAGTGTTTTTCCATAATTTTAGTTCCTGTATAAAAATGTAATTTGTAAATTAGTTCTAGATAATGACTTTTGTAATTTAAGAAGTCTGGTGACTGTCTTATAGGAATGGAATGTATGCGATAAAAGAAATATACTTATATTTTGATATTTCAAATACGGTAATTGACAGACCCTAATAAATTACTACAACAAAAATAAATCAAATAATGTAATTTCAAAATTTACAAAGACTTTTTTTATTCCACATTTTAATAACATTTACTTGGCTTAATGGTGTTTAATCTTCCTGCATTCTCAATAAATAAACCCTCCAAAATGTATTTCCCTACCAAATTCATTTCTGAGCTTGAAAAATAAGAAATGGAACTAGGTACTCTTATGTATAGCAGTTCAAAATATTAAGAACCACCGATAAAGGTACTAAATAATAATACATTTTGTCTCAAGGTATTTTTTGAATTGATTTTTTCCTAGAGAAAAAAAGGTAAAGTTTGGCTTGTTTAACGAGAGGAAGTTAGGACTACAAAGTCCTCCCTACCACTCAACCTCGACCTTAATCTAGCATTACCGTAAAGTCACATTACAAATGTAAGTGGTGACTGCGGAGATCGAACCCGCGCCAGCAGAGTGATCAGCTCCGGAGTCGCGCGCGATTCCAGTCCGCCATGGGTCCGCTCAAAGTATAACTTACATAGAAATAACAGGCTATTGAAAATTCACCATAGTTTTTTTTTGTGTAATTATTTAATTTCTTTACTAAAAGATGTAATTTTCTATTGTTTCTTACATCTGGAAATACCGAGTCATTTTGTAACTGTGCTAATTTATTTGTATTATACACGTACAAAATGCATATGCTTTTATGTTTTTTTTCCTCCAAACCTCTAATATATGGTTTACCAAACAATTTAAATTGAGTCAAAGGGAAAATGGGTGGCAAGTTAAAACTTGTACACATATATCCTAGTCGTAATGTCAAGCAATAAATAAACATTTATTTACCCATGGTACATTTTTATTGGTTCCCCTTTTCAAAATGAAACATACTTCACTATAATAACATGCCTCAACATGAATTATATTATGGCATGATCTTTGAAACTGGGTGCCATGTTTATTTTCTTAAAATTATATACACTTTATGTTATATTTATTTGTTCAGCTTAGCTAAGCACAAATCTATTCAGTTTCCTTTTTTTAAATGATCACAATAATGAGTTAGATGTTTTTCATGGTAGCCTTAAATATTTTCTCAAGAAGATCTTGGTTATTTTAGAATAGTAAATAAAGTACTCTGTATTTTTGTTTCTTATTTGTTTGTCAAATTTTAAAACTCAATTTTTAATAATGTTAATACTTTAGTTATAAGTTCACCACTCGTATATCTTGTTACTGCTTGTCAATAATATAATTTTTTTCTCTTAATGTTTTTCTCATCTAAAATTGTAATTTTTTCTGTATGTCAAAATGGCTGTTTTAGGGTTTTTTCCTGTAGCTGTCATGTAAATTAAATAAATAAATATTGAAATAAAAGCTAACAAGCTTGTTTGTAGTGTGTATCCAGTTTTACCGTTTGTTGTGTCGTCTGGACGTTATGACTGTGAGTCATTAGTCGCTGGGAGAGCCAATTAAGAAGGGATTGACTTAATAAGCTATAATGTGAGTTGGTCAACCCACTATGCAGGGTTAAGTGGATTGTTGACAACTGTCAATCTTGTGAGTTCCAGTCCTCCACTCCAGGAACTTTTCAGAGTCCCGCGGACGAGCTTTCCATGAAGCATTCACCATGAATAAGGTAGGACTCTCTTGAATTGTGTTTGAATTAAACTAGCCAGCCCCATATGGTTGCTAAATATTTCACCATGACCAATTTTACATTACAATTTTAAAGCTTTCAGATGCTTCATAAAACACTGTTACCCTTATAAATGTCTACATTTTACAAAGGAGAACCCCTCGGTATGGCCAATTATTCTTGCTCCTCTATATTTACAAATTAAGTACTAAATATAACTAAATGGGGATTTAGATCTTAATTTGTATAAACGCTAAATAGCTAATTTATTACTAAATAAATTTGAAGACAAAAATATAATAAATGGGGATTTAGTTATTCAACATACACTGTAGTAATTTTTTTGAAATGGAGATTATTGGCAATATGTACAGAATATTTAAATTACAAGAAGGCCAATAAAGAGTCGTATTTTTTATTTGACAAGCGCTTTCGATAGCAATGCTGTCATCAGCATGCAAACTTGTTACATAAAAATTAATTAACCAAAATCAATATTTATATACAACTAGCGGTCCAGACAGACTTCGTCCTGTCAAAAATATTTGTAATGTGGCAGCTTTTTGTTCTGTACATATGTTTTATGTCTGTAAAATAGGCATATCAGGTGGCAATGAATAGCAATAAAGCTTAAATTGACTACGTTTTAGTTAGAAAACGTTTGTATGGGAAAAAGAAAAGGGCTGTTTTAAGGGTTTTCCAGCAATTATTAGAATTTTTCTCGCCGTAAAAGCCATCCTTGAACACCGACGAACATTTAAAAAAAATTTGGCCAAATTGGTCCAGGCGTTGTTGAGTTATGCGCTTACCAACACATTTTGCGATTAATTTTTATATTATAAATTGTTGACAAACACAAGAAAAATTCTAAAACATGAATTAAAAATAAAGTTATTACAGTTAAATTTATTGAAAAAGTTAATAATGTATAAATTAATATATGAATAAATTGAATTAAAAAGAAAAATAAATAAAGTAAGACAGATATTAGTATAAAATAAAAGTTAAGTTTTTGACATTATTAGATCTATTAGTTTTGAATTTATGATTGGTCCATCTTCGTTATTAAGTAAATTAGTTTTGTCCGTGTTGTTGATAAAATACGATTCCCAAGCATTGAGTTATCTGGGTTTTACTATTTGTTTCAGTAATTTCAAATTGATTGTGTTGAAAGAGTGTCCAGTATATATTGAATGGGCTGCCATGGCTGATTTTTCGCTTCTACCGTACTTGGCATGGGCTAGATGTTCCTTGTATTTAACGATCTTTTAGTCTGCTCAATATACTTTTTCTCACACTAGTTGCAACTGATTTCATAAATTCCGGACATATTGCGTTTTAATGTTTCATCTTTGGGATTTTGCAGTTTGTTTTTCAAAATATTTGTTTCATTTTTAAATCATGTGTTTTTTAATTTTTCTTGTACCTGTCAACAATTGTATATAAATATTGATTTTGGTTGATTAATTTTAATGTAACAAGTTTGCCTGATGATGACAGCAATGCTGTCGAAAGCGCTTGTCAAATAAAAAATACAACTCTTTATTGGCCTTCTTGTAATTTAAATATTCTGTATATACTGTAGTAGTTAAATTCAGTTTGTAATATTTCCACCTTGTTGATTTAAAGCCACTATTGACAGTCACATGTTTCAGATAAACATTCAGATTTAAGTACTTCTCTAAATTTGAAGGCATAAATAGGTGGGCCAGATGGTGTAATGGATAGCATAATTAACCAGCAAATGAGAGATCCGGATTCAAATCCCGGTTCAGTCCACAAATTTTGTCTGCAAACTTCTTTAGTAATAAATGGGGATTTAGCCACTTTGCTTTTATTCTATGACAACGTTCAGTTACATTTACTCCATATATTTTTACAAGAAAACTAGCTGCGCCAGCTGGGGGCTTCGCCCCAGATCCTACGGCCTCGGTGCCCGCTTTGTAAAACTCGGCCATCCCCGGCCTATCTCATGGATTTTTAATGTTTTACCCCACTTTTAACCCCCCTTCCTCCCCCAAACAATTTGGTAGACAACCAATATATTTTGAAATCAGCATAATATTCCCTTTTTGATACCCACATTGATTTTATGATTTTTTTATTTCTTGCCCCCTTTAGCCCCCAAATCCATATATTGTACCCCTGAACCCCAAAATCAGTAGGGGTCTTTGGGTTAATGGTATACAACTATGAGTCAAGTTTCAAACAAATCCGTTGATATTTACTAATAAATATTTACTAAAAAAATAAATATAACATGGGGAATTGGGGACCTTAAAAACCCCATAAAAATAAAAAATCTATATAATTTTATTCGTTTCCCCCACCCTCCACACACTAAGGACCATTTCTATTAAAAAAATCTGAATTACCCCAGACAGATTCCGAGATATCAACACTCCGGACAACACTAACCGAAATACTAATAGATCTTAATTTGTATAAACATTTTTGTCTTCAAATTTCTTTAGTAATAAATTAGGTTTTTAGCGTTTATACAAATTCAGATCTATAATAAGTCATTTGACATAGTATTTAAATTCTGTTTGTAATATTTCCAGCTTGTTGATTTAAAGTCACTATTTGACAGTCACATGTTTCGGATAAACATTTAGATTTAAGTACTAAATTTGAAGGCAGAAATAGTTGGGCCGGGTGGTGTAGTGGTTTAGCATAACCGCCCGGCAAGCGGGAGACCCGGGTTCAAGTCCCGGTTCGGTCCAAACATTTTTGTCTTCAAATTTCTTTAGTAATAAATTAGCTTTTTAGCATTTATACAAATTAAGATCTATAATAAGTCATTTGATATAGTATTTAAATTCTGTTTGTAATATTTCCAGCTTGTTGATTTAAAGTCACTATTTGACAGTCACATGTTTCGGATAAACATTCAGATTTAAGTACTAAATTTGAAGGCAGAAATAGTTGGGCCGGATGGTGTAGTGGTTTAGCATAACCGCCCGGCAAGCGGGAGACCCGAAATACTAATAGTACAGATATAAAATAATTTGCAATATGCAAAAAGAAATAAGAATATAAAGCATTGACAATCAGCTCAAGGTCTTGATAGCAAGTGACTCTCACGGACAATAATGACTTGAACACATAACGCAAGTGAGAGATAACAGCCTTTTCTTCCCGGTTCTGTGTCGATGCAAATCTGTTCCCCTGTGAGATAGTGAACTGAACCACCGGGACTAAGGTGGCAATATTATTCATTTCGTAGAGGAAGGTCACTCCAGCTGGCTGACTGACTAAGGAACAGGGTAGAGTATAGTTTCGTGAAACTACTTGTTCTTAAATAAACATTACAATTAAGTACCCTTCTTCCTGCACTTGTTCCTTTTGTTTGAATGATTGTAGAATTCAATTCTGTACATGCCCAAATTATCTGTTTATCTGTCAGTTAGTTTTCCAGTTATTTTGGTTCATAGACACAAAACAAAAGTGTAGTTAATCATTGATTTAAAGTTTTTGAATGAAGAAGATAGTTTTAATTAAACTCATTGTACATTAGTAAAATATTTGGGATGTACAGTAAATTTGTAAATAAAAATAAGTTCCTTTATTTAATTTTTTCAAGCAATGCAAGAGACTTTGTAAAACCATCATTGACACTATTGAGAATTCATCATCAGAATAGTTTGTTTTCTTATTTTGTTCTTTTTTTGTAATTATTTTGAAGCTTGTGCACTGCAATTGCCATTGGTACTAAACAACTTAATAAATATTTTCCCTAGGATAAAGTTTTTACTAAGGTGTATGTCCAGAAGTTGTATTTTATTTAAGGGTAGTTAATTTTTTTAATTGTCTTTTCATACCCAGAAAAATCATATGTTTCTCTTATAATGGCTTTTGTTCATGAAATACTTCAAGTTTGAGACGGAAACTTATCAATTGCATCAGACTAGAAGTTGCAGATAACAAAACATATCAATGTTACATATTACATATCTGTTTTTGTATGTACAGATGGATTTGGAGGCAATTTTTAAAGAGCTTGGGCAATTTGGAAAGTATCAAGCAATACAGTACGCTCTTCTTACCATCCCGATAATTGCTTCTGCCTTTGAAGAAATATCCTACATCTTTACGTCCAGCGAGGTCAACTACAGGTAAATGTTTATGTTTACCCAGTAAACGTTTTCTAGCCAAAAGAAAAAAAGGGTTAGGGACAAAAAGTAAATATAAATAAAAATATCATATTTTATTTTAAATTCTTTTAAATAACCTTTTTTGTCCCTATGTGAATTTTACAAGGAGAGAGAGGATAGTAGCTAGCTTACCTAAGAAAAACAAGTTTAGGGGCCAACAAAAATAGGCACACAGAAGAATCACACACAAAATTCACTGATATTTCACTGACTCTTCTGTGTGCCTATTTTTGTTGGCCCCTAAACTTGTTTTTCTTAGGTAAGGTAGCTACTATCCTCTCTCTCCTTGTAAAATTCACCTAGTTTAGCCATAACTAAACTAACTACCTCTACCTTTCAAACCTAACCTTTTTTGTCCCTATGTTTAACTTAACCTCATTAGGATAAAGGAATAGGTCTGTCGTGCCAACCACTTTTCCCATTGTATTTTTTTACCTAACTTTAAGTTTGAATTTCCCAAAAGAATTACCTTGTATATCTAATGATGAATAAGAATATACCAAGAAAAAATAATAATCTCGATAACTTAAACTATTGGCATTCTCGATCAAGATACATTACAGACAAAGATGCAATTCGTTAAGAGACCTAAAAACATAGCAGGCAATGAACAACCAGTTTGAATGCAGATTTAAAACTTCCAGTAATAAAGGAGTGGACAATTCTACAACAAATAACAGAACAGATAACAAATAACAGGCTATTCTGTTATTCTACTTACAGAGGTTACAGAGGTAAAATTTGAACTGTAGAATGAAAAGGTAAAGGGTTAAAAAATTCAAGTTTTTGTTCCATATTTCTAAAAGCTCTTAAAATTTGACAGTTCTAGGTTTAATGTATAGTTCTACTTAAGGACGCTTTTTCAACATTAAGTGTAATACATAGTTTAAGGTGATTTGAAAAATCTAGTTAGCAAGGAATTTGAGTTATCAAAGTTTGAATTATCGGGGCTGTACTGTAACATTTGCCAGATGCCTGGTGCCAGAGTGTGAGAGTATCAACACGACGGAGTATCTGCCTCCATGGCTGAAGCACGCAGTTCCGTGGGGAGGAGACCCGCCAGAGCCTGCGTGGTGTGAGCGACATGCAGTTCGACCCCACAACAACTCTCACTTCTCGTGTTCTCCCGAAGCGTTCCTCACCAACGTCACGCAACCCTGTGACCACTGGGTCTTCGAGACTCAAGAGAGAACTATCGCAACCGAGGTGTGGTTTTTGTCATTTATTTGTAATTCTTTTCAACTTAAGGGTGCAAATAGTGATGTTGTCTGACCGATCAATGTAGTCTAATAGGTGATTAGATTAAAGTAGGGCTGGTAGTCTACCAGTTGTACATCCACCAAAAGTTTATTCATTATTGTTCCACCCTGGTTATCTTAGTTTGGAAGACCCACCCCCGTGGGGCCACAAAGCCTCAAGATGACTCCCCCAAGCTCAGAGAAGATAACTTAATCCCAATTACTCCCTTCTAGTAGACCCTGTGTCCTAATCTCCAGGAAGGGGTAGTGTCTAGCAGTTTCCACAGACTGCTCACTAAGATTCATACCAGCGTGCATACCGATTTTCTGTAGATGATACCTGAAGTACCACTTAAGAGCCCCCTCAATGGATAACGGCTTGTAGCTATAGAACCTTGTTTCAACTTTGTACACACGTTTTTTAAAGTAAAGTATTCATGTTTACAGTTTGAGCTGTTCTGTGAGGACCATGTATGGCAGAGAACAATGATTGGAACAATCAACAATCTGGGGCTCATTGCTAACTACATCATCGTCTGCTACTTGTCTGACAGGTAGAATTGACACACTGTTGTTATAGAAGCCTAAGTGAACATCACAGCAAAATGTTATTTTTCTTCTAGTTGGGGGTTGATGCCTGTGGGTGCGCCACTTGTTCATTTTTGAGAGCTGGTCATCATAATGACTATGTTCATTATATATACAACTTCTCAAAATGTTTCTATGGTTAATGGTGACAAGTCCTGGCTAAACTCAGTGAACAAGAGTCCCATTTGAGTTGAACTTCTATGATGTATAGACAATGACATTACATTATCTTTGATATCATGTTCAAAGCTCCATTCAAGTATATATCAATGACAAGTCCACTTGACTGTGCTAACACTTGTCCGCATTTCAATATACATACCGTACTATACAGGGTCATCGAAAAAGGTGTATGGGGGGTTTGATCTTCAGCTATTCAATAAATAAACATGTCATCAATACGTAATTAGTGAGAGATTGAACAGCAACTATTGTTGTATGTAGTCGGCGCATGCCCAGTCGTTAAGTCAGTTCACAGACGCCATGAGTACATACAGCAGAAAGCGCAGTGTGTTTTGTGGTACGCTGAGTTTAAGCCACCTGTGTTAGTGCAGCGTCATTTTACGCGTACTTATAGACAAAATCCACCTACAGACAAAACTATTGTTCGTTGATTTAACAACACCTAACAATTTGGTTTAACATTTGCTCAGAGAGAATTACTTTTTGAAAGCGTGTGAACATACCTGCTGCCTGTTGTTAACTTGTCTTTAGCACCCAACTCCCTACTGCAATGGTGCTGCGAGCATGAATGTACTTACATGGTACATAAAATATTACAGGGTACTATGTACTTTCAAATTTATATATAACTATGTGTAAGAGTTTAAAATTTCAGTTAACAATTACAATTTAGGGCGCAAGTCCCACCCATGGGTGGTGCTTATGGTTGCAGAATCGAGGTTGAGACTGGACTACCTTGATTTAACTAAGGAAAGGAAATTGATTTTGCATAATGTACGGTAGCATTACTCTCAAATACAGTAGTGAAATTTCAGACCATTCCATTATTGTGATTCAATTTCTAGGTACGGGCGAAAGAGTACACTGTTAACTCTCACAGCAGCTCAAGGTGTTCTGGTCCTTCTCCAGTCTTTTGCTTCAACTTACATTGGGTTCTTCATCTTGGAGTTTTTAGTTTGTTTCTGTTCAACCTTCAACACTGCTTTCATTTTAGGTAAAGTCACTAGAATAGACTCCCTCTATAGTAGTCACAATAGTTTTGGATACGACGGGAAAAAAAAATCTTAAGACATACCAACAAGTAACATTTTTATGTTGACATCTTTAATAAATAAGTAAATAACATCATATTGTCAATATGCTTTACTGCATGGTAAAAGGCATGGATGTACAGTACAGTACGTTTATCAGCTAGGGTTTTAATCAGTGGTATACATACTGTACTATGTCAACAATACTGAAACTATACAGACTGCAACTATACTTCAAGCCGGTAGTTGGAATGATATCATCAAGATGTGCTGTGTTAGCTACAGTATAGTGTACTGAAAAACCAATACCACCAGCTGACTGAGTTACTGTACTTGTTGTGCCCAATGGACAGGCTGGCTCCTCTACCCCTCCCACACATTGATACACAGTTGTAATGTAACCAAAGTAAAGCAGTACTGAGTAGTGCAGTAAGGAATAGCTATTACTGCAAAGAATACAAACGTAACAATTCAAAAACTCACATTTTGTTATCTTGAATCTATTCTTATCGTTTCTTGTGGGTCATGAAGAGAGTAATCATTGAACTTACACTCAACCGGGTTTTTCAAAACCTAAACTCTTACGCCATATTAGTCTGTGTAAGTCAGAGACTTCTGTGCTGAAATCATTACCAAAAAGTGTAATACGAATTGAAGTACCTAACAGCCCATTAAAGTACCATGGTGTCTAAGCAGATTTGAATGCCAGAACATGTACTTTTTTTTATAAAATAAAATAAACCAAAAGGTCAGTACAAACTTAATGTAAGATTGATGTGAATTTTTAACTGTAGGAGCTAATAATGGATTTGTGTAATCTTAAATTTTTCAACAAAAGTTAATTTATAGAATAGATCAATTAATAGAATTAGAATGATATTATTTACAACTTTCAGGAAGGCAAAAGCAAGGTTGATGTTATAAAGGTAGAAATATTAGTTTGATAAATTTTTTTTAATATAAATAAATTTTGACTTGTAGAGGCCTTTTCAACATAACATGGAGTGTTACTAAGACTTTAAAGGGATTTTAAAAAATTAAGTTATCGAGAAATTTGAGCTATAGAGGCTCTACTGAACTGACATACACTATAAATCACCCATTCAAGCTGCTCACTAAACCATTCTTTCCAACAAAGCGTGTGAACAGAGCCTATTACAGCTCTGGTTACAAATTTACAAAAACAATAGTGTTGACATAAAGTTCTTAAACATTGGCTTTTGAACTTGTTTTATTTTTGTACTGGTTTTCCACTCTGTGAATGTCCATTGTCCAGCTCTCGAGGTGGTCGGAGGGGACAAGCGTATATTTGCCAACTCGTGGATGAATATGCTCTACTCTCTCGGAGAGGTGTTGGTAGCACTCATCATGTGGTGGGCTCAAGACTTCCGGATCCTCTTGCGCTTCATTTCCGGCATCAAGCTCGTCAACCTTGTCTACATGTGGTAAATACAAAGACTATCTAGGAAGTAAGTTCCATTCTAGTTTATAAAAGCTCTTGATAGTTGATACTTATATCACACTTGTGTTAAAGAACATTCTTCAAACGATACTTTTCACTTTTCACAATCAAAATTGCTTTACACTTTTACATGAAATGCTGATGCCAGAGTAACAAATTTTTGTTTAAAATGAGTTTGCAAGACACATGATCATATCCAACTTTGTGAAGTTAATGACAAAAAACATGGTTTTCAAAAAGTTGACAGAAAAAGGATTTTTGCCTTTTTGGGTAGTTAGGGCTGATAATCAAAGCAGCGAGTATATTTCATGTAGGGCCATTTTGATTTGAAGTCCAAAATATTGACTCAACAGTATTTCATGAATACTGTTAGATTCAGAATGGCTATCCAACTTATGTATAATTTGCACGCATGATGACTCTTCTCTACTATCGATATAGCAATGGAACTTACCTTCTGGATGGCAAAAATATCTTTATTACAATATCTTTAAGATAAGAAATGGTTTAACATACAAAGTCACTTGTTGATAAAAGTAAAATCATTGAACAGTTGTAGACACTCCGCCTCAGCTGCACAGCAATACTTCAATGCAAGGGTTTACGCCAGTCCGTTTTTCACCTTTCAAAATAACTTTTACGTTAATAAACATGATGTATTTGAAAACTAGAGGAATTTCCGATATGCATATAGCACATTTTTTAGGAAATTATGTGCTTTTTAGCAGAACGCTCACCTGGATAAAGTAGAAACAGATAGAAGAACACAGACTGTCAAATTTTCAGTCATACTAAGGCCTTTGTCAAGAAAAAAAGACTCTTTGTCAAGATAATTATGCTCTTTTTGTCTTGACAAAGGCCCTAGTATGACTGAAAATTTGATCTTCCGTGTTCTTCTATGTGTTTCTACTTTATCCAGGTGAGCCCGCTCTCCTTTCTATTCCTTTTTGATAGCATATCCTGGCCTAGTGCCCTATTTCCCTAAATCTGTTTCTCACTTAGGTACAGGGTGTTCTGTAAGTAGCAGAAATTTTCATGTTTATGGCCGCTATTCAACATTTCTATCTTAGTGCAACCGACATTTTCACGAAAAATACCAAGATTCAAACGTATACTACAGTATTTGGAACACTCTGTACACTGAGATAATTTAAAATATTCCATTCAAATTCTGATATGACTGTGGTTTCCTTGAAACAGTGTCGGTTTTACCTCTCTGACTCGTTTGTGATTTCTTTAAGACAGTCTGTAGTCTTCCAACAAAATGTGTTGTCTTTGCTGCATAGTTTGCTTTTGCATGTAATACTGGAATTGCTTGGCTTTTTGTCTGTTTCAACTTGTACAGGATGGTGACGGAATCTGTGCACTGGTTCTTGACTAAAGAAGACTACCTCCAAGTTGTTGACTTTGTGAAGACCATGGCGAGAGTGAACAATCGGCAGTTGTCTGAATCAACTCAATACACTCTCGACACCCTCATAGCTAAGGGAGAAAAGGCAAGTTTGTTTTTGTAAATACTCACAAAAATCAAGTTGCACATTTGGTGTTAAAATAGGTTTGTTTGTTCAAATAAATAATTAAATATGCTTATTAAATGTTAATACATTGAAAAGTTTCGTTTTCAATTAGAAGTCTTACACAATATTTTGAAACTCTTTAACTCTTACCGAGCCATATGTGGGTATATAAGTGGCCAAGTTCAGTTCCAGGTCTGCTGTGTGGAACAATTCTTATAAATATAGCCTTCTTGCAACAAAAGTACCCAAGTAATAAAGCACAATCCACTGAAGGCCGCCAAACAATAATTATTGAATAAGTTAGTGGCTTGGAATCTGCAAGGAACAAAAATGGTTTCATCCAGTTTTCAGCTCGCTCACCAGTGCTTAATGTGAGAATACTACGGCCTCCCCTCCCGCCTTGTATAAAACATTACTTAATATTATGTATGTATATACTATGTGATATGTTTGTCTGTATATTTATACATTTCACAAAGTTTTGATTTTTACAGGCTAAAAACTTAGAGACCAAACCTCCGTCTCGCTCTGTGGTTAAGGAGCTGTTGAAATCCCCGCCACTTCTCTGCAGGTTTGCTCTGTGTTCCCTTATTTGGTAAGTGCAACCACCACTCTAAAGTTTTAATTTACAATTTTAAATTACCACTAACTTTTAACTGTGCTAGCAAATTAAGAGAAGTATTGAATGTTTACTTATCACCTATGATTGTATTTACTACTAGCAGGAAAAATCCCGCAAGTCTGAGGCCAATCCCGAAGCAAGGATGTAAATTGTAAAGTCTTTTTGTACAAAGACAGGCTGATGCTCGAGTACTAGCAAGCCAATAACCCTTTATGGTTAAACTTTCAAAAGTCCAAAAAATTATCAATACAAACAAACAAAAAGGTGGGGTTTTCTCTTTTCTACAAGTTAAAAAAAACTGCAAAACAGGTGGAGTGATGTGCAATCTCTAATGAACTCTCTTCCACAATTAATGCTACCTTACCTCTACGTTTTCAAATCTTGTTTTTTTTTCAAATCAAAATGCATTCCAGTAAGAGGAAGTGACATTCACTCTTATGAAACAAGATGGAGGGAGAACTACCAGACTGGGAGACACAGAACGATGGTCATGAACGTGTGCCTTCTCAAGTAGGAGTGTAACTTACCAATTACCAAATTCCAACAAAAGTGCCCAAGTATCGGTCAAAAACTTTCAAAATTTATCTAAAAAGAAATTGGATCCCATAAGCATTTTATGGTGTTCATGAATAAATGGCTCATGACAGGTAGAATGTAGATTGATTGCCAAAGTGCCAAAGGAATAGAGTGGAACGATTCAAATGACTGAGAGCGAGTGAGTGATGAAAATGTTGTATGTTAATGTTTGAAAGGGAGATCAATAACAGAATATATGGACAATTTTAACTATTAAATTATTAAGCCATTGATGATCACATAACATGTTACGTGTTCCTGCAATAAAATATCTATTAACCCTTTGCGCTCCAATTTATTTTTTAAATTTTCAAAAAAAACCCCTCGTATGGGCTTTTCCAGTCCCCTGTAAGCAAAATCGCTCTCTGGTACGGTGCATTACCAATCATTGAATCACTCCTCTAAGCGCGGGGATTTAGCGCCTACCTAAGCTCAAAAAGTGCCACTCTCCGCCTCACTATATTTGATGAGCCATTTTCTCTTCAGTGATCCTCAGTGGGTCATTGTGGCCCCCGCACCCGGAATGATCCAATGCTCAGCATTGCACCGTACCAGAGCGCACCCGGGTGGGATTCGAACCCACGCTGTGACAGACAGGGGCCAGCTGTCCGTCACTATAACCACTAAACCACTGGGCTGTTTGTCGTGGGCTGTCAAAATAGCACGTGAGTTGGCGTCAGGGGGGGTGGGAGTGGTAGTTTCCGTCTTCTCTACTAGGCTGTTAGTGTAGTGTAGTTCTTGCCTATCGTTTGCCTAGTTCTTGCCTATAGATGTGTCGGACTAGACTAGTTTGTCGTTCTGCTCAGATGTCGAACTCAGTTCGCCATTGGAGCGCAAAAGGTTAACTAATTTATTTATAACGTGTCAGAACAATGAAAATATATTTTTAATTAAATTC
Organism: Matsumurasca onukii; assembly: GCA_018831715.1. Classification (NCBI taxonomy): domain Eukaryota; kingdom Metazoa; phylum Arthropoda; class Insecta; order Hemiptera; family Cicadellidae; genus Matsumurasca; species Matsumurasca onukii. Next base: position 33,410,957 of record CM032059.1, on the reverse strand, counting down.
TGTGTAACAATGATGTTCTCATTTTGTAGGATTTGGAGGTTTGATTTTTCATACAAAATCAAATACATATCAATTAAGTGTATTGTCACAGGTTGGTCAACGTGTTTGTTTACTTTGGGTTCGGTCTGATGTCGGTGACACTGGGTGGGAACAAGTACGTCAATTTCATCCTCATAGCGTTGGTGGAAGTGCCAGCGTACGCGGTGATGTGGCTCGGTATGGATTATGGTCAGGTGGGCCGCAAAACGACTCTCTCAGCAACCTGCTTCCTGGCCGCAGTGCCCTGCTTCATCTACCTGTTTGTACCTTCAGGTAAATATAAGTGATGTCTTTAGGTAATGCTTAATGTCAGATTCTTAGTCAATCTATACACCCTGGACATTGGTAGCAGTTTTATTCTAAGAAGGGGTGTGACATATCAAACAAAAGGTCTTTGTTAGTAACATTTCTGATAGCTACTAAATTGACCAAATCAAGCTACATATTCACGGCTCATACTATTCACACTTGCCACCTGCATCTAGCGATTACTGTCTATCGGTGGCTGCTACGTCGAGCCAACATGACTCATAAGTTTGTGTAAAACTCTTTTTGTTCAGTTTTGTCAGTCTGTGTTGCTTGGTTGTTTGTATACTCCAAGTGCATATGCGCTTTTAACCTACCTGCACTGAATTTCATTGAGTAAATGGTTATGAGATAAGAAAATAACAAACACACACTACACTCTCCTCAAAGATCGATATCACAAGCATACAGAGAAAATGCTGTGATTGGCTATGTAACCCCGCCCCTATGTGGTTGCCTAGCAACAGCTAATGACGTAGTAGACAGCTGATAAGAGTGCAGCTCTGTCCCACACTGATAACCTGGCACCTTCCTTCCCTCTCCTGCGCACACACTGCAGCTGCTCTCTTCCCCTCTCTGCTTTCCTTCTCTTCCCTCGTCCTTTCCACCTGTCATCTCTTTCTTTGCCTTCACCCCTCATCTCTGTGCGCTAGTAGCTGGACAGTCTGATTTCTTCTCTCTCACTCCTTACTTTAGTGACAGTTGGTGATTGGAGGAGTAAGCAGACAAAAATTGAACGTTTTATTAACAAAAGTGCAAGTGGGGGTGGGTACAACTCTGGTTGAAAGACATTGAAGAAGGGTGATTACGAGCAAACATCCGAAGCTCTCTTTCTATGGTTTTCTCAGCTGAGAAACATGGGTAGTCCTGTGAGTGGACAGATGCTTCAAGCTAAGGGACTCATTACAGTATGAAGATGTGTTTTAATTGTTCGTTTTACTTTTGACATTGTAATTTGTAATTAATATGTTTGTCACGATTTGTTGGTACTGTTGTCACTATTCCTGGTAGTAGCACTTAACCTCCGTATTATCCGAGTTTTTCGTATCCGAGGTAGTCTTGGTCCCAATTACCTTGGATAATCGAGATTCTACTGTAGTACTCCTGTAATCCGTTTAGGACACTTTATCGTGAATGCTAAGAATGCTCTTAGTATGACTATAATATAACATTTCTTCAAATTGTGCAAATTTTAGTATTTTTGGAAAGATCTTAATTTCTAAACAACCCTTGTTTCTGTACAAAAAATTAAAATATTTTCAATTCTGGTCTGACAATGTATAAGAGTAAATTATTTCATATTCAACATTCAATATTACATTTAACTCCCCATACCAGCCTTTTTATTGTGTAGGCATTTTTTGTTTGAGAAGAATGTTGATGGTGAACTATGCATACCCTAAATATACTGTAGTAGCTCGGTTTATTTTTTTTCTCCACAGAGATCACTGAACAGAGAAGAGAAGGGACTATATAGGTTATTTGGGTCTGTGTTACATCTATATTTGCTAAATGGTTTCTTAATTATGTGGTCTTGTTTATTATCCAACTAATATTTTCAAAGCATGCTGTTGTGAAAGACTGGAGCTGGTTAGAGTAAAAACATGGGCCAGTTGTAAATGAAGAAAAAGCGGAGACCGCTTAAAGCTAAAGTAAAAAAGGTTCCAAAACAGATTGAATTAATTTTTTGGTCCGACAACTAGGCGGAGTGGTTTTTCTGAGATAGTACGGTACTTACTCATTAGAGATTAAAGTTATACTGAGTTTATTAAATCAGTCAGTTTCAGGTGACACAAATATTAGTTCAAACATGTCTACGACAAATGTACAAACAATTTAAATGGAAACACGTCCATTCAAACCAGAATAAACAAACATGCCAAAGCACAAAAATTAACCTTGAGCACTTATAAATAAAATTGTTTATATATCAATACCAAATTACAACATTAAAATTCTGTTGTAAAACTTCAAGCCACTTATACTTCAGAAACTTTGTTTCATGTAAATAAAAAATTTAAAACAGACAAACTCAAGAAAATTGAAAGAAAAATAGGAAGAACATGTATCAACAAAAGATACCAAAAAGATGAAAAGTGGCGGTTTATACCAAAAGACAAAGAATTAGAACCAATCACTGACACCATGAGAAAAAGGCGACTTAGTTTCTTTGAGCACAACATAAGAATTCCAGACTCAAGACTGCTTAAGTCCAAAGTAATCTAAAATCAAAAGATTTTACAACAGGCTGTATATGGATTAAAGAAATAAGAGAAGACCTGAAAGAAATTGGCTTATCAGTTGACGATACAATTGATAGGAAGAATCTGAAAAGCAAAAATAAAAAACAAAAGGACTAGATTTACTCTTACTCAAAGAAAAATGGCTGCTAGGGCGTTCACTAAAGAAGAAAGAAGACAACTCAGTGATCGTATGAAAAAAACAGCTGCTTTAAGAAGACAAAGATAATGAACTGACTAAAGTGATACTTTGTGGCCGTAAAAGCAAAATAAATTAATTAAGAAATAAAACAAATATGCTCTTGTTTTAAATTGCTCTCTTGTAATAAATGGCAGAAAAACTACAGTGTAAATAAAAATTTTGTTGATCGAAACCGAATTAGCCATAATCAAAGCTGTCTCACTGAAGCTCGGAGGAACAAGGAAAGCTATTTTGTCATTGTCATTAGAAGATGGTGCTTTGCTATTAAGTTCGAAATATCTGTAATCTGTAGCTTTGTATGCAGTTTTTTTTTAAATCCAAATATTTAATAAAACATTAATTGTTTGAAAAGGAAAAAAAGGATTTGATCTCTAACCAATGTAGATGTGTAGACGCAGACGCGACGCAGTTGTGCCTGTTCCTGGTGGGTAAGTTCGCCATCACAATCTCCTACACGGTTGTATACGAGGTGGGAGCGGAGGTGTTTCCCACAGAGCTGCGACAATCCATGGTCGGTCTGTGCTGTGCTGTAGCTTGCCTTGGCGGGCTCTTTGCTCCACAGATTCCTTTACTGGTGAGTAAATAACCACCACTCAGCACTCAGGCTGTCCAAGGTGTTGACAGTGTTGGGTAAGCTGATTTCACAAACTGGCTGTCAAAAAGTGAAATAAAACTGACCTTAGAAATAAATAGTAAGCTAAAACTGAAACTACCAGCAAACTGTTGCTACCTACGAGGGTCATCCAGAAAGTAAAGAAAGATTGTGCATCACGCGCCACGCATACCCCTCACCACTACGAGCCCGCGTGCAGCTGTTAGCTACATTCTTCCTCTTCAGTTTGAGTGTAGGTTCATTGCTGTGTGATTACGCATCTCGTGTCTACAGTACAGTGATTAATAATGTCATCGACAATTGAAAACCCCGCTAAATGTAAAGTGTGAAATTTAAACACCCGAATAGTCATAGCAACTGTTTTCGGGATCAAAAGCGCTTAATCCATGTCGAATTTATGCCAAGAAAAGACACAACTACAGCCCTGACTTGGTGCCGAGTGATTATCACTTATCCCAAGCTTAAGAATTTTTGGGTAAAAAACAGTTTGCTAACGATAAGGAACTCAAAGAAGCTAAGAAATCCTGGCTCATGTTTTTGGCAGCAAATGAGTAGAACATGAGTATAGACAAACTAGTCCCACGTTAAAACCAGTGTCTTGAAATCCATGGTGACTGCGTAGAAAAGTAGAGGAAGGTTCTATGCATTTGTAAATCAAGTTTTGTGTTGATATCTTTATTTTTTATTTGACCATGCCAAAACGTTCTTTACTTTCTGGATGACCCTCGTACTTTCATGCTACTTTTCAGCTAGTTTTAGAACACCATTCAGAGCTAAGTGAGTTCTTAGCCTCAATCTTACAGTATTTTGCTGACTTTTGTGCTAGACTAGCGCAGTCCCCAAATCTTCATCCTGTGACACAACTTGTGGTAATCTCAGCACAGTCTATTTTGTGCAATGCTTGTGTTTTAATTTGACTACTTTACCACCAAACGTAGCAAAAGAATGAGCCCGATACAAGTTGGATAAGCGCTCCAATTGTAATGCACTGGTGATGCTAAAGACTAATAGCTGTAAGAAATACCACTAGTTCGCCACATCCACAGCAAGATGAACTAGCTCGCTATTTTTATCCTGTTACTACCCAACACTGTATTTTAAATTTTTTAAATGTTTAGATGATTAAAAATGTATTTAGCTCTAGAGTTACAGAGCCTGCATCCTCCACATGGTTATTTTCAGGTGTTTTGTTCTCAGTCAGTTATTTTACTTCACAAACATTATTTTGCCAATTTACACATACAATTCAATTTGATGGTTGTTTATTTTGTGTTGTTCATAATTTTATTTTGTAATTGAAATAGAGTGAAAAAGAGTTCACTTAAAACAAAACATGAGCACCACAATAGTTTAGTTAATCTAGCTTTTTTTTTAATTTTGAACATAATTAAAAAAAAACATAAATACATGACAAACAAAGTAAAAGTGGCAAAATACATTTTTTCAACAGTTTTTTAAAAACACATACATTTTAGAAGAAAGGAACTTTCAAGATTTAATAGTTCTTTATTCAACATAACTACAGTACAATATTCATACAAAACCTTAACACTGTAATGAAAAGGTGTAAGTGTTTATTTCAGGGAACTGTGTAACGAATGATTGTAATGATTTGTATACATATTTTTTCAACAAAACATTTTGTTATACAATGAAAAGCAATATGACTAGCAATACAAAAATATTTATTAGTAGCACCTTTCTTAACAAAATAAAGGTGAAAATATAATTTCAACTAACCAACATTTTCAAGTTTTGCATCTAGCTCTTCAACAGCTGTCAATGATGTGTCTGTAGGCGCTGTACATGAACCCCATGTTGCTGTTCTTCTGGCTTGCAATAGGAGCTGGCTGCTTGTCCTTGATGCTGCCTGAGACTCAAGGTCATGGGCTCCCTGACACCATCATGCAAGCTGCCAAACTCGGCACTCACTGACTATGAACTTTCAATATCCTGTGACAAATGATATATCCCCAACAAGTTGTCTTTTAATCTATGTGAGCCGCTTAAAAGGTAACTTACATTTGTGTATCCCAGCCAAAGCAGATTCCCTACTGTTATGATCTCAAATTACCCGCCAAAAGTTACTTGTGTTTTGGCTTTTTCGATACATAAAATGAATTTCCTAAGAAACTTTATGGGCAAATAATGGTTATTTATGGTGGCATCGTAATCGTAATATCAGTTATTCGATTGCCCTTTAGTTCTGACAAAAGCCATTTTCAACAGAAAACACTTTGCAAACAAATAAAAAAATCAATAAAGGCAGAACTTTCGAGGCAGAATTTAAGTTAACTCTTTTTGGGGTTTTCATTATTTTCAAAACACTTTTCTTCCAAAATCAGTTTTTAAGCTTGTGGAATAAGTAACATATGTCTATATAAATTCTGTAACACAATCCTTCTGTCTATTAAAAAAACCATTAAGGCTAGTAACTTTACTTTTGCTGGGTTTTTAATTTGACACCGCTTCCTAAAACGTGGCAGATGATACATGTTTGTACGGCAATGAAACTCAGCCAAAATTAAGCCAACTATGGTAGCGGACTGCACTAGCCGTGAAACACTCAACGTCTGTTACTTTCTGGACAATCCTTGTAACTACCTTATTTTATTTCAGATTCATTTCATTGTAAAGAGTCTTTCAAAGTTTCCGCTGAAGTGTGTGCACTTTTCTCGGTTGGAGTTGGGGAAAATGCTCCTTCAAAGAATGTATATGCAGTTTTTTCCCAATGAGTAAAAAATGTGAACACTTAACTCATATAATATTTAGTTGGTTTGGAATTTAGTACTGAAAAATTACCAAATTCTTAGGTCATAGAAGTAATCTGTGTGAGACGTATAGTGCACTGAGTTATATAGTATTTAGATTTTATATTTTAATAAACTTATTTCTTATGTCAAACCAGCATTGTTTGTATCTGTGTGTATACAGGGTTTTTCTGAACTCTCCAAGAGTATTTTCAAGTATTGTTCCTGGAGTCAAAATACAAGTCAAAATATCTAGCTTATAACTCGAAATCACTTGTTTACCCTATAGCCGCCATTTGTTTTTTATGTGTTATTTTGAACAGTTATACATATAGGCGTGAATTTTGCAGAAACTTGCACTAATAAACATAAAACTAAAATAGCAGCAATTTAAAATATTTGAACGCCAATAACGGGTTGTCTCACAGAAAATATGTAACAAAGGTATTTTTAGTAAATGTAATAAACAAATATAATCACACCATGTTTGTTTAAACTGTTCATGAATAACAGAAATAAGTTGGAAAATGTGGCTTGAAGTTTGGTAAAAGTACATTAACACCAGGTTTGGTTGAAAACTGTAGCACAAAACTGGGTTTAGGTTGTGGTTTCCTAGACACGTACCTAGTGCGCTACGCAATATGATGCGATGCGCATGTAATACGCAACGACTTGTCTTGTGAGATTGTGTAGAGATGATTTTTTGCCACACACCAAAAACAAACAGCGATAAAACTAGTAATAAAACCTGCGTAGTACAGCCACTGCTTTGAGCGCAGTCAGTCGCCTATTGTGCATGTGATAGACATGACCTCCAAACGTAGTGCTAGTGAATGTAGTGGTGGAAAGAAAGGAAATACAAGTTTTGTTTACAATATACTCGTCTTATAACATGTTGTGAAACAACAAGCAAATGAAATGAAAAATGTCTTTATTTCAGGCGAAAGTTAGGACTATGAGAGTCCTCTCTACCACTTAACCTGACAAATATAATACAAGTATATGTACAATAATTTAACTTAATTTCAGCGTATAACTTAATTAAACAAAGTAGAAAAAAAAACAAAGTACGACTTGCTCATCTATTTCATAAAACAGTGAGAAAAAAAATTGTTTGTCAAATGATATACAATAAAATAATTATTACAGAATAATAACACAATCATCCATCGTCATACATACTCAAATATGACTAGATCCACGGTTTCTGGCTTGAAGTTGATAGGTGTAAAAAAGTTGTAAATACAACAGAAGAAAACCATTTTGGTTAACCCTTCAAGCTCTGGTCAATGCATAGTTAAATCTTCTGTTAGAACTGTGAACTAGAGCTTGTTTTTGAGAGTACGGCTTCATTAAATGTTTATCTAGCCTGAACGCTTCATCGCCAACAATACAATTTCGTGATCTTCTTTCTTCTTTTGCACACTTCATCCGTAAGAACGTCGATATCATTGTCAATTTGTCGATACAGTAACAAGGCAGCCACTAACAACAATCTGTTTAGAGCAAACATCACTTAAACATTAAAAAAAACTTTTGTCTCGAGCAAACTCACTTAAACATTGAAAAAAACTTTATTTTTATTAGCAAATTTAAAAAACAAACGACTTGTGTAGGCAGTGTTGTCAATAGAACGTGTGAAAGCGTACTGACGCTCGCGCGCCAGAGCCCGCTACGCAGGAAGTGAGCTTCCAGTGTCCATCGTTCTCCGCAGCGCATCAGGTATGCGTCTAGGTATCCACGGCCTCAGTGTTCTTTTAAGTGCAGTCTTATAAACTCAGGTGTGTCAAAACTGTGTTTTGAGTCACTACCTCCCCCGATCACTAATCAAAATTCAATTTTTTCCTAACAATAATACACTATTTACATAATTGTTTAATACAGACATTATTAATTAATTGTTCATTAACAGATTTTATTTAACAAGGTGTGGTTAAATTTACTTAAAAAAAGTTACTCCTGCTTCTGGAAAAAGCATTGCTTATGAGCTGTTGCCGTTCAAAATTTTTAAATGGCCGCCAATTTAATTCAAATATTTACATACAGCCATTTACAAACATACAGCCGACATCTCAACAAATGCTGAAGTTCCATGGGAGCAAAAAATTTATAGATCTTCAACCCTTAACTTTATGGAAGCTAACATGTTTCTCCTATTTTTGGAATTATGAAAACCTTTTAAAAAATATCTCTTTTAGAAAATAAAAAATTGAGTACAAGCTATAAATTTTATTTAAAATTTTTAGTTGTCTCTCAACTTTGATCCTTACCACAGGTTTGGTTTCTAACGTAGTAATGAAGCTCACTCTCTCTGATTGGCTGGATTCATCTAATGAAAACAGATGCTTGTATAATATTATTGTATTTCCTTACCGAATGACATATCAAAGGATTTTTGTTTCTAAAGCCATATTTCAAACAATAGTAGCGTCTAAAATGTTGCTTTTTGCTTCCTAAGACTGCACAGTGCAGGCAGAAAAAAGTGGAAATGGAGAGGGTTGTCATGTACATTGGGATGGACAATCGTTATAAATACTATTTACAACATAATGTTTCCAGAAAGGAAATGTAGCACACATTTATAAATATTCTGTGACTGGTTTTGTCTATTGAGTTATCATCTCAGTGATACAGCAAACTGATATTGATCCAGTTCAAAAGTCCTAAATTGAGAGTAGGTCTGTCAACACAGTAGTAGGTGTAAACAATAAGCACACTGCGACAAAGCAATGCTCCATTTTTATTTAGAGAGAAATCTACTTTGAAACATGTAAAATACAATACTTTTAAAGCTCTGGACACACAATTTAAAAGTGACATAAATGTGGCTTTAATACTCCCTATACGAGTATAGTCTCTGTTAGAAATATCTAAATAACAGACTGACAAGCAGCTAAGCACTTAAGTGCCGCTGGTATGAGAGAATTTCCTTTGCAATGTGTTACTCTTATTCTTTCAACTCATCAGCCTTCGGCCTCAGACTTCCATGTTCCATTACGAAGGATGTTGCGAGGCAGTTCACAACCTCTATTTGACCTTAGACTTAGGCTTTATCACTATAGGTTATACCCAGGCTGGAAAGTCAATGGTACAGCTCATTTGGTTTAGCATGGCCGGTGAGATGCGCGTGAGGGAGGGCAGGAGTACAAGTAAAGTAGGGGAGTGGGGACGACAGCGCGGTAGGAGAGGATCCGGGAACGCTACTATCCTAGCTACATACGCACGGCTAGGAGTAGGCATCCAAGGCGCCTGTCTGCTCTGACTAGTACACGTGATAGTCGCGCACTGGTTGTACTGCTTGTCGTTTATTTTACCGCACAAATGATAGATTAACATTAAAAAGTAAATTATACACTAATTATGTTGTGACTACGTATTATATTGTTTTTACGTACTTTATTATTTGTGTATATCCTGTCTTATAGTATAGGTATGTTTTATTATAAACACCGCGAAATAATGTATTATACGCTCAAGTACAACCTTTGTCATCATTGTTTAAAATAATCAACTTAATATAACTCACCCGGCTATTAGCAGTCCAAGGGAACTACTCCTGTGAGATCGTCAACGTCACTGCTGCAGTCACTGACTTCAGTTCTTGCTGTCTCAGCAAGTGTCGACATGTTTTCAACAGCATCGTCTATTTCATCACACTCGTCACTGTCGGAGTCCTCGCCCAGTCTCACAATTACTTCTTCAGAAATAGCGTCGATATGAGGCTCTAATTCCAAATAAGCCACTTCAATCTTTCGACTGTGTTCACATCGTTTTTTCCAGTCTTCTATAGTTATGGACGCACACGTATCTTTCACCAACTGATCAACTGAATCCATATTGAACGTGACATTTTTCTTGGCCACTCTTTCTTTAAGCAGGCTCCAAATCATTTCTATAGGATTCAAGTCCGGGTGATACGGTGGCAGTCGCAATACAGAGTGTCCAGCTGATGTAAACAGGTGATCAATTTTGTATGTTTTAAAACGTGGCTTGAACTGTTTGATGATTGAATATAACTCTGGCTTGAACATTGCACTTGAATGGGCAATACTTTGGTCTGATAGCCATTGAATCATGTCGGCTTTTCTACTAGACGTTGTAGGAGCAGGGTTGGCTTGTTTGTTGTGATAAGGAGCGTTGTCTATTATGACTACCGAATTTGGCTTTAAATTTGGTATTAATTTTGTGCTGACCCACTTTTCGTAATTGTCGTAGTTCATGTCATCGTGGTAGTCTCCAGACTTCTTTCCTGATTTAAACGTTAGAGGGCATTGCTAACAAAGCCGTCCTCTCCACCTGCATGTACTTGAAACAATAAGGCGTTGGCCTTTACTAACAGGTGTATAACATCATAGTTAAGTTGGGTCCTGCACTACTGAATGTGCTGTCAGCATCCGTCCTATAGGCACATGGTTTTGAGTGGTGAAGAATGGACGTAGGTCTCGTCCATATAAACTATAGGACGGTTGGTTTGCGTGTATTCACTCAATTTTCTCAAATATGTTAAGCGTAATTCACGGACATCGAAACGTTCAACTAATAAAGCTCTATTACTAGTTGTTTTTTCCAACGGTATCCTATTCTCTTTAATATTTTATTCAGGGCCCATTTCCTTCCTTTAAAATTAATTTTTTCTTTTAGAACCTGAACCAGAGAGTCCAACGTCGGTCTTTCACCGTGTTCACGGTGAAACTCATTGACCGTTCTCCTTATAACATATATATCAAAATCGTCCACATCACTTTTGACACTTTTACAGTTTCGTTTTTTATTTGGCGTACTGAACGAAGTACTCGATTGGGCACGTTGTTCGTCTTCTCTTAAAATTCTTCTTAAAGAACGCTCAGAAATGCCAGTTGCTTGTACGACCCGCTGCTGAACTTTGTTTAAATTAATCGGCGCATTTGTTTCTGCTTCCTGTTTCATAAAACGGTACACATTTGTGATGATCTCACGAGTTTGGCTGTGAATAACTTTTCTCCCACCTAATTTACTCGTAGTTCCACGCTCCATCACTAATACGTTTGAATTAAACAAGGTTTAAAGGTTGCAGTTCTAATACAATGCTGATAATGTCGGAGACTGATGTTTTTACAATGGGGCGTAGGTGAACAGCTGATCCCGATCCGCACAGTACAAACATCGACGACGGACTGAGCTCCTCAGCTCCCCACCACTACAATCCACTCTGTGACTACTGCGCACCCAGCTCCCACCGGCCATGCTAAACCAAATGAGCTGTACATATCATAAAAGGGAATTACATTTTAAATTTCATTACGAAGTTGAACATAATTACTGAATCGCTGGACAAGATCAGATCATTCCACATGATAGTACTTAGAACAGCCTTAAAATGAATAAAGGACTCCTCTTTTATTGGCCTAGTCTTAAAGGTGTAATCAGTACTAAGGTATCAAAGTTGAAATTTCACTCACCATGCCCAGTTTCACGTTCATTATAACTGCTGAATGGTCAATATTCATTATAATGAATATATAAAAAATTTGAGCTCTTAAAATGAATGTATTTTTTTACATTTAGTATGAAAATCCTTATTATACAGCTAGGGTGTTTGAAACGTCCTACTCCCATTCTACCCTTAAAATCTGAAAGGCTTAAAACATTGCATCCATTCAAAAGTTAAGATAGAGAGAGGGGTATTACATTTAAATAATCTGTATGTTGAATCTGTACGATTTATTTTATTGACAACTTATCTTAGCAATATTTTAATTTTTACGTAAAAGTCAAATGATAACTAATATGAGACTACATGATAATATCCTTACGAGTCGTTTTATTATACGTTTTGAGTCTATTTCGTTTATACGTTATAAGCAAAGGCAAAGTCAAAACAGAACAAAAGTATTGCATTTCTTTCTTTTTCCACTCTATTTGTACAAATTAAAAAATATGCCTAGTTTTAGAAAACTATAACCAATGAATTAATTTTGCTTAGTAATTTTAATTAATGAAGCGATTATCTGATTTACCCCGTCATCGAGTAAGGCTTGACACGTTTTACTCCGGAACTCTTTAGTAGTGCTGATTTTCAATAAACTATGTATTTTATATTAACAATAAGCTTAGCCTCTCTATGTTTTTCAGGCGACCACATTTTAAAAATATCAAATACAAACTTCATTCGGGCTATTGTAGACAGTTGCACTCACTCATTAGTTTCTATTGTGTCATGGCTGATAGTTTTACTTAAGTGCCATGACCATTCATCGATTATCAAAAGCTCAGTGTTTGAAATATTACTGAGTGGAATCCTTGCATCTGCTATAGATGTTGATCATTTTATTCTGGCACGATCCATCAAGCTTAAGGTTAGTAGCAAGATATCTACTAGAATCCTTAGCGGAGCTGTGGCAGATTGGTATCGCACGCCACTCTGGAGCTCATAACTCCGTCGGCGCAGGTTCTATCCCAACAGTCACCACCAACTATTTGTTATGTGTCTTTGCGATAACGCTAGGTAAAGGTAAAGTTTGAGTGGCAAAGAGGACTTTGTACTCCTAATCTTGATACGTAGGTTTGAGCGGCTGGAATCATAACTATATTCTAGGCTTCCGGTATCATACCGCATCATAAAACTAACATTAAGGTTGTCAGATCGCCCATTCTGTGATGTGGCACCCTCTGTAATACAGCCAAAATAACAAGTGTTGGTTAATGGTTGCGCTCTGTACAGTTCAGTGTAGTTAGTGAGTGCGGCTAAGTGAGTTGGATGCGCAGCGCCAAGCAATTCAAGGTGCTGATACAGTAGAGAGTTATCATGGGCGAGGGAGTACAGCCAATTTGCATAGTCACAAGTTGTCGTGTGCGAGGCAATTAAGTGGTTAATAGTTTTTATTTTTTCCAGAACGCAATGAGTCTTGGTAAGAAGAGGCCATTTTTGCACTGCACCACTGTTCCATTTGGAATTTTGATGGTGTGTATAGCGATTAGCTACATCCTGGGATCTGCAAAAGTCTGGCGTTTTGGTTGGCTGACATGGATTTCCCTCTTCTCTCACCACGTCCGAGACGGTTCGAGGAGAGGGATATGGTTTTGGCCTTTTGGTTCAACACAACCGCTTCCATATTACTTGTACTTAACCATTACCTTAGCTCTTCCTTATCTAGTTATGATACCCCTTAAAACTGCAGGGAGAAATATGCCAATATATTCCAATAGGGATTATCTAATTGTATGATTGCTGTTAGCACAGCATTAAAAAGAGTTAGGCCTAATCTTAAAAATTGTCTTTTGTAATAGTTTGTTACAAATAAGAATCAAGTCATTTAGCCTACTCTCAATAAACAAAGCACATGTAATGATATTTATTCACCACCCAATTTCATGGGCTTACTTTCTAGACAAAAATACAGAGTTATGGCATAAAATTAGTACACGGTTATTTTATAGGAATTAGGTTGCAAATGCTTCATAATTGTCTACGAAATAAGAATAAAATTTATCCAGTTTGTCTTAAGTTACATAAAGCAAAAAGCATACTACAGTTTGTTAGGTATAGCATGGCCGGTGGCCTTGAGATTTCCTGCTGGCCGCTTATGGCCCTATAGCCCATCTCACCGGCCATGCTAAACCTGACAAACTGTAATTAAATACATTAGTTATTGAGTAGACTACATGATAACATGTTTTCAATTGTTATTAGAGGAAAGGTTTTGGATTTTCGGACATCTAGTTCTTATTCACAAATATGTAAACAATACATTCATTTAAGCCTTGTTCGCTCAAGTTTTTTTAAATTCAACCATAAGTCTGTCAGTGAGTTCATACGGTTTCCCAATCATGTGCCATAAACTCATCCAAATGAATGTTGTATTAAGTGTTTCTACAGTCATATTTTTTAAAATTTATTTTCCAAAGGACTACTTTTACTAAGTAAACTGGCGATCCATTACACCCAAGAGGTTTTAAAATTGGCATATTACTGAATAATATTTTCCCATTTATCTTACAGGTTATGCTTATTATGTAATTGCTGTGAAACAAAATTTGTTCTAAAAAAGAGTGATGAGAATGATTGATAGGCTAAAGTTTAGGGAGTCCTGCAGAACACTTTTTAAATCCTTAACCAAATTGTTGCCTTTTGGGGCTAGGTGTTCTCTAGACGTGAACATTAATCAAAATAATCAGTACAACACAAGGATCAGTAAACATCATCCTGTACAGTATGTGTTTAACACAGTTAGAGCCTGTATAGATAGGTAAAAGTTCCATAACCCAATAACTTCAATTAGGCTTCAAGTTCTTACTTGTAATATATGAAATATTGTAAAAGTATTGCCATTGTAGAAAAATTTGACATTAATCTTATTGTTATTATTATCTATAAGACAAGCTTTAAACGCCTTTGGAATTGGGGCACTTTTGGGGAAGTAACAAACTGAGCTCCAGTCTGTGAAGGTAAACTGTGAGCCACCCTTCTTTTGTCTCCCAGTTCGGTAGTTCTTTCTGTCTCTAGTCTCATAAGAGTGTAAACCTATATCTACACCTCTCATGATTTCCCCATTAAAAAAAGGCACACTTCTAAATAAAAAATTAAGTTCTTACTAAAAAATAAAAATGCAAATGGTTTTCTTTTAATGGTAAAATGGAACAGGGTATCTATGAAACCCAAAAAATATGGTTAAATTGAGGTAGTTTTTAAAAAACTCTGAAAATATTTATAGAACCTATTAATTTACTTAAATTTTAAATATTACACCGGTTAACTTTTAATTTAAACTATTTTCACCAACTTAAAATTATTGTGGATGATGAAAACATTGAAAATTGTGAGTTAAGACTCCGGAAATGTGTATATATTTTAGTCTAAAAACCGTGATGTCAGAGAAACTGTGGAATGATCAAACACGTATTGGGTTTGAAGCAATACACACAATAATACACAAATAATAACACAATAATACCTAGAAAATGGATAGTTTTTAGAAAAAAGCAAAGAAGACATACTTATTAATGTGTTCAATGCAATTGACATGACAAATATCAAAATTACATTTGTTTCCGTGTAAATTCGAAATGCCTGACACAGTGAAAACGTTGGAGTGCTTATGACCGATCATCTGTTAGTATCACTATTATCAGTGATCTTATAAAAGACTTAGGGTTAATTACATAGTCCAGTTGAGTTTATGTTTGATTTGTTATGTTTACTACCTTTGTACTTGTGAATGCAGTTTTATTTTGTTATTAGCAATAAAGGACGTTGCACGTTAGAAATTCATGCTCGTTTCTATCTTTCCTGATTTTAACCCAAACCCTCTTAATCTGACCTAGTACTATACAGGCTAAAATAAGCGCTTTTGAATTTTTGTTTTTCCCAGATTAGTTGTTATGTCATATCCCAGTTTTAGCTAAATAATCTGACCATAAAAAAAGATGTTTAAGTACTATTTCATTATTGGGAACTAAAAAAATTTGATTACCCAATACAAACTGATGCCAATGTATTTTAACTTATGAACAGGCTATTAAATAAGCGTTTTGAATTTTTGTTTTTTCCCAGATTAGTTGTTATGTCATATCCTATGAAAATATAGCAGTTTTAGCAGTAGTTTAATTTTTTTAAATAAGTTAGCTAAAAAAATTTATTGAAATTACGTAAGAATAATATTTGTCATACAAAAAAAGATGTTTAAAGCTCTACTATTTCATTATTGGGAACTAAAAAAATTTGATTACCCAATACAAATCTTCAATAAAAGTATTTAGTTTATATATAATTGATGAAAAATTAATAAATACAATTTAATTTTTATCAATGTATGATAACAAAGCACATATTTATTTCTAATTTCTTCAAAATCGGATAAAATTTACTGCTTTTAGATCATTTCATCCACTTTTTGGCTAAATGTTTCCTCCAAAAGGGGAGTTCCAACAGTCTGATTTTGCTGGTTAACAAACTTGATCAAGTTATGTACAAAAGAAACATTTGCACCAAAATTTGTGATGATACACATACATACGTACGAATGAATATAAAGTGTAGAAAAAAAACTCCAAACACGTTCTGGGGGTCAGTATTGGTGCTCATTCATCATCCAGAGCCCGAGTCTTACCATGCTGACGGCATGAATACCTCATTTTTGAGGAAATTCGATAATAATACTCTCAAAGAAATTGTCTGAGGTGTTGACTGGCAACCAAAGGCACAGATAAATGGCCACCAAAGGTTTTGTTTGTAAGATATCAAAAAGCCAAAGTGATTTTTCGTTACAGAGGACCAAGAACTTCGCAGTTTACAAGTAACAACTCAATAGGTTTAGAATATATAAAAGATATTCACCGACAACCAGATACAGTAAAAAACTGAACAGATTTGAATTATTCTAGAACTCTATTGGATTGCACTTTGTTGCAAGATTTGCAAGAGAAACCATTTATGTAAATTTAACTCTTAGGCTTTTGTGGCCGGTGTCACAACTATAACCTAGTTCCTCCGGTTCACACTGCGAAAAAACATCATAATAATTACCTGGTGAAGATGGTACCACAGCGAGACCGAAATATTTCACCCTAATTATTATGATGTTTTGACGCGGTGTGAACCGGAAGAACTAGGTTATATTTATGTACATGTTTAGGCCATCGATTGGAAACGGATCGTAGGACCATTTTAAAATAATAATACTGTTGGCTTTATAATAAGGAGTTACACAAAAGGTTCTCTTTTTGGTGTGTGGAGCACAGTTATAAAGCACATCCTAGCAACATGTATCTAAAGTTCCTTACTTACTCCCAGGGCCATTTATAAACGAGTTGGTATTTAGCCGCGCCAACGTATCCCCTCCACCTGGACCGGTCTTCAGCCTTCCTCAGTAGCTCCAAGCCTCCTCATGTCTTTCAAAACTTCATTCCACCATCTCTGTCTTGGTCTTCCCCTGGGTCTTCTACCTTCAGGCCTCCCTTTCATAATTTCTTGCAGCCAGTATCCCTCTTCCCTTCTTAGTAAGTGTCCAGCCCATCTCAGTCGTCTGCATCGTATTTGAAGTATCTAAAGTATAAGGTATCTAAAGTTACCTTTCAATAATCTATTTTTAATAATCTTCGACTCCTGAGTGGTCTGGATATGTAAGGGAGTATGGTAAAGGTATTTAAGGTCAGGAACTACTCATAATAAATCACTAATAATCTACAAATAAAGAAGCTATAATTGTAAAATAACAGAAAAATAACAAATACATTTTTTTATACTATTCATCAATTGCTTTTTCAGCATTTTAATTTATACTCATATAGCTTGTAAATGAACTAACAGTCTAACATATTTTCATTGTAACATACTATATTTGAAACAATAAAATACATTAAAATCTGTATAAAAATATTTTGATTTTTAAAAAATATATGGTTTTAAAACAAACAATCAAGACTAGGTTTTTAGTGTGGCTCACTATGACTTGTGCATTTTAATGCTGATTGTAAGCTAAATTAAATCTAATGGTCCAGAATTCTCAGGTTGCCGGACACTATTTTGTTTTCCAGATTGGCCCCGGCAGGAATGTCGATTCTGTCTCCATGGTTTGCGATTATAATGACTGTGCCCTGAAAAAAGCGCAGTTAGTATATTTATTACTTTTTAATTATGTTATAAAGTAAGTTATCAAATACATAGGTTTTACAGTTACTGCGTGGCAAGCATTAACACGTTAAAGAATAAACCGGTTTTGTCTTTGATAAATTTCTGTGTTTTAATTGTATACAGTGGAACCCCTCAACGAACCCAAATCCGAAATCCCGGCAAATCCAAACAGGCTTTGAGTGAAAATGTTGTTAAAAATACAATTTCAGTAGCATTTCTACATTTTTATTTACAGTTTACATACTAAAAATACAGTACACACTTGAAATACAGTACATACTTCAAATTAGATGAAATCTGTTATCTTCTTTTGACGAAGGGCGGACATTCGTCCCTCACTTGCGATCGAAAGCCAGCGCCAGTTTCCGTGCAAGGTCACTCACCCCTCACTGCCGCTCACTCACGTAGTGAGTCACCCTCGTACTGCACTGTGCTAATGCGCAGTGTTACTACAGTACTGTACTGTGTTGTGGATACATACTACACATATATTTTGATCCCGACATTTAATTGAAATAATATGGACTGCATTCGTATGCAGTATTAATTTTACCTGTTTTTTGTAATTTTAGATTTATTCGCAAATCCGAACAGGCCACAGCCCCAATTAGTTCGGATTTGAGGGGTTCCACTGTACATTTATTTCTCCTATGACTTTTAAATATATCCACTGTTGCAATGAGTATAAATACAAAAAATGCAAACAAAAGCAAAATAACTTTTCTATACGAATGTTCATTTTAAACGAGCCAATATCGTTATCTTGGAAGCCTACACATTTGATAGAAATATTCATACGTGGGACTATACCTAATTTTGTCTAACAATTAAACATTTAATCTAAAATTTGTGTTAGGTTTTTAATATGAGTTTGCATAACTCCAAATTGGAATAAATGCAATTATTTTTACCTTTAAAGAAACATTCTTGCCGAAAGTAACATCTCCGGAGACAGTCAAGTGATCAAGCTCCAACATGTCGGGGATTGTAGCAAACCGCATCAGAAATTCTTTCACCTGAAAATAACCACCAATTAGCTCAATAATCTTTGAGAAACTTTGAAGATGACTGGGTACCACATGTAGAAAACCTGTGCAAAAACTAAACATCGGCATTTTCACCGTCAAACACAAACAGAGCTATTGTATCAAAGACCCAGCTCGGATGGGACATTTGGCAGTATTTGAGAATATGTTTGTTATTGTCTATTAGGTTGGGGGAAGCCTCTAAAAAGCCCCATTGTAAGTACAGTAGGACGTCGATAATCCGAACTAATTGGGACCAAGAGTGGTTCGGATTTTCAAACAAAAGGCAAAAAAAGACGTGTGTGCTTTAGTTTTGTTATTTTATTCTATTTAAATAGGTTAACTGCAAATACATGACCTATAGAACATCTTAAATTGTAAGGCAAACATGTTTCCTTTTCAATTTTGTTGACGTTACCATTGGGAGAAACTCTCACACCACACGAGATAACAAGCCGAAACAATAAAAACGCACTAAACTGTACACTGTACCTAGCGTAAGAACGACTTGTCATTGTTTGTTATGGCAGGGTAGAGACTACTGTGTTGCTAGTGGAAAGGGAGGACGGATGTAGGGGGGTAGGGTGCGAGCTAAAAATAGCTCTTGGAGTTCACTGCCACAATACACTGTGTGAGTCACCACTACGTGCGCGGATATGTAAACAACTTATTGTTGCATATGGAGCGTTCCAGTTCCGAACACACTTACATTTTAATCTCGCTCGCAAAAATATTGTTCTGGTGTCCACCCTTGGTGATACTTGACAAAAACATATTTTTTGCATTTTCCTCCCGGAGAGGCATTTGGACTTTTGTCGTTTTCGGATAATTGACGTTCGGATTATCGACTTCCTACTGTAGGTATTTAACTGTGGTATCTTGTTTTTAAAAATAAAATCTGCACATTGCTTCATTTATATAAAAGGACGCCACATAAACCTATTAAATTTTGAAGGTAATAGTCTAGAATTTTAATGAAATATATTATTAAAATACAGTAGTTAACACCAGACAAATGCCTCAAGAGGACGAAGATAATGGACTAACTAGAGTGATCCTATGTGGGTGGTAAAAGCAAAATAATAAATAAAATGCATAGACTGCCTCTCTCTGCAATTTTGGGACTGGACCCTTGGACAACCTAAAAAAAATGGCCGGACTATTCAAAAATACAAGAAAAAGACATTTGGGTTCCCTTTAGACCTCCAAAACTGACATAGTTAAGCTTTAGACTAGAGGTGTGCGAGAGCAGGTTTTTTTAGGTCGAGACGAGATCAAGCGAGAATAAGCCAAAATCTCGAGAATCAAGATCGAGACGAGAAATTATAATTTTGATAATTTTTCCGCTTTATTTGTTTGTTTTTGCTATTATTAAGTAGTTTGCTTAGTTGTTATAGAATATGGTATTATTGTAATATTAAAAGTGTTGTGTTTTATTTTTCCTGAGTGCTCCTATAGTTTAAGTATTGTACACATAAATAAAATGTTAGTCCAGTTTTTGATTACCAATAATAATTATGTTTTATCATCATTTTACATTAAAACAAGTGAAAAAATATAATGTCAAGTTGTAGCTAGCTAGGCCTAAGCTAGACCACACAAACAGCAATATAACCTAAAACATTACAAGTCAAATAAAAATTTAACTAACCTATGCCTACCAGAAAATATTAAACTAAAATATTAGGGTTACTGACATAAAGATTATTGATATTCAGGTAATTTTTATTATTGTTCCCTATTCCATCCTATCACATCAAGTTTCAGTTAAGCCGCCTACTATACCCTAACTTGTACTGACAATCAGAGTTCTAATTTGAGTTTGTTAGGCTGTAACACTATAAAACATTAAAATAAACTTAATAGTGCAGTAAAATATGCTATGTATATTTCAAGTGTTTGAAAACAACTTGTATTACTAAAAGTGAGTAAATCAACAAGCTGAGCTTACATCTTTTCCCAAAATATGTCGGAGGTTAGGTTCTGAACATACTGACAAATGAGCGCTCTCCGCTTTTGTGATCAAAAATTGATTGGTTACTATTTAAAACTTGTTTTATAACCATTTTCTTTATTTAAATTCTAAAACCTTAATAAATCACATCATGTTTTATGCTTTGTAACACCTAAAAGTCACTAAACGGTACTAACCTATATATTCCTCTGTGGTACTAACAGACGACGCAATAATGGCGGATCGGTTAGTAATGTTTATGATAATCAAAGTCTAAACATTCGAAGCTTAACTGTTGTCTCGATTACTGCATATAGAAAACAATAACAAATATTGCAACTATCGACACTTGCACTATTGTAACTATCGATTTAAATGACTAGTTGTGTGTATGCTAGCTGTTATTTTGTATACTGCCATCTTGACAATCTTGTTTACTTCGTATATACATATTGCATCATCCTCTTATCTCGTCGATTCTCAGTTGCTACTGGACATCGATGTTACCTAGTACGTTGTTCAAACTGCTGGCACTTAATATTTGGAACGAATCTTCTAGTTTACAGCGCAAATCGTGGTTTCAAATAACTTCTAGTCAATTTTATGGCATGACAAATTTTGTCGGTGCTCATTTCTTTTTCTCGTCTCGAACTTTTCGAGAATAAAAATTCTCGTCGAGAAAAAAAAAGTCTTGTCTCGATCTCGAAATCCCGAGATCTCGCACACCTCTACTTTAGACCTATGTTAAGTAAATTAATATGGTCAAAATTAAAAATCATAATGTCATTCCACAAAACCTTAGGATTTCGGACTAACTTCAAAAGAAAAAGCTCAAATTATCAAAAAATTGTAGATGTAGCCTATTTTTAGGCCTCAGGCAGGCGGCTGAAAAGAGGGAGTCTACTATAGCAGTAAGAAAATAGTTTTGCCTGTATTGCAGTGGATTACCTTAGCAAAGTGGTTATCGCCCAGTTTGACAAGTGGAGTGGTGGGGAACATGCGCTGTGGACTCATGACCAGAGAGCCGTGGTCTAGACTGTATAGGTTGCCCATCACCAACATCAGATCAGAAGTCTTCTTCACAGGCAGGAACCGACTGCGAGGCACGTTGATTCCTTAACATTACATATTTGAATTGAGCAGATAAATTACAATTCTATACATAAAGATTATAGTTATTCATGTAATTGTTAATTATTGTTCCCAATTCAATCCTAGTTTCAGTAGTCAAATACTTTTATACTTAGCAATTTTCATAAAAAACATTTATTTTAGCTTAAAAACATGAACCAAGTCAATTAATTGATTACGCCTGATATGCTGTAAAATTGACTCAAATTCCAGAACTGTCTTGAAATCCACTGGAAACCATTAGTAGTTAGTTGTTTCTTCCCCACCTTATTCTATTCTAGTGTCTCCATTTTGTTTTTTTACTTTTCCCTTTTAAGATGACATTTCTTCATTTTTTAGTCCAATTGATATGAAAAGAGAAATATTGTTCTCTACTGACATTCCATCTTTTCTTCTTAGCAGTAAATATTTGTATTAAAATAAAAATCATCCGCCCCTTTTTGTGGTTGTTAATACACGGAACACATATAAACTAGTATTTAATACAATTTTAACAGAAAACTTTGTTAGTTCTTATATAAATGGTTTCTAATTATTCCAGTAGAACCTTTTAAAGTCTTTTCACAGTTTCACTCTCCTTGAGAGCTCACACATGTCACGTGAAAAGTTTGCAAATTTAGACATATGACTAGAGTTGGAACCGAACCGACAGAACCGAGAATCGACTTTTTCTCAGAACCGCGAACCGGTAAACTTTTGGAACCGATCCATCTCTAATTTGCTTCAACGGGCTGGTAGCAGTGACTATCAAAAAGACACTGAGCTTGCTTTTTGCTTCACAAAGAAGCCACCCATCAAGCCGCAAGTTGGTTCGGGACACTACAGAGTCAGGTGTTTGGTGATAACAGTGGCATTTCCTAGAACAGTTGGTATTACGACAAAAGGAATCACAAAATGTATTGAATTTATTTTCCCGTCAAATTAGTTGGTAATTAATGTATTTATAAGAGAGACTTCCATGTCATCTACCGAATCATATAATTTTTAATTCAACTAGATTGCATCTTACAATGGAAGTGAAATTCAAAAATCATCATTTTTTTGCACAAAGCACAGCTGTGCTTCATTTCACACACACAGGCCAAATGCCAAAAGGTAAAGTTGAATTTTAGATTTCGCTTTGTTCAATCAATTAAAACTATAAACAACTTCAGAATACACACCAAGCCCTCTGTCAAAGCACTTCATGGCAGCTCCTACGGCAGTCTCCAGTTGTATCACAGGCACGTTGTTGTCTAACGTCTTGGGGTTGACAATGATCTCCATACTCAGAGATCCTTCTGACAAGACTCGGTCGATGGCTGCAACACAACGTAATGTCACTCATAAATAGATTGAAGAAAATAAAATAAAAATGGTTTTGCATTAATAACAGTTTAGATTAAATCATGTTTTTGATATTATTATTTATTAAATTATTAATTTAAATATAATAATGTTGAGTTCATGCCAAATGGTTTTCCTATGTATTGGCCTTGTAAATTATAGGTACATTGTCTTTCATTACTCTATCAAATATCAATGATGCCTTTTAAAGGTAACTCTACAAAATGATTTGCCTGATATTTCAGCGTAAGGTAAAAAGCATAGCTCTTTGCTTATATTAAATAGACTGGTTAAGCCTCTAAGCCAGACTCATATAAGTTGTACGTATTTATCTTCTTCTGTTCAAAACTATTCCCACACACAATTTCAATTCAAATTTCCCGCCAAACCCAATCACTTACCCCTACCAGTCAACTGTAAAACAGTAGAAGAACAAGAAACCCCACGCTACAGATGAAATTTTCTAAGCTGGCACTTGGATTTCAGGTAAGAAATGTGCATTCGTCGTCTAGAAAACGTCAGGCATCGTTGTCACACCTCATCGGGGCTGTAAATCGTTGCTGGCCCGTCCTCACCATTGGGACAATCCTATTAGCACGCCTCCATGAACACCCTAGTTCAAAATGTGATTTAAACAAGTTAATCACATATCAATTTGATAATACGCTCTTGTAATTTAAAATGATTTACCAATAATTTCTGTTTTTGTCCCATTCACAATCGGATAATTTAAACCGGTGTTATACAGTTTAAATTAGCTAACGTTAATGCAACACAGGTAATAGCAGTGGTCATAAACCCTTGAGTCGGCAAGTCCAAGAAGGATTGATATTTTTGGGAGTGTCCTGTCCGCCTCTCCACCTCACCCTATATCTCTCTCTGCGGTCCGCATGCCCCAAGTGCCAACTAAGGAAATTTCATCTGTACCTCAGTCTACAAGATGGCAGCCATGTGAGTAACACCCCATTCCATGCTCCTCTTTTATTCTACAATTTATACTCTAAATTTTCTAATTCCTGTTTATAGACATTTTGGTGGAAGCTAAAATGAGATAGAAGGCTGTTGAGTGAGTAATTGTCTGTTCTTGAATAGTGACAAAGCTAAACCCTTTTTAATAGGGCCTATAGTCTAAACTTTTACAATAGGAACAAACTTGATCCAGAGGCCAGACCATAGCCTGGTCTTAATATGAATCCTCTGCTCACTTGCAAGAAATATCCTACAGAGTAAAATGTTAGCTCAGTCATAAGTAATTGAAACTTGAAATTGAAAACTATGAAGTGGTACAAGTGAACATTTTCAAATACCAAATCCTATAAAAGTGATGTTGTATCCATGTTAGTGCAAAGGGGTTTCATTCCACTTTATTTTGTTATTTTGAGAATTTTGTTATTTTAAGTTACAAGTGACATTACACTTAGGAGTTGGTTGTGATTTCATCTTTGTAACTAAAATTCAAGAGATACTTTATAACTAGAATAATTAAAAGTACAGGGTGTTTATAAAAAAACTGATCGATTTTAACTTTGTCTCACCATTCCGTGTTAGCTAGTTTTCATTATTTGTTAGGGAAACTCAAAAGTTTCATAATCAGCTGTTTTATTAGCAGTATCTTCTTACATTGTGTGATAAACAAAACCACTCCTATTTCTGTTAACGGAAATCCTCCTTCAAAGAACACGATAAAAGCTATGAGAAGTTTCAGCATACATCACACAGAAAAGGCAATGGTCGTTAAGTGAAGAAAATATTCAAAGAATTCATCAATCATTTCTTAATAACTGGAGACAATACAAGATCTGCAGGTATTTCTAGAATATTACATTCCACTCTACACAAAGTGTTAAAAAGAGTTTTGCATTTTCGGTCTTATAAGTTACAGATAGTTCAAAAGATTACCGACAAGACTATTTGCAGTTTGCTCGACCGTTTAGAAAGTATAATGAAGCCACGTTTCATGTATCAGGGAAGGTATGTCAGGATATGGGGACCTGAGAACATTTTCACCAGGAGCATACTAGGGATAGTGAGAAGGTGAATGTTTGGTGCGCCTTTATCTTGCTTTTAGAATATTTTTAAAAAATAGATTGATCGGCCCTTCTTTTTGCCAAAAAAAATATCAACGGACCATTTTCTTGATATGTTGGTTGGTTTGAAAATGAGTGACAACTAGATGATTGAGACAGTTTGTTCGTGACTGTCAACATCGGGCTTAATTATAACGGACCCATATTGCCACCAAGCCAGACATTCATGTGATTTTTTTTTTGTTTGGGGTTTGTGAGATTACTTCAACAGCCTTATCAGAGAACTGATGTTCCAAAAATCTCTGAACACAGACTTGATTATTTAAAGCTAATAATAACATGTAGAAATAAGATAGTGTGAAGTCATCGTGCAAAACTTAAGAAAATTGTCTTTAATAACATTAATTTTAAAAATTGTGATGAAAAAATAGCTGTTTAAAATCGGTCAGTTTTTTTATAAACACCTGTATAATAATTAGCCTACATCAAATAATATAAAAGGTTTGGAACTTAACATCTTGATACTTACCATCCAATTTCACCCATAAATTATTGGTGTTAAAGAACTTGAAGGTTTTAATGGATTTAAATTCATCTACATGGTCTTTGGGAACTTGGGCAATCTCAAGCAGTCTTAACTTATTCTCATACTGAATCAATGTTCCACCCTAAAACAAATATCAGGTTAAAATATAAATGGGGTTTAGTCCATTTACACCTGAAAAAAATCACAATCACATTAAAAGTGCAGCTTTTATCCAAGGTGTATAAAGAATAACCTGTAGTTAATTTAAGAAGAAAAGATTCACAAAATGATTTTACACATTTTTAATTGTTATTCAAAACTCTGAAAATAAGGACTGACCACTTTCACAGTTACAGCTAATCTGAATATCCGTCAAATCCAAACAGCGTCTGGGACATATCTAATGTAGGCCTCTTTTCAAATTAATGGAAATTCTCACGGTCATAAGTCAATATGTGTACAACATCTTATGTTTACTCAAAGACAACATAACAACTTTATCAAAAGGGATGAGCTACACAGTCATGGAAAACGTCGTGCCAAGGACTTGGATTTTCCACGCTGCTGACTAAGCCTAAACCTTAAGTCTTATCCCTGCTCCACCATAAAGATTTACAACTCACTGCCTACAGAAGTGAAAAACTTTGATGTGGCGATGTTTAAACGGAAACTTAAGGTTTGCCTATTAAAGAGACCTCTTACTCTTTAGAAGAGCTAGAGGAGGAGCCACTATTTGGAGTCTGCTAACCTTCGCGATAGCTGTATATATTGTAAATAAAAACTTTTTAATAATGACGCAGTCTATCCAAGTTTTGGTAAACGACGCACGATTCAAGTATCAAGTAATGAGGGAAAAGACAGAAAGTGCGTTTGGCTAGTTTTAATGTATGATTGCTAAAAGTGCTAGCAACCTCTGGCCGGGTTAATTACGGTACCTGGGAGAGCAGGCCCACTTCAGGCCTACGGCCCAAGTAGCTAAACTACAGAGAGCAGGTGAGGAGCGCTTGGCTTCGCAAGACAGCCTGCAGAGTGTAGTGCTTTGTAAATACAGGCTCTGGGCTTGGAAGTGCTCTCACCAATAACAACTAATCGCAATGTTCACCCAAAGTCCTTGAGAGAGTCATAGTTACTCTATCCCGCAGTACGTCATAGTCACGCTTGTGAGCAATGACAGAAGTTCAATAACGGCTAGTACACATTCGTAAATGATCGAGGAAGCTCAATTACAACAGTTTTTCCTTTTAAAGTCAATATCAGGAAATGTTTGGCAACAATAATATTTCTAGTCCGAACAATAATACTGACGCCAATAGGGGTCGGTCCTATTTAGTTGGGATTAGCCGGACACTACTGTATGTGACCAGTTGAAACATAAGATAAAGCAATTAAGCTTGACCTATCTTACATATAGAGAATAATTATGGCTAAGTTTATTTTGCAACCATGAACTATCATATTAGTTCATGATTAGTTCATCCCCATTTATCTTACGGATTATGCCTATGGGGTAATTGCTCGGAAACAAAAATTCACAGGATTTTTGTTCTACAAAAAAGAGCAATTAGAATAATTGGTAGGCTAAAGTTTAGAGAGTCCTGCAGGGAACATTTTAAATCCTTATCCATATTGCCTTTATGCTCTCAGTACATTTTAGAAACCTTGTTGTTCTTTAGGGCTAAGTGTTCTATTGATGTGAACAATTATCAAAATAATCAGTACAACACACGAAATAAAAATTATATTCCACCAAACTACCATAGACTTCAGTTATATGATAAACTTCCTATTGAAGCCGGTAGAATTCTATACAATAAACTTCCTGACAATATTAAAAGTTATTTTTCAAACCAATTCAAATCCAAACTCATAAATTATCTTGCCCGAAATTTGTTTTATACAATTAGAGAGTTTATTGATAGGTAAAGTTCCATAATCCAATTATTTAATTAGGCTAAAGTCTTACTTGTGGTACTTAGGTTATTGTCAATGAAACAATACTAAAACTTGTGAAAATTGACATTAAACAAATTGTTATTGTTAAATTGTTACCTATTATATGTTTAATATAAACTTGTGAACTCTCTATAATTTTTTTAAATACTGATATTTTCAAGAGCTTAACAGAAGATGAGCTAAATCAAACAGAACAAAGTATTGTACATACAATATTTATAAGAGTTTATCAGCGTGCAGATGACATTAAACAATTTGTCAGTGAATAACTTCTGTTGCAGGTAGTAAATTTACCCTTCATTATTTTAGTTTAAGGCCTATTCTTTTAAAATTCTTGTTATCTTGACTATCATTAAAGAAATTCAATGGCAATGGGTATTAAAGCCTATAATCTTTAATTGATAAATTTATCACTAATTGAGTTACTGCATTAACTCTTGAAGGTTAAGCTGAAGATTTAGCTGAATATTACTTCAATTAGAATAGTGAAATGAACTTAAAATGAGAAACTCATATTGAAAACGAGGGCAGCAAAGCAGTCCTTGTCAGATAAACATATAAAGTATTGAGATAGCAAACATCTTTTTGAGGTTATCTGACAAAGAGAAATTTGCTAGTTGAAAAACACCTTGTATTGAAAATGTTCTTAAATATTGAGTTTTAATTTTAAATTCTTTTCATTATTGTACTCAAAGACAATCAGGTAGCTTGCTTAACCCCTTCCCTAAGCCTTGCAACACCCAAACAACTGTTTCCCCAAAGTCTGCCCTGACCCGTTGCGCTGTGCATTGGCTAGTGCTGTGTGGTGTTTGTTTCTAGAATCATGTCACCTGATTTAATACTTATACAAGGGTCATCCAGAAAGTAAAGAACGATTGCATCACGCTCCGCTCACACCCCTCACCACTACGAGCGTGCATGCTGCTGTTAGCTACATTCTTCCTCTTCAGTTTGAGTGTACGTTCGTTGCTATGTGATTACGCATCTCGTATCCACAATGATAAATAATGGTATCGAAAATTGAAAACCCCGCCAAATGTAAAGTGTGAAACTTAAACACTCGAAAAGTCTTGGCAACTGTTTTTTGGGATCGAAAGGGCTTAATCCATGTTGAATTTATGCAAAGAAAAGAAACGACTACAGCCCTGACTTGGTGCCGAGTGATTATCACTTATTCCCAAAGCTTAAGGATTTTTTGGGTAAAAAACAGTTTGCTAACGATAAGGAACTCAAAGAAGCTAAGAAATCCTGGCTCATGTTTTTGGCGGCAAATGAGTAGAACATGGGTATGGAAAATCTGCAGTGACGTCGACTTCTTTGGTTCCAGTGTTCTCATCTTCAGGTCCGAGACGGAGGCTCTGCTCAGAAGACGTCACAACTTGTAGACTTCCATCGAGTGGTGATCGGGTGGGCTCAACTGGGGTGTGATGCTGTATGAGTGTTTGAATGCATGAATGCAGCAAGCAGCCACATATGTCAACTAATATTTTTCGTTTGTTTCAGATGCTAGCTATTTCAAATTTTTTGCTCTTAGTATACTTGCATGTATACCCTTTTATTGTCACTTCACATCTCCACCATGTACAGCCTCGATCCCAGCCCAATTATTTATTCATTTCACACTTATTCTATGTCTAGCCTATTATCATATTGTTGTTATATTTCCATTGTTATTATTTAATCAGCACCAAATATTTATTCTGTTATCGCTATCATATATTTATCTGTTAAGTTTCTATATTCTATCATCGCTCCATTGTACTAAAACGTGAATCCATCAACTAAACTTGCATGTTACAATTATTTATTCTTATCGTATAATCGATCCATTTCTGTCAGTTTCTATACTCTAATGTTCTAGTAAAAATATTTATCTCATTATTCATTAAGCATATTTACGCGATTTTGTATTCTTTGTAAAATGGTATATACAAATAAAATAAAACTGGCCCCACGTTAAAACCAGTGTCTTAAAATTTATGGCGACTGCGTAGAAAAGTAGAGGAAGGTTCTATGCACTTGTAAATAAAGTTTTGTGTTGATATCTTTTTTTTTTATTTGACCATGCCAAAACGTTCTTTACCTTCTGGGTGACCCTCGTACCCCAACTTTTCAAACTTGAAACTTCCGAAAAATTGAGAAATCAGTTATTCTTTTGTGATCTCTGTAACTATTGCTTTACAGCAGATTTCTTTAGCAGATGGGCAGAATCAGTACAGTTCTTTACGAGACAGTGAGATTGATAGTGAGGAAAATTAAAGTTCCGGGCTAAGTGATCTGGACAAACTATTTGTTCATTAGTTTATTTGATAAACAACCCCAGTTGTATATGGACCATTTACTGCTAAAACATTTTGAAGGACAAACTAAAATAATGATGAGTAAACAAACACGGCAAGGTAGGAATGCCGTAGCGTTGACCACAGTTAAATATTGAGACATGTGGATAGATGTACCTTAACGTCGGCTTTAGTCTTGTCAGTGATTTCCATGAGGAACTCAGGTCTGCTGTCCGAGGGAGAGTTGAGTAGCAGGTTGAGGATGCTGGTGTCCACTGTCGCTCCCAAGTTGTCAATGTTGGATATGAAACAGTACTCTCTGCCCTTAAACACACATACAGATCTTGAAAAGTGAGCTCTAATATTGGATTAATAAAAAGAAAACTAATTTGAAAACAATAACCAATATTATAAATTTTATTATGAGGCAGCAAAGCTGCCTTCATCAGATAACCTCACAATTAAAATTTAATTGTGAGATTATATGATGAAGGCAGCTTTGCTGTTAGTGTAGCGTAGTCCTAGCATATCAGAGACTGTTTCAACCGCAACCTATACTGCACATTCAAGCGTTCAAAAAGAAATAGTGTTTGTCGACCTATAGTCGACACGAGACCTCAAAGGGTTAACTAAATTGTATCATAATGGACAACTACTATGTTTGCGTTCATAATTACAGGCCTTAATTGTTTTCTTAGACCCTAAAACAAATTCCAGTCCAGTCCTTGGACAATTTTATAGCATAATTGTAAATAGCTAATGTTGTGTATGTAAATTTGAAAATACATATGAGAAACAACACAAATAAAGCTAATAAACTGTTTTATAGTTTATATTGGTGTTGGAGCTTCTAAGTAAAAATCTCCAGCTCTCTTCAATTTGGACCTTTCTACATGTGAGATGGTAAAAGTCTCACAAACAATAAAACAAAGTGTCTTTGAATAGTCCTGGTTCTTACTACGATTACAAGTATTGTGGTATATACAATTAAATTGAAAATTTCACTTTTAACTGGCTAGCATTCATGAAACTGTGTTATGCCTGGCTAAACTTACCTGCTCCAAGAATTTGGGAAGTAGTCCTGAGTTGCTGAAGCTTTCATAGAAATCTCCGTGACCAGGAGGATACCACCTGTGAAATAAAACAAACTTATAATATAAAAACAAATGGTTTTAATAAATTAAAATAATATAGTAAACCATATTTTAACCTGTATTTTAGTTTAAGTGCTGTTTTTTAGTGACACAATCAGAGTAGTTATCGAGCATGAATCAATCATCCTTCCGCAACTTTTGCTGCTGAAGTTGTGAAAAATAAAACAAAGCGCCACTCTTGTGATACAAAACAAGCAGTGGTGGGATTGTGTCACAGGGAAACAATTGGAAAGTGGTCGTAGCCTAGTGAGAAAGTTGGCTGAACACTATGAGTTTTAGGTTACCATTTCAATCTAGTTCAAAAACCAGCTCAACAATACCAAAAAGTTACTTAGTAAAGTTATTTTTCTCTAGTAGTTTGGTTTTAACTCATTACTTTTGTCCGAATCGGTTTTAGTTTTAGCAAGCTAACATTTAAAAATTAGTTTAGCCAACACTGAGAGTACAGTACAGTCTCTATAATTCAGCCGTTCGCCACTCCGACACGTCCAGTAATCCGGCGCTGTGACCGCGTCATTTAGGTCCTGTTTTCAAGTCTCTACTTGTATATAAAGCGTGCGTTCTTTATTGCTAATCGATGCTTCCGCTCAGTACAGGCCGTGAGATGTCACAAAATGTAATCATGTTACTTTGACATAGTTTAAAAGCACTAGATTTTAAAATTATTAGAAGGTGATGATAAGTTAACATCGGCAGATCAAAAATTCACAGACATAAGGAAGAACAAGAATGAAATTGAAGCATTCTTTAAGAGTAGTGAATTGTCCTCTAAGGTAAGAAATATTATTCCTGCCAAATTGAATCTTTTTTAATGAACCTCCACTAGTCCGGCATTTCCGCTAATCTGGCGCTTCCGATCCCGATATAGGGCCGGATTAGTGAGATCGTACTCTAATAGGCAACTAAACATACGCATCGATGTTGTCATGGATGTTGAGGTCCTTTGCGATAGGCAGGAAGGTATCCTTGTGGATGCGAGGGTAGCCGCTCTGCTGGAAGCAGTAAATCTCAATCTGCAGTCCTTGGTACTTGCGAATAATCTTCTGCGTGTCCTCGTCAGTGTTGAACGAGTTCATCAACACCAGCGGCACATTCGCCTTGTACTTCTTATTCAAGTGCTGGAAATTACATTGAAGTATATTAACACTTTGGTTAATGGTTACTAGTTACTACTTACTAGTATACAAAAAAGTTTTGGAATGAACAGAATTACTTTAATCTTAATTCTTAAGCTTTCGCGGGCCGGTGTCATTATTAATATCTAAGGCTTCCGGATTACACCGCGTTGAGTCTCAGCCAGTCAACCAGCTACTGAGGATGACTCTCCACAGCAAGGTCGAAACGTTTAGCAGTATTTGTATTTCAACTGTGACGCGGTATAATCCGGAAGCCTTAGATTTACTGTAGGTCAGAGTTTGATGAGATGCTTAGTTTGAAAAACCATTCAGTTTATTGGATTTGTAAATAAATAAGTGGCATCAAAAGTTTTGGGTATTTCACCAAAACATGACCAATGGTTGTAGGCACATCTCACAAAACTTTGGTGAATACGCGATTCTTTATGCTTTTACATCTGATTGTTAGTTTTTCTTTCCTTTTCCTGCTCAATTTTCTTCACCTTCGAGAGACCAAACAACGCGCTTTTTACTCTTTTAGCAGTGTTTCATAAATGCCTTTTCGCATAAGATTAAACACAGCAAGTGTAAACATGGAATCTTTCATATAATATATGGAAACTTACAGTTAACAAAGACATATGAAAAATGGCTGTGAAAACTACTGCTTGGGAAAGATAGCCTGAGCCATTGAGACGCACGGTGAGTGTTGCTAGAAATGCAAACAATATTTTGACTCTCAATATTTTCCCAAACCGAAATACAAATTTCACCAAAACTTGAAGTCAATGCAATGAAATATCAAATTAGTGCAGTAGTGTACTTATATATATATAACGTTTTTTTTATATAGCCTTAATTAACTAGAGGTATTTTAACTGGGACTAATCGAGGAAAAATGGACTGAAAACGTAATCTTGACTACCTTCAGAAAGTCATAGTTGTTATTCTCGTCTGGACAAAATATGGAACTGAGTCTAAGCTTTCAGAAGACTGGTTTTAAACAGATGAATGCAGCATCCTTTTTTGTAGTAACATTTCTTTTAAATTTTGTGAAATATAGAATTGTGTGACAATTAATTGAAAATGTTTTCACTGTTTCTTATGTTGTGTCGTAGGTGTGAAAATCATCTAAGTCAGATTCATTCATTAAATCAGAGATTGTTGATTATTCAGAAACTGCAGCAAAGGTAAAACATAGTTCCACTTTCCCCAAAGTTCACTTTCTCTGGACCGTCTTTTAATCTGGTTTAATAGTTTAGATGTTTACAAAAGGAATTTTTTTACTCAATTTTGTAGAAATTGGACAAAATTGTTACTTGAAGAGTGGTTAAACATTTGTAAAAAGATTTGCCATGAGACTCAGAATGTATTTGGAAGCACCAAACAGCTCCCCATTTTGCTCTTTATGGTGATAGAAATGATAAGGTCTAGTTCCTATGGAAGAATAAAAACAGATAATGTTGGAAATCAATAAAAGGTTTGATGAGTAGAGGTATCGACAGATAGCACAAGACCTTGGCACAGTATGATAGATATATAAGCTCAGTTCACTTCTGCCAGGTGTTACACAACTAACTACACATTACAATTAATCTTCAGTTCTTCACTATCGTTTGACCTTGGTCTTCAAGTGTTTCATCTCAGTCAATTTTAAACATGTTAGGTATTATGTCACCACTGTCTGCTGTAGTAATAATGACAATCTTACTTTTAAATTAAAACACTCTATATGAATTTTGTCACATTTATTATCGCCAAATAACGAGAATGATTACTAAACATTTCAATGCAAAGCAAGAGAAAAAACCCACATTACAATGTGTTAAACATGCTGATAAGATCTGACAAACTAGACAAGACAATAGAATAAGTCAATTTACACAAAGGTGACACTTGAAAAATACAATTATTAAAGGTATGGGAATAGTAATTTTATTACTTAGATCGGATAGTAGTTAGCTATAAAAATGGGACAGATATTTTTACCGGTTCAAATATTAACATCAGATTGGACAGTTTCCAACGGTCCAAACAATAAGTTTGAATTGGATCATTTTATTAGTTTAAAATTGCCGTCAGATGAGACTGATTGATGTTTGTTGGTACAAATAATGGAATCCGAGTACAAAAGATTATTTTCTTTTTCGATATCATTAAATCAATGAATAAATTGAAAAATGAAAACTAAACATTACAAAGAGTTATAGTTTTTACTTTTTAGCGAATTTCCACTGCAAGTATAGCGATAGCGGATTTGCTGAGATGTCCTAAATAGACTTCTAAAAAAACTAATATACACCACAGTCCTGTTAATCAGAACCCCGTGAATCCGAATTTCCAGTTAATCCAAACTAGCAGTTGGGAAAAAATGTGAATTTTTCTAGAAATTTGTTATTGCCACAAGGAAGAAACAAAACACATTTTAATAAAACAGTTTGAATACAAAAACAGTACAGATAGTTAAGACGTTAAATCGCCAATGAAGCATTGCAACATCAAACAGGCCGTCTGTCATGCGCAGTAAGCAAAACAGACGCAACTACGACGCCGTAACGCGGCACTACGGTAATACCTGACCTTGAACCAGCACCCCAGTCAGTCACTGTGCATGCAATTCCGTGCTACTTGCCACGTGCTACTTGCCACCAACTTTGACGAGGGTTGACACGTCCCGATTCCAGGTAATTGGCAGATCGGCCAGTAGCCTCATACGCATGTTTGCGCCTTGTTCGCAAATCGACACGGGATTAGCCACACGAGTGGAGGGTCACATTTCGCAAGTATCTGTGTAAGTTTCTTCCGCAAGAAAATATGTAATAAAACTGATCTGTAAAGAACAAAATTGAGGAACATGAAGGAGCAAAAAAGAAAATAAATAAGGTCTCAAACTATTATTATTAACTAGTATCAAACTATTTAAATTTGAACTGATGCTTTCAATGGAGAGTGTTTTTATTCGACAATATTTGTATCCGACCCAACATGCAAAGTTTAACCACTATCCTGAACGTAATGTTCGTGATATTAAATATTTAAAATCATATGTGTGTGTTTTTTTAAATACTTCAATTTCTCTTAGGTCCCGTTACCGCAGACATCAAAACTATTTTAGAATAAGTTTCGTTTGTATTTTATTTACACTATAAACTGAAGCTGTGTTTATACTTGTCTGTAATTAAATTACCATTATGTTTGTATATATTATATTCCGTTTAGTGCACTACTATTTTAAGTACTTAAAACATCTCAATATTGGCTGTTACCTAAAATGGAATACCAAAAGTGGTTTGTTCTTCCGAGGCTTGTAATGATGCATCTCTAATAAACGCTTTTAGATAGTTAAAAACTTGTTTTTCCGCCATTGATGTAATTTCTATAATTCCTTGAATAAAAAATGCATAAGACATTTTCTTATTGTCTTACCACAAAGAAAATTTAATACAGAATATTAATTGAGTTGGTAGTAAAAGTGCAAAATCAAAACACCACAAGCAATTATTCAAGCCGCTGTAGTTTTACTTTTGCACTTACAACGAAACTGTGATATTAACAAAGTTTGGAATAAATCACTATGAAATACAAATTAATCTCCGGATGAACAGTGAATGGAATGTTGACCATTGTACGACATCACCGCAACGTAAAGGGCAGGTATACCTGCGCTGAGACAGGTAGATGATTCCTAGAATCGACCCTTGGTGGCAAGTAGCACGACACCGTGCATGCAGCTAACCTCACACAAAAGTATTGCAGCCCTTCAGTCTTCACAATGCAATGACCTAATACGAGACATTATACAGTACTGATAAATAGAATATAATGTACGTTGTTGTTCTTGTTTAACCCTTTGCGGTCTCATTTTATTTTTAAACTTTTGTAAAAAACCTCCCGTATGGGTTTGCCCAGCTCCCTGTAAGCAAAATTTCAGCAAAACCGCTCTCTGGTACGGTGCATTACCAGTCATTGAACCACTCCTCTAAGCGCTGGGATTTAGCCTCCTAAGCTCAAAAGTGCCACTACTCACTAAATTTGATGAGATATTTTCTTCAGTGATCCTCAGCGGTCATTGTGGCCCCGCACCGAATGATCCAACGACTAGCATTGCACCGTACCAGAGCGCACCTGGGTGGGATTCGAACCCAAGCTATGACAGACAGGGGCCAACTGTCCGTCACTATAACCACTAAACCACCGGGCTGTTTGTCGTGGGCTGTCAAACTCACACTTGAGTTGCCTATGAAGGGGGAGGGAGTGGTAGTTTCGGTGTTCTCTGCTAGGTTCCGTTAGTGTAGCGTAGTCCTCGCATATCAGAGACTGTTTCAACCGCAACCTATACTGCACATCCAAACGTTCAAAAGGAAAAGCCGTTTGTCGACCTATAGTCGACACGAGACTTCAAAGGGTTAATGAGACGTTATTTTGCATATAAAATATTAATTTCCATTCAAACTTGACATTTTGCGTCTTTTTCCGGCTAATCCCAACTTTTGCTGATCCGAACTGGGTCTGGTCCCTTAATAGTTCGGATTAACGGGACTGTGGTGTAGTTCTGACAGAGAACGTTTAAACTTTATCTCCATTAATGGCACATGTGGGCTTCAGAAGAAATATTTCCGTGCTTCTTAGTGTACAGGGTGTATTGAAAACAGTGGGTCACAGGTTTGAATCTTGGGGCTTTAGCCTGTAAAAGGTAGGTCGTGGAATCAAATAGCAGTTTTGAGTGGTAAGGTAAAACCATTACAAGTAATATGCTGATGACAACACCTTAAATTTGTGTGTAAAATCAAAAATTACTATTATTATTATTTTTATCATGCTTTAAAAGTCTGATTAGGATTTGATTAAAATTGATGTTTAGATAATCCCATTGAGATGCATTTAAATCATCCAGAGTGTTTATTGACTGCAGTTCCACCTGATATATTTGAAACTGTTTTGAAAAAGTAAAATCTGTAAAATGCTTCATTTTTATATGACACTACAGTAGAACCCTGTTTAACTGAACTAATGGGGGCCAAATTGTTTCGGATAATAATATTTTTAAGATGTATTATGGCAATTCTAAATTAAACCTGATGTTACCTCAATTTGTTGGACTGTCAGATCCAGGAATGTAAAATCACTTCGAACGGGAATCACTGATTTCGGACCGTGGCAACCCATGGAGGTTCCGAGACCTCCGTTGAGCTTCACTACGATCAACTTGCTCAACATCTCGTGAATCACGTCGGCAGACGGTGTCGGCAGAGAAGTGTAATCCCGCACCTGAAACACGCCATTACCAAAACTAATTAGTAAAAAGTATTATTTAGTTTATTTGGTCCCAAAACAACTGAAATTTACTTTTTTTGCTCTCCCTATTAAAGAGAATCATATTATTATCAAATTATCCGATAAAAACTGTTTAAAGGCCAAGCCAATCCCTTTCAAAGAAGGTATCATCAGAGTGTTAATATTTTGAACAATAATGGTTTGGAGGTTTTGATGGTGAAAAGCCTCACTAATTGAACAGCTTTTATTGATTAATTGTTTTATTCTTTTAACTTTATAAGATTTTTTTTATCTTTATACGGTCAAAAAATTAATTACTCGAACTTTGAAAACTTAACTTCCTTGATTACTTGATTTCTTTTGAATCACCTTGAAATGTCCATTTGTACACTCAGTGTTAAAAGTCTCAATAAGTCAAATTTTACAAAATTCAAACTTTAATATATTGAATTTTGATCTTTTGAAAATTAAATATTGAATATTTTAGCAATAACATAAATTGCGTCTGTGTCTGCATCTAGATCAAGAATGCCAATAGTTTGAGTTATAGAGGTTAACCCCATGAACATTCCAGATATGGAGGTCACAAGATAAAACAAACACTGAAACTCAATTTCTTCAATTGCTTTAAAGTTTTATTTCGATAACTTGAAGCTTGCTTACTGGAAAACCTTAGGCTCCTACTAGAGGAGGTCGCCAGCTACAATAGCTGGTGATACCCGGTTTTGTCGCTGGCCACCTCATCTAATAGGGGTCATGATATCTAGATGTTCTACAATCCCTTACAGATTCGTGAAATTTTACTGTACCTTTTTTTTTAATAACTGATCTTTTGTACTTAAAAAATTCTAAAATACTAAAGACACTTCTTTGAGTACCACTAATTGAATTTTATCTACTTAAATAATGGGTTGGACTTAATAGTTTGGGAAATCTAAGTTTAATAGAATTGGAAGTGATTGTCAAGGAAATAGTTGTATTTAATCGTTCTGGTTAGTTTTGTATAGTTTATCATTTATAGTTCTGATGTAATGACAGTATCATTTAGATTTTACACTTAAGGCTTAGCAGTACTGGCGGGAAAGTGGCAATGCAGAAACTCACACTTTTTGAGGAATCATTGTCAAACTTTCGATTTTAGGTTTAAAAGTCTTAAATAAAATAAACAACGATGGAATTAATATATTCCACACGCTTGGAAGCCAACATTTCAAATTTATTTTTTTAAACTATACACTTAAAATATATTAAAATACGTTGCTTTTAAGCTTTATTTAAACATTTTAAAATTGTAAAATTACGTGCAAGTCATGCAAGATTAATACAACACTACATTCAATTAAATTAGAAGCTCATCACATGACAATATAGATGAAAACTGCAAAGGTTGGTGCAAAGAAACAATTAGTGAAACATGTTAAGGTTTTTTTCTAAAAAGAAATTAAGTGTTTTCTTAAGAAAATAAAATGTTGTCATAGAGTTTTTAAAATGGCAACCAAAAACTTACTGAATCATTTGGTAATTTCTCAATTTTATTCCAGTCGATTGAAGGTCCACTTTCTCTGAGGAAACGATCAAAAAGTCTGTGAAAGCCATCAAACTCCTTCTTGAACTTGGGACGGTCGTAGTCTGAGGCTTTGTCAAGCAATCTCTCCAGATCCAGTTGAAGGCGTTGTTCTGCATCTCGTTTCGTGATTTCTATGAACTCTTGGGAACCTGAAGGAACCCTTTGATGCCCACGAACCTAAAAATACACATTTTAAATCATGATTGCATTCAATAACATTTTTTTACTGATTATAGTCAAAATTATTGTCAGATACCAGGTCCTTAAGAAGAGCAGATAAAAATAAAAACAGAATATACTGGATCAATTATAATGTTGAGAGGTTGGGGGACAGCCCAAGAACTAAATGAAAGAAATATATATATACATCCACATAAATAGATCTTAATTGTATAAACGCTAAATAGCTAATTTATTACTAAATAAATTTGAAGACA
This sequence comes from Matsumurasca onukii, assembly GCA_018831715.1. Classification (NCBI taxonomy): domain Eukaryota; kingdom Metazoa; phylum Arthropoda; class Insecta; order Hemiptera; family Cicadellidae; genus Matsumurasca; species Matsumurasca onukii. Next base: position 33,371,431 of record CM032059.1, on the reverse strand, counting down.
AAAATATTTGGACCGAACCGGGATTTGAACCCTCTCCGCTAGGAGACCCTCATCCACATAAATATACATACAACTATCTCTACACAACCAAACGACCCCCCCACTACTTATCTCCACTCAAAAAACCGTCATTTGGCGAGAACTTCGTGAGATCCCTCACCAAACATTGGAGAGAGTCATGACTAACTTTTCGAAGAGACTCATACAGTGTAGAGAAAATGGTGGTCATCATTTAAGTGACAACTTTTGCTACATAAGTTAATTTGTGCTTTTTTACTATGAATATTAAATTTCCAATTCTCCTCTTCACAATAAAAACATAATTTTTAAAATATCTCAAACACTTTTTGATTTATCCCATTTTAAAAACCATAAGGTTTGACTACGGACCCTGAATGAGCCTTCTATCCTATTCTTTACTCTTTCCAAGATCTTAAGACTTTTTTCATTCAAAGGAGGAACAATCTCATTTTTGTCTGCGACAGTCAATCTCAGATAGTGCTACAGTCATGTTGGATGAAACTGTGATCAAAGATGTCTACTCGACAAAATTCCTTGGAATACACCTTGATCGAGGGTTGACTTGGGATTGTCACGTAGACAGTGTCTACTCAAAATTTGCCTCAGGCATTTATGTTTTGAGGAAATTGTCCAAATATTGCCCCACTCAGGTACTGATGACGGCTTATTATGGACTAATCTACCCACAACTGGCCTACAGACTAACGTTGTGGGGAGGCTGCTCAAGCACAAACTTTTCCAGGGTGTTCATTCTTCAAAAACAAGCAGTGCGAACAATCGCAAAACTGCAATGAAGAGAGTCGTGCAGACCAGCATTCAAAAGATTAAAATTGTAAACTTTACCCTGTCTCTACATTTTAGAAATGTGTCTTTTTTTCAAATGGAAATGGGACCTTGTAAGAGGAATTGATGTACACTCTTACGAAACCAGAGACAGGGAGAACTATCGAACTGGGAGACACAGAACGATGGTTCATGAACGTTTGCCCTCACAGGCAGGAGAGCCAAAGGCTTTCAAAGCTCGTCTAAAACTATTTTTGGTCGCAGAAGCATTTTACAGTTCAAATGAGTTTTTTGGAGAATCAGACTAACAGGGGGACTGGAAAAATTCGAGTAAATGGGAATAGTACGAATGTAAGTTATGTATGTTTGAAAGGGATCTAGATGTGGATGAATGCAAAATTTTATATCAAATAGTAGACGATTGAGATACATGCTTGTAAACATGTCAATTCAATAAAATATGTATTTATTTATTTTATTTATCTCGAAATAGTTTGTAGACTTTTTAAAACAGTATCAAATAAATTAAGATAGGACTGAAAAAATTACAGTTATAATGTAGAAAATTGCCAGGGACCTATAATGTTTAAATACGGTCTGGTCCAAGAAGCTGACCTAGCCATGACTTGGAATGGAGGATGGACTTGGAAAATTGTTAAAAATATAAAGAAAATTAATGGATTTTTTTAGTAGGCTATTTAAAGTTAAATTAATAGAGCAAAAATTAGAACAAATCCACTTTATTACAAACGTTTTTCAATAATGTGTCACTTAAAAAATTAAGAATATATACAAATTACTGTATGGTTTTGTCACCCATTTAAAGAAAAGCTACACAACAAATAAATATTATTGTAAATCTTTCTTTCAATAAATGAAATTCTTTTAGTTTAATACATAAGATGAAGGTTTAAATATTTATTTCTAATTGAAACTAGTACTTAAGAAGTCATTGCATTAACTTTGATTTGTCTGCTACATTGTTTACATTGGGCGTTGTATTCTACCATTATATATTGTGTAATGGAGTTCCAGATTTTATCTAGCTCCCAGGCACACTGCTCCTGATAAAATTTTAAGCAGATAAATCTGTTCTAACATTTTAATCAAAGTTATTTATTTACAATATAATGGCTGGCAGACTCTCGGTGGGTCTTATGGCCAGTCCGACCTTGCTCATGAATTTTCCTTCAATTTACTAGAATATAATCTTTAAAAAATAAATTTCCTTCACTTTTATTATTAGTTTTGGGGTGGTAGGGAAATGATCTCTTTGAACCCACTGGTTATGTCAATACATTTATAAACCTTTCATGGATATGCACAGTTTAAGATCTGTTATTAATACAGTACTGTAATTAGGCTAATTGACTGTATTAATACTGTAAATTGTTAAAGGAAAAATAAAGCATGTTCAATGTTATTTTGTTTAAATTTTTATATATGCTAAGGATGCTTGACCTTCAGGACCTCTTATCCCCCTCACTTCACAGCATGTATATTTAGAAGACCCCATGGATCCAATAGTTTAGGATATTTTCCAATCTATTCTACTGTAAATCATCTGAGAACAAAATTTTTCCTAATTTTTTGAGTAGGATGACCTTTTGGGCCTCTCTGGTTACGTCTTGTCCATTTGGCATCCCCCAACAGTCTAAGATCTTTTCAATCATACTGTTGAATATAAGATAAAACAGCTTTATACATTCAAAAAACTACAATAAACATCATAGCCCAAACACCTACCGTGAATATTAAAGGAATTCCCTTCAAAGGGGAGGAATAATTGACCCCAAAAAGGGGGTTTTATATTCTTTGACTGTATTTTTGATCTGATTTTTATAAGATCTAAACCAAGATGACGGCAAAAACACCTCTTACTTGATCTGACCTATTGGATTTAGCTGATTTTTAGTGCACAGCTGATGTTAGTTTCGGTATTATAAATGTATAAACCTAACTTCATTGAAATTGGATCCTAAATACAATTTAAAACTCAATGTTTTTTAGAACTCCCATCCCCCCCCCCACAAGGAACTTAACCTAGAGATATAAATTATGCTGCCATTTTTGGGGAAACTCAAGTACTTATACAAACAAAGTTTTCATCCTACAAAAATGTGCTTTACGAACAATTTTTAGAAAATTACAAAATCAATCAAGTAAACGTATTATTGAAAATTTTCAAATTTTAACATTTTTATCAATTTATATTTATGAATGCATTATGTATTTTAAACAAAACTTTTCATATTTTTATCCAAACTACAAAGTATTAAACGCAAGACAGCAAAATCTTAAATTGAGAATACCAGATCATAACACTTCTTATTACACACATTTCCCAGAATACAATATGGCTAAATTATTTAATAAACTTCCAAACTAATTAAAAGAAGAAGCCAATTTGAAAAAATTCAAATGAAAGTTAAAATTATTTTTGACAAGAAAAGTTTACTAGGCTACTCTATTAATGAATATTTACAGGACAACATGAAGAGAGAAGATTGGACTGCAGAAGCCTAAATTTATTTGTTTTGTTTTTGTTATATTTTTATTCTTGCTTTTTTATTTAACTTATTTTTCTGCTTTTTTTATATAATTTTTTTTTTTATTATAGGTTTTTTATATTGTTTTATACTTATATTGTTATTTAATGTTCTTTTTTGTATTTTGTTATAGCCCATGCAAAGGCTACCTTTGTAAGAGGTTAATAAAATATTTCTATATAAAATAAACATTTGTACTGAAATTCCAAATAGTCCGACAAAAATACAACTTGTGTTTCTTATGAAATATGGCTAATAAGAAATGTTGTAACATTTGTAACTTTTAAACTGTACAAATATTTAAATTCTGTTTTATGCTACAATTGAAACAACATTTGTTTTGAAAGCATTTGTATCCTACAAATAAAGAGTCTAACGCCTAGTTGGGTGTTGAATAATTCGATCAACCTCTATTAAGTCAACTCATTCAATGACACACGACAAGTAGGCCTACCTTGTCTGCGACAGTTTTCTGCGCAGCCACGCCGACATTGACCCCTGACCAGCCCTGTGTAGTTCCTCGCACCATGATTGTCACTTTCACCACTGCCCTCTACTCTACTGTGCGCATTATCACTCTTATCTCACCCCTCCACACAGCCACCGGGCCAGATAACAACACTCCAACATGCGCCGGCCCGTCGACTCAGTGAACTCTGTATATCGTTGAAATGCGCTGACACTGCACTGGTTGCTATTGTGTGTGTGTGTGTGTGTGAGTGATGTCACTGTCAGCTGGGCTCTCTACTCAGCTGGTAGAGCTGGTGGATATGTCAGATTCGCGAAGGTTAACCGCAGCAGTCTCACACTCGTCAGCTGATGTACAACGCACAATACGACGTCTTACGCAACGCAGCATGTTTACTGTTTAGATTCTTGAATACATTTCAATCAGCTTTACTCGGTTTGGTTTGCAATACATAAGGTTGTTCGGAGAGCTTCCTTTACTATTGTTATGAAATAAAAGAATAGTAAACCAAGACAATATTGGTTTTATTAAACGGTTCACAGCAATGGTACATTCCTGTGACTAAGTAAACATAAACAAACTAGTTTTAAGTATTGTTATAAACAATTCATAATCAGCTGTTAAGAGAAAAACAGATAACACAAAGAATAAACTTAACAAAAAGAATTTGAATTATTATAACAACTATAGATTTTTTTATTACAGTCAGTTGGATTCAAAACGCTGCTGTAAACGCAAATCAAAAGATAAAATGTTAACATCCACGTTTAACTCTTAGGCTTTCGCAGCCGTTGTCACAACTATAATCTAGTTCTTCTGTTTTACACCACGCCCAAACTTTATAATTAGGTTGAGATATTTCGGCCTCGCTGCGGAGTACCATCTTCAGACACTGATTGGCTGAAACCAATCGGTATCTCAACCTAATTATGAAGTTTGGACGCGGTGTGAACCGGAAGAACAAGATTATAAAATCCACGTTGTTGTCTTCTATGTAAATTGTGCGCTGTGTAATATATGGCTTTATTTCTTCAATGAGATTTTTTGTAAGAGATATGTGAAGCTAAAAAACACGTTAAAACCAAAGTAATTCACCTAAATACACGTTCCTAGACTTTTAGAATAAAATGTAGGCGATAATGGGTTGATTGTGTATAGCACAAGGCAAATTCTAAACGTATTTTATTTCAAGGGTTTAACCATATACAAAAACGTGTTACGGCGGAACCATCACACCTCGCGGCTGCAGGCAATACTCGGTTCCGCCCGAGTAATAAGGTAATTCCGTTCGAGTAATAAAATACTTAAAGAATCTATCCTGAGTTTACAACAATAAATCCTTCATCGCCTACAGTTAATGCACAGTTCGAACTAATCCCCTTCTTAAAGCATTCTTGAAATTCTTATCTGTAGATATAACTTTATCTTATTGAAACTTGTATTACTTCCTAATTCCTAATTAGTAATTTGTGTTGAAAGTCTAGGCAGGTTTATGTGAGTAAATTACACATGGTTAAACTGAATTATTTTATTTACTTTGGTTTAGTCTCTGTAGAAGATCGAAATTGAGCGAAAGATCCTGAAAACTGCGCGAAATCGTGTTATTTTTAGCTTTCCACCTAACCTAACCAAACGTACATATGCTGAGAACAATACAAAACATATATTAACGCAACGTTTAGCTAAACTAAGAAGATTGACGAGACCAGAGTGGTTTGAATGTTTTGTCTCTTGATTCACGACTGACTATGAACAGTCTGATGGTAGATTTAAGTGATATAGAGCGACAGACCAGTTGCTGACTGCTGTAGATAGCGATAGGCTAATTGGCGAAGGTTAAACCATCACACCGCCACACTACACTACCACGCACACAATACAAGTCACAAGGAAAACATACAACTTACGTAACGCAACAAGTTTAGATTCTTGAATGCATTTCACATGGTTGAGTATGCGATGCATAAGGTTGTTTTACGAGCTATCCTAAGTCGGTTTCTCAAGGGGACAGGACAGTGACGTGCGTCTGGTGGTTTATTCTTATCTGATAAACTCGATGGCAGGGATCATTAGACTTCAACAACAAATTTCTTATACAGGGTCAGGCAAAAGTGTGGAAACGCCTTTATAATTTTTTAACCAGATTTTTCAGCGCAACCGAACTCGGTACATTTTATAAGAGGAACCAAAAGTACCTTTTAATGCATACTGACACTTTGCTCCAGTTTTCAAAATGGTGGATTGGGGGGGGGGGGTAAAATTATGGGAACATTATGGGGCTACCCCCCAATCCCCCATTTTGAAAACTGGGGCAAAGGGTCAGTAAGCATTAAAAGGTACTTTTGGTTCCTCTAATAAAATGCACCGAGTTCGGTTGCGCTGGAAAAAGTTATAAAGGTGTTTTCACACATTCGCATAATACAAATCTATGTAACTTAAAACGGACGCCATTTATTTTTGGGTTAAGATGGAGACGTCTAATTTTCAGCATTGATCAACATTTTCTAAGATCTTCAAAATGAGGTGTCACTCGATGGGGCTTCCCTATGAAAATTAAATGTATATCATGTAAGTCTCAAGAGATATTCAGAGTTTCAAATTTGTACGTCAAGTTGTCTGAGCTTAAAAATAAAACTTAGAAACGAAATGGCGACTGTAGGTACCTGTAAAAATAGAGAAGATGCATGCTTTGGAGTTTGGACGAAATACATAAGTATGATTCCCGGATACTCGATGGGAGTTTTGAAACACTCTGCATACTGTAAATATGCACATAAGCGCTTCCAAGTTCCAATCCCGGGACTGGTTCCGGCGGCGTACCCCCGCATTTTATACTGAAATCGTGTTTTCACACAGAAAATAAGTGTAGGTAACATTCTTTTTCATTGGGATTTCCTGCGTTTTATTATTTACAACTATTGCCCGCTCTAAAGTATTTGAAAACATTATTTCAAGTACTGTAACTTAAAAAATGTATTTTCTTCCACATTAAATTGGTAGGGTTTGCGGTTAAAAAGTGAGCGAAGGTTGCTCACAAACTTAGAACAAAGAAAGAATTCTTCAGTTGTACTGCATAATGTTGTATCTGCACGCACCACGGCTTACAGGTTGTTGACTTGTATTCAGTGCCACGAGTTTGGGTTCGCCTCGGATGCGCGGCGACGCTTCAATGCAAGGTATGTTTTTCATCTTTATAAATTACTAGCTGAGAGTACCCGCGCTTCGCCTCGGGGCTTTCTTATCATTGCTATGTTTCTATTTTAATAAAACTACAAATTTAAAGTAAAACAATGTTTCCTATATATCCTTCAAATACTCATTTAGTTTGCCTGTTAGTTCACCATCTTCTCCTTATAACTGTTGGCTACCTTGTGAGAGTCATAGTTACTCCGCCGTTCCGGCCGTTTTTTGGCCTTTTGCAATTTATTTTGAGGATGTTATATTGACATCAAATGTAGCTAATGACACATTGTGTGATTATCTTAACCCCTAAACAAAGTTTCACCACCATAGTTTCATATGATTGACTTATAAGCGGTCCAAAATGCCTAAAAACATTTTCAGAGTCTACTTTGGTCCCTTGCTATTTATTTTATGGATGTTGTATGAATATATTATATAGCTAAAGGCACACTGAGTAATGGGGCGAAGTTTCACCGCCATAGCTTCAGCCGATTTTGATGTATAAGCAGTCCCATTAGCCTTGAAAACGTTACAGACAGACAGACGGACAGGATTTTTTTTAGTCAGTCTTGCCACCGCGGCCACGTGAGTGAAGAGTGGGGTACTAATTCGCCGGACACACCGCAGAAATCGCTTATTGAGCGCTCCACTAAATACGCCGTATCAACAAAACTACTTGTTGGAAGCCTGTATAAGCACAAAATAGTTTAACACTTGTTATGTTTTGATTATTGGGACATATGTGTTCAATGTAAATAGTGATGTTTACTGTTTAAAAATACAGTTTAATTTGATCCTGTACAAGCCTCCTGTACTCTTTATTTTCCCAGTATTATTTTCAACACTACTGAAGGGTATTTTTCAAAAGATAAACTTAAAAAATCTCAATTCAGCTACAAAATTCATGGTTTTTTAGTATTCGAGGGCACAAGGGGTTAACTTATATTTATATAAACAATTTATATTTGTGTAAAACATAGTTTAAAGCTATGGTTTCCTAGAAAGCGGTGACCGCTACATTACGGCCGTAATATGACGGTGAGTTTTGTTTTCAATGTTATCAGATGAGAGTGGTTTCCTAGAAAACGGTGGACGTAAAGTAGCAGTGAAAACTAGTTAAGGGTTTTCTCGCCAGGTGACACATATTGTTTTGTAAACAAAAGTCTAGTTTATCCATTACTAAATACGTAAATCAGATTTGGCAACTAAAATAAACAACATTTCAAAAGTTGTTTTTGTCTACATCTGTTTGAATATTGTGTTGCGTCCACCGTCACCGTTACGTTCACCGCTATGTTTACGGCCGTAATATATCGGGGAACTTTTTTCTAGGAAACCATAGTTTAATCATAAAAAATACTTTGGTTAAGGACTCTGTTGGCAAGGCTGGGAAATGACTGGCTTGAGACAAGCAAGAGACACTAACGTAGTCGCGGGTAGTGTCCGCTGCAGTGCTCCACGATCCCATAAGTAATTTAATTTACATCCATCTAGCCTATATCTACGGACAGTGCTGAGGTTGATTAGTACGGTATACACATTTATTTCCACGGTTATAGCTTTTTACTTGTTATTAGCATAACCGTGCAATATATAGATTTAACGTTATACAGGGTCAGGCAAAAGTGTGGAAACGCCTTTATAGCTTTTAAAGAAGCTTTTCAGCGCAACCGAAATTGGTATATTTTATTAGAGAAAACAAAAGTTTCTTTTAATGCATACTGACATTTGCCCCAGTGTTCAAAATGGGGAATTGGGGGTAGTCCCATAATTTTCATGAGGAAGCCCCATTGAGTGACACCTCATTTTGAAGGTCTAAGAAAATGTTGTTGAGTACTGAAAACTAGACGTCTCTATCTTCACCCAAAAGAAAATGGCGTCTATTTTAAGTTACACAGATTTGTACTATGCGAAATTGTGAAAACACCTTTACAACTTTTTAACCAGTTTTTCTAGCGCAACCGAACTCGGTACATTTTATTAGAAGAACCAAAAGTATCTTTTAATGCTTACTGATTGCCCCAGTTTTCAAAACGGGGATGGGGTGTGAGGGTAGACATAAAACTCTGTGTAACTTAAAATCAACGCCATTTCTTTCTGGGTTAATCTAGAGACCTAAAAATCAACATTCATCAATATTTTCTAAGACCTTTAAAATTAGGTGTCACTCTATGGGGCTTCCCTATGAAAATTATGGGGCTACTTCTCCAATCCCCTATTTTGAAAACTAGGACAAAGTGTCAGTATGCATTAAAAGGTACTTTTGGTTCCTCTAATAAAATATACAGAGTTCGGTTGCGCTGAAAAAACTGGCTAAAAAAGTTATTAAGGCGTTTCCACACTTTTGCCTGATCCTATATTACACTTCCTACTATCTTCCGGTCCAGTCCACAACAAAATATCGGCAGTTACTGTGGGATCGACCTGTAGCATCTTTAGCTATCGATAGGTAAAGTTCAAGATTACTGATAGGATCAACGTTAACATTTACTATTCGGTCGTCAATACAACAATAGCCAAAGCAATGAGATTGAATACAGTTTACGAAAATTCTCTACGTTGTCATCAATAGCGTCGACTAATCTCGATTGTTGAAAACGTTAGAATGTCAAGAATTTTAATCATAATCATAAAAAAATCTCCTGATAACGTTCAACGAAATATCCAGTTTGTCAATCATGTTCATCACAATAGGCCTAGAAACGTTCACAAGAATTTCTCTTTTTTCAATCATGTTTATCACTACAGTCCCCAAAACAATCTGTTTATGACGTCCAATTCTTGTTTGTCATCCCGTTTATTACAATAGCCAAGAAACTAACATAGTTAAATCATCGTTTTGGTTTGTGTTAGTTTTGTTTGGAATATAATTTGTGGGCTTTGACTTTCGACAAAAGCAAATGGTTTACAAAACTCCCTATAGTAAAAAGTTAAACAATATTGAACGTCCCAGAAAAGTATTTTTAACTCGTCTTTACAAACCGTGTAAAAATTTGAAGTTCTTTAGTTGTACCATTGACTTCCATTTGGTAAGATGGAAAGTCAATAAGGTTGTACCCTTATAATAATAATTAAAAAATGTCTCAAATCAAACAAACAAACAAATGTTCAATAAATTGCCGATAAATTCTGGTAAAAAGATGTTTAACAAGTTACCAGAAAACATCAGACAAATTCAAAATTTTAAAACTTGTAAGTGTGAACTAAAGAACTTTTTAAAGTCAAATTTGTTTTATACAATGGGAGAATTCATGGAAAATGGGCTTTAAATTTTAATTTGCATACTAATATTTTTTACCATATAGCTAAAGATGTTTTTGCTATACAGTATTTTCTTACCAATGGTAGTGGATTTTGTGTTTTTGGTTGTTGTTATATGCTGTATAGTTAATTTGTTGTCAACACAATTGTTAAATATTGTATATTGACAAATAAACTTAAACTTAAATTGTTGACACATTAAAAAGCAACTGTTGCATAAGTTTGATTGATATAAAACCCTTCAGGATGAAGGATGTTAATTTGAGGTTTATTTAATAAAACCCCACAGATCAATTCACAAAATCCAGCGTCCTAAACTCACTTTTGCATAATATTTGCTTCGAAACAAAGGCTTTTATGATGAATACAAGGGAATGGTGGATTAGCATGAGAATAATAAACGGTACAACAGCTAGTCTAGTTTGGAAGACACCCCTGACTTTGTCAATGATGAAAGCCCGAGTTGGAGTTAGAAAGCTTCATTTAACTACAAGAATCCAAGAAAGATTCAAGTAATCAACCAATGACTTTTGAACTGTTGTGTTCTAACTATAGAGTAGCCATGTTTATAAGCTTTGAAGGTTATCAAATAACTTCAAGGTTTTATTGACAACCGTATCTTTTGGTAATGAACTATGAAATGATAAATGTGATTAATTTATCCTAAAAAGTCAATACTAAAAAACAAGTTTATTTTTTCCCACAAAGCAGGCCTTTGTACGGACTTTGGTCTAGACTGTTCCACCATCATTTTATCACTTGTTCATACAATGAAAACATTGCATGTTAAAAGAACAAGATAAAATAATTTATGCATTTACAGTATACAGAGCATTCTGAAAACCTAGGAAAAGAGTTCAAATCTCTACATTTTCGAGTTTATAGGTTGGTGTACGAGTAAAAAGTGTTACAAACACTCAATTATTTCAAAATGGTGGGAGATAACGTAATACATAGCGATACTTGTAGAACGCTTCCCTACCTACTCAATAATGGCAGTCAAATATAGTCCATAATTCTTGTTTGAAACCAAATAAGCTTTCTAATGGTATGACACATGGAAGAAATGCACATGCATTTCTGTTAGTTAGAAAAAAGGTTGTTTTGCTTTTCTTTTTATTAGTTTTTATAATGACTTGATTGTAATCTTTTTACCTGGAGAGGACTAGGGTTTTCAAGTTAAAATAGTGTTTTTAAATTTAAGTAAAAAGTACTCTTTTTTTATTTACTAAAAGAAGTGTTTGCAAACGACTTTATAAAGTCTGATAGGACATAATTATTTTCACGATTTGTTTTAAAGTCAAATAGTTTTAATTATTTTAAACACTCAACAAATTTGAAATATTGATTTATGGTGCTTGACATAGTACATTTTTTGTTGGTATTTATTTTCCTTGGTCTACTACCTCAGCTAGTATCAAGGTATTTTTGTTACTATTCATTCACTTAAGCCCATGGCTTCATTTACTTTTTTTCTACCTGCAGCCATGGCTTATCCTGGTAAATATTTATATTACTGTGCCATTTACTTCTTCGGCCTACTATTTCTGATATTTATGAATCTAATTAAAGGTTATAACAAATGCATAAGGTAACAATGTTAACACACCACATTGTGGAGGTGTTAACATACCACATTTATACAGTACAAATTTAATAGTTAGACTGTCCATAAATTAACAGGTAAAAAGTTATTAATGTCAAATAATTACGATTGAGACCTGACCTTGGCAAAATTAGTTCAGCAGTTTTGACAGCCAATTTTCAGTTTCATGAAAACAGTTTCATTACTTTGAAACTGTTATTTCTCAAGTGTCTTTTGTAAGAAAAATCATACATGAGGAGTACAATCTTAATTTATTCGTAATAATTTAAATTTTAGAAATAATAAGTATGTTCTTAAAAAGACCACTGAAGCTTAATCGTTTCATTTGTAAGCTTAGAGCTAGTAAGTAGTAAACTTAAGTGTATACAAAATGTGTTTATTATGATGAAAAGATATTAATAAATCTCAGTTTTTGTCAATATGGTATTGAAGGTGGTTCATTCATTATTAAAGACTGATTGGCAGCACACCTTCTTTTATAATAAAAATAACACTTTTTTTATTTTTAAAAATAAATAAAATTATTTTTATTATAAAGAAGGTATGCTGCCAATCAGTTTTTCATAATTAATAAATCTATTAAGTATAAAATACGTTTTAGTTAGGAAAATAAATATGTAGTTAGGAGCATAAATATTCTAATACAAAAATGATAAAATTGTACAATAGAAAAACTTTTAATACATAACCAGGATGACGCGTAGCTAAGCGCTAAAGCACCACTTGTATGAGTGAATTGAATTTCCTTTGCAATTTGTTACTCTTATTCGTTTTGTTTACAGCTGCTTTACCATTCGGCCGGTCTATTGCCACCGGCATTACTAGGCTCTTCATTCCGCTCACAGCTTGCTTCAGCCTTTGGCCTGAGACTTACGTGTTCTTTTACTGCAAGTTTTATTGCATAACTAGAAGGTAAAAAGTATTTCAACACTTTATTAAAATCGGACTACTCATAACGCTGTTATAGCAAAAATTACTTTTTGGCCTTCATTTTAAAGCGACTAAATGAATGTTCATAATTTTTAATACATTGATAAAAACTATCAAAATACATATTTTTTTTAAAATGTCATCCAAGTCTGATAAAATTTCCTGTTTTTAGATTGTTATAATCACTTTTTTGACCAAAAACCCTCCCCCCTAAAGAGTACTTCTAGTAGACAAATTTTGCTGGCTAACGAACTTGACAGAGATATTTACAAATAGAGCATTTATAAATTTCTTGAAAATTGGACAAAATATGTGACCTGTAGAGAGTACACACATATATATGTATATAAAGTTTTGTAAAAATGCTCAAAACGTGTTCTGGGGGTCAGGATAGGTGCTCATTTCAGGGCCCGGGTCCACACCCGGGTCTTACCATGCTGACATGAATATCTCATTTTTCTAAAGGAAATTTGATAATTAAAGGCTAATGATATACATATTCCTCATTCAATCAACTGTTTATAGTTAATCAAAATGTATCCATTAGTTTAACAAACATGCACATAAAGTGGGATGACAGTTAAAATCCAGACATATGAATAAAGTTTACTTTCAAAGATAAGATAAGATTGAATCTATGGTTAGTTGTCAAGTTCAACAATAACATCTACAACCAATCACTTTGATAAAGATTTACTATTCTTATCAGTGTTGACTCACCCTGACTGGACGATTGTAGGATTAGTAAAACACAACAAATATGTAATAGCAACTTAATAACGCCTAAAAAAATATGAAAATGTAAGACACCTAATTGAGAAACATCCAACCAAATTATTCCTTTCTTAAGTTTTAAAACTGTCTTATTTTAAATCCATTTTAAACGTTTTTGGTCCCTGAGATGTTTGTATATGTCTATTACTTCACAATATATTTATTTATTTATTTGTAGTCATTTTTACAATAAAATTGTGTTGACTACTACCACTGGTAAGACAAGGTCCAATTCAAAACTATGTAATTTAAAACTACACTACATATAATAATTAATACTAAATAGAGGTATTCATAAATTTGTCTAAAGTGTAAAATGGATGGTTTATTAGGTAATTTTTCAGTTTTTTTCTAAATGAAACAAAGTTGTTGGTCGATCTAATATCTATTGGGAGTTTGTTAAATAATTTTTTACCAGCCTGAAGTGGAAGTTTATTAAACATTTCAAGGCGATGGGATTCAAATTTTAACATATTCCTATTGCGAATTTTGTAGTTATGAGAAAGGGGCCAACATTGGAATTTTGGAAAACAAAAAATTAGAGTTTCAAATATGAAAAGGGAAGTAACGGTCAAAATACCCAAAGAGACAAAAGCATCACGACAGGTCTGTCCTGTCCGAAGCGTAGCCCAGAAATCGTTCTAACTGCCGATTTTTGTTGAATCAAAACTCGTGATATTTTAGATTCAGCACAGTTCCCCCAAAACACTATGCCGTACAAAATGTGAGGATGTATTAATCCAAAATAGGCTGTTCCCAAAACATTTAATTTGCAATAAGATGATAATTTTCTTAATAAAAAGACACCAGATGTAATCTTTTTACAAATAAAATCAATATGATTATCCCAACATACAGAATAAGTCTAATACTGAATAAGTCTATGTTATTTAATTGTAATTGAATTTTGTAAATTGATTTATTATTTTCCTAGGCCTACTTATTTACTTGACTTGTCTGGCAAAAAAATAACTTCATCAACACTTGTAAGTGTAAAAAGCTAATAAAGAACAATTTATTTATTTTAAACAAACATAATACAAATAAATACAAGTGGTTCGTCGCTGTTATCAATATTAATTATGAGAACAAAGATAAGAGTTAACTCCCTCCCCAATCAACTGACCTTTCAGCAAATCATACTGGTAGGAATCGCACATTAAATTATGAAGAGCTGTGCGCGTAAATTGCTTCTCAATGTGGGCAATAAATGTACTCTTGAGCTCCAAAATCATTTAAACAACTTTTAAACTAGTGCCTGAGTCCCCAAAGTACCAAACACTTGAAACTTTAAAACGCTACCATTTCTTTTTAGAGTAATTCTTTTCAGTTTTGTTTATGGCATTATCCTCTATTATCTATGACCTAGCATTTGATAACAATCTCGATCTAGCCTCTTCCAACATATTTTCTTCAATTCAGTGTGAAGTTTGGACAACATATTCCTGGAACCTTGAAGGGCCTAAGTTGAATCTGGTATCAAATTAAAGGTCGTAACTAGTAGAGAAAAATGCTGCAAACCAGTCGAAAAGGTTGACTCTAAAAGAAACAGTAGCATTTTTAAGTTTTGTTTGAACTTCCAATTTTTAGACCAAATTATGGGTAAAGACATCTTAATATGAAATTTGCGACTTTGTACTCCTTTGATGACACTCATGTGGTACATGCACTGAAGATGCTCTCCTTCAGCAATTTAAGAATCTTAAAAAGGTAGGCAACTTTTTATAACTATCCAAAGAGGGTGGTGTTGGTCCTTACTCGGAAAAATTGTAAAATAAAAATACTGAGCACTTTTACTAACAGTAATTTTCTTTTGCTTTATCGTAATAAAACAGTGATTTAGATTTAAAATTATACTGTCAGCAAATTTTTTTATCAAAGGGGAAAAATATTAATAATAAAATTTTACTCTTATACACACATTATGTCTGTGAATGTGGGTCGGGCCAGCAGAATTCAAGCTTTCAATAACAATTTAGGTATAAAATAATAATAAAAGGTATAAAATATAATATATTATACATTATAATAATGCTAAGGTCATACAACTATATGAAATTAAATAAATTCAAGTAGAATTTAATCCAGGCGGATACACAGCTAAACGCTTATGAGCCGCTGGCATGAGTGAATCGAATTTCTTTTGCAATTTGTTACTCTAATTCGCTCCGTTCATAGCCTTGCTTCAATCTACGGCTGTTACAAGACTGTTTCAAGGGGTCTTGCAGGAAGTTCCGGTAGTTTGATTTTGTTTGTTATCGAAGGTAGCCAAGATATTTACAAAAGAACATTTATACCGAACGTGGTGAAAATCGGACAAAAAATATGACTTGTAGAGATAATACACATATATACATATGTATATAAAGTGTGAATAAAAAGCTCAAAACGTGTTCTGGGGGTCAAGGTCGGTGCTCATTTCATGGTCCCAGGTCTGAGTCTTACCAAGCTGATGGCATATCTCATTTTACCAAAGGGAATTTGATAACAATTAGTAAACTGGCAGACTACAGTGATGTAGGCCTAAACTATACAACGCTGGAGCAAACATAACATGACTAGGACTCGTGGCATGGTCCTGTAATCCAGCTTCATGGAGGTCAGGTTTTGAGGATGATATATAGGTCTAAAGCGGCTCAGATAGTCTCAGTGATCATCTGATGATACCGGCATCAACTCCCACTATCGTTTAGACATATCAGACCATCAACTGCGTGGTTCGGAAGTCACGTTAAGCCGTTGGTCCTTGTAACTCATTACTACCACTCATCACACTCATTCCTCACCACATATTTGCCATAAAATACCCTCATGAGAGTGGTCAACATCTCAAATAGTGATTTAGTGAACCTGAACAAAGTCAGCAGCGGGCAGGAACTGCTTTATCATGGAGCGATTGCTCCTTCCCCAGCACTGCACCATTCACACCTACCTACTTCATGAGCATACAGGTGGGCTAGAGAACAAGTGGCCCTAACATGTTGAAGATTGGGTTTTTTTGTCTTCCTGAGATATACTGTCTTGATTAAATTGTTTATTCACGTACAATACACGTTTTTTAAACATTATTCATTATGGCCCCAAGACAGACTATTTCAACAAAATATGGTATTTACCTCCGTCGATCTGTTTATATGATTGTCAGTGGGGATGACACGTTTTGGGTTGACTAATCCATCGTCAAATACCTGTTCATATCAGATGTTAACTTTGTCATGATCACATTGAAGACAAACACATACTCACGAATATAACTACATTTAAAACACAAACTGTACAGTTTTAACAATTTATACGACCGAAAAGGGAAAGACCCGTGATGCCGGTCTTCAATGTGATCATGGCGAAGCCAATGGCTGATATCAACAGGGATTCGACAATGGGTTAGTCAACCCAAACGCTATATCATATTTTGACGTAAATTTTACTTTCAAATGATCTTTTCCTTTTTTTTATCTGAGGGTATTAGAGAGACCTAGCCTCTGTGCCGGGCCCATACTACCACCAGTGGTACTCAGTTACTTCTCTGGTTTTAAAATTCAAGAAATTTAAATGAGAGAAATTACTAAATTTTGTTCTTTTAAACTCGGATTATTTGTGATATTTGATAAAGGAGTACACCAGAGATTAAATTTTGCCCAAACTAATCAGGAGAGCTACAGTAAAAGTTTAATGTTCAAACCTACATTGTATATGCTTTTCATCATTTACAAAAAAAACATAGACAACTTTAGTCTAAAATGGGTACCACATAAAGTATTTCAAAATTTCCCCAAAACGACACCTTGTTGTTGTAAATATTTTTGAAGCAGTTAACGCCCTTTAAAAATAATACTTTAATAATACTCTCTTCAAATTTACTTTAAGATACTCTCTACAAATTTAGTGCTATTTCAACTTACAAATTTCGTGTCAACTTTAAGGTTATCCATTGTTTCCACTTTTTTTACACACTGATTGTAACTAAAGTATTAGAAATGCAGGATCTACAAAGCTGGTCCTTTGAAAAGTAAACTTTTCAGACAGGCTCTGTTATTGGTGTTCAACTGTGGGTGCCATTCATCTCTAGAGTCTATTGGCACAGCCCCAAAATATTTTGGCACTGTACTAAGATAGAGTAAAATGGCATACAAATAGAATTGGTACATAAATAAATTCTCAACCAATCTGCAAGAACAATTTTTACTACTTTGTTAATAATATTATCTGGGTTTAAGTCAAGTCATTCTTGTTATCGTATCATAGAGTATATCCTTGGCTATATTAAATAATAATTATCTGTATGTAATACAGCCATGCTTTGCCACAGAGCAAAAATAAGGCTGTAAAATTACTAGGCTTATCAATATAGTTGCATAGTTACACTGATTATAACACTTTTAACATTTGGTCAAAAGTTGGTTGCAAAAATCAATTGTAATTTTTTTCCAACCAGCATTCGCATTGTTTATTGTACTTTCTCAGAAAATCATATTTATCAAGCCCAAAACCAAATCTGAATGTGCTTCCAAACTTTATTAAAACTATCAAAGTCAGGCCCGTTTTAGGGGCGAAGGTTAATAAATAGGAGATTGACACAGGGGTTGCAGGGCTGATAGGTGGTTGCTTTGGCGGCTTGCATAGTTTGGCAAATGTGTGAATGCGGTGTGAAAGTAGGAAAGAAGTTCAATATAATCTCAATTATTCATATCTTAACTGTTTAAATGGTTTGTTATCTTTCAGAATGATAGCATTATAAAGTTGTATACATGAATTATTTTCTATCCTTGTTCTAATGATGAGTATTTTGTCGTTTATTGTTAATTATTATGTATAATAAATGGTCTTTAAGTAAGGACTTTTTAATCGTAACTTTGCCAGAAACGATGCTTTTCTTTTTTTGGAACTCTTAAAGTAATTATTTAAAGCAATAATTTAAAACAACAAATTTTACAGAAAAGATGCAAGCTTTAAAATTGAACTAATTGTGCTATTAGACATTTATAAACACATTAATACCTGGTTTGTTAAAATCTGTTCACAAACAGTGGATACATAAACAAAAATGTGGTGAAAGCCTCCTGAGCTAATCAGCCAGTAACTGTTTAATTTCAATCCGTTTACTGAGGCTTGGATAGTTCACAGAGAACATTGGGTGTGCTCTATCATCAAGGTGTTGACTGAATAAGTCTTAGTATAAGCATACATATAAATAAACAAGTTATCAGAATATAATTTAACATAAAATGCAGTAAACTTGTTAACACTATATTTAATCTTTGAGAGGTGACATCGCGGAGTTTTCCTCCGGGCGCTAAATGATTTGTTAATATTTTGCCGTTCTACTCGTCAGATCGCGTTGGCTCGAGCGTACCTCACGCGCCTCCTTCCTAGAACCCCCCTCCTTCTCCTTTCATCCGCTCTAACCACCTAACAGTGTGTTAGCAGATCGCCTAAGGTCACCGCTCGCGTCTTAAAAAACCTGGACGTTTCCACCGTGTGTCACCTGTCTTTTAGTTTTAGTTGTTTTATTAGTGTCATTAAGTTTTTAGTGTCAATAGTTTTGTTTTTTACACTAAAACAATGGATTCTGATGACGAAAATAGAATCAATAGACTTTTGTGGAGTGTTGAGCGAGAGGAACGCAATGAAAGACCACAGTCAAACAATATGGTTAGGCAACTGTTTGAAGATGATATTGAAAATGAAGCAAATGACGATAGTGAAGACGATGACGGCTTTGGAATTCTACAGGAAATAAGGGTAGAAGATCATCCAGAATTGCAGCAGCCAGAAGATGAAGGCGATGATGTTATATTAAATTTTTTTTCATACATTGTGTTATACCATTCTATATATGAAGGGGTATGTACAGAATGTTCAGTTCATACTCCAATTTTCCTTTAAATTATAAATTAAACAATTAAGGGGATTAAGGTTTAATTAATATGACTTTTAGTTTAATTTACCTTTTAGCTAAGGAACCTTACCTTACCATAGTTGATGCAAATATCAAAAAACCCTGTCTATTTTAGTGTATGAAAACGCTTAGTTACAGACAACTTGTAAATTCAGTGTAAAAAACCTAACTTTGTACAGTTATGGATGTTGTGATATGGTGAGGCTACCTGGTAGAATTAGCTGGATGTATTAAAACTCCTCATCACATGAGCGGCATGGCATAACCCTCCGTGATACAATGGTTATTTAATTGCATATTTTAGACTTAAGGTAAATTCCCAAACTAACAAATGCGTATTGTAGTAGGATTTTGGGTGATCTTCTGAATTTAACAACTACACAGTTTTGCCACATTCACACCCTTCCCTAACTTCGGGCCAATTTTAACCTCCTACAAATATCTCAACAAAAAAATTGTTCTTCGATTGAGAGGGTGACCCTAGGTTCTTTTCTAGAAGACACATCAAACAATGAGAACTATGGTAAGCTTTGGATTAATACAAATCCTAAATTGGGCTGCAATAATGATGATAAAAGCCTAAGAGCTATCAGTGTCCTTTACTTACAAGTAAAGCGTTGCGAGTGGATCCCATGACAAAGCTTAGCGTTCGTTGTTCAGTGTAGTCAATTTTTGTAAGTTACGGAAAGTCCAGTTTACATAAAATAATCTTAACTTTAAATATTATTTTAACTGATAACAGAATAAACAGATCCCGTAACCTCAAATAAAACTAACCAAACAGGGGCCACTTCTCCAAAATCATTCCCCTCCTGTCAAATCAAGTGTCAAAAGTCAAATCTGATTTTTTTGCACTGACAGTAGGATCCAGCGAACTGGAGCTGGAGACCATCTCTGAAATTTAAATTGCACAATGGATGGCATACTATACGTGGTACTTTAAGTATTCTGTTATTCGCCGACGTTTATATTTAAGTCGATGGGTAAACAATTTTTCTTGGGTTCCGAAAATAGGCAGATCGTAGAATTTGGCAAGTAAAACGTTTCAAATATACCTCCCCACCACCTGTGACGTCCACTAAAACAGACGAAACTCACACAAAAACTATTTTCTTAAGCTATGGTTTCCTAAAAAGCGGTGACCGCTACATTACGGCCGTAATATGACGGTGAGTTTTGTTTTCAATGTTATCATATGAGAGTGGTTTCCTAGAAAACGGTGGTCGTAAAGTAGCGGTGAAATCTAGTTAAGGGGTTTCTCGCCAGGTGACTCATATTGTTTTGTAAACAAAAGTCTTGCTTGTCCATTAAGCTATGGTTTCCTAAAAAGCGGTGACCGCTACATTACGGCCGTAATATGACGGTGAGTTTTGTTTTCAATACAATCAGATGAGAGTGGTTTCCTAGAAAACGGTGGACGTAAAGTTAGCGGTGAAAACTAGTTAAGGTTTTTCTCACCAGGTGACACATTTGGTTTTGTAAACAAAAGTCTAGCTTGACCATTACTACAAACGTAAATAAACTTTGACAACTAAAAAAACAACATTTCAAAAGTTGTTTTTGTCTACATCTGTTTAAATATTGTGTTACGTCCACCGTCACGATTACGTTCACCGCTACAATAACGGCCGTAATTTAGCGGTGAACTTTTTTCTAGGAAACCATAGCTTTACTATATACGTAAATCAGATTTAACAACTCAAATAAACAACAATCATGTTGTTGTAGGTAAAAAAAGGTATAAAAAGTTGTTGTAGGTACGGCCGTAATATAGCGGTGAACCTTTTTCTAGGAAACCACAGCTTTACCGGATTATGGGTATGAATGAATGAATGATGAATGAATGAAAAAGTCTTTATTTACGTGGCGAAGTTAGGACTTTATAGTCCTCTCTACCACTTAACCACGCTACCACTTAACCACGGTGAGTAACTGTAGTAACTGTAACTGAGTATGGGTAACTGTTTGGTGGATGATATAATTTTAACAGCTGAGTTTTCATTTCTCTTGAACTAAGATTCAACTGGTTGGTTGCAGCACTCCCCAAGTTTTTAAAAAGTCAATAGAATAAAGGGTCGTAACAATTGACTTTAGAACATAATCTATAGGATAAAGAGCTAGTGCCGGGCATGTGATAATGACACTTGCTGGTGTCATTAATCAATACTTCGATGTTTCGGTTTTATGGCACCCCCATTTGTTGTGGTTTCTGATCATTCCACACTCCACAGTCAATGGAGTACTTTGTAACATTCTACAATATTTTGTGTATGACTACTGTCTACATACTGTCTATAGAATATGGTATTTCGATATAACAATAAACGAGCTCTATTAATATTGCGGCCGATCGTCCGAACCAATATTTAAGTTTTTGTGTTCAACTAGTCCAACACAAGTTGAAGTGTGGGTCTCACTTGACGAATAGTCATTGCGCAGCACAGCCGCAAAAAGTAGAAGTAGTCCAGAGTGGCCACACCATTTCTCACTCAAAAGTCATTCGAGAATCAATAACAGGTCGCTTTCACATTGGCGGTTTTCACGGTTCGGAGCCAGTTTCAATAAAATATACCCATTTACTTTCTACGATACATTCATCGCTACATCATTGTATTAATAATCTATGGAATCCTCTGGTTTCCATGGTTACCAGTAGTGTCCCCTCACTAACAAATTTGCGAAGAGTGTTGTTGTTTGGCATAATTATGTTGTCACTGTGATACTTTGCTTAATATTTCATTAATTCCAGATGAAACTTAAACAAATGTACTGTATTACCCATAACCGCGTAGAGTTAATATTTTTATCAATGTATTAATTGCAAAACCAACATGTGGTATTGAGAAGCTGTTATCTCATTCTTACTAAGTCAAGTGAAAAAGTGAAAACTAGAAGTTCATCAGGATTAGGTAATCATATTCCTATTTCTTCAAGGAAATAACAGCCTGGTGTATATCAGGAGTTTCATTAGCTCTATAACGATGTTAGGAATAGTTAGGAAGGTATGGGACAGAATTATAATTCCAATGGAAAAAGTAATCTGTAGAAATGAACTGCAGACATTCCGTACCACTGAACCAGTACCATGTTCAGAGGACGACTGCGGACGTGTTGTGGGGAGCGACTGGCCTATCATGAGCCTGTTTCTCCACACTGAAGCAAGTTTTCCGGAATAACGGATGAAGATACGACAAAAGTGCTCAGGACCATTTGTGTAGAGGATTAAATTGGGCTGTCAAAAAATAAATATCTTTTACAGGTTTTCTAGAATTTCAGTTATAGGCTAGCTTTGGGGTTCTAAATTTTCACATGTAGTAAGGTCTTATTAATGACCGCCATCTTGAAAATAGTAAAATTATCAAACATCTTAATAGCCTATGTGTTAACCAGGTAATTTTACATTCCTGTAAAATTTTATTAAAATTGGTCCAGTGGTATTTGCGTGATTGAGGAACAGACAGACACACACCATCTCATATTGTTTATATATTAGTACTGTATAGATTTGCACCTGTCCACCATATATATCTGGTGTATCGTCCACTATCCACCACCTGTGACCCCTTCAATACCTTAGGAAAAGTCAGTTACTTATTCAAATACAAATAAATATTTTGTAGCTTGGATATTTCAATGTATAACAAAAAAATTTCATATTATTATGTAATATTAATATATCAGTAAAACACTCTTGGAAATAACATCTTGTACATATAGAAATTGTACATCACCAGTATATTGTTTCCAAGGGTGTTTTACTGTTATATTCTTATTACTTTAACCTATAACGTCCCTTTAATTTCAAATTATTTAACCAAAATTGTATTACTTTGTGAAAGGAGGGCGTGAACTGTCCGTAAGTTCTTGTATATGTAAATGATAATGTAAATTTTCAGAACTATTAGACCCCTCTGTGCGACCAACTGCAAAACACATGGCGTCAGAAACTTCTTTGTCTCAACAAAAAGCAGACTCTTCGCCACCTCGCTTAAGGACACAGCCAATACCACCTCCTAGAAAAAAACTGACACCCAAATTGATGGAATGGTGTTCAGATAACCTTGAGAACCCCGAGACAAAAGATGATGCAGGGTCTTTACAAAAACCAAGTCAGCTTCATGAGGTACAGTATAATGAGTCAGCCAACTAATTAGTGTAAGACTATCAATTGAAAATTATTATGAGTTTATAGCACTGCAAATTTGAAGTTAAGTATCAGCAAAAATACAGAGCTTTATTAAATTATTAATCAGATTCACACCATTGTTGCACCATTCTATTTGATATAACCCATATTCATCTGAAAAAAGAAAGACTTTTTTTCAAATTTTATGACTGCGTGTTCACAAAAAAGTATTATTGTCTTAATATCTTTTGTCAGTTAGCGATAGTTAATACTAAACTCCATATAGCCCTTAATGATGTATAGAATGGAAAATTGGAAATATTTCAAATGTTTTCTTTGTACGCATCTAGAGCGTATAACAAAATTATGTATGTGCCAATTTTTCATTTTCTGGAATTTGAGGCATTCTTATAAATGAGTGGTATTCAGATTTTATATATTTCAGATGCTAGAGAGCTATCCATAAAATAACCATTGGGATTAAATACATTACAGAAGCCACAGTGAGTGCTAATACCTGTTTGTAGCCAACTGTCTTTTTCTTGTTCTTTAGTTCAGGATTGATGCCTGTAGTTGCGCCGCTTGCTTATTTTTGACTGCCTAGAGTAGTTTTTTTTATATTAACAGGCCTAGAGTCCTAGACTATGTTCTTTATTTAGCAAACTTTCAAAGTCTTATGGAGTTGATGCCAACAGATTGCAAGAAAAACTCAGCGACAAGAGTCCTGGTTATTGATTTGGCCTAGTGTAATGTATGAAATCAATGGCTTAACATGATTAAGGAATAAGACATACACTAACATCAATATACCAATTGAAACAGGAAGGTTTAGCTGGCTGGCTTTAGATTAAATCAAGAGGTCAGGAGGCGGGCGTGGTTCAAACTCTGTGTACCGCTTTTAAATTGGAGTAGCACTGCAAGCAATGTTTAAAACTAGTTACAAGGGCTGTTTTTAAATTAAGTTCTGCTAAAAAATTGTAAAATGTACAATATTTATGGATACTCTTTTACATATTGAAGAGCATTCTTTCACCTATAATTTGGCATATTCACAGTGAAGATCGGAGCACTAATCAAACTAAGGCACACGTTTTTCTACGCTATTGCATGACATTCCGCACCAGTGACCAAAACGAGAAGCTGCCGCAGTTCACATTTAAACCTGCTTAAATTCGCAAAATGCTGGATTACATGCAACCTTT
Source organism: Matsumurasca onukii (assembly GCA_018831715.1). Classification (NCBI taxonomy): domain Eukaryota; kingdom Metazoa; phylum Arthropoda; class Insecta; order Hemiptera; family Cicadellidae; genus Matsumurasca; species Matsumurasca onukii. Next base: position 33,346,628 of record CM032059.1, on the reverse strand, counting down.
CAAAGTTAAAGACAAAATTAAAATGTGTTGGGCTCAACAGTAGGTCTAGAAACCCCTTTAGAAAAAACTTATTTCAAAATCGCCTACGAGCTATACAAGAGCCAAAGTTAATTTCTGAACAGTCCTCGTAGCATACTCAAACAAATAATCCCTTTTTGTGAAAGAATAGGGCTATTGAGGCTGCTGCATATCAACTCTAAACTTGTGTCAATAATTAAATTTTTATTTGCTTTTTGCTGCACCACTATAATAATTGGCCATATGCGTTCATGAACTTTTCCCATTTTAGTCCATTAATCTACTTAGAAGTTAAAAGCTATTTGCAAATTCAAAACAACCTTAAATGGCACTCCCACATTGATCATCTTTGTAAAAATTTAAACTCTTCTATCTATGCTTTGAGACAGCTGTGTCGAGTTGGGACTAGGGAAACTCTAAGATCTGCATACCATGGAATCTTCGAGTCAGTTTTGTCTTATGGCATAATGTTCTGGGGTTTCACCAGCAAGCAAAACGTAGACAGTGTTTTCGTCTTGCAAAAGAGGGCACTAAGGATAGTTTGGGGGCTTGGCTGGGCTGATAGCTGTAGAGGGCACTTCGAGACAGAGAACATCTTGACCGTACCTTCATTAATAATTTACTATGCAGCTATTTATATTTTTCAAAATCAAACTAAATTCATACACATTTGCCACAATATAAACACAAGGAACCAATCACAACTTAAGCCTCAAATTATGTTTAATTTGGAGCTTTGCAGAAATTCAATTTTTTATCAAGGTATAAATTTATTTAATAAACTTCCAGGCGAAATTAAACAATTACCTAGCCTAGATATGTTCAAACGCAGACTAAGATGTTATCTCTCTCGAAGGGTCCTTTATAGGTTGTCGGAGCTTTGACATGTTTTAGCCCTTATTAAGCTATTTTAAACTGTCTTAGTTTTATTTATAGAATTTAAGAGTTATTTGTATATTTATTGAGATATTATGCCTGACTTGCATCGAAATGTAATTGAACTTATTATGATGTGAATAAAGAATTTGAATTTGAAATTAACCCCATGTTAAAATCCCTATACTGTGAAATTACCATCTGGGCTTTCAGGATACCAGAAGAAATTTTCTTTCGAAAAGGGAGGGGGAAAAAGAAAGTATAATATGCTAAAAAATTGATTTAAAAAACTGCATTTTGTATCATAATTTGACAGTATTGAAATTTGAGTATATATATATATATTCTTTGGTATTACCTGTCCACTTATCAAGAATTATAAACATTTACAAGGACGATTCAAAAGGACAGAAAAAACGATTTTTTTCAATAACAGTTGTGTGAACTATTAAGTTTAGTGTTTTTGCTTCATACAGGACATTTGCTTCATTCACACCAGCACCCTGGTTTTTGTTTCAATGTGTTAGCCATAACCTGAGTGATTACTTAACACTTATGTAACTGTGATACATCTGAGTTATCATACATTGTGTGCATGTGCAGGAGCAGGAACAGGAAGGCAAGTTGAGTGTGGGGGTGAGTAGCAGACGACAGTCAGTGGGAGGCTGGAGTCTCGCTAGCGTCAACTCTCAGTCGGACAGCCTATCGCTCGTACCGGCAGAGACTTAGAGAGCACATCCAGTCTGTGAAGGTGAGAAAACACCTCCTTCCATAACATTTGTGTACACAAGAACACTAGGGTTCCAACTCTCAGTCGGACAGCCGCTCGTACCGGCAGAGACTTAGAGAGCACATCCAGTCTGTGAAGGTGAGAAACACAAGAACACTAGGGTCTCGCTAATCTGAATTAGTTAGGACCAAAACCCAGAAAAATCTCTACTTACCAAAAAACAGTGTTACAAGGATTTTATCATGGAAATGAAATGAAAAAAGTCTTTATTTACGTGGTGAAGTTAGGACTTTATAGTCCTCTCTACCACTTTCCACGTTAAATATATACAACAAAATCATACTAATTACAAATATATTATATACAATAATTGGAAATTAGATATTTTCAGACTTGGGGAAGTTACTTTCATACAGTAACTGATTACAGTTACAGTTACCCTTTATAAAATGTAACTGATTACAATTACAAGTTACAGAAAACCCAATGTAACTGATTACAGTTACAGTTACTCCGAAATGTAACTGGTCAATTACAAGTTACATCGGGCTCAGTTACAACTGGCTTCCGCAATCAAATTAAATAATAATATTTCCATCCAAAAATTGGTTTAGAAAGATATTTTTATTGTGTTTTTTTTACTTTAATTAAAGATTACATTGATTGATGTATAAGGAACAATTAGAAAAATAAAGATACAATATTAATCAGTGTGTTATAAATTATAAAACAATCTGTATTTGCTTTGGTTTCAAGTACAAAATTAATAGTGATCTTGAAAAATACTATATAAAAAAATGATGACATACAAAACATTAATAGTCGGAGAGAAGATCCAGTATGATGAAACTGACACAAATTATTATTTAAAGTTAAATGTTAGAACAACTCCCTTCTTCCAAAACTTCCCAGGTTTTCTTTGAGGGCAATAAGTATATTATACCCGTATTGGCTAGTGACTATCAGGACTTTGAGTTCTCTAAAGATTGGCCTGCAGTGGTCTAAGTGTCCAGCGTTAGATATAGTTCTTATTGCCCTCTTTTGCAGAAGCAATATATCCTGCGTAGCTGTAGAGTGTCCCCAGACGATGATTAGTCTATTACTGTGTGAAAATCAGTAAGAGGCAGGTTAACTTAAACGTATTTAGTCAAGTAGTTATTGTCTATTGCAGTTTTAGAATTTGGAAAAGCCGGAAAAAGGTTAACACTTATTCAAACTGTCAGTGATAGCCATTTAGCATTAAGCGGGTAGCGAATTCTACCAAATGACTGAAATGAGTACACATCTACTCAAACTGAAACAACTAACAAAACAAAAGATCACATCTAACTCAAACTACATCCAACGTGAATTACTTTATAAATTATAATAATAAAAATTGAATTTAATTTTTCACTTTACAGGCAGCTTTGTGGTTCTAATTGTACAAAAAGCCGTTAAAACAACTTCCGTACAGCCTGTTTCGATTAACCAAATTGTTTGGAGTTAAGAGTAGCGAGACTTTAGTGTATGAATATGTATTGAAAGCAATAACTTAGATGATCCCGATAACCGTTTTCAAGCTTGATTGTTAAATGAATTCCACTTCTTGCACTGTAGAAATACTGTGCAGGCTAAAATAAAATATTTTACGTTAGCCAGTATATTTTTTTCACACCAAATTAAAAAAACAGAAGGCAGAAGTTTTTATCTTAGAAACATATACAAGAGGGGATAATGACAAATTACTGTGGCTAAAAAGATGATTTTAAATGGCCCAGGATATTAACTGCTTTCCAAGTTCATTAAGAGGCCGCTGGATAGAGCCTGAGTATCCTCTATCCGTGGTGGAGAATTTAACACGGCAAAATATGCAATTGATGTTTTAGTTAAGTAGATTAACCTTTTAAAATGGGAATAGGGTTTTAATAGAAGCATAGAACCAATAATGCTGCAGCATATAAAGGCAAAAAATTTAAAATTTCCTGGCCAAACAATATATTTATTGATATTTTATATTTAAATAATCGTTACTATTTAGTCAAGAAAGCTGTTTAAAAATATTTAAGATTTTAAGCTTAAGAATTAGTTTAGTTATAAATATTAGATTAAAGATTGTATTACCAGCACTGAAATGTTTAAAATATTCCAATTTCAGGAACAAGCAGGAACATCAATCGCATCAGCTGGATCAAGGATAAAATACAACTTGAAACCGAAATCTCACGTTGAATTTCATGACCTTGTAGGTATTTTAATTGCTATAATCATCATAAGACAACAATTCATCTTTATACACAACCATGTTATATTATTTCCCAAAAAAAGTCAAGAAAATAAATTCAAAGTATTCTATCAGTCAGCAATGAATAACTTTAATGATTCTTGGGGCAAACCACTAGCAATCAAATTTCTTTTCGAGGCCTTTTTTTATCAATGAACAGATCAAGAGGTCCATGTAACTTTTATTATAACTTATAAGATTTATGAAATAAACTATAAAGTATAATGCTTTGAAATATGTTGTAACTGATATCATCTGTAACGTTAGCTAGGAAGAGAAGAAAGTGAAGTAGAAGCAGCATTAGAGAGACATGAAGAAATGAGAAAGAAGTGGAAGCACATGGCTCACGCTTCTTTAGAGGTACTTTTTCTGGTCTTTCAATTAGGTTACATAGTTTGTAAAATACTTATAGTATAACCTTTGTTTAGAAAAAAGGTTAAGTACTAGGAAGAATAGAATATTGATGGGTTTAAGGAGGTGGGTTAAAAGGAGATACCGTCATAGCACACACTTTGAGGTTTATTTAAAGCAAGCTGTGGAAAATATTTTCTAGATCTCTGAACTGTTGGTTTCTGTAAGAGTACTAGGAGTTCCAATCTTGGCATGAAACTATTGTGCTTAAGATATTTATTTCAAAGTACAAAAATTTGTTTCTACAATTTTCAAACAATTATATACTATAACAACTGAAATTGATATGGGAAATGGTTTCTCAACAGCATAGTTTTTAGTATCATTCAACTGTTTTATTAGCAACTGCAATAGTTTCTCACATAACTTATGGTTTTATACTTGCACCTTGAGATAGAGGCCCATGACTGGGAGACGTTGGACAGCTAGCCTTTTAACTCGTTTAAAACACTGATAAATGTTGACAAAGAATGTACTTTAATGCTTTACAATTGTGTCTATATTTTAGGCAGAAGCTGCCCATAACTTTATGACCAAAGAGTGGGAAGAAGAACAGACGTCTTTAGAAGCACCAACCTCACCTCAAGGTGAGAATAATTAAACAGTAAAATCACCAAGACCCCAAACAGTTTTTAAACCCTTTTTTCTTAAAAAGGTAAAGAAAATATTGAAATAGTTTTTAAAATGATCTCACACGATTGGGAGGTCAGACTGTAGGTTGAATGACTAAGGTGGAACTATCTAAATAAATGGGAGCACATGAATGCTACAGCATTTTCTGAAACAGATCTAAATGAAAAAATGAGTGGGCACTTTTAGTTGTATACACAATTTAGCCTACATTATGAATGCAGATAAATCTAACAGCATTAGTAAATATGGCATGTAGGCTAATTTGCGTAATATATTTAACAGAGTCTGTAGAAGAAGAGCAATTAGAGACTCAGTACCTGCAACTACCAGATGATTGGCAAATGGTGGATTGCTATGTTGAGCCAACTTTAGACGATCTGAGTCTTCGTATTCACAGGGAAAACCAAGTCTACTACTTTCCGTCACACTCACCAGGTATTCCATGTTGGAACATGTTTCAACAGAATTTCAGTAGGCAACATTTATACAAACAGGTCTAGTGGTCTGGGGGTTTGGAGTATCTCCCAGGAGAAGAAGGGACCGGGAGCCCTCCCCAAAATATTTTGAGAATTTGAAGCCTCGTAATGTTATTTAAAGACTTAGAATGTTACTACTATTATATCTTTCACGTGTTTCTGATATCTTAACAAATTGTACAGTGATTATTGTTTTCATCACTACTTTTGTCAAGAAAATCCACAACTCGTATGGGAAAATATCACGCTATTTATATAATCTAGACAAATTTCAGTCTATCAATATTAATTTCTTTAATTTTCTATTAGAACAAAAGAGCAGCTAGACAGCCTGTATGGTCTTGTCAGTATCAAAATTCAAATGGTTTTTAGTCTTTTAGTCAAATGATTTCTTATTTAAGTATTGTGCTGTTGATGTTAAGAGCATAACACACTCAACCAGTGTACAAATTTACATCAATATCAGTTTTGCAAACAACGATGGCTTGGACGAACGACATTATGAGTTGTATAAAGTGTTCACTGAATTTGTGTTAGCATATGTGAAATCTTAAAGATCTGTCTGCACTTACTAACCTTTACTACCTTTAGGCCAGATAATCTTGAAACTCGCTTCAGTCAACATGTTATTTTATGCACTGTCCAAAGTTTTTTCTCAAATTCATTCCTTGTTCAATAAAAGTGGTGAAGCAATGACTCTTAAAAAAATTACCAACATTGCGAGTAGTGTGGAGACTCAAGTTAAAGAAAATGTTCTTGATAAACGAAACAATAGATTGAGATTTATTTATTAATATTTGTAAATAAGATACATTCGTCAGGAAATCTGTGTAATTGTTAATTAAGGTCCTCTAATTTTGAGGTATTGTGTTTTTTATTTTGATTTATTTGTGTAAATTTACTTTTTACTCTATTGTTATATTCAGGTATATTGTTTTTATCTTTTATAAGGAGCTCACTATGTGTGTAAACAAATTCTGTAACAGTGCCTCAACACAACTAACGTTAATGAGGCACTTAATTCATTCTTTTCAATCTGTATTTTTAACAATATTGTTCATTTTTTATCACGAAGGTATTTTTTGCTTATTTAACCTTAGTAACATGTGTAACTATTACTCTTTGTATGATAACTTGTTTAACACATGTATATAATATGTAAAGAATTTGCACATGAGTATAAAAAGTGTATTGTAATATTGTAATAATTGAAAATAATGAATAAAGATTTATTTATTTATTTCATAAAATTGTGGTCAAATTTTAGCAGGTACTATCAATCTTGATAATATATTACATGTTTTTATGTTAAATCCAGTAATGTATGTATGCTGACATTGGCTGTATATTTTGTGAAGTAATGAAGTGAATTTCATAAATATACTATAAATTACATACCAGTTTATGTGTGATAGTGTTTCATATCTAAAAAATATGAAGCTTATTTGTGTTTTGTCATGTAGTAAAACTAATGGAGAAATTGGGGCTGGATAATCAACCTCGATACATTGAGGATGAAGGAATTTACGTTGGTCCAAAACCTCATTGGTCAACAAAGTCTTACAACAAATTACAACAAAGACTAGTTGCGGAAGACAGGAGGTTAGTATTTTATTTTTACACTATTTCTGGTTGTACTTAAAGTTCTAAAAATCTTTGAATAACTTTTTACTTCTGTCTACGACCTGGTCTGGTCTCTTCTTTAGTTTAAATTGTGCGGGTTCCCTTTGAGCTTTAAATAATTCTGTTTGTTTACTTTTAACATGTTTGCAGACATTGGTTTGGAGTTGATGGTGAACTAAAGACATTTTTAGGAGGCAGTTCAACCTCAGATCCTCTTCTTAAACCGGTTTATAAATATGTAAGTAAATTCAGTTAAAGTTTTGAGTTTCAAAGTAATAATGATTAATCATTGCGCTCCCTTTGCGCTCCAATTTATTTTTTAAATTTTCAAAAAAAACCTTGAATGGGTTTCCCTAGTCCCCTGTCAGCAAAATCGCTCTCTGGTACGGTGCATTACAAATCATTGAATCACTCCTCTAAGCTCGGGGATTTAGCGCCTCCCTAAGCTCAAAAAGTGCCACTCTCCGCCTCACTGGATTTGATGAGCCATTTTCTCTTCAGTGATCCTCAGCGGGTCATTGTAGCCCCCGCACCCGGAATGATCCAATGCTCAGCATTGCACCATACCAGAGCGCACCCGGGTGGGATTCGAACCCACAGGGCCCAGGGGCCAGCTGTCCGTCACTATAACCACTAAACCACCGGGCTGTTTGTCGTGGGCTGTCAAACTAGCACGTGAGTTGGCGTCAGGGGAGGAGGGAGTGGTAGTTTCCGTGTTCTCTACTAGGCGCCGTTAGTGTAGTGTAGTTCTTGCCTATCGTTTGCTCTATATGCAATAAACGATGTGTCGGACTAGACTAGTTTGTCGTTCCGCTCCGATGTCGGACTCAGTTCGCCATTGGAGCGCAAAAGGTTAATCACTGGTTTGCAATGCTTATTTTTACTGTCTATCTTTTAAATCCCATTCAAATAATCAACCAACATTACGAGCCAACATTGGCAGGTTAAGTGTAAGAAAGAAATAACTAACTTCACCTCAACAAATCCATGTTTCATTATGATTGCATGACCGGTTCAATCTTATGTAAAACCTGTAGATGTCCCAGGACTGTCAATCAAAGGTAGGAGTTCTAGAACAAGAAATGCAACGTGTAAAGCACAGGTTTTGCAAAGCAAGGGAGCTGGATGGTCTGTACTAGACTTGACAAACAAAATTTAAAAAACATTTATAAAATAATAAAAAAAAACATTAAAAACAAAATACATAGCTTACAGCAACACTCATAAAAATAACAAAACCAAAATACCAGAATATGGTGTAGCCCTTTTAAAAATTATACAAATTAGAAATTATTGGTACAAATGTTACAGGCTCTATAACCTTTTGATCTGAAATTTGCTAAGAAAAAATGTTTTTTACCAAAATTTTATCGTGTTTGTCAAATAGTTAGTAGCAAATTTCCTTGAATAGGAATATAGCTGAGCCATCTTGTTTTGGGCTGGTTTCTTGTTTCTCTCAGTTTGCAGCAATACTTTGAGCTATATGATATGATTTTTTTTTCACAACACTCTATTTGTCCAAATGATCAAATAAAAGATATATAAAGCAGATGACTCTTTTGTGTAAGAAAATAAAATACCATTCTGAATAACTTGAAAGCTGACTAACTATTACCCGAAAAGACAGGCCAGTAAGAACTCAAATTTGTATAGACAGAAAATTTATTTACACACTTATAAATTGGTTACATATACTGTTGTAGTAGTTTAAATGTCACACACATCACTAAACACCAAATATGTCCAAAAGTTGAAGAAATGACAACAAACACAGTCCACAGCAACAAACTGACAACTGAGGTTTGCAAAAAGACCAACAACTTTACTTCTTTTCAGAAATCACCTTTCCGAGTCTAATAGTACCAAACACTATAACAAAATTTTATATCATCGACGATCTGGTTTCTTCGAAAGAGATCAAGTTGTCACTACAAGAAGCCACAGAGTAGGAACAAATATATCCTGTAGGTGAGCTTAAGGCCAGTAGACATCTCAAACTCGGGAGTTTAGGGAAATTCCACGTCAGCTGAGTTGCAGCCCTTCTGCCATGTGGCTACTTAAAGTAAAATGTTGATGTTTTCTGAGAAAACTACCGTGGTTAAACAAGTTTTCTATTTATAACGTTTTGAAAATGCTTGTTCAATACGCTGATTTTTTGTAATACAGTACCTATTTAAAGATTACAAGAAATCAGGTTTAAAATGCTATATTTCACATACAACTTTTTAAATTATAAAATGTCTCTTGAAGATCCTATGAGGAAAACTTCACAACCCTATAACATAATCCCATAATATTTGTAGAATAATGTGTCATAACAAAACTTTTGTACGTGAAATTTTGCATTTTAAACCTGATTTCTTGTAATATTTAAATAGGTATTACAAAAAAACAAGTTGAGATAAAAAACTGTATTTACTTCACACAGTTTGTATTAAAATCCCCTTTCTTTTGAGGTACCACAAGGGGATTGTTTGTATTTAAAAGACTTGGTGGGCCCTCCCTGCCCCTTCCTGGTTTTTGGATAGGGGTGGGTGACGTCAAAACAAACTTTAGAATTATATAAAAACATTCCCCGAAGGGTTTTTAAAAATATTTGCTTTTTGAAAGTTAAGGTAGAGGGGGGCATTTAAAACCCACCTATATATATATATATATATATGAATGACCATATATCGCATTTCAATACAAATGTTCCTTTTGCAAATCTCTAAGTTAAATTGGCTAATCGGTCAGATCGAATTATCCGCTTTAAAATGGTGCTCATTCAAAGTTTTGCTTTTCCTATAACATTGTAGCTTTACCCCAAGCACAAATGAATACTAAGTTCACACTGTATAATAGATTTTTACCTCCTTAAACTATTTAAACATCTCTCGTTTCTCTAGAACTCACTGTTTTACAGTTATTTTAGTTTTATTATTCAGTCAGAATTTCTTCACTTTGACATTCAAGGCACTGGGCAGAAATTAAATTTTGTCAATAATTATAGTAAAAGTCAACATTTCCATTTAATCAGCTGTTTTTTAATTTAATAGCTTAGGTTTCCTAGGATACATAAAGTAAACAACTTTCTTATTTCACAACAAACAAAACTACAACAGCTGTTTTTTACTGTTAAATATACATGACAAATTGAATTGGTTCCAATTCAAGGCAATCCACAGAGTAAATAGTGTCAAACTAAAAACATAAATACTGTATTGTAAAAATTTACTAGTAACTTAGTAAGGTTAAAAGAGTTTTGTCTAATTCAAAAAAGATAAATAAAAACCTTTTTATAGGTTTATTTGATTGTAGCGCTTGTGGCTACTTGTAGGCTATGTGTATTTATTTACTACATCACTGCAATAGAATATTATACAGTTGTATCAAACTCAAAATATTATACTTCTTATTGTTTTCTTTCGTTGTTGTCTAGTCTAGTTTAATACTCTATTGTTGTTGATTAGTTCTAAACTGTAAAAATATTCTAATTTACTATCTTACCATACAATGCATCATGGACAAATATATTACTAATACCACTGTATTTAATAATTATGCATACACCTTATGTGTGTATTACCTTAACTGTGTATAGTTGTAGAATGTCTTGAATTGATTACGTATTTTAGTATAAATTAAACGGGTTATTGCTCGTTGGAAATAAATAAAGTTGCAAATTGTTGGTGAGGCCGAGGTGGTGCGTTTAGCAGAGCCGACAATCCGGGATGAGCCGGTGGCTTGCCCGATGTACCTGCTGGAGCTGGAGGTGGGCAGTGTGAGCTGGACACATCACCCGCTGTGTGCAACCGAGCATGTAGCAGCACAGCTCGTACACACTCGCTACCAGGAGTACAGCGGGCGCTCTGCGTGCAGGCCTGGGTCGGCGAGTGGCTCACAAACTGCAAGCTCTTCGCGTTGCCCGTGACACTGCAAGGCGCAACCGAGATCTCCACAATTATCAGAGGTTAGGTACTGTTCACGGTGAAAATGGTAGTGGAGAATGGGACATCATGGGTAATTTTTTTAATTTTTGGTTGTCACTAAAGTGTATTTACTGTTTTTAGTTGAAACACTTCTAAACTGTAAGAAATCATATTTAATTTACTTTTATATTACAGTAGACCCTCGATAGAACACAGTAGCGGCCGGCCCATAAGGACTCTAGGACGGAGTCCTCCCAACCCAATCAATAAAAATAAAATTATAATTAAGAATATACATCACTTAATTGATGTATTTGAACAGCATTTAACATTATAGGACTTTCGTTATATCGAAATGTTTGTATTACGGGTAGTAGTATACAAACAACGCAGCAGATGCAAATTGTTTCTAACATGGATAGTACGCGTGGACTCAGAACAGTAGAGTCTACATCCCTTTACAAATCATACGGCACTAACCAGCCAGTCACAGCGCGCCTAGTGCTTCTTCCACCCGAACACTAATGTATGCTGGTACTCCGTCCATTTCCCAGTAGTTTCATCTCCGCCGCTTCAGGAAAAGCCACTGTCCAGTGAACTGATGAAAAGTCATATTTTTATAATAATAATTCCTAACCTCACTTTTCAGTTTACGCCGGGTAGTTGTTACTTGTTGCAGGTGTTGTGCTATACATAATGTTTAATAGTTTTCGTAAATTCGTACAGTGTTGTGATTTGTTTTAATGTGTAGTTTTATATTAGTGATTCAGGCTGTGCTTCTCGAGGTAATACAGTGAAATGTTAAATACAGTCAAAGAAATACACAACAAATACGCAAGTGGTGTCGTTTATTACTTGATTCTTTCTTTACTGAGCTATATTAACACATTCTGATATCATTCTGTGAAGGGTGAAGCTTGAAAAATGTTAAAACCGTTTATCTTTATACTAAAATAGGTAACTCAAAGCAGTTCTTCAAAGACCAATAATTCTAAGGTTACATGTCCTTAAAAGTGCTTAAAAACGTGTTTTGAAAGGTTAAATTTCAAATTTCTTCCAGGGGAGAACCCCCAGACCCCTTCTCTGGGGGGTATTCCAGACCCCCGTAGGGTAGTCCCCGCCCAAATCACGTCTTGAGTCCTCCTGTACTTTTAACCCACCAGCCGCTACTGATAGAACGGACTAATGTGGCGGAAGGGTGGTCAGGATTTCGAAGAATCCGGACGATCGGGGGGGGTACCGACAAACATATCCTGGTGCATTAGGATCGATAAAAATAGACTCAAGATGACGTAATTTGAGGTCCAGATCGGTTTGGCTGAGCCACACACCTTAAAGCCACTCACTCTCGTAGGCAGTACTCACACTATAGGTCTTACGAAATAAAAACACATTTAACGTTCAACAATATATTTATTTCGTTCAAAATACTGTATTTTCACAATTTATGTACAATTCATTTTTACAGTAAAACAAGTTTTTAATTTTAATAAAATTCCCCCATACGAATGAACATTTTCTTGCGCTTTTTGTCCGCCATCGTAATCACATAATTCATTATTCAATCACCCGACACACTAACACAAGTTATCACAATACAGATATCACATTACGAATCAGCTGCAGGTGACTCACCGTTGTTTACATTTGTGACAGTGCAGTGGCGGGGAGGGGCGACTCGCCGGTGCGCAGTAGATAGCCTGACATTATCGATCCACTCCCTGCTCTAGTCTGCGTGGTGTATCCTGACAACCCCAGCATCGATTCGCAAACTCAAAACTCAGTCGCGTTTCTGCGTAGCTCCGGTATTGTCAACGTGACATTGTGTACTATATTGTCATTAAATATTGTTTAAATTACTAGTGTTTGACGTTGATGTTAAAAAATACTGTATGTAACAAAAAATATGTTTTTCGTTTATTTTAATTTTTTTACCAAGGGGTGGTCCGGACCATCCCGAATCCGGTCTAGCGAGGTCTGTTCAAGCGAGCGTCTACTGTATATTATTTTTAATTTTAAATTTCTGCCACATGTGTTTATTTTTGTTCAGGTAATATTGTTATGTATATTTAACCTTCAGTTGTTGTTGTGGTCTGTAGATAGAACATTGTTCTCGAAAGGCCTCACCTGGTATAAAAGTTTTATTTAATTGGATCATTTGTATTTATTTCAAGTTTAAAATTAAAAATCCAATAAGGAGTTCTTCTAGATGTAATCTATCTTATGTTAAGTTACCTGTGTCTTAAGTTACCTTAAGTTATCTTATTAAATTATAATTAGTATACTCTTACAAACTATGAAAGTCAAGCTATTTATTGCCTGTAAAGGAAAAATAGTTCAGAAAGCATATTTATTTGTAATTACTTTACTTTGTTTCCATTGATATTAAATTCAGTAGATATCCATACATATCATATAACACTTACACATTAATAGTCAATATTTAACAATCCATTTCCTTCCAAAATGTCCCAATGTACTCCTGATGTGGTTCTTTTTAACATGCAAATGTAACAAAACCTGTTACTATATTTCCATGAAACAAGCTCTACTTGATGAAAGTAACTTTAATAAGTCATAAATTTATAGAAAGTAAGTTAAATAACCTAGCTCAAGAATGTTAGTACATGATTTTAATTAACTAAACTTTGAAATTATAGCATCACTGCTGAAACTGAAAACTAAACATTGCTTAACAATACTCTCAACAAAGCAGAGTCTATTATCAATTATCATACACTCAAAAAAACCAGTCCCGTCCTTCCATACTACTTGCAGATCAATGGGTGTAATAATCTTCCTTAAATAAGTTTTAGAAGTTTAAAAGTTTTAAAAATTCAAGTTTTTAGTTTTTGTTTTTAGATTTCAAAAGCTACAAAATTTGTCATAGAAGTTTTTTATATTGAGTGTTATGTAGATTTCAAGGGGAGTTAAAAAATATTTAGTTATCAAGGAATTTGAGCCATCAAGGTTGAAGTTATCGAGGCTTTACTGTACCAGGTACAAGATGGAAGTGAAGAAGACTCGAGAGCTGAGACTGGAGGAGGGGTGCAAGGACAGACAGGCAGCTGTCAACTGTCTCACTGCATGGCTGGAGCTGCGCCGCGTACGGGCGCGACAAGGCTACGCACTCACACCTGTCAAGCTGAACATCATTGAGCTGGACGGTGCTGGCGATAATGTGCTCTTCGGTGCAATCAACGAGTGGGAGTCAGAACTCAAGAAGTAAGTTGCGATAGTAGAGAAAAAATATTTCAAACTAGTTGTGCATCTCTTTTATAGTCTGATAAACACATATATAATTGGTTTATTGCTTGAATGTCCTCACAATATATGGATCGCGCCAAATGCACCAGGGTGAATAAATTCTCTAAATTAAACCAATTATTACATTAACTATTAATTAAAACTTCTAGAACTCCTTCAAAACAATGATTGCATTCGTTCACATGACTTGTCCCCCCACCCCAGCCATTTGGTAAGTGAGTGTTATTTGTGGTCTAACTTTAAATTGTATGTAAGAATCTTGTGTACGCTGTTTGCAAAACCATTTTAAATGCCTTGGTATTTGAGCAATTTTCATCTAATTAAGTAATAACCTGTCAACAAAATGAACATCAGCAATAAAATTAAAAATCATGTAGTCTAGTGTTCTCTGCCTGGCAGCTTAGCAAAACACACCAAGCCTCCTCCTACTCTATTCACAGATAGTGTTATCACCCTGGTTATCCCTTCTCTAAAACTGTTGCTTATTGATTTGAAAAAGAGACTCGATTCTTAAATGCATGGACAGATTAAGATATTTGCCATTACTTGGCAGACAAATTTTTACTGCTCCTTTCAGCCCACCTTTCTGCATTTTGATCAGATAGCTATGATTATTTTAATTCCTTATACCGGGTGATAATAGTTTAAATTATCTTTGTTATACAATTTTTCATTTTATCCAGTATCACACAGTCAATTTCCAGTATAAGGGGGTTATAGCCCCCTTAGTCCCCCTTTTCATGGATCCTGCTGCTGACCATTCTGTGGCCCAACTCACCTTTGCCCTGCAGATTTAAAGTGAAGGGTGCTTTCTCTCCTATAAAGTGCATTAATAATCATGATGGGTGAAGTTTTGAAAACAAAAGCGTTTGCAACCACTTTTGTGTTAAAGTTTAATACACCTCTTAGGCTGCCCCTTATGGTTCAAAGAAAAATGTTCAAGGACATTACAGGTTGTATCTTTATACTTAAAACTTTCAATTCACCCCTAACAGTGTTGGGTAAACCAATTTCAAAAAATAACTCACTACAGTACAACTAAAACTACTTGAAAACAAAAGTTGGCTAACCAAAACTAAATATGGCAGGATTGACAGCTAAAACTGTAGGGAGATAATTACTTAATAGATTATACCTTTTGTAGCTGGCACTTTGTTATTATTAAGATTAAGGAAAATACTTTTGCACTTGTTTAACATCCATTAGTTTTATTCACATTAGTTTGTTTGTTTTGTACAATACAATAAAGAAAACATGTGGTTTGTAAATTGGAAAACATATGGTAGAGTACCAACATTGATATTAAATAAAACATAAAGATAAACATAAACACAAAATACTATACATATCGGCCCCCTTGAACAGTAACAATGTTCAAATAAGAATGAAGGAGGGTGTATATAAGTATTTACTATTTAGTCTTGGTTGGTGAAACACACTGGTGGAAGGGCGACAGAAAATTCCCGTATTGGTTTTCAGCTTGACGACACGAACAATGTTGTCTTTCCCTGGACTTGTAGACACAATTCTTGCCAATGGCCAGTTCAAGGGTGAAATGTTTGGTTCTTGAACTAACACCATGTCTCCTATTTTCAGGTTAAATTTTTCAGAATTCTTGTTCCATTTTGTCCGCTGTTGGAGAGTACTCAAATAATCTCGACTCCATCTTTGCCAAATCTTCTGTGAAATTTCTTGTATTCTCTGCCATCGTCGGAGTTGTGATGGAGGTTTGTTCAAAAGTCGGGTTCAGGAATAGCATAGAAAGATGATCCAACGAGAAAATGAGCTGGTGTTAACGCTGTCAAATCTGAAGGGTCGGATGAGATGGAGTAATGGGTCTTGAGTTCAAAACAGCTTCTATTTTCGTTGTTATTGTGAAGTATTCTTCGATGGTCAGGGCTGATTGGTCGAGAGTCCTGTATAAATGATATTTCATACGTTTGATAGCTGCTTCCCATAATCCGCCTTGGTGAGGGAAGCTGGTGGATGAAGTGGAAGGTGATGGATTTTTGTACACAAAAGTGGTTGATCGAGTTCTGAACTTTAGTATTTTTCCAAAATTCATTGAGTGTTTTTGTAATTTTGTATTTGCACCTACAAAGTTTTTCCACAATCTGAATATAAGTGAGAACACAATCCTCTACGAGACACAAATCGGCTGAGGGCAGCTATAAAGGAATCTGTGGTAAGATCGGAAACCACTTCAATATGCACTGCCTTTGTGGTAAAACAAACAAATACACATGTAGATCTTGAATTGTTTGATGAATCGAAGTGAGTGAGCTTTAGCATTGAAGGGTCCACAAAATCTATACCGCAATGAGAAAAGGGTTTCGAAGGAACAACACGTTCTTTTGGCAGATTTCCCATGAAGGGAGGGACATTTCGAGGTTTGCATTTAAAGCATTTTACACATTTGTGGACTCTAGATCTTATAGTACTTCTTGCTGATAAAATCCATACATCTTGAGATAGTAAAGATTGCAACAGCTGTGGTCCTGCATGTAAGTTCTTGAGATGATAATGGTCAATGAGGAGATTTACAATGTGATGTCCTTTGGGTAAAACAATTACATGTTTTGTGTCATAAGTCAGATTTGAGTTTTGCAACCGTCCGCCAACTCGTATGATGTAGTTTTCATCCAGAAACGGAGCAAGGTTTTGTAATCTTTTGGATGGCGTTTCTTCTTAAGCGATTCTATATCTTCAGAAAACACTGATTGTTGGACTAGTTTAAATATTTCAAGTTTGGCAGCATTTAATTCTTCGGAAGTTATCAATCCATGTCTTTTACTGTCTGTTTTGAGGTTATGCAGCGGATGATGTGCATATACAAATTGAAGTTTTGAAAATGAGCTGTACTTTGTTA
Source organism: Matsumurasca onukii (assembly GCA_018831715.1). NCBI lineage: Eukaryota > Metazoa > Arthropoda > Insecta > Hemiptera > Cicadellidae > Matsumurasca > Matsumurasca onukii. Next base: position 33,329,551 of record CM032059.1, on the reverse strand, counting down.
GAATATCCCATTCTTTGTTAGTTTCTGTTGATGTTAGAATTGTTAAAGGGTTCAGTTTTGTTTCCTCGTCATTTTCTAAGTTTTGTGGAGCGAATTGGAATGTTGGCCAGAGTGAATCATCTTGCATGAGCCATTGAGGACCTGTCCACCATAGGGGATGGTTGATCATTTGAGAGGGCAGCAACCCACGAGGCGCAGTCAGCTGGGTTCTCAGCACTGCTGATGTGGAACCATTGGTGGGAGGGAATGAGATCTTGTATTTCAGCGACTCTGTTGCAACATATGTTTTGAGCTTGTATGGTGGGGTCTGAATCCATGTAAGGACTATTGTTGAATCGGACCATGCAAAGATATGCTCAATTTTACACTGTCGAGAGATGATGTGTTTGCAATAATCTAGGAGCTTGGCTAGTAAGTGAGCTCGCGAGCTCTAATCGAGGCAGAGATATCCGTTTCAATGGAGCTACTTTGGTCTTAGCCATGACTAAGTTTACAGTTATATTTCCGTCTTCATGAATGCATCGCAAATAGACAACTGCGCTGTAACCCATTTCACTAGCATCTGAAAACCCTAGTAGCTGAATGGTTGTAGAATTGGAACATTGAAAATCGTTTTATGTGTATATCTGTCATGTCTTTCAGTTCACTGGTGAATCTTGACCATTTGTCAGAAATGTCTTGAGGTAGATTGTCATCCCACTGACAACCTGAGGCCCAGAATTTGCATTAGGCATTTTGCCCACATTGTGATTGGTGAGAAACCAAGTGGATCAAAAATTGAACTGATGACAGCTAAGATGGTTCTTTTGGTGATATTGTGACTTTGAATGTCTAGTTTGAAGGAAAAGAGTCTGAGATGTTATCCCATTTCATACCAAGGACATTGAAATGTGGGTTATCGGTTGAATCGAGGAAAACTGGAGTTTCAAGATGTTCTGCAGGGACAGTTTGAAGTAGTTTTGGACTGTATATCCATTTTCTTAGTTCAAAACATCCCTTGGAGAACAATTCAATGAGTTGAGTTTGCAGAGCTAAAGCTTCTTCTTCTGAGTCTTTTCCGCAGACAATATCATCTACAAAGGTTTGATTTTTCAACACAGATGCTGCATCAGGAAACCTATTCATCGTCTGCTAGTTGTTTGAGAGTTTTCAATGCCTGGTATGGTGAGCTGCTAAGACCGTATGTGACAGTTGTTAGCTTGTAGACTTGTATGGGATTTTGAGGACTTTCACGCCACAATATTTGCTGGTATTTTGATCGTCAGAGTGAATAGAGATTTGTCTGTACATCTGTCTTATATCACAAGTGAATACGACATTGAAACATCGAAAACCTAATAGAATATCTGTTATATTGGTTTGAAGTTTTGGACCAGTGATCAAAGTGTCATTTAGTGAAACTTGAGTTGATGAACGAGCTGAGGCATCAAATACAGTTCTTAGTTTGGTTGTTGAACTATTTTCTTTAATGACTCCGTGGTGGGGAAGAAAGTAGTTAGGTAGCGTTGAATCATTGGGATCATCACTTAACTCCATGTGTCCGGAAGTAAGATAATCTTTCATAAAGTCAATGTACATTTCTTTAAACTTGGGTTTAGCATCAAATTTCTTTTCTACGCAATATGAAGCGGGTTTCAGCATTTTTGAATGAGTCTCTAATGGTTTGTGGATTGGGTTTGAAAGGTAAGCGTAGCGACCATCTGGATCTCTGGTATGAGTTTGTGAAAAATGTTCATCGCACAGTTTTTCTTCTTCTGTGATTTTAGAATGAAAGGGGCTCTTCTATTTTCCAGAAGTTGAATGGATGAATGAATGTCATGATCAGTTACTGAGAGAAATGTTTCAGATGCGTTTTAGAAGGTTCTGTTTCGATGCATTTTGTATCACCCATAACAGCAAATCAAAAGCGAGTTCCAAGTAAATGTGGCATTTCAGGACCAAGACTGAAGATTTCACCTGTGACTATGTGAGGGTACAAGGAAGCTCCTAAAATTGCATCAATAGGACCTTTTATGTGAAAGCTTGGATCTGCTAGAGCAAACCGTTTTGTATTTTCCAAAACATCATTTGCTATCATTACTTTTGGTAAATCAGAAGTTATTTTGTGGAGAACTAACATAGGACTGTTTAAGCTTATTATGATACCTTTCAAAGTTTGTACATTTGCATATATAACTCCTTTAGGCTTAGTTGTCGCTTGTGACAAACCATTTATTTCATGGGAGGAAGTGAAAAGTTGAGTTTGAAGAAGTTGAGCGACTTCGTTCAGTTACAATGTTACTTTGGCTGCAAGAATCAATAAGAGCTCGGAAAACATGTGAGATCCCTTCTTGAGATGTGAGCTTTATCAAGCAAGTGGCAAGTAAAACTGTGGAAGAGGAGCTTGATTGATTTTGGACAGGTTTAGTAGAGACGCCAACAAAACTTGATTGAGGTTCATCTTTCAAAGGGGTTTTTGGAGAACTATTTTGAGTTTCGGAACATTTAGAAGAAGGACTTTTGAAGTTTTCATTAAAGAGTGATGTCTTCGATTACATGTCTGGCAAGAAAAGTTTGATTTACAGTCTTTGTGTGAATGTTTTCCTAAGCATGAGGTACATCTTTGATTGGTTTTAACCACTTTAAAACGTTCATCTGGACTTTTCTCTTTGAAGAGAGGACACTGATATATTTTATGATCAGTTTTGTTACAACAGAAGCATGGTGAGAGTTTTGAGTGTTCAGGTTGTTCCAACAAAAGTGTCTTGGGTTTTTGTGAGTTTTAAGAAGCTAGGCTTTGAGTTAGGCGAGTTGAATGAGTTAGGCCTATGAGTGTTTGGGACATATTGGGGTTTCAGTAGAAAAGCATCTTCATTGTGAATGCATTCAGAGTTGAGAAAGCTTATGATTTCTTTTAGAGGAACATTTTTATTATCTTCAGTACGAGTTGTTTCAAATCTTTACGTAATTCAATGTCCATTTTACGTAACAGAAGAGAGAGCAAGGGATTGTCGGTACAAATGTCATGGTCCAAGGCTTTTAATGCCTCACTGTGTTCACTGAAAGTATTCAAGAAATCTCGCAACTGTTTGTTGGAATGAGCAGAAATTGAAGGTAAGTCTAGTATTTGGTTAAGGTGTAAGCATGATAGTCTAGAGGGAATGATATCTTTCGTTAGAATCTTGTGAGCAATGAAGTAGTTTGACTCAGTTATAGCAAGTGATTTTATTAGATTTAATGGTTCATGAGAGAGTACTCCAAGTAAGTATTGGAACTTAGCCACAGCAGGAAGGCTTTCATTTTCATGAATTGTTGTGTTGAAGAGATTGATAAAAGACACCCATGTATGAGGATCTCCATTGAAATGCTTCAATTCTAGTTTAGGTAGCCTGACAGAGAGATGAGTTATTTGAGTTGCTTGAGGTATTCAGACCATTTAGGCCATCATTTGAAGGGGTAGTAGGCTATTCTACGGGACAGGATACTTATTCCTAGAAAAGAGATTTCACTGTGCAGATTTCCATAGGCAGTTTCATCGAAGTCTGTAGGTAAAGAGTCTTGATCAAAGAATTTAGTTTCAATTGTTTCAAAATCAGCCAATTTTTTTACTTACGTTCAAACTGTTTTAGTTGATATTTTTGTGTTTCAGATAAATCTTCTTTTTCAAATTTGTCAATTGTAGCAAATACATTATTTAAAACAACTTTGTTAAGTTTCCTTTACTTATTAAAATTTGATATTGCATTTGGAATAATTTAGGCTCTTAATAAACAAATAAAATTTGGGTGTGGACTGTAATTTTATAGGCTAGTTCAAATTATGCTGGGTCGAAGTGACCAAAAATGTAGGGAGATAATTACTTAATAGATTATACCTTTTGTAGCTGGCACTTTGTTATTATTAAAGATTAAGGGAAAATACTTTTGCACTTGTTTAACATCCATTAGTTTTATTCACATTAGTTTGTTTGTTTTTGTACACAATAATAAAAAGAAAACATGTGGTTTGTAAATTGGAAAACATATGGTAGAGTACCAACATTGATATTAAATAAAACATAAAGATAAACATAAACACAAAATACTATACAAGAAACTAAAATATAAATTGGCGAGGATTTTTGGAAAAAAAAGTTAACAATATTATATCAAACTAAGCTACTAAGGGACACAGTTTTAAGATTGGCTTTTGATCCAAAGTGAGCTCAAACCCATTTTGTCAACTTTTGTGCTAGGAAGGGGTCGCGTCACCTCATTGCTCCACGGTGCAATGTTTGGCCATTCTAAACTTCCCTGTGCAATACGTTTAGTATCATACAAGCGATGCTTATGTTTTATTTTGCTAAACATATGGAATAAGCACTTAATCTTTGTTAAGTTTGTTCTTTACACTGTAACATTGTGTATGAAGTTTTATATAAATGTTTATACCTTGTGACGTTTGTATATGCAGATGATGTTTTTGGCAATAAAAGTCTTGATGACTTGACTATTTAAACATACTTTTAACAGTAAAGCAAATGAAAACAAAAGCTTGAAGGCCTACACAGAAGGCTGGCATACTGCACAATATGAATACACAACACGAACTGATGAACTAAACAAAGAATACAATAAAATGGTGGAGACTTGCTGCCAGCAAGTGGGTGGGTGACTCATGCTCAGAAGGCAGAGCGGGACCCAAGTGGAGACCAAACTAACCGAGGCTGAACTTATGGGAGTTTACTGTAATTGAAATAAAAAGAACAAGCCGCTGCTGTTTTGTTCAGTTGCTGAGATCCCCAGGGGAGGAAGAAAACTTACAAAATCAGTAGAAACTAAGAAAAATCAATTTTAGCAGAGATACATATAATCTTTTAATAATGGACTACTGTATATTCAATGGTTTGAACCCAAGAGACCGTCCTCATATTTAACATAAACAGTCAGGGACTCGGCGTAGTGATATGGGAGGGAGGGAAGAAGGGGCATTATGTCACATGACAGAAGGGTTAAAAAATAACCAAAATTCTTGGGTATAAATGGACGGCCCTTCATTAAATCAATTAACAATAGAAATTTTACTGTCATTAAGCATATGTACATTGGGACAGACATGATCAATTCTTATAGGAAAGTATTAAGAATATATTCTTTGATAGGAAAGATACAAATAAAGATTGAAGAAAAGATATTTCATTAGTTATGTTGAATGTCACTTTTTTATTCTTCAACAATCTTAACTTTGGTAAAATTTATTAGTTCATAAAAAAATAAAAATTCTTATTTTTGTGTATATAAATTAAAAAATGTTAATATACTGACTACAATTTAGCCTGATTACTTGCAACTTCACACATCAACATGTTTTCAAGGAGGTTAAATAAGTAAATAGTAAAATATATAGAATGTCAAAACAATTTTCGGAGGCCAAGCCTTAAAAATGAGGGTTCAACAGAAATTATCTTTATCGATTTCTACTTGATAAAACATGATCCTAAAAACTAAGTGCTGATAATAAGAGTTTCCTGGTATTACAAGGTATATATTTTATTTGTACTATTCTATTTTATTTAGGGTTCAAATGAGCAAGAATTGAAGCCATTTCACAGGAGATCTTCAAGTGAGGTTTTGGAGGAGGTTAAGTCCAAACTGTCTGACAGCCTGTCTCCCCCAGGGGAACCTGTCATAGCTCTGGAGCTGGCAGAAGAAACAATCACTCCAGAAATGGAAATAACCGACTCAAGGTGAGCTAAGAATCAGGAGTCAGCGTCGATTGGGAATTTCTCCAAGAAAATTAAAAATCTTGATAATTCGATGAAAATTCCTCAATGCAGTTTTTAGGTGGCAGGGCAACTTCAAGATTTTTTTTGCTGATAAGGGTAATTTATAAGGAAGGGTTTGGGAGAAAGGGTAGTTTTTAGGGACTTCTAATCAGGCATTTTTGTGATAATTTTACACCAATTACAGAAAATCAGTTTTCAGAGAGAACTATTGTTAAAAACTAGCCCATTTACTATTAAAACCTAAATATTAAATAGTTTTGATACGACTTTAATTTTTCAAGGGAGTAAATTATGATTTCCAAATATTTTGTAGTTTCAATGGCAACAATTGCCTGCAATCATTACAAAAGTGTATTATTGCTATACAGTTTACTTGATATATTTTGATTTGTCTAAATTTTCAAATCTTCAAGTTACTAACTGTAACTTGAAATGGAAAATTGTTGCTCTTTATCAGCATTCCAACACAACAAGAGAACATAGCCACACTGTTGTACAGTGAATGATAATGAAATGAAAAGCTTCTTTATTGGTGGCCAAGTTAGGATTCTAAATTCCTCTCTTCCACCTAACCGCAATTTAAAAGATATGTTAGTACGACCCAAATTGCCTTCAAGTAAAGAAAATAAAATTTCTAAAAGAAACGGTTGTACATCATGTAAAGACAAACGGTGTGCTACGTGCAAAATTATAACCCCGTCAACTTTTTTTTTCAAGTAGCATCTAAAAGACATACCCTATAAGGGTGACATTAATTTATAAAACAAATAACGTGATTTATAAACTATCTTTAACTTTCTTCCCTTTGTGGGATATGTTGGACTACTACAACACCTTACATATGCTCATCAATAATCCGCGGTTGTGCCAATGAAAAATGAAAAACCAGTCTCGTACATGCCCTAGTTCACAACAAGATTTTCAGACATGTTTTCCACTTCATGCATTTGCAAAGTACCAGATGAATTTAATAAGCTAAGCTAGAACATCTAAAACAGACCACCAAAATTGGTTTTAAAATCTAAGGTACCATACAGTTGGGCAAACTTGATTTGATTTAGTAGCTAACGATCCATTGTGTTCTTGTTTTTCGTAATAAGTGGGTGGTATAAGAAGAGTCTGCTCTTTTGCTTTTTGTTTTTCTTTATATATTTTTCTGCTCTTGTATTAATTTTAATATTGTATTTTGTCTCCAATGCCACTAAATTTATAATGTTTATATTAATTTAAACTTTATATGATACATAACCAGTATATTAGAACATTAGGACATAGGATTAGAACACTGTATTTGCAAAGTTTGGGAACTGTTAGTTGGAAAAGGAGCACTTGACCATGTTGACACAGAATATATCCTGTACGTGTGTCTCAGAGGTTGGGCGGCGATTTCAGCGAAGCGATGCACCTGAGTATCAGAGTCCTGTGCGACAAGCAAGTAGTCTGTCGATCTCGCCCACTCACCCTCTACCCCCACTTCACCACCTCCCTCAATCAGCTGTTCTCCCTGCAGATCTCTGTCTGGCCACAGTCTCTGTCTCTGGAGTTGATGATGGAGGGGGGGATCGGACCTGGCAAGCGTTTGAGTGCTTCTGTCTTTGTACCTGTGCCTCCTGGGTTGGTATTTACCTGATTTAGAGATAACTTAAATATGTCTGATAACATTTTTTGTATTACCTGGACCATTTTAAATACCGAGCTCAAAGCAGGCCTTTATTTATTCAAGTTAAAATAATATATCTATCAACTTACTTAACTCGTTTATGCACTATTACAATACAAAAAAAGAAATTGTATGGTCTTCACACATACAATACTCGTACAAGAAATAATAAATATGTCTACCTTAAACATCATAGACTGTTAAAATCAATAAGTAGTTATCATATATAGTTGGTAAAAAGCTATTTAATAAACTTCTAATATCTAAGCAAAATCCTGACCTTTCATTAGAACAGCTTAAATAAAACATTTATTATCGTTTGTTCTCGGTCTAGACTCTATTTTATGATATGGAAGAACTTTTTGAATGTAGAAATATTTTATACAGTATTTAATTTATATTATGATTTGAATTCCGCCAGTTTGGATTGAGTTGACCTGATAAAGTTCGGTTTGCAGCATTGTACATCACCAACAACAACTTATAAATACAACGGTTCAGAACTATTAATTAATTGGTCTCAGGGCGAGTATTCAACATGAATATTGAAACAGCTTGGTTTCAGGAACACAACTGTGACCGGTGGTGTAGCAGAGGCGCTAGAGTTCAACTCGGCAGACAGGCTGGGCCCTTACTCACACACAGGGGTGGGCTGTGGCTGGCAAGGAGGCAGTGACAGTGTACCCTTTGCTGGCGGCCAAGTCACATGTAGAGTTGGCTGGGGGAGCCTTGGAGGCCCTCCTCGAAAACCTTCCCTTCCTACTGTCAAGTAAAGAAAATTAGTCAAGAAACCAGTTTGTATTCTATAAACGGAGATTTTTGAAACTATTATTTTATATTTAAATACATGGAGTATGAATACTTAAATCCTGTCAAGTATTTCAAAGTATTGTTTCTCAGACTAAATGAAAAGACTATGAGTATTGCTTGATAATAATTTAATAATATAAAGGCTTGAATATTGATAGGTGTTTAAAAAGGTAAAGTTTGTCTTGTTTAACGAGGTGAAGTTAGAACTACAAAATCCTCTCTACCACTCTACGTCTACCTTTACCTAGCATCACCGTATTGTCACTTTACATATTGTTAGTGGTGACTGTGGGACTCGACTCTGTGCCACCAGAGTGGTGAGCTTTAGAGTCGCGTGCAACACCAAACCGCCACGGTCCGTGTTTTGTGTTTTTTGTTAAACACAGACAATTCTACTATTGATTCAAAGAAAGAGCATTTTTATACAGGTTTATTCAAAAAGATTGTCCTACTATCAAACAACTCTCCTTCGTTAATTAATACTTAAATATAGATCAATTAAAATACTAGCAAAAAGAGCACATTTCAAGTCTTCTTTGGTTCACTTGTATAAATGCTCACCATGTCCTCCCCTGAGTGCTCGGCAAAAATATAGCCGGTAATACAACTTTTTTTTGCGTAGATTACAAAATTAATATTGATTTTTGGAATTGACTGCAGTTCTAACACGGTTCATAGTTATCTAGAGTTTTGTGTCAAGTGGTACGTAAACCTTTGCCCATAGCCATTACAAATCTGATGAAACTCAACCTGAACCAAACTGACTGGCTTTTTGGAAATTCAAAAACGCAAAATATCTTGTGTTGAATGTGCAGCCATCTTGTTGGTAATTAAAAGGGAAAATTACTTTTCTGTGTATGCAAACAAAACTTTGAAACTTCTTTTATTCAACCATATGTAAATTATGCATGAAGCACTCATACTATAAAAGTTACAGAAGAATGAAAGTAGTACACTCTTTTTGAATAAACCTGTATTTAACGGATTTCCTAGTTCATTTAGTTCTAGCAATAATACCTTAATAGTTAATTTACTCGGTGGGAGTTTGAAAAACCCATTACAGTATGATAATACTCTTGTTGTTGAGTATGATAATACTCAAGAGAATTTATGTTTTGTTAAGCTTTGTATACAGCTTAGGTATCCTATAAGTTGTGGTTAGAATTAAATTGAATCATAAAAAAAACTTTTATACTTTATATAGAACAGTTTTAATTCTTCACATTAATATTGTAAGCTTTTTAGGAATGGACATAAAATACTAAACCAGTTGGGAAATTTGAGGGAGTGGGCGAATAGAGCTCAACTGGATCCTAATGATCCTTCTAACGCTGATCTTTTCGAGTTCATTGAGGTATATAAAATGTTAAATGGTAACTAATAGTTTTTGTGTATGAATCCTAATCCTTTTCATTAGGTTGTCCATATACTGATAATGTGAACATGGCTTAACATCCTTGGTATTTTAAAATTCATAAAAACTTGTATCTTTTACTGGATTTTTGCCATTTTATTTCCAAAGTTTTGAAATTACAGTAGTTATTAATTACAGTATTTTTTTGCTGACATATTGTATTTACTGAAGTAAACATTGTACACATTTTCATCTTTATTGGTAAAATCATTCCTCAGATCAAAGTTATGTAGTATAAAAAGTAATGGCGGCTATCGAGTAAATAAAGTAGTAACACATACATAAGTACGTTAAGGAGTAAGCGTTGTGTAGTTAAGTAATTTGTGTCTGGGAAATTCTTAGTGGCATTAAAGTCGGCCTTTTAACAATATCCACTTATTTTTATGTATAATTAATTACCTTTAGATTTTACTTTTCATATTATGTTATGGATTTAAATTTTCTAGATTGAAGAACTCAAAAGCAAAAAGATTAGTTGTGATGAAGTAAGCTCAGCTAATTTAGATTTTTTCACAATGGCTGAGATAGAAAATAATCCACGGCTAAAACTACTGAGCCTTCGCAATCAAGTGGTTCCAGAGTTTAAAGACATTCAAAATGTCCCAATCCGAGATAGAGAAATTCCAGATGACATATTTAAGGTGAGTTTTAACTTGTAAAGGAAGGGTTTGAAATTAAAATTACTAAATATTACCTAACTATAATACTCTATTTTTATAATTATTATGTAGACCCAGTGTAGGAGCATCTATTAAAAGATTTACCTATGTGTGGTGCCTCTTGATCCTACAGTGTTGGTTTCTCCTTAACGGACGCAAGTTTCGGGGCAGTTGTGCCCCATCGTTAGCGTCGCACTGTGGTTCTTATACTATAAAATATTTACGTATACCGCAGCACTACACTCACAGCCTGCACTGTGTTGTTGTTGTTGAGGGGGCGGTGGCGAAACATTTGCCCCGCCAGCCACACTACAGTCACTGCCCATCCACCCGCGTGTGCACGAAAGGTTTCGTCTCCGCCAACGCCCTTCCACTGTAACACAGTGCACGTACCGTGAGTGTAGTGCAAGTATATATTATGTAGATATTTTATAGTATAAGAACCACAGAGCAACGCTGTCGATGAGGCACAACTGCCCCAAACGTGGTTCCGTCGAAAAGTCAACATCTATGGAGGATGAGGCACCACAAAGGAATAAAACTATTTTGTCGATATGGTATTGCTGAAGGTGGTTCATTCATTGTAGAACGTTAATTGGTAATGAATGCTAATAAAATTACCATTTATAAAATTAGAATCATTGTTTTGTTTCAAATTTAAAATAGTTTTATTTTTATTGAAAAAGAATGTGTGAAGCCAATTAGCATTATAAAACTCCATGTTCTATTTAGACAATTGAGTTCATGGAATGGACTACTTATCGTGTCAACAAAATAGACTTTGAAGAGACTCTGAAATCATGTTTACCCTCTGCCTTGACCTAGTTGACGACGGCAGTTTGGCTACTTATCAAACTTCTCCACAGGGTTTTCTAGTAGAATAGACTAATAGAGATTAAATAGACTCCGCCCATGGCCCATTGAAGGGATTCCACCGAGTCAATAAAATTTGATTTTGATCTTGATGGTTCTTAAATGTTAAGATACCACTTTTCTTTTGTGATCTTTGTAAATTATGCTTTTTGGTAGGTTCCCTTTTTGTTTTTTTCTGTTTACTCTTTAGAACCTTTTGTAATTAGAGTTTTGAACTAGAAAATTTGATAATTATGATAATTTGATAACTTTGGTTATGTCCTTTGGTATAGTTCTTTATGTGACTGTAAGATTAATCATGAGTTTGTCGGTACTGAAGTTTAGTGATAGGACAGTAAGGAACAAGCTGAGTAGTTAGTTAGAACAGAGGTGTAATGTTTTATTGATGGGTAACCCTAGTTTTGTATGTATATTTTTTGTCCTTGGGTTCCCACGACAAAATAAGACAAGCACGCTCAATTTTCAATCACCCTGTCCACTGTCCACCGGCCGAGCAATCACTTACAGGTAGCCGTCCAGTGGTGCCCCTAGCATCAAGATGTTGCACCAAAATGTTAAAAACCATACGCTATATTTGGGGGAGAAAGCTCATATGTTCCTAAAAATGTATGCTTTATTTAGCACTAACTTATACATGAATAAGAAATTGTCTGAACAAATGCTTTGTCAAGCGTATCTGCAACTGTTTTTACGATTACATCTGGTGCTATCAATATTTTCTTTATATCGTATTTAATATTCTATCACCTCCAATTCATATCAGGTAAAAAAAATAGTAATCTGTCGGTCAAAGCGACCAGGTTTAAGTAGTGCTGGATCTAGGGCGTCTGGACGGTTAGTTGTGCAGATATACGGTGCAGAATTAAAGAAAAGTCAATATCTGACTGTCGTGAGGATTGGTAGTTTTGATTTAATGATGTGTCATGTTGAGATGTACGAGAAGAGGATCGAGTCGCCACTGAGGAGTGGGCCTGGAGTTGGGGAGACGGGGCTGGAGTGGCAGAGAGAGTGGGGGCGGCAGCAGTTGAGTCTCATCAGAGACAAGTTGGAGCAACACTGTCGACAGGTGCAGCAACCTCGCAAAACTCACCAAGTCGTTCTCGAGGATCAAGTGCCTGACATCGGGTGAGCAGCCCTCCCACCTCTCAACACTTAACAGTATCTTAAATATTACATATTTTATGGTTTGTTTTTTGTTTCAAGTAAAATATTGATCCTTTGAAAGTAAACAATATTTGGGAAAAGTCTTGTTAATGAATCATCCTGGTTATGACATTACAATTATGTTAGCCTGTGGTAAAGAAAAGACTTCAAAGAACCACCAACCCACTTATGATTATGAAAAAGTCTTTATGATTTTACCTCCCAATTATGACTTTCTTATATTCCCAGATTTGTTAATTCGCTAAAATTTATCCTATTTTGGCCAAACAAGAAATATTTTTAAAGTAAAAGAGTTTTTTCTAACTCTACTGTTTTTTCTTGTTGTTCTTTCTGTTTCTTCTTGATACTGTCTTGAAGTAGCTTTAAAGACACGTGAGTGTTGAAAACTTATACTGCTTTCCTTAAATATAGCCATAAATTAGTAACCAATATTTCCTTATCCAAAGGCTGTAATTGTAAGCAGCATCATGGGCGCCCATACTTGGGGCAGGAGGGCTTTTAGGAAATATTATGTTTTAATGTTTCACAATCAAGCACAATTAAATATATATATATTAGAACAAAATATTAGTAATTTTATTATTTGTTATCTGAATTTCAAGTAAATGCGTTTTTTTTACTCTGATTGAGATGGGAGAAGGTTGAGTGCAAGTGGCAGTGCTACTGTGCTTTACAGAGGTATTCAAAAGGAAAATACAAAAGGAGTTTTGTATTTAAAAGCTGTTGGGGTAATGTTATAGTTTTAAAGCTAAAGACGAGAAAGCATCATCGTAAGGAAAGTAAGAGTATTATATAGAATTATTAATCAATTTTTGAAGCTAGTTCTACAAAATTACAATTGAAAATTGTAGTCTTTAAGAATGAAAACTATCTCTTCCGGAACGCACAAAAACATGTTTCATGGCTTTTATTTCTAAAAATTTGTCCATACCCCCCAGCTCCCTCAGTATGTTTTCCCTCCTCTAGAAAATGGCCTATGGGCGGCCATGTGCAGCATTCTTGATTGATATGGAGCAGGGCATGATACCAATACCTGTCGATGCATCTTTGATTAGTACATCAACTAAATTGTTTATTTTAGTTATTATTGTAGAGTAAAAGTGTGTGACTACTATTTATAAAAGTAAAACCTATTCTTATACTCACTAATACACTTTTGTTACTCCCTCTACAGAAGTACTGAGCATTTTTTTCTGTCTACGGTAATGGCGTACCCATTGAGCCACGGACACAGGCAAATGTAGGAGCAAAAGTGGGACTTGCTTCCACTTCACCACTGATCTGTGTGCCCTGGACCTGCCTGTGCAGACCCAGTAAAATCCAATGATAAAATATGTTTGAACATAGGACCTTAAACTTTATATGGATTCAAAGGTCATGTTTTTTCTGACTCTTCTGATTTTGTCAAGTCTGTGATATAAGCTGTTGATGAGATGGTGAGTTTTGTTCACTTTAAGGCTATTAAATATTAACCCTTTGAGGTCGCGTGTCGACTATAGGTCGACAAACGTTATTTCCTTTTGAACGCTTAGATGTGCAGTATAGGAGATGGTTGAAACAGTCTCTGATATGCGAGGACTACGCAACACTAACGGTGCCTAGCAGAGAAGAGCGAAACTACCACTCCCTCCCCCCTCATCGGCAACTCAAGTGTGACTTTGACAGCCCTCGACAAACAGCCGGTGGTTTAGTGGTTATAGTGACGGACAGCTGGCCCCTGTCTGTCACAGGCGGTTCCCACCGGTGCAGCTCTGGTGCGGTGCAATGCTAGTTGTTGGATCATGTCGGTGCGGGGCCACAATGACATGCTGAGGATCACTAAGAAAAAATGGCTCATCAAATCCAGTGAGGCGAGAGTGGCACTTTGAGCTTGGGAGGCGCTAATCCCAGCTTAGAGGTGTGGTTCAATGACTGGTAATGCACCGTACCAGAGAGGGGTTTTGCTGAAATTTTGCTTATAGGTGACTGGGGAAACCCATACGGGAGGCTTTTTATGAAAATATAAAAATAAAATGAGACCGCAAAGGGTTAATTTAATATTTAATTTGTTTTAGTACCTTGGGACTTACTTTCATGAAATGGTTACAACCCAAACGACCCCTCCATCCTACCAGAAAGGAAAGGAAGAAGTTTCCTGTCATTGGACTAATGGGTCAGGAAGTAGAGGTATAAGTTTTAAAAAACTTTTAATATATTTTATTATTAAAATTTAGAGCTCAGAGTTCAGATAAACATAGAGTTCAGTGACAGGTACTGGCCAGTGCATACAATGTTTAACAAGTGTTCTTCATGTTTTATGTATTATGCTATTTATTATTATTGACAAAATCGATGAAGATGGATCATTAACGTTCTTCAAGTTTTGATAATGACTACTTGTTAGTCAAAACTATTAAACACGTATGTTTTACAGAAGGAATTGTTGACGTCGAAAGGTATGTAACCTGTTATAAGTTAAAAAAGAGTTAAAATGTTCCGCGTCCTCATTAGGATTACAGATTTTGTTTCCATTTGAAACTAGTTCAATTGGTTTTTGTCAATTTGAGGTTTATATAAGTTTATCATTTTCCAGGCTGTCTTGGCCAGGTTTGACGAATTGTGTATCAGTTTGTTAACTTTGTATGACTTAGCGGCTTTTATTACATTTCTATAGACTGATTTATATTGTTTACTTTATAGTATTGATTAAAGTGTTTGTTATCAGAGTTAGAACATAGCTTAGAAAAATTCATCATGTTTTTCCTAGATACGGTACTAAGATACTAGTTATCCAAGTTATATTTTTCTTTTTAAAGACTTTTTTGTATGATTTATAAGGACAAGCATTGTTGAAATGATTAATGAAAGTATCTACATATAGAGCAAAAGCCTCATTGCATTTACTTTCATCATTCAAAACACCATCCCAGGTCTCATTTCTTAATAAGTCTTTAAAACATTAACTATAACTAAATAAATTAGCTATTTAGCATTTATACAAATTAAGATCTAAATGTATCTATATTTTTAGGAAACATTTTGTGCTTTAATACTATTTCAGGTAAGACAAAGTTAGTTTCTGTTCAGGTGATAGTGAATGTGGTAAGAGCCTTCGATGTGCCAGTCAGGCTGGATGTGGACCCACTGTTGACCAATGGCTTATCCATAGTACCTGTTCGACCCTTTGTGGAAGTCAGCTTCCAAAACCGCAAGAGCCGCACAACTACAGCCGAGGGAGCCAATCCAACATGGAACCAGGACCTTCGTATTCCCGTCAAGTAGGTTTGCTTGGAGTTTTCTTCTTAATAGTTTTAACATAAACTACTTACGTGTTTTGTTTGTAATCTATAATTAATAATTTCTTTTTTCTTTCTTTTTTTTAAACAAAAAAACTGTTTAAAGTTTTTGTTTATATATATAAAAATAACTTTTAGATTCAAAGTAGCGACAAAACCACCGTTGTTGACCTTACTATTGTCATAGTTACTCCTACCGCAACAGTCTAGATCAATCATCATTCAGTGACCAAGATACCTAATACGAGGGCTATCCAGAAAGTAAGTTACGTTTTGGAATAAAAATTCTACGAAGAATAGGAAAAGATTTTTACTATATACATTTGAAAGCCACACTAAAATACTACTTTTCTACATAATCGCCATACAAATTTAGGCAATTATCATACCGATGGAGCGACTTTAAAATTTCTTCGTCATACAATTCTGCCTGTTCCTTCAACCCTTTTGTTACTTCTTCCTGCAATCGTTCATAATCGTCCAGGCGGCTGTGCGATGCCAGCCACTTCTTCATCGTTGGGAACAGTGGTAGTGGTTTAATGCAAGATCGGACCGTGCGGTGAATGAGGAAACAACTCCCACTGGTACGTCATAATCTTCCTTATCGACATCGGTTGCATGCATTTTTTTGTTTCTGAAGCTTGTGTGTCCCCACTGCATTGACTGCAATTTCGTCTCACAGTTAACATGTTTCACCCATGTTTCATCAACAGTAACAATCCGATTAAGTAGTGAATTGCCATATTTGTGGTAATGGTCCAAACCCGTTAACGCTGCACCCATTCGCTGATTTGTGATTTCATTAACTTTTCCATAAGTTCGGCATTCGCCAAGCTGGGTCTTCCACTCCGGCTTTTGCGTAACATTTGTTCGGCCATTTTTAGGCGAATGCTCCATTGGCGCCTCCACCTTCAGTGATGGTATTGTCCCGTACACTTCACAAAGCTGCCGATAGATTTCAATCGCAGTTTTGCAGCCAAAACCTTATTACTGCCGCGCTTTACAGCTGGCGGGATTTTCAATTGACAAAGACATTTCAAGCGACACTGTAAAGTAATAAAAGTACGACACAGACCTGAGAGTTGATCTCCTAGATGCAGAATGAACTGAAACAACCACATATCAAGATGGCAGCGTAGCCGCTAGCGGAGGTAACCGAAAACGTAACTTACTTTCTGGATAACCCTCGTAATAAGCGTATGCATGACCAAGAATCTGCATCCATTATTGTGTATAATATAAAAGGCTTTGTCCTGACTGACTGACTGACTGACTGACTGACTCACTCACTCACTCATCATGGCCGAGCCAAAACTACTGGGCCTAAAGAGTTGAATCTTTGCACACCTATTTGTGGTAGCCCAAAACCACCCACTAAGAAACGGTTTTGAAAAACTTTGATTTTAAGGGTGGTTTTGAGGGTTGAAATTAAGCAAAATGAGTCGTGTACGTATCTACTATTTGACGCTAGCCCTAGCGAGTGATCCGATCTTCAATCTGATGAAAATCGTTAGTGTGGCATGAAATTATCTACAAGTTTTATGGAACATTTTTTGCTCTCTTAGTTTCCGAGTTATTGAGCAAAATGTAAAAACTGGTCACTTGGCCCAGTTTTGGCCTACCCGCCATATCGACCCCTCTTCTATCCAGTTGCTGCCTCTGTGTAGGTAAATTTCAGATATCGATGTCCTATTAATCTACTCTTTAGTCCTTGCAGAATACTTTATTTATTGAACGTTTATTCAGACTAAGATACTTACCTGTACGTTGAAACAGTTATATTAGAATATTATTGATTCGAATGCTTTAATACTGCAACTGTACTGTACCTCAATACGGCAAATTAATGCATGTTCGAATTCTAAAGATGTATCGAATGATTATTGGTGATTTCTAAATGCTGAATTAAAAGACGTAAAAGCATGGGTAAAGGATGTTGGTGTCAAACTTTAAAAGTCTAATTCTTGAGTGTTTTATAAAATTGTCCATAAGATGACTATTAAACGTATTATCAGACGAGATACGAGTATTACCTTGTGATTTAGCTTATTGGCAACAGCAAATAGTTTAAAATTAGTTTAAAAGGTTAATTTTAAGGAATTTTCAAAGACATCATATATTTAGTAGGTCTAACCATAGTTTTGTGGAACAAATTAGTTTTAATAATATAGATTTTGCGCCCAGCCTAACCTAATTTATACAAATGAAATAAGACTTTTGTCTGTACATTGCAAAAGAATCGATTGGTTTTGGTTATTTAGTGGTTATATACTTTGCACAGACCAAAGCGTCAACAAAATCATGTTTGTCTGACTGTAGCCGTTTTAAGGCATCTTGGACCGCTTATAGCTCAGAATCGGCTGAAGCTATGGGGTGAAACTTCGTTTAGGATTTAGCTCATCACGCAGTGTGTCTTTAGCTACATTTTTAATCCATAGCGTCCACAAAGTAAATGGTGAGGGATTAAAGTGGGCACTTAACACACGTTTTTAAGGTATGACCGCTTTTTAGGAAATCGCTAGAAAATATGGTAGGAAACTTCGATTAAGGGATTAACCCATCCAAAGCATATGCGTATCCTGACGTCACAAAATAAATGGCGAGGGACAAAGTTGCACTAAACCGTTTTCACGGCATACTGGACCGCTTATAACTGAAAATCGACTGAAGCTATGGTAGTGAAACTTAGGGTTTAAACCATTACGCAGTGTGTCTTTAGCTATTTACAATATGGATTCTCACTAAGAAAGGATCTTTAAAAATTCAAAACTTAGGTGAGTTTTTAGGGGGTTTAGTTTTGGGAAAAACTACCTCAGAATTTCTTAACTTTGACATTCAGAGCACTGGGCAAATTTACTCACTTCGACATACAAGGCACTGGGTGAAAATTAAATACTTTTGAGCGGTCGCGGGATAAGCGCACCACATTTTACAGGCCTTTTATGGTCTATAAACTACTTTTCTAATTAGTTGTTGGCCGATGGCAGTGGGATGCAACAAGTTGGGGTTACTAGAGCGGATTTTTGATGGCTATAGGACATGGCATATCGTTGAAAAGGATTTTTTAACACAAACAATGCCTTTAACAGCATTTCTGGGAAATTGGCCAGTCAAAGTTGTTGCCGTATAAAATGTCAACGATTTTGAGTTTTAACGGCAATAACTTTTGATGGGGTAGTTTGTTAAAAATTAAGTTGCAGGATGCGTGTTTGGTAAAAATACTTATTTAACGATATGCAACTTGCAGTTTAGTTAGTATGGAGGTGGGAGAACGCTTCTCTCCACTCCACTGTCTGCAGAACTGCCAACCCAACCTCAGCAAAAACTGTGGTTAAATCCAAAAGTAAGAATCAAAAGAACAATCACTACCTTCTGTCCATATATTTGTAACATCTGTTCTGAAACTAATCAAGATACGAGTAAATCTTGGGTCTTGACACATAGTATTAGTTAAAGTGCTACAGAAAAATACAGAAGTTTTGTTTTAGACTACTAGAACGCTGGCACCTATGAACAAAGCCGCATCAGCAAACATTCCTGGTCATTTCGACTTTATTTAGTAGCAGTTGGCACTTGATAGAGGCTTCACGCTACTTATTCTATTCAATTTACCTGTGGCATTTTTGTTTCCTTTCCTCTTTCTGTTCCGCTGGTTTTGCCTAGGTTTGGTTCCGTTTGATATAATAATTTTTATCGTTAGCGGAGATATATACGAAATCTTATTATGTACTGTATAGTGTTTTAGTAGGTTTTAAAGAAATTGTTAGCTTAATTTAGGTTAAGCTATCTATATAAAAAAAATAAGACTTTTGTCTGTAAATTGCAATGAATACATCGGTTTTTGGTTGTATGTATTTTTTTTACACTTTGCAAAATAAATGGCAGGGGACCAAGTAATTATACAGAAAAGGTTTTTAAAGTATTGGACCGCATACAACTCAAAATCAGCTGAAGCTATGGCAATGGAAAGTCGTTAAAAGGTTAAGCCTATTACGCAGTGTGTCTTTAGCAACGTATAGCAACATTTTATGTCTATATAATATCATCAAAGTAAATGGCAAACACCCAAAGCGGCTCTAAAATCTTTGGAGCAGTGAGTAACTATGAATCTCACAAGGTAGCCAAACACCGATTAACACTTATTTGGTTTCCGTTTGTTTGTACATTGAAATGAATCCATCGTTTTTGGTTATAAAGTTTTACTACACTTAGTAAAGACGAAACTGACGTTATAAAATTCTTGCCTGTTTTAAAAACAATTTGGAACTCTTATAACTCAAAATAAGCTGAAATGGTTGCGTTGAAAATTTATTTGTGGATTCAGCTTAAACACATTACACAGTGTGTCTTCATCTATAGAATATTTAATAATACAAACAATAATAGTGGGCTCTGAACTTGCCTATCTAAAGTTTGAAGCGAAGCATGGCTGTGGCGTAGCTTAAAGCCTTTAATCTCCATAGTAATATAGCACAAAGGCTAAGGCTGAAGCGAGGTAGTAAGCGGGTAAATTAGAGTTAAAATTAGTGATTTAGTTTAACAAATTGCAAAGAAAATTTGTTTATTGATTCCAGCACTTTAAGCTAAGCTGCGTGTCGCCTGGTTATGTATTAAACCTATAAAATGGTGAACTCATGGGAAACAGTACAGTTTACCAAACGACACAAACATTGATTTTTTTTTTAGTAACATTTAGGTAAATATAATCTCAAAAATTCAATATTTTAATCCCGTAGCGTAGCACGGGTATTGTCAGCTAGTTGTGTATAATTCATTCAGCCAACCGCAATTTGATGTTTGCAATTGTCATCAAAATTTGGTGTTGGGAAAACTAGCGGAAAAAATCCCCAATATAATTTTATTTCCTGCCCAACCTATCAGAAAATGAAATTTAAAAAAAATCTAGATCATTTTGGGATTTGTCTACGTTTAATCTTGACAATTTTGGGACTTGTCTATGTTTATTTAAGCCGTTGTTCCATTCCATTGGTCGTTGGGCTATTAATGACCTAATCTGGGAAACAGTCAGCCCTAGTTTGTAACAAGACTACACCTCATCATCCAACACACTCATTACACTCAACCTGCATTCCATATTCACCTTAAAATACCCTTTAGGAGTGGTCGGTGTCTCAAATCAAAGTACTTTAGGTAAAATTTGGTAAAACTATAGAAAAAGCTAATAAATTTAATAATTTGACTTGCGAAGCCTTTTCCTAAAAACCTAGCATCTACAGGCAGCACACGATAAAAGGTTATTTTATTTCAATAAAATATAAGGAAACCTTTTTTATTAATATATGGTATAAACAGAGAACATAGACATTATTTGAAGGGTGCAATGGATAAATAAGATACAAAATGTAATGATCATGGCTTGAGATAGTATTGACCAATACTATGGCTCAACTACTATATTCCATGTCTAATTGTTTTATAACAAGAATTTAACTGGCCAGCCTCACTTTCAAATCCGTACAATGCCTCTTCCTATACACCCGTAATACATAGTTTTGAGTTCCCTTCTATGATGAATGAACTCGATAAGTTTGTTCTACTAGTTTTTGCTATTAGGTTTGCGAGTGGAGGTGTAGGTGGCTGGGCAGGAGTGCAAGACAAGCTCTACTGCCAGCTGTACGATGAGACAGTTGTAGACTTGCTGGAGGACGACCGACAAAGAGATACCAACATTCATCACAGGCTGCAGCGACATTGGCTGGGCTCTCTGCAAATCCCGTTCTCATCACTATGTACCAATCCTAGGGTAAGGTTAATCAATAGACTAGTGGCTACACTTGGCTGGGCCTATTTAAACCAGTCAAAGTCAAGGATTTTTTAAATTATTATCCTACTGCATTTAAAAAAATGTATGTATTGAAATCCTGTTTTGCTTCCTGTGGATCTAGGGGAGTGCTAAGCCTTGCCATTGCAGTAAATCGTTTCATAATTCTTGCTCATCACCACAAAGATATCCTCTTCAAAGGAAAATGATTATTAACTAATATCAATGTTTTTGCTTGTATTATAGCCCTAATACTACTAGTCACAAAAACAAAAAGTGTTTTAAATTTTTTTTGTCATGTTAAATTTATTACTGATCTCTACAATTGTGAACTTAAAAAATTGTAGATTGTTGTTTTGTATAAACATTCTTTTAGAACCACTTTAAAATTTTTCCCCAAAAAGTAAGTACAGTTTGTTCAGTACATCCTTGCGGCTGAGCGTTTTTGTCATATAAGTTTTGTTTATCCCTCAAAAATAATTAGAAACATGCAAGTTTTAGAAGCACATTGACAAAACATTGTTTGAATGAGGAGTTTCTAGAAGTGATGTTGTCGGTTTTCAGATCGAAGGCACATTCCAGTTGTACTCACCGTCCGTGCTGCTTGGCTATCAAAGGGAAGGTAGTCAAGCAACCTCCACGTCCACCAACCACACATTCCTCAGTCTATTCATCACAGTAAACCCGCCTCTGCATCCTCAGGAGCCTTTCAAGGTACAATGACTTAAAATCTCTTTAAAATTTCATGTTTGCTTTCAACAACATCTCAACGGGTAATTTCTGTGGTGACTCTGAAAATTAAACATGATGTTCCTCAGGGATCCTCGATCCTTGGCTTGTTGATATTCTTAGTGCTGGTCTGCAATTTACCTCTGGATGCTAGGGACAGTAATGCAGCTAACTGTTGGGGTATTGCTCACTCCAACAATTGGGATATTACTCATCTAAATCTAAGCCAGTGTTGGTTCGTAGGAAAGGCTGCCTTGCAGTGAGATGCCTTTTGTGGAACAACACCTAGAGGACTGGAAGACTCAGGTAGCCATGCAGTTCCCACACCGACCTGTCAAGTGTTTGGTGGTAGACACGTCAGCAAAGTCTGTCTGTGTCACTCGCTTTTTTCATCCTCTCGTTCCCCCAGGTATTTTAGAGTTTTTCTAGTAATTTCTTCACATTTGTTTTGTGCACATAGCAAACATTTTGCTCTTGTAGCTGAAAGAGTTTTTAGTTTAGTAATAAAGTAGTAGTTGTCCCATTTTAAATTTTGTATGTTGGCTTTTAGAGATACTTTCTAACAAAAAAGATACTTTACTGAGCCGCTTGGTTGAAGCAAACAATTTATTCTTCTCTATTTAATTAAATATAAAACCCTCATTGCATTTCTTTTTCTTAATGCATAATGTGAAACCTGATGTTATAAAACTTAAAGGTTAAGACAGAAAACATGTGAAGCAGCCCAAAAATACGGTTACAGTAATTAATTGAAAATTTAAAATGAATTAAGTTTTAGCCAATGGATTTAAATGGAACAAAAATATTTTAGTTGATAGTAAAAACAAACTTTTAAGTGTAGTTTTTATGAGGTACAAGCATTTAATGATGTTTGTAAGTTTATCCCAAATAAAATCTTAGCCAGGTCTATACTCTCTCCCTGTACCTGCTCAAATTACTTTTTTCTGGAGTTCGGCAAAAAGAAGTGCTGGGTAGCTTTGTAGCTGTCCCGATGTTGAACATGCTCCGTTCCCTTACTAGGGAGGTTGTTGTACCAGATATCAATGGTAGGCTACTACTCTATCCGCAATCTTGAGGGTTAGAGACCTATGAGCAGTTGTCAATTGCCTTGGTTGCCACTTCCTCTCATGATAATCTGGTCAGCCAAACCCTGTTCCATTCCGCTCTCCAATCCAGACTTCTGTTGGACAATGCGCAATATACCCAATCAGAGGTAGCAGACTTATAAGGGTAAACCACTTTCTCGCCACTTAACGCGCTCAGCCTAATATATAACTAGCCAGTCTAGCTGTTATTCAGTTGGTTGTCAATTGACACAAACTAACGATTAGTTAAGAAAGTTATAGAGGAGGTGGACTTATTGCTCTGGGCCCTTATATCCCATATAATCCTTAAGTAGATCAAAACAAAGTATTAAAATAAAAAATTATAACTTGTATTTTATGTACTAAAATTTGTTTGGTTTGGCAGCACTAGAAGAGGAGGGAACCACTACTCCAGAAATGGCTCTAAGATTTGTGTCCAAAATTCCAATGGTACACGGCAGCATGTTGTTTCCTGGGCTTTTTGACGTTTGGCTTACAGCTCAGGTAATCTGCTGTATCCTAATACTGCTTTAAAAATTAAAATATTTACTTAGTTTTTACTATTGTATTGAACTATTTAAAAATATTGGCCAAGGTAATTGGTTGAATTTCATAACTGTTCTCTAGAACGTAAGACACTGATGAACTAACTCTAATGAGCATAAACTGAAACAGTGGTAAATATGAAATGGTTAAAAGTTTCATATGAATAATATTAAAACATTCTACCTCTAAAATAATACTAAAATATTGGTTAAAATTTGGTTAACTTCAACAAAATTTGTTAAGCTGTTAGAAGGGTGATAAAAATTATTTTATGTTAGGGATATTCAGAAAAAATCTGTAAACACAATAAATATTTTAACCGTGTTAAGAATCAATGTACAAAAACATTAGGTTACAGCAGAAACTGCCCCAGTATCTGAAACAGAAACAATCCTGAATGAGGCGAATTTGACACTGACCATTCTCGGAAGTACCTTATACTGGGAAGTTTTATCAACTGTAAATATTTTGCAAACATTGACATAAAATTGGTTTCAAGTACTTGGATGAGTTTTTCCATCTAAAAATAAGGTTGATTGGCTAATTGATAGCGCCAGAAATAAGGGTTAAAGCTTGCGGAAGAGAATCTTGTCAAAAGAAGTTGTATTATTTTAAATATTGAAGTCAAGATAGCTCAAAAGCGATGTTGCCATGTCAAACAAATCCCAGATGCAAATGTATGGTGACCATAGTGTATTAAGAGGATTTAGCGTTTAACCATTTATTCAGAAGAATATATGGGGGCATTCTACATTACCGGGTGGCATACTTTCGAGCATAAGTACTAACTGTCCATATGAAACTGTCCCTTCTAAGTGAACCAAATCCACCAAACTTAATTAATGAATTTCTAAGAAGCAATGTGATGGCAGGAGGTAACTTCTCTGTTGTCTGGAAGTGCGGAGGACCACGCAGTGCTGTTGTGCTGTTATCTACAACAGCTAGGGTTCAAGAGCTGGCTGGTGCTGGGGACCGGAGTACCTCATGGACCCATGGCAATGGTGTTCACTCCACCCAACACACTCTGGGACCCAGTCACAGGCCTCCTCTCCTACACTCACGACACATTCTGTCCCTTGCAACGTGTCTTCTGCCTCATCAACCATGACAATGTAAGTAATATACTGATCCTTAGTTCCTTGAGGCAACCATTTTCAATCATAATCTCCTGTAAATATCATCAATTTTACGACTTTGGTAACCTCACTAGGTAGTTAACACTTTGAAGCCGAAGCCCGAGTCCTGCTCAGGCCGTCTATTGAAGTAGTTACCATGAATGTTACTAGAGCCCTAGTGTTGTGCGCAAGCTTTAACAGCTTACTGCAAGGACAGCTTCCACTAGGTGTGGAATGGACATGTGGTCTAAAGCGTCAGCTGACAAGCTGGCAATTTAGGTCACTCGGTTGTCGCGGGTTCGAATTCTGCAGTGGGAGTAATCTTTGATACTTTTGATCTCAGACACCGACCACTCATAGAGGGTATTTTAAGGTGAATATGGGATGAAGGGTGAGTGTAATGAGTGTTTTTGATGGATGATGAGGTGTAGTCTTGTTACAAACTAGGGCCGACTGTTCCCTAGATTGGGTAATTAATTAATAGCCTAATAACCAATGGCATGGACCAACGGATTAACGTGACTTCCGAATCACGGGGAATGGCCATCGTGAAAAGTTATCACTAAGCCGGGAATCGAACCCGGGCTGATTTGGTGCGAAGCACGCACTGTACCACTGAGCTATGACCACTCCCAATCAATTTTAAGCTCACTTACGTATAGTTTAGTGATGGGCAGGGCCCACCTTAAATAAACAGTGACAGGCAAGGGTGGAAGTTGACAACGTAATGGAGTTTAAATTGAATTGCTCAAAACACCTGTTCTGCTACTTTTTGTTTTGTATAGAGGAGGACACGTTTTTTGTTGCTTTTGGATCCATTACACTTACATTAAGAGATTGCAAGTAACGGCACTCCATTAAGTCACGCCATAGGTAAAATAAACAAAAAAAGACAGAAAACTGTCATTTAAAAAAATTGGCCCAGGCTTTAATCCTTTGGCAGGTATGCACGACACATATCGCGACCCGGTACATGGGCCCTCTGTGAAAATGCCTTGCAGACTGTTGTGATCAATACAATTCGGTTCAGTCTATGAAATATAACGTTTGTGGATGCCCCTGCTACTAGCGGGAGTTTTTCTAACCCCTTGGAAACAGTTAAAATATTGATTAAAACTGTTTTATGGGTGAACCACTATAAATAATAACGAGATGTGGTACACCCATAAAACAGTTTTAATCAATATTTCTCACCACTTAAGCCTTCGTTTGAAAGTTAAAATATTGATCCGCTAGATTGTAGCTGCTGTGTACCAGCTGAGTTTTGTTGCCTGACATCGTTTTGTGTCTGTGCTGATTGTTTCATGTATGGTTTTTATAAGACATCTGGTAAACTGACAGCTTATTTGTTTTACTTTTTTTGTTGCGTGTTTATTACTATTCATTGTGTTCGCTGGTGTGTTATAAACAGTTGTTTTTAGCAGTTTATACTTAAATTTGATTTAGTGTCACTAACTATTTAGTTGTAAATTCTCCTGGAAAACTAACCTGTCAGAGGGTTAAAGTGTTAGTGAAATGCATGTACTTATACATGACTTAGCAAGCTATGAAAGCTTTTTTCCGCTTTTTTGGTAGCCTAATCTTCTTTTTTGGTTTTTGATGCAATTATATAGAAGTGGCTGCCTTTGTATAGGAAACCATATTCATATGACTAATTGAAAGCAAAATATTCTAAATTACCTAACTTATTGGAATTAATGGTGATTTTTCCCTTAACCCTCCCAGTGTTAGTTGTAGTTGCGGCAATAATCTGAGCAATACAGATGCTGTTACAACTTATCTTTCGCTAATAACACTATGATTAGTAACAGTTATAACAGCAGAACAGGTCATAGTTCAGTGTGCAGCTAAAGTGACTACGACTAACAGACAAAAATCAACTCTAGTTTGAAATGACATTGAGTATACAAAATTTTGAATATAATGGCTATTTTAAATTTTGGTTCAGGCAAATTTGACTAGCAAACTTAAATAACATTAACCTAAAAACGGTACAGCACTGCTAATTATACAGTGGA
The DNA here is from genome assembly GCA_018831715.1 of Matsumurasca onukii. NCBI lineage: Eukaryota > Metazoa > Arthropoda > Insecta > Hemiptera > Cicadellidae > Matsumurasca > Matsumurasca onukii. The sequence goes on along the minus strand of CM032059.1, from coordinate 33,302,678 downwards.
CACGGAAATTTGATGAAAAGCCTGTCTACAAACATGAACTAACATATACAGTATATCAATAGTTTTGTTTATGATGGGTATATGTTCTGTTTGAATGTTGGCAACTACAGATTTGGGCAAACGTTCAGAGGGAGGAGGCGGTGAGTCGTACAAGGTTTGACGTGACTCGCAGGGCAGACTGGTGGCCGGCGTTCAACCGCAACGTGGCTGCACCTGTAGGCTCAGTCCAGCCAACCTCACTGGAGTACACATCACATGTGGACCTCAATACTGAGGCGGCGCTGCTGCAAGACAAGCTGGAGAAAGTCCTTCGGGAATCCATCATCAAGTGGCGACCCACCACAAGGTTATATAAGAAAAGGAAATTGTAATTGCACACTTAAACAGAGTGTTTTCAAACTTCCGTAGATTATTTTAAGGACTAAATTCCTGAAACTAAATAAAGCCAAAGTCATATTTATTTTGGTTTTTTTCTGATTTTGTTTTGTTGTTTAACTACAGGACAACTTGACGTATGCGCTAGGAGTTTTATCAAAAAACTTTACATTGCACAGTTATGGACAAATAATATCACTGTTCAACTTCTAAAAAACAAACAGCCGCTGTTTAAACCTATAAAATAGTTATAACTTAAAAACGGCATATTTTCAGAATTATGCTACAAGTTTAAATTTTAAACAATTTCATTTATAAGCCATTTATATTTTATACAATGTTTGTAAAAATCAATTCATAAACAACAAAGATAAATCGGGGTTGTTTGATTTTTTCTGGTTAATAAACTTGACCAAGATATTTACAAAAGTAACATTTATACCAAATTTTATGAAAATCAAACAAAAAAATGACCTGCAGAGAGTACACACATGTATACATAATTACATATATTTGATTTACAATATATTAAAAACAAGTCTACAAAATGGGCTTATATTTCGATACTTGTGTATCTTTTTTATAGCCTAACACAAATGTCATGTGATTTCAATACTAAGTCTTCATCGTATGTTGAGCCCATCTGGTTGCCTGGATTTTAGAATTAGTTGGGGAGCAGTCTAGCAACATAATATCAGTAACAAATCTTGGCTCTCCAGATTCCGGGTTTTCCAAGTAGACAGCTTTCGGAATGAAATCTTCTTTTAATTTTGTTATGTTCTTTGACGTGGGCTGACAGAGGTCTTTTTGAATTTTGGCGACTAAAGTCAAACCGATGATAAGTTATCCAAAATCTAAGAGGGGTGGAGTTATAATTTTCCGATGTAATCTTTAATATTTTTATAATGTATTTAAAGTGTGAAACAAATACTCAAAATGTGTTCTGGGAGTCAGGATTGGTGCTCATTTCACGGTCCTGGTGTCTGGGTCTTACCATGCTGATGGCATGAATATCCAAAAGAAATTCAATAATAATAACCAAAACTCAACACCTCTAATAAAGTTTTTTAATTTTTAAAATCAGGAATCTTTAAAGTTTAAAATAAAACAAACCCCTCAAAGGATATAATTTTTGAAGCGTTAGAAAACATCAAAAAATATTAACCGACCCGCTGAAGACCTTTCTAGATTCTGAGTTCCAGCACTGTTACAATGAATGAGAAAACCGTGTAAAGTGTTACCGTATATGACTTACCTAGGAAACTGTCTTGAAGGGGATTTATTCCATATTGGATTACATTGTAAATAACCAAAATGACCAAATTTATTGAAACAGACTCAATAATTTCAGGCCTCATGTGGTTTTCTAGCTTTTTTTTAGTCCCAGAAACCCTTTAAATACTCAATAGAAGTTTTGAAACACTCTGTATGATGGTCACGTAAGCATTTTATTTTCATTTTTAAAATCAGTTAAACTTTCTTTTTTTAAATAATTTGTTTTTATCAGCATTGTGTTAATAGTTTGTGTTTTATTGACAGGACTATATGGAACCGTTACATAACAGTTAAACTCAGGAAACTGCTGCCTGGCTTAGAAACAGCTGCACTGGGCGGACATACGTCAGTGTCTTCTGAACACCTCAGCCAGTTGAGCCAGACTCTGTCCAGCCACAAGGTGAACAACTTAAATAAGTTCTAATAAAAATGTCCTTGCAATAGGTAGTATTTTTAACGTTCCAGAGGTTGCATCACGGAAGTTACCCCCGGGTAAATCTCTATTTGTTAATCAAATCTCCTTAACAACGTTTCGAGAGGTACTTGAACTCCCCGTCGTTAAAATAATTGTGACATATGTCTCTGGCCTTTAAATTGTACAAGATTCCAATGACATACTACTGTAAAACAAATATTTTACTGATTTTGGTTTGAGCATAAGGAAATTCAATTGGCATATTTTTAGATATCTCTAAAATATTTGTCAGTATTTCCCATGACCGCCTTTTTAAAGTTTACTTAGTCCTTGGCATTGGAGGGAAGGAGTTTCAATGGTTTGAATCTTATTTACAAGAATGTTGTCAGTATGTTGAAATTAAACACCAAAAGTTAAATTATATGAGAGTTATAAATCATCTTTGGAAAATATTACGTATGGAGTTCCACAAGGGTCCATTTTGGGCCCGTTGCTCTTTGTTTGTTATGTTACTGGCCTGCCTCTCTTCAGTGAATGAAATACAATTTAATATGGTCCTGTACACAGGTTTGTGCAAGGTGAATTGGCTTGCTATAAATCACTAGCTCAAAAAACAGCGTTGCAAAGTGGACAAACAGGTGTTGAAACAGCTTTGTTTATTGATTATTATGAACAATGTATTTGTTACAAATACATCCAACCTTTTGATAATTGAGTTTAAAGAATTCACCTTTTCCATAATTTACTGAAATAATCCTAAATAATATGAAGTATTTTTTCAATCAATCAAAACATTTTTTATTTGTTTTTTATATTTAGATTTGTTTGTTGTTGTTTTTTTTGTCACACAATTCAATTTTGTATATGACAAATAAAGTTATTTATTTATAGTTTATTTACAAAAGCATAGGTGTATAAGAATGGTCTCCACACTACTGACGGACAGTGAATAAACATAAGCACTTAAGAATATACATCCATATATTATCCCCCCTCAACAACACTGTCTAAAACAACAACATAGTATAAAAAATATATTATGTACAATTTTGTCATATTAAATCAATCCATCCTAAATTATTTTAAATAAAAAAATTGTTTATTGAGTAGTCTAAATTGTTTCTTTAATAGTAAAATCTTTTAGCTTTCTGTTAAATTAGTAGGAACTAGGAACACAAAAATACATAAAATGATTAAAATACCTGATTCTGTGGATAATATTAATAATGAAAAACCTACTCTGCACGTTACTGTACTTTTTTTTAACTGTTTTACTTTTGAATGAGCTATACAGTTAAAGTCATTTGTACTTTTATGTTTAAAACTATTTGCAAACATATTTGGAATTTACTTTGTCGACAAGGTTTGAACGGATGGTTCCAGATGTGTGGTTTCACGTTGAACTTTGCATTCACGACAGCTGAAGAGATTATAGAGGCAGTCCGCGCGACTGGCATCCACTCCAACGAGAGCTCCGATGTTGAGTTTGCACTGGCTGTCTACGTCCACCCGTTTGTGTGTGGGGTTCTCTCCGTCTGGGTGTACATAACCTCACTCACACTTCGCAGATAGACTCTCTTTCCGTCTCCAGGTTCTTTAAAGAATGGTAACAATCGAAGAGAGAGGAAGCTCTCCTGTTTAGATTTTACATAATTCAGAAATGACTCCTCATCATCTAATCATTGATTTTTAATATTCTGAGGTCTTCTAAATACAATGTATTTAACTTCAGAGTTTGTGTGCGCCTCTGAATGTAAATACATAGTATTTGAAGGGCCTCAGAACATTAAAAATCAATTAAGATAATGTGAGGTTATTTCTAAATTACAAGGGTAACATGTTGGGACTGGCTTTTTTTTGTATTTTATTACCTGAATTTGGGGATTTGTACAATGAACTAATTTAGTTTCAACAATAATGTATTTAATTTAAACTATTAATTTTAACTAATTGGTAAACATGTATTGTTTTTAAAACTGTAAAAACTTTTATTTAGCTATAGAGCATTTTTTAGACTTAATTCATATTGTTATCTTTCTCCTGTTACCCTTACAAAGTACCAAACAGGATATGACATACATTATAGTACCATGCCAGTTTGCTCAGTGAAATGAACATGTTTTAACTTTCCAAAGACAAAACCCAAAAATATCATTTATAAAAATATGTGCTTTATGTTTTTTTGAAATATTAAAAATGTTGTTTATTTCATAATTGAGACTTTTTGAATCCTGAATACGTTAGCAGTCATTATTTTGGGTTCTACTTATAACAAAGAGTAAACACAAAAATTGACGTAATTTGTCAAAACATATTGTTGCAAAATTCTTTCCCATAAATGCTTGTGTTGTTTCATAGAAACATTAAAACTGAATTAAATTAAAGTAATGCTATTTATTTTAAAATTTCAACTAAAATTATTTGTGAAATTTGCTGGCATGGTGGTTGAGTTGGCTGCGCGCAAGATTGGAGATCCGAAGTTTGCAGGTTCGCCCTCAGCCAACGGTCGGTAGTTCATTTGTCGCTAAGCTCACCGCACAGGCTGTGTAGGCCCATGGTGACTGGCAGATTAACTTTTACTGGCCCATCAGGCTCGCCCTCCCAGACACTTGCTTTGGCCTGTGGCCTCGTTTGATAAAATCAGGTCATTCGCTGTGCTCATGACATTGCTCGGCCTACGGCCTTGCTAGGTACTTCAAATAGGTTGGCGTTAATCATATTTATGACAATTGTAATGATTTAATAATAATCTTAAAACGCCATAACACAACATCATTTATTATTATATTTCAGTACTTCTAGTCATACTATCAACTTTCATTCATTATATTATTTGAGAACATAAATTTACGAATCTTTTAGTATGACTTTGGCCAATGTAAGACCTATACCGCGGGTGGTATAGCCGTTGTAAAAACATCAAAATCTAACGAAAGTACGCACTTTGGGTACGTCTAAAAGATATTTTATGGCAAAAATTTAATTTTTTTATATTTTTTTCGCATAATGTTTTTAGTTGAACTTAAGTTGGTTTTTGTGGTCCTAAGAGGTATATGAGTACCCGTTATACAGGTAGGTGTCCGAACTTCAATTATCCAGCGTCAAAGTCAAGCGCCTTTCGGGGAAAATGCAAAATATGTTTTCGTCAAATATGATTTAAATATCACTAGAGCTGAGCGGGGTCCCGGATTTCCCGTACCAGGACGGGATTGAGATCATTTCCCGACGCCCTCACCCTATAGTGAAATTTGGGAAGGGAAGTAAAACTGGTGGTGTTTTTTTGGTAGTGAGTGTACTTTACTTCTGGTGAAGATAAGATAAAACTAGTGGCACAACAAATCTAAGTAAACAACCCCTCTTCTTTCCTGCTGAGTGCATTTTCTATGGAGCCGGCAGCCATTGTCAGGTTGGCTGATAGCGATCTCAGACAGAACCAAACATCCATTTTGTACTTGTACTGATCAATTCTAGCTTGCAATATCGGTATTTTTATTGTTCTAAAACCTTTGCAATTTACTGTAATTCAAAACTAGTGTAAAAACATTATTTGTCAACTGAAATTCATCTAAGGAAATAACAACTACACACTATACTCTCCTCAAAGCCACACCCCCATTGAATCACCTGTGTAAAGAGAAAATGCTGTGATTGGCTATGAAACCCCGCTCCTTCGCTCCTATGTGGTTGCCTAGCAACAGCTAATGACGTAGTAGACAGCTGATAAAAATGCAGCTGCTCTTACAGCTGTACCTGCCTTCCCTCCTGCTCAAACACTGCAGCTGCTGTCTTCCCTTCTCTGCCTTTCTTTCTCTTTCGTTGTCCGAACGCAAACGTTCACGTGAAGAAATCAAATCTGCACACAAAGCTATGGTCATCTTGTCATTTATTGTCTTGTTTTGACAATAAAAACAAAATAAATGCAGAGTACTAAAAAAAGGTTTTGGCAGTATTGATGAATGATTACATCTCTCCAAAGTGTTCAGACCTTCAAGGAAATTGGAAACTTTATCAGGACAATGCACTTGAACACATTGCAAGCATTGTGAATATTTGGCCAAACATATGTAAGGATTGTTCCCCACCCATCTTATAGTCCTGACCTAAACCCTGTGTTTTTCTTTGTTCCCTACTGCAAAAAAGAACGGAATGGACATCGTTCTGATTCAAAACAAGATGGAGTAAAGGCTTTGGAAGCGGTTCTGAAGAACATGTCAAAAGATAGCTTCTTTCGCGTTTTCTAGGCAAAGCAGAGGCGCTGGGATAAGTGCATTTCACTTATTAGAAAATACATTAAAGGGGGAAAAATTGCTGTAGGTTAGGAATAAACAATTTATAGAACCAGTCTCAGTCTTTATTAAACAACCCTCGCATCTGTAAGTTTTTGTGGAAAGGTAATAACAATTCTGGTTGTCAACTCAAAACAGGTTTATTATAGAGATCACAAACAGCTTTACTGATAACAGGACCTATTTTGCGTTTAAGGTTACCTACGGGAATATCAGCCAACAACTTGTACGCCTCATTGGTTTGAAGGTAAGTTGACATGAGTTTGTTTGGACAGGGATATTTATCAACTATGGCCAACGCCTTCTCCACTGACAACCCTTTCAGCTGAACCAGTTGTTTGATGAACATTTCCTTGACTGAGTATTTCTGTAGGCAACAAGACAGTACTTCAATTTTTTGAAACTTATAGTTAAGGATGTGCAGATTGGGTAGAAAAAGTGATGTTGCATAGGAGTTACAGTCCAAGAATGTGCTGTTATAGTGTTACTGTGAGGTTAAAATTGTTAAATGAAAGGTCAATATATTCTCCAAAAGGAGTTGGAAACAGATATTCCCAACTTCTTTATTTTGAGAAAAGTCTACAGTAAAAAACATAAAAGTCCAATACTGAAAGTGTTTTTAAAAATCCATTTAAAATTGAACATCAAAAATGTGGCTCCAATCCAGTTTAGATGATTTGTATGTCATTATGAGAAGTTACTATACAAACAGAAAGTTATGAAGGCAGTGTTTTTTGGATTGCAAATCCAAGTAAAGGCACTAAAAGGTGCGTGTAAAAAGTTGACACAAGGTTTCATGGTTTCTACTTTCTAGCCATCTAAGAAAATATAATTTTTAACATTGTAATTAATTTTCTTAACTAAATAAATAAAAGTCATTAGTTGTTTATCTTAAGATAAGTTTTGTAAACACTCTTAAATATAATAATGGATTCTCTCTGAAAGTTGAGTGTACGTATTATTATATGATAAGATGCCACTAAATAAATAAAGTTACTAGCACCAACACAATTAATTATGATATTTGCATATTTCCTATCCAAAAATAAAGACCATTTCACTTAATCTTAAAGACCACTCACGGTTGAGAAAACCCTACTTGAAGCCAGAGATCAAACCACAAGCAAAACACATATCATTCACAACTATGGTTCATGTGTTACCGGTACAGGTTAATTCTGTGGTTTCGATGGCTTGACCATAAAATTGAGGACTTGAAGGTTCTTCAATAAGTTTTTTAGGATTTGAAATGCTTGTCGGTAAAAGAGGTTGCAACCTTTCAATTATGGATACACTTTTGGTTGTCTTGGGTAAATATTTGAGTTGAAAAGGGTTTGGGTATCACTATCACTGCCTTGGGTGCTTATAGACACTCTGAAACATGGACACCAATCCAATTTTGATGTTTTGACATGTTAAATGTGGTAAAAGTGTTGAGCCTTTTGAATCTAATACATTTTCATGTATAACCTATTTAACTAATTTATAATCAATATTTTATACTTACTCTAGTTTTACTTGACAATTTATTAAACTCCTTGAAAGACATCAATGAAACACAATCATCTTCGATTTTAAAAGAGGGTAATCCACTTTTTTTGCATCCCAGAAGTGTCTTATCCTGAAAAAACACACAGACTCATTTTTACTGTCTTATAGTAGTGGTACATGACATTAAACTGTGCAATTTAATTCTTGAATTGATACACCAACTAAGATAAGTGTTTTAAGCCTTTGCGGTCTCATTTATTTTTAATTTTCGTTAAAAGCCTCCTGTATGGGTTGCCTCTGTCCCTGTAAGCATTTAACTTTGTGTCATTTTATTTTAAATTTTGTTAAAGCAACCTGGGTTTAGTAGCAATTTCAGCAAACTGTACGGTGCATTACCAGTCATTGAACTTTTTAAGCCCTAAGCTCAAAAGTGCCACTCTCATCACTGGATTTGATGAGCCATTTTCCTTCATTGTGATCCTGGGTCATGCCATAGGCATGATCAACTTATTGCACAGTACCAGGTGGGATTGAAGTGTACATAACACTATAACCATAATATGTTTGTGATGGCAAACTCACTTGAGTTAAAGGAGTGGTAGTTTAAATCTTCTCTGCTATTAGTGTTGCGTAGTCCTCGCATATCAGATTTCAACCATCTCTTATACCATCGTATTCCATCTCAGCATCTCGATATGCGTCGCTGATCAGCTGAAAGTTAAGCAACACCGCTCTCTGGTACAGTGCATCATCTGGATTGCACCGTGATCCTTGCCTAAGCCAACGGGGGGTGACAGGAAAACATATATTAATATATTATTAAAATTAACATAAAATAATCTAAGCGAACTCTGCAGCGTAATGTTCTGCTACCAATTCTGCACCGTGATCCCTTGCCTAAATAGCAGGGGTGACAGGAAAAACATATATTCATATATTACTAAAATTAACATACAATAATTATAAGCGGCGTGAACCCTTAGACCGTTAGTTAGAAAATCTCACGTCGTAGCCAGCTTTAAAGAGCTTGATTTAATGTCTGCAGACTACAGAAATATATATATAAAACAATTTAAGTACTGGCGTTACAACTTTCTTAACAGGAAAATGACTGTGGCGACTTGCAAGAAATATTATAATATTATCTAAATTTATACAGGAAAATTGTGCGTTTCGATTAACGAATTAGCTAAAAGAAAACATGTTTGGAAGGGCAGAGCCCCTAGACGAAAAAGATTTATAACATAATTAGATTTAGGATACTTAAGTGAAAAGTAGAACACTGGTTCCGACTGCCCGGACTCGACACACACTGGGCGGCATGATCGTCGTCCCGAACCTTCTTTCTCCCTCCCCTAACTCAGCTGCGTTCTGATTGGCTTATTTACTTTGAATATCGTTCGTTAATTTGTATGTCGTGGACTTGGTGGTGACAGCCACCCTCCCAGGGGGATGTTATGTAGTAGCAAAGCTAAGGCTGTGAGAGAGAGAAAAGAGGAAAGTGGTTGCTTTTATACTATTTTTGATATCTATTGGTTTTGTGTTGTTTTTTTTTTACATAGTCACTCAATATATAATATGTAAGTATAGGATAGCAATATAAATGTACAATATAAAATATAAATCTCTGATGAACATCACGACAATACACATAAGATAATATCTCTTACTCTATAAGCTATATGGATTCAAGTTTGATTTAAATGGATTTAACTATTGCGGGTTGACTCTTACCTTCTCCTGTACGGGAGAGGTACTCAGATCTTACTCAGTGGTCATGTGGTGGGGTTATCTCTGAAAAATAAAAAAGCTGCTAAAAATATATAGAGTTTAACTCCACCAGCTAAGAAAGAAACCCTACCTAATTAATAAACATGGCCGCTGTCAAGTGGTCGATTGGCGTGCTCCTTCGCCCAGGATTTGGTCCATTGGCGGTAGGCATCAGGGGTGGCCCCATCAAGTGCTCACCTGAGTCAAGATGCCGCCGTGGGCTGTGGTCCCACGTGCGAAGAAGGTTGAATAATTGGAAAACAAAACTGTATTGCGGTGAAAATTATGACGAATGAAAATCTTAACCTAACTTATACTAATATCACCTAACGGTTTTCCTGGCCAAGGGTTCACTACTCTAGTGTACATATAACAGCGAGCGATATTGCTAATAATATATTAATTCTACATACAACATACATAAGCAATAAATTCATACAGTGGAAATATGAATTGCTGGTCCCCTCTTGTGGCGATGTGTGCGTGGTGAGGTGTGTGAAGTGTTGTGGCCCGTGGGGCGGGCAAGTGTGGCGCGTTCATGTTGTGTTGTGTGTGGCTTCGTGGTTCACAGTGGCCTCTGGCGCTTGGTTATAGCGTTTGTCTGTCGCTGGTGCGCTGACCCCTGAAAGGTCGGCTCGTTGCCCTCCCTATATTTGTCTTCTAGCTAACAATTACGAATTTAATTGGAAAAATAAAAGGCGAAGAGAAAATTACATAAAGGTTAGATGTATTTACTGGTCATGATAGCGTACCTGTATATATTAGTGATAGGAATTAAAGGAAACTTAGGTATATTCAATTCTGGTATTAGGTATTGGTTAGGACAATCTGGTCATCCGTTTATATTCAGTTTCATAACTAGAAAAATTTCATTAAAGAATGCTTCTTGCAGGTTTTTGTATTAGTACGTCATGCTTCAAGGTAACAGGAGGACCCTCAAATTTAGTTGTTATCTTGATGTTGACCAACAAGTCATAAAAGAAAAAAAATTAACATTGTAATATAGAAGAAGGTTCCTCCCATATTTATATATATATTAACATTGCAATATGGGTAAAAATAGATTGTACAAAGAAAAGGAGAGAAATGCCTTAACCTAAATCGCTCATTTGCCAGCATTTTATAATTTTGTTTTGTTTCTTTTTATATTAGTTATGTGTATTTTGTTGGACATGCCTCGTTTTCTTTTTTGTTTTTGCTTTTTGCGTTTTTTTTTTTATTTTTTTTATTTTTTTTGATATTTTTTGTTATTTTTATTTTAACTTCTTTTGGCATGCTTATATTCTTTTTTTTTTTTTGGTGAGCGCTTAAATCTAGGCCACAATAACTCTCTTATACATCTATGGAAATCTAATTTTCTGGCGTTTACATTTAAAGCTTCTGCTAAATTAACACTCATGGCTGCCCAATTAACTTAAGGTTTTTGCTAGGTAAAGAGTAGAGTAACTTTGATGGTAAATAGAAAAACTTTATGGAAAAAGGAGGGATAGAGATTTAACTTCATGTTTCAGTAAAAAGGCTTGTAGAAGGACGGACTGTTGTAGACTGTACTGTTGTGGTCACATTCGCTAGTAGTGCACCTGCTGTGCTCTGTGGTACTGACTGACACTGACTGGCTGACACACTGTGATGCACCGTGTATGGTGTGGTGTTGTGTGCGTCGTGGCCAGGACCGGCGCTCACATTCCAAACTGCACTCCTACCCTAACAGTTCCTAACAACCCAACCGGACGTTCTTCTGCCATTTCCTGTGTTTTGTAGTTTGGCGTTGGTGTACACAATGGCCGTCACGGTATCTCTTGACCCATAAAAATGGGTCCTAAACCTTCCTCATTCCTCGTTCCAATTATAAGTGCTGGTGCTGCCAACTGGTTATGTCTCATTGACATCTCATGTGACTGATACAGGAATTTGTTTTGTTCTTGCTCTACACTGAATTGCTGTAGAGTTGTCCATCTAATTTCGAATTATCTAGTGATGTTGCATTTTGAAGTTTTAGGTTGGGAACGGTTTTGTATGGATGGTTAATTGGACACAACTAAAATATGAGTGGCACAAAATTGAAATTATTATCGCAAAAGATTCTACTACAACTTTAGTATTTATAAAATAACATAGAATAAAAATTCATTAATAGAAATTTGAAAAAAGACAAAGGGACAGTATTACATCTAAATATCAGGTTGTTTTTAATTTTGAAAATACGATATAGCCACTGGGGCTGTGTTAAAAACATTGCCCTATCCATTTACAGTTTAAATTTAATTGTACATCAATTTGTAAAAAGGTAAAAGAGAAAAAATTATTGTTTAACCTGATATTAATATTTACTTAAATTTACTACCGTTTTCTTACGACAACTTGGTTAGCCAGCTAAAAAGGTCCCTACTCGAGGCATTCTGCTATTGTGGGGTTAAAAATATTCTAAAACTACTCCTTCACTAATGAGCTATAGCTGCGACAGTCACACGTGAAGGAAAATATATATAAATGCTGCCCTAACCCTATTTATACTGGTGCCCTGCCCTAAGCCAGCTGCATGAGTAAATTTATGGGGAGTGCAGAGTGCCTTATTTTGTCGCATTTCATTCTACTTGCCATTTGCCGAACGCTGTATATCTCAACCTTTGAATTGTCGCAAAAAGGGTAAAATATTGCCAAACTTATTATACTAATATTGTGTTTGAAAATTTACGCTATTATTTTATTGAGAAATCAAAGGGACAAAAAAAACCTTTTGAAGCACATACCAATACAAATACCAAGATATTATTTAGATTAAGTGATGAGTTAATTGTAACGATAAACTTCACTAACCAGTAATAATAGGGATCTAATTAATGTAGAATATGACATGTTATACCATAGCTATACAGAGTAAATGCATACACTTGAAATTTCGGTATTATCGGCACTGCTGTGTCATTGACAGCTGCTCGATCAGCGGTGATTCATAACTTATTTTTAAATGAAGAATAAAATTATAATTATAATGACGCCTCAGACATCCGGTGTGTGACTAACTGCCCGAGATAGCACGCGGAAGCCGTTCTGATTTAAATGTAGTCCGTCTAAACGATTCACATTCCTCCCGTAATACTTTTGAAAATAAAACTCCACTTCCCTGGTAAAATCCCATTTAACATACGTTATGCCTTCGGTTTTGGTTGATTTATGTGGTATATCAGGTTCAGGATGAAAGGATCGGAATTAAATTTGGGAAAGTTGGGTAATGTCGCCAAAATTAAGATTGCGTTTGCTGGCATTCTCCTTTTAAAAAAGGCTATTAAAGATGCAAAATCTGTTTTAATTTGACTGAAAGTATGTCTCTGCTTGATGTCATTGGTACCGACAAATATCAGATTTACCGAATTCGCTTGTATAACGGTTTGGTTTTGTTTAATTAATGACTTTAATTGTGAAATTGTAATTCCGGATTTGGCCACTACGGTTGAAATTTGAAAATGTGTGTGTGGATATTGTTGTAAATGTTGGTGATATCTGACAACTTGTGAGTCGCCAAAAAGGTTTAGTCTGATCATATTGTGTTTTTGAAAAATACTAAAGTATTCGCCTAGAGTTTCTAAACCTGAAAACCCAAACTCCTATAGCTAAAAATTTAGAAGCCGCTAGATTAAAAGCCCTATTTGCTAATAAAATTATTCCTAATTCAATTCCTAAACCCTACAATAATTATTGCCTTATCAAATTACATGTGGAGTTGGAGCAATCACAAAATTATGGGACTTTCTTAAAACTACGTCTCAAATTACGCATCGCGGAAATTAATCGAAAATTACGCGAAAGTCTTCTCCTCTTCTTGCTTGGCCTGAAAGAACATCCTAATAAATTCTTAAAGCGCGGTATGTACGCAAATAACAACTCACGTGCTACTTTAGAAAATAATTTTAAACTAAAATTTGAATCAAAACCTTATTTAATTAAAAGTATTTTGTTTTAATAATGAATTATCACATGCCCAAATACCTATTAATTAAGATAACTCGGATTAAGTTGGATTTAATGTTTGCACGTGGTGTTCGCTGGAATGCAAAACGCACTACCTTCCTGCAAAGCACAAAATTCTGCAAAGACCTTCAAGACGTTCATGCAATGCCACGTTAAATATTAGTTTCTAACGGTCCAAATTTTACTGAGGGTGTTCTTAACGCTTCTGCTACTGAGGGTGGTCTTAACGCTTCTGCTACCAATTCTGCACCGTGATCCCTTGCCCTAAGCCAACGGGGGTGACAGGAAAAACATATATTCATATATTACTAAAAATTAACATACAATAATTATAAACGAGCGTGAACCCTTAGACCGTTAGTTAGAAAATCTACGTCGTAGCCAGCTTTAAAGAGCTTGATTTAATGTCTGCAGACTACAGAAATATATATATATAAAACAATTTAAGTACTGGCGTTACAACTTTCTTAACAGGAAAATGACTGTGGCGACTTGCAAGAAATATTATAATATTATCTAAATTTATACAGGAAAATTGTGCGTTTCGGCGATTAACGAATTAGCTAAAAGAAAACATGTTTGGAAGGGGCAGAGCCCTAGACTAAAAAGATTTATAACATAATTAGATTTAGGATACTTAAGTGAAAAGTAGAACACTGGTTCCGACTGCTCCCGGGCCTCGACACACACTGGACGGCCGCCGTAAGCGCGTCGTCCCCGAACTGGACTCTTTCCCCCTCCCCTCCTAACTCACGCTGCGTTCTGATTGGCTTATTTACTTTGAATATCGTTCGTTAATTTGTATGTCGCGGACTTGGTCGTGACAGGATTTAGTGTCTCCCTAAGCTCAAAAGGTACCACTCGCCACCTCACTGGATTTGATGAGCCATTTTCTTTTCAGTGATCCTCAGCGGGTCATTGTGGCCGGGCATCTGGAATGATCCAATGACTAGCATTACACCGTACCAGAGCGCAATTGGGTGGGATTCGAAACCACGCTATGACAGACAGGGGCCAGCTGTCCGTCACTATAACCACTAAACCACCGGCCTGTTTGTCGTAGGCTGTCAAACTCACATGTGAGTTCACGTCGGGTGGGAGGGAGTGGTAGTTTCGGTGTTCTCTGCTAGGTGCCTTTAGTGTAGCGTAGTCCTTGCACATCAGAGACTGTTTCAACCACAACCTATACTGTACATCCAAGCGTTCAAAGGGAAATAGCGTTTGTCGACCTATACTTGACATGCAACCTCATAGGGTTAATGGATGTTGAGATATAGTCTTGTTACAGACTGTTCCCCAGATGTGGTCATTAATAATTAGCCTAACGCCTAACAGAAATGAGCTAACGGATTGGCGATACTTCAAATACTGGGGACGGCCAGGGTAAAAACTTATTACTACAGTGCCGGCAGTTTTCTCGGACTGGTGAAATTGTTCAGAAAAACCATCAATATTGACTGTCGGGAGGAGGGACAAGTGAGAATGCTTCTTTGCTGTCTGGAGTGTGTTGAAATTCAGTTAAGCGAATTTTAACAAACTCCAGACCTAAATATTGGCAATATGGAGACTGGTCCTTACATTAAGACAATTAGCCTGCCCGAGCCATCTCCAGCCTAGGCCAATACCAGCATGAACCCTTGACCCATACTCACCGTCCCCTTGCGGCTTTTATGTTCCCAAATTGTGCCCCACGAACTTTTTATTCCCCATAATGAAAATTACATAAAAGATCACTAGCGCAACAAGGATGCCGCAGCCATTCAGACTAAACCATGGGAGCATTGAATGAACAAATGCACTACACTAAATGGGGAGCAGAATTGAATGAACCGTGCACTACATAAATGGGATACATGTAAATAAGTAAAATTTAATCATGTAAATAGTAAAAATAATTTAATATGGTTTTGTAATGAAATTCTTGTTATTTTTGGTACCCCCCTCTACTCAGACAGACTCGTACGGTGCACAAAATTTCAAGTTAGGTCGGCGTTTTTTGCTGTTTTCCAAGGCGTTAGCGACAATTTCGAACCACTACCTACCACTGAAAAACTTCGCCAAATGAACCGGCCACACTTTCGGCGTTACAAGATTATGTTTGTCCATAAAAATGTTTTACCACAGTTGTCCTCTGTTTTATGACTCAACGCATTTCTATTTTTAAGTTCGGTTTTGTTTTAATACATCCCGGACTTTAGTCTCAAGAACTGTGGATGAAGGAAACTTGAAAAATTGTTTACTGGATTTCTTGCATGCGGTTTGAGTTGATGCTGAGTAAATTATTTTTATGTAACGGTATTGTGGGATTGTGAATGAAATATTTAATTACATACATATTTAGTTACCACAATTTATCCATTTTATGCAACCGGTCATAGGTCACCCAATAAACAAAGTATTTCATTTAGGGATGAAGAACATTTTATTTTCTATCCTACTTCAAAAGTTCATCTTGTCCACTCCTAATATATCAAGTTCACTACAGTTAATGGCTAAAGCAGCAAGCTCAACAATTTCACTTATAATGACTCTGAACACTTCTGCAGGTGATGTAAGGTAAGGTACACCACAGTCTCATGAGAGTTGCTTTTGTACCCAAAGGCCCCAGGACAAGTTAGTGTGTCTTGGTGAAATGACGGCAGCTTGTGAGCAGTGTGGAAATGCCACCTGTGGTAAAACTGTTACAAATTCCATCCAATTAAATCCAGCACCTCCTGAAAAATTCGCCACTTGTTAGGTACAATGCAGTTGGGCATTCAGCATTATCTCACATACACGTGAAGAGGTAGTCCGAACTGTCCAACATACACAAAGCCTGACAGAATAGATTAAGAACATTTCTAGCTTCCTTAAGAGAATTTGACGCTGTCACGAAAGGTAGCAGAAAGCTATGTTCAACAGTGGTAGTTTTTTTATAGACGTAAATTGTTTCTTAACAACAAGATGCAAGGAAGATTGTCTGATTAATTTTGAAAAACGAGTTTTAATTCACTATTTTGCCAATACAAAAAAGTATTTGTTTTTTTTAGCTAAAATACAGCAAAACCCGGAAAAATTGTTATAGTTGAAGTATTGGATTCACAACCCAGCTCATAGATATGGCTTGCAGACAATGAAACCTGCCGCTTTGATATCGCCGTTCACCACTCTGCCTTTACACTCTCACTTATCCATTAAGACAATCTGCTTGCGCCTGGCGCCACGCAGTACCCGAAGCACGTAATCAGTGTAACCGTAAGCTTTAACCACTCTGCAGACCGACCCTTCCAGAGCCCCCAAAGTGGCTTTAGTGGTGTGCACAGGCCACGAGGGTCCCATACAAAGAAATGCTACATGTTTCACACCCTTCCCACGAGTGTTCACAGGCAAAATATCTTTATGTTCCCCGTTGTGAGCACAATCACCGGAACCTCTGAAATTCACGCAACTGTTTAGTTGATTTTAAATGCAAAGTTGGGAACAAGAGGAGAATTGATGTTTACATGGCCTGTTTGATATCAGACAAAAACAAAAAATGATTCAAACAGACTCCTTTTAGCCATTTTAAAATTGAGTGAATTACAAACTACAATACTAAATGTACTTACCTCAGAAGGATGGAGAACTTTCTTAGCAATTTTTTCAGGTGTTTTTTTAGATCCAAAGTTGAAGAACAAGTTCGAGCAGCCATGCAAATCAGACTACTATAAATTCCCAGCCCCAAGACAGCAATGGCTAATTCCCTATTCCAAGATGACAACTACAAACTATGGGCCAACAACCACCCCCATGAGACTCTGGTGCTTTGGGAGAAACCTTAAGAATGGATTTGAGTATATCATTTTAGCGAATGAATGTTCTGAGGAATTTTAATGCAAAATCACTACACTAAACTTCTGGGGAGATTCATTGTCTATTTTTTCTGACTGTGGAGGTATACACCCTTTTATAGTGGCGTAGGTTCATCATTTTATTTGTAAATTTTGTAAAAGGAAGTCAATTAAATCCTCAATAATTTCAGCAAACCCCTCTCTGGTACGGTGCATACCAGTCATTGTTTCACTGTAAGCTGTATAAAATTCCGCCTTGATTTATTTTTTGAGAAGGAGTGATCCTCAAAGCGGGTCATTGTGGCCCCGCACATTACGTTTCATGATTCCCTCACCCGGTGGGATTCGTCCAAGCTGACAGACAGGGGCCAGCTGTCCATGTACATAACCACTGATGGGACTATCAGCTGTGAAGTTTTCCATTATTAATGCACTTGTGACATATCGTTGGAAAGCTTAGACAATTTCGAACCACTACCTACCACTGAAAATCTATTTAAGACATTTATAAGATAAATACAGATACTCCATAAAAATACATTTATGACCGTCATTTTGAAACGATTCAATATTTTTAAGTTCGGTTTTCACAGAAATATATTTTAACTATGTACGATATAACCTACTTGATCTATGCATTTTTACATGCAAAAAACCAGAGATTCGAATTTGTGACGTATGGGTATAAAACAAGAACATTGAAACTTGAAAGTATGTTTACTGGATTTCTTGCATGCGGTTTGGTGGTGATGAAGTTTGTTTTAACTTTAAGGTTGATTAATTTTTCCTCAATCCATATGCAACCGGTCATATAGGTCACCCTGTATATTTTTTGCTTATTGTAATCTGTATTGAAAAATTCTAAGTATTTCATATTTTCTATCCTACTTCAAAAAGTTCATCTTGTCCACTCCTAATATATCAATATTATTTTCATAAACAAATAAAGCAGCAACAACTCACTGCGAATGTCCTCGTTACAACTCTGGTGAAGGTGGCAAGGTACACCACAGTCTCATGAGAGTTGGCCGTGTGCTTCACAGTGAACCTGTCGACATACTGAGTGTTGACGGCAGCTTGCAGCAGTGTGGAAGTGGGTAAGCTGTACTGTCGCTGTCCGTGGCTCTCTACAAGGTACATGCAGTTGGGCACACCGGACTGTTTCATCCGGAACTGTCCAACATACACAAAGCCTGTTAAGTTAGATTGGCTTCCTTCCAAATTTGATACAGAAAGCTATGAGTTCTAGGTTCTACAATGAAGTTACAAGTCTTTAATAAGTCAAATTAAAAAGAATTTTGAGTTGGACATATTGATTAATTTTGAAAAACGAGTTTTAATTCCCCAATACACAAAAGTATTTGTTTTTTCCGTCAACATGATCCGGATCCGCCCTTGGTTTTGGACCCAGCTCATAGATATTGCAGACCTACCAGTACATTAAAACTACATACTAGTAGTAATAATGCTTTTTTGTACCTTCTGTTCATGAAACCTGCCGTCTTTGATGCTGCTAGCTAGATCGTCAAGTCTCTTTCTCTCAATGAGGTAAGGCAACAAAAGTTCTTGTCCCTCTTTGTTACGACATATCCAAGCAAAATCTCCAACTGTCAGCTTTCTCACTTCCAACATCACGCCTTGAGCTTCCAGAGCTTTTTGTAACTCATCTCCCCTAAAAATGTAACACATTCATCTATTTCAGTTTATTTGAACTTCCTAAGTCATGAAGGCTCAATATTGGATATTACAAAGGAAACTAATTTAAAATACCATCCCTCAGGGGCAGCCTATTATTTACTTCTAGGCTGTACAGGACTCGGCGCTCACGTGGCTACCCGAGCACGTAATCAGTGTAACCAGGATGGCTATACAACACCAGTAGCATCCCTGGAGTTTTAGTGGCTTTAACAGTTTTATTTAAAGCTGAAGCACTGACTCTGTCCGCCCGGGATAAGGGAGGATCACCCTGAATAAACTGCATCCGGTAGTCCCCACCTAACGAGCAAATCCTTAGATGTTCATGGATATGTCAGAAGAAGGAAATATCACTTACGGTGCAGGGGTCAGAGCCCCCAGTACCGGTGGCTTTAGTGGTGTGCACACAGGCCACGAGGGGTCGTCATCCAGTTACTGTAATGCCATGTCAACAACAAACTTCACACACAAAGAAATGCTACATGTTTAATACAAAGCACTCATTTACGCCTTGTACAAAAGATGGTTTTCCAGGTCTGTTTAATACATTACTTTTTGCTGTTTAGAGAGGCAGAACTAAAAACTCACTTATGTATTTCTTGTGTATCCACTAAAAGAATAGTTTGAAAAGTTCCAGGCAAAAATATCTCTCCCTCTTCAAGGCTCTTCTGGGTTTCAGTGGAACGTTGTGAGCACAAGTCTTCCTCACCGGACGTTTGCCTATCCACCTCTGAGATTTCCTTTGGGATTAGGTAACACAGTATTAGTTATGTAAATTCTTTAAACAATGCTGTTTAGTTGATTTTAAATTGCAAAGTTGGGAACACAGTTTACAGTTTGATATCAACATAAAAAACAAACAAAAGGGTTTCTACTTTCTAGCCTTTATTTTAAAACCAGTTAATGTATATTTAAGAGTGAATTACATTAGACTTAATACAATACTAAATTTTGTACTTACCTCAGAATCTTTGCTTAAATCAACACACTCTAAGTTATTTTTCTTTTTAGTGAGAACTTTTCTCTTAGCAATTTTTTCAGGTGTTTTTTTAGATGGAGAAGAACAAGGAGAAATGTGTTGCATGTTTTGATCAAGAACAGACAGCTGTTCCGCTAATTCTATTCCCTCCTGAGTTAACTTGTACCTATAAACATATCAAAATATCACCTTACGACTGAAATTCTTTGGCAGCTGGATAGAGCCAGCGAGGGTCCATCTCTGGACCCCATATCCATTGCTTTTGCCTTGAAAGAGTATCCATTTTAGAATAATTGTATAGATCTTAATTTGTATAAATGCTAAAAAGAATAATTGTGTAGGTTATGAATAGTGAGATTGTAGCACAGGGCTGAACTTCTGATATAAGAAAAGTCCAGGGCTATGAATTTGGACAGATTCTTATGTACCTGTCTATGTATCTGTCTAATAATGTCAAAAACATGCACTTAAAGTAAAAGTTCTTACAGTGAAGCTAAGTAATGATTAACCCTTTGCGGTCTCATTTTATTTTTAAATTTTTGTAAAAAGCCTCCCGTATGGGTTTCCCCAGTCCCCTATAAGCAAAATTTCAGCAAAACCCCTCTCTGGTACGGTGCATTACCAGTCATTGAACCACACCTCTAAGCGCGGGGATTTAGCGCCTCCTTAAGCTCAAAAAGTGCCACTCTCCGCCTCACTGGATTTGATGAGCAATTTTCTCTTCAGTGATCCTCAGCGGGTCATTGTGGCCCCCGCACCCGGCATGATTCAACAACTAACATTGCACCGTACCAGAGCGCACCCGGGTGGGATTCGAACCCAAGCTGTGACAGACAGGGGCCAGCTGTCCATCACTATAACCACTAAACCACCGGGCTGTTTCTCGTGGGCTGTCAAAGTCACACTTGAGTTGCCGTGGAGGGGGGAGGGAGTGGTAGTTTCGCTCTTCTCTGCTAGGCGCCGTTAGTGTTGCGTAGTCCTCGCATATCAGAGACTGTTTCAACCGTCTCCTATACTGCACATCCTATTTCAAAAGGAAATAGCGTTTGTCGACCTATAGTCGACACGCGACCTCAAAGGGTTAAACCGTAAAACAAATACAACTCTACAACACTTGAATGTTTAAAAAAATATCTTTGACAGTGACTGTTCTATATTTTTAGTGATACAATTCTTCAAAGGAATAAAATACCTGTATGGTAAAAATTTGTTTAACAATACATTGAATGGCAAGTCATGCTATTATTGCATTAATTCAGGAATTTAATGTTAACACCTTATGTAATTGGAATATGTCTTTATCTGAAATAGTTTTAAACTGTGGTGACACAACGTTGTTCTTATTTGTAATGTTATAGTTCTGGAAGTCTATTAACAAATGTTGTACAGTACGATCTCACTAATCTGGCCCTAAATCGAGATCAGAAGTGCCAGATTAGCGGAAATGCCGGATTAGTGGAGGTTCACTAAAAGTTTTCAATTTGTCAGGAATAATCTTTCTTACTTTGGAGGATGATTCTCTACTCTTAAAGAACTATTCAATTTAATTCTTATTCCTCCTTATGTCTATGAATTTTTGATCTGCCGATGTTAACTTATTACCACTTACTGATCATTTTAAAATCACAGTACTTTTTATCTATTGTCAAAGTAACATCTTTACGCTTTTGCAACATCTCACGGTCTGTACTGAACGGAATAGGCTAAACAACGCACACTTTGTTTACACACTTAACAGACAAGTAGAGACTTGAAAACAGGTGGCTAGTTGACGCGGTCACAGCGCCGGATTACTGGACGTGTCGGAGTGGCGAACGGCCGGATTATAGAGACTGTACTGTAGTATGATATCTTAGCTTTTATTGCCATTAGCGATAAACTCTGGAGAAAATTAGCATCGATGACGAAATCACAACTTTTGTGACCACTCTTCTCAAAACTTTCCGGTTCAGGGACAAAATTTTACACTTTTTCCCGTACAATGAAAATTCCTGGTTTCCTAAAATTCTCATATGCTGGACACCCTGATTTTTTACTTTTTCTTACTGAATTTATGGGTGTTAAGCTTGTTACCTGTGAGGATTGGTGTTTCTGATATGAAGGATCAGCTGCTTGGTAGTTAACTGACCCACACAACTCCAGCCTGAGTAGTATGTGCCAGGCAGAGGCTTGAACATGGAGGTGTCACACAGCGGCTGAGCAGCCTTCTGCAACTCCGCCTTTGTCATCTCTCCTGCTGCAACACATCACACAACCTGGGCACTAGTAGAGGACAGGAGTGAGCTCCATTTAGATCCTCTCACTAAATGGTGCTCACTCCCGTCCTCTGCTGGTACGTGCTCAATGGACACACACTTTTATTTGCAGACGATACAACCATCTTCGTCAAGGGATCAGGTCTTGCTACAGTACAGCTGGAGGCTTCTCAACTGCTGGAAGGGGCTAAGAAATGGTTCATTCGAAACAAGGTAAGCCTGAACGAAAATAAGACTCAGCGTTTGATTTGTTCCCTGGGAACATCCGCTGCCACTCTGGAGAAAGTAAAACTGCTGGGTTTCTAACTGGACAGTAAGCTGAAATGGACTGAACACATTGAGGATATTTGCTCTAAACTTGCCAGAGTGACATTTTTGCTTCGCAAACTTACCAACCTTGTCTCTGATTCTTTTCTGGTTAATGTGTACTATGCAGTCTTCTTTGATACTTTACTTTACTTTACACAATCTTCCACAGTCATGTTAGTTATGGCCTCCTACTGTGGGGACATTCCTCTAAAACTGTGCAAGTCTTGATCCAACAAAAAGCGGCGGTGAGGGTTATCACATCTAGCAGTTGGATGGACCACTGTAGGCCTCTTTTCAGGAAGCTCGGCATACGGACCGTCCACAGTCAGTACATTTTGGACTGTGCTGTCTACATTAAGACCAACATTTTGAAGCTTGAAAGAAAGGAGGAGGTGCACAGCTATAGTACCAGGAGACGTGGAGAGATCAACATCCCATTCTGTCGCCTCAGCAAGACCAGAGACAGTTTCCTTGTCCTGGCCATAAAAATCTTTAATAAACTACCAGCTAAAATCAAAAGTTTGGATGACAAGCAGTTCCATACGATCCTCAAGAAATGGCTGAAGGATAGGGCGTACTACTCTGTCTCAGAGTTTTTTAATGATAATGTTGAGGGACTTGTCTAAATCTGCCGCCAAGTTCCAAAATAATTTAATGTTGACAATTTTTTTAACAACGAGTATATACTGTAGTATAGTTTTATTTTTTTATGACACAACCTATCCCGAAAGGGTCTTGGCGAAGAAGAAAGATATAAGGTACTTGCTGCCATTGACCTTGGTGCCATGGCACTTTTAACTGATTTACCAGTTATACGATTCACAAGTTGTTAGTTATAATGATAATAATTCTTGATCTTATCTCCATTTACTTTGTGATATTCGTAACTATACAATAAAAGCATTTTGAACTTTTTACCACATCATTTTTTATTTTTACGTACAAATATGTCAAAATTAAAAATTATGTGGTAAAAATGCTTTCACTGCTTATAGTAATGAATATTTCTAAAGATTACAGTGTACTAATTTTAATAATCATCACATACCCTAAAGTTTTGAAAAGTTTCAATTTGGTGCAATATTTTGAATAACTTACCTGAAGTGGGATTTTTCTTCAAGTTGTGATAGAGTGCTAATAGGACTGCATATGAGGATGACCTCGAAGTTGGCATGTATTTGTTTCCTTTTTTCTAAACATCAAAACAATAGGTGGTAATGATTATTATAATAATGAAATTTTCTCAAATAAAACAAAAAAGTATTCTGGGATAAAATTTATTTGTTATAATTTGGTTTTTTACTTAGCGTTTATTGTTGAGTGACTAGTAGTGCACTATCTACCAATTTACTCATAGAAGCCCAACTCAAATGTGACTCTTGTTCCCTGATTTCAGCCCTACATATAGTGTACAACATTTATTGCCAATATACACACGGGTCTGGAGTTGAATTACAAACTTTAAAAAGATAAGTTTTATAGCTAAATGGAATTAGAAAAAATTAACTTAATTTACTATGCTCATATTTAAATAATAGAAAACAGATGGTTGTACAGGGTAATGACAAGTATAGCATAAAAATTGTTACTAGTGGTGTACCTCAAGGCTCATCAGTATTAGGCTCTTTTTGGTTTGTGACGCAAAAGATGGCCTTGTCAAAAGAAGAAAGACAGAAACCACAACTTACTAAAATGGTCCTATGAAGGCCGTAAAATTAAAATAAATAAAGTAAGCAAATTAAAATAAAATCTGTTAAAGATGTTTAAGAATTCCAATATTGGAAAGTATAAATTGAATTCAAAACACAATCTGTTACTTCTAATTTATCAGTCATTTTTTTCAATTATAAATATTTTTATTTGCTTCTTTCTACAAGTAATTTACAAATGACTTTGTCTATTGCACTGTTACATGAAGTTAATAACAGTAAAATGTTTGATTTCTGAATGAACTTTAGTTTAATCAATAGCTAACGTGACCATAGATGTACGTTCCTCTAACGTAGTTTGCTATCACATCCATAAGAAGTATTTACTTACAACTTTTTTGACCGATATTTTGTTAGGGCTTGTTTTAGACTTTTGGACTTGAAGGTGACTATTACTTCTTCCAGGTAAATCAGTCTTGGCTTTTTCAGCATCTAAAAAAAAAGGTAAAAGGTTTTATTTGAAAAATGTTAATAGATTTTTGTGGTGGATTCATAATTGGGAGGAATTTGGGAATCACTGAAGAGTAAAGTTTAGTCTCATTGTGTGTGTTGTATTTCTCTGCTAGTGTAGTCTGTCACACAAGTGCACCCGTGCCTTCCCTCTCCCCCACACCAATCCTAACTCCAAGTCCCATCCCCCCTTTTGTGCAGGAAATCATTGTTCATTATGTCCAGTTGTAGTGCATGTGTGGTAGTGAAAGGAGTTCAACTGCCGTTCATGAGATCTTTCCTTTATACTATATAAAATGTTGTTCTTTATTTTACGTTCAATAAGAGTGTATTCTTGTTTGTAAGGATGGACATTAGGTGTAGCTTTGTCATATAATATTTACCATGGTTTTTAGACTTGAGTTCAAGGTTCTGTGTTTACTTTAATGCAGTGAATAGTTGCAATGACATCAGGCGGGGATTTCCAACTGCCTGAAACTTAGGGAGTAGTTTTCTCCTGAAGTGAACAGTAAAGTCCTACATATAAGTTTTGTAAATTCAAATGCACCGTTCAAACCTTTAGATTTATGGTTTCAACCCTCAAATTCATGGTTTCAATTTCAAAAGTTATGGTCTAAACATACACATTTATGGTGTAAACCTACAAATTCTGTGTACAAACCTTCAGATAAGCCTGAGTCTCACTTGTAATTAGTGGCAGCAAAACACAGATTATCTTTGGCAACAGAAGACAACTAGAACGGAAGCAGTTGACATAAGTACTCTGTGATTCGCTGCAAATATTCGCCAAGTGAGATTTGGGCTGTTCAAATAACTTACAATACTTGGGATCTCTACTATATTGTGAGCAGACTTGAGAGAAACGATTACAAAATTGTAATTGTTACATTTTGCTGTAACTTTGTAATTTAATCGTTACATTTGAAACACAGTAACAAGTAACTTTAACCGTTACAATTTAGCGATAACGATTACATGTAACAAGTTACTTTTTACACGTTAACAATAAGCAAAAAAGGCTCTTTCAGGTTGTCATGAAATCCTGATTTTACTTATATGAACGTAGTTATAGTAGTCTTTCTCTTTTAAATCTTGATTCTCATGGATTTAGCTGGCAGTGTTCATATTGTTAACTATCTAGTTGCCATTGAGCAAGGAATGATAAAAAACAAATGTCATCTTGTGCATTTTTTTTCTTGCTTACTTGTCTTCAAACAACTTATTTATTTTAACAACTTAAAGCTCCCCGTTGTAATTTACGGTTATTTGAGTTATTCTGTTAATTTAATATACTTTAAAACCTCGATATACCCTTCAAATACTAAACTTGAATTAATACAATTCCAATTTTTCTTTGTGGTAACTTCTATCTGTAGTTAGTTACATTTGACAAATGGTAATTTTAACTGTAAGTACTTTTTTTTAAGTAACTTCCCCAAGTCTGGTTGTGAGTACCAAGATTTAAGGCTGAAGAAAAAACAATGATTTTTTATAAGGTAAAATATACTGACTTAAAGCCAAAGGAAAGAAGAATGATTTGTAATGATTATTTTGAGAAAATACCAAGGTTGAGAAGAAAATAATGGTTTGTTACAATGATGAAATACTGATGCGAAAGCCGAAGAAAAGAACTATGATATGTATAGTATGAGTTGTAAGGGTGGAACATTAAACTACTTGTTTGTTTCTAAAGAATCTCTTATAATAAGTTTTATGTAATGGCAGGAATAATAAATTCAAGCCTACCTTCTAGATGCTTGATGGGATGAGACTTATAGTGTTCTGTTAGTCTTCTATCAAGCAAAAGGCATATTCTTGTCCCAAAGTGTTCCAAAATAAGGCATTCTTTTCCAGACTTCAAGGGTAAGGGATACTTTTTTAAAGACTTGAGTGCCTGCAATGGTTTTAAAAATTGTGTTAAAACAACAAAATCTCAAGACCCGGGCCTGGGACTATGAAATGAGCACCAATCCTGACCCCCAGATCACGATTTGAGCATTTTGTTTACATTTTATACAGGGTGATTCAAACATAGGGCGCCAAATTTCAGGGGTGGGTTCCTTATGCAAAAACAATAGAAAAAGTCCCTATAAACATGGGTCCTAAAATTTTTCGTTACTCCGGTAGCCGCCATTTTGTATTTTTTTACTTAAAAATTTATATCTTCAGAACGGTTTGACATATTGCATTCAAACTTGGTATGGTGTTTATGTGTCCTAAGGGCAATTTAAGAAAAAATAATTATGTCTTCAAACCATACAGAAACAAAATGGCGGCTGTTTAAATTTTTCAAATTGAAATACCATTAAATTGGCGCATAATACAAAAAGTTTACAAGAGTAAAAAAGTTGTATTTTATAATTTTACATAAAGATACAAACTCATCTTTCCAAATGTTAAATTAATATTTTCACTTTTTACGTCAATTTACAACTGGTACATTACCAGTTTTCATTGTTAAAATTTATATCTCCAGAACGGTTTAACCGATTGCATTCAAACTTGGTAGGGTGTTTATGTGTAATAAGTTAAATTTTAGAGAAAACATTATTTTATAAAAACCCACAGAAACAAAATGGCGGCTGTTTAAATTTTTCAAATTGAAATACCATGAAAATGGTGCATAATACAAAAACTTTACAAGTGTAAAAAAAGTTGTATTTTATAATTTTACATAAAAATACAAATTAATTTTTCAAATTTTACATTAATATTTTCATTTTTTACGTCTTTTTACAACTGGTAAATGTACCAGTTGTAAATGACGTAAAAAATGAAAATATTAATGTAAAATTTGGAAAGATGAGTTTGTATCTTTATGTAAAATTATAAAACAACTTTTTACTTGTAAAATTTTGTAAAATTTATGCCATTTTCATGGTATTTCAATTTGAAAAATTTAAATAAACCATTTTGTTTCTGTGGGTTTTATGAAATAATCTTTTCTTAAATTCACCTTATGACACATAAACACCCTACCAAGTTTGAAAGCAATCGGTCAAAGCTCTGGAAATATAAATTTTAAGTAAAAATACAAAATGGCTGCTACGGGTAACGAAGAATTTTAGGACCCATGTTTATAGGAACTTTTTCATTGTTTTTGCATAAGGAACCCACCCCTGAAATTTGGCGCCCTATTTTTGAATCACCCTGTATACATATGTATACCGGGTGGCCACGATAAAGTGTCCTAAAGGGATTTACAGGAGTACTGTTAGAGCTAGAAAGATGAAACAAACTTTATTCTCTGGAAATCGTACAATGAGATTTCAGGAAAAATATTTTTAAGATTTTCAGTATACAGGGTGTATCCTTACTAAAACTCTCGGGGCCAAAACTTGAGATGTTCAAATGCAAAAATAGGTTTTATTGTACAAAATATAAAATAGAATAAAAATCTCAACATTTCAATGAAAACATGTTCTTGATATGTTGCCCTGTTTCAGAACTAGATCTATAAACTTGAATCGCATGAGCTTTTACAGGAGGTCCTGTAGTCAAATTATCAATTTGATTAAAAATATGACGTTTACAAATTGTTTCTTCAAATTTAACAAGCTTTTCTACGATATATCGTGCAACCATATTTTGGAAACATTTCTAACTACAAAATCTATGTTAACATTGAGATTTCTTTTAAATAGCAAGGTATAGCATGTTGCTGTAGTATTGTTGTAATTCCTATTTGTTTACATTGTTACGGTGTTGCAATGAATACCTCATGGACCCATTAATGAATACTAATTGTTATGACATCACCAATTTGGAGGCATTCCCCAGTATACATTGCCAATAGTGACTACTTAAAAAGGTGCATTGATTTTTTACTACTATTTTTGTGAATAATGGTTTAAAGTAACAAGGAAGCGTTTCATACCTATGCTTATGATAAAGGGGGAATGCCTTCAAATTGACAATTTAATAACAATTAGTATTCATCAATAGGACCATGAGTATTCATTGCAATTATTGTCACGTAACAATGTAAACAAATTTGAATCACAACAATACTACAGCTGAAGAAATCAATCAGCTGATATAACACAGCAGATCAAATATTACAATAGTTCAATTCCTACTAAGAGAGGCGATGTTTTTTGTTCGCTATGTAAATTCTTACTACGTAATTTTGTATTTCAAAATCACGCTGTAATTATTTTAACATAACTTACACAACTTTCGCTCTTCCTGTTACAGTTTGATCCTCAGCAATCGCTCAACAAATAAGCCCTTCAATACTGTGAGTTTTTATTTCAAAACTCTCAATTCATGTCAAACTAATGTTTAATGATGTTACCTTGGCAAAAGCAAACTGTGTGTCCGAGTTCCTAGATGCAGCTTCATCTTTCCATTCAGTTATCCATTTCTCAAATAACGGATTTGGGGTTGTCAACCTGAGAGTTTTTCTTTTAAATGTTGGGTTGTCTTGAGACATACTGAGGTATCCTTTAAACATTGTTATCAAGATACACAATTGAGTTGGATAGTACAAGCATAAGTATAATACATATTTCAACCTCCCAGGTACACAATTTACTATATATTACAATTATGTGCATTGTGTATCTTGCTAAAATTTGTATACCCAAAAGGTGAATGATATTGCTTCCGCTACATGTTACGTCTATCATATGTGGAAATAGTCCTGGTATTAGCCAGCAACACTGGCTGGCATGAAAGCTATTGTAACCTTAACTACACTTTACTGATAATCTTATAACTTTCAGTTTGATATGTCTATCAGTTGTCAAGCCGTTTAACTTTATAACCTAAGAGTATTTAAATTCTTGAGGTGCCGAATGACTTAAACATGCAAATATAAAAAAAAGGAAAAACAATGCTACTATATTTTGCATAGTAAAATACATTTTCAAGAAGTTTTGAAGCAGAACCAAGGAATAAATTGGTGCAAAACAGGAACATAAAAAATTAATCATAAAAAAAGGAAAGTAATGAACTAGTAAATCCACATCAGCTAGCAAAATTTATTAGTTTCAAAATTTTGTTTATGATATATTTATCTTCTTTTACAACTCGTATTTCAAATTAATACTCATATTTAGATATACATTTTTTTTTAATGCACCGTACCAGAGAGCGGTTTTTTGAAATTTTACTTACAGGGAACTGGAAAAACCCATAAGGGAGGCTATTTACGAAAATTTAAAAATAAAATGAGAGCACAAAGGGTTAAGGTGGATAGTATGCGACGAATAGTGAATGTGATGAGTGTTTTGATGGATGACGGTAGTGTAGTCTTGTAACTAGGGCGAACTGTTTCCCAGATAGGGTCATTTATTAATATCCAAACAACCAATAGAATTGACTAACGGCTTAATGTGGTTAGTCATCGTCTAGTCCATTAATTATTTTAGGTTAAAGTATACCAGCAGCCATTATTCCCTTTTCATTACCCATACCCATCCCGAACATTAAATTGTTTTCTTCAAAAGAGTAAAAAAAATAAAGTACCACTAAAGTACAGGTGGATTGGAAGAATTCTCCAATTATTTTGCAATGTTCATGTATCACACAAGTGCTTGTTTGGTTTTTTTCCAGCTCAACCTGATTATTTATCTATATTTATATTGTAAAAATGGTGTTTACCGTGAATAAATAAATAAAACGTGACGGTTATAAGCGTATAAAAACTAGTACTTATGTAAGTTTGCATGGATTCATAATAACTGTGTATGATTACACCTTCCGTCTGGTGCAAGTTGAATTCTTGTAAGTCTTTTAGAGCTCAGCCACATTGTAGCACACGATTACAAAATATATTAAACGAAAAACATACATTTAAAATAAGACATATCCTTCTAAAGGCAATGCCAATAGGCTTTTATATTGCTAAAAAAGGATGGATAGTAAAGAAAAGGGGTAAAATAACAACAAACTATATATTTTGTTTTATAACAAAACTTTCTCAAGAGAAGAAGAAGGAGGAATAAAATAAAACATATATATTGTTTTACGAATTGTATGCAAATTGCGCTCCTTTTAGTAGGACATAACCTTATACAAAAACTGGTACTTATGCACAGGTTTGCATAGATTCATAATAATTTTATACTTAAACTTTTAGATCATAGGTGTAATTTTGTTAAATTATGTTGTGTACTACAAGTGCTGTGCACTCTCGAGCTTTCCCGCGAGAACTCGGGATTAGGGAATCTTGGGAGAGGGGGCAAGTCTATCCTGCTTCCTTCAGAGAGTCCCACCCATACCGTCATGGAACAGAACGTGTATGTGTAGCAACCCCACGAAAATTCCAAAACCGTAACGTGCCGCTACACAATGGAACGCATGTGTATCCGCTGCTTTACAGACTTGCACAACTGTTTCTGATACCCTAAAGTAAGCCTAGCAGTTTGTACTATGGTCTAATTATGAGTGAGTCATGTCACTCTTTTGTTTATTTAGATAGATAAACATTTCCCCTTAAAAGACACACTACTATAAAACACATTATTAGCATATCTTAATGTTTTAAACTAGAAACAAGACAATTCAAAATTTTGTAACTGACTATCACAGTCTTTGCCTACCTAAGACTTAGTAAGCCACTAGTTTCAATATAATAGTCTTCCGGTAGTCATTAAGCCTATCCAGTGTATTGGTCTTCGTCACCTAAGAACAAGTATTAACTTAAAACACCGCTAACAACATGACTTTCTAAACATAGTTATTTTGATATTTAAGAGTAAATGGTTGAGAACTGTTACAAAATCATACGGAATGTTGTTTGTTAAATTGTTAGATGATAGGCTAGATTTCATTCTGGGAGAGGGACAATCATGAAATCCGTGATGTTGTAATGGTCGTCTGACAAAACGCAGATAACAGATCTGACACTGATGTTCCATCGACCCAGGATAATAAAATATAATAAGTACTCTGTGGTAACCTTGCCATCGACTAGAATATTTCCATTTTGGTGTTTTAAAGTAATATTTCATTGTCACACTAAATAAAAGAAGGGGTTTGAATTGCCTTACATAGTGGGAAGTGGCTAGCAAATGGCTGAAGACCCTTATTGTTTAAATTTTGCATTGACTTTATAATTATTTTATACGATACACGCCATTTATACGCACTTGTGACATGCGAAGCCACAGAGCATGTATTTTCAGTGTGAGCTTTTCTACTGAGTACCGACTATAAACAAAACACAGTATAGATTTTAAAAAAAAGTCAAAAACATTATCACAAGCTCGCAGTTCGTACTAGTGACGTAATAGCACAGTATAAGTTGTAACTTGTAAGGTTAGGTTCTGTATTCAGATAAAGTTACAATCTTACTCTACTCCGAGTAAATATCACTCATAGTCAATGCCTGTATATCATGATGAAATAGAAATTGAAGACTTTGATTATGACGAAGATGATGAGGTTTATTACTATCCTTGTCCATGTGGGGATAGATTCGAAATTACAAAGGTAAGATCTATCATCCATGTTTCCTTAATCCTCGTTGACACTTAAAGAAGTTGTCAATTAAGCCTAGTGGTCAACAAATTCAAAAGTGGACAAAATCTCAGGCCCGAATATCTTTGTCCATATGCAATTTACGAGGCGTGTTTTTTAAGTAAGTACCGTTTTTAAATTAAACAATAACGAGCAGAGATTTCATAGTTATTTTTATTTTACATGAAAGCTTTAAACTATTTTTCTACATAATTGCCACCAATATTGAGGTACTTATCATATCGTCCGACTAGCTTTTGAATTCTGATGTCATAGAACTCTGCCGCCTGACTTGACAAAAAATCCAGCACAGCCGCTTTGATATTGTCTCCGTGACGCACGCCGCGCAGGTGCTTCTTCAATTTAAGGAACATGTGAAAGTCGCTCGGCGCAAGATCTGGACTGTAGGGAGGGTGTTCAAATTGTTCCCAACCAAATTTTTGCATCAAATCTTGGGTTCTATTTGCAACATGTGGGTAAGCATTTCCGTGAAGCAAAATAACACCTTTAGTCAACATGCTTCACCTTTTGTTCTGGATAGAACAGCGGAGTTTGTTAAAGTGTCGCAGTAGGTCTCTGAATTGATTGTGTCCCCACAAGGCAAAAACTCCACCAACAACACCCCCTTCCTGTCCCAAAACACTGTGCACATGAGTTTTCGGCAGCAATTGTTTGTTTGAACTTCACTTTCCTGGACGAAGTCGAATGTCGCCATTCCATAGACTGCTGCTTTGATTCTGGTGTATTGTAGGCGACTCAAGTTTCATCGCCTGTCACTATTTGGCTTAAAAAAATCATCACATTCTTCATCATACCGAGAAAGAAAAGTCAAAGCACTGCCTAAAAGTTTCGTTTTGTGCACTTCAGTCAGCATTTTTGGAACCCAGCGACAAACAACTTCCGGAAGCAAACGACCCGTCACAATGTCGTAAATGACACTTCTAAAAACTTGAGGAAACTGTTCAGATAATGATGAGATCGTGAAACTTCTGTTCTCTCAAATTTTTTCATCAACTTTTCCAATCAACTTGGCAGTAATGAGTGAAGGGGACGCTGTGTTCCTCGTCATTGGAGCGGCCATCTTTAAATGCCCTAACCCACTTTCTTACCATTCCTTCACTCATAATGTTTTCTCCGTACACTGATCTCACTATAAATATTGATTGCTTTTAGGCCTTTGGCACTTAGAAAACGAATGACAGATTGAACTTTACAGTCGGCGGACTTTCGATAGGCGGAGGCATTTTAAACCTCTACGGACAAGCATACACATCAGCTAAAATGGCCGTATTGGTGTCGGGGGTTAGTGGAAAATGATAGTGTTCATTTTGGTGGCTGCTGGGTACAGATGTACGATGTCATCAAATGGTGTGACAGTGACGTGTTGGATTTTTCTGCCACACGGGGTCATCCTCGATGTAGCCGCGTGTGCCAAATGTGGGAGGGAGTGCCAGGTTAACCGAATTTTTATGGAGTTGCGCTGCCAACGAGTTCGTCCCTCCCGCAAGCAGCAACCTATTTCGTTCAACTGGCAGCGGTCGACACGGCTTAACACCTTCATCGGGATGTCCAAATTAACGCAGAAGAAGATTTTATGCCTCGTTGTCGCGTTCTTGTGGCTCAAACCTCTGTGTACCCGGTTTTTCACAGTACTGTAGTGGACTGATTCTCTTTATACAGGGAGGTCCTAATCAAGGACTCAATCCAGAAGTCTGAGAAGCTGGGTGGCCCTGGTTGTATAATTATATCAAACTCACCGCCAAACTCAAAACCATGCCGTATGGGGGCACGGCGAAAAGTCGGAGCGTCTGAAAGCGGCCTTAATGTTTATTTTATTATTGTTCTAATTACAAATTAACCTTCCAGAGGTCGCATCAAGGAGGTTACCTCCGGTGAATCTCTGTTTGTTAATCGCCTACATAATTTGAGCCAGAAACCTGTGAATCCGTGTACCTTTCGCCCTTCTTTCTTAGAACATGATATAATATAATTTAGCCCTTTACAGCTTCAATGTAGACAGTTTTTAACTGTTTGTATTAGATCCTGAAGGTAACTTTCGTGATGCGCCTTCTTACATAACGGGGCCTCCTCACCATCTATAACAGTTTTGTGTGTGTGTTTCTATCAAGTTTAAAATGTTCTTTTATTGTTTGAGGTTTTTTTAAGGAGGAGCTGAAAGCTGGAGAAGAAACTGCTACATGTCCTAGCTGTTCTCTCATAGTAAAGGTTATTTATGACAAGGTAAGCTTGTCTTTGAATTTAGCAAACCGTGAACAAACTGGGAATGAGCTGTGAATTTTTGCATTAACACATGAAAAGGCTATCTTCCAAAAGTCATAGTTACTCCAGGCGAATGAGTTTGCAGTCTGAATACATTATTTTTAGCGTGCGGTTACCATTACATAGGTTATATGATGACTCTAGAAACGTAACTGGGGACTATAAATTCATTCAGAAGTGATTTTGAGAATAAAACCGTAGTCGGAACTTATCACGGAACAAAGCCGGCACTTCGAACATGTGGCACTTGAAACTCAGAAGCCATAGCGGGAGTGAAATGATTTTCAGAAGTCATCAAAGGAGCATACAAGGTGAGTTTTAAATGTCCCCTCCTCACCTTCACTTTTGGAAAAGGAAAAATTTTTAAAAACCTTTAGGAAATGTTTTTATAGAGTTCTAAGGTTTGTTTTGGCGCTGTGAGTTACGCCACCACCGAGGACGCTTGAAAATTGTTTAAGTAAAAACCCCCCTCTTGTGGCACTTCAAGAAAAAAGTCATTTAACACAAATTCAACGACAAAGAAAAGTTTTCTATCTTAATTAGTTTTTTTGTTATATTAGAAGTTTTCTCAAAGAACAAAAGATAAAACATGAAAGATGAAATTTGAGAATATTTAAGACTTATAAACTTGTGCATGTCCCAAACTTCATTTTCTTTTCAAGATAAGTATTACTCTCAAATGAATGGAACGGCAATGGGAAATCCGCTTTCATGCTTTATCGCAAATATATTCATGGGCCACTTTGAAATTCTCGCAAAAGAAACTTTACCTTACTTTCCTAGAAAATGGATTAGGTATGTAGATGACGTCTTTGCTATTTTTGACAAAAATCAAGATATTCAGGAATTTACCAAAAGCCTCAACCACATATACCCAACCATAAAATTTACAACTGAATCTGAAGTAGATGGAAAACTGCCATTTTTAGATGTTCTTGTAATAAATTATAACAAAAAGATTGAATTCGATATATACAGGAAGAAAACTCATACAGATAGGTATATAACGAATGAATCAAATCATCTACCCCATCAAAAAAGAGCAGTTTTCCACGCTTTAATATACAGACTATTGAATACCCCATTAAACGAAGAAAGATATAAACAAGAGTTATATATAAAAATGTAGCATCTTTTAATGGTTTTGATATCAAACTAGTAGAAAATATGTTAAGAAAAGCAAAACTAAAGCAAAAGAAACATAACCAAACAAAACTTCTACCATGTACACTAAAAGAAAACAATTGGACCAGCGTCACTTATCACTCAACAACTGCAAATAGCATCAAGAAAATTTTCAAACAAAAAACACAACAAAATTTATCATTTTAACCTATAAACCTTTAAAACAAGCTTCAAAATCCAAAAGATAAAACATTAACTTCTTATATGTCAGGGATATATGAAATCAGTTGTAATGAGTGTGAGAAAAAATATATTGGGCATGACAGTACAAAAAAAAAAAAAAAAAAAAAAAAAAAGAAAAATCTGAAAACATTAAATACAAGATATAAAGAACATCTAGCTCATGCCAAGTATGGACGAAGTGAGAAATCAGCCATGGCAGCCCATTCAATATACACTGGACACTCTTTCAACACATCAAATTTAAAATTACTTAAACAAATTATAAAACCAAGATACCTCAATGCTTGGGAATCATATTTTTATTAAAAATACAGACAACAATAATTTACTTAACAACGAGGAAGGACCCATCATTAATTCTAAATTAATAGATCTAATAACAAGAATCAAGAACTTTATTGCCATTGATCATACATAAAGTTACATGAAATAGGCATGGTCACATTGATACAATTCTTCTTATTCTTACACGTAATAGCATAACATAACAGTTTTTATTATATATTTTTTTTACTATATACACATTAATATTTTCTACATTTTTATTTTACTGTAGTAATGTTTATTTCTAAATCACATGTTTTTAACTTTTTAATTTTTGTATTATTTGTCAACAACTTTGTGTAAATTTTTGACTTTTTGTTAATAATTTTAATTTTGTAACTTTCGCTTTACCTGAAGATGGCAGCATGACTGCCGAAAGCGCTAGTGGTGAATAAATCACTGTTATTGGCCTCTTTGTATTTTTTTCAAGATATAATTTATATTACAAGTTGTCAGGATTAAAGACAAACAATTTATTTTAATTCACACATTTTTCTGCAAAATCCTCTGAGGGGTACCTTGTAATAAAATCCCTTACAAAACTTAAAAATTTGTCTTTGCATCATTGAATTTGTGTTAAAGTTACCTTTCTTTTAAGGTGCTACATAGAGAGCGTTAGTAAAAAAACTTGGGGTGCCCTCCCCCTCTGGTTTTTGGGTGGAGGGTTGGTGGCGCAAAGTACATAAAGAAAAAAATACAGGACCCTACAAAAACATTCCCCATAGGGTTTTTCAACAGTTAAGGTGGGGCGGGGCATTTAAAACTCACCTCCCTCGTTTACAGGGTGTTCAGTAATTTGGGGATCAAACTTCACTAGGTGGTTTGTCAGCTCATAATAAACAAAAGGTTTCCTATAACACATAGTCCTATCTCGCTTAGTTTTCTGTCTGTCTGTCTGTTTGTGTTTTTCACTAAATAATTATTATCTCCGAAGTAAATTAAGCTATAAACTAAAAACTTTGTTCACTTGTTAGTATAATTAAAACCAATATTAAGAAAATAAATTTGACTAATTATCACTTTTGGTTTAAAAATGGTGGCCATATTAAGTTTTTAAGTTTGATAACTAAAAACCCTTACTTAATCATTATGGCACAAGAATAACAATACGTGGCAAATTTATTTACAAACATTTTAAGGCCAAGTTTGTTGTCCTGTAATAAGTAATAACGGAGAAATATGAGTCTTTCTGAGCGCACTCCTTTGTTTACATTCAAGAAATATACGTAAATACAGGAGTGCGCTCAGGAAAACTTAAATTTATCCGTTAATAAATATCACAAAACAACAAACTTGGCCTTAAAATGTTTGTAAACACATTTGTCACATATTGTTATTCTTGTCTATTTACCATAAAGATTGGATTTGAGTTAAGGTTAAAAAAGATAATATGGCCACCATTTTTAGACCAGAAATAAAAATTATTCAAATTTATTTTTTAAATATTGCTTTTAATTATACTAACAAGTGTGCAAGGTTTTTAGTTTATTACTTAATTCAACTCTGAGATAAAAATTATTTAATGAAAAACACGGCCAGACAGAAAACTTAGCGAGATAGGACTATGTATTATAGGACACCGTGATCTGAGATACTGGACACCCTATAGTTAAATATATACAGTCCTGTTAATCTGAACTAATTGGGACGGACCAGTTTGGATTCTGAGAAAGTTCGGATTAACCCGAACGGCCAGACTATTTATAACAAAATTAACATTTGTTATGCAAAATAACGTCTAATCAAACAAAAACAAAAACGTCGTTATAGAGGTATTATTTCAAGTAGAAACTTAATTAATCACAATTAAACATTTTTAACATGAAGTATTATTTTGAGTATTAACCACATATTGCTTTTAGGGTTCATTATACTAACAACCGCACTTTGTGCAAGGTTTCCTAGTCAGTTAGCAGAAACTCTGCTTGTACTTAATTCAGACTCTGAGTTTCTTCTCAATAACATCTATCACCGTTTCTTCTAATAAAAATTATTTAATATTTGTCATTTCTGGTCCGAAAACACGAAAACTATCCATTTTTTTAATCGTTGATTACAGAAAACAATTGTATTTTTGGTTCTAAACACTTTTTAAGTTGATTTTTGGTTCTAAGTCAAAACTGAAAACTGACAGGGTATCTTTTCAGCGAGGTTAAGTCAAACTGAAAGTATTTTTTCCCAAACAGCTTTGCCACTTGCCTAAATCCAGGCATCACTTAGGTCAGACATAAGACATAACCTGATTTGTCCATTTGATAGCGACAATATTGTTATGGCGTCTGGTGGTGATCAACTTTAACAATGCCTTAGGCATTCAAAACTCTGCTTGAAGGGGTTTGTTGAATTCTCCTGGGATGATCCTAATTACTGAATCTACCATACCCACTGAACACATCTTTATTACTGTTCCTATAGTTAGTTCAACTCTCTTTACTAAATTCAAGAGCCAAACACCCGGTAATCCTAGCATACCATTGACAATCATTAAATCTTCATAACTAGTGTCTCTTAAAGTTGATTTTCAAGAGATTCCCTGTTAATGCTGTATAAGATCTGAACTAATTGCTTTTCTAGAATTGAACAAAAACCTTTGAACACTACACTAGGATTAGCGACCAGTTTGATTTGGGAAATTACGCAGATTAACCGAAAGCAGTTTAAAGTTGCTATTAAATAGTCATCAAAACCTCCAAAACTTCCATTCATGGCCAATACAAATTCGGGTTAGGAGGTAGTTAACAATGAGTCCATCATAAAAACAATATTGTACCTTTTAAACTAATTAATAAACAAAATAACCCACCCTACTGTGCCATTTTTAAGAATAATTCAATAACTTAACGAGCTTATTTACGCCTAATCACAATTAAACAACAATTCACAACTATAAACAAACACATGGTTAATTGTTATATATTTTATTTAAATACGAGGTATGTCCAATAAGTTCGCGAACTGGTTCAATATGGCGGCCTGAGTACACGTAAAACTCTGCCCACTACATCAGGTGAATACTAGACAACTAAGGAAGCGTTCAGTACTCGTTTGAAAGTCGAGCAGTGCCTATCTAGCTGCCAGTGCCAGTTTATATTTTATTTATTTTGCTGTTCGTCGAAAAATGGTGATTGATGAAATCACTGAACAACGAACCAACATCAAGTGATCCAGTGATGCCCTCTCGTCTCCATTTTGCTCAAAAAACCATGATTAATCTTCAGTGATGACTCTCTGTAAGAACTCACCTTCGTTTCCGTCAGTCTTCCAATCATTCTAATTCTTCCAATCATTCACACATTCAATCTTTTTCAACTTTTGTCCTGGCGTCAGCGATTTCGGCACATTTTTTGCACAGAGTTTTCTTAAGCCCAAATGGGCCACTAAAACGCTATGAACTGATGACTTGCATAAATTAAGATCGTCTGCAATCATTCTAACAGTTTTCCGACGGTCATCAGACACCAGAGCTCGCACACGAACAATGTTTTCATCCACGCATGAGGTTGAAGGTCGCCCCTGCATTGCATCACCTTTAGCGTCTTCGCGGCCATCTTAGAAACGTTTGATCCACTTGAAAATGGACATTTTCTTCAAGGCATTATCTCCGTAAACAGCCCTCAACACATCTGTAATTTCTTGAGAACCTTTCCCGAGTTTCACTTAAAACTTGATGTTAATTTTTTGCTTTGTGATTTCATTGATCTCCATTTTTTGACGAACAGCAAAAACAAATAAAATATAAACTGGCACTGCTCGACTTTCAAACGAGTACTGAACTAGTACTTAGATGTTTAGTATTCACGTGATGTAGTGGGCAGAGCTTTACGTCGCCTCAAGGCCGCCATATTGAACCAGTTCGCGAACTTATTGGACAGACCTTGTATTTTATTTATGGTTACTGCATAAATGTTAGGTCATTGCATCGTGAAGGGCTGCAATACTTGTGTGTGAGGTTAGCTGCATGCACAGCGACTTGTCACTGCCTCGACTGACTGGGGTGCCTGTTCAAGGTCGGGTATTACAGTTCATGGCACTGTCGCGGTGCGATGTCATGTTGCGTCTGTGTCGCTTACTGCGCATGCCATCCCTCCCTCACCTACCCCTCCAACTTCAGCCGTTGCTACTTTGACGATTTAACGTGTTACTATCTGTACTGTTTTTGTATTCAAACTGTTTCATTAAAGTGTGTTCCAAAAGTTAGTATTTGGTTTCGTTTCTTTCTTGTGACAACAAAAAATGTCTAAAAGTTTCTCGAAAAATTCAAATTGGTTTCCCAATTGCTAGTTCGATTAACAGGGTTCGGATTAATGGGACTGTGGTGTACTATGTGAAAAATATTGCAATAATATTCTGAAATGGTGACTGACAGACAGTTCCTTCTCCCAGCCACATAGCATATTTATACAAACTCTTATACAAACTCACCTTTGCAATCAATGGCCATTTTGAAGTTTGAATATTGGCAAATGTGGCTGAGTCGCTAACTGAATATACATTGTCATCAGGTTACAGGATTTAATTAGCTATGCATTTTCAGGAGTCGTTCTTAGAAGAGGAATCCGAAGAAAAACCTAAAAGCTCAAATAAAGACCTGAAAGTGAAAGCAACCTAAACATTATGGCTGCAAGAGGCAGGGGGGGAGCAGGTGGTGGAAGGGGAAGGGGAAGAGCTTCGTTATCATTCAACGTTGAACAGCTGGGACTTGCACCCGGAGAAGTCCTCCCAGGTCCAGTTCTTCAGCCTCCCCCTCTGTATCCCCCACTAGAGTTCCGCCCCTCACCTCTCCTCAACTCCTCGACCTATCAACAAAAACTACTGCTCAAGTCACAGTTCTTAGATTACTTCTCTTCAAGTAATGCTTATATTAGACACAAACTTGTTCAGCCTGAAGAAGACCAATTTATGAATGCAGAACAGTCGAAAGTTAATGTGAAACCATTTTCAAATGACTGGTCTCTAGTTCCTCCAGAACTTAAACCAAATTTCATCAAAAGGAAGAGGAAATCAACTAACAATGTTCACAAGCCTGGGAAAGTTGAAAGGAAAAATCTAGGCA
Source organism: Matsumurasca onukii (assembly GCA_018831715.1). Lineage (NCBI taxonomy): Eukaryota > Metazoa > Arthropoda > Insecta > Hemiptera > Cicadellidae > Matsumurasca > Matsumurasca onukii. The sequence continues at coordinate 33,261,399 of CM032059.1, read as the reverse complement.
ATTTGAATTCTTGGTAGGTAGCATCTGTAACCGCTGTTTTGCATTGTATAAGCACAATTAACCGTATCACAAGATATTTGCGAACTGGGCATGTCCGAATAGTGTCGCCAGTCGCCGTTGCTGGCCAGCATAGCTTCTAGCACTACTGTATATAATTTATCAGTTTAGGATTATGTACTTTATTTTATGAAACTCGTGCAGCTGGTGTATTCAATCAGCCAGACCCATTTGGAAAAAATACAAAGAAAGAAATGATAGATATTAAATTTGGTTCAATGTTTAGTTCCCAAAAAACTGACCTTGGCACATTTTTACCAAATTTTTCAAATATATAATGCAATATTACTTTATTTATTAATTACTTAAGAAATTTGAAGACAGAAAAGGATTTGAACCCAGGTTTCTTGCTTGCTGGGCGATTATGCTCACCACTACACCGTCTGGCCCAACTATTTATGCCTTCAATTTAGTACTTAAAACTGTATGTTTATCCGAAACATGTGACTGTCAAATAGCGACTTGAAATTAACAAGCTGGAAATATTACTGAGTTTTACAGCTTGTTCTGTAAATTACCTTGTTTTTACTTAAATTAATGCGTCTGAAAGCAGATTTTTGGAAACCCTTTATGTTAATCCTTGTTTAAGTGAGCTGTAAAGATCACAGTATAATACAGCTGAGACTGATATGGTAATTTCCAAAAAAATTTGCCAAGAAAATGACAACAATACAAGGATAGACACACCAAAAGAATGAAACAAATCTTCTTTCAGATTCATTAATTTGGTCTAATCAAGGGAATTTACCATTCCAGAACAAGCTGTAAAATTCACAGTGAATGAGATCTTATAAATTTTAAATGAGCACTTTACACTTCTTTGATTGCATACATCTCTTAATCGGAATGAGATATCAACAAAAGTCAAGAATAAAAAGGTCTTTAAAATTGTATGTGAAATCTAAAAACGACATAATATACAGGGGTATCCATAAGAAATTTTCAATTTGGCCACCATATTGGAAAATTGGCGGACAATTTTCAAAAATCCTTTGAAATTCTCCAAAAATCTCCTTACTTCATATTCTTAAATGATGGTAAAAACAAGGTGAAGTTTCCCTTGTTCAATTCTTCATCAACAATTGTTCTGATAGTTTCTTTTGGCGTTCACAGTCTCAGTAATAATCCAAAGCTCCTATGTCGATCTTCATGCACAATGTCATTGTTTTTATTATATTTTCTGGAGTTAAAAGAAAGACAGGTCTTTCTGTACGGGGATCATCTTTTGTGTTCCCTCGTCCCTCAGAAACCCGTTTGCACCATTTGAAAACATGTGCACGAGATAAAGAATATTCATTAATAACAACTTATAACACTCAGTTAAGTTTTTTCCAATTTTACAAGAAATTTCAGGTTGGTTTGTTGCTTTTTTTTATTGAGCATTTTGATAGGCACCACAAAATGTGTTATTTTCTAATCCTTACAGAAAAAACAACAATAGTTGTAAAAATATGTTTTTGCTCTGGAATAGTTAACGCTACCGGCTGTTCAACAATGCATTTGATAGTGAATATTTACGTACCTAATTAGGGTTTAGAGCACAGTTAGTCATGTAAAGATAGGTTAGTAAGTTGTATTAATAATTAATATTTCCACATTGAATTTAGTTAAATTTCATATTTTAGGCTGGAAGAACTGGAGAAAAAAGAAGCAGGAGAAGAAAGCAAAGAAAAAGGTAATGAGGAGAAAGAGAAGAAGAAATCTGACGAAGAGCAAGAACTTGAAAATGAAGAAATAGAAGAAGATGATCTTGATGAAGAAATGGATGATGGGACTGATTACAATCAGAACTATTTCGACAACGGGGAAGGGTATTTGGATGATGAAGATGACAATTTGGATGACGGTCCAATATACTAAAACTGATGTCTCTTTAAGTACCTCAATATTTGTAAATAGTTGTATAATTACACTTTTTTAAACTACTTAGTTTACAAATTTCTTTCACTGGGTAATTCCAAAAATATGGCGCCAAAACTCACCTGAGTAAGTTGTCTATGCTAAACAGTGAAACGCAGCTAAGCGCTTAAGTGCCGCTGGCATGGCGGAATCAAATGTCCTTTGCCATTTGTCACTCTAATTCTCTCCGTTAACAGCTTCACTTCGGAATTCGGTCGTTCTTTTACCATTTGCTAATCTCACAGCCACTCGTCAGCCTATAGCCTCAGATTTATGTGGCCCATTACCCAGGGGTGTAGTGGTGTGGACTGGGCTGTGGGAAGTGGGAAAAATGCATATCATTGTTTTCATGACTTTAAAAAATTTAAACAATTTTGGGGGGAAGGTTTCCGGATTTTCCTCCCCTAGGTGTTTCATACTCCTTAATCTGCTTCGTAAAGTGCCTATGTACCATACAATTACATTAATATCTATGATAACCCAGATACAGTTTTGCGTTCCCACTCTGCCAAATTTACCACTACACCACTGCCATTACCACAAGAGCTACGAGGCTGTTCGCTATATGCACATAGTCTCGCTTCGGCCTTTGTCCTCAGCTTGGCTTCTAGTTTGAGCGGCGACAGGGGTAAAAAAGACAAAAATTAATTTTGGTGCATGTGACATGTGGTTCAACAGGACATTTTTTTTATGAGGAAAATTCAATATACAATATTAGGATCAGAATCGAGTCAATCAACATGAGTAGGGATGATGAAAGTGAGGGTCGGAGAAATGGTCTGCCCAGAGCTCCTGTAAATTAAAATCGGGTTCTGCTTATAGGCAAACTGAAAATATGATTTTTCCTTGGAAATGTATATTAGTTGACGTTTAGCAGAAGTTTTGAACCCACTTTTATAACCTGTCATGAGCTTGTAATAAGATTTACAAAGTAAATAATATGTTTTTATAAAAACATAGACGTTTGAACATTTTTTTGTAAAAGAAATTTTCTACTTATAGTATATAAATTTGGGAAAACTCCATTGTAGTGATTTCTACAAGTACATGTACTATTATAATTTTTAAGCAGAAAATAGAATTTAAAACAATATAATATGTATGGAAAAAATAATATTCAAATGTATGACATTTTCTTTGAATTTGAATATTTTAAGAAGAAAAAACATAATGATAGAACTACAAGTTGTATTCACATTACTTTGTATTTGTATACATCTCAAATTTTTCAAAACATTTCCTTTATAAATCTTTCATTGGCACTACGGCCTACAGTACTTTTGAAATAAGCTTTGTTTATAATTATTTAGTATTTTATGCGTAATTGCATATTCATGTGTAATCTTTTTCAGACATAAGAGTGTAATAGAAAAAAATCCCCACAGTTTCAAGAAAAAGAAAGTTTACAGCATAGAGAGAGAGAGAAATTATCTTTATTTACAGACTTTCAATGTACATCAAAACTTATTTTAACTGTCATGCTTTTTACTGCCATTTGACCCAGTCTCTACACTTCACATCAATTTATATCTACTGTAAAAAGGTCTCTTTATCAGCCACTCGTTGAGTTTCCCTTGGGAACATCTTGGCTCCTGCGTATGTTGGTTTCATTTCAAAACTCTTGCTGTGGTGAGATGGAAGGTTGAAACTGCGGGCAAAGCCAGTGTTGAGCTGGTGAACATCTTGCGGTTTCTAAGCATTTCCTTGGTACTTGCCAAGAATGTAAATGTTTATAACTGTCAGAATTATCCATGCTTTGAGATGTGCCTGAACGCTCTCATTCCAATCCAGGTCTGCTATCACTCTTATAAAAACGCAGTTGAGATGCTGCTGAGAGGTAAAAGTATCAAAAGGGAGTCAACTACTCCGCAGAACGACTAGTAGGTGGTATTTACGGTCTCAATGTCACAAACAGTCTTAATACATGTTTTTTCAAATTATTATTGTATTCTTTTGAGGATTTCATATGTGATCATATATACACAAGCAGCCAAAAAGGGCCAGCTATTATAGAAGTTTCTCACTGCCAGATAAGGAATTAACATACCCTGAACCATTGGAATTTACCGCTTGAAAAGGAATCATGGTAATTTGTACCCAAAAAGCATTGACTTTATAAGAAAAAGAATCTTCATTTGCTCTATTCAAATGTTCATATCATATACAATATTTTGAAATTCAAACACTGCACTAAATATAAAACATTGAAGACTACAGAATACAGAGAAAATATGGCCCCTAGGACTCGCATACGATTATAGGAATTCCATCACTAAATTAGGCTTCTCTTTAAGTTAAGGCTCATGTAGCAGTTAAAATTGTTTTGTTCTTATGCAAAAAAGTATATATAATTTAACACACAAAAAAACAGTGCTGAACTAAAAGTTGGGTCAATCTTACACATTACTTATATTGAAAAGTCATTGTCCAAAAGTAGCAATTTATACTGATTTTGAGGCAAAGTGCATACATTCTTTTGGTACTTTGAATGGAGACACCGACCACTCTAAGACTTTAAGGTGAATATGGAATGATAATTAACCCATTAACCAATAGAATGAACCAATGGCTTAGCGTGACTTCCGAACCACTGGGAGTAGCCGTCGTGAAAAGAGCCATTTTCTCCTCAGTGGGTCATTGTGGCCCCCGCATCCGGAATGATCCATCGACTAGCATTGCACCGTACCAGAGCGCACCTGGGTGGGATTCGAACCTACGCAGTGACAGACAGGGGCCAACTGTCCGTCACTGACCACTAAAACACCGGGCTGTTTGTCGTGGGCTGTCAAACTCACACTTGAGTTGCCGTCTTGGGGGGGGAGGGAGTGTTAGTTTCGGTGTTCTCTGCTAGGTGTCGTGAGTGTAGCGTAGTCCTCGCATATCATATACTGTTTCAACCGCAACCTATACTGCACATCCAAGCGTTCAAAAAGAAATAGCGTTAGTCGACCCATTGTCGACACGAGATCTCAAAGAGTTAAAAGGTACTTTTATTTACTCTAATAAAAAGTACCGAGTTCGGTTGCTCTGGAAAAACAGCTGTTTAAACAGGTATAAAGGCTTTTCCACACTTTTGCCTGACCCTGTATATTGGGAGGGGGTTTGCAAAGCGTTTAGCCGTAGTAAATCGGGGGCGTCGAAAATTGTGTTTCGTAACATAATATGTACCACCTCTAGGAATTCTCAGTGGATACCTTTTTACTCGACTAATTCACCAAGTAAGGCCCGCGCTTTTCGTAAAGAGTTGTGTTCTAAATTTTATTGTTAGTAGTTATGTCATACTTTTTTGTATACAAAAAATAAAGATATTATTACTTATTATAAAATCAATGTATACTGTATAATAATTGATTATTCCTGTACATGTCTTGAAATTCTGCAAGTTTGGTGAAATAATGAGAAACACAAAACACCGCAAAATTAGAAGTCTCCATAGCAAACAGTCTAAAAGAAAACGGGTTTGAAGCATCTTAAGAAGTCCACGACCATGAGTGATTTTAAATTATTGTTATAATTTATATAGTCAAGGTCTACAGCCTAGCTGAAAACAAAAGTACCAGGAGAATTGAAATGATTTGTAAACGCTGTTGAAACCATTGACTTTAAATATTTAAAATCAATGGTTGAAACAATTTTAGATCCCACCATAGAGTAACTAAAGATAGATTTTGGATCCCACAATTAGATTCAAAACTGATCGAAACCAATCAACCCTTCAAAATTACCGAAGGAAAAGTCAAAATAATTTATGAAAGCACATATAAATTCAACCAAACAAGATACAAACTAAAACCATTTGAAATAATTGGCGTAAGAAGAACAACACATACATTCACAAACGAATGTTTTACCAAATTCAAAATTATCGCAAGTCTACAATAGAATAAATTGTAAGAACAGCCTTAAAATATTCAGTATACATTCTAAAAACCATTTATACTACAAAAAATCTAATCTAAATTTATAGTTATTCATATTATTGTTTTATATTACTTTGTTTATAGCAAGCCCGGTTGGGTAATTTGTTATTCTTTTAAAAAAAGCTAATTTTTTAACTGTGCCAAAATTTTTTCAAGATTTTTGGAAGAAAACATTTTTTTATATTATAGTTGTATATCAAATTTCTCTTATAAGTATTCAAACATCAATTCAAATATTACGACACCATTTATACAACCATGTAAACTAAATTTATAATTTGTAATAGTATTCTTTGTTATCAAGCAACCTTCGTTGGTGGGAAGAAGTAAATTTTAATAAAGTTTTCATTATATATGGATCGACAATTACGAAAAATGCATTTCTAATTTTGGTAATGGACTCTACAAGAAACCAGTCGTCGTATTCTCAACATACTTTATATATGCTTAATATATGTCTTTGGTTCCGAACAGGTCTGTTCTTAGATGGTGTCTGTTAACTGGCTGTCAGTGATCTTAAACCAGACCGGAAGTTGCAACTTTGAGAAAAAACAGTAGTAAATCATACAAAATAATAATTATTTATTGCCAAATCAAATTTGACCGTATTTACACCTTTCTTTGTCGTGCAGTCAGAGTGTTAACTAAAATAACTTCGTAAAATAATAGTTATGGCAAATATTTAGTTTTAAAAGGACCTATAATGTTTGAGTCAGGTAAAATTTACATAGGTTTAAGATACACATTAAGTGCCATCATTATAATGTTTCTGATGGTTCTTTTCCATTAGAACCAAAATTAATGTAACAAAGTCATACTAGACTAATATTAACTTTACTATTTAGCCTAAGCCTACATAGTGCATTTATAGTACAGTTTTTTTTTCATGTATTGAGGTAAAATAATTACATTTAACACATTCATGATGGGTTAAATTGCCTCTTCATGCCTTACATGTTATTTTGTATAACAACCTTTTTAGGCCTAGGGAATTCTAATTTTGTACGTTTACTTTGATACTTTGCTTGAGACACCGGCCACTCTTAGAGGGTATTTTAAGGTGAATATGGGATTATGGTGATTGTGATGAGTGTTAGTTGATGGATGATGAGGTGTATTCTTGTTACAAACTAGGGCTGATTGTTTAATCCAGTTTGGGTCATTATTTAATAGACCAATGTAATAAACCTACGTGACATCCAAACCCTTGCTGTCATAAAAAAGTTGTTATTGCAGCCAGAATCAAACCTAGGCTGATTCGCTATCGATTAGACGTTAGCAAAATAACAAGTCCTTATAATCAAGAGTAAATTCTTAACTATTGTTAGAGTATAAAACAGAACACTTGCGGTATGCTAGCAATTTTGTAACTAGGCCTAATGTCGTTCATTAATTGATCATAAATATTATTTTTCAATGTAATTAATAAAATCTGGCCATTGCTTTGTTTAATGGCAAAAGGTTAGAATTTGCAGCACTGATGTTGCCTTGGTAGTTGGCAGACAGCATAAAGCTGGAAAATGTCATGATTTTTTGACAATAGAGTGCTATGTACACCTTCCAAGTCCACACATAATTCTTCGCGTTTGGAACAAAACCAACAATCAAACGATTTTATTTGGCTAGAAAGCTACTTGAAGTATTGTTTTTACAATTTTGTTCTTTAGTGTCTGGAAATTTAAGTAAATGGGCAGATTTCTTCCATTCCTATTGGAAAGAGAGGTGGTTGAAGCAGACGGTTGATAAGCAGACGCCGCCTTGATCCAATTGAATTGATTTTTAGATTGTAGAGATTCGAGCAGTGAAAGAGGCAGGTTGTATGAGACCCTATTATTCCGACGAGACATCTATTTTGAGGGGGGTACCCCAGGGTTCCGTATTGGGACCTGTCTTGTTCCTTTTGTATATAAATACACTCTCATCCTGCACTTCAACTGCCAAAATCTCCCTGTTTGCGGATGACACCTCTCTTTCCATATCCAGCCCTAATATTCATCTCTTGGAGCCAATTTTTTTTTTCGAGGCCAACAGTCTGGTCCAATGGTTTAATGAAAACCGGCTCACAGTAAACTCCGACAAAACCCAATTAATCAACTTTTGTTTGTCGAAAGGGCGAGCACACGGGTTCAGCCTCCTATTGTATGAAACCGTAGTACACCCTACTCAGAATGTAAAGTTTTTAGGATTGGTGCTGGATGAAAGTCTCAGTTTTCACGGTCACATTGATCACGCTTCAGAGAGGCTCAGCTCAGGAATTTTTGCACTGAGAAACCTAAGGAACGTAGCCAACGAAGATGTTTTGTTGACTGCTTACTATGGTGTTGTCTACCCTCACTTAGCATACGCTGTACCTATTTGGGGGTACGAGAACCAAAAGACGAAATTTCTTTTCAAACTTCAAAGATGGGCCGCAAGGACTGTCTTTTCTTTACGTCAGCGCCAATCCTGTAGAGATCACTTCCGAGATTCAAAATCCTCACTTTGCCGTCTCTTTACATTCTGGAAACTCTAACTTTGTCAAGCAGAACCCATCCAAATTCAACTTTTCAATCCAAACTCCTTACAGCTTCCGTAATTCCAGTCGTTTAACAATCCCTCAACACTCAACCTCCTTTTTCAAAAACACCTAGTGTACAATGGCATAAAGCTGTTCAATAGCCTCCCTTCATCCCTCCAACAGGAACCAAATATCTCCAAATTCAGGAGCTTGCTCAAAAACCGGCTGTTGAACCTCGCTTGTTACAGTGTCCAAGAGTTCTTAACTCAAAATGTACATAGCGTGTACGGTGTAAATAGACTAGTTATGCCCTATTATTAAGAAAGTGTTGTATATCTTTTGTGACTTGGCTAATGCATTGTTTGTTAATTTTGGCTCAATAAAATTATTTCTGATTTCTGTACTATATTAACTAGGTGTATTTTGGTAATATGGTCTTAAATTACACAGTTTAGAAGTTTAGCCCATTTAAGACTCTTGTTCACAGAGTTTTGCCACACTCTTGTCGGCTTCGCAAGTAAAAGCTTTGGGTATCGGTAAATATTTTTACCTTCAAATACGGTTTATATTTAAGGCGAAAACCGTGTACTATCTCACAGTAAAATGCATATGAGCATATCCTTAGTGTTACGTTTTTAAGATCAACATATTGCATTGGGTCGGCATAAAGAAATCTTTTACGATTAAGTTCGACCTTATTTCTTTTCTAATTTTACAGTGCAATTTAGCTGCAAATAACTTGCCTTTAAGTTATTGTCTGTCCAAGGTATGCAAAAACATGTTTTATAAGTTAGTAGTTTGTTAATCTTTGGGTAACGGACGTTGTACATTAGCCGTTCAGGGGAGGACATAGGACTGAAGTTAGTCAGTTAGATAGGGGCGGTTATTGATAATTGTAGGGGCTGACAACCTCCACTCCCTCCACACATAATGCTGTGATTGAGGTGAGGAGGCATGCATTTAAATAGTCTCACAAGCTGCTTTCCTTGTGACTTCGCTATGGGCTTATGTGCCCTTGCATGAAGTTTTCATCTGGTATTTTAACAATAAATTAAATTAAGGGGGGAATTCAAGGAACATTCAAATATTTTTATTTTTATAAATTATATTTTTATTTTATTTGTGAAAGGAAGATAATAGGTGAGGCCGTCGACACACTATCCCTGTTTGTCGGATGCGGCTGACAGGGTTGTGCTCTGGCTGGCGGGATGACACGACGCTGCCACATTGTCCGGTGGGACTGTGTTTATTGTTAATTTTACTCTTGTACGATCATTCTTGAGTACTCAAGCTTCAGGGCAGTAATTGTTGAAATGCTGTCTAATCAAATTTATTTGTGTTCTCAAAGCTTTTGACTTATTACGAGCTCCAAAAACAGACGTTATTGGGTTTACCCATTTCACTATGAGAATGCTAGATCTGAAGAGTTTAAAACCTTTTACGCACGCGTAAGGGAATAATCTGAGAAGTTTTTCTATTTCTTATGTCTCCTTGGGACAAATTTGTATTTGAGCAAACCCTTCTGGAGACCAATTACCTTATTACCAAGCAGCATTCTTTGATCAGGAAGTCTGGATAGAAGTTGTCAATTAAAGTTTAAACAAAAACACAAATAATATATACACTATTTACATAACAGGCAAGTTCTAGGCGGCAGGTAAGACGTTACAAAAACTAAATATCTTCGACTGGTTCCTCAAAGAACTCCTGCGGCGAGTAGAAACTCCTCTTCTGATCTATAGGAGTGTAAGACAGGTGTGGGTAGATTGCTAAAGTACCGAATTGAGCAGTACTGAAAACGTTGGCATGATGGGCACTCTTTTTTATTTATTCTATACAATATTTGCAGATGATGAGTCAACTGAGTTCATCTCACAAGGAAATAAGTTAAAAACCAAAGAAAATGTGTCCTTGAAGGAATGGGCAAACTACTTTTGCAAAAATGAACAAGGAGATGTACAGTTGCAGAAGATATTACAGGAACAGCTCTGTTCATATAGAAGAATGTATTGCTTTCTGGATGAAAGTCAAGTTATGGGGAAAACTCTGACCAAACTTGGCATTCCTAATTTATGTGGAAAAGCAAACAAGTAAGTATATTGTGTATTTGCTGTAGTTATGCCACAAAGTTTGAACATTCCTATTTTATTAGAGCTCTGTATTTTTATTTCACACGTACAGTAGACTCTCACCTGAACTAACTAATACCGTACGGCCAAAGGGTTGTCCAAATTTTGAAAAATCTGGATTAGTAAGATTCTTGTCCCACAAGAAATGGTAAAAAAGACTCAAGAAAAGAAAGTTTGAGTTTCCAAATTGCTATTTACACAATTTAAAATAATATTCTTTGCAGTAATAATTATTCCTTACTGTACATGCATACTTTAACACTGTAATACATACTGTAAACAATTTAATATGATATAATGCACCTCTCAGCACTACACTGCTCTGTTTACACTGCAACTGCATATCACTGTGTGGGAGTCTGCTTGCCCACTGCGCGCACACAGTGTCAGCTGGTGGTTTTGGTTTTCTGCACACTACATAGTTCGCTCGACACATCTTAGCACCAGAGTGCCGACTGCCGGCCTAGAGTAGAGTTGCAGTTTGTATCTCTGGTATTGTTGACATCATCTTCAGGGTTCATGCGTGTCTTGGAAAACCTGGGATCTGATATGTTGTCCTGAATACCTAGAATTGTCCTTGATTGAAAATTTTAACTATCTAATTTAAATTAACAGAAATTTAAGCGAAACCTCTTGTTAAGTTTACTAAATTTTGTTTATTGTTCCTTAACCTGTATTTGTTCTCTTTAGCACACACCCCACATTTATCACTTTAAGAGCCATTAGAGTAGCAAAACATTTAACTAATTAACTGTCATTTCTTCAATCTGATCTTATCTGGACAGTTATTTGAACACAGTCATTAAAACAATTACACCAAAAAAATTTTGTAATTTTTTTACTTTTAGGAGATATTTGAAACAATTTTTGACATGTAAGAAAAATGTGAAGACATATGAAAAATTACACAAACCTCCTAAGAAAGTAACACCTTCTTTTCCATGGAACAACAAACGACAGACAGACAAAATTGCTGTTCAGCAATTAACAAAGCCTCGACGATACCAACCAGTAGCTGAGAGATGGTCTGACATTGCTTTTAAAAAGTCTAAGGACAAAATTAGCAATCATGTAAATAAACCAGGAGACAAGTCTATGGAGTATGATTATGAAGAATCAGCCATTTCAACAAACCTTCACAACGTTAATGGTGAAAAGCAAAAAGAATTCCTAGATTTGAAAAATAGTAAGCTAACACAGGACATACCAAAATCAAACAAGTCCAAAAAACAAGAGTTTTATGAGAATAATGCCAAAGCATCCGATGCACACATTAGTACTAAAACCAATGATACTGTATTCACAAATGAAGTCAGAGATGAACCACTAGAAGACAAAAAGAGAAATATGAAAAAGTCGGTACGATTTGATAACAATCTGTGTTCTTTTGCACCCACACCAGAAGGATTCCACAGCTCAACTGAGCAATTAAGTGTAGATGGAAATCTAAGCTCAATCAAGGCTAATGCATCCGAATGTGAAATACAGTTTGATCAAATTATCAAAAATTACAAAACTGGATCTATTGAAAATAGCCTTAAATTGTCCGGAAACTCCATTAATAAGCAAATAGAGAATGTCTCGGCAAGAAAAGTATTTCTCACCTACTCAAAAGAGGATGAAATTAGTAATCCAACCACAGAAAGTAAAAATGATCAGAAGTCTCTTAAAAGCTATGTAATTGAACCCTATTCTGAGCTTGACTTTATAATAGAAGATTCAAGTTCTTCTCCATCCAATTTGGAAGTACAAGTTAATAAGGTGCACACAAACATAACTGATACGACTGAACAAGTTGGAACTTCAACTGTTAGTTTAGACAAAACAGAGAAAGAGCTAGTGGTGTATACAAACCTAGATGGAAGCAAAACATATGAGGGGTACAAACCAAAGCTAAAAGAAATAGAGAATAAAAACGATGATGATGAACTGAGCCAAGATATTCATCCAAGAACCCACAAGCAATTGATGACAGGAACGTCACTGACAAGTGAACCCGTTATCATTGAAGCTACTCCCAGTACTGAAGAGTTACTAGAAGAACCTCACGGCAATACAATGAGTTCTGCTGCTTTTGGAGATTACGACACTGATACATTAAATGAGGCTAAAAATAAAACATCTCAGACTGAAGCTGAAAGTATGAAAAAATAGATAAAGAACAAATTCCACTCACCATTTTTGAAAATTCCCGCTCAATACAAGAAAACAACAATGATATAACAGACATAAGATTAACAAATTTTAGCGTTTTTAGTCCAAACAGAGTTAATGAGGAAAATCTTGAAACTGCAAAAGTAAATTTTAATATTACTTCACCTACTAGTTCAACATCAGATCGAGACTATATCAGCGATGAAAGTCAAAACATAAGCAACAGTTGTTTTGAAAAGAAATCGAACCAAGATAAATCTAATAATAATTGTATTGATCAAGGCATTAAGAGGTTAATGATAAGTGAATGCAAGTCACCAATAAAAGTGTTGCATGAGTCTCAAACAAATAGGGATATAACAGAAATGTCTGAAAATAAAAATACTATTAATAATCAAAACATAACGGTTTTTACACGAGTAAATAGTGGATCTTTAGAACCTGAACACAGTGAACATTGTACTACTACTTATGAAACAACACCAATCTCTCAGTTATCCTCAAATTTGTTTAACCAAGCTGCTGCCAAACTCAAACCACGTAATAAGTTAGAAATTACCGTGGCACCAAGTGAAAAGGATACACATCATATTTCTATTGAACCATCAATCAAAAGAACACTTTTTCCTATGGCAAATATCCAACCTGATTATACATTAATGCTGGAGGAAGAAATTAATGATAAATTTGAAACTGAATGTGTTACATTTGAAACTTCACATTTGTTAGCCATTTCAGAGAGTGAAGACCTGAAAAATGAACTTTCTACGGGTGAGAAAGAAAATCCCCTCAGAAATATGGAAACTGGTTCTAATGACTCTGCAGTTGCTTCTTGTGACATCAATGACAAGCTAAATTATAGTGGAGATATTTCTAATACAAGTATGTTGGTTTTATCCAATGAAGTAGTTAAACCAACTGTAGAAAAGTACATATGTGAAAAAGAAAAGAGTGAAGATGTGGAGTACTTTGCAGTATCTGATGAAGAAGTTTCTAGTCAGAAGTTGCCTGGAATGACTCTGTTAAAATATCAAACACAAATAGTTGATACTACAAAAGAAAATCTACTTGAAGATGGGAGTTTTGAAAAGAGAGAATATTTTGTATCCAAGGATAATATTGTATGTTGTGAAGTATTTGGGTTGGCTTCTCCGATATTTTCCAAAGATGTAGTTCTACCAAATGAAAACGACAAACACAAAGAGGAAAGTTTCGAAGAGACAGAGTATTTGGCATTATCCAATGATGAAGATTTAAGTCTTAAGCTTTCCATAGATGATCCCATAAGTTCCCCTAAAGTGGACAGTTTTAAAGAAATCAGTCAACCAAGGTTAGAGAGTTTTGACAAATCAAATTATGAAGTTTTAAGTTTGGAGTTTCCTGAGGTTACTTCTCTTAAATCTCCTAAAGATATAGTTAATAGTACAAGAACTAATGGACCTGAAGTAAGGAGTTTTGAAGATACGAAATATTTCACAGTATCAAATGAGGAAATTTTGAGTTTTGATATTCATTGCAGTTCTCGATCACAATCTGCCGGTCAAATAATTTCACCCTTTAAACATTCCAATAAAATCAACCCCTTAAAACTAACTAACAAAGAAAATTTAGCAACTAACAATGAAAAAGTAGTTATAGATTGTAATGTGTCGAGTCCTGTAGAATCTATAAGGCACAAAGAAACTGAAAAACAAATAAGCGGTTTTGAAAGGTTAATGACGACTTCAAGTCAAATTGATTGTGAGTTGATCGGAAATATCTGTGAAAGATCCAAAAATATAAGAGATAACACATTAAGAACTGCTATCTTAAATACTACCAATGAAGCTGATGACTCAAAAGAGACTAGTAAAAAATGTGGAACTAAGGACTTTCAAGATTCAAAATACTTTGTTAAGTTCATGACAAATTATCCAATGGCAATTGAGAGTAATAACTATTCTTATGACATAAACAAAACAACAAGTTCGAAACAACATAACACATTACCAGTTGAGTCATCTTTATTCAAAAGAGATCAAAATATTGACAATTTCCAAGAGTACTGTAAAGAGGAGATTAGAACAGTTGATCTAAAACAAGGCAATAATAAAGGAAAATCATTTCCAATAGAACATAATAATTCATTGCTATTGAACAAAAATATCTCTAAGTCAACTTTCAATAACATTCATTTAGACGTTGAGAAGGATAACGGTACTACATCAAAAGAAGAATTAGGTGAACTTTATTTTTTGAATAAGGTTAAAACTTCCTCAGAAGATTGCATAACCAATGACTGCTGCTCCAGAAAAATATATGAAATCTCACAGTCTCAGACTAATAAAGCGAACAAATGTAGCCAACAGAGAGGAAATACAACAAGCTCTAATGAATCTGCTATTATATGCTGTTCAATGGAATCAATTAACATTTCTTCAAATGTGGGCATTGAAGACTTCACCAAGCCAAACACACTTGACAAACACAGAGTAGCTGCTAATAATACCATTTCACAAGGGAAAACTGCTCAGGTGTCTCAAAGTGTAAAATCAAATAGATTTTTTCAACTTGTTTCTGAAAAAACTCCAAACTCTTTAGGGGTTATTACAAATAAAATTAAAACAGTCCCATTGAGTTACTTCAACCATAGAGTTTCAGTTTGTTCAAGCCCAGTTAGAATTAAAGACCATACCGTGAAGAAAGTACAAAAATCCATTACTCCAAGAAACACAGTGAATAAAATCATGCAGCCTTCAACTAACATTCCGATACATACAAGTAACGCTGATGAAATTCTCTCCCTGTATAGTAGAGGAAGACCACATAGTTCACCTTTGAAACTTCAAAATTTGACACCAATTACGTTAGGTCAAGGCAAAAAAACCAAGCAATATGCACCAACCAATCCTTACCTTGAAGAAGAGAATGGAAACACTAACTGCCTTCCATTAACATCAAACCGTCAATACTCTGAAGGCAATATCACTTCAGGCTCTCCAAACAACCTGAGTAACTCTGAAAATAACAATTCTCCCACAGAAAATGTATTACATAGCTATTTTGACAATCAAACCTTAAGTTTCCAAAGTAAACTGAAAAACTTGAGTAGAAGAAATGAGTTTCTAAATATTTCTGAAGATTCAAACGATTCACTGAGTAAAAATAATCTAGAAAAAAAGAAACGCCTTTTGGACAACTATGATCAAATGAGTTCTGATGATGAATTCAGTTCCTCAAAGAATTCAACAGTTGGTACAGTAAGTAGTGACTTAGAAGAGGATATCAGTAGTGACCACAACCACAGTCAATATAAGAGCTCAAAATATTCAAGTGACTCCATCGGAGAAGAAAGGAGAGTTCAAAACAGCACTAGCAACTTGGGGTCACATTCATGTTCTATAAAATCTGATCCAACCTTTTCTTCTTTGGTAAGTTTCTTTTCATAAAACCGCACTTTAAAAATGTTTGAACTTAACATCAATACCTATTCAGTAGTAACCGAACTGTCAGTAGGCGCACATGCTAGCGGCGAAGGCTGATTGCTCTGTGTAGAGTTCTTGGTACACACCTCCCTTCTTTGTACAGACTATAATACTTCACGTTAGGCATATTACACCCATAAGACTCATTATAATAACAAAGTGATAATAATTTGATAAGTATAAGAGATTTTAATTCAGTTTGTGGTTTTATATTCAAAGTTTGTCTATTTTGTGTTGTGAGATTTCAAAAATCTCATGTTTTTTTGGCATTCTACAAACGGTAGTAGCAGAGAATAGATTAGCCTTTTCTTATATATATTTATTTACAATTAATAAGCCTACAATTGTTCCTTTCAGAAGAGTCAGGATTTTTGTGATCCCAAACTGGATGATTTTATGCAAGATGATAACGAAGGTGACACATATTACCTAAACAACATTTTAGATGATTCTCGCAGTGACTCCATGAGGTAAGTTAGACTTGTAAACTAGGTTTGTTCTTGCAGTGAATTTCCGATCACTTGCATAACAGTTAACTATCTATTGAATAGACATTGTGTGCAATTTTGCCTAGTTAAACAAGTTCAATATCTTATGTACGAGGCGTGTTTTTAAAGTAAGTACCGTTTTGGAATTACACCGCTGCAACGCCACAGGTGGCGTTCCGTGTATGCTCGTTGTGTACCTGTATCTCTTGGTCACGCCCAGACACCAGTACGGCCATTTTAGCTGATGCGTACGCTTGCCTGTGACCGTTTTAAATGCCTCCGTCTATCAAAAGTCCTGCCGACTGTGAAGTTCGATCTGTAATTAATTTTCTCAGTGCCAAAGGCCTGAAAGCAGTGGATGTTTATCGTGAGATCAGGGCAGTGTACGGAGAAATTATTATGAGAGAAGGAATGGTGAGAAAATGGGTTAGGGCGTTTAAAGATGGTCGCTCCAATGTTCATGACCAAGAAAGTCGCCCAGGAAAGTCAAGTTCAAACAAACGATGTCCAAAAAATCATGTGCACAGTGTTTTGGGACAGGAAGGGGGTGTTGTTGGTGGAGTTTTTGCCTCGTGGGGACATAATCAATCCAGAGACCTATACTGTGACACCTGAGTGGAGTTCCGCCGTGCTATCCAGAAAAAAAGGCAAAGCATGCTGACTAAAGGTGTCATTTTGCTTCACGACAATCCCCGCCCAAAAGGCACAAAGAGAACCCAAGATTTTATGCGAAAATTTGGTTGGGAACAATTTGAACACCCTCCCTACAGTCCAGATCTTGCGCCGAGTGACCTCCACATGTTATTTCACTTGAAGAAGCACCTGGGCGGCGTGCACCACGACGACGACGACAAAGTCAAAACGGCTGTGCTGAATTTTTTGTCAAGTCAGGCGGCAAAGTTCTATGACATCGGAAGCTAGCTGTGCGATATGATAAGTGCCCCAATATCAATGGCAATTATGTAGAAAAATAGTTTAAAGTACAGGCTTTCGTGTAAAATAAAAATTATTATGAAATCTCTGCTTGTTAATGTTTTATTTAAAAACGGTACTCACTTAAAAAACACGCCTTGTATAACAACTTACAATAACTTATGTACAACATAAAAATGAGGACATTGGTAGCTACTTTAGATATTATAAAGTATAGATATTTGTGGATAGAGCTTCTGGGTCTAACTCAAAGTACCATTTATAACATGGGGAAAAAACTACAAACGACATTTTGGATAAGTTAATTTACTTAAAAGTTAACATTTTTTCTCTGGAAGCATAGATTTGTAGGCGCTGCTTCATATAAACACTGAAACTTTCAATTTTGTCGTCAAATAAACTCTGTACTTCTGACCTCAAAACTGGATTTTTCCATAAGAACATAGTACTCATAATTCAGTAATTGAAACTCTATTTTATAACCAAACCCTTCTTTTTTTTATATGCAGAAGAACTAATGACTATGCTTCCAGAGAAAAACTTTCCACTTTTTACTTCATAACCTACCTAAAACACTGTTTGCAAATTTCCCCATGATAAATTCCCTACCCCATTTGCACGCAGTTTGGGTTCTATCCGGCCACATCTTAAACACTACTTTCAAAGCCTTTAGTCTTGAACTCATAAATAAATCATGAACAGCGCATCTGGAAGCATAGTACCAAAAACTACACTTTGTTGAGATGTACAACATGAATCACATGCATTTCAAATTGGGGCCAGATGGACGCGGTGGAGATCCAATTGGTGTGCTCGGCAGAAGACAAATTTGATCAGCAAATCAATTTTTTTACTAATTTTGGGATTTTGTTTGTTTATACGTCACTTTTTTAAATGCAAATAAATATATTTATTTTAGTCCAGATCCAATGTAGAGATAGAGATGTTCTGTTTTCATGAAAATTAAATGTGATTTTTAAAATGAAATTTGATTACCAACTATTATTTTATTTACTAACTACAACCATTAAGACAATTGTTGAATTAAGTTCCACACTTATTAAAGTATTTGTAATTTAGTAAAACCTGTTATTTTCAGTTGTTATTCTGCAGCTCTTGATGAAGAAGAAACAAAGAATTTTTATTAGACAAAGCTTGTAAAGTTACTTTTGTCTGAAGAAGTAATTAGATGCAACTCTTGGATGTTGAGCTGAGGTAAAGTAGTTGCTAAATAGTTACCACTGGAGTAGGTCTACTTGTATCTTATATTTTTTGTCTTACTATTAGGTTATACACTATATAGTTTTAAAATATTACAAACAAATGGGAAATTGATAGGCACATCGCACAGTAACACGACAAAAAATAACAATTAACAATATCCTCAACGGCAAGTCAAAGAAGTTAGAGTATAGGTAAGACTCGTAAACAAGTAACAACAGGCACAATGCGACGGCGAGAACGAAGTTCTAAGTCTGGCCGTTGGCCTAGAGAAGCGCTAGTAGCTACCAGTACCAGTGTCATTAGCTGTCTGCTCAGTGTCTATACTCATTAGCTGTATCTTTCCAGTCCCAATTCTGGTACATGTCTAGTCACTAGTGTTACATAGATATGCACCCAGAGGCGGCCCGAGGACCCGGCAACCCGGGCAGCCGCCCAGGGGCGCAAGGAGGGTGGCATTTTTGGAGGGCGCTGGGTGCATACAGCTAAAAAGGGATTCTTATAGAAAGAAAAGGGAAAAGGCTTTTAGAGAATTAACGATACCCAGAACAAAAAGTTTATTATATTTTATTAATTAACTATGCGAAAGGGTAAACTGCAATAATGCACAGTACATTTAGACTTGCAGTCATTTTGTTTGTGACATGTTCCTTTCTATTTCAAGAGTTGAACAGTGATTATTCGTTTGAGTTGAGTAATTGTGATTGATTTGTGTAAATGTGTTGTGCCTGGAGGTGTATAGGGCAGGGCAAAATTTCAGAAAAGGGCGGCTGAAAAGCAACTAGAGGAGGCCGTTCTTAAAAAAGTTACAAAGTAACCAGGTTCTTTAAAATTGCCTAGAGCTAGTCAAAAGGTTTCCATAAACATTTTATATTATATAATATCGCTTTCTATTCATAGTCATATCACTGGTAATGTAATAGGTTATTTTTGTTTTAGCGAGTTAACACTAGGCCCACTTTAAAACACGTTAATAGCTTTGAAATTTCAAAAAATTTTCGGGGGCCCCCACTTTGGGCTGGAGGTGTCCACCTTTGGGGAGGTGTCCACCTCTGGGGAGGTGGGGGGCGCTGCCGTTGAATCTGCCCTAGGGCGCATGCATGCTCGAGCCGCCCCTGTACGCACCCCACTCCCAGTACTCGACGCAATTAAAGTGATTACTTTGTAACGGATACTTGTCCCCTCGAGCATCTGATACATCCGGAACTGGCAGGTATTGATTACAAGGTATCTGGTACAGAAATCCCGACTAAGCTTTAGGGTGTAGACAATTCAATCCAATATCAATATTTAAGCATTTTATTTAACATCTAGATTTGTACAAAAGGTTACTTGGAATATATTTTACAACTTCATATCTAATGTTAGCTATAAAACTTTAAAAATGTGTTTTTTAACAGGTTTGAAAGTTGTAGCTAGTACCTACAAAATTGAAGCAGACAAGTATCATTAAGGAGTGCATTCATAAGCAAGATTCAACCCAAAGTACATAACTGAATTGATTAGTTTTTCTTTTTTTTCAGTTTGAATTTTTAATAGTTTTATTTGTTTTGGAAATAGATTTGTCTTACCAAACCACAATACTTGTTAGGTGGTGTTACTTAAAACTTTAATGAAAGGCTGTAATACTGTTATGTGTATTCATACTAGAGGTTTCCAGTGATTGATTTCGTTATTAAAGAATAGTTTGTTATGTTTTATTTGTAGCTGGAACAAAATCCGATGTAACAAGTGTTATTTATTAAAGCTGTGAAAAACTAAATGCAAACATACTTTTTTTGTGATGGAAAAGTTATCAGTATTTTAATAGGTTAAAATCTAAATTAATAGTGTTACGTTTGTTAACATCCTGATTTATCACACCAGAACAGAGAATTGTTCTGCTAGAACCATGTAACTTTGAATTCAAGGGCGCAAAGCTTGGTAGCTAAAAATGGTGTAAAGTCCTACAAAGTCCACAGGCTAAAAAGTTCTAGTTTTCGAACGGCTAGAAAGTACAAAACCTTGCGCCAACTTTAAATATGGGCCTTATTTAGTCTCTTTACAAGAAGACTAAGCTTTGAAAAAAGCTGTTCTCATGTAATGGCTTTCCGTATGTGTCCTAATTTAAAAAAAACAAGGTTTTCAGAGCTCTGAAATAACAGTAGTCACTTGATAGTTGGGAGGAGTTGAAGTTGAACTTGAGGACCGAAGAGGTTTTGATTGATTAAAATATCAATAGACAGGGTCATTCAGTGAACTTTGATGTTTTTGAAAATATCATAGCTTGGTTAATTTTAATCTAATTTCATTTGGAAAAATGAGTTATTTATGCCGTCTGTGTGGTAAGACCCAGGTCCGGAACTATGAAATGAACACCAATCCTGACCCCTAGAACACGTTTTGCATTGTTTCAAAGCATGTGAGGCCGAAGCCAGGCTGTGCAATTTTGTGTTCGTAACACTTGTTGTAATAGAACTAGGCATGTGCTGATACCAAAATTTCTTGATTCCGATTCTACTCTCGATTCCAAAATTGTGTACTCGATTCTCGATTCTGGAGACGATTCCGATACCAAAACAGAGAAGAGTTAAGGTTCTGTACGAAAGACCTGGACGAGGTTTTAGGTTATGTTTGTTGTAGCCAATCAGGTTGGTTGTAGCATATTATTTTCTTTTCTGTAGGATCGTACGTTATTTCTGCAAAACACAGAGTATCGTACCCAGGGCCGGATTTAAGAGCATGCCGCCTATAGGCTAAAGGTTTATTTGCCGCCTCCGCGGGCAGTAAGTTGTAGCTATGATTTTGAATTTCGTCCCATAAGAGAAATGTAAAAACATGAAATTTCTTGAGACACCTCACACCTGCAGTTTTCATCGGATTTTTATGAAATAAACTTTGTTTTAAAGTGCATTACTCGTAAATGTTTCAATAGTTTCGCTGAGCCGAATTTCCATTTTCCCATTAATAAAATCATGCCATACATTCAAACATTAAAGAATCTCTGTATTAAATTGTTTTTAATTTCATGAGTAAAATAACAAAAATTTTTAAAAATTGGTCAGTGTTCACTACATTGTTATCTTTGAAATAAAACCTATTTCAATAAGATCAAATATAAATAGTAGGCGTGGGTTGTCTCAAGAAGATCCTTGTTTTTACGTTGTTCTTATGGGACAAAAATAAAATGGCCGACAAGTACTTTGCATACTTAAAGGTCCGCCTCTGCTGCGCTGCGACGCTTCAATAAAAGAATTTACGGCGCCCCGTTTTTTACCTTTCAAAATTATTTTTAAATTAATAAACATGATATATTTGCAAACTAGAGGAGTTTTCAAACACGCGTGTAGAAATTTTTTCTCGAAATTATGCGTTTTACGTGTGAATAATAATCTAAAATACGTCGACACTATAAAAGTTAAAAGTATTTACATTCGTATTAAAGCTAAGAAACTTACCTACACGCGTGTAGATTTTTTGAAATTATGGGATCGAGTGAAATTTAGACAGTTTTAAAGTTTATTTGTCGCCATTAAACAATTTATGAGAAATCGTGCTCTATATAAGTGTTGGAAAACTCCTATAGTTTCCAAATATTTCATGTTTATTAATGTTAAAATAGTTTTTGAAAAGTGAAAACGGGCCGCCGTAAACTCTTGCAGGCGGTTGATTTGACAGTTAGGCGGCATCAGTTGAATGAAGCAAAATCACGTAAGGTACTTAGGTACATAAATATGTTCCTTTGGCGGACGAGTTTAACCCTTATCTGAGATGACCACTGAGGCAGTCTCTATAAGGCTTATATTTGGCTGGCTAAAGTCGTTCACGGATCATGATACTTGGGCTAATATGCAGTCACTTTTGTTTAATTATTACATTATGTAGCATCATTTCATTTTTCACATGAATAATTAAAATTAATAACTTTTCTCTTGCCTGGTTCAAAATCATTGGACATAGTGTGAAGAAACAAGACACTCACAACAGTCACAAAATTACTAAAATAGCTGCCAACACTTCTACATAAATAAGTTCTGGATCCCACCCGAAATCGGCAGCTATGGCGCTTACAAAAAAGAAAGAGATAAAGTTATTTTCCAAGTAGCGGATGTAGGCGAGATTGTAGCCGTTTTTATTTCTTATACAAGTTAGGAAAAATTAAATATGTTTTGAATACTGTATTTACTAGTTCCGGGACATGTCGCGCGCTTCCACCGTGGTAGTGTTGCCAAATCTAAATGCTGCGCTTAGGCAGTGAGTTCAATTTTCAAACTAATCTTGTACTGCATTAAAATAATAGGTGACTATGCACTAAGAACTACTACTATGTCACGTATTTGAAAGTAGGTTAAAAAGTCATAATGAAAATCTAATTTTACTTTAAAAGAATTTATTTTATAAGTTTAAAAAATGTTCTTTGTTGCCCCCCTGAAAATTTGCCGCTCTAGGCTGCAGCCTTTTTAGCCTATTTAGAAATACGGCCCTGATCGTACCGTATTATAACAACGCGGGCTAAGTATAGCACGGGTCACACCTGGCGGGTTAGAAGCCGCGAATAGTGTAGTGTATATGTTTCGTCTTTTTATCATGATTTAGTCAGTTAAATTCGTTTTAGGGCCATTAACTTAAATAACTTTCAAATCTTTTTTAGTTGTTTAAATAGCCCTAAAATAAATATAATTGACTAAATAATGATAAAAAGACGAAAAGTATACACAATTTCTATGGGTTTGCGAGTATCATCTTTTTAGTTTGTTGAGTCGAGTTTGTTAAGAAAAGCTTGATCTCTTGACTCTCGCTAACACCCGCAGTAAAATCACGACTTAAATACCGTTCCCGGCGATCTCTGACTCTCGCGAACGCCCGCGGTGAAATCACGACTTCGATACCGTTTGCAGCAAATTTCGAGCTTTACCGATCAGCTCGAGCCGAGTTTGGGTATCGGTAAATACTTGAACTCGATAATCGAGTCCAAAACAGCCAAGTATCAAGTTACTCTCGATACCACTAGAATGGAGGAATCAAGTATCGGAATCGGCACATCCCTAAATAGAACATTAAACTGAGGCCACAGGGAGGCTGTGAGTGGAGTGAATTAGAGTAACAAATTGCAAAGGAAATTTGATCCACTCATGCCAGTGCGCTTTAGCACTTAGTTGCGTGTCAGCCTGGTTTAGATAAAGTCTTAAAATAAAGACAAAAAGGGATTTTTGATTCATATTCATGTTTTGAAAATATTAAATAACATCATGCATATGACATTCATTTAATTCAATGCATTGTCCTACTCTATTGTAAAGCTGCGTATTGTGCTGTTCAATATTTCTTGCGGAACGTAGTTCATTTCTGTTGTAATGATTGTGTTTTTCAATTTTCTTACTTGATTTTTTCTTGTATACTTTTTTTTTGTACCCCATAAGAAAAAATAGTGGTTGGTACCCCCACAACAACAGATCTTTTCAACAGACGATGGCATTTGTTGGTATGCAACCATCTGCATCGTCACCTTTTCTCACTTGTACTATGTACAAGTACTATATACAAGTACTATGTACTCACTTAACAGCAGTTCCATTTTCTTCTTTGCATGGTTATTTTTTACATGGTGTAGTTGTAAGTTGAAAGGCATTTAATAAAGCTCTAATTGAGCCCTTCGAGCTATTAGGTTTAGTCTTAGGTCCATTTTTTAGCATTTATTAACTTATAGTACTTAAGCTCGTTTTACTAGATACTAGCCAATAAACTGAATTTGTAGGCTTATTATATTTTGTGTTAATGATTTGAAAATCATTGAAAGTATGAGAATTAAAGTAGACTTCAAGAAATTACATTGATTTGTAAAAAAAGTGTAATTGAATATTAAGTTGCATTTTACAGTGTGAATTACAATTTTAAATCTTTTTAGTATTTCCTCCTTTTCAAAATCTCTGGTCGCCAGTGAATAGGATGGGTTTCTTCGTTCTGAAACAAAAGGTTTTTTGTATTAAATGTTTATCTGTAAAGGTGGTATATCACCATAATTCAACGGGGGGTTTAATTAATAAAAGATGTTAAATTTGATACTTTTTGCAAACAAGTTATTTACAATAAAAAATGTTACATTAAACAACCAGGAAATAAAACAATTAACTTATTATTACAATCAAAGCTACCATCAATTTCACAATAAACAAAACAACCTATGAAAAGTAGTGGATGTTTTTCTTAATTCACTTGGCCTGAGAAGAATTAAACATAAAACTTAGCTAGGACTCTCCTGAGATAGAAATCTGCTTCAAAAAAGTCAACCAATTACAAAGGAGTATTTAAATATATAACATTGTAAATATTATATATGAGTTATGAGTTGGTTCTGCCATAACCGATGACAAAACAACAGGAAACCGATGATTTGCTTGATATTTCACATGATTTTGTATTCTTAGCTACCCAAAAACTTTGAATTCTCATTGACTAAAACCAGAATTTCCCCGGGACAAGCCATTAAACAAATTTAAAACTCCTAGTTTCACTTGTGACTTTGGCAATCATCTGGCTTTATTTAGCATAGAATTGATGGATCCGGTAGAACCAATAACCAAAAGAGCTACGGAAACTATAGCTAGCATAAATACATAGTTACGGAATTGGACCTTGTCTTACCAGTGGTAGTAGTCAACACAATTTTATTGTAAAAATGACTACAAATAAATAAATAAAAGCAAAAAGTTGGAATCAACCCATACGTAGTAAATATGAGTGTTAGATTCTGCCAGTAGACGTAATACTTACAGCAGTGTCATCTTCTTTGTAGATTTTGATAGTTTTGTCTGCTTCTGTCGTGATGAGTCTGCTGCCGCTTTGGTCAAATGTCATTGAAAATATCCCAGACTCACTGTCCATTGAACCAGGTTGAACTGGAGCCTAAATACAAACAACACACCTTTGAAGTTTGAACAGGAAGTTGGCATATTAGGGAATATTATATCTTGGATAAACAAACAAAAATGTTACAACCATTAAATTTTGCTTTTTATGTATTACAAGGGTGGTTCAATAAGTCCTTAGAAAAACACAGATACATTTTACGTAATATATCAAATTTTTTTGTTAAAAGTATTGTATACTTTATTAGCAGACTTGGGAGAACTGATTACAGTTACTCTAAAATGTAACGGGTCAGTTACAAGTTACACTTTCACGAGTTGTTCCTTAATTGTGAACTATTGTTAAAATCTAACCATATAAGACATCCCAGAACTTGACACTGTGAAGGAAAAGTTTCGTTAATCTAGACTGATGTAACACTCTAAATCAGACCAACGCAAAATTAAGCTGAATAATTTTAAAGCAAGCTTATCCCTACAGCTTTAGCTTAGGTTAGTATTTTATTGTAGCCTTGTAGGCCACCTTGAAGAAATTTAGCCTAGTGGAGTAGTTAGACCAATGAGGTCAACCAAGGCATAACAATTTAGAAGATTCTAACCAAGTCTTTGCTATTTATCCATCCAGAGATATTGTAGTTGTAAACCAAGTAATTTGAAGTCATATTATTTTAATATTAAACTTTAGAGTTTAATATTGTTTTAGTGCACTTTCCGTTTTGATTGTGCATTCGGTTCTTGAGAGAGTAACTTGTAACTGGTCAGTTACATTCAGGAGTACTGTAAGTCTGTAACGGTTATCAGTTACATTGATTTTTGGTTAACTTGTAACTATAATCAGTTACATTTGACAATGGGTAATTGTTACTGTCAACATTTCCTAGCACAAGTAGATTTCAACAGACTTTAGTTTTATTTAAAGCCAAAGAGAAGTATTGTGAAAATATTGTTACCTGTAACCTCTGGAAGTTATAGCCAGTACGCCAGTCCCAGCAGTACAAAGTGCCGTTGTCCGCTCCGGAAACCAATACACCCTCTGGATTTACAGCTAGACAGTTCACAATGGCGTTGTGACCAGACAGATTCTGGATGAAAGACCCTTCTGGACACTTCCATTGCTTTAGATTGTCTGGACTAGCAGAGGCAAACATATATCTGAGAACATTTTAGTAAAACAAAGTAGTTAACATTTTTATATTTATTTAGTGACATTTGTAGGCTACGTCTGTTAAAACAATGACAAATTGGAAATTTTAAATTTAATTTTTTATATGATTAAAACTAAAAACTATTGACACTAAAAAGGAAATCAACGTTAGTTTTTTTTGTTGAGGATTTGTAATTTGGCGTTGCTGACTAAAAATATTGTAGAATTGTGACATGTGTTTGTACGTTAATAAAACTTGGCACAAATTAAGCCAAGGGATGTAGCTAATAGGTTAATACGCGATCATTATGGTAAGTTAGGAATCTGGTTTGGCTGTAAGCATAAACGTTCTTTACTTTTAGGACGGCTCTTTTATAAACATCCGTCATCTTTAAATGCTGCCTTTTCGTCAAATGCCAAAAATGTTTCGGAACGCTTCTCGTTGTTAAGAAGTACCCCCGGATCCTCCAGATGTATGGTTGTTGGATTGAATCAGTGCCACCACTACAACAGATAGAGCTGTGAGCTACTTACAGAGTAGGGTGGAAGACTAGAGATCTGACACTTTTCTTGTGGTTTGTCAACGTTGCCATACTCTTGCCGGCTGCCAGATCCCACAGCCGTATTGTGCAATCATGGCTTCCTGTGATAACCTGAGAATGATTCATACAGTTAGTTATAACGGAGCAACGAAAGTTTTATACAAGCTGATAAAACATAATCTTTCTCAATCTTGGGTTCTCACAATGGGGTAAACGTGATTTTTCAAGGTACATTTGATCCAAGGCCTTTTAACTTTAAAACTCTCGAGCTTCAAACACCACTAATTTCAGAAGTTGAACTATCACGACGTTTCGGGATCTGAATCTTATCCCGTCTTTTTCACCTGAAAACAGGATCAGATTGCAGATCCCATCCTTTTGTTCACTAACGATGGAAAATGTCCGCAATAATAGTTCAACTTCTGAAATCCTCCCATCGTCAACAACAAACTCCACTAATTTACTAACTAACTAGCTATTGTTGAACAAAATGTTCTTTTTTTTAAGCGAAAGAAGAAATGCGTTAAAGTTCACACTTTGATCATGCAAAAAAAACCTCTTCCTAGAGGTAGTCAATTCTGGACCATTTTAAAAATGTTAGAAAATTTTTTGGTAGAAAAAATAATTTTCTTAGAAATTTTAATGATGAGAAGGTTTTATTACCGTTAGAAAGTCACAGTTACTCCCACCAAGATTGTAAATACCGATTTGTCTTGTAACGCAAACACTTTGGTATTGAACATTCTCATAAAACAAATTGCGAACGCTGAATAATAATCGTACACAGGCTATTAACAAATTGTGGCTGCCTGAAAATTGTAGTTTGTTTCACTAAAGGTCTTACTCCGGCTTGTCCTAAAACTAAAGACGGTGTCCCATTCGCCCATACTTTCCTCTGAGCTGCAGAAATAACAAATACTGAAATGACTGATGTATTCACCTGTGGTTCTGCGGTCTGACTGATGACACTGGCTACTGTGTTGGTGTGACCAGTGAGAGTGTGAACGTTAGCCTTGGTCCTCATGTCCCACACTCTAGCAGTCGAGTCCCTCCCTGCCGTCAGCAACACGTCGATGGTCGGGTGTAGAGCCATTGTGTACACTGCACTCAAGTGCCCATGGTAATGTCTGATCACCTTCACAAACAGTCACAATACATTCATTCATACAGTTTGGACTAGCTGAGAGTACCCGCGCTTTGCCTCTGGGTTTTATTAACATAGCTGTGTGTATATTTTAAGAAAATTGCAAATTTAAAATAAACCAAAAATACAGTACATCCTTAAAAAACCATTTAGTTTGCCCGTCAGTTCACCATCTTCTCCTTATAAGTGTTGCCATTTATTTTGTGGATATTGTATGGATATTAAATATAGCTAAAGATACACTGCGTGATGGGCTTAACCCTTAAACATGGTTTGAACGCCATAGTTTTGGCCAATTTTGACTTATAAGTAATCCAAAGCGCCTAAAAACCGTGTTCAGTGCCCATTTTGGTCCCTCACCATTTATTTTTTGGATGATATATGGGTATAAAATACAGCTAAAGGCACACTGCGTAATGAGCTAAACCCTTAAACGAAGTTTCACCCTAGCTTCAGTCGATTCTGAGTTATAAGCGGTCCATGACGCCTTAAAAATGTTATAGACAGACAGGATTTTTTTATGCCAGTTTTGGTCTTTGCAAAGTAAATAAACACTAAATATAGATAAGTGTTAGCTACCTTGTGAGAGTCATAGTTACTCCTGCCATTCCGCCTGTTTCTAGAATTCACTTTGGTTTTTTGCAATTTATTTTGAGGATGTTGTATGGACATAAAATGTAGCTAAAGACACACTGAGTGATTAGCTTAACCCTCAAACAAAATTTCATTGCCATAGTATCAGCCAATTTTGACTTATAAGCGGTCCAAAATTCCTAAAAAGGTTCTCACTTTGGTCCCTTGCTATTTATTTTGTGCATGTTGTATAGATACAAATGTAGCTAAAGACACACTGCGTGATGGGCTTAACCCTTAAACAAAGTTTCACCACCATAGCTTCAGCGGATTTTGAGTTATAAGCAGTCTAAGACGCCTTAAAATCGTGCTCAGTGCCCACTTTGGTCCCTCATTATTTATTTTGTGAATGTTGCATGGGTATAAAATATAGCTAAAGATACACTGCATAGTAGTCTTAACCCTTAAGTGAAGTTTCACTGCCATATCTTCAGTCGATTCTGAGTTATAAGCGGTCCAAAATGCCTTAAAAACGTTACAGACAGGCAAGAATTTTGTTGACATCAGTTTCGGTCTTTGCAGAGTATATAAACACATACAGAGTATATATACACATAACTGCAGTTGTATTTCAACTGTGACGCGGTATAAACCGGAAGCCTTAGATCTTATGATGACACCGGCCGCGAAAGCCTAAGAGTTAAGAAAGTAAACAAAGTTTCACTACCATAGCTTCAGTCGATTTTCAGTTATAAGCTGTCCAAGATGTATTAAAAACGTGTTCAGACTTCAGTGCCCACATTGGCCCCTCGCCATTTATTTTGTGGATGTTGTATGGGTAATAGATATAGCTAAAGACACACTGCGTAATGGGCTTAACCCAAAAACGAAGTTTTCACTACCATAGCTTCAGCCGATTTTGAGTTATAAGCGGTCCAATATGCCTTAAAAACGTTACAGACAGACAGGAATTTTGTTGACGCCAGTTTCGGTCTTTGCAGAGTATATGAACACCAAATAACCAAAAACTGATGAATTCTTTGCAATGATTGTACAGACAAAAGTCTTATTTTATTTATTAAGATATGTGCAGGTCAGCTAAAAAACTAAAACTGCTAAAAGCCTAGCAGAAGAGATGATTGGTATGTATAACTGAAACTGAATAACCAACCCTAAGGGTTATTTAATAAGGCTTATTAAATAATAGAAATATAGAAACAAAAGTGTAAAAATTAAAACACTTAGTACCCCTGACATTTTATTATCTCACAACCGGTTTTGAGCTGAGCTCATCTTCGGTTCAAATTATAATCCTGAATAGAAATATAATAATTGCTAAGTTACCTTATTGTACTCTAGATCCCAGCACTTGACCTGCCTGTCCTCTCCACAGCTGAAGAGGTAAGGGTGTCGATTGCTGACTGCCAAGCCTCGTACACTGCTGATGTGGCCCGTCAACGATACCTTCAGTCGCCCACTGGCAAGCTCCCAGATCTGTACGCAATATGTCAATCTCTTACTAATTAGAGATGAACAGATCTTGAAATTTTCAGGATATTTTGGAAAATTTTACTTTTTAGTGGTGCTTGGGGAGGGATTTTTGTATATCGAGAGAGAGAGCCAGAGTTACTTCCACCAACTATAACAAAGTCCGATTTTTGGATGTGCAAATCCTTACTGATGACAAAACAGATATCTGTAAGTCAATGGATAACTGAACATTTAAAGTTTGAAAATTTGAGCTATGGTGAAAACTAAAATGTTAGCAGCATAAGGAATAATTAAAATATTATATATTTTATAAATGTATGGGAACCGTTTTATATTATAATCAAAAACACTAAACTACACAAGGATCTGCTTCTCAATGACCAAATTAATTTTCCATCTTCAAACGTTATATTTCAGTCAGTTATGAACATTAATACATATAAAGAAACAAAACAAACTAGCTAAAGGGCAAAACAGAAAAGAAAAAGGGAGAGAAAAAAAACACATTGATTAGTCAGAAGATAAGTGACTCAGTCAGTATAACATCAGATCTGGCTGTGAGTGCATCTAGTCACCAGTGTGTGTGTGTGTTTTGTGTCTGTGATAAGTTTTCCAAAGTGTTTACAATTTTTTATCAATGATTTTAACAACTTTTACCTCAAGAAGAAGATGAAATCCAATGGTTGAAGATTTTAAATATGACACATGAAAACTGGTCTTTCCTAAGTCCCAACTGACGATGGAGTTTCGACCCCGAAATCGATTTTGAGGACAAAATCAATAATTGATTGCTAAGGTGAGACTATAATATTATTGTTACAAGCAATCAAAGGCTAACATGAATTCAAATAATTAAAACATTAATTTTTACCTGTTCACCTTTGCAATGAACAGGGAGTTTCAAAATTCTATTGAATATTTTAACTCCCATGTAATATTTAAGCATGTAAATGAAGCCATAAAATCCAGTTTACAGTCAACTCCCGATTAACCGCGATATATCACTAAATTACTATAAAGTCGGGTTGAGGCTTCCCAAATAAGCAAAATCGTGGTTAATCCGCAAACATTCAAAATTATTTTACAATGAAATATATAAAGACGTAAAGCACTAGAATGAGGATAACAGATTCCAGTAAGCAGTGCATGTGGAATCTAGTCATTAGTTCTCATGTATTTTAGCACAGCACGGCTGGCAAGCGTGTTACGGTAGCCTTGGTTCCTCGGTTTTAGTTAGCTACTGAGCGATCAGCAGTGCTAGCTTCGGACTCCTGACAGATCATATGATTTGGTTACCACAGAAACCAGAAAATGGCGACGGAGTATTTTGTTATTGTTATATTACTTTCGTATATCACCGTGATACCGTTGTATTGCCAATGCTCAATGTTACACTGGTTGCACATTTGTTTACTGTAGAACCACGATCAATGTTTTGCATCATGTCTAGTTTTACTATATTGTCAATACGACCCGTTTACATTTACTAGATATCATTTCGCAAACACCAATATCCACTCCGATAACAAAAACATCTCCTGCAACCGCAATTCAGAAAATTTTATGCCCTCATATACCACTGTCAAAACCTTGAATAGGCCTAGATGTATTGGTGAGGTGTATGGGTCATTTCGGTAATTGGGGAGAATTGCTATTTTTAGACTAATATTGTCAGGGGAGTCAAGGTCACGCGGGACACTATTATTGTCTGTTATGTGAGGGATGACCAGGGCCGTATTTCTAAATAGGCTAAAAACGCTGCAGCCTAGAGC
This sequence comes from Matsumurasca onukii, assembly GCA_018831715.1. Lineage (NCBI taxonomy): Eukaryota > Metazoa > Arthropoda > Insecta > Hemiptera > Cicadellidae > Matsumurasca > Matsumurasca onukii. Next base: position 33,229,126 of record CM032059.1, on the reverse strand, counting down.
GGCAAATTTTCAGGGCGGCAAGTAAGAACACTTTTTAAACTTACAAAATAAATTCTTTTAAAGTAAAACTACATTTTCACTATGACTTTTTAACCTACTTTCAAATCCATGCCATAGTAGTAATTCTTAGCGCATAGTCACCTATTATTTTAATGCAGTACAAGATTAGTTTGAACTTACTGCCAAAGCGCAGCGGTTAGATTTGGCAACACGGCAATGGTAGAAGCGCGCGACATGCCCCGGAACTAGTAAATACAATACATTCAAAACTTATTTAATTTTTCCTAACTTGAACAAGAAATAAAAACAGCTACAATATCACCTACATCCGCTACTTGGAAAATAACTTTATCCTTTTTTTTCTTTTTGGGAGCAGCCATAGCGCCGCGGAGAGAAATTATGCTCTAGGTACCTTACGGCTAATTTTGCCCTGACCGCCGCTATCTACGCCCATGACCCATGAACGACTTTAGCTAGCGAAATATAAGCCTTAGAGTCCGCCTCAGTGGTCATCTCAGATAAAGGCTAAACTCGTCCGCCCAAGGAACACACAGCATCGCGCACGTAACAACTTGCTAAACAACGGACCTTCATTCCACTGATGCCGCCTAACTGTCAAATCAACCGCCTGAAAGAGTTTACGGAAGCCGGTTTTTCACCTTTCAAAAATTATTTTAACATTAATAAACATGAAATATTTGGAAACTATAGGAGTTTTCCAACACTTGTATAGAGCCCGATTTCTCATAAATTGTTCAATAGCGACAAATAAACTTCAAAACTGTCCAAATTTCACTTGGACCCATAATTATGAAAAAACGCTCTATACGCGTGTAGGTATAGGCTTCTTAAAGCTAACCTTTAAGTATGCACAGTAATTGTCGGCAATTTTGTTTTTGTCCCATAAGAACAACGTAAAAACAAGGATTTTCTTGAGACACCCTACGCCTACTATTTTTATTTGATCTTATTGAAATAGGTTTTATTTTAAAGATAACAATGTTCTGCAGTGACTTCGCTGACCAATTTTTAAAATTGTTTATTATTTTACTCGTAAAATAAAAAAAACGAATACAGAGATTCTTTAATGTTTGAATGTATGGCACGATCTTATTAATGGGAAAATGAAAATTCGGCTCAGCGGAACCATTGAATTATTTACGAGTAATGCACTTTAAAACAAAGTTAATTTCATAAAAATCCGATGAAAACTGTAAGTGTGAGGTGTCCCAAAAGATTTCATGTTTTTACATTTCTCTTATGGGACGAAATTCAAGGACACAGCCCGCGGAGGCGGCAAATAAACCTTTAGCCTAAAGGCGGCTTGCTCTTAAATCCGGCCCTGGGGATGACAGCATTGTATTTTTTCTCCATTTGGTGTCACGGTTAATCTGCAACGCTGTTAATCCAAGTATGATTATCGGGAGTTGACTGTATTTTGTTCATAGCCCCTGTATTAATTGTACAGCCAAAACTTTCTTTCCATATTTTATTTTCTAAATTGAAGATAACTTGAAATTAGCTTAAAATTGTTCATTTTGTTTAGTACTTCCATGACACTTATGAATAAATAATCTAAGCTGTCTAATAACTAGAAACAAAATGGTGTCAGTTAATGAACACCATATAATATTACACAGTTAATGCTCAAAACCCCAAATTTTACAAAAATCCTGCCGTAATAAGTTTTATTAAAAGATTATTTTAAAACAAAAACATTGATTTGGCATTTGTCAAAATCGGTTTGTAAAACCAGGTTTTTAAAGGGAAGTGTGTTGTAAAAGTTGATTTAGACACATTACTGCATTATAATGTAAAAAATCCGGGGCTTTGGACATAGTCAAGATGAACTAGAAATAAACTCTTTCTTAGATTTCTGTTCATGCATTCAACATTTTCCCAGTACAAACCTACAAACAAATTTCTCAAAACCTAACTATATCTATTTCTTCCTCTAGGAAAACTGATTAACAAACCAGCCGATTGTTCAGGTAGATGAAGTCTGTTTAAAACAGGTAGAATCCACCAATTTCCTAGGAATTTTTATTGATCAGGGATTAACTTGGAAGGTTAACGAAACATGAAAATGAGTTTCCTGAGGAATTTTCGGTTTACACACTTTAGCCAAATCATGCTCTATTCAAATTCTTTGAATAGCTTATTTTGGACTAATCTCCATCATATGGAATACGGTGTTGAGAAGGATGTTCAAATATGCAATATGAGAGGCTTTTTAGGTTGCAAAAGGAAGCTATTAGAATCATTTCAAAGGCACAAGTTTTAGGGAATTGTGTCGAGACATATTTAAAGGAATAGGTTTGTAGACACTTCCCTCTCTATATTTTGGAAGTGATTCTATATTGTCAAACTAAAAAATGTTGGTTGAATCTAAAATCACCCATGATTACAACACAAAAGGAAAGAGCCACTTGCAAAATTTTCAACACAGAACATCTAAGGGTAGGAACACACAAACAGCGATTAGCCGAAGGGCGTTTTGGAGCGTTGACATCGCACACATACAGCGACTGGCAGCAGCGCTCGAAGCGCCTTATCTCAGTCTCATGATGGTGCTCAAGCACGCTCGTACATTGTTGCTATGCGAGAACACGTGGCTAAAAGCTTTCATTGTCCGTGCCTCCCGATCGGAGTGGGTATACGACGTGAACGAGGGAAGGGAACAATATGGAGAATATCACCATTTATTCCCCATTTTAAAGAAGCACGAATCAAGATTTACGCAATACATGCGTATGTCCACCTGGGCATTTGAGTATATTCTTTCTAAGGTTTATAAGGATTTAGAGAAGCAGAAGACCAATTGGAGAGAACCAATATGTGCTGAAGAAAGACTCGTTATAACCATAAGGTAAGACCGCGTAATTTTCTTTTACATTTGTAACCTAACCTTTGTTTATCATAATTTATGCAACTTGCTATTTTGGATCCGTAGTTTTCAAAAAGAACCTATTTGTCTCTAACCTATTGCTCATCTAACATATCTGCTCATCTAACATATCTGCTCATCTAGTGCGTGCAAAATACAACAAAAAAACAGTTGGGACGCTGGGCACTTGGAAATTCCCTTTGTCTCGGGCCTTTGTGTTCCGTTCAGTATACCTGTTTACAATCAGTTTTACCTGTTAAATCTAACAAATTAACAATTAATTTTTTCAATCCTTATTCCCAACTCTGGTTGCAACCAGTTTCAAATTTTAATCTACAACCCAATGCAAAATTGTGTAACTCATACAGTCAACATTAGTTTACGTAATTTATATTTAACATTCATAAAACAGTAAAGATTTAAATAATACAGGTGGTAAAATAATTAAACAAAGGCTCGGGTTTTTTAAGTAATAAGTATTTACAAAAACATTATAATACTCGTAGTTACATGAAGATGAATACATATATAATAAACATTATATACGAGTAGTTACAAAGATTACAATCTAAAATGCCTCAAGAAAAATCATCATAAATGAAGGTATTATGAGAGCTGATGCTGTCTCATCCCGATATTTATCTATAACTCCTCTATTAAAATGGTTTTGTGTTTACTTTGCCATATAGCACATCGTTCATGAACACAGGCGATCAACAGTTCTAGATCCATAGTAAACAGCACAACAGTGAACACAACTACTGCACGCTAGTACAGTGCCTAGAGCAGACAGGCAAGATCAGCCTTGCCGCCCAAAATGCTTGGAAAAATCAAACCAGTTTGTTCCAAAGTCAACGCTCGGCTCAGCTGCTTCGCAATCGCTGCTTGTGTGCACGCTCCCATTTGACGCTATGGATTTGAGCTACGCTCAGCATGTGTGTTCCTACCCTAAATTTGAACAACTACCCTTACAAGTAGGTATAAAACTCTTCAACCTCCTCCCTAAAATTTAAAAGAAATTGAAAATACCAAATTTTCAAATCTTGAATAAAATACTTATTACTCGATGAATGAGTTCATAGACGATCTTACGGATAACTAACTTCTTTAAGTTGTATTTTAATTTGGTTTGTCTTCCCCTGAAAGCCAAGAGAGGTCTGATGTTAAGTGCGAATTTGGAATGAGTGTGAAATCATGTAGTTGTGAGCGAGTGTGAAAGTTTCGTTTTATGTTATTGTATTTTGTTTTTTTCTACACAATGTTTGTATTGTGTAAAGTAAATATATGTTGTTATTACTGTTATTTTCTGGCTTCTTTAAGTCTTTTACTCAATGGGTGTTTACCATATGTTGTGACAACTTACTTTGATAACCCGATCTGCGGAGCCGGTTGCAAACCACTCATTGCCCGGCTCGACGGCGACACACCTGACCCAGCCCAAGTGCCCAGAGATCACCCGGAAGAGTTTCCACGGAGGATGCCACTTTGGTTTCGGCATAGACGGAGCTTTCCTTGTCACCAGTGTGCTAACTGCCGACTCAGAACCCGTAGGTACCAATGCGTTCATGTTTGACGCTATCATCGCTGACTCTCCAGTAGCCATTAGATCACTCTCATTCTCTTTGTCTGCAAAAGTTAACTCCTGTCAAACCACAAATATGTTGGTAGTGCTGTAACATTCTACGATATTAATAAAATGTATGTATAACAAATACATGAACAATAAAATTTATGTTTTTAAAAGGATTATGATATTTTGTGCGGCCAATATCACCCTGAAAACGACAAATGAGAGTTTAGACTTGTTGCCAACTGCAAGGCACAGTTATAGAATGTGTATTGTATCATGTATCATATATTCTAATCACTGTTCACTAGTGTTAAAAGATGAAGTTCAGTGCTAACAATCGGTGTGACATTGCGTTCAGTCATGGGATTGGTCTGTTCAGAAAAAAACACCATATTCATAGAAAATACTGATTACCGGCATGTTTCAAGTGTAGCAGCGCCAATAAATTGGCATTAAAAAAATTAATAATAAAACATTTACTGAACAGTAATATGACGGAAGCTCAATTTGATATTATAGGTTAGGCACAAAGAAAAAGTAACCTATTCACCATTTTTGAGACTTGATAACATAGGCTTAACACATATCGAAACGTAGGTCTCACAGACCGCTGGACACTTCAGCGGAAATATAATTCCTATACTCTCATGCTTGTACTGTCCATCATTATAGTACCTTCTTCCAACCTCTTTCACTAGCTAGAGATATTTTTATTTAATTTCATTAAAATATGTGACCTGACAGAACGATCTCATGAAGCTATGTAAGTAGCGCGCGTAGAGCTCTCCGGTCAAAGCTTATGGAAGTCTCTCAGACCGAAGGTTTCGGTTAGTGCTACTACTGAAAAACTCAATACGATTTATATGGGGTCTATCAGACCGAGGGTTGGTTAGTGTTACGAGACTATGGTTTCGGTATAAGTGATAGCCTATCAAAAAATCACCCCAAACTATGAGAATAATAGTATTAGTGAAACATTTTGATATTAAATTATATAAAACACAACCGGTTCAACTGAACTGCATGTCCTTTATTGGCTGGAGAAAAAGTCAGATTTAATACCTATATTTATAAGAGCTATCACTGCCCTATGCAATGCTAAATTGGTAAGTTAACATTCTTTTGGTTTCAATGAATTTATCATGAAGCAATCAAATGGGCTTTTTAGGTTTACATTGACATTAGAATGGTTGCCATTTTGTTGTTTAATGTTTCAAACGTTCAGTCATTAAACGTCTCTTTCAGTCCAAGTGGTTGGAGATTTTTAGTCATCAGACAGAAAGAATTGTTCCTTTCTGGAGGGGTAATCAGAGTTAGTAAACAGCTCTGAACAATTGTGCCAGCAGCGAAATCCTGAATCACCACCAAATTTACAGATCAATGGAACTGAACTTGCTCACTGAGTAAAGTGTATTGAAACATTCACTCACCTCTGTGCATATTATTTTCAAACGATGCTTCTGCAGCTTGCTTTTTAAGAGCATTATTTGTGTTCACTTTATCCATGACTAAACTATATGTATCTTTCACTTTGATGGCCTTCTTTATTTTGTCCCTACAAAATTCAAAAATATACATGTTAAATAAATAAAATAGCAATGTTTACAACGATTTTCCGTATGTTGGGAATAAACTGTTGACCCATGAATACTAATAATTATTATTCACATATATAGGCCCAATCAGACCTTTGCAATGTACGTAAACAAAAAAAGTTGGCTTAAAAGGTGGCTTTTCTTTGTGCTCAAACTTGCTTCATCCTTTTGTTTAAGCAGGCCAGGCTACAAGAAAGGCTCCTTTTAGTAACTTCCCTTTGACTAATTTTTATCCTTAATGTCTAAATGTGTTTCTATCGAAAATGTCTGTTTGAATAACCTGCCGCTTTTAAGTCTTCTTCAACTGTTGTGATCCATTTAATTTTGTCTACTTTCACCTTACTTCCAATCTGCATTTCCCATTTTGCTTTGTTAGTCTGGAAGGTTGCTTTCGTTGTGTATGACTTTACAATTTTAATCTTAATTTCTTAATTGGTTTGGGGTTCAGTGTTGTTTGCACTGAACTTTAACAGATTGCCCTAGTTGGGCGTTTCAGTCTGCCGTCAAAATCTTTACATGATGAGTAAATGATTTATAATTCCTTCAAAATGTGTACAATAAGTGTAATTATAGTATGAGACTTCACATATAATTGTTTATATTTGACTATAGGGTATAAACATGTTTTGCTTTGTAAATAAATAAATAATATGGTATTAGTCTAGAAGAGTGACTTATGATATTATGAGCTGATTTAACACGATGTGGAGGAGACTCCTTAATATATAAAAATTTGTTTTGGGGTGCGGAACTTATTTATAAGTTGTTTAAAAAACGCTTTAAAGTTGGGACTATTTTTCGCGGGGAGCACCGCGAGGCAACTGTCACTCATCTGTCAGTGACTTTTCACCCACTTCAAATTTAACTTAAAGGTGAATAAGTTATTATCGTAAAGTTAGGTTAGGTTATGTTAAGTTAGGTTAGTTTATTTTTTATGTTGAATATATTTAAAAGTGGCTTTAAAGTTGGGACTATTATACGAGCGAGAGACGCGGTGCGCGCGGCCCCTATAGCAGACGACAGACTCGGTCACCCACTTCAAATTAACCTAGAGGCTGAATAAGGTGTTATCGTGAAGTTAGGTTAGCAAAAGTTGAGTTAGTTGATTTCTTTTTGTAAAAACATCTTTATTAATGGTTTCCGCAACATTCTCGAAGTTAAAAATCGTTATTTGGCCTTTTTGGAAGGTTTGAACTTAGAAAAGTGCTAAAAATTCCATAAGTCACTCTTCTAGATTTTTACCAATAATATATTCACTTATCTTAAATACATCATCAACAAAGTCACATTTTAGCCTAAACAAATTATTATTAAGACTATGTCATACTTTATTTTACCATAAAAATAAATATATTTACCACAGATGATTTTTTTTAATCATAAAGAAAAACTGATTGATTAATCAATAGACAAGAAACAAAATTTGGCATCTCAAACTTTGGTTCAAAAATCTTCTCTAAAACTAATTTAAAACTAGGGTGAAAGTAATAGCTGGCTACTTTTTTTCCTATTAGTTTTAGTTTCAGCTATCTACATTTTTCCAACATCAGTTTGTGTTAACAAGCTACTTTATGAGAAAAGTAATATTAGGGAGCTAGTTTTTTAATTAATTTACCCAACACTGTCGTTTTACCAGGCAAAAATCTCTACTTACGCAAACTCATCGACTGGAGGAAGTTGCCCTTGACTTGATAAGAACATGTCGTGAGTCCTTTTCAGTGAACGAAACACTAAAGTGTGAACTGAGTGTCTTTGAACCTCCTACAACATTAAAATAAATTAGCAATTTTTAGTACACTCCAATTTGAGACCAACAATACTTTTAGAATGACTGGTATTAATTTGAAGAACAACTGACGTTGTCATGTTGAAGTACTTTCAAGAAATTGGCAATAGTATGATTACAATGTTTGCTATTATCTGCTGTAGCATTAATGGCTCTATGCTTCTAATGAAGCACTTTTCCTCCTTTTAATACCTTAACCTATTTTAAACATAGTTTGTAAATTTTTCATTGTTGAATTCCATGTCTGACAGCCTCTTAAAAATAATTATACATTTCATTAAATAGCAAAGCTGACGTTTGCCATACATGTAATTTGTCATGCAAAGAAATATTCTGATACTTGGCCTCTGGTGGAAAATACAGGAGAGTAGCAGTTGCCTGAATTAAGCAAGGCTAGCCTCAGTCAGCAAGGTTTGATTGAAACTTACCTCAGTCATTTTTAATCGAACCTTGAATCTGCACAATCGTTCCTCTTGTTAATGTTATAGGTTAGGTCTACCCCTAATTAAATTCAGCCCAAAGGCCTAATAAAGGTAAGCACAAATGCTGGAATTACGTGCGATACACTTAAATAATCTACACAGTATTAGAATTTTCAAATTAACTATGCTGTTAGTCAACTAAGTTTATAAAGGCTCATGCTTCACGTAAAACATAATTTATTATTTCATAATAATAATCGCAAACTCTTCGTAGTGTTGGTTAGGACCATAGAGTAACTAAAGATAGTTAGGACAGTGCTCTGTCAACTTGTCAAGTATGAGTATAACGGTGGGGTATTGAATCGAAGTTCAAATGACCGAACGTGTTTTCTTTGTCTGTTTGCCGGTTCAAATGTGGTTAAACAATTGTAGCAGTTTGGAATACAATAATATTGTAGAATTTAGATCCTATATATTCTGGATTAATTTTGAAAATGTCTAGTCTGTGTTGTTGGACATTATAATTTGATTTATTTCTAGTGTTGTAGGCTAGTTATGTATTGAACTGTGATAGTTAGAGGCGTGTGTTTTTGCGTAAATGATAGTTAATTAATCATTGGGCTATTAATTAATGACCCATTCTAAGGAAGAGTCGGCCTTAGTTTGTAACAAGACTACACGGCCTACACCTCATAACTCATTACTACTACTCATCACACTCGTCCTTCACCACATATTTGCCTTAAAATACCCTCATGAGAGTGGTCGGTATCTCAGATAGTGATTTGATTTAGTGTTTGAAAAACGTATAGAGAGATTACGGTTGGAATTTTTAGGTCAAGGAAAACAGGTCTGTGTTCTAGGGTGTATAGGTTTTTTTATAGCCCATATAGCTCTTTTTAGGAGAACTAGGATTTTGGAGATATTTTCTTTTGTGGTTCCCCCCTAGTCAGTCAGTCCATAAGACAGGGTGTGAGCCAAATAGAGCTTGGTAGGCTAGGACTGCTGTCCTTTCGCCTCCCATTTGCCTCATGCTATGAATGATGTAGATTGCCGATGATAGTTTTTTCTGTAAGTAAGAGTATTTTATGTTCCAGTTTCAGGTTGTATCAAAGCGACAAACCCACTAAGTTACTATATTGTTAAATGTTACTTGTTATAAGTTCTGTGTATAATAATTATGTTGTATTGATCCAGAAAAAAATCATTGTAAAAAAACTTCAATCTGTTAGCCCCAATAAATCAGTGTAACAGCTGTTTCATCTAAACAATAATATATCTGTTGATATTTAGACTGATGAGTTCAAAACAAATTTTAATTAAGTTTCTTTATAACATTAAAATATTTATTTCTCACGATGTTTTGCATCATTAAGAAAAGTATCATTCGTCACTTGTATCAAAATTATATTTTTGTTTTTGAGTTTTTACCCTAGGTAATTAACGTCCGAGGCTGGCCTAACAAAGGAACATTTCGCTGGCCTCGGACGTTAACTTGACCTCGTGTCAAAAGTGTTACTTAAGGAGTAGGACCATTTTCTTATCATGTTGGGTTAGCCAATTCTACTCTTTAGTTGATTTGTTGTAACTTGTAAAATTTTGCGTAAAATTTGCACATATTAGGTGCTGCAGGCGTTTGAATTAAACTAGACTATGAGAACCATAAATATGTGAGAAAGGAAAACATTTGATTGTAACTATCCTATAAAACTGGAGTTGAAAATAATAACTCATTGGCAAGTAAGTAAAATTATGTCATTATTCATCTGGTTATAGTCCATCAAAATTATCTTCCACGCTTTAATTTGAGACACCGACCACTCCTAGAGGGTATTTTAAGGTGAATATGGAATGAAAGGTGAGTGTGGAGTATTTTTTGATGGATGATGAGGTGTAGTCTTGTTACAAACTAGGCCCGACTGTTCCCCAGATTCGATCATTAATAAATTGCCCACCAACCAATGGAATGGACCAACGGCTTAACGTGACTTCCGAACCACGGGGAGTGGCCATTGTGAAAAGTTTTCACTGCGCCCGGGAATCGAACCCGGGCTGATTTGGTGTGAAGCACGCACTGTACCTTACTTACTTATATGTTGGCGCTGCGATAGACCCCCTCCTGGGCTTGTAGCCTGTCCGAAGATCCTCCTGAAGTCCCGCCGTTCTCAAAGAGATGAGAGGGTTAAGGGATGGTTGGGATCAGGAAGGCCATAATATAAAGCTAATTCAATTAAAAATGATTTTAGTTTTGATTTGATGTATTGAAATTATTAATTACCTTTAATTGTGCTGGTAACGCGTAGTAACACTTCTGTCCAATATATTCTGGGTTGCGTTCAACTAGCTTGAGACTATGGTGTTGCGACAAATTGTTTTCTCTATTTCTTGTATTGTAGCAGTGCAGATGGCTTCTTAAAAGATTTTTTTTCACAAAAACGATGGCTGCATAAACGAACAAAGCTGGAACTGTCATGATGTTGAGTCTTTTAAACAAATTATGGCAAGAGGGTCGCGATGGCAAGTTGGCTATACACCCTATGGCTCGCTTTTCGATAGTAAAAATTGAGCTATGACCACCACCATAGTAAAAAAGTATATCCACATATCCACTAGCCTATTATATCAATTTTGTTTACCCTTAAAAACCCTGAAAAATAAATCCTTTTTTTGGGTAGTAAAAAAAAATAAAGTAGCCTACCACAAAAGTAGGTATAGATTGGAAGAAATTGGGCCCAAATTATTATTATTTTTGATTCTGTATCATATGCATGTTGTTTTGGTTTTCATTCAGCTCAACACTATTGCCTATTGCAGTTATATTATTAAAATTGTGTTCATCACAGATGTTACTTCCTGATTTATCTCTGTTCATTAATCAACACGCCTACACAAAAGCCTGTGAATCCGTGTACTTTCCGCCCTTCTTTCCAAGGACATGATAAAGTAAAATTTAGCCACTTATAGCTTTGATGTAATTTATTTTTAACTGTTCATATTAGAGCCTAAGAATTTGTTCCTTAATCGCCCACTCACGTATGGGGCAAACCGAAGTTAACCTCCGTGTTTGACCCTGGTTGCAGCGGGTGAATTTTTTGTACCTTGCATTTCTGTAGTTTTTTGTTTCACTTCACCTATTGAAATTAAATTCTGGTAAAATGTTGATCAAAGTGTCATATTGTAAGAACAACAATATTTTACATTTTCACTTAAGTTTTAACCCACCTGGAAGTAACCCACGAGTGTGCTCTCTTAGATTTTAAAAACTTATGCAACCTCTGGATGGTTAACACTCAAAATTCCACTAGCTGTCATTAGATTTATTCAGTTAGAGCACTTGCATTACCTTTTTTCCCATAACTCTTTGTATGATTTCTAACCTCTGGAAAGTGTACCTCTACGGTAAAATGGCTTTAATTATTTTCCCAAACGGAATCCAGGATGTAGAGGCATAACTCAGGGACGTATTTGAGTATCTGTCGCCTCTAGACAAGGAAGTTTACCCGCCCCCCTTGTCTGCGCACTCCCCGATTTCACTGAGATCATCCCAATACATGCCTCATCAGTTTTTATAGTAACTTATAAATTTTACTATAAAGTAGAAAAGTTGTGGGCAAATGCCTGCTGCATCAACAAATCCAATCCCTTTTTGGACTCTTATTTACTGACGTTTTTGTTGAGCCGTTTTCAAGTAAAATGTGATTATGATTTCTGAGTGGATCTATGGAATGCAACATTGTTCAGTTGTATCCAATCAGAAGTCAGAATCATATTTTGCGGCGTTAAAATAGCATGCAAAAACAACGTGGAATTCTTTTTATAAAAAAAAACTAGGGCTTTTCATCCAGCACTTTCAGTCCAATCCTCTGGATGGACGGTCTAAGGAAACTAAAATTAAGAGGTGACCAGACAGAACAGTCCAACTTTGGGTGTCGCATGTTACATGGAAAAAGAAATTCAAACTATGGTGTAATAAGTAAAGTGTGCTATTCAGAGGTACGAGTTTTGGTTCATTCTGTGCATCTCTCCACGTGACGTCATAAATATAATCTATTTATATTTAGGCGCCCAAATTTGCTGCTCAAAATTTGCCGCCCTAGGTACATGCCTAGTCCACCTATTCAGAAATACATCACTGGCGTAACAAGGATGGTGGTAAGGCGTCCTGTTTATTTACCTCAAGTGGTTGGATGGTAGGTCAACTAAAGATTACAACGAAAACCTGTATTATGCGCTTGATCTAGGGTTAAATAAACTTGATTCACCATCAGGGCTAATTGAAGGTCGACAACAAAATAAGACTATCAGGAGACTGATATACAGTATTGCGATTTTCCGCTATTTTACCCCCCTCTTCTCTCTGCATGTAGGATGGTGCAACACTATGCCAACCCCCTCAGTTACATAAACCAAAATAATTTGACTTTAAATGGCTTGAGTGCATACAAATATTTGTATATATCGTATGTGTTAAAAATCTTTATGCCGAGATTCTAAAAATTTCTCCCTCTACAAAGCGCACAGAAATGACTCCTCTACACCTTAACACATTGCGTAACTCCTCATTGGTTACGTGTGCACTGGTTACGCTCTGTCAAGCGTACTGTGTCCATATGGAAACTCTAGGCGCTGACTGGTTAAATTATAGCTGGCGAACTGGCTTTTCTTTTCATAGCATAAATTAGAGCAATTATAGATAGTTTGTAATGGATCACGAACATTATGGTAACAAAAGTATAAGTGTGTAACTGTTTTCAGAATGACAATCGATTACCAAGCACTGTTATCCGTGGTGGCGGAGGTTTGTGACAAGAGAGGAGTCACAGTCACCGTGAGTGAGTCCTTGAAAGGGGGAGTGGTGGTTGGAATGGCAAGTGTTGTTGGCAGTCTGATTCTGGGGCCCATTGGTCTTGCTGTCGGTAAGTTGGTTTCATAGTATCGAGAGAGCACGATGCTAGCCTAGCGCTAAAGTCGGCAAAACACTGTTAGTTTGAGCTTACCATTATCTCAATCCAGTTTTAAACGCCATTCTAGAATTAGCTTAAAAATAGTGTAAAATGAGCTACTTTTTAAAAAAGTTAATCCAACACTGAATCTTTGTTATAAAGTAAAAACTTATAAAAACATGTAAGTATAGTTTAGGCCTAGCTAGCTTTATTTTAGCCCAACTGCTCTATGTTACCATGCAACTCTAGGCTCTGGTCCCCTCCTTAAAGCATAGGGATTATCAACGTGCCAAGAGCAAAAAGTGCTGTTCACCATCTTATTGCATTAGTTGAGCCATATTCTCTTTCTTGGTCATTGCTGATTTTGCTTCCGCATAAAGCTCAAAGACTGGACATTGTATTTAAGTATACAGTGTTCTGTGTTTAAAAAGTATCGGAACAACTTGATATCCGTTTAGTGGTAAAATATGGACCTTTACTTTCACTTAAAGCTTGGAAGAAAAGTTCTTATAAATCTTGGTCAAGGATAAAAATTAGTTTAGAACAATGCCGCTTTAAAAGGTTGACTTTGAAGACAATTGTAGCAATTTCAAGCCCCCAGACTTTGCCGTTTGGGACTGAGTTAATCTATCTAGATAAGGCTTAAGTGATGTATCTTCATTAACGACCCTTATTTTGATATACCATATGACCTATGCTCTCATTAAATACTTTCTTCTGACTTCTTGTGGACTATTGATCTTGGATGACTTTTATTAACGATACTATCTTGTAAGTAGTTTTCTTTTTCACATCAATCATAAAGCATTTTTTTTATTTCTGATTTCTAAAAAAATTTAAACTGTTATCTTTTCCATTGAACATATTTTAACCAATTTTCTTAAAACTTTGAACTTTTGAAAACTATGGAACATGCTGTACTTTTTAAACAAACTAAAAACAATGGAACTTTTGGAACACACTAACTTTATTAGTTTTGTTACAGGTGGAATTCTCGGCGGTACTTTCGCAGCGGCCCAGGCTCATAATAAGTTTCGACCTATTGGTCAAGTCATCATGGAAGATATGACCCCTAAGCAGCGACAGGAGTTGGGGGCTAGAATAGTGAGAGCTTTTGAAGGGTTTGATGTCACTGACTTGGCTCTGCTGTCGTCACTTGTGCTTCAAAACCAAAACCTACAGGCAACTGCCCTTACCACAGTCATTGGTTTTGTGGAAAAAGAACTGAGATGTCAAGTAAATAGACTGCAGTAAATTTATGATTTCTGTATTAACTAAGGTGCTATATCATTACATATCTATTGTGATATTTTTATTACAATTTATTTTTTACTAGTTTTATTATGTAGATGAATTAAACTGTAGTTATTTCTTACTGTTGTGTTTTCACCTACAATACTCCCAATCCTAACCAGGGCCAGTCAACTTCAATGGCAGACTTGTGTAGCGGGTTTCGGGGCCGAGTTTGCGCCGCCGCAAGTCAGCGCTACAATTGCATTTTGTTTGTCGCTGTCATGACAACAGCTGGTTCATGCACAATCTTTTGTTATGATTGTAAACAAAATCATTCAAGTACAGTATTCAAAATTCTGTTAATTCTAATGTAGGACTCTCCGAATTGGTTTTAATTTGTTTCTGCACGATCTTCGAGTTGATAATTTGTCATGGAATGAATAAATACGATTTTAAGCTAACAATATTATGGACTATGATTAATTCAGTTTCAACTTTAAGTTACATGGGTAAGAATAAGATTAACTTTATTTAATCTAGGCTAGCCCTTATGGTTAATTTTCATTGTATATGGGTACATCAGTACTTTTCGTCCATGGCTGTAAGATTAATTTTTTAATTTGTTTTTAATCAAAGTTACCTTTGACTCAAGGGTGTGCGGAGTTCTTCAGGACAGCCAAGGCTGCCTAGATATAGTAACCTGGGGGGTGCTTCACACCCAAGACCGTCCGGCTGGGGCAGCCTCACATACAGGGTGTCGGTGAACTCTCTGGACATACTTTGTAGACATGTTCCTTGGGTCAAAACAATAATATTTTACCATATAAACAGCGGTCTCCGGCGCTTTGTTGTCCGTCTGTCTGTGTGGATGTGTTTTTTACTTTAATCTTCCAAAACAGAGGACATAAAATGTAATTTATTTGTTAGTGCAAGAGCTGTTCAAAATGACGACCTTCGACACGGTAAAATAACCGGAAAGACTAATTATTGATTGTAGAGATGCCCAAACGAATTTAATAAACTCCTGAATCAAAATAATGTAGTCAGATCCATTGTTGTTGCGTTAGCTGACTGAGGAACGCATAGAGGACATAGGCCGGTAAGACAGAAATTACAATAACTTTGTTATTTCTCATTCGATTTTCAAAGTTTATACATGTTTGGAAAGGAAAAAATACACTAAAAGTAATTGTTCTGTAAGTTTGTTGTAAAAGTACTAGTTTTTAAGTGATTTAACTTTGAACCTTTTAAATGGCCGCCATTTTGAAATTTGAAAGTTAAATTAAATAATATTTTATGCTAATTAGAAAAAGGAATTTTAAATTGTTTACCAAAGTTTGGTGAAAATCAGTGCATTAGTTCTTTTTGTCATAATTATTTTAATAAAAAACACAGACAGACGGACAACGAAGCGCCGGAGACCCCTGTTTATATGGTAAAATATTATTGTTTTGACCCAAGGAACATGTCTACAAAGTATGTCCAGAGAAATCACCGACACCCTGTATAATACTGCCTCAACTCCTGCACTGTGCAAGCCCAGCTGCATCCTGCACGTTGGTGGCCCTGCTTATACAGATTCCGGCGGATCTAGGCTGCTAGTTCCGAAAAACTCCTTGGTAGGAAAAGGCGACTCAATCAATACTAGCGCTAGTTCCATATTGGTGTGATGTAACATCGGAGGAAATTGTGCTAGCAGCCTTTCCACTGGGTCCCATCCAAACCCAGTGGTTGTCCTATCCTAACCCCGTCCTCTCCTTCCCAATTCCAGTCAGTCCACTCCTCCTACCGCCCAACCCTAGGGTGTTATGCAATACGTGCCAAGGGGTGTATGGCACAAGGCTAATTGTGTCTTTAAAGGAGTCTGCGGGATACTAGGTGACCTCCCGTAGTATCTAACCTTCCTTGGGTAAGCGGGGCTCTGCTCAAGGCGACTCGACCGCACGGCGTCTACGCCGTCCGGTGCGCGCCGGATGCCCGTGTGAAAACACTCATATACTCCCATAGCCCATCGCCGCATACGACGCGTGGTGGACCGTGTAAAAGAGCATTTGCTGGGTTAATACTATGTATGAATTCAAATATGGGTGGCCGTGGGTCAGTGTGTGCCTAGCACCAAATCAGCCAGGGTTCGATTCCTGGGCGCAATGATAAGTTCGGAAGTACCGTAAATCTATTGGTCCGTTTCATTGGTTGTTGGGCTATTAATTAATGACTCAATCTGGGGAACAGTCGGCCCTAGTTTGTAACAAGACTATGCCTCATCACCCATCAAAAACACTCACCCTTCATCCCATACTAATGCCCTCTAGAAGTTGTCGGTGTCTCAAATTAAAGTATTACTTTAACGTTAAAAAGGCAAAGTGTTTTAAGTAATGAATGTTAGCAAAACCCCCGTTGCAATTTGTTATTACAGTTTCGTGCCGTCAAAGAGTTGTTAGTAGTAAGACCGAGACTTCTTACTTTGTTCAAGTAAACTAGTTCAGTGTTGTTTAGAGTAAGCTTAGGGATGTTTTGAGGATTGAGTTGAGAATGAAGACTTTGATTCCCAATAATAATTGTTTGAGTCTTGGAAATACTCTGTGAACCAAGTATTCAAGTAAGTATACACGCAGTGGCTTGTGTGTTTGAATACAAGTTTATCTATGGTACAGCACATATGATGTTAACAAATTTTATTGGAGAAATCAACTATCAACAGTTGAACAGTATTTATTCCGTTGTTTCCATGTCAACCAACACTCCAAATATCAACAAACACAAAGTTTAATTATGAGTTCGGCAAACTAGTTCGTCTATTTTACCGTATTGTAATTGTTGGGGTTTTCAGTGCATTGTGACATAGACTTGATTGATAGTTTTTATAATCCGTAGCCAGATATTGGTTCAGTGCAATAGCAAGTGGGTTTAGCATACATCCTCCGCCCTTTATTATCAAAATTAACTAAGCCTAATATTTGAAAGTTAGTTTTGAGACTAGAGTCACCGGGTTAGGAGGTAGAAATTTACTTAACGATGTCTGATGGAGGAGAACATCAAAGTTTATTGTCAGACCAACTTTCAAATAGTGTGTCTCAAAGAAGGCCAATTAATCTAGACAGGCATTTTTTAAGTATGAACACTGGGCTCTACAATTCCGATGAAGATTGGTCCGATTCAAATTCTAGCTGTTGCAGCTCTTACTACAGCGATTGCCATTCTAGGTAGGGCTAAACCTTTGCCTTAGTTGCAAACAAATTCTTACTAGGCTAGCCTTAAACATATAACGATAGTCAATATTCAGTACTCGAGAATCAAAGATTCTTCAGTGGGTAGGCCTATTTTTGAATGATAACTCTCTAAACTCTAAAATTAACTATAAAAATCAAAAATAAACCAATATCCCAATTTAAAGTCTCTGTACTAAGTGTCTCCAATCAGTAAGGCTGACATAGTCAAGCAATACAAGTTAGTTTCGTTGTAAAAACTTAATACTTCCAGATAGTAGCATGTCAATGCCGCTGTTGTCAGATAGGGTAAATCTAGCTCTCTCGTAATGAATAAAAATGTCTCTTGAATAAAGTAGGCTACTTCTTGAGTAAACTTTTAAAGCTCTTCAAGTCTTGACAGTCCAGTATATTTTTGGAATCTTGTAAATATCTATTGATGTAAATTGAGGGCCTCGCTTTGCTTGAGTGGTGTTTACTCGAGGTTTTTGTAGTTGTTTTGACTGTCTAGTATTATATGTGTGAATTTCAGAGCTTAGAGTGAAGATATCTGACTTTTTTCTGATTAATGAAGCGGTTTCCAAAATAAATTGAGATGACATAGTCAATATATTAAGCTGTCTGAAAATGGGTTTACAATGACTATGAACTAATATAAATGTTTTACAAATAAACATGTACATCTTAATGTTTAACAGAGCTAACTTAATAAAAATCCCTTGTATTAAAACTGTGTTCTTTTGAGTTTGAATATATTGTAAATTAATAGTCAACTTGAATTGTTTTGTAATGTTTACTGAATGAAGTGTTAACATAAACTAACTTATTTACAAAAGTCAACAATATTGAAAATATCCATCTGATAGATTTGGACAGTTAATAAAACAAAACATATAAATGTATTATTATATATAACAGGTCTCCCATCTAAAATACTGACATCCTCCCCTCTAAAAGAACGCTTAGTCTTTATCTTCTCAAGTTTTAAACTTAAGAACTTGGTCCACATGTCTTCGCCACACTTGTCCATTGTCCATTTCAATGTAGTAATGTACATGTCCATCTTTGGCTGTCACGGTTCCAGTGTTCCACTTTCCTTTTCCGCTGAAATTAAGGGCTTGAACTTTATCTCCGACCTTAAACTGTCTCATGATTCCTTTTCGATGTTTATCTTGGTGCCCTACATCTTTAGGTACTAGCAGGCTGAGATATGTTATTTTCGATTGAACATCAGAAAGTTTGAACAATTTCCTGTAGAGTTGGGTACTTAGCGTAACTGCATAAGTAGCCTATGTACTTTTGTTTCCAATCTTCCTGTTTCTTCAGTCATGGATGTTAAATGCTCTTCACCGTCTGAACAAAACGTTCTGCCTGTCCGTTAGAACTTGGGTAATACGGTGCAGTTGTCTTATGTGCCACTCCACACTCTGCTAAAAGGTTTTTGAATTCAGATGAGGTGAATTGTCTTCCATTATCAGAGACAAGAAGATGAGGCAGAGCAAAACTGGTAAACATTTTTCGTAGTTCTCTGATTGTAACCTCTGATGTAATCCTCTTTGTAGGTATAACTTCAAGCCATTTTGTAAAGGCGTCCACAACAATAAGGAAATAGTTGCCATTTAAGGGACCAGCGTAATCTATATGAATTTTTTCCCATGGCTTATCAGCAGGTTCCCAAGGATGATTTACTTCTTTTTGTGGTGCATTTCATTTGTCTCTGCATTGTCTGCAGTTAGAGGTCAGAAATCAGAAATCATTTTATTGAGCCAAAATTAACAAACAATGCATTAGCCAAGTCACAAAAGATATACAACACTTTCTTAATAATAGGGCATAACTAGTCTATTTACTCGCTATGTACATTTTGAGTTAAGAACTCTTGGACACTGTAACAAGCGAGGTTCAACAGCCGGTTTTTGAGCAAGCTCCTGAATTTGGAGATATTTGGTTCCTGTTGGAGGGATGAAGGGAGGCTATTGAACAGCTTTATCCCATTGTACACTAGGTGTTTTTGAAAAAGGAGGTTGAGTGTTGAGGCATTGCTAAACGACTGGAATTACGGAAGCTGTAAGGAGTTTGGATTGAAAAGTTGAATTTGGATGGGTTCTGCTTGACAAAGTTAGAGTTTCCAGAATGTAAAGAGATGGCAAAGTGAGGATTTTTGAATCTCTGGAAGTGATCTCTACAGGATTGCTGACGTGAAAAGAAAGACAGTCCCACGGCCCATCTTTGAAGTTTGAAAAGAAATTTCGTCTTTGGTTCTCGTACCCAAATAGGTAAAGCGTGCTAAGTGAGAGTAGACAACACCATAGTAAGCAGCCAACAAAACATCTTCGTTGGCTACGCTCCTTAGGTTTCTCAGCACGAAAATTCCTGAGCTGAGCCTCTTTGAGACGGATCAATGTGACCGTGAAAACTGAGACCTTCATCCAGCACCAATCCTAAAATTTTACATTCTGAGTAGGGTGTACTACGGTTTCATTCAATAGGAGGCTGAACCCGTGCTCGCCTCTTCACAAGCAAAAGTTGATTAATTGGGTTTTGTCAGAGTTTACTGTGAGCCGGTTTTCATTAAACCATTGGACCAGACTGTTGGCCTCGGCAAAAGAAATTTGCTCCAAGAGATGAATATTAGGGCTGGATATGGAAAGAGAGGTGTCATCCGCAAACAGGAGATTTTGGCAGTTGAAGTGCAGGATGAGAGTGTATTAATATACAAAGGAACAAGACAGGTCCCAATACGGAACCCTGGGGCACCCCCCTCAAAATAGATGTCTCGTCGGAAGAATAGGGTCTCATACAACCTGCCTCGTTCACTGCTCGAACCTCTACAATCTGCCTTCTATCACGAAGATACGATGCAAACCAATCCAAAGCCACGCGTCGCACTCCTACATTACTCATCTTCAGCAGCAGCAAACTATGGTCAACCATGTCAAAAGCTTTGCTCAAGTCGAAGAATATTCCCGCCGAGTGGTGCTTGGAGTCGATATCTTTGACTACTTCAGTGATAAAGTTGAACATAGCCGTGGTTGTAGATTTTCCCTTCACGAAGCCATGCTGGTTAGCGAAGATAACATTGTTCTGTTCCAAAAAACTCCACAATCTCAACAAGATTACCTTTTCAAAAATCATGTTGTCTATGTCCATACCTTTCCAACAACAATAGCTTCTGGCAAGGGCTTTTGTTTTAAGGATTCCTAAATGGCCAAAATGTAATTCTTTCAAAACATAGTTTTTAAGTGAGCTTGGAATAAGCACTCTCCACCCTTTAAGAATACACCCTTTTTGTAAACTCATGTCACCGTCATGGTACCCTAAATGCTCTATTGATTGACTGGTAAATGTACCAGTTGTAAAAGGACGTAAAGAATGAAAATATAAATGTAAAATTTGGAAAGATGAGTTTGTATCTTTATGTAATTATAAAATACAACTTTTTTTACTCTTGTAAAATTCTTGTATTATGCGCCATTTTCATGGTATTTCAATTTGAAAAATTTAAACAGCCGCCATTTTGTTTCTGTGGGTTTTATGAAATAATGTTTTTCTCTAAAATTTAACTTATTACACATAAACACCCTACCAAGTTTGAATGCAATCGGTTAAACTGTTCTGGAGATATAAATTTTAACAATGAAAACTGGTAATGTACCAGTTGTAAATCGACGTAAAAAGTGAAAATATTAATTTAACATTTGGAAAAATGAGTTTGTATCTTAATGTAAAACTATAAAATACAACTTTTTTCACTCTTGTAAACTTTTTGTATTATGCGCCATTTTAATGGTATTTCGATTTGAAAAGTTTAAACAGCCGCCATTTTATTTCTGTATGGTTTGAAGACATAATTATTTCTTCTTAAATTGCCCTTAGGACATATAAACACCATACCAAGTTTGAATGCAATCGGTCAAACCGTTCTGGAGATATAAATTTTTAAGTAAAAAATACAAAATGGCGGCTACCGGAGTAACGAAGAATTTTAGGACCCATGTTTATAGGGACTTTTTTCATTGTTTTTGCATAAGGAACCAACCCCTGAAATTTGGCGCCCTATTTCTGAATCACCCTGTATAGACCTGGCAAAGATAACATGGCTGCTGATGCTCTGACTAGAGTATGTTCTTCAATCCAAAACCAAGAAAAACTATTTACTGATATGCACGAGTCGCTATGTCACCCAGGTGTGACTCGTATGTACCACTGGATTCGCAGTAAAAACTTTCCCTATTCAATCGATGAAGTTAGACGTGTTACTAACTCCTGTAAAGTGTGTGCTGCTGTGAAACCTAGATTCTTCAAACACAAGGGAACTCTAATCAAAGCCTCTTCTGTTTTTGAACGGCTCAACATTGATTTCAAAGGTCCTCTGCCTTCTTCAAGTCGAAACCGATATCTGTTAGTCATAATAGATGAGTTTTCCAGGTTCCCTTTTGCCTTCCCTTGCCCAGACATGTCATCCTCAACAGTCAAATCCAAACTCAGAACCCTATTCTCAACTTTTGGTGTCCCTAGCTACATTCACTCGGACAGAAGGACGTCTTTCCTAAGCCAAGACCTTAAGAACTTCTTAAACTCTCAAGGGATTTCCACTAGTAGAACTACTGCTTACAATCCAGCTGGCAATGGACAGGTGGAAAGATACAATGGCATTGTGTGGAAAACTGTAGAGTTAGGCCTGAAATCTCTCAACTTAGAAATAACTCGTTGGGAGGAAGTCCTGGAAGATGCACTCAACTCTGTTAGATCTTTACTCTGCATAGCTACGAACCAAACCCCTCATGAATGCATGTTCTTACATTCCGTTAGATCTGGAAACTGCGGTGTTTCAGCTCCTTCATGGCTCCTCAACTCTGGTCCTGTATATCTTAAAAAGTGTAATCGTACATCCAAGTATGAACCACTCGTTGAAGAAGTCCAACTACTTCACGAAAATGCCGAGTACGCTCATGTCAAGCTACCAGATGGAAGAGAAACTACTGTGTCGACACGCCATCTCGCACCAGTTGGAGAGTTTGAAGACAAAGATGCTTTAGAACATGGTGAATACGAAATCGATGAACAAATTCCGTTACAACCTCTTCCTGCACCTGAGTATGTACCCAGTCAAACACCGCTAACGCCGACGCAGAGTCCAGACAATTCCGGGAATACTACACAGCAGGTTCAAACTAGAACAGGGACTCCAGGAGATAACCAACAGACGTATCCAAGGAGAAGCTTCAGAAGCAGGAGACCACCCGCTTACCTCACGGACTACATTCAATAATCTCAGGGAGGAAGAATGTAGTATAAAACTTCTAAAAACATATGTTGTTTATTTTTAATAATTGTTAATAATATTTGTAGTGTTTGTAAACAAACACAATGCAGTCTTGTTCAAGTTATTAAAAGCCTTCTAAAGGTATTTTCAAGTTCTATTTGCGTTATTCTTACTATCATAACAGTCTAACTTGTAACGGCTTGTTCTCAGAAATACCAAAACCGATTTAAATCGTATAGAATTGTTGGAAATAATCTGTATTAAAATGATAATTTAAAATATTTTAAGAAACATCCTGTGTTTTGTTTAGCTAAATACATTGAGTCTTATAAGTGAAACACTATCAACATCTTTGTATTATGTGGGTTTTAGTCTCCAAACCAATGCAAGTACCAAAGTCAGTACAGCTATTGAGTATGAACTAATGATTTTCATATTTCGTTTCCACACCACAGCTGCTCTCACTATCCTATCTCACCCCCATTGAATCTGGTCAACAAGTATATTTTGTCCATCTATGTGCTTCTCTTTTCTTACCGTATCATTCAGATCTATTTTACATCGTAATTTATTTACCACTCTTACCTTTCTAGTTCTGTTGTGGAATGGGAAGGAGAAATATCACCAGAAGGAGAATTATTTTACATTGAATCATTTGTTCAACCAAAATTGGTGGAGAAGTATGTGACAGCTTTGTCAGAACAAGAAAATACCAAGGAAACGGCAAGAGTCACGGACAATTCATCAAAAAAGAGCACAACCAAAGGTGAGGCAGTTCCACTAATACAAAATGCACATTTACTTAAGATATCTTTAAATCAAGAATCAAGAAAAAATCAGGATTCCAACGTTGATTTATAAATCACATTATGGTTGGGTGCCAGAGGAAAGAAGAAATGTCCAGAATTTTATACTTTGCAGTGTCATTTCAATAAAACATAAACTTAGTGAATCGTCATAGACTGAATATGGTTTTATTGCAATATTTACCACAGGGTGACACTGACAAGTAAGTTCTTTATTGGCAAGTAATAAAAACCTAAAAGACTTATTAGTTTTTTAACAAAAATTTTTAAGAGCAATATTAAAACTAAACCATGTAACATCAGTTAAAGAATATTTTCTTAAATTGGGTATTTTAACAGTGTTTGGGTTATACAGGGTGATTCTAAAATAGGGCGCCAAATTTCAGGGGTGGGTTCCTTATGCAAAATCAATGAAAAAGGTTCCTATAAACATGAGTCCTAAAATTCTTCGTTACCCCGGTAGCCGCCATTTTGTATTATTTACTTAAAAATTTATATCTCCAGAACGGTTTGACCGATTGCATTCAAACTTGGTAGTGTGTTGATGTGTCATAAGGTCAATTTGAGAAAAAAAGATTATTCCATAAAAACACACACAACAAATGGCGGCTGTTAATAAATGGTGCATAATACAAAAAATTTACAAGAATAAAAAAAGTTGTGTTTTTAATTTTAGATAAAGATAAAAACTCTTTTTGAATTTTACATTATTATTTTCACTTTTTACGTCCTTTTACAACTGGTAAATTATCAGTTGATCTTTAATGTTCACATCTTAGGTGTACAAGTTGCACCTGTCAAACAGGTGAATAATACGTACAGTCAGCAGATCAAAAAGTGAGAACTATTACCACATTAGGTTTAAAAACAGCTGTTTTCATTTTAATTGTTAACCAGCTGATAGCTAAAAGTATTTGCAAAGTTAATATTTATCAATTCATTGTTTTTCGCTTTCTTGATTGATTTTACGTTATTGTGACTTTTTGTTAAAATTGTTCAGTATACGTATCAAGAACAAGCGGGTATGATATTTATGTATGGGCGCGCCAGTGGAGTTGACCAAGAGGCAGCGTGATTGTATTTGCCGAGTTTTCCTAACAGACAACAACCACACCATCATACTTTTGCAGTTTTGCTACATAGGAAGACCACGATACATGAGAACAATCGATCTGGATGAAAATATTCTAAATCTTATAATGAACCATATTAACAAAAAGTCACAATAACGTAAAATCAATCAAGAAAGTGAAAAACAATGAATTGATAACTATTATAACTTTGCAAATACTTTTAGCTATCAGCTGGTTAACAATTAAAATGAAAACAGCTGTTTTTAATTCTAATGTGGTAATAGTTCTCACTTTTGGATCAGCTGACTGTAAATATTATTCACCTGTTTGACAGGTGCAACTTGTACACCTAAGATGTGAACATCAAAGATCAACTGGTAATGTACCAGTTGTAAAAGGACGTAAAAAGTGAAAATAATAATGTAAAATTCGAAAAAATGAGTTTGTATTTTTATGTAAAATTAAAAATACGACTTTTTATTCTTGTAAATTTTTTGTATTATGCGCCATTTTTATGGTATTTTAATTTGAAAAATTTAAACAGCCGCCATTTTTTTTTCTGTGTGGTTTTATGAAATAATATTATTTTCTTAAATTGACCTTATGACACATCAACACCCTACCCAGTTTGAATGCAATGGGTCAAACCGTTCTGGAGATATAAGTTTTTAAGTAAAAAGTACAAAATGGCGGCTACCGGGGTAACGAAGAATTTTAGGACCCATGTTTATAGGAATTTTTCTCATTGTTTTTGCATAAGGAACCCACTCCTGAAATTTGGCACCCTATTTTAGAATCACCCTGTATATCTTAGAAACTCTACTCTTAAAGCTGATGAAGACAGTATATACCAAAATGGTAAAGTTTGTCTTGTTTAATGAGGCGAAGTTTGGACTACAAAGTCCTCTCTACCACTCAACCTCGACCAAGGCTCGGTGCAAGTCATAACTATTTAACAAGAAATAGAAATGAGTTTGAGACCCAGTCACATTCACTTCAACTCTTTTGGACAATTCCTAAAAATGCTGGTATAAAATTTTATAGTTAAGTCCCGTAATCAATAAAGACTATAACTAGTTTAGATTCTTTTAAGTTAAAATTTAAAGAGTACTTGACAAAAAAGGCTCTTTACTCTTTTGATGAATATATGAATTACTAGTTCTAAGCTTCCTCTCTAATTTATTCTGTAAAAGTGTTTCGAAGGTTATGTATTATTTTATTTTATTCTGTTAAATTCTAATATATTTGAATATAAATACAGTTTTTTTACAATATTTAGATTTTACTTTTAATAATTACACATTACTAAATTGTACATCAATGTAACTCTTGAATTAATTGATATTTAGATTATAATTATTGAAACCTTGTTGTATTGACACTATTCAATGATTGTTACAATTAGTGAATAAAAAGATTTTGACTATACAGAATTTTGGTGAAATGAAAGGTGAATTACAATGTAAGAATGTATAATGTAAACTTAAGCCACTGGTAAAGACTATTCAGGAAAAAAGAATATTGTCTAGGTATTTCCTAAAAAATCTTATCTTTCTTCTAGGTATAATTGGTTTTCACAACTTCAATTTCACGTTCACAGCTATCAATCTTTAAATGCTGATTCTTCAAACTGTCCATGATGCCTTGTATGTTATCATGACACAACTCGACTGACGTCACTAGCTCACCTTGCTTCTTCCGTAGGTCCCTGATATCTGCACTGGTGGTTTCAAGAGTACATTACTAATGATTGAATTCAGTTTCTTATCCATAGATGACAAACCTGGTTCATTCTCCTCAGACTTGGATGTTTTCCTTGTAAGCCTCGGGCCGTATGACTTGCCGTCTTGGCTATCAGACATGATAATGCGTGTCTGGTTGACAACGGTTCACAGCGTACACTTCAACTCAATAATTATGGGTAGAAATCGTACTTACTTACACAAACTCGTTATCAACTGATTGTATAAGATATCTGTACAATATGTAAGCACTTTTAGACTGCAATAGTCATTACTACCCGCACAAAACTATAAATACTGCGAGAGCCGATGTGAGCACAAACTACTCAGGTCTCATCCCCACTCCTCCTTTTGTGGATTTTCTGTAAATAGACATAGATGGAGTATTTGAATTAGTTTTGGTTATTGTAACATCAAGGAAATTAATTTTTGCATTGTTTTCTACTTCTATTTTGAATTTAATTTTGGGGTGTAGGCTGTTTAAGGGATTTAGTTTTAGTTGGCTTGTCTTTTATTTCCTTTGAAGACAATGAAAGTGTCGTCCACATATCTTGTGTAGAGTTTGATCTTTTGGTGGTAAGGGTAGGTTTCTGACATAATGGCCTCCTCTTCAAAGTTCCTTACATATATTTCAGCCAAAGTTGCGGAGAGGGGTCCTCCCATCGATAAAACTTCGGAGTCGTAGTAAATTTTGTCATTGTAAGTGAAATAACTCTGGTCGGTGATTATTTTTGTTATGTGCTCTATTTCATGTTGTGTGAATTTTTGGCATTACATTAATTTGGTGTTTAGAACTTATAATACATCTTGTCTTGGTATGTTAGAATACATGTTGTCTATCGCTAAAGAAGTAAAACAAATTTTTTACTATAAAGTAACAAATATTTAATTTATAATACAATTTAATTTAGATCATGATCCAAATTTAGAGTTTTCAGCTAAATATAGGGTTAAATAGAATTTAGCTGAAATTTAAGAAGCTCTTGCATTTACAAAATCTTTTTGTCTAAAGGTAAACTGGTTCGTTTAATACGGAGACGAAGCAGCAGGCGTAGCACGCGAAAAAAGGTGCAGGAAAGTATAAACAAAGAAGAAGCTGATGTTAACAGCAAGAGTGGAAGTAAAGTTACTTTTCGGGAGACACAGGCAAGTCAAAATAGTTTTGTAAAATATCCTACTATTTAATTAAGTTTACAAGTTAAAGTCAAGGAAACTACAATTAAATGAGCTGGAGTTGAGGTTCCTAGAAACACAGTGAAAAAAGATGAATCAAGAAACTAAAAATTGGGTAAAATTTTCTTTTAATTCAAGTGGTAAATAGATAATCTAAAAACTCGGATGGCTCTCTCTATGAAAGTCATACCAGAGAGAGAGTATGATGACCATTGTCACTACTTTATGGAAAACGCCCTACAACCAGATGATGTGATCAACAGCCAATAAAATGTTGTAGCCTCGAACTCGTCCACTGTTATCACGCGAAGTGGACGTCACATCAAAGCTCCCCAAAGACTAAACTTTTAGCCTTCCTCAAGAAAGGGGGATGTGTAAAATCTATGTTGTTTATGATTAATTATCATATGTTACAAGTATTTAAAAAGTTTCTTCTGACACCATGTGCAACAATTACTAACTAAAAAGAAGTTACATGTAAAATTTAATATTATAATGCAGTTCCTAAGTTTGTAAAACATAACGATCAACAAGTTTTTTTTCTATTGCCATAGCAACAACTACAGTAACTGTAGGTATTTTAAGACATGTGATAATTAATCATAAATATCATAGATTTAACACACCTGCAATTGTTCGTAAGCGCAATTTGCTGTTTGCAATCGTTGTCAAGCTTTTTCGTAACCGATTTTTGGTGTTTTCAAACAGTCTCTTCCCCAAAAATTCTAAACATATTTTTCCTGCTAAATATATTAAAAAGTTAAAACTTTAAACTTTGCAAAGAATCTTGACAATTTCAGCACTTGTCCACCTCTAGATCAAGCCTTGTCACTGCATAAGTTATTCAACATTATTAGTTAGAGAAGCTTTATGTTTAGTTATTGCAGTTTCCTTTGATTGTACATGTGTGTCAGGAAGGAGAGTCAAGAGAAGTGGTGCTGAGTGTTACGGTGGAAGATACAAGCTTGGGACGCAGAGCAACTCTGGCAGAGTCTCTCCTCGGACTTGTGATCAGCACTTTCCCGGACAAGACTAGGGTCATGATTGCTGGCTTCGTGCCTAATACTCAAGCTTCCAAAGATAGGAATATTAAAGTTGGTTAGTAGTATTTGTTTTTGTCATGTATTAAACAAGTAAAAAAAGTGTTGGCTGTACCTTTGTACAAAAGAAAAGGTAACTTTGCTGATAGTGCAACATAAGACCTTAGATCAGGGTCTGGCAACTCCCCAAATTTTATTGCTCTCGAATTGAATGCCGAAGAGACTAGATCTTTCTCAGGCCTCATAGCGCCACCAATTACGCTTGAAAATTTGCTGAAGTTCACCAACTACCCTGGTCCAATTAAATAAAAAAAGTACATTGGTAGCAGATTCTCTATTTAAAAGTACTTATGTCAAAAGCAACAAATATATATTATATTTTCATACTGCTATTTTTTTGGTAATTCCAGGCGATTGGCTGAAAAGTATTAACGGAAAAGAGATCCATTACTCCAATATAAGTACTGTACTTGATAGCATTACTCCACCCAGCAAGGTTAGTATATATTATATTTTCAAAACTTTGCTAAACGACAAGGTGTAACGTTATAACTGGAGGTGTGCGAGATCTCGGGATTTCGAGATCGAGACAAGACTTTTTTTTCTTGACGAGAATTGTTATTCTCGAAAAGTTTGAGACGAGAAAAAGAAATGAACACAGACAAAATTTGTTATGCCATAAAATTGACTAGAAGTTATTTGAAACACGATTTGCGCTGTAAACTAGAAGATTCGTTCCAAATATTAAGTGCCAGCAGTTTGAACAACGTACTAGGTAACATCGATGTCCAGTAGCGACTGAGAACGGACGAGATAAGGGTATGATGCAATATTTTTATACGAAGTAAAAAAGCTTGTCAAGATGGCAGTCGCCACAAAATAACAGCTACCATACACACAACTAGTCATTTAAATCGATAGTTACAATAGTCGCAAGTGTCGATAGTTGCAATATTTGTTATTGTTTTCTATATGCAGTAATCGAACAACAGTTAAGCTCGAATGTTTCGACTTTCGATCTATTAAACATTACTAACAGATCACACGCCGCCATTATTAAGGCCGCCTGTTAGTACCACAGAGGAATATATAGGTTAGTACGCCGCGGACTTGTGTGTTACAAAAGCATCAAACATGATGTAATTTATTAAGGTTTTAGAATTTAAATAAAGAAAATAGTTATAAAACAAGTTTTAAATAGTAACCAATCCAATTTTTTATCACAAAACCGGGAGAACGCTCATTTGTCAGTATGTTCAGAAGCTAACCCCACGACATATTTTGGGAAAAGATGTAAGATCAGCTTGTTGATTTACTCACTTTTAGTAATACAAGTTGTTTTTTCAAACACTTGAAATATACATAACACATATTTTAATGCACTATTAAGTTTATTTTAATGTTTTATAGTGTTACAGCCTAACAAACTCAAATTAGAACTCTGTGATAGTCAGTACAAGTTAGGGTATAGTAGGCCGGCTTAACTGAAACTTGATGTGATAGGATGGAATAGGGAACAATAATTAAAAATTACCTGAATATCAATAATCTTTATGTCATAACCCTAATATTTTAGTTTAATATTTTGTGGTAGGCATAGGTTAGTTAAATTTTTTATTTGATTAGTAATGTTTTAGGTTATATTGCTGTTTGTGTGGTCTAGCTTAGGCCTAGCTAGCTACAGCTTGACATTATATTTTTTCACTTGTTTCAATGTAAAATGGTGATAAAACATAATTATTATTGGTAATCAAAAACTGGACTAACATTTTATTTATGTGTACAATACTTAAACTATAGGTGCACTCAGGAAAAATTAAACATAACACTTTTAATATTACAATAATACCATACTCTATAACAACTAAGCAAACTACATAATAATAGCAAAAATAAACAAATAAAGCGAAAAAATTATCAAAATTATAATTTCTCGTCTCGATTTTGATTCTTGAGATTTTGGCTTATTCCCGCTCGATCTCGTCTCGACCTAAAAAAAACCTGCTCTCGCACACCTCTAGTTATAACATATAGCATAATATAAAATATATAAATATATAGAATGCAACACTGCTCTTTGCCGATGACTCTTCTTCTTCGCAAAAGGGCAACCACCGGCTCGGGCTGCGGAAGAGGCGGAGCAACTTTTCAGCTTCGCAAAGCAGTGGTTCATGAATACATATGCCTGAATGAGGTGAAAACACACAGAATAACCTGCACACTGAGCATAAGCTTTGCTTCAACAGACGACCCGGTGAAAATACTGGGCTTTATCATGGACCCTAAACTAAGCTGGGAAGATCACATTAGCAGTGTGTGTAATTGATTTAATAGAAATTCTTCGGAAATCAAAACACCAGATCACTGCTCAATATCTTATGGTAGTCTATCACAGCCTGTTCCATAGTCACCTGGCCTACGGTGTAGTTCTGTAGGGACACTCTGCTCACTGTTCCAGAATTCTCCTGCTCCAGAAACAGGCAATCGGTGTCATCACTCACAGTAAAAGAAGAGACCACTGTAAACCGCACTTAATCACACTGAACATTTTTACCTTAGTTTATATTGATTAGTAATTTTTAATTAGTTTATATTGAGCTGTCTCCTTTACGTAAATGAGAACACCAGCAGATGGAGTAAGTGACAACAAGTTCATAACCAAAACTTGAGAAATGCGTAACAGCTCGACGTCAGTAGATGCAGATTGTCCCAAACCAGAGATAGCTTCCCCTGAATCGGGTTGAAATTCTACAATGCTCTGCCTGAGAATGTTTGCAATCTGGAGCCGGGAGGGTTTAAAGTGCGAAAAAGAGAATGGTAGCCGGCTAACTTTTTTTACACTCACAAAGAGTTCTTCGAAATAGTAAATATGCTTGGCTAAGTTACACCCCCATCTTGTAAACAGTTGTATATAGTCACTCATTTTATCTTGTACAAATATCATTTTGTAAATAATTTGACACCGTCTATCTGACTCCGGTCAGTCTTCGACAACAGGATAGGTAATTCAGAGGTAACCAAGAATAAGAATACTTTATTGTCGTTAAACACAGTTCACAGTGCAATAGACATAGTCATTATAATAAATACATGGACTTGATGGATATCACAGAATATTTCTATAAAATAAATACTAAAAAATTACAAGACTTTGTACAGTTTACATGTCAACAGTTAAAATGGATAAAAATCAGACTTTTGTAGGTGAAAAAATTCTTTGGTTGAGTAGAGAGGGTTCCTTAGGAGGATATTAGTCAGTGCTGTTTTAAACTTTGGAGACTCTAAATTTCTTAAATCTAAAGGTAGTTTATTAAAAAGTTTCAAACCAAATACATGTGAACCACTGGCAACTCTAGACAGTCTACAAAAAGGCACATTGTGATTGTGAACATCAGAAGGTTTAGTTTAACCCCTTAAGCCCTGACTTATTAACAGTCGAACTACACCTACGGTCTGACTTTTCCCAGCTGCTGGAGTTGTCAATCCATTTCACTATTACCCACAATCTCATCACATACACAATCATGCAATTATAACTTAACTAATTCATAACACTAACCAACAAATCACATTTGTTTATGAAACTAATAAAACAACTTAGTAAACATCGGTAACATTTGATAAACACAGGTTATACAACGCGACGTAATTTAGACTGACAGCTGAATTTGATTGTGAAACAAAACCGTTCAGTTTTGCTTTTTTCCTTAGGTGGAATAGACAGAATAAAGGAGAAACGACTGAAAAGTCAAGAAATAATCAATACAACGTTCAGTAAAGGCTTCTATTCCAACTAATTCTAAATAAATTTGCTAGAAAGTAGCATCTACCAGGCGGACCTGGCCCATTACTGTAACTGACGCGGGCCTATGTGAGGACACTAGCCACGCGTTACTATAACGGTTTAAGGCACTGAAGGGTCAACATCAGTAGGTAAATTCAGTTGGTTACAATAGGTTTTATTATTTCTGTTAGCATTAAGGAGTTCTGGGTTCAGTTTTGTGTCACCGCAAGGGGTATTGGAGATGATATTAACAATGCATTGTTACAGTTTTCGCACCATTTTCACATTTTTTAGTTTTTAAATGTTTTGAACTGTAGAAAGACAAATTTAGTTAAGTCTGCTTTGGTATTAATGTACAAAAGGTCTATAAGTATAAACTATTCTTGGGTGGTTTATTAATGGTGTAATAGTTAAGGTTGAAATATTATTGCAGATATTTTCCATAGTTTTTTAGTTAACAAGAAAAGAACACACAGTTTTGTGATCTGGATTCTGATCCTATCATCAAGTGAAAAGTAACCCAAAACAAAACACAAAACATTATTTAGATTACGTGTTATGGGAGCATTATGGGTTGATAAGGAGGAGACCAAACTGAAGCAAGTAATTACAGGCCTATATCATTAATTCCAACATTTTCAAAGGTGATTGAGAAAGTGGTACTTAAAAGACTAATGGACCACTGTGAACTTCACAATCTGCTTACCGAAGACCAACATGGTTTTATCAAAGGAAGGTCAACAACAACAGCCATTGTCAAACTGGCAGAGTTCATTATCGACGCTTTGGAAGATGGAAATATGGTCACTAGCATTATGCTTGACTTTAGCAAAGCCTTCGACTGTTTGGGTCATGACCTTATTCTCGGAAAACTAGAGCAGCTCGGAATAAAAGGACAGGCAAGAGCATGGTTCCAAAGCTACCTGGAAGGAAGAAGCCAAGTTGTCGAAATCAAACCCCTTACAAATGGGTTAACTCAAGAAGTTAAGTCAAAACCCCTTCCAGTCAACAGAGTACCTCAAGGCTCTGTACTAGGCCCAGTTCTGTTCATACTCCTAACAAATGACATGCCTCAATACCTAGGCACATATTGCTCCCCATTGATGTATGCAGATGATACAACACTCTTGATTTCTCAACCCTCGGCCGATAATCTCGCCATAGACTCATACATTGCACTGCATATGGCTTACCAATACTGTCATGAAAATGATCTAGTAGTCAACGCTGGGAAAACCAAACAACTGGGTTTTGGAAGAAGACATAATACAGTTCCAGCCATACCAGACGTTGAAATTGAAGATCATACTAAGTTTCTTGGTATGACCATCGACAGTAACCTGCAATGGAACGGACACGTTGATAGTCTTGTAAAAAGCTAAACTCCAGCCTTTTGTCCTAAAACGGATCAAGAGTATCAGCGACGACGCCACAACAAAAATCGCCTATCATGCACTGTTTGAGTCAATATGAGATATGGCCTTATAATATGGGGAACATCCGACGCAACCTGAATAAAATTCTGTATCTTCAAAAAGAGCCATTAGAATAATGTCAGAACTGGCTTCCAGAGAAAGCTGCAGAGATGAATTTCCAAGGCATGGGGTTCTAACCCTAATCAGCCTTTTCATCAAAGAAGTAATCATCTTTGTTGAAAAGAAGGATCCGCAACGAGGCCAAGATATCCATGGGTACAACACTCGATATGCATCAAATTTCACCCTACCCTCGCACCATACTTCCAGATTCAAAAGAAACCATCATTCAGCGGCAGGAAGTTCTTCAACGCTCTACCAGACGACATAAAGGCGCTCCAAGGAAAGAAGCTGCAGACAACACTGACGAAATGGTTGACGGACAGACCATTTTACTCCATAAACGAATTTCTGGGCTGGAGACAAGGAACAACCTAAGACTCGACTGCAACATCAAGATACTCTTGTAACTAGTTTTAAGTTTTGACACCTATGTACTTATCTCAACGATAATGTAATAAAGCTATTTGACTATTGACTATTGATAACCCATATTCAATTAAAATAAATCTTTATTAAAGGTAAAAACCATTTACGTGTGTGTACAAGTGTACATTACAATAAGACAATATTACAAAGTTATTTTCAGACATCGGAATGACAATACAATAGATCTTGAAACAGATAACAAACAACACAAAGATAAGCAGACAAAACATTAACATGGACAAATCCAAGTGCACTGAGCAAACAGAGCTATGATAATACTGTAACGTATGTGGTTACAACACATACTCGGGTGTTGGAAGAAAAGACGCTGATTCCAAAAGCACAAACATTTATTAACAGTAAGATGTTACATGGTGTAAGTTCAGTCTAGAAATGAATTATATCCTGGCGTGGTAGCCGCTACAAGAATGGAGGGGGTGGCGTCATCGGTAGCGTGGTTTTCTAGTATTCTATTGGTCTATGTGGTCTATTCTATTGGTCTATTCTATTGGTCTTAAGAGATCACGCCACATAGTCATACGACAACGGTTGCTAGTAATACCAACCTAATATATTTAACACAAAATACATAGTTGTAATATTGAAACTTGTATATATAAGAATACAAAATTCATTATAAAAAAGAATATAAAATTGATTTAATATGTGACAAATACAACAGTGCAAGAGCAGGCCAAAAACTACAGAAAACCCAGATATACAGATTGGAAATGAAATATTCAAATATGTACTATACTTATGATTTCTGGTTACCAATGAATAACAGAAAAGTAAACTTTAAAAAACAAGGTAATAAATTGGCAAAGGTTGTAACACAGCAATTAAGCAAACTATGAAATGGATAACAATAATAAGTTAACTAAATGAAAATATATTGTATAACAACAAATAGTCAATATACAGTACTCAATTCTTACTCCTGATCATAGACATGTTTTTTCTTGTCTACTAAAACCAGTGGAAAATGTCTGCAATTATCTGAGATTACCAATAATCAGCTGTACTTGTTGATAGAAGATTGCATTTTAGGTGGTTTTGAAACTGCAAAAAGTTGCTGAATGTGATGTAACCCAATCTACACCGTCCAGTTTTCAACTAAAGGTATGTACATTTTCAGTGTTGTAAAACTACACTTTAAAAGTAGCCGGTAGCTACAGCTACAATAGCTTATTGAGAAAAGTAGCTTACCTATTAAAAAGATGTAGCAAGTCTGGGCTCAAAAAAATCCAACTTTTGAAGATGGCGTTAATGTGCTTTGCTTGGTCCAATTGGGCCGACTGGGCATTAGTGAAAAGTAATAATAAAATTAATACTCCAATGTCACTTAAATTCTTGTTAAAAGCTTGACAAATTTTGACCACTGGCTTGTCACACAGAAAATTTAAAGGTATACATTGTATATTGTATTGTATATTGTTCATTTGTTTATTTTTATCTTCCTAATGAGGTTTCTGAACTAAATCATAATTTTTTAAACAAAGTACTGGTTTGTCTTGTTTCATGAGGCAAAGTCAGGACTACACAGTCCTCTCTACCACTCAACCTCGACCTTTACCTAGCATTACTGTATAGTCACATTACAAATGTAAGTAATGACTGCGGGGATCAAACCCGCGCCAGCGGAGTGATCAGTTCCGGAGTCGCGCACAATTCCAATACGCCACGGGTCTGCTCAACTAGTCCGCTAAAATTAGTTAATAACTCGTTGTAAGCAACTCTATTTTATTAAAGATGTCAACATAAAAGAATGAGACTTTTCAGTTTCTTAAATTTTGTGATTAGCTCTTATCCAAATGATTGTGATTCACTCTAGCGGGGGTTTACTGTACACTAAATTAAAGTGTTTGTTAGGAAATGAAAGTACATTTTTAAATTTAAGTATATTTTACTTTTTAGTTTTTTGTCTGATAGTATTAGGGAAGCCTGGGCTTTGTTGTCTCCTCTGATCAGCCACCACTGGGGTTTTCTTAGCCTTGCTCATCAGCCTAAATGTCCAGTCCAATAGCTGTTATTTGACTTACCAGCTTAACTGCTCAAATTCAATTTTTGGAAGTTTGGTTAGTACAAATTCACATACCAGGTTGGTAGGTTAACTTTTCTGACGATTTTCCACTCATGATTTAACCTCATTTTCATATGCAGTTTCAAGATAAGTGTTTGTCATATTGTCACAAGTGTTTGTTTCAAAGTTTCTTTCTCCCAGTAATACTTACGGCAGATTCATACCGATATTTTTCTTATCGAACATTTGCAACAGCGAGACACAACTACTGTGACGGGTTGATTTGTGTGTACAGAGTAGAGTGCAGCAGTCGGAGTTGGTGAAGTGTGTAGTGTCCGGTGAGCCGAGTGTGAGTGAAACAGTCTACTCTGTGGTCTATATCACAGAGGAAGGAGTGAGCGAGGGTGGACCAGCTGACCAAGGTTTGCTTTACTGCTACCCGAAACAAGACAACGTGCTCAGCTCCGCTCGTGGGGCTTTCATCACGATCAACCATCTCCTGCCACAACTCATCAACACACACGCTGTCAGGTAACACTCCAGTCTCCAGAGGTCTAATGTTGTGATTTTTTTTATCACGGTAGTACCATCCAGTACCACGTGTCCAGTAAGTCCTTGACGGATAAAAAAAGTAAATTACTACGGGTTTCCGCTGGTAATAGTAGATGTTTTATACATCATTAAAATGGGAAATCAACACCCCAACTAGAATAACACAACATTCGGCAACTGCTATTGATAATGTAATTTCAAATTTAGGTACAGACATTAGTGTTGAGGTAGTAGATACTAACTTATCTGACCATCACGGTCAAATAGTATCTATTCAAAATTTTGATCCCATTAATGATACAACGTGTAAAGAAAGTAGAAGGAACTTTAAAAATAACAATATTAATACTCTTAAACAACTTCTGATTGATCATAATTGGCAAGACTTGTACAGTATTAGTGATGTAGATAGTGCATACAAGTATTTTAGGACTACCTTCCTAAGTTGCATGGATAAAGCTTGCCCAACTAAAACAGTAAACATGTCCAGAAAGAAAACTGTTAATGACTGGTTTACTACTGGATTATTAGTTTCTAAAATAAACTTAAAAATGTATACGGAAATGAACAGAACTTCCACCAGTGAAGCATTCAAAGAATTTTTTCGAAACTACAAACGAATATACAAAAAGGCAATCAGAGCAGCTAAATTACTTAGTATAAGGTACAAAATTAAAGGTTCTAAAAATATGTCTAAAACAGCTTGGGAGATAATAAATGACAGCAAAACTACTAAAGTCAAAAAGCCTATCGAAATAGAGCATAATGGACATTTGATGCAAAATCCATCTGAAGTTGCAAATTGTTTCAATACTTACTTTGCTAACATGGCTATTCAAAATCTAGGACCTTCTAATGTAATCTCAAGACAGTTTAAAAATATAAATGAACATACCATATTTTTGACCCCTGTTACAAAAACTGAGCTTATGTCAGTTATTAAAAACCTGCCATCCAAAAAGTCAACTGATATTGATGGGTTGTCAGTTTGGGCTTTGAAACAATGTTACATGGAAATATTAGATCCATTAACTTTTCTAATTAACAGTTCATTTGTAAATGGAGTTTTCATAACTTTTAAAACAGGCCAAAATTATACCTATTTTTAAGAAAGGGTCTTCTTTAGTAATGAGTAACTATAGACCAATATCTCTGTTACCCTGTTTCAGTAAACTATTTGAAAAACTGTTAAAGCTGAATAAATTCGTTTTTAAAGCAATTTCAAATCATTTCTGAATCCCAATATGGGTTTACTGAAGGGAAAAGTACTATAGATGCTATACATGAGTTTATAGAGTTTACCATTTCTAATTTAGATGAAAAAAAGAAAACTTTAAGTGTCTTTCTTGACTTAACCAAAGCATTCGATTGCCTAAACCATGCTAAGCTTCTTGATATCTTATATTCTTATGGGATCAGAGGAATCGCTTATAATTGGATTAAAACCTATTTGAGTAATAGAACTCACCAAGTACAAATTGAAAACAAATTATCAAAAGTCGTAGACCTTAACCACGGTGTCCCTCAAGGGTCCATTCTTGGCCCTATTTTATTCATTCTTTATGTTAACAAATGCAAAGAAATTACATTAGGCAAAAGCAACTGCAATATTATCCAGTATGCTGACGACACGACACTCAGTTTTAATGGAAACAGCTCTGCTGATCTTCAAAAACTTGCCGTTGACGTAACTAACAATTGCGTTGAGTACTTCAAAAATCTTGATTTAAGTACCAACTTTAATAAAACATACTACATTAATTTTGGGTTCAATCAAAATAGCCATAAATTTAATTTCAAACTAAATAATAGTTCCCTTCAAGAAACTGACTGCGTCAAATTCTTGGGTCTATTCATAGATAAAAAACTGACATGGGATCAACACATAGACTCAGTTTGTAATAAAGTGTCTAAGGGCTTATTTTTACTAAGGAGGCTGTCATTTTATTGTACTCAAGATGTTTTAAAATTAGCATATTTTGGAATAATTCATCCCCATATTTCTTATGGAGTCTCTTTGTGGGTAATTGCTCTGAAACAAAACCCAAAGAGTTTTTGTTTTGCAAAAGACAGCAATGAGAATTTTATCTCGTCTTAATTATCGTGATTCCTGCAAGGAATCATTTAAAACGTTATCAATTTTACCTTTGTCGTCTCAATACATTTTTGACACGGTATTGTTATTTTTATCAAAATTTTCCTTTGACCAGCAACCAAATTATACATACAATATTAGAAACCAATCAATTAGGCCAAATTATCACAGACTCCATATTTATGATAAGCTTCCTATCGAAGCCGGCTGAAAATTATACAATAAATTACCTGACAATATAAAAAGCTGCGGTGTTGATACAATAAAAAATAACCTTAAAAAATACTTAATTCAAAACTCGTTTTATAGCGTACAAGAATTTTTGGATAGCTAGTTGAAAATTATTTAAATTATACTCGTACTTTCCTCCAAGGTCTTACCAGTGGTCATAGGATTTTGTTGTTAACATTGTTATGTTTTGTTGTTTCTTTTAACTTTTTTTCTTGTCATTGAAACAATTTATTTTGTAAAGAATGTGACAATAAACATATTATTATTATTACTAACAGCAGATTTCTTAAAGTTTTACTTACATAGATTGGTAGCATTTGTATTCTAATTAATTTGTTAATTAAATAACAATTACTGATTCTTTGCCAAATCTTCAAAAGACAACAAAACAAGAAAAAGTCCAATGTGTTCTTTGGTTTCATGAATCCAACTTTCAAATAATAGTTCAAAGACTTTTCACAAGACGATTTAGAAGAGATCCACCAGCCATTTATACCATCAAAAGTAGTTTTTCAACAAGGCGGGGCGCCACCGTTTTGGTCGACACAAGTTAGAGACTATCTAAACGAAACCTTTCCCAACCGCTGGATTGACCATGGTGGACCAACATCCTGGCCTCCCGCTCACCTGACATCACACCCTTAGACTTTTCCTTTTGAAACTACATAAAAGATA
Organism: Matsumurasca onukii; assembly: GCA_018831715.1. Lineage (NCBI taxonomy): Eukaryota > Metazoa > Arthropoda > Insecta > Hemiptera > Cicadellidae > Matsumurasca > Matsumurasca onukii. The sequence continues at coordinate 33,189,060 of CM032059.1, read as the reverse complement.
TTGTGTATGCTTCTCCTATTCCAGTCATGCTCACTTTAAGGAAAATAATCACTGAAGCAATGTCGACAGTAACAAGAGACATGTTATCGAACTCTTAAAGAGACATAGAATATTGCCTTGATCTTCTTCGGGCCACCAACGAGGCGCACGTGGAGGTCTGCTGATAATGTTTTATATGTAAATAAAACTTTATTCATCGCTTTATCATGTAAATCAAAGTGCAAAAATCTGATATCATTAGTTTTTATTTTATAACATTTTATAATACGTCAAGAACTTTGTGGACACCCGGTACATTCAAAATGAGATTTACAGTGACAAATTTATGACTTACTGACAGATAGACAGAAAGACTACACAAGACACACTGGAAGAGGACAGAACTCATTGACTGACGGAGAGCTAGAGTGGAACAATTTGAATAATTGAGAACAAGTGAAAGATCAAAATTGTACGTTTTTGAGAAAGATCAATAAAATGTATGAACAATTTTAGCTCCTAAACAAAACTTGAACGGTTGAATAACATGTTATTTCTTTCCGCAGTAAAATACTTATTATTTTATTAGTCATAATCTGGCTTATATTGCTGATATGTAGTGAGTTTTGGGTCAGGTCTAGAGTGCTGGTTTTCAAACCCACAGAGTCTTTGGAATTAGACTCATTACCAAGAACAGAAACAAAATCTCAGTGCTGAGTTGATTCTTGGTCCACCGAGCCTTGGGGGTTAGACTCATCTCCTAGTTAGTAAAACATGTTGATGTTAGTTTAGCAAAACTCAATTGTACATTTTATGTTGAGTTAGCTTCAACTTCCAAAAGTAGGACTACTTGTAAGGGTACCATTGATTTGTAGAAACCTTAACACATTTTAACATTTAAGGTTGTTTAACATACATACAACTAACAATTACTTTACAAGCTTGGTTTAACATGTAGGTTCTGGTGAACGGGAAGCAGGTCGGCAGCCCACTATCTTGTCTTTGTAAGTGGTGTTTTCTTTAGTCTTGGCTGTTATGGTATAACTGTCTTTATTTCTCTTAGTAGGGCCGCTTAGCGTCAAATTTGGGACCAATCTATACATACTGGACTAAGATAGTAGTTCTATTCTACTGCGGGATATCAAACTAAAGGGCTCTTAGGAGCTTTTAACTAACGTAACTTCAGTTACACCTTTTGAAGTCATGTTTGCACCATGGCATTCTACAAGGAAGTTTTTTAATTGGTTACCAAAACCAACATAACCTCTTTTAAGATGAATGTTGGAAAAATGTATAAAATATCAAAACAGTTTCTGAAAGGGGGCTAGATTGTTTGGTATCAAATTAAAGGTCTTATTTATTATATGAGAATCCTGCAATTTTAATCTCAACTGATTGATTTTGTCCAATTTTAATCTCAACTGATTGATTGGGTCCAGATTGGTATTATTTCACCTCTTAAACTTTATAACACCGCCATTTTGCTATGGATCATCCTTTTCAACTGGAATTTGTGACCATTGATAATTCTTACAGAGCGCTTTAATTTGATGTCATAGACTTTTGTAAGTTTTCTTGAGCCACTCACCACTGACTTGTTTTGGACCACACCCCGAGATTGAATCTGTTGGTCCCTACCAAGAAATGAAAGATGGTTACCTAACGAGTAGAGTTAGGGTGGGAACCAGCTTTTACCTCAGAGATACTACTCTAGGGGTCGTTTTTTCAATCGCCTGGTTAGCAGCTGGTTAACTAACCACCGGTTAAGTTGTTTACAGTCTGCAATGTTTACATTTTCACTCAACGTTCAAAGTACTTACATGAATTATTTGATGATCATTCCTGCAATAAAGGTATATAGTTGTACCATTTTTTTTTAATTGAACATGTACACATTATGCTAATATAGATAAATACCAACTCTAACACCAAAATGCAAAATCAAAACAGACAAAGTAAAACTTAACCTAAAAAATATCCAGTTTTCCTATTGGTTGGATCCCTGTCCTAACTTTAACCACCGGTTAAGGCTGAATTGAAAAAAACTGCCCTAAGTGTTGCTAAGCGGCTCTACTATACCCCTTCCCTCTTGGTATGGTTTGTAACTATAAACTTGAGTGAATGTACTAAGAGTGTATGTGTCTATGTATCTATACCATTCATTTATTAATTTATTGGGTTTGGTCTAGCGTGGTTTGATTTTGTATTTTCTTTAAATTTGGCCATAAGTAGTTTTTTATTTTGGTAAACTTAGCTATTGTCTGTTAGTTCTGCCTAGCTCAAATTTTTAAGTAATAATGAAATATATGGCTTAGTAGTTGATATGCTTTGATTTGTCTTATTCAGGATGATTGAAATAAAAGGTAATTTACATTGGCACTTTGATTAAACAACTTTTTAGCAGGAAATTTTAGGTTTAAAATTTTAGAGAATTAGAGTACACACACATATCCTTAAACTTGAGATAGATCCTTAAATAGGCCATAGTTAAGATTGCACAGTAAGGGCGTTAAAGAATGTTGGTGTAATCTGACAATCAATGGAACCTATATATACAGTTTATTTTAATTTCCATATATTTAATATTAGGCTAAAATTGCATTTATGTTACAAGTCGTTCTTTATTTTTGTAAAAAATTATTGCTTTTTATATAATTATTACAAGGTTAACTGTAAGAAAGAGCCATGAGACCCTAACTTCAAACTTCGCCTTGTTTGTAAATGTAAAACTTTTCAATAAAGAGATTTTCTTTTTTATTCATGAGCATAAAAATAACATTTTATCGAACAGCTAAAAATTACAAAACCTCGCAGCAACAAGTGCCTTTTAATCCCTTTCCTACAGTTTGCATTTTTAGAAACCACACAGTCATGTGATGAATTTCTTTTAGTTTTATGATTTTTATCAAGTACAGTACAGTCTCTATAATCCGGCCGTTCGCCACTCCGACACGTCCAGTAATCCGCGCTATGACCGCGTCATTTAGCCACTTGTTTTCAAGTCTCTACTTGTCTGTAAAGCGTGTGACCAAAGTGTGCGTTGTTTATTGCTAATCGGTGCTTACGTTCAGTACAGGTCGTGAGATATCGCAAAAACGTAATCATGTTACTTTGACAATAATAATAAGTGTTGTAAAAAGTTATTTTAAAAATATTAGAAAGTAGTGATAAGTTAACATCGGCAAATCAAAAACTCACAGACATAAGGAAGAATAAAATGAAATTGAATCATTCTTAAGAGTAGTGAATCATCCTTTAATGTAAGACAGATTATTCCTGGCAAATTGAGTCTTTTTTAGTGAACCTCCACTAGTCCGGCATTTCCGCTAATCCGCCGCTTCCGATCCCGATATAGGGCCGGATTAGTGAGATCGTACTGTATAGACAACTTAACTTAATGTTGCTTGGAAACAGATTTTAAATTTGAAAGTGTTTCAAATAAAGCTATTGTATTGTATTTTATAGTTTTCAAGTGACGAGTAGAGCTCTCGAAAGTGAAACTGCATTTGGAAAGTCAGTTTCATTTTAAACTTTCAAACATAAAATTGAAAGTTTGGCAACGGCTTTGCTTTGAAAACCGCAAACCTCTGCAACGCCACTTTTTCTGCCTATACTGCATAGCCTTGAAGTCCCCATGCAAAACTTCAAAAATTGCAATCAACTGCAAAGTTGTATAGAATGATGCAAACATTATTGTAAAATTCAGTGCACATCAGGGCATTTCAATAGCCATTTTAACCCTGTTTGTCCTGTGCATCACCCTGTTCTAAACTAGTGTTATGACTACTAGTGTTGGCCAGTATTACGACTGCGGTACTTAACCCTTAACTACTATACTGGCGTCTCCCAGACGCCTCCATATTTCCTCTCCTATTCACACCCCCTTCCCACCCCTCTAGAAACCGGTCTGCCCGTCTACCTTTCAGTCGAGTCAAGGTCTTTGACTTGTGAACAGTAATCTGAGTGTACCACTGTTCATTTGGCAACAACTGTGCGATTTCACCTCTCAGACGCCGTATAGTAGTTACGTAAGTTTTTCATTTCAATGGTGACGTCTAGTTGGAGTGCACGAAACAGTTGTGTGGAAGATGCTTCGCCGACCAAGATTGAACAATTTTTGTTGAAACTTAGTTTGTAAATGTTTGTGTGAGTTTTTTGTATAAATTATATACAGTTTAATTCATATGTAACTGTGTCAAAAATCAGTTTTACCTTTTCTTAGTGAATAAAACCACATCAAAATACAATTTCAAAAAACACTTTTTAAGGTACATGCACAATATTGCCATCAAAATATTTTTTAATGCTTTCCAATACGTTGTAAAAACCAAAAAAAAATGTTATATTAAAAACTTTTTATTAAAACATTTTTTTTAACTGATTTTTTTAGAAAACAAATATGGAACGCTTATTTTTTGGTAAAAAATATAAATTGGTATTTTTTATATCATATCAACTTAACAATAAGGAGTTGTGTATTTAAAAACATAAATATATGTAATAAATTCTGTCCATAAAAAAATAAAAACAAAGGAGGCGTCTGACAGACGTGGTATAGTAGTTACGTTTAAGTTTTTAGGGTATAGTAGTTAAGGGCTAAGGGCCGTTTTTTCAATTCAGCCTTGACCGGCAATTAAAATTAGGACAAGGAGCCAACCAATAGAAAAGCTGGATATTTTTTAGGTTAAGTTTTACTTTGTCTGTTTTGATTTTGCATTTTGGTGTTACAGTTTGTATTTAGCTATATTAGCCTACTGTGTACATGTTAAATTCATTAAACATGGTAAAATTATACCTTTATTGCATGAAAGATCTTCAAATAATTAATTTAAGTACTTTGAACGTTACGTGTAAATGTAAACATTGCAGACTGTAAACAACTTAACCGGTGGTTAGTTAACCAGCTGCTAACCAGGCAATTGAAAAAACGGCCCTTAGTGTATGAGAAAAGAAGGAACCCTGGTCATATTCTTTTCTCATAAATGTCAACAATATTTGTTTGTTTTTTTCAGTACAACTATTCATTGCAAAGGAGAGTTGGCACATATCATCTACACTTCAGAGGATAAAGAATTATTATTAATATCTTTTCCAAACTCGAGGTAATGTATTTAGTTCTATATTTTTAATAACTAAACATACATTTAACTTATATTTCCCATGCAAAAATATTTAGTTACAGAAGATAATTTATAGGTTGTTTTATCTATATGGAAACACTGAGAACTTTTAATCGGGAAAAGTAGACATTTAAACATACAGTTAGAAAAACTCTTCAATTTGAGCTTAAGCTAGGTGATGAGATAAATAAAATTAAAGGTGTTTATTAACCCTTTGACAGGTGAGTTTTCCAGGAGAATTTGTGCCTGAGAAAGTGAGTTTTTTTATGTTTATAATTTTTTGTATTACATATAATTTTGAAATACTGGTTTTTTGGTCAAATAACCTGTTTTAAACCTTAAATTCTTTTTGTTAAAATAGGTACATAGGTAAAAAAAGTGTTTTGATGTTTGAACAATTTTATTTAATATATTTGTGTAGAACTTTTTTAGTTATTATATTTGGATATAATAATTCAAATGTGGATACAAAGAAAAAAAGGTGTGTACCTTTTACCTCAAAAGTTTAGCGTTGTATGGTAAGTGACAAAGCAGTCTGATACGTAGAGGAGCGGGCGCGTCACACTCGCGGGAGTCGCGGCACATCCACACTGCCTGTATACCTACTCACGAATAGTCCGCTACGTTTTCGTCTTCTTTCTCACTTTCACATTAATTTTCACCGTTCATTAAAATCTCCGCTATATGATTGTTAGAAAGAGACATTGTTACAATAATAAAACGCTCTCAAAATAGAACTAAATAGTTAGTGAAACTAAATCAATAAAAGTAAAAACTGCTAAAAACAACTGTTTATAACTTTTCCGCGAACACAATGAATAATAAACACGCAAGAAACAAAGTAAAACAAATCAGCTGTCAGTTTACATGATGTCTTGTAAAAACCATAGATGAAATAATCGGCACAGACACGAAACGATGTCAGGCAAAAAACCCAGCTGGTAGACAGCAGCTACAATCTAGCGGATCAATATTTTAACTGTTTCTAAGAGGTTAGAAAAACTCCCGCTAGGTAGCAGGGGCATCCACAAACGGTATATTTCATAGACTGAGCCGGAATTGTATTGATCACAACAGTCTCGTGCGTACTACAGAGGGCCCATGCGCCGGCCGCAACAGTGTCGGGCGTACTGCTTGTGGCACTCTAGCGCGCGGCCGCAAACGCTGCGTGCATACCTGCCAAAGGGTTAATAATAGACTACAGTAAAATGCTACAATTTAGTATTTCAAGTAATTTACTAATTTATTTCAACTTTTTTATTAATTTAATTTTATGTTCTGCATTTGATCACTTCTGTCAGTTTAACCCTGCATTGGGTGCTTAAACTTCAAAACACCACCAGGTGCTCATGGAGGTTACGTTTCCTTCGAATGTACTCAAACATATATGTTTAACCATGTGACTAACCGTGTCACAAACATATATGTGAATCACATGACTATGTATGGACAAATGTGTTTGGAATGTACAGCGAATAAATGTACATTAATACATGGTTTTTAAACTTTTTTAGCTACTATAAGCAGTTTATAAAAATTGAAGTGTAGAGGTAGTGTTAATAACTATTATACAGTGTTTAGATCAATTTATATTAAAAAAAGTAATTTTGAAGTTTATTAACTAATTATTTTTGATTTCAACTCAAAATGAGTTCTAGAAGGCATTTACATAATGTATCATCCAAAAATCACCTAATTATTTGAAACCAATTTGCTCACAGAGTTTTTTTTGGTAAAATATATCAACGGTTAAGACTCACTTCATTGGTCCGTTTAAATAAAGCAAATCAGCAATTGATTACCGTTCTTAGATCAATAATAAAGAGGTACTTTGATGGGCAAGCTATAAAAGATAAAAGATTGCTTTGATAATAAAAATAGTCAATAATTATTAACATAACATTAACAGTAATTTATTAATAAAATCAAAACAATATCAAGGAAATCTCTGTTTAGTGTCAAAAGAGCGTTTTTTTTGCCACGTGTTTCTTTATAATTTCTTAATGCTAAACCCTATTTGCAATGTATACGAGATTATAATATAGAGACTTCTATTAAAAATACTACTAAATTGCAAGATAACAAAATTTAATCATATGAAGAAAGCTAACGAGCATAGTACATTACAAGCTGATTATTGAATGCTGGGTACTACTTTTATAATACTATATGAGCTTTACAAAAGTAGGTATTAGTCGTTCTTGACATAACTTATACCAACGTCTCAATAATTTCTAATGCTTAACTTATTTTTGTAGAGTTTCGCTAAAAGAAGCCAATCTTTTGAATGCCAGCCTAACTCACTCTCTCAGGTTCACCTACCAGACTTTGTCAAGGTGGGTCTCTTTACACTTCTTAACATAGTAAATGTACAGTATTTAATAATTAATACCAGACTACTCATTTGCAAGATAGTTTTACTGTCTAATCAAATTGCTTACCACTGTTTAACGTTTTTTATTCTATTTACCATACCAAATAAAAAATGTCTGAACTTCAAAATGTTTTATTTGCTCTACACAGAGTTCACAGACACCCTAATATACAGGGTGATTCAAAAATAGGGCGCCAAATTTCAGAGGTGGGTTCTTCATGCAAAAACATTGAAACAAGTTCCTATAAACATGGGTCTTAAAATTTTTCGTTACCCCGGTAGCCGCCATTTTGTATTTTTACTTAAAAATTTATAACTCCAGAAGAGTTTGACCGATTGAATTCAAACTTGGTATGGTGTTTATGTGTCATAAGGTCAATTTAAGACAAAATAATTATTTCATAAAACCTTACACAAAAAGTATGGCAGCTGTTTAATTTTTCAAATTGTAATACCATAAAAATGGTGCATAATACAAAAAAGTTATAATAATAAAAAAGTTGTATTTTTAATTTTACATAAAGATACAAACTCTTTTTCCGAATTTTACATTAATATTTTTACTTTTAGCATCCTTTTACAACTGGTAAATTACCATTTGATCTTTGATGTTTGTTAAAATGGTTCAATATACATATCAAGAACAAGCGGGTATGATATTTATGTATGGGCGCCCCAATAGAGTTGGCCAAGAGGCAGCGCGATTGTATTTGCCGAATTTTCCTAACAGACAACAACCAAACCATCATACTTTTGCTTCCCTTTTTCAAAAGCTTGTGGTGAGACTGGGAATCTGCAAGTTAAAACAGAAAACCGAGGAAGACCACGATACACGTGTAATATCAAATCTGTGGTTGGTAATTCGTAGTCTTAATGGGGTTGTTGTTTTTCCTATGTAGTCTTTCTGACAAATTTTGCACCTGAGCTAATAAATAACATTGTTTGAATCACAGTTTATATTCCTTCCATAAATTGTGTATTCTCTGCCTGTTACATTACTTGTAAAATTGTTGGAGTTTTGAATAATTTTACAGTAACAACATCTTGGTTTGTTACATGGAGTTTGTTACTCTACTCAATGAAGAATTTTTTAATGTTATTACTCTACAAGCTTTATATACTTGATAATGGATAAGCCCTGTAACTAGTAGTGTCCAAATTAAAATACTCAGGTTACTTCAAAGTTTACTTTTTTATCTTTTGTTGATACAATAAGTAGCCCGCCCTTTCTGTGAACTAGATTATCAAAATATAAAATATATAAAACATTTTGCCATATGACTCAGGAGGTATTGAGAAGCTCAAAACTGCTTTTCGCTTTGTTCTCTATGGTGATAGAAATGAATAGTTCTATTTCCTATGGAAATTTGCTAATGATGATTAAGAAGCTAGAACTGCTAGATGATCAAACTGTTTCCAGACATCTAGTGTTTCTGTATTTGGTGTTTCAGATGTTTCTCTAACAAAGACAACCACTCAGCTCTGGATAGAGTGTTTTCTCTTGTCCATGCACAGTTCTTAAGTGACTCAAGCCTAAGCTTGAACAGATTTGAAGATTTTCTTGGACATGCAAACTACATCTCCTTACCTAGAGATTTTCAGGTACATTGCACAAATTACTGCCTAAAATAGCAATCACTAGACAAATACACTTCACTCTAAATTATTAACTTTCACTGCCGACAACGCACTTTTACATCATCCAACTCTTGATGTTTTTCCCTCGATACATCATTCCTTTGTATTTACACTTAATATCGGGTAGTTCAATCTTTTGTCCTTTCGAACTCCACCTATTATAGAAGAATTGTCAAATTACCCACATAAACAATTAGAAGGCATACCGTAAAACTTTTTAGTTTTATAGTAAGGCTTTGTAAATTAAGATTATTAGAATTAAATTGAAACTATGGTATTTTGGGTCTATACAAATAATGAATAAATAGGTTTAAAACCAATTCAAAATATACTATATTATGTAAATAGAAATGTGTGTAGAAATTTACCTTTATTTGCAAAAACATATCAAACTGAAAAAAAGTATCTACAAATAAAAAAAGGTTGATAAATATTTAAATAAATATAAAACGAGATCTGTAATGTACTTAAGAGATTATCAAACCCTTAGAATCATTCAATCAGTTTTCTCAGGTTCTTATGTTTTGAAGCAAATTTTATTGTTATGTAGCTTTAAAAAATAAAAATCTATATACCTTGCATCTATGCATTAATTTAAAGCAAAGTTGTATGAAAATTTCAGATTCAGATAGATGATGCCCTCAGCGAATTAGAATCCAACGATTTCGGCGGATATGTGAGTAAAGTTGTAATTTAATTGGATTACAGTAGACTCCTGCTAGAGCGGATTGTGATAATGTAGTTACAGGCTAAAACAAACTACCTAGCAAGGGAAAAAATACCAAAAAATATCATTTTTCTTGTTGACATTTTAAATAAAGAACAACTTGTTATGGTTAAAAGCATATTAAGTTTAAGACACATAGCTTTGCTGTTTGGTTAAAACTTAAAAGCATAGATGTGCTATAAGATAAATTTGTCAGCAAGGGTTTCAATCATTCATTGGAACACACTATGCTGTGTGTAAAAAAATCAAAACCACCAGCTGACTGTGCACTTAGTGTGTGCTTTGATCAGGCTGACTCCTCTTTGTAATGCCAACAAGGCAGTGCAACCTGTAAGCAATATTATAACAATTTAAAAACTCAAATTTAGTTAACTTGCGTCTATTTTTATCCTTTCAAATGGAGAAAAAAGTGAGTAATTATCAAACTCGCACTCATCCAGGTTTTTTAAAGTTTGGACTACCCTTCCGCCACATTAGTCCGTGAGAGTCTACTGTATTATACTGTAATATAAATTATAATTCAGTTCAGTAAACGGTTATCTATAACCAGTTGACTTCCAAAAGCCTAGTAGACTAGGTTAGGTTTGTAAAGTAAAACTCTATTTTTGTTCCTAATGTTTGAGTTGCAAGCAATACAGTACAGTCTCTATAATCCGGCCGTTCGCCACTCTGACTTGTCCAGTAATCCAGCGCTGTGACCGCGTCATTTAGGTCCTGTTTCAAGTCTCTACTTGTCTGTAAAACGTGCGTTCTTTATTGCTAATCAGTGCTTCCGTTCAGTAAAGGCCGTGAGATGTCGCAAAAACTTAATCATGTTACTTTGACATAGATTAAAAGCACGTGATTTTAAAATGATTAGAAGGTATAAGTTAACATCGCCAGATCAAAAATTCACAGACATAAGGATGAATAAGAATGAAATTGAAGCATTCTTTAAGAGTAGTGAATCGTCCTCTAACGTAAGAAATATTATTCCTGGCAAAGTGAATCTATTTTAGTGAACCTCCACTAATCCAGCATTTTTGCTAATCCGGCGTTTCCCTACCCGATATAGGGCAGGATTAGTGAGATCGTACTGTGTGTATTATATTATAATATAAATTACAATTCAGTTCAGTAAACGGTTATCTATAACCAGTTGACTTCCAAAAGCCTAGTAGGTATAAGACTAGGTTAGGTGTATAAAGTAAACTCTATTTTTGTCCCTAATGTACTTTGAGTTGCAAGCAATATTATAATGTTCTTTTTAAGCAAGGTAGCTTAAGAAAGTACATTTTTACTAGTCTTTAATTGTTGTGTACTTAATGAGGTAATTGATGAAAGTATCAGACTTTCTCTCCTAAAATCTTGTTTCTCAATTATTAAAATATTTGTTTTAATAACAAATAAAAGATAGTTTAGTTGCTTAATGTCACTCCCAACTCCCAAGTATTTTAAAATGAGAAGTGGGCAAGTCTGTTTATTAAGTTAAAACCAAAAACATCTTCATATCAAACAGATTTGTATGGAGATAGAACAAAAGTGTAATTGACAACTTAATTTTCAGAGTGACGATGACGACTGTCAGCGTTTGTATTCCATCATTGGATCATGTTTGTACCATAAAGTAAGTAAATGTTTCACACTATTTACTTTTTTTTGTTAAAGTCAAAATAGTCACTACTGATAATTTTACAACAAATTATACACACATTTTACATGTTATCGTTAATTCATTATATAAGAAAACTCTTGTTAAACTGGAACATCTATTAAATATAATACATGTAAATGGTAAGACCATAAGTTTGGTAAATTTTTAGATGAAACAAAATATTTTTCTCTAAGAAAAATAAATGTCAACATTTTAAGGCACTTTTTTTATGAAGCTACAAGAAGGATTTTGAACCTTAAAAGTTAAAATTAATTTGGTTTCTCTGATCTGTTGCCTCTTTTCTTCTCTTGTAAAACTACCCAAATCAGTATAGTCATAGTATGAAGTAAACAACAAAGGACTTCTTGAGTAAGGAATCTGTATTGGGAATCGGTCAGTAAGTTCGATTCCAATACCACAGAATCGAGAATCTGTTTTGGAATCGGGAATCGGTATTAAATAAAGAATCGGGAATCGATATCAAAGAAAGAATTGAAAATTGGTTTTGGAATCTAAATCGATCACTTAAATACAAGAATTGGGAATTGATCGTGGTATCGAGCATCGAATAATTAAAACTCTATTCCGGAATTGAAACCGCTTGTTTGAGGGTTGTTAGCTAGACCCTAAGCGGGTGACAAGTCCATCCACTCTTCTGTGCGATGGGAACAAGCTAGGCAGAGCTGACGAGTACAATCTGTTTGACAGCCCAACAAGCGACAGGTAATTGTTTTGACCGGATCGTGACTTGTGTGCTTTGTATTGCCGAGAGTTAGTGACTAAACTCGACAGTTGCATTGTTGAGTAAACTGCAAATGTTATGTGTATTTATTTGTGTTCTTTAGCAAAGGGAGAAGGGTTGCTTATCTTATATGAAACTGCTCGTCCCTTCTAGGCTTTTTCAGCATTGTTAAATATCATGGTATTTTCTTATGTCAATTCACCAGAAGTACTCACTCTTAGACAATAATATTTTAGAAGTATAAAACTTCAATTTCAGTGGAAAAACTATTATTTAGGGTATTTAAAAAAAAAAAACTAATAACGGGAATAATTTTGTGTAAACTGAGATTTGTTAGTGATTGGAGGATTGACTGATATCAGTTATCTGTTCCTACTTTTCAAATTACAACCACGATTAGTCAATTTTAGTGAGTTTTGTTTTTTTATATGTTGAGTTTATAATTTATTGATGACTGTTTCTCTCAGGGTTACCTGTTGGCTTCTCACCTGAACAAGGAGGACCTGCAGGATGTGAACTCATTGTATCAACACAACGGCTTACAGGCACTCACCCGTAGGGAGAGTGTGAGGAACCTGGTGGTATGGAGAGAGGTGTTCCCAGCCTCATGTAACCGGGGCCTGCCTGTCAACACTCCCAGTCATCACTTGCACACTGGTCGCTGGTTCCTCATCATGGTGGGGCAGGTGAGTCACAAACAAACATATAAACATAAACTTAAACATAAACATAACTTCTTCAGTTATCTGATAAACTTCCTATTGAAGCCGGTAGAATTCTATACAATAAACTTCTAGACAACATTAAAAATTATTTTTCAAACCAATTCAAATCCAAACTCATAAATTATCTTGCCCAAAATTCGTTTTATACAATTAGAGAGTTTATAGATAGGTAAAGTTCCATAATTTAATTTTTTAATTAGGCTAAAGTCTTACTTGTGGTACTTTAGTATATTGTCAAAAAAACAATACTTATATTGTAAAAAAAATTGACATTAAACTAATTGTTATTGTTATAGTCAGTGGTGGATCCGGGGAGAGGAATTTTTGTTTGTTTGTTCCGGGCCATGATCTTGTTGAGCTTTGCACAGTCAGATACCTTATCAATATTCCGACAAAACTCCCTCCACAAGCTTTTCCTGACCCTTCTTACCTCCTTGTTGTACTCTGTAAGTGCAGAGAAGTAGTTGTCCCAGTTTCTTGTACTCTTACCTACATTGTACAACCTGCGGATATGTCTTCTCCGGGCTTCCAGGCTTGGTGTCAACCAACAGGCCTGCCTTCTCGAGCTCCTATTTACCTCTGGGCAGGCTTTGTGATATGACTCCATTATAGCATACTCAGTGCATCCGGCCATCATAACAACCTCTTGCCCAGCACCCTGGTCTGATCGTACCAGATTGTCCTCTAGTTCCCTATGGAACTTTCCCCAATCTGTCTTCCTCGGATTCCTGTCAGTGTCTCTGTAGTAGTGGGAACTTACCTTAAAGGAGATGTACTTATGGTCCGATGCTGACGGATCATTCAAAACCTTCCAATCATGAACCTTAGTAGCAATATAACCACTGGCCAATGTTATATCTAAAACCTCTTCCCTTTTCCTGATAGCGCTGCTGTCTTTCGGGACTCCATTCTAGATCTGCCGGAAGTAGTTAGTACGCAGGGCCACTGAGAGCAGGTGCAGCAGAGACCTGCAAGAGGCATGATCCAGCCATTCTCTCATTTTGAGACTGGCTGGAGCCTGTTCCTTTCCGGACGGTCCTGAGAGCCATTGCTGCCTCTCCTGTGGTGGAAGGAATCTCCAGGTTTCATGACCAGGCAGCCTTGTGCTGTCCTGGGGATCGCCGCCACCACTTGGCACCGGGGAGAGGAATCATTGGACATGATCCCCTTTAATTAGGAAAAATAAAACTTGATGTGGTACTGGTTTGCCTAATAGTACGCTTTGCTAGTTTAAAAGGATGGTTGTATGGGTCAGAATTGTGTTGAAACTGTTCTTTACAAAGGTTAAATGTTCAGTATGTCTGGGAAGGATCTCAGGACCCCACCCCTGCCTTTGAAATAATAAAGTTTTTCTGGAAGTTGCTAAATGACTAAAAATACAAAATTACTGAAAATATGCTAAAACCAGAAGAAAATCACTAACACTATATTTTTATAGAGGATTTTAGAAAAAGACATTGCCAAAATATATTCTGAACATTTTAAAGTTTTTGTTTTACTTTTTATATACTGTATAAAGTTGAACGACAGTTTTGGTTTTTTTTTAATTTATATAGGATTAATAATAAATTAATTACTATATTCATAAAGTGTTACTGAGTAGAAAAGGTCAGACTTTCACTCTCTTTTCAAATTTTCATAGACAATTACAAACCCCTATAATTATAGACAAGATCATCTATGTCTGTATCATGTTGCTATCATGGCCAAAATACACTGAATCAAAGGGGCCAGATTACAAAGTCTCTAGTGTAATTCCAAAAACTGTTTTTTTTTGCAATTGATTGGCTATTAACTATAAAGACTTTGACATCTGTAACTTCAACAAGGATGTTAATCCTCTATGCTCGGTTTGAAGTTCGGGCTCAGTTTCAAAAAGGAAACTACACAGAAATTAGGTACAAAAAAAAAAATGTCACCAACTTTGACTCTTGAAACTATCATCTTATTGAAAACAACCCTTTCTCTATATTATACTACTCCTACATCGTCATGTCGTGTTTTAGGAGGAGTCCATTTTGTCTGTGCTGTTGGAATCAGGAGGCTGCACAGTCAAGTTAGTAAAATGTATATAATGTGAATAATTTTATCGGATACTTTGATTTAAGTGATAACTCCTAGAGGGTTCTTTAAGGTGAATATGGGATGAAGGGTGAGTGTTTTGTGTGTTTTTGATGGACTATGAGGTGTAGTCTTGTTACAAACTATGGCCGACTATGATTAGTTAATAGCCTAACGACCAATGGAATGGACTAACGGCTTAATGTGACTTCCGAAGGAATAATAAATGAACATTCTCATTTAAAGTATCAAGATGAACTGACTTTATTTACTTAAAATAAACAACAAGTTAAACAATGAACATGTGATTAAAACATAATAATTATATAACATAGAGGATAAACATTTAACATATTTGTTACTTCTTCCTTCCTTTATGGGTAATCAAACAAAGTCTTTGTATTTCTCAGGCCTTTTAATGACTCTACCACTTCTTGTTACTACAGCTGGCAGGCCTACCTTTAGTTGACTGTTAAGGTCAGGCAAGTGTTCCGCTTTTTCATATTCGAAACTTGAATTCTTTTCAGTTGATAAGTCATAATCTCCTGAATGTGACTTTCTTAGGTAAATCCTATTTCTTCTGTAAGTATTACCATACTCATCTCGAACAATATAGTTTTGTGGAGCATTTTCATATTGTTTTAAAACTTTGCATCTTGACCACTTATAATTTTTTAAGAACAATATATTGTCTCCTGATCTAAACTCTTTTAAAGGGTTCGATGTATGGTTGTAATAATGCTTTGATTTTTCATTAGTGAACGTTCTAGGAATAACTTTTGGTTCCAAGTGTTTCACAGTCATAGGTAGTCTAGATTTCAAATTCCTATTTAAAAACAGCTGAGCTGGACTCAGGTTAACATTTGTCAAAGGAGAGTTCCTGTATTCCAATAATAAAACATTAAGGCTAAACCTACCGGCTTAGTGTTGAGAATCTAGCCGATAGGTAGCAGCACCTCTGCGGTGAAAGTATTGCTCAGTTTTCCCGGCTGATTTAAACTTTTTCAATTTAAAAAGCGGATTGTTATTTAGGCAAAGTATAGAATTCACATATTAATGGCTCTGTTTTTTAATTTTTATTTTATACTGATTTTTGTGAGCAAAAAAATTGATTTTAAAACAAAATTTACAAATCACCGTGAGTCAATTTAAAAGGATTTATTTTTAAATGAATTTGCAATTTCTGATTTTAAATTGGTTAAGCCGTCGATCGGAATCCTTTTTGTGTCTCGACGCAGCTGCCATACCTTAGGCGGGACGAACGCCACCTCCCATGGGACTGTGATTGCCAGCGCAGAGTACAGTAGTGCACACACCGGCTTCTGCGATCTATCTACAGCATCCTGTACACTGTTTACAGTATGTCCTAATCAAACTCTGTTCACTAATTTTTTCTTACTTGAGCGAAAATAAAATAAATTCGCGATGTTGTCAGTTGTTTGATCCATAGGTTATAACTGATCACTAATCTTGCATACAATTGTTCGTTGCTAGTAAATCGTAAATATTGTAGCTGTAACATTGAGGCACTTTTATAAAATCTACTGTGTTAAATCTATAGGCCTACTTTGAAAAGTTAGAAGAGTTGTATCACTACAAGCATACCTAAAAAGCGAAGCAGTTAAATTCAATATTGAACCAATAAGACTTGTAAACTTAACAACAAACATAATTTGCTTATGTTGCAGAATGTAGATTTATAATTTATTTCAAGCTGCCATTATTACATTTTACAACTATTTATAAATGCTGTTTAGCTGTTGGTTTTAATATTTGTGAAATAAAACAACCAGTCTTTTCACGACTACCATTCACTAGGTGTATTGCTTATAATTTTATAATAATCGCGGTTGGGCCGGAAGGACCAGGCAACTGGGCGGTGTTATAATCAGGTCGAGAGTGCTTATAACTAGACATATAAGTGCTTATAACTATAACACATGTCACATGACCGCGAGTTATTCCTAAAACACAGTAGCGCTGCTGTACTGGCGAGGAAATAGTGTACTGGAGGAACATGCGAGCCGGTCATACGTTCAAATGAATTGAATCAATGCCTGTTTTAGTATACAATTAGTATATATTAGTATACCTGTTTGCACAATTAGTATATATTAGATATACCTGTTTGCACAATTAGTATACCTACGGGACCTCTCAAATAGCATGCTTAATGGTGCTTTCGATTTAGGCATTGATCAGCTCCAAACCATGTCACTAAATGAAGCCGAAACTGGTGTCAAACTTTAGTATACAATTAGTGGTATACGGTGTACGATAAGGTGTCCTAAACGGATTACAGGAGTACTATTAGAGCTAGAAAGATGAAACAAACTTTTCTATCTGGAAATGGGTATATGGAGATTTCAGGGAAAATATTTTTTAAGATTCTCAGTATACAGGGTGTGTCAATACTGAAACTCACGGGTCAAAACTCGAGATTTTTAAATACAAAGGTGGGTCATATTGTACATAGTTTTAATCAGAAGACATTCTCGACATTTTGGCGAAACAATTTTTTATATGTTTAGCCATTACAAAGTTAGAACTATGAACATGAGTCGTAGCTTTTAACGGGACGCCCTGTAGTTAAACTTTAAATTTGATTAAAAAATATGGAGTTTCTGCACGTATTATTTCTCAGAATTTGACGAGCATTTTAATGGTATGTGGTAAAAACATGTTTTCAAAACATTTCTAACCTCAAAATCTATGTAAACATTGAAGTTGCTATTATCATGAAAAGTCAAAAATACTAAATAGTAAGATATAATATATTGCATATCATTGTAAAGATAATTTAAATATAAACATTTTTTGTATAGAACATAACTTTGTATCTTAATTCGTTTAAGAGCTATAACAAAAAAACCAATTTTAACCTTGATTTTACCACCTGTAGTTTAGTAGTTTATCACCCGGTAGTTTGACTTGCTTGGTACCTGAATTTAAGAGCCACAATTCTAATAAAATAGTTCTTCTCGGTAAAAACTCATAAAATGACATAAAACAAACATGGTCCTACAATTTTGCCGTTACCAAACAAATCCTTTTTTAATTTACTAATAGCCTACAAGCAATTATGTTTTCCGATTGGAACAACAACTTATTAGCTTTTCTTCCCAGTTCGTCATCGAATAGACTTCCTGGCCTGGAAACATTATTTTGATCGCCATTCACTTCAGTTTGATATACACTAATAATTAAAAAGTGTTATACTTAATGTGCACTAATTGTATACTAAATATTGGAACACTTTTCATTTCGGTCATGACCACCGTTGTGCATGTCGTGGTCGTCTGCACAGGGTACACTGGTACAGCACTACCCAGCTGATCCGTCATGTCATCGGTTCTACAATGTGGACTCAGTCGCTGACTACCACCTCTGTGCTCCTTATAATATGTCTCAGAGAAATGTCGTCTGTTCTAATACATTACTGTATGTATTCTTGTGGAATACTCAAGCCTAATTTGATTGCGCTATTGAATATTTGTGATTTGTTTTGGTGTATTTGTTTCTGGCCATTATTAATTGTAATTTTTGCCTTTGTTACGGGGAATAATTCAGTATGGGGGAAATTGGTATAAAAATATCTAATTATGTAAACTCACGTTATACTTTCGTCTCATTCTACACTCCACAGATGTTTGTTGAATTTTGTACTTATTGGTTAATAAATATACAGTATTTATTCTGATTCTTACAACACTTTCAAGCCTATATGCGTTATGTGCAGGTGTACAGTTGTGAGGACTGACATTTCAAACCTAAACTCATACCTCGACAGTGTTTTTATGTGGATTACTAAAGTTGTTATTTTTTAGCAACAAATTACTTTAAGGTTCACTGTGCATGATGAATTGGTCATATAATTATTGTTATTTGTCATAAACTACAGGATTCATTAATGTTAAAACTGTCCAACTTAACGCATATAATTATTTTGTACTTTCAACACTTTCTTAAGTTATATTGTTATACTTGTTACTTAATTCTGTATCTCTTTTTACTCATGTTATTGCTATTTTTTACTAACTTTCCAACTTTCATTAAAATTTATTTATATTATGTAAACCTGTTTGTAACTGTAGCATTGCCGCTTGAAATTAAATAAATAAATAAATAAAAATTAAGGACACTGTTAAATACTTATACTCGATTAGAACATTTCAAAGGTTATTAATTTTAGCAGCCTTGTTAACACTGGCAAACACATTAAAACTGTTTTGCAAGCATGTATTACGACAGCCATGAAGACAACAGTGTTGTGCTTTGTATGAGTATAATTGTGCACAAAGAAATTTCTTAGTGTGAATATTAGGGCATGACAACCTTGTGTGCCCGTGATTTCAGTGGGTAGGCAAGCAGCTAGCATTAACTGTTAGTCCGTGCAGCACAGTTTAGCACCGTCAGCAATGGGATATGGCAACGCCCGTTCCATCCCTGGTGGAGCGTAAAAAGGATTCCGACAGATTGGTTGAACCGATTTTAATTCTAAAAGCGGTTACGTTGTTTAAAAATACTCCTTCAAATGACTACCTGTTTTTTTAAATTTGTGTGTAATAAAAATAATTTAAATTTTTTATTTAAAAAAAAAAAAATAAAAAATAGATGGAGCCATAAGCGTGAATTTACGGATACAATTTACATATATAACCTTTTAAACTAACAACTTTTTACTAAACAAGCAAGTAAACAATTTACTACTTTTTAGCTCAATTGGTGCTGCTCACGTGGTGTCAAATGAGAGTTCCTGTAATTCCAATAATAAAACATTAATGTCCATGTTGCTAGCATTTGATCTTTTCAAAAGTCCTTTTGCAATTGACACAGCTTTCTCAGCCAGTCCGTTTCCTTTGGGATAAAAAGGACTACTATTTATTATTTGGAAGTTCCAAAACTTAGCAAAATCTTTAAAGGCTCGACTGTTGAAGGGTACATTGTCTGAGAGAAAATATTCAGGAGCTCCAAATCTAGAAAATAATCTTTTGATAACAGCAGTTACACTGAATGCAGTTTTATCATGTAACTTTTCAAGCTCAATCCAGTTTGAGTAAGCATCAACAATGACCAAATATGGTTTACCTCCATACTCAAGTATATCACTTGAAATTCTTTGCCAGGGTCTACTTGGTTTTGGATAAGATAACATTGGCTCTTTACCATTTTTGTATCTAAACTCTTCACATGTTTTACAAAAGAGAACTAATTGTTCAATTTCAGAACACATTTTAGGCCAATACATTACACTTCGAGCTCTTGATTTACATTTGTTCATTCCCATGTGGGTTTCATGCACAAGGTTAAGCATATTTCTTCTCAGAGATTAGGGAACTATTACTTTTTGGTTCAAAAACAACAAACCTACTTCAAAATCTAAATTGCTTTTGTTCTTAAAATAAGCTCTATCATCATAGGTTTCAAGCTTTTTGCAATCTGGCCAACCTTTGTGCAAGTAATCAATTACTCTCATCAGAATTATGTCTGACTTTAAGGCATTTCTAAATTCATTTTTCTTGTCTTCAGTCATACTCAATTGATTAGTCAAGCTATGCACCATCACACATTTATCAACGATACTCTCATCAGCTTTACAATCAACATTGTTTACATATCTTGACATTAAATCAGCTAAAATGTTTTCTGATCCAGGCAAGTATTTAACAGTTATGTTATATGGTAAAAGTTTGAGTTTGAATTTCTGTAACCTGTTAGATACATTACACATAGGCTTTTCCATTATACCAACTATTGGTTTATGATCAGTAAAAACAGTTACATTTGGGTTTCCATAAATAAAGTTATGATACTTGAATACTGCAAAACATAGTGCAGCCATCTCTTTGTCAATTGTTGGATATTTTGTTTCCGCTGTGGCTAAGGCTCTAGAACTGAATGCAACAGGGTGTTTATTTTGCAACATACAACAACCCAACGCAAAACCAGATGCATCCACAAATACATCAACAGGAAGCTTAGGATCAAATATTTTAAGAGTTGTAGCATCCTGAATTGATTGTTTTAAGCTTGCAAAAGCATTTTTATGAACATTTGACCAATTCCATTCTACATTTTTCTTAAATAGTTGTCTAAGAGGTGCTGTTATACCAGACATACAAGGTATGAATTTGCTGAGAAAGTTAGCTGATCCCAAAACAGACAATAACTCTTTCTTGTTAGTAGTTTCTTTCAAATCAACAATAGATTTTAAAACGTTCTGGGTCAGGTTTTACACCATCTTTAGAAAAAAATCGATCCTAAATATTTAACAGTGTTAACTTTAAACTGATTGTAACTGATTGGCAAATACCTAAAAATACAAAAAATCCAAAAAAGCTGACTAATAGTTCTCAAACATATTGCGAAAACATGTTTGAAAACCTTCCAGAAGAGTTTGAAGAAGAGACATCACCTGTTACAGAAAAGATATCAAGTGGGCCCTTGAGGAAGTATTGTCAAGCAAATAAAATAAAAAATAGTCCAGGAAAAATATCAAAAATGCTGCTTTGCGCAGACAGCCATGGCAGAGATCTTTCATGGTGCATAAATAACCAAAGTAAACAAAGAAGGTATGAAGCTGTTGGTTTTGTAAAACCGAACGGGCATGCAAAACAGGTGCTAGACTCATACAACATTAAGGAAGAAAATCTAGATAAAAATGATTTTCTAGTAATAGCCTGTGGTACAAATGACGTTGCGGCAAATGAAACCCGAAATGCTCTCGATAACATAAGTAAAACTTTGGAAACTTACAAAGACCTGAAAATAAT
This sequence comes from Matsumurasca onukii, assembly GCA_018831715.1. Lineage (NCBI taxonomy): Eukaryota > Metazoa > Arthropoda > Insecta > Hemiptera > Cicadellidae > Matsumurasca > Matsumurasca onukii. The sequence continues at coordinate 33,167,288 of CM032059.1, read as the reverse complement.
ACTGGTTGACCTACCCACAAGGTATGATTTGAAAGAATGGTCCTGTGTGAATAAAGAAATAGCTAAAGCCAACACTGCTCTAAAAGAATTAAGCCAGAAATACAGCAATGTAACTTTGGTAGAAGTCAGTTTAGCTGAAAGACAGATGCACGGCATGGCATGCACCTTAACAGAAAGGGGAAGAGATGGTTGGCGAGACAGATCTGTGAGGCAGCTCTTGTTGAAAAGCAGAGTTTGCCTTGCATTGAGGCGGAAGCATCGACGGTGACCGGCGGAAGCCTACCATCAAAAGCCCAGAAGAGGGACTGGTAGCATCAACGGTGACCGCGGAAGCCACCATCAAAAGCCAGAAGAGGGACTTGTAGCATCAACGGTGATCGGTGAGAAGCCTGCCCTAGAACAGCAACCACCACCACCAGGTATGGAACCTACTCTGTAGGAAAACTCCATAGAAGTGTCAACAAACCATGGACCATAACAAATTCACATACTCCACTTAGTTTTTCCATTTAAATACACAATCCATAAGAAACAAATTAAATTTAATAGATGTATTTTTAACAATTTTCAGTATGACATTTTACAGTTAATGAACATTGGTTAAACAAAGAGGAAGTTTCCTTGTATGTACCAAAGGTTATGTTGTTGCAAGTGCCTTTACAAGAGAAACCTCATTAACAAGAGGTGGGGATGTTCAATTTATGTACGGCCAAATATTGAATTCAAAACTATAGATGTTAAGCATTTCTGTATTGAGAGTGTTTTGAAATTACAAGTATAATTCTACCTAAGCCTAAATTAGTAATCTCTACTCTGTATCGAACTCCAGATTCAAACATTAATCAGTTTCTCGCCACATTTGAATCCTTTCTATCTTTTATGAACAAAACTATAGCAACTATCACTACATCATTTCTGCAGATTTTAATATAAATATTAGAGTTAATATTTATTAAAACTGGATAATATATATTAAATCTGAATCTTTTATCACATATTTTACAAATATAGTACAAGAAACAATACATCCTAAAGTAGGCAACCAGTTGAGCATGATTTACTACAGAATATTTAACTTGTATGACTCATGCTTCAAGTTTAGACCGGTAACAGATGAAGAAGTTCTCAAAACAATTAATACATTTAAAACAAAACTCTACAGGATTTGATGAAATCGATGAGCCTCATTAAGGAAGCAAAAGATTATCTGTTACAACCTTTAACCCATCTAATCAACTCTTCTTTAATCACAGGTTTTGATAAACTTAAAATTGCTAAAGTTGTTCCAATTTTAAGAAGGGCAATACTGAGGATCTAGGAAGTTATCGACGGTGTCCCTGCTAGGTTTTTCGAAAATTTATGAAAAAATTACAGCCAATTAGTAACATATCTAGAGAGGAAAATAGGCTATTAGACGATCAACAACGGGTTTAGATCAGGTAGATCAACAACGACTGCAGGTATTAAGTTTGTACAGACAATAATTGATGCAATAGATCAAAAGAAAATGTTGTTGGCTTATTCTTGGACCTCTCAAAGCATTTGATAGTGTTTCTCATCATCGTTTATTTAATATTCTTTTAAACTTGGAATTAAAGATAAAGAGTTGGATGGTTCAAATCATGTATTTACAGAGCGTTATCAATATGTTGAAATAGGCATCAAAATAAAAATATATTGAAACCTATTAATATTCATTGAGCAGAATAATGTTAGAGTACCTCAAGGGTCCATTCTGGGCCCTTTGCTTTTGTGTTACCTGACTCCATCCTTAAGTCAAGACAACACAATAAATATGGTGCACTATGCAGATGATGCTAATATACTTTCACTGGCAAAACTAAAGAGATAGAGAATAAAGTAGCTACAGAAATGTTAAAAATTAAAGACTTTTAAATTCAGCACATTTATTATTAAACACTGATAAAACTCATTTCATTTCTTTCAATACAAAACAAAATAGACACAATAAACCAATGATAACAATAGGCGACTTTTTTAGAACAAGCTAACCGACACAAAATTCTTGGGGTTAATTATAGACAACTTAAGTTGGGATGAGCATGTTAAGTTTGTGGAAAATTATCATCCGTATTTATGCATTAAGACAAATGAAGCATTACTGTAATCTAACAACGCTAAGAATAATATATTTTTCTTTGTTTCAATCCCATATTTCTTATGGAATAGCAATATATGGAGGCACTACAAAAAAACCTAGATTATATACTAAAATTACAAAAAGCTATCAAAGTTATGTTTGGATTGTCTGGTAATGATTCAGTCAAAACATATTTCAAAGAGCTAGGTTTTTAACAGTTAATGGTTTATACATTTTGAAACAATAAAATATTCCAAACAAAATAGTATTTCACAAACACAAATCCATACACACAACACTGAAATCACAAAGAAAATCTGGAGCTTTACAGAAAAAGACCACATTCAGGACTTAAATTTTTTGCAGTACTTGCCTCAAAATATTACAAATGAACAAAACCCATAAAATTTTATACAAAATTAAAATCTTTTGATGAACATATCTTGCTATTCCTTAGAAGAGTTTTATGATTGCAGAAATTTTAAATAAATTATTGGTATATTATATTAAATATAGTTAATTAATGTTAAATAAGTTTAGTTATTTTAATTAAATGTTAATTAATAAGTTAATAGTTAAAATATAATTTTCTATTGCCAATGTTATTTAGTACATAATTGAAAAGTTAAAGTATTTTCCAACTAAATCTGCATCAGGAAACTAAATTGAATTATTTATAGTTGTTAAGTTATGTTGACACTATTCTGTACAGATATTGTATGATTCTGAATAAAGAAACATTTGAAAATTGAATTGAATATGTGTACACACTTTTTTAAACTTATTGAGGTCATTTAACACTTACTGGTTAAATGTAGAGCCAACAAGGGGTGAAGCATGCCTTGATAATATTGTAACTTCAATTAGTAAAGAAATGACAGAGTGTAAGGTATTAGAACCACATATCTCAGATCATTCTGGTATTTCTGCTCTTTTCCATAGTTTTAAGTTAGTAGAGAATAATTTTAAAAAACCCTTGACCAGAAGCATTAGAGATTTAAGTTCTCAGGCAATGTCTAATCTCAAGAGTGGTCTATTGCAAATTGACTGGAGCAGTTTAAATAACTTTTAAATGTAGAAGAAGCTTTCAGCTTTTTTATCACAACTTTGACGGACTTGTTCAATCAATGTTGTAAAGTAAAGTGATTAAAATGAGTACAAAACCAAAAATCTAAGTTAAAATGCTTCACCAGAGTTAATGAAAATTAAAGAATTTAAGGTGGCTCTTTACGATAGGTATAAGAATAGTAAAGGTACTGACCATGAGCTTAATTATAAAACAGATTACTTAAAAGCTAAGAGTCTATTTAAAGTAGTCTAGATTTAGGTACAAATAAATACACTTCTAAGGGAAGAGCATTCGAATTTGTGGATGAATATGTCAGACATACACAAATTGATTGTAACCAGAGTTTTAAATGGAAAGAAATCAAGTCATTAGATGTTTTAGCGTTTGTTTCTAGATTAAGTTCTTCAGCTAGTATGGACTATTATGGTTTCTCCAACAAAAGTGTAAAAACCATAATAGATGCAATAATAACTCCATTAACCTTTTTATTCAATTGTATGTTAAAACAAAGTATACCCTAAAGCACTTAAAATAACTAAAGTATCTCCTATATACAAAAGGTGATAAATCAAATCCCTCAAGTTACCGTCCAATATCTCTTGTTCCAATTTTCAGTAAAATTTTTGAAGGTTGCATTAAACATACTTTACTTTGATACTTTGATCTCAGACACCGACCACTCTAGAGGGTATTTTAAGGTGAATATGGGATGAAGGGTGAGTGTAATGAGTGTTTTGATGGATGATGAGGTGTAGTCTTGTTACAAACTAGGGCCGACTGTTCCCTAGATGGGTCATTAATTAATAGCCCAATAACCAATGGCATGGACAAACAATTAACGTGACTTCGAATCACGGGGAATGGCCATCGTGAAAAGTTATCACTGCGCCCGGGAATCGAACCCGGGCTGATTTGGTGCCAAGCAAGCACTGTACCACTGAGCTATGACCAAACATCAACTCCACAGCTATTTTATTCAACACAACTTGTACTGTAAAGATCAATTTGGTTTCATTCCGGGCGGAAGTACAATAAAAGCAGTGGAGGCGGTCGTTGAAAACGTGTTATTGAATTTCGAGAACCATTTATTATCATCCGCTATACTAATTGACCTTACCAAAGCTTTCGATTGTATTAACCACAACCTGTTAATAGATAAATTTCATAGTTATGGTATTAGAGGCAATGAATTAAACTTACTTAGATCTTATTTAAATGAAAGGAAGCAAATGGTTGAGCAATTTAACGACAAATCAAGTTTTAAGAATGTCACAATAGGAGTACCTCAGGGATCTGTACTGGGTCCATTTCTGTTTATAATTGCAGTTAATGATTTTTCCTATAGTGTCCCTTGTAAGTCAATGTTATACGCGGATGATACTACTCTTATAAATAGTACAAATTATTTGGACGAGCTAATGAACAAGGAAAATCAGTCCCTTCAAAGTGCTTTGGAGTGGTTTGAGGCAAACTTTTTAGTCGTTAATCAACAAAAAACTGAAAAAATACTTTTTTCACTAAATAGTAATATTATAAAAGAGACCACACCAGTCAAGTTGTTGGGTATTTATTTAGATAACAAACTAAATTGGGACCATCATGGTAGATAATTTGTGTAGAAAGCTGTCTAGAGTAGTGTATCTTCTTCGTAAATTAAGGAATTGTGTATCTACTGATATGATGTTAACTGTTTACAATGCTTTATTTCAGTCTCAATTAAGGTATGGAGTCATATTGTGGGGTAATAGTGCCAGTTCTGAAAGAGCATTAATTTGGCAAAAAGAGCACTTAGAGTCATAAAAACGTACCTGACAGGGAAACATGTTTCCCCATATTTAAAGAATATAAAATAATGTCTCTCCCAAATTTATATATTTTAATAATTTGATGATTGTTAAGGAGACTTTAAGTAGTTTTGTAACCAGACAAGAATTCCATAATTATAACACCAGGAAAAACATTTATTAGATCTGCTTTAAGTAAGATTGGAAAAAACAAAGTGTAGCCATCTTTACATGAAAATCTTGTTGTTTAATAAGCTACCCGAAGATGCATGGTCAGTATCTTTGAAACGATTTAAAACTGTTTTAGAACTTTGGTTGAAAGAGAACGTATTTTACGCTGTTTCAGATTTTATGTCCTGTGATATTAGTAATTTAGCCTTTTAGAATGTTTTGTCTTGTAGCCTTTTAGAATGTTTTGTCTTGTAGCCTTTTTTATGTTGTATATAAGCAGATGATAACTTGTAATATTTATTATGTATCTAAATTATTTTATGTCTTTTGTATTTATGACCACTATATTGACTTAATCACTAGCATTGATTAACTTAATAGCTATCCAATGATCACTATCATTATACTTCTTGTTAGATGACTATCAATATAACTATCAATATGAATTGCTGTAATGATGTGTAATTGTATATGTTGACTTTGTCTATCGCTGTATTATGCCTAATGACAATAAATAAATAAATATATCTTTATTTGTCATTAGGATTTTACAATCATTGACAATTGTCATGCTTAAGGCTACTTACTTTAATAGGTTGGACATCAGAATTCCCCATTATAACTAAACAAACTAAAATTAAGACATTGCCTGATTTATATTATAATAGTTGAAAAGAAAATAACAGTTAACATTCCAATAAATTTAACACATTTTAATCTAATTGTATTTTTTTTACTTCAAAAAATTCTACAATATTGTAGAATGGATTTTGAAGTAGCCAGAGGTAAAATTTACGTAAGAACTGTTTATTAGAATAAGTGTTTAATAAATGTTCTATTGAGTTAAAGATTTTTAAAGCTATCACCATATGACTATTTTTTGTCTTACTTAGGGTGACTTAGTGTTGTCTCACCCTAAAATATCTGATTTCTGATTTCTGAAATTGCAACTTTTTAGGATTGAATTTAACATTGTTATTCCTAGCTCTTTCCAACAGTTTGTTTATAGTCAAATCATGCTCAGATTCTGTATCAGTAGCGATAATAAAGTCATCAAAATATATTCCGAGGTTAGGAATATCACCAAAAACTTGAGTATTGTATCTTTGAAAAATTTCAGGGCTTACATTTAGACCAAAAGGTAACTTGTTGTACATAAACTTCCCAAATGGAGTGATAAACGTAGTTAATAATCTACTTTCAGGTTCTAATACCACATGATGGAATCCGTCTTTCATATCAAACAAAAAGTAAAACTTCTTACCCCTTAAGAATAATTCTAACTCATTGCTTGTAGGTATTGGTTCAAATTACGAGGGTCTAGGCAAACTCAAAGAGATTTGTCAGGCTTTTCAATTACAACAATGTTGTTGACCCAATCAGTTGCTTGGTTTACGGGAACAATAATGCCATCAGATACCAGTCTATCAAGAGTGTCTTTCAATTTTGGTTTTATTGCCTCAGGGACCCTTCGAACAGGGCTTATAACTGGAATAGCATTGTCTTTTAGTTCTAATTTAATTTTAGTTGAAAAACTACCAACACCCTCAAAAACAGATTTGTTCTCATGAATAAATGCTTCTTTGTTTTTACTGACTTTTATCTCTGAAACGTTGTCTACCTGTTTCAATAACTTCATAACCACACATGCGTTAAGTCCAAAAATTGGAACATTATCAATATCAACAACAAGAAACTTAACTTTGTATGTTTCATTTCTGACTACAGCATCTAGGTAAACTATTCCACAGCTCTTAAGTTCCTGATTACTGTAAGTTAAGATTTTAGAGTTACTTGGCTGAAGTTTTGAATTTACATTTAACATTTTGAATGTACTGAGAGGGAGTACATTACATTGAGCGCCTGTGTCTAGTTTACATTCTATTTCTATCCCTCCGATAATGGCAGGCTCCATCCAAACTGACTTATTATTTGTTTTTCTGAAAAGTGATTCAACAAGAAACGTGTCAACATTTTGTGATTGTTGAGGATTAGTATTTTCCTCAACACATTCATGTACATTTTTAGAGGGTTTACTTCTGCAAACATTTGAGAAATGGTTTCTACCACCGCAAGAGTTACAGGTCTTACCGTAAGCAGGACAGTTCCTAGCTTCATGATTCCTACCACAACTTCTGCAATCAAACGTCTTTTTATTAGAAACGTTTTTGTCTATTTTAATTTTATTTAAGGGTACTTTATTTGTAATAACATTTACGTCATTATTACTGCCAATGAGTTCTTGAACTTGTTTTTTACTCAACTCTGCGGCCCTACAATGATTTATTGCTTCGCTAAGTGTTAGGTCTCTAAGCCGTAAGAGCCTCTCTTTCAAACCAACATCATTTATACATATCACGATTCTGTCTCGAATTAACTCGTCTTCTTCTTTAAATTCACAAACTTTAGCCAATTTTTTAAGACTAGTCAAGAAAATATCAAAAGGTTCGTCAAGTTCTTGTTTTCGAGAAAAGAATTGATACCTATTAAATATGACATTTTTCCTAGGTTCTCAAAAGTCATCAAAGGCCTCTAGTACTTTTTCAAAATTACCTGTATCTTCTTCCGAAAATTTGAAAGTATTGTAAACATCAAGTGCCTCATCTCCTATGCAAGTTAAAAGCATAGCGATTTTAACATCATCTGCCTTACCATCATTTCCTGTGGCTTTTAAAAAGTTGTTAAACTTTTGCTTGAATAATTTCCAACTACTAGCAGCATCTTCTGTTATTATTAAATTCTGGGGCGGTTTAAAGTCCATTTTCAATCACAATTATTAAAAACTTCTGACACCAAATAATAAATGAACATTCTCATTTAAAGTATCAAGATGAACTGACTTTATTTACTTAAAATAAACAACAAGTTAAACAAATAATGAACTTGTGATTAAAACATAATAATTATATAACATAGAGGATAAACATTTAACATATTTGTTACTGAACCTACTTTTTGTTACATTTTTACTATCAAGGTAACCTTGACCTAACATAACCTGGAGGCTAGCAGTTTGCCGTGATTTGACCAAAGTTCTGTCCACACAATACAGTAACCTGCTCCAAATCAACTTTGTCAAGATTTTTAACATGATTTTTAATAAAAACAAGGCTTGACAGAGAGAGATAAAATAGTAACTGACTAGTTCAAGTGTTCACAACAAGGTTTAATTGTTTATATAATCATGTTTATTTCTAAAAATTGTACAACACTTTGAAAAATATATTACTTTAAATTTAAAAAAGACAAACATCAAAGATATACGAAGGGGTACTCAAAAGTATCGAGAATTAGTCGGTGGCAAGGTGGGGAACGCATAGTTCGCATTACGCCCGTTAGGGGATGAAAGTGCAGCTCTTCCTGAGTTCAGTGCTCTCAGTGTGGTCAGTCTGAGAGGCCATAAAGAAGAGTTGCATGCGTTTTTCTAAAAGTAGTTTTGTTCTGCTTGCTTTTGATATTGTAATTGAATGAACAAAGCTCAGCAGTGAAGCTTTGCTTTCCTCTTGGTAAGAACGTGTCAGAAACAGTTGCAATTATTAAAAAAGCTTACAAAGAAGATGTTTTGAGCAAAAAAAGTGTAACAAGTATTTTTTCCAAATTCAAGATGGCACAACATGTCGATTGAAGACAAGCCTCGTCGCGGACGACCTTCAAATTCTCGGACTGGTGAAATCGTTCAAAAACCCGTCAATATTGCGAAAAGACCGTCAGAGGACCATAGAGAATGCTTCTTTGCTGTCTGGATTGTGTTGAAATTTAGTGCAGCCAATTTCAACTGACGACTTGGGCAAAAAAGACCTCGATTGTGGCGATATGGAGACTGGTCATCACGACAATGCGCCTGGCCACATAGCCATCTCAGTGCGCTAGTTTTGGCCAATACCAGCATTACTACCTTTCCCCATCCTCCCCCATACAAGTTTGAATTAGAGTACTTTGCCCATGCATAATTTTAATTTCTTCTGTTATTTTTGCAATAATGGATAGCTGCTTGAATACACCAGTCCGCCCTGCTGAAGAAACAAACTTAAATTTATATTTATTTGTTACTCAATAATATTTTAATGATCACAGTTCTCTGAAAAAATGTCTATACAAGTTATTGAAATTGTTCGATCATAATCCATTAGTAATCTAAATGTGTACAGTCAACAACCTAAACTGACTGTCCCGACTTGTAAACATTTTACTCTAAACCACTTAAAAATGCAACTCTATTTTTAGTTTGTGTTATACTTTAATCTAACAATAAAATATTATTCTAGGATTGAAGGAAACCCTGGGCCAGAGCCGATCTACATAAAGCAAGCACAAGCAACGCTTCAACACATGAGAGACATTGAGGTGTTGACCTTTGCAGATAAATGGTACCACTCTGTTTTATTCTTTTATTCAACTTTCACCAGATCGCCACAATAGTAACTTGATCAAATTCACATATACCGTATTCCCATAATAATATGTGGGTTCTATTTTTTTATTTAAAGTGGAATAGCTGCTTTTCTGGAGTTAAAATTGTCTGCCATTTTTAAGAGTTACACTTACAAAGTTTAGATTATTATTTGTTTTGCTAATTTATATCTAAGTTTCATATTCTGGGATTATTTAGAGTGACACTTTACTTTTGTGATGATCTTCTAAGTTCTAGTACTGTTTAACTACCCCAATACCTCCTGACATGATCCGTGAGTACCATTCTAGTGATTTTACTCCTGCGAAATGTTCAGAATGCTGTTTTACACCTACGTTGCTTCATAAACTCTGCTATATGTTGCAACACAAATTTTACCCCCACAAAACAAGTATTAAGTATTGCTACTTTCAGCGCAATATAAAGAACTTAAAAAATTTTCCTAGTGTACCATTTTGTACCTAAAACTAATGGCAACCACAAATCATTATTTTTTTCTAGATTGGTGATTACGCATGATCCCAATTTTTACCACCATGTTTCATGGCTATAACTAATAACTTTTGTCTTAACACTAACTTAATATTGACAAAAGTACAATTATTTGACTAGAGCAATGTTGAGTTTCTATAAATCAGCTCATTTCTACGTGGCCAATCAAACCTAGCCATCTCTTTGTCTTCATTTAGGCTTGATATTTTATCTCTATACCCCTAAAAGTTAATAGTTTTTGAGCAGTTTTTATCAGTACTTTTTAAAATTAGAATTTTATTCCATTACGTGGCCAGTTCTCTCAGAAATCAGTATTTCAATTCTGCAATAAAAAAAATCTTTGTAAACATTCTATGATCTTCTGGTTTCTGATGATGATGATGCCAGAAGTCAAATGATCTAATAGTCTAGCACTTTTAAAAGTCTGGCATAAGACTTAAAAAGACATTTTTATGGCCCCTTTACGGTTTTGGGGATTATTTTTGATACAACTATTTGATGTGCAGCACATACTAATCCCTCATGACAAAACACTATTATGGTTACCTTTTTAGCTTAAAAAATTCAGTTTCTTATTTTTGCCAGTTGGAATAAGAATACTTCCTAAATGTTCTTAACTATTATTTTTCATGTATTTTGCAGTATGGAAAGAAAAATTTTATGGTAAGTAATTTTAGAATGAAACAAGATGACGTATTGGTGCTTTTAGGATATCAAACAATTGTGGTGTGGAAACTGCTTGTCCTGACAACTTGTTTAGGACTCCGCTGATTCAATCCACGGATAACAACCTCTCAGTGAGTGACATAACTCCCAAGTCAACACCGAGTAAGTTACTTTCTAATTCATTGAAAAGTATACAGTAGAATTTCAATGACAAATCAAAATGGGATTTAAAAATATTCTAGGTATAGGGTGTCCCAGGAAGGAACGCACTTGTTTTGGAAGTAGCTTGCTATCCAACATAGATAAGATACGGAGGCAGGACTGCTTAGCCATGTTTAGGCCAATTTATTTGAAATATTTACTTCACCACAAACTTTGAACAAACTTTGTGTGTGCATTTTTTTTACACAGCATGCAAAAAGAATTCTGAACAGAATTTTATAACCAATAGCAAATAAAAGTTTTTTAACCCTTTGTGCGGTATTGACGAGTATACCCGCGTCATTGGTTATTGCAGGAACGTCAAGGGCGCCCAGTCACGCAATGCCATTTATCTTAAAATGCAACACTGGGTAGTACTCGGATGCAGCATCTGATGCACTCAGTTTCCTCTCAACACACAGTCGCATATCACTTGTTTCCCTCCAAATATTCTGGCAGGAAGGGAATATTACTGGCACGCAGCGCCAGCTAGCTGAGCGCTATAGATAAGTCATCTCGCAGCAGTTTAGCTCTTGCGCTGTCATTGCGTAAGCTAGCGTAGTCTTTTCAGTTTTCACATATTTCAATATAAGTTTTGGTTTCTGCATATATATGAGTTCCTTTAGTTGATTTATTAGTTTTCTGTAGCAAATTTGTTATAAGTGCGCTGAATATCCTGACGGTACTGATGTTATACTATACAATTACAAAAGGGAAAATAAAATTAGCCTTGACTTTTTTGCAAATACATGTTTTGTGGGTTCTTAGCCTTTCACTGTGTGGTGCTCAAAATTCTGGTACCGCACGAAAGGTTAAGGCCATACGAATTATCGATTTACTCCTTTGACCAAACACCAACATTATTGTTGACTATTAAGGATTGTTTTCTTCCAGGTCCTAATATCAATAAAAAATCTCCTGAAGTTACTTCAATTTTAAAGCATGGACTAAATCTTGAAGAAAGTATTATTAGTGTTGGTATGTATGATAAAATATTTATCAGTCCATCCAAAATGTCAAAAACCTATTTTTTGCTTAAAATAATCTGTTGGCCTAGAAATTACTAACTGCACTATTTTAAGTTGTTTTTTCCATTTTTGATGTAGTTCACATCTACACTGATCCTCTTGGCAAAGTCAAAACAACCTTTATTTCCAAATTGTTTCTAAACACCAAGTTATTTCATTACTTTTCAAGTTTTAAATCCCTGTATTTGTGTAACCTGTATCTGACTAATTCTGAAAAGCATAAAACTGGAAAGCAAATTATAATGTCTTCTTTGATATCGATAACAGTTTTCAGAAAGTCGTTCATTACATGTTCAGACAATTTCAAACAAAAGGGTAGCTCAGTTTTGTTTTAAATTTGTTTTACTTTCAACGGTAAAACAACAGTTTTACTTTTACTGTGCGAGTTGTTACAGTTTACAAGTTGTTACTTTAACTTTGTTTTTATCTCAGTAGTCCCAAATGAATATGTGGAAATAGCCAGTGAGATACAGTCAACTCTCGATTAAGTCGGGTTGAGGGTTTCCGGATAAGCAAAATCACAGTTAATCCGCAAACTCTCAAAATTAATGTACAATAAGGTATATAAAGACGTAAACAACTAAAAATGAGGATAACAGATTCCAGTGAGTGGTGAATTAGTTCCTTGTATTTTAGCACCCCGCAGTCGGACATGCGTCTCAAGCCTTGGTTCTACGGTTTTAGTTAGCTACTGAGGAATCAGGAGCGCCAGCGTCGAACTCTTGACAGGTCACGTGACTTGTTTACCTCAGCAACCAGAAAATGGCGACAAGATGACGATGAAGTATTATGAGTGTTAATGTACACTATTACTTTTGTATATCACCGTGGTATCACCAATGTGCAATGTTATACTAGTTGCACATGTGTTTACTGTTGAACCACGATTAATGATTACTGTTTAGCACCATGTCTAGTTGGGCTCTATTGTCAGTACGCCTTTTTTGCGTTTAGTAGACATCGTTTAGCAATCACCAATAACCATTCCAATAAGAAAAACAACTCCTGCAACCGCACTTCAGGCAATTATTTAACCATCTTATACCACTGTTAAAAACTTGAATAATTAATTAGATTTATCAGTGAGGCAGACGGGTAGTTCTGGAAGGTAGGGAGAATTGATATTTTTGGACTAATATTGTCAGAAGAGTGAGAGAGGACAAGTCAAGGTCACGCGGGACACTATTATAATCTGTTTTGTGAGGGTTGGCGGCATTGTATTTTTTCTCCATTCCGCAACACGGTTAATCCGAATACGTTAATCAGGAGTTGACTGTACAAGCAAATAAAACTTGATGAATGAATTGGAAACACCTTGTATTGTTTGGTTTGAACGGTTTGTTCGGTCAGGTTCAGAAGACTCTGTGAGTCAGTCGGCGAGTGTGGTGAGTGACGAGGCAGCCCCAATCCTGGGCCGCAGAGCCGAGAGACAACGAGCCAGCAGCCAGGACAGACTGTCTGACTCTGACTTCTCCGACGATTCTGACTGGGAGACTTCTTGCAAGGTTAAACAGGGTGTCCACTCTACTCTGAATAAGTTATGAATTTCTGCATAAAGCCAGGAATAAAGCTATTTGCAAAGGTCATAGTAACTTCCACCAATAGAATCTCCGGGAGTATAACGGGTTTTGGATTCTCTGCACATGTCAAACTAAAATGGCATTCATAATGTAATGCAGGGCTACATTGGTGCTAGGTAAATATCACGGAACTTGTCATATGATATGGGGGGAGTAAAATGGCATTCATAATGTAATGCAGGGCTAATTGGTGCTAGGAAAATATCGCGGAACTTGTCCATATGATATGGGGGGAGTAAAATGGCTTTCATAATGTAATGCAGGGCTACATTGGTGCTAGGAAAATATTGTGGAACTTGTACATATGATATGGGGGGAGTAAAATGGCTTTCATAATGTAATGCAGGGCTACATTGGTGCTAGGAAAATATTGCGGAACTTGTACATATGATATGGGGGGAGTAAAATGGCTTTCATAATGTAATGCAGGGCTACATTGGTGCTAGGAAAATATTGCGGAACTTGTCCATATGTTATGGGGGGAGTAAAATGGCTTTTGAAACGTTAGCTTTTCTGTACGTTAGAACAAATTTAAAGAATTATTGCGAGAGTTAAATTGCACTCGTTAGCTATTGCGGAAGTGAAACACACTCAGATGCTAATGTGGAGTGAAGCAGCGTGCAGAATGGGCTGTCGAAGTAACTACGACGAAAGTGGCGGGAGTAATATGACTATTCAAGTATCAACATTATATTTTTAAATCTTGAAAACTAATCTTTGAATACACTGTCAATTTTGTTAAGGTTTAGTGAACACACAATTAAAAAGTCATACGAGTATTTTAAATCTACATTGGTACAAGAACGGTCTATTGTTGAATCTGAACTAAAACAATTAAAATTTCAAATGTGATCAAGTATTATTTTGTCTTTAACAGTCTATTTGTAATGTCAAAACTCAAAATGATTGCCGTAAACATTTTATACCCTAAATTTGATAGACAAAATCAATGGTTTCTACAGGTGGGTGTCTGTCAGTTCATAAGATAAGGAATTGCAGCAACTGTGGCCTTTCCTTATGTTTGACATATTTGTATCCACTCAAATTGCACAGAGTTAACAATAACCTTGTTTCAGAGCTCGTTTCAAGAGACTTCTAGTGGTCGCTTTTTGGATTCATCTGAACTAGGAAGGCACCTGATGGATGAATCAAGGTACATAATATAAAGGATTTTTTAAAATCAAGTAAAAACAACAATAAAAACAAGCTTTTTGTGCCAGATCCAAGCTTTTCAGGATCAGGAAAAAAAGACGGTGTTGAAAACCTTTAGCTCAAACTTGAGATTAAAATACAGCTTAGATGTAAAATACAATGCATTTATCAGCCTAGGGTTGGTTCCTTGTTAATCTGTACAAACCGTTCTGTAAAATAGCAGAGTTATAAACTCCAACTTTACTTTAAGCCGGCAGTCGAAACAATTATGTCAAAATGTGCCGTGGAAAAATCTATACCACCAATTGACTGTTCATTCCGTGTGCGTTGTAGACAAGCTGGCCCACACAGCGATACATACACAGTTGCAATGTAAACAAAGCAATGCAGTGCTGACACGTGCATCCTGTTATAGTAAAAAATAGTTATTACTGCAAGCAATAATTAGTTCAGATGTATGATTAACAAATTCAGAAACTCAAATTTTGCCATCTTGGATCTATTTTACTCATTTCTAGTGGCGCAGGAAGTGAGTAATGGTTAAACTCACATTCATCAAGAACACTTGCGCCACATTAGTCCATTGAAATGAGAGTTAACTGTAGTTGTGAATGTGTTGACCTTGCACTAAATTATTCTTAGGAATGCAAAATACAATACTGTAGTTTTATTAGCTGTGAGGGTCATCCAGAAATTAAGGATCGATTACGCATCACGTGCGGTGCAGACCCTTTTCCACTACGAGTGCGCGTGCAGCTGCTAGCTCCATCCTTCCTCTTCAGTTTGAGTGTAGGTTGGTTGCTGTATGATTATGCGTCTTGTTTCCACAGTGATTAATAATTGCATTGACAATTGAAAACCCAGCTAAATGTGAAGTGTGGTTCGTTTTCTAAACGCTCAAAATGTTAAACCTATTAAATTTATAGGCAAATAAAGAGTGTTCCAATATGGAAAACGATTAACTCAGAAGCCAACAGTGAAACACTTCAAAGCGCAATCTAAAACAAGAGATGGGGAATGCTTTAAGAAAAATTGTTGCTGAACCATGACAATGCTTGACCTAATGCATCTGCAAGAATAATGCTGCAAGATCACGTCATGTTGGGACATTTTTAGTCATCCAACTTACAGCCCTGATTTGGTGCCAAGTGATTACCAGATATTTTTTTCTCCTAAAACCAGTTCAGTCCGTTCAGCAAAAACAAGCCAATCACTTGAATGCTTGGTTGAAGGTTTGGTCTAAGTTTGCTGTACAAATATATGTCATAGTTCTCTAACTCTTTTAGTTAGCAATGATTTAAAACACCATGAAAAGTAAAGCATTATTAGTGCTATTGCTTTTTTGATACACAGAAGGATTTTCCTATGGAATTTATGGGCAAATAACAATTTTTATCATGACACTGCCATACAACTTGTCCCCTAAGTTAAAAGTCATCTAAACCACTTTTCTTTATTGATTCTGTCACTATCTGCAGAGTGATTTCCTGTTTCAAATGGTTTCAGCTTACAGAATAAGTAATACTGCAATGTAACCATAAAAAATCATTATTTGTCCATACAATTTTAAAAGGAAAATATATCTTCGAATATATCGTCGATATTTTTGTTGCTTGCAGTCAATTATTTCCAAAGCTAAAGGATGTTTTTGGTAGAAACCAGGTGTAAAATCCTGGCTCAAGTCTTTGGCAGCAAATGAGTACATTATGGGTATAGAAAAACTGGTCCCACGTTACAACAAGTGTCCATTGGTGACTATGTATTAAAGTAGAGGAAGGTTCTGTGCATTTGTAAATAAAGTTTTTTGTTGATATCTTTTTTTTTATTTGACCATGTCAAAATGTTTTTTACTTTCTGGATGTATCTCATATACATATATAAATTGAAAATTTATAATGCTATCTAAATTTTGAATGTTAAATGTTGAAAGGTTATCTTCAGGGGATCAGAATGTGCACAGGCTGACTGCAGGACAGCACAGTTCCCTCTTCTGTTACGTCCAGTTAGACTCCACTGAAGGGGTGGTGCTTTGCTCTCCCTCCGAGACCACCACTGGACGCCTGAAAGTTATTCTGGATAACTTTCGTAGTATGGCTCCCTCGATTCATAACTTGCTTCAGAATACTGTCCGATTTAAGGTGTTTAATAAAACATAATTATCTTGATTCAATTTTATATCTAGCCTAGAGTTTTATATCTAGAGAGTTGAGGGCCAAGCTTTAGTAGTTATAGAAAAATGGTTGCGAACATTAAAGCACAAAAGACAATTAAATTAAGTATCTGAGGTATGGGTTCAAGACGTTCTACGTAAAACATGGGATGAAGGAACAATTCTAAATAAATTCTACCAGCCACGCTCCTATACTGTACAGATTAAAGGTAAAGGGATAAAAAGAAGAAATCAAATTTATATCAGAAAAAGAAGGAACAAAAAAGTAAAAGAAGAAGAGGGAGATGAATAATGTAAATCATGTGTTGTTTCAAAATACTTGAAAAACAATAATAAGAAATAAGGTTTTGTAGTGGTTTAGATAACATTATATTATACCATTATTAAAGCATAGTATAATTTAAGGAGACTAATTGAAAAGAATTTACAAAACATTATGTTTATGTTATTAGTTTTTAAGTGAATTGGCTAATTTATTCAAACCCCTTCTCCCTTACCCAGAGAAGCTTTTGGGTTTAACATATTTCAGCTAATGTTGGATTTGGTAAATTTGTCTTAAGCTTTATCTGGTCTGGAATTTTAGGACGTTTAAGAAAAAAGAACTGATAGTATTGATCACAATTACTGTTTAGGATTAAAGTAAATCTTGATTATCAAGACTTTATCACTAACTGTTAGGTTTATATATAATTATTTTTATTAATTATTATGCAAACTTGTAATTTGTGATTGGTTACAGAAATTGAAAGCTCAAGAGGTTTCTGGATGTTTGATAAACAAGAGTTTGATTGCTAACAAGGAACACGCCATGTTATTTGAATGTCCACCAGGTAAAAGTGAGGGATCAAAGAAATCAACCCCTCTGACCTACTGGGTTGTTGGGTAAGTGATGAAAATAGCATAGAATTGCACATGTAATTGAAAAGTTAGCTGGCTAAAATATACTAAATAATTTTAACATGGCAATAGATAAGCAGACTTATCTTTAAAATAAGTTTAGCTTCTTTGAGAGGTAACCCTGCTGCCCAATTTCTTTATAGAGAAATAACTACTAAATAGACATTTGAAATTTTTAAGTAGCTTCAAAAATGGGTTTTAACAAGCTGCCTACTTTTCAGGAGGTTGTTTTTCATGCCTCAGCCCCGAGAAGTGTACGTCTGCTATCAAGATTCCTCTCCTCAAAACCTGGTGGAAATTGCTTTCCGACTTGCCATGAGTGCTTCCGGGTAAACAGTCTTGGGACAATTGGATTTTTTGACAGAAATCAAAAACCGAAACAACTTTATGATATAATAAAGTGCAAAGCCAACTATCGGTCATCCGGAAGTCTCACTTCGTCTTCGTGGAACGAGAAGAAAAATAAGGAGCGTTCCTTAACTTCCTTTCGAAGATGGCGCTGCAATACCTCCTCTCTTCTGAATATTTTTTTTAGTTTTAGTAATTTATTATTTTTATTTATTTATTTTTGTTTGTATATGTTTTTATATATTTTGATATTTATATTTTTTATAATTATATAAATTTACTTTATGATATTACACAAAAATTAACTTTATATAATTATCAAAAACAGAACCTAACTTTATGAGTTAAGCTAGAATAGTGAATACTGTAAGTACTGTTATTTAAGATAACTTTGATTATGTGAACTCCAATCATTCAAATCAATGTCAAGTTTTTGAATTCTAAATTACATTGCATTGCATTGTGAACAGTATTCTTGGTTTTTAGGTTTTACCACCTTTGGTAAGAAGATGTAAGTTTAAAATTACATTTTTGTCATACTATTCAGAAACATATGACTTTAAATACTAGAATGTGGCTGGACACTTGCTGATTTCATTAAAAACAACATACGAGTATGTGTCTGTGTTGTCTCTTCCGATTACTTCTTTTCCAAGTACCAAAAATTAGCCTCAGGCATTTATGTTTTGAGGAAATTGTCCAAATATTGCCCCACTCAGGTACTGATGACGGCTTATTATGGACTAATCTACCCACACCTGGCCTACGGACTGACTTTACCATGTCTCTACATTTTAGAAACGTGTCTTTTTTTCAAATGTAAATGTGACCTTGTAAGAGGAATTAATGTACACTCATACGAAACCGGGGACAGGGAGAACTATCGAACTGGGAACACAGAGCGGTGGTTTATGAACATTTCCCTCACAGGCAGGAGTTCAGTTCGTCAATAGACTTCCAAATTCAATCAAAAGTGCTACAGAGCAAAAGGCTTTCAAAGCTCGTCTAAAACCAGTTTTGGTCGCAGAAGCATTTTACAGTTCAAACAAGTTTTTGGCACACAATTGGGATATTGGAGAACCAGACTAACAGGAGTAGGACTGGATAAATTCGAGTAAATGGGAATAGTTCGTATGTATGTTTGAATGGGATCTAGATGTGGATGAATGCAAAATTTTAGATCAAATAGTGGACGATTGAGATACATGCTTGTAAACATGTCAATTCAATAAAATATTTATTTATAGCTAACGTGTTAATCTTATGTGAAAGCCTATTTTTAGTGGACTGTTCGTTTCCGGTCAGTTGTGAATTTTCAAATGCGACGCAACAGCGGAGCTGATTTTCTTAGTTCATCTTAGTAAATCATTGGTTAACCTCTTATTGATTTAACATGTGAATCATATTACGAAATTGTGTGTTTCTTGCTTATAGTTTGTTTCTTTATTTGTAAATTGTAACTAGTATATGCCTTTTTTGTAGTATGACAAAAAGAATCGTTCAATACTCGTCCAAAAAGCTCTTTGCCAGTGCTTGATCTAAATTCCACGCTCAACTTTGTCTCGCACGTAAAACCGATCTCGTACTGGCAATGAGCGCTTTTTCGGATTAGTAAGAAATATACTATTTCTATGTACACTATAGAATTTGCAAAAAAATTATGCTTCTAACAATTTGATTAATTATTTATTAGTAGAAAACCATACAAAACTAATGTTTTAACCCTAATATTATGTTTCTTAAAAACACCTAGTGTATATAATATAATATATTGATTATTGATATAGGGTCTGGTTATAATGAATCTGGATATTTGGATTTTTACTTTATTTTTGTTTGTTATAGAATAGTGTCAATAAGTTGTCATTGAAAATTTAGTTGTTTAGTTAATGTTTACATAGATTTATATATTTTATTATACAAATTTTAATGTGAAGTTGTATTTTTGATACCTCTTGATATTTTTTAGAATATTGAATATAGTTCTGTACTGTTGGCAATAATTACAGGGCACAACACTTGACCATGGGTCGGGCGCTTTGGACAGCTTAAATCTGTGTTTACACAATAATGTCACAAATGAGACAAAACCTGACCATGGTAGTTATCCTGTACAGTAGACCCTCGATAGAACAGACTAATGTGTTGGAAGGGTGGTCTGGATTTCGAAAAATTCGGACAATTGGGGGGATGCCTAGTTCTTTAGCAATCTTTTTGCCTGATTCACCGGAATCTAGACGTTTTATCGCTTTTAATTTGTCCTCCATACGAATGAACACTCTCTTGCGCTTTTTGTCCGCCATCGTAATCACACAATTTAATCACCCGACACACTAACATAAGTTACAGATATCACATCACGAATCAGCTGCAGGTGACTCACTGTTGTTTACATTTGTGACAGTGCAGGGGTGGGGAGAGGTGACTCGCCGGTGCGCAGTAGATAGCCTGACATTATCGATCCACTCCCTGCTCCAGTCTGCGCAGTGTATCCTGACAACCCCAGCATCGATTCGCAAACTCAGAACTCAGTTGCGTTTCTGCTAGAGCTGTGCGGGAGCAGAATTTTGGGTCCGGGCCGGGAACGGGAGGGATTTTGCAAAAAATCCGGGATTCGAGAACGGGAAAAGTTGGCAAATAGACATATTAAAAAAGTATTAAATAAAATTGAGTTTTTCAATCAAATTATTTTGTTTATGATACATGGCTTCATACAACACCATGCAGTTTAAAATAAAAAATCTCAAAGTACATCATAACTATCACAGAACCCACTCATCCTCACCCATTTACAATGAATAACACTAACTCACAAGCCCAAATATTGCAAAAACAGGTGGGGAGAGTGGTGAGAGAGAAGGAATCAGTCTGTCCAGCTACCAGCACACAGAGATGAGGGGTGAAGGCAAAGAAAGAGATGACAGGTGGACAGGACAAGGGAAGAGAAGGAGATCAGAGAGGGGAAGATAACAGCTGCAGTGTTTGAGCAGAAGGGGGAAGGCAGGTGCCCGGTTTTTTGTGCTGTCTCGGTTTTTTTGTGCCAGACAGCTGGTGCCAGGTTTTTTGTGCCAGACAGCTGAACCCTTATCAGTTGTCTACTATGTCATTAGCTGTTGCTAGGCAACCACATAGGGGCAGGGTTACATAGCCAATCAGAGCATTTTCTCTGTATGCTTGTGATATAGTGAGATCGACCCTCTCTACTTTGGGGAGAGGGTAGTGTGTGTTTGTTATTTCCTTATCTCATCTCCATTTATTCAATGATTAATTTCATTTCCCAAATAATGTTTTATACTAGGTTTGAATTACAGTCAAATTCAAAGGTTTTAGTACAATCAAAATAGATATTGCAAGCTAGAATTGGATCTAGTACAAGTACAAAATGGATGTTTGGTTCTGTCTGAGATCGTTATCAGCCATCCTGACAATGGCTGCCGGCCTCCATTGAAAATGCACTCAGTACGGAAGTAGGGGGGAGAGGGGTTGTTTACTTAGAACTGCTCGGCTACTAGTTCCTTATCTTCACCAGAAGTACAGTACACACTCACAACAAAAACACCAGTAGTTTTTACTTCCCGTCCCGAAATTTCGGTACTAGGGTGAGGTGTTCGGCAAATGACCTCAATCCCGTCCCGGTACCGAAAATCTGGGATCCCGCACAGCTCTAGTTTCTGCGTAGCTCCGGTATTGTCAACATGACGTTAGTGCACTATATTGTCATTAAATATTGTTTAAATTACTAGCGTTTAACGTTGATGTTAAAAGTACTGTATGTAACAAAAAAATATGTTTTTTGTTTATTTAAATTTTTACTGAGGGGTGGTCCGGACCATACCGACTCCGGTCGAGCGAGGTCCGTTCAAGCAAGCGTCTACTGTAGATGGTGAAGGTTACATTTTTCTAGCCTTAATAATTACTGCTGAAGAGTTTGCATAATATACAGTAAAACCCTGTTTAACCGAACCAGGTGCAAAGTTATTTAAAAGAAAGCTAACTTAATGCTATATCACCCAAGTAAACACTAAACCATGTGCTGAGGGTGGCCACTACGAAAGCTCCTCACTGCCCTCTTGCTGCCCGTGTGCAATGTTGACGTTCCTAGAAACTGCCCTTCCTCACAACCCTGCACACTACTATGCTCTTACATCAGTTACTCACTTTTAATCTTTCGCTACCTTGTCATTTCAGTTGGGTTGTGCCATTCAACAAGTTCTTTAGCTTTTAGTACAGTTATTTAATGTTTTATTTTAACACACTTAGATTGTTTTAAAATACCACACCTAGTCTTACAATTGAACTCGACTGTCTGTTTCGAGGTCTGTTTACATAAGCTTGTGGTTTATGAGTTTTAGACTGGACTAAGTATGCAAGTATTAGGCAATCTACTTGGCACGGCAAAATGGTGGAAGTAGAATTAATTCATCGGGTGAAATAAATTAAAGAGTCAATATAAAGCTGTTTTTAAAACAGTTTTGAAATGAAAATTAAGCTAGAAATTATTTATTAAAGGGGTATTAACCGTTTATTTTAGCATGATTCCATTAATATGTACAAAAGGTAACTGATCTAATTTCACTGGGGTACTTTGTTAGACACTGAGCAAAGTTGTATGTAAGCGTACTTCTCTCCTCCCACATCGCAGGCTGAGGTCTGGAGAACTGTATCCGTCAGAAACCCTGAAAGAACCATTGAACACATTGTTATTGTTTAACAAACTCATTGTGATGATCATGTGAAAACTGCAATTGGCTCAGAGTACCAGTATGCTAGACATACTGGAATTTTTTAAAATTTAGTGATTAAGATGATACATTTTTAAACACAAGAATCAAAGCAAATATCTTTATTTGTCTAATTACAAATACATGCATTGACAATGTCATAATTTGAAAAAAAGAGTTTAATAAGAGTTTTTTCATAGTCCAATATACAATACAACTTTATTGCACTTTTATATTAAATAAATAATGTTTTGCTAAACATATAATACAAATAAATGAAATATGTTTCATGCATGCATACGAGTCATTCATACCAACATTCATTTCTATAGCCTAGATGAGTTTTTTTATTTAGATATTATTTCTTTTTAATTTTATTAAACTGAGAAGCATAATTGTGAATAGGTAGTCTTTTGTATAATATTGTTACATTAATTTTACTGTAAATAATTATAAAAAAGGGTTATTTTGTGTTAATATTGCAAACTGTAAGTTATTATCTTAATTTGAAAAAAAAAGAGCATGTATTATTTGACTTGGTCAAGCATGTATTAATTTAATTGCTAAACTGTATTTATGACATTGTTAATAACTTGTACAAGTTTTTACGACAAATAAAGATTATTATTATTCCTCCTTGGAAAACGGTAAGCTATTCGCATTGCAATCCTAAACTTGCCTGTGTCATTTAGGGTGTCATTGTGATCCATCAGATTGAGTAGAATTTGTCGAGGAAAGGGTGAATCTTCCAACAAGACGTAGGTGGAATGTATCTTGTGTGTGCTTGAGACTGCAGAGAGAGTGAGATTCCATCTGTGAAACGTTCGATCTCTGAAACCATCAATATTGTGTTGAAACTAAAACTGTGAACTCTACAACAATCAATTCTTCTACTTCATGATATAATTCATTGCATTTGTACGTGCAACAATCGCTCTTAAGGGATTCAAAATGGAATATGTTTTCATATGGATAGTTTAAAAGTAAACTTTTTTGTGTTAAAACAATCTTATGAAAACCAAATATCCTTCATCCTATGGCTTTCTCAGGAACAATAATAGATCCTTTTATTGTCGTGATGTAACTTGAGTTTTTTTTATTCTGTGCAGTCATACAAGAGTGCTTTTCTAGAGAACAGGCTGGTTTTATGATTGAATTGAAAACTAAATCACAGTAATATCACAGCCATAAAAAATGTCACCACCCCTTTGCTAGGAAAGCTTTAAAATAACAGCTGTTTCATGTTTAAAAAATTATTATAATACAAAAACTCTTAAAATAATAAATTTTCAATAAAAAAACTTGTATGTTTTCAGCAATATTAAATAACAAAATATTCTTAAAAGTTAAAAGATTTAGAACATGCAACTAACAGAGAGAGCATAGTTGATTTCTCTCACCCTTCGATAAAGCTCTTGACTTCTTTGGTGACAATGGGCGCTCGCAAGTGGTAGGTGCAGTTGTTGATCAGGTGTTGGAGAGACAGCACGGGTGAGGAATCGCTCACGTAGGTTGTCAGAGCAAGACTGGCGACCTGCACCAGAGAGGCTGAGTTCATGGTGGTGTGCACCACAGAGACAATTTCAAGCACAGTGTGCAGCTGGGCCAGCCACTTGAGCCACGAGTGTACAGTGTTTAGCCACTCACTGCCTCCCAGCTCACTGAAGCTGTGGACAACCATCGAACAAATCCTTATACATGTGAATTCAACTGATTCTGACTGAAAGGAAAGGGTTTTGCTGTACATTGCCCAGTACCTGCTGCAACCTAGTGGTTCACCATTATTGACTACTCCCACTTATCTAATATGATCTTTAGAAGTAGGGATAAGTCGGTTCTCGGTTCTACAGGTTCTTGGACATACCCGGAACCGAGACCCGAAAATTGACAAAGTCGGTTCCTGAAACGGCCCCGATAGCGAAATAACACATTGGGGTTAGGGGTGTGCAAGTACTCGATGTATCGAGTCCGAATTCTAGTATTTACCGATACTCGGCTCGACCTGATCGGAAAAGCTCGAACTTTGGTCGAGCGGGAGTCAAGAGTTCGCCACGAACGGTATCGAAGTCGTGATTTCACCGCGGGCGTTAGCGGGAGTCAAGAGATCGCCGCGAACGGTATTGTAGTCGTGATTTCACCGCGGGCAATAGCGGGAGTCAAGAGATCGCCACGAACAGTATCAAAGTCGTGATTACACCGCGCGGGTGTCAAGAGATCGCTGTGAACGGTATCGAAGTCGTTATTTCACCGCGGGAGTCAAGAGATCGCCGTGAACGGAACCGATTTTTCCTCAGAACCGGGAACCAGTAAAATTTTGGAACCGACCCATATCTAATTAGAAGTATCAATATTTTAAAATTCCGTACTTATAAAATATATCTTTGTAGTTGCAAGTTGAAGTCCGCATGAAAGGGTTAAACTACACACCTGGGCAGTTTCGGAAGTCTGAGAGAGTCTTCACTGGTGAGCTGTGAGGCGAGGAACATGAACATGTAGTCCCGCTTGAGCTTCTCCAGGCCGATTTCCACCATCAGCTCCAGGGGCTCCAGCATCAGCTGGATGTCGGCACTGCCAGACTTGAGACTACGCAGCAAACACGCCAGTCGAGTCTTGTTCTTAGCAAAGATCTAAAACCACAAAGCACAGTATTTTTACAGCTGATTATTTACCTCAGCACACTTATTTGATTATCATATCATTTGAGTTGGGTGTATTATATACAAAAATATCCTTGGAATTGAAATAGTTTTTTTCTGAGATAATTACATTTTGCAGAAATATAACTAACTTGTGTTCCACTATTTTCTTATAAACCATAGAGAAATGGGAACTATCATGCCAACTTTTAAATATTGAAATTACTACCGCATTTTTTAATCTCACATGAAGGTCATCACTTTGAAATTAAAATTTATATTAGATAACTCAAGAAAACTTTAACTTACATAGGGTTTCACCGTCTGTTTACGAACTTCCTTCAGCACCAACTGAAAACATTCTGCAAGCTCTTGGTAGGAATCTGCATCTGTTAAAAAAATTATTAACAGTAAAGAATGTGTATCTTTTTAGTTTTTTGACAAGTCTTTATGATAAATTAAGTTTTCCGGTTGACTTTCCGTAAATCCTCTATTATACACTGCAACTTTGTGCATGCAACTCGATTGCTGTCTGGTTTTGCTAATGGTATCTAAATGAGCCTATTATACGAGTGCAATTTTGTTTCACTGCTTGCAACTGAGTTAGTTCAGTTGCAATGCAAGAAACTGTCAAGCAATCAATTGCATGTTTTTGAAATAGGCAGGGCATTGGGTTATATGGCGCTAATTATACGCTGCAACTCAGTTGCATGAAACTGACACCGCATGCTCTCCTGAAGCTTGCATAAGGGTTGTGTTGTACAGAACCTTTGTTGGTGTGGTGTTGTTGCGTAGCCTAAATATTCATCAGAAGAACACTTTGACATACAAAAATAGTTGTAAAACCTTTTTTAGTTGTAACATAGATCATCAAATAAGGTGTAGTACAACCCTTATTCTTTGTGTGGTTGAAAATAGGATCCACAATAAATCGGCGTTGTTGTCTTCTCCGTCCTTTTTTAACTATAACATCAATACAAAAATAACATCCCACAACACATAACGATGATGCGAATCCTACTTGGAACTGGCGTCAGAGAGTGATGTAACTGATGGGGCATTGCGTGAATGATAGAAACTTCCCGTTGACACTTAGTTGCAATTTCATGCAATCAAGTTGCAGGCACAAAGTTGTAGCGTATAGTAGAGGCCTAAAGTGTATGAATTGAAAATAGAGTTGAGCAAGATCCCGGGTTTTGGTATGGGATGGGATTGATGTCATTTATTGTTCTCTTCCCTTAGAACTAAAACTTTGGATGAGGAGTAAACAATTCTAATGAACCAAGAGCTCCTAACAAAACATTTTTTACTGAAACTCATCGGTGAGTGAATGAAGGTAAGGTAAGGAAATATCAAATAACATACCTCCATGCTACACTCTCCTCAAAGCCCTACTCCCATTAAACACCTGCATACAAAGAAAAACGCTGTGATTGACCAGGCAACCCTACCCGTCTGTGGTTTATTTCTATTTACATATAAATAATATTTATTTATTATTCACATCTATTTTATTTTTGAAAAAGTTAGAGGATACACTATGATATTTACTAAATATTGACAGCTAACAGTTCCTAGTGTTGATATTAGATCACGTGACATGTTTCTGGCCGCTTCACCGGCCACTTAAGTTAAAGAGGCTTGACTTAGGTGGCCGCCACAAGTTACTGGCTGAGGAAAGCACCAATGCCCCTATATATATGAGGCCAGTAGCGATAATTGATGGCGGCCAGTTCTGGCCAGTTGCAGTATAAGCTTTCACGGCCGGTGTCACAACTATAATCTAGTTCTTCCGGTTCACACCACGTCAAAACATCATTATAATTTGCTTGAAATATTTTGTTTTTGCTGTGGAGTACCATCTTCAGTCACTGATTGGCTGAAACTGGGCCATTTTGAGTAGCTGATTGGCTAAGTTTTTCAGACAATCAGTGACTGATGAAAATAATAATCCACAACGAGACCGGCATTTTTTTTTTTTTTTTGTGGGACCTTTTGATGTTTTGAGGAAGGTAAGGAATAACCTAAGATATATAGAACTGCTCAGCTTTGAATCACATAGTAAGAAAACTAATTTGACCTAAGCCTTCCGTCTGGAAACAGGTAAAGACAGTGATGCAGTTAATGATTCAGCGGGTTTACCTATAAGCAGGCTCCACAGTCGATCTGTGAAGTCCTGTCCCTTCTGCTTGTCGAGGAGTTCGTGGATGGTGGAGTTGAGTGCGGAGGTGGTGTCGTGCTCTGAGCCCGGCTGGCGACACACGGACATGCTGTCCGATTTCTGAAGAAGCTCCTGAACTCTACTTGTTAGGCTCGAGCCCTGAGTCTGTCAAACAAACAACATTCTTGTTTGGTGGCTTTATATTTGTCAAGCAACTCAAAGCTCAAAACATGTTTTATAGTAAAATCTCAATAACTCCAATCTGATGGGATTTAAAACTGTTTGAGATATCAAGGTTCATTTAATTGTTCTTTTCTCTAAATGTGTCAAAGTTTCATTGGTTTGACTTCTACATTACAAACTATATGCATATTTAACTTAGAAGTAGAAACAGAAAAAGACACAATTAGCTTAGAGACTTGAAAACATAGCAAGGGATGAACAAACAGTTTGAATTAAAACTTTGAGAAATAGAGGTTATTGTACAGAAAATTTAACTTGTAGAGTGAACTTCAAGTTGTAGAGGTTGAAGTTTTCAAACACTTTGGCTATCAAATTCTAAAAAACTCCAAAATCTCGTCCAAAGTTCTATTTATCAAGGTTCTCATCTTGTTAAACTTGATTTATAAAGATTTTTAAAGATTGAGATTTGAGTGTTTCGGAGATTTTAAGTGGATATGAAAAAATTTAGCTATCAGAGGGTTTGTTTTGCTAATGCTCTACTGTAAAGGTTATTTTTAAAATTTTGTTTCCAGAAAATTTGAGTGGAATACTAATAAAAAAAAGGTAAAGTTTGTCTTGTTTAACGAGGCGAAGTTAGGACTGCAAAGTCCCTACCACTCAACCTCGACCTTTACCTAGCGTCATCAAATTAGTTACATTACAAATGTAAGTGGTGACTGCGGGGATTCTGGCAGTTTATTGTATAAATAATTATTATATATAAAAGAAAGTACATAGTACCCTGTAATATTTTATTTTTATTTAATCAACATGTACCGGTTTTAACCTTTAGGACATCTTCCCGCATGTAAGTACATTGTATATCATTGTAAATTACCATTGTAAGTATATACAATGTACTTACATGCGGTTTCACCTAAAGGTTGAAACCGGTACATGTTGATTAAATAAAATATTACAGGGTTCTGTGTACTTTCCTTTATATACAATTATATTACAATTATCCCTGAGTGAATCTTTTCTGCAAAATTAAGAGTATGGTACAAAATTTATCAAGATTAATTCTTGTTCTATTAATCTTGAGATCGCAGAGCAGCTATCGTGAAAACGAACTGAATTGTGGTGATCTGAATACTGGTTTTTCCACCATGCAACGCACCTTCCCACACAGGCATCTTAGTGTGCCAGTTTTTGGCCAATACTAGCATAACCTTCCTCACGCCCCAATACATGTGACTTGTTTGTTTTTAGAATGAAAAAATATATAAAAGGTTACCGTTGTAGGGACATTGAAGAAGTAAAGAGGAAAATGATAACGGAGATTGCAGCAATTCAGACTAAGGAGTACAAGGAGTACTTTTAACAATGGCAGTACTAAAGAGACAAACAAATTGCACAAAATGGAGAATATACTGGCATTATGCATGTTAAATTGTAAAAAACATTATAAAATATGTTGTTATTAATAAAATGTACGTTATTTTTCGGGTACTTTCTTGAAAAATAGGATGCATTTTAATAGCACTGCACTGCTTTGTTTACGTTATTACTGCTTATCACTGTATCGTATAGGGTCGGGGAGCTAGACAGGCACTAAGCTGGTGGTACTGGTTTTTTCCGCACACTACAATTCTCACGGCCTATCTTGACATTGTTGTGTCGGGTCACGACCTAAAGTAGGGTTGCAGTTGGCAGCTCTGACATTTTAGTACAGTGCAGTATGAAGGATCGTTTCAGTAGATGCGCTATAGCAGTAGTCTATTTTACATTCATAAAAGACAGTTTGACTTGTGCTGTTACTCACTTCATTTGATTTGAAAGACGGAAGTCTGATGCTGTCCCGCTGATAGGTGTCTTGGATATGTAGTGTTTCTTTGCGCTGTTTGATGATTTCCATGTATTCATGAAGCAAATTGAGCTGTTGCCACCAGCGAGTGATTTGAGAGTCCTCTTGACCGACATTGCATTCAATCAACTAAAGAACAGGCAAGTTTAAAACTAACACTCAAAGAACAGAAAGTACAAAGTTTAAAATTGTCTACCAAATGATTTAAGATGACTATCTTCCTTTTCCTAGTTCCTCTGCCGCCTTTCCTAGTTGACTTCGAGGGCTGGGGCTCTGCTTTTGCACCCCTTTGTCTTCAGCACAGCACATTAGTTTAATGTTTACCCTTGTTCGCAGGTAGCTTGTTCACATCAAATCCTAGGCCTTTTGAAACCCCTTACTTTCCTTGTCACTGCCCCAAAGAGCACTGAAGAACCTTAATTAGGAGGTGTGGCAGCAAAATTGGGCATTCATAGATAATGTACAAACTTTCATCACTCTCACCACACTTCCTACACAGGATATGACAACTAAACGTAGTATCATGAAATAAGCCTTATGTCAATCAATTGTTTTTGTGTTCCTTAATGTATTTAGTGGTTTAATAGAAGTGTAAAATGTCTGATGCAATAAAAAACCAAGGATTTGCTTTGACTCTATTAGTAATGGAGACAGATTATGTAAAAGTACAACCAGGAAGTCACTCCTTGACTAAAACTAATGAAAGAATAACTTACGAACTGAGATGAAACCACTGAAAAAAAACCTTACCAAAGAAGTATCTGCTTGCGACATGTTAACTTCATACGAAGGGGTCTGCCAGTGCACTTCCAAGAAACACTTGGAGTATTTCAACACTCTCTGATCTTCCTTTACATTAAACTCACAAGACACTTCGGAACTGATCTGGAACCAGTTAGGCAATTGTCAGCTTTCACAGAATCACAACACATCAAAACAAGTACAAGAAAGGTTTTACATATGCTTCGATAAATCCGTGAAGTCACGGGTAGTCATGGCTTGCAAAGCGCATGGTCGCGGGTTCCATTCCCGGTGCAGGCACAAGGGTTTGGACCACTTTCCCTAAAATTGTTTTGTGATGCCCACAAACCCTTGGTTAAGTTACACATTAATAAAATGCCATTGGCATAGATAGTAAAAAAAAATCATCCAATATATTCGGCTTGGGTTTAATTTGTGGCTGCAGTGATAACTTGTCACGATGACCACTCCCCCTGGTTCGGTATTCATGTTAAGCCGCTGGTCCATTCCATTGGTCGTTAGGCTATTAACCCTCTAACTGGCAAAAGACTAATCATTATTTGCTAAAAAGTGTCACCCCACTGGCAAAGAGCTAATCATTAGTCCTTTCACCAAGGGCTTTTTGCAAAGGCTATAATCAATAGCTAAACTAAGTCAATCATTATGTATTTTATATCAATCTATTGAGGAAGATTTGCTGTTTATTTTGATATATAATTTGTCTATATAGCATGCAAAACAATTACGTAGCGAATTTATAAATGAGAGGACAAATGCCGGTAGAGCGACGGAGACTGAGCTAACAGCGCGCAACGTGAAAATACCCTATCTTCATCCGTCTATTGCAGTAGGTAAATTTCGTTCTATAAAGACGAGAGCTACATCACTGAATTCCACTTTTTTGTGAACTAGGAATGATTTTGTTTGTCTCTGTGGGTTTTTCCACTGCGCAGCTGCTATTTTCTAGCGACTTCATGTTTATCGAAGTTTTATACTGGCAAACGACTAATCGATATTAGTCTCTTGTTTTCCATTTGTAAATGCCTTATTTCGATTGTTTAGTAGTCGATTTTGGTACTACTGGAATCGGAAAGAGTCGCTTGTTTCAATAATGTGAGTGTCGTGTGCATCTGAGGGAAGATTGGTTATTGGTTTAGCTCTGAAAGACCCGAACTATTTGCTGCTCTCGGCGCTCCCGCCATTTTGTGACCAGACCTGCGCATAGCGTGTAGTGTTGTGACGTTGTTCTTGTGCTCACTTTGCCGTGTCGCACAGTCATTTTTGAGGATTTTTAGTAAATTACAATAGCTAATTATCTAATTCAAAAGTTTAGTATTCTGAGTCGAATTTAGTGCCCTTCAAAGTGGTATGTTTTTTTTTTATTCACTCCAAAATAATTGTTTATTTCTGTTTTTTGAAACACGTAAAATTTGGTTAAAAAGCCAAAACTTTCAAAAAAGTTCACAATAAAAACACACAAAAATTTCTACAAGGATTTTGATCAAGATTCCATGTAAAGAAATAAATTAGCCAAACTTTGGCTATCTTGGAATTTTGATAAAAAATGTCCTATTATTTTTCCAAGAGCTCTACTTTGAACACTTTTGGTTCGCTCTTACTAAATTTCACCTTTCAAATATTCTGGAGTGAATAAATATTTTTGTTGTTGTCTAAAAGTGTCATATAATTGTTCCCTGTAATGTGCTGAAAAAGAAAATATACAACACTATATGGTTATCTTTACAAATAAAATATATATTGGGGTTTTAACGAGACTATGCGCAAAGGTCTAAAAATGGCCTGCCAGTATAGAAATTTCTGACCGCCAGATATAGGGTTAACTAATGACCCAATCTGGGAAACGGTCAGCCCTAGTTTGTAACAAGACTACATCTCACCATCCATCAAAACATTCTAAGAGTGGTTAGTGTCTAAAAGCAAAGTGACAAAGTAAGGTAAGTAAATCTAACATCAGGGTTTCCAGTGTATAGCAAAAGCAAAATTTACGTATGTTTCTCTCCGTTTTCCAATCAATTTTTGTCAATTTGCAGGTTTTTTAATAGTAATGTATTAATATTAAGCATCAATTTGCACTAAAATTTCCATATTTTGTTCAAATGTCTTGTTAAGAGTTCAGGTTACTTTTGCTACCTTGTTAATGTTGGGCAAGGAAAAGGGATTTGTAATGGACGGCTGTGATTTCTATACCTGTTTCTATATTGTACCTGGTGATATCTAGACTCCTGTTAGTGTTTGTGACTAAATATTGTGGTCGGATTTTTGATTAACTATTACGGTTTTGATGTTTTTGAACTCTTGCTAGCATAAATAACGCAGTGAGTATGCCCCAAACTGAGATCCCCAAAATGCGCCCTAAAATTTCCTGGTTTAGAGACGAAATTCCCATATAACTCTTGACTTTTTTCCTGCACAACTCCTGAGGCAGTCAACCTTACCTTAGTCCTAAACAGGCAAACATATTCTGTTACACACACTCTGATTGAGAGCCAGGAATCACATCTCAAAGCTTGCTTATAAGACAAGATAACAAAACAAAGTTTTTCTCATGAGGCTAGATGTTCAAAAATAAATCGTTATCGTCTGTACGTTAGAGATTCGGGATCAAGTTCCGGTTCGGTCCACACATTTTGCCTCAAATTTCTTTAGTAATAAATTAATAGTTATGGTTCACTAATGTACATCTGTCTTTTGGTTGAAGGAATAAAATCAACAATGTAGAAAACTCTGTAAGTTTCTTACTTTCATACCTTGTAACCACTTTTGATTGGAAATCTCTTCTCAAAGTCTTCGAGCATGTCTTTGATAGGAGGTTTTTCAGTCTGATTAGAATGAGCCATAGCCCAGAATCGAGTTCTCCAATCCTCTTCAATTACAGAAGCCAATAGAAATGTTTTGTTTCTATCCGACATGTCTGTTAGGATCCAAATGGGCACTGACGGAACCATCTTCAAATTAGCAACTGACAAACACTTCCTAAAACACATTGTCCAGGTATATTTATAAATTAGCTTCCTTTCAAAAATACTAAAATGCAGACCATTTGTAGAAATGTTACATTTCATTCATATTACCACAACTGATCATTTAAAAGCAACATCAACTAGAAATCTTTCTCCTGATATTTTATTTAAATATAATGTTGTTTCTCTCTCTACAAATATACAATTCAATAATCTTAACAACTATCCAAAAAATCCTATCTCTAATTAGATTACGTAACTTGTTAATACTAGACTCTTAAATCCACTAAACATGTATACTGCCTAATACCCTAAACCCTAGATTGCCGAGGAGAGGAGAGAACACCTTTAAAGACTACGTTCAAAACCTTGTACATCGGAAAAGGTATCGTCTCTTACGGCTCGCCCCAAGTAACACGACGAGCGTTATTCAAAAGCGTACCGATCGAAGATACTACCGGAAGAATTCAAAACGGGACACTCAAGGAGTTTTGTTCATATTTATTGCAAATTAGCTATGCTCGTTCTCAACCTCATTGTTTTGAAGAAACTGTAATGTTGTGTTTTTAATGTTTTCAGATCAAGAAAAAGCAAAGTGTTTGGTGTGGTACAGTAAATTAAAGTCAGTGGTTATACAAGATTTACGATGACTTTGAACAAAACTGAGGTAATAGAAAAATCATTATTCGTTGATGTAGGCAGTTTTTGACACTGGATCATCAAAGAAGCATCTTAGTAAGGGAATACCACCAGTTTCAGATGAAACAGTTGGGGAACATCAGGCAATCTTGCCTTAGAAGCCCTAAGAAACCGACCCTTCCTATACCAACGAATAATGTTTTTTCTATTACCGCAGCTTTGTTCAAAGTCCTAAATCTTCGCTGCACATAAATTCCAAGTCCAAGTCTCTGACATAAATTCACTGTATCACACTAAATACTTTGCTTTTTTTTTGTTTTTTACTATTTTGCTGATCCGCACATGTTAACATTGAAGAAACAACATTAAAGTTTCTTTAAACAATGAAGTTAACAATGAGCACAGCTAATTTGCAATGAATATAAACAAAGCTCTTTGAGTTTCCAGATACAGTAATACCATTCTAAGTTTTTAAGTTTGACACATTACAATTTTACAGATAGTCGAAACTGCACCATTCTTTTATAAAAACCCTGTATTATAGGTAAGCCCCTACGCCATGCACAAGAGGAAACTATAAAGAGGAGTCAACATTTTAATATCCGCTTTCAGTAAAAGGATAACTATTAAAATTGTGTAAATAATTGGACGACAAATATGCTCTCCAAAAACCATTCGCAGAAAGTTTTACAACCAGTTAAGACATCATTGTAGCCAATGAGAAGAAACAGGGAATGGTAACAAACAATAAAAATGAATTGAAAACAATTACAGGAGTACTAACTAGAATAAAAAAATCAGTACAAACAAAATATTAAATGTAGTTTTTAGACGTTAAGTATTTTTACGTTTAAGATTTTGTGTGCTATTTCTTTATTAATTCATTCCAATGGATTACGCCATTTACAATCATTGCTACTGTTAAGTAAGTTGGTTGCCAGTTGGTTATGATAAGATTTAAAACAAAGCTCTTGTCAATGGAATTCTCGGCTAGCTACCGTTATGAGTTGATGATGTAAGAGTTTTTTATTTATTTGTATCGTTAGACCTTACAAGATGAAATGTGTACCTGGCTTCTACCATGGATAAAGGTGCATGAAAGTGGTCTTTAGTTAGAACTATTTGTTCCAGTGGCACTGTGATATCCAGTGTGTCCTCATCATCAAACGGAACTTCCAGAGGTTGTCCCGTCACAGAAATGTCTGTAACACAAATATAATTTATCTATTAACCTCTTAACTGTTTTGTTCTATCGCCTTGTAGAAGTGTTACCACTGCTAGGTTTTCAGTCACTGCTAATGTTCTATCAAATTTTATGTACATTTTTTTGTAATCATCTGCATGGAATAAATAAAGATATTTTTAAATCTGAAAGTCAAGTGCATTTCACATTAGCATGAAGAGAGGGGTGAGCACAGCAGATGAATTAATAAGCCAATGAAGACAAGCGGATAGGTGCAGTATATCAATCACAAAAACTATATGATAAAACAGGCATGTCCACATGCATTTATTGTATCATAGCTTTTAGATGTATGCTGCTATTTTTCAGTGTTGTGTTAATGTAAGTTAGGGACGTAACTAACAAAAGTTAAGGGACTCCTGCGCATAAGTAAATTATTGTTGTACGTATCTACTTGAAAATGGTGTATCAGGTCTCTGTTACGGTTATAATACAAGGAATAAGACATCTAGGTATCTAAATCTAATCTATTTACCTGCAAGACTTTCTCCTACTCCACTGGCATCATTAAAGCTCTGTTTTACTTTAAAGTGGGAGATTTGTGACTTTTCCTGTAAAAAGAAACAAGCCAATTGTTAGAAAAACATCACACTGCTATCATTTTTAAAATTAGAACTTCAAGTATTAAGACCCCTCTAGCATTACATTTAAAAATATTTGGGTAATATTGAAAACGGAATCCCATGCAGATTCGGGCACAATTTGTAAGAACAAATGGCCTATGTAGGAAAATATAATGATTTTTTGCAGCGTTTACTTTTATTTCTGCCTCAGCTGAGCTATTTGAAGCAGACTTGTGTCACTTGTAATCGTTACTTGGTCACTTGTTTGGCTGCATGCAAATATTTTTTTATTTTGTGTGCTTTTAGTCAAAATTGAGGATTTTATTTTATTTTAAAATGCATACAAAAATAGACTAAATAATCATCCTGATTGTAAAAAGTATGCTTACCTCTTTAAAAACCAGAATAATATTATTCACATGTTTTCTTATCCTCAAGTTCTCTATGTAAGGAGGTGGTGTTGTTGATTTAACTAAAATACTTGAACCCAAGTTTGCACACTTAGAGAAATCGGTACAAAACCTCTCAGTAGACATGTTAAAAAAGGCAATTTTATATGTGACAGTTAGTAAAATAGTTAGTCCAGATAGG
Organism: Matsumurasca onukii; assembly: GCA_018831715.1. Lineage (NCBI taxonomy): Eukaryota > Metazoa > Arthropoda > Insecta > Hemiptera > Cicadellidae > Matsumurasca > Matsumurasca onukii. The sequence goes on along the minus strand of CM032059.1, from coordinate 33,130,913 downwards.
CAGGCCTATTACATTCAGCAAGTTGTTCCTCCTAATTGATTAAATTACTTCAACTATTGCATAAAAAGAGAAGTTAAAAAGAGTATAGTAATCTATTTTAATATTTAAAAGAACTGACATAGATCATTAAGGAGTAACCTTACGACGCACAACTTATTACTGAATATAGAGGCATAGAGCCCTAACCTAACCTTTCATTTAAATTTAAATGATCTTGTACAATCAACAGCAAGAAGTTGGCGCCCATATGACAGCCAATGCTGACAACACACCCAATCGAAAATTTTCTAATGTACTATGCAACCACTAGCGTACAGCTCAGCCGCTTGTGCACTTGGCCGAGCCGCTACTAGTCACTCTGAAAACATCGACTGCACCGATTCACACTTGCCTAGCTATCGTGGCGCGTTATTGGGTTGTAATCGACCAATATATATATTTTATTTTATTTATTTCTGAAAATCCGGAAATGTTTATCCGGCATAAGTCAGGCTGTACATCGAAAGGCCGTATTTATTTTCCGTAATGATAATGAGGCTGAAAGTACAAGTTGGAGTCGGTTTTCTAACGGTAGTATGTAAATTATGACTGTAAATATTCTTGCTGCTGTGACAATGCCTTATATGATGTTTGTACAGTGATCACTGGCAATAAAATTCTTGATTCTGGTACATACTTTAAATTGTTAAATTGAATAGACATGATGACATTCTTCAAAATATTTGTTTTTCTCTCAAAGTTTTCCCCTTCATAATATGACGCTAATATTTTTATTAAGGGACGGTGAATTAATATTTATTTTGGGTTATTGCCGGTGGAGTTAATATTATTTTGAATCGTTTTTGTCAAAAGTGCAATACAATTACGATACTATCACGTAACAAATTTGAATACTACCTCCCTTAACATACATAACCCACAGTAAACAGTGAGTAGTCTGTTATTAAAAACTGATTGGCAGCACACCTTCTTTTATAATAAAAATAAAACTATTTTTAAATGTTTCAATTATATTTCGGTTTCTGAACAGAAACCATTGATTTTAAAATATTTAAAGTCAATGACAGAAACCCTCTTCAGATTACAAAAAATAACATAGTAACATAATAATAGTCTGTAGTTCGGTTTCAATACAATAATTTGAAATACGTTTTACCTTCGTCAGAAATCATTTTATTGGGCAAAAGTTAACAAAATACAATTGCATTAGCTAAGTCAGAAATTTTCACAAAATAGTACCTTAGGCTCTTATTCTTAACAATACTGTATATAAATACAGGGTGAGTTTTATATGTCCCCCCACCTTAACTCCCTTTGGAGAAGGGGGTTTCAAAATGTTCCTCTTTCAAAAAGCTATAGGCTCCTAAAGCTTTTTTGACATACATTTTGTTACCAACCCCACCCAATTTTTTTTTAAATTCAAACCTCCCTCTTGTGACATTTTATTTGAAAGGGTATAAAACACAAACTCATTGAAACCATTAAAACGTTTTTACGACGTTCCTGTACAAAATGGTGGCTCTAAACGTTGTTAATTTTTTAAGCAGATAAATGGACGCTGTCACTATATTTTTCAAAATGGTGAAAAGAAATTACAGATCTAGTTTTTGGGTACTCAAAGCTTTAAAATGATATGTAACAAGATACATTTTGCAAACTTGTGAAAACTGCCTCTTTTTTCAAAATACGTTAATTTTTAAAAGTATGCAAAATTTATCTTGCAACATATCATTTTACACCTTTAAGTACCCCAAAAACTAAATCTGTAGTTTTTTAAAATTATTTTGAAAATATAGCGACATTAAAAACGTTTTGAGCCACCATTTTGTATAGAAACGTCGTAAAATTTGTCTAATGGCATCAATGAGTTTGTGTTCTTCTACTAAATGAGTGTCTGAGAAGTTCGTATTTAAAAAATCAGGGGCCCTCCGCCGGTTATGGTGGTTGGGTAACGAAAAGTACGTCTAAAGAAACTTCAGAATTCTATCAAAACATTCCCCAAAGGGGTTTTCAACATTTTTCCTCTTTCAAAAGTTAAGGTGGGGACATAATTATAAAACTCACTCTGTACACAGATCAAATTCACAAATTTAGCCAACACTTTCGACACACTCTTGGACACTGTAACATGAGAGGTTCATCAGTCGGGTTTTCAAGCATGTTTCTAAATTTTGAAGGGTTTGATTCAGATTTGAGGGTTATGGGGATGCTATTAAACAGCTTTATGCCGTTACAGAGCAAAATATGTTTTTTGAAAAAGGTTTTTAATTTTTGGGATAGCTAATTGTTATACGGTGGTTATAGGAAGTTGGGATAGAGAGGTTGAATTGAGATAAGGGTTGTTTGACGAAATTTAAGGTTTTCAGAATGTAAATGCCAAATGGTTGGAAATGATTCGTTTTACCATCGACTTTACATCCTTGTAGGACATACTACAAAGGATACAAAGTCAATGGTCTTACACCAGGACCTACTGGAAAATGACAGAATGAGGCATGCCTCGCAAAGAACCTCTGAGACACTGGATGAATGGGAGGCTCTAATTGCCGCCAATACCAGCAAAATGGCCTCGCAAAGAGCAAATGAGACTGCTAAGTTACACCAGGACCGACTGGAAAATGACAGAATGAGGCATGCCTCACAAAGTTTAAATTATCAAATTTCGAGCTGTTAAACTTCGATCTGTTGAGCCCTCACCTCACCTTTTGACAATCTTCGTTCTAGCAGACAGGCCAAACAATAAACAAAATTATGCTCCCCGCGCCAATAACCAATTTACTATTAAGTAAACACAATACAATAATCTATTTACTCAGTCTTCTATTGTTATCATTCTTTTTCATATTAAAATTATTCAACATACAATATATGAATAAGCGTTTAAAGCTTGTTGAAAATAAAGTATCATTAGTTCAATTTGGTTAGTTTTGTAGTTTACTTTGAATTAAATTGTTGATGACTAGCCCTTGACCTGGGACGAAGACCTTAAGGAAGACATCATGAAATATCTTGAAATGTTGAAAAAGTTTAAGTCTGGACATTTTGATGAGTGTAGAGAACTATTTATTAATTCATCTTGGCTTTGTTCAGTTTCTTCAACACTACTAAATTCTATTGCTCACCCACCCAGTGATATATTTCTTAATACAGTACAAGAGAATAATTTGGTGGTTTGCAAGTCCCTGGTAAGAGTAAAGGAGTACATCATATCTCATAGTGTGTTATGTTGGCAATGTTGCCCACTTATTAAGCTTGTTCCTATTCCATTAAGAAATTAAGAGATAAGTAACCATTAAATTGCCTAAACATGCTAGGGCTTGGTACAAGAATAACAAAGCCTCTGATTTCATTGGCCTAATACTAGCTATTGTTGATGTGGTAAAATTTACCAGCCCCTACGTCAGTTGAAAACATCCCGCCGTTATGTATTAATATTGGCGTATCAGGGCTCAGCTTTGTTGTTTGCAAGCATTAACCTAGTATTGGCCCGCTGTTGAAGTTATTGAATAATTTTTAAGATAAGAGGGTTCACCAACGGACCGGTGAACTGACTACGTAGTGTAGTATTCCGTGATTTGGCTTTGCCATCCACAGCCGAGTAGAGATACTCTGTGGCTAGGCTTTCGCCATTCACAGACGAGTGCTATCCCGAGGCTAGCCTTTTGGTATCCTGACGGATGTACACTGTTACGTGTGGAGGTCATTATCCTTGTTTTTCTTTCTCCACAGCGATTTTCTCATGATACGTGATGTACATGAATAGCTCCGCATATCAAAAGCTTAACTTAAGCATTACTGGCACGCTGAGGTACTTGTGACTATCATCAATCACGGTGCTATGCAGCCTGCTTGGACTTCCGAAAGCTTGCGCCAGCAAAAGCTTCGGCAGATGCTGAGTTGGAGAGCTGTTTCGTCTCATCAGGTACAGACAGACAGCAGATTGCAGCTGTCACTGCACTTCAGCGAACTGAGTTGACACATAAGTGTCCAGTTGGGAAGTTTTTATTTTTATGAACCAACCTAGGATTTATTCCTGCAGCGTCTCCATTTTTGAATAATTATCTAAACAGATATTTAAACAGATGTAGACAAAAACAACTTTTAACATGTAATTTATTTTAGTTATCAAATCTGATTTAAGTATATATTAATGGCCAAGCTAGACGTTTGTTTACAAAACAATATGTGTCACCTGGCGAGAAAACCCTTAACTAGTTTTCACCGCTACTTTACGTCCACCGTTTTCTAGGAAACCACTCTCATATGATAACATTGAAAACAAAACTCACCATCATATTACAGCCGTAATGTAGCGGTCCCCGCTTTCTAGGAAACCATAGCTTTACTTAATTTCAGAACATCAATCATAAACAACAGAACTGTTTACTAACTAATAATTAACATAGGGTTTATAAGAAAGGAAATATAACAGAGATATAACAATCTTTCCTATGAAAAAGGGTTTCAGACTACATAAATCAAGGCGAATTGGTTTTCTTATTGTGCTGGATGACCTACGTAGAAATGGTTCAGTGACTTCACTAGGAGGTTGTGTTTCAGTATGTGCTTCTGGCTTTCTGTCTGGTCTACATATGATCGGTGTTTTGTAAAATTTGAATGATGTAATAAAGTAGGTATCAGTAATCAGTTGTGTAGTTTTGCGGTTTGTATCTTCAAGGTAAGGGGTTTCTTTTAGTGAAGGCAGGATCTGATCAACATGTCGTTTTAATAATTCAACATTCACTTCTATCGCTTAATGACAATCCACAGTTCTTGTCTTACCAAAACTAGCATGTTGTCTCCAGAATTAAACTCGCGTAATTTACCCTATGCCTCTTCATGCTTGTTGTAAGTTGTCTTCAAAAGATTGTGTCATGTTCTTAAGTTTCTTTTCATCATAATTTTTAATGAACGTCTTCCAGTGGTCATACTGATAACTCTTCGGTTGTGTAGCAGGAACTAACTCAATTTTATATGCAAATCTTCTGGTTCTTCAGCCATAGGTTCTTTTTGGCCATGTGGACATATCTCTCAACCTGACCGTTTGATGCTAGATGATAAGGTGCCATTTTCTTGTGTTGAATGTCACTCTTCAGAAACAAATGCAGAACCATTGTCACTGACAACTATTCTTGGAAGACCAAATCAAGCAAATATTTCCCTCAATGTGTAAATTGTTGTTCAACTGGTAATGTTTCTGGTTTGGAATACTTCAAGCTGCTTGCTGTTAGAGTCTACAACAATTAAAAAATACAAATACAAATGAACCCACCAATTTACAAAAAAAAGTTACCAATAGGTAAGTTGGAAACATTTGATGAAAACCATGAAACATTCAAGACATACTTTATATTTATTTATTTATTACCCAATAATAAAATCCGAAAACTTCAAGACACTACAGCAAATATAATTACATTTAATTTAAAGTGGTCAGCAAAATCACCCGACAAGTGAGAGATCTGGGTTCAAGTCCCAGTTCAGTCCAAACATTTTGTATTCAAAACTTCTTTACTAATAAACAAATAAAGATTTTATACTAACATTTAATCCTCACAGACTTCTTAATGGCAAGTGAATAAACTCCATAAACTCCTGAACTTACAAAGGCTTGAAAATTACTTGGACAGAAACGAACTGCAAGGAACAGGAGAGGATGTGAACAAAGAAAGGTACCAATATTAATAAGTTGTCTGAGTCCGAAACCCTTCCAAATCTTGACAGATCTTACATCTCCAGTTTGACCAAAGTCTAAGTGTCACCTTAGGATTACAGACATAACAGTAATCCTTCATTTGCTCTTTTTCAGGAGGGAGTTTCAAGAGACGATGTACTAGAGAGCTTTAGAGCTCTTCTTTCCAGTTACAGAAGCTTAAATGTGATGCCTGAATTAGATCTGAATGTTATCCACAATTTGCTATGGTGGTTTATAGTAAAAGTAAAATCTAATACCATCGTACAACTTAGTTTAAAAGGTATTTTCAAAGCTGCATTGCAGGGTTTAGTTAAAGGTAAGGACCGTATGTTTTAAGTTATTTTACTCTGAATACCATAGTAAGCCATTGCAAACCATTTAAGGGTCTGTGGTAGCCAAAAATTATACGAGAGTTGGTTTGGCTGGCACAAGCACTCAGTCCTCCCATTAGAGGCATGATTGACGTTAATCAATGGCATTGACAGGTAGCGTTAGTGCACCCCTATCGGGAGGGGTTGGGGGGGAACATCCTGTGACTCAGCGCTTCTGCTGGTGCCTGGCAGTGATAAGCCCTCTCCCTACAGAAATGCGCCTGTCCAATGCATATTGCATACCTGGGCAATACCGTCTATCTTTTTCTTTACATTTGTAGGTGAAGTAAGGTGAAGTGTTGTCATAGAACATTGGCTTGTTGATCATTTTTGGTTTAGCAACCATCAGATTTATTATTGGTTACCCACTTTTTTAGCTAAACTCTCCCACCCTAAAGGGATTTCCGTAGGCTATTGATTTTTTCACTACAAACTTGACCGAGATATTTATCAAAGGAACAGTTGGCACCAAGTTTGATAATCACCCACAACAAATTGTTGTAGAGAATGAATGAATGAATGAATGAATGAATGAATGACCTCTTTATTCCATTTTGTACAGTACATACAGTAGTGTCAATTAGGTACTGTACAATATTTCTTAAACTAACCATACATCAATTTACTAATAATTTATATCAAACATTACAGAGAATTTATTTATTTAAATTAAAAGTAGATATCTAATATACATTTGTATGTGCTCTTTATGAAGTAAAAATTCATCAGGGAGTAATGAGTGTTTTGTAATAAATATTTTTAACTAAAACTCTGAAGCATTTTTTAGTATATTATTTTTATTGAAGTTGGCAAAAGATTAAAATTTGGTCCCCATGTGATATGTTTTTGGTGAAAAGCTCAAATTATGTTTGAGATGTATTTATTAAAAGTCTGTTTCTAGTATCCCATATGAATGAAAATCCCGCCTAGTTCAAATTTGTCCCATTGGTTTCTTACAACATAATACATTCTAGAATATACTGATCATACACAGTGAGAATTTTGAGGTCAGCAAAGTGTCCCCTAACTGAATCTAAATCTTTTAGTTAAACATGGTACAAACTTTCTTTTGAAGCACAAATATCTTATCCAAATTTCTTTTGATGTGCCTCCATATATGGCTAGCCCATAGGCTAAATGGGAGTGTACATGCAAATATACTGATTTTAATGTTTCCAAACTACACAAAAACTCATTCTTCTTAAAATATATAAACCTGAAGACATTTTATTTAAAGTTTTATCCACATGAAGATTCCAACTAAAATTATTATCAACCTCAAGACCTAAAAATTTTGTATGGGAAATTTGTTCTATTCTATTTTTATCTATTTTGATAGTGACCTGTGGAATATTTTTACTCTGTGCTGTTGAAAATATCATGTAGTCAGTTTTGCTAGTATTTAAAAACAAACTGTTTTGAAGGAAATAGTTTTGAATTCCTTTCAACTGCTCATTACTTGCCAATTCAAGATCATGGTAATCAGCAGGTGACATGACTAAATTAGAGTCATCTGCATATAAAACTAAGTTACTGTTAGAACAATTTATGTCTTAATATGGTCGGCATGCCTTGGATGTAACAAAGAAACAAAAGTGGACCAAGAATCGAACCCTGTGGTACGCCAAATTTAACAACAGAACTTCCTGATTTATGTTTTAATACTTTATTATCTATTGTCGGAAGTTATTTCAACATATTGAGTCCTGTTTGAAAGATACGATTTAAACCAATTGACACAAATCTTTGAAAGCCCTAATGTTTTAATTTTTCTAACAGAATTTCATGGGATATACTGTCGAAGCTTTTAGAGATCCGTGAAAATTCCAACTACTTAGTACCATTATCTGTAGAGTTTATGACAGTTTCTGAAAAATCCAACAGAGTTGTATTTATCGATTTCCCTTTCTTGATCCATGTTGCTGAGTGTCAAACAAATTGTTATTATCTAGATGATTAACTAATCGCTTGTGCATAACCCTCTGAAATTTTGGATATTGATGGCAATATTGATACTGGTCGGTAGTTATGGTTTCTGATCTGTCCCCTTTTTTATAGATTGGGATTACTCTAGAAATTTTTAAACTGTCTGGGAAAATTCCAGATATGAGAGAACTATTTATTAGATGAGTTAGTGGATCTAGTAAAGGCTCACTTACAAACTTAATAAGTTTAAGAGGAACATTGTCATATCCACTTGATGACTTATTTTTAGGGATGAAATAATTTTTTTATTTCACCCTGTGTAACTGGTTCACATATAAAAGGCATTAAAGTTGAGATTGGCTTTGTACTTTTAATTGTAATTTGTGAAGGTTGTTTTGGTGTTGATTTGATTATCTCCTCAACTACATTAATAAAGTAATGGTAAAAATGGCTTGGTTGAAATGGTTTGAAATACTTTGAGGGTCCGAAATGACACCACCTGCATTTTTTAATTTTTGAACAGTATGCATGGAGCCTTTTGAATGTTTACCAGTTTCTAATTTTATTATATCCCAAGACTTTTTGCAAATATTTTGAGACTTTTTAATTTGATCATCATAGTATGATTTCTTCGCCCTTACCAATTTATTTTTGTATTGAGTATTTCTAGACTTACAATAATCTAACAGCTTATCATTACTTGTACATTTTGCATGTTTTGTTAAGCTAACAATGTCATTTTTTTCCATAATCAGTTCCTATAATCCAGTTGCTATGCTTTTTGTTCAAATACCGTTTAACAATTTTTTCGGAAGACTAAATCAAAGTTATACAGAAAAATGTTGAACTCATCAAACTATTCTCTACATTAGACATATATACAGGTTGCCAATTTTCTTTAGATAATACACTATGAAACAAATTCATGTTATTCTCATATATGTGAGTGCACACTTATGTATATAAAGTATGGAAAAAATGCTCAAAACCTGTTCTGAGGGGTCATGATTGGTGCTCATTTCATGGTCCAGGTCTGTGTCTTACCAGACTGACAGCATGAATATCTCATTTTTCCTACGGAAATTCAATAAAAACTGCACATGCTAACAGGATGCTTTATACCTCAAGGTACAGACGAAACTGATCAATTTCTTGCGTTTCTAGTTTTGGCGGGTTTTGTAAGCCCCTTTCTATTTGGAGGAAAACTCCCAGCAGGCGTGTTGCGCACTTAGTTTATGACAACAGTAGGCATACACCCCGGATAAACATAACCTAACTTTTCTCCATAATCGCAGGCACACTCAAATTTCTGTCAAACTTAGGGGGGAAATAAAGCGACTGTGTTGGCATCTCTCGGCTATCAACAAAATTACTAGTAAACGACACTCAGCCGTTGAGTTTTGAAAACAAGCGCAAACATGGCTACACATTTTCCATTTAACTCGGGCAATTCTGAAGATAAATTTATAAAACATAAAGTGAAAACATAACATATAAAGTGAATATCAAAGACAATTAAATTATTTAGTGGCCTTGCTTGATTTTCTTTTAGGTTTTAAACAAGCCAGATAAAAAACTCTAAAGTCAAAAAAGTTTTACTTTAATGTAGTAAAAAAAGTAAACATTTTTTTCAAAAAAGTTACAAGCAAAGCTACTAGATAATGAAATTACCTTTCTGATGAGATATCAAACATAATGTTATCATAATAAACGGCAGAGTTTTATGAAAAATATGTTTGCATGGTCCTAATGGGAGCCCAATCCAGGTCGTGCCTGGTTACTGCAGACTTTTAATATTATTTTCTGATTTTAAAAGAAAACCTAGATCACTGATGTTTTTTTCCCAGTTTAAAATGAATAAATATGAGTTTCTTAACCATCCAGACTTTTGGATGTAATAACCCACGGCTTGGGTCTAAACTAGTGTTGGTTGTATTATTCCCTTGATTTTTAGGAAATAATTTAAATAAAAAATTAGCTAGAAAAGTCAATTTTGTCTTGAATAAAAGGATTGGTGGGTTACGTTTCAGCATTTTCATTGCAAGACTTGTTTTTTATTCCGAGGACAAAAGCTACTAAAAGGAATTTATCAATGTTGTCACATTTCTTTAGAATCAATTCCAAGTTAAGTCTCATCACACTTTTCTTGTTAACATTGTGTGATTGCCAAACTATCTCGTTAGGTCCACACCACCTATACTCTGACTCTCTACAGTGTCTGCCACATGATGAACAGAGCCCTAAACGTGCAACACTAAATTCGATGAAAAAAAAAGGTAAAGGTAAAGTTTGTCTTGTTTAACGAGGCGAAGTTAGGACTACAAAGTCCTCTCTACCACTCAACCTCGACCGTATAGTCACCGACTCTAGCGTCACCGTATAGTCACATTACAAATTGTAAGTGGTGACTGCGGGGATCGAACCCGCGCCACCGGAGTGATGAGCTCAGGAGTCGCCGCGATACCAATCCGCCACGGATCCCCTCAAAACGAAGGCTCAAATGAAGGTTCAGTACACTAAATAGGTACAGGAGCGCCTTGATACCTCGAACCTTGACTACTCGAATTCCACAATTACTTAAACTGTTTCAAACCCTCATGAAATTTCCAACAATATTTAATGTTAAAAGCACATACTAGTTGAATTTTACTGAACTAAAACCTTGATAAATCAAATTTTAAGAGCCTCCAGAAGTTTGCACCAAAAACAGAACAATTTGACTATTTTAATACTTGAAAAAGTGCATTTAAAATCAAAGTCAACATTTATAAGTAGCAATTTCCACTTGAGAACTTCTATCGTGGAAAGTTTTAATCATGCATTAGATCTGGTTGTTCCCCACCGGCCATGCTTTCAAGTCTGCCTCAGTTAAGCATCTCAGTTAAGGATGCCAATAATTAAGAGTTACAGAGATTAAACTCAAGATGATATAGAAATTACAAAAGAAAAACTAAAACCCGTCTGTTCAAATTTTTGGTAGTTATAACTTGACAACTTGATCTCACTTACTCAAAAACTTGGTCCTTTTGAATGTTCTAAAATACCTTTCAGATTAAGATTCTATTGTAGAAAAACCAGTTAGTAATAATATTAGTTTCATTATACATTCATGTCAAAGTATTTTTCTTCAATACCAATATTTGTTTCAGTGATCAAGTTGTATAAACAAACAGAGATAATGAGATGGGTGTCAATGCAACACTTGGAGGAATGCACAGTTGAGATACTGTGCTCGAGTATATCAGTACTTCTTCACGTACCAGCCACTGTCAGTTTACAACTACTGGGTGTTATCACATTGGTGATAGTGTTGTTGTTGAAACATCTGCCTCATCTGTCAGCTCAGCTCATGCCAATACTGCAGACGACAATAGATCAGCTGGACATGTTGAGGCTTCACATGCAGATGTTTAAATCAAGTGGCGTTGAAGAGTTGTATTTTAAATTCGGCTTTTCTGAAGCAAACTCTACAGCATCCATGACAACTAGAGAAGAAGTGTTAGAAGCGTTTGTTGTGTCTGCAAGTCTTGTTTGTGCACAAAATAAACAATTCCAAATGGCTTTGAATTGTTTAGAAAAGTTGCAAGAAGTCAAATCAAGCCATTTCAACTTTTTACTATGTATAATCAAAGGTAATAATAATGACAATAACTAACTATTGGTAGAAACATAAAAAGTTTAGTGAAATATTCATAAAATAAGTGCTGCATTACTTTTAAAGCATGCAGTTTTTAAATAGGTGTTTTGAATATTTTCACACTTTGACTTAACATTATTGTTGATGCACCCGTTCTTTGCATAGTTCTGTTTAATGTTATAGTGTAGCGATAAAGTTTAAATCTGTACATGCTTATTGACATATAAAGCTTACCGACGACCCCCAAAACCTATTGACAGCCCAGGCTGTACATTTGAATTTGAAAAGCTAGGCATAACTATTTCAGTCTCTTCATCATATTATGAATTTTCATACTTCTGCAACCCAAGAGGTCAGTCATTTTGTAAATCTCGTCCAAATTGACTTTTTTTTGCGGCGTTATACTAATACAAAGTTAATAGAAAAGTAAGCGAACAGGGGAGGTTTGAAAAATGATGTGTAATATAGCCCAGACAAGGTAATATGTAATAAATCCACTGTAAACAAAATAAATTGCTAAAACCAGTGGGGAAGATAGTAATGTTTATATTTATTATTGAGAAACAGTATGCCAGCGCTATGAGCCAGCGACTGAAGTAGGGCAAATAGACCTTCCAAGCAACAACAATGGCTAGTGACTACCTGACGGGGCCAGGGCGGTGACTTCACCTTGCCATTGCGGCTGTGGGAGTGGGGAGTGTGAGGACTAACTCAACTGACACACTGCAGAGCGTGCCACTGCTCCAAATAAAGTTTTCAAAGATCCCACATTGGTCTCCAGCCATTTTTTTGGTGGATGTCATATGGATATAGCTAAAGAATATAACTAAAGACACACTTGGTAATGGGCTAAAATCTTAAATAAAGTTTCATCACCGTTAAATAATTTTAGCCGTTATTCAGCCCAGCTTTTTCCCTTTGTCTTGATTTCATTTGCAACCACCCTTCTCCAGGTCTTCCTCTCTCTGGCCATGAGGGTTCCAACAAAGCACCTGTCTTTCCACGGTACCTTAGTACTTGTGTATAGTAAGTCCAATCCATTTCCGTGCCCGTTTTAGTTTGATTTTCTATCCGCTCTTCTTTGCAACAGTCCACAGATCCCTGTTAGAGATACCTTCTGGCTAATAAATGTCTAACATTTTTCACAGGCATTAGTTTTCAAAATCTGATGTCTATGGGGGATAGCAAAGGAAATCTTCGAAGTTTCACAATCAAAAAGTAAAACTGCCTATAAATTTGGGAGAATATTCTTAGTTTGGTTCTGGTTGATATTTCCCAAGCTTTCCATAAAGGGAACAGTTGTACAAAAACAGCATTGGACTTTTTAAAGCGGGTAGTCACATCTTCATCCGCTAACCCACTTATAATATTTAGAAATAAGATCACACTTTGTAGATGAATTTATAAGCTATTATAAAATAATACTCTTGTCAATACACTCCCTAAATACATAAATGAATTCACTTCTTCTACTTACTTTAAAAAATTACATACTTGTACTTGCTAAATTTATTTTAAATGTATCTAATAAATTTTGTATTTTCAATATTTATTTTTAAACCGTTAGCTCGTCCTTCTTCTTCCAGATCTTGAAGTATTGTTTCCATGATTCTGAACATGTGAATAAGCAAGCAGATATCATATGAACCTTATGCAGATATCATATAAACCTCTGTTGGAGTCCCTGGGATATACCTCTTGAGCGCTTCTCTCCCCTCAACCTTCATCCAAAACAATCAGGAAAAGAGTTAAAAGAGCTTGGAATGGTGAAAGAAAAATAGCTAATTCCAAAAGAATGAAGCAAGTCTGATCACAAAGAAAAGCCAACTTGTTAAAAGACAGCGTTATGTTCTTTGTTTAGCCTGACTGGGCCTATACATTAATAATAATAAAAATAACTATATTATGGAATACTAGGCAAGAATAATTAAAAAATATTTTCAATTTTAAGCTTAAGTGGTTAGTCATAATAAAAAAAACTATTTTGGATAATTATTTTGAAATGCCTATGTTTCTCTTGTACAGAGATATGTGTTGTATTGCAGCTCACTGTGTTCTACACTTGCAACAGTTGACAGAAGCCAAAGTGTGCCTTGCGTATTCTCACACTACCGCTATGTCTCCTCGTCACGTAGCCTACTACCGGTACATGCTGGGCTCAGTGCTGAGTGTACAAGGCTGTCACCAGGAAGCTCTGGATCAGTTCCAGGCTGCTCTAGCCTCACCCTCTTCTCTCTCGTGTCTTGCAGCTCACCAAGCCGCCAAGCAAGCAGACTCACTCGGTCTGTCTACGTTGCACCTCAACCTTCTCAAACAACTTGTGCAGGTTTGACAATTTCAAAATTATTCTGTAAAATAAATGGGGTTGCTTCATGAAAAAATCAATCAAAATTGAAAAAGAGTAATTGAAAAAATGTTCTTAATTGGGCTAGCCTACGCAATGTATTTCAGAAAAAATATTTTATAATTCTTTTGAATGTTAACAGGAATGGGTGCCCATATTGGACATGCATGCAGATTTCATATAACTCAGCCACTTATTAAGATAGCACCATTGTCGATAGGCAGTCATTTGTAAGGCAGTTTCATTTTATATCAAAATGGCCTACCAATCTTTAAAAAAATGTGTACTCTTATAACCATATAAAAAGAAAAATGCCATGACTCATCTATTGAGGGGCTTTCAGTTATTTTCTAAAAGATGAGGACATGAATTATAAATTGCTTTAAACAACTGGAATTAGTCTTAAAAACACTATTAAAACACTCTTTTGTTTCATAGTGTATAAAAGGACTAATGCTAGTTATTTAAAGAGATTTAGGATTTTGTTTTGGTTCCATTTAGAGTTTCAAAACTGTTATGCAAACTCAGCCACTAACCTACATAAAACTTTTAACAAAAATTGAACCGACTTCAAAACAATCAACAGTAAAATGCTATAAAAAGTGTGAAATAATTGGGTATTGCAATCCTGTATTGCTTTACATGATACATTTATAAACAATGGGTTACTGATGTGTTACGCGAACAAACAATAATTTATCCATTACACTACAGTAAGATATTACAACTGTAACCATTTCATGGTAACCAATATGATAAATATTAATTTTCTAATACATATAAAAAATACCATCAAATCGCATACTATTTTGCCATATTGTAGACTATAGTTTAGGAGTTGTTATAATCTTTATTAAGCTTAAAAATATTGGAAGTCGGTTGCTGCTGAGGCAATATTATCTAAGAAGAAACAGCACCGACTCAATATTTTTTAAGCGAATAAAGATTATAACAACTCTTAAACTATAGTCTACAATATGGCAAATAATGCGCATTGATGGTATTTTATATGATGAATTGGAAAATTAATATTTATCATATTGGTTACCATGAAATGGTTACAGCTGTAATATCTTACTGTAGTGTAAACTTTGCTTGTTACCATCAACTTCAGTGTTATATTCATCATGTAAATAATACATTTAGCACAATATATTTTCACACGTTTCTTTTTTTTAATCAGTCAATTTTTGTTAAGTTTTATTTCACAATTTTGATATTTATTTTTAAATCTTTATTTGAAGTCAGTTTTTTTTTGGTAAAGTAATTCCAATCAGACAAATGTATAATAGGCAAGATGGTTAAACAAAAATACAGTAACGGCAAGAAAATATCGATTCAATTTTTTTGAAGCTGTTAAATGATTTTTGTACTTGTGGTGTAATGTAATCATATTATCTCGGACTTAGTAATTAAGTCATGAGGTCTTGAAATTAAAGTAGTTGAATCATATAATATTTATTAAAAAAAGCTTTCAGCCAGTTTGGGAGGGAAGCAGCCCTCTAATCGGACCCTAGGGTTGAGTCCTTCATCCTATGTATCAATCGCTGGTTGGCGTGATTTTCTTCAGTACAAACTGAAGTAAATGTGTACTGAGTATAGCTGTGAGTACAGCTCTTCTAGGTAGACAATTAGACCGCTGCACTTAAGACACAAATCTGCTACGGGGAGTGGAAAGAATCGCCTGGATCGGTACGGTAACGGCAGTCCATTGGCCTCGAGGCCTTTGCTTATGGTATTAATGTAGATCATAGGCGTTTGTTTTCCCATGGCATGCTCGAAGGATCAGTTAAGTGATTGGCTTCGCTCGCGGTAGCGTTTGCCGAACGGGTATGGGGCATCAGGGTGACGATTTGGCTTATGGCTCGTTGATTCTGAGCCTTCGGTCTTTTCTAATAATAAGCTCGCAGGAGTAGTTCCAATCTGAAATGTAGTTTCGGTGCTTGGTCAAGCTAAAAGGACTAGGTGGTTCGCTCCACTCGCATTGACGCCGTTGTTGCTGGCCTTTCATTTGCTTATTGCCAGCTCACAAGATCATGTTTAGATAGGTTTCGGCCCGTATCCTTATGACTTATGAAAAGTTTGCTCTTCCTTTAGCAAGTTTGCTATATTATGAGCCGTTTACATTGCTCATAGTAACGCGTCGTCCTTTAGGCAAATTAATAGAGATTTATTTTGCTGTCACTTTTGTGTTTTCTAACTTTGCCTTTCCTTTAACTTAAAGGTTTTTTAAATATGTCGGGTGAACTATTTTCTGAACTATTTATGAGTTAAAGTTTTTTGTACGGTTATGTACATAATTTATTAATGTCGAAATTAACACAAATGCAGTTAAGATTTACGAGGTGTTCAATCTTACCCTTAAAGTGTCTGATTGTTTTGAAATTTTCTCCAGAAATATACTTATTTTTAAACGTATCAGGGATACAATTTTGGAGTAAGTTATGTTCTGGACAGAACGGTACCATTATCATATCATATAAATCCATCACATCAAAATGAAAACATCATCAGCTTAAAATTAGGAAAACCCGTGTTTGCGTAAAATGTATCGTTTTTAACAGTTCATAAAACATTTTATGGAAACCACGTTATAGAAAATTCAATTTTAATTAGCCTTGTACCTTAACTATTTTATAACCTTCAAAGCGAGACCTATACCATTAAGCGCATGGGTACATGTTTCAGCATGACATTTTGGACATTTTATACTTGTTTACAGAATCTATAACAAGTTTTAAAGCTACAAAAACGTTTTTTTGTTGAGAACATAGCTATTCACAGAATCTTATCATAACCAGGTTTATGATATTGAAAATAAGTTTCTATGGCTATAAAACTAATACAATGCAAAAAATTACGTGTTTTTAGCGAGGGAGGGACCATAGCTCGGTAAATATGTATGTAATCATAACAAATATATATATTTTCTGAAAGAAAATTAAATTTTACTCGACAAAATTCCTTCAAATCTTTGGTCAAGTGTATATTTTGGTCTAGAACTCTGTAAATACAAACAAAGACATTTTTTCGAGTATTTTTAGACGAAAATATCTATTTATCTAAACAACACCAAGATTTAAAAGAACTTAAGACTACTACCTTGTTGAAAATTTAATTCTACATCGAAATAGTGCTATAGAAATCCATTTCGGTTCGAAATAGTGTTTTACCTACGCATAAAACACATAACAAATTACACAGGTTTTGAGAATTTTTGAGGTTTTTACTTTTTTATATAGAAATATAAGTCCGATCAAAAGATTTTTTAAATGGGACCACTATGGGTTAAGATCTACCAATCAAAGCAAACTGGGTGTAAAGCGGTGATGCGTTCAAAAGTAATTCGTGAACAGACATAAAAAAAAAAAAAAGCCCAAAGTCAACTTGTATAACCTCCTCGTTTCACTGAAGTCGGTCAAAAATATCTATTTATCTCATCAACACCCAAGATTTAGAAGAATTTAAGGCTACTATCTTGTTGCAAATTTAATTCTACATCGAAATAGTGCTATAGAAATCCATTTCCGGTTCTAAATAGTGTTTTTTACCACGTAAAATACATAACAAGTACATGGAATTTCGAAATTTTTGAGGTTTTTACTTTTATATAGAAATATAAGTCTGATCAAAAGATATTTAAATGGGACGACTATGGGTAAAGATCTACCAATCAGCATAAACTGGGTGTAAAATGATGCTCGCGTTCAAAAGTAATTCGTGAACAGACATAAAAAATAATAAAAATTACG
The DNA here is from genome assembly GCA_018831715.1 of Matsumurasca onukii. NCBI lineage: Eukaryota > Metazoa > Arthropoda > Insecta > Hemiptera > Cicadellidae > Matsumurasca > Matsumurasca onukii. The sequence continues at coordinate 33,113,188 of CM032059.1, read as the reverse complement.
TGTTTTTTGGCGAGAAGGAGGTCATAGCTTGTAAATTGAATATAATCATAATAAATATATATATATTCTTAAAGACAACTAAATTTGACCCTCACTTGGTTCCTTCAAATCTTTGGTCAAGTGTATATTTTGGCATCTAGAACTCTGTAAATACAAACAAAGACATTTTTTTTAAAGTATTTTAGACGAAAATATCTATTTATCTCAACAACACCAAAGGTTAGAAGAACTTAAGACTACTACCTTGTTGCAAATTTAATTCTACATCAAATAGTGCTATAGAAGTCCATTTCGGTTCAAAATAGTGTTTTATAAGCATAAAACCGCATAACAAATACACGGGTTTTGAGATTTTTTGAGGTTTTACTTTTTATATAGAAATATAAGTCCGATCAAAAGATATTTAAATGGGACCACTATGGAGTTGAGATCTACCAATCAAAGCAAACTGGGTGTAAAACGGTGCCCGCGTTCAAAAGTAATTCGTGAACAGACATAAAAAAAAAAAAACGCCCAAAGTCAACTTGTATAACCTCTTTGTTTCACTGAAGTCGGTCAATAACCTCTTTGTTTCACTGAAGTCGGTCAAAATTGTATTTCAAGTGAGGTATCAACCTCAATTGTAATAATACTGTAAATAGCTGAGTTATACCGATTCTGCTTGTGCTATTATGCAATAATTGTACAATTATTACCGCTAATAAAGCTGTTATGATTTATATGTTACAGTAAGAAATCAGTATAAAACCAAAGTAAGGCAGACCAAACAAAATGCCATGGAAAATTACATTTTACAATGTTACAGTTACAATTTTTGAGATGCCGACCACTTTTATGAGTGTATTTTAAGGCAAATATGTGGCGAGGGATATTTTTCATCATCTAAAAATAAGTGCAAAGCTGCATGGAAAGTGATTAAATCAGAAACAAGTTCTAACTTTGTACTTCACAAAACTAATATATATAACTTCTGATACTTTTAACAATTATTTTGTTAATTGTGTTAAAAAAAAACAAGCTAACAATAACTTTGTGTCTGCATTGCAACATGTAAATAATTTTATATCTAATAATCAGTGTGACAGAAGCCCCTTAAAGTGGTTATCAATCTCTGTAAAAGATGTTGTACTATGTGTATCTAGTTTTAGTTCTTCACAAAATGAAGATTTTTATGGCTTATCAAACAACAAACTGAAGGTAGTGAAGGTGACACCAATTTTTAAAAAAGGCGATAAATGTTGTTCCTCTAGCTATCTCACTAGTCCCTATAATAAGTAAAACCTTTTAGTGTTGTATAAAAACCAACTTTATAATTGTTTGAAAGTCACTCTTTTCTATGTAAAGAGCAGTTTGGGTTTCTACCTAGTAAAAACACAACTATAAGACAACAATCAATTGTCGAAAATGTACTGGAAGCTTTTGAAAGTAAAGAAATGTGTTCTGCTCCCTGATTGACCTTTTAAAAGCATTTGCTTCTTATTGAAAAAATTCTATAGCTATGGTGTAAGAAATAAAGCACTTTCATTACTATCATCTTATTTAACAAATAGGGGTCAGATAGTCGTTCAGAGTTCCGATATTTTAGAGTTTCACAGTGTTCAAGTTGAAGTACCACAGAGGTCTGTTAATGGGCCTTTTCTGTTCATAATAGCTATAAATTATTTTTCCAGTAGTATTCCTTGCCCATCAGTTTTATATGCAGATAACACAACTCTCTTTAACTCAAGTTAATATCTTGATGATCTAGTAGCTCTACAAAACCAATCCATTGATATAGCTTTTGAATGGTTCAATAATAATATGTTAACAGTAAATGCTAGGAAAACAGAACAAACCCTTTTCTCATTAAAATTGGACAGCATCTCAAATACGAGGGCTATGCAGAAAGTAAATTACGTTTTGGAATAAAAATTCTATGAAGAATAGGAACAGATTTTCATTATATACATTTGAAAGCCACACTAAAATACTACTTTTCTACATAATCGCCATACAAATTTAGTCATTTACCATACCAATGGACGAGCTTTAAAATTTCTTCATCATAATATTCTTCCGCTTGTTCCTTCAACCATTTTGTTACTTCTTGCTGCAGCCGTTCATCATCGTCAAAACGCTGTGCATTGCCAGCCACTTCTTCATTGTTGGGAACAAGTGGTAGTCGCTTGGTGCAAGATTTGGACTGTACGGTGGATGAGGAAACAACTCCCACTTGGACGATTCAAAACTTTACGAGTGTGATTTGCCATGTGTGGTCGGGGGTTGTCATGAAAAAGATAAATTTTCTTGCTCAACTTTCCTCTACGCTTGTTTTGGATAGCTCTTTTAAGGTTTTCCAAAATTTGGCAATACCTTTCTGAGTCAATGGTTGTGCCATGTGCCTCGTTCCAGAAAGTCCACAAGCAGCACATCTTCGCTGTCCCAAAATATGGTCACCATAATCTTCCTTATCGACATTGTTTGCATGCATTTTGTTTTTTTGAGGGAAATTTGTGAGTCCCCACTGCATTGACTGCAATTTTGTCTCATAGTTAACATGTTTCATCACCAGTAACAATCCAATTAAGTAGTGAATCGCCATATGTGTGGTAATCGTCCAAAAACGTTAACGCTGCACCCATTCGCTGATTTTTGTGATTTCATTACTTTTTCTGCAAGTTTGGCATTTGCCGAGCTGGGTCTTCCACTCCGCTCTTCGTCGTGAACATTTGTTCAGCCATTTCTAAAGCGAATGCTCCATTGACGCACTCCACCTTCAGTGATGGTATTGTCCCCATACACTTCTCAAAGCTGCCGATAGATTTCAATCGGTTTACAGTTTTTTGCAGCCAAAAACCTTATTTCTGCACACATTTTACAGCTCGCAGGATTTTCAATTGACAAAGACATTTCCAAAGGACACCGTAACGTAAAAAAGTACGACACAGACCTCAGAGTTGATCGGCTAGGTGCAGACTGAACTGGGGAACAAACACATATCAAGGTTGCCGCGCTAGCTTTGCCCCTAGTGGAGGTAACCGAAAACGTAACTTACTTTCTGGATAACTCTCGTATATAGCCCTCCTCAAGAGCTCGAGGAGCCAGTTCCAGACAACCCTCGTAACTCTGTTATAATAACTTTTGGGTATTCATTTAGATTGTAAACTAAGTTGGAATATTGATACTAGGCAATTATGTGTTAAGTTTTCTAGGGTCGTTCTCTTGTTACATAAATTAAGCCTTTGTGTGAGCAAAAATGTGTTGATTATGTCATATTATGCTTTTTTATTTAATCTTATCTTATGGAATGGTGGGGAAATAGCTGTGGGGCTCAAAGAGTTTTAATATGGCAAAAAAACCCTTACGTCATTAAAAATTCTGAGAGTAGGGAACATTGTCGCCCTTTTTTAAAGAATATAATATCATAACTGTTATCTCCATCTATATTTTTTCAGCCTTAGTGTCTGTGAGGGAAAACTTAGATGATTACCAACTTAGACAAGATGTACATAGCCATGATACGAGAACTAAGTATAAGCTAGAATTACCTAGTGTAAGGCTTAAGAAAACCCAAAGCAGCCACTATTACATGAATAGAGTTTTGTTTAATAAACTACCTAAAGAATGTTGGCATTTGGATATAAATAAATTTAAAAATGTCTAAAAGTTAGGTTGAAGGATAATCTCTTTTATGACATAAATGAGTACATGCCATATGATACAAGTTTTTTAAATGAGTTGAACGATGGGTAGGATACCTTAGTACTAATCCATTCCTAGTGTTGTAGTTATGTATAAATTTAAGATTGTTTGGTAAATAATTTGTATAGAATGAATATAATTTAAGATCTCAAGGGTGTATAACCCTAATAATTCTTTTTTGAATCCTAAAAAAGAATTTGTAGGCATAACCCACGGTTAGCAAGCAAGCCTCTGAAATAGACCATTGAAGAGCTATAGGGTAAATAGGCAGCGGTGGGCAACAGATGACAGATGTAGACTATTTCTTAAAATGGTGGTGGCAAACGTGTTAAAACATAAAAGTTGCATTTGTTTCCTGCAAAACTGCATGTTAACTGCAATTATTAATATGATTTCATAAAGAGTTTGTAAAATATTCAAATTACCATTTTTGCAATGTTCAGACATTTATTATTTTTTTTACATACAAGGTAATGGTCGTTTTAGGTGTTGCAAGAATTATCAGGAAACGAGGCAGTAGGCTTTGAAGGATTTGAAGATGTTTGTTTGGACTTGTTGCTAAGCCACTCAGCGGTTACGCTGCCCGAGGCTCTCTACACTCTGTCTCGGCAGTCCTATGTCACAGGGGTATGTGAGTATCTTTTGTTGGTTAACACATTATGCTGTTAAATAACACATCCAAGAAATGAAATTACATCTACATTTTTGAATTGAAACATTACCGCAAGTGCTACCAAATTCTACATAAACTGTAGCAAATTTCCTTACTATACTCATTTATGTCACCATGGCAAACATGTAAATAAAAAATTCCAAACAACCAGACCCAGATTTTGGTGTAAAAAGGATTTCAAATTAATGGTGGCATACTAGCCTAGAAAGTGAGAGATTTAGGTTCAAGTCCCTGTTCAGTCAACAAGTTTTGCTTTAAAATTTCCTTTAGTATAAAAAGTATGAAGATATGTAAATAAAGCTTTGCCATTAGACTCAGTACGTGTTGGGAAGCATAAAAGTACTTTTCATTTGTTTTCTACAACTTTTCTCCATATGTTGTGATAAGAACGTGTAGCTTTATACATTATTTTTCATGAAAATTTCAATTTTGCTAAATGTATGATTATAAATACTCAAGTACATCACATTCTTATACATTTTATGATATTGACAAACAATCTGAGTTATCAGCTTTCATCAATATTTCAATATTTATGAAAGCTCCAGATCGATGTGCTGGCAATGAGAGGGGTTTTAGTTATTGGTTAGGTCAGGTTGTCCCGACATTGTTAAGATTATTTAATATTTTGGTATTTTATTTCAGTATCACATGAACGCTTTGAATGGCTATGTACAGCTTTTGGAGTTGCTCAAGACTTCCAGGGCAACATCAACATCCCTGCCCCCCAAACTGCAGATTCTCCAGAAGCTGCTCTTTCTCATCTTAAGAGCAATAGTTTACTAGGTTTGTGTTAATGTTCAATTTGTTGCTAGACATTACACTTGCATGCTCGGTTTTCAAATTAGAGGGTACCAATAAATAAGTCGAGGGGTTTTTGTGGTCTCTGTCCATCAAGAGAGGTCTCAGCCAGTCAACCAGCTACTGAGGATAACTCTCCACAGCGAGGTCGAAACGTTTAGCAGTATTTGTATTTCAACTGTGACGCGGTGTAAACCGGAAGCCTTAGATATTAATGATTAACTCTTTTGTTACCTCAATAATACTTGGAAGTAACATTTAATAACTGTCACAGTGCTTCACATAAATCATTGCAAATTCAATAATAATAGTGCAAAACACCCCTAATACCGGTAGTAAGACTTAAATAGAATTTTACTTTACCTTTAGAACTTTGATTTGAGATACTGACCAGTCTTACAGGGTATTTCAAGGTGAATATGGGTGGGCGGTGAGTGTTTTGATGGATGATGAGACTGTTCCCCAGATTAGGTTGTCGGAAACTTAATTTAGCTGTCCATGAACTCCTATACTTGAAGGAGGTAATTTTTGTACAAATTTTAAGTGTATTAAAATTTAAATATTTTGACACTTACTTGATACTTGGTTCCTACGTGGTTCCTTGATACAACAGTGTTACGGTTATTTACGAAAGTAAGATAACAATAACATTATAACAGCATAAACACTAACAATACTTCATCAACATCTTGTCGCCATTTTCTGGTTGCTGTGGTAACCAAGTCACGTGACCTGTGAAGAGTTCGACACTAGCACTCCTGATCGCTCAGTAGCTAACTAAAATGTGGAACCAAGGCTACCGCAACACGTGCGTCCGATCGCGCGGTGCTAAAATACATTGAGAACTAACTACTAGATTCCACATGCACTGCTCACTGGAATCTGTTATCCTCATTTTTAGTTGTTAGCGTCTTTATATACCTTACTGTATAATAATTTTGAGTTTTTGCGGATTAACCGCAATTTTGCTTATCCGGGAAGCCTCAACCCGACTTCATTATGGTTATTTGGGGTTGACTGTACATAGATTCTTTGGATTTTTCCCCATAAACGTAATCCGTAGGAAAGGTGGGGCTTAGTGATTTCATTATATATTATGTGTTAAACACCATAATTGCAATAAATTAATAAAACAACAATTTTTTAAAAACAAAAATAGCCCTGTAGACACTGTTGCACACTAAATAAACATGATGATCCTGGAATAGTTTTTTTTATTAAAAAGCCTAGGAATTTGACATAATACATCTCTTGAAGGTTGTACAGTAATCATTAATTGTAAAATCAAACTTTTTGATCTTGATATTTATTTTAATCAGAGGCAGAGTTAATAATATAATTTGTTTTACCAAAGTTTGTTATTGTAATTAAGTCAAGTAATTAAAAATATTCTGAACATCTTTTAGTTTTTTTCAATAGTAAGATCTTTGAGATCATCAAAGCCGTTTCCATTAAAACTGAGCATTGTATCATCAGCATACAGGGTTAGGCAAAAGTGTGGAAACGCCTTTATAACTTTTTAACCAGTGTTTTCAGCGCACCGAACTCGGTACATTTTATTAGAGGAAACAAAAGTACCTTTTAATGCATACTGGCACTTGGCCCCAGTTTTCAAAATAAGGGATTGGGGGGTAGCCCCATAATTTTCATAGAGAAGCTCCATCGAGTGACACCTCATTTGAAGGCCGTAGAAAATGATGATGAATGCTGAAAACTAAACGTCTCTATCTTAACCCAGAAAGAAATGGCGTTGGTTTTAAGTTACACAGAGTTATAAGTATACCACCCCCCAATCACTCATTTTGATAACTGGGGCAAAGTGTCAGTATGCATTAAAAGATGTTTTGATAACTTTAATAATATGTACCAAGTTTGGTTACACTGAAAAAACTGGCTAAAAAAGTTATGAAGGCGTTTCCATACTTTCCCGTAATAAAAGTCTGTGCATCTTAAAATGGACGCCATTTCTTTCTGGGTTAAGATAGAGACGTCTAGTTTTCAGCATTCATCATCATTTTCTAAGACCTTCAAAATGAGGTGTCACTCGATGGGGCTTCCCTATGAAAATTATGGGGCTACCCCCCAATCCCCCATTTTGAAAACTGGGGCCAAGTACCAGTATGCATTAAAAGGTACTTTTATTTCCTCTAATAAAATGTACCCGGTTAGGTTGTGCTGAAAAAACTGATTAAAAAGTTATAAAGGTGTTTTCACACTTTTGCATAATACAAATCTGTGTAACTTAAAATGGACGCCATTTCCTTTTAGGTTAAGATAGAGACGTCTAGTTTTCAGCACTCATCAACATATTCTAAGACCTTCAAAATGAGGTGTCACTCGCTGTGGCCTTCCTTATGGAAATTATGGGGCTACCCCCCCTAATTCCCCATTTTGAAAACTGAGGCAAAGTGTCAGTATGCATTAAAAGGTACTTTGGTTTCCTCTAATAACGTGTACCGAGTTCGGTTGCGCTGAAAACACTTGTTAAAAAGTTATAAAGGCGTTTCCACACTTTTGCCTAACCCTGTATTAAGACATTGCACTTGCTTAAATTATTGCCTAATGTTATTTCTGACTTTTATTTCCTTTTGTAATTGACCTTAAAAATGGTTTATTAAAACCTTTAACTCTTGGGCACATAATCACAATCTAAATTCCAGTCAAAACTTTCAAATGCAAATTTAGCTCGTCTTAACACCCCCCCCCTCCCAAGCCAGGTCTGATGTTAAGTGTGAATGTGGAATGAGTGTGAAATCATGTAAGTGTGAGTGAGTGTGAATGTTTCATTTCATGTAATTGTTTTTTTGCTACACAATATTTTTATTGTCCGTATATATTGTTATTGAATATAAAGTTTGATTTAGAGGGTGAAGCGCTGTGCCGACAGCTGATGCGAGACCATGTGCCAACAAAGGAGGGTGGGAAGTGGGAGGCACTTGTGTATCAGATGGATGAGGACATTGTGTCTTCCATACTGCTCTCCGACATTCTTGCGGCAGATGACAAGAGGAAAGCAGTTGATCAACTGAACAGGTATAGTTATTTTAAAGTATCACAATGGGCTCAAATTAAAAGCTGAATGTATTTAAACCACCCGTATGTGTCTTGGTAGAAATGAACGAATCCAGTAATGTTTGGGTAATTTTATTTTCCAAAAATTGTGTTGTCTTGTAGACAGACCCTCTAAGTTAACGTCAAGTTTGTTAGAATAAGTAATTTTTCAGAGGCATGTTTTGTAGGTGCTACAACATGGTGGTCGAGAGCAGGGAGCAATGGGAAGGGGAGGGGCAAGACCTGCTCTGTGATTGGCTGCTGAGTAGAACGCTGCTGCGCAAGGCTCGTCTCAGTCAAAACGATGATGCCGTTCACTACTTCCGAAGAGCTCTCGCACATGTTCCAGGTCAATCTTTGTCATTGTATCAAATATTTCAATATTTTTACCATTCTAATATTGTAAAATTGATTTTAATTGAAAACTGTGAAACCTTAATTCTCTACAACTCTAAACTACAAGGACCATTTTTAAAATTGGCTCTGTTCAAAAATATTAAAGATCCCAAGTACTAAAGTGTTACCGGTATATTACCTTTGTATTTAAGAACATTGTTTCTTCTATACTTTGATATATTAGAAAGTGAGGTTAAGTGGTAGAAAGGGGTTTTAAGCCCTAACTTCGCCTTTTTGTAAGCAGAAAGAAAGACGTTTTTATTATTATATACTAACAATACAAGTTAGAGCACTAATCAAACCTAGGCATTCGCTACCAGTGTCTTTAACAAACACAATTCACTCATTCTAAAAAACCTTACATACAAAAATGTATGTCAAACTTTTTAAGTCAAGATTATTATTTACCTAGCGAGAATATTACATGTAGAAATCATTTTGTATTTGGGTTTAAAATGTATAAAAACAGTCAACACAATGTTGGATTCACAATGAGTCAGCTATTCATGACGAGCAAGATCTACCAAAATTTGCACATATCACTAAATCACTAATTGACATGCCGACCACTCTCATGAGGGTATTTTAAGGCAAATATGTAGCGAAGGATGAGTGTGATGAGTGGTAGTAATGAGTTATGAGGTGTAGTCTTGTTACAAATTAAGGCCGACTCTTCCTTAGAATGGGTCATTAATTAATAGCCTAATTATAGTTTCACTTATCTAAAAGTTTTATAACAACATACGTTCGTTAAAAATAGCCCGAACCAATAAACCAATATTCAACTGACAAACTTTTAAGTAATACAAGATTTGTCAAATAAAAAACAATTTCTTTACCAACATATTCTTAGAAAATAGAAATGAGTTAAAATGAGTACAGAGTAAAGGGAGGGTTAGTTATAAGCCTGGAGACACACCCGTAACTCTCCACTGAGCATTAATAGAAAATCCAAACCTGGGAGATGTTTATAGGTAAAAAAAGCGCCCATACATAGCGCTACTCAATATTTTTAAATATAAACCCCTTGTGTGTGACCCCTCATTTTGTAGATCTTAATAAAAGAAAACCAATAGCGCAAACTAGAGGTCTCTATCTCATCCCTACCAAAAATAACTGGGAAGAGAATTATCAAATGGAATTGTACTGTGATGCCTATTGGGAATTCCCAAAAGATAGATTCCCACTCAAGTCTTCAGAGTTTAACAATTTTCCGTATCCTTATCAGTCCCTTATCAGTACTGACCAGTGTAACTTCTAATTTTCTGAACAATTTTGCTATGGAGCTAAGTGAAAGCAAATGTACTACAGTGTTAATGGCGGTGCGAGGTTACGGCGACCGAATAGTCTTTGATCATATACTCTTTTCTTCACTGCTGTATCAGCTCTGTCTTCTGCAAGCTCTGTAACCAGCTCTTTTCTAAGGATTTTATATATACACCTTTTAATATTGTGCACTCTTGGTCCCAGGTTTGGTATTTTTTGTTTGCTCTCAATGTGATTGTTTTTATAGGGCAGGCATAGTTTAGGGACGCTTGAATAATGTGGTGAAAATTTGTATAGGATTCAGGATTCATTAATTTTATATTTTGAGGAATGAGTACATTTTCCCAGTTTTGCATTGGTAGGTTTGATCTGAAAGTTTCTATGGTTAATTGTTGAATATCCTTCTGTTTTCCTTTAATGTGTTTTGGTTAGTTTTTGTAATTGTTGGTTTGGCTAGTTGTGGAGTAAGATCTGATAAACCAGTTGTTATTAAACCATGTGAACAGCCTCAGCCAACAGTGTGAACAAGCTCTATTATCAGACTTTTCAAATAACTTTAGTTCCAATTTAGTGGTTAATCTTGAAAGGATAGTTATAACTCTCAAATTTATTGGTGCTGAGGTGGAATGTGTGTTGTTGTGTTGTGTAGGGGACAAGGAAGTGATGTACCATTACAAGCAGTGGGCGCTGTGGCACCCTGACCACCAGTCCTTCGACCCAGGAGATCAGGTGAGTAAGCATGGCAAAGTCCCTCTCATTCAATCACCTCGGGACCAAACCCTAGCTCCAAAACTAACATCATTTAGCTTTGGGCCTATATTGAGTAAATTAATATGGTCAAAGCAGCAAATACTTTTCAGCAAAATCTTAGGACTTGAGACTAACTTAAAAAGAAATCGCCAGAACATTGTAGGTATAGCCTATGTTTAGTGGCCGGCCATCCGGTCTAAATAGGTGGCAGGCCGGACCATCGGACGGCTGAATTAAGCGAGGCTGTACGAGAGGGAGTTGAATATACGAGTAATGTATATTTTAACTAGTGCTTCTGATCCTGGGATCTTGATCCTAGTTGGATGCCTGTCAATCCTTTGCAAAACCAATATTATTTCAAAAATCGCTTTTTTATTTAGTAAAATGAGATTTATAATTCTTATTTTAGGTTTAGTATACATTAATAACACCTTTTTGTGGGAAATTTACTTGTAGGATAACAATCTAAAAAGTACTAACATGTGATTCATTTGGACTTGTACTCAATCCAAATTTCAACTGACACTTTACAAATATTCTTTTTAATTCAAGTAAAACATCAAACAAGTGACTTTCAATCACTAGATGTTTCCAACTTCTGAAACTATAACTGGCAACTATTCAACAAGCTTGACCTCCTTGAAATACAATTTTGATCATGATTGCGCCCTATGTTATACAGGGTGTCATCAAGTTAACCGACTAACAACCACGTGCACCTTCAAGTTATTAACCTCATAGGTAATTACACAATTTTGAGTGGTAACAAATAATATAATAGGCCGCCGTATAGAGCGCCCGCGGGACCGCTCTAGGCACCGCTTATAACATGGATGTTTTAAACTGGTTAATGTACTTAAATCAAAAATCCGTTTCAATGAAAGCTTAAAACTATTGAGGCTGCTGTATATAAACTCTAAAACTTGTACATTCGTCAAACAACAAATTATTAACTAGGTTTATTAAAACTTGATTGTAGAAATTGAATAGTCGTAATAAATATTTTGTTTGGCAAGGTAGTTTTACGTTTTTGCTTTTAGGTATATGCTGCAGTATTAATGGAGGTATGCTTCTATTTGACACATTTTTCCCATTTTAGTATGTTAATCTACCTTAATTACCATTTGCAAATTTTCCTATGTTGAACTTCCTACTCCGGATAGCATTTTGTGATGTTTTTATGCATTGGTACGAGGGCTATCCAGAAAGTAAATTACGTTTTGAAATAAAGATTCTATGAAGAATAGGAACAGATTTTTACTATATACATTTGAAAGCCACACTAAAATATTACTTTTCTACATAATGGCCATACAAATTTCGGCAATTATCATACCAATGGCCAAACTTTTCCTTCAACCATTTTGTTACTTCTTCCTAGGACCTTTGTTCTGTTTAACAACTCCCACTTGAACGATTCAAAATTTCACGAGTGTGATTTGCCGTGTGTGTTCGGCCCGGGCGTTGTCATGAAAAAGCAAAATTTTCTTGCTCGACTTTCCTCTACGCTTGTTTTGGGCCTCTCTTCTAAGGTTTTCCAAGGTTTGGCAATACTTTTCTGAGTCAATGGTTGTGCCTCGTTCCAGAAAGTCTACAAGCACACCTTCTCTGTCCCAAAATATGGTCACCATAATATTCCTTATCGACATCGTTTGCATGCATTTTTTTATGTTTTTGAGGGAAATTTGTATGTACCCACTGCATTGACTGCAATTTCGTCTCACAGTTAACATGTTTCACCCATGTTTCAGCACCAGTAACAATTCGATTAAGTAGTGAATCGCCATATTTGTGGTAATGGCCCAAAAACGTTAACGCCGCACCCATTCGCTGATTTTTGTGATTTTATTAACTTTTTCCGCAAGTTCGGCATTCGCCAAGCTTTAAGCTGAATCTTCCACTCCGCTTTTCGTCGTGCACATTTGTTCGGCCACTTTTAAAGCGAATGCTCCATTGACGTACTCCCTCTTTAGTGATGGTATTGTCCCCATACACTTCACAAAGCTGCTGATAGATTTCAATCGGTTTACAGATTTTTGCAGCCAAAAACCTTATTACTGCACGCACTTTACAGCTCGCAAAATTTTCAATGTACAAAGACATTTCCAAGCAACACTGTAACGTTAAAAAGTATGACACAGACCTGAGAGTTGATCGACTAGATGCAGACTGACCTGGGGACAACCACATAATATCAAGATGGCCGCGCTAGCTTCGCCCCTAGCGGAGGTAACCGAAAACGTAACTTACTTTCTGGATAACCCTCATAATAGCATTAACTGTACTTTTACTCATAAAAATCAGCTCATTTTATTAATTGAAAATGCCCAAAATGGGAACTGTAGTAAAATTAACATGTCAGGATTAAGTTGGCCTTAATTAGGTTGGAATTGGAATTCCTGTTTGTATCTCAATATGGGTATATGCATATTAATTTAATATATTGGACTCAATGATAATGGATATGTCCATACATGGTTGCCTTCCCTTCAGGTGAGTGAGTTCCCGACTGCGCAAGTGCATAACCTCGCTCTGCGCCACATCCTCTCCTGCTCCGTCAGTCAGGAGGAGTGGGACGCACTCTTCAACCACGACTCCAGTCAGAATGTACTTGACACGCTCTTCGATTGATCAATAAACTGATTTCTTTACCAGTAAGTGATTTGTTTCTCAACCTCTGTTTCTTATACTTGTAATTCTGTGAACAGTAGATCTCACGCTTTGAGAAGTTATTTTGTGTCTTTTTTTATGAGCTAAAAAGTAACACTTTGCGTTTTAATTATTAAGGGTATGAATACAACATTCTGTATTAATTGTATGGACAAACGTTGAAATAACAAACTTGAGAAATAGTAAGTCAAAGGCAGCAGATGTGTATTGCTTTTTTTTTATGCTTCATCACATTTTTTTGCTTAATGCACTGGTCTTTGCATGAAATGTAAATAAAAATGTATTTTCACTTGTCGCTCATGTCTATTCAACGCTTCAACGACCAAATGGACATAACCAGTGACCATTGTGCTATTTAAGCGTGTTGTACCAGTTGTTAATTGAATGTTTTTGTTTTGAAACAGAAGTTAAATTTTAAAATCGTTACACACACATGTAGCATAAAGTGGATCTAATACGGGTTTCATGCATATTTGTCCTTAAATGCCGCCTCCATGCCTCCTGCTTATTGTATTTGTATGACATAGTAGCTCTACCACTTGCATGCTCTCAAACCAGTGAGAGGGCAATAATCTTTGTATTTAGTTATTTACATGCATTTCCAGATACCAAAGAATAAGATTAGATAACATTTGTTCTCAAAACTTTTATTAGGTAAATTTTTGTTTAATTGTGAAGCGATTCCCTTAATTTTTCCTGAAAGCTAGTGAGGATACTGCCTCTTGAGAATAAATAAATAAATAGTTTACTGCGGAAACAAATACATAGGCTCTCTTGACTATATGGTATGGAAAGTAAAATATGTAATCGTTAAAAAATATAGTTTTATTAAAGCTCAAATAGTCAAATTACACTGTTTACAATATAGATCTTTCACTTGGATAATTTATTTTTGTACCTAAATTAAACTATCATTTTATTTACACTAGATACAGTTACCTTATTTTAAAAGTTTATTTATTATTCAGACTTATTAAAAGTTTACAGGTTATTTATATTTTCCTTTAAATCAATAAGATTAAAATTCATGATAGCACCACTTAATCTTAAATGTTTCTTTTTACTTGATAAGTTAATTTCAAAAATAAGTAACAAAAACTACTTAAGTAGTAAGCTTTTCCTCGGTTTTAACAGTGTTTTGGTATGTCATCTTAGCAATTCTTGTTGTGCTGTAGAACACAAAGGTTTTGATTTTGATAGCACTTGGTAAAAGCCTAGGCCAAGTATTTGCTCAACAACAGTGTTATCATCTTTTGGCTTGAAAAAAAACTTATACTTTTAGAAAAAGACTAGTACTTGTGAAATCACAAAGAACTAGGGGAGGAAAAATCAAGAAACTCCCAACAAAAATAAAATCCTGCAAATTGGGCGGAAATTCTAAAAAGAGGACTTTTTCAGGTGGGAGGGAGTTTTGGGATTTTTTGGGATGGAAGGGATTTTTCGGTGAAGTTTTGAAGCGGTAGGGATTTTTGGGGACTTTTCTGGGCAGGTGGAACTATTCACCAAAATATGGAGTTTAAAAGGAATTTTCGGCAGATATTACAATTTGAGAGGATTTCTAAACAATCTCAATTTTACTCTGATCAACGATCAGTTTTCTAGGACAATTTGTATAAAAATGCCTCCAATTAGTAAACAAATCAAAATTAACACTTAAAAACTAAGTTTACAAAATTTTTTATTTAACCTATTTTCACATTATAATGTTTACAATTCCTTGTAATAATTACAAAGTTTAATTATATGGTAATATCATTAATACGATCATTAATATCAAATCTAAACACAATCATGCTGTACCATACACATTTCTTTTAAAACCTACAAATGGAATACAAGATTGGGTTTTGTAGGGTGAATGTACGTTTTTCTTACTGTAATAAACTTTTATCAATTTTCCGACCATTTCTTTATAATTTGTAATAACTAAAATGAGCTATTCATCCCGCCTGAAAATTTCCCGATTTCAAGCAAGAAAAATGTTTCTTGTCCTAAGGGGAATTCCAATCCCGTCAACCCCTACAAATAATTAGCTTCTATTTTATACCCACCTTGCTTTCCCAATCTTGTTTTATAATAGCACAAGTATTCATATCAATAATTTAACAGGAGTTCAATGCAAGAACTTGACTTAATTAGCATGATTTCCAAACCCACCACCAGCATTAACATTTAAAGGTTCAGATTATCCATTACATTCAATACAGGGAGATTTTGAACCAGGTCGCTAAACTTCAGGAGGTCCTTATGCAAATACAATGAAAAAACCCCTATAAACATTAGCTTGAAAATGCTTTGTTTGCCCAATAGCTGCCATTTTGTCATTTGCAATAATTATTTTCATCTCTAAGGAATAGAAAGGAGAGCAGGCTCACCTGGATAAAGTAGAAACTTATAGGAGAACACAAACTGTCAAATTTTCAGCCATTCTAGGGCTTTTTGTCAAGGCACACAGAAAGCACTTGAAAGAGTAGTAAACGTAAAGTTGGCTTAACAAAAAAAAAAAAAAAAGGATGCTACTTTTCTTCGAGTGCTCTCTTTTTGTCATGACAAAGGCCCTAGAAAGGTTGAACATTTTACAATCTGTGTTCTCCTATATGCTTCTACTTTAGACAGGTGAGGCTACTCTCCTTTATTACTATCCTATATTTGTGATAGCATATCCTGGCCTAGTGCCTTATTTCCTAAATCTGTTATTATCTCTAACTTTTCATAATTGATGTTTTTTTTTGCATTTTGGTATTTACAAATATTATATATGTATAGTAAAGAAATAAAATGACAGCCAGCGGATAAAAATCATTTCCGGATTCAAGTTCATATAGACTTTTTTCATTATTTCTGCATAGGGTATTCATTCACTTCTGAATTTTTGTACCCTTCTTTAGCATCACCCTGTAAACTGAAGTAAGTGTTTGAATGGCTGAGGACAGCTACGGATTGGCTGTTAGTAAATAAAACAGTGTTCAGTTCTCAAGCATCTGCCTCCCCGAGTTTCAGCCAATCTCGAGGGCGTTTCAACACTTCTGTCAACAGACTCTCCTTACTGCCGGGCTCGGGGCTGTGCATGTACTCCCACTTCTGAAAACACAATATAGAGTGTTGCCATGAATCTTACAGTGACCTGCGGTGAGGAAGCAAGGTATGAGGAAGCAACTATGAGTGAGGAGCGAACTCCAGGAAGTCTGGGGGTATGGAATCTGAAATTTTTGTTATTAATAATTATATACCTATAAACGGGGTTTTGAGCTATATTTACCACAGTTTTAGCTCTGGTTATTTGGCTTTAATGTGTCACCACAAATCAAACCAAGTAACGATAAATGTACATTTTGGAATAAGCAATTATATATCTATATTGAGTCAAATATTTTCCTTTTTGTCCTCAAAAGATCGCAAAGAAAATGGATGATCTAAAGTACTTTTAACTAAACACTGAGGCTGACTCATATTTATATCCAATTGGCACAACACTAATTTAGAACAAAATTTAAAACACAAATAACACAAATTCAATACAGTACAATTCCCTACGGATATTACATGGAACAATTTTTAAATTACTAAATGTTTCGTATTATATTGTGTTTGTACTAGAACATTCATCTAAATTTCAATTTTCCCAGTTGCAGGACCTTGTTTTATTACAGTTACCTTGGTTGTGGTGCCTGTAGATCCTACGGTGCAGGTTGTAGTCTATACACGTGTTTCGCAGCGCTTGTGCTGCATCATCAGTAGACACACTAAGTCACTATTTACACTGATATTAAAAGTAAACACTATTAAAACTAAGAAACTTAATTAGAACTATTTACACGGTCCACAGCACTTGTGCACTCGCGGTTCGCGGACGACACGTCGGGTGGACGGACTCGGAAGCGCATATTTGCGGAGCGAGAGGGTGCGACTAACCGCCCGACCTGACCTCATTTCATCGACAGTCAGTCGCACCCTCTCTTTACCTATATCGCCATGGCTTCTTTACCTATATCCGTTTTAAACTAAATTACTCATATAACTAGAAATTATAAATTATTGTTATTGATTTTAATTATTATTATTTGTTGAATTATTTATGTTTTATATGTTTTTACTAAAGACGGTTTAAACCGAAATATAAAATGTTTTTATTAGTTTTTAAAGTTACCATTTTCCCTTTCAGTTTTTAGTGTGACAATCTATTGGCTTTGTTCACTTTTGTATAGAAATTATAAAAAATATCAGTAAATAATACATAAGACTTATTTTTGTAATCTTTTTCAGTTTAAAATACATTTACAGCACCGAGGCGATGGGCTTAGCTCGAAACCGGTCATGCGTCTATTAAAAGATGAAACAGGGTACTTCTCTGTTTTACTTGTCTTTGCTACTTCAGTTTAATATTGTTTACTAGTAGTTGCATTTTCCGCTCGATTTTCCGGTACGACTGTACGTTCAATTTGAGACATGGTAACTTGTAACTGGTCAGTTACACTTTGGAGTAAGTGTATAATCAAGTTACATTTGGCAAAGGATAATTGTAACTGTAATCAGTTACTCTTTCAAAGTAACTTCCCCGAGTCTGATAAAATGCTTAGAGGCTTGTATTTTAGTTTTATTATTTTAAACACACAGATTTGCGTGAAGTTTGTGTGATAACAACCCTAACTTAAGAACAGCTGACTGACCGCAGTGAGTGGCAAGGACATGAGTATGCTCTCGTATCTGGCTCCAGGAGTGTACAGGCCGAACTTGGTGCCTCGGTCATAGATGAGGTTAAACTCGACGTATCGACCTCTGCGCAACAGCTGCCACTGCCTCTCCGCATATCCGTAGCCATCATTTTTGTGCTTCTTTACTGAAATACAAATTGGAACTTGATTCTTACATTTATTGGTGTGCCTATTAAGGTTATGTAAGGAGGCGGGGATGGTATCCCTCCAGACTGCAGAGCTCATCACTTTGGTGGCGTAGAATTGACCCCCACAGTTACCATTAACCATTTTGTCAAGTGACTGTATGGTAACATTAGGTAAGGGTCGAGGTTCAGTGATTGATAGGACTTTATAGGCCTCATCTTGTTAAATAAGACAAACTGTACCTTTTTTAGGCTTGTGAGAGCTGCCCACACCTTCGGAAAATAAACATTACCATTATAATTTGACAGGGTAACTGGACAGTTACATTTTGGAGTATAAAGGAAATCAGTTACATTACATAATTTTTTGGTTAACTTGTAACTGTTATCAGTTACATTTTACAATGGGTTCTTGGAACTGAAATCAGTTACTCTTTTGAAGTCATTTCTCCAAGTCTAGTGGCATGCTATGGGGAAGGATGGCTTTTGTTTTTGGGTTTATGAGAACTGTTAGAGCCATTGAAGTCCATTTTGTCATTTCTGGAAGTTTACCTTTTGATTTCTATTGCATGGCGTCCATACAACAAAATTCCCAAAACCAAATTCTCACCAGTGGCGTGAGAGCTGCAAAATGCAATAATAGTGAACAATTCTCATACAAAATGTGTGCCATCCTCCCCACTTCTATGAGGGGTATGAAAAGTCAATGCTCATAGGCAACAAGGAACATTTTACTAACAATCTAAAGTACACTAAATAATTATAATATTGTACACCTACGACAATATTATTGTACCCCTATGCAGTCACCATGTTTTTATCTGCCATTGCTTGTCACTATCCCGGAACTGCCAACTGTGTAGGCAATATGTCAGGAATTTACAATTTTACTTGGCTGACTTAACTGTTAACTACCATTGTAATTTAACTGTAATTATTTTTATTGAGATAAAAATAACTTTTATAATACAACTCGCCCTTCAGGCTTGCTGGGTAGCTGCGCCCCCCAGACCGCCACTTGGCCTGCAGCCTCGTATTTTAGGGGCATTCCCAACTGTTTTGCCGTTATGATGCAAAATATCGGTCAAGTAAAAGGGTAAATTTTCAGATGCCATCTTTTTTGACCGCCAACTTGTTAGAGCCTTAAAAAAGAATGTTTTTAGATCTTCCCGAAGGTTTTACACCCAGAGCTTCAAAAAAAAAGAGTACGTGGTTGAGGGGAGTAGCATGCCGGGAATTTCCTAAACATTTACTCGTTTAGTCACCTGTACAACCGGCTTTACAGTATATTTTAATTATTTTAAATATTTGGTTGCAGTTTGGTCGTCCGAATAGGCAAATGATAGGCTAGGACTACACTACACTAACGGCGCCTAAACATGGCCAACTCGTGCAGTTTCGTTTAGTCACCTGTCTGTACATCCCACAGGCATTGGATCATTCGAGTGCGGGGCCACAATTTACAGTATGGCATTTTAATTATTTTAAACCGTAGAGCGATTTTGGTGCTTCAGGGGCTGGGAAAACCATACGAGGGTAGCAAAGGGTTAAATACAGTGCTTCCTTTGCTTGGTTTTAATTTTTGAAAGATATACATAAGCTTTAACCCTCCAAATGCTATCGTCTAGTAGCTAACGATTGTCCAGCCCAGCCACGGTTTAGCCACTAGACGATTCGTAAAAGCGCTACAGGAATGGTTGAAGTTCAACCAATCGAGGTCTAACTTATACAGTTGAATTCGGAATGAACTGTAGTTTCGATATATAATCGACTTTCATCTCGAAATTGGGCAAAATAAAACAGAAGAAAAACAATTATGACAGCTGTCGTATTTTGTTTTCATTGTTTTGTAGGATTACAGTGCCGTTAGCAACAAATCGTTGTACGCATTTTCTTTCGTAGTTATCATCAGTTTTAGTTGTTATTTTTGATTTTAGTAATTAGTATTAGAAAATATGAGTGAACTAAGTAGTGCTAGTGCAATTAGGGACGCTTTAGAAGAACCTTTGACTCTTTGAGTGATACGGACGATAGGCCTAGTGAAGGTGACATCGGTGATGACATAAAACCAACTTTATGAGATTTTCATTTTGATTTCAAAGAAAAGTGCCTACTATTATATATCTCTGTGTTTGTAACAACATTTTGCACAGTTTGTATATTTTGAATTTTGATAAACCTATTATAAAAAACCTTTGTTCTAGCACTAAGTAAAAAAATTTGAATTTTTTTCCCCGTTGGGGAACGTTGAACCAATTTTTTTTTTAAACCATAGAATATTATACTGAAATTAGTTATAATAGATTCTATGTTTCTTTCTGATTGTATTGATGTATAATTTGTCATAATTGGGTCATAATTAGTATTTTTTATGATTTTTTACTGAATGTCTACACAACACCTAAAAATCGCTTAGCATTTAAAAGTGATCTAATCAGCAGTTGGAGGGTTAATAGTTATCAGTTTTTTAAAAAGAAGTTACTTATAAAAAGGAGAATAGCTTCAGGACAGGTAAGTCCACAATTCATGCAGTATCCCAATTGGTTGATAGCATTCTTCCCAATTTTGAAAACAGGCTTCATACTGAGGTCACCTTGTGTGATCTCAGTAAAGCTTTCGACTGTGTCGACCACAATACACTAGTTTCCAAATTAGGTTTCCGGAATTTCCCTGTTCAACACGTTTACACAAATCAATGACAATTATTCAACTCAAACGAATATGTCTATTGCGTTTCATGTTAAATGACAATAAAGCATTCTTATTCTTACCTAAAGGAACATAGGACGGTATCACAGCTTCAGCACATGATGTTACAAACTGGAAGGCTTTTTCTTGAGAAGGAGAATCTATATCATCAAAAAATATTCCTCCTATCCCTCGTCGCTCCCCTGGAGACAAATCAGGATTTAGAAATACTTGCCTGATTGAAATTTAATATATTATTGCTTCAATATCTTAACAACTGACATGCCTGGGGGTCTAGACCCTCTTCCCCTCTGTGAGCCCAGGCCCTTCATTCCCCACCAGGCCCATCTTTCACCATAAAGACGTTACCATGTTTGTATATTTTAGACATATGTAAATTTTATGACAAAAATAAGGATAGTTATATTGACAGAAAAGAAAACTTAAACCACACCAGGAAAAAGTTTATTCCAATTCTATTACTTCAACGTCAACATTTCAGAAATCACCTAAGTATTTAACATGTAAAGTAATAAACAGATTTTGAAACTAAAATATAAAGAAATAACTCACAAAAATAAATAAATAACAAGTTTTTATCCAGGGCTAAACAAACAGTATCTAACAAAAATAGCTTTTTTGTCATTCTGCTATGAAAACAGCTGCTTTAGACACAATGTATTAACAGTGCTAAAGTGTCAATTTTTCACCCAGGTAAAGAAAGTATTGTTTAGATGACATTTTGCTCCCTATGGCAATTTTGTTATTCATTAAGTGTTTTTTTTGTAAAGAAATTATGTTTTTAGTAGTTTAAATAAAATTTCAAGTATTGTTTTTCGCCGTTGTTTATCCCTCTCCTATGTTACTTAATATAGTAATTTTAAGTATTGTAATTTATTTATTGAAATATATAAATACTCATTGTTAATGTAATTATAAGAATACTGTAACCATCCTCTATGTACTTTATGTATCAATTTGGAGAAATAAAGATATTCTATTCATATTTGTTTCAGATATTGTATTTAAGAAAGTATTTTAATAAAAGTGATGTGTGGTACTTATTTTAATTGGTTACAGGCGGTATTTAATTTTTAGTGTATTCATCTAAATACATCCAGATCTGGCTATGGCCTTGACAACCGTCAGATAGATTGGCAATAAAGTTATGCACAGTTGGCTTGGTCACATGTTTCTTGTAATGAAGCACAGGTACACAGCTAGTTCTGAAGAAATTTGATCATAGTCTTATTGAATAATAAGTAAAATCAAAACTTACCTCTGTGAGGTATATTAAAATAGTCATCACACCATTGCTTGAAACGGAGATAATAGCTTTTGTCATGCTGGTCGCAAGCTTTTTAAGCTCTGAATGGAAGTGCCTTGCATCATCTTCATTCAAGTAGTACGGGGTAAGGTCTGTCCCCCTCCAAACCACCTGTGGAACAAAAGTTGCATATTTAAAGAAAGAATTGGGCTTTTCACAATGATCATGTTAAAACATGAAAAATCACATTTGATTGTGTGTAATAGTTTTGAGTACTAGTATGCCTGACGCAGTGGATGCGTTAACTAAGTTCTTTATCAAACTTTATACTTGTATACTAGGTTAGATTTAGGAAATAGGGCACTGGGCCAGGTTATACTATTAAAAGGAACAGCAAGAGGAAGAGGCTCACCTGGATAAAGTAGAAACACGTAAGAGAACAGATCGTGTCAAAGTTATACATTGACAGTTTCTTGTGTAATGTGTCTAATGGGTTTCTACTTTATCCAAGGGAGCTTACTCTCCTTTTTGTTCCTTTTGATATTATAAACTTTATTTACTTTAAGATTGAATATAATTAACAGCTATCATTAAAGTAACAGATTAGGGTGGATACTCTCAGGTGGACAAAATATATATTTTTTGGCTCAATATATTGTGATAAAAAAATCAATGAACTTAAAGTTTTTTGGCCAAAAAAACTCACTATTAAAATTGAAAGTTTTTAAATTTGTTAAGATTATTATTAGAGCAAGGAACAGCTATAACTGAATTTTTAAGACATTTATTAAGTAAGCTATGGGACGTTAAAGTGCTGATTTCAATGCTGGCCAACTTGAACACGGCTACAATACTAGACCATATTTGTCATAAATAAAAAATAACATATTATACAACATATAACATATATAAGCAACTAGTTAACGTGATAGATGATATAAATAATTTGCTCTTTTTCCATGTTAACTTAGCGTTGTAGTACCTG
This sequence comes from Matsumurasca onukii, assembly GCA_018831715.1. NCBI lineage: Eukaryota > Metazoa > Arthropoda > Insecta > Hemiptera > Cicadellidae > Matsumurasca > Matsumurasca onukii. Next base: position 33,090,123 of record CM032059.1, on the reverse strand, counting down.
TTTCATTTATGATTTAAAATGGAAAATAGCGTGGAAGCAACCTACCAAGTCACTGAATTCCTACTGCCACAGACAAGCTTGTCTGTGGTAATGCAGCCGCGGTCATTACAGCCTCACCAGTGTGGAATTGAAGATACAGCAGACAGCTGAGCAGTGGCTGGCCGCTGAACGATATGATACAAGCTAATCTGTGTCTTCTTTTTTTAATTAAAAAAAGAAGAGTTTTTTAATAAGTCACCGCAAAAATCATGTAATTTTTAAATAAATAAAAGTCTTAGTGTACGGTGTGTATTAATCATTCCTCACTAATTTTATTATAAGGAACACTACTTTATAAAGTGGCTATTTTATAACTGCATAGTCTATAGCGGTCAGTATAAGTAAGATAGAGCATACAGTAGGGGTTGAGGGTGTATCTAATAGGCCTTGGTTGAGGTGTGAGGAGGCCGAAGAGGGGTGCCAAACTGACGGTCTGCGGGGGGCGGCGTGGAACATACTTGCGCCACTGCCGGCACTCAACCCTAATTTTGAACTAAGCTATGTGTTTTTGGAATTATTTTCAATTTCCCTAAACGATTAATAAAACTAAAAAATTAAAACAGCCAGTTCTTCAAAAGGCCTATTGAAGCCAGCCAATCCAGTTTGACAACGATCAAAGGCTCCATGCCGGACCCCACCACCATGGGTGTGTAAGAAGACGCCACGGCCCGCAAATCCAGTTTCAGCCAGTCAACAAGCTACTGAGGAATGACTCTCCACAGCAAGGTCGAAACGTTTAGCAGTAATTATATCTCAACAGTTACGTGGTGTGAACCGGAAGCCTTAGATCTTAATTAAATTTGATTACCTGTTTAGTGTCACCATCTTGCACCTCAAAGTAACGATAGTTGAAATGTATTGTGGGAACCATAGGATTTCTAGGATGGATAACCGAACTGACTCCAGCAGCAAAAAACGGAAGTTTTTCCCCTTCAGTGAACTTTTTCCCTCTGAAAATATAAACAAGTAAAAACATAGAAAAAAAACTATTTAAAGATTATTATTTTGTAACAGTTTATTTTTTGATACCTTACACTTTAAAAATAAACTTGTGCAAATTTTACACATAATACAACAATTAGATACAAGGTATCAAATCAGTTTAGAAATAGCTCAATACTTCTAATTTACAATCTTGAAATTTGATATCTTTCTACTTTCAATGTAGAAACACACACCTTACTTTTTCAATATAATTCAAATACATTTGGAGCTAATGTTTTGGGTAAACTAAAAATGTAACTAAAAAATAATTTAAAATACAATAAACAAATTAAAACATAACTAAAAATCTCATTACTGAGGAAGTTTTGTATTCAACAGAAAGGCTTAAATTTTGAGACTTGTAATGAACACTTAGAATATGACTTTAAGTCTGTGTCAACTTGATATGATAATGGTTTCCACCCTTATTTCCAGAGCAATTTTCGTGTTTTTCAGGATTTAGATTTACATATTTCATAACAACAAGATAGCCGATAAAAACTGCAAACATTCCTGATGATGGTACAGTAGTACTAAAACCAGTAGAAAATATCTCCAATAAGGATTGCTTTATAAGGTAGTATATCATAAATTTAGTCAAACCCTTTTTGTCTGTATAAACGTGTTTCTGTCTATTTGTGTAAAATCTGCCTTAAATACCACATTCCAATTGTTTCTAATTGTGCCCTTCTTTAAGTTTCATCAAATTCTAAAATTTGTTTGGTTAGTCTAGAAGGTTGAATCTCTTTATAAGGTTACGTCTCTAGAAAGCCATAGAATTTCAATCTTTGTTTGCTAAGGTCAGGTTAGCAAGACAGGTTTGGTACAGGTATCTTACAATACATTTTTACAACTTATATTATTTTTATGCACATATGTATCAGTTTGCAAGATTCTTTGTAGTAGGGATTAAAACCCTACCTTGCTCTCATCTGGGCAACAGCTGCTGCTGGTAAAGAGCCTGACACAACTGAAATGTTGACACCGGCTTTTTCAAAAACTTGGCCATCTTGAAGCACACAGGTGATACCTCCTCCGCCTTCCTTCCTCTCCCACCTGTCAACGATGAATCTGGCCTCTTCTTCATGTTCCTCCAGTGCTTTGCAGAAATCAGCCTGAAAACAAACAGGACATTAATTTTAAAGTAAAATATATTAGACACACAGCCACATCCTTGCAAATTTTCAGTGATTTAACTCCATATACTTTGTTTTAATGGCCGATTTCGGCAAAACTTATAGTATAAACCCCATTTTCAGAAGGATCCCTCCCTACAAGCACTTTCTGAGGACAGATTTTACTTGTTTTTATAAAACAAACATTTGTACCTAACTTCATGAACTTCAGACATAAAATGTTACCTGTAGAGTTTCCAACCTATGTATAGAGGTATCTTGTATATACAGATTTGCAGTTGCCTCAGTATGTCCCTGATTTTAAGATATGAGGCCCCCACCTTTGTTCTATTAACTTAACCATGGTGTTAGAAATTAACAGATCTATTTCCTAAGGAAATTAACTAATAAAGATACTGATGTTATAAAACTCATCAAACATAAAAGTAGGTTCAACCTGAATTTTCATGATCATCAGTTCCATCCTTGATTTCATATCGTCTTTATTCTGTTCGAGGGAAGTAACACTTGTTAGCGGAGCTGCCATGAAATCTGTTGGTGTTATCTTTAAGCTGGCCATTTGTGCTTTATTTTTCGATGTTTCAAAAAGGAGAATTCCTGATCCAAACAGAGTAGCACCCACATAACTGAAGCAGAAAATGAAAAATACAAAACCAATTACAAAATACAATTAGTACTTTAAACTTACTAAAATCCTACAGCTGATAACTTGGAGCATCCTTTGGCTCCTTTGGTGATCCTGACTCCTGTTCTTTGGTGTGAAAAAGTATTCTGTTCATGTGTGAGTAAGAGTTTCTGTGCTAACTTAAGAAGCTGGATAGATTGGCCGCAGGATTGCTCTGAGCACTGTGTATTACATAAAGTAAGAAAGAAAGAAAGAAATATTTATTCCATGGCATACAAGATAATAATAATAATAATAGCTGTTTATTGTCAGTTTTACAATAAAAATTGTTTCTTTGACATTTAAGAAGATGATGCATGGGAAAACAAAATGTTTAAAAACGGCAAACTACGTTTTAAGCTGGTTAACGTACTTGCATAGAAAATCTGTTTCAATGTAAGTATAAAGCTATTTTTGTCACATAAGGCTGCTGTATGTAAACTTTAAAACTTGTACTTTCACCACACAATAAATTAACTTAGTTGACTAAAACTTGATATTCCCGTAAGAGCATAGAACTCGAATCGTCGTAATAAATATTTTTATGCTTCCATTGAAATACTTTAGTAGGCCTACCTTAATTTACTTAAAACATAATTTTAATTTTCCCATCCTAAAATCCCTTTCCCGAAAGAGGCTCCTCGGCTCTATTCGGCAGCCTCTTAAGAAGTACTTGACGGATTCAAGTGAAAACGCCACATATGATTGTACAGTATCACCTATTTGCTGAGTCATTCTGTTCAACATGAAAATCGACCAAATGGTAATACTATGGACTTTAAGGTTTGATGATTTACAATATCAAATATTGAATAGCACTTGTTCAAACACTTGTACTGACAATACTTATACATTTAAGGGCGGAAGTCAGTTGTATGTAGAAACTGGATAGTTAGACTATTTTTGCGTTGAAAAGGATGTCAAACTATCCAGTAAATAAGTGAATTTTATCACAGAGAAGTATTGAAATGCTAAGTGTATACTATACTGTTTATTAAATGAGTAAGTTGTTGCAAAATAAGAAAACCCAATTTGACTGTATAACATGTACCATTATTCACATATGAGCCAGGTATTAGCCTCGCCATCCACCTCTCCTTCACAAGCTGACCTGACAGGCCGCCAGTTTACAAGGGTGCACAATATTATATTCACTACTTGCTTTCCTTGGTATGGTCCTCTCACAGTCTCCTAAGGTAGATTGACTGCCTAAACGGGCAAAAGGTGGACAACCACAGCAATTACAAGTGCAGTAGACTCAGAGACCAAGAGGTAAGCAGACACAACCCACATAATGCCTAAGCACTTAACCGGCAACTGGTTGCGGTACCTCTTTTTCTTGAGCCCAAACCTCAGCTGAATACAAGAGGGCTGAGGTAACTGACGATAGTATCGGCCAAAGCTTACTTGACTGAGAACTTAGGTATGTCAGGGGACTGGATCTGCTCGCAGAGGTTACTCTTGCTGTCAATCATCCCTCCTAGATACTACGAAGCCTAGTTTTTGTATAAAGACTAGATAGTAGCAATACTTATGATGACGCAATACATAATATTAGCATAATAGTGACTAATCTGTTTGCCAACTCAGTTGCCATTTACCAAAATGAGCATGGCCTGGATCGCAAAAACCTAAGACATGACTTTCATTAAAAAAGAGTAGAATGCTGTCTAAGCCTAGAGCCCGATAAATGCAAATTTGTTTTGTAAGAAAACCCTGATAATCTTAGTTGAATTCAAATGAAGTTTTCAAACACAATATTGTGTGTACTATTATGAGTTTGAACTTCACAGGAAAACACTAATACTTGACAATGTAGTCCAACAAAGACACAAAATAATCTAACTAACCTCAACTTTGTTCTGTTGGAGACAACACAGGAAGAAATAACTCCTAACGTTCGAGTTAATCTTGATGACAAATAGTTCATTTTATTAATATGGTCTTAGCAAAATTAAAATATAGTACATAGCAATGAACACAACTAAAAATCTAAATGGTAGAATGTATTAGTGACGTATTCTGTTTTTGTTTATAAGTTTGGTCAAGAGGCAAAATGTGCGGACTAGCGGACGACATGAAATCCAACAGCTGTTAGCACAGGTGACTGGTTTGTATTGATTACTCTTTTTCGGTCATTGGAACGTTCAACAGCATAATTTTAAGGAAATATAATTGACAGTTTTTAATTTAGCGATAAAGTTAATCAAAATTTGTTATAATTCTCAAAATTATCATTTTATTAGAGGCAGGATAATTGAAAAAATAATTGTTGCCTGACAGTCGCAGTTGACTTTTACCAAACCCCTGTGCATTCCCAGCATTCCCCGCTGCAGTATTTGCGATCAGCAGCAGACGACTGATTTGAGTTGTGTATTTTAGAATGTGGTGACGAGGCACCGTTTGTTATGTTTTCTCAGTAATTAAATGGATAACTGTCATTTAGTGAAAAAGAAATGAAGAAGTTTACATTTTCGCGTGTTTTGGACGGTCTGCGGTCTTCTGTCAGCCAACAGCCTCGTCCAGAACAAGAGATAGTCGAAACGCTACGCCCGGATAACTTCCAAGTTACAAAGGTAAGCAGTTCACCTGAAGCATATTTTGTAAAAATTTGTTAAAAGTCAACTTTGAATGGAAATAAGAGCTATTTTTGAGTCTAGCCGGTAAATAAAATCACAGTTATCGAACTTTGAATCTTCATAAATTCGTTTGGTGATAAGCAACACGCATGTGGTACGGTTATTGACATTGTCATCCATGCAGTCAGTACGTCTGTTGTAAGACGTTATCAGGAGGCCTGATGTCGTCTGCACATTGGTTGGTACCATACCCTTCTCAGAATATGCACTAAAAGCAGATACGATGCTGATGGTCACATACAAATTTCCTACTTAAGTGTACTAAGGACTAATATGTATTAAACTAACTGTTCCCCGACAATACATTTTTTACTGTACTGAAAAAAATGAATGAACAATAAGTAGGCTATTGCTGATTACTGATAACTGATACCATAAACAGTCATGTTGTTTTAAATCAATAATTATTTTATTTTCATTATTCTGGTAAACTTACTCACTCAGAGGTAAATCTTTGCTCATTATTACGGCTGCAGGAGAAGTTAAGCCTAATAACAAACATTGAAATTCTACCACACAACAAATAAAAGTTGAGTAACAATAAGATTTTTCAAGGGAACACTCACTCTCACAGCCAAGCTCAAAGAGTAAAGCCACTAGGATCAGACCAATTTTGCCAATTCAAAATCTGCATCCGGAGCTTGTTTGACATACACCAGACAACGCTTAGTTAAGGCTATGGAGCGATGGCAAAGGGTCATGCTCATCAGTTTCTTTTACAAAAGTAGCCTACATGTACTGTGTAGACAATCATTCGTTTTTTCAAATCAGGCATTTATGTTTGAGGCAGTTATTTAAATACTACCCAACTCAGGTATACTGATAACACTAAAATGTGGACCAATTTACCCACACCTAAAATACGGAGTGGCCTCGTGTTTTCCAAACATCCATCTTTCTGAAGTGTTTTGTCAAAAAAATGCAGTCAGAAATATTGCCAAACTGCAGGGAGAGTCAGGTAGACCATCATGAAAAAACCTGAACTTGTTGAATATATTTTGGAGATACCGGTATCTCTTTTTTCATTTCGAAATGTAATCCTGTGTAAGAGGTAGCGACATACACTCTTATGAAACTAGAGGCAGGCAAATGCTATCAAACTGGGTGACAGAACGGTGTCAATCTAGTCAATTTAGTGTTTGTTCTCTCATATGGGAGCTTGTTTTGTTAAAATAAATATAACAGAATTTTCAGCATGTTGATTTAAAAGTCGCTATTGACAGTCACATGTTTTGGATAAAAATTCAGATTTAAGTAATTCTAAGATTTATTTATGTCTTCTATCAAGGCATAAATAGGTGAACCGGATGGTGTAGTGGTTAGCTTGATCACATGGCAAGTGAAAGACGCGGGTTCGAGTCCCGGTTCTGCCCACACATTTTGTCTTCAAATTTAATTTCTTTAGTAATAAGTTAGCTATTTATCATTTTTACAAATTAAGATCTAATAATAATATATTGTAATATAATTATTAAGTCCAATCAAATTTCAAGTTGATGGACAAAGTATTAATGACCTTTTATAAGTATCCGATTGTAACAATTAACCAACTTCTCAGATCTTTATCTCACTTATTTAGTAATGTTGGTTCTAAAAACAATAAATATTTTAGATATATAACCAAAATAAATTGTAAATTCAATGCTTTAAAAATTTTGTTTCTTGACCGAGGGTGTGTTTTCAAATGTTATGAATCAAAGTTCAAACAGGTGGACCGATGTCCATTACAAGGTTATGCACTATCACCCAATCTAAGATTTGATTGGTAACATGTTAGAACAGTTCTTTTTACTTCATATAAACTTGAGTACACATAATTTTGAATACCCAATTCAGTTTTAGGAAGGCAAAGTTAGTGTATGGATGCTATATAAAAAAGTATACAAATTTTATGACTATGGAATGAGAGGTATCGTTATGAACTTGGTGGTGAGAAGTGACTTTGGTTGCTTATTACTGAAGTTGCAGTACTGATACTGGTACCAGTGTTGGCAATCAACATTTAAATTCAACAAATCCTTTATTTATACATGTACATAGCATACACAAAATAGCGTCAACAAAATAATATATTTAATATTGTAATAAGATTTTAGGTGCTAAACAAAAATTATTACATTACATGTTGGCTTCAGATGTAAGAATAAATGAAAAATAATATAAGATTAATTGATAATTGATGATTAATAATTAATAATAATTTAATAATTATTAAAGCTATTTCTAACAACGTAATACTTTAAATTAAGAATAATTTTAAATAATTGTACTTAATTACATATTTTAAAGTGAAATCTATCACTTGCCATGTTAAAACAAAATATAAAAATAATTATTTGATCTTGTACAAACTACTCAACTAAGGACAAAATAATGAAAAGATTAAACTTTAAAATACATTATTATAAAGTAAAAGCTATACATAATTAAAACGCAAACAAAAAAAATTGATTTAATTTGTGCAAACCTACAATTAGGATACATTGAGTTTTATTCTCTGTTTTTACATTAATTAGCATATTCAAGAATTTAAAACAATAAAAAAAACTACATATACATATATATACAACATAACTATCATATGTACAACATTTAAATACCTCATCATTTGAAATAAATATATACAAACAAAATCAATACTATTCAGCTAAGACAGAAATTCTTAATTAAATATATATATTACCCTACAATGAATCATGATGCCAACCAAAATTACCTTTACCTAATTATTGTAAGTAGTTTCCCAAAATTCTTCCATAGAATAAGGAGCTAACTTCACCAAAAGCAATTTTAGTTATCTTTTAAATTTAATTTAATTATCCTCTACCAAGAACTTTCTTAGGAGATGATACAGCAGTTTTTTCCCTATAAATGCTGTTTTTTTGTATACAATTCTAGATTGCGTGGTTCTACTTGTCTATTTGCACGATTAATTAATTACTAAGAATAATACTAAGAACTTTGCAAGGCGGGACTTATAAAAACTGAAACATATAAAAGAGCAGTTTTGATGCGGTTCTGACCCATGAAACCATCTTTTACAGCTGACATAAAACAAACCATTTAAAAAAGGTTCTACCTTCATCCAAAGTTATACTGTACAAAGTGGTTATCAATAAGGAACCTAACTTCTGGGAGAGGGTCCTTCAGAAAACAAGAATATAGTTCCTATAAACAAAGGTTTGGAAATGCTTGTTCATCCAATATTTATTTTCTTTGTTAATATTGGCTCTCATTTTTTAAATTAAATGCATTTTTTTAAATTGAGTCATTATTTAAATTAATATTGATTTATTTACATTTCAACAGTAATACCATTTTTGAAATATTTTACAGTTATAGATGGCAACATGCAATATAGTGTGCTGATTTAACAAGTGATGAGTATAGCATTATTATAATAACTTGGGAAAACAAAATATATAAACTTACATAGCTATGTATGAAAAAGAACAACGGTAAAATAATATGAGAATGATGATTAAGAGAACAATAACCACAAGTGACGTGACAGTTTGTAATAAAATAAGTTTTTTAGACCAGCTCAATAGTCACCATTTTGATTGTTTTGGTTCAATAATAGTTTGAAAATCTGTTATTGAAACATATTGCATCTTTTTGACCATTTCAAAATAGTTGCTGTTTCATTGTACTTTATGGTATTTGTGGACATTATACCTTAATAAGCACGTAGTGGAGAAACAGTGAGGTAAAAGGTAAAGTTTGTCTTGTTTAACGAGGCGAAGTTAGGACTACAAAGTCCTCTCTACCACTCAACCTCAACCTTTACCTAGCGTCATCGTATTAGTCACATTACAAATGTAAGTGGTGACTGCGGGGATCGAACCCGCCCCACCAGAGCGATGAGCTCCGAAGTCGCGTGCGATACCAATCCGCCATGGGTCCGTTAAAGAGAAGTGCAAGAGATAGATGAAAATAGCTTTTCTTAGTAAATTTATACAACCATTTATTGACACCAAGACTTTCAAAATCAGTTGAGAAACATCAGTTACGGGGAGAACAATGTCTGAAAACAGACAACTTTAAGTTATCACTTTGTTTTCTGCACAGGTTTGCGGTTTCCCTTGTAACTCTGCTGTTTCTCAATTGATTTTCAAGATCTTGGTGTCATTGGCTAGGTGTAAATATATTCAATAGGAAACGTTATTTTCAACTATCCTTTGTGCACCTCACCATTTTCCACAAATAATGTAAACTAATACATCAAAAATCCCATAAAATAGTCACCATTTTGAAATTATATGTTAGATCGTTCTGGAATTTATTCCAAATGCAGACTTATATTACTTATTTAGATATAGAAGTGCTATCAGTTTGAACCAAACAGTAAAAGTGGTTTGGGAGGAAACAAACAGGCCGATTTGCAGCTAAGCACTAAATCAATATTTGAGATGTCGGCCACTCTCATGAGGGTATTAAGGCAAATATGTAATGAAGGATGAAAATGATGAGTGGTAGTAATGAGTTATGAGGTGAAGTCTTGTTACAAACTAAGGCCGACTCTTCCTTAGAATGGGTCATTAATTAATAGCCCAATGACCAATGGATATACAAGGACCAACGGCGTGACTTCCGAACCACGCAGGTGATGGTCTGATATGTCTAAACGATGGTGGGAGTTGATGCGGGTATCATCAGATGATCACTGAGACTATCTGAATCGTTTTAGACCTATATCATCCTCAAAACCTGAGCGCTTATTTTTAAAGAGCTGCTAATGTGAGGAAACCAAATTTCCGTTGCAGTTTTTTGCTATGATCAAAGCGTTTAGTCTCAGCTACTCGTCCTCTCATCCTACTTTAGCCTCAACTCAAGAACTAACGAACTTGATCAAAATATTTATAAAAAGAATATTTGCATCAAATTTTATGACATTTGGATAGCAAAAATGGCGACTTGTAGAGTGGATCTACATACTGTATACACATACAGATTATACATTTAAACATGTATATTAAGTTTTGAACAAATGCTCAAAACTTGTTCTTGGGGTCAGGATCGGTACTCATTTCTTGGTGTCGGGCCTGGATCTTACTTACCATGTGGACTGCATGAGTATTTCAATAAATCAATGAAATTTACTAATAATAATGGAGTTTAATGATATCGTCTATTATATGAGTTAGATGATATCATCTTCCTAACAAAAAGCAAAGTATAAATTAAATTTATTACAAACTGTAATTGACAAAGGATTAATTTGATTAAATTAAAGTAAAAATCAATAAGTATTTAGTTTTTTACATTTACTCTTACAAAATTAAACTGCATTAGTTGTGGAATCTTTGTCAGCCGCCGCGAACTATAATAATTTCCGCCGCGGGTTAATTTTAACTGAATCAACCCTGATAATCATATATAGACAAGTACATAGTACCCTGTAAATCTTATTTCTAGTTAATCTTTTCTGGAATAAACCTGATAAATAAAATATGTATTATATGTCTCATATGATACTACTCTCTTTCCATGCACAACAATTTCCTTTCTTACAGCAATATTATTTGCAGAGGTAACATCATCTGATTAAAAACCTAACGATCTCTACCTACTCTCTTATTATAACTTAATTAATATTTTGTTCTGAAAGTCTAGGTACCTTTTCGTAAGTAACCAATGATTTATTTTCAAACCTGAGTTTAATTCAATAAATTTGCCAAATGGCACAGTCAAACATTATAACTTAAAGCATAATATAAAATGTAAAACATTATAAAATTAACCATCTTCTGTACTATACATGTTTGAAAGAAGGTTTTAGAATGTATTTTATTTTAGTCTCTGCAGTAGATCAAAGTTGATCGTTCTGAAAAACTGTGCAAATCGCGTTCTTTTTAGATTTCTACCTCTCTAACAAATATAAATCGTGGTTGATAAAAAACATATTTTATATAACTCAAAATTAAAACGAAGATGACTGTTGCGTGGGTTTGAGTTTGCTATCTCTTGATTTGAGTTATCAGTAGCGATGTGTGTCAGTACTGCGTAGGCTATACTGAAGAAGAGACCTCATTTGTGGAGTGACCACATCCACGAATTTTCATTTTTAATTAAATTTAAATTACACGAATTACATTATACATTTAGACGCTAAATGACGAATTTCAGACTCTCAAAAGATTTAAATTTGCGAACATGGGATTAGGGTTCTCTTGATGTCCGATCCCACTACTTATTTTGTTTTCTTTATGGCTTTGGTAAATCTAGAAATACTGAGAAAATAACCGATAAGTAATGTATATTATAACATTTATCTTTTTTTTGTTTAACACAATACTTGAACTTAAAGGAAGGCTGAGGTCGAGCCTTCTTGTGATGGTCTAAGCCCCTGACTATGGCTTTAAGTGAAAACCTTCAGGCAGACAGTGCTCGAGCTCTTTCGCGTGACCAGGATGGAGTTAAGGAGGGTTCTTCCAGGGGCTGGGATACCTCATACACGGGCGGGCTCCTGGCGTTGACTAAATTTTGACGTAAAATTATGCATCTTGAGGCCTTTTTGAGGAATAAGGTTATTTGGAAGTATTGGGTTTGGGGTATCTAAAAGAGCCTCTACCAATAACCCGACCCGCGGGACATTTGGAAATGTAGACGCAAACTATCGCACTTTGACGCCCTTTCAGAGAGTTCTTATAATATTTGAGATATTGGATTGGGCTTACTCACCAGATTCAACACTCTCTATTTGTTTTATCCACACAATTAATTTTTTTGATAAAAAACAACTTTAATGATTTAAGTGTTGGGTCACGGTATCAACATACTTCCTGGTATGTAAGTTGGAGGACGGCCACGGAATTCGAATGGAGATAAACATAATAAATCGTCTTTATTGTTTGTTACAAAAGGCGAAGTTAGGGCTTGAGAGCCCTTTCTGCCACTTAACATTAACAATATAATAATATACAGGGTTATTCTAAAAGAATGTCATACTTTCAAAAAACTCTCCTTCAATAACTATTACTTATATATACATAAATTAAATACTAGTAAAAAGAGCACTTTTCAAACTTTGTCTTCCTTGGTACACTCCCATAAATGCTCGCCATGTCCTCCCCTGACTGCTTGGCAAAAATCTAGCCGAAAATCAAACTATTCCGGAAGATCACGAAGTTTATATTGATTTATGAGATTGACTGCAGCTCTGATACGGTTCCGCAGGTCATATAGATTTTTTGTACTCACTGTACGTAAACCTTCCCTTTACATGGTCCCACAAAAGAAATTCACGAGGAAACCACAAATCTACGACAAAACTTTCGCCGAACTGAACTGATTGAATTTGGAAATTTAAGAACGCAAAATATTTTGTGTTGAATGGGCAGCCATCTTGTTGGTAATTTGCGGAAATTATTTCTCAGTAACTTCTTCTTTTCAACCATATGTAAATTATTCACGAAGCACTCATACTATAAGCACAAGAAGGGTCGACATTCTGCTAATTGACAGATCCAAAAATTCCGGCATAGTGCTTGATCCTACAATCAGGTTTGAAGTGGACAAGAACCAAGCCAAGGCTGTAAATGAAGAGAAACAAAAAATTGTTGAACCCACTTCGGATTACTTCAAAGAACATTTCAAAATTACAAAATTAGAAGTCATTGGTTTGTTGATTGGTTTAAGAGGAGCATTGACAACATTTTTTGTAGATTTTTGGAAGCAATTTGATTTGGACAATCATATTTAAAAAATATTATTCGTGAGACTTTAAAAGGTTCTACTGGAATAATTAGAAACCATTTATATAAGAACTAACAAAATTGTTTGTGTCAAAATTGTATTACATACTAGTTTATATGTGTTTCGTGTATTGTCAACCCCAAATAGGGGCGGATAATTTTTATTGTAATACAGATTTTTATATTATTACAGAAGAATGATAGTAGGACATTCTTTTTGAATAACCCTGCTTTATAAATACAGACGAAATATAAACAATAACAAACAGTAAATCACATGCAATATTTAAAATTTAAACTAAAGATGAATGGCAACATTTTGAAAAAAAAGGAGAAAACTATTGTATAACTCACAGGTTTCATATATTATATAAGATCCTGCATTAGGCGAGTGGTGTGTGAATGGAACGAGTCCGCTGCCGCTGCCAGTACGGAGTACCGTGGCTCATGTATTGATTTTGGCGCACTGTGCCGCGGCCATGCTCCTCTCAAATCACACAACCTTTCCTTTCGTAGTGTGTCATACTCGCAATCACTTTCAGGTTTCATGCAGCTAATCTACGTAGAAAATAGAGCTGTTCATTTCCATCCTAATATAGAACGAAACGTCGTCGAACAAAATGGAATGGAGTTTTAAGCTTCCCAACCCCTACCGAGTCAAATGGCAAAACGTATATATCATTATTATTGTTGTAACAAGAAAATAGTGGTATACAATGGTTTACATTCACTATACCACTATTTGAGATGCTGACCACTCTCATGGGGTGAGGGATGAGTGTGATGAGTGGTAGTAATGAGTTATGAGGCACTTTGTAGTCTTGTTACAAACTAAGGCCGACTCTTCCTTAGAATGGGTCATTAATTAATAGCCCAATAACCAATGAAAATACAAGGACCAACGGCTTAACGTGACTTCCGAACCACCCAGGTGATGGTCCGATATGTCTAAACGATGCTGGGAGTTGATGCGGGTATCATTAGATGATCACTGAGACTATCTGAGCCGCTTTAGACCTATATCATCCTCAACACCTGACCTCCATGAAGCTGGATTACAGGACCACGCCACGAGTCCCAGTCATTCAGACATTGAGAAACGAATATTGAAATTCTACGGTCATGTACAAAGAAAGCAACGTCCAGACTAACCGCGACGGCCAAGATCCAAGAAGAATATCCGGATTTTCACTTGAAGTAATCATTTCAACTAAAATGTCGAGTTTTAGAAGTAAACTTCAGTAGTCATAGAGGAACATTTACGCGGGCTTTCCAGCTGACAAGTGAGTTTCGGAATATGAATATCGTCAGATTCGATAGCTAATTATGGAACAAATCCCATCTGTCACATGTACAGTGTAATGTACATTTCCCGGTACAACGCTCAACACGGGACATAGTCCCTGAACATACGTTTAAACCCGAGAGGGGTTGTGAGTTCAAATACACGAACAGAAAGTCTAGAAAATCAAAGCAGTTCGGACCAGAGCAGAGCTCATTTGTGAGTCTGCATCCGTCCGCTAACATTGATTCCGTTACGTTGTTGATTCTTGATTCCAGTCCTCACCAATGTTCCAAACCCAGCCTGTAACGAGTCCCCCTTTTCCAACCCACATAGTTACACTTCCGACGTGACAGACAACTTGCCGTGTTATACAGGATGTTTCACCCGCGTTTGGAGTACTTTGGGTCATAGGCGAAACCAAGAACTAAGAAAGCGGTTCGGAGTCTCTCCCCTCTCTCTGATTAAATTCAAGTCATGAAAGCGTGATTTTAGAGTAGTAGGTGCTTCACGATTACTGTACAAAATAATGCTGATAAGTGATTTCCTGGTCTGTCCATCAATGAAAAAGGGGCCCCCGGAGAGAGGTGTGGTTTTTAGTGGTTGGGCCACAGGGGCATACCTCTGTAATGCGGACCCTACAGTTGAACGTGAAGCGCACGTCTCACGTAAAAAAAAGAAAATGATTCCAAAATAGTTTACTGAACGAAGGTTCGTTAGTTCTTTGAAGTACAATAGTATCCGCAGCCTATGTGTTTCTCGTTATGGAGCCTTTAGGTACTAACTGTATTGAGGACATCACGGTTATGAAAAGACCAGCCAGTTAAAGTTAGGTATAGGGTTTTGTGGATACCTTGGCGCTGATTTGGGCCCACTTCTGGGCTAACATACCGTCAAGACGATCCTTAAATGTTCATTGTCTCTCATTGGGGGGAGCGGATTAGTGGACGTATGGTTGGTGTACACAATCTTTCAGTTCCGATCTAAATGTGTTAATATTGGAAATTACATGTACGTTAATGTTTTATTCTTTATGGAGACTTTGGTTAGATCTAACTTATATTGTGTTTAGATGTTTAGAACGTTCCTCAAAATATAAATAGCAGTATTATTGGCGTGCATGAAACTATCATATTATTCCTCCAAGTTTCATGGTATTTTTATGTAAAACAACGGTTCACAACATTTTCAATACTCTGTTGTTACACACAACAAATATCGGCGATTTGGGAAGAAGGGGCTTGGGAGCTGGGGTGATACAAAACATGATATTATGGGGAAACAAGAGTTTGTTTAAGAAAACGATTCGTCGTGTTTTGAAACCACTTGTCTACGTGATTTGCTGGAAAACACATTGCTGGACAGGAAATTACCTTAAATTGTGTTTGTTATAGGCCTACATCAGAACAGTTTATAAAAAGCCGTTAATTACGTTAGAAAGTGCACCTCGGCCCTTCAGGCCTAGTTTTAAATGCCAGGTAATTACGAAAGTAGCTCTTTGTTAATCACTTTTTAAATAATGGTTTACTTGGTTTGCAGCTAAAGCGTGGCTTTGATTTCGATAATGCAGTTAGCTCGGCGACGGGCTTACGCCCGTGACTAACTTCACCCCGAGGCATTGTTTAGGCGTAATACCACTTTAGGCTGTTGCTAACAGCTGAGCTGAGGGTTGCAACATCACATCCCACAAAATTAGTGACATTTTATCGTTGGGACTTCCTTCAGTTTTGTCGACCGTACTCTAAAAATGGCTAGTTTAGTCTTCATTTTGTTGTTGGTTAGTGTTGTCTTTATTCGTAGTAGGTAGGGTTTATGTGTCTGCTGTGTTAAAGTCATTCTATAAGCTCTATTTGAGCTAAATCGTGTTTGGACCGTATCATACTGGGAGTATAATGCCGGAGAGAAACTCGATCCCCCACAGACACTGTTCAAGCGCATGGGTGGATCCAGGATTTTAGTTAGGGGGGCACTGCCGTATGGAATAACCCCCAGGGGGGGTCCGAGGGAAAAATTTGAAAAATATAGTCGCAAAATACACTATTTCAAACGTTTTGGAGCATTTACTTTGAAATAAACAAAGGGTTGAAATACCTTTTTTCTTCAGTTTAATAGGATTACTTAGTGAGATTTAATAATATGGATTTATACTGTTTAGAGTGCTTCCAATACCAAAATAAGATAAAATATTAATGCATAAATTATAATAACATAATTGATGATAAAATATTAACTTTTAAATGCAACCAATAAATCAAATGAGTATAGGTTACTATACAAATTAAAAGAATTCTCACTTAGAAACTTTTTAAACGTTTTGAACTTTTCATTAGTTGTTGGGGATACCTTTTAAATGTTCAAGGTATAATGAAACATCAGTGTACAAAATTACAACAAACATGAGATATATTTAAATACCTCATGCCAACATTGTTAGACTCATAGATCTACGTCTTGATCCTATCACTACACTCTAACGGCTACTGGCATAACTTATATTCATATTTGCGACAAAGCACAAAAATCAGGCAACATTCATATTTTTACGTTGAATATTTTACTCAATTTCAACGAAATGCTTAAACAATTTTATCCTTGAGGGGGCACAGGGGGCTAAATAATGAATAAATGAAGTTTATTTCTCAAAATATTTTCATTTTTATACAAACATAATAATAAAGAGAAATTGACTGACCACGATTTCTAGTAGTGTGGTCAGTTCAACAAAGAAATTCATTTAAAATAAGACAACAGTTCAGCAATATTTATACAGTATTACCCTTTAACTCGAGCTCTCTGCAGCGCTTATACAAGTATGTACATGAGGATACATCTGATGAAACTAAATTGAGCTAATAAATTGATATACAGTTATTCTACAACAAATAAACGGAACTTATTTTCTGAACAAAAAATACCATTTCCTTGATAATAAAATAAAATACACAGTACAATTATACGGATACGATCTTACTATTTAAATTACAGCATTATTTAAAGCAAGTATGTTTTCTTCTTTAAGTAACCATTTCGAAATCATTGTACAAAATCTATTTACATTTCTACAGTTTTAATCTCTGGGGGCAATTTATTAAAATATTTTGGGCCTAAGTAAAAGTTTGACCTACTAAATATTGACTTATTAACTTTTTGTAGTCTAAATTCGTTTCTAACACAACTCCTTGTAATATAAGAAAAATAATTTGACGCAATATTGCCGCTTCTAATATAAAATTGCCTTAAAACTTTGTAGACAAAAAGATGTTCAGTAGGAAGATGTTTAGTTCTTTATTTTAAGGAAACGAACGGTATCTTTTATTTTTCTTTAGAATTATTCTAATATAATGATTTTGAGTGGTTCTTAAGCAATTTATTAAATAATTGTAGTCGGCCCCCAACAATTTATTCCGTATTGAAGACGTGAATGAACTAATGCAAAAAATGGAGACTGACGTCACAAAAATTTCTCAAATGGTAAAATTGTCTGATTGCAAACTTGAGCTTGCTGTGTAAATCCGTCACTGAAGCAATGCATTATCGGCTGGGGAAGTCGCTAAGAGGCTATGTAATAAACTCGTTGGGTCTCGTTGCGCCGGTCGCAGTGTCCCAGTATGATCGCGCCTCACTGATATACGCTGGTGTTGTTGCTAAGGATGATGGCCGAGTCTGGGTGAAGGTCTGGTCTGGTGACTTCACCTCTCTATGACTCATCAGCTGTTTTACTCCTTGTGTCACCTGATTGCTGCTTACAACGGAACTGTACTGCAGCCTATACTTGTGCATATACAGGGTGTTCAGTGATTACGGGATCAAACTTCACTAGGATCACTAGGTCATAATAAACATAAAATGTGCTATAACACATAGGCCTATCTCGTTTAGTTTTCCGTTTGTCTGTCACTAAATAGTTTTATCTTAGAGGGCAATCAAGTTAAAAACTTCAAACTGTGCACAATTGTTAGTATAATTAAAACCGATATTTAAAAGTAAATGTCACTATTTTCACTTCCTTAAAAATGGTGGCCATATCAAAATATTTAAGCATAATAACTCAAAATCTTTTTGGTAAATACACAAGAATCAAAAATATGTGACAAATGTATTTACTGACATTTTAAGACCTAGTTTGTTGTACTGAGACAACTATTAAACAAAAATTTAAGTTTTCCTGAACACACTCCTCGATTTACATTTGAGAAACATATGTAAATAAAGGTTTGTGCTTAGGAAAACTTTGATAACTCCGTTGTTACTTATCGCAGCACAACAAACTTGGTCTTGAAATGTGTATAAAATTATACACATTTGCCACGTATTGTTAGCCTAGAGTAATACCATAAAGTTTAAAGGTTTTGAGTTATTAAGCTTAGAAAATTTAATATGCCCGCCATTTTTAAACCGGAAGTGTATATTATTCAAGTTTATTTTTTAAGTATTGGTATTAATTTAACTAACAAATGTGCAACGTTTGAAGTTTGTAACTTAATTGACTTAGGAGATAGAATTTATTTAGTGAAAAACACAGACAGACGGAAAACTAAGCAAGATAGGACTATTTTTATAGGACTTTTATTTATTTATTATGATCTGAAAACCCATCTGGTGATTTTAGATCCCGTAATTACTGGACACCCAGTATACACCACGAAATATAATCGCAAGCCGAAATAATATTTCATTTCAGGATTGGCAGTAAAAAATTACGATATAATCATCAATAAATGACTGAATTAATTAATCTAGCTGTCTGTCGCAGTGCATGATTCCTATTCGCGGCAATCTTGAACATTATTAAGAAAGGAAACAAATAAATGTTTTATTCCATAACCCATTGCGTAGAAATAGTTATAGTATAAATAGAATGTAGATAGTAGTCTAGATAGTAGAAATAGAACTGCGTAGAAGTAAGGATAGTCACGATAATCATTCGTAGAAACTAGAAACCGAGATAAAGAACGGCGAAATGAAACGCGGCTTTGGATTCGGATTGAAGTGACGTAACAATGAAGTCACAAAGGCTTTGCATGCCGATAAATCAGAACACCCTTTGTACATGTACATGCAGCTCCGCTTGGACAAAGCACACAGAACACAGAGCACTGTAGGGGTGAGGGGGGGAGGTATGCCAGGATCATGAGCACTTACAGAGCTTGAACTACCGAAGGGTCTGGAGTCTTCATTCGGATAGTTTTCAAATTTTGAAGCAAAATAGTGTTTTCAGGTGACTCGGGAAACATTTTCATTTTAACCCCTAAGAGTCTGCAAGATGGTAGAATATTCAGAAAATTTAAAAGCTAAAGTAAAGTATCTAAAATTAACACTCAATGTTAAGGAAATGATCTAACGCGTAAAGAGCGCTTTCTTCGAAATTGTTTATGCGTACAATCTTGAGTACAAAACTTGGAAAATCAAACTTGTTCTAAGTCTATTTATTTGTAGAAAGATTAACATAATTATAGACAATCGAACTCTGTTCAAAAGTCGGCAATGTCTCTTAGTGTAAAAAATCTAGTTTGTTAGTTTAAAACCGGATTTGTAAGGTGAAAAATTCCCCCGCGCAAAGTTCTGCAAGCACTAGGTTTGATAATTAGGCTACTTTAGTTGAAAGTAGACCCGTTGTTTAGTCAGTTGTTACGTGTGCGGTGTTGTGTGTTTCTTATACGGACGAAGTTTAAGGCTTTTGTCCACTGATACGCAACGGTACGCTTACGATTTTGATGTGGATTGTCGTTGAAAGACAAGGTTGTAGTATCACGACCTCTTTTATTGTCCATTTTGATGCAATATCCATTGTTTTACGAAACCAGGCCGACACGCAGCTAACCGCTAAAGGGCCGCTGGCATGAGTGAAGCGAATTTCCTTATTACCATAGGGGAAACGAGGCTGTGAGAGTAGCGAAGGCGTGAGAGTATAGTCACGAGCGTTACGAGGCTGTTCGCTCCGCTCACAGTTACGCTTCGTCCATCGGCCACAGACGTACGTGGCATTTTACTGCAATTTTTACTACATATCATACAGGAAAAGCTTATTTGAAATTTCATTAAAATCGGACTACCTACAACGCTGCTATAGCGAAAATGTTTTGGCCGCCATTTTGAAACGACTCAATAGATTTTCATAGTTATTAGTACATTGATAAATATCATCAAAACGCATATTAATTTCAAATGTCATTAAAATACGTTGTTAACACAGTAATCTATAGACTTTTGATGGAGATGCAGGAATTGAGTAACTGATTGCAAATCAATCAATGCCCATCGTTTAAGCAAATAGGTTGTTTTCGATGCTTGCAACAGCCCTACTACCCCCAGCTGTGTTGAGCTTTGCGCCCGTGAAATCTCGCAATATGTAGGTGTGGGAAGAACTTTTAACAAGTTCGACAAGCTTATAGTATTGTTTTGTGCTTTGGACACAAAGCATTAATTCTCCTTTACATATTTAGTTATATTACATAAACACCATCATGGAGCCTTTACTAAGGGGTCATTCCCGGAAATCCTCCTCTTGTCTACCGAGTTGTTGAATCAATGTGGGCCAAGAACTCGGCCGGAATTGCAAGTAGGCACAATGAAAACATTTGAGAACCTGCAGCTCCCCATCTCGCCCGGTTAACTGCCCTAACACCATTCTTTCTTCCTTTATACAGGGTGTTTCAGCACTCTCTACCGCGACATTGTTTCTGGCCCCAAAACTAGTGGAATTATTATAAAGATGCCGTTCATATATATAGTTAGTCGCTCAGTCAGCCGCCACTTTTTTACGTATGTTTCCGTACATCTATAATCTGTACATAATTAAATGCCATTGATTGGTACGAAACATTTTTGAGACAAAAACTACCATCAGTGTTCTTCTATGTTTTTTATGTGTACTACCACCTGAAGATGGGACCGTTGTCCCAACACATATATTGGAACCTCAATAATTTAAAAAATTTTGACGATTAATTTACCACTTATATAAAAAACTACTTGCTGTGTTACTGGGATCAGCCCTGACTTTCGAAACTTGAAATATTTGACGCAGTTTCCAGCAAATGGACAAAGTTACAGTTACAAGCATTATCAACATGTAACAGAAGCATAATTATGGTGAGGTATGAACTACCCGTACTGGGAGGCATGGGAGTATTACCCCGAAAAAAGTTGAATTACGAAGTCTTGAAATTGTATGCGAGGACTACGCTACACGAACGACACCTAGCAGAGAACACCGAAACTACCACTCCCTCCCCTCGACGGCAACTCAAGTGTGAGTTTGACAGCCCACGACAAACAGCCCGTGGTTTAGTGGCTATAGTGACGGACTTTTTGAGCTTAGGGAGGCGCTAAATCCCCGCGCTTAGAGGAGTGGTTCAATGACTGGTAATGCACCGCACCAGAGAGCGGTTTTGCTGAAATTTGGTTACAGGGGACTGGGAAACCCATACGGGAGGCTTTTTACGAAAATTAAAAATATCCATACATATCTTCTAATTAAGACTTAATAGTTCAATATCAATCAATTCAATCAATAGTCTTATTAAACTCAACACTCCCTCCCCTTCTGTAGTTACGTCACTGATCCGTACGTAATTACAAAGTCGATCAAAGCAGCTTACATACCGAATACATAGTTACATAGTTAGCTTTTTTGTAAGTAGTTACACAGGTTGACTTGGATCAGATAGAGTTGCTTGTTGGTATCTATCTGGTCCAGTACAACTGAAGGGGAAGGTGGGCGCTACCTCGGCGTAGATGTACGGTAGTTCCGGCCCGGATGACAGATGCTTGTTCCAATACATTGGCATCCATTTGTTTTTGTCTTGGAGAAAGGGAATCCACCACTTTCTTCTCACCTATTTCTTTTCCAACACAGCATTTGTGTGAACCTTTAACCACTTATATTGTTGTAAGATTCAAGTTTATGCTCAGGGAAATTACCTACACCGCACAGTTACATTTAAATTTCAAAATGTACAAAATACATAGCCTACTACCAATGACACCACAGGAACTATAATACAAATCAAATTATAAAAACCAAAAGATATTACAAATTTATGGTAGCAATACTTACTGTACATGAGAACAAATGGTTTAAAGACGTTTCTTCTGCTCTTAAGCAGACATCTTCAGTTTAATTTCAAAGTTAAAGAAAGATTACAATAATTGTATAAAGAGATTTTAAAAATATATACACATTCATTATACAATTATTAGTTAACCTGTTTACACAATTGTTTTACTATTTCATTAATTTTGAAAAAATAATCTAAAATGTCTGCTAAAGTGCAAACAAAGGGTTTAAAAAACTTTTTACATTTATAATGATGCTACCAAAGGTCTTGCTTTATATAATGTACCATACACCTTTGCCCAAAAATTATAAACTGTTTAATTCTATTTAAAATTAAGAACAGGTATTAAATTCTTATTTACATTAATGTTATGAAACGTTCTTATTTACACAACCTTCAGGCACGAAGACTTACTTAAAGAAACGTCTCGTGTTTTATTTCATTTGTCTTTTTTGCTAGACACAAAGTGATAGTTGTTTGATGCATTTAAAATTTGTATTAAGAACTATCGACTTTTAACGACCTTTATCCAGATAGTTTTTGTTTTATTTTTAATTACAAATTCAAATTAAAAAATTGTTTAAACAAATAAGTTTTTCTAAACTACATAATTTTCTAGTACCGCAACTCACTCAGACACTTTCATCTGTTTTCAACGAGGGAAATGTTCCTTTGGCATCTCGCCTGTTTTGTGGTTTGTTTCGTACTTACCCCGCCGACCACCTCGTCTCTCGCGCCGCACACACGTAATTTTCTACCAAAGTCATCTGTACTAACCACGTTTGTTACTTAGGATGGATATGTGTGTAATCGATTGGGGCGTGATATATGAGCTCTAAGGTTTTACAATAAGTATAAATTGGCTATAATTAAGAAGTGTACTGAGTTTGAACTAAATCGGATAAAAAGTTCGACAGAACACTTTATATAGTAACATGCAGACAGACATACAGAAAGCGTTACATTGGCACACGTGGTTCGTTTTATACTTCTTTTGAACCAAAGAACATAACATTATCACTAAAGCTTTTTTGAGAGAGTTTACAAACACTTTGTACTCATTAATATCATCAAGCAATAAATATGTAACGAATCGCCCATGAACGCCCAGGAATGCTTTTCTTGAATTAATTATTGTCAAGTGAATGACTAAGCGTTGACGCAAGGTAATTGTCGAGGTGTAGTGATTGTAACCTTGTAGTCTTTATTTCGCCTTGTCAAAGATTTAGGTGGGTTTTCAGGGGTTAAAATATTGGAAAAACTACCCCAGAATTTCTTTACTTTGACATTCAAGGCACTGAGCAGAAATTAAATATTGTCAATAATAATAAACTCACTGTGTGTTTTATAAATACATTTCATAATTAATAAAAAGTAACATTTGATAAACTAGGGTTGTTTGCTTTGCGGAGCTGATGAAACATACACAGTATACTCACGTATCTCAGTGCTACTTAGAGTTGGCAAGCCTGTCTTCACGTTCAACTGAGTAAGTCTGGATATTACTCGTACTTCCAGGCAATAAACCTGCGACACCCCGAGCCTATACTACTCTGCCTGCTCTTGCTCTACATCCCTCGTGTAACAAACAACTGAACAGTGGGTTTGGAAACTTGCTATTTGTATAACGGTACCTTATAAACACTGTAAATGCTATAAACAGTTTATTCCATTAAAACATAGTTATCATAGAAATTAGAAGCAAACGCTAGACAGCTATTAAACTGTCATAGGTACAACTACATAGGTATATAATTGTGTTATGCACACCGTCAAACAGAGATGCAACAAATGGTCAAACAGACATCGTTATAAGACTAATAGATGGGGAAGGTTCAACAAATCTAGAAGGACTGAACAGAAGCAAATTTAAAGGTTTTATACGGTGCATAGCTTAAATGTTGATTATTGGCAAAGAAATGAAGATAAAGTGCTCAAGTAGCTTACGTCATGTGCAGTGAAGGAAGAGAAGGGACGAACGTTACTGAAGAAGCTATGAATGAGAAGTGAAAGCTCATTGACAAGTTCATTGATGCATTCAAGACAACAGGCGTACTCCATTATTTACTACCCGTTATTGGTGCTGTAACATCGACGCTCTTGTCAGCCATCGGTCGTTCATATTCTACCCTCCTCATACCTTGCCTGTTGCTGGTTTATACAGGGTGTTTCAAAAGTTCCTCCTCCCCACACACGTTCATTTATTTTTTTTCCTATCAACGGTCAGAAACCAATTTTAATATATACATTTCATTAGAGAATTACATAAATTAGGATGCAACTGGACCAAACATGCAACTGGACTCTTATAAGTACGTTGAAAGTTCAGTTCAGTTTCAGCTCATAGTTCAGTTTAAACCAACAGAACTGAACGTCTGTAGGGTCAAACGTTCTAACCAGTGTCAAACCAAACTGCGCATATTGTGTGGGGTTGCTTCAGTTAAACCCTACTGCGCATGCTTGGCGTCTTTAGATCTTCCCGTGATCTGCCCATTGCTAGGAACCGAGTGTTGCTGTAACTGTGTGATAGCAGTTCGCTTGACTGTATTCTTCTTTTGAATAAAAAGAGAAACTCGAGACAAAATATCAAACCAAGTTTCCTCATCCATTCTCAATCTTTCGCGTGGAATTTAAGTTCATTTATTATGTTGACATGCGAGTACTCTGACCTTTTAAAATGCCACTCTTTCACTCAAGTAAGTGCAGTGACTAATATTAATATCAGACGATGTAATGATTCATGCATCATGTGAATGATTCAAACAACGTCCGCTGTAGAAAGATTTAGATGTACCGCCATGAATAACAATGTGATTATGAAATACGAACGTTAACAAAGTGTAAAAGCTGAACAACATTTTACATCAGCGCTGTAAAACTTAACAATTTTATATCGGTTGAGTTTGTTGGACTGCAGTTAACATTTTCCCCGTTCTGCACACCCTCAAGCAGAGTATCAACTCTCAAGCCTCGGAATTGACCGGCAGCACTTTGGTATAAAGCAAATTGTCAAAGATGACTCTATGTTCAAAGCCAACAGTCTGAAAGCCCGTTGAGTCTGATGCGAATGGCCATCATGAATATCAGGCCAGGTCATCAATCTAATAATCCTTCTGTGAAAAGTGTCCAATGCTCGGTTTCTGCTTAAATTCATGGTTGAATTACTCTTTGTATCATTAAATGCCTAGGAGTGCTCATACTTGAACTGTAAGTTCTGGCGTAGTTAGGGATTGATGCCAGTTAATTATGCCCCACTTGTTTACTTTAGCCTCAATATTTGCAAAAGAGATAGTTGTACAAAATGTCTTAAAATCGGACAAAAGCAACCTTTAGAGTGGCCACACACACACATACACATATTTATATAACAAGTTTTGCCTTTTCACTCAGTAGATGTTGGGAAACTTAAAGCAGCTTTTATTTTGTTCTACGGCGAATGGCGTTATAAATGAACATATCTATTTCTCATTGAAATGCGCGGATAATATCACCGGATTCTGGATACAATTGTATCCCCACGGCTTCCAGGATCCTCTCTAGAGTCGAGCCCCTGATTAATGAATTTGAGTTGTTTACCCATCTGCAAAAAAACCAGCCATTTGGTAAAGCTTGTCACGTGCTTTGAAGGGTGTGCTCATTCAAAAAGAAATACCCGGTTATCATTTTAATTCACACAAACAGTTCTAACTATACCATCATCAAGAGTGTGCAAAATATAAAATATATACAGTTTTGCCATATTTTGACTTAATACGTGTTGGAAAGTTTCGTTTTCCATGGCGATAGCTAAATGAATAGCAATATTTCTAGACAACTAAGACGCAGAATAAGGATTTTGAAGATGTAATAACACAAGACACATGTTTTATATGCTATTATTATTTATTTAAGTTTATTTGCCAGTCACCATGGGCCTATACAGCGTGTGCGGTGACCTTAGCGACAAAAACCACGACCTCAATAGGGGCTAGAGTGGTTACATTCGAATGTATGGGAGAGAGTGAGTGTAAAAAACTGCAGGTTTGAATGGGATTTAGATGTCAGAATGAAAGGAAAAATTTAGATACACAAAGATTGACAATTGCGATACATTTATTGTAAATGTCTGTAAGCAATAAAATATTTATTTATTTACCTACCTGAGGCAGGGCGCGAACCTGCGTACTTCGTGCGTGCGCTACCGACTCAAGCCCCCAACCCGGCATTTATTTTATTACTTGCTCACTTTATTACTTATGTAATTACATTTTATTGTATTATTATTGATATTTTAATAGTATTCGATCATATTTTGTTTGATTTCTTTCTAGCTTATCCTACAGACTTTGTCCTGTCTACAAAAAACACACGTTCACTATACTCGTAGTTTTTTAATATTTATCAGCTGTATGCTTTGTTTATAAATAAAATAAATAAATAGCTTTATTCACCAAAACAGATTGTTCAATCCAAAAGGCTTCGTCAAGATAATATACAAATAATGGAGTAAAATATAAGTTAAGTAAAATATATACAAATCAATGAGAATAAGAGTATAAATATATATACATGTATACAACATTTTAATAGATCAGATCCAATCAAAGATTATGAGTACACGTTCATTATATATAACAAAAAGATAATTGTCAACTCAAATAACCAAATGTATGTTAGAAACAAACAATTATTAATTTAGCACAAACTGGCAAAGTCATTAAAATTGTAAATTACATTAGACAGGAAAAACCGCTTTAGACTAGAACTAAATCGGGAGTACGATTGTTCCATCCTCAACTCAGCCGGAAGCATATTGAAAAATTTAGGCCAGAATAGTAAACTCCTTTTTCATATAAAGTTAATCTATGTTTAGGCACCCTAAAAGCAAGACTATTTCTCGTGTTGTAATCATGGAGGAAATTATTCAGTACATATCGGTGTTGATTCCGTTTGAATAATCTGATAACCTCATATAAGTACATAGCATACAGTGGAAGAATGTTGTTTACTAAATAGACATAATTTCTACGTTGTGCAAAATTAAATATTTAGCGTTTTCTTTAGTTTTCTAATTTTTCATGTGAATTTCTTCATTTTATGGAAAACAATTTTACAAAAAATAGAGAACATAAAAAACTAAAAAAAACATAAATCTGTAAAGCCGCTCTCGAGTTATGCCGTTACCAACTAAACTGGATTAATTTTTATACATTCAGATATTTTACTTTTATATTTTGTTTATATAAATAAATAATCTTCTTCTTTTCTATGAATGTTTACTAATAATAAAGTCAGTGAGAAAGTTTTAGTATATTTATACAATCCCAGTTTTTTAATTAATTAAAATATTATACACGACCCGTTTGGTTATAGTATTTACCATTGATTGCCGAATCGGCTATATTAGAGCATTGTCCCCTGCTCATCCATATCAATCTGCACAATAATGGCAGCACAATAAATGGAATCTACAATGCATATCGGGTGATTGTCAATTTAGCGCCAGATCATTGCTGGCCTGTCTCCCTAGTATCCGTAACACAGGGTAAATTGTCACACAATATATATGCTAATACCTTCCACTACCCGAGTCTCCAGTCTTTACCTTGCCTTTATTAAGTCTGGCTTTGCTCATTTGGAAACCTAATCGTTGGGTTTATCTACTGTATAGATTATCGTCTCACCTTTTCAAGTACAAATAATAATCATAATTGAATTTTATTTATCATTAAAAACACATTCTTCATTAATAAACTACACCATGTAAAGTAATTAGCTAAAGTAATCTATGAAATAAAAATAGTAAGAGTAAAACATACTAAAAGTAAACCAGGCCAACACGCAGCTAAGATAAAGCGCCGCTTGCATGAGTGAATCGAATTTTCTTTGCAATTCGTTACTCTTATTCGCTACGCTCACAGCCTCGCTTCGACCTTCGGCCACAGACTTAATGGTCCATTATCAAATGCGTTCGCCATTTTGAAACGACTCAATGAATTTAAATAATGTTTAGTAATCGTATATTGGCGGACACCTTAAAAATACAGTATGCGCCAAAATAAACAATACTGAATCTTTATCGGCTGTTGTTGCCTTGCCGATCAACTGTGACAACTTTTGATTGTTGTAACGTCTTTATGACTATTATAAATTTCATGTTTGAGGTGGTTTTTTGCGGACATGGTGCTAGCTACTGCAGAGAAAGATTTAATCATAGAGCTCTATTTTCGCTCATACGGAGTTGGACTTGCGGGTGGGCCTAGTTTGTCATACACTGCATTAAGCTTTTAAGAGCATTTCTACAAAACCCCACTTAATAATTTTTTAATGATAAGGGTGTGCACAAGTTTCAAAGAAAGGGTAGGGTTTTGACCTAACGGAAGGGCTATTATTCAGGTCACCCAAAAACTGGAAAAATGACAATCAAGGGAGAATGTTGCAGCAATTGTTACAGTCACTGAATAGAAGCCTGAGGCGGACGTCTTTGAAAATGAATAATAAAATTAATAAACAACACGTCGTTGAGAACAATTTTTAGAAATATCGGAAGATTCGAAAATATTTTGTTAGAATCCACCATAGAATTCTAACGTTATTTTTGACCTAAGTAAAAATAACCAGGTACGTAAGAGGGATGAAACAACCCATCTTCAATAAAATGATACGAGATGTTCAAGCACGATATGAGTCTTGCCGCAAACTGAACGGAAGTCATATTGAACGTCTTATGAACTTATTTAAATATATTTAAATTCCTCTTAAGTGTATATATTGTTACAGCACTGTAAACACAATCTTAAAATTTGAGTATTGTTTAATTTTGGCGCATACTGTACATATTTATTTCAAATTGCATCGAAATATGATGAAATTTACTGTTTCTAGATAGTTAGAACCACTTTTTTGGCCAAAACGCTCTCCCTACAAAAGGGGGATTCCGGCAACCCGATTTTGCTGGTAAAGCTATGGTTTCCTAGAAAGTGGTGACCGCTACATTACGGCCGTAATATGACGGTGAGTTTTGTTTTCAATACAATCAGATGAGAGTGGTTTCCTAGAAAACGGTGGACGTAAAGTTAGCGGTGAAAATTAGTTAAAGTTTTTCTCTCCAGATGACAAAATTTGTTTTGTAAACAAAAGTCTAGCTTATTCATTACTAAATGCGTAAATAAACTTTGACAACTAAAATAAACAACATGTCGAAAGTTATTTTTGTCAACATCTGTTTAAATATTGTAGAAACCCCTTAACTAGTTTTCACCGCTACTTTACGTCCACCGCTTTCTACGAAACCACTCTCATCTGATTGTATTGAAAACAAAACTCACCGTCATATTACGGCCGTAATGTAGCGGTCCCCGCTTTCTAGGAAACCATAGCTTGACCGAGATATTTACAAAAATAACATTTAAACATAACAATAACAATGTATTAGACCGTTAACAATAAAATTGTGTTGACTAAAAAAGAACTATAACTAATAACAAACACATTTGTACTTTATTTCATGACAATCGGACGAAAATACGATTTGTAGGGAGTACACACATACATACATACAGGATGAGTTTTAAAAGCCACCCCACCTAAACTTTGGAAAAAGAAAATGTTTTGAAAACCCTTTGGGGAATGTTTTTATAGGATCCTGAAGTTTGTTTTGATGTACTTTGCGTCACCCACCCCCACCCAAAAACCCGGTGGGGGTAAAAAGTTACAAACAATGTTGTAGAGTAACGTCTAAAATAACTAGGTTAATAAAATAAAACCAAAGTATAAAATAAACACATATGAGACAAACATAATTATAAAATCTTCTAGACAGGTGATGATGTATTATATCTAAACTAAGCCCATTAGTCGTTGATTGATTTTCAATGCGTTGTTTTCATATTGTGTATATTCGAAAATGGGATTTTTGCTGGTTGCGTGATGGGTCACGTTAAGAGTGTTTGGATCTGCCATTTTATTTAAGTATATGCGCAGAAATTCTTTGCAGTCAATCAGTTCACCTTTCTCCCCAAAATCTAAAATCTCCATATTTTCGTCCATACCTGTATACAAATGGTTGGTCTGGAGTAAAAAATACAACATATTCAAATTAAAATATTTAGGGTACTTCAAAGTTTATTTTTTCCTTTTGTTTATGCAATAAGTAGCCCTCTCTGTGAACTAGATTATCAAAATATATACACACCAAAAAGCTTATTTATTACTAAAGAAATTTGAAGACAAAAATGTTTGGACCGAACCGGGACTTGAACCCGGGTTTCCCGCTTGCAGGGCGGTTATGCTCACCACTACACCATCCGCCCCAACTATTTATGCCTTGAAATAAGTACTTAAACCTGAATGTTTATCCGAAACATGTGACTGTCAAATAGTGCCTTTAAATCAACAAGCTGGAAATATTACAAACAGAATTTAAATACTGAGTCAAATGACTTATTATAGATCTTAATTTGTATAAACGCTTAATAGCTAATTTATTACTAAATAAATTTGAAGAAAGAAATTTTGGACCGAACCGGGACTTGTACCCGGGTCTCCCATACACATATGTATATTAAGACTTATAAAAAGCTCAACACGTGTTCTGGGGGCCAGGATCGGTGCTCAATTCCCGGGTCTGGGTCTTACCTTGCTGGCGGTATAAATATCCCATTTTCCCAAGGAAAATCGATAAAAATACTGTAATATAAATAAATCAACTAAAGAAATAACAAATATTGTAAACTCTCCATCGTCAGGGGTTTCACATATAGGATTTTGACATTGTATATCAGCTATAGGTACTCGTATAGTGCGCACCATCGGGCGTTTTCTCGTCTTTAGGGTCATTAGTTGAAAAGTCTCCTCCTATATATAAAGCTCCTTACTGTCAATTAACTTTTTAAATACAGGTTTAAATGTTCCCAATCCTCATTTTTCTTCATAAATAGTAGAATTTTGTTGTAAATCTGTATTATATTGCATATTGGACAATGTTGAACCAATTATGTGCGATGTCTTGTCACGCAAGCAGTCTTGGAATGTTCACTGTATGGTTTTGTTTATCTAAACTATATGTTCATAATTTTGAATTAAATTTGTCATTTATGAATAATGCCTTTTTCTTAAAATAGGGCGCATTGTGAGCCCTTTAAGCGCCCATCTAAAATCCAACGCCACTGACTAATGTTCTTCCCCACAGTTACATTTCCATTTCGTCAGCACAATGTTGTTGGCACGTTATGAAGCGATAAAATAGAGTGGACAAATGGGAGTGAAATTGGGAACTGATAACCCGCATGTGGAATTTGCATAGCGACAATGACTCATGTGTTATCTGAGCAGACTGTACACGCGTGCCTTATCAGTGGAACCGACTGTACTGTACTTGTAGCTAGTGGTAGTTGTAACAGCCAGCACATTCACTATACTGTACGTTGTACATACATCCAGTCCATTGTCAACAACCATTATTCATCGGCTGCAGGTTATACATTACACCTTTACACCGGATTCCATCAATTTTTACGTAGTTTACGTCAAATAGACTTCTGGCTAGAATATGTCACATATACTATATGAACAGAGGAATCATGTGTTTGAATGTCAGTGTGTTTGAAATTACCGGCGACAGCTTAAGTAATGGCAAATTTGTGATATTAGAAATATAAACATTGCCGACACGCAGCCAGAAGTGCTACTGAGAATCTTAGCGAACTTCCAATAAAAAAGTTTTCATTTGTCTATTTTAAATTATACGAAATTCCTTTATATACTATCCCCGCAGTCACCACTTACATTAATTTTGTAATGAGACTATACGGTAACGCTAGGTAAAGGTCGAGGTTGAGTAGTAAAGAGGGCTTTGTAGTCCTAACTTCGCCTTGTTAAACAAGACAAACTTTCCTTTTTTTACTTTCGGTATCCAAGGAAACATAGGCTAGTAAGTTATTAATTACATAGCAGATTAATTTATGCCCAGTGCTCTGAATGTCAAAGTGCAGATATTCGGATAAAATAATTAAACAGAAATTACTTTAAAACGGGTTTTGCCATTTGGCTCAAGAGGTTGGAAGATAAAAAGCTGCAAACCGCACAATTCTACGACGTTTTGTTCTATTTGGCATAAGAAATAAATAGCTTTATTTTCAAAGAAAATTTGCGAATAAGTTGATTATCTTTTAAGATGATTAGTATATGCAGACAATACATGCCACTTCCGGAAGTCACCGTAGAGGAAAGGTCTGGAGTCAGAAGAAAATCTGTTATTGTAGCATAGGTCAGGTGTGGTGTATGAAAGTGATAGTTTTTTGTGAAGCCCAATGTCTAGAATTCCATTTCAATAGTTCGCTCGATCCAGAATGGCAGCAGTCTCAATTCTGCGATTTTGTAACCTAAAGGTGCTGCCATTTTTCTTAGAGTGAACTTTTCGAAATTAAGTTTGCTGCATTGCTCTCTATATTATTATACTGTTGAATTTGATACCAAGTTCAACCTAGTCCTTCCAACAGCATTTCCTTCGACTTCCACTCAGAGTTTGAAAGAACAGATTGGAACCACTATGATGTGGAGAAGAAATGCCCCCATTTAAGAGTTTTTCTGACTTGTTGTGAACCTTTCCCCTTGATTTTCTTTTCATTTTTGTTCCCTAGATCTTAAATTTTAAATGAAAGGTCACTCAGAGTAGGATTGAATTGCCAATCATCATGTACTAACTAATGTATTGTGTTAATCAAAAGTACATAGTCGAAACTCTGGCTGGAAACGGACAACTTTATAGGATATTACCTTGTTCTTTCCTCTGTAATTCTGTTGGTTCTCAATTGACTTTTTAGATCTTGGTGTCAATAGACATTTGTACAAAACGCTACTCTGAGCATTTATTTGAAACCCTCACCGATTTTCCTCTACCACAAGATAGTTACCGTTTTGAAATGATATGTTGGATCAACTTTGTAATTATTTTCATAGAATGGGTAGATTAACTTCATTTAGACACTTAACTATCTCTGAAACATAAAGACAAACGAAAAGGCGTCCAGACTAGACTCATACGTGTCCAGCCTTGCAGTTTGGCGCCCTGTTTAAGAACCACTCTGTATACAGTGTTCAACTCTATAAAGCACAGGTTCAACTGTCCACAGAAGAGTTATTAGCGAAGACCACAGTTTGAATTTGTCATACGTTGGTGAAAAAGGACACGAGGGGGACATTTATCCAGTAGCCACGCTACACTAACACACACCGTTGTCAGGGCTTTTACGCGGAATTAACCGCTCAAACGTACACATTCATCGTATCAACTCAGGGTTTGAGGATGATATAGGTCTAAAGCGGCTCACATAGTCTCAGTGATCATCTGATGATACCCGCATCAACTCCCACCATCGTTTAGACATATCAGACCATCACCTGCGTGGTTCGGAAGTCACGCTAAGCCGTTGGTCCTTGTATTTCCATTGGTCATTGGGCTATTAATTAATGACCCATTCTTAGGAAGAGTCGGACTTAGTTTGTAACAAGACTACATCTTATAACTCATTAATACCACTCATTACACTCATCCTTCACCACATATTGGCCTTAAAATACCCGCATGAGAGTGGTCGGCATCTCAAATAGTGATTTAGTGATATCTGACTTCACAGTATAGTAAATCACGTGTCTATAGATCGAAGTGATAAAATATGCTTATTTGGGAGTGTTACAATTTAATCAAGGCAGAATTGCTCAGTATTAGCAAACTGCAAAGAAATGGGTTTAGTGTGTATGAGATTAAGGATGGAAATCAAATGCTGTATATAAAGAAATTTTATGCATTTTAATA
Organism: Matsumurasca onukii; assembly: GCA_018831715.1. NCBI lineage: Eukaryota > Metazoa > Arthropoda > Insecta > Hemiptera > Cicadellidae > Matsumurasca > Matsumurasca onukii. The sequence goes on along the minus strand of CM032059.1, from coordinate 33,055,828 downwards.
AGGATATATGAATTTTTCATAGGGCAAGCTCCTGACAAGTTAAGATTGAAAACAGTAAAGAATTGTTTCTGAAATGTTTACTACGTTGACTTGCAATAAACGCAAACAAAAGAAAAATATTTTTAAAATTTAAAAACTATGTTTATTTTCTTTAATTATTTAACGAAAATGAGTTTTGAATGTATTTTGATAAGGAGAAGTAAGTTGAAAACCTTTACCGACGAAATAGTGGGTAAAATTTAGTGAAATGGCGCTAACCTAATTCCGTACTACATGTTGCTCTGAATAAAACTGGCCAATTTAGCGACTACTCCGTTAAACAGTATAAATATATAACCCTCAATGTAATTGTCTATAAATTCCTTTCCATTATTAGATACATTAAAAACAGGTTTCATTAAAAAAATCAAACTGATTTGCTTAGTTTTGGAAATTAATGGCTTTAAATGTGTTTTGTTGTTTCTGTCTATTGCAAGGGTTCTTCAGAAAACAATTTCTAGCCGTACTCGTATTTGAACTAATTAAATGTTTGTTAAAATTTTCATTTAAAAATTCATGTAACGGAATTTATTTTTGAATATTTTATTTATGTACATTGACATATCAAGCAGTCCTACATCACATACAAACATATAATTAAATTGTAGTTTTGCATGAGGTCATTAGACCCTAAGAAACGAATTTACATACTACTATTTATACCTATTATTGTATCTTATCGCTTTGCACCAGAGGGTTGATTTAAACGTTAAATCAAGCTATAAATTTAAAGCTACGAATTTATCAATTTATTCAACTGTAATATCATATTGAAACTTAATCTTATTTTCCTTGCACCAACGGTGCTAAAATCATGTCAGCATAGAATGATATAGGATTTCAAAAAACAACTCAGTACTACGTTAGGTTTATAAATAGTTAATTGATAGATTTATCTCTTGACAAACTGGAACTCAAATCCAACATATTGTTTAAAACCTGATGTAGAGAGACTGCAGTAGGCCAAGCAACTAGTAGATAGTTGCCCGAAGCGTGATAGGCTTGTCACAGACAATATATAGCAGACAATAGACACTGATAAGAGCAGAGACAATATGCTGTCATATCAGAAACCTCACGCCGTTCTGCTCTTTATCACGTGATTCACGTCTATCAAACACTAGACAAGCAACATTAGACAAAGCCATCAAGCATGTCAGTCAAAATCCACGCGTGGTAAAGGGACTCACCCTTTAACAAAACAACCCTTAAAAAATACATGACGAGGGCTAAAACCCATCATTTCAAGAGTAGTGTGACTGTTTCAGCTTTCGTTGTTGGTACTGTAATGGAATGTTCATTGAGTGTACGCAGCATGGTCGTTAATAAATAACAATTTTCAAGATGGTTCAATCTTCAAAAACAGAAGTGCAATGGAGAGACTCGTGTAAGCTAGCGTTCAAATTTATTACACTATTGACTCTACCCTGTCTTTTCATAATTAGAAAAGGTCATTGTCTTCTAATCATATCCAACCCTATAAGAGATAGTGACACATTGTCCTTCATAGTCATTTATCATTGTTATTATTGTTATTTATCAACCTTGTTATTATTATATCCACTATCGTTAACATCTAAATGGTATATAGTGACGTTTTCAAGTCTTAAGTCGTTACTTCATATTCACACATGTTACCTGTATCTAATAATTTACTGTAATCACCATTGCATTTTATGTAAAATAGCACTATTTGTAGTTTTAAACATTTGTTCACTTATATATTTTCTGTAAAATGGCGTTGGCTGTGTATACGAATAAAAAATATAAAACAATAGACACACACCCTTACACTAAATAGGCACTAGAGGAACTTATGACTACTACCAAACTGGTTGGCACAAGACGGTAGTGAACGTTTGCCTGACTGCGTAGGTTTCAGACGAATTTTTTACTACAAACGAGCTCATGGTGCACATCAGGAGACTTCGCCGTGACCCTAGGGCAAGAGTAGGACAATTCGGAATGAAAAAGAAATTGTGTGAATTAATTATTTTATGTCTGAACTAAATTTTACAAATTAATATTGCGATATACAATAAAATGCTACTAAACAATAAATTCTTTTATTTTATTCTTCCATCGGCCAAACGACCAATGCATACGCCAAGTGATACATCGAGTAGTGTTAAATAATAAATAAGAAAAACAATACAATTGAGTTTAACAATGCTCAAAGATGGCTATTCTAGGGATGAAACAATTAATACTTATGAGTAGGTAACTGAACAATAAATAATACATAAATAGTGAATAAATTAAGCTAATAGCTAGGTACAATAGACAATTAACAATAAATAAATATATAACAAACAAGAATATGTATTATTATTAAATAAAGCTCCTATTAGTAATCGTTAATAATATTCGTATTACACTGAAACTTTGCATCCACTCATACTAGATCCTATTCAGACTTGCATGTACCGTCAAAGACAATATTTATAATTGTATAATTATCTTTGGTACAGTATTTAAAACGCGGTCCAGAGTAAAACAAAATTGTCCATGAGCGTAAAAAATGACACTTTGCCAAGTGGCTAGAAAAAAAACTCGCTTCAACTTTGGCAGATGCGCCTTTTATAGTTTTTACAATGTCTACGCAAGAAACAATATATTAATTCGTAAGGGGTCTTGATGTAAAATACGCTGCTCTCATTTGATAGTTTTCTGTCTATTTCTAAAGTTTTACATGACGCTAAAAGAATTATCCAGGGCATATTGCATCCAACCTCATTTGTGATCTTAATTATTAAGCGTTCGCGGCCGGTGTCATCATTAATATCTAAGAGTTCCGGCTTACACCGCGTCACAGTTGAATTACAAATACTGCTAAACGTTTCGACCTCGCTGTGGAGAGCCATCCTCAGTAGCTGATTGACTGGATTGGCCGGCCGTGGCGTCTTTTTATATAGCCAAGCGGTGGGGGTGGGGCTGTCACCTCATTGGCCGAAGTAGGAGCAGCTTGTTGCTCGTTGTCGAACTGGATTGACTGGTTTCAATAGGACTTCTGAAGAACTGGCTGCCATCTCGGCAATAGCAGAACACAGCTTCAAGTCCAAACATGGAATTTATTTTTACAAAACCAAAGTCTTTGCGAAAATTTCACACTATTATCCAAGGAAAATTAGAGAAACTATAGAAATAATTAAACATGACGACAACTTTAACAAAGAAGACAGCATAAAATTATAAAGACAGTTGCCAGCCAGTTCTTCCGAAGTCCTACGACTTCGACTACGAGCAACAAGCTCCGCCGACTTCGGCCAATCAGGTGACAATATAAGAAGACGCCACGGCCGGCCAATTCAGTCTCAGCCAGTCAACCAGCTACTGAGGATGACCCTCCACAGCGAGGTCGAAACGTTTAGCAGTATTTGTAATTCAACTGTGACGTGTTGCAAACCGGAAGCCTTTGATATAAATCACATTCGTGATTTTTCAGATTTGTGTGTTCAGGACTCAAGTACCGCATTATGACTTCTTTTTAAGCGAATTTCTCTCAAAATAAAACTCGGAAAGTCGGCTTTGTGTCTTTTTTTCAGAGTATTCTAAGTTTTCAGTTAAAAGTTAAACACTCACAGTAACACAGTTAAAAACTTCGTGTACTGCACAGCCTCAATACAAGGTTTCAGACGGGAGGCGCTATATCAGTCAGCTGACTTGTATTGTCACAATCAGGTGATGATTGCAGTGATGCATGGGTCGAGGAATGAGTGACTACTGGAGGAGAGAGAGGTCGAATGTCAACTGTTCATCCCACTCCACGCCTTGATTTGCAGTAGATGATTATACAGGCTGGCTATCATATTACTGGCCATATGTATTCCCCTGTTTAATTTCACCATGCCTCAATCACGGGGTGTTGTAGAAACTTCAAACTTGAGACATAATTAATTAGATTTCGCTAATTTGATTTAAAGTCAATTTTGAGTATATTTTCGTTTTGTTGAGTCGTGACTGTCCATATACAAACATGGAGTCCACTTGTCATAGATTCCACTCAGGTATCTCTACCCTCATCTGTTATTTGGTTAATACCTGTTTTATGTTGAAGAACCTATAAAACCGACCAAAAAAGGGCTTAGCAAATTTAGTCTAGGGTTATAATATAATTGTTAACAATTTTTAGTGTTCGCGTACTCGTGTATTCCTTCACAAGGTACCGTACTGTCATCTATTGGCGTTTGCTTCTAACTAAATTACTCATGACAGTACAAGTATTGAGTTCTGAGGATATAGGTTGCATCATTGTGTGCCTTAAGTAGTTTTTATAGTAATGCTTTATAAGTTTTAACGATTTAAATTCATCCTAGATTGGATTTGACTAGGCAATCTATGTTTTGTTTGGTAATTCCAAGTTGAAGCTGTAATAAACAAATCGTATTCAAATGACAGATGAGTGGAGAGACCTTTGTTGGATCTTGAACTAATAGGTCCTTTTTTACTCGAATTTGCAGACAGTTTCATATTCTGTGTTTTCATGGACTAGTTTATCAAACGGTGGAGAAAAGTTGGCTGATTTTATCGCAAGGAATTACAGCAATTTTTCCTCACGCACAAACATTCACCTGGGACAGCTTGATCATATCTCGGAGTCCTGTAATCACCTCTGGCAGAGCCATTATGCCATTAGCTGGTGATTTCGTTTAGGTTACTTTTCATGTCGCGTTCACCGATAAATACATTTTCAGTTTTCGTTTTTGAGCCATGACTTGCCTAAAGGCATGGTGTTAATTAAACAGTTTCACTTGATTGGGTTTTCATGAACCATTGAATGAATAGCACTCCTTTACGAGGTATTTTGTTCTTTTAGCACATTCTTAGTAATACGGCACTAACTGGAAGTTTTTAAAATTAAATTGTTTTATTTTTCAAATTTCCCTCCCTTCTTCTTTAATGAATCCACAACTTGTCAAGTCTGCCTTGGTTCCTGTGTATCTAGCTCACAGTCTCCTCTCCTAGATGGCAAGAGAGAGCCGACGCCTAGTCTGATGGACTGGTTGACTTGTTTGCCGTTGCTATGTAGACGCAAATTTTATCAACTTAGTACGAAAATTCGACTTGTGTGTCAAGAGTTGTAGCCTCTTAAAATTGCAAACAAATGTTTTCCTTGCTAAATGTACCATCCGCAATTCTGCTAGAAAAGAAGCCAAGATGTGTTATGTGTCTAACCTGAGGTTTCTGGAGACAATTTATTTTTGTATATATATTTTTTATTTATATTTATTTATGACAGAAAGATGGTTATAAGGTGGTTTCCTAGCTCGCTATAACGACTATACTCTATATTTATTACAGAAAACTATTTTTCGCTGCCAACTTGGTCCGGCTGGTTATAAAACATATTTGTTAGCCTATAACCTACTCCTGTTGGGTACAGGGGCGTCATTCTCAATACTTTGTTTCATCAGAATTGAATCATAAATGCAGTGTTTAAAGTTTCAAAGCCATTTTCTGGAAAACGCCCCCGCTTCTCCCTGAGGGTACTTCAGTTTTAAACAAATGCGCTATGATTCATGGTACCGCTTGTGGCTACGCGTCGGCTTTGTCTATTTTTAAAAGATGCCTTTAAAAGTTAATTAATAAACAGAAAACTGAAGCATCGTAGACTTTGTGAAATCGCTGGATGCAACGAGTTTGGAGTTTTTATTTAGAATTTTTGTCCGATTTCATTTTATGTTCATCGATAGCTTATGAACAAATATTGAATGATTTTAAAACGATCACAGCGTAGTGGATTGTATAGGATAAATGCGGATACAGAAAGTATTCCAGAGTTAAGTTGAAAATGACCCAGTCTGGGAAACATGAAGTAGTTTCGTTTGCCAAAAGCTGTAAACCGCTGACTTTACGTTCTACTTCCTTAATGAAACCTTCTTTTTTCAGCTTATCCCTTTCAACATAAAATACAAATGTATTCAAACCAACAGGCAAAGCTTATACCTGCACTGCACGATGTTTCAAAGCAATGAATCGTCATTCGTGAAACTGATATTGAATGTCATTAATGATTTTTGTCTTTTACATATTAACCTGCGTTGCAATCGTAACTTGTAGATTAAACTTAATATTTTTGGCATTTGTTCTACATTGAAATCTCTGTTTGACGTACATTTGTTTCTTTTCTGATAACCATTTCTCGAACTGTCCCACTTTAGCCCTACGATATCAGTCTCTCCATGACGCGTTCTTCCGGTCTTTGCAGTAAACCCGTCTGCATTATAAAATGCTTTCGCGATCAAAAATACTTTCCGACGGTTTTGAAATACCTTTAGCGACGTGCAATTCTCGACATGACGTTCTCAACACGTATTTTTTTCTATTTTTACGCTTCGATTCATGCGTCAAGGCCTTCAGCCACTATTTTCTAACTATTAGCCGATACAGTTTATTCAATACTTTCATTTTAAGGGGGTTATAGGAGGCACATTTGTGGACCCGCTCATATGTTTTGTTGGTAACGAGCCTCGTGAGAGAGAAATCTAATCAGGCAACAATCACTTGAAATTCTCACATTTTTAGAATATATTTTGCTTGTACACATGCTTGACAAATGAAACAAAATAATTGTGTACGAGCTTTAGGTTTTTTATTCGTGTTTTAACAGGTTTTTATACAGGGTGATTACAATTGAAATAGACAGTTTGGATAGCACGTAGAAAATTAATTATATATTAGTTTAGATCATTAGATACATAATTATTCAGAAGAACTCTTCAAGTTTTATTGGAAATATTTATTCCGGTTACTGATAGTTCTTGGAACAAGAACGGCACGTAAACCATTTCACAAGATAAAGCGCAAAACACGTTAACTTTAGAAGAATCGTGTATAATTATGCTGTACTGTCTCTCTTGGATTTTCTGTTCCCCATAATCGTGCATTATGTCTATTAACACTTCCACTCATGTGAAAAGTGCATTAATTACTGAAAGTTAGGCGATTAAACAATGTGTCATCATTTTCAAGACAGTGTTGCATCTCCTGACAAAAAGTTTTACGTACAACTTTATCATTGTCATTTTCAAACGTTTCCCCAGAATTGTCCACCATAATTTGTACCAACACAAACTTTAAGATATTCTCCACAAACCTACATCACTTACTATGTTGAAATACACCAGTTTAATTTTGTAGAGGCTATTGAAGTTGTCTAATTCATTTGTAATCACCCGGTATTATGACTATAAATAAGACACTAAACAATTGGACAAACGAACTATTCGAATTTGTAGACAACTACTTAAGCATATTTCTAACACAGAATATAAAACCGTGTTCTCTCTGAGTTGAACATCAAAAGGCTTTCACTCTTTCGAGGTTTGGAACTGGCTAAATGTACGTATAATAAATAATTTTAAACTCATCAACTACTATAATCGTTACCATGACATACATTATAATAAACTCTATCAGTAAAACATTCAAATTAAAGGCCAGCTTTTTGTTTCTCCGGCACCTGACGCTCCAAAGATGGTGGAAGAGAGTAGCTAGGGGTTGTGGGTGGAGGGGGGTGAGATGGAGGCTAATATTTGTCTTACTTACCCTGTGTACTGCCCTCCATTACCTCGCTCTCGCCTCCATACATTAGAATACAGAATCACAGACACTTAATGCACCTTGAAATGCTACCCAATTACTGACTCCAACCTCGACCCCAACCTACTTCCTCTCAACTCAAATTGCTAATTTTCCTTCGCCAAAATTACTAATTGAATATTCTACAAGGCTTTGTTTGAAATTTGTTGTTGACGATATGCGGGTGGAATTTCAGAGTTTTAACTAAATCACTATTTGAGATGCCGACCACTCACATACGGTATTTTAAGGCAAATATGTGGTGAAGGATGATTGTGATGAGTGGTAGTAATGAGTTATGAGGTGTAGTCTTGTTACAAACTAAGGCCGACTCTTCCTTAGAATAGGTCATTAATTATTAGCCCATTGACCAATGGAAATACAAGGACCAACGGCTTAACGTGACTTCCGGACCACCCAGGTGATGGTCTGATATGTCTAAACGATGGTGGGAGTTGATACTGGTATCATCAGATGATCACTGAGACAATCTGAGATCACTGAGACTACATTATCCGTTGTAAGTGATCACGAAAACACGAGGTTTCGGGATCTGCGATCTGACCCTATCTTCAGTTGTAAGACAACCTAAAACATAACAGAGGAATTAGAAACTGTGCTAGACTGAGTAACCGTCAAGCACACTCAAACAACACAGAGCAGGTAAAGCAAGTAAAAATAAAGCCTAGAAAAGAAAACCATTTTCAGAAAAATGCAACAAAACAATAAGTGAGCAGAGAAACTTAACATGTCCAAGGCAGATATCACACAAACGGACAGTTGTGATAGGTTGAACAAGTTTTCAGTGGAATATAAGCTGGACGTCGTGAACGTAATGACATGTCAACTGATCGATGAGGTCACTACAAGTGTCAGGAGAAAGCGATGTCAATTTCACGTGAAGTGATCGGCCACCATCTATACACGATCACATTATATGATTTGAGTTAAACTTGTACTATTCAACTAAACCTTCGTCAGTTTAAGGCATTTACAAAGGCAAGAAAGTGCACTAATTTCATTTGCTGTTTATATTTATTGTATTTTTATTTGGATATGCAAATGCAGGATACACGGGGTTTGTACAATGCGGTTGGAGTTTAACCGATTTTTCTCTAAAAAAGAGAGACGAATACGGGGTTTTAGTCATCAAATAACATGAGGATTTTATGTTATTTGAGTTCAGAAATATCGACCTACTCTAAAAATATATAAAACCGTGATGGTTACGATTTTGTGCTAGAAAAGTAGATTTTTTAGCAGAATGAATTTGACAAATGATTAACACTTTGTACGATAAAAGTGCAGGATCTTTACCCTACACTGAGTAGACAATTTTCTCAGCTCTTGACTTTCATCCTCGATAAGTTAATTCACGAGTCGTAAAAAAAAAACGGAATGAATACAAAGCCTGAGTTTGCGTATTTCATTGAAATTATCCCAGCTTTTAAAAGGGATAAAAAGCTATTTTCACAGAAACAATTATCTCAGCAGAGTTCCTGTAGTAACACGTGCCGTTTTGAGGAGCGCAACCCTGGTAAAATTTTTGAACTCCTGGAGTGGTGTTCACTTTGGCTACTCGAACCACGTTGTCAGGTCCAGGTAGCGTTGTTTCAATTCGGTCAGTTTTGATATATAGAATGGGCCTCGAAGTCGAATTCCAACGGAAATGAAGGGGCGAAGGTCGAGCTCGAACTGCAGGATAAGTTAATTCAGTCAGAGAAAGAAAGGAGATAGATCTCAACCTGAGTTTGCGTATTTCATTGAAATTATCCAGCTTTTGGGGATAAAAGCTATTTTCACAGAAAATTTTCTCTGCAAAAGAGTTCCTGGTAACTTACGTGCCGTTTTGAGGGGCGCAACATGGTAAAGATGGTGGAACTACTAGAAATAATGTATAAGACATGTTTGACTTGGCCACAAGTTTCATAGACATTCTCTAGGTTGTATAGCATATTTCAACCTTGCATCTCACCGGAGACGATGTAGCTACGGAATCTGAGAACTGCAAGTGTCAGAATGTGAAGCGTGACACAGTTATCTGTCTAAGGGTCCATACCTGACATTCTCGGGGTTGAGGTTGTATAGCATATTTCAACCTTGCATCTCACCGGAGATGATGTAGGTACGGAATCTGAGAACTGCAAGTGTCAGAATGTGAAGCGTGACACAGTTATCTGTCTAAGGGTCCATACCTGACATTCTCGGGGTTGAGGTTGTATAGCATATTTCAACCTTGCATCTCACCGGAGATGATGTAGGTACGGAATCTGAGAACTGCAAGTGTCAGAATGTGAAGCGTGACACAGTTATCTGTCTAAGAGCACCTGACATTCTCGGGGTTGAGGTTGTATAGCATATTTCAACCTTGCATCTCACCGGAGATGATGTAGGTGCGGAATCTGAGAACTGCAAGTGTCAGAATGTGAAGCGTGACACAGTTATCTGTCTAAGAGTCCATACCTGACATTCTCGGGGTTGAGGTTGTATAGCATATTTCAACCTTGCATCTCACCGGAGACGATGTAGGTGCGGAATCTGAGAACTGCAAGTGTCAGAATGTGAAGCGTGACACAGTTATCTGTCTAAGAGTCCATACCTGACATTCTCGGGGTTGAGGTTGTATAGCATATTTCAACCTTGCATCTCACCGGAGATGATGTAGGTGCGGAATCTGAGAACTGCAAGTGTCAGAATGTGAAGCGTGACACAGTTATCTGTCTAAGAGTCCATACCTGACATTCTCGGGGTTGAGGTTGCTACCAAGCATCTCGAGCTCTACCCCCGACCTTGCTGTCACATTCACTGCAAGACCCAACCTTACCAGCATTACCTTAGCATTACAGAACTCATGTTTTAATTGAATTGAACGTCTGGAAGTTTAATTACGGAGTAATAATAATACTCTTTGCCCATTCCAAACGCAAATGTTTTGATAGTGGTCATCCTATTTTTTATCAAAATGCGTTAACATAAGAGATAGTGGAAATATCCTCTAATGGCAGGAACAACCACCGAACTGTGAGTCACAGAACGAAAGTCTCAGACAGGAGTTTTGTCAACAAACTACCAAACCCATGTAATCATCTACCTCACCTGTTACCTCGGTCAGTTTTATGTTAAACAAATACAGGGTGTCCTAAAAGTAAAGTGCCAGACTCTGGGAAAAGGTTATATAAGTCAAAATAAAAAGAAAATCTGTAATAACAATTTTTCCAAAAACGCTTAGTTAACCAGATATTCGCCATTTTATATTTTTCACTAGTTATTTATTATCTTCCACACTATTTATCGGATTTTACTCAAACGTAACGTAAATTTGTATCTAAGCAAGACCATTTATGGAAAACATTACCACCATGATCTAACTTATCATTTTAAAACAGTGGTTATTTTATGGTAATTTTATAGCATTTTTTGCGTTACACCTTAAACAAGGAATAAACGGCGAGTTTAACGATAAAATGTAAAGAATTACGTTTTGTAGTGAATTTTATTACCTATCTATTGACACCAAGGTCATAAAAATCTATTGGGAAACAACGAAGCTTTAGGGGAAAATCTGTCTGAAAACAGACAACTTTCCACCTTATTATCTTGATGTTTGCCACGGTTTCCACTGTATCAATTTTGATGACATTTTATAGAGAAATGCGGCTTATATACCTGGTTACCTTATAGGCTATTAATTTGTTTGATCATTTTATTATTTTCAAGATGGCGGTCATTAATAAGACCTCACTACATGTGAAAATTTACTACCCCAAAACTCTCACGTGAAATTCTAGAAAAACCGTAAGAAATATTTAATTTTTGACAGCACATACGACCTTTAAAATTTAATTCTCTACTCAAATGGTCCTGAGCACCTTTTTCGTATCTTCAACAGTTTGCTCGGAAAGCATGCTTCAGCGTGGAGAAACAGGCTCATGATGCGCGCCGCTGCACGCTCAAACTCGGCACTTCCACGGGTTACACCTCTCCTCGGCGCGTCAGTACGTCTGACCGACAGTGTTTGTTGACCATGTTACTTACGATTCATGCTTTAAAGTGTGCAAACCAAATAAGAGTGTTGTACTATAATATAGCCATGTAGTTTTCCATTTTCAACTAAACAAAACTAGTTTATTTTGGATTTTAAACTTATGTGGTTTGTCATGATAAATGTAAAATAAATGTTGTACTTTAGCCATGTAATTTTCCATTTTCAACTAAAGAAGAGTAGTTTATTTTGGAGTAGTTTAAAACTTATGTGGTTTGTCATGATAAATTAAAATAAATATTGTACTATAAGGTAGCCATCACTTATGAGGAGAAGATGGTGAACTAACAGGCAAACTAAATGGTTTTTCTAAGGAAAAAAAGGAAACTGTTTTGTTTACTTTAAATTAATTTAAATTTTATTAGAATATACACACAACTATGTTAAGAAAGCCCCGAGGCGAGATATCGAACTAGCTGTTAACTCTCAGCTAGTTATCAATAAAAAAATAACAATATATTAGCTACTGAGTTTTCTCGAGTTTAGCACGATTATTATTTCATCATCGCCAATCATGATGACACAACGAACTCGTTTGAAAACGTTCAACACTACGGTATAATTGGAAAGTTATTCAGCAAAGCAGGCCTTGTTGCACGCAAATGCACTGAGTGTTGTATTCTACCCTGCCTGCAGCCTGGCAGGGTCGGGAGAGGGGGACACAGTAGTTCACATCGTCAGGGGCGGTTAATTGCTACAGCTGGCAGTGAAATGTGACACAATATAATCCCGTGTGGCGGTTTACTCAATAAGTTAAGCATTTAATGTGATTAATGCAGGCTCTGTCATCGGTGCTAACTGCTCGTATCGCTTTTCATCGGTTTATTCTTGAAACTTTTGTTTTCAATTTGAATTTTATATCAGCTTTGTTTTGGCTTTTCCACGTTTGATGTGCCGGGGCTTTGATTTCTACATACTATATACTTTTCCGTAGTACAGTTTATACATGCGTACAGCTTGTTGGCATATTCAGTTTTTATTCAGACACATAACAAAACCAATACAACAAAACACTCTGAAAATAATATAATAACTCTTTTTGTCATTCTGCTCTGAAAACACATTCTGCTTTAGACACATGTATTGACAAGCTAAAGTGTCATTTTTACAACCAGGTAAAAAAGTATTGTTTTGATGATGTTTTTTCCCTAGGGTATTAGTATAGGGAATCCCCCCTTCCTATAATAAATCAATGCAACATCTGTTTCTTCAAAACATTATAATTCAAACTGTTGAGCTCAAAACAATGTTTACTTAATTAATTGTTTATAATATTAAAACATTTCTTGAGATTTATTTCTCAATATTATTTGCATCATGACAAAAAAAACGTTCATCACTCGGCCCGAAAGTGTCTTTTTGACCCTCGGCCATTTGACGTTAACTTGATCTTGTGTCAAAAGGTGTCACTTTAGGACCTGATGAAGAAATATACTATTAACTTACACTTGTCTTTGAGTGTTTAATAATAGTTTTCTAACATAAAATATTAAAAAAAATTTGTTCTAACAAAGGAAAAAAAATACATACGACCTTCTAAGAAATAAAAGAGACCAGTCAAAGCCATTACAGTCAGCATCGTCCTTAGCCTAGTCGCAAAGAAGTATCAGCACAGACAGTAGAAAATCTTTACATACGTCATTTTTGCTATGAGGAAAAGTAATAAATATTTTTTTTATCATTCTTTGCACAACACCACAGGGATTACAATAATATCAGTGTATTCATAACAGAAACAGCACTTCTTAGTAGGCCTACAGTACAAAATACAAGAATTACTGTCCTCCTCGTGAAAACTCACTCACTTTACCATAGGCTGACCTAGTGCAAAGAAAAATAGGGCCCCTAGGACTAAATTGTCCGTTTAGGGGTTCCATCCTTATCCTAAAAACAACCAAAAGAGACCTGGAGCAATTGATAAAATTTATAAAAGTGCTAAATAAATATATATACTTCAGTCGTCAAATCCATCAGCGAGCGCGTTTACGATGATAATGACATTGGGTGTTAAGAAGTTCATTTTACATACAAAGTATACGTGTTGTGTCGAACTCTTTACTAACAACTGTTCATCGAGAATACTATCAAGGGTCCATAGACATCATCAATATATTTTATTGGCGTGTCTGTGTCCGTCCGGATAATTCACTATTCACTATTTGAGATGCCGACCACTCTCATGAGGGTGAAGGATGAATGTGATGAGTGGTTGTAATGAGTTATGAGGTGTAGTCTTGTTACAAACTTAGGCTGACTCTTCCTTAGAATGGGCCATTAATTAATAGCCCAATGACCAATGGAAATACACGGACCAACGGCTTAGCGTGACTTCCGAACCACGCAGGTGATGGTCTGATATGTTTAAACGATGGTGGGAGTTAATGCGGGTATCATCAGATGATCACCGAGACTATCTGAGCCGTCTTAGACCTATATCGTCCTCAAAACCATAATAATGTTATATAGGTTGGTACGTCCACGTGATTGGATTTGTAGCACGTTTTAGAACATTCCCACCAATATATTGCATGTTAGATTTATATATTTACTGTGCACTTCAAACACGGGTTTAAAGCTTCTTTAGATATGTTTGATGTCAAAAAGTGAACGGATAAAATAAATAACCAAAATAATGCTTTATGTACGTGCTTGATCATATTATTTAACGATTTATACACGCTCAAAGAGCGTATTACAGAACGATATGATAGAAAGTTGAGTTTCATATGATACGGAGGGGTGTGAGGGGTGGGGAGGGAGGGAAAACTGCGGTGTACAGAGAGAATCGTTAACGTGGAGCTGGCGGTGAATATATTATAGCAAATATCCTTGGATCCAGTCCAACTTGCCAACTTTCAACTTTCTGGCCGTTTAACAGATTCCATGTCGCTGGATTATTGTAATTCTTCAGCGCACGACCCAAGTGTTTTGCATTCAAATTCATATATCTTTCGTGGCGAAGCTATACCAAGGCATCTTATACTCAAAGTAAGAACATAGGTTCAAAGTCAAAGTCGAAATATCTTTATTAAATTATCATCGAGATAAGTACAGATTATCATTGAGATAAGTTCATCAGTTTCAAAATGATGAAGGTCTTATTTTAAATGATGATAGAACACCAACACGTTTTGGTTTAAAAATGTGCTCATGGGATAATTTAACTTTTAAATCAAATTGTGTTGACCGTAATTATAGTTTTTTAATGTTAAATTACGTATTTAATTAAAGTTTCAAGTGGTATTTTCTTGCTGAGAAATCTAGCGAAACAGTGTTCTAAAGATATTTTTTAAATGACCTTTTATGGTAGGCCTATCATCCATCCCCATTTACAGTATGGAACATGCTTTTGGAAAAACTGTGCCAAAACAAAAATCAATCGAGTTTTTATTTTACAAAAATACGCCATTAGAATCTTAGGAAACGTTAAACAAAGAGACTCTTGTCGAAATTTATTTCAAGAATTAGAAATTCTTACGTTTCCTTCGCTTTATATTTACGAAACAATACTTTTCACATTAAGTAAATGCAATTTGGTCCAAGGCAATGCAATTCATAGCTATGATACCCGATCAGTAAATAACTATAGAATCGGATATCATAGACTTGAAATATTCAAGAAATTACCATCACAAGCTGGAGTATTATTGTTTAACAAACTACCACATCAAACTCAAAATCTTCAAGGGTCAAAATTATTCAAAACTGAACTTAAGAATTGTTAAAATTTTGACCTCCAACACCTTTTATAATGTAGAAGAATTTTTAGATAATCCGCCTACCACTTGAAAGGTCTGGAACTTATTGTGTTGATTAATATTATATTAAGTAATAAAATTAGTTAAATGGCTAGAGGCTTGTATTTTTAATTAAATAATGTTATATTTGATATTTTTTTTATAAACCAAAACAAAACATTTTTTGTAATGGTCAATAAATAAATATCTACATAAATAAATAATTTACAGGAATTGTTCTGTAAACCAGTTGTACCAAGAAACACTCAAATAAATGGCATTTTTATTTATTTATTTAATTCTGTCAGCGCATTGCAAATTGATGTATTGTTGGAATTCGAAAATATAAGAGATGTTAAGACTCGCCGTCCGATACAAGGGCTTGCAAAAAGCACTAAACACTTTTATCTAACGCATCTAACACTTTTAAAAACTAAAATTGAGATAATAATAATACAATTTATTTAAAAATATTTTTTGTCATTCTGCTCTGAAAACAGCTGCTATAGACACATGTATTGTGACAGTGCTAAAGTGTCACTTTTACACCCAGGTAAATAAAGTATTGTTTTGATTATCTTTTTCTCCCTAGGGAGAAAAAGATCATTTTAATGATCTTTTCGTGGCATGGACATCAGCTGGTTCAACGAGTTTGTTTTGATTGTTTTGAAATTTAACACTGACGTATAGTAAATCAGAGTAACAGCTGTTTCTTCAAAACATTATAATTCAAACTGTTGAGCTCAAAACAATGTTTACTTAATTATTTGTTTATAATGTTAAAACATTTATTGATATTTATTTCTCATTATTCTTTGACTCATGACAAAAAATATCGTTCATCACTCGACCCAAAAGTGTCTTTTTGACCCTCGGTCATTTAACTTGACCTCGTGTCAAAAAGTGTCACTTTTGTACCTAGTGATGAAATATACTATTTTTTGTTTAGCTAAAAGAAAACATACGCGTATATTCATGGAAAGAAGCATGGTCACGTAGTGGTGCGGCAAACACACACACACCACGCTCACATCACACGTGTCCCACCCCCCAACCCTACACAGTACACAGGGGTAGCAACAACCCCTGTACAAGGTATCGTTCAAGGATCTACTAGTGTCCGCATGAGATGTTAGTATGGCGAACAAGTTGTAGGTTTGTAACAGTTTGCAGAAATGCATACTAAGTTATTTTGTAAAACAGGTCATTTGGCTTAAGGTACAAAAACAAACCCCCACAGTTCTATAATATAATTGGAATACAAGCTAAAGTCCGTTATATACATCACGCAATGCATTTTGCGGCAATCCCCATGTAACTCGCCGTAACGCATCGCTAAACCCCCTGTCTCTCGTCAGTTAACGACAAGTCATTTTACTAAACAGGCTTGTTAGGTGTCGAATTGATCGAAATTATTCACTTTTATGTTGGTAAAATGGCACGAGGTAATTTTTAAATTATACGGAAACATCGTTTGGGTGTTTGATACTTATGTATACAAAATTAAAGTTGATATCTGCGGTGACGAAAGCTCCCGACGTAGGCCTAATACACGATAACACCAGGCCGCAACCCCCCCCCTTTCTGATACTAGGTAACGTAAACGCCTGGATAGTCCTTACACACCTTTTACAGTGAATATATAATTTATTGTAGCAAACATATTACATGTTATACAACCGTCAATTGAAGATGATGAAACTTAAAATTTGGCAAGCATTCTGACATCGAGGTCCCATTCAAACATACATCGTGTTCATTCGCTCTCTCCCATTCATTCGAATTGTTCCCACTCTAGCACAGGCTTAACAGTAATCAGCCTGTTTGTTCTAAGTTCTCCCAGGCATGAGCTAAGAACTCGTCAGTACTGTAAAAGGTTTCTGCGATCAAACCCTTTTTGAGACGAGACTTGAACGCCTTGGGCGTTGGAGCACTTTTGAAGGAATCTGGCAACCGGTTGACCATTAAGGAAGTGAATAATCATTATGAGGCCATCCACAATACAATATATTACTTGCGATGGAAATAATTGTCAAGCTGGATAAGCACAAGGGATAACTAAATATATCCCTATACTCTCCAAATATTTACAAGGGTCTTTATACGTCTAAATTATCGATTTAGTTTCGTCACAACTTATATATGATTGTTATGACAACGTCCACAGTGGATTCAGCATACATACTAAAAAGTAGCACAGTCAAAATTGACCAAAATCTGCACACCTATACCAACCCGGTCCGGTCGGCGTTCTTCATTCCCATTGTCAGGGTACCCTAATGGGTTTCCTCTCGAATTATTACAGAATTTCCTTTGGAAAATGAGATATTTATGCCGTCAGCGTATACTTGTTAAAAATGATATGTTATTATTCATACTGTCAGCATTCATACCCGCGTTGGACCCGGGACCATGGAATGAGCACCGATACTGACTCCAGAACACGTCTTAAAATAAAGGGGTTTAAATACCTTAAAATCAGTAAATTTCATCTGATTTTGATAACATTTGAAGAAAGTTTGTGTTTTGACAATATGCATCAATATATTAAAAACTATGAACATCCTTTTAGTCATTTCAAAATGGCGGCGAAAAAAGTGATTTTCCGCTATAACGGTGGAATAAATAGTCCAATATCAATGACATTTGAAATGTGTTATTGCTTCCAGATATGTAATAAAGCTTGCAGTAAAAAAATACGTAAGTCTGTGGCCGAAGGCCGAAGCGAGGGTGTGAGTGGAGCGAACAGCCTCGTAACTCCAATAGGCCAAGCTGGTGGATAATATAACGCATAGCGCCCGTGCTTTTAGAACGGCCAAACGCCGAAGCGAGACTGATTACGGAGCGAACTAAGTAACAAATTGCAAAGGAATTTCGATTCACTTATGCCAGCGGCGCTTTAGCGCTTAGCTGCGTGTCGGGCTGGTTTTTTCATTTACTTCACGCATTTTGACTGCACTAAGGGGACTATTGACCCTCTAGCCTACAGACGCTATCTGCTGTATGATTGCGTGACCACGTATCGTTTGTCTGCTCACCACTGCTTGGTCGTCCCATTATCATTCCTACCCTCCTACCTCATACCAGCTCATTCAAATACCCTACTCTTACTCTACTTGCCTACCAAAGCTCTTTTAGTTTGTTTAAGGGTGTGACAGACCATAAATACCATCTACTATCTTGAGCAGCCAAACAATACCCATTTGTGGGTTTTCCCGTTGTAAATCTTGATTTTGACCCCAATTAGTCCAAAAATCTTAAAACCCCCAGACATTTACCTAATTGGTACTTTTTGAGGGTGGTGTCAGGTTCGAGATATATTCTTATGCAAACATGGATCATGTCTTAATGTCCTCTCATGTCAGGTTCGAGATATATTCTTAAAGGCCATACCTTTTCAAACATTTGGTCGCAAACTAAACTTTTTTTGGATGATATAAGCCCCTTGTAAATAACTTTCTCAACATTAAATAAAATAGAATTTTTGTGCAAACTATTTCCGGAAAGCAAATATCAATATGTGCTTTAGAATAAAAGTTTATTGGGGTGAATGCATCTGTACATAATTTTAAATTGAGTTATCCAAACTCCGACAATTACAGTTTCCAGTTTATTTCCTTGAGACTCTATGGCTTCACTTGCATAGTTGCACTCCTTCGCTAAAGTACATCGTACAGGTTTCTGTAGGTGCACTCTTCACACAATTGTACGAGTGTATATCAATATGCAGGTGGAATTGGGCTCATAAGCTGAAGTTTACACCATTTCTTGGGGTTGGGTTGATATACCAAGAGCCTTCAGGTTTATGAAAGACCCCTAAGGGTCGTCCGCTATACAAATTTACAAATGTCACTGTTTAAGCTAAGTTACGCATTTTGAGGCCTTCCCAGATTGTTTCAATTGTGTTTGAGAGTATCGGATTGGGTTCACTCGGAGGTTTCTCTTTCACCTTTGTGAAAAGTGTAAAGGAATTTAAACTCCTACAATTAAATAATTACTATGTTATAAATGCAACACAAGGTCATGTATACTATGTTACTCTTCCTGAACATAAGGGAATGATTGGCCACGGCCCTCTGCGGGAGTGCGGACCCCGAAGCATTTATTTGTCTTAGCTCCCCTTGACTACGACTTTGGTTGAAGCAGAGACCAGGTCTGTTTCGCTCGGTCTTAGACAAATAATAAAAACAGCCGTTATCATTATTATTGATTTGTCTATGGCTCGACCAAAAAAATGATTAAATGACACTACAAAAGAAGAAGAAAAGTGCTTTATTTCATCTTAGACAAGAAATAAATAAAAATACATAAACAAACAAAACAAAAATAAAATGTATAAAGTAAGAAATAAAACATAAAAATACACAAAAGAAATATAAAAGAATATAAATAAATCTAAATGAACAGAAATAATAATAATAAAAGTTGAATAAACAAAAAGTAAACATTAAATAATAAATTTAAACTCGTGGTAAAAATGAAAAATTTAGCCTTTCCACTTTTTGTAAAAATCTTCAATGCTATAAATTACTTTGTCAGCCAACCAAATTCTGAGCCTTTTCCTGAAAAATTATGGATCATCTGTTTTTAAGTAGTCAGGCAAATGGTTGTATAATTTCTTCTCTGTATACGATGGGGTTCTTTCAATCAGGGAGCTTTGGTGGGCTGGAAATCCACATTTCCGGTGAAGTAAACTTGATTTTGGGGGTTTCTCGGATATTTGTTTACAGAGTGGATAGTTGTTTCGAGTATATATATTGCATAAACTGTTAGTATTCTTAGTGATTTGAAAACAAATTCACAAGTATCTCTACTTCTTAAATCAGCAATAGTTTTTATTACTCGCTTTTGTATGATGAATACCCTTTTAAGATAGACGTCTGCAGCAGCACACCAAGTTAATATTCCATATCGTACTTTGGATTCAAACAGTGCGTAGTACGCAGTCATAACTGATTCATTATTACACAAAGTTCTGATTCTTCTTAAGGCAAATAATGTAGAAATGCAAATAATATATATTTTATAGATATAGTAAAGTAGATACAATGAGTGAGTGGGCACTGAACTGAGCAAGGTGTGCTGAAGAGTCATCAGCGCTGATGAGCAGACAAAACACATGGTGCAAGTAAAGGTCACATAATGTCAACACCAGTCATTTAAAATGGCGCATTCAACTTCGTTACCTCTTGTTGTATCCCTCTATGTTGTAGCTTATATACCACCAGTGGCTCTTGCTTGTTCAGTTAGCTGCCTAAGTATACAAACAACAAGTAACATTGTTGTTTCGGATTAAGAGTTTAACTTTTATTATAGTTTTACATCAACCGTAATTTACCTTACATGTTAGGAGTTTTGAGTTTAGCTTAAGAAAATAAAAAAATATCTTTTATATACATCCATTCTGAGGTAAAATGATGGCTCTGAGATAATGGTTTGTAACACTCCACTTCTCAAAAATGGGTTCTTTAGTTTTATTCAAGAAAACCTATTCTGATTGTCAAGAAAACTCAAGGTAAATTAAAAGACTACATCCGAGCCGCTATTTTCATCTTACCTTGCCAAGGAATAAATGATATTAGCAACACTGTACAATAATCTTGCACCTCTGGAATCGATATAATTTTAAAACGAGAGCACTACCTAATACGAAGAGATATTTAAACTTGTTGAACTTTGAAGATCAGACAACATTATTTTTTGATACGACTCTGAAAGAAACCCGTTAGTGTGAAAACCAGTGTGCACAATATTGCATACAACACAAACTGCCCCAGTAGACGACTCATGTATAAACTGGAAAAGATCACAAATGCAGCGACCTCGACAATTAATTTTCCACTGGGACATTTAGCCTCAACCAATCAATTTTTGAAAATGTTAATATAAAACGTGTTTAAAATACTTTACTAAGTTAATTGTGTTAACTTAGTTGTAAAACTTAAATGAATATTAAGGTAAATGCATACGGAAAATGATCCTGTTGTCGGAGTTATATTTTAAGTATTGAAGCCAAGATGATTCAGGAGTGATATTCAGTTGCGATGTTGAACAAATCCCAGATGTATACTCGTAGATACGACACATGATTACTAAGGTGTAGTCACGGAGACCTTGTGTACCTCGTAGCCTGAGTCTGGAGAGCGAGCGTGTGGAAGCACAGCCAACATGTCTACAAGAAGAATATATAACCTGGGTCCCTCAATCAAAATTGTACAGAACAAATCTAAAGCTAATTAAATTTTATACTCGTGGCGTGGTCCTGAATCCAGCTTCATAGAGGTCAGATTTTGAGGATGGTATAGCTATAAAGCGGCTCAGTCTCAGTGATCATCTGATGATACCCGCATCAACTCCCACCATCGTTTAGACATATCAGACTATCACCTGCGTGGTTCGGAAGTTACGTTAAGCCGTTGGTCCTTGTACTTCTCTTGGTAATTGGGCTAGGCTATTAATTATTGACCCATTCTAAGGAGGAGTCGGCCTTAGTTTGTAATAAGACTACACTTCATAACTTATACTACCACTCATCACACTCATCCTTCTCCACATATTTGCCTTAAAATACCCTCATTAGAGTGGTCGGCATCTCTAATAGTGATTTAGTGATTTAGTGATTTACAGGGTCAGGCAAAAGTGTGGAAACGCCGTTATAACCTTTTAACCAGTTTTTTCAGCGCAACCGAAATTAGCACATTTTATTAGAGGAAACAAAAGTACCTTTTAATGCTAACTGACACTTTGCCCCTGTTTTTAAAATGGGTGATGGAGGGGGGGGGGTAGCCCCATAATTTTCATAGGGAAGCTCCATCGAGTGACACCTAATTTTAAAGGTCTTATTAAATTTTGATGAATGCTGAAAACTAGACGTCTCTATCTTAACCCAGAAAGAAATGGCGTCCATTTCAAGTTACACAGATTTTTATTACGCGAAGTTGTGGGAACGCCTTTATAACTTTTTAGCCAGTTTTTTCAGCAGAACCAAGCTTGGTACATATTAATAAAGTTATCAAAAGCATCTTGTAATGCATACTGACCGAGATACTGACACTTTGCTTCAGCCTTCAAAATGGGTGTTTTGGGGGCAGACTTAAAACTCGGTGTTACTTCAAATCGACGCCATTTCTTTCTGGGTTAAGCTAGAGACTTCTAATGATCAACAATCATCAATATTTTCTAAGACCTTCAAAATGAGGTGTCACTCGATGGGGATTCCTAATGAAAATTATGGGGCTACCCCCAATCCCGTATTTTGAAAACTGGGGCAAAGTGTCAGTATGCATTAAAAGGTACTTTTGGTTCCTATAACAAAATGTACCGAGTTCGGTTGCGCTGAAAAAACTGGTTAAAAAGTTATAAAGGCGATTCCACACTTTTGCCTTACCCTGTATGTGTGAACGTGTACTGTAACGCATATCACGGGAAGAACACTCTAGTACAAGAAATTTAGGAGCGTAGTAGAAGATAAGTAACGTGTGGTTTACGTGAAGATGACTCGGATGTTCACTATGACCTATGTTGAGTATGTTACGCACTTTCAAATGAAATTATGAAAGCCAGCATTCAAACATCTGAAATTGTTGACACTTCCCTGCCTGTACATCCTCATCTCTCTTTTTCAAATCAAAATGCGACAGCATAAGAGGTAGCGATATACACTCTTTTGTCACTAGAGGCAGGGATACTACCGGACTGGGAGACACAGAACGGTAGTACATGAACGTTTGCCCTCCCAGGCAGGAGTTCATTTCGTCAACAGGCTTCCAAATTCAATAAAAAGTGCTCATACGCCTACGGTATTTAAAAATCGCTTAAAAAACGTTTTGGTCGCAGAAGCGTTTTACAGCGTTGATGAGTTTTTGGCACACAATTGGGCAATCTGATCAAAGAGCTAGGGAGGAACAATTCGTATGAATGAAGATGAATGAGTGCACACAATGTATGTTTGAAAGAGTGCTCGATGAATTTTGCTTTTTTTGAGTGAATTGAAAATTGTAGCTACACATCTTAAATGACGATTGCCATGCATCGTAGAAATGTTTATGCAATAAACCATTATAAAACAGTTTAAAAAAGACTTTGGTGTTGTGCACAGTTAACATGTTATTGCTGTGGAGAGCGCCTTCCCCAGCCGGATGCAGAATAGCAACACAACTGAGTGCGTGATATTGCCGACAGGCGCTGCTGTCTCACAATACAACATAACACAATACATCGCAATACAACACAATACATCACAATGCAACACAACACACTACATTACAATACAATACAACACAACACAATACAATACATCACAATACAGCACAACACAATATATCACAATACAATACAACACAATACAACACAACACAATACATCACAATACAACACAACAATAACAATTCGTTTAATGTCAATTTTTTACAATTTATAAGTATTGTTTTATTGACAATATACTAAAGTACCAGAAGTAAGACTTTAGCCCAATTAAACAATTAAATTATGAAACTTTACCTATCTGTAAACTCCCTAATTGTATAAAACGAATTTTGGGCAAGATAATTTATGAGTTTGGATTTGAATTGGTTTGAAAAATAACTTTTAATGTTGTCAGGAAGTTTATTGTATAGAATTCTACCGGCTTCAATAGGAAGTTTATCACATAATTGAAGTCTATGGTAGTTCGGTGGAATATAATTTTGATTTCGTGTGTTGTACCGATTATTTTGATAATTGTTCACATCAATAGAACACTTAGCCCTAAAGAACAACAAGGTTTCTAAAATGTACTGAGAGCATAAAGACAATATGGATAAGGATTTAAAATGTTCCCTGCAGGACTCTCTAAATTTTAGCCTACCAATTATTCTAATTGCTCTTTTTTGTAGAACAAAAATCCTGCGAATTTTTGTTTCATAGCAATTACCCCATAAGCATAATCCGTAGGAAATGGGAATGAATTTATCCATAATATGCAAATTTTAAAACGTCTTGGCTGCAATGAAATAACAGTTTTCTTGATAAAAATAACCCTTTGGATACTTTGCTACAGACAAAGTCAATATGGTGATCCCAAGACAGTTTTTTATCTATGAAAAGGCCTAAAAACTTTACGTGGTCAGTCTCTTAAAGAGAAGTGCCATTAATTGTTATATTATGCATACTATCGTCTTGCACATGACTGCCAGTACTAAAACAGAAGTTAATATAACATGTTTTGGACAAATTTGTATTCAAATCAAGCTGCCTAAAATATTCTACACAACAGTTGGTCTTTCAATAGCAAGCTCTCTAAGCTCAGTATAGGTATTGCCATTAAAACTCAGAGTTGTGTCATCAGCGTATTGTAAAATATTGCAATTGTTCATATTATTATCAAAGGTAATTTCAGAGCATTTATTAACATACAAAATGAATAATGCAGGACCAAGAATGTATCCTTGAGGGGCTCCATAGTCAAAATCCATAACTTTTGACAATTTATTTCCTACTTGTATACTTGTTGACTTCTCTTACTCAGATAGGTCTTTAACCAATTGTAAGAGTTTCCTCGAATTCCATACGTGTGTAGGATATCATGTAATTTAGAATGATTAACACAATCGAAGGCCTTTGTCAGGTCTAAACACAACACGATACATCACAATAATTGAATGATTTCGTATATACAAAATACACACTATTCATTACACACTATTCATTCAAACCGTGAAGTCTTGGACCATTTTGAGGTCTAAAATTCGACATTTTTACCTTACATCGAGAAATACTATCAAACGTACAAAATAACTCATACAAAGCGTTTGTACATTACAGTACCGACATAAATTATAATTTCTTTTTCGTGTTATGTCTGAGCTAAAGAAAAAAAAAGTAATAAGATGGAATTTCTTAGTAAAAATAAAATACGAGGGAATCTTGAGGGTTGTAGATGAAAATGTCTACTGCAGGTTATGGCTTCAATTCATGTCTTATGTGTTTGTCAAATCCTATCTCCTCGGAACGGCAGTGGGGCACTAGGTCAAATTATTTTATTCCTCAAAGTGAGAAATGTCTGCCTGATTTATCTATCTCACTTTATCTGGAAACAGCGTTTGAGGTTATTATAGAATTGGATCGAAATGAAATACATTCTCTAAAAGCTTAAGTTTTGCAAGCGGAACCTGAGCTGTGGTGCTGTCTTGAATATTGCAGATTTTTTCAGTACAATGCAAGCATTTTGCTTGTATGAATGGCCCTATGCTTCTAAGTTTATAAGTTTATTGTCAATATACAAAATCTAACAATTGTGTTGACAACAAACTAACTATATAACAAAAAAACATGCAAAACCTACTACCACTGGAAAGAAAAGATAGCTAAAACATCTTCAGCTATATGGTAAAAAATATTAGTATGCAAATTTAAAATTAAATACCATTTTCCATGAATTTCCCATTGTATAAAACGAATTCGACAATAAAAAGTTCTTTAGTTCACACTTAAAAGTTTAAAATTTTGAACTTGTGTGATGTTATCTGGTAATTTGTTAAACATCCTTTTACCATAATTTCTCGGCAATTTATTGAACATTTCCAAACGGTGGCTATTAAAATTTAAAATGCCGGGCTTGACTCTACCAATTGAAATTTTGGAAAACAGAATATTTAAGTGTCTAATACGTAAAGTGACGTAATTGTCAGTATTTCGGTTGATTGAGAAAGCATTTGGACAAGATTCTCTATGTTTTAGTTTTGAAATTATTCTTACGGCCAATTTTTGAAGAATCAACAGTTTAGAGTTTTCTTTTGTCCCCGCAGTTCCCCCAAAAGATTATACCATATAATATGTGGGGATGTATAAGACCAAAATAAACCATTCTCAAAACATCTGCGCTGCAGTGAGAAGATAGTTTTCGCAATAAGAATACCCCAAAAGCCATTCTTTTGCAAATTACATCAATATGGTTATTCCAGGTTATTTTTTTGTGAACAAAAATACCTAAAAACTTGATGCTGTCTGTTGGCTGATTTCATGATTTGCAATTGTAAAATTCAACCCCGCGCCGTTTTATACTGAAAAATGTCCAAATAGCATAAGAAAAGTTTTGTCAAAATTAGTTTTCAAAAAATCTATACAAGAATTGGCTCTTTGCTGTCCGAGAGCTTCTAAATCAGTGATATATTTTGCACAAAAACTCTATGTTGAATCAGCCTACTGGATTATCCTACACGTTCTTAAACTGCCATTGTATTCTACGTCAATACACTTGTTAACATAAATTATAAACAATACTGGGCCAAGTATAGATCCTTGAGGAACCCCATATTTAATACTAACTTCCTCAGATAAATGGTCTGCAACCATGACCTGTTGCTTAGGTATGATCTTATCTATTTTCTATTGAAACACGGTTCCTATTTTACTACGTGAATATTCTTAAAACGTCGTTTGCAAATTATCCCATGATAAATTCCCCATCCCGGATAGAGACCGCTTGGGCCTCCTGATAACTAACTCTGTCAAGTACAATAATATATTGCGTTGTTATCCTAAATAAAGTGTGGTAAGCCACTAGTAACAAAATCTTATAAGCAAATATGGCATACGTATACAAATGTAGAATATTGTTGACTTTCTTATTATCAGCTGCTATTAAGTTTTGTTTGCGTTTATTAATGTCTTTAAACACAATGATGTTATTAAGGTATGGTTTCCTATAGGAAGCTGTGACCGCTACATTACGGCCGTAATATGACGGTGACTTTTGTTTTCAATGCAACCATCTGAGAGTGGTTCCCTAGAGAACGGTGGACGTAAAGTAGCGGTGAAAACTAGTTAAGGTTTTCCTCCCCAGGTGACACATTCTTTTTGGTAAACCAAAGTCTAGCTTGTCTATTACCATATTACTTGAATGAACTTTGACAACTAAAATAAACAAGATGTCAAAAGTTGTTTTTGTCTACATCTGTTCAAATATTGTGTTACGTCCACCGTCACTTACGTTGATCATAGCTTTAGAGAAATCAAATGAAGTTTAGTAATTAATAATTCACTTTTCTACATTGGCGACGAGGATGGGATGTTGTATAAATTTTTTAGTCTTGATAACAGATCAGCAATAGTGTTGTTACTGCCAAGTATGTGCTCAATAGTGTAATGAAAGTTGCTCAAATTAATTGCTTAATTAATTATCAACTGAGTTAAACGACTGGATATAATCTTAAAAAGTTTTTCTTTTTCCCCGAAGATTCGTGTCAAGGGACAGTGCATGATCTGTTTGTAATGTGAAATGATTATTAAAAAAAAGTTCTAACTTGGATATTTCAAAAATAATCGCTAAAGCTTCTCGGTACAATGAAGTTATTAGAGAAATAAAAGTTTAGTAATTAATTATTCACTTTTCTACAACTACAAGTTTATGATATATTAGGCAATACTCTGATATTGTATGGATTAGGACCTGCATTGGCCAACGTATCAAAACAGTGCCTGATTACCTTGAGTTTGGCTTGAGTTTAAAAACAAACCATTGCTAAAACTACTTTACTTCTTATACTTAATGGTGCATGGATGATCAATACTAGGATTCAGACACTTGATACAGTGTGCCACCTGTAGTATGTTGTAGTCACATACCTACCCCCTCCCACCCCTGTTGCTCAGAGCCCGTATAGTCTAAAGTCTAAATCACTGACGTATATCTCCTGACTCCTCTCCTAGAACTGGATAAGTCACTCTATACCGCAGCCACTTCCCCCTCTACTACGCCATTAGCGCAAATATAAAACTACCGGCTTAGTTTTAAACCTAACACGGTTTTGTTTAAGAACTAAAGTTAGTTGCGTAGTTAGGATTTTGGAATGGGGGAGGTCCTGACCCGCGGGAACCCCGCGCCCCTTGGCACGCCCCTGACTAAAGTGAATTTTAAAAACAATTGATCAGAAATAATACAGCACGCTTATTAGCAAACTTACAACTTAAATACTTCTTCTGTTTATTGATTTTTTGACGATGAACTTCGTGCTAACTTTATTTTCAAAAATCCATACTTCTTATGATTTTTTTATTCAGATTTACGTATTGTATTGTCGGCTGCAAATCAAATCAAAACAACTTTCGGGTTTTATTGATGCTCCATCAAAGAATGTCTGTAAATTATTCATTACCAGTATAGGTAAAATAATTATAAACAGTATTTCTATACTGTTTTTCTGACATAAATGTTAAGGGTTGTATGCTGAATCTTTTTGAACTACTTTTACTTTTACCTTACTTTAGTCTTAAAAAACAGTTCATGGGGCTTATAAACTATGTTTTATAAAAAAAGTTATTTATCTGATATTACTGTATCTGAAAAAATAAAATAAAAGTTGTAAAGGTTTTTTATGCACATTAAATAGTCGGTATTGTTAGTTTGAAAGTTCATAATAGTGGCGGAGAGCAATTTAGTAAAAGGAAAGAAACAGACTTTTCTCCGGAAGTGGCAGGAAAAGTGAGTTTCTTTACTTTTACTAGTCGGTATTATAAACAGAAAACTCCTTCTTATATCAGCCTACAACTAACACAACAGAACAATTACAGACTGATACATCATACATTACATACATACATGTTACATATGTAAGTCCCAACAGTAAGTATTCAGTAAAGTACTGGGCGCGGAATCAAGGTAAGCTGTGGCTCGCAATACACGCCGGTTTCGGCATATGGCGCTCGATCCAGTTATATGAGACGATGTATACATCAATGGTCTAACTCTAAATACGTGGGATTATTGAGGGACAGCAACAAGTACTGTTACAGCCTACAAGGCTTCTCAGCAACAGGCGCCTGTGTCTCGTGGCTTCCTCACGCTTCAGTCAATACATGTCAGTACGTCATCCATCATCATAGGCCATCCTCTGCCGCCAAGCATTGACACAAGGGGTTGTACGTAGCTGTATATAGTAACCAGGCCGACACGCAGCTACGCCTGCGTGAGTTAAGTGAATTTACTTCGTAATTCTAAACTTGGCAGTTGGATTTTATAATGTATAAAATATTGATGGGTAACTCAAACGACCATACTGTCGAGATAAATAGTTCATTTATGGAATAGTAATGGATGTAAATAGTAATGGATGGTTTATTAATTAACTTCAATAAAATATATTTGTTTGCAAAGCAACAATAAGTATCATTACGGTGTCAGTCTAACCTTGAAAATTGAAAGCGTTACTTACAAAATTACTTGTAGTGTACCAACAAGCTTAACTTTTCTGTAGACAAGAGCACATGACCGCTTCCTCTACGGTCTCCTTTCTCTAGTACATACAACAAAGTAAACAGCTGATACAACAAAGCCCAGATGGGTCGGACAAGATATTGCATAGGATCTTGATAAGTTTTCAAAATATCACAAGATATAATTTAGTGACGTTGAACTTGGTTCCATGATTTCATGTAAAATTACACAAATTTAAAAATACTAATTTAGTTATTTAATGTAGATTTTGCATCAATTACTGCTCTGCAATGTATTGTGTGAATGCGTGGATTTAGGTAACTGTTTTAAAATTTGTTTAGACATTGAAGTTGGTTTCACAGTTTGATTGAAATAGAAGCTCAACTATTTTTAACCGACTTCCGAGAAACGAGGAGGTTATACAAGTTGACCTGCGGCGATTTTTATTTTTTATGTCTGTTCACGAATTACTTTTGAACGCGGCCATCGTTTTACACCCAGTTTGCGTTGATTGGTAGATCTTAACTCCATAGTGGTCCCAATTGAATATCTTTTTTTGAGCATCTTCTTTGTTAATATTGCTTCAGCAGCACCGACTCCAATATTTTTTAAAAGTGAATAAAGATTATAACAACTCTTAAATTTTAGTCCACAATATGGCAAATAGTGTGCGTCTATGGTGGTATTGTAATATGTACTAGTAAATTAATATTTATTATATTGGTTACCATGAAATGAGTACAGGTGTAAAATTTTACTGTAGTGTAATGGATAAATTATTGTCTGTACGCGTAAAACGTCAGAAACTCATTGTTTATGAATGTAGGGTGTGAAACAAAACAGAATTGCATTACCCATTATTTAAACTTTTTATACCATTTTACTGTAGGGTTGTTTTTGAAGTCGGTTCAATTTTTTTGTTAAAAAGTTTTTTATGTTCAGGTGGTATGGTGAGTTATATTGAAAATGATTACTTTATGATCTACAATATTCTTTGGGTCAATTTGTATGTTGAGTCAAGTTGTCTGCCATCCTTACAATATGTTCGGCAGGAGAAAAAGTTTTGCTAGAGTATTTTAATTAGGTTGAAAATCATTTCAATTGCGTAGCTTTTGTTATATTCCACTACTGTTCCTGAGTTTATACATTTGATAACAACAGGCTGAGAGCTTTATACAAATTGTGGATTTGAAAAATTGCACACGTTCTCACTTTAAATGTTTGGGCAAAAGTTGTTGCATGAAATCGCGAATGAAGAAAAACGTACACTATCTTTTAATAGATAAAAAGTAATAACATTTGTATTATTAAATTTTGAGTCGTGAAATAAGTGTGAAAAAAACACGGATAGAGAAACAAGGAAACAGGGTTTGCGCCGAACTCTAAAATGAAATCGGTGGAAAAGTTTCTTAATAAGTAGTGAAGTTTTCGCCCTGTCTATTCCAGTTCGACGATAGTCTCATTAGGATCCGGGAAACGTGTAATTTGTTTCTTTGACAAATGTTTGAACTTGGAATCGTCTCGGTGGGAAATGCAATCTCGCTTTATTAACTTAAAATAAAGAATTGCATGCAATAAACTTTTGACGCTGATCAAAGCTCAACAACTTCCACCAATCCTGCAATCCCTTTGAAAACACGATTCGAGACTAAGGAAGATGTTTTGTTAGGTGAACTTTAATTATAAGTTTACAAATCGAGCTGGATAATTAGATCAATAAGATCATTTTAAACGTCCTTTGCAGATGTTTTACAGTGATCTAAAGTATACCTTTAGCTTACGAAACGCTTGGATGGTTTCGATTTAGGTTGATGACAGCTTTGAAGCAAGATGTATTTTAGTTACCGAATTCTCAGTTTAAAATTATATTTTAGTACTCAACAGTTTAACACAGGTGTAAGGGCGTTTCCCCTTAAAAATAGAGTTTTATGCTATACAAAACTGTATTTTTGCAGTTTTGGTGAAATTGGGTATTCAAAACTATGCCACTGAAGCCATTAATCGACTAAATAAATAAATCTTACGAGCCAGACCAAGTTGCCGACAAAACCATACCTTCGTCGCCATCTTGGTTAGGGTAGTCGAATTTTGTTGGTTTTTGTCACTTGTTGGTGTTAGCTACGGTGACATGAAAGCGAATTACAAGTTTTATCGAAGTTGGATCATAAATGCAGTTTTGATAGCATAAGACTCTGTTTAGAGACAAATTGCTCCTACTCCTGTGATTGGAAATTCGTTAGGATTCACGGTAGTGCTTGCGGCTACGCATCGGCTATGTTTCAATCACAAGCAATATTCAAGTAGAATTCTCAACTTATTAATATAGATTAAACCCTAAATACTTCAGATTTAAAGTAACCAATAATTAATTTTAATTTCGTTTGATACATTTGTTGTTAGGGCTCCCAACTGAGTCGAAGCAAAGCCAGGCTTGTGCTGAGTGATTTACATGCTAATGACAGGCAAGACCACAGCCCTAGCAGTTGACCTGGCACGCTTGTCCCCCACCCCTGCTCTATCAGGTATACCACTACTACCCCCACCCCTTCCCCTGCCCGTCCTCACTCCGACTCGCTCAATTGCCCAAGTTCCCTTATTACCAACTTTTATCTCTCAATCAAAAGTTTCACCCAAGCCACCACAGCCTCTGATGCTTTAATTCCAGCCTAATTTTATTATTTACCGTTTTCCCCAACGGGAAATTGTTTTATCAAAGTATTCTGAAGCAACAGTTGCACCCATGATTTTTTTTTTTTAAATAAGAAACGATAGTGATTGTAATTTTGTTAATTTGTTGTTTAGTTCTATGTGTTACTTTAAGTTCAAAGAATCGTTTAAATCTTAATTGGTTTGCAATGTTGCAAATTTAATTAATCTCTGGAACCGAAAAAGGCTATCCGTGTTTTGTACGTATATTTATATTCATTCAGTTTATATTCATAAACTATAAGCAATGATAACCTTAGTTGACGTAGTTTTAATAGCGGCTCATAAAGTTCCAATATCCAATGTACAGGCAAAGCTGCAGTTTAGGCCTAAACAATAAGTTGTCTCGGAAAACAATACTACGATTAGTTACACTCTAGTTAGGCTACAATCTAGTTACAGGCTAAGGTTACGCCAAGAATATGGACGAAATAGAAGCCATCTTTTCGTTTCTTGGCGATAAAAATTCGCCTAGTAAAAACTAGCGCTTAATAAAACTTGTACGTACACAATCATTAAAAAACTCGTTGAGCAAATACAGATTAGTGTTTTGTTTATTAAAGTTGAGAACGCATTGCATTGTTTGGAAATGATAGACTTTACTTTGAAATAAATCTTTGTTAGCAATAACACTTTGATTCATTAAAAGAAATATTAAATACAATTTCAATCAGTTGTAAAACAATATAAAACTTAGACCAACTTTAAAAAATATCGACGCATTTTTCATTCGGCGGGTAGGGTTTTTATTTTTGATAATACGAGTACATAGTATCATATTGTTGTATCATATATTGTTTCATATTGAGTCAGTACATCGCATACTATAAATAAAGATCATACTTTGTGCTCAACATATACTTGAAGTACTCGTAGTCAATAATGATATACTTGAATGTCGAGGATCTCAGCACAGAGAATAGAGCGTCTACAGAGATCCTATAGGATAGAGGACAAGTTTTAAGTTTGGTTATCATAAACACCATTCCCAAGCGCAGTGTTCATATCCTGCGGAATGCAGAGTGGCCCGCGGGGTGTGAATGAGGCGTACTCCACAGTGAGGCGTACGTATATGGCAGTCACTCTCGGTGATGGATTTGGTGATTGAATTCGCCTTCTGTATATAGCGGAGAGATGGATGTATGTGGAGAGTTTCTAACGGCTGTGATCCGAGTGAGCACGTTGAGGGATGGTGTGAGTAGCGGTAACGCCTGTGATCCGAGTGAGCACGTTGAGGGATGGTGTGAGTAGGTAACGCCTGTGATCCGAGTGAGCACGTTGAGGGATGGTGTGAGTAGCGGTAACGCCTGTGATCCGAGTGAGCACGTTGAGGGATGGTGTGAGTAGCGGTAACGCCTGTGATCCGAGTGAGCACGTTGAGGGATGGTGTGAGTAGCGGTAACGCCTGTGATCCGAGTGAGCACGTTGAGGGATGGTGTGAGTAGCGGTAACGCCTGTGATCCAGTGAGCACGTTGAGGATGGTGTGAGTAGCGGTAACGCTGTGATCCGAGTGAGCACGTTGAGGGATGGTGTAGTAGCGGTAACGCCTGTGATCCGAGTGAGCACGTTGAGGGATGGTGTGAGTAGCGGTAACGCCTGTGATCCGAGTGAGCACGTTGAGGGATGGTGTGAGTAGCGGTAACGCCTGTGATCCGAGTGAGCACGTTGAGGGATGGTGTGAGTAGCGGAGAGGACAAGGGTCCGGTCCCAAGATCCTCAACTAGATTGACGTCACTTTTTCCCGCTCAACGTTATTTGCATCGGTTCGCAATTTCCCTTCTCTTCGCACAGCCTTTCACCTCACTCCAAGATTTATTGCTTTCATTGGTTTCGGATCACTAACATGTTTTCGCTCTTTCGGTTGATAAATGCATTTTCCCAATCTTCGCTTCCATGAATCATTTCTGTGATTTGTATGTTTGGAACGGGGGTTCTTCTGAGTGAGTGAATGAGGCTAATGCATCAACTCGGAGATAGATTGATTGCATTTGCTGTGGGTGGTTAATTGTTGACGACATTAGTTAAGTGATGAAAGATGTTGCAGATATTAGTACGAGTAGTGCAATTTAAAATACTGAATCAGAAATTATTATTGGCAATTACATTTGAATAGGATTTGTGTTATTTTATAAATATGATAATTTATATCATTAATTAAAATTTTAATACTTTCTATAGTACAATATATCTAAACTTAATACTCTCCGTGGTTAAGAAGTAGACACGATAAGCTGTGTAAGCAAAGCCATGGAAGTCACGATAAGTTGGTCCATTTCATTGGTCGTGGTCTTTTAAGGGTCCGCCTCAGCTGCGCAGCGACGCTCGATGTAAGGGTCTGCAATAATCCAAATTACGCAAACACTAATAGTTTGAATAAATTAGTAGCCTTGACACCAGTTTTTCAATTATTAGTTAGTACTTACTATCTACTTGCCTGTAGATGTCAATATAAAATTTCTTTAGGCAGGACCGGTTTCGGGTCAATCACAAAATATTTTCTGCTGCCTTTTCTTCAAATCTTCTATAATATTAATAACATATTGGTCGTCACAATTTTTATAAATAATTTAGTTCCCATCTTCATGTGGTCGTCATGTTTAAATTAAAATAAATAAATAAATTGATTGATTGATTTATTTTAATTTAAACATGACAACCACATAAAGATGGGAGATTGTAGAGACAGTTGTTTGCATCCTAATTTTGAAATGGTTCTAATAATATAAAGTGACGAAGATACTTTTGAGGCAAGACTATCAACATGCTCATCTTAATTTAAAAAGCAATCGATAGTAACTCCTAAAAATTTTGCATGTGTAACTTCTTTTAGTAAGCAGTCGTCTAAGGACAGATTGGGTTTGTCTTCGGATGTCTTATTCAACTTAAAATACTATCCAAGAGGGTTAATGTCTAAAGTCACCTTGGTATGATATACACATAGATGTTGCCTAAAACTGCTTAACATACAAACTTGAGGACAGACGGACAAGTGCTGAACATTCGGGTCGAAGCAAATTGTTGAACTTAATACTTCCAATACCTGAGCAAGTAACTTCAATAAATACACTTTGAATCTCCACCGTTGCCTGAAGTAGTGATCATAACTGAATGTTTTACCTTGCAAGATAGGATAGAAGGTACTTGGGAAGCTCCATTATGTACGATGCGTGTGCTTGATTGTCTTGAGTAAATTTGTCCCCCCCCCCCGTCCACCCCCATACCCGTCACAGACACTTAGCTTCACAGGTAATTAACCTCATATTCTCTACATCTCTCAGTCTGTTAGTTAAAAGGTATGTTTGTATTACACGTTTAGTTCAGTTTACAACTCTTTTTATTTTCTAAAAGTGAAACCCAGTGTAGGACCAAAGTTAGAATTATTAATTACTTGTATTGTGCCTGTAGATCCTACAGTTGTGAATAAAGTGGGTGCGCATTTCGCCCTGCTTGTGGGGCGTCGTCGGCACTCTTATTGTCCTTAACTGAAACATATGGTACACTATTTACACTACAGTATTTGTTGTCCTATACACACGGGGACAAATCGCGCCCCCCCGTGTTATAGGACAATAAATAGTGTAAACATTCATATGTGTCCTAAAAATCAGCAGAGTCCGTCAAGCTAGAAGACAACGGCAGACATTTACTTTTCGCTGCCATCTTGGTCGGGCTGATTGGATTTTATTATATCTATCAAACACGCTGGATACGATAAAATGAATATTTCTATCAAGTTGAACAGCATAAAAAGTCCCATTTTCAAGGGTAAACGCCCCCTGATATGGCCATTTCAGTGTAAAATATCTCACCCCCTCGTTACAGGAAATTCGTTATGATTCACGTCAGCTCTTGTGGCTACACGTCGGTTATGTTAATAAACAAAAAAACCATTTGTATGTGGTGTTAATTGGTTTGAAAGAGAATATTACACAAAATATAAACTAAGGATTAAACTTAAGCGGTGATCACTGGACAAGTATTTTCACCGTTTATACTAAATAACTATTTGAGATGCCGACCACTCTCATGAGGGTATTTTAAGACAAATATGTGGTGAAGATGAGTGTGATGAGTGGTAGTAATGCTTTGTGAGGTGTAGTCTTGTTACAAACTAAGGCCGACTCTTCCTTAGAATGGGTCATTAATTAATAGCCCAATGACCAATGGAAATACAAGGACCAACGGCTTAACGTGACTTCCGAAACGCGCAGGGGGGTCTGAAGGAGGGTCTGATATGTCTAAACGATGGAGGAGTGTTAATACGGGTATCATCAGATGATCACTGGACTATCTGAGCCGCATTTATAGACATTACTGCTATGAGTGGTCATTGTCTCAAATCAATGTTCAATAGAGATTCTAGTGAACAGAGAAATCGTGATCAAGATAGGTTTTAGACTACAAAATGAGACTAATGATAAAACCTTATACATTTTATAAGCAATCTTATACACGTATAACTCTCAATAGCTGCTTAGCATGGTATTTAATGAAATGTTCCTTGACTTGGAAGTGCTTTTGTTAAATAGCTAAGAACCAATCTGAGACCTTGGAGGCGAGAGGAGATTCCAGGCGCAAGTCTTGGCAGCTTTACCTAATTTGGCAACATTTAACCCAATAAACATGTCTTCCTCTGCCACAAACACTATTACACCTCCCGCAGGTCCAGCTCGTACACTCTGGCTTTCGTTATTGTAACCTAATCTGAACTCATTAAATATGTTGTACAAGTATTTTTCAATCATCCAGTGCACTCAGTCTACAACCTTTCTTATAACGTAGGATTTAATCATTATCTCAGTAAGTATTGGTATTACCTCGGTAGGTCGTGAAAGCTGTCAAAGAAATGGGAGAAGTTATAGGTTCGGTTAACGAGTGAGCTATTCATCGACACGTTCAATGTTTCTAACACATGTCCTCAAATAATAAAGCTTTCACGAAATTTTTGTACAAATTTGTGGATCTGTGGCGGATTGGTATCGCGCGCGACTCCGGAGCTCATCCCTCCGTTGGTTTGATCCCCGCAGTCACCAATAACATTTGTAATGTGACTAATACGGTGACGCTAGGTAAAGGTCGAGGTTGAGTGGTAGAGAGGACTTTGTAGTCCTTACTTCGCCTCGTTAAACAAGACAAACTTTACCTACACCTTTTTTTACAAAATTACCTTTTGAAAATCTCTCAAACCATGTATTTATAATTATTGGATTATGATGAAATTCTATGTACACATATATTATTATGTCGTATCTAATATTCGTACTAAACATAAACACACCCCGGATCAAAATACCGGCGAACAATTATTGGCAAGATTAGATACCATCTAGGTTAGGCTGGTCGAATTTGGTTGTCTTCTGGTACACATATTGGTTTTGGGAAAACTTATCCCCCCCTCACCCTTCCACTATTAAAAGTTCGCTAGGATTCACGTTAGCGTCGGCTACGGTTTAAGTTTCACACGTCACCTTTCCAAGACTTAAACCGCATACAAACTGAGCTTTCACAGGAATAGCAATAAAACCGAATAGTAAGTGAGACCCGAGCGTAGAATATTTCTATTTAAGAGTCATAAAGTGCACAAGGGAGGGTGAGCCGTGCAAAGTTGGCGACTTTGTGCGCAATATGGAAGTTTCTGAATGGTTAAAATAGTTGTCTGAACTCCACTTAGCGTGTTTCTGGAATAACTCGGCAGAAGTGTGCAAATGTGCATACGAGTTGAAGCTTCCAGTTCTTACAAATGTGCTTGGCAACTGTTGGCAAACTCACTCAGCGTAAAGCACGTCTTGTTAATGGTATTCACATCACATATCGGCTTTTCTTATCTTAAAATGTAATGGATCCCGCTATAAACAAGGATGACTTAGAAACAAAACAGTACTTGTCTAAATTACTACACTTAAGTTTGTGCAACCCAGACTGAACACGGGATTAGAGGGTACTCTTGAAACATAACATAATAAAAATGCCTTATTTATAGCAAAATTAAGACAAGTGACCTTAAACATGTCAAATGCGTCTCGTATTTAATTTTATTTATATTTTATTTTATTTGTACACGTAAACACTGTTTTACAATATATACAGACTATAAGTTGTTGAAAAAAGACAAAGCATGTGCGTATGATACATGAAAATTGCAAAATAGTAAATTGATGCCTCTATTCAATCCACCCCTATTTTTATGGTGCTGTTAAAGGAACGATTTAATGTTCGGGGTGGTTATGGGTAACAAAAAGGGAATAAAGGCTGCAGGTATTACATTTTTACTTAGAATAAATTAATGGACTAGATAATGACTAACACAAAGATTATATCATACTGAAATGATAAAGTAAGTGAATATATTGATAAAGGAAATGTATATATCAATAATCGCAGATAACATATATAATTAAGACATTACTGTACGATAGTAACTTTGGTATAATATTCTAAGCAGTACTTATAAGACAAATATATGCCCGTGCCACACTTACAGGGTTTTTGCTATTACTGTGAAAGCTCAGGTTTTATGCGGTAAGACTTGAATAGGTGAGGTAAAATTTTAAATATTTGTCCTCTTTACAGTCTTAAATACTTACCAACTTACTGTATGCACTTGGTAACATTAGTAAGCTTTTGAACATTTACTTTACTGTATCCCTTCTTTTAAGTACGATTATAATCTGAGTGGTTTACTTTTTTGTAAAAGAGTACTTTGTTTGGATTTTCTTTCAAATAGCTTAGTAAAAACATTGTCTCTATGATGTATGCGAACGGACCTGAGAAAAGTAAATATATTTTTGGTATTAATGTAACCGAAAAGGTTAGAAAGGTTAAAATGTCAGTTAAAGGTATCGCTGCCACCAGCGAGAGCTTCAAAGCTCTTGCAATCACTGGATTGAAACGGATAAAGAGTAGTAAACACGTGGTCAACAAAATATCAGAGTTTAATGTAAAAAGTTAAATAAAACGAAAATTACACTTGTAACACTTGGAATTTATAGTTAGAGCGTTATTAGAGGAATAATAATGTAGGAAAGTTGTTTAAATTAAAAATTTAAGATAAATGTGGAAATAGTTAATACAAATAGATGTTAGTAGTTTGATTGCTGCTTAGGGAATGAGAGTGAGGAAGATGTACGAACCTCCCACCTAGACTCCGTCACCTCACACGTCAGATCCATGACGTGCTTTATGAGACGTGGAAGCTGAGAACAATGACAATAATGTATTATTTGTTAATCAAGAATGATTTACCATCTCCAGAACAGAATTGATGTAACTGACAACTCGAACTTTAATTATTTTTTGTATTTAAAGGCTTTAAATAGGAATAAGTAATTGAAGAACTTTTAGTAAACATAGCCATGTACTATCGACCCATGTGTGTAAGGGGATGATGAGGGTACGGGAGGGGTGGGTATGGAGGAACGGGTCTACAACTCGAGCCCAGTATATGGTAGTGGTACAGTGTACTGTATCGACAAGTCCCGACCCTACACACAACTTCTAGTTAACGAACTGATTTCATCGACCAATCACAGTATGTGTCCCCAGCTATATACTACTTACTTGACTGGGACTCGTGGCGTGGTCCTGTAATCCAGCTTCATGGAGGTCAGGTTCTGAGAATGATATACGTCTAAAGCGGCTCAGATAGTCTCAGTGATAATCTGATGATACCCGCATCAACTCCCAGCATCGTTTAGACATATCAAACCATCACCTGCGTGGTTCGGAAGTCACGTTAAGCCGTTGGTCCTTGTATTTCCATTAGTCATCGGGCTATTAATTAATGACCCATTCTAAGGAAGAGTCGGTCTTAGTTTGTAACAAGACTACACCTCATAACTCATTACTACCACTCATCACACTCATCCTTCACCACATATTTGCCTTAAAATACCCTCATAAGAGTGGTCGGCATCTTAAATATTGATATTGTGATTTAGTGATTACTACAATAATTGTATTAAGGGTGCGCAGTTCTGCCGTCATAACATGATGGTGTAGTTTGCCCGTTGACTGCAGCCTTTTGATACGTTTTCGAGCGGCTACAAGAACTTTGAACTTCACGTCAGCTGGCCAAGATTATCAAGGATGGATTTCAGCTACATTTGTGTGATTTTACTTTTAAGTTGAGTGTTCAAAGCTCTAAAAGTGTTATTTTTACTTTGTTTAAAACGGATTCTTCATTAAAATAGATCATAGCAAATTGGTTTCCAATCTGCCTTAAAGAACACATTCACAATTTAGGCTATTTAAAGGGTTTTCACATTCGTGCTGAACAGCGTTTAACCGATTTTTCTGATCGAAATTCTTATGTGAACAGATTACAAGGCAGGGCGCATTTCACACTTTAATTAGGCTTGGCAAATATCAAAGAGCCTGTAGTAAGTTCAAATCAATGGTGGTTTTGAACTGCACTGAAAACGAGAAATGTTGAGGAAGGGAATGTTTTGATGGAAATATTTTAAAGCGGTCTAAGCCTCCATCCTGTTTTTTGTATTCTCAATAATACGTTTCAATTGGAAAATTTAACTATTGTTTTTATTTTCAGGTTGGTTTTCAAAAGTCTTTTCCCTATATCCTGCAAGTAGACGCTCAGTGGCCAGGTTAGTCTCAAATTACTCGTAGGTTGGATTAAACAACATAAAACTTT
The DNA here is from genome assembly GCA_018831715.1 of Matsumurasca onukii. Taxonomy (NCBI): domain Eukaryota; kingdom Metazoa; phylum Arthropoda; class Insecta; order Hemiptera; family Cicadellidae; genus Matsumurasca; species Matsumurasca onukii. Next base: position 33,014,884 of record CM032059.1, on the reverse strand, counting down.
CAAAAAATGATTTGTATTTGCATAGAACTTCAAAGGAATACTTAAGAAGTAACGAAGTAATGCGATTCTAGTGGAAAGTACATTTGAATAGAAATGAATCTAGATACTCGAGTTGGGTTATTGGCAATTCAAGAGAAGAATGTCTTCTATGTATATTAATCTTTATATCAGATATTTGCGTCTTTTCTCTGTTAGTAAACCTTTTCACAACTCACAACGAGATTTATAACGTTCTGATATCGGCAACTGGTTTCTTTCTCAGCATCGGCTGATAAATGAGATTTAAATAGCTTTGGAGCTTTTTTAACAATGAAGCTTGGAGTATTGTAGCACGTTGAATACTTGTGTGACTTATTGCTATTTAGGGTTTGCAGTACGAGTGATTGAATTGCCTGTTTTTGAGCGATTTGAAACTACGAAATCTCGGGCCAACTTAGAACACGCGCCTTTTAGCCTTTTACAAGAGTTCGTAGTTTTTCAAAACGGCGTTGTTGTCAAACTTTCAATTTTAAATTTAAAAAGCCATCTATTTTATAAACGCGTTTGAACGCCGATTTCAAAAATATATAATCGAGCTCTAAAGACAATGCAGCTTTACAACTTTCAAATGCATAAATCTCAAAAACAAAAATTGTTTTGAAAAATTTGTTTTCAAGCGCGTTGTGGGATATATTGACTTGTGTTTAAATGTCTCAAACTTAAAATTGAAAGTTTGACAGCAATGCCGTTTTGAAAACTTAGATCGTCTGCATCGTCACTTTTTCAGCCCAAATAGCCTACGTAAGCCTTAACGCTTGTACTCAATAGTAAATGCATTTGAAAAACAACTAAATTTCAACAACTACCCCAAGCAAGTAGGTATAAAACTCTTCAACCACCTCCCTAAAGCTAAAACCGAATTGCAAATATTAAAACTTTGAGTTTTGAATAAAACGTTTGCTGTACAGCAAAGCTTATTACTCGGTGGATGAATTCATAGATGGTCTTACGGATAAGTAATTTCTTCAAGTCGTATTTTAATTTAGCTTGTCTTCCCCCCTAAAAGCCAGGTCTGATGTTAAGTATGAATGTGGAATGAGTGTGAAATCATGTAACCGTGAGTGAGTGTGAATGTTTCATTTCATGTTCTTGTAATTTGTTTTTTGATACGCACTATTTGTATTGTTTAAAGCAAATACGATATATATAGTTATGTTTGCCTTCTCAGGCAGGAGTTCCGTGTGTCAACAAACTTCACAACTAGAAGAAACATTCCCAAATTCCCAGGGCGTTTTAAACTAGTCAAAGATCCGAATTGATTTGAGGAAAATTGAAGAAAGCTTTACAGTGCAGACGAATTCATGACTCAAATTTGGAGACACCAAAACTGGCCAACTACAAAAAAAAAGAAATAAAGTAGTATAAGAGTAGAATGCTTCAGAATTATTATACATTTTAGAATGAATTTAGTTTTATATAATCTTCAAAAGAGATATGAGCGTAAATGTAAAATTTAACTAATAATTGCGGCGGAAATTGCACTACAAGACAGACGAAGTGTCGAGTTGAAACAGTGATTCCTGGTTTGTTGCGGTATGTTGAGCCCAAGCTCACAGGAGACAGCTCGGAGAGGTAGATAGAGGATCATATACACGAGGCTATATGAGCCAGCTGACGCCGCGTTTTGCGGATTTGGTGATACGATAATATCTCTCGCCGCAGCGCCAGCGCTCCAATTTTCACCTTACTGCCAATGTTACCCATTCAAATCCCTTGCAGTGGCTTTCAATCTTGTCATATGAGAAAGCAAATGTGTCAGATCGTTGAGAAGTATTTTCTGATTAGAAAGATATTCATAATTTAGTGGAAATATTCTTAGTGAATTTCCTTTGGAAACAATGGAATACTCACGCCGTCAGCACAGTAAGATCCAGACCCGGGACCATGAAATAGGCACTGGTCCTGATCTCTCAGAATACATGTTGAATGTTGTTTCAAAACTTTAACTTAAAAAAAGGGAGCGTGTTTGCCTTATCGTGTAGAATGTAGAGTGCTGAATGGGCTGGGGGTGGAGTGTGCACTCTACAGTGAGGCGCACGATATGACAACCGTGTTCGCTGATTGCACTAGTCTTTTATTATTTTATTACGATGGAATGGACGTCGCCTATGTAGAGAGTTTATTTAGTGTGTGACGGATCAGTGCAATAGAATCTCGTGCTCATAATTGTGTAGTTTTACCGAACTAAGTTGGTCCAATACCTACGTTTATTTAACATAAATTCCTCAAAAATTAAAACTTTCAATACAAAATTATTCGGTAATGAATAATAAACACATTTCATTACGTTCCTCACTACCTGGGGCTCGTGGCGTGGTCCTGTAATCCAGCTTCATGGAGGTTAGGTTTTGAGAATGATATAGGTCTAAAGCGGCTCAGATAGTCTCAGTGATCATCTGATGATACCCGCATCAACTCCCACCATAGTTTAGACGTATCAGACCATCACCTGCGTGGTTTGGAAGTCACGTTAAGCCGTTGGTCCTTGTATTTCCATTGGTCATTAGGCTATTAATTAACGACCCATTCTAAGGAAGAGTCAGCCTTAGTTTGTAACAAGACTACACCTCATAACTCATTATTACCACTCATCACACTCATCCTTCACCACATATTTGTCTTAAAATACCCTCATGAGAGTGGTCGGCATCTCAAATAGTGACTTAGTGATTTACCTAGCCGTGCTGTGAACTATTACGTAATTACATTTTCCGATGGTGCATATGGGTCAGGCCGAAAACAAGCAAAGACACTAAGCTGGGATTTAATTAAAAGATAAAGGGTAGCGAGTGTAGTGGGGGGAGGGGAGGGGGCATGTGGTACTGTGAATAGTGAGGACTTGGTGGGGTGGGGTGGGGTGTTTACTTGCGTCGCGACGCCTCGCTGCGTCTGGCACAGAACAATATCAACTAAATATTTGTGTTATTGGTGGACACATTCCGTCTCATTGAGTCCAGTGACCGCCGCCGCTGAATAAATCTACTGTTTATAATGTGCATGTATTTGGAACAAATAAAAAGGTTTCATTATTTTGGAAATCAATTTATGAGTAATCAGTATAAGTCGTAATTTAGTTTGAGTAGCGGATCGGTGGCGGTTTGGTATCACTCCGGTGGCGTGGGTTCAATCTCCGAAGTCACCACTAACTATTTGTTATGTGTATTTGCGGTAACGCTAGGTAAAGTCGAGGTTGAGTGTGCAGATAGGACTTCGTAGTCCTAACTTTGCCTTGTTAAACAAGACAAACTTCACCTGTTAGTCGGCTATTTTGTTGTTGTTTTAAGTGTTTTTGTTGCTTAAAAACAAAGGTAAAAACTTGTAATTTTTGAGATCCTTTAAGCACGGGTACAATATTGTCATTGGATTATATTTTTTTGAAAGGTAGTGCAGTGTACTATAGTGACTAGGCCTACCTTTTTGTTTGTTTGAGATTGATCGGTTTAATAATCAAACAAGAAATATCTTCAAAATCCTTTATACCCAGGAAAACGAAAAGTGCTCACCATAGTGACTGCAGCGTTTAGTTATAGACCCGTGTCCCTTACAGCTGTGTCCATACCCTGTCTGTGTATATTGAGCCTGAGACTACAGTTACACTAAAGTTTGTTATTCGTTGACGACTGTAGACTAGGTGTGAGGTTGTCAATGAAAATACATGTCACGGGCACACGAGTGTTTCACTAAATCACTATTTGAGATGCCGACCACTCTCATGAGGATATTTTAAGGCGAAGGATGAGTGTAATGAGTGGTAGTAATGAGTTATGAGGTGTAGTCTTGTTACAAACTAAGGCCGACTCTTCCTTAGAATGGGTCATTTATTGATAGCCCAATGACCAATGGAAATACAAGGACCAACGGCTTAACGTGACTTCCGAACCACGCAGGTGATGGTCTGATATGTCTAAACGATAGTGGGAGTTGATGCGGGTATCATCAGATGATCACTGAGACTATCTGACCCGCTTTGGACCCATATCATCCTCAAAACCTGACCTCCATGAAGCTGGATTACAGGACCACGCCACGAGTCCCAGTCAAAATTTAAAATACTTATAAAAATTACTTATCAGTTTGTAGATACTTATAACAAATAGATACTAATACTATGCTATGAGAACCGTACGTGCACACTCTGCAATGAATGTTACTATCACGTTTGTGGAAAACCAATAAACCCATTACTAATGATTTGTCTCCCACATTGGTCTGCGGTCATATTTATTTATTGTTTTTAATGTTTTGTGATTCAATATAATAATTAAAAAATTGTACGTTTCACATTGTTACGTTTCATGATGTATGGTTAATGGGCTATAGGCTTCAATAGTTGTATAGAATATAACATTTAAATGAATAGACAAGGTTCCTGTATGAAACTCTGAAACACGCGATGCTGGAATGGTTTCACGTGCTCACTCAGCTTTACTTAAAACGTGTTCGCACGTTCACAATATTGGAAACCCGTTTCCGTACAAATGTTCGTAGCAAAACTGTTTAAAAATTATTCTGAAAGCTGTGCCTAGCCAATCGCACACTGACAGCAACTAAACCCCAAAGCTTTCCGCTGCTGCATTTTATTTTTAAGCGTACAACAATATACTTAATGTCGCACTGGGGTAGTTTTTGAGAAACTATTCAATTCAATCTTTTGCCGCGTAATACATTTTGTAATTACAAATGTACTTCCTTTAAACACGCTCTGGTTCAAACTAAACTTCTGTTTTTGGTTCTTGTTTACCACAGGGAGATCACACGTAATTAGTTTAGGCTCCTATAGTAAACTTTGCCGTGTATTTTCTAACCAATTAGGCAAATAATTTGTCCAAAGTTGATAAACGATTTCAGAAAATACGAAAACATTTTACATGTATGCTGTTTTTTAGTCGTTCAGTTGGCAGATATGTTATTTAATATACGTTATATAAGGAAAAATAATAATCACATGAAAACTATCCAACGTTGAGAATTTTATAATGTTGGAATGAAATCGAACCGTGTGCATCAAAGTTGCCGTTTTATTGTGAGAGGGTTGATTACAAAAATTTAGTTAACCTTTTATTTAACATTTTTAATTATAACTTATAGTGTTTTGAAACTTTAACTTCGTAGGACAAACAGTATATCAGAACAATATGTGAAAAACTGTGGAATTTATGAAAATTAGCTTATGGGTTGAATATTAAAACTACTTTTACTCAGTTATAATTTTTTTGAAGATAAAAAGTGTTAAATACAAAAGTTGTAGATAATTTGATTTTACACTTTGCAACTGCAGTAGTTGATGCCTGAAACACACATGTAAAGACTGAATTTGGACCAATGTCGTTAAAATGTGGGGAAACTATTTTATTTATTCGAAAAGGGATACAAAGGTCTACTTGTGTATACATTTTCAGCGTATTACTGTCGTAGTATTGCCCTTTTTCCAGAGAGCCGGTGAGTCAGAGTGCACTGGCAGTGCAACAAGTGGTGTGCTGTGTTTCTTAAGTAAAATTCATTATTTAAAATGAGTGAAGTTAAAGTTAGTGATGTGAGTAGCTCTGAAGACGATTCAGAAAACCCTGATTTATCCATCACATGGTTAAAGAGAGAAACGTGGGTTATCGTAAGTTGAGGTGTGAAACCATGTGGAAGAAGAAATCAATGAAGAACAAGAAAGATACGGGAGAACCATATCAAACTTATAAAGGTACGTTTGTTGATGCAAAAAAGTTTAAAGCTATTAGTGCTTGTTGTTAGAAAAATTGTCATCGAAATATACCTTCCGCTGATCAAGCTAAGTTTTTTGAATCGTTTTGGAAACTAGGAAACAAAGATGACCAGGATAAGATTGTGACACAGTCTTTAGTGCCTTGCACACCTAAGAGAAGAGTGGTAAATTCCAAATACAACCACAGAGTTACTAGCTGGAAGTACAAGTTTATCTTAGGTTGCAAATCTTATGATATTTGCAGAAACTTTTTTTGGCTTTGCTTCAAATTTCAGCTAAGCGAGTTCGTGTTCTAAAACTAAATGATGGGCAAATGGCAGTTACAGATGTGAGAGGAAAACATAAAAATAGACCTCACAAAGTTAATACTGAAATTTGGGGAATGATCGATGAACATTGGTCTTTCATCCCATTAAAGAAAATCCATTATTCGATGAAATGAATAAGACTAGCAAGTTTTACTTACTTACTGAAAATCCAAACCTGACAGTAAAAACTCTTTTAGAGCTGTTCAAAGAATACTTCTGTGGACAAACTGGCGAGATTCTCACAATGAAATAGTCAACATACCATAGGTACTTTCGAACTAACTCAAAGTATGCCTTTAGGCAACCAAGAAGTGATGTTTGTGATTATTGTACTCAGTGTAAATTGCCCTTCAAGCGAACCTACGGTTTTGCAAAATTGCCCTTTTCCACCCAGCTCCTCAGTTGTCTCCCTATGTAGATTTGGCAGGGTCACTATGGTGGACAAGCGTTGAAACCAGTCCTGTTTCTCTTGGAAGTACTCTACGACCTGCACAGTAGTAAGGACTGGGAGGTTCTTGTAGGTGTCATCAATCACGGATATGAAGCTTTGTGTCACCTCCAGTAAGAGCTCTATTCTTTCCAGTGTCACTCGGAACTTTGTGCTCTTGCCACAGTTTATTAATGGATCGCTACTTTTCCGTGACGTACTTTTTCTCGCAAGTGGAATTGACCGATACACCCAATTCTTCTCATGCGATAAGTGTCTTGCTTAAGAGAGCGCAGTGTGGACGGTAAAAGTAATGATGAAATCTGACTAATCTATGTGCTCCACGACTTTATATACGCGCCTATTAGTCGCTTTACAAGGGTACGCAGTTTTCAAAACGCGGTGTCGTTGTCAAATCCCACAAACAATATTGAAACTATATGCTTTATTGCTCTATTTAAAAGTTAAAGTACCTTTACGTTTCAAAATGTATAATTTCTAAATTAAATTGAATGTCAGATTTCAAGCGCGTTCAAAATAGATTAAACTTTTATTCGACCTTTTGACAATGATGCTGTTTGTGAAAACTACGAAACCCTTGTGTGCAGTCTTGAACAGGTACAGTATAGTAAAAGAAATAAACGGACTTTTCCTGTCACTTCCGGAGAAAAATTACCACCCGTCTTCAGAGGACTTTACTAATCTAGGAACACTAAGCTTTCTTTTTACTAAATTTCTTCTTTGCCACTATTATGAACTTTCAAACTAACAAGTCCAGTAGGCTATGTTGTAATTTCACTTAGTGTTATGAGTTTACCATTTAGCCCTCTTTAAGTTGATACCTGAACCGAAAATAAAAATCCGTGGCGTGACTATTTTCGTATAATTTAACTTAAAGGTTTATACTACTTCTTTAGCCATAAGCTTTGCTAGCTATATAAAGTTAACCAATCTCCTGAAAATAAATCCCTGGTAAAATAATAGCTACTTACAACATGTATAAAGTATCTAAATACATTCCTTAGCAATGCTGCCGCAGTGTTCATCATAATAAAGCCTTTAAGTGACTCGTAAGCTCGGGTTAATGCCTAAACTAAAACAATAACTGAGTTAGTCGACAGTCATGTAGCAGCACTTGGAAACTTTTGAAAGGTAGACTATAATTTGTCTTCCCAACGCTGTTTGGTAGGTTTAAGCTTTGTATGGCCTAAATGGAACAATAATCATAAAACAATACACATACTCGGGTTTCTACAATATACTTCTATAAACATTGGTCTTTCATCCCATTAAAGAAAATCCATTATTCGATGAAATGAATAAGACTAGCAAGCTTTACTTACTTACTGAAAATCCAAACCTGACAGTAAAAACTCTTTTAGAGCTGTTCAAAGAATACTTCTGTGGACAAACTGGCGAGATTCTCACAATGAAATAGTCAACATACCATAGGTACTTTCGAACTAACTCAAAGTATGCCTTTAGGCAACCAAGAAGTGATGTTTGTGATTATTGTACTCAGTGTAAATTCGCCCTTCAAGCGAACCTACGGTTTTGCAAAATTGCCCTTTTTCCACCCAGCTCCTCAGTTGTCTCCCTATGTAGATTTGGCAGGGTCACTATGGTGGACAAGCGTTGAAACCAGTCCTGTTTCTCTTGGAAGTACTCTACGACCTGCACAGTAGTAAGGACTGGGAGGTTCTTGTAGGTGTCATCAATCACGGATATGAAGCTTTGTGTCACCTCCAGTAAGAGCTCTATTCTTTCCAGTGTCACTCGGAACTTTGTGCTCTTGCCACAGTTTATTAATGGATCGCTACTTTACCGTGACGTACTTTTTCTCGCAAGTGGAATTGACCGATACACCCAATTCTTCTCATGCGATAAGTGAGAGCGCAGTGTGGACGGTAAAAGTAATGATGAAATCTGACTAATCTATGTGCTCCACGACTTTATATACGCGCCTATTAGTCGCTTTACAAGGGTACGCAGTTTTCAAAACGCGGTGTCGTTGTCAAATCCCACAAACAATATTGAAACTATATGCTTTATTGCTCTATTTAAAAGTTAAAGTACCTTTTACGTTTCAAAATGTATAATTCTCTAAATTAAATTGAATGTCAGATTTCAAGCGCGTTCAAAATAGATTAAACTTTTATTCGACCTTTTGACAATGATGCTGTTTGTGAAAACTACGAAACCCTTGTGTGCAGTCTTGAACAGGTACAGTATAGTAAAAAGAAATAAACGGACTTTTCCTGTCACTTCCGGAGAAAAATTACCACCCGTCTTCAGAGGACTTTACTAATCTAGGAACACTAAGCTTTCTTTTTACTAAATTTCTCTTTGCCACTATTATGAGCTTTCAAACTAACAAGTCCAGTAGGCTATGTTGTAATTTCACTTAGTGTTATGAGTTTACCATTTAGCCCTCTTTAAGTTGATACCTGAACCGAAAATAAAAATCCGTGGCGTGACTATTTTCGTATAATTTAACTTAAAGGTTTATACTACTTCTTTAGCCATAAGCTTTGCTAGCTATATAAAGTTAACCAATCTCCTGAAAATAAATCCCTGGTAAAATAATAGCTACTTACAACATGTATAAAGTATCTAAATACATTCCTTAGCAATGCTGCCGCAGTGTTCATCATAATAAAGCCTTTAAGTGACTCGTAAGCTCGGGTTAATGCCTAAACTAAAACAATAACTGAGTTAGTCGACAGTCATGTAGCAGCACTTGGAAACTTTTGAAAGGTAGACTATAATTTGTCTTCCCAACGCTGTTTGGTAGGTTTAAGCTTTTGTATGGCCTAAATGGAACAATAATCATAAAAACAATACACATACTCGGGTTTCTACAATATACTTCTATAACCATTGAGTTTTGCAGTAGGGCATTTATATAAAGCAAGTACTGTACTGCACTAAAGAATCCGGTAACAATTTGCCTTAAGAATATAAGCTAATAATTTTCATTGATCTTTCATTTAACATTTTAAAACTTACAGTAATATGATTTGTAACGGTGGTGTTGTTACTAGCAGGACTGCGACCTTCGCCAACGCCACGTGATACACATCTGTCCGTGATGCACAGCTCCGTGTCTCCATTGGTAGTCCAGCTCCGTGTTATCCAAAGTGTACTTTATTTACTTATTCTCTGCCAGTAATTACCATACTTGGGTGGCTCTGTCACCTTGCTCACGTCAGTGGTTAAATACTTTGAACGTTTACTTTCTGATATCGTTGCTAGAGTTTTTTAACTGGTGGTTTGAGAAAACTCATGGGCGAACAATATTTATATGACGAGTGCTTGACAGGACGGTTGACTGAAAATAAACTTGACCTTTGCACAAGACGACGCCTGAATGTAGAGCAGGGTAAGTAAGGCTTCAGTTGTGTTCTCGTGAGTTGCACACTTTATGCTCAGGTTCAATACTGTACTTCCTACTGCATCAATTGTTGCACAGCTGTTTCAGTTGCGTTCTCGTGAGTAACACACTGTAGCAGAGGTTCAATACTGTACTTCCTACTGCATCAATTATTGCACAGCTGTTTCAGTTGTGTTCTCGTGAGTAACACACTGTAGCACAGGTTTAATACTGTACTGCCTACTGCATCCATTGTTGCTTAGCTGTTTCAGTTATGTTCTCGCGAGTAACAAACTGTAGCAGAGGTTCAAACATGTACTTCCTACTGCATCCATTCTTGCTTAGCTGTTGCAGTTGTAATCTCGTGAGTAACACACTGTATGCTTATGTTCAGTACTCTACTTCTTACTGCACACATTGTTGCTTAGCTGTTTCAGTTGTGTTCTCGTGAGTAACACACTTTATGCTCACGTTCATAACTGTACTTCCTAACGCATCCATTGTTGCTTAGATGTTTCAGTTGTGTTCTCGTGAGTAACACACTGTAGCACAGGTTCAATACTGTACTTACTACTGCATCCATTGTTGCTTAGATGGTTCAGTTGTGTTCTCGTGAGTAACATACTGTATGCACACGTTCATTACTGTACTTCCTACTGCATCCATTGTTGCTTAGATGTTTCAGTTGTGTTCTCGTGAGTAACATACTGTATGCACACGTTCAATACTGTACTTCCTACTGCATCCATTGTTGCTTAGCTGTTTCAGTTGTGTTCTCGTGAGTAACATACTGTATGCTCACGTTCATTACTGTACTTCCTACTGCATCCATTGTTGCTTAGATGTTTCAGTTGTGTTCTCGTGAGTAACATACTGTATGATCACGTTCAATACTGTACTTCCTACTGCATCCATTGTTGCTTATCTGTTTCAGTTGTGTTTTCGTGAGTAACACACTGTATGCTCACGTTCAATACTGTACGTACTTCCTACTGCACCCTTTGTTGCTCAGCTGTTGTGTTTCATACAGCTGTCAACCACTCTTATAATGTTTATGTGTGTCTTAGATATTCTTCTAATTGAATACTTGCTTGGAAGATCTGTATTTATCTTTTGTTACACAAAAATGCATGTTGTTTAGTTTGGAAAGCTTTTCATTTTGAAACGTATTGATCGTTGAGTTTTCAGTTATCGTTCTTGTAATGGAAAATATTCTACCCCATCTTTCAATTTTACGAAGACGAACATTTAACTAATGCACTTCCTGGCCAAATATATCTGCTTTATTGTTAGACTTCAGTGTTTAAAATGTATCCAGTGGAGCTGACAAGGGGCACTGAAGCGAACAGCTTGTAGGTTAAAGTGACTTTATTCAAAGGGTCAGCGTAGCAGGCGTGTAATAAGATCTCTTTTGATCTTTACAACCAGGTCACTATAATAAAGACTGGGATATTTGTAATGTACCTTTACCTTTAAATTGTTAAAACTCTTTACAGAGACAAAAACTCCGTCCGTTACGTTTAAGGGAGACGACGGTCCCGTAGACACCTAATGAATACATTTTTGTTTATAGTGCAGTAATCCAGCTGACGATATTTTAAAGACTCGGTAAAGATAAACATATGTTTAGTCCTAATAGCATTTATTTTATTTTATACCAAATACTAGTGATTTTAAATTAAATTTTTGGTAGAGATTATTTATGTACTATGGGCCGTTTTTTCAATTGTCTGGTTAGCAGCTGGTTAACTAACCGCCGGTTAAGTTGTTTACAGTCTGCAATGTTTACATTTTCACGCAACGTTTAAAGTACTTAAATGAATTATTTGAAGATCTTTCATGCAATAAAGGTAGAGTTTTACCATTTTTATTGAATTTAACATGTACACATTATGCTAATATAGCTAAATACAAACTGTAACACCAAAATGCAAAATCAAAACAGAGAAAGTAAAACTTAACCTAAAAAATATCCAGCTTTTTTTATTGGTTGGCTCCCTGTCCTAATTTTAACCGCCGGTTAAGACTGAATTGAAAAAACGGCCCTGATTAATTGTTTAGGATGCTACTCCATTTTAGAGTATTATTTAACCGTCTCAAAGTGGTGAAAAGGTGAAACACTATGATTTGTATATTTACACAAGACAAATTTAGTGACGTTAAGGAAAACAGACGGACCGCCAATAATGGGAGAAGATTAATTTCGAAGATTGGGGAATTGTTGGAAACAGTTACCACGATGGGCAATTTCATTCTCATGTGAATTTAATATATGAATTCAATGTTCATGTTTCATAAGCTTGTAAAAGTTTTGACTATCGGAAAAGTGGAGTTGAAACAGTTACGGTTAAAGACGTATTCGTTATAATTAATACATAAGACGTTTATACATACGAGTATGCTGTAGTTAATAAAGCCATATGACAGGCGGGGAGGGGTTGACATTGACAGCCTGTACAGCAAGATTGACAAGATTGATGACTTTGTTGATCCATGCACGAACCCCGACTTGACAGACAAGTCCTGGGCTTCCAACATGAACACCACTTCCTTTACTTATAGACTCAGCAGCCGTTCCTTGTGTGAACTGTGTCGATCCCAATGGTCTTTAAAAACTTAAACCGCTATTGAAAGAGGAAACTCAACGGTGTTACATTTGAGATTTCTATTTATAATTGGCCTGGATATATATTATAGTTATAAGTTTTTCACGACTGTTAAACAACTATTGGTACCGAAATAAAAGGTAGATACGAGTGTTGTTAAAATCTCACGTAAAATTCAAAGTAAGTACGGCCTTCTATTGGGAAAATAGGTCGTTTAAGTGTGGTGGCATAGTAGTCTCGAACATTGATTCATCTCCCATATAAATAATGCTTTGAAATCAAAGTTAAAGTGGGGAACATGAATTCTGACCTTGCTAACATCACACTATACACCGCCTCCAGTCTCGGGTCGTCAGATGTTCGTGAAAAATTAATGATTTTTGACTGTTTGCGGAAAACAATCTTACCAATGTACATTTGAAACATGTAATTGATGGGTGTTGGAATTGCTCCTCCTTGGTTTACTGTGATGATAAATCTCGCTTCTTAGCACTGCACGTTTCCATGAAAATAGCTTCTTCTATCGGCTTATAGGACGAAGTGAAAGGTCGCAGGTCAAGACGGAAAATGTAAAAACATGCATGAACACTCAACAAGGGTTGTGACCGATTTTAAAGAATTTTGGAAATAATGTTCTACGTTTCATGGAAAGCGGATCATAAATGCAGTTTTAGAGCTTTAAATCTACTTTTCCTGGGCTACTCATTGACAATAAGAAATTTAAGAGTTCGGTTAGTGAAAGTCTGCTAGGGTTCACAGTAATACTCGTGGCTACGCATCGACCATGGTTGAGATCGATTAGTAATGGATAAGTAATACAAAATAATCCTAAGCCACAAAGGTTGGATGCTAAGATGGGATTCACAGGGAGCTAAGTTTATTGTGGACGAGTAGTGGTGGTGACGGGTTTATATAGAGAACCACTGCATGTGACACAGACCAGTGCATTAGCAAATTAGTGCTCTGTTCTCACATCAACACCGGGGAAAACTACATTTTTAAACAAAAAGAGAAATTGTCAAAAAATATAAATATAAATTTAAGAAAGTTTAAGAGTTTGAAAAGTATTGCGGGAATTTTGTACTGTCGAATATCCGTTTTTCGTTGCTAAAAACTCTTGAGGAACGTCCGGAATAATATTAGTGAATAAGTTCCAAACACGTTCGTACTGCATTGGGCGCATTTTGTATCGTACTAATGTATATTTTGTCCGATTTTCAAGACATTTGGTGCAAACCTTTCTTTCGTAAATCTTTAGGTTATTTGGGCGAATCAGCAAAATCTGTCGTCCGTAAGTGACATTTTGGGGGGAGACGTTAACAATCAGAAGTTATCCTAAAAAATGAGATCAGAAAGTTACGTGTCAAATCTTGGGACATAGACCCGTCTTTTTGCAGCACTTTTTGAGTCTAACAGTCTAACAAGTCAGATAGAGAGTAATGTTCTAATTCTTAAAAACACTTCACATATTTTTAAACTAACCGTGTTAAGTATTTTAAACTATCATTCATTTTATTATACAAAAGTACAGCTACGGAAAAATATGCTCACAACTTCAAGGTTTTGTACTAAAGTTTCTTAATTATGACAAATGCCTTCGCCCCTACCCAATACTGTATGTCGTTTATGTCGAAAGAAAAACATATTTCGATGAAAAAACATAATCCTGTTGTTCAAGTTGTGAGAGTTCACGGATTTTTAAGCAAGAGTGTGTTAAAACTCAATTACTTATTTTAGTCGTTCAGTATTTTAAGTTACACTTAAAAAAACGAATAACTTTGCTTTTGGACTAAAACTTGTATGATGCAGTTGAAACCTTTCATAATATTATCGTAGACAATCGGGGAGTAGTTTTATCGAATAGTTTGGATTTCATCACATCAAAAAAGTTATTTTATAAAGTAAGTAATGTTTTAATTTGAAGGATTCGCTTACCTTTGAAAGTCTGAGATGATTGGAAGTGACGCCAAAACCTCACGAGGCGACGGCAAATAAAAGGCGTCTCAGCCCCCTCCCCTCGCGTCAGCGTCTTTACAATTTCCCGAGTAATATTTCAAACTGCTTTCTACCGTTTCATTTCGATCCTTAAAGCGGCAAACCGCTCGGATATGATGTTGTTTGGAATATTTATCAGAGTGCAATTCTCCTGACATCGTGTTTCACGTCGGTTTAGCTTTATCACATACAGAGATTGTGCATATGAAAAGCTTTTTTTATACAGGGTGTAATTATGAAGGAAAACATTAATGTTTTTATTTTAGTGAGATTTGGGACGTATTGGCAATAAATTGTCATAGAATTGAAAAGTTCAAACTAAGAGTATATGACCTTTAAAGGACCGTAAGTAAGTAAAAATAGTTTTGATACAATAAAAATCGATGTTTGAAAACTTGAGAACACCAAACAAATTTTAAAGACACTTCATATTATCCGGATGTATTCTTTTAAGCATATACTTGAGCGCAGGTAACGTAAATACGGGGCTTCAAATGTAAAGAATTATTTAAAACTCACTGTATTATAATGTTAATATGTACGCATTTTATGTAGAACGTAAACTAGGGTTGGCTGAAACTCTAAAAGCCCGATGATCGGTCAAGAGACGCTGTTGTGTTTGCATGATGGGATCGAGTGCTCGGGGTAAACCGGCTTATCCACGTATCGCAGCGCCTCAGGTTACACACTCAATCTGGATCACACCATAGATTTATAATAACTCTTTCACTCTGACTTATTGTCAACCTCAGGCATGATGTTGCATCATTAGACAACCGGGAATGCTGCTGAAGCTGTCGGCATACGGGATCCTTTTTGTTGTGTTTTTGTGGTATTGAATATACTTTGATCAATATAGACACTACGTTGATTAATATTTTCTTTTATTTAGTTTTGTCTAAAACTAAATTTTATTTTTAATCGCCAATTTATTAGCTGTTTGTCATTAAAGTTAATCGATAGAAAGCGAGTTTCAAACCTTAGCCTTGTTTGATGTGTTTCAGTAAAATCCTTCGTTCAAGTTACCAATCGTCACAACCTGTATTTTGTTTATCAAATTTTGGTATTTCGTTTGATAAACAATGAACTAAATGTATGTGGAAATCCGTTGACTCCCTTCCAAAAGGTGGTTTTTAATTTTCAGTGGGATAAGTTGATCGATGTTCATACAATTATGTTTCTTTTGTGATTGTTATGGACACTAGTAGTAATAGAGCACGTGAAACTAAGGCCACAGGCCCTGGTGGTGCCGGGAACGAAACAAAACCCCTCTTTTCACTCTTGGCGGATACGTAATGCCGGAGGAATATACGACTGAGGTCGCAGGCCAAAGCATTATAATCACTAAATCACTATTTGAGATGCCGACCACTCTCATGAGGGTATGAAATGTAGTCTTGTTACAAACTAAGACCGACTCTTCCTTAGAATGGGTCATTAATTGATAGCCCAATGACCGATGAAAATACAAGGACCAACGGCTTAACGTGACCTCCGAACCACGCAGGTGATGGTCTGATATGTCTAAACGATGGTGGGAGTTGATGCGGGTATCATCAGATGATCACTGAGACTATCTGAGCCGCTTTAGACCTATATCATCCTCAAAACCTGAACTCCATGAAGCTGGATTACAGGACCACGCCACGAGTCCCAGTCTAATCGTTATACCCCGTGGTAATGCACATGGTTCTGCTCAGCACAGTATCGCTACGCATCGTGTTACGGGAAAGGACCATGCCTTAGCATATACAGTATGTGTATACACACTTTGCTCGGTTATTCAAATCTATGAATATAGCACAGACACCCACATGTTGCTTATCTGTGGTAAAATTCTATGATATTTTCTTTTAGGTTAAAGCACGAATGATATATGTGCCAAGTAAGTTTAATGTAGATGTGGAGTAAACAAAGATAATAATGTGCAACAAGATAATTCGCATGCTTCACGTAAGCGCTTTGGTGCTCAGCTGTCATGGCCTTGGTTGTAAAACGGATTTCTGGTTGTAAGAGAGGTGATGGGCAAAGAGTGTAGAGAAGGATCAGCCGAGTGGTGAAGATAAGTCTTGACAGATATCCGCACATCCTGGCTGTCCTGCATTTGTCTCGGTGTCCCAGGCTAGCTTTACCTTATCAGCAGCTCCTTATCTGTCTGTCAACATCATTCCAATCGTTTACATTGCACCAAACCAACATTCATCGGTTAAAGAGTGAAGAAGTGGCACATTTCTCTAGACCTAAACATCTTACGATGCGATTCAGTGTGTTGAAAAGCAACACGGTGCAGAGGTTGAGTGTATGAGTGAGGGGTCGGAAGTGATAGATCATTAGTCTGACATGATATCAACAGCCTTCTCTTGGCCTGATCAATGTCTCAGAGGATTGCCTATCAAACATACTGAGCACCAACATGACAACACAGTTATCGAAGGAGTGAATACATATAATGTAATATTGTCGTGCATGTGTGTCTGTGAGTCTGTGATTTAACTCTAGTGAAGACTTACATACTAGTAAAATAATCCATTTGTTACATGTTTGATAGTGTCCACTGCCAGGTAGTGTTGAACATGAATAGAGTTGGTTCAGCTATTTTTCATTGGGAACGCAATGAAACAATCAATGCAAGCCCCTAAAAACATAATTTTTCAAATGTTATGCTCTCGTGGACGAGCGGTACGTTTGATTACTTAATTAAGAACCACTTTCGGACATTGTTAAAACGCTCTACAAAGTACAAACTATACTTTGATCTCAGCTTGAATCAAGAATTTTATTTCAGTAATTTTCGTAGGGTTTAGCAGTTTTAAGTGCAGGCCTGTAGTTACTTACCCATGCTGGATTTCGTTTAAGTTTAACTACCGAAAGTAAATTCTGTTGAGTTTTTTCATTGATAAAGGAGTTTCATTTGAGGTTAAGATTATTTTATTATGTAGGGCCTACATTATACATTATATAAATGAGGCACTTGAAGGGTCTTCTTTTCGCTTTTACCGCTATGGCGTGCAAAGAAATATAGTGCACGTGTTTTATCATACTAGTTTCTATAACTAACTCACTCAATTTAGCGAGCGACTTAGACGTAGACGTAGTAGTTAATCACAATAAAATAGATACCTGTATTTTTGCCTGCTATTGCGATTTCGATATGGAGTTGAAGTCAAAGGTTGTTGTTCTAGTTTGGGCACACACCTTCTAAGATTATTAAATCTTTGATCTTGTTGAAAACGCGAGATTTTGATTGGCAAACTCTATCTTTGGTGGTACTTTGAAGGACCTTAACGGATACGTTTTGTTTCCTTGTAATGGAACATTTATTCTTGTGATCAATCAAAACAACATGTCACGTTGCAAGAAAACTAATGAAAGCGATTTACAGACAGAATGTTATATCGTCAGGTAAAAGGTGATGACATATTAATAGTGAAACGAAACAGTTTCCACGATTTTACAGGCTTTTCATATATCAAGTTTAATCTTAATTCCGTGTTGATATGAAGCTTTTCTTATTAGATTATACAATATTTAGAAATAACTTCAAAACATCTTATAACATGGGTTTTAGTTGCCTGAGATCTTTCAAATACTGCGTATTTATCTTCCGAGAGGCACACAACTAAAGACAAATAATTTCAAATTATAATATTGTACAAAGAAACAGAAAAAAGAACAAGTTCAATGAGTTTTTAGAAAAATTAAATGAAAAATAAACATTTCATCGAAGTGCTGTAAAGCGTTAATCAGAATCATTCCAGGAAAGCAGCATGTTGAGTAATTACTTTAATTAACTCTTCATAGTATGTCGTTACAACCTTTTTTATACACCTTTTTAAAAACCATTTGAACAAAACCTAAATTTGAAAGTTTTTCCTTCGGTTTATGTATTTTTCTGAAGTTAAATACAGAGTATGTGAAAATGCCTGACAGTTAAGACTAATTATATAAGATAGTTTTAAGTTATTTGAAGTATAGCTAAATATTAAATAATTTTAAAATTGAAGGGATGTTATAGTTTAAAGTGGTGAATAGATAACAGAAAACAACTTTCGTATAAAATATTTTGTATACAAATATCTTTTTTACGTGTTTTGGCTCTGTGGTCATAATTCACATTAACATCAAATAATTTAATGATATTTATCACGCGCGTTTTGATATTAGTGTGATCATGACTACAGAGCCAAAACATGTAACGAAAATGTCTTCATACAGAATATTTTATACCTAGGGTAATTTATCAATTTATCAGTACTTTAAGTTAAATCTTAATTTTAAATGTTTACTAACAAAGTTGACAAAGAGCCTTAATGTGGTTTTGTAAGAGAAAAGATATCTGAACAAAAGTAAATTGTGGAAAAGAGTGACTTGAGTGCTGTGTGGGATATGAAAAGAGAGGAAATGAGGAGCGTTTCTTAACACATTCGTTGACTTCTACAATCTTCCATCAGAAAAGCCTTTAACCGCTGGTGTAATAATGTTAGCTTTCTATAACATGTTAAGTTATCTCGCCTTTATTGTGTTATCTTACCCATCATTCCTTCTGGTGTTTGTATATTGTTAGTTAGTGTTATTTCTTTCTTGACACTAGGGTGTTTGAAGCTAGTGACTTGGAAATGCACTAATCTTTTGTATAGACATTGTGTTTCTTTTGATAAACCGGGTCATTTAAAATTAACCATCATGAATATCTTGTTTATAATGAACATTCCAGTCATGTTAAGTAAAGGTACTAGTCTTATTTTCCCCACACTTAGAAATATAATTTTAAAAATGTATTCGGCCGTGTCGTTTATGTGTTAAACCAAATTATAATGTTAAAGTATTACTATATTAATTAAAAATTTAAACTTGTAAAACAAGGTAAAGGTGAAGTTTGTCTTGTTTAACGAGGCGAAGTTAAGACTACAAAGTCCTCTCTACCACTCAACCTCGACCTTTACCTAGCGTCACCGTATAGTCACATTACAAATTAAAGTGGTGACTGCGGGGATCGAACCCGCGCCACCGGTGTGATGAGCTCCGGAGTCGCGCGCGATACCAATCCGCCACGGATCCACTACTTGTGTAGTTTGTCATAATGTAAAATTATGTATACACTGATCTACTTATGCGTGAAAACCATTCTTTCATGAACATGTTTTATCTTCTTTCTTTTTCCTTCTATACTTAACTGATGATGACTAGTATAGAGCTTTTGAAACGTTTTGTGTATAATAAACACTTTTTTGTGGTCAACCCCAAAATGTTTATTTGATTTAAAAGTCTAATATCTCATTCGAAAATCAAGCAGATGTTCTACCTCTTTTGGGTAGCAATATACTCGTAAAGAGGTCTATAAAGCCATAACATTGCCTCACAAATGAAGACTTTTTAATTCCTTTTCAACTCATTTCTGTGCGGTATAACGTGCCGACCGGCTGTTACCGTGATGTAATTGATATTCAGATAAAACAAGCGAATTAAATCAAGGCACATTCGTCTATAGCTCAAAGCGTAGCCGACTAATTGTTGCGTTGTGGCCGACATCTTTGTTACGTCACTTGAAATTCGTGTCGCTTCAGGGAAACCTTCTCTTTCCTCTTTCCCCTGAAGCATCACTTGTCAAGAGACAACAGAGAGAATCCGACAAACCAACGCAGCCCCCGGCCACACCACAACAACTATTGTTCTTTCTCTGACAACACTGTCTGCAATAGTTCTGTTCTGTATGTATCTGTAAACGCAAAGTTAATTGCTTTGAATGTCACATCATCACATAATTAGCGTGTATGTTATGTGTTTAGAGCGTTGTACTGTATTTTATACCTAGGGTAATTTATCAATTTATCAGTACTTTAAGTTAAATCTTAATTTTAAATGTTTACTAACAAAGTTGACAAAGAGCCTTAATGTGGTTTTGTAAGAGAAAAGATATCTGAACAAAAGTAAATTGTGGAAAAGAGTGACTTGAGTGCTGTGTGGGATATGAAAAGAGAGGAAATGAGGAGCGTTTCTTAACACATTCGTTGACTTCTACAATCTTCCATCAGAAAAGCCTTTAACCGCTGGTGTAATAATGTTAGCTTTCTATAACATGTTAAGTTATCTCGCCTTTATTGTGTTATCTTACCCATCATTCCTTCTGGTGTTTGTATATTGTTAGTTAGTGTTATTTCTTTCTTGACACTAGGGTGTTTGAAACTAATCTTTTGTATAGACATTGTGTTTCTTTTGATAAACCGGGTCATTTAAAATTAACCATCATGAATATCTTGTTTATAATGAACATTTCAGTCATGTTAAGTAAAGGTACTAGCTTTATTTTCCCCACACTTAGAAATATAATTTTAAAAATGTATTCGGCCGTGTCGTTTATGTGTTAAACCAAATTATAATGTTTTAGTATTACTATATTAATTAAAAATTTAAACTTGTAAAACAAGGTAAAGGTGAAGTTTGTCTTGTTTAACGAGGCGAAGTTAAGACTACAAAGTCCTCTCTACCACTCAACCTCGACCTTTACCTAGCGTCACCGTATAGTCACATTACAAATTAAAGTGGTGACTGC
This sequence comes from Matsumurasca onukii, assembly GCA_018831715.1. Lineage (NCBI taxonomy): Eukaryota > Metazoa > Arthropoda > Insecta > Hemiptera > Cicadellidae > Matsumurasca > Matsumurasca onukii. The sequence goes on along the minus strand of CM032059.1, from coordinate 32,993,873 downwards.
GGGGATCGAACCCGCGCCACCGGTGTGATGAGCTCGGAGTCGCGCGATACCAATCCGCCACGGATCCACTACTTGTGTAGTTTGTCATAATGTAAAATTATGTATACACTGATCTACTTATGCGTGAAAACCATTCTTTCATGAACATGTTTTATCTTCTTTCTTTTTTCCTTCTATACTTAACTGATGATGACTAGTATAGAGCTTTTGAAACGTTTTGTGTATAATAAACACTTTTTGTGGTCAACCCCAAAATGTTTATTTGATTTAAAAGTCTAATATCTCATTCGAAAATCAAGCAGATGTTCTACCTCTCTTTTGGGTAGCAATATACTCGTAAAGAGGTCTATAAAGCCATAACATTGCCTCACAAATGAAGACTTTTTAATTCCTTTTCAACTCATTTCTGTGCGGTATAACGTGCCGACCGGCTGTTACCGTGATGTAATTGATATTCAGATAAAACAAGCGAATTAAATCAAGGCACATTCGTCTATAGCTCAAAGCGTAGCCGACTAATTGTTGCGTTGTGGCCGACATCTTTGTGACGTCACTTGAAATTCGTGTCGCTTCAGGGGAACCTTCTTCCTCTTCCTGAAGCATCACTTGTCAAGAGACAACAGAGAGAATCCGACAAACCAACGCAGCCCCGGCCACACCACAACAACTATTGTTCTTTCTCTGACAACACTGTCTGCAATAGTTCTGTTCTGTATGTATCTGTAAACGCAAAGTTAATTGCTTTGAATGTCACATCATCACATAATTAGCGTGTATGTTATGTGTTTAGAGAGCGTTGTACTGTATTTTATGTGGGATATATTTTGGGGATATTTTCAATAATTAATTTAGTTTATACATTATTTTGTTGTTGTCACATGTAGTTTATATAACGGGTGTAACCTGTTAAAGTAACGCATGCCGCTAGGTCCGCGCCATCTGTACTCTGACTGTTTACAGGGTCGGCAGCTTGACGTGCTCGTATAAACAGTGTGAACTCACTTACGCGTAGTTCTTATTAAAGAAACCACCTTTGTATTGGTTTAATGAAACTAGTAGATTAATGAAACTATTTTATAGGTTGTATCTCGACATTTGATCCATATTTTAACTTCTTTAGCGCCATTTTACTGAAAACTAGTTTGTCTACATTAAAATAGCTAGATTTGTTTTAAAATAAATCACTATTAGAGATGCCGACCACTCTCGTGAGGGTGTTTTAGGGCAAATATGCGGTGAAGGTTATGAGTGTGATGAGTGGTAGTAATGAGTTATGAGGTGTAGTCTTGTTACAAACTAAGGCCGACTCTTCCCGACGCCAAGTGTCTTTCTCTGTTGTAAAAATGCAGATACTTTATAAATTTAAAAAACAAACTGTTCTTTAAAGAATAAAAATTCTTCAACGAAAATTCATGAGAGTCTCTGACGATGAATGTCATGTATTTGAAAGGGCTAAGGATTAAACAATTTTCATTCTTTATTAGACAGTTTGTTTTTTTTTAATTAATAAATAATCCAATAAGATCCAGCTCTTGAAGATATACGAGTATATAATGTAGATACTGATTGACTAAAGTAACTCTAGCCGACTTTGCCTCAGTCATCTGTGAACACTTGATAGAGCTCTGGTGCAGTGGAGTGGCAACTCTTACATCTATCTTGTTCTATCTAACATTACATCGTCTCAGTACACTCTCAGTTGTCTGTTCATTACATTGCTACACAACAATGTACATTAGATATATAATGTAGATACTGATTGACTAAAGTAACTCTAGCCGACTTTGCCTCAGTCATCTGTGAACACTTGATAGAGCTCTGGTGCAGTGGAGTGGCAACTCTTACATCTATCTTGTTCTATCTAACATTACATCGTCTCAGTACACTCTCAGTTGTCTGTTCATTACATTGCTACATAACAATGTACATTAGATATAGCCCAAGTATATGTTTCAAGAGCGAAGAAGTGGACATTTTGACGCTTCAAAATGTGTTATTGAGCCAAACGCATTTAGGAATGAACCGCGTTAAGGATAAGGTGGAAAAAGTGACAATACAGAGGTTTGCTGTCCAAAAAGAACACTAGGTACTGTTGAAAATCAATGTTGTTTCTTAAGGTCGATTGGAAGTTTATTTTTAAAATTATATTTCCAGGGAAATCCACTTTGAAACTGGATCTTTAGTACTTTAAGATCTTTGAAACCACTTCTTGAAGTTTATTATAGACAAGTGGCTCAAATCCGCAATAGTTATATTACATCAAATATACATTATGACTCGCAAAGAAAGTTGAAACTGGGACTTTTGGATTGAAAACCTTTGTAAAACACACCAAATTTGGCTCGAAATTCTTGTTACGCTTGTAAACTACATTGAATGGCCAGACTTCATCGCCGGTTTGTAACTCCCGTACTTCGAACCTCTTAAATAATATTTTATTATTATTATTCACGTTTAGGTCCAGTCGAACCACGCAAAATACTAATAGCACAATTTGTGGCTATTCTTAATAATAGTATTTCTCATAAGTTTTGATTTCTTTTTCAGGTATGTCTGGAGTGGCTTTCACGAGGTTGTACGATATTTCCAGAAGAAGGTAAGTACAATAAGAGGTCAACGTTGTAAATAAAAAAGATGACATTATGGCAACAATTTCATTATAAGACCAAATCGGCTGAATTAAATACTTAAATGCAGGTAAAGCTCGTCTAGCAAAACACAAGATAACCTAATTTGAAAATAAAGGTCAAACAATAAGTTTGAATTGTTATGAAATGAGCGTTTTCATCTTCTCAGGTACAAAAAGTGTAACAGAAACATTCTGTTGTTCAAAAGAACAGTATCAACGAACACCTTTTATGTACTTTGTTTACTTCATTTTTGCTTTATCGACCTAAATTAACTGTAGGTACACGTAGTTGGTTTCTTGTCGATTTGAAGATGTCTGAGAAGCAAAAGCACTCATATTGTTACAAATAATTTTGAATTTCCAATGAGAAGGCACACTAAAAAAACTAATATCAATAGAAATCCCCTGGTTTTGACCCTTTTTAGGGGATACCCAAAGGTCGAAAATCGGACACCGTCCTATAAAACGATTGCCATATAGGTAGGTAATAACTACACGCAGTTTGACTTTTAAATAAAGCGTGACTTAAGTGCTAGCTAATACTTTATCCAAGCCATTGAACTTATATGTGCAGCACAATAAGCCCTGAAATTACAACAAAAGAATCAAAAATATAAAACCACTAACACAACCAACTGGATGAAGATAAGCCCAGACTCGTGTTCAATGGTTCCTCTGAACAAACGTTTACCAGGAATATTGTCCTACATAGAGACTGAATATGTTTTCTGATGAGTTTAACTATTGTGTCCGCGGATTATCCTGACAAACAATAACACAGCAGAGAGAAATACGTAGTGTTTTGCTGTAGATCCGCTCCCGCCTGGTGTAATAGGTTTGTTTTCTCCCAGGATTATTTTGTTTCACTGGATGGAGTTTGGACGAGGAATGTCCCTCCAAAGGTTGCATTTATATTCAAATCCAACAACCGATGGACCTAACAACAGTTGCGTGTTTTCCCGACTGAAAAGTTTACAAATGGGAGGATTTTTGAAAGTAGATTAGGCCTCAATAACTAAATGCGCTATTCCACTGCAGTATTGCGCAACGGCTTGATTTGAAAACACAGTCGGCGCGTATCACTATATCACTATTTGAGATGCCGACCACTCTCATGAGGGTATTTTAAGGCAAATATGTGGTGAGGGATGAGTCTGATGAGTGGTAGTAATGAGTTATGAGGTGTAGTCTTGTCACAAACTAAGGCCGACTCTTCCTTAATTAATAGCCCAATGACCAATGGAAATACAAGGATCAACGGCTTAACGTAACTTTCGAACCACGCAGGTGATGGTCTGATATGTCTAAACGATGGTGGGAGTTGATGCGGGTATCATCAGATGATCACGGAGACTATCTGATCCTCAAAAACGTAGCCACAAGTTCTACCGTGAATCATAGCAAATTTCCTGCAACGAGGAAATAATTTATATTGGAAGTTGCTTTTAGGGTACGGTACCTAACATTTTTACCAAATATCAACTAAATCTGTTCATCGACTATGATAATACAAGTTAGGTACAAACACTAGAATTAATGCTTGGTAAGATTTCCATATTACAGTACGGGCAAAATAAATACAACCTAGTGATACAAATGTATGCTTTAATAGAGTACTCCTAATAACTGAACATGGCCTCAGCACTATAATAGTGTAGATAAACTGTTCTGGTCAAAAACTAATAATAAACAAATATTACAGGTTTTATAACTTACACAAGTTATATCAGTTATATCACTAACAATCAGTTATATCACTTTCATTCACTCTAATGTTTAGTTTTTGAAAATATGCTCTAAAAGAGTTCTGGGTGTCTGGATCGGTAATCATTTCATGGTCCCGTGTCTAGATCATATAATGTTGACGGAATAAATATCTCTATATTTCAGGGGAAATTCGTTAATAAATGCACGTCTGTAGAGAGTGTATAGGTTTTGCAGGACACACCATATAGAGTTAACAAAGTCCAGCTGCGCTCTCCTCTGCTGTGGTATTGGCAAAAAGTCACGCGCCAAATGCATTACACAAACCTCTCTCACCTGCGGCCACTTGTTAATTGGATTCCACAGCTAAACTGCACTGATATTGATATCCTTCTCCAGTAACTAGTTCACTCAAACACAGTGGTTCTCTTTTCGATGAAATCAGAACCAGTATTGCTACATTTTAACGATTAAATGCATTTTTGTTATATTTCTTGTAGCTTATCTATTCAGAACTACGTTTTCTTGGTTTTTTGTGTGTGGTTGTGGATTCTAAGGTACAGTTTCTGCAAATGCAATTATAACGTGTGCGATCCTTACGTTAAAATACACACACAAACCCCATACGGACGTTTGAAGGTGTGTTTTCCGTTTGATATTTGATATTTTCGTTTGATTGATTAATAATTCGATTAATAGGCTACTTTATTTTCAGCTTTAATCAAACGAAACTGCATTGTGGGCGGAACCGTTGTCGGCCTCCGCGAGCTATAATGATGGGTTTTGCCATACTACGATTTGGCTTGATTAAAACTGAGAAACGAAGTACTTACAGGATTTGTTCAGTACATCACATTTATTTTGTCGCCTACACATTTTATACTAATTACACCAAATCCCATTCTTATAGAAATCTTATTTGTTACGATAACGTTATTATATTGAAATATAAATTACTCCCTTAATAATTAGTATTTCATTCTAAGTGTACGTACGTTTGTGTAAGTAAATCATCTGTATGTGGTGAAGCATTTGTCTATTTACACAGGATCTTGTTAGTCTCCGCAGGAGATCAAAGCTGTGCGTTATTGTTGATATAACAAACACATATACTGTAGTTCGTAACTATCCATCTGCATACATCAAGCACATACGAGTACAGCTAACTGCTTCACTGATCATACAATCTAGAACTGAACTCAACTGTGAGCACACGTGGCACTCTCTTCATTCAACCAAGTTCCTGCTTGTAACTTACACAACACTGTTCTGCTTGCTTGTATCTAACATACAGGGTGTCTACCCCTCACCACTTTGAACATTTGAAGGACTGAACAATTTCAAATGCGCTTTGGCACTTGCTATATTAGGGTTTACTGAAGTACTTTTTAAGTGAAGGCGATTTTCCTCCGCCCCGAGTCAAAAGACTCCCTTAAGAAGGAGGCTCGAAATTCGTTAGCAGAGCCCTAGCCTGTGACCCCTTAATTAGGAGGCCATAAAATACAAAACCAACGATACCCTCAAAAGCCTTTCCGAAGCTCCGTACTCGATTGGAGGCCTGAATCGTCTACGGCTATGTTTGGTAACCGGATACGGGTAAAGCCACGGATGATATCTTAAAGTCCTAGAATAACAATCGCGTTGCACGTATAGTAAAGCTCTTGACCCTCTTAAACCAAATCTGAACGGTTTTGATGTCGTAGAGTCCGTGCGTTTCTTCGTGACGCTGTGGGGACAGAGTGGGGGAACAAATAGAGGTTTTCAAAAAGTACAGTAATAGCCTTTTCTCCCAGTACGAGTGCCATGGAAAGACTGAACAGTTGGTTACCTTCACCCTCGAAAACCCAGTTATATCTGGTTTTAGTCGTCAAGGTCAAGCGCCACGAAGAAACGCACGGACTCTACACCTTTTAGGCCGCCAATCGATAACGGAGTGGATTTTCATGGTCTTTTAAATGAACAGTCGAAAGCTAGGAGTTCTTCTAAGACATTTTGGTCCTACGCCCCAAACCCCGCTTCGGGGTAAGGTGCAAAACAAAACTTTAGTTTATACTAATAACATGAATTAATTCGCGTTTGAAAATGTTCGGTCATCTAATAGTTCTTTTTGGCCAGGGGAATTCGGAAACAACTCTTTAAGAAGGATTGCTAACTAGACAAAATGTTGTTAAAATAAACACCTTTTTAACAGAATTTATCTTTCTGCAACGGGTTCCAAATATGTGTCGTACGTGACATTTATAGCTATCAATTAGCCTACAATTTTCTTCTTAAACTATATGAAACTTTAAAACAATAAAAATCATTTTAATAGCCTACAATACTTAAACAATAAACAGAATATATAACCTTTAACAAACAGAAAAAATAATTAACTGGTAATATGTTTAAACTATGGTTATGATTACAAACCTGTGATTGAAAAACAAATAGGCTACAGGATGTTTTAAACGATTGATGTTAAATTTACTTTTATGAACTATACTTGGAACTAACATTCACATGAAAGCATTATATGAAGGATCATACTGATAACGAAATAAAGCTTATGAGAAACCCAACATTGGAAATAAAACAGATGAAACTTCATTAGCAACAGTTCGGATGAATGCAATATGGAAATGCAATTTCGTTTCGTTTCTGGCAAAAACCAATTACTTATTTGTATTTTATTTTTAATAAACCATCGTATTGGCTACTCGTGTACTCTTCATAATGTAGAATATAGTGGCGTCAAACATCATTAACCATTTCACACTTAAAACTTTACATATACGGTATAATATTTCCTCGTGTACGGAAAGTGAGAAGGTGTTTGGGAATGAGAAAACATGTACCGCAAAGGAGTAATAACATTTTCTCGTTTTCCGTACTGCAATTTAGGGGCCTGACACTGCAGCCAGCGCAAGTGTGTTTGCTAACTTTCCGTAACAATAAACAAACGAACTGTGTTTGTTATGACTTTACTTGGAGAGTTCGTGTTCTCAATACACCTCTATCAGATGATTTGCTTCTTAGAATCATCAAAAGTTAAAAGTAACCAAAGTCTGTAGAATATTAACTTAAAATTCTAAAACAAAGTTTGGGGCTATGTACATATTTTTACGAACTCTGAATGTTGAGTATGAGTAAAGAAAATTTCCTTTGCAATTTGTTTTTAAATTCGCTAATTGTAATTCAAGTTCGCTACACTCAAAGCCTTTTTTCACCTCAGGCTCCTCGTGCTTTACTAACAAAGGAGTTACGAGGCTGTTTGCTACGCTCACGCCTCGGTTCCCGCTTTTAGCCCCAGCTTCTCGTTTCTATTACCAGGGGCATTACGAGGCTGTGAGCATTATGAGGTTAGTCTATCTTTTTCATAGTTGGGATTTTGCCTTACCTTAGATATTGAACGTAAATACTTATTTTCGAGGTTACCCCTGTCAGGTGACCATTGAAAAAATACTTATCAGATAACTGAGTTGGCAGCTTTACTCCCCTCGCCACGAGAACTCGCGGTTGCGAAATAAAAAGAATCTGTAAAGTATTTAAAACAACATCTAGAATAAAATTAGAATTGCTAGGTATTAATTAGTTTCCATACTATGAGGTCTTACTTAAAGCCATAAGCTACAAAGTTCGATTAACTTTATATTAATTTTCAAGCGTTCCGTAATATGATTTACAGTTACAATTAAAACCAAGAGTGGCTCCAATTTAATAATAACCCTAAATACTTTGACATAACCAACAAGATTTTCACCCCAACCTGTCTCCGTATCTTTCGTTGTACAATAGGTCTTTGTCTATATAAACGTGTACTGTAAACTCAAGCAATACATCAAACACGCCTTTTAATCCGAGCTCTTAAACTTAGAAATTGTAGAAACTGTGAACTAACCAAATATCTAAAAAGGCCAGTACTTTGGGCCTTAGTTTCACACTGTGACCTAGGATTTGCGTTGAATAAAAATACCTATAAGAAGTTCATCAAAAGCATATTTAAAAAGATTCATACAAAAGAAATATTTTTATATAAACATACACAAAAAACAAGTCTAAAATATGCTTATATTTTGCAAATTTTAATTTTCTTAACAATAGTTAATTAAGCAAATTAAAATTTGCGAAGTATAAGCATATTTTAGACTTGTTTTTGTGTATGTTTTATATATATATATATATATTTTATTTCAACAATACACATTACATTCATGTAAAAAAATTAATTAATAATTATATTAATAGTACCCCTAAGTGAATCTCTTCTGAAATAGGTTTAAATATTTGTGATAGATGAAAAAGAGTTTTTATAGTTCCAGCTGAGATGTTACTCGTCCGGTGGCCAAAGTACAACTGACCTTTTATAACATTTTTTTACATGGATGTTATGTTTTGTGACAATTATAAAATTGTCAAACAGACCAGTTATTAGCTGGAAAACATTGAAGATTAGAATACAGAAATCAGCATTCTTTATTTTACAATCATCAAGATTAAAAATAGAGTCACATCAATCAATATTTAGGAATGATCTTGATCTTGCCAGGTGAAGAACTCCACCAGGCTGTAGAACGGTCTGTCGGCCAACCAAAGTTTCAGCTTCGACTTCAGCATCTTCGGCTCCAACATCTTCAAGCTAGGGGGTAAAGCATTGAAAAACTTGGCACCTGCATATGATGGTTTTTCTTCGTATATTGCTCTGTGATGCAGTGGCAAATTGTAGTCAATTGAGTTCCTCGTCTGATATCCATGCACGTCCTGGTGTCTCTGGGCTAGTTTATGCTGACTTGTCAAGACATATATCAACGGACCCATATTTTAGAAACAGTAAGTCTAACAACACTGTTTAGTTGAACATTTCCTCTAATAGCTGTATTTGAATAAACCTCACATGAGTAACAATTTACTCTATACAACGGATTTTAATATACCAAAAGGTTCAGGTGGTTTTCTGATTCAAATAGTTTTAGTGCACAATTAACTGATTTTCAAAAGCTGTTGTGACTATCAAACGAAACTTAGGGATTTCCTTTTCATTTATATGCTTTCAACACTATTTAGGAGAAAACAAAGTAAATACAGTATGGAGTTTCAAAATGTGATGAAGGCCGGCCACACACTGGATCAGACACGGTTAGTCATTTTGACTAATAGCGACTAAAAGGAGGGGTTTAGCACTATTGGCTATGGAGTCGCCACACACTGCATCGAACTAGACGAACAGACGCAAACAGACGTCTAGACGTTTTTTCCTTGACTTGACGCAGCTCCCTCAAGACACGTTTAGTCAAAAGCATTTAGACACTGCCCGTCACAGCCTCCTGCGCATGCGCGCCCCCACGTCCCCTCATTGTAACGTGATGTTTTCTTCCTACTTAGAGGCAGCTGTTGACTGCCATTTTACTGCGTAGTAGCTTACCAAGGTTTTTGAGGGCAGTTGGTTTTAGTCATGTCGTCAGAAGCCATGATCGTTGACAGTGAGGATGTCACAAACTTTGTGGATGTCGATAAATTGTTGGCTAGTGTCCAAAACCAAGTCATCTTCAAGTTGGATTAAATACTAGCACTTTTAAATACACAATACAACAATCTGACTGACTGCTGGACTGGGAATGGAGGGAAGCCAGAGGACAATGTTCTCTACGGAGAGTCATGACGCTTAGCGACTAAAACCCCTACACACAGGATCAGTCAGAAAAGTCAAACAGACAGAAACGACTAAAGACGTCTAAAAGTGTCTTTGACTAAGACTGTCTGTGTCTAATCCAGTGTGCGGCCGGCAGTTGAATTCTCGTTACCCCCGTCTTGTAATAAACTCTGTAGTAAATAATTTACGCCTATAAATAAATAACGAGAATTCATTATACAACCACTAGCGTGTATTTGATATAGAAACGCAGTCAGACATCTGGTGTGGCGTGTTTGTGCCACTGAGAGCTGAGAACAGCACAAGTAATCACACGAGAATGAGGTAGGTTGGTTCGCAAACATCCCCTGTTTGTGCACGTTGGTTGACGTAAGGGCTGAACTTCCGTATCACAACAAGGCTTGTTTTCCCTCCCCCCGCACACAGGGAGGCAAGCCGGTGTTATTGTGAAACATTACCAACTTTGCCTCAGTTACTTACCCCCTCAACTTGCACACATGCTCGCTTCTTTTTCCCAGCGAACAGAAACTTTGTCATTTGCACATTGTATGCAAATTGTTCGGTTTTAAGTAAGATTTAGCGGGGTTTATTTGACCTTAAGACAGGTTGCTATGGCGAAGAGAGATTCGGGAGAAAATCTCATGTTTTTGCAAAAATTAGTAATTTGAAGCGAAACTAGTTTATTAGGTAAAACGTACGAACTATGTTGGTTCTAGCAGCTTTGTTGGAAACCATCTTTCGCTCGAAATACAAATAGAACTCTTGTGCTGTACAACATTTTACTGACCGACTTTATAAAGTTTTCAAAACTTAAGGCGTGACCGATCATTTCAAAGCCTTAAATAACTGTAGTTGGCTTTTTGGGTACTTGTTATCTTGTTGTTGTTTACAAGTTGGCACCTATTTTAGTAGTTAAGGTTAACGCACGTTTTTGGCCGCTACTTTGGTGGGAATAGCTTTTGGTTACCTTTAATGATATTGAGCTGAAATTTTGCTTCACACTGTTTTCAAAATAAATTAAATGAAATAAGGCTTTATTTTATGGCGAAGTTAGGACTATAAAGTCCTCTCTTCCACTTAACCACCATTAATTATATACAGGGTGTTTTTTTTAAAACGCAACCCGACTTTCAAACTTTAGTAAGTCATTTTATAGAACGCTATAAGGTCGTAAATTGTACTATTGGTTTGTTCACTTCAATATCAATCAGATGGTATGTATTTTTGCAGTAATATAGCGGTTTTGATTTGCTAATTTGATGCTATTGTAAAATAAACGCAATCACGGTTTTAGCCAAGATCAAACATTGGTTATTGTTGAAGAACTCTTAAGAAGAAGATAATATCTTTTGTCAAGATGAATTTGGGGTCAAGTTTACAGGTGTAAATATTCCAAACAAATCTAAAATTAACAGATTTGTAAAAACAAGTTTAACAAAATAGGTTATATAGGGAACGAAAAGCATAACGCAGGGCGGAATGTACTGAATGAAGAAATGAAGGACAATGTTAGGGTTGAATTAAAAATTCTCCTAAAAAATCTGTCAAAATTTTGAAACAACAAAAGCAGACAGCCCACTAACACCTGGATACTTGATCTTAAACGCATTTGACAAAAAATATTATCTTTCTCTTAAGTGTTCTTCAACAATAAGCACTGTTTGATCTTTGCTAAAACCGTGATTGCGTTTATTTTACAACAACATCAAATTAGCAAATCAAAACCACTACATTACTGCAAAAGTACATACCATCTGATAGATATTGAAGTGAACAAACCAATGGTACAATTTACGACCTTATAGCGTTCATTTAAAATGACTAACTAAAGTTTGAAAGTTGGGTTGCGTTTAAAAACACCCTGTACAATAATTTACAACATTGAATAAACCTAACATTAAAAAATAGAATAAACAATGTATACAATTTTAAAATTAAACCATTGCTGAAATATAATAAAATCTAAATTGTGTAGATATAAACAATAAGATTACAGTATACTTACACTGTACTACTACATTCACACCACATTCACACATTTGCCAAACTAAAGCCACCAAAGCGCCACCTATCAGCTCTACAAAAGAATATTAATAAATACTACCATCAGTAGAGTTTTTCTATGACCATAATACAGTCATTTACGAGCCACCTTGTCCAATATATGGAACATTCGAAAACAAAAACTAGACTTTGCAAAACAATCCACAACCAGAAATCAGCAACTACGAGTATAACACAAATATTGTTGAGACAACAAACAAGTTGAAGGAAAGAGTTTAAGTTACCCTGTGTTTTACTCTGTAGAGGAAAGTGAAAGTGCTAAACCGCTTTACATGTTATAAACGTCTAAACGAGCCTTTAATAATCACACGAGAATGAGGTAGGTTGGTTCGCAAACATCCCCTGTTTGTGCACGTTGGTTGACGTAAGGGCTGAACTTCCGTATCACAACAAGGCTTGTTTTCCTCCCCGCACACAGGGAGGCAAGCCGGTGTTATTGTGAAACATTACCAACTTTGCCTCAGTTACTTACCCCTCAACTTGCACACATGCTCGCTTCTTTTTCCCAGCGAACAGAAACTTTGTCATTTGCACATTGTATGCAAATTGTTCGGTTTTAAGTAAGATTTAGCGGGGTTTATTTGACCTTAAGACAGGTTGCTATGGCGAAGAGATTCGGGAGAAAATCTCATGTTTTTGCAAAATTAGTAATTTGAAGCGAAACTAGTTTATTAGGTAAAACGTACGAACTATGTTGGTTCTAGCAGCTTTGTTGGAAACCATCTTTCGCTCGAAATACAAATAGAACTCTTGTGCTGTACAACATTTTACTGACCGACTTTATAAAGTTTTCAAAACTTAAGGCGTGACCGATCATTTCAAAGCCTTAAATAACTGCAGTTGGCTTTTGGGTACTTGTTATCTTGTTGTTGTTGTTGTTTACAAGTTGGCACCTATTTTAGTAGTTAAGGTTAACGCACGTTTTTGGCCGCTACTTTGGTGGGAATAGCTTTTGGTTACCTTTAATGATATTGAGCTGAAATTTTGCTTTACACTGTTTTCAAAATAAATTAAATGAAATAAGGCTTTATTTTATGGCGAAGTTAGGACTATAAAGTCCTCTCTTCCACTTAACCACCATTAATTATATACAGGGTGTTTTTTTTAAAACGCAACCCGACTTTCAAACTTTAGTAAGTCATTTTATAGAACGCTATAAGGTCGTAAATTGTACTATTGGTTTGTTCACTTCAATATCAATCAGATGGTATGTATTTTTGCAGTAATATAGCGGTTTTGATTTGCTAATTTGATGCTATTGTAAAATAAACGCAATCACGGTTTTTAGCCAAGATCAAACATTGGTTATTGTTGAAGAACTCTTAAGAAGAAGATAATATCTTTTTGTCAAGATGAATTTGGGGTCAAGTTTACAGGTGTAAATATTCCAAACAAATCTAAAATTAACAGATTTGTAAAAACAAGTTTAACAAAATAGGTTATATAGGGAACGAAAAACATAACGCAGGGCGGAATGTACTGAATGAAGAAATGAAGGACAATGTTAGGGTTGAATTAGAAAATTCTCCTAAAAAATCTGTCAAAATTTTGAAACAACAAAAGCAGACAGCCCACTAACACCTGGATACTTGATCTTAAACGCATTTGACAAAAAATATTATCTTTCTCTTAAGTGTTCTTCAACAATAAGCACTGTTTGATCTTTGCTAAAAACCGTGATTGCGTTTATTTTACAACAACATCAAATTAGCAAATCAAAACCACTACATTACTGCAAAAGTACATACCATCTGATAGATATTGAAGTGAACAAACCAATGGTACAATTTACGACCTTATAGCGTTCATTTAAAATGACTAACTAAAGTTTGAAAGTTGGGTTGCGTTTAAAAAAAAACACCCTGTACAATAATTTACAACATTGAATAAACCTAACATTAAAAAATAGAATAAACAATGTATACAATTTTAAAATTAAACCATTGCTGAAATATAATAAAATCTAAATTGTGTAGATATAAACAATAAGATTACAGTATACTTTACACTGTACTACTACATTCACACCACATTCACACATTTGCCAAACTAAAGCCACCAAAGCGCCACCTATCAGCTCTACAAAAGAATATTAATAAATACTACCATCAGTAGAGTTTTTCTATGACCATAATACAGTCATTTACGAGCCACCTTGTCCAATATATGGAACATTCGAAAACAAAAACTAGACTTTGCAAAAACAATCCACAACCAGAAATCAGCAACTACGAGTATAACACAAATATTGTTGAGACAACAAACAAGTTGAAGGAAAGAGTTTAAGTTACCCTGTGTTTTACTCTGTAGAGGAAAGTGAAAGTGCTAAACCGCTTTACATGTTATAAACGTCTAAACGAGCCTTTAATAATCTTTACTGTATAAAACCGATGAAAAATTACTTGAATTTTGTTTTTAAAAAAATGTTTCAATGCCCATTGAAAGCCTTATTTCAAACGTTTACTTTTCATCATCAAAGTGTTGTTTTCGTTAAAAGTATGCAAAATCAAATCCAGCTTAGCGATTCTAGACTTATCAAACAAGCAGCAATAACATTTTAAACGGTGGATACAGCAGAAAATATCCAATCACAGAATCGACTGTTGCATCTGTTAAATTGCATATTGCTTGTGCTTTGTGGACATTTGGCACATGCTCTGATAGGTAATCTCCAGAGCTATGATGAGGTGTATCCTTTGTGCTTTGTCCGGCGGAACTACTCACGTTATTGGAAGTGGCTCTCAACAAGTCAATACAAGTAGGCAATAAAACTGTTGTTAGGCCGAACTACATTTGTCTCACAATTACTGTTTGTTTGTGCTACGCGGGGTTGGGTGTTGATAGATTCTTGTATATCTATAATAGTTACATAACAAAACAGTAATGTGTCTTTGAAACAAAAGGTGTACGCAGTGCTTACCTATTGAAATTGTTTGTTAGTTAATCTCTTATAGTACAGCAGCGACCAAGATCTAAGACGTTTCAAACTCTCCGCCGAATCCCCAGTTCTGGAATTCAACAACTTGTCCTTCAAGGAGGTTACTGTTTGGAGGTTTGCTGTTGTTAAATAAGGCTTTGTCTCTGAGGTTTATTAATTCGTAGTAAATCTTTAGAATTTTGGAAACCTAGTGTTTGTTTTTACTTTACATAGTAACCGAGGTCCTATTTTGGTTATAACATAATTTAGGGTTCGTATGTAAAACTACGAAGGGATTTGAAAGACGCGTTAGTTATCGTGTAAGCTATGGTTCATCTTATGTGGAACGTTAGCAACGACCATTACTGGAGTTAATGACGTGCACTTGCCTGTTTAAATATGTGCAGATAATATGCAAGATTAAAGCATCTATCGCTCGGGTAGTTTAAGCACTGGTCTATTCAAATGGTTTTAAATTTTGTTGCAAAAATCATAAAAGAAAAAACTTGTTAATTCACACCAATCCATTTTTGTTTTGTTTTACAAATTAATATTTCCTAAAATTCTTGTTCATATTCCAATTTCAATATACACAAGTTAACATACGTTGTATTGCCTATACAAAATACCTTTTGTGGCAAAGAAAATAAATGAAAAAGGAAGCTAACCTAGTAGACATTGTAGAGTTCATTCTGCAAAAAACAAGCAGTTCGAACAATTGCAAAGCTACAGTGGAGAGAGTCGCAGACCAGCATTCAAAAACTTAAAATGTTGACACTACCCTGCCTCTACATTTTGGAAACATGTCTTTTTCAAAAGTAATGCGATCTCGTAAGAGGTATAGATATACACTCTACGAAACTAGAGGCCGGGAGAACTACCGAACTGGGAGACACAGAACGGTAGTTCA
Organism: Matsumurasca onukii; assembly: GCA_018831715.1. Lineage (NCBI taxonomy): Eukaryota > Metazoa > Arthropoda > Insecta > Hemiptera > Cicadellidae > Matsumurasca > Matsumurasca onukii. The sequence continues at coordinate 32,978,020 of CM032059.1, read as the reverse complement.
TGAACGTTTGCCTTCTCAGGCAGGAGTTCAACTCGTCAACAAGTTGCCATTCGATTGTGTGCCCCAATGCCTAAGCATTTAAAGCTCGTCTCAAAAAGCTTTGATCGCAAAAGCATTTTATAGCACCGACGAGTTTATGGCACACGACTGGGAGAACACATTAGAAAACTACTAATTCAACCATGGGGCTAAAGTGGGGAAAATTCGAATGAATGAATCGTGTGATTGGAAATTCTGTATGTCTGAAAGAGATCTAGATGTGTGTGAGTGGAAAATTTTAGCTACTAATTACTGACGATTGCAATACATGTATAATGTAACTATGCAATAAATTAATTATTTATATTTATTTATTTAGAATCACCTTAAACATGTCGTTGTCTCAGCAACAATTACAAAGTATTGCTGTTACTACTAATTTGATGCACTACATATGTGCTTGGTCCTTGAGTTTTCCAACACTACAGCTAAATTGTTGGACCAGAAAATCGTTCAACAAGTTTAATTTCGCGCAATTTTTAATGTTTTGGTAATATATTATACAATTTAATTTCAGCTTAAGAGGGTAATCCTTTTAATACTTGAAATTTATGATTTTCAATTTTTTTAGGAGTTAGTTCAAATAAAATGTTGGTTGATATTATTCTGTCTTAATTTTTGGTTACATTTGTTCATACAAAACATTTTAGTTTCAAAAATTAAAACAACCGTGGTATTATCAGAATGTTTGAATATTTAAAGGTCTGTGTACACAAATCTCGGGATCTGTTTTAATGCGTTCTGGGGATATTTCTTTAGAGTAGAAGTCCTAAGATATATCATAATAGTTTTCTCTTCACTAGACTCACAAGTTAATGAAGGACCATTTCATTAACAAACACATTATAAAAACCGAATATTATAGGCATCAAGTTTACGTTGAAAATGCTAGTTTTCCATACTACTGGAACAATTCGCAATTGCCGTAAATACTTTGTAAAAAATTAATTGAAGTTTTGAATAATTTGAAGAGCTGAAATCACCTAAAAGACGCTGTCAAGTACAAGAGCACAGTTAAGGAATATTTATCTGCTACAAGAGAGTAGCTCAAGGTAATTAACTGCTTTGTATTTAATGGGTTTAAGCTTATAAACTGCTTGCTTGGCGTGTTCCCTCTCCTTGATCGTTATAACGGATCAGTCTCCCTTGTCTTCTATAATACTGTCTCGATCTGCTCTGCTCCTAGTAGTATGTATTTAGACTCGTACAAAGGTATGCGCACAGTTGGCAACTCCAAGGGTGTCTGGGCTTAAACTTTACATCTAGAGGTATGGATATAAAAACCATTACAAATAGAACATTTTTCAATTTAATGATGTATCTTTAAAAAGGTGGTTTAGTAATTGATTGTGAAAATAATACAACCGCATCGGCTTGAAACATTTACGGCAGTCGTGACAGCGTCCTTCTACCGACGTATGAGTATCGTATCTCAGTCAAAGAAATATATAAATCCTTTATTGCGTAAAACATATACATGTCAAGCAACCGTCAAAAGTAAAGTATTTAAAATTTTGCATTCATACACATCGAAACCCCATTCAAACATACATTATTTGCATTCACCCAATTCTCATTCACTCGAATTTGTTTCACTCCAGCCCCTGTGTCCGTGGCCTGTTTACGCGTATCCCCAGTCATGTGCCATAAACTCGTTTATATTATAAAATGCTTCTGCGACCAAAATATTTTTCAAGCGAGTTTTGAATGCCGTTGGCATAGGTGCACTTTTAATCGAATTTGGCAGTCTTTTGACTTGTTGAACTCCTGCCTGTCGAGGCAAACGTTCATGAAGTACCGTCCTGTGTCCCCTAGTTCGTTAGTTCTCCCTGCCCCTGGTTACGTAAGAGTGGACATCACTCCCTCTTATGGGGTCGCATTTTGTCTGAAAAAAGGCAGGTTTCCAAAATGTAGAGGCAGAGTAATGTCAACAGTTTTAAGTGTTTGAAAGCTGGCCTGCACGACTCTTTACTGCAGCTTTGCTATTGTTCTTACTGCTTGTTTTGTAGAATGAAAATTGTGGAAAAGTTTTCGCTTTTGCAGCTTCCCCACAGTGCTACTCCGTAGGAGAGGTGTGGAAAGACTACTCCATAATATGACGTCATCAGTACCTGAGTTGGGCAATATTTGGATAGCTGTCTCAAAACATAAATGCCTGAGGAAATTTTGGAGCAGACATAGTCTACATGAAAATCCCAGGTCAAACCTCGATCGAGGTGTATCCCGAGTTAGTATAGAGAGCACGAAACGATATTTGTTTACGGTCTTATTTCATTTTGACACTTAACTACATTCATTCCTGATAGCCTCGATCAGACTGTACGAAAGCTAAGTACGGCAACGGTATAGTGACTTCAGTCATAACCTCTAGTACCGCAAGCTTGGTATCATACTTTGCTTTAGAATTCCACGTATTTATTTGACAAGAAAATGTGTTGACTTACTCGTGTACATTATCTTATAAACACACATGAAGACGTATGACACAGGCTAAAAGCCAAGTGTTTGTACCGGAAGTGAACTATTATCTGTGTATACTATGTTTATCTAGCGGCAGGACAAAGTTGGCTTCTTGCCCTGGGTAAGACACACGATGTAATGAGAACCACTGTTGTTATTGATGGCCAATATACCAGCCTTATGTCTTCCATGCAGCCACTACTTATTGTTTCCTTTCAGACGATCAATGTAGGCTACCCGTCATCCATGTTTCTTTTTAATAGTAAAGTAATCTCTTACTATTTGTCACTATTTGTATTCTGTAAATCAATACAGCTTGTTAGTCATTTGATTTTATTTCGCGTGCATTGTACTGGAATTAATGAATACAACATGGTTTACTGCATAACTACAATACATACGTATGGCTGTCCTAAAACACATTTATGGTACCACAATTGCTCTAGAAAGTAAAAGAAAAATAATAAGTTTTAAAAATTAACTACTTTAAAAAAATGTTGTTCGCTTAAGCAATGAAAGGGCCGAGGGGTTAAGGATACTTGAGTTTTGTATCAATTAACGGAAGGTAACCGCAGTGGAAGGGAGAGATGTAGAAAGTGTGAGCACTTAACCCGAACAATTGGACAACTCCTTCCTCCCACAATACGTATAAGCCAGGAAACATGGATCTTGATGGTTGATCTAAGCATGATTCTTTCTACTGGTTTGTAAAGTACAAAAATGTAGTGTTTGGACATTTGTGTTTTCTTGTCAAAGAAAAGAAAAGTTTTAATTTATTTTGTGTTTTCTTCAAAAAGTCGCAAAATAAGTAGTATAAATATAACCCACGAGAGTGCCATCGCTTAAACTTTGGAGAGCTCTAGCCCCTAAATCCTAAATTACCTAATGTGTGGTAGTTTTGACAAATTGTATAAAAGAAGTCTTAAAATGAATTTAATTCCTGATTCAAGTATAAAATAAAGATTTCTATTTACCCAATATTTCTTACTTCCCTTACGTTAAAGAATTAATATTTTCTAAAAATATATCCTTATAATTAAATTAAGTAAAAGTTTGATTTTTAAAATTTACAAAGTTTTGATTACCTGAGTAGTTGGAAACTAGAGTTCTCCAAAGTTAGAGCAATGCTATTTAAATTGTCTATTTGATTGTAAGGAAAAATAAAATGAAGTTCCCCGTTTAAACATTGCTATCAAATTTATGCTCACGAGATGGCAACGATGCCTTTATATTTGTCTAATCGACCTACTTTGTAAAATCAATTCAGAGAAGATTTACGGTTAAATTGGAGTGGCGTAAGTTAGAAAGTATGATTGATATTGAAAACAGGTCCCAAGTTTGTAAGTAGCGGAGAGGAGATAAATGTCGCTTATACGGGAGTTAGAGGTGAGTTTTCTTTACGAGTGGTTGAGTAGCTGCAATGGAGACGGCCAGAAGTGGGTCACAAACTAACATAATGAATAACAATCGCTCCACAGTCTCGAGTCGTTAAGTTGTCCCTTGTACGAGCACAATCTAGTCATGTCAGCTGATCAACCTATTCAAAGTTTAAAACAACATTGTAGATTTTTGCTTTAATTGTGCGTTGCTTGATCACGGTTTTAACCTTTCTCGGGTTTCAAGGCTGAAGAACAAGCTTTTCTCTATTAATTAGTTACAAAACTGAAATGCACAAAACATTTCTTTTGACTACGTGTACGAGTAGATTACTGTATTATGTATCGTTCCTAAAATTAAAGAAAAAATCACTAATTCATAAAGGAAGTAGAGGTGAAATCCCAATTTTGGGGCATCCCACATCTTTTAAAAATAAACAAAGAAGTTGCATTGAACAAAACATTCCCACAAGTCCTTGAACGTACCGTTGGCTAAGGAAAGATGTGGTCTAAGTAGGAGCTCCTCCAGGATGAGGGCTTCTCGGACGAAATCCTCCTTGATAAGGTCTTCCCGGACCAAATCCTCCGGAACGAGGTCTTACTGGACGATATCCTCCCGGTCCAGGTCTTCCTGGAAAAAATACTCTCGGACGTGCTCTTCCCGGACGAAATCCTCTCAGACCAGATCTTCCCGGACGAAATCATCCCGAACAAGTTCTCCCCGGATGAAATCCTTCCGAGCAGGTTTTTCTGGACAAAATCTTCCTAGACAAGGTCTTCGCGGACGAAATATTCCCTTATTTAGGTCTTCCCGAACGAAATCCTCCCTGATGAGATCTTCGCGGAAGTAAAACTCACAGCACACTCTAATTACAGCACCATCGTTGTGTGGACTGCAATCCTCTTGTACAGCATCACGACTTTTGTCTACCAATACTGCCTGTTTAGGTATACTAGTGGCTTATTGTAGCGTGGATTGCAGATGAAGGCACGTTGTACTGTATATCGAGTGAGATGAGAGTGAACTCTACCGCAGTCTGACCCCTGATCACGTTCACATATTTACCAACTAGTTGAGTATTCATAGCCGCAGCTTCCTCCAGCCTTTCTTCCACTTCCAACTTGTTTGAAATGTTTCTCAACAAATATTTCCCATGTGTGGATGTGCTCGTCCCATTTAACTTGAAATGTTATATACATTTATATCGGTGATGGACTAACATCTAAAAGCGCCGTAAGCATGTTTGTATATTTATAATACTAACATGTAAAAATTGTCCAAATTTGAAGATTTAAAATATGCAATTGAAGAGACTATTATAAAACACATAAGTGCTTCGAAAATTCATTTTATAGAATGTTAGCTCAAACTTAACATTAATTTGTGTTAAGTTAAAAATGTGGTATATTTCGTAGAATTCTAATTTAGAACTGTGAACCAATGTTCACTTTTAAACAATTTTGTTAAAAATATCTGTAAAAAAAGTTTGAAACCTTAAAAAATGTAATTTAATTCTAAAACAGGTTGATTTAAAAGAATTCTAGTTACTTTACTGTAGGATAACTAGTTTGCAGTTATAAAGACACAAATATTGTAAACATTGTTTTGAAAACTCCCGAGAAATGCGGAGAAACGTTGTTAAGTGTGTTTCGAAGTCGTGCCTAGTGTAAAGTGATGGGGTGCTCGGGCGCTCGGTTACTTGCGAGTGCATAACTCGGTTGGCTTTTAACTGGTAGGCCTATTCACATTTTTTGTGTCATTGATCGCTGAAAATTAGTCTGTGTACTATTAAGCAACTGAAAGCTAATTGTTTCAAAGCTAACTAATGCTTTTTAAATTAGATTTTCAGTTTAAAATTTCTGCTGTAAAAGTTCTTGCTGTAAAATATGTACTCGTAAATTCCTATGAAGTACACCCAATTTGAACATATGAAATGAGTTGTTCTGCATTTACAAATAAAATCAAAGAACATTTTACGAAAGTTGTTTTTAAGAGTTCACAAACACCCTGTATAATACACCGTCATATTTTACAGTTTATGATTGTGATTTGATTACGCTCAATTATATTATTTTTCAAAGTGTAGCTTCAACAGATTAGACAGCAATCAGTATGTATAGAGTACATACAGTTTCACAAAAACTGATTAATGGCACGCAATTATATAAAAAAAAGGTTGAATGATAATATTAAACATTGTATTTAGTGAATAAAGTAGTTCAATTCTACCGCCATCTAGAACTAAACGCCGTCGAACCGAACCGAATCAGTTTTGAGCTACCCAACATATACTGAGTGGAATGACAAAAGTGTATGGGTGCACATTCAGTATCCATTATAATATATCGACCTTCAAAACTATTACTGAAACTTGATGATGGCGTTGTTTTGAAAACTACGAACTGTTGCATCGCCACATTTATCCGGTACGTTTTTAGTTCCATTTTGGCGTAGGTACATAAAATAACGTAAATACTTAAAATACTTAAATGCGATGAGATATTAAATACTTCCTGTATATTAGATTTTAAAAATAACAGGATGAATCTGATGAGGAATGATTGGAGCAATGAAATATCAATCCAAGTGCAGTATCAGCGGAACGAGGTGCTAAGCACGGTCGAGAGTCCAAGACCAATCTGGCCAGCTGGATATAGAGCAGCTTCCCCCCTCCCACCCTTCGTCGCACCCTCGTAACTTAGTTTATTGTCTTCCCTTCCACTACAACTCCGGGTGTAATGGCCTTAATAGGCGACATAGTGTTTCTTTCAGACCTCAGATTTCCTTGGGTTTAATTGACGAAACTGTGCCACCATGTTCAAATTATGCGGAAACTCTGCACGTAAATGATTACCTTAGTTATATCATCTTAATAAAGAAGTACTTGTTTATAAAGTTTTCAGACCTTACGGAGATTTGTAAAAAAAACAAAATAGTTTCTTGGTTCTAACTTCTATCCCCTAGTTCGTCTCTGACAAATATAAGACACATTATTTTAAATTCCTAGCTAATTTCCCTCGAACGGGTGTGATATTTTTGAGAAACATCTCATTTGAAAGGGTTTGCGCTTTACTCATTTTGGAGTCATAGCAGAGTTAATCTGAAAAGCATACTTAGAAGACGGTTGGAATCTTGATGTAAACACAACAACAAAAAATGCAACAAAGAATTTCTTAATAAGACCAAAATGTTTTCTTGCATTCGAAAGCAGCCTCTCAAAACGGACCTATACCTTTAAAATTATCTATATGTTAAGGGCGTTTACGGAGATCAAAATATAAATTTTAAAATTGGGATTGAACACTGACACCAATCAATTTGGCTATCGTGTTTACCACAAAATTGAACGCATCAGTGGTTGGACCATTCTCTGTGAAGGTTTTTACCTCTAATGTGTCTCTGCTGTTTTCTGTCATCTTCAGTTGTTCAAACCTGTAACTTATTGCAATTTGAAGCTATTCTGTTTGATTAATTACTCTTTGACAGAATTCTACTTACCTCGCTTCACCAAGGCCACGTTACACCTCGTTACAAACGTTTCTTAGTTGTAGCCAAATGTTGTCTTATATAACTGCCGATTTCATTGTCTCGATCATGGGACAATAATCGGCATCATCATAGCAATCATCGGAACTGGACCAATCAGAAGCTTGCATCTATTTTTTTCTATTTACATGTCCCAATTTGTTCAACTGTAGATTCTTCTCAGTACAAGGATTTTGAGATCTGGGTACAGTATTTCAATGCATATTGGCCCGTTGATGTTTATTCTTAACTACAGTATTTATACTTTCAATTGGCTGTTGAACGGCTGGTTTGACGACTTTTCTTATGTTTATCGTCTACTAATTAGTGCCTTCAAGCTTTACTGTCTGCATTATACCTTCTTTAAGGTTTATTTACAACTTATGTATTTTAATTGTGTTTATTCGAGCTCTAAAAGTATTTCTAAATTTTTGTAGTTCGCAACCAACTATTGATAGCTGTTATTGATAACAAACATCAGTTTTTAAAAATTGACTATCAAAACATCGGCTTTTGAGACATATTAACCTTTGAATTTAAAGCTTTTAAGCTTAAAATTGACGTTTAACAAGGTCAATGTTTGAAAACTGAGAATATCTGCATTGCTGTTTTTTTCGACGCGTACAGCGCAATCTTTAAATGTTGCTTTGGACGCAAACTTAGTCCAAACAAACCTCCGGAACCAAGTATTTAAAGTTACAACGCACGTTACTGTTTTTACTTAAAAACGAGGAAAGTTCTCCGAATAATATGCCAAGAAAGCTTGAAGGATTTGTTTACCCTGAGAAAGTTCTAAGTAGAGAGTTTCGCCAACAATTAAAAGCTGAAGGAGAGTTAAATTACTGAACCGCTCACTTGTTTAATATCTTTCAAGAAAGGGTAAACAAGAATAGTGCTAGCCGCGAGAACAGATTTGGGTCAATGGATCTTAAGCAAGAACCAATTCTAGTTTACTAATTAGAAATGTTTCAAAGCAAAATACTGGTCTTGATATGAGGAAATACAGCGTAGAGTTTAGGTTATCAGGTAAAATAATTCTTGTTTAAAATCTTGTTTAAAAGTTTAATCAAAAACAGATTCAAGAGTGCAGCTGACAGGTTGAAACTCGAAGGCTTTGCGCCGGTTGATTCTTATAAAATTAAACCTTTGATTTATTTCTAGTGCTAATTTAGTGCCTTTATTTAGAACCCTCTTAACTTTTCATGCCTACTGAAGAACACACGGTCTGATAAATAATAATTCAATACGTGTTTGCGCGTTACCTGCGTTTAGATAGTGATCAAAAACAGACCTATAGAATGGACGTTTCTTTAGTTTTGCTCAATATATACAATATTGTTTGGAATTCCATATTAAAACAAGATTTACGGTGCAAATGGTTGGACACGTAGAGTTTATCCAAATACAGTGTTTGTGAGAAATGTTGCACAGCAACAAAACGGTGTCAAAACTATTGATTTTGAACTTACTGTTTAAAAGATACGGGTGTCATTGCAGTGGATACACAACTACCCCAGTTGCGTCTGTTTTCATCAGGCCTGCTTGACAACTTGACGGATTTGTCATGTACTACGTGTCCTCAAGACCAATCCTTAACCACGTGCCGCATTGTTAGATCTACGGCTGACATTTGCGCCACATCTGTACTAATACTTTACTCGGCGTTGTATTTAAACTCGTGTCAAAAAGCTTTACTTTAGGACCTAGTGAAGAAATGTACAATTAACCTTTGTGTAGAATGAGAGTTTAGCTGAAACACACGTTCCAGTGACCGAGTGGACATAACAAGAACAGTTGTGTTGGACTGCAACTTGTGGAAATCAATTAACAGTATTGGTGAGCGTCGGAGCAGTGGACCCTTGTTCGTTGATTGATTACTTAGATACAGTCAGGCTCGTGTACGAGTGTTCGTTTGTCGATGTAATGTAGCACATTAATCTACAGAATGGCGCTACATCCGGCCAAATTGCTGAGTGCTTTTCATACGATCGTTAACACGATGCAACATGCATGATTATGCTGAAATTAAAGCAGGTCACTAAATCACTATTTGAGATGCTGACCACTCTCATGAGGGTATTTTAAGGCAAATATGTGGTGCAGGATGAGTGTGATGAGTGGTAGTAATGAGTTATGAGGTGTAGTCTTGTTACAAACTAAGGCCGACTCTTACTTAGAATGGGTCATTAATTAATAGCCCAATGACCAATGGAAATACAAGGTCCAACAGCTTAACGTGACTTCCGAACCACGCAGGTGATGGTCTGATATGTGTAAACGATGGTGGGAGTTGATGCGGGTATCATCAGATGATCACTGAGACTATCTGAGCCGCTTTAGATCTATATAATCCTCAAAACCTGACCTCTATGAAGCTGGTTTACAGGACCACGCCCCAAGTCCCAGTCATATTAGTGTTGTAGTATTAGATTTCACCCATAATTATATAATCTACCTATAACCCTCATCTGGTTTTCCAGTGTGAGTTGTTTTGTAGTGAAGCTTATGCAACATTAAACTAAAAGCGCCTAATTTTCCAAATTTGTTCAGTCAAGAATGCCTTTTAATTGTTAGCAAGTTGCGACCATTTTCCAATAACTATCTCTATAACTGCTACCAATACGAGTACTTAATTTAAGTAATCATAAACACCTATTAGGTTGATTTGTTTCGTCCAGTCCCTACTTGAGGGTTCGGTTACCAAAAAGGCAAAGTTTGGCCTGTTTAGCGAGGCCACATAGGACTACAAAGTCCTATATAACACTGAACCTCGACCTTTAGCGTTACCTTAAGTGGTCTAACGAGGGGTCATCAGTTATTTGCATGATTCATTTATAAAACTACTGAACTTTGTATAAGGAAATACGAGTAAATGTAAAGCTTTGTAAACTTGTATAAGAACTTTCTTCAAGGAAGTAGAAAACCATAGGTTGGCCTTTCTTTTTCTAGGCAAGTCCACAGAACTGCGGGTTTTAAAGTGGTCTTTTAGGTCGTTTAGACTAATTTGTATTGATAGCAATTTCATTCAAATGTTAGCCTAGTTGGTATTGGGAAACACACCCTAAAAATGAAGAAGTGAAGGCCACTCAGAAAGATTGAAATTTAACCCTTTTGGGTGTTGAAGCCCAGCCACTCTCATTAAATAGTGGCTCGATTTTCACGATTTTGGGAGTGGTTTTCATTTTTTAGTATTTAGAATGCAAGTTACCAAATAAATTTGACTACAAATGGGATCTGAGACTATTCCAAAATAGTCTACAACAGAAAAGTACAAGACTGGGCTTTAAATGAGCCGAGCTCGGATATAACTTAGATTACAAACCTGATTGAGTTTGGGCTGCTTCACCTGCGGCTGAATGTTGGACTGACCCACTTAGGCTAGACTCACTGCTAATCAAATAGCGAGTTAGTACTTCGAAACATGGGCAAATATAATGGTTTCAAACAAACACGTGTTTTACATTAATTAGTTTCATATTCATAAAGCTTAGTTGTCTACTAACAATTCTAAACCATGGCTGAGGCGGACAAATCAACATAGTTGCGGCAGCTCAAGCACAGATAGCCCTGCCACCTCTTTCCGTCTCTCTCCCCCCTCGGCACCGCATGCTCCAGTTTTTCCGATGTCGATTACTTAAATGTCACCAAATCGTGCGATTTATAAGAACCAACAAACTTGCGGCTTTACTTGAGACTCTTAAAAGAACTTCCTCGTAGCGCTATCTGTGTATGGGCTGCCGAACTATGTGGATTATCCTGCCTCATCAGCCATGTGGCATCTATGCGCAATGTACCTATCGCATGACATAATATTAATTTTGTTTCTAACCTTCTTGTTTTAGTGAACTATGTCGGGTTTTTTCCTTTAGGGAAGTGGCACCTCTTGTATACGACCCGATTTTTCTTTCATACATATCTTTCAAAGCCTCAAGAGTGTGGGTTGATTTGCGATAATCATGCCTATTCTTAATCATTCTCAGATAAAAATTTATGTTTCGAGGAAACTGCCCGAATATTTTCCAACTCAAATTTAGACGAAGTCGTACTATGGAGTTTGCTGCCCACACCTTTCCGAAGTAACAGTGCTAAGACAAGGTTGATCAAACGCAAACCTCTTCAGAATTTTCATTTTAATATTCCAAAAAAGAGCAATCCGAACAGTGCTAAGCTGCAAGGAAAAACGGTCGTGTGAATCAGCATTCAAAATTAGAAATTTGTGAAACCATAGCTGGTGTCGTGAGTGGTATACGCTCTTATGGATAGCAGAGACAGGGGAAATTCCCGAACGTGAGTCACAGGACGATAGTCCATGAACGTTTGGCCTCTCAGACAGGAAGCTTCCAAACTCGCTCAAAAGTGTTCTGGGAGTGATGTCACGTTCGAAACAACCTCTGAACTAAGAACCTTTCTACAACTCAGACGAGTTCATGGCTCACAGTTGATAAATCGTCTAGTTGGCTGAGTAAACTAAATTTAGGGTGCTTTAATTTGAATGAACGAAGGAAAGACAGAACAAGGAATTGTATATATAGGTTTGGCCAAAATTTTGATGCGTGAACAAATTTTAAGCTGAAACTTTCAACTTAATATGTCGCAACTGCTACGGACTATTGTAATGTTCCAGCAATAAATTATTAATATCACTAGCACTTGTGAAAAGGATAGTTGCGGCATAGAAAAGTACAAGTGGTGTGTTGAACTGAGATGGCGTATGTCGCAACTTGTTGTCAGTGCCGGCACTTGATGTGATGACCGCTATTGACGACATTATCAACATCAAGGACCACTCTAGCCAATAGCGCAGTTTGTCGTGGCTTTACTATCAAAACATACCCATCCACAATCTTGTTTGTGGCTGCTCTTTTTAACTGCTTCTCTTGTTCAATTTAATTCATATAACGATTTAATAGAGTTAATAATTTTATTTCCTCTACCATAGGATTAAATAATTGTTTTATTGTAGAATCATTGCTAAAATGCTTACTATCTACAATTTTAATATGAAAATCACAAATATGAAACTATTTTTATACCGTTTAAAAACTATAATATTACATGAAACCGTCTTGATTTACTTGAACATAATCGTTTGTATACAAGTTCTGATGAGATATGCGCTATAAAGGTTGCACGGACGGAAAAAGTGACGATGCACAAAGTTGTTACTGTGAGTTTAAAACCCTAAATTGAAAGGTCCATTTATTCTTGAGGTTTGATTGAACGCAGACTTTTTCGTGAAACGTAAAAGTACAGTTCTTTTAGTAGGCTACTATGAAATCCCATTAAAAAGTGTTATATAAAAAATGTTAATAAGATGTAATATTAATCTAATACACCGTAGACAATCTTTTTGAAACAAAGTAAACATTAAACATTATGTGATACATACTTAAAGTCTTCTCATAAGATCAGTGTTTTAGGTTTGCAGCCCCTAATTAAGCCATAAGATGACGCTTGTACGTACAAAGTTCACATATTTTTATGCCTATAGCCTATAGAAATCTGTCAGACTAGGGTTTAGGGGCGTAACCAAATGTTCAAGCTGCAAATCATGATTCGACTGCGTAATGATTCATGCTGGAACACACCTAGTTTCACACTGTGCTGCCTAGGAAGCAAGGTAGGTTCTACACTTCTAGAAGGCGAGGGGTTTAACAAATGCAAAGCTGGTCTGAGCGGGTCGCTTGTCCGACTCAGGTTCCACCCTGTGCTGCCAAGGAAGCAAGGCTGATTCTACACTTCTAGAAGGCGAGGGGTTTAACAAATGCAAAGCTGGTCTGAACGGGTCGCTTGTCCGACTCAGGTTCCACACTGTGCTGCCAAGGAAGCAAGGCTGATTCTACACTTCTAGAAGGCGAGGGTTTAACAAATGCAAAGCTGGTCTGAACGGGTCGCTTGTCCGACTCAGGTTCCACCCTGTGCTGCCAAGGAAGCAAGGCTGATTCTACACTTCTAGGCGAGGGGTTTAACAAATGCAAAGCTGGTCTGAACGGGTCGCTTGTCCGACTCAGGTTCCACACTGTGCTGCCAAGGAAGCAAGGCAGATTCTACATTTCTAGAAGGCGAGGGGTTTAACAAATGCAAAGCTGGTCTGAACGGGTCGCTTGTCCGACTCAGGTTCCACCCTGTGCTGCCAAGGAAGCAAGGCTGATTCTACACTTCTAGAAGGCGAGGGGTTTAACAAATGCAAAGCTGGTCTGAACGGGTCGCTTGTCCGACTCAGGTTCCACACTGTGCTGCTGGGAAGCAAGGCAGATTCTACACTTCTAGAAGGCGAGGGGTTTAACAAATGCAAAGCTGGTCTGAACGGGTCGCTTGTCCGACTCAGGTTCCACCCTGTGCTGCCAAGGAAGCAAGGCTGATTCTACACTTCTAGAAGGCGAGGGTTTAACAAATGCAAAGCTGGTCTGAACGGGTCGCTTGTCCGACTCAGGTTCCACACTGTGCTGCCAAGGAAGCAAGGCAGATTCTACATTTCTAGAAGGCGAGGGGTTTAACAAATGCAAAGCTGGTCTGAACGGTCGCTTGTCCGACTCAGGTTCCACCCTGTGCTGCCAAGGAAGCAAGGCTGATTCTACACTTCTAGAGGCGAGGGGTTTAACAAATGCAAAGCTGGTCTGAACGGGTCGCTTGTCCGACTCAGGTTCCACCCTGTGCTGCCAAGGAAGCAAGGCAGATTCTACATTTCTAGAAGGCGAGGGTTTAACAAATGCAAAGCTGGTCTGAACGGGTCGCTTGTCGACTCAGGTTCCACCCGTGCTGCCAAGGAAGCAAGGCAGATTCTACACTTCTAGAAGGCGAGGGGTTTAACAAATGCAAAGCTGGTTGAAGGTCGCTTGTCTTACTCAGGTTCCACCCTGTGCTGCCGAAGCAAGGCTGATTCTACACTTCTAGAAGGCGAGGGGTTTAACAAATGCAAAGCTGGTCTGAACGGGTCGCTTGTCCGACTCAGGTTCCACCCTGTGCTGCCAAGAAAGCAAGGCTGATTCTACACTCTAGACGAGGGTTTAACAAATGCAAAGCTGGTCTGAACGGGTCGCTTGTCTTACTCAGGTTCCACCCTGCTGCCAAGGAAGCAAGGCAGATTCTACACTTCTAGAAGGCGAGGGGTTTAACAAATGCAAAGCTGGTCTGAACGGGTCGCTTGTCCGACTCAGGTTCCACCCTGTGCTGCCAAGGAAGCAAGGCAGATTCTACACTTCTAGAAGGCGAGGGGTTTAACAAATGCAAAGCTGGTCTGAACGGGTCGCTTGTCTTACTCAGGTTCCACCCTGTGCTGCCAAAGCAAGGCAGATTCTACACTTCTAGAAGGCGAGGGGTAACAAATGCAAAGCTGGTCTGAACGGGTCGCTTGTCTTACTCAGGTTCCACCCTGTGCTGCCAAGGAAGCAAGGCAGATTCTACACTTCTAGAAGGCGAGGGGTTTAACAAATGCAAAGCTGGTCTGAACGGGTCGCTTGTCTTACTCAGGTTCCACCCTGTGCTGCCAAGGAAGCAAGGCTGATTCTACACTTCTAGAAGGCGAGGGTTTAACTAATGCAAAGCTGGTCTGAACGGGTCGCTTGTCTTACTCAGGTTCCACACTGCTGCCAAGGAAGCAAGCTGATTCTACACTTCTAGAAGGCGAGGGTTTAACAAATGCAAAGCTGGTCTGAACGGGTCGCTTGTCCGACTCAGGTTCCACCCGTGCTGCCAAGGAAGCAAGGCAGATTCTACACTTCTAGAAGGCGAGGGTTTAACAAATGCAAAGCTGGTCTGAACGGGTCGCTTGTCCGACTCAGGTTCCACCCTGTGCTGCCAAGGAAGCAAGGCAGATTCTACACTTCTAGAAGGCGAGGGGTTTAACAAATGCAAAGCTGGTCTGAACGGGTCGCTTGTTCACTCAGGTCCTTCCCCGTGCTGCCAAGGAAGCAAGGCTGATTCTACACTTCTAGATGGCGGTTTAGCAAAGCTGGTCTGAACGGGTCGCTTGTCTTACTCAGGTTCCACCCTGTGCTGCCAAGGAAGCAAGGCTGATTCTACACCTAGAAGGCGAGGGGTTTAACAAATGCAAAGCTGGTCTGAACGGGTCGCTTGTCTTACTCAGGTTCCACCCTGTGCTGCCAAGGAAGCAAGGCTGATTCTACACTTCTAGAAGGCGAGGGGTTTAACAAATGCAAAGCTGGTCTGAACGGGTCGCTTGTCCGACTCAGGTTCCACACTGTGCTGCCAAGGAAGCGGCAGATTCTACACTTCTAGATCGAGGGTTTAACAAATGCAAAGCTGGTCTGAACGGGTCGCTTGTCCGACTCAGGTTCCACCCCTGTGCCAAGGAGCGCAGAGGCAAATGTTTTGGTCTGAACGGGTCGCTTGTCTTACTCAGGTTCCACCCTGTGCTGCCAAGGAAGCAAGGCAGATTCTACATTTCTAGAAGGGGGTTTAACTAATGAAAAGCTGGTCTGAACGGGTCGCTTGTCCGACTCAGGTTCCACCCCGTGCTGCCAAGGAAGCAAGGCAGATTCTACATTTCTAGAAGGCGAGGTTTAACTAATGCTGGTGGTCTGAACGCTTGTCCGACTCAGGTTCCACCCTGTGCTGCCAAGGAAGCAAGGCAGATTCTACACTTCTAGAAGGCGAGGGGTTTAACTAATGCAAAGCTGGTCTGAACGGGTCGCTTGTCCGACTCAGGTTTCCGTTCTCCTCTAGTTTGCATATTACAGTCGGTAATACGGAATCGTTAACCTAGTTTACTCAGTATTGCTATCTCAAGTAGACACTAAATATGCGAGGTCGGTTCTGTAATGTTTACTCCCTACTCAACAAAAGCAACGAAAAGTACTTTCGCGTTATCGTATTGTTCTCTAGTTAACTTTTATTTTTATTTCTAGTTTAATTGGCATTATATATTCTTCTTCTTCAGTTGATTTCACTTTAAGAGTCTGTTCAGTTGCTTGTACATGCTTTGTGTAATTAAGTACAGGGGTTTTCAGACCATCCCTGTTACTTGCGGGTTGACCTAATTGAATGAAATAAAAGGTTTATGTTAAAATAACACGAATAATTAGGAGACATTGCTTGCTGGTATCAAATAAATAGAAGATTACAAAATCGAAAGTTATGGATGGTTGTGAATCTCGGAACTATTAAATACGAGTATTGTGAACGCCCTGTATCTATTATAGGATTGGCTGAAGGTTTTTCATAAATCAAGGAAGGGATATGCTGAAATTGTATAATTAAAGTAGATATTAAAAACTAATAGTACAGCAAGTAAAGAATCTCTTAACATCGATGCACGCGATAGAATACACTGACAATAAGAAATCTGTTTGACCTTGGCCTTTCGGTTTACCGGTAATGTTTGTTTCCTACCGACTTATCGCCAATGTTTGAAGGTCCTTGCTTGTTTGGACAACGCTTTGTGGCTGTTGACTCTGGCAGGCTTAGATCCCTTCATGTCGTCGTGACAACGCTATCTACACAGTCTAACATTGTTAAAAGATGAATAAGGTCGTTTTCCATAGTTCTTTGTGAGCGAGACTCGTATTTTCCCATGAAATAACGTCTTCACTTGCGAGAAAATCCTTCAGCCTAACAGAGAGAACAAATACAATAATTAGTGATGATCAGCTTGGTTGTTCAAGTTAAGAAGTTCAGCAAATACTGTACATTAAAAACATTCATGATCAGTTGATTCAGTTCTACTGATTAGTCTATATCATTGAATTTAGACGTTATACTCGTAGAATGTCAAGTCAATGTTAAAACCTGTTCGCGCATTGAATTATAATTATTGTTCAATGTCGTTTTCTCTTGTTATCGCCATTGACAGTTCTTTAAACAGGTCATTATAATACACTATCTTCTCTATTAATTTAATCTTCAAACACTTCTGCTGGGAATGATGCTGATGCGACAGAGCGCGGGCCAAACTTATTGATCAAGAGCCTTTAACCATTTAAGTTGTCCTTATGAAGTCCATATTCCATTATTCTGAATGTTAGCGGTATAAAATGATTAAGCTCATGTATCATGATAAATTAACTTCAAATATGATTTTTGTGTGAAAAATAACTACATGCACAACAAAACGCCGTTTCAGCTTTTAAATTTGAAAATTGTCCAATGAAATCATACCTGCAGTGCCGTTTTATCACATCAAATTGCAAACTGTGTTAAGGTAATGAGTTACTTTTGGCTGACAGTGATCAATTATCGTTGAAGAATTTCCAGTGGTGTAAGATCTGAACTGAAGATGTAGCGAAATGCTTTATAATAGCCTCCGGGAGCTGTTATCTTCAATCCTACTCTCAGATCCAATATCTCCTATATTTTATAGCGAGCGCCGTAAAGCAGCACAAAACTCTCACGGACAATGGGACTTCACCTGGGAGTTCACCTCTATCAAGTCAATAAATCTCTACCTATCCTAAGCATTAATAGTACTTATTCTGTTAATTATTTATTGGAAATAAAACTATCAATTCTGTTTTTTATATTTTGTTTTAAAACAGATTTATTTATTTTGTTTGTGGAATTTATTTAGAATAATATATATTTCATCACTAAAGTGATAATTTTTGAAACTAGGTCAAGTTAAATTACCGAGGGTCAAAAAGACACTTTCGAGCCGAGCGATGAACGCTACTTTTTGTCATGATGCAAATAATAATGAGGAATGAATGTTTGAATATTATAAAGAATTAATTTATTAAACATTGCTATGAACTCAGCAGTCTGAATTATAATGTTTTTTAAGAAACATCTGTTACACTAGTTTACTGCAAGTCAATGTTAAAATTCACAATAATCAAAACGAACTCGTCGAACCAGCTGATGTCCATGCCCCAAAAAGATCATTTAAATCACCCTAGAGAGAAAAACATCATCATAACATTACTTTATTTACCTGGGTGTAAAAGTGACTCTTTAGCACTGTCAATACATGTGTCTAAAGCAGCTGTTTACAGATTAGAATGACAAAACGTATTTAATGTCATACTAGCTGCGCCAGCTGGGGGCTTCGCCCCAGACCCCCTGGCACGCTCCCATGCTGCCGCTCAGTTGCACCTCGGCCTACGGCCTCGGTGCCCGCTTTGTACAACTCGGCCATCCCGATGTTTTACCTCCACTTTTTAACCCCCTTCCTCCCCCCAAACAATTTGGTAGACAATCAATATATTTTTGAAATCAGCGTAATATTCCTTTTTTTGATACCCCACATCGATTTGTATGATT
Source organism: Matsumurasca onukii (assembly GCA_018831715.1). Classification (NCBI taxonomy): domain Eukaryota; kingdom Metazoa; phylum Arthropoda; class Insecta; order Hemiptera; family Cicadellidae; genus Matsumurasca; species Matsumurasca onukii. Next base: position 32,959,402 of record CM032059.1, on the reverse strand, counting down.
TTTTTTATTTCTTGCCCCCCCCTTTAACTCCGCCCAAATCCATATATTGTGCCCCCGAACCCCAAAATCAGTAGGTGTCTTTGGGTTAGTGGTATACAACTATGTGTCGAGTTTCAAACAAATCCGTTGATATTTACTAAAAAAGAAATATAACATGGGGAATTGGGGACCTCAAAAACCCTATAAAAATAATCTATATAATTTTATTCGTTTCCCCCACCCTCCACACACTAGGACCATTTCTATTCAAACAATTCTGAATTACCCCAGCCAGATTCCGAGATCTCAACACTCCGGACAACCCTAACCGAAATACTAATAGTATAGATAGATGTTATCGTGTTAAGCTCTTTCTATCTTAGCACTAATTAAAAAACTGTATATTGTATCAATTTTTTTAAAAAGTAGACGTTTAATTAGTTGGTATAATTTGGGGTGGTTGCGCGTAACTGACTCCGAAGCATTTTTGCCAAGTAACATCGATCAATTCAGCGTCTACTCTATTAAAAATGTACGTTTTCATTACAATATACCATATAATATGTATATGCAAAAACGTCATTTAAAAATCGTTTTCATATTTGGTCGTGGTCATGGTTGGAAGGTTTTCAAAAATCGAACCTTACTAATTGACATAACCGAATAAAAATTTTATATCCTTTGGAAATTGATTTCCATTACCGTCCTTCATCACATCAAAATATATAATTAAATAGCATACTTAGGTGTTATTAGAAGCTTAAGCACGGGACTAGGCCAAGCCTAATGGAAGGGTTTGCTTGCTATTAATTACAGTTTGAGTGCTCAGCCTAACTACATTCAGCTACCTCGTGATTAACCTTATGACAAATGACCCGATAGTCCGCATTGATGGATGAAGTCTTAATCGCTTGGAGAAACTCACACCTAATATTTGCTTGCATATACATTTCCAAAGCTGCAACATATACGGTTAATATAATTGAACTGAATGAAGATGTTGTTTTAAATATACTCGCCAAACCTTTAGTCAAGAATCCATCAAGGATACTTACTAAATATCCGACCAGTCCTAGGGCATTATACTGGTAATATCATATATCACAGGTCCATGTTCACTTCAGAAATCACTTAGCCAAAATGGATCTCCACTCAGAAGATACTAGTTGTAGGTTGTGTTCCTGAGCCCGCAAAACACGTTTGAATACGAGTCCCTCGAGGCCAGGAGAAGAAGTCTTCTGGGGGCTTGTGAGTGGCAGGAGTTTTATCCATCTGAGTTGGGTAGCGTGATCCTGGAGCTTTGTAAACAAACGGGGGTGGGGTTGCCTACATAGGAGAACAGGGAGCCAGCACAATAAACCAAAGGGTTGACATGCACGTGGTCAAGAACGTCATTCCCAAACAATCTAATCCAATCTAAATATTCCAAACATTGAAACTGCCTGCTTATATTCAAAATTACAAGTTTTGTTTCCGAGTGATTCATAGAAATGTGCATAATATACAGGGTTTTGTAGCATATAAGTAAAGTGCCACTCTTCGGGGAACTGGTTTATGGATCAAAATAAAATCAAGAATAACATTTGACCAAAACGCTCTGGTTGGTTGCTAGCCACCGTTTAATATTTTCAACAATTATTTTTTACTTCCTATACCTCTTATTTACTTTTCTTAAACTCTATCTTTTGGCTTATCTTTTTTTTCTAAATTAAAGGCTTAAACAACTAAATGGTAACTGCCTGATAAACAAATAGTGTTTTTGGAAAACACGTAGTACTTGAATTGTTATTACTTTTATCCGTAGAATCTTTCTTGATTCTAAGTTAAAGTTAGTATGAAAGTTATGTGGTAAGAGGAAGAGTACACAGAGCTAAAGTTCTATGAACATAGAGATTTGCCAACACCTAAGTAGGCCTGGTTAGATTCTTGCAATTGGTTGTGACTGCTAAGGTACTGAGAGGTCAACACAAATGACAGACCGATCCTTCATATCAAGGAGTAATCGAGGATGTAAGTTTCAATAAATAAACTTAAAATAACGGATACTCAGAGGCGTTGCAAACAAAGTCATTTACGATAAGGTACACAGCAAACCAGTAGACTAGAATTCTTGTCCTGTCAAGCCTTCATCAGATACTATTGAAGCTTAAGATAGAGATTTATTGTCTTGATAGAGGTGAAGTCCCATTTTCCGTGAGAGTTTTGTGCTGCTTTACGGCGCTCGCTATAAAATATAGGAGATATTGGATCTGAGAGTAGGCTAGAAGATAACAGCTCCCGGAGGCTGTTATAAAGCATTTCGCTACATCTTCAGTTCAGATCTTACACCAATGAAAACTCTTCAACGATAATTGATCACTGTCATTCACAAGTAACTCCTTACCTTAACACAGTTTGCAATATTATGTGATAAATCGGCACTGCAAGTATGATTTCAATTACATTTTTCCGAGTTATCTCATTAAATTATAAATTTGAATAATTAAATAAATACACGCTTCAGATACAGATTTCTTTTAAATGGTAAGTTTTTAAATGTGAGAATTATGTAATTGAAAAGTCATGCTTAAAGAAACTTGATTAGTCTTTGCGTGATCCTAAAATTCCTAAACGCGTTAGTTTAGAAGGTTTATTCAAACTGTAGCTTTCAATTTGATCCAAGTTAGTAGAATAATGTCAGCTCTGACCATGTGTGTGGGCACCAGTAAGATTAGTATGTAATACGGGGGTTTTCAATAAATACAACTCTCAGCTACTGATATTGCTAATATTGGAAAAGTGCAGCAAACTGATTCAGATTATGTTTTTTAATTATTGAATTTAGAAGTTCAACTGACTGCTAATACTTGTTTGCAGCCTACTGTCAACCTCCGCGTAGTTCGGGGTCGCTGACTATGTGTGCGTTTCTTGGGTGATTTTTACAGCTGGACATTATGATGGACTATGTGTTAAACAAATCTTCAAAATCGTCTGGGGATTATGCTGACAGAGTTTGGGCTAAACTCAGCGAACAAGCGTATGTCTATTAGTGAATTCAATTATTTTCATGCTCCAGTTTATATATGATGGAGAGAAGTTGGCTGATTTTATCGCAAGGAATTACATCAATTTCTCCTCACGCACAAACATTCACCTGGGACAGCTTGATCATATCTCAGAGTCCTGTAATCACCTCTGGCAGAGCCATTATGCCATTAGCTGGTGATTTCGCTTAGGTTACTTTTCATGTCGCGTTCACTGATACTAGTGACTTAGTTCGTACAATAGCATGAAACGTGCAGATAAAAAAAATACAGATACATTAATAAGGCCATTAAGAAAAAGAAGGAGGAAGTATTTTATTTTATCTTGGAAATGGAAATAAATTATCCATGTATAAAAGTGTTCTAACTTAAACATTTGCTCCTAAATGGTCTCATTGACACTGTATCTATTGTACAAGTGACTATACGTGCACGTAGCCGCGCGTATGTAGATATGTTTACAGTTAACTATGAAGCCACGTGTGTACGTATTCATACATTGCACATAGCCATACATCACAGAGAACACATGCATAGGTACTAGGTGCTGTCAACTGCCAGACTCATTATAGTGACAAACGCTGTGGAAACAGAATCACTCGCATAATCAGAATGTCAGGTGTGAACTGATTAAAGTCATCTCCCGCAGATTGAGGTCTGGCCGATATAGCAACCTCTCTCGTGTTGGCGCAACTTGCTCTGTTGTTGTTTCCTCGAGAATTCAATTTCAGAGTATTTATTGATATCTACTCTCTTCACTGATTGGTTTGTTTCTTAATTTAAACATTGGGTAGTATGTTGGATTTCTTCCACCCGCATAACTTTTGCTTAAAAAAAAGAAATGTTATTTCAGGTTAGGACATTGACTAATATTAAATATAAATTCCTTGGTATTCACAGCCTGTATAGAGGTTTTTTTTACATACCGATGATCATTTCTCGACTGTTGTTGCATTCTTTCGGGGGTTTTGAGATGCCTATTGGGGCTATACACTTCACTGCTTTAACTATCGCACATTTAATAACGAATGATGGGAAAGCTTTTATAAATACTGCAATAAAGGTTTTGAGTGGCCCAAATGCCATCTCAAGATTTCCGAGAAGATGCGACGACCATCGAGAAATATCGGCATTTATACGTAGCCATTCTCACACAAAGTCTTCAGGCTGTGAGTACGAAGACAATGGTATCCAATATAATAACATCTGAAATTATTGCGATACAATGCTACTATATATACAGAGTGTACTACGGGGAGGTTTAAACGTTTAATTTTAAACCACACGTAAGTGAGTTTAATAAAGGATTGCTCCCGCTGCAGGATTCGAACCTGCGACAACCGCGTGATCTAAATTGCTAACTCGTCAGCTAGCGCCTTAGACCACGCGGCCATCTTTACACCTAGTGGAACTCTCGTCTCAGTTGACTGGTAAGTCTTACGCGGAACACTAGCGCTCTAGTAGCAATCATAGTAACTACTTCAGTAGATGGCCCGAGCAGGCCTCTGGCTCCTTGGATTAAGCTTAGATTAATTTTGAATGTATACAAAAATAAATTTTACGTTGGGTCGTTAATGACCCGATGGGCATATATGGGTTAAGCGCTGTTATCAGTGTGTTGCTGTGGATGGGTTACAGTTTGAATAATTTTGGACTGAAATTTCCCCAGAATATTTTTAGAACCTATTTTGTAAAATGTGTAAAGTTTGAAAAGTTTGGTGCTTTAATGGGCACGTAATGTAAAACTAAACGTTTAAACCTCTTCGAGGGGCACTCGCTATATACAGGAAAGTTTTCATTGCAGTGGGTAAAGTAGAGTTCGTGTATAACAGCGAGTTTAGCTACGAACCGAATATTGTATGAAAGCACTTGGCTAAAGCATTAAGTTAAGCTCGTTATCAAACCTCTACTTATCCTGAAGCAGTGTACTTGGCTATGTGTGTCACCAGACATGGGCTTCGTTAAAGGCAGGGTTTCCTGCTGAGTATGTCTCTTTGACGAAAATAAGTAGAAGGGAAATAGAAAACATGCATTGAATGTATCAGAAACGCCGATAGTACTTTGCATTAGAATAATATTTTCTCGAGAGGCTTACGATAAAGTGTCCTAAACGGAATATATTAGAGTTAGAGAAAAGAAGAAACAAACTTTTTTCTCGGGAAACCGAACCTGGGGATTTCGTCAAAATGTTGAGAACTGTCTTCTGTTTAAAATTGTGTACAATATGACCCCCCTTTGTATTTAAAAATATCGAGTTTTGACCCCGTGAGTTTCAGTATTGACACACTTTGTATGAGTCTTAAAAATACTTTTCCTGAAATCCCCATGTTCGGTTTCCCGAGAAAGAAGTTTGTTTCTTCTTTCTAGCTCTAATAGTACTCCTGTAATTCGTTTAGGACACTTTATCGTGGCCACCCGGTATAAGTGATATTAATAATCTTGGGTGGTTGGATTTTCCTCAAATAAAACCTCCTGTGAAGAAACATGGTCTTGGTAAACAATTCGGTTAACGCTAAACTTATTGTGAGGCCTAGTAAAATAAATCTGACAATTTGCCTGCTACTAATTTGAAAACTTAGCAAAAAGTAAATGTTTGAACATATTTTACCCAGCGTGAATAAAATCCGGACATAAATTGTATTCAAAGCTCGCTGGGGAGGAGGAAGATATTCATCAAATGAGAGGTGCCAAACAAAGTAAAACTGTAATATTTCCACCAGCTTTAGTGTTCTTTGATTAATAGCTTTTAGATCCCGTAACCGTCCAATAGCTTTAAACGTTATCCTGGATTTTGGAACATTCATCTTTTAATAATTATGTTACACGAAAAGATATTTACTTGTGTTGATCTAACGTTTGTAAAATGCTCCTAGTAAGGGATTATGAGTTATCAACGCGGAAATAAAATTGGATAAAAATGTATACACTATATTAAGTAAGTATGTGCTTTAGTTAAAATTGCATTTGTATTAATGGTATACATGGGTTATTAAAGTTTATAAATGTTCAATATAAAGACCATTAACAATCATATAGTTAATTATCAGGTAGGTGTGATTTAAATCATGTATAAATTATCTACATTATATATATATGAATTTAAATCACACCCTCCGGTTCGGTCAATAATTTCTACAAATTTATATTGTAATATCTAATGTATTCAATCTTATATGTATATGTATCTCCGCATTTTTCGTCAAATGTTCACGAAATTTAGTTCATAATTTTGTTTTGTCAATCTCTGTCGTTTATCTTGAACGAAAAAGGTCGGGGAGACCGTATTCAGGATAACATTATGCGGAAAGTTGATCATCAACTGGATGTAAGTAGGCTAAGCATATAAATCTGATGTTCAAAGTAACTGGAAACGTACGATTAAAAAGGGTGACGGGCAGAGTTAACCGGTTTCATAACGAGGCCCTTATAAGTGGATTTGCGATGTTTGAGCATTCGTTAGGCCTAGCGCTGTGCACACAGTTTAATCACTTTAGTTGAGCATTGATCGCACAGCATTGCTCTATAACAAGCACCAATAGCTTGTTCACATCAAAGTACTTGTAGTTGTGTTTGCTGTCGGTTTTGTTTTTGTAAAATCTGAAAGGTTCGTCCTTCAGATCGTACCAACAGCGTAATGTATAGTATTGAAAATAAACTCAATTTGTTTTATCTTGCTTGTTTCATAATGTTAACACAAAGAAATATTGAAATATTTACTTTTCTTCGCCTTTTAGTTTTCCTTGTATCCTTTTTTAAGTAATACGAGTATGATTCATTAACATTCAATTTTTTATTCAAATTACTTGTAAGATTATTATTATAAGCAGGTATCTTGAGTGTCATCTTCGTTTGGTTAGATTATACTAACCTTATCTAACTTTTGCAACATGATTCATTATCATTCAACTTTTTATTCAAATTACTTTCAAACAACGAGATCTTTGGAAGCTTAATGATGTACAAAGAGATGTTACTCAACATTTTTCTAAAATAAAAAACCGTCCGGGTTTTTTAAGTATCCGGATGCAAGTTTACTTATGAACTTATCGATTAGCACCTAGTTATAACACTATTAGCTTCTTTGCTATATATATATATAAATCTTAATTGGTATAAACGCTAAAAAGCTAATTTATTACTAAAGAAATTTGAGGACAAAAATGTTTGGACCGAACCGGGACTTGAACCCGGGTCTCCCGCTTGCCGGGTGGTTGTGCTAAACCACTACACCATTCGGCCCAACTACTTCTGCCCTCAAATCTAGAGAAGTACTTAAATCTGAATGTTATAAATAGCATGTGCAATGTTCGAGACAAGTTTCGAATAGCCTTCAAGTAGGTAGTCAAAGATAAACCTTGTTCAAAAAAATAATAGCAAAGAAGCTAATAGAATTATAACTAGATGCTACTGCAGTATAGACCAACACGACACGTGATCTTACTCCTTGAGTATCCTCGTGGTGGAGCGGATGAAGGATGAGTGTCCGTGTGTCTGCTTAGTGTAGAGGATGTCCTGACACTGAGTACTGGTGTGTCTGTGTCGTGTCTTCATCTCCAGGACAAACGTCACAGCAGCATGATGAATACACCTTCTCATCATAGCTGAACTGCTCCGCAGAACAGTAGTTGTTGCGCTAAGGGTAATTTATGTTCGCAGTTGTCTAGTCTTTATCAATATTTAAATAGCAACAACTTGGATGTAAACTCGGCTGTGTTGCTTATATTTTACACAAAACGCAGACTCTGAACTAGAGCCATTAATTTTCATGGACGGTTATGAACTCTCATTAGACGAAGAAAACATATATTTAGGCTTAATATTTGATAGGAAACTCTCCTGGACGCAATATATAAACTATCTCTGCTCTAAATTATTCTTGCTTAGTAGATTTGCGGGGTATCAAAACCTCTTCCTTATGAGATAAATATACTCAGCCCTTATAGAGTCAAGACTCCGTTATGGAATTATCCTTTGGAGCTCTACGTCTCGTATAATTTTTTTAAGAGTTTTTCGGCTACAAAAAAGAGCCGTTCGAATAATGGCAGGAGTTGCTAGACGAGCTTCGTGTCTAACACTCTTCAAATCCATGAACATTTTAACACTTCCATCTCTTTATATTCTAGAAGTTGTATTATTCTATAAATTCAAAACAACATCCCAAACTGGCGTTGATATTCACACTTACAATACAAGAGATATACATCATCACAAGCAAATATCTCACAGACTGGATCTGGCCGCTAACCTTCCAAAAAATATTGGTCCAAAGTTATTAAATAAGATTGCCAAAATATATTAGAATGGAAGCCAATCCTATAAAATTTTACAGATTTAAAAAAAGGATTTGTTGAAGCGAGCTTGTTAATCGATTGGTACAATATTTAATTAAATTAATTTAGAAATCTCTCAAGAAACCTGTAACATAGCGTAGTGCTAGTAAATGTAAATATTTATTACTTTAATTAGTTTTATAGATTAGCAATTTCAGTTATAATTATTTTGTTGTTGATAAAGAATAGAACAATTATTTTTTGTATTTAAACTTGAAAATTACAAAAAGTACTTTGATGTGACGATTGTAATACAATAACAGTTATTGTCGTTTACAATAAAGAATTTTGTATTTTGAATGTTACCATTTGCTCCATGAACTAAGAATAACAGTACGTTTCTATCTTAAGGACATGCAAACAAAGTTTTAGTGAAACTCATGACAACAACTGTTGGAGTAGTAAACTGTACGATTTGTATTGAACGCCTAACAAACATATTGTGAACAGTGACCACGGAAAGGCGGTAAGTTTTGATTGCGCGCGATGTAGAAACCGCCAGCCAGCCGCAGGCCAGACTTAGACGCCACCAGCCCGGTGAGAACTGAGGCATTTCATGGTTACAAATTAATTTTAACACACCATTTCAACTATATTTGAACTAAATAACTAAATCACTATTTGAGATGCCGACCACTCTCATGAGGGTATTTTAATTTAAACATGTGGTGAAGGATGAGTGTGATGAGTGGTAGTAATGAGTTATTAGGTGTAGTCTTGCTACAAACTACACGTCTTAAAACGGAATTGAATTCAAAATACTTTATGTACACGTCATTTTTTCTTGACACAAAGCGCAATTCTGCCAAATTTCCCGCAAGTCGTCCATAAATTGCGCCAAAATTGCTATACAAACACACACCACGTACACACGAGACAAAAAGCAAATCAGTGGAGGGCTCGATCTAGATATCTAAGGGAACCAATTTCCAAGCAATAAATTCTGTACGGTTTGGAAGCTCAGTATCATTAAAAGTTATATAATTTTAAAACAAACTGCAAATACTCCAAACAGAAATTTAATTTAAATTTCAGTATTTATTACTGGAGAATGTGCAGTTTCTTATACAATTTACAAAACTATATTACATTTCTGTTAAATCTCTTATCTAGATTATTTGGTTTGATGACAAGTTTTGCTTTGATAGAATAAGTTTTTATTCAGCTTTGCCAAATATCTTATCTACACTAGTAGACTACAACAAGTTGTTTTTGTTGCGCAGTCGTATTTATTTAAAATACTTTTATTCAAGAGAAGATTTAGCTATTTGTAATAAAATATGATATTTTGGCCGGCCAGTGAGGCTTTTGGTTTTTTTTTTTGTGGAAGCTTAAATTGAGGAAAACACAAACAACGTACAACATCTAAACTAAAGACTGAAATCAACTTAAAGTCGAACATTATGAAGACATATTCATTTCAAACCAAGTCTCATTCGTCCGTTAAATCTACATCGAAGCCAACTTTATAAGGCTACTTTTATAAAGTTATCTTTCTCTGTGCACTTAGGTTGTAAAGTTCGAAATAGAAACGAACTAGGCTAACACTCTCGTAAAATAAAATGGCCGCAGTAAGGTTTTTGTAAGGATAGCCACAAAACTGTTATCGCTTACTAGTAAATCAACGACCCTTCTTTACTGTGTCATTTATGTCACTATAAACTTTATTTGTCTCAATTGCTTGTTGCTTTTGATGAACAAAGAAACCGGAGTACTTGGAGTTCATGACTTTAGAGCTTGGTGTAGTCTGTAAGCTTTATTTTATAACATCCAACCATACTTTATAAGACAGTGACTTTTTTATCACTTTCTGCATGTTTCAAATACTGTAAGTATGTTCTGTGAATTAATATTATTGTCTAGTTATTAGGTAATAATATTTATTTAAAAACTCTACTCTTTATTTTAGCAGTATTGATTTTTTCCAAATAATGTATGAGTGCAATTACGATCGGTTAAAATAACTTTAAATAATTTCATTCTGGAACGGAGTTAAATAAGTTTTAAAACTGTTATACATTTTTCTAATTCTAATTATTGTGAAACAACAGCTATAAAACCACCTGGACCTTGAAAAAAGAACACGTTTATGATAACTACCACATTGTTAAGTTTAGCCCTTACAACACTAACACAATTTCCATGGATATTTCCATCGGTTTTCCATTGGAACAATTGGAAATGAGCTGTCTTATCAGTTCAGCTGGTTTTGCATTGTTTATACAGGAATGGTGATAGAATCTACTGATAATGTAGGGTGGCCATTATTTAGACACGTATGCTCGCTTATAAGTACTGATATAGGAATGTACATATCTAAAAACAGTTTTATTAAACACAAGTAAATGTGTTGTATTCAAGAAACTCATTGGAATGTGTCTGTCTACACCATCTTTGGTAAGGGTTCTTTTAATAATCTAAAAGATTGTTTAGCACGACTAAACAAGATAAAGACTCCGTCGCGCTTATGTTCGATGAAGCTCCATTCGCCCGCTAACTAAATGCTGTTTTTAACACTGTTTTTATCTACAACACTGTTTGAGCAATTGCATCAAAACTTGGTAAAATGTATCTATAATATAAAAATGAATCGCAAAATGTGTTGCTAAGCGCATAACTCAACAACGACTGGACCAATTAGGCCAAATTTTTTAAAAAATGTTCGTTGGAGTTCAAGGATGGTTTTTACGGAGAGAAAAATTCGAATAATTACGGAAACCCCTTAAAACAGCCCTTTTATTTTTCCCATACAAACGTTTTCTAACTAAAACGTAAACAATTTAAGCTTTATTGCTATTCTTTGCCAACTGATATCCCTATTTTACAGACATAAAGCATATGCACGGCTAAAGAAAAAAAAACAACTGTCAATGTCGATTTGCCGTTGTACATTGTGTTGTTTTTCTTGGATTTTTTGTAACCTAATCTACTGAGCTTGCTTTTGTTAACTAATACATGAAACAAATTCGTATATCGTGTATGGTGCAGAGTGATTAATACGTAGGAACAAAAAACTACCACATTACAAATCTTTTTGACAGGACGAAGTCTGTCGGGTCCGCTAGTAATTTAATATAAATAAGGTTGAAAAAAGTTAAATGTTAAAAAAGTAATTCCAAAAGGTGGCTAAGGAATGCCGTGTAATTAAAACTGCGTTGTTATTAATTGCTTACAAAATTTTTTTTGGTCGTGTAGCTTTATTTGAGTAAAATACTAAGTTCTTTTACATTATACGGGGTGATTCTTGGGAATCGGATGGTTTTGTTTTTAGAAGTACATGGACGCTACGGTGAGTCTGTGTTCTAAACCCAACGTGACTTTCGCCGGCACTTCAATGTTCGCCGCAGCCGTAACACAATTTTAAGGTGGATGCAGAATTTGAACACAAACGGATCATTGTTTAAAAAGAAACCTCCCAAGCGTGAACAAACCGTTCGTACGCCTGATAATGTTGAACGAGTGCACGTCGCTACGTTGCAGAGCCCAACCCGTTCGTTGGAAACGAGCTTAGAATCTGAACATCTCGTTTCTACACTTAAAAGACTTTTGATCAAAGAATTCCAAAGAGAATTCCATCCATACAAGCTTGCGGCTTTGTACAGTTCTCGAGTGACGTTGTAGTGTGGGTTAGGTGAAGTTATGGGGTCATTGGGCAATTTTGAGGACGATGATAATAAAAAACGTGGTTAAAGTTTAAATATAGCTATGAAAAAAATAAAAACTTTGTGGCTTTTAAAACCATGGGGTTCCCAAGAATCAACCTGTACTAAGTTTTAACTTGATTTACTTGTAAAAAGCATAATAGTGGCTTGGGAGTGAAGAATTTTCTTAAGACTTACTTGCAATGAGCTTTTTAAGTTTAAGGGCTGAATCATATCATTATAGAGTATGACTGGGTGTGATTATACTGTACTTGCAGCACAAGTATATCGTGTCTACACTGCGGCCCAGATGTGTATTGACTGTTGAGACTTAATCTGCTTATACGTGTAAGCCTTTAATTAAGCTGAGTATGTAGACCTGGTTAACTAATACAGATTAACTCCTGATAGACGATAAATAGCAGCAAGTTAACAAGGATTAGACTGCCTTGCTTCCGGACCTGCTATACGCTGAGCATGTTATAATGTTACATACTTGAATACATTGCGGTTTTAAGCTTTTTCACGCAATACTAAAAACAATAGATTCCTTCAAGTATATCTTCATATATTCATCATGTTTTCAAAGATAATATAACAGGTGGATGGTGGATGTAAGGTTTCTATTTTATGTTACGCCATGCCGGAACGTCGAATAAAGGGTGGACCTCAAATTTAGCACACATTTAAACTTTGGCGTCTTGAAACAAAAATAATTAGAGTTTTCGTTTTTTGAATCATGACTAGCTTTATGTAAATCACTAAATCACTATTTGAGATGCCAGCCACTCTCATGAGGGTATTTTAAGGCAAATATGTGGTGAAGGATGAGTTTGATGAGTGGTAGTAATGAGTTGTGAGGTGTAGTCTTGTTACAAACTAAGGCCGACTTTTCCTTAGAATGAGTCATTAATTAATAGCCCAATGACCAATGGAATTACAAGGACCAACGGCTTAACGTGACTTCCGAACCACCCAGGTGATGGTCTGATATGTCTAAACGATGGTGGGAGTTGATGCGGGTATCACTGAGACTATCTGAGCCGCTTTAGACCTATATCATCCTCAAAACCTGACCTCCATGAAGCTGGATTACAGGACCACGCCACGAGTCCCTGTCTGGTAAAGAGATCATTTCAAGCAAATTGAGTCATAGTCTGAAACGTGTTCTTGTTTTAAACTTAGGTGTAGCTGGTGAACGAATAATCGGTTTTTAAAGCTGATGAAAATCGTTACTGTGGAATCAATTTTCATACAATATTTTGTTTGCCACTTTTTTATGTTCTGTGGCTATTTATAACATTCAGTTGAATGTAATAACTCGGGTGAATTTAATGATGTAATATTTATTCAACTGGTGCCAGAGATTAAGCTAATACTCTCGAATCTACCCCTGTTTTATTAGACGGACCTCAGTTCAGTTTTGTACCAGTCACAGAGAATGAAGTGATTAAATCTATAATGAGAATTACAAGTAATGCTGTTGGTGCTGATGGAATTTCTATTAAGTTAATAAAAGATACTCTCCCAGTTACACTCCCTATCATAACTTATATATTTAACAAATCATTATCATCTTCTGTATTCCTGATGCATGGAAATCAGCAGTTATACTACCTGTGCAAAAGACTTCGGTCCTCAATCGCCTTCAGATTATAGCCCTATTAGTATTTTACCAGCTTTATCTAAATGTTTGGAAAGATTAGTATATCAACAAATAACTTCTTTTTTGGACAGAAACAATATTTTATCTAATTATCAATCGGGGTTCCGTTCTCAGCACAGCACTACTACAGCTCTTCTTAAAATCACTGATGATATCCGTTTAGCAATAGATAAGAAACAAGTAACAATAATGACTTTATTTGATTTCTCCAAAGCTTTTGATTGTGTATACTATCCTTTACTACTCAGAAAGTTAAAAGGATTGGGACTTTCTTTTAGTTCTCTAAAGTGGATACAATCTTATTTAAACCAGCGTAGACAATGTATTAAGGATGGTGACAATCAGTCCTCATGGCAACCTGTCACTCGTGGTGTTCCACAAGGTTCTGTTTTAGGACCACTATTATTTTCACTATACATACTATAACCAACAAGATAAGATTTTTCCATTTTCACTTGTACGCTGATGATTTACAAATCTATAGACATTTCTTTTTTAAAGATATTGCTACTTCAGTAAATTTAATGAATTCAGATATTGATACGGTGACCAGATGGGCTTACCAGCATGGCTTAAAACTTAATCAACAAGTCATCCTAATGGCAAATCCACGTATTTTAGCAAATATAAATTTTAACTCGGCATGGAGCTTCATTATTATTAGTTCCATCACATAGGACAAATTCATATAACAAATTATTTACTGTCACTGCGTGTAGATTATGGAACAACCTTGATATTGATATCAAGGTTTGGGAAGAAAATTAAAAATCTACTTATGCAGGATCTTGAGGAGTGATCTCTTTAAGAATATTTCAAACATGTGTATTTTAAAATCTGTTTCTTGTTTTTGTTTGGTTGTTTAGTTTTTAAAAATTTCGCCATTCTTCTTTAGTTTTTGGTTTTAAGTTTTTTAAACATGTGACACTTCGTTTGTTTGTTTGTTATTTATAATATTATGTCTGTAGTTATAGTTGTTTTTATATTTTGTTGAGGTTAAGTGGTAGAAAGGGCTTTTAAGCTCTAACTTTGCAACACCTTTGGATTTTTAATGCAAAAATGTGTTACAATTGGCACTACGTTATATGACCCACTTGCATTGTTATCAACTTTTGGCTGTATTTTAATGCATCGTTGTGTATGAGTTAGCTATACATGTCGCATTTTATTTTATCTTCCTTTTAATCCTAGAAATGTGTGTTTAGGTCGTAGAAATGTACCTTTTATACACATCTTGGTTAAGCTCGTTAGCTAGCCAATTCGGAATACTAGAGGTCCCCTTTGTGGTGGTGAGGCCTTTCTTCCCCTCTTCCTATATCTGTTTTGGAAGTACTGACTGTGTAAGAACAATAAGTACATTTCACCAGTTTTTGTATAAATAATATGTATAATAATGCTACCTTTGAATAAAACAAAACCTCTAAACATCCGACGAGCTGTTTCAAAATGGCGGTCGAGTCTTGGACTTTTAAAATGACAATCGGATAAGCAATAGCCTATAGACTACTAATTTTAGTGCTGTGTTGCACGATTTTTACTTTTTTGATTTGTATCAAAAGTTTTAATAAAAAACACAAAAAGCAGAGGCCGAAGGCCGAGTGATGCTGCCAAGTAAAAGTAACAAATTACAAATAAAATCTACTTCACTCACGACAGCGCGTAGCTGCGTGTTGATTGGGTTATCGTGAATGGATAATATAGCTCGTATATGTAACAATGTTTGTGATAAAGTTTACTACTTAATCAAGCTACTGAAGCGAGTGAAGTTAACTGTCACAAGAATCTCGGCAAACAGTCGAGGAATTTCATTTTAAGTTGGAATTTGATCAACCATGATTGATGTTACTTTTGATACAGTCGACTGTTTCCACTATAACTAGACCTGCATGTTTGGGGTTGAAGTATTTCTTTAACAGCGATTGAAATTTAATATACTTGATATTTGAGTCAGATACTTAAGGTTGAGGCAGTTTGAGTTGAACAAGCATGCGGTGCAGATGTTCGCAGTTTCTAAAACGGCATCGTCGTCAAACGTTCAATTTGATAAAATTGAAAGTCATTAATAAAAGGTCAATATACTTTTATGTTTATATTTTGGTAGAGAACATTCAAATTGAGTTGAACATTGTAAAGATATGGGTCTTTAGAAGACTTTTAAAAACACATATATATATATATATATAAATAAAAACGCGTTCGTAGTATAAATTGACCTTTTATTTAAGACTTTCTAACTAAAAATTGGACGTTTGATAACGACGCCCCTTTGAAAACTTTAAACACTTTTAATTATATCCAGTCTTAAGGTCTATATCAATTAATAGATGAAATACCTGTTGGGTGCCTGTAGACCTTGTGAAGAAATTGCAAAGTCCCGATCATTTCGCGACGTTTGTTGCAGCTTCTGGGGTTACTGTTTACATAAAGATCACTTTCACAAACTATTTACACTTATATTCAATTAAAATAGTCACTTTGTAGTCGTGGCGTGGCTGGCACCCCCGGTGGGTGAAACTTGGTGCGCACGGTGCGTAGTCACATGCTGCACTACCCCTGAGGAACTGCCCGGGGTCTTTGTCTCCGCCGAGCTGGAATTCCCCGGTAGGTTTTGGACATAATTATCCCAGCTGACCACAAACCACAAAGTGACTATTTTAATTGTATATAAGTGTAAATAGTGTGTGAAAGTGTTCTTTATGTAAACAGTAACCCCTCCCCAGAAGCTGCGACAAACGTCGCGAAATGTACATCGGGCCTTCCAATTTCTTCACAAGGTCTACAGGCACCCAACAGGTATTTCATCTATTAATTCAAAGCCTTGTAAAGGGACTCAAAAGCACGTGTTAAAAGTTAGCTGAAGAACTCGAGGTTACATAATGCCCAGCCGCTCTAAAACATGTAAATCTTTTATTCCCGGGGACTACATTGATTGATCAGATTACATCATCATTTTTTTACTGTCCGTACCCTCAACGATTTCCGACCATAACCATTTCTATACGAGCACGGGCTAAGTGACTAAAGATATCTATACGACTAAAGAAAGATAGGCTTAGTAGATTCTCAAAAGTAGTTGATTCATATGTCAACATATTAGTTTCCTCATTCACGCGGTAGGACGTAAAACTATCCTATTCATCAGTGTTATTGAGCTCAAAAAGGACAATAGAGCCTGGGAAACATGCCAAACATGTCTCCTTCTTACAACCTGGGACTTGGTATACACGCGGAGAGAACTCATTCCACATAAGCCTGCGGCTCCCATCCTGTAGGATCAGTATTCAATATCAGGCGCATATATTTAAGGTAATCCTTTTCCAAGATATCCATAAGATGCGTATTGAACATTCCTTATGTTCATCAAACATATCTTATCCTGTAGTGGTGAGGTAGAGCCCCGACTATCTAAATCATACAACAATCGTTTAATGTTGTTTAATGCATACTCGTAGCACTGGAAGAGTCATCTATTAGAACTAATGCAATCCGAAATCCACAAAATTTGATTACCTTACAACCTTTATACTATTGGGGTGTTACTATTGATTGGGGAATTATTGATACAGTGCTTACCACAAAGCGTATCTATGAAAATGAAGTAATAAAGAACAACTGCGTTTTGCAACTACTTCACAAAGCCAATTTGCTAGAAAATAAGATATACTACTCTATAATACGCCGTCATTTTATTGAGTAGTAGTTTTGTAGTATTTAGAAAGATGATAAAACATGTCGGAGGGCAACCTTCCGTCCACATAGTCACAATCCCAAGTCAATATCAACACTATGGTCGTTAATAATACTACAGCCAAATCAGAGAGACCTGGGAGACCCGTAGCAGCCGTGGTTTAGAAGGTATATTCGTCCCGATCACACTTCTGGAGTTTTAACGCATAGTGTTCTACTACTGAGATAGGATTTGGTCAACAGCCTGGGATTTTACGCGCGGATAACTGACTTTTGTTGCTAATTTGTTGCATTCTTACGCACATTTTTACATAAAATAAACTCCAAACAGACTCCGTGACTATGCTAAAGATGAGATGCAAAGTATAAGTGAAAAGTGCAGTGAAGACTCGTTAGGCGAGCGGCGCCTCGATAGTTAAGCATCTTCAAACTTCTTAGTTTACAGTTATTTGATTGGAAGTGACGAGTGAAGTGTTCATAATTATCAAGTCAAGTGCTTCTTGCCTTTTTCTACAGTTCCTTACACGCTAGAGTATTTTACAACTTTTTCTTAAAGTGAGATAAGTTAGGCTACTTTTACTGTTGACTTAATTTTTATATATAATATTCATTGCATGCATCAATTCTAAAACACCTCTTTACTTCGCCATATTGGTCTGGCTGGTTGGGTTTTGTTGATGTTTGGTACACTTGTTAGGTCATACCCGTTTCTAATGGGTTTAATTGAAATCGGTGGATGTAATAGGTGGAGTTCTTCAAATACTGCGTGTCTAACGATAATATCTTCATATCGAAACATTCCGGGGATGGAAACCCCTCAACACAGTGTTTAAATATTGACAGAGGTAATTTTAAACCTTTTTATGGTTATATATCTAAGGATTATTATGATTTTGAGTAACTGTTAACTGTAACTGCATTGTGCAAAGGTCCGCTTTACCCTTCTACCTTGAGTTGCCGGTATACAGACAGTGTCTTAACTCTTAGGCTTTCGCGGCCGGTGTCATCACTAAGATCTAAGGCTTCCAGTTTACACCGCGTCACAGTTGAAATATAATTATAAGAAGACGCCACGGCCGGCCAATCCAGTCTCAGCCAGTCAACAAGCTACTGAGGATGACTCTCCACAGCGAGGTCGAAACGTTTAACAGTAATTATATTTCAACTGTGACGCGGTGTAAACCGGAAGCCTTAGATCTTATATAGACAGTGTGTAAGCCGCCACTAGTACCTTTAAATGAGTTAAATATGCATTAATTCAAAAGGTATGTAATAAAAAATGTATTGGAAACACTTAAGTAATCGCTGTGCAAAGGTTTCTTCTTTGTGCCTACAATGGGATTAGTTGCATTGTGAGTGAAACAGATCAAGTACATTGTTGCGTCTTTGTACTTCTCAAGCACGTTTAAAGAGCTTACATGGCTGAACGTCTCTAAAGGAGTGAAGCTACTTAGCATTACACGTGAAACACAAAGCGGCTTTAGCAACAGATGCTCTCGTCACTTTATGCACTCGCAATAGCCCAATCATAGTGAAGACACGGTTGTTATTGTAAGTATCTACTAGAGATGGGGCCGAGTAAGTTGAGTAAAAATAGGCAAAGGTTAAAGTAAATACAGGGTTATTACAAATGATATTATTGATTTTGATCATAACTATTAATGGGTAAATTTGCTTTTAGACCATTTTAATTGGTAGCATTGGAAAGAAAAACTCATCAAGTTTTATTTACACTGGTTTGGGTGCGTATCCGCTGTTTCTTAAGTCAATTGTTGTACGTGTTTTGTAATGGTTGAATTTGAAGACAGTAGTGCTTGCTGTGTGATGGATTATCACATTAACTTATTTTTACTAGTGTGCAACCAATTTTAGAACCAGGTTTAATGAAGATCCTCCCAGTAACCAATCAGATCGCAGTAGTAATTTAATTTTAAAACGAATGGCCGCAACTGTAAAGAAATGTTACTAAAGCTCATCGTTTTTGCTTGGGGCATGAATCAGGCGCGGAGGTCCGAATGATGGCGTACTCTTGAACTGGCCACCAATATCTTCGGATAACACTCCCCATTATTTTTCTAGTGGGGATACATAAAAGATAAGGTGTACACACCAATAGTACCATAAGAAAACCTAAAATCCAGCAATGGATTACCAATGCCATCGAAACAATGGATCAAGATACTCTTATCAACTTATGGCAAGAGCTTCATTATAGGATTGAAATCTGTTGTAGCACGAGGGATACCCATATCAAAAATTTATAGTTAAGAATAGTTGTGATGAAATCTTTTGAGTTTTCTTAAAATGTAACCATTTCGTTTCTTTGTATAACATATATAACTACATTTTATATACACTAGAAGTCGTGCACATCATTTGTAGTAACCCTGTATTTAAAATTTGAATATTTATGTTGATTATTAACTTTAACCATGTTGTAAGAAGAGCATTGCAGCCTCTATATTTAAATAACCTTACCACGTGTAATTCAAAGGTGTGACAAGAGGCTGAGCACGTTCATTCCCTGAAGAATACTAAGTAAATACTCGCTAGAAGGCAAAACTATTTAAACATTTCAAGAACATAGTAAATTCAGATGTTTATGGCTTGAGCAAACTCAGTACCATGAGTAAATGATCCCCTCGTTAATTGAAATTCGCCAAGATTCACGATAGCGCTTTTCTAGTCGTCGGCTATGTTTCTGTTTGGGAGGTTGGTACAGACATCGACATTTCATGATAAGTGTAACAACACCGCATTAAGGTTGAAATAAACCGATTTGAATTTGTGTGTTAATATAAAACATTAACTGAACAATTTAACGGCTTGCCTCTAAATTATTAACAGTTGAATCTGATTCCGCTTAATTCATCACAGGCAATGTGTTTGAATATTTCATTGTGCTGCTTGATTTGATTCCACAAATCATTCATCCAAGGGAAATTGACTGGGATTAGCCTCTACACTGATCGATTATGTATAATCCACTGTCGTATCATAATGTGCAATTTACATTAATCGACTATAGGTCCGTGTTAAGACCATGTAGAGATGTGTTCATGTGCTAAGAGGGAAAGACAGCTGCTGTATTGACATCAGGTTTCCTAGAGGAGAAAGTTCAATTTATTCAAATGGAAGAAAGTAAGGAATTTTTCTGACATGATTCCTGTGTACTTTTTGAGTTAACACAACAAGAGGATAGCTAAACAAAACTACAACACGTATGTTTGAATTTGTTGTATGGAAGGTGTGTTAATGCACATTTATATAAGGCCAAGGAGTTTAGAAAATTGTATATAGTGTCAAACTATTTATATTCTTGTAATATGGTGGATGCTGAAACAGAAGAGGTTGGTGAAGTGGTGCTTACCTGATTCCATAGCGTTTTTAGCAATTAATATTTACCGTTTCAGGGTTGACCTTATTAAAAACTATCAACATTTGCTGTAGTGAATACAGTGTTCTTAAGATTCAGTTCTTTAAGAGCTCTGAAACTCCTATCTGAAAGTTAAATTCCAAATATGTGGCTTCACTTTGCACTAGATAATCTGTTTGACATCATGTGAAAGCTACGGATCTGTCTTTAGTTTCTGTGTATAGAACAACAGAATTAAAAACGTATCTAAAGTTCTTCATTTTCTGTTAAAATATAATGCGCTCTTTAATTATGTTTAATGTTTTACTGTATACAAATGTATCCAGTTTCTTTTTTGAAACGGCATAGCTCGAGAACAGCTTTACATATTTCATTAATCTTTATTTTAGGTTTCTTAATTTTTGTAAACGTTTTTACGAAAAAGAAAAATGAAGATAATTACAGGGACTAAGACACATTTTTGAACAAGTTGATGACTTAATGTTGCAAATTTTACCAGATGCCTAAGCAGTCAAAGCACACAGTTGAAAAATATTAAATAACTTAAAAAAACATATGTTTTACGTGAACAGGTCTGTCAGGCCAGTTTGTATGATAAAATTTAATCACCTGGTTTATAGTTTTAAATTTTAAAAATTAACTAGTTTATTCCTGTAATTTATTGGTTGGAAAACGGCCAAAGAACAAAAGTTTTGTTGATATGAATAAAAGAGAAGTAAAAACAAACAAAGTTGAGTCCAAACCAAACAAACAAGCTGCAGCAGCAAGCGGTCCGTTGACTTAGACAATAGTTGAGCCCACTGTCAAAACTTGAGTTCCAACCCACAGCTTCATCTGAACCATCTGTGTACTTCCAGCTGCAATCACTGGGTTTACAACAGTATCAGATTCGTCTTGGTTAAAGATAAGAAGAAGCGTTCAATTCCTTTCAGTTTTTATGACTTCCGGGTAACTCCCCTCTTTTTATTGCCAGTTTAAGAATCGTCTTCGCAGACGACACGTTACTGTCTTTATTTTACAGTATCACGTGACCTCATAAAGTGCACTAAATTATTCGCGTTCTATTTTTTTCCGAATAAGCATAGCTTAAAACTATAATGGATATTTATATGGCTATTTATAGATCGACAGTGCTTTAGATTTTTATGTTGTTCATTTAACGATTTCGTTTAGTAATACTAAGTGTTGAAGTGCTTACCAACAATTCTACATATGCTGGAATTTGAACGCCTGGCAGACATATTTCATATATCATTTTAAATCCTTAAGATGGATTATCCAAAACTCTAATTTACTAAAAAGGTTTGATTGCACAATTTATGGGGTATAATCCAATATTAAAATCTACACATTAAAGTGTGATTTTTTCAAACGCGTGCTTCTTATTTTAATGTTTTTTTAAATATAAAAGGTAAAGTTTGTCTTGTTTAACGAGGCGAAGTTAGGACTACAAAGTCCTCTCTACCACTCAACCTCGACCTTTACCTAGCGTCACCGGATTAGTCACATTACAAATGTAAGTGGTGACTGCGGGGATCGAACCCGCGCCACCGGAGTGATGAGCTCCGGAGTCGCGTGCGATACCAATCCGCCACGGATCCGCTAATATACATCCAACCTTATTTTAATTCTTTGTCATTTTGTACGAACCCAAAGATGGCACTGCCATTAAACAGACTTGTCAAGAATAAACGTATTTTATATTTGTTTTTGACAATATGAATGTGTTTCATGTAAACGTGAAGGTAGGCTGACCCTGATTACTCAGTACTCTACATAGGTACTAGTCTGGCATGCAAGTGGTACAGTGTCGATACCGTATTAATCCTGGTGATTGCCTACTACAGGTAAGGGGAGGGTCTCAGCTGATGTAACAAGCTGCAGTGTTGTATGTAATTATACAGAGTACATCGACTTCACATCACATCTATCATGCTAATCAAGACGACAGTTGGGTAACAGATCACATACGAGTATAGTTAGTATTTACTGTCGAACGCTTTGATAATTGTAACTTTTTATTAGTACTTAGTCAGGCGCTACAACTAAATTATTCAATAAGATACCTTAACTAAAAATATCTTTTGGAGTTCAAACACAAAAAATGTGTGTCCGGTGTTAAGCAGTTTGTTAAAGAATTCGCTTGGACCAACCATAACGCAGATGTTTCACTATAACCACTTATCTCACTTATTACCACTATGACCCTTTCATTTACAACGAATAATGATTTTTAAAAGTACCATATTTGTACTATTGGTAAAAATACATGAGTGAATATACAGGATCAGCTTTAAATGTCCTCTCCCACCTTAACTTTTGGAAAAGGAAATATTTTTAAAAAACCATCGAGGGAATATTTTTATAGAATTTTAAAGTTTGTTTTGACGTACTTTGCGTCAACTTCCTCCAACCTAAAAACCGGGTGGGGAGGAGAGCCCCTAAATTGTTAAAATGCAAATCCCCACCTTTTAGCACCTCAAAAGAAAGGGAATTTTAACACAAATTCAACAATGCAAAGAAAAACTGTTTATCTTGACTCGTTTTTATGTAATACCAATTTAAATATTACAAGAAATCAGGTTCAAAATGCCCCACTTCATTTACAATTTTTGTATGGCATTTTTGGTAGAAAATCCTCTGAGGGAAACATCACAAAGCCCAAAGAGTATTTTGAAAAGAAATATGTCATAAAAATGTATGTAAAATGTAGCGGTTGGGTGACGCAAAGTACGTTAAAACAAACTTTAGAATTTTATAAAACACTCCTTAAAGTGTTTTTTAAATATTTCCATTATCAAAAATTAAGGTGAATGGGGAACATTTAAAACTCACCCCGTATATTAGAAACGCATCAGGCAACCGTAAGGCAGTTTTCCCCGTCTAGTGTTACATGACGTGATGAACCAACCTTGAAACTTCACTCATCAACAATACTCTCCTTTGTCGCCTACTGCAAGCAACGTCAATCTGGATACTACATACTACTCAAGAAAGAGTAATGTCGAACATGTAATGGTATCTTATTCATGTTAGATGTAACATAAAGGTACGGCGAGTGGAAGGGTAGAGAGAATGCCCGCATGGCCATACACTGATGATGCGGTAGAAGCTCATACGGGCTCTGCCATATCACACCACATCACCCAAGCGCCGACCTTTGTCACTGTTTTTCTACACGAATATCCCATATTTCAGTCGGTCTGATTAACTGTCGAGTTCGAGGTGTTCAAAACACGCTCAAACTGAGTAAAATTCACCCATTTGCATCCTAGACAACGAATTTGATTACAAAACTGATGGAAATTCCTTGTAGTTAAATTACACAACGCCTAATTACTCGTGAATATTTCAGCGAGAGTTAAAGGAATCTTGCTGTTGAAACAAAACAGTTATTAGCGTTGTATTTGGCACAAGAGTTTGAACGATCAAACTAAGAACCTAATTAATTATGATTTATATCGAGAGCCTAATTATGGACCTAATGAGTACTATGGATAACTAAAATACGTCTTGCCTAATTCACCATGGTGACTTAAACATACTTAAGTTTTCAGTTTTTGTTGTGTATCGTTGCTTTATCTTTAGCCATATTTATCTCATCTTATCTTAGCGGATCCATGGCGGATTGGTATCGCGCGCGACTCCGGAGCTCATCACTCCGGTGGCGCGGGTTCGATCCCCGCAGTCACCAATTACAATTTGTAATGTGACTAATACGGTAACGCTAGGTTAAGGTCGAGGTTGAGTGGTATAGAGGACTTCGTAGTCCTTACTTCGCCTCGTTAAACAAGACACACTTTACCTTTTACCTAGATGCTTTTTATAACTAGTGTTTGTACATTATTCTTAAAATCGAATAAATGAGGTTTGTTTTCAAAATGCAAAGGATTTATTTAGCTAGGCCTCTTATCTTTCAATAGACCAAAGGAATAGGATGCCATTGATATCCGTATTTTAAAGTAATGAAAGTGTGGCGTTAATTTGTAATTAAATTAGTTTGCAAACAGTTTACGTACCGTACCGCCAGGTTTTCTATCAAATTTCATTTTCTGTATTTACATTATAATTTTGTTGTGAGTTTTGAGGTTACTTTACCATTCAACGTGTTTTTGTTAATACCTTCCTAAATAACAGTGTTGATCACGTATTCATAACTTAGATCATATATCTGTTGGCGGCTTAGATTGAAAGTTGTCGTTAAGCTACTAATGTTTAATTACCGTACTCAGCACCAGCACCTGGCTATCAGTGGCAAAGCACCATTATGAAGCAGTCTGGCAAGTCTGGACACGATAAGCCGCAGTTTGCACCTCACTCTTTATTGCCGCTTTTATCACCCCTCCCTCTCTGTTCCACCACAACACTTTTACACCTACAACATCGATTACTCGCCTTTTACTTATGTAGCCGAGCCGCCTTGCAACCCTTTGTTCGGGACGTATACAACTGAAATGCCAGTGAGACCGGTATCCGAGTACCGGCATGAGTTTCACTCTTTTGTAAAGCTCATTGGTTTCCGTTTTGACGTCTTTTTATTCGGTACAATGTAACTGTGAAGAATCGGGCTGGATTTTCACCACGCTCCAGGAGTTTTCTAGACGAAGTAGACGAAGGAGGAGGAGGAGGATGTGGTTTGGTGGAAGAAATGTGGGAAGGAAGATGTAAAGAGAAGAAGGATGAGGATAATGTGAGGAAAAGGAAGAGGTGAGAAGAACAAGTAGACGAAGGAGCAGGGGGAGGAGGATGTGGTGTGGTGGAAGAGAATGTGGGAAGGGAGATGTAAAGAGAAGAAGGATGAGGATAATGTGAGGAAAAGGAAGAGGTGAGAAGAACAAGTAGACGAAGGAGGAGGAGGAGGATGTGGTGTGGTGGAAGAAAATATGGGAAGGAGATGTAAAGAGAAGAAGGATGAGGATAATGTGAGGAAAAGGAAGAGGTGAGAAGAACAAGTAGACGAAGGAGGAGGAGGAGGATGTGGTGTGGTGGAAGAAAATATGGGAAGGAGATGTAAAGAGAAGAAGGATGAGGATAATGTGAGGAAAAGGAAGAGGTGAGAAGAACAAGTAGACGAAGGAGGAGGAGGAGGATGTGGTTTGGTGGAAGAAATGTGGGAAGGAAGATGTAAAGAGAAGAAGGATGAGGATAATGTGAGGAAAAGGAAGAGGTGAGAAGAACAAGTAGACAAAGGAGCAGGGGGAGGAGGATGTGGTGTGGTGGAAGAGAATGTGGGAAGGGAGATGTAAAGAGAAGAAGGATGAGGATAATGTGAGGAAAAGGAAGAGGTGAGAAGAACAAGTAGACGAAGGAGCAGGGGGAGGAGGATGTGGTGTGGTGGAAGAAAATATGGGAAGGAGATGTAAAGAGAAGAAGGACGAGGATAATGTGAGGAAAAGGAAGAGGAGAGGAGAAGGAGGATGTAAGGAGGAGGAGAAAAAATTATCATTAGGAGATTATTTACGTAGAATACGTTTTGGATACTTTTCGAGTATAGGATATTATTAATAGTTGGGTTTTTGTTACAGGTAAAGGAGTGGATTCAAAAGGCTGAACAGGATCTTGTATGTACGAATTGATTTTGTTATCCCTTATCTAACTACTAATTTAAAATCTTCTCTCAATAGTAAAGATTTTCTGAACTACTCCAAATTTCAAGCTATAATTGTCTGTGAAACATTTCTATTCCTTTGAAACTCATACTATTTTAATTCCTTCTATTTGCAAATGCAGTTTCCCTTACAACTGTAAACATACAACAAAATTGTTACCCATTAGTCCTTCAAAGGCATTAAAAAAAGTAACGATTTAGATGATTACGTTAGTAAATCACCCAGAGGCCGGAGATAATCAAAGGCTGCTTGATTGAACATCCCTGACCGGCCGGAGGATGGATGGCTATAGGGGGAGGTAAAGGAAGGAGGGGGTCTTGAGATGTGTGGTGCTGATGAGTGGGAGCTGATGAGTTATCCTCAACCTAGACCACAGCTGACTGCCTCTCATTTTCATTAGCACTCATCATCCTCATGCTTCCCAGCTGCAATATCCCCGCTGTCAGAACTTGGCCTACACGATACATGGGCGAGGTACTATGCTGTATAATATTCGAGTAGTAAGTTGCCTTCCTGAACATGAGCTTGGCTGAGGTTTGTTTTACTTAATTGTTGGTTATAACTTGCGTTGGGGGCTTGGCTCAAAAAATCAAATAACATGGGGTACATATTTACTTTTGGGGTTTTACGTAAAACATAATTATTTCAAAGAAATACATCACTTGACCTTTTTTCCAGCTTTATTAGCCGCCATACTTAGCTTATTGATTTTATTCATCCATTGATGTGTTTAGATCATCATATCTAGTCGATTAATAACCACGGAGAAATCAGTTTTAAAGACAATATTTATGGGTAACACATGTTTGCTTAGAATAAAAGAACAATACTCGTCTAGTTTCGGGACAATCTGTATATTGTGTTAGAAGGCCAACAAGAGGTCTTCGTGTAATTGGAACATGCGGCGCTGTAAAAGAAGCAACTGTTCGTGAAGGCATGTTAGTTTCTGAAGAACACTAAACGGTTAAATCGCTCTTTAATCGCCATACCCTTATAATACGCAGATAAATAAACCAAGAACAAGAGATGTACAAAGGAAATGATGAAGCACGCTTGTTGCATTTTGCAGTCGATGGCGACACAATTTCTGTCGGGTCTCATTCAGTGTTGAATTGACAGCTAAATGAATGCCCGGACCTCTCTCATCGTCGGACGGCTTTTTGACGTTTTCCAGCATTTAAATTATGGCGGTAATGACTTTAGTTCGTTGTTCTTCCTTTTGCAGTTCGCTTTCAAACGTCACATTGTTATTTTGCTGAATTCAGGCCATTCATTTAGGTTTATAATGACGAGGCCATTAGTTCAGCAGTAATTGACATCCAATAGATAATGGTCGATGTTTTAGATGCTCAATGACTTCGTTAATTATCGGGAAGAAACTTATCATACTGAATGTCAAGTAAATTAAACTACACTTAGTACACTTAACATTTGTTAGATCCTAGCCATTCTGAACTCAAAGCTGAAGCCAATAATTGACACTATACCATGTGCCCTCAATTGCAACTACTTGTAATTTACAATAACAGTTCGTTACTATAATCAATCATATTTAGATATTATAATATAAACTATACATTCTTAACAATTTAAAGGCTTTTTCAATAGTCTTTTGAAATTTTAATGTAGATTTAGATAAGTTGGATAAAGATAAGTGTATGTAGACCGAATGAATTCTCAAATGTCGTTTAAAAGGAAGAATTCTTTTATAAAACATGGTTTTCTATCAATTTTGAGTCTGTAGTTGTAAGTGAACGCTAGTTTATTTTGATCGACCCTCTACGCTTTTAATATTTATTTGTTTAGTGAAACTGTATATGACTTAAGTAATCACCACCGTGCCCCAGGACTCGATACCTTGCTATGCTGTAATGCTGATCTCCAAGGGATAAGGCAGGAACTGTCGTCTCCCTGAGCAGTTATATATCAGTTAAATATTCATGACAAGCAGTTACATGTTAATTTGTCATGCATAGAGTACTGTTTAAGCCAGGATTACTGGAATCCTCATAGTTTAGCATTTAGACAGCGTTCAGGTTTGACATCAGGTTACTACTGTCTAGTTAGGGTTTGCTAATATGAGAACTTTGAGAGTTGCTATACACTAATGTTTTGGTTTTAGCCCACCTTGCTCGTCTTGATGTTGGGCACACGAATCCCTGGTTAATCTGACGATAGACGTCTTTGCCCAGAACATAAACTTAATTATCCGTATTCATACCCAAAAAACCATGGCACCAATCTTAAAACTAATTCAAATGTAAAATACACATTTTCTATGCCAATTTTATTCTTTTTGTGTGTTGCTTGGTCGTTTTGATTAAATAATAATATTTCAAGCACACTAAGTAAGCCAACAAAACAATTCTTTAATATGATAAAACTATAAACTGTATTGCCATATAGAATGAAACTCGTATAGTTTTCAACAGTTTTGGAGGCAGTTTTTTTAGCTTCCTAACACCTACTAAGTCAAACGGCTAAACTTATTTTATAATATGTGTGTGTAAACGAACTCAACAAGTTCCAGGTTTGTCCGATTTTCCTGAAATTTGGTAAAATGGTCCTTTTTGAAATATGTTGTTCAATTTCGATGTCCAGTGAAATCGGTCCAATTGAAATGCGCTTTCGGGCGAGGGGCTTTCTCCAGCAAAAGGGGGTTTCCGATATACAAACTATTTATGATCCGAGTTTGATGGAGTTAAATTTAAAAATAAATGTTACTGTATAAAAAAATCGAAAAATTCCGTTCTCCTAGACCAATATGATTTCCGGTCTGCTAAAAAGGGGTTGAAAATCATCTTGGTTTGGCTTGTCAGATGTTGTTGATTTCTTCGCATGCATGTCAAACTCGGTGACAAATTTATTTACGTAGTTTTATCGAAATCGTACCATAAAGCTTAAACCCAATTTTTTGGTACTTTCCCTTCGGTAATGTCAACTTGCTCTAGTAGAAACACCTCTATAAAGTCTGTTAATTAGGATATTTATTCATTCTTCCAACGGAACACCATTTACAATATTAACAATAAGAAATTCCTCATAGAGATTAACATGGTTAAATCTAAAAACTAATGCTAACAGAGTAGACAATTTGTTAATGCGTGCTGATAAACAACACAGATAATTAAAGTATTTGAATAATATTAACACAATGATAAACTTTAAAATTGACTAACAGGTGATAAGCCAATAAAGCATGTGACAATAATAAATAACAACATGTGAAAATGTGATAATCAAGTTTTTAAAATACGAATAACATTTGGAAGCAGCGTCTAATTGGAATTTCAAAATATCAAAGAAATACATCAAATTATCCAATAATTGTATCAAAAACAAAATAAAACTTTTTGTCTTCAATTTGTTTAGTAAGAAATTATCCAATGATAAATTTATTATTGGATAATTTGATGTACTTTTTTTGGTTTTATTAATAACATTGATACAATCTGGAAATAACAATAACGATATTGAAAAATACTCAACACTAAACGGGAAGAACATATACTATTCAAAACAATTTCCTTTGGGCTTTTTACTTAAAATGAGCTATTATTTGATGTTCTGGCACAAATTTAAATAACCTGTTAAATTTAAATCAAAGCATTCCAACAAACATATAACAGATTATTTAAACGCTCGCGGTATCAGTACATTTGTCCAACATTTTGAAATAAAGTACACTCCATCATAGTTTTTCGAAAGAGCTAATCTAATACTTCTTAGATCGTAGTGGATCGTTAGTAGGAAAAGACAGAAAATTATGTTTAATCTATTAAAAGTGCATAATTTGTGTTGTGGATGATGATGATGGTGGCTTGGTGGCTTGACAAGGAGTGCGTGTAGGAGTGCAACACTGGCACGGCGTCTGTAGGCAATGTAGGTACAGGCGTGTCATGCGGGTATTGCAGCTCCGCTTTGCAGGCGCTCTTTAGCCGTCATGCTATTACAGAACACAAGCTGTACATCTATAACCCTCTTTATATCAGTACGTACATTCAATACATGTAACATCAATTGATAGTACGTGGCAGAGACCGTCACCTAGTGTTATGTGTCAGGAGACAATGCAAACACGTATAAAAAATAGTGTAGAAACCTCAATCTTCCTAAGGCACCTCACTCCTACAACTTTCATAATTTTCATGGATTAAACTTTATATTTTAATTAAATAATTGTTTAAATGACTTAACAAAACCAAATATCCACTTATGAAATTTTAAAATC
This sequence comes from Matsumurasca onukii, assembly GCA_018831715.1. Classification (NCBI taxonomy): domain Eukaryota; kingdom Metazoa; phylum Arthropoda; class Insecta; order Hemiptera; family Cicadellidae; genus Matsumurasca; species Matsumurasca onukii. The sequence continues at coordinate 32,928,860 of CM032059.1, read as the reverse complement.
ATGAAATAAGAGAAAATTTGGAGAAACGTGTATTGTGTACTTCTTTATCCTTTTTAGTGTTCAGTACCGTTCTGCCTTTAAATACCGCCTTTTCGTTTTTTGTCCCGAAAATAAATTGTCTTAAGAAGCCTTACACCTGCAATTTTCATCGGATTCTTTTGAAATAGGCTATCTCAAACTTGCACGAATAGAAAAGTCTTTCACCTGTACGTTTTGAGCTTTTAACTGCCGTAACCTGAGTTGGAACGAGTCTGTTGACGTCTGGTGTTTCACTCTATTCAATGATACCTTGAATCTGATACCAAACTCAGGGTAGCCTCTTTATATATTATTTTCTTAATAACACGCGGGGGAAAGTTAAAGTTTCGAAAGATTCCCAAACCCGTTTTTAAAAGAACCTAAGTAGAGTTCGGTATCATATTTTACGTAGTAGAGGGAAATGCCCTGATCCTGATCTCAATTAATTCACTCTATCCAAACCTGATCTCAATCAATTCACTCTGCCCAAAATGGCGATGTTTGTAAGTTCAACTCTTTTTCCTGTAGTTTGAGTAGTTCCTACTTGCATTAGATTGTCTGCATTTCTACTTGCAAGGCCTTTCAGTTTTATATTTCACCTGTTAAAACTGTTCTTGAAGTCACCAATGAATCTTCGTATACGTCCCCTGGGGGTCGAAAAAGATGATACTTACCAAAAACTGAAAGATAGGAGATCTATTGAGCAGATGATACAGAGCCCGGTCTAATGGAGAGGTTGAGTGAGTTGAAACAGAGGAAGAGAAGGAGCACGTACGGCAGATATTTCCCCCCCCACGTACCACAACTGCTTGGCGCCGTGAGTTTAACTCGAACCAATCCCGTCTTTTAGATAGTTTCAAATGACTGTTGATATCAACTTTCATTGCCACATTACTTTTAGTTTACCTTAATATTGGATGTAAAAGTTTTTTGGTATTCATTAATACTGATATGGATGTTACTGGAATGTTCATGGAATTAACATTCTTCCGTAGAAGTTATACAAAAGTAGAACCAACTAAGTAGATCGGAACAGTTAGGTTAGATTGGAGGAAAGTAACTAAACGGAGAGGAGTAGCCTGGAGTGATGAAGAAAAAAGAGCTAGCTCATTTCGAAATAAAGAAAGAGCACAAAGAAAATTCTACTTTTCATATGGCGTCAACATTTGCTGTCCGACCAGGCTCATCTGTGAATAATAAAATACTTATTTTCCGTTGGCGTGTAAATATATGTCGTACTTCTCTCCGGATAAGGTCATTCGAAGAGCACCTCCACATCATTAGATCCAAACGCTAACAATCAAGGATATTTTAGCTTTTAGCCCATCATAAAAAGACTAATAAATAGTGTACATGTGAGGCCTCTACGATAGTAAAATGGCGGTAAGTAAAGGTTTGGAGTGCAACCATTATGCCTCAACTTCGAGTGACTAACACAACACATTCTGTAAGAGCGTCATAGAGAGTCGAAATGTACACTATTCCATCTATCCTTTTATCCTACAGCTTGAGAATGTACGAGATGATATTTAGCAGAGGAAAACTTTGCCCAAATGGTGGCATATCAATTATAATATTGTATATACATTTGGCGATAGGATGGTGAAGATGGGTTCATTATGATATTTTTATTTGGTACTCATCTTATAAAATATATGACTCACTTTATATATTTTAGAAGATGAGTGCCAAATAAATATTTCATCCTATATACCTATTAACTACCCGCATGTTTCGTCATGACGATGCAGTTTTGAGTTATGCCTTGTTTGTCCCTCACGTATACATGAAGATTGAAGTCAACTATTCTGCAATATGATCGTCCCTTTGATTGTGAGAACAATCACATGAAATGGGGCTCTTATTGTCAATTTTCTCTATCGTTTCGACAATTGAGTCGTTGGTCACGCTCTGAGCTGTGGCTCCTCGATGTTTCACTCAGAACTGGTTATGACAATTTGCTTATTACAGGAATTAATTTGCTACGCTTTTAAAATTAACATTTTAATTGATTGTTGTCAAACTTCGTCAAAGCATTTTTAAGTTTCTTTCATGTTTATCAATAAAATAATTAATTTTTATGAATGGTAAATATATTATGGGCTAGTTTTATTACATGAAAATACATTCAAAACGTGCGCATTGTTCTGTAGTTAGCTTTTATGTACGGCTACCCTGTGTTTGTAGCAGTTGACCCGTAGTTTTGTTTACAATCTTGTTTAAATTGTACTGTTCCTTAAAGCATGGTCTTGGAATAAAAGCTGCCGTGGTTTTGCATATTATGGTTTAAAAAATATGTTCTGCAACCTATGGCACAAAACAATGAACAAATATTTATGGTTGATATAATTTTGTTTCTAATATTGAAGTGCTGAATTTTGCAATACTACTTGGGGCACGTCTAATAACTCTACTGTTTTAAAGTTCCATGAATTAGTTAGTACAAGGATCATTGAGTTGACAAATAGTTTGGTGATTTGTTGAGAGTAATGTAAGCGTTTAATAAAGAATAGTGTTGATTTCGAACCATGTAAAACCTAAACCTCTACATATTTAATGGAATAAAAAGTGAACAACTTATTTCGTAGTGTTGTGTATTAATCAATAATTGTGTAACATTAAGAAGTTGTACAACACCTTTGTTGAAACTACCTGCTCACGCCATCTATGAACGAATATAAAGACTCACTTCACCCAAGAACACCTGCATATTCACATTTTGCAAGTAAGTTAGACTCAGTAGTGTATTGAGACTGTTTGCCAGAGAGCACTCTAAAGTCAGATGTTCTCAGATGCCACTGAAATCAAGTCGTTTATCTTCATTTCTCGTAGTTAAACTTTCCCTCAACTCTCTGACTGTGTGATGAGTACAGCGTGAGTTATGTACTGTTGTGTTAACCATTAATAACTCCCCACATGCTTGGTTCTATCGCAGTTTTGACGTAAGGAGGTTTTCGAGTTTGAAAGATGATTGTGGGCATTATTTATAGTTTCAGCTTCTGTGTAAGACAGTCATAATATTAGACTTCGTAACATGTTGGTTTAATAGTTTGCTATATACAAGCGTAAGCATGCGATTTCCTTCTTGTTTTTAAATTCGTAGAACTACAAAATACACTTGTTGGTTCATCGAAGTTCAGGATAAGATATAGAAAAATCTGCAAATATCTATAAAACATAGTCGACGCGTAGCGACGAGCACAAGCACCACCGTGAATCCTCGTGAATTGAAAACAACTTACCTCAACAATTGGGTAAGTCAAATGTCATCATTATTCAGCTATCTACATCACCGTAACCAACGTGCTTAAACAAAAGCAAAAAATCGAGTCAGCCAATTTAAGATGGAAAACAGTGGATTTCTGCTGCCTTCCTGGTCTGGCTACACGGGTTTTGTTCGTTACGGTACCATTATGTTTTATACCGAATTGCATCCTAAGTCTAGTAGTCGTAACTTTACCTCGTTAAACGAGACAAGTCTTACCTTTTATTGCAAGCTGCACTCAATTTACCCGTAAAATTGAGGGGAGTAAGCATTTCCGTTCATTTATTTCAAAAATATGAAACAAGAGGCCAATATGAAAAACGTTATAGAAAAAACTGTCTTATTAAGTGTAAATACCTCCACAACAAAATATCATGTTATTTTTTAATTAATGATCAAACCGTTTAACTCTCCTTTACACCGACATGATCTTTCACTAACAATAACTCCCTCTTTATCAAAACCAATCCCCACCAATAAACTGGAACACTGTCTGGCTGTGTGTAACACTGAAACGTGTGCTCCAATGTAAAGCTGGTGGTGTTGTGGTGTGGAGAAGAGACAGTAACATCTAGAGAACAATGGCAGAACAGAACAACTGTCAGCAGTACGGGTGTGGCAGTACAATGCAATACAACTGCCAGCGGGACATGTGAACAATAACTCTGCACAATCCGCGTGCTACAATATGTGAATGTTTCACACATCCTACAGATTAAGACATGCTGTGTCCGACGTGAAATATTGCATTCTTCGTCTGTGCGTAAGATACTAGTAACAACATAATTGTACGGGATAGTACAGATAGTCTAATATAGATCTTAATTTGCATAAACGCTAAAGAGCAAATTTATTACTAAAGAATTTGAAGACAAAAAGATTTGGACCGAACCGGAACAATTGATCAGTATTACGAGATATTGTCCATTTATACTGATAGTCTAATATATTTACATTCAAATCTGTTTTAACTTTAAAAATGGACAAAAGAGCTGCTTTGAACGGCTTGATGGTTTTGTCAATCACAATAATTGGATCCAATACATTCTCCTCTAACGCTCTGTGATCTGATTTTTCACATTCGTTTTAGTTCCTGAGTTCGGGCTTCAAAATTGTTAAATTACGGTTATTTTAGACCTCTATTAAAGACACTTTTAACTTAAAAAGAGCTTTCAAGATGACATAATACAGGCCGATAAAAGACCTATCAGAATTTCAATCTTAAAATGAAACGTTTTCCAACGACGCTGTTTTGAAAACTTTAGTTTCCTGTAGAATGACTTAAAGGTGCGACTTCAAAGTTGATGCGAAGTTTCAATGTTACCAAATGCTTTCGTTTCCAATCATTTTACACACGTTGAATACATTGAATGTGTAGAATTAATTGTATTTTTCACGATCACAATAATCAACTTTAAAAGGATTTAGCTTACTTTTGTATACATATCTTTGTATTATTTATCTTACTTTTGAATACACATCTTTGTATTCTGCCTTTCTCTTATAACAGTGTGTGTGTACTGTACGCATATCAACAGATGATTCAATGCTAGTATTACATCAACTATTGTGTATTCGTAGTTGAGTACGTTTTACCGTAATAGAGCTCAGGACTAGAGCTGCATTGGGACCCAGCTAAGCGGCTTAAATCTTTCTCTATTTGTAGGGATTTGTATAAATTACACTGTGATACAGTTTACTTCTCTTTTCCACCAAGCAAAACACTAATGGTTAAACACTAATGAAAGATAATGCCTTTATTGTGATTGTTTAGTTGCAATTGTGATTTAATTATGTACAATTGGAAGATCTTAAGAGTTCATAAATTGGAACCGAGTATTTGTACATTTTTCACTAATTTGTCACAATTTTTCTCTTTTTAAATAAAATTTTATTTATGAGAGGTTTGTGCAAGACTGAGTTATGTTTACAGGGGAACTGTGTTAGTTTTGCCTAAAGAAACAACCTTACAAAGTGTGGGCAGAGAGTTCGAAAACACCCTATAATTACTAAAATATTACAAGCATCTCACCACTGACTGCATCTATTTCACGACTAGTAAAGTATTGTAGCCGAGCACCATCAGTCGAGGAAAGACTGATGTTGTAATGTATAATGAAGTCGGTCTGTGTAAAAGCCAAACCTCGTCGTCACTGATCTGCAATGGTAATCATTTTAATGGTAGTAGTTCCACACTTTGCCCCCCTTCCTCACTACCCTTCGACATGCATCGCGCCAGCCGACTCTTTCCTTGCCATTCCGTTGTTCGCCGCTCGTTCTAATTTATGCTCAACTTCTAGGATACTGTTTGAAGTAAACTATTGGGAAACTAGTTTCAACGTTGAAACAGGAATTGAAAAACAGCTGTGAACTATCTTTCTCTTCTCGACACTCCCTCTGACAAGTTAGCTATTATTCAAAAGTAAGTTTCCTGTTTGTGTATGCAATTCGTCCTGTGTGCATTCAACTTACATTTACTTAGGCTTTATCAACTCACGTTGCAAATATACATGTGTATAATATTTAAACTAAACAAACGTCTGCTATTTAGGAGTATTTTGTAATTTCCAATTACTTGAAAACTTATTGCTTATAAATGTTAGAACCTTTAATCTCAACCTTTTACGTAGACTGTAGCCTAGTCGTCTTTGGGGCCTTTACCGCGTCGTTTTTCAACTAATAAATGTAGAGTTTATCGCTCGTAATACATTTAACTATATTATTGCAGAGGATATTTACTTCTAGATGTTTTCAATGCAATCTTTTGGGTGGCTGTAATATCACTGGCACTAAAGATTTCCATGTTAAATTTCACCATATTTACACGACACGAGTATATAGCGTAGACGTAGAAACATAAAATGTTTTACACAATTAGACCGTGGCACTGTGTTTCAAAAATTGTATTGACTTTGCGGTGTTTTAGTCATGACCAGCCTACAATCATGGCTTAAGTAGGCAAACTAGGCGCAATCTAAAATGTGTCCCTGTTTGGAATTGTCAGTCTCAGTTAGTGAACCATTTGTTCAAAGGAATGATACAGGTTGATTAATGTAATTACAGTTTGTAAATCTGTATGTAAATTACAGATTTGCAAAATTTACACTTCGGAGCAACTTTCTCCTTTTTTACACAATACTCAGAACTGAATGTTCTTTTAAATGATTGTTTTGTGTGGCTAATCGTGAGTAATTTACCGATCTAGGTCTTGTGTAGTCTGGAGACCTAACGAACGAGTAATCAGTGAACCTGACTACTGAACTGTACATTACTCACACAACCTACATCAGCTTAGATCGTGTTGTCCATGCTACTGCTATGTTTACTCTAACGTTATAAGCGTTTTGCGTAACCCACAAGCAGTTTTAATTTAAATATGTGTAGAAAAATAAAGAATTTATTTTAATGATATGGTTTGATAAAATATTTTTAAATCAAATGCTCCAAAAAATAAACTTGAAGCTTAAGACGAAACGCAGCAATGAGGAAGAGTTAGCAGTAGTGTCCCTTAGAACTTTTGTATTTAGTTGATTTCAGACGTAGCTAAGATGGTAGTTCTAAGATAAGAAATCACACAAATAAAAGCACAAGTCGTTTTTACATGCTTATACCCCTGGAAGTACTTACACATTATCTACCGAGTATTTTACTCATCGGGTTATCATATTTCTTTAGTTCATTTTATCAGTACATTCAGTTTACAACCCAGAAGCAAAAGTGAAAGCAATAAGGTATTCTACGCATATATATTTTCTTGACTTTTACTTAAATTTTCCTTAATTATGTCTTTTTGAACTTAACACGCAGCCATATATTTATAAATGAGTGAGGAAATCTGCAGTAAATACAAAACAATATAATGGATTTGATAATGATCCTTGTGGCACACTTCGCTTGGTCAACTTGAGGTGAACCACTAAAATAAATGCACTGCAAGTTTCAATGTTAGGCCACTACTGTATTGTTGATATTTAATTCAGACTTAACCATTTTTTTAGTTGGAAAATATTGCTAAATTTGTACGCGCAGATGACGGACAGAAAAGACTTACAAATGTATTTTTTCCCTAAATAAAGACTTTTTATTTCTTTAGACTTTTAAAGTTCAAAATATGCTATATTTAAAAGAATTGGAATTTGAATTATTATACCCTCACCCTTTGTAATACAGAAGAATACACAAGCCGTGAATGTTTGTGTTAAGCAATGTGACAGAAGCAAGCAGCATATGAAGTATAGAAGTTATCAGAGCGAGCCGTCAGCCAAGAACCAATCCCAGTGGCAAATATTTGTCTTGGACCTAAAGCAATACATTTTTATTGCCAATACTGAAACACTTTCAAAAGAAAGCAAACACGTATTTGTACTCAAAGGAAAGCCTTAGTAGTGATCAATTTGTCGTGCAAAATGTTTCCCGCACAACTCTTTCTTTTATGGTGATTGTTTTAAATATTTGTCATATTTACTCGTAGTTTAGCACTCTGCATGAATACTTTAATACTGTACAAGGCTTAAATTAAAAGGTGGAAAAATCTGTTTTGCGTATTTGTACCGTAAGGTCATTTACTACTAACTTATAGAAGAACCAATTGCACACTCTATCGGGGTCCTCTATTAAAAACTGGGCATTTATTGACGTGAACGAGTAATTGAATTTATGTTTATGTTGAATTATAAGCATTATAAAATACAATTCAAACCAATCCACAGAGTTAATAGGATGAAACGTAAAAAAGAAATTATTAAAAAATACTAATAGTGAATGTATGACAGAGTTTGGTCTTATTTAATAACGATAAATGAAAACCTTTTTATTTTTATGGAAATTCGTGAGGATTCACTGTAGCACTTGTGGCTACGTTTTACTTTAAGATAATCAAAACTTAAAATCATTTTATAAGACAACATAAAACTATTTTCAGTACCGGTACTAACTATGCGATGTATAATTTAAAAAAGACTCAATAAATTAAATATGGTGTTGATATAAAATATGGTTGATTTAAAAACCTTTTGATTTAAACATGGTTGAAAATAAAAGATGAATAGCGTACTTGATAAAGAAAACACTTTACTACCCTGAGGTGTCGTGAGATGAAAGTGTTCTATAATGACAGGGCCACCTAATTAATCTCTCTGTCAATATTTTCCCAGTCTCAAAAGTTCTCTCGTACCGAGAAAATGTGTAGGAGAGTCTCGGTGAACCAAACATACAACACGTTGAAACTCACCGTTGCACAACATTTAAACATTGTAACTTGCAAGGGTAACTAAAACTATATAGATCATCCCGTTCATTATAATGCTGGTTAATTCTCGGTTGTTTTTCAAGCAAGTTCACTACGTGTCTAGGATTTTAGTATGAGTTTCGGAAGGTAGAGAAAGGTTATTTGTGTGTATATTTACCTTATTGTGTGAAAAGTTATAGCCAAACATAACTTTTGACATGTAGCCAAAAGCAATACGGTGAATCTTAGCAAATTTCCTATAAAACAAAAGCAATTAGTGTTTAATTTTTTAATTTTCCTTAGTTACTCTGTGGTTTGGCTTGAATTTAAATCCATTTATTTTGTAATGCATACTGTATATTGAACAAACAGCAACTGTTAATAGTAGGTTTTGTTCATAAAATTGAGAAGAAAGTTGTTTATTTTTTGTATCCCTGGTAACGTAGAACAGTAAAGTACATAACAGATTATTAAGGTGAATAGATTAAGGCTGTCACATGATTAAGGCATACACAGTGATTTTTACTATTATGGGCAAAATTTAATTTCGGCTCAGTGCTCTAAATGTCAAAGTGACGAACTGTTGACTAAATAATTAAAGTAAAATAACTTTAAATCGGAAATTCTAGAGGCACGGGAGTTGTTTTGGTCGAATAGAAAGGTAAACACCTATTATACAGGGTGAATTGTATATTCGTTTATGGCATTGCTACAATTTTGTTGGCAAAACGTGTGGTTTAACATTAAGTTATGTTCCCGAACAGACTTAGAGGTCGAGTTCCAGTGTAGCCAGGTGGTAGAGTACTCGCACTCGCAAACCAAACTCAAACTTAGTTTAATTTATAAAATAACAAACTAAGAAACACAAAATATAGTTAGAATATTTTAGTTATCATGTCTGACGGAAAACAATATCATTTTGAAACATAAATAATATTATACAATGTTAAAATCCTGAAATACATACACACTGTTATAATTATTCGCTAAACTGGTGTTGTAATGTCACCAAACCTAAAGGATTTCCAATTAAACCACAAATTACTCAAAATAGAAGATACTGTTTGTTGGCGAGACACAAAAGACAATCACTAATGGGAAATCCCGGCAAACGATGTAATTGTTCCGTACACAACAATGGATGATTGTAGACCGACCCGTGTGATTGCCGGCAAACCCTATCAAACCAGACTTAAACATTGCACTCGTTGTGAAACCTTTGTATTTTATAACCATTGTGAAATAAGTGGGAGTATTTCGAAAAGGTGAAACTTTTTTTAGACAAACTTTTAATGCCGGCAGTGGCAAACCCCTAATTTGATTGTACAGGGTGTTTTTTTAACGCAACCCAACCTTCAAACTTTAGTACGAGTAAGTCATTCTTTACGAGCACTATAAGGTCGTAAATAGTGTCATTGTTTTGTTCAATACCTATCAGATGGTATGTATTATTGCAGTAATTTAGTGGTTTTGATTTGCTAATTTGATGTTATTGTAAAATAAACGCAATCATGGTTTTTAGCAAAGATCAAAGAGTGCTCATTGTGGAAGAACACTTAAGAGCAAGACGCTATTTTTTGTCAAGATGCGTTTAGGATCCAGTATCCAGGTAGGTTAGTAAGCTATCTGCTTTTGTTGTTTGAAAATTTTGAAAGATTTCTGTAGGGGAATCTTCTAATTCAACCTTAACATTGTCCGTCACTTCTTCATTCAGTACAGTCCGCCTTATGTTACGTTTCGTTCCCTCTAGAACCTAGTTATAACTGGTTTTAGTCATCAAGGTCAAGCGCCACGAAGGAACGCACGGACACTCGAATATATTTATCATCACGTCTTGTAGTATCTCGTCTTTTTTATATACACCTTGCTTCGCATGTTTTGTATTGAATGTGCTACCTACTTGGCAACAGACCAGGCCGACACGCAGCTAAGTGTGTGACACGGAGCTAAAGCCCCGTGTATTGTGAAGCAAATTTCCCATACCATCTGTTACTATGGTTCGCTAATATTGTAAATTCTAATCGATCGCTTTAACCTTCAGCCTCAGCTTCGTGCTCTACTATCACGGTTCCGCCTTTCCGTCATGTGTTATCACGGGCGTTAAGACTGTTCGCCACGCTCAGTCTCGCTTCGCACTTGTACAAAGGTCACAAGTTTAAATATACTCATGCGTATAAAATACTAAACAAAATTAAAATATTAAAATTAAACAAATGAGTACTAATTATTGCATTATTTAATTAAAATACAAGCCTTTAGACTTTTAAACTATTATTGTTCCAAAGTGTTTCAGAAACGCTCAACACGAATTCTGGGTGTCAAGATCGGTGCTCATGGTGTGGTCCGGGGTCTGGGTTATAACATGATGAGGGCACGAATATATTATCTTTTAAAAAGGAAATTGGCTAAAATCTTAATTGAACAAGGTTTTCTTAACTGAATTACTAAGGAGTTATTGTAAGTGAAGAACATTCGTTCTATCGTATTGACCTCAACCCAAAGCCAATTCCAACAGCAAATATTTGTTAGTTTACTTTCAGAACATCTTCTAACCAAGTTTGGAGCCATTATCTTGTGTAAACTTGAACGAACCTAGTATTTAGCTTTGGGCTAGTAATTTCTGATAGGCTGGGAGCAAACATTGGCTGTTCACATTGATTTATCTTCCCTAGAGAGAAGGAGAGATACGTGGTGTAAATATCTACGAGAAGTTTCAACAGAACACTTCTAGAATCTTCCTTTTGTTTCAAGTGGATGCCATAAGTTTCTGTTTAGTATGGAATTTTTAATATGAAATAAAATGACAAAATATCTAAAAAATCCTTCCAAACAGGTAAACACATGCGGTAGTTTTGGTTTCGTTTCTATTTCACACTAAAACTATACGAAATAGAAACTATAGGCTACTAAATCTATGTAACTACGAGTATCATAAAGGGATAACGCATTTCAAATTTCATTTAAATCTCACTATTTCGCCACCATTTTTTAAAACACTTTTTGCCACCATTTTGAAACAAGTGTATGGATTTTCATCGTTTTAGTGTATTAATAATAGTCATAAAACAAATTTTTTATGTTCCTAAAGTTCGACGAACTTACCATTTTTAGATCAGTTATACAACTTTTTGGCGAAACCTTCTCCCCATAAGAGGACTTCTGCTGTTTCGGTTCAGCAGGCTAACATACTTGGCCGAGATATTTACAAAAGCAACTTGTAAAATATATGTATTATATGTTTTATGAAAATCGGACAATTAATGCGACCTGTATAGAGGATCCACATAGCTCAATGCTCAAAACGTGTTCCCGATGTCGAGATCGGTGCTCATTACATGATTTCAAAGGAGTTCACTAAAAAGGTTGGCAAAATACATACGTCTTCATTTTTAATAACAGTAATTTTTCTGATACACTATTTGTCAAAAACCAAGATGATGTCAAAAGTATGAAGTAATTAATATGTATCCATAAAAAAGCACATTTTGGTGTAAAATATTTACTCTCCCTTTCGAGATTACATATGAATCGTGTGTAAAGTTGAAAGCATTTAAGTTTGTTTTTCATCTCTTGGATAAAATTACTAAATTAAAACCAACCCATATTGAAACTACATGTAGCGTAAATAGTGATATGTTCGGTTTATTTGCGCAGAGAAGTAACGTGCCTTGATTGACTATACTCGGCTAATTGCTTCTGTATGTATCAGAGTGAAATGTTTGTCAGTTCAATTAGTAATCCAGGCTTATCAACTCAGTCAACCGATCAGCTTAGAACAACTAAATGAGTTGTTTGTTCTATGATCTTACAGGACCGGAAAGTCTCAAAAACTAATTGGCTTAGCTTCTATCTTCGAATGTAGTTTGGCTTTTATTTTACATATGATAGGATTTAAATTTCATTGTGTATCTACCGACGTGTATTGCAAAATATAAAAATATATTACAAAAAATAAACTCTAAAACCTGTTATAAGTTTTTAATTTACAATAAGTATTATACAGGGTGATTCTAAAATAGGGCGCCAAATTTCAGGGATGGGTTCCTTATGCAAAAACAATGAAAAAGGTTCCTATAAACATGGGTCCTAAAACTCTTCGTTACCCCGGTAGCCGCCATTTTGTATTTTTACTTAAAACTTTATATCTCCAGAACGGTTTGACCGATTGCATTCAAACTTGGTGTTGTGTATGTGTCATAAGGTCAATTTAAGAAAAAATAATATCGTGAAACCCCACAGAAAAAGTATAGCAGCTGTTTAAATTTTTCAATTTGAAATACCACAAAACGGTGCATTATACAAAAACTTACAAGAATAAAAAAGTTGTATTGTTTTATTTTACATAAAGATTCAAACTCATGTTTCCGAATTGTACATGAATATTCACACTTTTGCGCCCTTTTACAACTGGTACATTACCAGATCTTTGATGTTCACATCTTAGGTGTACAAGTTGCACTCTATTTACCAAGGTAATTCACTAATGTGTAGACGTCATGTGTCGTTTCTCGTATGTTTAAATCCACCCATAGTTATTATTATATTTTAATACTGTGCTTACATTTATATAAAAACAGACCGATGTAGTGTAAAACTGATATAACAGAATGTGTAGAGTTTCCATGATTATCAGCGTCCTTTGCTTGCACAGGGTGTAACACCTCTTCTACCGGCACGTGACTTGGGAAAGGCAATCAATCCAACCTAACTACTTAACCACTTATAAGAACTTAAGAGCTTTTATTCACTTACGCTGTTCTGCTAGCCTATACAGTATTCAATTGTATGATTGAGCTTCACCCGTAGTGTTTCAACTAGGTAATGTGGGTTTGATATGTTATCACTTGGAATGTTTTATCTAACGCAACGTTTGACGGAACAGACACGATGGTCGTGGAAACCACTGTAACCAGATGTGTATCCAACTGTAAGTATATATATTAAAGTTAGCGATAAGCTGGGGTCAGTGCCACGGGTAGGTTGTCTCGGTTGCATTCGTCACTTGATATGACACAAATTTCAGAGGTAACTTATATCAATTTATTAGTTTTTTTTACTTTACTGTCAGTAGTTATACACAACCGTGCTAAAGCAGCGGTGGCAAAGTGGTAGCCTGGTTCTAAAACAGAAATATTAGACTGTGTACGGTTTTGAAAGGTATTTCCGATTCAGTTCGTGGTTGTTGTTAGCAACTCTTATGCTTATTTAACACTCAACACCTAATATACAAGCTAATATGAGACATTTTTTATTGAGGAGTAAATTATTATCTAACGCATACAAAACATTAAATAACGAGTTGATACAATTGACAATACAGCGTTTTCGTAAAATAATTGTGCAGCTTCGACTTATTGTAATGCGTCAAACTTAAAACCCCAGGGTGGTACCACTGTATCTGGTTACTCAAGTAGTTATGTTTACAATTATTTAAAAGTACCTTTGCTAATTGTTAACCTCATTGTTTTGATAAAAAATCTTTAAAGTTGTGTTTTCAATTTTAACACGTTTTCAGATAAAGAAAGCATGTTTGGTATAGTTAATTTAAGTTAGTGACTTCAATACAGTGAAGATTTCAAACAAAGCTAGAAAAAATTTGAAAAAAACAGCATTCCTCGATACAGACAGTTCTTCGGCACTGGATCATCAAAGAAGCGTTATAGTACTATAGGCCACCGTACGAGTAGGTCATTAGTCTTAAATGAAACTGTTTACAACTTCATGCAATCTTGTCTTAGTAGCCTTAAGAAATCTATCCTGCCTATACCAATGAATAAGGTTTTTCTACTAGGGCATCTTTGTTCAAAATCATCTTGAATCTTCGCTGCACCAAAAGTCACTGGCTTTAATTCAATATATCACACACTTTGCTTTTTCTTGATATGAAAACATCACGTAAGAGTTGCCGGATACAGTGATACCACTCTGGAGTTTTAACTCTGACGCATTGCAAATTTACAAATAGTCGTAACTACACCATTCTTTTATGAAAACACTGTAATTTGTCCAGTGCAAGGTTGGGAGCAGTATAGAGTGCGCTGTGCGGCATTTGGATGTTTAACCATGCAAATGAGGCGATTACTTATGTAGAGAGTGTGGCAAGAGTAAATCCACACAGCCGGAACTGAGAGTTAGTTTACACGTTTATCCTCTATTTATATGTAATATAGTGATCAAATATGCATACAACATACTTAAATAGTTTCTTAATAGAAAGTAAAAAAATCTTATGTAAGCAGTTGATTATAAAGATTTTAACTAATTATTTTCATTGCGATCTAGTGCATGCTGTTCAATTTATACAGCGTGTTAGTTTTAAGCGGCACGCCATTTGTATTTACATACTATAACTTAAGGTCTTCGCCTTGTTATCCCTCTTAATCTCCAATACGGCAACCAAATATAATAGTAATAAAATAATTCCTTATTTATCTTTTTGTACATGCAATAAGTACGAGTACAATAACACGCTGTTTTTAGTAAACAACATCCCGTAACACCAGGATACCTTGAGAATATCTTATAAAATCACCCAATTATCGTGGCAGTTTTAATTTTTAACACAGTTAAATTACTATTCTACCTTTAAAGTGTTGTTTGTAAACCTAATAGTTTAAAACCACAACCCACAGAAGTTCTCAATAAAGATCAGCTGAATAACGTTTTAAAAGAACTTAAACGTCGGAGAGCTCTATTTCAAAATTACTCATTCAATCAAAACACTTTCAGATGTAAACTAATTAAACTTAAATCTTCTACCCCATTCAGCTGTAAGACATTACGTTCCCGAGAAGCATTGTTCAACGTGGCGAACAACATTTCCAAACGTTAGAAAAGCAAGAATAGCTTATTTTAGTTGAATTAAAAACTATGCTTAAGCAATATTCTTCATAGTTTACTCCTCTCTAACAAATGGGCTAGGTGTTTAAAAGCCATAACACTACGCAATTCACAATAAAACAAAGAAGACAACAATATAAGTTGTTGCGCGTGTGCGTATAGTATAGTAGGTGAGTGCAAGTAGCGCGGGATCGTTAAGATGTTATGAGACATGATCGTGGTCCGCGCATTATGATGAAGGTGAAGTTTGCAGAAGTGGACATGAGCGTTATGATACGCTGATCTGGTCCGCGCATTAGCATAAGATGCGTGAGTGTGGACGGTTATGACGCGGATCTGGTCCGGCGCATTGTGCGATAAAGAGGCGAAGGTGAAGAAGTGGATTATGCGGCGACGCCAGCGGATCTTATCCGCATACAGCATTAAAGAGAAGTAGCCGCGAGCGCAGGCGTGGACGGCGATGCGAGCATCAGCGCCGACTTATCCGGCGCATTACATTGAAGAGTGAAATACCGCAGAAAGTGCGATCGTTGCGCGATGATCTTAACCCGCGCACAGCACAAAGAGGCGAAGCCAGCCAGTATGCGGATTAAAGAGCGCAGACTACGATCTTATCCGGCGCATTGAGCATTACAGCAGGCGAAGCGTGAGCGTGGATTGTTGGTGATGGCGAGCGCGACGGTCTCATGCATAGCATAGCAGGTGAAGTGCAGTGTGTGGGATGTTATGAGCAGACGCGACGTGGTCCGCGTATTAGCATAGCAGGTGAAGTGTGAAGTGTGTAGTGTGGACAGCAGAGTGCGACAGTGCGACGTGGTCTGCGTATAGTATAGTAGGTGAAGTGTGAAGTGTGGACAGCAGAGTGAACAGTGCGACGTAATCTGCGTATAGTATAGTAGGTGAAGTGTGAAGTGTGTGATGTGGACAGCAGAGTGCGAACAGTGCGACGTGGTCTGCGTATAGTATAGTAGGTGAAGTGTGAAGTGTGTAGTGTGGACAGCAGAGTGCGAACAGTGCGACGTGGTCTGCGTATAGTATAGTAGGTGAAGTGTGAAGTGTGTGAGTGTGGACAGCAGAGGTGCAGACAGTGCGACGTGGTCTGCGTATAGTATAGTAGGTGAAGTGTGAAGTGTGGTGTGGACAGCAGAGTGCGAACAGTGCGACGTGGTCTGCGTATAGTATAGTAGGTGAAGTGTGAAGTGTGGACAGCAGAGTGCAGAACAGTGCGACGTAATCTGCGTATAGTAAAGTAGGTGAAGTGTGGAGTGTGTAGTGTGGACAGCAGAGTGCAGACAGTGCGACGTGGTCTGCGTATAGTATAGTAGGTGGTGTGGAGTGTGTAGTGTGGACAGCAGAGTGCAGACAGTGCGACGTGGTCTGCGTATAGTATAGTAGGTGAAGTGTGAAGTGTGGACAGCAGGTGCAGACGGTGCGACGTGGTCTGCGTATAGTAAAGTAGGTGAAGTGTGAAGTGTGTAGTGTGGACAGCAGAGTGCAGAACAGTGCGACGTGGTCTGCGTATAGTATAGTAGGTGAGTGTGGGTGTGTAGTGTGGACAGCAGGTGCAGACAGTGCGACGTGGTCTGCGTATAGTATAGTAGGTGAAGTGTGAAGTGTGTAGTGTGGACAGCAGAGTGCGAACAGGTGCGACGTGGTCTGCGTATAGTATAGTAGGTGAAACATGAAGTGTGTAGTGTGGACAGCAGAGTGCAGACAGTGCGACGTGGTCTGCGTATAGTATAGTAGGTGAAGTGTGTAGAGTGTGTAGTGTGGACAGCAGAGTGCAGACAGTGCGACGTGGTCTGCGTATAGTAAAGTAGGTGAAGTGTGAAGTGTGGAGTGTGGACAGCAGAGTGCAGACAGTGCGACGTGGTCTGCGTATAGTATAGTAGGTGAAGTGTGAAGTGTGTAGTGTGGACAGCAGAGTGCGAACGGTGCGACGTGGTCTGCGTATAGTATAGTAAGGTGGCGAAGTGTGAAGTGTGTAGTGTGGACAGCAGAGTGCAGACAGTGCGACGTGGTCTGCGTATGGTATAATAGGTGAAGTGAAGTGTGTGGTGTGGACAGCAGAGTGCAGACAGTGCGACGTGGTCTGCGTATAGTATAGTAGGTGAAGTGTGAAGTGTGTAGTGTGGACAGCAGAGTGCAGACAGTGCGACGTGGTCTGCGTATAGTATAGTAGGTGAAGTGTGAAGTGTGTAGTGTGGATAGCAGAGTGCGAACGGTGCGACGTGGTCTGCGTATAGTATAGTAAGGTGGCGAAGTGTGAAGTGTGTAGTGTGGACAGCAGAGTGCAGACAGTGCGACGTGGTCTGCGTATGGTATAATAGGTGAAGTGAAGTGTGTAGTGTGGACAGCAGAGTGCAGACAGTGCGACGTGGTCTGCGTATAGTATAGTAGGTGAAGTGTGAAGTGTGTAGTGTGGACAGCAGAGTGCAGACAGTGCGACGTGGTCTGCGTATAGTATAGTAGGTGAAGTGTGAAGTGTGTAGTGTGGACAGCAGAGTGCAGACAGTGCGACGTGGTCTGCGTATAGTATAGTAGGTGAAGTGTGTAGTGTGGACAGCAGAGTGCAGACAGTGCGACGTGGTCTGCGTATAGTATAGTAGGTGAAGTGTGAAGTGTGGACAGGCAGAGTGCGAACAGTGCGACGTGGTGCGTATAGTATAGTAGGTGAAGTGTGAAGTGTGTAGTGTGGACAGCAGAGTGCAGACAGTGCGACGTGGTCTGCGTATAGTATAGTAGGTGAAGTGTGGAGGTAGTAGTGTGAATAGCAGAAGTGCAGACAGTGCGACGTGGTCTGCGTATAGTATAGTAGGTGAAGTGTGAAGTGTGTAGTGTGGACAGCAGAGTGCAGACAGTGCGACGTGGTCTGCGTATAGTATAGTAGGTGAAGTGTGTAGTGTGGACAGCAGAGTGCAGACAGTGCGACGTGGTCTGCGTATAGTATAGTAGGTGAAGTGTGGAGTGTGGACAGCAGAGTGCAGACAGTGCGACGTGGTCTGCGTATAGTATAGTAGGTGAAGTGTGAAGTGTGTAGTGTGGATAGCAGAGTGCAGACAGTGCGACGTGGTGTCGCCTCAGTAATGGTCTCCACCCTCCACAATCAAGCTTCACTTATTTACTTAGCAGAGAAAGCTATTAACCAACCAACACCCGCTGTTTGGTCCGTACCACATCACTCATTTGGACCCAATAGTGTCCCAGCAAAACACATTAACCTTGCCGATTTATTTAGTGAGGTACCTTTCGAAACTATCGATTGTTTTAAGTATGCAACCAGCAGGAAAAATAATATTTTTTACATAACAACTGATGAACTCAATCACTATTTCACTAAATCACTATTTGAGACGCCGACCACTCTCATGAGGGTATTTTAAAGCAAATTTGTGGTGAAGGATGAGTGTGATGAGTGGTAGTAATGAGTTATGAGGAGAAGTAGTCTTGTTACAAACCAAGGCCGACTCTTCCTTAGTATGGGTCATTAATTAATAGCCCAATGACCAATGGAAATACAAGGACCACCGGCTTAACGTGAATAATTGGTTATAAATGGTCATTCAGTTAAGAACGATTAACTCATTAAAACCTTGAGAAATACAAAATTTCTATTTAACTGGACAATAATGAAGTGTTAACTACACTTTTATTTGGCATAACGTTGAGGAAAAATTGATCTGACTAATAAATCAGCCAAAGTGTTGAATAACAAGTATTTCTTTGACATTTAAATTAAAATAAACAAACTTGAGAAGTTTTCACACACTTAACACTAGTACGTAATATTAACTTACTTTAATACTATGGCTACTCCACTTTCAAATTCAAATTCGTCATTGTCATTAATTCTGTATCAGTGAATATGACAAAGTCGCTAAACTACTACGTGAAATTAACAAAACAAATTCAATGGATTGCGAAATAGAATTGAATAAAATCTTTATTTTCCATAGTACACCCATTTTACAATTCATATGACTATAATATTAAATTATAATTATACTGTAATTACATTAGATAAATATCAGCATTGGACAATACAATAACTTAGATATACGAATATAAAGGTATAAATAGGCATATAATTACAAAGCTATAGAGATAATAACTATAGTTTGCCAGATAACTTGTGTTAGTCAGTGTAGCTAATCTTAGTCTAAAGTTACTACATCGATCGAGTTGAATTATAACCTTGTGTTCAGTAAAGTGAATTTTTATTGAGCTAAGTCTTTACAGTGAATTAAGGTTAGTTGAGTTGACACCTCTTTGTTTTTCATTTATATGATTGAATACCTGAAATAAGGAATCAATTAACCGATTCCTGGATTTGTTGCACTTATGGTAAAGAGGCTATGGAGTACACCTATGCAGATAAAGTAACTTTTCTATTTATTGACAGTCAGAATGCATTGAAATATTCAAAAGCAGTATACAGTCATGGTCTGGTTTTGAACAACAAGGGCTAACAATGGTCAAGATCTCCCGTACGAGATAACAATCCTAATGGCGATAGCAATGTCTGTTTGCAAAATGACACTGCTTTACATTCGGGGAATATCGCCGAAGCAAACACCCCATAATAGGACATGAGAGTGGGGGAGAGTGCTACATAAGATATTCTGATATGATCATTTGCCAACTCCTCTTGTAACTTTCCAAGCAAATACAAGACCCGGCTTAGCAGTGTAGATAGAGAACGTTTATACTACGCGTATTTTCTGAATAGACCACCATCATAAAAACAAACCCAAGCGGCTTCGGGTCCTGTAATTTCACTGTTTTACTCAGAGAAAACATTGAACTAATATCCTTGATTTCTTTGAGGGAGTACTATTTGCCACAAACCGTTGAGACGGGAT
Source organism: Matsumurasca onukii (assembly GCA_018831715.1). Classification (NCBI taxonomy): domain Eukaryota; kingdom Metazoa; phylum Arthropoda; class Insecta; order Hemiptera; family Cicadellidae; genus Matsumurasca; species Matsumurasca onukii. Next base: position 32,908,648 of record CM032059.1, on the reverse strand, counting down.
GGATACAAGATGTAACTGTATTTACTGAGTATAAAACTTTCCAAGATAGGATTGAAATGTTGAGGAGTGTATCAGCTATTGCCAAATGTAATGGATAGCTGCTACTAGAATGTGAGCTGTCAAAAGTCAAGGTTAGTATATAGGGTTGCCTCTATACTAACCTTGGTCAAAGGTAATATAAGTTTAAAAATAGGTAGGGATCTCGCGTATATGAGTATGATGTGAATCCACAGGTGCCCCTAATAGGCTACTTAAAACATTACTTAAAACAAGAGAAGAAATCCAATGTGGTTAAAATTTTACCTGAAAGTCACATAGATAGGAAAAGTAAGACAAACAGTTGTGTAAGTATACTTTATTTACTATCATACTCGTATATCATAATAAACTTATGTATTGACGGCGTGTGTTGTTTGTTGCAGACGTTCAGGCATGGGTTCCCGTACCAGCCCACGGCCGTGGCGTTCGATCCAGTGCAGCACCTTCTCGCCGTCGGCACCAAGACCGGCTCCCTCAGACTGTATCCTTCACAATACTATCATCACACAGTCAGATAACTAGATCACACTTGCTAGTCAACCGCTGTTCTTTGGTGACACTTAAATAGTAAGGAAATACTGGGAGCTCGTACCGAAAGCGTGAAACCTTCTGCATAGGTTTTTAACAGAGCTATAAATAAACCAAAATTTACACATCAACAGACTCACCACCAAAAGGCTTTTCTGGGTAATTGCTGGCCATCCACTGCCCGTGAGGTCGATATAATATCTACAATGCGAGCATAGGTCTTCTTTCCCATCTATTGTCTTAGTAAATAAAGTTATTGCAGATGTCGTTACATCTTAAGTTTGATGGTTTCGAACTTAGCACTTTTACCATAATAGGCCAAACGATATAGAAATTGTATATAAACCTTAATCTAATTATTTCAGGACAAATAAGTTTAGTTCAGGTTTGCGGTCTTGTTTTCTATTAAGCAAAGCAACTAATTTAATATTAAACTCAACCTAAGCCCTTCCAAACCCCTTTTGGACTTTAAAGAAATGTTTAAAACAAATGATTAGGTAAGAGGGGATGTGTTGAAATTTCCATCGACTTAAAAGCCTTGCTGAATAAAAAACAACAACGCAACCCCAAATTTGAAAGATTTTTTCCATTTATCGGGAGTGTTTTTTAATTTGAATTCTTTATTTTGATTTGAACACGACCTTTGCTTTAATTGAAGATTAATTTTGCTACTAACTCCAAGACGGCCGTCACTCGTGCGTGGTAGACAACAACCTATCCACTTCCACTTTTCGAAAAAGTTGCTTGGTTTTATTTATATTGTTGTGTAAAATTTGGTTGATTATTTTGCTCTGTTAAAATTGTGTTCAAGGTGTTATTTGCTTTTGGTAAAGACATCTCACAACGAGGCGAAGGTACCTAGCTAGTAGCTACTGACAATAGTCCCCACCGTGCGGTCTCACAAATTGCCTGACAGACAGACCTCCTGAGGTTTTGCTTCACCAATGCAGTGTCAGCAGTTCGCCCGGATCTGGATTTCAGTCTACCAATCAATGAAATGGCAGTTACAGTTCGTTAGGTATAGCATGGCCGGTGGCCTTGAGATTTTCTGCTGGCCGCTTATGGCCCTATAGCCCATCTCACCGGCAATGCTAAACCCGACGAACTGTAGCTCTACTAACAAACGCATTATCGGGGCTGAGCTCATGCACTCTATACAAAGTGTTTCAAAACCTTTATCGAGTAAGTTAAGGTATTGTTCCTGGAACTAAAGGAAACCAGATAACCATAGTTATGTTGTCCAATGCCCTTTAGCTATTTACCCAGCTGCCATTTTGTTTTCATGTTTTATTTTTAAATTTAAAGACGACTTTATTTATGACTTTGAGACTTTATACAGCTTAACACTTACAAAAGACAAACTTGTAAAAAATAACAACACTGTCTAATAAAACATGGCAGCCGTGAAAACTTGTCAAACGGCTTCCTCAAAAAGCTATATTTCACAGTTGTTAAGCCAGCACTCGTTTGTCCAAATCCGCTCATAAATGGAACCAAGATATAAGGCCAAATATGGCGCAACTCATGGTTTACTTACATTTGTGACATACAAACAATACGTATAAACCAATTTTTGCTCCATAGCCTTCCTCATATCTCCGTTATTTTTGATCGGATTTTAACATTCACATGGTAAAAGTCAATGGGTTTGTTTTAAAAGAGGTTTGAACGCCTATATTTTGGCATAATTTGTGCTAAACTATTTATTTTGGATCTTTGATAATTTTGAACGACCGCCATTTTATAATTTGTAATTTGATTACAGTTTTTGTTATTGTATAACTGTACGGTTGTCAAGTTAGTTCTAAACTGTATGCTAGATGTTAGTATCATACGTCACATCCTTTATGAATATAACAATAAACACAAAATGGCGGCTGTACAAATGGCGCATGGAATTCAAACAGTAAATATGATTACTGTAGTAAAGTAAATATGATTTTCGGACTTAATTTACTTTAATAATGATGCTTTTAAATACTTGATGGAGTTTTGAAACACTCTGTGTGCTCCATTTGAAGGTTAGGGCCTTTGTATCAAAAATCACAGCTTACATGAGTACTAGGCTTTACACCAACCATGCTATTAAATTTCATTCAATAGTACTTCTCATTCCCAACAACTATAACCGCTCTAAAAAGAAGCAACACACAAAATGTTTAAAATTGAAGTATCAATAAACTACTTATGGTAAACATCAGTTCAAATGTTAATCGGTGTTTTATTGTAAATATCCGGTTAGTTGGATTTGCGATAAAAGCTATCACAATATGGAAATCAATCAGATAACGTAAAGTTATTGTAACGGAGCGCGTGTTGAGTGCATTACTGAAACAATATTGCAGCGTATCCGGTGAGACGGCAAAGCTTTTAACATGGAGTGTAGCGATGTAGCATTGTAGCGATGTAGCGAGCTATATGCCTCGCGCAAGACTGGCGGAGAGATGTACAGGGTGTTGGGATTATTGTCTGTGGTATCTAACGTTACTGAGTTCTTCTTATCCGTCCAAAACTACTTTATCGTATTTGTCCAAGCACTTAAAATAAATGTCTTTTGATCTTTGACATACTTGGAGCGTCTTTAACACATAAATAATTTTAGTTACACCCATGTTAGGTAGGCTATCCCTTGTTTTTCTTCTTGCAGTTGAAGCATTTCGTCTGGGACATCTATACCAATTAAAAAAGGTAAGAATTTTAAACAGCAAAAGTAGATTGATTAATAAATAATTTAATTACTCCTTCAACTGTGTTTCTATCAAGCAAAATTTATGTTTATTTTAACGGTCAAGCCAAACATACAATATAAGCACATAACCCTACCAATAACAATGTTGCTTAGAAGTTTGCTTACGAGTTGCTCATGCAGTATAACAAGGTACAAACAACTTATTTACTTGTGTAATCAGAAGCGGAGTCGTTTCCTAGAAAGATTTGAACGTGTTACCCTAGATATGATAGTGAACTTGTTAACCGCTAATCGTAGCTTACTGTAAATCGGTATCACATTGGGTTGCATTTAACCTTTTGTTGTGTAAACAAACTAAAAAACACACAACTCAAATTGTTACACAGGGAAGATTAGAATTATTGCAAGTTATTGCTATTCAAGGTAGTACGGCTGTTAAACCACATTGTTGAATATCGTGGGAACTTACAAGAAACCCATCTAATTATAATGATTTAGTTTGTATTAGCTAATCCATAGAGACCTTTTAGGAACATTATAACATAACTCTGATCTAGGATCTTCACCTTGCCTATTGTATCAAGCTCATTGTTAAAATAGTTCTTCTCTTACTTTCAAGGCACAGCATACGAGATAACGTATGTGCGTGCTTAGAAACAACTATTTCAACCTTACTCATAATAACTTCGCTCAAATTTAAAACAAGGCTTTAAAATATAAAAATATACCAACATAATTTTAGTGCAAATGGTGCGGGTCGATTGCGTCTGCACAAAATTTCCCGTGCATTAAAGCTTTTAAACTAATAGGGTACCTCATCGTCCCCCTCGTCGTAACTTAGTACTTTTTGACGTATGGACAGGGCTTAAGATTTTAACACAAAATATCTTGCAAATTGAGTCGTCTGTAGCCATTTCTATAAGCAAATTAAATAGCCAATTTTTATCCGTTTTATCGTACACGTGTCAGACTGACAACCAAGAACGGGCTTCGTACAGTGGTGGTCTTTGAGACACCCTGTATCTATGATATGTAAAACTACCTTTTATTGTACAGAAACATATCGTGATGTAAACACTAGCAACGAGCGCTTCGTTGAACCGCTGTTATTTATTTACAATGTTAATCCCTCGCAATCAGGGGATCGTTTCGCATGTGCGATGAGGTAAGCGGATCAAATATACATTACAGTCCGGTGCTTCAACTTCTCCCAATCCCATTGCTCACTAGTCATTGAGTTTAATCATTTCCAATAAATTATAGTTATTGAAGTTTTAAAATATTATGGTAGTTTAAACTTTTTTGTGGTTTGTTTTTTAAGTAAGGTCAAGTTGTTTATCTTAGGATGCGTTGCAACCCTTATTTCCATACGAAAAGTTTTCACGCGTGAATTTGTGTAAGTACTGACTTTTTCGGTTGAGATGAAAAAGGTATTTATTTGCGCTGCAGAATCCTAGCCCATTTTCCGGAGTAGTTGGGTGATAGCTTTCGCGAGAAGTGCCCTTTGTGGGGTGCGAACAAAACCAAGATAGCGGCGAAACAACTATTTTTTAGTTTCCTAGTCAGTTTCGCTGAACCAGATTTTGCTGACTTTTGTTACCTCTTTTGATTACGGTGACAATGTGCGTTTTAAATTATTTAAACCATTTCGGAGTTTCTTATATTTACCATACATTTTTACACTTTATATATTCATATTTATTTTACTATTATTTGCCTACGCAACTGCCGACGTCTGCCTTAGCGTAGATGTTTGTGTTTTAAGTAATTAAAAGAAATACTTTCAGTGGTTTCTTCCGAAAATATTTCTTTACGCGTCATAAAATATGCATTACAAAATACATTTATTCTAATTCAAGCAAAAGAAAATCACTAAATCACTATTTGAGATGCAGACCATTCCATGAGGGTGCTTTAAGGCAAATATGTGGTGAAGGATGAGTGTGATGAGTGGTAGTAATGAGTTATGAGATGTAGTCTTGTTACAAACTAAGGCCGACTCTTCCTTAGAATGGGTCATTCAGGGTGGCCACAGATAGAATTGGAAAACCGGGAATTGTGCGGGAATAATAAGTACCGGAAAAACCGAAATATGCGTGAATTTGAGTGTAACTGGAAAAATCGGCCCTTATATCGAATCACTTAAAACGACCGTCAAACGTATTGCGGGCATAAAATGGTAGTCGGAAAGTGTCGTGGGTAATAAACGGCTCTCGGAATGAATCATGGATTTAAAAGGCGATCGGAACTTGCTCACGGGCGTAAAGGAGATCGGTATGCATCGCGGACGGTGCTGGGCGATCAGAACGTTACCGCAGGTCTTGGACATCATAACGTATCGCGGCGTAAAGGACGATCGGAAAGTGTCGCGGGTAATAAACGGTTCTCAGAATGTATCGTGGGATTTAAAAAGGCGATCGGAATGTACCGCGGGCGTAAAGAGGCGATCGGTATGCATCGCGGACGAAAAAGGGCGATCAGAACGTACCGCAGGTCTTGGACATCCCTCATAACGTATCGCGGGCGTAAAAGGACGATCGGAAAGTGTCGCGGGTAATAAACGGTTCTCAGAATGTATCGTGGGATTTAAAAAGGCGATCGGAACGTACCGCCGGTGAAAAAAGGCGATCGGAATGTATCGCATGCGTAAAAAGGCGATCGGTATGTATCGCGGGCGTAATAGGGCGATCGGAAAGTGTCGCGGGTATAAACGGCTCTCGGAATGTATCGTGGGGTTTAAAAAGGCGACCGGAACGTACCGCCGGTGAAAAAAGGCGATCGGAATGTACCGCGGGCGTACAAAGGCGATCGGTATGTATCATGGTCGTAAAGGGCGATCGAAAAGTCGCGGGTAATAAACGGCTCGGAACTGTATCATGGGGATGAAAAAGGCGATCGGAATCAAAACGAAGGTAAAAGGCGATCGGTACGTATCGCGGCCGTAAAAGAGATCGAAATTGCGGGCGTACAAAGGCGATCGGTGATGTATCGCGGCCGTAAAAGGCGATCGGAAAGTGTCGCGGTAATAAACGGCTCTCGGAATGTATCATGGGATGAAAAAGATCGGAACGTACCGCGGGCGTAAAAGGCGATCGACAAACTGGGTCTAACACGGCCTCAAATGTACTGCAGGCGTAAAACCGCGATCGGGAATGGTCGCGGACCTTTAAACGATGATCGGTGCAGATTGTATAAAGGTCCTCTGTTTTTTTAAACTAGGCTAAGTTAGGAATACAAATTGCTCTATACCTTTCAACCTTTACCTAGCGTCTTCTCATCGTTAGTAGTGATTGCGGGAATCGAACTCGCTCCGCGGTTGTAGCTTATAGACTCTCAGTAAAGTAGGTGCTGGGCTGCTGGCTTCTATTTAATTTGTCTCAAAAGAATCCATACGAATTTCAATCCCTCTGAGTACTGAGGCAGAGAATAATACATCGGATGACGTAAAGAATAACATAAAATACAAACACACGAGAGCTTATGCATTCTTTATTTAATACTGTCAGCATATCGCAGTGAACGGGACCCAGGCCCGGAGTGAATACGCTCTTTGACAAATACGAATACACTGCACTATTTAATATTCACAAAAGTGCGCTAATGAATAGCTGCCGGCAGTGCACGGCTCCTCTGTATACCGGTATATGTTCAGTACCGGTATATATGCTCACTATCTTGCAGCGGCGTTTCAATTAAATAACGCACTGTCGTGTTTGTCTCTAAGGGTTGTCTTCACCGCTCCGACAATTATGTTGTAGCTTTAATGAACATTTCAACTGGTAATACGCCAACAAACGGTACGTTGAGTATGACTTCATGCCGAAAGCTACTGCGTGCTTAGGGTATTTTAATGGAATTTATGTACAGGCTAATGCATAATATTTTAATTTTGGAAGGTTTAATGTAGTTTTAAATGGGTTTTCTTAATATGTTTCAATTTTATTTATTTTTCCAACGGAAACACCATTTTTTACTACAATAGTAATAATGAAGAAAGGTCCTTCAAAAGGTTACACGATGGTTATGTCTAATTGTTAACAGAGAGAAACATTTGTTGTTGAGTGCTGAATGAAAAATAGAAGATAAATAAAGTGTTTGAATAATATTAACAGTAATGATAAAGTTTGAAATGACTAACAAAGTGATAAACAAAAATAATGCATAACAATAATATTTAGGCCAAAATATTGTTGGTTCATCAATAGACCAATGAAAAACTATGCGGCCAACTCTTAAATATTACAACCAATTTTGACGGAACATTTTGAAATAATTTACTCATGTCTTACCTACAGCTTGCCTTTGTAAAGAAGTTGCGCAAACACACAGTTTGTTGCATTTTATATTTAAAAACGAAACAGACGAGGAGAGAGTTAATCAGACCAGCATTTCAACATTCTAAATTGGTTACAGTACATTTATTCTAAATTATTAAAACATATCTTAAGTCCTAGTGTGGAGGAAGTGCCATTCCCTCATGCGAGTATGAGACTTGAGGAAGAGAGAACTACCAACCAAAACCGAAAAGTTGAATCCATCATGAACCTTAAATAACCATCCAACTTAGTACAGCTACAAAGCTTTCTCAGAATGGTAACATATCTAGGTAAATTAATGCCTAATATATAAAGTTTGACAAGGCCTTTGTCTAGTGTATAGAGAGGTATGTTCAAGAGTTGTACTATGAGTTAATTCTAACAACGTCAGATCAATGTGTATTATGTTCCTTACAGCTTAACTTTTAGTATATTGTTTACGGTTAGTTACTATGTTTTAAAATCTAAAAAAGGTAATCTGAATCGGGTCATGTAAATCTTTTGTAGTTTTTCTGAACGCTAACTTTAAAACGTATATTTAATTGTAGGTATCTATAAACATATTATTTAGTTATTTGTTTATGTTGCTAACAAGATTAGAGACAGTTTATTTTAATTTTTTTATTTAAATGATCAACATAATCTATATGTATTGCAAACAAATGACTTGTAAAAGAAATTTAGTTTTAATTCTAACTTAAGTTAAAACGGTTCTCATGAAACTAAGGAAATTCTTCTTCTTACTATAGCAGACAAAACGTTATCAAGCTAATGGAATGACTTAACACATCTGATAATGCAACGTTACTTGATGTGATACGAGTATAAGCGGTGGTCGCCCACATAAAGCAGGACTTTACTGTCGATCTGGCGGTCTCGGTAATCTAACTGAGTTTCATATCCTTGACGTATAAACTGACCCGCTTACACATCCTGATCACATACTCTCTGTATAACCCTTCTCTGTGTCTCTCTTTTCAACTAAACAAGCATTTGCTTCAATTCCGCTTAACGTTTTCTTTTGTAAAGGTCTGATTCATTAGATATGAACAAGTTGAAAACAGAGCTTATTGTATGAGACATTTTGTAAATATGTACCGCAATCGTAAATTAGATTTTATAAAATTTTTCATTTTCTCCTACATTTAAATGTTATTTGAACGTACAATTTTTCATTCCACCTACTGTCAGTTAGTGACTTGCACGTTCTCCCAGTTGTATCTCATTAACTTGTCTAGAATGTTTTCACGATAGGTTTTCTGTGACTAGCTTTAAATGCCCTCAGCAATACGACACCTTTAATTGAGTTATGTGTAGCTTTTTCTAGCGTTTTTTCTAAAGGTATTCTTAACTCAAACAATAATTGCATGTTGGCTAAGTGTGTCTGACTGGTCAACTAACGCTGATTACTTTAGGCTAAGAAAATAGATGTATAGTTTATTTTAGAAAAGTTTCTAACAAGACTGCACCTCAACATCCATCAAATGCACTTCACACACACCCTTAATCACATATTCACCTTAAAATACTCTCTTGGAGTGGTCGGTGTCTCAAATCAAAGTATCAAATTCTACAGTGAAATGTTTAAAAAGATACTTGAAATTTTCTTTAGTTAGTGTTGGTCAAAACATAAAAATAATGACAATTTTTATCATAACTGAAAATGAGTCATGATACTTACTTTAGTTTTTAAATGCACAGCCTTAATCTGGCTGTCTACGTTGTCAATAATCACCTTACTTGGAAGATGCTAATGCTAAGTAGCTAATGGCAGAAGCAAAGCGGCTTCCCCTAATCCCTTACCTCTTCCCCGCGTTACATCTCTCCTCTCAGCTGGAAACACTACCCTCCAGGAGCTTAGTGCATCTTAGAGCGCCACAGTACGTCACTACTCACAAGCAGTCACTAGTCACTAGCCACTGACTGTTGCTTACACTACAACCTCACTACAACCATACATCCAAAGTTGCCATAGGTACAAACGTGAATTGATGTAGATACAACAATTTTAAATTAAATTTTATTACGGACATTTTATGGCAAATTTTACAAACCTTCGACAATAATTTAAATAGAAAAAAGCAATTTTTAAAACAAACACACACAACAATACATATGAAAAACTTTCAAATCATGCTTTTTAATTTTGTTATGAAAAATGTTTTAATCCATCGTACTTAAGTGAAAAAAATTACGAAAACCATATGTTGTGTTCATTATTTAAATATGCTTAAATATTACATTTTGCTGAATTGGTGAGTATACTCGTAGTTTGATGAAATGGCACTTATCTTACTTCGTAGCATTTTATTAATCAAACACCGACCAATTCAGCGTATAACCTATAAAAATATAAACATTACATACTAAATACAGTTTCCTAAATTCATTACAGATTATTTGACTCCACTTTTAACTATTTCCCAACAAATTCAAAATCTTGCCACTCGTTCACATCATGCAATAACCCGAAATGTTAAACCAGTACCATTTATAATTATAACTTCTTATTGCGCCATTGCATTATGAATATAAGGAAGTTGTACTAAAAATAGTCGCGTAATTGAAAGCAGTGTTGAACGAGTTTTTAGATGGTTTCAAGCTACTTGTTTGAAGCGTTGTAATACAATAAGAAATTAATTTGGTAAATTGGTGTACATTCATAGAATTAAAAACTACATCAAAACATAATTTTGCGTAGTTCAAATAACACGTATTATGGCAGGTAGCACCAACACAATGCACAGCAAGATGGCAGGCCTCGGCTAAAAGGCAACATATCAAAGTAACCCTTGACATTATAATTACCCTTTTGCGCAAATGATCAATTGCCTTTGCTACACAACGTTGTTTCTGCCAGAGTTTCTTTTAAGGTTTTTGTAGGAAATACAACGGTTCATTTCCGTACTTATTTAGAGGAAAACTTCGTAGGGTTAGGAGTTTTGAGCTTCCCTAAACATACTCTAGAGATTGTTTTAGAAAATAAAGCACTAGGCCAGGATAAGCTTTAAAAAAAGAATAGAAAGGAGAGCAAGCTCACCTGGATAAAGTAGAACACGTAGAAGAACGTGTTTAGACCGACTGTCAAATGTCTGTCAAGTTCTTCTATGTGTTTCTACTTTATCCAGGTAAGCCTTCTCTAAGCATAGCAAACCTCTAGAGTTTGGATTTGTTTCTCAAATGTTTCCGAATTTTAGAAATAGTGTTCCTTTTGCACATTTTTGGCTAAGTGCAAAACCAGCAAAATCGGTCAACTGGAAGTACCTTTTGAAGAGAGTGAAGAGAATTATTTTCTCCCAAAATGAGTTCACTCCGCCATCTTGGTCCGGTTGAACGAACTGTGTTCGTTTTATTATGCACACTGACTACGGTAAACAAATTATACCGAGTCAAATCTAACTCGGGTCATAAAAGCCGCTATAAGAGCATAAAACCAATTTTTGGGTAAATTCTTTAGAGCTCAAAACTGGAAATCTGCTATGTTTCACGTCAGCGCTGAGGCTATGCACCATATTTTATTATCACATATTTTATTGCATATATTTTATTAGAAAATAATACTTTCAAACTAACAGGTTGCAAACACACTCGCCATTGTTGATAGACAGAGTATAGAATGCTGTCGTTACGTGTTCTTATTGCAGCCTGTAAGCTGTACACTGAACAGCTCAGCCGGGCTCAACCAATGCTTTATTATGCTGCGTCAATGGAAAACATGACAATAGATATTCATATCTGCCTCTACTCCATTGTGCATCTTGATGCAAACTCGCCCCGCTCGTTTGTCTCTTTCGTTTTGTTTCTAGCCTTTATCTAAATACTGTTCTCAGTTTGACAGTAAATGCCTAACAATGATGAATCAGGTGCATGTGTCAGTAATATGTAAAGGAGTTCTGTCTAAGAAATGTTGCGGATCTTAGCCAGTCTTAACAGCCAATAAAATCAAAACTTTCTTAATTTCCTAAGTTTTGTATAAAATCGTTTGGGTGTATTAGCAGTAAACCGTAGAGCTGAAGAAACTGCCGCCAATATAAAGAGTGCGTTTTGAACTTTTTAAGTTAAAGGTCAATGATTTAGAGTAGATTAGAAGCCGAGTTATATTGCAGTTTTAAAACGTATGGCTCCGATCCAGCTTACATTGACTGGGACTCGTGGCGTGGTCCAGTAATCCAGCTTCATGGAGGTCAGGTTTTGAGGATGATATAGGTCCAAAGCGGCTCAGATAGTCTCAGTGATCATCTGCTGATACCCTCATCAACTCCCACTATCGTTTAGACATATCAAACCATCACCTGCGTGGTTCGGAAGTCACGTTAAGCCGTTGGTCCTTGTATTTCCATTGGTCATTGGGCTATTAATTAATGACCCATTCTAAGGAAGAGTCGGCCTGAGTTTGTAACAAGACTACACCTCATAACTCATTACTACCACTCATTACACTCATCCTTTACCACATATTTGCCTTAAAATACCCTCATAAGAGTGGTTGGCATCTCAAATAGTGATTTAGTGATTACATAATTTGTTTGACTGCATATACAAATTTTGATAAATACCGAAATGCATCACACGAGAACATGTTTGTTGGTTTGCAAACCCTTGATTGACCACTAAAAACTTGTGTTCAAAGTTGACGCGAGTTTCGTAGTTTCTAGCTACCCGAAGAATACAGTCTGGTCAGATTATCGCTTACCCTTAATGGCAACATCTATTGTCCCCAGCAAACCATCCCGTGAACTGCTAAGCCTCTTTTACTCCGAGTCTGTGAACTACACAGAAAGGCTTAGATGTGCAGTGGCTGGGAGTGTTTGTGCAAGTGCAGGAACAGTTTCAAGTGCTCTCAAGTGAGCAGAGACTCACTACTCCACCTGTACTCAGTACTTAGTAGTCTAGGTCAAGTCTGCCCTTTAGTAATCACCCTTGGAGCACGTGACCATTCATTTACTCAAACGTGTATATCAACCGAGCTGCAAACGTGCTTAGATCTATACAGTCTGTTGCTGGCTCAGTGTTCATGGAAAATTTACTTTTACCAATATTATTAATTTAAAGTTTGAACTCAAACAATCGAATAAACCTTTTTATTTTCTGGGCGAGGCCTTTCAGAAACGATGTTTCTATCTTCGGACCAAACACCTAACCATATTTTACCAATATATTTCATTGAAAAAGGTACACGTTATGTCAATATTCCTGAGGGATAATTTCATAAGATATTCAACGACCTTTCATAATCTGCCATTATGAATCCGGTGCCATTATGAACCGGTATTCCAAACCAGTATTTCATACTGCTTCTAGCATCATAAAATTGTACCGGGTGATTACAAATGAAATAGACAGTTTGGATGGATTGAGGAAAATTTATTATTTAAAAGTTTAGATCATTACCTACATGATTATATAGAAGTTTTTATTGAAAATATTTTTCCGGTTACTGATGGTTCTTGGAAGAAGAACGGCCCGTAAACCTTTGCACAAGATAAAGTGCAAAACACGTTCACTTTAAGAGAATCGCGTATATGCAGTACAGTCTCTCTTGGGTTTTCTATTCTCCATAACCGTACATTATGTCTATTAACTTTTCCGCTAATGTGAAAAGTGTATTCATGACTGAAAATAGGCGGTTTAACAATGTGTCGACATTTTCAAGACATTGTTGCATCTCCTGACAAAAGTGTGTACGTACAACTTTATCATTGTCATTTAAACTGTGTACTACATTTAATTTATAAGGTCTAATTTCCAATCGTTTCCGCAAAATTTCCCTCATAATTTGTACTAACATAAACTTTAAGAAATTCTCCACAAATCTATATCACTTACAGAGTTAAAATAAACCAGTTTAATTTTGTAGAGGCTATTGAAGTTGTCTATTTCATTTGTTATCACCCGGTATAACACTTCATCTTTTGGTTTCGCATTTTAATTTTAAAAAGATACATGTCTCTTAATAATTATAAAGGCTAGTAATGTCAGCAGTTCGAAGGCCAACTTACACGGCTCTCTCTGTTTACATTATACGATTAAGCTTAGCGCTCGTTTCTGAATAATAAATATTTCGAAAGTTTTAATTTTGAACAGCCACCCTCTACCGTCAGTCCGTAGGAGAAGTAAGGGTACTCTGTAGGCTTTTCTGTAGTATGTCGTCGTCAGTATATGTGTCCGGAAGTACTGTAAATTGTATTTGAAACAGTATTTACCTATTACAAACCGTGAAAAATTGAATATTTCGTAATGCAACGTTTGAAAGCGGTACATAATTCAATGTGCTACAAAGGCTTATGAAAATTCGTGTTGCGTTTGATCAAACTATATGGGCTTTCGCGCTAATAACTGCAGGCCACTCTCCCTAATTGCGTGGTTTAGTTGAAAGCCACTCACTGACGGTGCCTTTGTCAGTAACCTCGTGGTAAATTGGATTTACACATGACTTTTACTAATTTAAAGTACTATGAAAAATCGTTTCGTGTTTTAAGTCAAACTTGCCTTTCTTCGTGCAGGTGTAATAGTATCCCTACGGTTTGTAACAACACGCAGCAAACAGTCTCGCTTCAAGATTTGCGTGATCTGTTTCCTGTGATTGACTTCTACGGATATAAAATATCTACTTTCAATTTTGTCATTTGTTAGAACCTATTATAATTTATAATAGGTTTACTATCAAAGGAATATGTCTGTACGTATTTCAACTTTTGAGTTTAAATTATTCAATGTATTGGGTACAAGGTATGTATAAAACATTTACAACTTCGCTATTGTCCCTCGCGTTTTTTATAAAATCTAGACATTTAAAAAGGATTGTACTCGTATTACGTGTTGTTTATTTTTGAGTAACACAAACGAATTATGGAATTTTATGACACGCTTAAATCTTAGTTGTGGATATAAAATAAGGGGTGTAACTCATAAAAGGAACTTTTGACTACTTTGATAAAGAGAAACGCAATTTTTGGAACACATCTCCCAAAGTTTGGATTTTTAGGTCACTAAATCTGAGCAATGATTTGACGGCTTCAACACTCGCACTACCCCGAATACATAGAAAATCCATTTAATTTTTATTTATAACTGGTAATTAATGGGTTTCCTTAGTTCTCTCATAAAACATCCAATGCAACTATAAAGTGCCTTTAATATGATTTAAGCCAACAATAAAACACAAATTTAAAGTCATATTCAATAACACTTTGAGCCCCTCTATGGAAAACCCAACTCAAAGTGCCTACATTAATAATAAATTAACGGAACAGTGCTAAAGTTGTAAATACCCTTTGTTAACACACTGTATCTTAAGTTTTCCAGTTAAATTAGAAAATCAAATGAAAACGATCACACAGTTTGCAATCCACACTCAGGTTCCCCACAGGTACTCAGTCAGATAAACATGAAGTTCCTGGAAAGAGCGGATTGAAGCTGAAGCTGTGATTAATTAATACCTGCGGCTCAGAGGCAAGGGAGAGGATACTGTGCCAAGGGATTGGCGATCAAAGGCTCGTCTGCCATTGGTTCAGCTTAGTAGTTTCCTGCACTTTTAATTAAATGGAACTCTAGCAGTTGAGAACCTTGTTAGCCTTCAGTCAGTCAAATACACCTCGGTCTCTATCTAGTTTATCATTTATTATAGTATGTTTTTAAGCATTTTCTTTGAAGTTCGGTTTTCTTTACAAGTTGGGAAATACTATAATTCTGAGGTCTTGTTAACATATGAATTAGATAGTTTTAAAACTGAAAATAATTGTTCGATCGTAGACACGACGTTGAAACTTGAACCAGGAATACTGACGTATGTACGAGACCCTTCTAAAGAGTTGACGTCCCACGAGTATGTATTATTAATGTACTTAGGGTTGTCACGTGACATTTTTAGAAAGGGACGAGAGACGAATTTCTCAGCTTCCCAACGCATAGTCTTTCCAACTAGGCAATACTACCTGTACCGGATACCCTTAGTATCCGTCGTAGCCGTACTGATCTTACCCTTCCCCCCACCACCACCCTAGGCAGAGAAGGGGTCCGGGGATTCTCCGGACTATTTTAAACATGACTAGTTGTTTATTTCCAGCTTTTAAGGCAAGGCCTTTTATCAATTAAGTTACCTGTTATATTAGCCTGTAGACCTTAGACAGCACCCCGTGAAGATGATATACCTTTAGGTCGAAATGTACATCGGGAAGCAACAATACCCTACAGGTACTAAGGTCTACAGGCTAATATAACAAGTTACTTAATTTAAAAATGAATTGAAAAATAATGCATTCTTCCATGTCATAATGTACCTGTTTATAAAACACCACTTTTGGCCAAATATAAATCGACGTACAGAAACTAAATTATGACACATCAAACAGTTAAAGAAATTGTCCATTCTTTATTGAAATATTTGCTCTGCCTTCTTCTTCAGGGATGGTCAATCGTTTTTCTTTTATTCTATTTTACGCCCACCGCGTAACTTATCTATTTATACGGAGAAAACCATCTAAACGTGAGGAAACTCATCATGATTATCTTCTTAAATTTGGGGAAGTGTATTTAATTTATTACCTACTTCATTTGTGTTACTACACAATGTGTTTTGACCAACAAAGGTCCAGCTCTCAGTCATCATTAAATTGTCGAACCTGATTTTATACAATTCCACAACCTGCAAGATAAACTTAGGATCGACGGCCTCGTTGAAGTTAACATGTATGATATCTCCCCCAACATCAGAACACAATGTATAGACGGTGAATGTATAGACAAAGCAAGTGAGTGTGTATCCAACGATAAAGATGTATGTGGCGAGAATCTAGCCAGACATAAACATAACTGTGAATGGCTAGCGGCTAGTTATATGCTAGCCTAGCCTTGCCTTTACACCTCGGTGCTTGGTGTCATACTGTATCTATGTGAATGTAACTTGACCTGCTTTGCACTAAGTCCATGTTCACTTGTGCTCTCCGAAATTGGTTTTTCGAAAACGTCTGTTTTATTATAATTGTCGAAAATCCCATTTATGAGTTTCTACCGTAATCTATTATTTAAACGATGGTTGTTTTTTTTACTAAATTATATGTAGAGTAACTACAACTCATTCGTTTAAGTTATTAAAGGTGCAGTAAAGGCATCAAAAGTGGCAGTATAGACTGACTAATGATTGTAGTCCACGGACGTATATTTAATTATATTTTTTATTATATTTTATTATTAATTATATTTTTGCCAGGGATAGAAACTAAAACTTCTCGCGTCAACTTTAAAGGTGGCTTTACATGAGTTAGCAATCAGACAAACGTGTTTTTATGTAATGACTTTCTGTACGTATTATAGTTTTAAATTACGAAAAACCTCTGTCAAAGATTATCTAGAGTGGATTATATCCGCATTTTTCAAACTAATCTTGTGTATCCAGGTTTCAACGCTATGAAAGCACTGTGTTTACGAGTTTAACTTTACTGTAATACTTGGAAGTAGCTGGGGTGCTATCTACCGGCGAACACTGTGTACCTTAGAAAAAGGCACATTCGTACTGTTAATTGGACAGTTAACAAACTAAAATTCTGAATTAGTTTAAATTGACACTGATTAATAAACTACTATATAAATGATTCTGATCCAACCGTTACATAAGTATTGATTGTTGCATTGTACAAAAGTGCACACGTTTGATCGATTCAAACACTGTAGGTTATGTACGATGTAAAAGACCACGCTCAAAGTAATTTCACCGTTGTGAAAGGATGATCTGTTCTGTGAAACGCTGCTCGCTGTGAAACAAACATTCGGTCACGTGACCGGGTGCCGAGCGTTTTCATCTTTTGTGTAATTGCATTTCAATGCGTCACACAGTCCGGTACAAAGCGTATAATCCCGTGTAACTGGACATCCCTTGTGCTGGTCAATAGAGTTCCTATTGTGACAGTTGTAGTGTATGACGCATTTAGTCCAAATGTTCTGTCAGCAATTTAATTATGTTAATTAATATCTTGTTTTGTGTTTGCAGGTTAGTATTGCATCAAATTACGTCTGATGATGGTAAGTTTTATTTAAAAACCTGTTTTGCGCTCGGTTCATAATATTTATTTTTTTTAATACGAGCTTCAGCTTAACGTTCGAGAAATCGAGATTGAAAAGACACCTTCGCGACGTTGTGATGAACTATATATACTGTCTTGAGGCAACAATGTAAAACACATACATTTCGATTAAAATGTTTTTATATCTCATTAGCATGTTAGTTACGCCCTAATTAGTTAGTATTTCGTCTGAAAGTTTAGTTAGTTTATTTTAACGGGGTTGAAAGGAATGTTTACTAAGTTAACATTTGTTGAGTGATACGGAAAACTGTATTTACTAAGTGATATCCTTTTATAGCTATTTACCTCCCTAACACGTATAACCTGGCCAAGAAAAATAATATTACTAGAAGTGAAACCCAGTGTAGGCCAAAGCCATATTACCTTGTATAAGGCCTGTACAGCAACGGTAGGATCTACAGGCCTAATACAAGGTAATTAATAAAAATAATATATTATGAAACTCAAAATACAACAATCATTGTGAGTTTATATTGGTATCTCTTGATTTGGCGTTTACAGCAGCATTTTGAATACGACTGACTTAAATAAAAGTTCAATTGTAGTTTAGATTATTTACACCGTAGTTTGCCTCACATGTTGTATACATCCGATTGGTTAAAGTAACCATTAAACTCTAGTTGCGGACGGAACTACCATAAGTCTATTTCAGAACCAACGCATTTCTAAACATTAAGCGCATTTGCTCTGTTGTTTTAACATCACCGCATCATCGTTTCTAATTGCAGATATATTTGCGGAATAAAAGAGGTTTCTTAAAAATTACAGAACTTAAAAGATTTAAAGAAACCCTGTATTAGTTATGCTACGATTAACATTATGAGGACAATCACGGCAAAATATATAACACAAACATTATTTGATCACATTGCGACACAGCTCGCTGTATAACCATATATGATATAAAGTGTATGGACTCACATACGTTTTCCATTAGCGGAAAACCTACCTTAAGTAGAACCCATGTTTGTGTATGCAAATAGGTTTGCGAGCCCCTTCTACTAAGCCTCTTTCCCGCTTTTACAGCCCGAGCTCAATCTAGACTCTTCTTTATTCTGGCCACAACCTTGCTTCATCTTCTCATATCTACTAGAGTCTACACCAATCACAGCCCCGCGGTCCGCACGCGTTCACTCTTCTCACACAGGGTGGCCCGAAAACATGGAAATAACCTCTTAACAATGTAGATATGGCAACATTTCAAGTCGCAATTGCGTTTAAACATAATAATATGCTGGCATGTAAAGAAAAGTGGTTTCAACCACCGCTTTTCTTCACTATTTAGACGCAGGTAGCGCGTGGTATCAAAACCTGGTAAATTATTTAACAAACCCTGTATATGCTTTAGTAGGTATGAAAGGTTAAGCAGGTTCTAAACAAAGGCACTAAATTAGCTCTAGAAATCAAAGGTTTAATTTTATGAGAATCAACCGGCGCAAAGCCTTCGAGTTTCAACCTGTCAGCTGCACTCTTGAATCTGTTTTTGATTAAACTTTATAACAAGAATTATTTTACCTGATAACCTAAACTCTACGCTGTATTTCCTCATATCAAGACCAGTATTTTGCTTTGAAACATTTCTAATTAGTAAACTAGAATTGGTTCTTGCTTAAGATCCATTGACCCAAATCTGTTCTCGCGGCTAGCACTATTCTTGAAAGATATTAAACAAGTGAGCGGTTCAGTAATTTAACTCTGCTTCAGCTTTTAATTGTTGGCGAAACTCTCTACTTAGAACTTCTCAGGGTAAACAAATCCTTCAAGCTTTCTTGGCATATTACTCTGGGAATATTATTCTTTTTGTAAGTAGTTAAAAGCAGGAACGTTGTAAGTTTTACATTATAGTTTTCCTAATGCAGTTCAGGCGTCAAGAAATGACGATGTGGTCTGACTGATGACTATATACAAGTAGTGCAATGTATATACTATATACAATGTATACTATGACTATATACAAGTACGGGCGTAGACCTAACTAGCTACGGCTAACCTCGAGGTTGTAGGCTTGGCCCTGGCTTCATAATTACTTTTATTTTTATAAATACAGGTTGTCCCATAAGTAAAGTGCCAGACAACATCGTCCTTTTTACGCCTGTAGTACGAACCCTAGAACGTTGATTATGCCATATTCAGAAATAGGCCATTTACACTATGAACAAGCCTATTTTGTATATTACAAATAAACAAAGTCCATTCCCTGTCTACGTATTTGATACAGTAGCAACAAATGTTTTGTCACTCGTACCGTGTCAGAGTAGAACAGTTCCAGTTCAAGTATTTGACAAACAACCGAAGCAAACTCGACACGCCAACAAAAACGGGTCGTTTCTACGAGTATTGATATTAGTTTTGCTTCTGAAATCCTGTGTAATGAGTTTTCAACAAATAAAAAATTCAATTCTACGAAGTAATTTACTGAAATTTTGACCACACCGCCCTTAATATTCTCGAGCATTGCAATCAAATCGTGTAATGAACGGAAAAGTAGTTTATATGAAATAACTAATTGCCCAATCTGTTTATTAATCACAATTAGGGGTTTCACTTCAACGCTTCTATGATAGTGTTAAAGTTCAACACATTTTTCAGAGTATAGAGCTATGTATTCAAATGTGGTTCCTAATAGAATAACACTCAAAAAATGTATACACACTTTACTTAAATGTAGCTAATTGCAAATAAAATATATACCATATAATCATATACCATAATCAGCTGACTAAGTCTTATCATCATTATTGTTCGAGAAATAATAAACAAGCATTCGCCTCTTTGGTTGTTATTTTGTCATTTAAAGTCAATTAAAAGTTAAACTTGAGTTAAGTACGTTTATCGCGGTTTAAAAAAGAGGATTTAATTTGTGTCCAGATTGACTTTATCTTTTCGGTACTAAGTCATTTTTCTTATCAGTCCAGGCTACGTATCTTATTTAACTTCCCCTTGACCAATTCTCCAACCACGCACTTGTCTAAGTGTTTCCAACACAAATGTCCATTTGTGTGATACTTGCTGATTTTAAATCTCTCTTAAATGCCGCAATCCATTAAACTGTTTCAAATTTCACCTTTCTTTTTTCTAAATAAAGTTATCAAAATTGTTTCCTCGTCCAGAAAAGGCTGAAGGCCATAAAATCAACCATCGTTTGCTAATGTCTGAATGTATGTCAGTGTATTCAGTTGGAAAGAAATTTTATTATAATTGACAATTGCTATGCAAAGTACAATTTAACGCTCGTAAAACATCTATTTATTTATTTCAAACGCTTTTAGTTACAGTAAACCGAACTTAGTTTGGAGCTATAAACCGACCTGTAGCCAGCTGTTTTGTTGGATCGTGTTTCGGGATAGATATAGGTTCAGGTAACATCTAATATCTACATGTTGGTGATTGCTTGCTAACTACCTGTTCCAGTTCACCATTCTCCAGTTCCTCACATCCGATCACATCCACTGTCATCAGTTGTTCAATCTGTTCAGGAAATATATGCATTAAGTGAAGGCAATGTCAGTGAGTTTCCATAAGAAATAGAGCGTGCCATGTTTAGGACCTACACGACAAATAATTTGGAACGGTTATAAAATTTTAAATGTTGACATTAATGAAAGAATGATCTAAACCGGTTGGACTTATCAAACTTAGAAGCCAAAAGAATTTGAAATTTGCTATACGGTGAAATTCTTGTTATTAACAATTTCCAATGTATGCTGGACTGAATTCGGTAGTCTGGTGTTATCAATGAATCTCTATTGTAGCTTTAATATAAAACTTTTATTATCTAAATAACTAATGGGGTTTGATAGTCATAGGCGAAATCTTAGACCATCATTTAGGTACTAGGTTTTATTCTTGAGCCAAAAATCGTTCATTGTCTTTGAATGTGTGTATTACAAAATAAAATAGACGAAGTCAAATATATTCAATATGTAAAGCTACCTACTACTCATTCTACAATGGCCATGATTATAAAATAATAAAATTAAATGTACGAGTAATAATTATAAATTTCTGTAGACTTAAAAATTATTATAATTATAAAAATAATTTATTCTTTTCATATTACCTACTAATAATTTTAAATCACTATAACAGACAGGATAACGATATGATTAAATCCCTACTTACGTTGGTATTTAACTACGGCACTGAGTATCTTAAATATTTAAAAACCTGAGAACTGTTATTAACTTTAGAAGTATAATCACGTGAAATATCGTAAGAATGCTACAGTTTTATAAAATTATTAGTAAAAATAATAAATGTTTCAATAATAAATTTTCAAAAATATAGGGTGTTCCGCAAATGTCCATAATTTTTACATTCTTAGCCGACATTTTATATTGGCTTCATGTTGCCAAAGAGTTTTCACAAAATGGCAGAAATATAAACACTTTTAAAGTTATATACCGCTGAACTAGTGTTTACACTAACAAATGTAGAGATTTAAACGCAAGAGACTTTTGAAGCGTATTTTATGGAAAACATGAAGGCCTTATACTTAGAAGATGACAAGTTGATGGCAGATGCTCATGAATATATGGAGAAGTGACAAGCATCATTGTACTCAAATACAAACTGCCGCTTGCTAAGAAACATGTTATCTCTGGTCACAAACAGAGTTTTGAGAACTACAGGCTGGCCAGAAAATAAATAATTTTAGAAGTAGTTTTTAATTAGTGCGGTGTTGACAACAATTTAAAAGCTATCATATTCTTAAAAACTGCTTCCTTTTTAAATAGAACGTTTTAAATAGAAACTACTATCTGATGACACTAAGTGTCTGACAAAAAAAATAACCATGTAAAATCCAGATATTCGAATCCCAAACAAATGGAGGCCGTAGAGGTTTCAAGTGCAGCCTCTACACATGTCTCAACTCTTAGTGGGTGTCAAATCCTAAAGTGTTAAAATACCTCCCTATCTTTCTGCAGTCTTAAGAATGATATTAATTGATATTACTCAAATTAAATCCTTAGAATTGTACCATCTTTTATGGAGGTTTTAAGTGTAGCTCTACACATGTCTCAACTTTTTACATCCAATGCAATACGTCTTCCTGTATCTTCTTTGTAGTCTTAAGAATGATATTAATTGATATTACTTCAAATTAAATCCTTAGAATGGCATCTTTTAGTGGAGGGTTCAAGTGTAGCCTCTACACATGTCTCAACTCTTAGTGGGTGTCAAATCCTAAAGTGTTGCAAATACGTCTTCCCTGTATCTTTCTGCAGTCTTAAGAATGATATTAATTGATATTACTCAAATTAAACTCAGAATTGTACCATCTTTAGTGGAGTTTCAAGTGTAGCCTCTACACATGTTCAACTCTTAGTGGGTGTCAAATCCTAAAGTGTTGCAAATACGTCTTCCTGTATCTTCTGTAGCCCTTGTGAATGATATTAATGATATTACTCAAATTAACCTAGAATTGTACCATCTTTAATGGAGGGTTCAAGTGTAGCCCTACACATCTCAACTCTTAGTGGGTGTCAATCCTAAAGTGCTGCAAATAATGTTCCTCATCTTTCTCTAAGAATGATAATAATTGATATTACTTCAAATTAAACCTTAGAATTGAATATCTTTAGTGGAGGGCAGCCCCTCTAACTGTCTCACTTAGTGTCTAAATCAAACGCCCTGTATCTTTCTGCAGTCTTATGAATGATATTAATTGATACACTCAAATTAAATCCTTAGAATTGTACCATCTTTTAGTCAGGTCTAGCCTCTACATGTCTCAACTCTAGTGGGTGTCAAATCCCAAAGTGTTGCAAATACGTCTTCCTATCTTTCTGCAGTCTTAGAATGATATTAATTGATATTTAAATTAAATCCTTAGAATTGTACCATCTTTTAGTGGTTCAACACCTTGTTCCTTTGTGGTTAAAAGAAAAATAACGCGTTTTAATTAATATGTACAGAGTTTTCACTAATGTGATAGCATTAAATCCTCGTATTCTAAGAAATCGCATCAAACTAAATTTAATTGCAACACAGGTATAGTATTTATCAAAGCACAAGTAATAGTATCTCTGTCAGTTATCAGTACTGGTACAATTTTACATTTTTCCAATAGAAACAATTCCTTAAATAACTTTGTATGAAGTACTCGTAAAGTGTTTTTGAAATTTGGAACTATACAAGTAGTTAAGGAAGTGGAATTATCTTGGTAGTTAAGATATCACTTGAAACACACAATAATACATGGCATGGGCGGCAAGTAAAATATTTAAAAATGCTACAAACTTTGAGCGGTTTAAGGAACTAAGTCATTTTATTTTAACAAACTAAACAGTAAAATACATAAATTTCACATTTTATACCGCCCACATAGACATTGAATTTACTTACACAAGCAGAACTAAATGAAATAAACTTTCCCTGCGAAATCTTATTTTTCCCGTAGTTCGGCATTGATGCCATGTAGGTGTGTTTATTTTTAATATAGTATTTTCTCTATTTGAAAAATGTTTAAAAATGTTTCTCTATTTGATACCGATAAGTGTTTGGATTCATCTAAGTGAAAAGAGCCTCATTTAAATTGAGCCACTACAGCTGTATAAGTAGATTGTGCATGAAAACACGGCTTAATTTATTCAACTTTGTTCAGATTAAACCGATATAGAACTATGAATTTCGATTAATGGGCTCCAACGTTTGTTTAAAAGAACTGAACTAAGTTTTCGTTTCAATCTATCTAAATGTATTTAAATGGTATTCATAGGAAAGTAAATGAAGAGTTGGTCGGCTCGTCGTGGTGGGGGTTATTTCGCCGCCTCTTATAATTGTCAGACTTAATCCTTCTAAGCGCCTTTTCCCAAGCGTTTTACCACGTTATGAAACTTTCTCTGTATAATTTCATTACGTTTTAAATTACTCTTGGCGTGATTACAAGGTGCGTAATTGTGTACGTAAAGTAACGATTTTGCCGACCAGAATCTTTCCGAGACAAACTGCTAAAATATGTTTAGAAATTAGTTTCTAATATAAAATAAACAATGTCCTATGACCAATAGTGTAGTATGATTTAGTTCGTTTTACGTCATGTTCTACATATATTTAAACTACTACAAATGTGTACTTAAATTACGTTTCTTCAGTTTTTTGGTTCGTAAGTTATAGTTAAAACTACTTATTCCACATAAGCTTCTAATGTAATGTTATTGCATACTTAGCGTCTTATCTAAAGAGGCTCAGATAGTCTCAGTGATCATCTGATGATACCCGGATCAACTCCCACCGTCGTTTAGACATATCAGACCATCATCTGCGTGGTTTGGAAGTCACGGTAAGCCGTTGGTCCTTGTATTTATTGGTCATTGGGCTATTAATTAATGACTCATTCTAAGGAAGATTCGGCCTTAGTTTGTAACAAGACTACACCTCATATCTCATTACTACCACTCATCACACTCATCCTTCACCACATATTTGCTTTAAAATACCCTCATGAGAGTGGTTGGCATCTCAAATAGTGATATAATGAGTACTAAAGAGTAAATAACCTAGTATAAAAGGTTATGGGGAAAAGTAGTCTTAACTATAAGTCGAAAAGCAACTACATAAATATGATGGCGTGCTGTGTGTGCATGTAGCCTGTCCAATCCTACATTCGCAGGTCGAAGCTAGTTTGAAGTGGCTAAACACACTTTAGTAATAACAACCACAGTTTACAGAGCCAACAGAATGCGGTGAAATCAACGGACTCAGTTGAGTGCATTTGCGGACATTATGGTTGTCGGTAAATACGAATATGCGTTTACATTTGATTGTGTACCTTCGCTTCGATGTTCGGTGTTTACTGCACGCACATCCACGTAGTTTTAATTAAATACAAGTAACTAACTTGCGTCAGTATAAATCCTTTTTTGATGTATTATATTTGTGGGGAGTGTTGTCAAAGTGAATTTTATTCACAGATCAAACTGAGGAACCGTCATGGTGATTTCTATTTAAAGGTATTTCTGAATAAATTGAAGATAACAAAGAAATATACCGAAGGGGAAAGGTTCCGGGCAACCGGAAAGGTTCTACAATCTTTTATAGATTGAAACAAAAACACCGGTTTAAATAGAATATTACAATTATTGTACAAGTACTAATAACTACATCCAATGGTTCAAAAACGCAATTTTCCAGAGCTTTCATTCTCCTAAAAATAAGCCGTTCGGACAATCGCAAAACTTCAAAGAAGAGAGTCGTGCAGGCCAACTTTCCAAAATTGGAAATTGTTGACTTTGCCTTGCCTCTACATTCTTCAAACTTGTCTTCTATTCAAATCAAAATGTGACCCCATAAGAGGAAGTGACATTCACTCTTATGAAACAAGAGGCAGGGAGAACTATCGAACTGGGAGACACAGAACGATAGTTCATGAACATCCTCCTTCTCAGGCAGGAGTTCAACTAGTCAACCGGTTGCCAAATTCGATTAAAAGTGCGCAAATGCCGAAGGCATTCAAAGCTCGTCTAAATCAAACCTTGGTCACAAAGGCATTTTACAGTACAGACGAGTTTATGGCACATAACTGGGAGACTGCAGAACCTAACGACGTACAAAAGGGCTAGAGTGGAACAATTCGAATGAATGAGAGAGAGCGAATGAACAAAATGTATGTTTGAATGGGACCTCAATGTCAGAATGCAAGAAAATTTTAGTTCAACCTTTAAATGACGATTGCATAGCATGTATATGTTTCCGCAATAAACTATTTATTTATTTATATGGCTCGGTACCAGTATTAGCAGTACCTTACATCATGCTACAATATAAACTACCTAAATTTATGAAAAGTAGATTGCCACTTTTTTTTGTAGTACATGTTTCATTTTCAATCCACTAGATGAATAAATAAAATCCAAACCGCGACAAAGTGCTCAGTGTTGCTGGCGTGGTTGAAGCGAATTTATCGCGTGTTAAAACGTGTTACTCTAACAGCTTCAGCTGTGACCCTTGATTAACATGCGTGACGAAGCTGACCAGCGTACTCACGCCTCGCTTTGCCTTTAGGCTTCAGCCTCAGATTTTCAAGCTTTTTTACTGATATGTTTACATTACATATGATGAAATTTCAATTAATTCTGACCCATTCCCTTATCATGGCAAAAACGAGCTCTTTAGACGTCATTTGAAAACGACTCATAGAGCTTCAATAACTTTTGGTAAATTGATGGATCACATTACACATATCTTTATTTGAAATTCCATAAGCCTCGAATGCAATTTGCAATTTTTAGATCACTTTCATATTATTTTATTAATTGTTTTATGTTATACAAAAAATACTTCCGATTAGCTACTCTTACTGGCAATTGGACTTGGCCAAGCTATTTACAAAAGGCATATTTACATCAAATTTTGTGAAAATCATACAAAGATGTGACCAAATAAGAGCTCAAACATGACTTACAGTTGGCACACTAATTCCTGTACTTTGAGAAAACCAAGAAATTTTGATTGTGTAAATTTAGTTTGAATTGAGTTTAAAGGTTCTGTTATATACATATTTTAATATGTTTCAATTTATTTTAATATTTATTAATAATTGCCTAGCTTTTCTTATGTTTACAACATATGTGATATATTGTTAGTTAAATTAGAATGAATGTAAACAGTCAGTTCTATTAAAAACACTTTAACAGTTAATACCAAGTATACTTATTTGAAGATATATTAATGGCGACGAATAAGGAAATAAACGAAGCACTTCTAAAGTTTTTACAAGAAAATACTACATCCAAGAAAGAACCTAAACCATGTTTATTACTACAAAAACTCGAACCATACGATGAAGGTAACGAAAATTTCAATGCTTATTTACAAAGATTAGAAAATTACCTTGAATTCAACAATTTGAAAGGAGATGATGATGGAAATAAACGTGTGCAAGTTTTGATTGGATGTCTTAGTCCTAAATATTTTCAATTACTGACTGAATTGACTGCTCCAGCATTACCTAAAACTAAAAGTTACGAAGAACTGGTAAAGCTTTTAAAAGATTACCTTTGTCCAGTACCAAATGACGTTGCAGAACAACACAAGTTTTACACTCGTGTGCAGCAAGAGGGTGAATCTATATCTACATACATAAAAGGACTACGAAGTTTGACATTACACTGCAATTTTACATGTTCAACTTGCAAATCCAGTACAAATGAAATTCATATAAGAACT
Source organism: Matsumurasca onukii (assembly GCA_018831715.1). Taxonomy (NCBI): domain Eukaryota; kingdom Metazoa; phylum Arthropoda; class Insecta; order Hemiptera; family Cicadellidae; genus Matsumurasca; species Matsumurasca onukii. The sequence goes on along the minus strand of CM032059.1, from coordinate 32,880,827 downwards.
CAATTCATCCGAGGTCTACAAAGTTCTGAGATTCGTGAAAAGTTACTACAGGAACGAGAACTTACATTACAAAAAGCTTTTGACTTGGCATTAGCCATGGAAGCTTCACGTCAAGGTAGTAACGAAATGAATGCACCTACATCAGTCAATGCAATATCCAGGCAGGTTTATAAGTCAAATGCTGATCAGAACAAGACAATTTCTTTTCAGGGCTTGAAAGGAAAATGCTTTAGATGTGGAAATTCAAACCACAAGGCAAATGAATGCAAATTACGCAATGCAACCTGTACATCCTGTAAAATTAAAGGCCATATAGCCGCTGTTTGTTTGAGAAAGAGTCAGTCCAGAAAACCAGGAACATATCAAAAACAAATGATCACTCAAGACAATGAAATATCAAACAACGCAGAGGGGCTAGAACATGTTTCACAATCTGAACAGTCAAACTTAGACTTTACAGAGGAGTTGGATTGTTTCACAGTATCATCCAAAAGAAACGAAAAATACATTATCACTCCCTTACTTGACGGTATACCATGTGCTATGGAATATGATACTGGGGCTGCGGTAAGTTCAATATCTTTAAGTACATTTCTAGAAAAGTTTCCAAACAAATCCATAACAAAAGAAACAAACATAACTCTCCGAACCTATACTGGTGAATCTATCAAACTGTGTGGAACAAGTGAAGTACAAATAAAAATTGGAAACAAGTCAATGGTAGGTAGAGTGTTCGTTGTTCAAAATGATGTTGATAGCATATTTGGCCGTGAGTGGATTAGGGAACTAAACATTACAATTCATGATGTGAATCAAATAGGAAAACAACTGTCTGATGAAGACAAATTAGAGCTTAAGTTTCAACAAGAAATATACAAAAGTAATGAATCAATGTTTACTCCTGAAGTTGGGGCAGCACCTGGTGTTAAGGTGAAATTAGCCTTGAGACACGCAACTCAACCAGTATTTATAAAACACCGTATACCTCCTATGGCTTTAAGGCAAAAGATTGAAGAGGAGTTAAAATCGTTAGAGGAAAAACAGATCATAACTAAGGTAACAAACTCTGATTGGGGTACGCCAATTGTGCCAATACTAAAAGGAGATGGCTCAGTGAGAATCTGCGCAGACTATAAAATTACATTGAATCCTCAACTATTGAACGACCACTACCCAATTCCACGCATAGATGAAATATTTGACAAGTTAAATGGTGGTCAATACTTTACAACTTTAGACTTACACAAAGCTTACCTACACCTTCAAATGGACGAGGAAAGTGCTAAGTTACAAGCTATCAGCACTCATGTAGGCGTTTTCAATGTTAATCGACTTATGTTTGGAATTAAGACAGCGCCAAATATCTGGCAACGTTACATGGACTCACTAATAACTGGTTTAGAAGGCACCGCAGTATTCTTTGACGATATAATAGTACAAGGAAAAACATTACAAGAAGCAAAATCAAGAACAGAAAAAGTGTTGAAAGTGTTAAAAGATAACAATTTGCACATAAACAAAGACAAAAGCAAGTTTTTCAAACGATCTGTAAGCTACCTGGGTCATATAATTGACAATCATGGGTTACACAAAAGTCCAGAGAAGGTTGAAGCAGTTTTGAAATCACCCACACCAACAAATGTCACTGAACTGAAGCAATTTCTCGGCTTAGTCAACTATTACCATAAGTTTCTACCTAATCTCGCAACAAAACTGCACCCATTGTACAATTTACTTCACAAAAGCAGACAGTTTACTTGGACCAAACAATGTAACGATGCTTTCAATGATATCAAGGCAGAAATGACAACTGACAGAGTCCTCACAACATTTACACCAAGCTTACCCCTAATCATAGCCACCGACGCCTCACCTTACGGACTTTCTGCTGTCCTTTCCCACAAAATGCCAGATGGGTCTGAAAGACCAATTGCGTTTGCATCAAGAACCCTCAGTAGAGCAGAAGCTAACTACAGTCATATCATCAAAGAAGCAACAGCAATATTTTGGGGAGTTCATAAATTCTTTCACTACTGCTATGGCCGTCACTTTACATTAGTTACTGATAACAAACCTTTATCATCTATTTTTCCTCCAAAAATCTACACCACTAACTGCCACAAGAATGTTTCAGTAGATGACCAATTGGCTAAAGAACTATCTCCAATAAAATCACCAGAAGCTGATCTTAAAGAAAGTACCTCAAAGACAAAAAGAAAGCCAACAAGACTAGACCTATGATTTCCGGGAAGTTATTGTTACATATGCAGAATATAAAGAAAACAACTAAGACATTTTGAACCTGAAGACAGAGGCAGATCCAGACTACCGAGGAAGGAAGTGGAAATTCGGAATATTAAAGAAAGAATAGGAGTCTGCCACTATCTGGTCAGTGTTGATGAGAGCGAAGCAATGTCATGTTGATCAGATGAGAGCAACCTCAGTAGATGACCAATTGGCTAAAGAACCATTCCAATAAAATCACCAGAAGCTGATCTTAAAGAAAGGTCTCAAAGAGCCAAAAGAAAGCCAACAAGACTAGACCTAATGATTTCGGGAAGATTGTTATATACTATTTTAATATGTTTCAATTTATTTTAACATTTATTAATAATTGCCTAGCTTTTCTTATGTTTACAAATATATGTTATATATTGTTAGTTATATTAGAATGAATGTAAACAGTCAGTTCTATTAAAAAACACTTTAACAGTTAATACCAAGTATACTTATTTGAAGATATATTAGGTTCCTAAAGGTTTCTTCATTTAAATAGTTAGTTTCTTTAGTTCATGTCAGTTAAATTATTAATTATATACTGATTGAAAGGTATAAAATTAAAAGTTAGTTTAAGTTGAACAAGTTGTATTTGTTTTTAAATCAACATAAATATTCTTCTACTTTTATAAATCACATTTTCTTTGTTGAAGTTAACATATGTGTTTAAATAAATAGAAATAAAACATATTAAGTAAAAGTTGTAAACTATATAAAATCATGGCTTTAGCCACACCCCAGGAAGTTCGAATTTTATCTACACTTTTCTTGTCCATCTGCCATTCTTCCATTTAATGTCCATATTCCATAGACATAGCCTTTGCATGAAGAAATTGATCATCAACATTATTGGAACAAAAGCTCTTAGTGAATCAAAAGCGATGATATGATCTTTAAGACAGACTTCCGTATGATGTTGATGAGTCACATTAAATGACTTCATAGATAATGTGTCTTTGTTAGTATCCCACTTCAACCCTGAGACACAAGCATCACTTTCTATTCTAGTCGTAACTTTACTTTAGAAGTTTTGAATGATGGTTTTGCAGTTTGAACTTCTTAAATCAATACTTGTTTGTGAACATTCATTCTCAGCTGTTTGAGCTGTTGAACCACGGTAAAGGCACTGGCATAAACTGCCGTTTGGTCGTTTGGTTTTAGCTGACTCATCTTGCATCCTAACTGTAGTTGTAGTTTCATTTATGATAGGATGGTGAGGAATATAATGTACATTGCTGAGTCGTCGTTGAAAGGAATACGTTCAATAATACCAGCGTTGAGCTGATCTTTGATGATGTCATTGTATTCACTAAGTACATTTGGTTGAGTTTTGAAACGGTTTAGTAGTGAACCCAATCTAGCTAGTGAATTGTCTGGCAACACAGAGGGGTGAGTTTTCCAAGGCCAATCCACAGAAAAACCTGTTTTTAGTGTGTTTTTGTATTAAGTTGATCTAAGGCACTGTCGTCATCTTTTCAAGTGGACGCTTGAACACTCAAACCTTCAAGGCTCCACAAGGTTTTAATGTTCGTTTCGTTTACAGAAATTAGAGACGTTTCGTTTGAAGGTTTAGTTGTTTCTGACGAGGTCATGTAAACTTGGTTACTATTAGAAAATTGTTTTTGACATAGACCCTCCATGATGATTGTTCCTTTGTTTGCAGTAAATACAAACTTTGTTTGATAAGCAGTCTTTAAGGGTATGCCCACCATTTAAGCAAATGAAGCATAAACCTTTAATTTTACCTTTTCTTTCCTCCACTGTCTTGTACCTCTGGCACTGGTCGCTCCAGTGGTCGCTGTTGCAGTAGATACAGGATTGTGTTGGCTTTTCTGTTGACGGCAGGCTTGAGTAGTTGTCAGTTTTGTTGGTAACGTGAAGTTTTTCTCGTAGGAAGGGTATGAATGATTTCTCTGGTCAAATGGCTGAAAGTTTATAATTGCTCTTTTACTCATACCTAGGAGAAGCTCAGATTTTTCCCTAGCCTGGATGATGTTTCTCAGTGTTTTGCATAGAGTGTGAACATCCATATCATCTCCGACATTTTGTTCTTCCACTTTCACTACAATTTCAAGAGGAAGCTTTCATAATAAGATAGAAAAAGAAATTTGAATTTACATCTTCCTTTAAAGTTTGAAGACATCTCATATGTCTTTCGATACAGTCTATCAGGTATCTTAATTTATTAGTTTCACTAGTTTTAAGGACATCTAAATCCATCAAAGCTTTGTAGTGGGAGTTAATAATTAATTGGTTGTTAGCAAATCTTTGTTTGAGCATAGACACTGCTACGTCATAGTTTTCATGTGTAAGAGACAATCCAGCAATGCAGAGTTTGGACTCGCCTTTTAGTTGTGCATTTAAGTAATTGAACTTGTCTACCTTACTAATATGTTTGTTTGAGTTTATAGCTGAATCAAAAGAGTCCCAAAACTCTTGCCACTTCAGGATATCACCGTCAAAGGTGGGAAGAGATAGTTTTGGCAAGTTAACAAATGTTGTATTTAGTATGGAAGGCTCAGGACAAGTTGCAAGTTGACTAATGACTGCATTTTCTGGTGATGCATTGTATAGAGAAGACTCAGAATTAGGTATAGATTGACTAACCTGCAAGTTTTCAGTTTGAACATTTCGGGAAGTGCTAGCTGAACAAGTTTCCTCCTTCCCGAAAAACTCGATACTCACTTTAAGTCTCTCAGTTATGTCATCAACATCCAACATCAAATTTACATGCTCTTCCGTCGCACTGTCGATCTCTTCTACTTCTTCCGCTGATGATCCTTCTAAGTTTCTCATTTCCTTTTCTAATCCTTCAACTCTTTTGGAATAAATTGATAGAATGTTCAAGGCTGCTGTAAGTTTTTTCAACGTCGCGCTAGTCTCATCTTTCATGAGGGCAGTTGCTTCTAGTAGTGAGCTTTTAAGTCTCTTCGTTGTTTCTATGTAAGTTTTTCTTAATCGTCCTGACATATTATTATTATCACTTTTTTAACAAGCCGAATTATGAAGTTGGAAAATTTGTTTTAAAGGTTCAATGGAAACCACAGCTCTGCTACCATGTGAAAAAACCAAGGAAAATTTTGATTGTGTAAATTTAGTTTGAATTGAGTTTAAAGGTTCCTAAAGGTTTCTTCATTTAAATAGTTAGTTTCTTTAGTTCATGTCAAGTTAAATTATTAATTATATACTGATTGAAAGGTATAAAATTAAAAGTTAGTTTAAAGGTTGAACAGTTAGTTGTATTTGTTTTTAAATCAACATAAATATTCTTCTACTTTTATAAATCACATTTTCTTTGTTGAAGTTAACATGTGTGTTTAAATAAATAGAAATAAAACATATTAAGTAAAAGTTGTAAACTATATAAAATCATGGCTTTAGCCACACCCTTGGGGGACGTAGGGCCGCAACAAACTCTTTCCACCGTACACGGTTCTGCGCCAGCTTTTGATTTCGTTACAATTCTTATTCTCCTCTTGGATCTCTTTGTCAATCGATCTCCTCCTGGTTGTCTTAGGTGTCCCCCTCTTCCTGCTACCTTGAGGATTCCACTCCAATGCTTGTCTGCTGATAGTGTTGTAAGGCCTTCTTAATGTGTGACCAATCCATCCATATTTTCTCTTCTTAATGGTGACGTTTACAGGACTTTGGTTCGCCATGTTCAGTAGTTCTTCGTTTGTGATTTTCTCCGGCAAGTGAATGTTAAAAATTCTTCTGATACATTTGTTGGTGAAAACCTGTAGTTTACTGGTTATCGTTTTTGTAACCTTCCAGGTTTGGCAAACATATAAGAGTGCAGAGTTTACGTTTGTTTCTAAGAATTTTAAACATAAATTCGAGTATAACGTTTTGAAGAAATGCTTAGAACTTTTTCTGGGGTTCAAGATTGGTGCTCAATTAACTGTCCTCTGTCTGGGTCTTACCGTGCCGAACGGCATTAGTATTTAATTTTTCCAAAGATAATATTTCATTTGTTGCTTAAAATATTTCATGTTGGATGCAACATTGGTTTATAATCACAAAAATACGTCCCATTTTCGAGCTTCTTTAATATCACAAAATGTAACTAGTACAAAAAGTTAGGTCTCAAAAATATATAAACTTGTTTAATACATATACATATTTAAGAATACCACTTAAAGCATATCTAACGTAATGTACACTACATCGCAGACAGTTTATGATAACCCACATAGAGCTAGACGGATCAGAAGATTTATTATTCGTGTTGGAATGGTTCCAAAATTCTGAAATCTTAAGATTATAAAATATACTGAACCAACTTTGTGTGTGTGTGAAAGGTATATACAATAGTTCAAGTTCTGACAATTATTGCTTAAATTACTTACGTACTAGAAATGGTAAGTGCGATTTTGGCTTAAATCTGTTTAAAAGATTTTAAGCCACGCACCATAAAAAAATTAACATCAACTTAAAAACTAACATTAACTTAAAACCAACTTAACATTAAAAATCAAAGCCCTTTAAAAATGATAGTTCTGTCAATCTTTATTAGAAGGTTTTCAGTTTTATACAATACAACCTCAAGCCCAACAGAGGTTGTTTTAAAATCCTCCCCTCTACTTTAACTTTTAAACGGCCGACAGCTTTGAAACCCCAATTATAGGTTACAGTACTTTTCCAACGTTCTAGAATAATTATTTTAAAAACGTTCGGCTTTTACGTGTTCAGTTGCTGGACAATATTTTTATGTATATTAAAAACCTATCGAGTTGTATCTTATTGTAAATCTCTTGGTGACTTAAACAATCAAATAGTTAAAAATAAAACGAAACCGTTACAATTCATCCGTGCAAAACAATGTGCGTTTTGGTTGCCAGCCAATAACGGACCGTATGGTTTACGGATTCGTGGATTTGTACCTTTATGGCCTTTAAAATGAGGAGTCACACGGTACTTGTTCTGGCAAGAAATTTCTGACATCGCCCCATCATTTCAATCATTTCAAAAATTAGTATTCCATAATAACATGTGCCATAAAGATATGTAGGACCGTACATAAGCTAATTAGAGAAGGTGAGGGGGTGTAAGACTCGATATAATACGTGTTGATACGCACGTTAGTTGCGAGTGGGCCGGGAACAGTGATTTGGCCACCAGCTGTTGTTGCCGCAAATGCTTGCTAATGTCAGCTGACAGCCCACATTATTCTGTCACTTACAATAATTGTGGGCACAATTGCCTCTAAGCAGCCATTCCTCCGTAATGGTTCAACTTACACATAGCTTGCAGGGTTGTAATCACTTACTGTAATCTCTATAGTTATGAGTACATTTCTCACTACACTAATTCTGAATACTACTGGTGTATATTTTACTTTTACCCAAAAAATGAACTGTCTATGAAAATGAAATAGAATTGCATGAAATGAAAAGCGTCTTTATTGGTGGCGAAGTTAGGACTTTAAAGTCCTCTCTTCCACTTAACCACAAAATAATAATTATCAGTTTGTAATAATTATAAACGTATCGTATAATTTATTTCCAAAAATTATTTGCTTAACTCTTGTAGTTGTATTTGTTTAACTTGTATTTAAATTCATTTTATAATACTCTTCATTTAGCTACATTTGAAATCAAATTATTCTAGATAATACGGTTCAGATCCTATTTAATATTTAGTTCTCCCAAATCTTGAAGTTGTCATTAACACATTAGTTTGAAGCCATAGCTCATTGTCAGTGTCAATTATAGTAGTTCACATACTTTACAATAATTTTATACGGTTTAACCTATTTACTTTTTAGTTAGTTATTCTTTAAATAAACACAAGTTTTATTTGATTTGCGAGTACTTTTACTCTAGCATACGACTACATTAGCCTCCGACCCCTTAGCTTCGAATGGGGAACGTAACGTTGGTCGTAAGGACTGTATGTGCCAGTATTTGAGTTAATTAACCATCTATAATCACCAGTACTTTAAATATTTTCCCTACTCAGCCAAACGAACGTTTTGTGAAAACTTCCAAGTTTATTTTTACACCGTTCTTCTTTGACGAGCGCACGGGACACTTGAGTTCCCAGACTGGAACTTCAAACGAAGCGCCTGAAGCACTATAAAGAGTGAAAGGAGGCTGTTAACAGGTTGACTCAGATGAAAGGACAAGGGGATGATGTGTGGGAGGGAGGGGGAGTGAAGAGAGACCACAAGTGTATACAATAAACTTGACCACTTAACCAACAATCGCAGCGTCCCTCGCGACACAGGGCACTTTCCAGCCCGGTTCACTCCGGCTCCTGAATAACTCAGGACACAACAGAACACACATATCAACATCAGTCCTGGACTCTACGTAAACTACAATCAAAGAAACTGGCTGAAATGTCCGTGCTTTGCTAGGGGAAAACTTTTAAGGCAGGTTTTGAACATTGCATTATTAAAATTGACGATGGACATTGTATTGCTATAGACTATACTCAACCTATGTAACTAAACCCTCAAGATCAAATCCAAAAAGAAGAGAAAGACATTTTTAGAAAATATTAGGGCTTCAAAAATACGGATTAGTAAAGTAGTATTAAGGAAATACGTAGAGGAACACAGTGACTTACATTAGGATAGAAATGAAGATGGAAATGCTACGGCCTTGTAAAAAATGCAACCTTTTAGACTAACAAAGCAAACTGTTAGGTTGAAAAGTAGTCAATAAGTAGTGTTTAGATGTTTTTCTCACAGTGTCTTAGACCAATCAGCTATATAGAACAGTTTGAGCTATTTCAGTTTAAAAACCATGCCGACACGCAGCTCAACACTAAAGCATTGCTGGTGTGATTTCGAGAAGTCATCCTTCTCCGACTCAGGCGTGAAATGAAATGGATGTATTTTATTAATAAGATCATGGCTGGTTAACCTTTCAGTTTCACCAAATGTATCTTAATTATTTTAAAACGGCATGAACACACCGAAAAAACACACCGAATGGGGAGGCCGGGTCTTTTGTTGGCGGATAGGGGTTTCCCCATGAATACTTTCAATAAAATAATATTTAGATAAACCTGGCAGATGTAAGAAGAAACCATTTCGAAGCAACCATAGTGAACTTGTGACGAAAGACGATGGTTCTTTCTTGAGGGGTCGTTCCTTCTTTTGCCTTCAACGGGGAGATTTTCCAGCATAAAGTGAGTACTCTGCACGTAGAGGTAGCGGAGATAGCTGTGCACTACACAGTACACAGTGCACAAGGAATGTAGGCCAGCAGTGGGGGATGAAGTGGCCCTGCTGGACTCCCGCCAACCCTCGGTTAATTGCCACCTCATCCCTGCTGCCAAATAGTCGCTACTTTTGCTCTTTCAGTGTTCCAACACACCAACTCACATCATCCTGTCTCGCCTGGGGTTCTCTTGGAGTTACTGAAACATTGACAACTATTTATAAAAGTAAGCACTCGGAGGCTAACCGTCGTCAAATGTAAATTTGATACTGATAACGCCCGTGATAAGTGAGGAAAGGCAAATTGCTGTGTTATATCTATTATATGAGCTAGCTTTTATGCTGGACGAGCTTTTATCGTTTTCCGTAGGCAACTCTACAGTCCGTTATGTACTTTTCTTTAGGTTCTTCAGGACATGTTGCTAAAATAATATATTTAATACAAGCTAAAAGACATTTAACTCTTAGGCTTTCGCGGCCGGTGTCACAACTATAATCTAGTTCTTCCGGTTCACACCGCGTCAAAACATCATAATAATTAGGGTGAAATATTTCTGTCTCGCTGTGGAGTACCACCTTCAGTCACTGATTGGCTGAAACTGAGCTACTTGCAGTTCAGTTCAGTTGAGTGAAGTTTGCAGATCCCTGCAGGCTGGTCTATAGTTCTGTGACTATCTTCAGCCCAAATATTGTTAGTGGGGTTTGTGGTTTAGGAATTACTGCTAAAGATTGAGCAGTTGGGTGAGCGTTGACGGAGTTCGGCTAGGATTTCGGATTCTAAACGTGAGTTTTGTAATTAACTTGCTGTCTGCTGGGCCTTTTTATCTTTTATTGGTGACAGTGCTGCCAACCGTCGAAGTGCCAACTGCCGAGTTCTTATTGGCTGTTATTGTTGGCAGTTGACCCTCCTGTATAGTAGGTCGATAGGACATTGATGCTGCATGGCTGAGGCAGGCAGCTCAACCTAGTTGTGGCAGCCCACGCACAGATTGCGCTGCGAAAGCTGCCGGCTCTATAGTGAGGATAAAAAGAGTTAAAAGACACTTTTCGATGTATATATATTTTTCTCTCAACAATATTAAAAGATAAATTTCAACTTTGTCTTTAGTTTTAAAGTATTTTTAAAACAACTCAAACAATTACGTGAACTCAGTATTCTGGTTTGTATTAAATTAATAAAATAATTGTTCAAAACCAATAGTTGTTACACTGGTTTGCTATTACAGTTTATCCCAATAGCGAGTCAACTTGACTGTGTTGCTACCTATCAGCATTTCGATTAAAAACATAAATCCAAACCAGTTTTCTGATAAATTGATTAATTAAGTCACGGCTGATAACTCTACAATGTTGGTGAATTTACACTGATATACCGGGTGGTTGAAAAGTAACTAGGTAATAATAATATGTTATAAATTCTGCAGAATTACGAATTTTAGGTTGGCAATAGTGTCGTAATATTGATTGTTCAATATGGTTTCATATTGACTACTAATATTAGTTCATTGTAATACGTGTTTTGCTAAAACTGTTCGTGAGAGTTTGGACGGAATGTTTCCTGGCCTTGGCTGGGTCGGTGTGGACACCACGAATGGCCTGCTAGAATCCCAGTTTAACGTCGTGTGATTTTTTCCCATTGGAATTCTGTAACGAAGAAGGGTACAAGTGTAAGCTTAAACAGTGGATAAATTAGAAAATTGCATTCAGAAAATATTAGCAGTATTTCGATTGACTTCCTTCAGAAAAGTGTTAATTGTATTCCCAGCTGTTTGGAAGAAGCGGCGAACAACACCGGTGCCTATGTGGAAATTTAAAACTGGCTTTAATTTTTTTCATTTAGTTAAGCGTATGTGTACGGTACCTTAATAAGTTCAGATAATTATGGTAGGAATTATTAAAATTCGTTTTGGCCTACTTACTTGTAACCACCCTGTAGTTTGCATGGTCACCGCTGGCAAGTGGGAGTAAAGTTGCCTTGCTTATTGGATAGACAGTTAGTGTAAAGAAGAAAAAACTCTTTGAAACAGCTGCTGTGTCTACAATATATTAACATTATAATTTTCTTTCTAGGTATTAAAGGATCTTCAAACAAACCTTTATTATCCTGGGGATAAAAGAGCAGCTTTAGCACGCCGTCAACATGTGGCAGAAATAGCTGTTTTATAAGAATGTAACAAAAATAATATGTACACTCTTCACTCTTCAATATTGAGTGTAATGATTATGATTGATAATTAGTGAACGAATATTTTCCTCTTCATCTTAAAAGGTTCCAAAGCTCTGGCAAATGAGGAAATCGACTTCTATTAACTTCGCAATCGCCTTTGTTTCCACAACTTCCTTCTAGTTATGATTAAATTAACTTTTGTTCGGTCTGAGTGACATTTCCAATTAAGTACATTTTCGTTATAAATCCCGACTTATCATAATGTTACAACTAAATCACGCAAACAATGTGAAAACCCGCTTGTAAACCATACGGAGCAATCACGCTGCCTGAGTTTCTATACTGCATGCTAGTAGCGTTATTGCCTTTGTGAAATAGAGCCAATGGATATTATTTATCTCTAACTTATCTGAAACCAGTGCGCAAGTATTACTACACAATTATCTTAAAAGATAAAAATGCATTATTCTGCTTATAATATTTCAAATTTTCTGGGAAAAGCCCCCGGACCCTCTCTATTTCTCTTAAATGTTATTTGACTGGGATTCGTGGCGTAGTCCTGTAATCCAGCTTCATGGAGGCCAGGTTGTGATGATGATATAGGTCTAAAGCGGCTCAGATAGTCTCAGTGATCATCTGATGATACCCGCATCAACTCCCACCATCGTTTAGACATATGAGATCATCGCCTGCGTGGTTCGGAAGACACGTAAGCCGTTTGTCCTTGTATTTCCATTGGTCATTGGGCTATTAATGACCCATTCTAAGGAAGAGTCTGCCTTAGTTTGTAACATGACTACACCTCATAACTCATTACTACCACTCATCACATATTTGCCTTAAAATACCCTCATGAGAGTGGTCGGCATCTCAAATAGTGATTTAGTGATAACTGTCAGAAAAATTACCTCTTTAGTCGGGGAATGCGTTGCTTTACCCCTGGCTTGTGTAGTGAGCCCTCTGATATATACCGACTCACAGTTTGACGAGAAGCGGTCCTACCAGTGGGAGAACACAGAGTAGTTAGTAGAACTGATTCATCACTCGTTATAACTTTGTTTTGCATCCGTCACCCGATAACAAGGCTCCGGTTTTCCTGCCAGTCCTGCTCTCTATTGATTGCTATCCCTAACTTGACTGTGTAGCTTCCTAATTTATGAGTGTAATTCGTTGAATCAACGGTGTTTAAAAGCGTCGATCGTTGTCTTTCACTGTTTATGCTTTTAGGCGCCATTATGTCTGCATTATTGTGTTCTCTGAAAGTTTTATAGTACATTTTCCAAGGAAATAGAGCTATTTATTTCTACTGCAAAATGGAACGAAACGTCGTAGAAAGCAGTTTGCAGTTTCCACCTCTCCTGAGTCAAACTGTGTATACATTTGTAAAAAATAAGTTAACAAAGAGTTACTGTAGACATAAATACTAACAAAAAAGATGTATTTTATAGTATGATTTCAATGAAACTTGGTACGAACATTTATGGCGAGATATTATAAGATGATGGCGAGATATATTTATAACATGAGAACACAAAATCAATAAAATCTGTTTGGCTAAATAAAGATGGGGCGCATTTTAGGGGTAAACGACCACCCGCCAATCAAAAAATGTACCGGTGTAAATGATCCGCGTTACAGGAATATCCCTAGAAATCACGGTTTTGACTGCGCGTCGTGTTTCGTTTGGATGTTTCATCAGTGGGCGGTTCGTATGACGTATCAGCTAACCACATTTACTCTTTGAAAACAATACTTCATAACATCTATTATTTATCTACTAATTTCATCAATCAGTCTTTCAACAAAGTGGCGACATAAAAGTGTCGAAACAATGAAAGCGTAAAAAGGCAAGACAAGGACGGATCTGCAGATAGCTGCACAGGGAGTTGAAGCGACTTGCGGCTCCCACATGTCATTTGTAGGGTAAATTGGCCGCGAACATTTGAATAGAACCCGGCAAACTGAGTTCTATTTGGGAATGAAAACACTTTCCTGTCAGTAATCTTTCTTAATCTCGCTACACTTTAGTTTTGTCGGTATAAGGCATGTTATGGCAACGCAAAACGATTTTTTCTGTCCGTATGTGCATGGGCCTGTCGGAGGTTTTCATTAAATAGTTTTATATCCCGAACAACTACTTTGATGAAATTCAAATTTGATGTACATTTTTGTAACGCTAATTTATAATCTAAAAAAATGGTTGAATAGAAAAACATTATTTTATTGTAGACACTAAGTTTTTTTCAGTATCGCATATCTTGTGAATATCGGTTGAAATAATTGGCATATGCTCAAAATTTTAGCCAGACACTCCCGACCAGAAGGCATTACCCCGTAAAAACGTGATTACTCCCTGAATTCGGGGTTTACACTATACAATCCGTATTCATAATGCGAATTCGATCGACTTTGGTAAACTCATTTATGACATCGTACCTAACATGTGTAGAAAGCCCAAATTGGTCCAGCCAGGTCAAAATGGCGGTAGAAAATTGTTTTCTTAGTGCACGAAGGGTACTTCCGGTGTAAATTATTACTCGTTCAGAGGTAGGAATTCGCTAGGATTCACGGTAGCGCTTGTGGCTACGCGTCAGCTAGCTATGTTTTGCGTTTACGTTGAACATTATTTATTTACATAATCTACCCACATCTATCCTACGGATTGGCTTTGTGGGGAGGATGCTCAAAATCAAGTTTGGTTTTCATTCTCTAAAAAAAAAAACAGTCCGAATCATTGCAAAACTGCAATGGAGAGAGTCGTGTAGGCCAGTCTTCAAAAATTTGAAATTGTTGACACTACCTTGCCTCTATATTTTAGAAACGTGTCTTTTTTCAAATCAAAATGCGGTCTCGTAAGAGGAAGTGGCATTCACTATTATGAAACTAGAGGCAGGGAAAACTACCGAACTGGGAGACACAGAACGGCAGTTCATGAACGTTTACCTTCTCAGGTAGGAGTTCAACTCGTCAACAAGTTGCCAAAATTGCCCAGGAGCTCAAGGCTTTTAGAACTCGTCTGAAAAAGGTTTTGGCCGCAGAAGCATTTTTTAATACAGACGAGTTCATGGCACATAACTGGGAAAACGCGGAACAAAATGTCTAATTACGGGACTAGTGTGGTTCAATTCGGATGAATGAGAGAGAGTGAATGTCAAAAATGTATGTATGAACGGGATTTCGATGTTAGAATGCGTGGAAAATTTTAGCTTTAAAATGGAACTGACGATTGCATAACATGTCACATGTTTTTCGCAATAAACCATTTATTTATTTATTATTGTCTACGTACCAGGTTGTCAAGTTATCACTTTCACTAGAAGTAGCTTGCATTGTACTGGAGAGGAGTCGGAGTATGTTACATTACAGTTTGTGTTGTGTGACTACCCATCAAGTCGAGAGACGTGTCTAGCACCACGTGTTCAGTCAACTCGTGTCATACCGTGTTTGGACTTGTGTCTAATGTTGATCACGTGACTAGAGAGTAGGTCCTGCCTGGGGTAGGTCAGGTGTTCAGTGTTTGTTACAAGTGTTAACATTTCCTGTTTTGTTGAATATAGACTAGCTTATCCGTTTTCTACACTGTACATACTTGCATAGTATCACCCTGGTTCATGACTTGGAAATCGCGGAATTCGTTGACAGGACTTGAGTGGTACAATTACGAGTGTGAACGTCGTAAATGTATGTCTGATTGGGTTTCCAATGTGCGAATGTGTGGAAGATTTATATTTTAAAATTAAATACAATTGCATAACATGTAAACACTTCACGCAATAAATCATTTACTTATTTATTTCTTACTACATTTTTAAACGTGTATTGTGGTATTTTCTATATAATTCTATGCAATCTGATATATCGCATTTTTCAACCAAAACTTTAGATTTTAAAGCTGAAAAGTCTTTGAGAAAGGTGAGACACCCAGTTTGATTGATGACATTATGTCATTAGTGGCAAACCCATTGTTCAAAGTTGCCTTTCAAATTCAAAGTTAGTTGACAATTTGAATTGAGGAATCGAAATCCCAATTTGCTACTTTGTATGAAATAATTACCACCTTTTCAGACTCGACTTCCAACTTGCTGGTCGAGATCTGAAGGAGTACAGTAACACGGGGTCATCCTGGCCACGCGACAATAACTCAGGTTAGGATTGGTGCGAAACACGTGCACGCAAAGTGAGATCCCTTCAGTAACGTAAACTATAAGTAAATGAAAGTTAACAATTCCGGTGGAATTTCATATCCTCAATAGCCTTATCGCCGAAATACAGTATACTCGTATTCCAGGTCTTTTTATCTGCATAACTTGCAAATAAGCTCTTTTCCAAACGAAAATACTCTATAGTAATTCCAAAACTGCTGCTGAGTAATTGGCATGAGTTTCCTTTGTAGTAGGTTTCAATAAACGTCTCTCTAAATTGTTTAGCTATTGTTTAAGTTACACATAAGTGTCACTGAACCTGTAGGCGCGTCCTTATGGAGATCTGTATTCTAGCAACAGCCTGTTTATACGAGTGGGCACTTGCTGCTGTGACGCCTAGTGTGCACGCGCCTTGCAGCTCGATATTTCCAGACAGCAGTGATGACGTCATGCCAGCTGTTCTGTCTTAACCACGCGCTCGTCGCTCGCCTTGCTGGTGAAGTCTGTTTTGTTTGTGTGAAGTTAGGACTGGTAATTTTCTCTATCACAGTTTAAACTTATACTGTTGATATAATTCAGTATGCTGTTGACCTTGAGTTTTAGCTCACAAACAATTGAAAATTTAGAGATAACATCACATTCTAATTCAAATGCATGTGTCCAATATTTTGATAATCTGAATCTTAAAACTAACCTAGAAAAAACTACATGTATAATTTTACTCCAAATAATTTGACGAATAATACTTATGCCTCTACATTTTTGGGAGAGCACCGTATTAATGAGGTTAACCGTACCAAGTTTTTAGGGGTTTATATGGACAAGAATTTATGTTGGGAAAACCACATTGATCACGTGTGAAAAAAGGTTTCTCCGGAGTTTTTCTATTGAGACAGTTAAAAGGTCTATGCGATCAATAGAGTCTTTGAAAATAATTTATCATGGCATAATCCAACCTCATCTTTCCTACGGTATAATACTTTGGGGTAGGGGTGCTGTTACAAGACTGTTAAGAGCATTTATTCTTCAAAAGCTGCTATTCGTGTAATTTGTAATGTAATGCCTGGAGATTCATGTAGAGAGCTTTTTAAACAGTTAAACATACTTACCTTGCCTTCAATTTATATATTTGAAACTATTATGTTTTGTATATGTAAATGTGACTTAGTGCAGGGTAAAGACATACACAATTATAGTACACGCTCAAATACAATATATAGAACTAGCATTCAACAGCAATTCATGCATTCATGTCACAACAGTCACAAAAAATTAATTCTAAAAATAATGCTGCCAACATCTCTACCTCGCTGTGGGTGGGATAGACTGCTCTAGGAGCAGTCGCCCTGTCTCGCACTCCACTGCGACATACAGTCCCTGCCGAAATCGGCAGCTAGGAAAATCACTATACCCAGTCTTGTGTGTTGAGTCGGTGCCGAACAACGCAGCGTAAAATCGTAGCGACATTCGGCAGCTAGAAAATCGGGCCTTAACCCCAGCATCGATTCGCAAACTCAGAACTCAGTTGCGTTTCTGCGTAGCTCCGGTATTGTCAACGTGACGTTAGTGCATTATATTGTCATTAAATATTGTTTAAATTACTAGCGTTTAACCTTGATGTTAAAAAATACTGTATGTAACAAAAAAATATGTTTTTCGTTTATTTTAATTTTTTTTACCGAGGGGTGGTCCGGACTATCCCGAATCCGGTCGAGCGAGGTCCGTTCGAACGAGCGTCTACTGTATTTGTTTAAGGAAAAGAAAGTTCGTATATTAAAAGGTTGTTCGTAACACAAAAACAAACTATAAGAAGCATATTTAATATTAAAAAGGGACCTAGTTGTAAGTAAATTTTTATTGAACACAATATTACCCCAGGACCTAATATACAGGTCTGTATTACCCTGTATATACATTTACCCCACTTTACCCTGCATATATATTTATGAGTGTCTAATCCATTTAAAAAACTAACTTTTGGATATTTCATCTAACATCAAATTTACTTATAATTATTATTAAAGAAAAATATTAAAATGCTAACTTACAATTCAATTTTTTATACTGAAAATACAATGTATGCGTCGTATATATTGTATAATAAACTTCCAGGTAACTTGAACCAAGAAGCTGACTACAGCCCTAATACATTGGGAGAGTAAAATGTATTGAAAGAAATCAAATATTAAACAAACATTTTACTTCCATTTTAACAACAAGAATAAACATAAACTAAAACCATATGTTTTATGCAACAATAATAATTATCTTCATATGCCAATGAATCATAGTTTCTTGTGGTCGGCAATACTATATCACACCTCCTCACTCAGGCTGAGTCCTTCACTGATGTTGGTTAGGTTGGTCTCGATTTGGTCAGCATGTTTTTGAAGGTTCTTCCGTCATTGTGATTTGCCAAACGTTCTTGCCCAGCCGTTTTTGATGATTCCTAATCTCCAGATAATTTTTCCATTCTTGTAGTCTGCCCAGTAAACATGTTGGTTCAGTTTGAAATTCTTCATTGAGGCAGAACTATTTTCCCACAAGGCTCTGCTTCCCTGTTTTCTCTGGCCGAATTAAATCCAACTTATTATCGAAGTCGTCGCCCTAAGAATAATTCTGCTGGCTTATGCCTGTAGCAATGTGAGGAGTCAAGCGGTAGTTGAACAGAAAAAATTGCAATCATTTGTGCACGTAAAGCAATGATAGGTAGCCCTATTTTCATACCGTAAAGCTCATTAATTAACAATAGCATAATTTGAATTTTTTTCTAACTACTAGCTCGGTAAACCGGAGGCTCAGTTAACCGAGACTCGGATAATCGAGATTCTACTGAGGGATTAGGGTAGTATAAAACCAAAAGTACTAACTAGTACAGAAAAATGCCCTAACGCGATGTTTAAAGGACTCTAAATGAAATGGCAGCATTTCTAAGTTGAAAGCTTCCAATCTTTACACCGCCACCATTCTGGATGGAGTTAACCAATTGAGGCAAAATTTGCGATATTTTACTTCTCCAGTAAGAAGATTTCTACTGATGTTCCACATGATCTATGCTCTCATTAAAGGTTTCCTTCTCGTCGGCCGTTTCATTCGGGTGTAACCATCTTCAAAAGTAATTCCTACTTTATAACGATCATACTTTGAATGTCTACAAATTGCCGTTCAACAAATTTGAAGCTATTCCAGTAGTTCTCAAACAGAATGATAACTGGATACGGTAATTAGTATCACAACTTGTAGGAGACGCGATGAATGGAAATGAGCAGCTTGTTAGTGAAACATGCACATGTTGCAGCTAAACTGTTGAAAGTATCGCTGGTGTAAAGTGCTTGACAAGGGCAGGTGTGCGACTCACAGTGCAGCAGCTGATGACTGCTTGTGGTGGGGGTGAGGGGTGAGGAGGAGTCTCGTCCACCTCTCTACATATTTAATGTGCACTCATTTCCCTCTAGTTTATGACTCTTTTTACCTGTTATCGTACGTCAGCCGTGAATCGCACACACAAATCTCACCACATGCAACCCGCTCGTTTAGTACGTATTGTACTCCTCTTTTGTCTAGGCCTGGAGAACCGAGAGTTTTTATGAGTAAGGGTGGTTGGGAAAACCTCACTAACTGTAATAAGTTGGTACATTCGATAGTTTATTTTCTGTTTTTTTCTATCTACGCCAATGGCATTTTTGCTGTTTTACTTAACCTAAGGTTTGTGGGATCACGATACGCTTTTAAGGAAAGCTGTCCAGACCCTTGTAATAGTAATTTATGATTGTTTCTTATAAGTGCGTTATAACAACAGAATTATATCATAGAGTATATATTAAGACATATACTCATGTACCCTTAGAATAAAATTATTTTATTAACACTACCGGTTTCAGAGATGACTCCATCTTCAGGTGTGTATACAAATAATGAAGCCTTAAAATATTTGTCAACAAATACTACAAATCAAATTATTAGTAAAATTAATAAACCATTTGTTGATAACGTTGAAGACTATTTTGAAAAATTTTCCTTGGTGTTAATACTATACAGTGTGAGTCTCTACTGAGTGCATTAATTTTAACATTGGATTCTACGCGTTGAAATGGACCAAAAAAGTACCTATATGCCTAACTAGCTAACTTCAACCGTTAGCTGTAATGGCGTATTTGTGATTTTTGAACTACACGATTTTGTAACTGTTGTGTGGCAGTTAAGCCCAAAGTATTGTGTTAATGACAAAGAAGCTAATACCATTTGAAAAAAAATTAAAATTCCTATGAAATAAATACTTATCAAAACTTTAACGTCTTTTTATTCTACGTAAAATGGCTTTAAAGTTAAAAAATGTTTTTACATATGTGATTCCTCACTTTCAATACTTAATTAAACTAGTTATACTTTTGTATTGTAATGTCCAGTTACACCAAAAACTGCCTTGTTTCTCCATCTTTAAAATGGTGTGTATGTAAGGGTCACAAGGGGAAAAAATTCTAAAATTTCGTAAAATTGTTGCAAAGGTACACATTGCACGATTGTATTTTAACACTGTAATTGTATTTTAACACAGTTAAAACAAATTAGTTAAAAACACCAAACTTAAAACTGAGCCTGTAATATTTCTTTACCAGTTGAATCTGTTGATACATCAGCTGGTTGGAAGTTAAAACGATATAATCATCTGATTTCAACTTGTATTGTTGAACTGTACCATACAACCCCATAACAAGAGACTCCCCATAAGAGTCTGGCGCTTGATCCAGCAGTATGATCATCGCAATTTTTTAAATATGAACAACGATTATTGCTATAATGTAGAGAACCCTCACCTGGTACATTAATCTTCTAATCAAACAAGAACAAAGTAAAATGTCTAAATTGGTTACATTGGAAAGAGGTTGTAGGACCTTACGAAAAATCAAAATGTCATACATATTTTTAAGGTACATAAACAAAAAAAATAATAAAAACACATTAGAAAAGTAAATATAAGCCAATAGACTGACACATTAAAACACATTATTTTAATAAAACACATTAGACTTATTTTTGTTTGTAGCTTGTTGTTGACGATACAGTTTCTGAGGTTGAAGTATTACGGGTTAATGTTAGGTTATTAGACGTCCATCGTTATACATAGTTGCACCATAGACTAGTTGTTATCAAATCGAATAAGTTAAGGGCAAAATTAACATCATTCGTTGGTGGTGACTGTCGGTTTGCGCTGATTACTTTTAGGCTATCCCATTTCCTAATGTTGTTGTTTATGTTTTAAGTTAATTTTCACCTAAGGTAGGATACGATTTCAAATCCCAAAACTTTGGTTTTTTTGTTCACTCAATAACGATGGATAACGTCCGTAATTTAATTTCAACACCAAACTAACTACTGACTGTGTAATATTTCTTGACCAGATACAACTAGTGACTAAATTAGCTAATTAATTGAAACAATTAAACTATAGTCGGTTGATTTTTTTGTATAAGCACAATTTGGTTAATACAAAACTCATGAGGTCAGGAAACCGTGGAGGCGAAACGAGTGTTCTCTTTCGTTATGTATATTAAAAACGACATCACGACTCAAGTGGGTTCATAAGTACTCCAAACGGTCTTGAAGAAATCGCAACGATCATACTGCTGGATCAAGCGGCAGAACTCTTATGGGGAGCTCTTGTTATGAGGTTGTTTGGTACGGTTTAATAATACAAGTTAAAATCAGCTGATTATATCGTTTTAACTCTAACCAGCTGATTTAGTCAACATATTCAACTGAAAAGAAATATTATAGCTCAGTTATTAGTTTGGTGTTTTAACTAATTTGTTTTAATTTGTACCTTTGCAACATTTTTACGAAATTTTAGAATTTTTTCCCCTTATGCCTCCTACATATTCTTACGCCGTTTTAAAGTTGAAGAGATGAAGAAATAAGGCAGTTTTTGGTGTAACTGGACATTAAATACGTATAAAGCGTTTTTAATTAAGCGTTGAAAATTGAAGAATCAAATAAGGAAAAACATTTTTAACTCTTTAAAGTCATTTTAGGTACAGTAAAAAGACGTTATGTTTTGATTAAGTATTTACTTCATAGAAAATTTAATTTCCTTTCAAATGGTATTACCCCTTTGTCATTAACACAATACTTCTATGTAACTGTTACATCAACAGTACAAAGTCGTAAAGTTAAAAATCACAAATACGCCATTACAGCTAAACGGTTGAGTTAGGTATATAGGCATATAGGTACTTTTTGGTCCATTTCAACGCGTAGAACCATTGTTAAAATTAATGCTCTCAGTAGAGACTCAATTGTATAACTAAACTTGTTTCATTTTATAGATGTAATAAAAAATAGGATTTTGTAGTTGTAATGCGTGTTGTTCAATAATCCCCCTTCATCTCTTTTTTTACTCATATATATATGTAGATCTACCTTACAATCCATCTTCTCCTTTCTTCGCTAGCTCGACTATTTGTTAAATAAATATTTCTAATGGCTACAGCCCTAATACATTGGGAGAGTTATCAGATAACCTGTATAAAATGTATTTTGTATTTTATTAAATTAAAACCTTGAAATACACCGAAGGTTGTTAAAATATGTCTGAAGTTGAGGGTAAGTATATGCAGTTGGTGTAGACTAGAGACTAGAGACAGCAAGATGTGTTGAACGAATGCATTGAAGCGAGGTTCTGATGCCGCGCTCGTGGGGTTAGACTGATCGCTTGGATGACTTCTACAGAAACCACTTCTACAAAGTATAACAATACAATCCCTGGTTAAGTTCATGATACCGCATAACTTCAGAGATACGGTTTGGAAACACATTCGTGTACTGAGGAAAGCGATTGTTCGGTGCTTTCGCAAGCGCTGCTTGTTTCTGCAAACTAACTCATCAACTAAAACTCGTCAAGGCTCTTAATACAATTTTATCTTTTTTCTCCCTCTTTTGACATATGTAATGGCGCTTCATATCAATTAAGATTCTCTTTCTTTGACTGGGACTCGTGGCGTGGTCCTGTGATCCAGCTTCATGGGGGTCAGGTTTTGAGGATGATATAGGTCTAAAGCGGCTCAGATAGTCTCGGTGATCATCTGATGATACCCGCATCAGCTCTCACCATCGTTAAGACATATCAGACCATCACCTGCGAGGTTCGGAAGTCACGTTAAGCCGTTGGTCCTTGTATTTCCATTGGTCATTGGGCTGTTAATTAATGACCCATTCAAAGGAAGAGTCGACCTTAGTTTGTAACAAGACTGTACCCTCATAACTCATTACTATTACTCATCACACTCTCTTCACCACATATTTGTCTTAAAATACCCTCATGAGAGTGGTCTGCATCTCAAATACTGATTTAGTGATTACCCTTTAGTTTATCGACCCCACTAATTTATGTTTTGTGTTACAGATTGCAGAGTTGTAAAGTTGGATCGAAAAATCGTAAGTAGTCTTTGGAAGAGGTTTCCTGTATTTGTTCATCGGCACAGTCGGCACGGAAAAACTCATACACTTAACTGCTGCTAAAGTGTAAATCTTCCATGTGCAATCAGTGCAACGTACATTATTTTAATGGAACAAGGTCTGTATCGTAGAAATACAGTGTAAAACTCAAATATAACATTGTTGGCAATACCCTCATTTTTCAGGGGGTTGGAGAAAACACTTTTTAAACTTCACAGTTTTATTTGATACTGCAGTATTTTTGTTCCCCTAAACTATACCTAAATCAACTAGTAAAGCATAACTGATTGGTTTCAGAAACTTTATTGCCATAAAAACATTAATATAAAGTGTGTATATTTACAGTACAAGTAAAATAAAACAAAACATAAAATAAGTTGAATACATAAACACTAATGAAAAATTTTAAACCATAAAAACGACAAATACCACAAAAACATCCTTTAAATGCCAAAGACTAGATTTATTGTCAATTTTCTTCTTGCTGCTCCCTTCTACTTATTCTTTCTACTTCAAACTTTTTTCAAACGTCGAAGTGGCGACATTAATAATTTATTTTTTAACATAATGTATATCCTCATACCTTTCTAAAAAGATTTATATTTCTTTGGTATTGTATTTACAATTTTACTTTTTAAGTAAAATGGAAAAATTTGAAACATTTTCCTACTACTCGTACGTACAAGATATATTTTTATTTATTTAATTATTTGTTGACGGCAACGTTCGGAAACGTAATTTTGTTTTACGAAAACTCTGTCATGATTGTTAATAACTGTGACCTTGATTGGCAGAGAGACTCTTTAATTAGAAACTTCTCTCGACTGCTAAGTGAGTAGGTTAGTATAGCTATTAAAACACAGTTTAAAAACTTTTTAAATACTTAAACCATTTAATCTTTTGTTTATTTTAATAAATAAGAATCTTACGTAGTACCCCATTTAAAAAAAGTTCGTACACAATACCCAAACGTTAATACCTAACAACAAATTATTTGAAAATTGTATTTTAAATTTGAAACGAAACTTGTACAAACCTTGCAACAGACAGTCATCTATAAAATGTCACAACAATGTCAAACATAAAGCCAACGCTACGATATTGGTAGATTGTCATTTTCAACATTCTCTCCCTTGAATAATTCTGTTTCAGCGACATACGCTCTTGATTTAATTTACAACCCTTGTGTGTATTCACATTTTCATTGTATGAAAGATTGGTCATGTCAAAACATCGTTGAAATTCCCTATGACGCGAATTTGGTAACGTTATTACACTTCGTTCTTCTAAGTTACATGGAAGTTGTGGTTTTTATAATTTAACATTAGAATCCTAGGCGTGGATGTTTTATTATTTAATTACGACCTGTCTATGGCAGTCTTCTTTCAATAATGTTTATCGTCTTTTCAATTTCATCTTGCTAATTTCTAATACAACGCTTCAAATACTAAACACTTCTACGCTACCCTGAACAATCTGCAAGGAGATTGAAGAAACATTAAGATTGCCTGCAGTGTACAATCCCTCTCCGGCGGTCGGTAAAGAACTTACCTCTACGGCATTTTTTACTTTAAACCCAAATAGTCGTGCATGTGCCGGAATACACTATCGGCAAGTTATGATACATTAGCGCAAAATTATGGTACGGTGAAACAATATAATACGCACTGAAGTTTGTATATGCAAAATTACCATTTCGTTGACTTGACTGGGCCACCGTTTTTCACTCAAGTAATAAATGTAATAATTTATTCACTTTATCAAACTGCTAATTAAAATATTTCAAGTCCGACCAATTTGTACGTGGCGATGCCATGATTGTAACTAAAATAAAATTCGAACCAAAATCACGTTCAAAAACGGTTGTAACTTACACAATATCTTGGAAAACACACTGATAGTTCTAATCGCATAATGTTGCTTGCATAATAGCACAAATAAAAGATAGAAATAAGAAGCTGAAAATGTTGGATTCAAACTCGTACGATCCACATTGTTTGAGTTCTGTTCCCATAGGTGAAAGTTTTATACAAAACAAATACTATCTTTTAGTAAAACTGTTTGATAAATAATAATGACGCTATTTTTACTTCTGTTTAAGTCTGTCTATAGCAACAGGAAACTTAAGTTACACAGAAAACTACGGGGATATCATCAGAATGATATCAACCAACTTCTCAACGAATGCTATCATGCAATCGTACGCAAGCTGCCAAACTACCCGGCCTAGATGATTGTTGAGTTTTAGAAAACTTGCTCGCCTACATATTCATATGATTAAATCTTAAGAGACTTAATCATCTTAAGATAATATGCACTTTATTTTAAACAATAAAAAGTAAAGATATTAGCTAACACAGTACGAAACCGCCCTTAAACAGCTGTTATATTTACAAAAGAGCGTAAAATAACATACATCTTTTTTGGAATTACTGACTAGTTGAAAAGCTCGCCTCACATTTAAAGACCAGCTGACACTGTTGCAGGCATCCTAATCTTTCTTCAACATCTTTGTGGATGTCAAACAAACCTTCTCATGACTGAGAGGCCGGCCTTATTTAATTAGCTTAAAAACTCAACTTTCCTCAGGAAACTCATTATATCTTAGCTGTGAACAAGAACTGCAATTACGGCGGTTTGAAGTTTTGTTGTTTTTGTTAGTTACTCTGCAAACAATAGTAAACCTGGTTATAATGTTCTTTCAACGGCAGGTAATCTAAACATATCCAAAACTTTGCCATAAGCGCTTCCGTGAATCATAGCGAATCTCCTGTAACGAGGTATAAATAACGGAAGTGCCTTTTGGGATGTAACCCTCCCCACCAATGAGATTTCATGCTGTAAAAACTTAACTTATGATTACGACTAAACTTGACTAAACTTAATTAATGACACCTAATCTAACTATGTATCTGGAACTAAACAATCCAACCCGCCAAACCAAGACGCGAAAGACCTATTTGCCCCCGCCATCTTAGTCTGGTTATACGGATTTTGGTGATTTTTGATACAAAAATTAAATACGGCCCCCATAACTGTTAATCCTAACTTTGATAAAAACCGAACCGTAATTACGGTTCTTTAGGTGTAAACCGATTTTTGGGGAGAAACGCCCAGCTAATAATAAACTGAACACACGTAAGTTTAATATAATTTAAAATAGCATTGTAAAAATGACAATAGATATCTTTCTTTTCAAGTTGTCGTATAGATAACACTATAGTATAACTTAGCGGATCCGTGGCGGATTGGTATCGCACTCGACTTTGGAGCTCATCACTCCGGTGGCGCGAGTTCGATCCCCGCAGTCACCACTTATATTTGTAATGTGACTAATACGGTGACGCTAGGTAAAGGTCGAGGTTGAGTGGTTGAGAGGACTTTGTAGTCCTAACTTCGCCTCGTTAAACAAGACAAGCTTTACCTTTTTTTATCATAACTATGTACAGTAGGTGTGCGGTTTGTTACTCGTAGTTGTTGCATGTAAACGCGTAGAAGCGTACGGTAGTGAGTGGGAAATAAACGCTTCTGTAGAAGAGGACGTTTGATGAAACACCTGACTCAACAAATGAGCATCGAGGCAATGCATAACTTGGCAGGCTTAGTGAAGTTAGAACGGCTTGAATGTAGTTGGAACGAATGTAGACGCCTTTGACAGGGGATTCCAGTTGAGCCCAAGTGACATTTGCAAAGCCTTTAATTAATGCAACCAAGTTCGCTCCAAGTCGTCTGTCGGTACTAAGTTTGAGGTATAAACTATTCAGTAAACTACTTAAAACTTAGTTTACCTTCGAGTTGAGATGCATTTTTGCTCAAGTTATCGGTTGATTGATTTATAAACAGTCAACTCGCTAATTATCTTGAAATCTTAAGTAAGCGGTGGTTCCTTTTCCAGCAAATAGTTGAATATTTTTCACTCTTAGTTAGTATTCGACTGTGTTCGACTGACAAGGCTATTTAACATTAAATTGCCTAACCCCTATTTATACATATAACTGATTGCTGCCGTAACGAACACGTAACCTGTCATTACACATTTACCTTGCATATGCTGGGAACTACTGAACTACGAGTTTAATCTGGTTCTTCTAGTTCTCACAGCGTCATAACTTCATAATAGTTGTAAAGTTGTATGCGTCCGCTGTGGAGTTTTAGCCAATCAGTGACTAAAGATGGTACTCCACAGCGATACCATTATTTAAAACTAATTTTTTTTATTGGATACAAATGCACACAAAGAACTAGTTTTTAAATTGGTATATATTTTGTTATTTATAGTTTATTTGTAACTTAAAATATTATAAAAACAACAAAGAACACGTTTAAAAAAGAAAACTTTCAGAAGAAAAAATTAAAAAATCATTATTCTGATGTTTTTACGGGGTTTGGCGGTTTGAATCGGAAGAACCACGTTAGGCTAAGACACCAGCCACGAAGGCCTAAGAGCTAAGCTTGTTTGTGTTAATAAGTTCTCCGGATGCTTTCATATCTTAATGTTTCAGTTTTGCATAAATACGAGTATAACAGAGGTGAATGACATACTTGGTCGATAGTTAATAGTTAGTATAATACCTTATACAATGTCATTTATTATTATTATTATATTATAACATTATTATTTTTACACATATTTTTTTACATAATATAGTAGGCTTTAAATATATCATGAGTACATAAATAAACAGTAAATTGTTTAACTGTGATTTTTTGTTAGTAAAAACACTAAAAATCGGTTTTGTAGATTGTATATTTGATTTTTTTACCCACTGTCTCCTTATCTGTTGCTGTTTACCATTAACATAAAATGGAAGTCTCCCACTTGCACACTGGCACACAAAGGAAGCTGCTTGCTTGGTGTCGAAGGTGGAGGGGGAGAGGGGAGGTACGTGTGTAATTGAATGAACGCGCGACAACGTCAAAGTCAAAGCTACGGTTCGTAACCGTGTTTGTATCGACACCGTGTGACACGACCCTGCAATCTCACCAGCCAATGGAAACACTTGTTTACATCCTTAGTTCTGCACTATTTGTTTACCGAGTGCTGAATAATAGGCATGAGAGTTAATCCGTATATACTTACTCCCATGTGCACTACTTGTATCCATGACAAATTAACCAACAATTTTGCTTGACACTTGGTTTATATAAGTGCGTTATTAGGGTTAGATGTTAGATTAGATTGAGGGGATCATGTGGTTAGGGAGTGGTTACCCTTATGCACGTCTGCCACGTCTGTTGGGCATGTTGCGCTACTACCGGAATGAAAGGAAGTCTGGATTCTGGAGAAGAATGGGACTGGGTTCGGCTGACCAGACAATCGTGAGAGAAAGCGACAAGCAAGCCTGCTGACAACCACTTACGGGACTCTAACCCCCAAGACATGGGGAGCCTTTCCAACACTCGGTGGACCTTTTCCTTCAAGATTATGGCAGGCCTCTCCTGAAGTTGCGGTCTACCCTGCTGCCGCGTCCCTTAAATTTATATCTGATACAACCTCCCCTGGTGGGGAACGAAGCGTGTTCAACATCCGTACAACTACAAAGCTGCCCAGCAATTTTGTGAACAACTCTTTTTTGATGTACACCAGTATAAAGTAATCTGAGCAAATACTTAGCAGACATATACTAACTGGGGGCTATTAGGGTTTATAAGTTCGAAAAAATTGACAGTCAATGTGATTTTATGTCCGGATTATTAGGAGTCTATTTCTGGATATTTGGACAATTGACGGTATTTTGTGTATGTCCCTGAAACCGTTTAATTTTTATAATTTTAAGATGGCCTTTCTTTAGATTCTCTTAAACAACAAACAAAATCAATATTAGAAAACCCTTCTAAAATTATGATTACAACTTTACAGCTTAAAAGCAAAACAGAAACCAAGGTGAGCGCAGAAAGCTAGGTTTCAAGCAGACGTGCGAGTGGGTAGTGCCCAGAGAAAAGAGGGTAGAGAGCATAATGGAAATAAAGGCCAGCGGGGAGAATCGAGTAGCCGGAAATACAAGCAAAGCATGAATAAAGGAGTGGACATGCAAACTTTCAAATTCGTACGTTAAGTATTCAACTAATTGAAACAGAGACTTGTTGTCCGATTTTCATGGAAGTGAGATGCGAATGTTCCTTTTGTAAATATGCATCTAGGTTAAATGCCTAGGTTTAAATGCCTTTTAGGTTAAATGCATCTAGGTTAACCAGCAAAATCGGTCCAGCGGAAGTGTCGTTTAGGAGGTGGATGTTTCCTATCAAAACAAGAGAGTGTCGGTGAACTCTCTGGACATACTTTGTAGCCATGTTCCTTGGGTCAAAACAATAATATTTTACCGTATAAACAGAGGTCTCCGGCGCTTCGTTGTCCGTCTGTCTGTGTGGATAAGGCTTTTTACAAAAATAATTATGAGAATAAAACTAATGCACTGATTTTCACCAAACTTTGGTAAAAAATTTAAAACGCCGTTTTCTAATTAGGAAAAAAATATTATTTCATTTACTTATCAAATTTCAAAATGGCGGCCGTTTAAAGTTTTCAAAGTTGAATAACTCAAAACGAGTACTTTTACAACAAATTTATAAGAACAATTACTTTTAGTGTATTTATTTTCTTTCCATAAATGTATAAACCTTGAAAATCGAATGAGAAGTAAGAAAGTTATTGTAATTTCTGTCTTACCGGCCCATTTTTGAAAAGGAAAATAAATACAATAAAAGTAATTGTTCTTATAAGTTTGTTGTAAAAGTACTCGTTTTTGAGTTATTCAACTTTGAAAACTTTAAACGGCCGTCATTTTGAAATTTGATAAGTAAATGAAATAATATTTTTTTCCTAATTAGAAAACAACATTTTAAATTTTTGATCAAAGTTGGGTGAAAATCAGTGCATTAGTTTTATTCTCATAATTATTTGAGTAAAAACACAGACAGACGAACAACGAAGCGCCGGAGACCCCTGTTATATGGTAAAATATTCTTGTTTTGACCCAAGGAACATGTCTACAAAGTATGTCAAGAGAGTTCACCGACACCCTGTATTTACTACGTTCATTATTAAATTGACTTTATAACAACGATTATCTGGCTTTATTCGACCTCGGGAACAATACCCTAAGATTCAACCACAGATATTGAAACACGCCTACATTGGTATATGTTACTTGTGTTGAACACTGGAAGTGTTAGTGTACTGATACGAAGGATAAACACGGCTTTGTTCTCGCCGTGGCGGCTTTGATTAATCCTGGTGCTTTTCATCACTGACTCACAAGCGCTGATCATCTCTTTAAACATCGCACTGTTTGTTCAGCAAATCTTTTGTGTCTTAATACATTCAACTGAAAATCTATACACTTTTCTATACCCGTTATTGAACTTTAGAAAACACAAAGCAGTAGGAATTATAGTTGTATAAAATACATTGATTTTTACTTTTATATAATGACAAAAATATAATGAAAATTTTACTTTGCTTGGGATTTGAATTGTATTGGGTTACCATTTGTTAGTGAATGTCCATAGTAAATACTCATTGTCAAACAGTTTCTGTCGCTATCTTCTATCTATCTGGCCGAACGTATTTAGTTTTACTCATGTTGGGCACAGTGAGATAAATGAATGAGTATACCAAGTTCAACTGCAATTGTATTCATAGGAAACCAGTTAAATTATGTTTTAAGAAATTCGCTAGGTCTCACGGTAGCGCTATGCAAATTGAGACTATGTTGACCAGATTTATTCACTTGGTTGCCAGGATTTCGCAAAGGAGTAACAAAATGCCCCATCTTAATTTACTTTGGTTTTAAACTAAAAAGCTAAACATTTTACTAACGTTAAAATTGCAATAAACTACGGTATAACTTGCTCAATATTGGATAGCCTATGTATAATAAAAATAATTTTAAGTGTCAAAACACCAATATTAAATAATTTTTATTAAAAGTGAACCTTTTATCCAAATTTATTTAGTATTGTAATTTTGACATGTAAAAATACTTTTATCATACTGCATATAAATTATTTGAATACCCGAGTTACGAACCTCCATTCTCGCTTAGCGGTCTAACACACATACGACTTCAAGCAGAGTTTAATGCGTTATAACCCCTAGATACAACAACGGCTTTATTGCAAAGTGCTACTAGTTAAGGCTTTAGGAGTAATAACGGTGTTTTTACCGTCACCGGTCGATATTTCGTATATACGAGTATTCAAACTCAATCGATGGGGGAATTTCGAAACACCCTGTATAGTTTACACACAATATTGGCGAGTAGGTTAGTTTAAAGTGCTTTCAGCTGTCAGTATAGAACACAATGCTGAAGACCTGTGTAACACAATACATTGTGCTCAGTTTCATCCCGTCACCTGTTGTGCAAAGTAATTAATTGCCAAGTTCAACTCCACACACAACACAAAACTCTGCTTTCATTAGTGCAATGTTGTCAAACTTTTGACTTGGACCACTATATGCAAACACGTTCACCTTATGAAACACAGTGCTTCTCCACTGTGCTGTGTTCTAAACATGGTTGTAAATAAATAAACAGTTTATTTTAGAAGTTTAGAACGTTGTGAATCTTTCAACACAAAATGTTAGATTTCAGGTGATTTTATTTACAAGTTATGCTAGAAGGAAGATATACTATTGTCACGTGCTTTATATGGTTTTCATGCAGGGTTCGTAGTCTAAATTCAACCTCTCATCTGGTTTTTCTAAGCATTCCCGGAGTTATGTTTCCAATAACCTCTTTGTCTGTGAACACTCTGTCCTTAACATAACCAAACAAAAACCTATTTCCTTCGTTTTAAGATCACCAGACAATACTTCCCTCCTTAGACCTGTTTTGTTGGGAGAGGGGATTATGTCAAGGACGGAATGTTCACAAAGACAGTTCAATGAGTTTGAAAGCAGTTCTTTGAAGCATACATCCAGCAATGCTCAGAAAAACATAATGTAAGCATTTAGGACAAACCTTGCTTGCAAACTATGAACAGCACGTGGAAATAGTTTAGTTTCCTTGTAACGTTATACTTTTAGAATAATTAGTACCAGTAACTCCCACGTTTTTAAGTCGATATATCTCACTCAATCTCAAAATGTATTCAACAATTTATAACCCCCTGTATAATATTGTACTTAAATTATGTATCTTCAAAAATAATCTTTTTAACTTTTGTTTGGTTTTCAAAGTTTAACGTTCTGAGAAACTGTAAGAAACCCTGTTCTTTTTACCTCCCTAACAAAAACAAATCGGCTGAGAAAAACAAAACCATGCATTACGCAATGCACAATATTTAATCCAAGAAGAGAACATTGAGAGTATGTGTCTTGATTTGCACACACAATAACGTTTTGAATCCTACTGACTATAACACAAAATCCGATTGTACTACTTATCATTGAAATTACTGCTTACATAATATTCAACGATTTAAAGGATACATTTCAAGTATTTTATTAACTGCTAAAATCCCAGTTGGGATTGCAGGATAACCCACATGCACCTGCCTCTGCAGAGCAAGTGGCTCTACGTGGGCTCAGAGAGAGGCAACATCCATGTAGTCAACATCGAGAGCTTCGTCTTCCTGGTACATCGACTGTATACAGCTGATTGCAGTTGTGCCTGTGTTGATTGCAGGATAACCTACATGCACCTGCCTCTGCAGAGCAAGTGGCTGTACGTGGGCTCAGAGAGAGGCAACATCCATGTAGTCAACATCGAGAGCTTCGTCTTCCCTGGTACATCGACTGTATACAGCTGATTGCAGTTGTGCCTGTGTTGATTGCAGGATAACCTACATGCACCTGCCTCTGCAGAGCAAGTGGCTGTACGTGGGCTCAGAGAGAGGCAACATCCATGTAGTCAACATCGAGAGCTTCGTCTTCCCTGGTACATCGACTGTATACAGCTGATTGCAGTTGTGCCTGTGTTGATTGCAGGATAACCTACATGCACCTGCCTCTGCAGAGCAAGTGGCTGTACGTGGCTCAGAGAGAGGCAACATCCATGTAGTCAACATCGAGAGCTTCGTCTTCCTGGTACATCGACTGTATACAGCTGATTGCAGTTGTGCCTGTGTTGATTGCAGGATAACCCACATGCACCTGCCTCTGCAGAGCAAGTGGCTGTACGTGGCTCAGAGAGAGGCAACATCCATGTAGTCAACATCGAGAGCTTCGTCTTCCTGGTACATCGACTGTATACAGCTGATTGCAGTTGGGCCTGTGTTGATTGTAGAGCAAGGCGCACCTGCCTCTGCAGAGCAAGTGCTGTCGTTTGGAGAGGCAACATCTGGCAGAAGGGCCATTGTGAAAGCGGTTATTGATTGTATAAGAAGTTGACAAGGCTTGAGGCATTGCCCTTCAGGCGTTGGCTGGCCTGGAACAAGGCATGGCCGTAATTCCAACATAGATACAGAACTTCATTAAAACATAACTTTCTAACTACCCCGAAAATCCTACTTACTTACAAGGTAAATAAGATGTTTTCTATTTTGTCTTTTCTTGATTTGCCTAGACCCCTGGAAACTTCGACTTTTGTCTGAGGTTGTAATATTATTATTGGATGTTATTAGGTTGTTTTATAGGATTATACTGGTGAACTAAGAAAATTAGTTTTTGGATATTTCCTGAAATATTTTTTGAAACAAAACCTTAGGCACTCGGTTTACTGTGAGGTCTACCACTACAT
The DNA here is from genome assembly GCA_018831715.1 of Matsumurasca onukii. NCBI lineage: Eukaryota > Metazoa > Arthropoda > Insecta > Hemiptera > Cicadellidae > Matsumurasca > Matsumurasca onukii. The sequence continues at coordinate 32,846,936 of CM032059.1, read as the reverse complement.
TACGATTGCATATAGAACACATTCTGTACTTTGTTATATTTAATTGGTTGATTGAAAACTGGTAATAGAGGTGTGGGTAAATACTTCGTAATACGCCATATTCTTGTTAAGTACCCTGAAATTACCGTTTTCAACAAATTTCCTTTGGAAAAATGATATTTTCAAGCCGTCAGCATGTTCAGAACCAGGTCTGGGAACATGTAATAAACAACGACCATGACCCCTAGATCACCTGTATAGCTTTATTTTTAACTTCAATATTAAACAAATATATATACACTTTCTACGAGTCGCATTGTTTGTCAGGTTTTCATCAAATGTAGTACAAATGTTCCTTTAGAAAATATCACGGGCAAGTTTGATCGGACTACCGAAAACTTTTTTATAGGAAGGGGGGATTGTCAACCGTAAGTTTGGTCCAATTTTGATCCAATTCGAAACAAGTATGTATTTTAATGTTACCTATGTTAATGCGACCAAAACTTATATGTTTTCGTTATGACAGTGGAATGAGTAATCGGATTTTTATCAAATTTGGAATGTAGTTTGCAGTAAAGTAAAATGAAAAGACAAATTTGCAGTGAAAGACCACGTAAGTCTGAAGTTGGAATGTCGAAGCTACGCTCACAGCCTCGTAACGCCCGTATAATGGAGAGTAAACAGCTGAGGCTGAAGACCGAATCGAAGCTGTGAGCGGAGCAAAAGGCCTCGCAACGCCCGTGGTAATAGAGCACGAACAACTGACGCCGTCGGCCGCAGTGAGGCCGTAAGCATAGCCGTCTTGTAACACCTGTGGGATAGAGCACGTTAAGTTTACGTTGTGCTTCGTAACGTCCGTAAACTTACAAGAGGCAAAACTGAGGCCGAAAGCTGTGAACGTACCGGATTAGAGTTACAAGTTGCAACGGAAATGTTCTTCCCTTAGGCCTGCGACGCTTTAGCGCTTGGTCATGGTCACCCTGGTTTTTTTTTAACCTGCTGGATCTACATAACGATTTATATTTTATGAAAACTCAGTACGTTGTTTATGAAAGGACGATAAAATAAACACTATGACGGTGGAGGCTGTAGCAAGCATTTATCACGATCTCCGGGGCTAAGACAGATTGCTGTATTTGTCTAAGTTGGACGTTTCAGGTTTTCTTAACCGCAACATCAATCTTAGTCTAAGAATTATTAAGAGCAGCATCTTATAAAATATAATCTCATGAAAGTTAATTTAGTTGTAGTGAAAGAACGTCTCGCTGTTTTCCTTTATGTTTGTATTAGACTAGCCTTCGGCCAACTGGGGTTGGACACTAAGACCAGCCAAATAGCCGTCCTAGCTTTATAGCATAGAGAAGAGATAACTACAGTGATAAAAAGTAGTATAATGTGATAAAAAGTTATTGTATACTAAGAAATACTGTATACTATTAAAACTAGTGTCTCATAACCGTAAAAAATAGTTACGTTTAAATATTCGCTTAGCGTAACAACTATTGATTCACTGAGAGGAAGTCAAAGACTAGCAATTTTTAATAAATAAATATTTTATTTTGTTAACAAAATACATTGTATAAAATTCATCAGGTTTTAAATATTTTAAAAGTTAAAATGTTGTCACTCATTCTTTTATCGAGAACTCATTCATACATACAATTTTTACAGTCATATCGGCTCATTCATTCGAATTCTCCCACTTAAGCATCCGAAGGCCGGTAGCCATTTCTCACTAGGTCTCCCATTGGTGTGCCAAGAACTCGTCTAAACTATAGAAAGTGTTCGCGGTCAAAACTGCTTTTAGACGAGACTTGAACGTCTGTGGCGTTGGAACACATTTTATCGAATTTGTCAATTTGTTGACAAAACGGGCTCCTGCCTGAGAAGGCAAACGCTCGTAAACCACCGTTTTGTGTCGCCCAGTTCGGTAGTTTTCCCTGCCTCTAGTTTCATAAGAGTGTATGTCTACACCTCTTATGGGATCGCATTTGGTTTTGAAGAAAACGCAGGTCTCAAGGAGGTAGAGGCAGGGAAGAGTCAACATATTGAGACTTTTAAACGCTGGTCTGCACGACTCTCTCCATTAAATTTTGCAATGGTTCGAACTGCTTTTTTTTAAGAATAAAAAGTCTAATAAGGTGTGATATTGCGCAACCACCCCACAGTGCCACTCCGTAGGAGAGGTGTGGGTATATTACTCCATAATACGCCGTCATCAGTACCTGAGTAGGGCAGTATTTTGATAGTTCCCTCAGTACATAAATGCCTGAAGCTATCTTGGAGCATAGACTGTTTACATGGCAATCCCAAGTCAACCCTCTGTCGAGGTGTATTCCTAGGAATTTAGTTGTGTAGACTTCTTCGATCTCAGTCGCATCCAACATAACAGTTGGACTATGATCTGATTCGATATCTCGCAAAGAAAACTTAATTAAATTTGATTGTGTTGGATTTGTCAAGAGGTTGAGCTCATGAAATGTTGGATTGCGTTGTTGAGCCCAATGAAAGCCATCTCTTCCAGTTTTTTGTTTGAATTTGATTTGAAGCTGAGAGTCGTGTTATCTGCGTACTGGACAATCTGTCCGTGGAGTACAGATGAGCCAACGTCATTAACATAGATCAGAAAGAGTAATGGGCTCAGTATGGATCCCAGAGGGACTCCGTACTTGAGCTCCACCTCACCCGATCTAGCGTCTGAAATTCCTACAAATTGAGTTCTATTACTAAGATACGATTCAAGACATCTGAGTGGCAATCCTCGTATCCCATAATACAAACTCTCAAAATTATTAGTCAAACTTTTAAGAAGAGCTAAATATTCTACAATCGATGTAGGCCTAAATAAAATAAGACTTTTGTCGGTACATTGCAAAGAGTTCATCGGTTTTGGTTATTTGGTGTTTATATAATTTGGATAGACCGAAACTGGCGTCAAAAATTCCTGCCCGTCTGTAAAGTGTTTAAGGTGTCTTGGACCGCTTATAACTCAGAATCGACTGAAGCTAGGGCAGTGAAACTTTCTTTAAGGGTTTAGCTCATTACGCAGCTAGTCTTTAGCTGTATTTTATACTCATATATGATCCAAAAAATAAATGGCGAGGGACCAAAGTGGCCATTGAACACGTTTTTTAGGAGTTTCGGACCACTTATAAGTCAAAATTGGCTAAAACTATGGCAGTCAAACTATGTTTAAGGATTAAGCCCATCACGCAGTGTATCTTTAGCTATATTTCATATCCATACAACATCCACAAAATAAATGGCAACACTTATAAGGAGAAGATGGTGAACTAACAGGCAAACTAAATGGTTCCTAAGAATATAATAATTGGAAACTATTTTTTTATTTGCAATTTTCTTAAAATATATACACAGCTACGTTAATAAAGCCCCGAGGCGAAGTGCGGGTACTCTCAGCTAGTTTAAAATTATTTTATTTTTGGGTTTTTATAATCTCTATACATTATATATTTTTACATTTTATACATTTATTTTTTCTCTTCTTTGTCTACACAACTAAAGATGTCTACCTCAGTGTAGACGACACATTTTGTTATGTATTATACATAATCAAAATATATATTTCAGTGGGTTCATCCAAAAAAGAATGTTTCATCAAAACAATATAGTTAAGTTAAGTAAAATCGTACAATGCAGTGTTATGCTACAAGAAGGCTATAAAATTGACTGTATGAGAACGTAAAACAGCGATTCGCCGAGGAAAGCCAGTTTGATATTGCACCAGCTTTGAGATTAAAGTTTTGCCTTCATTATCACAGACGCTTAACAATTTGTCTTTAGTGAGTCTTCTTTGTTTCAAATAATAACTCATTAGAATTTGTGACTTGCTAAGCTTGTTCAGAGTTAACTTTTACAACGAATATTTCGTGCGAAAAAATATTATAAGTATGGAATCAAGTCATAAGACTAGAGAGGAATAATGTATATTAGATAATAGTTAGATCCAACCCTTTGAGGTCGAGTTTTCAGTTTTGTCCTCTACAAATTACGGTCTTTAATTTGTTATTAAACTCAACCCGATCCCTTCCAATGACCTTCATCTAAATTAGGTAGAAGTTGAAAAAAAAACATCGGAAGAGCAATAAAGGTACCGCAGTGTTGAATAGAGTTCACCTATTGATGTTCAGTTTGCGGCATTATACTCCTTCACTTATAACGATTTTTCTGTTGATATGCAACATGACCCATGCTGTCGTTAAAAATGTTCCCTTAACTCCTTGTGGACCCTTTCCATTGAACGCCTTCTTACGACGAAATATCTGAATTAGTAGTTAATTCTTTTAGTAATGATGTGACGAATTTAATATTTCAAAAATTTGCACAAATATCAAACCGTTCCAGAAATGTTCAAACGCACTGTGTACAGGCAGAAGGACACAAATATTAAACCGTTCCAGAAATGTTCAAACGCACTGTGTACAGGCAGAAGGACACAAATATCAAACCGTTCCAGAAATGTTCAAACGCACTGTGTACAGGCAGAAAGACACAGAATATATTTGAACCAAAAGAGGAGGAAGACCAGAGAGTGAAACAGCGGAAGTTGCAGTGAAAGCAGTAAAGTGTGATGAAGTGAATACAAAAGCTCTCAAACTGCCTTGACATCGCCTGACTCGACTTTAGTGTGCAGCTGATCCCGCCAGTTCCATTGTTTCATCACTTTTTCTGTTGTACAATACAGAGTCGATTCGAGGTTAACAAACACTAAAGTTATAAATAGGAACATTGCCACATCTTACATGTAACACTGTAAACTGTTCGCATCACATTGAGCACAAAATATAAACAATAACAATTTTGTTTATAACAATTTATTAAGTTAATGTACAAAAAATGTTTTGTGTTGAATTTTTATGAAAATGGATATGATACAGAATTGGTTAAACGGAAGGTGAATTACAATGTAAGAATGTATAATGGACTTAAGCCACTGGTAAAGACTGTTCAGAGGCTAAAGAATATTGTCTAGGTATTTTCTAAAATAGTCTTATCTTTTTTTCTTTTAGTAATATAATTCTAAATAGCTAAATTTATTTTGCAATAACTATTTTTAACTTTGTAACATATTTTAGATTAAGGTAAGATAGCTGGTTCTGCAATAAACTCTGCTACAGAGTAAGGAGCCTTAATCAGCAAATACTCCTTGAATATCTTTTTGAACAAACCCAATTCTGGTAGTGAACATTTGATCTCGTTGGGAGCTTGTTTAGAAATTTCACACCAGCCTGCATCGGTAATCTTTCATAAATTTGTAACCTATGGCTATCTTGACAAAATGTAGAATTTGATCGAGTGGCATACGAATGAATATCTTGGCCCTGCACTAAATCACATTTTGAAACACAATATAGTACACTTTCAAAGATATACAATGACGCCAATGTAAAAATTTTAGGTTCTTAAAATAATCTCTACACGATGTTCTTGACGATAGATTACAAATAACTCGAATTGCAGATTTTTGGAGGATAAATGCTCTTAACAGTTTTGTTTCAGCACAGCTACCCCAAAATATAATTCCGTAAGACAAATGGGAATGTATCACTCAATAGTAGACTACTTTAAGTGCATCTATGGAATATAAATCTTTCATTTGTCTTAATAGAAATATACTAGATAACATTTTTCTACAAAAGTTATATGAAATTAGAAATTATATGGCATGCTGGTGTTGTGCTTTTAATTAATTATCATACCAACCGAAACGTAATTTTTAATTTAGAAATACGCTTACTTAACATGTCTTCGTTAGATTATGTGTATCACGGTACTGCATCATGGTTGTACAGTGTACACCAAGTGGAAGGTAAAGCGGTGCGTACTACAGTTGATAGCTATTGGCTGTACGAAAGGATTGTTGGTGTTCATACATTAAGAGTTGTGGAGATGTGGCACTATTGGTATAAATGCCGATACATAAAGCGAGTCAGGAACGACTCACAAGTTTGAGTCAAAGCAGTGTGATGAAGTGGATACAACTCGGTACTCAACCCTGCCTCAACTCAATATCAGTTCACTCAGAGTTCTTCCAACTTTCCCAATCACGGATTATTGCCGCTCCAACTAATATCCATCAACTTCTAATCACCTCTCAAGAACTATTAATGTTCTTGTTTTTATAGTTTCATCTTTTTGCCGCTGTTTGACATGAATGCATAATTTACTATCACGGAATTGGTCGGAACTTGTATTTGTAACCACGACCATGAAAGTTGTGAAACTAGGATCCACATTACAAAACACAACTTTCTTGCACTGGCCATTTAGTTGAGTAGCAATAAAACAAAAATAATAAGAACAAAAGAACAGCAAAACCTTTACACTATGCATTCTTTCACGCATACAAACATTCTCACCGAACATCATACTTGGTATATTGTGAAGAAAGTAAAAAAAAAAAAATGGTGGAGGAAGACTTAATTTGAAGACAACTCATTTGGGATCTCGTTCACAGATGCATACGCTTTACGCATTAGCAAGCGGTTAAATCAAGATGTACACATTTTGTTATTTTCTAACTCTTTCTCAACTTTAGGGAGTCAGTTGAATGGTTCTATGCCTACTTGATGGGTACATTTACAAACCTTATAGTTCTTTAGTGTACCTAGTGATATCTAAATAAATTGATGCTGTTAATAAACTACTTGAATCTATAATGAATAACCTAGATAAAAGTAAACAAACTGCAAGCATCTTCATCGGTTTGACTAAAGCTAAAGATTCTGACTAAGTTTTTTGATTTTGTCAATCATGAAACTTTGTTAAACAAGTTGAATGTTTATGGAGTTTGAGGGATTCCCTACATACAGCTGGCAGAAGTCGTACTTATCTCAACGAGCCCAGCAAGTTCAAATAGGAACATCACTGTCAAGTTCAACTCCATTAAAATTCGGAGTTCCACAGGGTTCAATATTAGGTCCTTTATTATTTTTGGTTTACATCAATGACAGAGGTTCATTTACTAATCCTGAGGGCACCATTTTATATGCTGATGGTACCTCACTAACTGTATCAAGCCATAATGTTAGTGGCTTAGAAGCATCCTGCTATGAAGAATTAAAAACTAGTCTATCTAAAGCAAACTATATTCATTTTGATTTAAGTCATCGTCTTAATTACAACAATGAATGTAAACCTATAATTATGATAGACGAAGATATTCTTGAAGAGATGCAAACAGTTAAATTTTTGAGAATACACATTGATAAATATTTATCATGTAATTTCCTAATTGAAAATGTATGTGTGTGCAAAATTGCTTCGGGTATCTTTCTTCTAAGAAACCTATCCGAATACTGTAATACTGAAATTTTGAGAACAGCTTATTTTGGTCTGATCCATCCTCATATAAATTATGGAATTTCCTTATGGGGTGCTTGTTCAGATCACAGATTTTTGAGGGTTTTTATTTTGCAAAAAAAGGCAATTCAAATCGTTTCCAAATCATGGTATTGAAAATCGTGCAAGGAATTGATTAAAACACTAAATATTTTAACGCTTCCTTGCATGTATATTTTGGAAACAATAAGTTTTTGTTTAGCAAAATGTCATTTGGATACTGGAACAGCTTATCATTCCCACAATACTAGGTACGTTAATCGTTTTCGGAATAACTTTCATAACCTGCATATTTACGACCAACTTCCTTGTGTTGCTGGAGTTAAACTATATTATAAATTACCTGAGGATTTAAGATCAGAGACAAATTTTTATTCTTTCAAACGGAAACTAAAACAATATCTGTTGAACAATTCATTTTATAGTGTGGATGAATTTATGAACCTAAACTAATTATAGAAAATAATAAATTCATGCAAATATAAGTATAGTTTCAAATAGGCTTAGAATTAATTTTACCATTATCATTATTGTAATTTGGACCATTAGGCCTACTCCGGTTCCAGAGATTTTATCATTTCTAAATTATCTGTAAACTTAGTTTAAGCGTACATGTCAACACAATGCATTTGTAAAATGACATTAAACTTATGTTATGTTATCTAGATAATGTATTGTAACAATTATGAGTGTAGGCTATTTAGATTGCAATTTTGTTTTCAAAGGATAGAATAACTTCTAAAATGTGTACGAGACAGGGAAACTTCAATATATTTGCGCCTTTAAATCTATCTCAGTCAACTCCCTAAAACGGTATTTTAAACTGTTTCATTATTTTTGCAGTCTTAACATTTTTTTAATTTAGCTATCTAGTTTACCCATCTTTCTTTGAACAATGGCCTATAGGTATGTAAGCGGCCAGCTGAGACGATAGTACGGCCAGCTCTATCCTGGTCAATACATAAACTGTCATCATCCTGAAAGATTTACCCTAGCAAGATCATTATTAAGTATTACACAATTACTCGACTACATGATGAGATGAGATGAGATGAGCGTGTGTGGTAGAGAGACCAGACCAGTGATTGCGGTGTTGTGGTACAGTTGCCAATCCTGTCTCAGCCGGGACTGCACACATGATTGTCAAACTGTGCAGTTAGTGCTACACTTGATTTAGCAGCAGTGTAATACCGTGCATTTAGTATTTGTAAGATCGAGGAATCTTAAGGTATACGACATTGGAATCGAGATGTTTTTAAGTATTTGGTAAGGTTTAGTTTTAGATATCGAGAAAGTTTATAAAGTACCTAGTAAACTCGAAACTTATAAAGTATCGACTGAAATTTATAGGTTTAAGGTTTCTAATAAAAGTATAACTGAGAACATTTTTGAATGTTCAAGTGAGTTCGAGACAGTTAAACGTGTACAGTATATGTTTGAGAGAAAAGGAAGTTGTACATAGAAACGAATATTTTTAATTGGTATAGGTCATAATGTCGCAAATTGAAGCTCAAATGATTAACTCTGGCGCAAATGTTTGTGTTTCAACCTTAAAACTGAAGCTATTTTGTATAGAGACAACCTATTCAAAATCGGTGTACGGAACTGTACTCTCCTTAAGCGACCTGTATTTGCAATTTTCACGTTCCATGATGGTGACTTATGCTCACTGATTACCGAATAAGTAGTTCAAAATGAATACTTATTACACGTAATTTTCAACTATTCCTTGTAATGGTGTAGCAAACTCCGTGTCTCCATCTTGTTGCACCGTTTAGACCGTCATGGACAACAACACGGTCCGGGACTTCTGTCACCTTGCACAATTTAACCTTAATGTTGTAATACTATGGGTCTTGTAAATCAGTTAGTAAGGTGTTGATCGGCTGTTGCTTTATGTTCAACACATAAAATTGGTATCTTTAAATGTGTAAAGGTGTGATGATAGTAAAGGTCTCTGCATACGGTATGTACCTGAGACTCATTTTCTTTCACTACTCAAATTGCTTTCGATTAGTTTTGCAATTTGAAGTTTGGCAATTTGAAGTTGCAATTTGAAGTTGATATAATCAATGAAGTTTACAAAACAAGTTATAAGCCTTACAAGTTACTCAGTCTCTAAAGCCTCTTGATTTTAAATTTTGTTTCGAGTTGAAAGTCTCTAAAGGATTCCTGTCATCTCGTTAAAACTTGTATTTGTGTTAAGCAGAGATGGGGCACCGTTAGAAACACGGCATTTCATTTCATGAACTTCCCACAGTTTATTTTTATATTTGTTATACATTTATAATTTTGTTAAAATATTTATTTTGTAATGGCACTGGCGAAGCGAATTATTGTCATTCAAAAGTAAGTGTTACAAAGAATAAAATTGATATCAATAAAACACCCTTGAGTAAAATGTTTCGTTTAGAAAATGTGTAGTAGCATGTTTCAGCTCTGTAAGTTTTACAATATTGCTATTGACTCGTTCTTTAACTATAACGGTACTTTGGTACATCTTGGTAGAAAACGTGTAATGCAATGTACAAACAGGTTGAACTGTCAAAACACCTGATAAAGCCATTTATAATATTTTGACGGGTAATACATATTTTATATTTATGTTTTGTTTTTTTATGTAGCTAGCATAATCATCGTAAAACGACTGTTTTAAAATAGTAATGATCGAAGAAATGTAGGAAATTTCAGCTAATCCATCTTTAGCATTTTAAAAGAGCAGTTAAACGTTGATTATGCTAGTTACATTTAAAAGTATACAGTTAGGTTGTTTGTAATTGTAGATTAAACTGTTCTCGATCATAAGTTATATTAAAGTAAAATAACCAAAGTAGAAAGCATTATATGGATTTCAATTTAACTGTTAAACTGTGTGTATCATGTGCTTTATGGCCATAGTTATGCATCCTGTGGACTAAGACAAATCAATAAGTGTTATTTCTTTCAACGCCAATGAACAACTAACAATGGAAACAAAACTTGTAATAATTAAATGTACAAATAATTATAACAATAATCTAAATGTATAACAAAGAACCTGATTGTGTTTTAAACAAACAACCATTAACAACTTATCCGAGCCCGAGCCCTACTCAACGATGATGTATTCACACGACAAAAACAAGCAGGGCAATCTAAACAATCCAGGACTATCTGTCTAGCAGACATAGATGTAGAAGTAATTCAAGTTATTCCCTGATTGTGGAAATAATAACTGTTCCCTTTGGCGAAATATAAAAGTGTTTACTGTCAAATCTTTAATAAAAGAAATCAGAGAAACTAGTTATGTTAGTTGACCGGTATTTTACTGTCATTTGTGGGGTATAATAACTCCTCATTTTAAACTACCTGAACAAATTAGCAGTAAAATTCAGCGGTGGATAAAGGATACATTGTAAAGAACCATTGTTCACTAAAATGTGCATACCATTGATGAAACCGTAAGTTCGAGACAATTGTTTTTAACATATTTTTTTATAGAAACGTGTTTCACAAACCTGTTTTTGGATACGTTTCATTCCTGTAACAGATCGCACTGTACAAGTGGTTTAAATAATAATCTCAAAACCAGGCCCAAAGAGCTGAGGTACGCAATCTTTTTAATGCGCAGTGAAAAGCTTTCTGAAAACGGTTGTTGATATGAAACAGAACTTTTAACACTTTACTCTCCAGTTTTATTCTTTGTAATGGCATTTGAACGCAGGTAACGTTCGTACAGGGATTAACGTGACGAATAATTTTAAACCCCTGTATGTTGTAACGACTGGGACTCGTGGCGTGGTCCGGTAATCCAGCTTCATGGAGGTCAGGTTTTGAGGATGATATAGGTCTAAAGCGGCTCAGATAGTCTCAGTGATCATCTGATGATACCCGCATCAACTTCCACCACCGTTTAGACATATCACGTTAAGCCGTTGGTACTTGTATTTCCATTGGTCATTGGGCTATTAATTATTGACCCATTCTAAGGAAGAGTCGGCCTTAGTTTGTAACAAGAATACACCTCATAACTCATTACTACCACTCATCACACTCATCCTTCACCACATATTTGCCTTAAAATACCCTCATGAGAGTGGTCGGCATCTCAAATAGTGGTTTAGTGATCTCAAATAGTGATTTAATGAACGCCCTACAACGTCGTTTAAGGTTCTGATTGCAACGTCTTGTTCTTATCCAACGTTACTTAATCAAAGAAACTTAGCGATCCGCTATGAAACTGTCTCGCTTCATTTGTCGGTATGAGCTATAAAATGAGCTATGCTCGATTTAATAAGAATGCGAGATAATTTTAATGTTGAAGCTCGCATAAAACTGGATTCAAGAACGCGCACTGCCGTGATTCTATCGCCGTGAGATAAAACAGTTTTATTGCATTATAAGCCAGCGTTGTTTATTGGATTATTCAATAAGACGCTCGCATTGCTCTCCGCTCCTCAGTTAAAAGGGTTTCCTTTACAAAACCAGCTTTTCTTATCTTATTTCATCATTCAAAACCTTTAATTTTATAACTTCGTGTTTAAGGGTTTCCTTCCAAGCTTTTCCGGCAGGTTAGAAATTTTTGTATTTAATCGTCAAGTTGGGTGTGAGATAGCTGCTGACTAACTCTTACCCGCTATAACTGGAAACTATAGCATTACTATCCACGAATAGCTCAGTCAGACCACATTGAAGTACGTTAACACCGTCTTGAAAACTTGAGGTTTCTTTGAGTCTAGACTTGCTTTGTCTTTTCGGAATTAGCTTCGCTTCTTTCATCAGTCTAGACTACTCCACTCCTCCTCTGACCAACTTTCTATTAAACACTTTTTGTCTTGTCTAAATTTGTTTCCATTATAATAATTGTAAATGTCTTTTTGTGTGATGCGTATGCCGCTTGTAAATCTTCATAAGTATAACGCCAGAGAATAAAATAGTTGTGTTTTACCTGTATTAATTTAGTTTATCGCATTTTCATGGGTGACCTTTAAATATCTTCAAAATCGATGGTATAAGTCTCTATTTTAATTTAATAAAATTGCCTTTCATGCCGTAAAAGGATTACTGAATTTGTTGACCAAATTGAATTTTGATCGAAAAGATGAAAGCGTTGCCGAATTCAATTATGTGAATAAACACTTTGACAAAAGTTAAACACAGCCGTGTTGGCGGCGCTGCACAAATGGAATGAAAAATGTGGCGGGGTTTTATCGGCAGAAATGTAATCAAGCCTCGTGATGATGAGAGGCGTTATGTACGAGTACATATACTGTAGTGTACAGTATTTGTATTGTGCCGCGACCACTCACACCCTGCCCTGCGCGTGTATGTATCGCGCAATCTGCGAGTATTTAGTTTTCTAATGTTTCCCATACATTTTGAAATCGAAACCCTTTCAAACATACCAATTATTATTCATTCAAAACTTTCGTTTAGCTGTAACTTTAGCATTTGCCTCATCGACATTTTGAACCTATGTTTAGTATCACTCTTCTTTAAGGAAATGTATCAATTTATACGTTTAAAACATGTTAAAACAGAAGTAGGCACGAGGTGAGAGATAATGCTGCCTAAGTATTTTCATCCACTTTACAATATCGCTTTATGAGTTGGCAGGAGGGGCGGCGATATTGGATGGACTCCTAAGAACAATGTAAATATTAGCAAAAGCAGAATCCATATAACTCAGCCATTCTTTTAAGATGTGATCCCGTTTGAAAGACAGTTTTATTCATGGTATAGGAAGCTCTTTCTTATTGGAAATTACATAAATTTAAGAGATATCTGCAAATATAAGAGCCTAATAAATTAACTTTATTGGAATAAGCCTAATAAATTAACTTTATTGGAATAAGCCTAATAAATTAACTTTATTGGAATATTTGCAGATCTCTCTTAAATGTATACAGTTTTATTGTTTAGTGTAAATTATTTTTAAACATAATCGAAAACAACTAAGAAAATTGACTTGTATTCAATAGATGTGCATTTTTTTGCTAGGCCATTGGAAAAAGTTAATTTTTTATTTTACAGAATTTAAAACAGAATCAATATTGTCAATACAGTATTGATGTTGGTTGTTTAAACACAGTAAGCTATGATAGTGCTATGACTTCGCCTAATAAAGCCATATAAAAATTTATAAAAAAAAGAAAATAGTGTGTACTTAGTTTGTTTATCTAGTTACCGAGTTTAGTGTTGCTATGAGTTTAGGGATAATGTAAGGCTATGGTTTGTCAAGAACGTACAGACTTCAGACTATATAAACTAGTACTAGACCAGTGAAAGGTGGGAACCTCTCAATTAGGTGATGTACGGAAAAGATGTAGATGGTAAGTCGATAGGCCCAACCTTATTACAAGCAGGGCCATTTAATATTAGCTCTATCCCTTAAATCATAGGGGTGTCTAATAGAATAGAACCAGAGTGGTGTGACCATCAAAGGTATTTGTTTAAGGCATAGATTTGTTTGATGTCATTAGGTTTTAGAATAGGAATCACCACTTTTTACAATCTGAATTTGGGAATTTGATTCTGAAGTTGTAGGCTGTTAACATACAACATTATAAAGTCAGGGAACAACTCGGCAAAGTTGGCACACTCTTGGCCACTACGTGATCCAACTTTGCTTCAGTCTTTTATTGGGTTGAGGTTGACTGTTTTATACAATACTGTACGTTTGTTTCCAATGCTGTGAGTGATTAAGAAAATATTTGTGGAATTTAATCTATAAGGCGTGTGTTAACTGCAAGGACGATTAACGAGCTTTACTTTAGGTCTTAGTATTGAAACTGGTGTAGTTCAAACTATAGTTTTGTTCTTTGTTTGAAGTTTGTTGTTGACGATGGGAGGATTTCAGAAGTTGAACTATTATTGCGGACATTTTCCATCGTTAGTGAACAAAAAGGATCACGACGTTTCGGGATCTGCAATCTGATCCCGTCTTCAGGTGAAAATAAGCTAATACATAACACAGAACATTAGAAAATGAGGTAGCCTAAAGTAGTCAGCGTAGCTGACCATTCAAACTCTACCAAACAACATGTAGGTGTTAAGTCAAACAACAAATTAAATCTTAGAATTTAGGAATAGTCTAGAGAAAACAAAACTACAATATTACAAACACAATCCACACTATGAAAGTAAACAAGTCACCGGAGTAAATTCAAAACGAATCACAAAACACGTCCACTAACTGAACGAGCTAACCCTAGACTAACTGGTTGGCCGGTGACAGGCCAATCACACACACTAGCAGCAAGCTAGCCAACTGTAACAAAGAAACAGTTAGTCAAATAGTTTAGTCAAATATACAGGAAGTGAGAAGGGCTTGATCCAGTCGATTGTGAGATTTTGAGGTAAGGCTTTGAAGGTCAATAGCAATATTTGATTTTTAGTACTAAAGCCGTGTTTTTAATAATTGTTAATCCAACTGTCACTAGTAGCTTCTAAGTTTGGACATTTATAGTTTCTATATTATAACATTACATGTTAAACCTTCAATGTTGAATTATGGATAATCCCGTTTTTACATTTATCTGTGAAAGTATACAATATGTATGTACAACATACATTTTGAATTTGCAATAAAAGCTTAAATGTGTATTTTGTGTCAAATATAGTTTGTCTAAGCCACATCAAGTCACTATATTGTGTGTAGATATTAGTTAGGTGGCACTGTGTGCGGAATGCAGAGTTAGTGGAACATGTCTGTTTGTGGCTTCACCACCACCGGTCACCGCCCAGTGCAGTTACATGATTGAATGCTTCAACACTGTGTAATTGAAGTTTGTCCCTCAACATTAGGTAAACAACAACCATCATCTACTCACATTACGAGTTGTTGTTTTTTCTCCTGTTTTCTATATGGTGAAACATGTCCGTCTCTCCTTGCGTGCACGAAGAGCGCGTATATACTTAGAGCGAACATCGTCAACCCGTGTACGAAGAGATATTGGAAACAATAGCCCGCTGACCGTCTCCTCTTTATACAGGGTTATTACAAATGATGTGCACGATTTCAAGTGTATATAAAATGTAGTTTTATATGCTAAACAAAGAAACAAAATGGTTACATTTTAAGAAAACTTAAAAAGTCTCATCACGGTTATTCGTAACTATACATTTTTGATACGGGTATCCCTTGTTCTACAACCGATTTTAATCCTATAATCAAGCTCTTGCCGTAAGTTAATAAGAGTATCTTGATCCATTGTTTCGATGGCATTGGTAATCCATTGCTGGATCTCAGGTCGTTTGTTTGGTAATACTAGTGTGTACACCTTATTTTATGTATCCCCACAAGAAAAAATAAAGGGGAGCGTTATCCGAAGATATTGATACTCCAGTTCAAGAGTACGTCATCATTCGAACCTCAGCGCCCGATTCATGCCCCGAACACAAACGATGAGCTTTAGTAACATTTTCACACAAATGCGGCCCTTCGTTTTAAAATTTAATTTCTACTTGTGATAAGATTGGTTACTAGAAGGATCTTCATTAAACCTGGTTCTAAAAATTGGTTGCACACTAATAAAAAATTAGTTAATGTGATAATCCATCACACAGCAAGCATTACTGTCTTCAAATTCAACCATTACACAACACGTACAACAATTGACTTAAGAAACAGCAGATACGCAGCCAAACCAGTGTAAATAAAACTTGGTGAGTTTTTCTTTCCAATGGTACCAATTAAAATGGTATAAAAGAAAATTTGCCCATTAATATTTATAATCAAAATCAGGAGTCAATAGGCACCTCAAGAATTCATCTATAATCAAAATTAGGAACATCATTAATTTGTAATAACCTTGTATTGTGTCATCCATGTCACGCTCATTTTCGTTTCAAGTGAGGGCAGTCCCGTTCGATCGAAAAATACCCTCCTCACTACACACCTTCCTACATTAATACATTATGACTAAGTTATTCAATTCAATAGTTTGTAACATTGTTGTAAGCACGCAATAGATACTACTTGTATATTCTTGAATTCTTCTGTAAATCAAAAGAAGCGTAAAATCTATTACCATGCACATTCAGACACAAACGTATGCATTCAATAACTTTAGGAGCCGAACCTTTTTCCAACCTTTTCCAAATCCAACAGTATACATTTTCAACTGGAATCCCATTTCTTATTTTTCATAATGAACATCCGCAATTATTATTCTGTTAATTACCATCTCCTGGAAAGATCCACATAGTTAATTTCTTGGCATGGATTTGGGTAAACGCTATATTAAAATGAACATATAATAAATATACACAAAAGTGTTTTTGTAAAGATGTGTGTAAAATATTCAATTTCAACACCGTTAATAAACGAGTAATATTGAACACAATATAACACACATAAACACAAACTAGTTAACCTGGACAGTGAATGAAACATGATGAAGCTAGCAGAGTAGGTAAAGGTAGGTTCGGTTTCAAGTGTGAACACAATTGTTTAACCAACCGCAATGGCAGAAGCACCGAGCACGAGATATCTGGTTGTGAGGTTGAACTCACTGAGGGTTGCTTTGTAGCTAACAGCAACAAACCCGGCCTCTCTCACTGCGCTAATGTACACTGATCAACTTTAATTGTTAATCACCTCTCAATGTTGATTCCATCGGTTGAATAGTTAACTGTGTTCTGCATATAACAGCTGATTGATTGTGTTCAATTTTGTGTAAGGCTGATTGTACGAAAGTTGTTTTGGAAGCGAAGTAGATAATTGAACAATGTTTTAAAATTTGAGTGAATACTATTTTAAAGGTAAAAAGGAACTAACGTCTCAGTCAAAAATTGTTATTAGGATCTTTTGGAAATTCACTAAAAGCTCTCTTTAGTTAGTTACATTGACTTTTATCTTAGAAATACAGTTGAAAATCATTGTCCTTCCATATACTCGTATAGACTAATTAAATTGTAAAAACGTTAATTTTCTTGGAGTATGTGCAAGTGGCAAAGGGGTTTGTGTGTCAAAAAAAAAAAAAACAAAATGATCCAACAAATTCTGATAATGCACTATTTTGCTAATTTGTTGTCATATCTAATGTGTTTAATACACTCTGAGCCACGCTATTTCTATGATTTACATAGACATGTGTTGTTGTATGTTCCAGGTGTCGGAAAACACACCCAGGCCCGGTAATCCACCTCAGTGACAACCCTCTAGATCCCAGCAAGGTGAGTCACTACAATCGTTTTAGTTAAATTGGTTAGTCATCAATGAAGACTGCTTGTGATCTTTGGTATGAACTGTTCAATGAAAGTTATAACATGTTCTGGCTTGGATGAGAAATCACTCCAACGTCTATGTACAATGACTATCATGAAACTAGCGGATGTTTGTGCATCACTACCAGCTATTAAGTATGTTCATGCACTCGCTTGCTAGATAAACATAGTTTTATTTCCACACGAACATGTTACCACAGATCACATAAGTACGAGTATATTCGCTAGGTATTCTGTAAAGCTACACACAGTATCTACGACAATGTTTGATAGTGAAAACAAAGAGCTGTAAACAGTACAGTTACCAGTGTCGTTGGTTTTTTTTGACACTCAGAAGGGTTTTCCTATGATCAAATAATATTCTTTTATGAGCAGTTATAATATCACTTACCCCTAAGCTAAAGCCATTGTTGGAAGGAGAGTTCTTTGCAAACGAGGAAATCTCAGCATTTAAGCCAAAGTTTGGTAAACAGTTAATTGCCAAATTCGTGATTGATTTTATAATCGTTTGCATATAGGTTTTTCTGTTAAAACGCTCTAACTTTAGGCTATGAAGTTTATTATATTGCAATTTCCTCGTACAAACATTGATTTGCTCTAGTGTGGGTGCGAATACTGGATTCCAGTTGTTGAACTGTGACGCATAGTTGATCCCTAGTTCAAACTAAGCCAAGAGATGCCGCGAACAGTTGAATTGTATGGTTGAATGCCGTCATTGTAGTAGAAGGTCTGCTCTTGTAATGACACAAACCCTCTACTTTCAGGATAGACCTTCTGTGCGTATTTTTATCGGAGTTTGATACAGTTTATATAATTTATGTTGTGTTTTAATAAACGTTTTAAAGAATTTTCTAAGCTGTGGTCTTGAAAACAATTGTAAAAGCCTAGTTCAAATAAGTTGGTATTTTCTGTTGTAAGGTTGTAGTAATTCTGCTTTAATTTAAACAGTTTAAACTCACAAAAGCGGCATTTGTTTGGCTGCAGCCCATTGTCACTTTTCACCCATACTGCGAAGTCTTAATATTGTAAACTATTCCTAATAATGAGATTGAGGTAATGAAGACTTAGAATGAATACACTGAAATTGACATAAACCAAAAGCTGAACTACGAGTATAGAGACTCTAAGAGAATCTCGGAATAGCATCTGTGAGACGAGGAGCTTTAGTAACATTTTCACACAAATGCGGCCCTTCGTTTTAAAATTTAATTTCTACTTGTGATAAGATTGGTTACTAGAAGGATCTTCATTAAACCTGGTTCTAAAATTGGTTGCACACTAATAAAAATTAGTTAATGTGATAATCCATCACACAGCAAGCATTACTGTCTTCAAATTCAACCATTACACAACATGTACAACAATTGACTTAAGAAACAGCAGATATGCAGCCAAACCAGTGTAAATAAAACTTGGTGAGTTTTTTCTTTCCAATGGTACCAATTAAAATGGTATAAAAGAAAATTTGCCCATTAATATTTATAATCAAAATCAGGAGTCAATAGGCACCTCAAGAATTCATCTATAATCAAAATTAGGAACATCATTAATTTGTAATAACCTTGTATTGTGTCATCCATGTCACGCTCATTTTCGTTTCAAGTGAGGGCAGTCCCGTTCGATCGAAAAATACCTCCTCACTACACACCTTCCTACATTAATACATTATGACTAAGTTATTCAATTCAATAGTTTGTAACATTGTTGTAAGCACGCAATAGATACTACTTGTATATTCTTGAATTCTTCTGTAAATCAAAAGAAGCGTAAAATCTATTACCATGCACATTCAGACACAAACGTATGCATTCAATAACTTTAGGAGCCGAACCTTTTTCCAACCTTTTCCAAATCCAACAGTATACATTTTCAACTGGAATCCCATTTCTTATTTTTCATAATGAACATCCGCAATTATTATTCTGTTAATTACCATCTCCTGGAAAGATCCACATAGTTAATTTCTTGGCATGGATTTGGGTAAACGCTATATTAAAATGAACATATAATAAATATACACAAAAGTGTTTTTGTAAAGATGTGGTTGTAGAAATCGGTTGAAATATTCAATTTCAACACCGTTAATAAACTAGTAATATTGAACACAATATAACACACATAAACACAAACTAGTTAACCTGGACAGTGAATGAAACATGATGAAGCTAGCAGAGTAGGTAAAGGTAGGTTCGGTTTCAAGTGTGAACACAATTGTTTAACCAACCGCAATGGCAGAAGCACCGAGCACGAGATATCTGGTTGTGAGGTTGAACTCACTGAGGGTTGCTTTGTAGCTAACAGCAACAAACCCGGCCTCTCTCACTGCGCTAATGTACACTGATCAACTTTAATTGTTAATCACCTCTCAATGTTGATTCCATCGGTTGAATAGTTAACTGTGTTCTGCATATAACAGCTGATTGATTGTGTTCAATTTTTGTGTAAGGCTGATTGTACGAAAGTTGTTTTGGAAGCGAAGTAGATAGTTGAACAATGTTTTAAAATTTGAGTGAATACTATTTTAAAGGTAAAAAAGGAACTAACGTCTCAGTCAAAAATTGTTATTAGGATCTTTTTTGGAAATTCACTAAAAGCTCTCTTTAGTTAGTTACATTGACTTTTTATCTTAGAAATACAGTTGAAAATCATTGTCCTTCCATATATAGACTAATTAAATTGTAAAAAACGTTAATTTTCTTGGAGTATGTGCAAGTGGCAAAAGGGGTTTGTGTGTCAAAAAAGGAAAAAACACAAAACAAAATGATCCAACAAATTCTGATAATGCACTATTTTGCTAATTTGTTGTCATATCTAATGTGTTTAATACACTCTGAGCCACGCTATTTCTATGATTTACATAGACATGTGTTGTTGTATGTTCCAGGTGTCGGAAAACACACCCAGGCCCGGTAATCCACCTCAGTGACAACCCTCTAGATCCCAGCAAGGTGAGTCACTACAATCGTTTTAGTTAAATTGGTTAGTCATCAATGAAGACTGCTTGCGATCTTTGGTATGAACTGTTCAATGAAAGTTATAACATGTTCTGGCTTGATGAGAAATCACTCAACGTCTATGTACAATGACTATCATGAAACTAGCGGATGTTTGTGCATCACTACCAGCTATTAAGTATGTTCATGCACTCGCTTGCTAGATAAACAGAGTTTTATTTCCACACGAACATGTTACCACAGATCACATAAGTACGAGTATATTCGCTAGGTATTCTGTAAAGCTACACACAGTATCTACGACAATGTTTGATAGTGAAAACAAAGAGCTGTAAACAGTACAGTTACCAGTGTCGTTGGTTTTTTTGACACTCAGAAGGGTTTTCCTATGATCAAATAATATTCTTTTATGAGCAGTTATAATATCACTTACCCCTAAGCTAAAGCCATTGTTGGAAGGAGAGTTCTTTGCAAACGAGGAAATCTCAGCATTTAATCTAAAGTTTGGTAAACAGTTAATTGCCAAATTCGTGATTGATTTTATAATCGTTTGCATATAGTTTTTTCTGTTAAAACGCTCTAACTTTAGGCTATGAAGTTTATTATATTGCAATTTCCTCGTACAAACATTGATTTGCTCTAGTGTGGGTGCGAACACTGGATTCCAGTTGTTGAACTGTGACGCATAGTTGATCCCTAGTTCAAACTAAGCCAAGAGATGCCGCGAACAGTTGAATTGTATGGTTGAATGCCGTCATTGTAGTAGAAGGTCTGCTCTTGTAATGACACAAACCCCTCTACTTTCAGGATAGACCTTCTGTGCGTATTTTTATCGGAGTTTGATACAGTTTATATAATTTATGTTGTGTTTTAATAAACGTTTTAAAGAATTTTCTAAGCTGTGGTCTTGAAAAACAATTGTAAAAGCCTAGTTCAAATAAGTTGGTATTTTCTGTTGTAAGGTTGTAGTAATTCTGCTTTAATTTAAACAGTTTAAACTCACAAAAGCGGCATTTGTTTGGCTGCAGCCCATTGTCACTTTTTCACCCATACTGCGTAGTCTTAATATTGTAAACTATTCCTAATAATGAGATTGAGGTAATGAAGACTTAGAATGAATACACTGAAATTGACATAAACCAAAAGCTGAACTACGAGTATAGAGAACTCTAAGAGAATCTCGGAATAGCATCTGTGAGACGAGGAGCTTCCTCACTTTATCTGACGCAACTCACAAAGGTAAACGGTGCCCTTTGAACGGCAAACTTTGAATTTTCCACTTCGCTTCATTTTTACTTAATAACTAAATAAACTCTTTTGTAGAACAAAAGAATCTTCACTTTGATTGTGATGTACAGCCTAGAGATATCTTTAAGTACACTTTTATTGTCATTTTGTAACAATTCTTCCACAATTGCTGGATCATTGTTGTTTTAGAACCAATTGTCATTTATATTACTTTTTTTACCAAATTCTAGAAATGTTTGTCTCATTCAAATATCTTCAGTTTAAAATAACTTAAGTTTTGTTACCCCAAAGTTCCAATTGACATAATGACAAAAGCTTGATGGTGATGAAATGAGGAAGTTTTTGAAAGAGATAACAACTCTGTGAAAAGACTCTTGTGATACAATGATACATTGTTTTCCCTCCTTTTCCTCTTTTGTGGAGCGATTTTCTGCTGTTGAAAACTTTTCTAATTTATCAAGAGCTTTTAAGAAAATGTAATGTTTTACCTAATAATTAATCATTTGTTTGGCGTCCCCAAAATAATAAGTACAACTTCAGGTATTTTTAAGCTAATTTTACTTATACTTTCTAGTTAATGCTTTCCTTCAATTTCAATTTCATTGGCACAACCTTTGTACTACTGAAATTTTACAATAAGTTAATCTCTTATTTCTGCAAAAAAGGTCGTGTAAGAAAACTTAACCTATCAAATATCAATACTATTATACAGTGGGTTTGTTTTATTACAGATCAATTCCACCCGAGTTATTGATTTTTATTTGAATATGCGTGAGATTAGTTACTCACGCATTTTTCTCACTTTAGATTAGTTACTTTTAACTAAATAGTCATTCTAAACACACAGTTATCCACCTGTACATTACACAGTAGTTGTACAACACCCTTAAAATTAAAATAAGGCATTACAATTTCGAAACTCAAGTTTTTTAATTAGTAGACCCAGTCTTAGTTAAAGTGTGTTTGAAAAATATAAAAATGTGAATATCTGCAGTTATTTTCTGAGTTAGGGATGAAACTGATTTCATCCTTGGGAGCCTAGGCAAAATTATGTATAAATTTCTCCGAAAAAATACTATGCAGCCAGAGATGTACCCCTTAAAATAAAAAAAAAACTGTGACAGTAAAATGTTGAAAAATAGTGGCCGAATGCTGTTAACAAGATGAGAAGGTGTAGGGAAGGGGAATCAACAACCAGAGCAAGAGGGTGGAGGACTGTGGAGTGTGGCACATAAAGAATCAGAGGCAATATCTGCTGATATACGAGCTTGAGCCCAAGCCAACTCCCTCCACCTCCACCTCCACCTCCACCAGTACAGACGTGTGCCAGTTAATGTGTTGAATCTATCAGGGCTTGTTAATCTACAAATGTCAGTTGAATTGGGTCCCAGTAGTATTGGCCTTCTAAAGGAACTATACAGGAAATATACAGCAGAACTACCGTTGTTATTGAGCTGGGATTTCTATCAACAATATATCTTTATATTGTGCAACCTACATCTATAGTTTATGGCAATAAAAGCATTGTTGTATTTGATATATGACTTTCTAGTACCAAGGTGAAACAGACACTTTGGTGAGTACATTAGATTGAATGAGGACATTTCAAAGTTTATTGAAGAATGTCTGAAATACGAACGCTTTCCATTTAGTAATTCCCAATTATGCATATGCCACTCTTATCAAGCTTTTCCTGTCTATTTCAATGATGTAGTTATTGATGAAAATATGGCAAAAAAAAGGTCAAGGTAAACTTTGTATTGTTAAACGAGGTGAAGTTAGGACTACAAAGTCCTCTCTACCACTCAACCTCAACCTTTACCTAGCGTTGCCGTATAGTCACATTACAAAATAATGTAAGTGGTGACTGCGGGGACTCGAACTCGCGCCAGCGGAGCGATTAGCTCCGGAGTCGCGCACAATTCCAACCCGCCACGGGTCTACTTACGCGGTACCGCTGCATATGATGAAAAGGTGTATACCAAGAGATCATAATTTATCACTTTTGACTTTTTCTGTGTAAATTACATACATTTTTAAAACATTTTGGTAAATTATACCCTACGAATTACGTTTTTGGCCGCCATTTTGAAATCCCTCAATATTTTTCAATACAACTTTCGATAATGTTGTCTACGTACATAGACTTTTACAACGGTATACAACACGATAGGGTTTAGCATTTGAAAAAATTAGATAATCATAGTAGACCGTTTTCAAAATGTGGGGTTTTTTGGTGGGTGCTAAGGTGTTTTAAATAGCATGTTGTCGTATACCGTTGGAAAGCTTACGTCATGACAAATAAAAATCGATTTTCGTTTTGAAAAATATTAATAGAAATACAGGGCGTTTCATAATTCAGTTTAATTTTTAGATTTTCAGCCGCTCAACGTTTTACATTTTGTAACGGCTCAACAAAAATCAAAATTTTCTTCGTCATTGTTTTTAATTTAAAGAGAGCTTTAAAATGATGTATAGCATGACCCCCCTTCATATTTAAAAATTTCGAGATTTGAACCCATGACCCTCGGTTTTTGATAGGCCCTGTATACTAGAAAGTAGAAAATAGTTTTCCTGAATTCTTTTAACCGGTTTAAATTTGGAATTTTCGTGTCACTCAAGTCGGCCAACCTGTTCTCGAGATATACATATGATACGGGTGGTCTGAGACACCCTGTATATATCGAGTGTCCCACGAAGAAGTTTAAATGTTTGATTTTATATTACGTGCCCATTCATGCACTGAACTTTTTTAAACTTTACACAGTTTACAAAGTAGGTTCTGAAAATATTCTGGGGAAATTTCAGCTCCCTAACCTTTGTAGAAACAAAATGGGGACATATTGAAAAACGATACTTTTAAAACATTAAACAAGGTATTTTTGGTTTTATAAAATACGTTTATTGTTACATTCTGGGGCAATGTGACTTTTAAATAAAAAAACTAGAACATAGCCTAATGAAAAACCTTAAAGTCCAAAATTATTCAAGTTGTAACCCATCCACAGCAACACACAGATAACAGCGCTTAAGAAATGATTCGTAAGCTCTTACAAAGAAACTCCGTGGTATACGGAGAAGTTCCTCTTCTATTGATAGTTTTAGTTCCTCATCATTATTGAAGCTATAGGTATAAACTTGTTCCTTCAAGTAATCCCATAAAAAGAAATCATATTTTACTTCACTTCTCCACCTGTGTTTGTTATAACAGCTGCTGATAGGCTATGAGTCTGGTCAGCTGGCTCTGTGGGATCTGCGGACTCGGACAGCTGAGTTGCGATGGCAATGTGCAGAACCTCTCAAGTCAGTCACGTGGCACCACGAAGGCAAGCAATTCATGTGTTCACACACTGACGGCTCTCTCACAACGTGGAACGTCAGACAAGCACCTAAACCCATCAACCTCTCCTTTCCTCATGGTAAAGTGTCAGTATTCATCAAAAGATACTTTTGATAACTTTAGTATTATGTACCAAGTTTGGTTACGCTGAAAAAACTGGCTAAAAGGTTATACACTTTCGCGTAATAAAAATCTGTGTAACTTAAAATGGACGCCATTTCTTTTTGGGTTAGGTAAGGCCTTCAAAATGAGGTGTCACTCGATGGGGCTTCCCTATGAAAATTATGGGGCTACCCCCCCTCAATTTCCCATTTAGAAAACTGGAGCAAAGTGTCAGTATGCATTAAAAGGTACTTTTGTTTCCTATAATAAAATGTATCAATTTCGGTTGCGCTTATAAAACTGGTTGAAAAGTTATAAAGGCGTTTCCACGCCTTTGCCTGGCCCTGTATGATGATTTCACTTCTTTTAGTGATTTTGATAACTTTCATACTTCCTCTCAAAACTTGATGTTAAGTTTGCTGTGTTTAACAATATGTGAACAAAACATTGAAATATGTGCATATCAGGTGCTCCATAACAACCCCTTAACCAACACTAACACGTTGTTGCAGGGAAGCGTATGTGATATTCTCAGGGGGACTGACGTATGACAAGGCTGGCAGAACGCCCAGCATCACTGTGATCCATGGCAAGACCACCACCGTTCTGGAGATGGAACACAACGTTGTCGACTTCATTACGCTTTGTGAAAGTCCTTGGGTCAGCGGTGAGTTTGAACTTTATGTAGGACCTTGTGTTACTACAAGTTACCCTTCTGGCGCCTGTATATCCTACTGTATGTTCTTATCTCAGATGTTCATTTCGGGACTGGGGTGTCCCATCACTTATCAGTGATATCCCATCAGTTTGTATCGCGGAACTCGTGCGCGCCTGCACTACGGTAATTGGGCTTACGGCGGGCGATGACGGACCGACATGGTCTGCTGGGCTGTGAACACATGACTGTAAACTGAGGGCGGCAGAGGTGCAGGTGTAGGGGTGCTTTGTGCTGGGGGAATCCCGGGTGAACTGGTTAGGTGTGGTGGCGCTGACGTCTGCTTCTCTAATTATTATTGTCTGGCGAAATTGTAGATGATGGAATTCTTTACGTCTTCTTTTTTTGTTCAAGAGTGAATCAGTGCCGTATTCGTCTATGGGTTTCAAAATGTTCGTGAGCCATTGCTAGATATTTGTTGTTTATGGATTTTAGAACATGTAGTGATTTCGGAAATTCTATGTGGTGGTCTTTATTGTTTTTCAGATAAAGGGCTACTAAAGAGAAAGTTGTTTGTGATGTCTTGAATAATTATGCAAGTCTTAAAATCCCTATATGTATAACCAATGTAATGTTTATTGCATTGGGGCTTTGGTTAGTGCAAGCATATTCTCCTTTCTGATTTGAAATGTCCGGTTTGTTTTTGAAATTATCTTAAGTGGCTATTGTTTCCTGCTTGACCTTGTATGATGACATGTATCTAGATCTGTCCAATTCTTCCAATTATTTTATCTACATAATACTCGTATATGGGTACCGGTATGTATTTGTTAGTACTGGTTTCAGTTGAACTAATTTGAATAGGGGGAGGTTTATGTTTAGTCATTGTCTTGATTAAATTGTCACAAGTATTGGTTTGTATCCATTATTCACGGCAATTTGCTTTATTATCATCTTTTGTGTTTTCATTTCCATTAAGATTGTAGTTGATTAATATGTAAACCAGTGATCTGAAAGCGGCAAGTTTGTAGTTAAAAGGGTGGTTTGAATCAGCCGGTATGACTAGGTCAGTTTGGGTTGGTTTTCTATGGATGGTTTTTTGGACCTGGTTTTTGATATAGTTACGTCAAGATTAGATTAGATGGGGGAAATTTGTGGTTCAAGACCACGCGCACGTCAACCCTTTGGTTTATTGTGTTTATTGGTTTATTTGATTTATTACTCCTGCCACTCGCGAGACCCTAAAAGAGCCCTTCTCCTGGCCTCCAGGGACTCGCATTCAATAAGAATGTGTTTTGCGGACTCAGGAGTACGCTCACATAGCCTACATCTGGTATCTCCTGTGTAGAGATCCATTTTTGCTAGGTGATTTCTGAAGTGCCCATGACCTGTGATGTACGATGTTACCAGTCTGATGTTCTGGCGACTAAGTATCCTTGATGGATTCTTGACTAAAGGTTTGGTGGGTTCCTGACATGGTAGCTGTTTCCATCGCTCAGTGTGTCGCGCAATTGCCCTATCGGCTAGCATAGTTTTGACAAGAGAAGGACTGATTCCTACCACTGGTTCCGGACCGGCAAAGGTGACAGCGCTCCCTTTCTAGCCAGCAGATCGGCTTTTTCATTCCCTTTAAATCCTTGATGCCCCGGTATCCATTCAAGCCGTACATTATTACAGCTTGCTAGAGCCCGGAGCGCTTGGGAGCATTCCCGGACAATGCAGGAGTTGATAAGTGGACAGTCCAGCGCTCTGAGGGCAGCCTGACTGTCTGAGAAGATTACGATATGTTTATCTCTTGTACCAACAGATAACTCTAGATAGGTGCAAGTGAGGATTGCGAAGACTTCTGCTTGGAACACTGTACAAAAGCCTCCCAAGCTGCCTGAGAGGTTGCACTTGGGCCGGACTCTGTGTGCCCCATAGCCAGCCTTTCCTTCTATCAATGACCCGTCTGTGTACCAGACCCTACAGTTATTAATAGTTAAAAGAGATTTGTCAGTTGACCACTGTAGCCGTGATTCTATGCTGACTGTGTAAGGTTTTACAAAGAGGTATTGCCCCTCCATATAGTCAGACCTCATAATGAGGAGCGGTTCTGGGGAAGGAGTCTGCTCCCACATGTCCGAAAGAGTCGGACCCTTTAAAAGGCCCGAAATAGAGAGTTTGTACCCGAATTTTCTAGCCTCCATTTCTATTAAAATCTAGGGGGTTATATTGAGCAATACCCCTAGCGCCGCTGTGGGGTGCTAGTGAATGATCCGGTGATACCTAAGCATGCCAGTCTTTGTAGGCTGCTTGGTTTGGTCTTTACGGTACTCTGTCTGGCTTTCGTCCACCAAACTAGAGAGGCGTAGCTGATCTGGGGCATTATTACTGCTTTGTATAGCCAAAGCGCCATGTGTGGCTTAAGTCTCCAAGTTTTCCTATGAAATCTGTGTAACTTAAAATGGACGCCATTTCTTTTGGGTTAGGTAAGGCCTTCAAAATGAGGTGTCACTCGATGGGGCTTCCCTATGAAAATTATGGGGCTACCCCTCAATTTCCCATTTAGAAAACTGGAGCAAAGTGTCAGTATGCATTAAAAGGTACTTTTGTTTCCTATAATAAAATGTATCAATTTCGGTTGCGCTTATAAAACTGGTTGAAAGTTATAAAGGCGTTTCCACGCCTTTGCCTGGCCCTGTATGATGATTTCACTTCTTTTAGTGATTTTGATAACTTTCATACTTCCTCTCAAAACTTGATGTTAAGTTTGCTGTGTTTAACAATATGTGAACAAAACATTGAAATATGTGCATATCAGGTGCTCCATAACAACCCCTTAACCAACACTAACACGTTGTTGCAGGGAAGCGTATGTGATATTCTCAGGGGGACTGACGTATGACAAGGCTGGCAGAACGCCCAGCATCACTGTGATCCATGGCAAGACCACCACCGTTCTGGAGATGGAACACAACGTTGTCGACTTCATTACGCTTTGTGAAAGTCCTTGGGTCAGCGGTGAGTTTGAACTTTATGTAGGACCTTGTGTTACTACAAGTTACCCTTCTGGCGCCTGTATATCCTACTGTATGTTCTTATCTCAGATGTTCATTTCGGGACTGGGGTGTCCCATCACTTATCAGTGATATCCCATCAGTTTGTATCGCGGAACTCGTGCGCGCCTGCACTACGGTAATTGGGCTTACGGCGGGCGATGACGGACCGACATGGTCTGCTGGGCTGTGAACACATGACTGTAAACTGAGGGCGGCAGAGGTGCAGGTGTAGGGGTGCTTTGTGCTGGGGGAATCCCGGGTGAACTGGTTAGGTGTGGTGGCGCTGACGTCTGCTTCACTAATTATTATTGTCTGGCGAAATTGTAGATGATGGAATTCATTTACGTCTTCTTTTTTTGTTCAAGAGTGAATCAGTGCCGTATTCGTCTATGGGTTTCAAAATGTTCGTGAGCCATTGCTAGATATTTGTTGTTTATGGATTTTAGAACATTTAGTGATTTCGGAAATTCTATGTGGTGGTCTTTATTGTTTTTCAGATAAACGGCTACTAAAGAGAAAGTTGTTTGTGATGTCTTGAATAATTATGCAAGTCTTAAAATCCCTATATGTATAACCAATGTAATGTTTATTGCATTGGGGGCTTTGGTTAGTGCAAGTAATTTCATATTCTCCTTTCTGATTTGAAATGTCCGGTTTGTTTTTGAAATTATCTTAAGTGGCTATTGTTTCCTGCTTGACCTTGTATGATGACATGTATCTAGATCTGTCCAATTCTTCCAATTATCTACATAATACTCGTATATGGGTACCGGTATGTATTTGTTAGTACTGGTTTCAGTTGAACTAATTTGAATAGGGGAGGTTTATGTTTAGTCATTGTCTTGATTAAATTGTCACAAGTATTGGTTTGTATCCATTATTCACGGCAATTTGCTTTATTATCATCTTTTGTGTTTTCATTTCCATTAAGATTGTAGTTGATTAATATGTAAACCAGTGATCTGAAAGCGGCAAGTTTGTAGTTAAAGGGTGGTTTGAATCAGCCGGTATGACTAGGTCAGTTTGGGTTGGTTTTCTATGGATGGTTTTGGACCTGGTTTTGATATAGTTACGTCAAGATTAGATTAGATGGGGAAATTTGTGGTTCAAGACCACGCGCACGTCAACCCTTTGGTTTATTGTGTTTATTGGTTTATTTGATTTATTACTCCTGCCACTCGCGAGACCCTAAAAGAGCCCTTCTCCTGGCCTCCAGGGACTCGCATTCAATAAGAATGTGTTTTGCGGACTCAGGAGTACGCTCACGCCTACCATCTGGTATCTCCTGTGTAGAGATCCATTTTGCTAGGTGATTTCTGAAGTGCCCATGACCTGTGATGTACGATGTTACCAGTCTGATGTTCTGGCGACTAAGTATCCTTGATGGATTCTTGACTAAAGGTTTGGTGTTCCTGACATGGTAGCTGTTTCCATCGTTCAGTGTGTCGCGCAATTGCCCTATCGGCTAGCATAGTTTTGACAAGAGAAGGACTGATTCCTACCACTGGTTCCGGACCGGCAAAGGGTGACAGCGCTCCCTTTCTAGCCAGCAGATCGGCTTTTTCATTCCCTTTAAATCCTTGATGCCCCGGTATCCATTCAAGCCGTACATTATTACAGCTTGCTAGAGCCCGGAGCGAGGGAGCATTCCCGGACAATGCAGGAGTTGATAAGTGGACAGTCCAGCGCTCTGAGGGCAGCCTGACTGTCTGAGAAGATTACGATATGTTTATCCCTTGTACCAACAGATAACTCTAGATAGGTGCAAGTGAGGATTGCGAAGACTTCTGCTTGGAACACTGTACAAAACCTCCCAAGCTGCCTGAGAGGTTGCACTTGGGCCGGACTCTGTGTGCCCCATAGCCAGCCTTTCCTTCTATCAATGACCCGTCTGTGTACCAGACCCTACAGTTATTAATAGTTAAAAGAGATTTGTCAGTTGACCACTGTAGCCGTGATTCTATGCTGACTGTGTAAGGTTTTACAAAGAGGTATTGCCCCTCCATATAGTCAGACCTCATAATGAGGAGCGGTTCCCTGGGGAAGGAGTCTAAGGCTCCCACATGTCCCGAAAGAGTCGGACCCCTTTTTAAAAGGCCCGAAATAGAGAGTTTGTACCCGAATTTTTCTAGCCTCCATTTCTATTAAAATGTCTAGGGGGGTTATATTGAGCAATACCTCTAGCGCCGCTGTGGGGGTGCTAGTGAATGATCCGGTGATACCTAAGCATGCCAGTCTTTGTAGGCTGCTTGGTTTGGTCTTTACGGTACTCTGTCTGGCTTTCGTCCACCAAACTAGAGAGGCGTAGCTGATCTGGGGCATTATTACTGCTTTGTATAGCCAAAGCGCCATGTGTGGCTTAAGTCTCCAAGTTTTCCCTATGAAACGTCTGGTTGCTAAGAGCGACCAGCTTGCTCTGTGTAGTACCGACTGTAAGTGTAGGTTCCACGTAAGTTTGCGATCCAAGGTCAGGTCTAGATACTTAGTGCTGTCTGAAAGTGGTAATCGGACTCCGTCGAGCTCTAGTCTGGCCAGAGGGGTCAGGTTCCTAATACGAGTAAATGGAAGTATAACGGTTTTGGAAGGATTAACTTTAAGCTGTTCCCTCCTACACCATTCACTAACTAGTCTTAGGCTATTGTTCAATACATCTGCTAAGGTGTCGATGAACTTTCCTTGAACCATGAGAACTATAATATCATCAGCGTACCCCTGAATGAAAGTTCCTGTTTGTGATACTTGCGTTAAAAGATCTTCCACCACCAGATTCCACAAGAGCGGGGAAAGAACCCCTCCCTGCGGACAACCTCTTGTGGTAGAGACTTCCCTGGTGACATTTAGTAGGGTGGATTGTTGCTCTTGTTGCGAGCATATTTTAGTTACGTCAAGGAATTTTGATTTAGATTGATTCTCTGATACCACTTTAAATTTTATTTTTTGGCGAATATGGACATGGTTTGGGTGATCGAGGAACAACTTGGCTTGTCTGTCATTACCTTTAAATAGTAAAAAGGTACCATCTTCATATCTGGCATAGAATTTAACTTTTTGGCAGTAGGGGTTTGTATCGGCCATGATGAATTATTCTTCTTCGAAATGCCTAATGTATATTTCTAAAAGTGTATATCACGGGTAGATTCCAATTGTGACCCCGTGAACATGGATGAGCAATTACATGCATCGCTACATCGTTGTCACGCGGCAACTCACCCAGATTTCACCTAACTCAAACCATTATAGTTGTTTCTTGAACATTTCAACAATAATGCATCAATTGTAGCTATTACGGTACAATAGTTGTTGTAAATATTGGTAGTGTTGACACTATTTCTAGCTTACGCTTGTAATAAAGCATATATCTCTCTCTCTCTACTATTTTTGTTAACATTTTCAGGTTTGTTATACAGTTTATGAGATTGCAAGCTGATGCACCAAGGCGTTTAAACCCGCGTTTATTTGGTTGAACGATAAATACAATTTATGGAGCAGGTCTTTATTATGTTGTAGCTTAAAATTAGACATTTATGCCTATAAATGATTGAAAACTTTGCCTTTCAGCAGCTAACAATATTGTCCCGCTAACTAGCTAAGTAATCGGCTTTTTAGATATTTTTAAACACAATTTTAAACACTGTGCTATAATCCGTGGCTGTTTTATACCTACGCTGGATAGGCTACACATTTTTGAAATGTAAACAAGAAAAGTGGAAAAATTGGAAAAACAAAACTTGAGACAAAACTTGATTGCTACAATATTTAAAAACAACTGTAAGTGTTTAATAGTTTTCATTTTTTCACCACCTTGCACACCTTCCCGCAACTCCAAAACTATCAGGTGAGTCAGGCGCCGGATAGCTGTCAGGACCGTCTGCCAACGGTGGAGTGAAGCGTACGATAATTGCTCATCGATGTTCACGGGTGGCAATTCGATCACCTCGAACTTTCGCTTTAGGTGGCAGTTGAAATTCAGCCGCATATCACACCGAACCGGTTCACCCGATTCCCCACGACAAATTAGCCCTACACCCAGTGAGGGGCCATAAGATCAGGTGATCAATCACCCCCAAAGGACCTGGAAAATCTGAATTTTCTTTTTAGAAATATTTTACCATTTATGCAATGCGGTTCAGCATAACAGTAAAACGTAGTAAAAATCCCATTCGGCCCAAGCCTACTGGCGAAGGTAGATTTCTCGAAAAGTGCCGGATGTAAATAATTCATGCTGTGTATGTAATGCGCGGCTCTTTCATTGAATTTAGCTGTAACAAGAGCATGTGAAGTGCAAGAAATACGAAACTGTCTCGAACTATTGAAAGAGGCTACACGTTTTTCAATTCACCCAAAAGGCAGGTTGTTCTAAATTATGTGATTGAGAGATCTGCACTAGATCCAAAAACAAAAACCTTAAAAGGTAGTGTGCCACTCGTTGTGGCTAAGTTTGATGCCGTTCGGGATTTTCTTCATGTATTTGATTTCGTTCTTGAATATCTGACGTGATATTCTCTTGGAAGGATAGCTCTGACGCCATCAACCTGAAATGGCACTTCTAACACTTGTTTTGTGTTGCTATACATGTTATTGCACATGTGTTTGCTTTTGGTATGCCGTTGTGCAAAGCACTACAAAAGAAAGTTTGGACTTAAAAGGCTGTTGTGTTGGCTGAAGATTGCCTTTCGAATAGTTTGATGCGTAGCAATGCTGAGGAAGAATTTCATACGATTTTCAATGAGGTCAAGGCTGTTAGTGATGTAGATTTCTGAATTGAAACTTCCTAGACTGTGTTCAAACAAAAGAACAGGAGTAATGCTCCAAGTACATCCAAAGAGTGCAATGGCGGATCAATCAAGAAGAACAAGTTGAAAACATTTCCAGAATAAACCTATTCTTACCCTTCATTGACTTTTCGTACAGCTTGAAGACAGATTCAAAAGCATAAAGATATTTTCGAGGGATTTCAGTGTTTGTTTAGTTTGAGCTAAACAGCGAAACAAGATCAAAGTTAGATGTTTAGTGCAATTTTATGCAAACGATGTTTTCTCAAACATCGATGACATTTATGTGGAATTAAAACTATGGAGGAAGGAGATGGACAGGACCAACAACCACAAAGCTCTCAAGTCCGCTATTACCAGCCTGATACATGCGACCAAACTTTGTACCCTTCCATCTATCAGCTTCTGAAAATTTATGCACACTTCCCGTGACGACTTGCACTCCAGAAAGGACCTTCAACATTGAAAGGATCAAAACATACTTGAGGAATTTACTGACAAGTAAGTGTAGCTATCGTTAAATAAATACTAATTTTGATAGTTAGTTGACAAGGCCAAACTTGCACTATAATTAACATTGATTCTCTGATACCACTTTAAATTTTATTTTTTGGCGAATATGGACATGGTTTGGGTGATCGAGGAACAACTTGGCTTGTCTGTCATTACCTTTAAATAGTAAAAAGGTACCATCTTCATATCTGGCATAGAATTTAACTTTTTGGCAGTAGGGGTTTGTATCGGCCATGATGAATTATTCTTCTTCGAAATGCCTAATGTATATTTCTAAAAGTGTATATCACGGGTAGATTCCAATTGTGACCCCGTGAACATGGATGAGCAATTACATGCATCGCTACATCGTTGTCACGCGGCAACTCACCCAGATTTCACCTAACTCAAACCATTATAGTTGTTTCTTGAACATTTCAACAATAATGCATCAATTGTAGGCTATTACGGTACAATAGTTGTTGTAAATATTGGTTTCCTACTATTTTTGTTAACATTTTCAGGTTTGTTATACAGTTTATGAGATTGCAAGCTGATGCACCAAGGCGTTTAAACCCGCGTTTATTTGGTTGAACGATAAATACAATTTATGGAGCAGGTCTTTATTATGTTGTAGCTTAAAAATTAGACATTTATGCCTATAAATGATTGAAATTTTACTCAAACCTTTGCCTTTCAGCAGCTAACAATATTGTCCCGCTAACTAGCTAAGTAATCGGCTTTTTAGATATTTTTTAAACACAATTTTAAACACTGTGCTATAATCCGTGGCTGTTTTATACCTACGCTGGATAGGCTACACATTTTTTGAAATGTAAACAAGAAAAGTGGAAAAATTGGAAAAACAAAACTTGAGACAAAAACTTGATTGCTACAATATTTAAAAAAACAACTGTAAGTGTTTAATAGTTTTCATTTTTTTTCACCACCTTGCACACCTTCCCGCAACTCCAAAACTATCAGGTGAGTCAGGCGCCGGATAGCTGTCAGGACCGTCTGTCAACGGTGGAGTGAAGCGTACGATAATTGCTCATCGATGTTCACGGGGTGGCAATTCGGATCACCTCGAACTTTCGCTTTAGGGGTGGCAGTTGAAATTCAGCCGCATATCACACCGAACCGGTTCACCCGGGATTCCCCCACGACAAATTAGCCCTACACCTACCTGCACCTCTGCCGCCCTCAATTTCGCAGTCACGTGTTCTCAGTCCAGCAGACCATGTCTCTCCGTCATTGCCGCCGGGGTTGCCCGCCGTAGACCCAATTACGTACCGTAATGTTTTATATTTTAACTTACTATACTTTAATAAATAAAAATCGTTTTGTTATAAATTATTTGCTTATGAGCCATTTAGTTTACAGGAAATAAAATTGTCCGTTTATAAGTCTTAAGGGTATAGGAAAAAAGTATTAGGTAATGTCTTTGGCGTTAGGATGTAGAGCAGCAAACAGAGACAAGAAAGGCTTGGGAATTACACTGACGGGTCCATCTGGAGAGCGCCGCTACATGCCGAAGCTGTTGTGCTGTAGCAGGCATCCTGCAAGTTGCACGCTCTGTAGCCGAAATCATTGGCAAAAGATTCCGCAGTACACCAGAGTCGGATGGATAGATGGCTCCCCCAGCCTTGCTCTTGAATACATTTAACAAATCCATTTTATGTAAATCTTTGTTAAAATTTCAGTTGTTAAGATTTCTAAACCAATAGCTAAGGAAATTTTTCTAACTAAATTTGCAATCTAAAATTATCTAAGTGTAAAAAGCTCGGAGTATTCTTCCTAGAGTATTGCAAGTTGAATTATATTATTTAATTAATAGCAGCTGTAATCTTTTACCCTTTTCCCACAACATCCGGGCATATCTAAATTGTTTTTGACATCCAGTTAACTTTGTTTGGTCCTAGTTAGACAAATTGAATTACAATAACTGTACTCATTGTCACTTTCACCAGTCATGTATCAACCAAATCAATTTCAACGTTGAACTGTATGTTTCCAGACCTGCAAGAGCCGTACGCAATAGTAGTCCTACTGCACAATGACCTTGTGGTAATAGACCTGCTGAGCCAAGGGTTCCCGTGCTTCGAGAACCCTTACCCCATGGACCTGCACGAGTCTGCGGTGACGTGCTGTACTTACCTGGCTGACTGCCCGTCTGACCTGATCCCAGCCTTTTACTCGGTCGGCTCACGCACGCACACACGCACAGGCTTCAGCGAGCGTGAGTGGCCCATCTGCGGTGGAGAGTGGAGTCCCACTTCCTGCAGCTACAATGAAATCATCCTCACTGGGTAACTACTCTGCTTGAGCTTATAAGCTAGAAGTTTGTTGTAATATTGCAAACACTAATGCGTAGGGCAGTGGCAGCTCGTCAGGTGAAGGGAGTGAAGGGTCACTTCACCTATGTTTTAGAGGGGTAAAAATTAAACTTTAACAATTAACATTTATTAATCCATTTCCAAAATCCTTGGGATCACATATCAACGACGAGAGTGAGTGCGGTACAAGCTCAACAGCAATAATAGATAACTGCCTTAATAGTCGCCACAGAAAGTTAGTATGTCTCTATGGTTGCTGGGGCGAGAAAGGGCTGCGCTGCTTTAGCAACGAGTGACGCTAGAAGTGTATATTCAAAGCCCGTCACTTGCGTAACCCGCCAGACAGACCAGTTGTCCAGCTATCATTAGACCCGCGCGGCCCAACTACTATAGGCCTACTTTTGCAATCACACGACCTGATTATGTACATTGTTAAAGAACTAAGAACTATTACCTCATTACCTTATTATCTCTTGCTGAATCGATGACCAGCTCTGCTGGATGGATAGCGTCAACTAATTTTAAATAGTTAATAGTTGTATATTATTTGTTTACTGCTTTAATATTACAAAACAATGTTATGCAACTATTTCTATACGTTGTTAGTGCTTAACAACGTACGGTAGTAGTTATTCAATATATTATTTTTTGCAATACAACAAACATTAACTTTTAATTCCCTGCTAGAACTTGTATGTTGTAATGACTACGTTTTCAATTATTTACGTAGTTTCCTAGAGAAATACTCATATTATTGATAAACAACATAACTTGAATTTTCTGTCCACGTTTTAAGAATAAATATTTAAACATATTTTTCCTGTTAAATAGTGGACCTGATTTGCCCTTCACCGTCCTCTAGGTTCACAAGCCGCCACTGGCATAGGGCTTCCAATCCCAAGGTCTCCTAACAATTTTCTTGTATCAATGGTACTGTGAGTGATAGGGTTGATTCCCAATAGGGGGTTTCGTAGTTACCAATATTGCAGTTCAAGATCTTGTTTTTCTTAGTAAATGAGCTTTTAGAAAAGTGTTCTTCAACCACTTAATTTAATAGACTACTAGCTGTTCACCCGTGCTTTACCACAGATTATAAAATGTTATAAAATTAAAACTAATGATGTCAGAGATTTGAACTTTTGTTCAACTGCTAAAGGGATGAATAAACTTTTATTTATATATAAAACATTATCAGCTGACCTCCATGTGCGACTCTTTGGTGGCTCGAAGAAGATCAAGGCGATATTCTGTGTCTCTCGAAGTGTTTGATAACATGTATCTTGTTATTTTTGAATTTGATTAAGTGATTATTGTCTTTAAAGTGAGAATTACTGGAAAAGGTATACACAATATCTTTATTTATCCCCAAAAGAAAAAGTCCAGCGGTGTGATGTCAGGTGAGCAAGAAGGCCAGGATGTTGGTCCACCACAGCCAATCCAGCGGTTGAGAAAGGTTTCGTCTAGATAGTCTAACTTGTCCAATGCGGTGGCGCCCCGCTTTGTTGTAAAACTACCCAAAACTACTTTTGATGGTATTAATGGCTGGTGGATCACTTCTAAATCGTCTTCTGAAAAGTCTTTGAACTGTTATTGGAGAGTTGGATTCATGAAACCAAAGATTACAATGAACCTGTTCTTGTTTTGTTGTCATTTTGAAGATTTGACAATTAATCAGTAATTGTTGTTTAGTCAGCAAATGAATTAGAATACAAATGCTACCAATCTCTGTAAGTAAAACTTTAAGAAATCAGCTGTTTAATGGTGTATAAAACATCTACTATTACCAGCGGAAACCCGTAGTAATTTACTTTTTTTATCTGTCAAGGATTTTGTGGACACCCGGTATATTAGAGTATCATGATTGTGAAGTTTATAGTATCATAGTACAGTATTCTTAAAAAAAAAAATAAAATAAAATGTGCGCACCAAAAAATCATTTAATGTTTTACTCAGTTTTTGTCCCTACCAAAGTATATTTGTTGAAAAAAGGACTGGGATATAATTAACACCAGACTTGTTTACCGTTTTCCACATAAGAAGACGTCTTGTGTGCCTTTTTTCAGTACAACATACAACATACATACATAAGATACAAGAAAGTATAACGCAAGTTTCCCAATGAGTAATTACCAACATTTTACATTATGCCTTCATTATTCAGTATTATTTATGTTTAAATATTCTTAACACTTTAATTCAAAGGTTTGCACGCTATACAGTATAAAACATAAGTATTAGTGGTCAACTTTCAACAAACACTGTCGTTGGTCGGGCGAAACTGAATAATGCGCTATGGAAAGGTGTAGTCCGTTCTCTGTCTTGTATTTAGTGGAGAATACCTGTCTACGGTGCATCGGTTTCGTGCTCCTAGCGAAGGTGCAGAGTGTGATGCGTGTGCAGCGGTGAAACCCCGCTGCCAAACCTTTTTTACATTTTGCTCAATTGGTTGAAAACTAAGAGAGATACAACACAATTTTTGAAATGAAAGATGAAGATTATTTCATGCCATACTAATGTTTTTCTATCTGATTAGATATTGGATCACTTGTTTAGGCGCTAGCAGCCCGAAAACCCAGTTATTTCACCCCCTCTAAAAACCATCCTTAAAATTTAAGTTGTTCAAAACCCTTTATTAGTGGGTGGTTTTGGCCTACCAGAAACAGGTGTGTAAAGTTTAAAGTCTGTAGGCCAGTAGTTTGGGCTGTGGCCTGATAATGAGTGAGTGAGTCAGGACACTCTCTTTTGTATATATAGATTTGCTTCTAGGTAAACTATGTAAAAAGTACTAAATGTGAAATACAGTAGTTTGGACTTGTTTTACATTTTATTGGCTCTATTAAAAATAAAGATAAAAAACGCGAGGTGATATTAAAAGTCCCAACTAGTATTTTGTTAAAAACTAATTAATTTAGGAAAGAACTTTATTTTTGTTTGTTAAAAACTAAAAAGCTAGTTATCCCTTTGATATTCGATTAAAAACCATTGAACTCAATGAGAAGTATTCTTTTAAAAGTATGGCAAAAAGAAAAGAGCAATTTGACGTTTCATATAAAAAAGAATCTTATTCGTGACTAAAACTGACAAACGGTAGTTGGTGTTGAATTGAATCTTGGAGTGGGTGGTAAGGAGGAGAGGAAGATTTTGTTTTGATGCTTTCTTTCTAAAAGTCTAAGTTTAAATTTTTAGTAGTTGCTAAGAGAACTTTGATCCTGAATCCTGAAATCCTTAACATCTAAGTTCTAAGGGATCAGTACTCCTTTTAAAGTGAGACACCCAATTAGTTGGAACGTTTCACTTTTCTAAAGAAGGGTCAGTCTCGATTGAATTCTGAATGGGAGGACTCTATTGTAGCTGTATTAAGTTTTGAATAGAGGAGTTATTCCTAGTTGTTACCAGCTCTGACCGTATGCAACATAATTATAATTTGACTGATCTTACATTTGAAGCTACGCCAGTAAACTCAATTTTGTTTTTTGATGACCCTAGTCAATTTGCAATAAGGATTTGTAAAACAAAAATATAGGTATTGTATTTGTATGATAGTGTTACAGTGCAATGTAGGTGAAGAGATGAGCTCCGGGGTAGTGAGGTGGTGGGGGTGAGGAGTATCGCAAACACGAGTGCTTGTGTCGTGTTTGTGTAGCAGCTCATTACCAACTGTCCACTCTGATAATAAGCTGCCCCCTCCCTTCCTACTACTCATACTCTCGACTACTCTACTCTACTTCCTCTTTACTAGATACTATCCTAGTCTACATGAAAATCTATCCCTCTATATAAACAAGAATACAAATCATCATTTTCTTAACTACTAAAGGTTGAAGTAACATGAACAGTTTTCGATGATAGTTTTACCCCTGGAAGGATATAACAAGAGTTAGTCAGGCCTACTTTTTTGTTTTGTTATCTTTTTTAACTTAAATTGGATTTAAAATTCCAGACAATTAGATGTATTTTTGTGAGTGAACAAATGTATAACAGGTAAAGTAACATTATACTTAGTAGATGCCTAACTTGTTATAAAAATAACCAAAAGTAATCATTCCTGCCCGTACTAAAATTTAATCTAAACTTAGCTTTTAAATAAAAATAGTGCATCAAGTGTCCTGATAGTACCCTATGCAAAAAAGTGTTGCTTCCTCCTAATTTTTTTTCTGATGAGATGAGTTTTTACTGATAAGAAAAGTGTTATTCTTCAGACCTCCGTCTTAATCAGGGGCGACAATTAATTTTTTATCATAATCTAAAAACTGTCTAGGCAAGTATATGTCCTAAGTTATGTGTTTTTTTTATGATTGGGTGTCTTTATTTGTTTGTTCTCAAAAGAGTTAAAATATTAATATTATTTTAGAATAGTCTATAAAAAAGAATAGAAAGGAAGAACAGGCTCACTTGAATGAAGAACAAACACATAAGAGAACACAACTGTCAACATGACTGTTCTCCGATGTGTTTCTACTTTATCCAGGTGAGCCCGCTCTCCTATCTATTCCTTTTTGATAACATATCCTAGCCAAGTGCCCTATTTCCTAAATCTATCGTAGAAAATGTTGAACAATTTTCACAATGAGCCTGACAGAGCCCTCCTTTGTCATCAGCAGGACTAATAGCACCTCCGTCCTACTATTGTTAAGTTATTTAACTTAACTTCAGAAAGGCGTCAATCATTGCAACAAAAACCACTTTTAGTTATTAGTTTGAATTTGTTACAGGCATGCAGACGGGAGTGTGAAGTTCTGGGATGCTTCAGCGGGGACGTTGCAGGTGCTGTACAAGCTGAAGACAAACAAAGTGTTTGAGAAGCCCCGGACGCGCAGCGTAGACGGTTCTGCTGAGGAGGACCCATTTGCAATACAACTCATCTCTTTGTGTCCAGAGAGTCGGAAACTGTGCATAGCCGGCGCTTCGTCCTACGTAATCCTCTTCAAGTTCAGGAAACTGGAGTCTGTCTCCGAAACATGTGTAAGAGTTCAAACTTATTATCTGTTCGCTGTGGAGTTAATACATTAAACGGGTTTTCCCACAGATACGCTAATAGTGCTTGCTCCCTTCTTGGTATTAGTTTGACAATTGTAACCCCCTAGTGGTTTCATGACTGATAAGATTGCTACAGTTTAAAAATATTAACCCTTTGCGCTCGTAATTTTTGTAAAACCCCTTCCGTATGGGTTTCCCCAGTCCCTGTAAGGAAAATTTCAGCAAAACCGCTCTCTGGTACGATGCATTACCAGTCATTGAACCACTCCTCTAAGCGGGATTTAGCGCTCCTTAAGCTCAAAAAGTGCCACTCTCCGCCTCACTAAATTTGATGAGCCACTTTTCTTCAGTGATCCTCAGCGGTCAGTGTGGCCCCGCACCGGAATGATCCAATGAATAGCATTGCAACCGCATCAGCACCGGTGGGATTCGAACCCACCCTGTGACAGACAAGGGGCAACTGTCTATCACTATAACCACTAAACCACTGGGCTGTTTGCCGTGGGCTGTCAAACTTGCACGTGAGTTGGCATCAGGGGGGGAGGGAGTAGTAGTTTCCGTGTTCTCTGCTAGGTACCGTTAGGATAGCGTAGTCCTTGCCTATCGTTTGCGTTATATGCAATAAACAATGTGTCAGACTAGACTATTTTGCCGTTCTGCTCCGATGTCGGACTCAGTTCGCCATTGGACCGCAAAAGGTTAAGTTTTGCACTAGATGAAGAAAAGATGACATAAATATAATTTTACGTTGTCAGCAGTAAGGTGAACTGACTGCAGGAGATAAATGAGTAAAGCAGACAGAGGAAGAAGAGAAAAAGATTTATTTCAGATGCTTTATGTTATCACAATTTGTCATCAGCCGTGGATGCCACAATATATTTTCATTCGATTAACTTTGGGAGGTTGGCCAGGTGTAGCTGTCCAAAAAACACAGGCATGTAAAAACACAGGCATCACGGCAAGAATCAAACCATTACACAGTGCCAAGTGCACAATACTATACAATTAAGTAATGATGAACTATGTAATAAGAAAATGGATTAAATAGATCCATTTTAACTTGCTTTTGAGTCAGAAGCCGTCAAATGAAATAGTTACAATTTTGAATTTACTAAGGTTACATTGCTAAATTTCTGGCAATCGTGACTAGACTAGCAGCACTACAGTTGGCACTTTATTAATTCATGTTTAATATTTCAAATTTTTAACTATCTACAGATTTTAAGCTGTGTTGCATAAACAAATAAGCTCAAATATCTGAAATTATGACGGTGAGTTTAGAGTACTACAGTACTGTCAATGAAATATAAATGCAGTTTGGCGACAAGTGGGTAAAACGTCAAGATGTGGGCTTTTACATTTTGTTTTCATCTCCTGCTCAATATCAGTTGAATGTTGCCAGTTCCATAAAGGAACTAGATTAAAATGAGGAAAGCCATCTAAAACTGCGTCATTTGTGTAAAATTTGGATATTGAGTCGATACAAGAGGCACTGTTTTTTGGCAAATTTGAATGTACAAAAAGTAACTCATTACATGTCATCGTTACTACTAAATTGTAACAATTACCCTTTACTTATTACTATGTTTCAAATGTAACAATTAGATTACAAAGTTACAGAAAAATTTAACAATTATACACAACACTCCCAAGTCTGTTCGTTAGATATAATAGTTACACTATCAAAAAATCACATTTATAGTATTTATTTATCATCTGTTGTGCTGCAGACACTGGAGATACCAATCGTGTACGAGGTGAGCGAGGAGCCAGAGTGTTCGCCCGAGTGTGAGTACCCGACCAAACCCAGCCTCGTCGACTCTGACAATAAGAAGGTACACGACTCTCCTTTCCCTGTCCTAGCAGTACAGTTGAACCTTCGCTAGGTTCCACCACCTGGCAGATGTGTCCAGGGGTGGTGGTGTGGAACTGCGGGAACAACGTTCCCACACTGAAAAAATGCTTTTCAATTTTTCATGACTTTTTAAAAATTTTAAACAATTTCGGGGAAGGTTTCCGGATTTCCCCTTTCCCTAGGTGTTTCATACTCCTTAATCTGCTTCGTAAAGTGCCTAGGTACCATACAATTACATCAATATTTATGATAACCCAGATAAAATTTTGCGTTCCCACTCTGCCAAATTTACCACTACACCACTGGATGTGTCACTGGCAGGTGGTTTTCCAGACAGGCCTTAGGCCTAATTAGTAGTTCCCTCCGTAACTCAAAGCTAAGCAGTTCTAAATATATTCGGTTATTTTTTACTTTTCTCTGTGCCAAAA
Source organism: Matsumurasca onukii (assembly GCA_018831715.1). Lineage (NCBI taxonomy): Eukaryota > Metazoa > Arthropoda > Insecta > Hemiptera > Cicadellidae > Matsumurasca > Matsumurasca onukii. The sequence continues at coordinate 32,803,186 of CM032059.1, read as the reverse complement.
GATCAAAATCTAAATAACACCAATAAACTTACAAACAATGTTATCCCATATACCCCTACACTACTGATAAACAGCTTGTTGCGTTTCCAGTCGTCTGTAGAGTGCAGTTTGCCGGTGCGTGTGAAGGCAGGGAGCACTAAGAAACCGCCTGGGTTCCAAGCACATCTTGTATGCATCACACCCGTCGCCAACGGAGAAACCCCCAGCAACATCACTGCCCTCAGTATCAACTCCTCCTATGGACTGTAAGCACCTCTGAACCAAGCACTATATAGCAGCTGTTGTTGTCCCCAGATGATTAAATACTTGTTTTTTTTTTGAAAAGATAGAATTGTGTATACATTTTTCAAGTTCTTAATCTTTAAACCGTTTTGAAATGAGACATGTCCTTGAATCAATTTTATGTATTTTATTAACAAGAAATGGAAACTTGGTTGAATTTATGAAAATTTAGTTCAAATTTTGGATCTAAAACTTATGTCCACCTTTTATTTGGTTAACACATTAGCTGCCACCATAAGACCTGGGTCGAATATCTCGCATTGCCGCAGTCTGATCGGGTCGGCAGAAAAGTACCAAAATATGACGTGATTTTCACACATATGTAGTAGACTTTTAATAGAGAAATATAGTTCTGTGTTTAGGTGGTATCTTCTTTACCAGTAGTTCCTATTATTGCCTCGAGAGTAAGAGCCCAGCTCCTAGCAGTGATAAACTGAACTACTGCACCCTGTATGTGCCGACCCGATCAGATTGGCTGATGTCTATGTACCACCATTGCTGCGCCATTGGCAGCTAACGTGTAAAAACTTTAGTAGTTATAAATCACTCTTCTGAAGAACTTATTCAATACAGCAAAATATTGATTGGCAGGATGGCTTACGGCAACGAAGTGGGCCTTGTGATTGTAGACATTGTACAGAAGTGCTGCCTGCTGAACATAGGAACACCGGACTTGTACGGCAATGCTGATCCGTACCAGAGAGTGCCTCGCTCACCGAAACGCAACCCTCTCACGGAGGGTGATGGAGAGCGATGTCGCTCCCCCAGCATCGATCAGGTCAGTTACTTATCTGCTCTCCAACTTTAGTATTAGCAAGTTCCAAGAAAGCAGGAAACGTTTTGCACTGAAATTGTGTTACCAACTTAATCTGTTACCAACTTAAACAGTAGTTAATAATAATCTGTATAATATTACTGAACCGTAACTTTTTTTGCCCAGGTTGTACTTAAGGGGTATGTTGAGTTGCCTTATTGTAAGTTCTAACACTTAACTTCGTTAAAACCTCATATGCTTTTATGAGTGTTGATTATAACTAGACTAGTTATACATTTTTATGAGCAACATAAAAATTATAATTTGTCATGTTTAACATAATTTTGTTGTTGGTACATTAAAGATTCCTTAATGCCTTTACAATAAATTCTGTAGACAAATATAACCAACTAAAAAAATAATTAAACAAAATTAACTTTACCTGTTTACAAAACCTGTTCAATTTCAAAACCCCCATGGTACGAGTAATTAAAAATAAAAATGTTGTATTGAGGGTGTTAAAAAAGTATCATACCTCCCCCCGCTTAACTTTTGACTGACTGAAAATTGCGAAACACTCTTTAGCACATGTTTTAGGGTAACACAAATGTACTTGACATGACTGGAGATTTCCCATTAGTTAGATAGTTGGCTATTTGAAGGGGCCTAAAGTGCTCAAAAATGTGTTAATATGTTTACCCCCATCTAGAAACTGAGCGTAAGAAATCTTTTTTAAGGACACCATTAGTTTTGTTGTTTGTTTAATGAGAGCTAATTTCTTATAAGAAAACCCCCTCAAAAGGTACTTTGATATCTCCAGAACAACTTATACGAAAGACTCACAGAGCAACGGACAGCTTTAAGCTCATGACAAGTTTAAGTGGAAGGGAGGACTTTTCAACCCCCTCAATAGTGTGTTTCACTTTTCAGTGGTACCAACAAGTCCCAGCTTCTTTTATTTTAATAATGTACAGCCTTAATATACGAGTAGAACAATTTTGAGAACATCTTCTTATCAGAACTATACTTTTGTGGTGAGAGATGAAATGAGTAATTGAAACCTCACACTCACACAAAAGCTATTGTTTTCGTATTAAAAGGCTGAAAATAAAATAGAAACGGGTTTTAATTTCATACACATTGCACAGTAAAGACAGAATAAAACCCATAGTTATTACGATAATAAACACTGTCTGCTTTCTTGGAACTTTTGTTATTGACAAAGACAACACACAACATTTGAGTCACTGTAATATAAGAACAATCATCTGTTTACTGGCTACCACAAGAAAATTGGTATGCCATCTTTTATTTATTGGAAATTTACTAATTGTTCCAAATGAGTCTGTTGATGAAGTAAATATTTAATATGATACCAACTTTATCAAAAATTGTAACAGTGACTTCAAATTGTGCAGCACATGCAGTGTACAAAATAACCATAGAATTTTGTATTTAACATTTTGTTTTTCAAAATTGGTTAATGTAATAATATTTAATCCTACAAAAATTATTATATTTACATTCAATTTTTCTTTTACTTCACACAACTGTGTTATAATCAAACTATTTCTACTTATGTTTAATTAATCGCTGATTTTGTTTATTGTGTTGCAATATTCATTTAACTTTTGTTTATGTTATATTTCCAGTGTACCTTCTTTTCATTTTCCCTGCCAATCTCTTAAACCTTGAAGTTTGTTTTTGTTTTGTTCAAATTATGTTATGTACATCTTTGGTCCAATTACTGATTCATGCTGATGTATAAATTGTCATATTTTGACTGTTGGTATTTAAATACCGTAATTAAATAGTTCTAATCATTTTGACTTCTAATAATTTTAAGTTTTTATTTTAAAATTTACTGTTAAAACGGTTTAAAATGAAAATATTTTATTTGTTCATATAAAAATAAAAGGATAAAATTAATTTGCTCTAGTTAACTTAAAAGCAAGCATATTGCTGTACAAACTACTAGTTTTTACTTTTTTAGCATCCATAGTTTAGCTATTTCTTGAGCTACACTACTTTGCTAAAACTAATGGCAAAAATTTTACTAAAAATAAAGTTAACTGTAAAACTGTATATTTTTAATGATCATGCTTGATTTAAACCATCTTATTCACCGTTTTATTTGTCCTCTTCAGTCCCTTGTCCTTTGTTCGCATGAGTAGATCTTGTCCTATTCTCAAGGTGTTAGACTTTGATGGAGATGAAGATCTGGACAAGCTGGTGGTGAGTCCCGGAGCGTTGTATTCAGCACAAGTGTCTCCGATCCCTCCAGACGAAGTAGAGACGGCAGAAGAAGCGTTCTCTCTCGTGCGTCCTGAATCTGAAGACACTGTAAAAGACTGTCCGACAAAAGCTGACCGCCGAACTAGTTCCACATGGAAAGGTTTCAGCCTGAAAAAACAATTGAGCCGGGTGGACATGAAACTGAAACATACATTTTCAGCTCCTGCAGAAAAATCCAGTTCCGGTAAACGTAGTTCGGTTTTTTATTCCGGTTCTAATCTAGTCTCTCCTGCCGAGAAAGATTCAGGCAACAGCTCTCCGGAAGTGTCCAACAGTCCTGAGAGCGAGGAGCTGCCCTCGATCGTATTGAGCAAAGAGACTGCTGATGAAGGTGGGGAGAGTGGAGGGGGGAGTGTGGTCAGGCCGACAGAACTACCCCTCGTCGACACCTACGGCCATCCGATCAGACCCCCGAGAAAAGACAGGAAGCGGGTTTCTGTCGATCAGAAGACCCCCAACAACAGATGTGACACAAGACTACTTTCAGTGCCTAACATAAAGTACAGCCAAGGACTGAGAGACCTGCGCCGGAAGGAGGCCATGAAACAGACGAACCAGAACAACCAAGCCTTCGGTCACATCATCCGCAAGATCAGTAAGTCACCATATCTCACATCTCTATGCCTAACGTGGTTTCATGGTTTTGTGCTTGGTTTCGGGTCTTACATTTTTAACATCACATAGTCTTGGTATTGCAAAATGTCTTCACTTTAACATAAGTTATGGTGTTCACTTAGCACTGTCCTCGTAACCGTTTTGAATCATCCAACTTAATAGTATAAATGTAACTTTTGCATGTGTTGATTTTTGTAAAAATATCAAACTTATCCTTTTGTAAAAACACATGCACAATATTTCTATTTGTATTTTAAAATTAGGTGACAATTTATATCTGCCAAGCTATAATACTTAATAATTAATACTTTAACTAACAATACCAAGCACCAACATATTTAAATACTTCTAAAAATAAGATTATGTGGATTAAAGGTCGAAAATTGCCAGTTTTTAAAAATTGATTATGTATGAAAACCTTAATAAGTTAATTAATTTTAAACACAGTTCTGTGTGCATAACCTAAGTTAGTTATTCCTTGCAGCTTATTTTTCTTGAATAGCGCAATATTTCATTTGTGTAATTTCTGCTGCATCGCTACATTATGTGCAGTTGATTGTCATTTTGTACCGTTAGAGACATGATGTTATAACCTTTTTAGAACTAAATAAACAAACACCAGTTTATAAAGTGAGGTTCAGCTGAAGGCAAGGTCACTAAAAGTAATACAATACAAAAATTGGAATTAGTTAAAAATGTGTACACACTTTTATTTATTTAGATTGGATGCGGTAACCAGTATTTGGTCAGCACAATCAAAGTCTATGGCAGTTGATTACAAACTGTGGGTTGATCCAGGGTGGGGGGAGAGGGGATCAAAGTTTTCAGTCCACCTTCAAAAGCTGTAGGCTACATAAAACAAGAACAGAATTAGTACTACTCCTTATATGAACATACAAATAAAACAAATCCGTAATAGTTGTGAACAGTTAAATGTAAAAGCAAACTGATTGGAAGGACAAATTATTGTTATTTCAAAACAATATTATTTTTATGTTAACTACCATATAAATTTACAACTTATACAAGCTGTGCTATATATTTAATGATTGTTTTACCATTAAGTTATTATTTATTGATATAACAATTAAATAAATTAAAGAATAAATATACAAATATTCCAAACAATGTAACTTTTCTACTTGCGTAAATTACATATAACTGTAAGCAAACCAATGAAAGAATTAATAATGCTTTGCAGTCGTTTTCCTAGTATATGACTAGTCATTGTACTAGTGTATGATATCTTAAACAACTGAATATCATCTTGTGTTTCCAATCCCTAAGGAGCTTATTCTCAACGCTGGCCGTTATTCCATGCTCCCGAATCTTTCGGCATCCCCCCTCCACCACCACCCATACAGGTGATGGATGTACTGCATATCACAAGAAGTCAGAAACTAGTCAGAAAATTAAAGACTACCACGTTTTTTAAAAGATAGTTTAATTCAGACAAAATAAAACAATTTGTTTAAACTTTATAATTATATCTGACATTATAAGTTTTTTTATTAGTGTTTTACACTTTACACAAATGTCAAGCGTGTTTTCGTACCATGGATTGTATTGCCAATACTTACTGTATGATGGTTGTAATAAGGGTAAAATGATTTAAGTTAAACTGTTTGTGCTTACTTTAGAGAGGCATTTCAAGTACTTCAATTTGGGTTGGTCTTAGCTGTTGAACCATCTTTTTGCAAACAATTTCAAATAACAGTTTTGACAAAAGCTAATCAAAACAAATATTAGGTTTAGCCTCATCTTTTATTTTGCTAGATAGTTTTCTTCTAATAATAACTAAATCTTTTTAGTTTGAAAATACTTATCATTTCGTTAAAATCTTGCATTGGCTTGCCCTATTGACAGATTTTTATTATACTCGCAACATGTTTCATGACACAATTGATTTTTTTAGTATGTATTCAAAAATTTATTATTATCAAACATAAGTTGTTTTTGCATTTAATGTTGTGTTAGTTGTGTAAAACAAATTGATGTATACTTGTTGTTGGTATTGATATATTTCAATTCTGCTGTTAAAACAAACTAAGCAGGTTGTTGAGTCATGTTTACTTTTAGTAGTCTACTTTATGTAGTCAGAGATAGTTTAGATACTCATTTGCATCCAGTTGTACTTTATTAAGTTCATTTTCAACTGTAACATTAACAACAAAAATAACAGTAGGAGCTTGTTATTCCGACCCTGTTGATAATGCTGGTTTAGTGGAGAAATGTTGGATACCTGTTTTACCTTATTGTTATATGGTAATAGTTGGGTCCATTCCATTCTTACAAAATCCATTTGCGACACTTTTAAAATATAAATTTTTATTTACAAAAGAATATCCTAAGAGCTAATCATACGGAGTTTTGATACACGGAAATACTCTGAATTTTGTCCCTAAGGTGGGAAATGTTGAGAACTGAGTACAATTATCGTTTGCACTCACTGTGATATCCTTAGTGAGGTCAGAACACATTTTGGCCGTAACAGTAGCCAAAATGTGTTGCAAATAATAATGGAAGTTGTGATTTTGTCGTGGACACACACGGAAATCTATGGATCAATACGAATGGTACCAAAAGTTATGATTTAGTAAAGGACGCAAAAGAGAGCTGTCAAAAAGGGTAAGGATAGTTGTTATTTGGGTGTGAACTCTAACGAAAGTCTAGAATTTGTTGCAAACAGTAAGTAAAGCTGTGATTTCCCATTAAGTGTAGTCCTAGTACCACAGAACAATTCCGTTAATTTTCTTCAAACTGGGATAACCATGGTAGTTTCTTGTTTCCCAAATCCTGGACCCCCTGTTGTGACAAACCTATTTATACAACTTAGTTATATATAACACTAGTGAGATTGTTTAAGTACCGTAGCGGATGCAAGTGAGTTATTGAGTTGCGTTATGTAGAGAGGAAGCGCTGCTCTGCGCTCAGATCGCTGCCTGTCAGCTCCCTCCTCATGCCTGAACTGGTCTGAACTGGTCTGAACTGGTTTGATCTGGTCGGTATGTAGTTAGTGGATGTCAGTTCGTCTCCTGTAGAGCTCCTGTCCTTTTCTCCATCTCAAACCTTATTCTCAGTTTGTTTATTTGTTTATGTTTTCTATTAAGTTAAAGCAAGACAACTGATGTGTTTAGAATGACAATAGAGAGTTCGAGGAGATAGTCCATAGGTTAGTCATGTACAATGGGTGTGCGTTGTGTGTTGTGTTTTGTAAATAACCTCATTATAACCTGACACCGTATCTGTTTTCAGGCCCAGGATATTCTTACCCATAAATATTGCTTGACCCTTTCATTACCTTGCTTTGTTTATAAAAAACGCCTTTCTCAGTTAAAAGTGCTAGTTACAAAACCCACTTATCTACTGAACTGATATCTTATCATTTGATTTTGAGTAGTGCTCTCTGCCAACTCTTGTTCTTATGTCCGTGTTCTTAGGGGTTTAAAAAATAATCATGGTTATTAAAGGTTGAATTCATCAACAATTTTGGATTTACCAATTGAAATATTAGAAATTTTCAATTTGCTTAGTTTTACAATAATTTTATGTAACAATTCTTCAAAACAATAAGATATTTATACTAAGCTGAGTTCTTTCTCAGAAAATATAAGTACAAGATACTTTTTAACTGAGTAAATATATAAATGTACAAAACCAACAGCTTGTACTTACTTAACTCACTGCAAAAAGTTCTTAAGTTTCTGGCACTTTTAACTCCCCTCTCACACAAATCTTTCAAAATTTTGTATATTTTCATTTCCGATGATGTCAATGTTCAAAAGTTAATTATTTGTGTTATGTTTTATTTTAAGGATTCAGATGGAGACCAAAGCTGCCTTAAATATTTATTCGGTATTTATTATCAGTGTATGTCTAGATTCTAGAGTCCGTAGTGGGCTGAGCAGTAACAGTGATGCTTTTAGTCCTGTGTGACATATATCCTCAACCTAACCTAACCTAACCTAAAATAATTGTAACCTAACATTGAACACCTATCCTTAAGATTCATAATGTATTGTTTAGCCACTGTGTTTAAAGTTGTTGTATACTTGCACTGACCTCCTTTGCCAATAGTTAATATGATTAACTTATTGTTGGTAATAGTTTAACAGCTAATAAATGCTAAGCAGCTAATAAGCACAAGACATTCCCAACTAATCTTTGAGCACTACTTTAATAGAATATATAGGTATGGCATAAGTTCATTTTGAGGATGAACTTGTCAACCCGATTTAATCCTTAAATTTACTACCAGCAATTTGTTTATAAGCGTTTTCAATATAATATTTCTTGACCATGAAGTTGGTAAAATATTGTTTATTAGTATTGTTTGTTGCTCTCTCATTAAAATTAGCTTAACAGCAAGTTAATGATGAGCATTCGCCAGCGTATAGTTGTGTACCACCAACTTGATTTAGAATCGGTAATGGGCAGAAAAATGAAATTCACTCAATTCTTTACCTGAATATATAACACAATGAAGGAATTAAGTTATGTGACAGTTTATTTCCTGTCAAATCTAAGAGTGCATATTTTGACTCTGTGGGAGTTTCTTTTAAATTGATTGAATGTCTTTTTACTAACTACTACCAGATCCAAATTGTGTTGGAAATCTCAACTAATCATTGATAAATGTATTATCTACCTTATCCCAAGCTCACTTTACATTTTAAATTTTGCTTAATTGTATGGTTAATTGTTGTTAAAGGCAACCAAAAACATGTTTTGAACAGATTATTAATAATTTGAATTATTTGATCCATACCACTGAAAGAAAGTTAGTTGAGCTAGACAGTACAGAGGAGAGCTGTGCAAGTAGGTGATGGTGTAGTGATGTGAAGCGTTGGTGACGTATGTGTGTGTGTGTGGGGTGGTGGGTAGATAAACGGCGTGTGTGTGTCGCCGACCGGCAAGCAGAGTGGCTCGCCGGCCAGGAGACCGGCTCCGGACCCTGTGCGCCGCTCTAAGTCCCAAGGTACCGGCCGCAAGCTGCAGAAATGCTTGAGCACCGTAACTGACGATGGCTTGCTCCCCCCGCCACGGCTGTCCCACCATGATCGTGCCAATCTCCTCGTCTCGAGACAGTATTGCAGTTTTGGTAGTACAGTCACCTAACCCCCTCTCTGTGCTCATGTCCAGTAGGGTTTGACCTTGGTTTGTCAAGATGACATTTGCAATTTTCAGTTTATTTTTTAAATTAATTATTTTGGATTTGATTAGCAAGAACGTGAAATGATAGAGGTAAAATATGTCTCTATCAATGAGGATATTGTGAAACTCAAATATGTTGATGGGTTTTAAGTAAAATCTCTAATTTTCAATAAGACCATAAAAATATGACCTAATCAAATTGGTTGTAAATACTAAATGACATCATTGAAATATTTCCAATTTTGAAAGAGCCATTAATTTTAAAACCATTGAATTTACTTTGGTGAAGCCCAAGCAAATGCTTAACTGTTTGTAGTCAACAGTCAGGTTTTGCGTAGTTCAGGATTAAGACCTGTGGTTGCACCAGTTGTTTACTTTTGTCAAAGGATCATTTGTATAGACTATGTTTTCTTCTTACCAAATCTTCAAAAGCTTTTGAGATTGATGCCAACAGAGTGCATACTAAACTCAGCGAACAAGAGTCCCATTTGAATTGAGCTTCTATGAGTATATTCAATGGTAAAGCTAATTGGATAAATCAAAAGTTACTACAAAAATCAAACGAAATTAAAACTTTTTAAACATTTCATCAAAGTTTGTTTATTAGAGACAACCAATTTTTAAAATTATATTATTTGTGAATTCATTTTAATTCACTTCATTTTTCTTTCAGTACAATTTAGTATTTAGATACCAAAAATATTACTGTTTCAACAATTGATTTTAGTTGTTAAAACAGTCCAAAATTGTAAATGTCATCAGCATATCAAGTTATTTGTCAGTAGTGGCTCTGTGTTTGTCCCGAAGCGTGCAGCAGCAGTTTGGCCACAACAATAACCAAAAAAACCACCACTAAATAAACCTTACTGCCCACAGGTCGTTGACCTGTCTAAACATAAACGGACAATAACTGTATGATCTGTTCTGGTCTGGTTCTTTACTTTTGTTTCTGTTATCTTCCTCGTTGCAGCATGGAGCTGAATACAACACCGTGTTTGTTTCCATGGGTGACGTACTATCCAAAACTTGTCATTTGCTATTTTGTCATTTGCTATGTCTATGTAGTGTTTGAGCCTGCTATGTTTCCAATGATTCAGAATCTATTATTCACAGTTTAGTATTAGCAATATTTATTATGACAGATTTATGCTAGAGTATGATACAGTATATCTTTTGCATATAAAGTAGGTAAATGTAATCAAATAAGCATTGATGAGAAAAATTGATTGTGTTTATTCATTTTTCTTGCTTGATTTGTTGTAATTTGTTGAGTGGTTTAACAAGACAGTTTTACTTTCTAAATAGCTTGTTCTTGATTCTAGTTCTCACTTTTACAAGAAGTATATTTTAGTATTTCCTTATGATGACACATATTGACATATATTTGATACTTTAAAGAAGGCTTTTATCCACACTTTTAAATGATTAGCGGTGTTTTTGCCATCATAACATTGTTAAATGAGTCACTACCACATTTTTCTGAAGGTGATTGTTTTACCATGATAATGTTCAAAATCAAGGTTATGACTTTTAACGCTGAAAAAGTGTACCCAAACTTCATTTTGTAGCGTTGTCAAGGGCTCTTTGATGTCAAATTTCCAGGTAAAGGATGTATTATTTGTCCAGATAAAAAAGTAAAGGATGTATTATTTTATAAAAGTCCACTCTACCAGTTAGTTAACCTCAAATTTGACTTGTCATTATGGTTGTACGACATAACCGAATGTTAGCGGTCATGCCGAGGTTCAAACCCATGATCTGAGGTGAGCAGTCAGTGAAATATTAAATAACTTTTTATTAATGAACTTAAGGGTCAAAACCAGTGACACGAGTAAATGTGATACAACTTCAGATAATAACGCAAAGACAGGTGAAAAAGCTTACATTTGGCACCTTGCCACCTTTTAGAAGTGATATGTTATCAGTCTCTTAAGAATGCAATGAAAATTGAAAACAGAGTCACATGGTTTTGTTTGCCTTTTCATTGGTGTTTTATGTATGATGTTAAATTAAATGCTATGGGTCCTGAATCCTAGATAACCGTTTTCAAACACCAAGTTTGTTTTCACAAGTAATTCAGTACATAAAATAGTATAACAATGGTTGGCAAACTGAGATATAAACAAACCCCTCATAATTCTAGAGGTAACACTATTATCAGTCGACTATCTCAGACAGTCAAATTTGTATACAACTATAACCATAAGACACAACCTTAAAAAATCTGTTAAAATTTAAATAAAGGAAAATTTTCAAAATGACACTTTTGTTTAGTAAGTTTAATGTTTTTATATTATTATTTATATAAAACCCAGTAGTAATATATTTTGTACGGCTATATTGTACTTAAAACCTGCCAGTGACTACTTTCTTGAAGAGTTTCAAAAACACATTTCAATCAAACCTTAGGCGTTATTTTTTATTCATGTTCTATTCAAGCTTTAATGAATACCTACAAAAGAAACAACGCATTTGTGTATAGATGATAATATCTTCTCTTACCCAATGACTAAAAACATTTTACTATCAAGTAACAATGCTGGATATGTAGAATAGTTTCCTTGGTGCGTAGATAGTTTAGGTAAATAGAACTATGATTGTTTGTAACCTAGCTTTACGTATAGGGACATAGATTCTGAATCACGTCTATTCAACTTGTTTTACTTTTTTAATACATACACTGTCTGAAATCTCCATTCTCCACTTTGTTCTGGTTTCGTTTGTCATATTGTAAATGTTATGTTGTTTCTTGTTTTCTCGGTTTATGTTTGTTTGTTTCTCACTCTCCTCTCCTGTCCGACGCTTGCTTTCACTGTCTCTCCGCATGGCTCTGCACGTTTCGTCTTCTTCTGATCAGACGATTGTACATTCATTACATTACTTTACGATACAAGCTTGCTGCTGGCTACAACTGCTACTGCCCTGCTTCAGTTTTAGATCTTTCAGTGTTTAGAACTAGATTATTACCATACATTTACTAATATTTTATATTAAGCACCGAATAAAGAGGTTTTTCAACATTATTTTTTTTATGTTATCGTGTTTTACTGATATTGTAATATCTTTCAATGTTTCTTTACTTGGTTCATCTACTTATTCAGTTTTTAATGATTTCTTTAAACGTTAATATTGTGTCATTTTGTAGTTGTACTAAATGAATCAGCTATAGGAACTCAATAATAAGTTCAGAGTTGCTATCTTCATAAATAGAGTTCTAGCCAACAGTACCAGTAGTAATAAAAATGAAGACAAAATACCTAGTTGGAAAATTGAGTAAGCTAATATTCCAAAAGACTTTAAATTTTTTTATTACTTTACTTTACTTTTACTTCTAGTTAGTTGTTTTAACTGATTAATAAACATATAACTATAGTGACTTTTCTTGGTTTGAATATTAATTAGATTGGTATAATCAGAACGCTTACAGCTGATATACTGTAGTCTACTGGATTATAAAGAAAGGCAAATTGGCACTCATAGCATGTCCGATGTCATCCTTTTCCATGGGCTCAGAGGAAAAGAGGAATGTGCATTACAACTTACAAGCATTATTATAAATAAAACAATTATGCTAGTTAGGTTTAGTACTTTTGAATGAAAGGTTAATATACTGCACAGACTGGTATAGACACTCAAAAAATTATTGTAAATCACTTTTATTTCTTTTACTTTTTATATTGTTACGACATGACAGGTTGTCAGAAAACATAAAAGTTAAAACTGAAATTTAACATCTCCAAAAACATAAAAAATACTTACAACTGGTGCAGCTATAGATTTGTACACCAGAAATACAAAACAACCAAGTTAAAGTTCAACCATACAGCAAACTTAAATCAAAAGGTTTTCCACTTACCTTAAATAATGGCTTAATTTATGCAACATGGAAAACCAGCTAATTAGATTGGAATTGGAAGTGCACCTATCTATGCAAACCCACATCTTGAAGTGTGAAGAGAGCTTCCAACCCCAGCATTCCCCGAGGTCTCCAACAAACTTAAATGATACTTCCAAGTCCCAGGATTGTAGAAACCAATAGTAAAATCTTTAATCTTGCTTTGCTCGGTCAATCATAATATTCTTTAAAGACTCAAGTAAAACATTGATAAAGTCGCTTTCAATCACCAGTTGTTTACAACCTCTGGCACTGTAACTGGAGACTACCAATCAACTTAACCTCCTTAAAATTCAAGTTTTAAATGAGTACAGTAAAGTAGCTGAATTAGTAGAAAGATAATAGGAAAAGTATGAAACAGTAAAATCAACATCCAGGTGTATTACAGAAATTAAGTAAGATATAAGAAAATTGGAAATTACAATTGAATATTTGAAAAACAGGATTAAAAATCTCAGGAACCTTAAGCATAAACACACCATACTAGCGATAAAAATCAACAGAGACTGAGAATGGTGATTTCAGCGGAAAAAATAACAGCAAGGTCAAAAAAAATTAAGGAACAAGTGGGTAATAAAATAAAAAAACCTAATTCATTAAGTGGTCTAATGTTGGCTGTAAAAAACAATAAAAAATGAATAAAGTAGAGTGTTTTATAAATCCGCTAGTTTTAGAAGTTTAAAATGGGAACTGTAGCAAAACTAGAATCAATATAAAGTAGATGGGAAATGGATAGTTATAATAATACAGCAGAGTCCTATAAAACACTGCTGCCAATTTGTTTTTAGTTATAATAAAACAAATTGGCCCCAACCATTTTTTGTATTAGTGAATTCTTCAGACATCAGGGTTATCATCAATTATTCCCTGATATTTACTTTAAAAGGCAAATTGGACTGCTCTTGAGCTCCTGCAATTGGTCACAGGCACGACCTTGACATACAGTGGGATTAACTATAACCCCCTTAAGGCGGTCAAATGAAGTGTATGTTTTTTCTAATTTTTCCGAATACTGTTCTGACTAGGCAAATTATCAGATTAGCGGGGTTCGAATTAGCAAGACTTCAGTGGTTGTAAAGTGTTTGATTTCTTTAATAATCTATGTAAAATGTGGTTTGTAAACAAATTGCAACCTTGCATTTTATTTTTAGATGTTGTAATTTACATGTTTGCTTCTATTTCAATCTTAAAAAAAGTAATAATTTTGGTTGAAGGACTATATAATATTTTAAACAAATTAATACTTGATGTTGATTACACTACAATAAGTTGTTGTTGCCATCCCTTTACTAAGAAAAAGCTACTTTGGCAGTATCTTATTCAACCCCTTCCAAAAATATTTAAATAGATCGATCAGGCTTTTATGATTTTTGTAAAAATTGATCAACTTACAGAGGTTTTGCATCATATTGTAGGCTAAAGACAAAGCACTTTTAATAAATCAAAACTTGAAAGATTGAAGCTCGTTGGTTAAATAACCATCATTTCCATTGTTGTTAGGTATATGTTTAAGCTGGTGTTTCTCTTTAGATATTAATTTTTTAAAGACTTAAATTCTGTCCATCTAGTTAAGACTACAATTTTTGAGAAACATGACTGAATAAACTATTATTCTGATGTCAAATAAATAAATGTTGCATTGGCCATCGGCATTGGCCAAAAGCTAGATAACTTCATTTTAAATTACATGTATTAAAACTAAATATTTAAATAGTTTTCCTTAATATTTAAATAAAAGTACTACTTAGTTTAAAACATTTAACTACTTGAAAAAGCTTTTTTCAGTTCTATGAAGTTTGAAATCATTGCATGTTACAAAATAATTATTCTAACATTGAATAGATCACATTGGCATGCGCTTGCAGTTTAAGAAGTCACTTGCTTGTACTAACATCTCATTATGTTTATTCAAATTTGGCCACAAATTGACAACTTCATTGTTGCAACAAACATCAAGTCATTCAATTGTATCTCAAAATATTTAATCGGTACTTTTCGGTAGTATTTTTATAAATGTATTTTCAAGTTACTTTTATAACCAATAATTAAGAAAATACTAGTACAACAGAAGCTGGCCGAATTGCAATTGTTCCATCTCCCCATAAAACTATTGCGGATTCAGATCTGGGAATAGTTAAAATTGTACCCAATATGTTTTAAATAGACTTAGGCTCAAAATGTAATATTTGTATTCCAACATTGAAGTTTTATAATGCATTTAGTATTTTATTTGTTCAAGTGCTAAGGTTTTAATTATTTCCTTCAGATTATTTTCCAATATACCAAAGTTAACACTATGGTCTTTCCACATGGCAGTTGGTAATGCGGGGGAATTTTGTAAATGAAACCGTGGGGCAGAGAGAAAGATTTAATTCATATAGTTAAATAAATTAATACAGTTTTTTGTCCTGCCGGGCAGTACGGATTAGCCTGTGTCTGGATTATTGTGGTCCGCTCTTGTGAGAGTCTATTGTATTTCAATTTTGAAAAAAAATTTGTTGTGCCTAGAATTTTGCAGCGTATTAAATCAAATCGTTTATTGCCATTGATCACAGTTTACATGAAATGAAACTGGGATCATATGCTGTTGTTTAATAAAGTAACTTGAAACAAAAATTCGCAGGATTTTTGTTCTACAAAAAGAGCAATTAGAATAATTGGTAGGCTAAAATTTAGAGAGTCCTGCAGGGAACATTTTAAATCCTTATTTATATTGCCTTTATGCTCTCAGTACATTTTAGAAACCTTGTTGTTCTTTAGGGCTAAGTGTTCTATTGTTGTGAACAATAATTATAAAAATAATCGGTACAACACACGAAATCAAAATTATATTCCACCGAACTACTATAGACTTCAGTTATGTGATAAACTTCCTATTGAAGATGGTAGAATTCTATACAATAAACTTCCTGACAACATTAAAAGTTATTTTTCAAACCAATTCAAATCCAAACTCATAAATTATCGTGCCCAAAATTTGTTTTATACAATTAGAGAGTTTATAGATAGGTAAAGTTTCATAATTTTTTTTTAATTAGGCTAAAGTCTTTTTTGTGGTGCTTTGTCAATAAAACAATACTTATAAATTGTAAAAAATAGACATTAAACAAATTGTTATTGTAACTTAGAATCAAGAATATATCTTAACAAATTGTTTGGTTTCCCTACCATAACATAACAGTTGCCTCCATGGGCCCCTGTAGTCAAGTGTATAACCCAGTATTCAAAGTTTCAAACATCCAACTTGAAATTGCATTTTCCAACTGATTTCTGGGTGAAACAAAAGGTTATTCGCCAATGTTTGACGAAACCTATTGTACATATGTATTTAATGGTCAATAAAGTTCTTGATTCTTGATTCTTATTTTTTGAATATAAACTAACAGTTATGAAATAAGCCGTAACTGGAAGTCACGTGGGCTAGCCAACTTTCGGAGTAAACCCAAAATTGTGCACATTCATGGTGCACACCTCTTAAAATTCATGGTAACTGAGATGTGGATGGTTATCTGTTATAGATATGGATTCAAATACTTTTTGCAACCGATCATAGGCTGTACGTTTATTTTGTTGAAACTCCAGAATTAATTTAAATCCGAGTTTATGGGTTATGTTATCCAAATAGTTATTGTTTTTGAGGTGAACACCTGGATCCCTCAACTTTTGGGAAGGGGTTTTATACCTTCCGAAGCCCTCGGGTAGAAGCCGTTCATTTTGTTGCCCAGATCATCAAAATTTGTAGTTACAGCCCTGAGAATACAATTTTGGTAAACTTTGCTCAGTTTGCTTGAAATTATGTCACGTTTCCTGCACTCCAAACATAAAAATTAAATGTTCTCTATCAAAATTTGCTGCTTTTATCAATAGTTTAACTCCCTATAAGGATTTGTCAAAAATGCTGACATTCATCTTAAATGTCTCTATTTAAATATATTTAACACATTTTTTGTGAAGAAGCCATATAATTAAATTATTTTGTTTTTAAACTTGAGGGCTTTGGTATTTTTCAATAATTGCTCAGTTTTTGTTTTGGTTGATGTTTGTTAGCAAATTGTCTTTGAAAATAAAGCTATAATTTATTTCTATCGCCAAATAAAACAAAACATTCGTAGAACATAACGGTTTGCAGTTTTTAGCTCCCTAATGACTCCTGAATCAAATAGCAAAACTGTAAACACTATTAATACTGTTTAAAGAGTTTTGTCTAATTTAAAATAGATAAATGAAAATTCATTTTGTTTGATTGGAAATTCGCATAGATTCATTGTAGCGCTTGTGGCTAGTTGTCGACTATATGTTGTTTTGCTTTTTTTTGAGGTGGAACACATGCATTTAGGCCAGCAGTTTGCAATGTAACCTACCCTAAACTGTAAGCCAAACAAGCAGTGGCATAACTAGGGGGGAAGGGATGAGAAGGATAGCCCCCAGAGGCTGATTGACGTTTTGTTGTACACTTTCCCAGAGCTGATAGTATTCTATTCAACCTACGTGCAACAAACTAACTATGATAGCTTACACAGTTATCCAGTTTTGAACCAGATTTAAGTATCATAAATACTTACCAACTAAAGCTTCCGGTGTAGACTGCGTCAATTGGCTATTACTAACTTCTACTGCCCCAAACTTAGTAATAGCCAATTGACGCGGTCTACACCGGAAGCTTTAGTTAGTAATGACGCCGGCCGCTTAAGCTTAAGACTTAATTTAATCATAAATACTTATTTGCCTTTAAATCCTTTGAGTAGATAACTCACATGATGCTTTTTGAGCAATATTGTAGTATCCCATTTTCAAGTGTTATTCTTCTTTCTTCAATCTTCTGGCACTATCTTCTTGCGAGTCACTGCCCGTGAACTATTCGGAACCAGAGGGGACGACGGTGGTGTGTTTGCAAACATTGCGGCGGTAAGGGTTGTAGAGGCGAACATGGGGGTTGCTTTGTGTTTGTCACTGTCGTCAAGGAATGTGGTTGGGCTGTGTTACGTAAACTTTAGTGCTAAAAGGTTGGATGAACGAGAAAAAATACACTTGAAAATGAGCAACTATTGCTTGAAATGCACTATGTGAGTTATCTATTCGTAAGTTCTACGGACGATAAGGAGGTATTTATAATACTTTAAAGGTCCTAAACTAGGTAAAGTTAAGTATTTTAAATATCATTTCAGAAATTTAGTCAGAGAACTATTTGGGGCATAAATTAATTAGATACGCCCCAACTGGCCGTAAAGTGGTTTGTAAAGTTATTTTGTAACAAACCGTTTGGGATAACTTTGTGATCTGCACTTCAACTGTAATTACTTAATAACTGATAAAACTATAGCTCCATACTTCTAATGTCTCATTTGTGTTACCTTTTAGGTACCACACAATATTTCTTTTATGTTTAAATAATTTATTCAAAATACTGGAAATTAACTGTTGTATGTGACGTTATATCAACGATGTTTATTTTGAAAATAAACAAATTTATCCTCCTAAGCGTATAAAGGAGAAATCTCAAATCTAGTTTTAAAATATATAAATGAAACAAATATTATTTGAAAATAAATAGTTTTTTAAATGTGTTCTGTTTAAGAGTCTACTTGTTATAGAGAATTATGTTTTGTAACAGATAAACTGGACAGTTCTTTCTCACGGTCTCGAAGCTCGAGTATGTCTAGTCTGGAGAATATAAGCTCCGAAGCAATCCAGTGCCTGTCATTTGCTGATTCCTACACGAAGAAATCTGGTGGGTATCGCTCATAAACCAATTTAAAAACACATGTTTTATACCATTAAAAGACAATTATATGTATTATGCACTATGCAATAACTACTCTCAAAGGTTTTCATGATAAAAGATTTTCCGGTAGAACGTAACTTTTGATGAAAAAATTGGAACAAATTCCCAAACAAACTATTCATAGATGTAAATCACTCAATATTGAGTTTGGATTTATGTTCCTTTTACCTCTTTAAGCCACTTTATTCATGTTCTTAGACACACTTTCTGTTGTTACTAAGTTGTTAGTAAACTCACTGCTTTACCACTATTTAGTTTTAAACAACCATAGGTTAAAAACTAAAAATTGGAGCAAACCAAATTTTTTTAACTAGTCTTTGATATAAAACTACATTGAGTCAAAAGTAAATTGGATAAAAAGATTTGGTGATCAAATATAATTTGTATTTTGGTGGCTAGCGAGCTGACAAAACCTGTTGGACCCAGATTTGTAGTGTGAAAATATTAGTCTTGGCCTAAGAAACAATCCTGTAAAATATCCCAGAGAGTTCCAAATCATTGTTGAAAACAGTACTCATCAATGTACATTACTCTGTTGTAGAAGCCAGCACTTACCCTACTCTGTGGGTGGGGACGAGCCTGGGCTCCGTGTTGACGGTGATGTTGAACCTTCCGCCCGCGGGCAAGTCGCGGCTCACACAGCCGGTCGCAATCTCACCTTCCGGAACCATCTTCAGACTCAAAGGAACAATCCTCGCCATGTCCTTCCTCGACTGCAACGGCGCTCTTATTCCTTACGCTTACGAGAGTTGGAAAGATGAAGGCAAACAGAGTAAGAATTACATTACACACATTTTTCTAAAACTAAAATTAACTTTCTTTTTAATTCTTTTTCTTTTTCCATGGAATACAAATCTGTCTACATAAGAGATAGTTAAATCTGTAGTGAAAAGGTTTGTACAAATTAAAAATTTATAACATAGTGAAACCTGGTACAAAGTAAGGGTAGTGGTTATCAACACTCTGAAGCCGAAGCCAAAGCCAGAGTCCTATACGGGCCATGTATTGAAGTAGCTACTAGAGCGCTAGTGTTCCGTGCAAGCTTGAACAACGTACTGTGAAGACAGCTTCCACTAGGTGTGAGAATGGCCATGTGGTCTATAGTGCCAGCTGACGAGCTGGGAATTTAGTCTACGCAGTTGTTGCGGGTTCAAGTCCTGCGGCGGAGCAATCCATTTTAAGCTGACTTACTTGTGGTTTAGTGATGGAGAGGACTCTTAAATAAACGGTGACCAGTTGGATGGAAGTTGACGGCGTAAAGGAGTTAAAACATAAATATGAATTGCTCAAAACACTTTGAGGAGGAGGACAGGTTTTTTGATTTTTACAGTCTATTACACTTACTCTAAGAGAGTGCAAGTAATGGCATTCCATTAAGACACGGCATTAGTAAAAAAACGGTTGTTTGTAAAAAATTGGCCCAGGCTTCAAAGTGTTAACAGAAAAAAATCAGTTTAGTTTGTTTTAAGATGTATTATTTGGTTATATTTATTTTTAATACTGGGCCAGGCAAATTTTTACTTTTTCTTCTTCTGGTTTTAGGGACGCCAACAAGAAGTAGTACAAACAACAGCCGGATGTCACCCCCTTTAGGAGCATCAGAAATGACTTGTGATAGACAGTTTGTGGCACTGGTTTCCGAGAAACAAGCGAGAGTGGTGGCTCTCCCGTCTCAGAACTGTGTTTATCGGCAACAAATTGCAGACACCGACTTTGTAGTCAAAGCTGAAATTATTTCTCTGAAAGGTAAATGTATCCCTAGGAATACCAAGCTACCTTTTTGTTATGTGAGGGGGATTAAAAATGTTTACAAAAGAAAGTATATAAAAACTTCAAGTGATTTATGTAACAGTTACATGCTCTTAAAAAAGTGGTGTTTAATACTTACATTACAATTATGTTTTGATGCATTTTCCTTACTTGACCACATACAAAATGAAAATGACCACATACAAATCAAGTCATGTAATTATCGAATTAAAAGTATATTAACCCCTTATGATTTTTGAAAAACATTGTTCTTACTCTTCTTTAACATCACATTAGATTAATAGATACAACTGTTATTCATTACTTATTTTACTATTGAGTACAATGTAAGAAGGTAAGTAAAACAAAATTGTACAACAAAATCGGCTCTAGTCAGTTGACGATAACTCACGGCAATGCTGCTAGGAGGGGGGGTTGCCAGTGCACAATAGACTGCTTTTAGTCGATGAGAAGCCAAAGCGGCTGCCATATTATTATTGTTTTTGAGGTAGAACAGTAGAACTCTATGCCACGTAACTATTAGAACTATCTAGTGGCAAAATAATGGACTAACACAGCAGCTACAAAATTAAGAAAGTGAAAACGCGGATTCGTTTGCTTGTGTTCCAGCATTATAATATTGACGTTGATGAGTAGGTACTGGAAGTTGTGTGTGGTTGTATTATATTAGATTGTGTTTGTGTGCAGATAGCGTATGTCTAGTCTGCTATATCTCAAGCGGACACGTCACCGCGTACAGCTTGCCCAGTCTCAGGCCACTCATTGATGTAGACTTCCTCCCTCTACCAGATCTCAGGTATGTACAACCCCCATCCATGTGTACATGTAACATGTAATCAAAGTACATATTTAAATTGTACAGTGTTTCCTAGCTCCCCAAGAGTATGTGTAGGTATTGTTTCTGAGCTATTGACAAAACAAAATATCACACCTGTCATTTTGTTTGTGCCACGTCTATAAGAATTGGTTATACCTAGGACTTGAAATTTTGTACCAATATTTATCATTTTCGGACAAAGTGGGGATAAAATCTCTAAACAAATTCAACCTAAAAATCAAAATAGTAGCCATTTCAAGTTGTTTTATAGAATAGCTCATAAACTGTGAACTAAAAGGAAATTTGAAAGAATAATTTGTTTTAAATTTTAACAACAAATCCAAAAAATTAATGTTTGTTAAAATCTGTTTATAAATGAGGGAGAGAGATATGGGGAAGATAGTGGTCCAAACACGGTTTGACACAACTAAATTTTGTCGGTCCAACTGAAAATCACATTGACCCTAACATAGTGCCACATTTTTTTAACAAAACCAGGTTTAAGTACTTTTGACTACGGTTAAAGCACTCAAGTGCATCAAAACTGTGTTGAAGCCACATTTCCCACCCTTCTATCTAAATTGTTTATGGATGAGTTTTAACAAACTTAATATTATTATATTGGTTATTACATTTTTTTACTTTTAAAATAATTTTTTACACTTTCAACTTTTCAAGTCCATAAAATTTAATTTTAAAATCTAAATGAATTATTAAACATTAAAACAATAAAATACAAGACAAAAATACATAGGTCAAAGTATGGTATTTCTGCTACGTCTCCAAAAGGGAGGCTTTCAATCTTTCGCCTGGTCCCTCTTAGTCGCAGCGAGACGGCTCGATTTATTGTCAGCTGACCTTGAATTAACCACTTGACGGTCGGGTAAAATTTTAGAGTCGGCACTGAAAAAACCGGGTTTTTTTATCTTGGAATTAGAAGGTTTACATAGTTAGAAAACCAACTGTAACATTCAAAACTATTACAAACAAATAATTTACCATGAAATTTTGTTCTTAAAATACGTTAAAATATTTGCCCGAGTTAACTCGTTATGCGTATCTACAGCAGTTTTCATCTCTAAAACTGTTTGTTCACATTATAGCATTGTCAAAAGATGATATATACAACAAAAGAACCCATATGAAACCTTTATAGCCAAATAACTATAAAAGAAATTATAAAAATGTATATGTACCATCCCGAGTTAACTCGTGCATTTTTTGTTTTTGGCCTTCTTTGCCCTAATCTGTTCGAATGTAATGGCCAGATTGTCAAAATATCATAAGTAAAATATAACACCAGTTTTTTGCATTGATACTTCATAAATTTTCAATATAGCAAATATGCTTTGCATGTGCTTTTCCGAAAAAATCGGGGGTTCATAGCCACTCTAGCTTCTTTATCACTTGTACCTGATTCGTAACAGCTATATTCTAAATCATCTTCCTCGACTCCACTAATACCTTCACTATCATAGTGACTTTCAGTATCACTCGTGCAAATAACACGTGGTGTGTCAGGTGTGTGTGTGCATTAGGTCAACAACACAACTCCAATGGTGGCTAGCTTGCTCTCAAAGTGACAGTAGAGGTCTAGCATTGAAATAGATCAGTGCTGCATTCTCGCGGACGACGCGCGCAACCAACGCACGAGTCAACTCGGTCAAATACAGCAGGGCCCGGCAAAACCCGAGTATACTCGGGCAAATACGTAATGGCAAAAATGGACTGAACGAGTATACTCGGGCAAAACCGTCAAGTGGTTAAATTACATTTACTAAAGAAAGTAGTAAATGCAAACTTACCGTAAAATGTCTTGTTAAGAATCTATCGCCCTTCAAAGATTTGAAACAATCGCCATTTTAGTTTCAGTAATTGAGATTTCTTAGATCATTTTGTCTGAACATTAATTTAACAACAAAATGTCAACTCTAAAAAATAATATTATTTGCAGAAAAAATTTAAATGGTGGCTGTAAAGGCAACTCTTGACTTTAAGACTTTTTAAATATAAAATACTGTTTTCTTATCGGCACATAAATATCTAAAAATTTGATCTGTGAGTTCAAGGAAATCCTGTATATTTTTGCTAAAATGTTTATTTATAGCTGTAAAATAATTTTTTATTACTGAAGTTATTTTTAATTTCAAGCAGTTGAAATTTGTACTACTTGAAATTTGTCATTTAGGAAAGAATAGGAGTGAAGTCCATAGGTAATTTGTAAATGGTTTAAAACACAATGCTGTCTCTTAAGTAAACCACAAATTCTAAACATAAATCAAAGCAAGTTTGTGTGTTGCTCTCAACCATGGAAAAAAACTCACAGACTAATACACAATTTCTAGGCCAAAATAAATGTCCACAGATGTTTCCATCTTAGTTGGTTCAAGATGATACGGCACTCCCTGTACAGAACGGTCTTTGTATGTTAAGTTTATTAATTTAAAGAAAATGATATCATTGGTATGTTTGAGTAATTGGAAATATAACTCTCTCGTAGTATTCAAACTTGAAACTCTCCTATCCGTGGTAAGGTAAAAAACATGATCTTCCATGTAAGTAAACAGAAAAGAAATTTCAGATGGACTGAGCGTTTAACTCCATTTATTTTAAGACAATTATAGCTAATATTGGGCTATTTATAAGTTAAAATGTATAAAACCAACACTTAATTACTTATTACCTATTGTTCATAACATTTCATAAATTTATTAATATTTGTCCACAAATAAAAAAATTACATATTGGTTTATGAATTTTACACAATTTTTGTTAAATTGAAGACTTTTATTTTAAACCTATTTTCTTGGTAATGCTCTTTGACGTGAATTGTAAGTTCTTAAGCTGTGTTCTTTAAGTGTCTGTTATGAAACTGGGGTTTCAGTAATGATTTTAGTAATCTCCACCTAAAATGTGTGAGCTGCAGTAAGTTTTAATTTGTGTGGTTTGTTAAATGTTTACTCAGCCTATAGTTGAATGTTACAAAGTATGCTGATATGGCAAAAAGTTAGAGTTGAATATTTGTCAACTATATGTTGAAGTAATAACTGAAATGTATTCATGCACATTGGTTCAATAGGGTGTCCAGTATTTGAGGATTCCTGAGAATTGGCATTATGCGGGAATTTCACCTCTAAAGTTAAAAGTTTTGCGAAGGATAGTGAAAAATGTGGTAATTTCCTTACAGGCGCTAGTAAGAGTCTAAATACCATGGGAAACAGCAATAAAAGTAAACACTTCGTCACGGATGCTAATAGTGGTATAGAGGTTGTCACGCACGGTAATGAAAGTCGTGGTTTCATTACGGGCGCAAACTTGAGTCTAGAGGTCATCATGATTGACTAATAGATAACTTCAATTTTTTCCAAGGGGTTAACTGTTATTGGAGTTTAGATATTACCAAAACTGTCAATGTAAGTCAAGATTTTGCTGCAAGCGTGATTGGAAGTCTAGAGATCTGCCATCTTCCACAAATAAGTTTTTCAGGAGTAACTTTGACTCTCTTAAGATGGTACTTTGGTTTATTTAAATGTGAATTAAAGCCTAATGGAATTGCAACTCAAAACTGGGAAATCTGCAACATTCATCTGAGAAAAAGCGGGGAATAAACAGGAATTTTGTTTTTCCCGCTAGACACCCTGTTAAACCTATAGTAGTACTGGCCGTACTTGCCTAGCTAGAAACAGTTTTCTATGAGGTAAGAGTTGTTAGCCACCTGTACGCCAGCTTGTTTCACTTTAAATGTGCAGTTCAACAGATGGTTCGTAAAAAATGAAATCAGATGCAAACAATTATATTTGGGCGACCTGTTTTGCCAACTTACAGTTGCTCATCAAAGACTCTATTTGTTTGTTAACTTTGAGGATTATACTGAAGTTTAAGTTTTAATTTCTGTTTTAACTTTTAAATGATTGTATTAACTTTTAAATTATTGTATTATGAATTTTCACTTTAGCAAATTCTGATAAATGATTTAAAAAGTCCCATTATACAACAGTGTAACTAAAGCAAATTTCCACATATTAATTTAAAAATTGAGAACTTGCATTTGAACATTGAATTTATTGCAGAGACAATATAACAATTAGGATTAGATTATTTGAAAGAAATTCGATGATGCTGCTATATTAAAAAATGGTATTGTGTTAATTTTCGGTGCCGTTGGCTCTGAGTGTTATAAGAACTAAGGGTGACAATACTGAGTCGGTTGTTGTTAACATGTAGCTTATATATTGGGTATTTCAAAAGTCCTTTTTACTGTTGAAAGTTTTAAGACACCCTTTGGTATGTGTTATTCTTTTTGACCTGGTTAAGGGTTTTGCCCCAAATACAAAACCAACCATACCCTAAATACTTCTGGCACTCCGTTCTCTATCGGCGGTCTATAATATATATAATTTGGTCCTCAGTTAAATGGCTGCCAACGGTTTGGTTAAAAAATTATGAAACCCCATTGGACATTCAATAAGGTGCGACTCAATAGCACCTTATAAACAAAATCATTGACAGTCATTTACCTGAGCAAAAATTGTACATTTTTAGGCCTTCTTTTGGAAATAAAGCGTTGGAGCGTAAAAAAATGTTTTTGGAGCGTATTATTGGTTTGGTATTTTTATATCCTTCAAAGGGTACTCGATAGGGGCTCCTTGTAAGAAATTTCACCTATTTCCTGGTGGGGGTAAAACTTCTGATCACATAAAAAATACTTTAGTATGACTTGGTTATAACATTAACCAAAGCGAGTTTGATAATTGTTGACCGATGAAAAGTTTAAGTGTAGGATAAGGAGGGACTTTTGAAACACCCTGCGGTGTGACGCTGTGGCTGCGGCTGCATCGATGGCTCAACTAGACTTGGTGCTGCAGAGCTGCGTAGTGGTAGGCTTAGTGTTGATCCGCTTTTGCAACTGCACTCACTTTTCATTGTTGTTTATTGTATAAGTCTGTAAATAACAAATATTTAAGTTGCAATGAACTAATGCTGATTAACTGAACTTTAATATTGGTGAATATAGTTCATACATTTTCCAAATGCTAATTATAGGAAGGCATCTAAGTTTCGTTTTTGAAACAGTCTTAAACTTTAACAAGGGTACTTCTCTTTTAATTTTTGCTTAAACTGTAAATTTAGCCTTGGTACCTTATAATTAAACACCTTTAAATTGTTTAATTTTTTGACATTTCGTGTTGAAAACAATATAGGTGATGTATGCCGATTATTGGTAGGTTCCCTTGAAACTCTCCACGCAGATTTTATACTACCGAATGTAAAACCCTATAAGTCTTGTCCAAAACTGGTGAATCTTGAATGTCCAATCGGGTTGGACTTGGCGTAATACTCTTCTTATAGTAAAATAAACCTGTAATGTGTTGACAACTTAACTTTCATTACACATCAATATTCATGTAATTACCAGTTACCAACCACCACACATCCTTTTCAATCATAGTTATCTGTTTACTAACACCTTGACAACTGATCTACACCAGTCCTTGCATCTCTCTGACAAAGATATAGGTAGTAGTTCTGGATATTTTTTAGCAGTGGCGTAACTAGGATGTGGTCCAGGGGGGAAATGAACTACCAGAGGCCAGGAGTAGTCTAGCACTGGTTGGGAGCCTCACCTGGTGTAAGGGGGGAGGCAGATTTACAGGTTCTGTAGCAATTTTCTGGGGTAGATCTCACAGTTATTATTTCATCTGTGGCAATCTCTCAAAAGATCTTAGTTGCTGGATAGTTTGTTTTGTTGACGGGAACCAAGTTCCCGGTTTCCAATGGCATCTGTGAACCAGTAGGTTCCAATTTGTCAATTTGAATTACTTTCAGTTGCAATATTCTAGTGAGCCGCCTATTTTCTGGTTCGCAATAGTTATTTTTAATCTTTTGATAGAGCTTCCAATTCTCAGTTTGTGATAGGATCATTGACGATGCCGTGACACACCCCCTTATCCTGAGCTGTGACAGCGTCTGTAGTCACCTCTTAGTTCAGAACCTAATTCTTAGTTTGTGGTATAGTATACATATTAGACCCCGCACATATACAAATAAAAATCATTGCTTCCAAAATGAAAGTTTTGAGATAGTTTCCTGTAGCTTATTGGATATTAAAGATCTAAAACCAAACTGTTGTCTAATGCATTTTGCTGTCATAAATAGTTCTATCAGTAGCAGCTCGTGTGTAAAGTCAGTGGGAGGGCTCTACTGGGAGGTTTAGGAGGTGTGGAGCACCCCCAACAATAAGGGGGTCCAGGGGCTAAATTTTGTAAATTTAGTGATAAAATAACGTATTTTGACCTTAATTTTCAACTGCAGTATTGATAGAAGACTATCAGATTAAACTTTACAATTAAGCATTAAAATAAAACTAAGGCAGAACGAATAAAGGTGTGTAAGGATGCTTTCTACTCGTATATATAGACAACCGGCTAAACTGGACTGAAAACTGCTCTGATGATAACGATAATATCATTCATTCATCAATCTGATGATAAACTGCTCTCAAGTTAGAATTATCAGTTGTACCAACAGTTTTAAGTGCCAGCAGTGTTTATTTAATTTTCTATTGGCACAATATCTGTTTCGTCCATCGTGTTGGAAGCACTGATTGATTATCAGCTGTCGGTGTCCACTAGATCGGCTCTTCAATCTACAGATAATTCGGTCTGACGCGACAGCGCGGTAGAAGTGGTAGTGGAAGGGGGCCGCGCACTTGGTTGGGTCGGAGCCCCAAGCAGTCTAAATAAATGCATTGGAATGACGTCACGGCACCCTTTCAGCTTCTCCCATATGCCTGCACAGTAGATCTCCAGCTTGTGCCCAAGCATCGTTCTATACGCTCACCACGTCCAGTCTGACCTGGCTGCGCGTTGTACAAACACTTGGATGAACGAATTCATTAATTTATCTTATTAAAAGAGGATTTAATACAAATTTCGATATATTAACGGACTTGGGAGGGCTGTGCCCAAGAGCCCATTAGGGAAAGCCGCCACTGAGTTCTATTACTTAAAATGTTAACTGCAATGAACAGGATAAAACATGTACATCTTATTTGTTTGTATGTAAATTTTAAGTGCCCAAAGGCAGCGGTCACGATGAAAGTGTTTAAGCTAAAATGCGATGGGCACAGCTAAATCATTCATTTTCTCAGATGCCTAGTACATATTATAAATTGTCCAATAAGCCAACGTTGCTTATTTTTATACTGGGAGATACTCAGGTATCTAGAAAGGTAGTAACAAAATATTTTATAGTGTTCTGAGTTAACAAGTTCTAGTTTTTCTAGGAATAAAAATAATTACGATAAAAAAAGTCTAGCAGAAGAGGCTCATGGGAATCTTTTCCCCACACCCCTCCCCTCGTGTAGTTAGCATACAGTCGCATTCTTCTAACGCTAGTCGATGAATAGCTAATCAAATCCACACCTATTCATTTCTCACACTGCAATAAGTAGGTAATGAAAGCCACACCGCCTTTAGTTTGAACTTCCAACACATGAAAAATAGTATGACGTATTAAATATTGCAATTCACATTTAGTGTACACACACTTATTTAAAAGCAAACTAGCGCCAATCCAACATTATTTACAAAACATTCTTGAAAACTGGATTTATTATCTTGACTCAATCACTTTTAGAAGAGCCATGAAAGCTCCATCCAACTAGAAACTTACCTTTTTGAATGATATAGGTACCTAATTAGTTTAACTTATTATTTGACTGAAAACCTATTGATCAAGATATAAAAAAAAACAACGTATCTGTATAGGTAGATAGTGAGTGAGCACTGATAGTCCCTTCACGGCACAGTGGAATGTGTGAATGTGTCACGACCAGCTGTAACTGTAAAGTATGTTGCACCTCACGACCTTTGTGCTATACACGACCTTCACACCCCTCCCCCACCCCTCACTTGCACAGTTACTGGCTTCACCAGTCCTGGTGCTCAGTTAATCATTTATAACATGATATTTAGACAATTTTATGAACAGGTTTATTATTTTGTAAGCGCGCCTAACAAATCCATATTAATCTTGGAAATCTTATTGACATTAGTTTTGTTTCATGGTTTTCTAGTATGGCCTTTAATTTTTCTGTTGTAAGTAAATAGTCTTTCATGAATAAACATTAGTTTTTAAAAGTACTGTTATTATAAAGTTTGGTGCAATTTCTTGTAGTTAGTACCGCAAGTATCTATCGTACTTTCCTCCTTTGATGGTAGGTAGTTTATCTGGTAAAATTAGCGTAACCTAACTAATTTGGAAGGTGTAGTTATTGAGTGTGGTACTGGTACGAGACAGTGATGAATATAATATGGTGATCAGTTTTCAGACGAGAAAACAGGGCATAGTAGACCCCATGTTGTCGATTTGGGGACAACAGATGTTTGTGAATGAGGACACGGACCAGTAAGTGGGCCATACACACACACAGCATGCCACACGTAATGTAACGTATCGCTCTCATTCATCATTCGTCATCATTCATCACAGCTCAAGGCTCTTGAGATGTTTTACTCAGTCCTAACAAGGTGGTTCAGTATAACAACAGCGGATCCAGTTAGGTGTGATCTCCGTCACCTAAAAATCTTAAGTTAAATGGTTAAGCAGTCAAAATTGCAGATTACTGCCAACATCACAAACCAAAATTTAGGGTACTGAGTACTACGGTCGTTTTGAAGCTCACTTCATGGACGGGCATGTAGTTCAGTAGCACTGAACTAGCATTAATTGTAGCACAAGCCACAATTGTTTTCCTTCATTTGCATGGTATCAAAGTAAAATAACTTAACACATGACATAAAAATCTAAAACATGGGGTACGGTACACACACGACAAAACTAATACGGTAAAAGTAGTGCCTGCATTTTGTACATACTCACTTGCAGGAGGCCAACTACTGGGTCTTATCACTAGAGCTCGTCTGTCATAGCTAATACATGTGATCACTTTAGTTATACTATTTGAGTGTCAAGCCTGATACTCAAACAATTAATAACCCTGAATTTTGTAACTTGATAATTTCATCATAAAAAATGGGGTTTTGGTGAAATAATCAAGACACAAATTTTAGCTCATCAATATATCAGGCTTGATATACAGTACCTTTTAACACCTGCATTAGCTATGTCAGAGCTCCAGTATAAGGCTCGGTAGTTGATTGTCTGTATCGAGCCCGTACTCGCCTCCTACTGTTTCCATACCTGTACCAACTCTGGTTTTATCATGTGTGCATCCTCCATTTTTGTGTGTGTATTAATTTATTAAAGTTTTTCACCATGACAATGAAGAAAATAACAAACCATGCTTGTGCTATGATTGACGTTTAGTACTACTGAACTACATACCCGTATTTAGTACTGGAAAATTATTGGAGCTCAGCCATCAAAGAAAAGTAAAGCAAAGAAAGACTTGTAATAGTTGTTTAAAATATTTCAAGAGCCATGAACATGTATAAATTACAACACAGTTTTATATTTTTTTCCAATGAATCTAATTCAACCAATTTTGAACATTTTGAAATTATTGTAAACTGCTGTCTTCGTGAAATATATTTACTGAAGTAAAATACCATTAAATAAACTCTGAAATCTGTACAAAATGAGTTTACAACTCTTCCATTTGATCAAGTTGTTAACTCACATCTTACAAATAATTTGTGTGAGACATTTTCAAAATAGGATTATTCAAACGGGTTGATTCAAAATTTGTTTACTACATTCATTGGATAACTTTTTGGCATTTTCTTTTCGCCCTCATCTCTTGAAACATACCGCTAATATAGTTGTTGTAAAGCTTCTGAACACTGCTGCTTGATGTTTTCTTAATGTTGCATGACTTATTATAAATTATGGATTTACACTCTGATATGTGGGATATCTTGTTCTATATTGGTTCAGTCAATCTTAATTTACCTCCAAAAGTCTTGGTAAGCATCAAAAAGTACGATGAAGATTTTTATAGCTGTAGCAATAATTGTAAATAGTTGACATAATTAATTAGAACCAAACGGTGACATATGTTTTGAAACAACAATCTATACGTTTAAAACCTGATAAAATTCAAATTTTACATGACCGAAATAGTTGTCACTGTTTATTATTAGGCTTAAGATAGCCATCTTCTATTTTATTGATTTGATCAACTTTAGTAGAGGTATCCAGAGCTACAATATTATAATATATATCTATCCTTTAGTACTTATAATACATTGGCATTATAGTAATTCTAAGAAAGTAAGTCAAAAGATTAGTCATAACAATAGTGCTTAAGGTTTGATGCTTAAATATTCGTAAATATAGTAATTGTTTATTTCTACCACTAAATATTTTGTTTTACTCAACATTTAAAACATGTAATGAGCTTAGTACTGTATCAATCTGCTGTACATCAGTATTTACAATTTATTTATCACTTTATTGCAGAAATCACATTCACAGTAAAGTTTAAATTGGGTTTACTTATTTATCTTCAGTTCTTAGAGTTACAGTTTACAACATTTTATTTCAGTGTGGATTGTGGTTAGAAAATGTAGGTGAGAGTATAAATTATAAATAAATTTTAAGAATAAATATTTTTTTCCGATGTAGTTAAGTCTACTTAAGTTATTTGTAGAAATCATAGTAGAGAGATCTTGCAGATTACTGCACCAAAGCTGTCAAAATACCACTAGTTTAGTTTTACCATCTTACTCTAGGTTAAAGTGGCATTCTGAAATTAGTTAAAAACTAGGGTGAAAGAAATTAGCTACTTTTTCCAAAATTCATTTTAATTTTAGCAAGTTCACTTATTTAGGAAATATATTTTGCTTTTTTCAAATTAGTTTACTCAACACTGATGATTGGTTAAAAGTGTACGTCTATGCGTTCTGTTCCAATCAGAATCAGATTTTCCTTGGGCTCAATGTCAAAAAATATCACATAGCATTCAGTATATACCGTAATACTTGTAGTAAACAGCAAAACTCTCTACTTAGAATATATATTTTTATTATTGAATTCACTGTCAAAAACTCAAATAAAATGGTACATAAAATTATTTTCAAATGATAATCTCCCCAGACCTGGTACTGACTGAAAGCCAACATGAAAAGCTGGTAAGATGGTAGCGATGCAGTTTCACCGAGGTTTTACATTGAATGCGAATAGTTGACCATACACAGAACCCCTAGTTACATTACAGGCAAAATTTTCCCAGCATGTTTTTAAATTTCAATTTCTAAAATCTTTGGAATGTTTTTAATCAATTTCTTGGATTGGATTTTAGAGGCTTAAATTATTTCTTGTCAAATTAATAAATTTGAGATCGTTATTTATTTATTTATATTTTTTATTATTGCTTTTAAATAAAACACAGTCTTTTAAAATAAATCCTTTATTTAATAAACGATAAGTAAGATTCTAATTCAATAAATTACATTGTGTAAATATTTAAGAGCATCAATTTATCTGAGAGCCTGTATCTACATCTAAATTTATCATGTGCAAACTTTTCATTCCTGATTTTCTTGGTAATAGCTAAAGCTTTCAAAATGCAATTTTCTAGGTTTTGTGAAGGTTGTAATGAAATGAAATATTTTATGAGTCTTATATTATATTTATTATTTGCCTAAAAGCAGATTTATCTTACTCATGTCATAGAAAGACACATAAAACTTGGAGTAAAAAGTACAAGAGTGATTGGTGTCTCAAAGCAAAATATCAAAATACATTATAACATTTGGATTAGCTATTTAGTTTAACGGTTTAATAAGACAATATAAAAGTAAAAAAAACAATACAGTAATAGAAAACATTTTAAAAGTTTATGTTTGCCAAGTTTAAAAAAACTATTTTTCCAAATAAATGTACTTAACTAAATAGTTTATACTCAAAAACCAGCTGTTAAATTATGTATTACTACAAACTAAAATTTAATATTTTTTGAAACATTTCTTATTTAATGTAGTTCATGCTGAGCAAAATTTGTAGTTTTTTGCAAGAACTTTTTGTCTTGGTATTTAAATAATCCCTGTGACAGAAGGAATACTTACCAGTATGGATATGTCTGGTATGGGTATGTCTAGTATGGGTATGGGTATGTGGCATGAGAGGTGCTGTAGTTAGCACTGCTGGAAGTCAGTGTCATTGAATACACACAGACATTATGGCCCACATCATCCCTCACTACGCACAGTCCAATTCGCCTTGTCGGTAAATCAATTACAGGTTCGTCCTTGAAATCGTGATGGCCTATTTAAATAAAATATCCAACTTTATTTTGTTTATTATAGTATTGGTAAATTATTACTGCAACTCTTCAAAGAATAGTTCCAGAGTATTGAATACTTCCGTCTAGTAATCAAGGAAGGAGTAAAGACTCATTTGTTCTATTTTTAATGATTAATTTATTCCTGAAACCCAATGAAGCCAGAAAAAACTGAAAAATTATATTTCATCAAAAGCTTCTTTGTTACTTGTACAGCGGTTCTCTTGTAATATTCTTTAATCTTGATGAACTTAAAACTTGGTATACATTTATGAACTTAGTAAAAAACTTTCTAACTACTAAAAAGGAAATGGCGGATGCTTATATAACTTCTGGGAAAAATCTATTTTTGAGCTTTTGCTGTTTGAAAAATTAAAATGGCTGCCACTTTTTAGTAAAGACATTTTTGAATTTTTTTTCTTAAGTGTATAGATTATTTTTTGGACTTTTAAGTTACCACATGCAATTAAGTTTTGCATTAAGTTACTACCTCTTTCAGTTTAAAATGAAACATGAAAAAAACATGTAAAAACCATATTGTACAAATAGCTCCCATATCGTGTTCAAATATCGATGGGGCTTTGGAAAAAATAAATATGATTTTCTGGTATAATTTAGTTTAGTACTAGGAACAACCCAGCACACCTTACAGGTCCCCAACATTAACCATAAAGAAGAAAAGTAATATTTAAAACGGTATCATTCAAAAATGTTAGTATTTTGATAGAATAAAGTAGGAGATAGAACATAGTTTTAAGTAGGAACAATTAAGGGTTTTATGTAGGATTCTGGTTTTAGGTGGTTTACTACAATGGTTTTAGTGTTTACTATTTTGTTTACTACATCTTTATGTGTATTCTGATTTGTCAATTTCCCCTTCTCCTGTTACTTGATGGGCACTTTTAATCTGCCGAGATCTATATATAAATTATATATATTTTGTAAGTGTTTTTGGTGTTTGGTTATATGTCTGTTTGTTTTACTACTATATTCCATGATATTTTGTGGTTTTAACCTAATCTTCACAATTAAACTTAAGTTTGTTTAATTTTCCATGCCTTAAATTTATGTGTTTCTTAGCTAATGATTACCCATTGCAGCCTCTCAGGAAAAGTTCAGACCTTCCTTCTTACTTGATGCTAGTAATTAATTAATAAGTATTAATAACTCTAAAGTCTTTTCATTTTCAGGTGTACTGCGCAATAAAAAAAAGAACTCAATCATTTATTTATATTTTAAGGAATTTGTAAAACTACATTTGGCTCTAGAAAATGTACAGTAAATGTCAGTAGAAGAATATTTAGTTTACAATAAAATAATGCTTTACTTTTAACAACTCTTGGTATAGTTTCCGGTAATGATAGCTTTTCAAACTTTACATCTTTGGTATTACAAAATATAGTAATGTAACAATTGTTTTCCTAGATAAGTGTGGAAGTTGTTAACTAAGAAATTATATATATATATATATATTACAAACTTTATATATATTCTCTAGGTTAATTAGTTATTTGAAAATACAAATTTTATTGTTTTAATAATGGTGAAAAGATCCAAGTTAAAACAAGTTTTATGCTTTGAGGAACTTTTCGGTTCTCCTCTTAACACCTCACAACTATAGTTTTTTGAATTAAGCATCTTCTCAAAGTCAAAGATCAATAAAGAGCTGATCAGTCAAATTATAATACCAACTCTTTTGCCTTTGACTCGGAAAGTCGGTTAAGATTGAAGCTATTTTAGATACTAATCATGAATATCAATTGATCGCAGTGGCGTTGCTAGAGAGGTACAAGGGTGGTGCCCACCTCGAGACATGCCTTTTAGGTTGATAAAAGTGTTTACCAAAAATCAAACTTACTTAAATTAACCTAAAACGTATGTTGTTGTATTTCATGATTGCTAATTGTGGTTTGACAATCAAAACAAATCAAGGAGTGTCCAGTGCTCACACCCATGAACTTGCATCTGTGTTAATATTCCGTTAGTTGATTTACCGCAAGTAAACAATTGCTGATATAACGATTATAGTTAAAATAATATTTTTTATTCACTGCAAGAGATGGGAGATATTATTGTATACTGTCAATCAAGAGTCTGCATTTCTGATTGTGCAACAGCGTTGATATTACATAAAATGTATAAAGAGCTGCGTTTACAATGTCAGTAAAAAGA
Source organism: Matsumurasca onukii (assembly GCA_018831715.1). NCBI lineage: Eukaryota > Metazoa > Arthropoda > Insecta > Hemiptera > Cicadellidae > Matsumurasca > Matsumurasca onukii. The sequence goes on along the minus strand of CM032059.1, from coordinate 32,767,403 downwards.
GAATATTCTTACAATTTTTATTGAAGTTACGTGATTGAACTAGAAGTAAACTGTGAGAAACAAATGTAACCTTGAAGACCCACTGAGTTTTACGTCCAAAATACTCTTGCCAAACTTGCGTCAGTTTGCCTTTCGATTTTATAGTTTTTCTGTGGGAGGATCTTCCCATGATTTTGCTCCTGATTTATTGCTAAGGGAGAAAGAAATATATATCGCATCGGGTACCAATGGCTCTGGTGACGCCACTGGCTAATCAACACACTGTATTTGTCTATTATGAAAACTTATTTTGCCTGAAGTTACATCCCTGTTTAATTCCTAGTGTTGAGTGAAACATGTGTTTGCTCAACTTTCATTCACCTCATTCCAGGATTGCTCGCACATTCTGCTTCAGCAACCGAGGCCATGGGCTCTTCCTCAGTTCCCCCTCCGAAGTCCAAAAGTTCACTGTGTCTGCCGAGTTTTGGTGAGTTCTTGAACTTCTATCGTTCTTAACTTCACATAGATGTAGTTTCTAATTGGATACTCTTAGAATAATAATTTCTTTTGCAAAATGTATGTATCTTTTGCTATATAGAAATTTTTAAAATAGCTTATTTTGATCTCATACTCTTTTTTATTTTTTATGGTCTTATATTATGAGAAACTGCTAGAATAAAAACTTCAAGAGTCCTAAAACTCTTAAGTCATAGAAAGAATAATTTCTAAAATAAACTATAAATTAATCAGTTATGTAATGGTGCTTTCAAATCTTTAGACTCATTAAATTATTTCAGTACCCATTCGAAGTTTTTCTTTTCTGTGTTACTAAATTGCAATCAATAGACCCAACTCATTAAAATAAATTAAATTTTGATAGCAACCATTTAGAAGTCTGTAATTATCTGCTAAAAAGTTATGAGAATTCTGGAAACCGCCAAAAATTGTTTTATTGGTTACCAGACTTACAAGGGCTGTTTTTAAACTAAGTTCATTTAAAATATAAAATATATTCAAACAAAATTGAACTATTTAATAGCTTATATATATTATACAATGATATAATTTCGATACCCACAGTTTCCAGACTAAATATCTATTTTATATATAATTTTAGTTGAAAAAAAAACTCTAATCAGTGGTAGTATTATTATGATACGTATATCATATTATGCTGTAAAGAAAAAACTATCTAAAGCAATGTTTTGCAGCTCAAGCCTAGTGGAGATGGTAGGAGAGTTGTTCTTGCCCCATGACATGCCAGAACCTCCAAAACAAAGCTTCTTCCAAGGACTGTTTGGGGGTGGCACGCGCAACCTAGATCGCGAGGAGCTCTGTAAGTACTGTTCACTTCATTTTTAAACTCTGACAAGGTATTTCAAAATAAATGGTCGAATTTTGAAACGCTGTAACATTTCCAAGTATCAGGGACAATTGTGCACATAACCCAGATACAACATTGACATAAGCTCAATAGTAAGTAGTAACAGCATACTCCATCCAAAATAACAGTCATCTTTAAGCCATTAAAGTTATTACTGTAGTTCTAAGTGTAGTATACATTCTATGTATACATTTCAATTTCAATATCTTTGTATTGTGGTTAAGGAGGAATTTAACAGGAGCGAATTTGCAAACGATGTTTAATGTACCGGATGGTTGAAAAGTAACTAAGTAATAATATCTTGTTATACACTCTGCAACATTACAAATTTCATGTAGGCAATAGTGTCATAATATTGAGTATTCATTAAGGTTTCCTTTGATTACTAATATAGGTTCATTAGTGATTTAGTCATACGATGATTTGCTTAAAACTATTAGTGAGTGGTTGGACGGAATGTTTCCTGGATGTTGGTCAGGTCGGCGTGGACGCCACGAATGGCCTGCGAGAAGACGAGATCTAACTTCATGTCATTCCTATGGGGATTCTGTAAAAGAAGAAGTGTACAATGCAAGCCTACAACCGTAAATTATTTGGAAAATCATGTTCTTTAAATCCTTGTTTATTGGTGAAAAAAATATTTTTCTTCAAGGCGAGTTATTTTTTTTTACATCAAAGCAAACGAACAAAGAAACATTTGTTCAGGTCAACTATCAGCAGCTTCGCTACTGCCGTACGGTAGTTGTTCATCTAGCTGGACTGTTTACAGTTGGGGAGTCGAGTGGTCGTGCATCGCGCAGCGTAGCCAAGCACATACCGGGTCCCTCAGGGCAGATACAGGAGTTGAACCAGCGTGCGACCACAGCCAGCAGTGAGGTGTCCCGTGCACACATGCTCATGGTGGAGCGTGGCGCTAAGTTGGGCCAGCTGGAGGAGCGGACAGAGCGTATGATGAACGAAGCAGATAACTTCCAGTCCACAGCGCACAGCCTCATGCTCAAGTACAAGGACAAAAAGTGGTACCAGCTTTGAACTCTGTACGCCTGAATTTATATATTATTGACTACTGTTTAAGAAAAGAGTTTAATTTGTAATATAGGATAGAAAGATCAAGGCAGTTTGTATCGTACAATGTGCCTATGTACCATTACTGTACTCTCGTAGTAGGACAGATCACTACGCTAACCACCCCGAGCTTTAATATTTTTCTAGTTTCAACAGAAATCCTACAGTATTTTATATAACCTAAATAAATAGATTTGGAAAACCATCAACTTTTCTCGTATGATTTTTGAAAGTTCAAAGTATCAAGTACAGTATGGCTAAATTCTAAATGTGTGAATTTAATTAATTGTGTGTATTTTCAAACGGCAATGTTTGGTTTCACTTTTTTTTTTGCTCTAAGATTTTTTTTAGTGAAATGCATACTCAGTTTGAAATTGAATTAAACATTGAATGTATGATGTTTGAAATTTGTAACCAATTAGTTAACTATACCTCTTCTAAAAGGTAATATAAGTAAAAGGTAAATATTCAACCAACTTAATGTATGTACAAGACTCTTAAATTTAAAGAAGAACTAAATTATTGTCAAATTTGTTTGTAAGCCTTGATTTAAATAATAATATTAGAACAGGTTTAAGAATACTCAAACTAACCAACTTCTAAGAAATACAGCTACAAGTTGAAATAATTGAAGTGCCCCAGCTGGTTGTTTTCCATAAATAACTCTTTTTACCTGATATCACTTTGGAACTTATCAACCTAAACAGCTACATTGTATTTAATCATCTCACCAGTTTCAGTTTTTGTCAAATCAAAATTTACATCTTTAGACACTTAGTTATTTTATAGTTGGATTCAAAATTTCAACTTGAATCGTGTTATATTAATATCCAGAACATTGTTTTATCAATTATCTGACATTATTTTGTCACTATCTTGTTAAAATAATTTATATTTAGGGATCAATGCTAAATTTTATTCTGAAAAAAGGAATTAAAATTAAATTTTCAGCCTTTATAGTATTTTTGGCTTTGACTTTTAGTTCCTACTTTTAAAAATCAGTACCAGTTTAGTACATTAAAAATTATCATGTGTGTTAATCCATTGACTTAAAAGCTGCTCATGTAAGACAGGGTCTTAAAGAAAACTGTAAAAAAATGTGTCACTATTATGAGCCTTAATAGCAGTTTTAAAATATACCTACTTAATGCTGTCAATATAACGTTCTGTTGAAGCCTAAAGGTTGAATATTTCAAATTTACAATGAAAACATAGAGCATCCCGATTAATGAACCAAAAATCAACTAAGTAGTAAACATAGTAAAGTACAAAAGGAGTGCTTAATTTTATACCTTAAACAGAGAATAAATAATTTGTAAATCTAAACGCTTGCATTTGCTATTTTAAATCTCATTAGTTGCATAGTGTTTGTCTTAGCAAGTAATATTATGAATCCCATATTGTAACTTAGGTTAACACACAATATCAGGGAAGCTCTGATATGAATTCCAGCTTAACTTGTATCTATGTACATAAATGACTTGGCTGTACTTAATACATTGTGATACCTCCATCATAATTGTTATTGTATTGTTAGATGCAGAATATATTGTTCGTTGAATGCTGATGCATTTGTTGTATCTTTTTTATTGTTATTATAGCGATATGTATAGAAGCATTATTCTTTTATGTTGTGTAATATATGAAAATACTAGATGTTAATGTTTCTGTGAATGTACATATAGTGCAATATTTGCTAACATTGTCAGCGTCACTTGTTTTAATCGTAGGCTAATCTGTTCTGTCTTGAGGCTGCTTTCTTGAAAAGTCGTAAGACACGATATGCTCATGCATGTACTCAGTACTTCCTGATCAAATTTGTCTATGTTTAGATTATTTACTGATAAATATTATATTGATTTACCAATCTCATGTTGTGCCGTGTTGAATTGGCTAGTTATTTTTCTTAAGAGTTTATTTTTGGATGTTGCACTTTGGTTTATCGTCTTTTAACAAACACTACAAATCAAAGAATGTGGTAGTTATTTTGCTGTAGCGAGTAAATGTTCGCATGTCTTGTAATTTACAATTGTAAGCATCCATGTCAATCTTATCAAAAGCTGGCTAGGCCATGGAAAAATAAAAATATGATTTAAGTAATTGGAAAGTTAAAAGTAAATTAAAACCAAACATTAAGTTTAAATTGTCTAATTTAAAAACTCCCAACTCTTCATTAAGGTTTGTTTTTAGTTGTAAGGCTCTGACTTATCAAGCAGTGTCTACTGAAGTTGTTTGAAATGTCAATTCAATATCATTTCAAGAAAGCACTTAAACACTCAGCAACAAAGTGCCTTTACTGCTCAGCCGCACATGTGTTACACATTATTAATCAAATTGTCTGCTTTAATTCATTTACAGACAATTGATAAAACAAATTTTAACACATCTTTTTTATAATAAATAATATGTGTCTTTATTTTGTTTTAGATTTCAGTTTATCATAAAATGTATTGTTAGACACCTACTTAAGTTATAATTATAAGAAATACATATAGTGTTATATTCTTGCAACCTCATTAAAACTAAACTCACATACAAACCTAAATACAAAACAGTTCTTCATTATGAGAAAAGTAGTTAAGCATCTAAGACCTAATTGACACTATATCACTATTTGAGATGCCGACCACTCTCATGAGGGTATTTTAAGGCAAATATGTGGTGAAGGATGAGTGGTAGTAATGAGTAATGAGGTGTAGTCTTGTTACAAACTAAGGCCGACTCTTCCTTAGAATGGGTCATTAATTCATAGCCCAATGACCAATGGAAATACAAGGACCAACGGCTTAACGTGACTTGCCCTGATTTAGGGTTTCATTACTAAAATAATAATAAATTACTCCATTAATTACTCCATTAGCTCTCTAGGGTTTAAGAGCAACAGTTTGAATTTCTTTAAATTTGAATGTCATGTTGACAGTAATTAAAATGTATGCTTGCTGCCTATGATAAATAGTTTTCACAATTATAAAACTAAAACAGATTGTAAACATACTCATAAGTTACTACAATAAAGCAAAGTCAGATCGTTCACTAGACAGGATACGACTGGGACTCGTGGCATGGTCCTGTAATCCAGCTTCATGCAGGTCAGGTTTTGAGGATGATATAGGTCTAAAGCGGCTCAGATAGTCTCAGTGATCATCTGATGATACCCGCATCAACTACCAACATCGTTTAGACATATCAGACCCTCACCTGTGTGGTTCAGAAGTCACGTTATGCCGTTGGTCCTTGTATTTCCATTAGTCATTGGGCTATTAATTATAATGACCCATTCTAAGGAAGAGTCGGCCTTAGTTTGTAACACGACTACACTTCATATCTCATTACTACCACTCATCACACTCATCCTTCACCACATATTTGCCTTAAAATACCCTCATGAGAGTGGTCGGCAACTCAAATAGTGATTTAGTGACAGTTTTATAAAAAGTAATAATGGTCATTCAAATCCACACTATTTGCAGTAAAGTCTCAGGATTTTCCAAAAAAATCACTCTCCCAAAACTTTTAAGAATTTAATGACTCTTATTTTTTTCTTTTATTTTACTCGGTAATCACTTAAATAGTCTGGGCACTATAAAGTTGAAAGCTGTTACACAAAATATCAGGTTTAGTGTTTTACATAAATTGTATTAGTGTGGAGCAATACATTTCCAGAACTTTATAAAAATAAACTTAATAAAGATATCTTAGTGGTAGAAACTTGAACATACATAAAAGGATGAAAAAGAAAGATGACATTATATTTGAACCAATCATACAAATAGCTTTTGAAGGACGACCAGACATTGTTGGACAGTAATTGTTAAACTTTTTGGACAGTTTACATGAAATCACTAATCAGAGACATGATCATCAGCAGCTGACTTCTTGACCAATGTGGATTCGTGTAGGGCATCTTTATTTTTGTAGATCACAAACATTTATCGTTTAAATATTCATTAACATGATAGTATCTTTCTCTTATAATAATTCTATAAGACTACTTTAAAATTGATATGAGTTAATTAAAGTTTTATATCTATGAGGCATTTTGTTGAACAGCTTTGTTGTCTGTTTGTATGTTCTTTATCATTTCCACATCTTGCTTCAATTCTTAATATTTTACATTTTCTTAGAGCTATATGTTGCATCTTATTTTTTTCTGTGTATTGGTTGGCATTAATTTTACTTTAGGTATTTACAATTTTGTGTTTGGACAAGTTAAACCAAAGTCAACATCATGAGTGTCTTTTTTTAAATTTGTGTACTTAAATTGTGCTGATATTTGTGGTTTTATGTATATTAAAGGGTAAACAAACTATCAAATATATCTTCAAAAAATATTCCTGGGTAGATAAAATTTACGAGCATGAAATTATTGTAGAAATTAGAAAGATTTTGCAAATAAATGCTTCATTTAAGTTAAAAATAATCTAGTAATATTGTGATTTAATTTGATATACCATATTATGGTTCAAGATAAGTTCAACGTACAAAGATAGGGGGTTTCTAGTCAAAGTGGTGCCACTTAACTGCAAACTACACTTAAGTAATTAATATTCAATTTATGGTGTGTGTCAACCAAACATTCATAAGCTGTTATATACATAATAATTTGAGTTACTTAACAACACTGACATGGTATCTGGTAAAAATTTAAATAGTGCTGAATTGATTTTAACCATTATTTTTTTTGAAGATTGGATTATTGTCATTGTTTTAGTTTGAGTACAATGTGATACCTTAAATCTTATTTAACAACCTTAAAAACAGCGTTAAAAATTTAAAACTATAAACGCAATTCCAAATTTGTGTAGAGGTTTGTAAGAATCTCCTAGAACAACCACCTGGAATAGGGAGGTTCTTTATAAATTAATTATAACTATTTTGGTCCCATTATACCATATTATTTAACTAGTTTGATTTAGCTTAAATTAATTGTTTAATTTACCTGTTACAATAGTTTAGTTACAAATATGCCTATCTAACTTTTAAATAAATCAAGTTTATCTGTTATCAAAAGCTTTTCCCACAACATTACTTGGATTGAATATTAAGCTAGATACTTTTAGACCATTGGCTATAGTTACAGACAAGGCTGGTTAGATTAAATTGTTTATAGATGTAACTTGCATCTGAAAGCATAATATTTAATTTCTTGTCTGGATAACTACAAAATTGTAAATAAATGCCTCCTTCAAATAACTTGCAGTTTGCTGTAAACCTTTATTACAACATGTTTCAAGTAGGTTTACAACCACTGTGACAGTAGATATTTATTTTTTTTTAATCATGTTAATAAAGATCCAGGGCTAAATGACTAAGTGAGTTCTTGTCTGGGGTTTAGTTAAAGTGAAGATTCTGAGCAGATTTGTCAAACTTTACCTTGCGAATAGTGAGATTTCAGGTTGAGTACAAATTTGTCTATTGTGTTTTAGTGACTCCCCATAGGATATAGAGCTATTCATTTCTATTGTGATATAGAATGAAATATTGTAGAATATTATAGAAAGAAGTAACACGTAGCGAAAAATTCAAACAGAAAATTTGTATAATTATGACGGAAAAATCAGCTGTTACCTTTAGCTATAGATTGACCATAATTTGATAGCAATACCTTTACGGGTGACAACAAATCACATCCTGACTATTGGTGGGAGTAACTGACCCTCTCAAGCTCTCAAGGTAGCCAAACCTGGCTTAATCGTTTTGACTTGTTATTGAGAGAATTTTAATTTTTTTACCCCTTTAAAAACTTAACACACATAATTATGGCTACTGTTCTATATTTTGCAATTGTTAATCAAGTGTCGAAAGAAAATTTTAAATTTCTTAAATTAGTTTGGGGAGTATAACATTGAGTAAATTGATAAATTGGCAACAAACTTGAACCTACAGTATTACCAGAGCCGTTTGATTAAGTTCCTTTTCATCTTACCCGATTGACCTGAGTTCATTTTTAAAATTTACTATAATTATTAAAAATAGATCAACTAACCAAACTTAGAATGTTCCACAGTATTTGGAGGTGGAAATCGTGGAAACAGTGTAAACCATGGCAATAGAAGTTTAATCGTTAAGAAATAACACTTTTAAGTTTCAAAGTGATTTGTACATGTTGTTGAAAATGTACCATGAATTTTAGTAACCCTTTAACAAAGTATATTAAAGTTTTAAATTGACAATAAAGTTTCACTGTAAAAGGCAGAAGCTGAGGTGGTTTTGAGAGCTATGCTTCTAGTCCCTTGTTGAGCCACTGTTGTCTGTTGTTTGTCTAATTGTTGAGTAAGTATACACTTTTTTTACACATTTTAATTGTGTCTTCCTTGTAAAAATAAGTAATCTATTTGTTAGAAATAACGGTTGGCACTTGTATATTAATCGAAAGTACCTAAGAATTATTTAGCTTATTTATTCTGTTATGATACATATAGTGATAGTGCTGTTGTTTTGTTGTTGTACCAGTATACCATTAACTATTGTAAGCTACTGTATACATACTGTAGTACTGTAGGTAAGGTAAGGTAGGTTTGTACAGATGGCCCTATATTTTACTACAATGTGTGCATGTGTGAGTAATCTCACCTCATTCAGCTGATATTGTGATGCCCTGTATAAAAAAGCTTGTTAAATGTTGATAGCTGCTTTTTGCCTCTTCTTGCACAAATACATGTATTGTTCCAGCTGCAATTTGTTACAAACACAAAACTTAGCCGGCCCAAGGGACTCAAGTTTTTTATTGACGCTGATGATACCGATATTATAGTTACCGTGTAACTTTTTGCAGCTGTCGAATGGATCTTTTGTATTGTAAATAGTTATGTTTCAAACCCTTTACAGGGTTGGGCAAAATGTTTGGTATTTTTTTAAACCTGGAAAACAACTAAACTTCCTTTTACTGTAAATAATATAAATATAAAAGTACCAAGACACTGTGTAGATTAACTTTCCATAGGGGTACTTAGCTAGAATTTGAGATGTATTCTGTAGACTAGGAACTATCTTAACTGACCCTTTTCAACAAAAATGCAACTGACCCCAATCCAAAGTAGAGTACTTGACGACTTAACCACATTTGTGAAAAGTTTAAATATATTTTCTATTGTATCCTGATGAAATAAAATGTTGGAATCGATATGCTATTTGTGTTTTATTTCAATGAATTCTTTAAACCTCTTCACCACATTTCTTTTTGGTTCAATATCGGTACAATTTAATAATTCTAGCCAGGTTAGTATACTACTACTAGTATACAGACAGGTTAGTATACAGACGCATTGTTCTGTTCTCCTGTCAATTTAAAAATGTGTCTTTTTTGTAGATAGTTATTAACAATATGTATACATTTTGAGTCTCAGACCAATTAAAAAAAGGCATATACCAGGCGTGTTTTTAAGTAAGTACCGTTTTTAAATAAAACAATAACGAGCAGAGATTTTATAATAATTTTTATTTCACATGAAAGCCTGTACTTTAAACTATTTTTCTACATAATTGCCATTAATATTGGGGCACTTATCATATCGTCCAGCTAGCTTTTGAATTCTGATGTCATAGAACTTTGCCGCCTGACTTGACAAAATATTCAACACAGCCGTTTTGACTTCGTCGTCGTTGTCGTGGCGCACGCCGCCCAGGTGCTTCTTCAAGTGAAGGAACATGTGGAAGTCGCTCGGCGCAAGATCTGGACTGTAGGGAGGGTGTTCCAACCAAATTTTCGCATAAAATCTTGGGTTCTCTTTGTGACATATGGGCGGGCATTGTTGTGAATCAAAATGACACCTTTAGTCAGCATGCTTCGCCCTTTGTTCTGGATAGGACGGCCGAACTCCGCTCAAGTGTCACAGTAGGTCTCTGAATTGATTGTGTCCCCACGAGGCAACAACTCCATCAAAAACACCCCCTTCCTATCCCAAAACACTGTGCACGTGATTTTTTGGGCAGACATCGTTTGTTTGAACTTGACTTTCCTTGTCATGAACATTGGAGCGGCCATCTTTAAACGCCCTAACCCATTTTTCTTACTATTCCTTCTCTCATAATGTTTTCTCCGTACACTGCCCTGATCTCACGATAAACATCGACTGCTTTCAGGCCTTTGGCACTGAGAAAATTAATCACAAATCGAACTTCGCAGTCGGCGGGACTTTTACTTGACGGAGGCATTTTAAACGGTCACAGGCAAGCGTACGCATCAGCTAAAATGGCCGTACTGGTGTCTGGGTGTGACCATGAGATGCAGGTACACAAATAACATGCGCGGAACGCCGACCGTAGCGTTGCAGCGGCGTAATTCCTAAACGGTACTTACTTTAAAAACACGCCTCGTAGTTACCTTACTATATGATTAGAAAATAATATAGATTGAGTTATCTAGTCAGTTTATGTTGTGCTAAAGCTAATGGGTACTGTTATACAGGGTCAGGCAAAAGTGTGGAAACACCTTTATAACTTTTAAACCAGTGGTTTCAGCGCAACCAAACTCAGTACACTTTATTAAAGGAAACCAAAGTACCTTTTAATGCATACTGACACTTTGCCCCAGTTTTCAAAATGGGGGATTGGGGGGGTAGCCCCATAATTTTCATAGGGAAGCCCCATCGAGTGACACCTCATTTTGAAGGTCTTAGAAAATGTTGATGACTGCTGAAAACTAGAAGTCTCTATCTTAACCCAAAAAGAAATGGCGTCCATGTTAAGTTACACATATTTGTACTATGCGAAAGTGTGAAAACCCCTTTATAACGTTTTAATAAGTTGTTCCAACACAACCTCATACTCAGTACATTTTATTAGAGGAAATATAAGTACCTTTTAATGCATACTGACACTTTGCCCCAGTTTTCAAAATGGGGGATTGGGGGGTCGCCCCATAATTTTCATTAATTGTGACACCTCATTTTAAAGGTTTTAGAAAATGATGATGAATGCTGAAACCTAGACGTCTCTATCTTAACCCAGAAAGAAATGGTGTCCATTTTAAGATACACAGACTTTTATTACATGAAAGTGTGGAAACGCCTTCATAACTTTTTAGCCAGTTTTTTCAGTGTAACCAAACTTGGTACATTCGTACATATTATTAAAGTTATCAAAACTATCTTTTAACGCATACTGACACTTTGCTCCAGTTTTCAAAATGGGTGATTGGGGAAAGGTAGACTTATAACTCTGTGTAACTTAAAATCGACGCCATTTCTCTCTGGTTTAAGATAGAGATTTCTAATTTGCAGCATTCATCGACATTTTCTAAGACCTTCAAAATGTCCCTCGATGGGGCTTCCCTATGAAAGTTTAAAAATTGGGGCAAAGTGACAGTATGCACTAAAAGGTACTTTGGTTTCCTCTAGTAAAGTGTACAGAGTTCGGTTGCGCTGAAAGCACTGGTTAAAAAGTTATAAAGGCGTTTCCACACTTTTGCCTAACCCTGTAGACGTCTGGAGAACAAGTTTGACCTGGGATCAAGTTTTACCACAAGAACTTTGTCTCAAGTGGAAAGATTGGTTAGATGAAGTGAAAAATCGTCGAGCACTTAGAATCCAACGATGTTATTTTAACACGGGTACAAGAAACTTTGTCGAACTGCACATCTTTGTGGATGCCAGTGAAGAGGCCTTTGCTGCAGCTGCATACCTCCGGCAAAAGACAAGCGAGAGATACGAAGTAATGTTAGTCATATCAAGGGCTAAAGTAGCACCGTTGAAGTCTATCACTATACCCCGTCTGGAACTCGAAGCAGCAATTCTGGGTTGTAGATTAGCCTCAACAGTAGAAAAGGACATAGATATTCCTATTGAAAAGAGAATATTTTGGTCCGATTCCCTTACAGCGCTACACTGGATAAAGTCAGATCCGAAAAACTTCAAACAGTTTGTCTCAAATAGAATTGGAGAAATACAGGAGCTTACCAAAGCTGATGAATAGAAATGGGTCCCTTCTAAGCAGAACCTAGCTGACTATGCTACAAGGAGCACTAAAAGATTCAAATCGGACATCCAAATCCCATGGATATATGGCCCAACCTACCTCTCCTTTGGTTGTGACGAATGGCCTGAACAGCCAACAACTTTGCAAGCTAAAGATATCTCAGAGAGGAAACGTCAATACATCGGTGTTCATACAGACAAGAGTGTGGATGTCTTCAACTTGAAGAGGTTTTCTTCTTGGGGAAAACCCATCCGCATTGTAGCATGGATGCTAAGGTATACACAAGTGCTGAAACGTAGATGTGATTCGAATGAAAACTTTCTACTAAAAATAATTACAGACCTGAACAAAATCTTAGATCTTCAACCTGAAGAAATAAGAAAAGCTGAAGATTTCTTCCTGAAACTGTCTGCAGAAGAAAGCCATCTTTTAATGACTAAAAGGCCTATTCAGAAGTCAAGAAATATGTATTTGCTTTCACCGTTTTTGGATGCAAGTGAAATTTTGAGAATGTCCTCAAGAACTCAAAACTCGCCTGAACTACCTAAATGCAGATCAAAAGCATCTCGTTATACTGGACGGTAGAAGTCATGCGGCTAAATTGATAGCTAAAAATACCATGAAGAATGTTTCCATCAAGGAATGGAAACTGTCATATGTAAGATAAGGGAGAGGTTTTGGATTACCAATTAAACGTACGATCGCTAGTGAAGAAAGTCAGAAAGGAGTGTATGAGATGCAGATTGGAAAGTGCGAAACCCATACCACCCCAAATGGCTCCCTTGCCAGAATTTAGAGTTTCAAGAGTGAGTCACTCGTTCTTCTATACAGGAGTGGACTATTTCGGACCTATTGAGGTAACTGTTGGAAGAAGGCACGAAAAACGGTGGGGAGTCCTGTTCACATGTTTGTCTACGAGAGCAGTCCACCTAGAAGTCGCTCACTCCCTCGATGCTCAAAGTTGCATAATGGCGATTCACCGGTCAGTCAGTCGTCAACCCTGTCCTTCAGAAATGTTCTCTGACAATGGAACGAACTTTGTTGCAAGTGAAAAAGAGTTAAGAAGTGCAATAAATACTTTGAATCATACTCACATTCAGAGAGTAGTTTCCAGACAAGGCATAAAATGGAATTTCATTCCGCCTAGATCCCCTCATTTGGGAGGATGCTGGGAAAGACTAGTTAGATCTGTCAAGACAGCCTTGAAATTTGTTATGAGATCTCAGTATCCCAAGGACGAAGAACTAAGAACATTTTTAACAAGAGTGGAGTATATCATCAATTGTCGTCCCCTTACTCACGTATCAGTCGATACAAACGATCAGGAACCCCTCACACCAAATCACTTTTTAATGGAGAGTTTTAAAGTCAACCTCAATGAAGACAAACTGTTTAAGAAGCAGTTATCAAAAATAAGGACTCTTCTAGACAACTTCTGGAGACAATGGATTCGCGAGTACCTACCCTGTCTCACTAGGCGATGTAAATGGCACAAATTGACTGAAGCCCCCAAAATTGGTGATATTGCCATACTAGTGGATGAAGACAACCCAAGAAACACTTGGCCACTTACACAAGTTGTCGCAGTCCATCCAGGCCGGGACAACCAAGTGAGGGTGGTCGACGTCAAGACTGCAGGTGGAACCTACCGGCGCCCTCTTACCAAAGTCGCCATACTTGCCCAGGAGGGGAAAGATGTTATGGACTAATCTTTAGTTAGTCTCTGGGCAATATGTTTATTTAAAATATAAACACATGTTTGTAAATTATTATTATTCAAGAATTGTTGTAACGAAAACAAATACATTTGAATTCTCTAAGAACTTGACACGACCATTCTTTTAGTTTCATTTTGATAAATAGTCAGACCGACCCTTTACAGGTACTATTTTTCAATCTGAAGGTTTAGAATCTTGGTTAAAAAAAACCTCCAGAAAACTAGGGTGATAAATAATTAGTTAGTAAAGAAATATGTTGCTACACGCAAAGAACCACTACAAGCAACAGTTTGTTGATAGTCGATATTCTAACATAATATCATGATATCAACCTCAGATATCAAATCAAATCCTGAATTACATATCCCGTTGTAGAAGACTGACCGGGGTCAGATAGACTGTGTCAAATTAATTATAAAACCGTTCATTGATCATAAAACATGTACAATGCAATAGATCTTGTCAGCCTTTACACTACATATATACTTAAACATTCTATAAATACTATCACAGTTGTGTCATAGGATAAATAAACAATGAAATAAATTAAACGAGCCCAAGACATAATTTCTAAGTTGAACATACATAATTCAAAATGAATGGTGTTAGCATTAGAAGAGAAAAATTCACACAACTTATAAAACGGATTTTCTACCAATGAGTCTGTCAGTACAGATTTAAATTCAAGATAACTCACATGATGAGATTTGACTGGTAATTTGTTGTTCAGCTTTACACCTACAATTTCATATAAAGACGCAATTTTACTTAGTCTAGTTTGTGGCTGATGGATTAAGCTGGAGCTATATGTATTATAATCATGAACATCTCTGTGAAACACAAACCCATCCACATTCCTTTTTACATGCAATAAACACAATAATATATACAAATTTACTGTTAAGACATTTAGTTTACAAACTAGGGTCTGCAATGAGCTAACAAGTGAACATTGGTAATTATTCTCACAGCTTTTTTCTGAGTTATTAAATTTTTTCAATATATACAGAATTTCCCCATAAAAAAAGGCCATATTACATAAGCCCCTGAAAGAGTGAAAAATATACAATTCTCAGATGTTCTTTAGAAACATGTTGACTAAGCCGTCTTAAGAGATAAACATTACTATTCTACTTAGGTTTTTGTTCACTAAACCTACCTGTGGTTTCCATGACAATACTGGATCTAGCTCTAAACCTAACAGCTTAAAGTATTTATGTCTTGTACCTGAGCTCTATTTAGAGAAAATAATATTTGTTGGGTTTTATCCTGATTTAAGAACAGTTTGTTTGCCTTATACCACGTATCAGCTTTCTCGATGACATCTTCTCCTATTTTATCACAGTTAGGTATTTGAGCTCAAAGCAAAAGTTACATCATCGGCAAACATTAGCTATAAGTTTCAGATGGGCAATCAAAGATTTAAAATGACATGATACAAGAAAAATGTAGCAAACTTTTGAAAATTGGCTGTTTGTTAACATTTATTAATTTTCAAAGGTTTTCAAAATGAATTTTGTTAAAAAAAAAAACAATGACTATGACCATTTATCTGCTCAAACCATAAAACATGTTTTTAGCCGGCATTTTGATTAGGGACATCATAAAGTTGTCTAGTAACGAACTTTTGTTTTTATACATTTTCAAATGAGGGGTGACCTGATGGAGTAAACTAAACATTCTAAAGTGTAACCTCTCCACTAAACCTATTTTGGTGTGGGAAAATATGCCAAAAAGTACTTCAGTTGACCCTTAATACTAATTATGTTAAAGCACTTTCAAAAGTTTTAATTCTTTCAAAAGTAAAAGTGGGGTCAAATTTGGACACCAGTAGTATAACGGGGTCCCTTAATTACTTTTTCCTTACCCAATGATACGCATCAATAACACAACAAATGACATAATTTAACTAAAATTTAGAATATTTTACTCTTTTGGGGAAGAAAAAATGAGGCTAACATGGACCCTAAACTCTAAAAGTACACTTTGAATAAATTAGCTAACGTTATTTTATTCAATATACTAAGAAAACTTCTAAAAACTTATTCTTTTTATAACGTATCAATCGAATTTCAATATATAAAAATTAAAAATCAATAAAGTCGTTTAAAAATGGCGACCAAAAAGTGATTTATAGCTATAAAAGAGAGCGGTGCGATTTTATTTAAAATACGATATATTTGTCTTTTATCATAATTATGTAGTATAGCCTCCATGAAAAACCCCGTAAGTCTGAGGCTGAAGGTCGAAGCGAGGATTTGAGCGCAGCTAACAGCCTCGTAACGCCCGTGATCATAAGGAGGCCGAAGCGAGGCAGTCAGTGGAGCGAATTAGAGTACAAATTGCAAAGTAAATTAGATTCACTCATGCCAGTGGCGCTTCAGCGCTTAGTAGTCGAGTGTCGGGCTGGTTCCTTTTTTTACTCAACTTCCCGATTAGGATGTCCTCAGTAGACAACTCGATAGATCTAACCAGACCAGCTATGGCTGGCTATGTCTATGTCTAACAATTCATAATAACACGCACGTCGAACTGACATTTCAAACTCAAACTCAAATTCTTTATTGTCGATTAACAAACAAGCATGACAAAGTCAAATTTTACAAATCATGGATTTACTTACTAATGTTACATCTAAAACTTACAACTAAAAAATTCCTCAAGACCATAAAATTCCTTTTCAATAAGAATCATTTTAAGATGCTTTTTAAAATTTAAAATATTTAATTCATTCTTCAAAGTCATTGGAAGGTTCTTGAACATTTTAATGGAGTTATACAGTGTCTGGTGCTGATAAAAAGTGGTTCTGTGTTGAGGTAGTGCCAAAACATTGGAACGCCGAAGACTGTACTCTGAAGGAGAACAAGTTGGGAACATAATTTCTAAAGTTTTAAATTTCTAAAGTTGGGAAGTTGAGAACGTAATTTCTAAATGTACGACCAGTTCCGTGTTTCTGTTACAATAATCCATATATTTAATAATTTTTTTCAAGTATTTTCAAAGCAAAATCATTGACTTTATAATTTAAAGTTATGTTCAAGATCAGTTTGAAAATAAACCCTGACTGAGAAAGCATTTTTCCATTGAGTTTATATCTTAGGTATATTTAAAGCCAATGATTTTTTTCTTTGGATGAGTAGAATCCTGAAGCAAATCTTTTATAGTAACGCTAAATGTCACTAAAAATTGATTTGTCATGTTGTTCTACCTGTTAAACTGAAAGGTATTTCGGATTTTGATTTTAGGGTTATGTTATGCTTTGCTTTCTCTACTTTTAGTTCGGTTCACTGAGTTTCGTCGAAACTACAAATTTTAAATTTAAATGTTATGACATCTACCATAGTTACTCAAACGAGCAAGATTTGAAGATATCTTGTGTAAGTACACAGGTAACAAGTTTTCATATCGATAACTTTTCCAGCCTATCTTGTGTTAACTGTAAAGGTAGGCTAGGATTTTCTGCTAGGGTTTATAGTTAAAGCCTACACCTGTAGTTTTCAGATAATGTTTCGAATTCACACATCAAGTTTAAGTTGTTCTTAATATTTTCTAACATATGCTGGAATCACCCCTAGTGTAGAGTGTTATAGCCTTACCATTCAATAATTATAAGATATTAGGCCTACTAATTACTCCATTATTAGACTGTTGGGTATTATTCTAATATAGTGACTTGTCTTCTAACTAGCAAAAACTGATTTAGCACAATGAGAAGACAACCTCTAAGCAAACAACAAATTTTTAAGGCGTGGAGCATATTTAAAAATTGCCTTAAAGTTGCGATTATTTTATGAGCGGAAGACGTGCCCATCGTCCACTTGGATGTTACATTAGCTGGTTCATTCTCCCCCTTTTCAAATTAACTTAAAGGCTGAATAAGGTATTATCAAGAGGTTACATTAGTTTATTTTTTATGTTAGAATGGGGGAAGCCTCAGTGGATCAGCCACGATGCGGTGCGCTTCACGGCATCAACCGTCTATTACAGTCCACTGTATCCCGTCGGCGAGTAACAATCTTTCGTGCGTTCCGCGTGTGAAATGAATTGTGGTGATATTGTTACTTAACAAAACATCGTTTTTAATGGGTTCCACAATTTTCTCAAAATTAAAACATTGTTTTTTGGCTTTTTTGGGAAATTTTACCAAAAACCATCACATAACTTTTTAAGATGATACGTACAAAAGTATGGGTGCATTCAACATTCCACTAGTCATTTTAACTAAAAAATTAGGCCCATTTTGTGCTACGTTATGTAGAGTTTGGTTTAACGATAAGTTTCCAATATATGGTCTTCTGTGTCAAAATTGTATTACATACTAGTTTGTTTATATGTGTTCCGTGTATTGACAACTCCAAAAAGGGGTGGATAATTTTTATTTGAATAAAGATTTTTATATATATATATGTCTGCCTAAGTCTAATTTTTGAGAAAGTAAAAAAGAAGGGCTTGGATTAAGTGGAATTTAACACATTAGTTTCATTAAAATACAGGGGGTTTGGCCAAACTTTTGGGTGAATTACGATTATTGCTAACCTCAGTTAATTAAATATCAAGACATATATATAATAACTAAAGAAATTTGAAGACAAAAATACTTGGACCGAACCGGGACTTGAACCCAGGTCTCCCGCTTGCCGAGCAGTTATGCTAAACCACTACACCACACCATCCGGCCCAACTACTTCTCCCTTCAAATTTAGAGAAGTACTTAAATCTGAATGTTTGTCCGAAACCTGTGACTGTGAAATAGTGACTTTAAATCAACAAGCTAGAAATATTGCAAACAGAATTTAAATACTATGTCAAATGAACTATTATAGATCTTAATTTAATAGATTTGTAACACAAGTATAGGACTGCGGACATGGCCAGCCTTCCTAATCTCTGGTATAGATGGCTGTTCAGGTTTGCAGATTTGTCCACTCGTTTGTGGCTGCCTTATTAACTTGAGTAAGTGATGAGATATGCTGCATGTATCGGGCCACCACCATTTTGTCTGTTGACTGGAATATAGCCTAAACGTATCAAGGCCTGCTGAAAGCTTAAAGCTATAGTCTCCTAGGAGAAATAAATATAAAATAATAATATAATATAAAAAATATAGTTAGAGAAATAAACATAATTCCTAAATTCTAACCAATGTTCAGATAATAATCTTTAATTATTAAATATTACGTGAATACATGATGGAAAAAATATGTGAAGATTAGCTTTGTTTTTCTCAGTTTATTTATTTATTTGATTTGTTCTATTTTAAATGTTTTGATTTGTTATGCATCTTGTATGCCACAGCATAAATATTTCTTTCTTTTGAAAAAATTATTTCAAATTCTGCAACTCTTTATTGTTTTAATGTTACAGCTGATATGTCTGTGGCTTTGGACGGAGAAAGTACCATACTTCAAAGTAATACGAAAATTCCAAGTTACAGTGCGCGTACAGTGGAAGTTCAAAGACATGTTTCCGATTTTGCAGCTCAAAACTCACCCCTTAGAGGTAGAAAAGCCAAAAGAATAAGGTTTCTTTGCAATGGGGACAAATTCTACAAAGGTGTAGTGATGGCAGTGACTCCTGAACGTTACAGATCGTTTGACAGTTTGTTAACAGAGCTCACGCGCGCTTTGGCAGACAATGTGAACTTGCCAAGTGGTGTGAGAATGCTATTCACAATGGACGGGCGTAAAATATCTCAACTGGAAGATTTAGAAGATGGAAAGCTCTACGTTTGTTCTGGTAATGGTGATACGTTCAAGCGGGTCGAATATTCGGTTTCTTCTCCTAATGTTTTTACCAAAGTGAAACCATCAAGATCCCTTACAAGGCTTACTTCTTGTACCAATAGTTCTCGATCAACAAATCATACGATTCGCCCCAGAATAATAGTAGTTGTAAGAAACGGAACTAGGCCAAGGAAAGTATTAAGACTATTGTTGAATAAAAGAAACTCTCCCTCTTTTGACCATGCTCTCTCTACAATAACAGAAACTGCCAAACTGGATACCGGTGCTGTCAGAAAAGTGTTTACATCCTCAGGTATTCCGGTAAGTTGGCTAAATTTTGCTCAGTCTTTTCTAGTAGTTTTTTTTGTAGTTCTTCACTAGCTTTGTATCTGTGCTCTGCCTCGGACAAAATATTATAGTATCATGACTTTAACACTATCACTGCTACGGGTGCCTATGGGATCCGTGCAATTTGCATGTAAACATATGCAATTTTCATGTTTCAACATGTCGATCGCAGTGAAAGTGTTAAAGTCTTTTTGTACAAAGCCAGGCTTTTGCTCGGGTACTGGCATCAAACTACCTATCCTTACACCTGTTCCTTCCAATTTTGAAATTGGGGTTAAAGTTATGCCTTAAAAAACGTGTTCAGTGCCCACTTTGGTCCCTCGCCATTTATTTTGTGGATGTTGTATAGGTATAAAATATAGCTAAAGACACACTGCGTATTAGTTTAAAGCCTTAAACAAAGTTTCACTACCATAGCTTCAGCCGATTTTCAGTTATAAGCGGTCCAATATGCCGTAAAAACGCGTTCAGTGCTCACTTTAGTCCCCCGCCATTTGTTTTGTGAACGTTGTATGTATACAAAATAATAGCTAAAGACACACTGCGCAAGTTTCACTACCATAGCTTCAGCCGATTTTCAGTTATAAGCGGTCCAATATGCCTTACAGTTGACTGTTGAGTCTTCAGTGCCCACTTTGGTCCCTTGCCATTTATTTTGTTGATGTTATATGGGTATAAAATAAAGCTAAAGACACACTGCGTAATGGGCTTAACCCTTAAACAAAGTTTCACTACAATAGCTTTAGCCGATTTTGAGATATTAGCGGTCCAAGATGCCTTAAATACGTTACAGACAGACAGGAATTTTTTTACTCCAGTTTCGGTCTTTGTAGAGTATATAAACTCCAAATAACCAAAAACCGACAAATTCCTTGCAATGTACAGACAATAGTATTTTATTTATAAAATTTATTTACAAATTATTTTATTTATATAGATATAATTTAAGAACACTTATTTATGTAACCATTAAAATAGTATCTGGGATAAAACCTATAAGTACTACAGTTTTACACCCTGGTCTTGTTTGATTATGAAATTAATCAGCCTACATTAAATGACCATATACTCTAAGTTGTTAATTGTTTACACAAATTAAATTGCAGGTTTTAAGCCTTGAAGACTTTTTTATTGAAGAGGATGTGTTCTTTGTTTATGGGAATGAGCGCTTGAGTTCTGATGACTTTGAACTCGAATTCGAAGGTAATTGTATTTCTAGGATTTAGGTTCTAATACACAAATAAAATAAATTTAATTGTCTAATAAATATATATTGTTAGTAGGCTACTGTTACCACTAATTAGCAAATTTCCATGGAAAATAGAGCTATTAATTTCCATCATCTTAAATATAATTAGCCCATATGTACTTTTCAGGTGGCTTTTCTTGTCCATTTGTTTGACGTTTCGTTGATGTTACACTAGAGTCCCGCTTATCCGAACCCCGCTAATCCGAAAATCCGCTTAATCCGAACACTGTTGAGGGGAAAAAAATTATACGATTTTGAGTTGGTAAAATAAATAAAACTGGTTTTCCAATTACATATATCATACTTTATGTATTTAAAGCTATGTTTACGTTTGCTTGCCATATTTATTGACAGTAGAAACAAAAAGAATGTAAAAGTCACACGCTAACCACCACTCAAAACAACGCACTATACTGCTATACACACAGGTGTGCGCACAAAACAAAACACATCCACTCGGCGGGGTAGTGAGCGACGACACACTCACAGTATGGCACGGTGATGAGTCATTGATTGTTTTTAGAACGGATGTCGGTACTCTGTAGGCGTGGGCGCGGGGGTTGGGGGAGGAAAGGCACGCACGTAGGCCCTGCCGCCACATAATCTTTGTACTGCCCGTCATATCTGCGTACGTTACTTCCGCACTGTTTTGTATTCCAGTGTACACAGTTGTATTCAAATACACAGTTTCTTACATTTAAATATAAAATATTAGTCGCTCAAACTCAATATATGACCTTATAAGGTCAATATATGATAAATGCATCAATATATGCCTAAAGTCCGCTTAATCCGAATTTTCGCCAATCCGAACAGGGTTTGGTCCCAATTAGTTCGGATTAGCGGGACTCCACTGTATTTTAATTATTATCTGATTTCGATGAAATTTAGTACACATATTTTATGTTACCATATAAACAACTTGTATACTAAAACTAACCAAATCCGTTTTGAAGCCAGACCAGTATGGCGGTGAAAATAGTAGTTTTCACCACAATTTTGGTGTGGCTGATTGGATTTTGTTGCTTTTTGGTACATAAGTTTTTTAAAGTGACATTTTATACCAAGTTTCTTTGAAATTGAATCATAACTACAGTTTTTACAACATAAAAGCCAATGATTGTAGGTAGAACATCCCCGTTACTGAAAATGTCCTAAGGTTCTTGGTAGCTATGTGGCACAATGTAAAATCAGAATCATGTAAATAAAATTTGGCAATCCTGTCAACTCTTATACCTGTTTCAGCACCCAATGGGTTAAATTTGTTGTTAAGGAGGATTTTATTTTGCAATAGTTTTAATTTAAGTAAGTAAAACACATTAGTGTCTAAATTCAATAATAAAACAGAAATAGCTAAAAACATGATGTAATTTCCAAAATATCTCGCAATTTGTATTTAACAAATAAACGTAGGATTTTTTTACAAGTATATAGGCCTAAATTTTTGTTTCTAACTATCATTAAATTAGAGAAGATACACTGATGGCTAAACACTCTTTTGTGTTAAATCTTTAACGAAATATTGCAATTATTATAAAAACCATGTTAAAACCTTGTTTTGAATATTCAAAGTGACTTTTAAAAGTTGCTTTCAGAACTTCGAGCTATACAAGCGCAAAGAAAAAGCCTTCGAAGGACAGGAGGTGAACTTAAGTCTGGAACTCATTGCATTGATGAAATGGGTAAGTTTTATTATAAAAGTGTCTTAATCTGTCAAAGCAGATGTTATAAATTAATATCTTAGTTTGAGTTCAGTGAAGATGAAGATATAAATTGTTTGGAAGGTAGTTGAAATGTGAAACAAAAGCAGCCAATAATGAGTTACGGAAATTTAGATTGTATGTGATTATTTGTTGCAGGTCGTGGAGTACCAAAGTTACCAAACAAGACGAAGCCAGTGAAAGGGTCGAGAAGGCAGGATTCCAACCCCAACATACCCAGCAAGGTGCTCAGTAGGTACTCCGTGAGCATGGTGATCGGTGACGGCAACTTTGCGGTGGTTCGGCGCTGCTTTGACAAGTACGTGTTTAACTAGTTCTTTACTTCAACCTTGAATTTTAACACTTATTTTGTTGAAGTTACGATCAGTGAATTAATTAAACTTAAATTTGGAATAAAAAGTAATGGCAATGAAGATAAATTTAAGTATTTATTGGTTATAGTGTAAAAGTTGTAATTTAAAATTGTATAGTGTGTGTTTTCTTTAAAATGTATGGTAGAAAAACCTATTGATGTGATGGGTGGTCTTGTTTTATGGCTAAAGTTATAGTTATACCTCTGCATTTCCTTAATTCTCACCACAGTTGAGCGATAGTGAAAGTCAGAGGTTTAGAGCACAACAGTCTGAACTCAGTAAATAGAGCACGTTATAATTTCAATGAAGCACTCATTTTCATGTCTGAGTCAATAGATCTCACCTCTAGTCTAGTTACTTGCACTGCATCATTCAAACTTTATATCTTACTCTTGCCTTGAATAATGAACATCAGCAGTCTCATCCTAGAATATTAAAAAATAGTTTCTAACACTGGCTGTGATAAATAATAACGGAGAAATGTAAGTTTTCTTAAGCGCACAATTGCTATTTACTGTCATCACCACAATGCAAAATGCAGTGAGCATACTACGGCTGTTTCAAAGTAGGTAATTCATCAATAGGTATGTACACTCTACTCTCGATTATCCGGGATAAAGTCGGGTTAAGGCTTCCCGGATACGAAAAATCACGGATAACCCGCAAAAAGTCTAAAAATAGCACCGGAAGAGGGAAATGAAATATTTACGATAATATACAGACTGTCAATTATATTTAAGTAACAGAGATGTATTAAGTTAACATACCTGATCGTTTTGAAGTAGAAAACGAAGTACTGTAGAATACGAGTACATACACAAAATAATCTAACTCACTCACGTAAACATATTTTCATAACACACTATTTTTTATTTACAATAATATATGTACAAGACATGACGTTTCATATTTACTTCTGTTGAACACCACGCATTTGCATTTTGTTGCCATTTCCGCACAATACAAGATAATGCACTTGTCACAAGGTCAGTCACGCTCCACTTGTCTACAAAGACTAATTGTGAAGGTTCATTGCAGGTGTGCGGATGTGAGGGCGCGGCGCGCGGGGTGAGTGAGTCAGACTGCTTATCTGTCTTCCCTCTACAGTCTATTACACGTTCTCCTGCGCGGATCGCGGTGTTATACTGTACGTTCTCTTGCGTTGCGGATCGCGGTGTTATACTGTACGTTCACTTGCGCTATGGATCGGTGTTATACTGTACGCTCACTTGCGCTATGGATCGCGGTGTTATACTGTACGTTCTCTTGCGTTGCAGATCGCGGTGTTATACTGCACGCTCACTTCATGCGATCGCGGTGTTATACTGTACCTTCACTTACGCTTGCGGATCGCGGTGTTATACTGCACGCTCACTTCATGCGGATCGCGGTGTTATACTGTACGTTCTCTTGCGTTGCGGATCGCGGTGTTATACTGTACGTTCTCTTGCGTTGCAGATCGCGGTGTTATACTCTACGTTCTCTTGCATAGCGGATCGCGGTGTTATACTGTACGTTGTGTTGTGGATCGCGGTGATTTTTTAAAACATTTTCTCTCCTGAACGTGTCCCGGTTAAGCTACAACACGGTTAATCAGATCCCGGTTAATCGAGAGTTGAGTGTAGTTCAATAGTGTTTTCATTGTAGTTTAAGCAAGGTTTCTTATCCTTTTCATTTGCATGGCCAGCATCAAAGTTAAATAGTTAACTTACCCGTCAACAAAGTAAGTCTAGACAATGGCCATAGTATGCACACTACATTTTGGATTGTTGTGCTGAGTATCAATTAGTATTTGACTAACACAATCCACATATTCTTATTATAAGGTTGAAAACCACAAACAGTTGAGAATGATACATGAGCAAAACTGGCAACAAGCAGCTGCAACTAGTTAAAATGTCTGGTGTAAATACAACTTGACGAGTCTTGAAAACCAGGTACGGAGCTAACACATACTTTGAGCGAACGTTACAGTCTGGTTCATCTGCTCCTGGTTGATTGAGACTCTACTTATTAACAACTCCCTTCAACGATGTTATAGGATATATCAAGACATGTTGCAAACCTTTTTCCCTGTAATGTTAATGTTGTTAATGTAAGAGATGTTTACAAAGTTCAATAACTTTGTATTGTCTTGCTCTAGAGTGAAAGGAGTGGAGTTCGCTCTAAAGATCATTGACAAGTCCAAGTGTGCGGGCAAAGAACACATGATCGAGAACGAAGTGTCCATCTTACGCAGCGTACAACACCCTAACATTATCAGGCTGGTAGCTGAACACGACACTCCCTCTGAGCTCTACCTCGTCATGGAATTGGTTAAGGTGATTTCATGTTATACATACCACTCTTGTTCAATTTGTCCACATAACCGTAAATAGGCAATAAATTTTGTAACCTGGAAAAAATTTATAAAAACAGGAGTTTTATTTTTATTGTAATAGACAAATTGCAGTTTCTCTGTTTGGTTTTTAATCAACCTGTACTTTAAATTTATTTGCAGGGAGGAGATCTTTTTGATGCTATTTCCAAAGCTGTTAAATTTCCTGAAAAAGACGCATGTTTGATGACTCAACATTTGGCTTTGGCTCTCTCGTATCTACATGAACAAAGTATTGTGCACCGAGATATTAAACCTGAAAATCTTTTGGTGAGTTATTAAAACTTTTCTTTGTAACTTTTTGTATGCAATAAAATAAGTTTTCAGCATTATATTCTATTTTTTTAGGATCAAGCGAATGCCCTTTTTCTACAATAAAAAATTTTCATGTCTGAAGCTGTTAAATGCTCATGTTGTTGTGTGTTCAGGTGGAATTCGAAGGGGATACAGTGCGGACCCTGAAAGTAGGTGACTTTGGACTTGCTCAGAAAGTAGTCGAACCGTTGTTTACTGTTTGTGGCACTCCGACTTACGTTGCTCCTGAGATCCTCACGGAAGTGGGCTATGGACTCAAAGTAAGTACTTACTGCATGAACCTATAGGTTTCAAACAGATTTAACCCTTCCCACTAAAATTTTGCAACATAAACTTTTTAGGGCCCTCGCATGAAGTCCGAACTGGAGCGGACTGTTCCTTCATACGAGGCGGGTGTGCTTGGCCAAGCAGTGTTTTTTCGTTTTTTGGTTTTTGTAACTGTTCTAAATGTCTTTTCAATGTGCGCGTGTGTATTTATTCTTTTATTTATTTAACTATTCTAATCAACTTGACGACCTCTATGAGTGAAAAACTACACGCCCACGCATTTGAAGAAGCTGCCTAGGATGGTCAAAACAGCTGTAGTGCTTACAACTACTATTAAGATTACTTGAAAGATCAACAAGGTAACCTAAACCTATTATATTGATTCATAGTAATCTGGTGGCTATCATCATGAAGCATATTTCTTTGTTCTTGCTATTATTAAGTAGTTCTAGGATATTATTGTAATATTGATAACTTGTGAATGTAACTGGGACAACTTCTGGTAAGCTTCAAGAATGACATAGTGTTCCGCAGGTTTCCACCACAGCGTAACGCTTTTTTGTACTGGTCGTTCTTTTGCCGATGACACCACCATCTGGGCAAAAGGATTGGACTTAGATTTGATGTGGAATGATCCATGGGAAGTTTTCCTGGGAGGAACATGTATTTGCAATCACTGGTAAACTTGATAGAATTTGTATTCTATTTAGTATTTAGAAGGTTGAAACGTCCTTCCTCTCTTTTTGCTGGTTTAATAGTCATATTATCTTGTGGGGTTGTGCTTCTGGGTGTTCTTTCATCTTGATTCTTCAGAAGGCTGCAGCAGAAATCATTACCAGCAGCGAAAGGATTAATGATGAAAGATAATTCAAGCGATAGTCTTTGATTAAATGCTTGGGAGATCATCAACATGAAATGAGGAAAAGGGAAGACCTCCCCGGATATAAGTACAGTAGATATGTATCATGCAAGCAGTTGACGTCGCTAGTGTCACCTAGAGTTACACTTTACTGGACTTTTTAAGATATGTCTGCTACCATCAGCCATACTTAAATGCTGTATTTAAAAATCTAGGGATATAAATTTGACAGAATTTTGTTTTAACACTGATGAAGCCCGTACAGTTTTACTGGTAGAGAAGAGGGTGACTCAAGTTGAATTATGGTTGCAGATCGACGTGTGGGCGGCAGGAGTTATCCTGTACATTCTTCTCTGTGGGTTTCCTCCCTTTGTGAGTGCCACTAACGACCAGGAGGAGTTGTTCGACGATATCCTCAGTGGACAGTACAGTTTCCCGTCTCCGTACTGGGATGACGTGTCGGAACTCTCCCGGGACTTGATCAGTCACATGCTCCAAAGCAACCCTGACCTGCGGTTTTCTGCTGAAGACGTTCTCGACCACCCTTGGTTTGAAAACAGACTTGAGGAATAACACTCCTCTAGTGACTATTGCAAATATTTCTGTTTCTATTTATTATTTTGTGTAATACATTTTAAATCTGTTTGTAGCTGATATGATATTTATTTTGGTGTTTATGGTTTGTATATGATATGTTCCATATTCCCATGTACACGAAACAAACATTATGAACCGTGTGAAGCGTTCTTTTTACTGTGTTTGGTTTGTTTCTAGTTTTCAATTTTAACTTTAACTTATTTGATTGGAATAATACTATTAATCATAAGGAATCTCATGATTGTTAATGACGCAAAGTAGGATTATTAGCTACTTTTAATAAATATTTATTTCAGTATAAGCCTAATTAGTTATTCAGTAATTTTGTACCTAGGCCAATAAACATTTGAAAAAACTTTAACCTCTGCTGTTCCCAGTATTTAAAAATTGCTATAAAAACATTTAGCCCATGACAGTAAACATGTCTCAAACTAGGCCCGTGCAAGTAGCTCGTTTGTTTAGTTTTTTGAGTTGTGTATTGTAAAACTCTAATTTCAAAAAGGTTCAAAAAAGAAAACTTGATTAATCCACCGTTAGATATGACAAATACGAGGGTCATCCTGAAAGTAAAGAACGATTGCGCTTCACGTGCCGCGCACACCCCTCCGCACTATGAGTGCACGTGCAGCTGCTAGCTACATTCTTCCTCTTCAGTTTGAGTGTAGGTTCGTTGCTGTGTGATTACGCGTCTCGTGTTCAAAGTTATTTCTAATGGCATCGTCAATTGAAAACCCCGCTAAATGTAAAGTGTAAAATTTAAACCCTCGGAAAGTTATGGCAACTGTTTTTTGGGACCAAAAAGGTTTAATCCATGTCAAATTTATGCCAAGAAAAGAAACGACTAACTCAGAAGCTTACTGTGAAACCCTTCAACAACTTTGACGCCCCATCCAAAACAAGAGACGAATAATGCGGTTTAAATCATTCTTTTCCCTTATTGGCACTGTCCAGTCCATGAATCTATTGACATGTATCTTTGTCTATATAAATGCCCCTATTATTGATTTTCTTGAACCAAAGATTTTCTTAGAAATCAGAAATCAACTCTTTATTGTCACAATACGTTCATAAACATAGCTTTGCTGTAAAACAGGTGACATTGTCAAAGTTTGGGGGTATAGATTAACATATTTTTTAAACATGCAAAATATGTAAAATATTTGATAAATACGTAACAATACTTAAAACATAGTAATATAAAACTAATTTAAATAATTCCTATTGCAATTCTTACTGAACAGTGACTTAACACAAACAATACGACATGGTAATGGAATACAAGACAGATAACATTAATGTGAATAAATAAATATAATATACGAGTAATTATACAAATAAATAAAACATATATACAAATAAATAACTATATACATTGTTACAGATCGGCATCATTTAAGTACTCATTAACATGATAGTAATTCTTGTCTAACAAAAATTGAATAAGGCTGTTCCAACAACAGATCTGAGTTAATAAGAGTTTTATATTAATTTGGCAATTTATTAAACAATTTTCTACCCATGTATTGGGGCGTTTTCTCAACTATTCTTAATCGATGTCTGGGATACTGAAAATTGTTTTTATATCTAGTATTGTACCCATGATCAAAATTTTCATCGGAAAGACTATCAAAGTTTGACTGGACCATAAGCAAAATTTACATATTAATATACATATTTAAATGTATATATTAGGAACGGTTAGTATTTTTAATTCTTTAAAAATTGGCTTACAAGAGGACCGCCAAGGGGCATTAGTCATAGTTCTTGAGGATCGTTTCTGAATTACAAATATTTTTCTGCGTCTGATGCTCCTCCCCAAAACTCTATTCCGTACTGTATTTTTGAAAAGAAATAAGCATAGTAGATCATTAGTTGTGTATTTAAATCAATAACATCCCTTAAAATAAGCATCTGGTAGTTTGACGTGTTCAACCGTTTAACTATATGTTCAATACATTTATTCCAAGACATGTTTAAAACTTTAAATCTAAATGAATACCCAAAAATTTGGCACTTTCTAAATTAAAAATTTGTTGTCCTTGTAACAGTATTTCCCTATCAAAATTACTTCTAGCCTGGAAAGAGCAAAAGTTCACCAGTTGAGTTTTATCTTTATTTAATTTAAGCCCATTACATTTAAACCATTCTGATAGTTCAACTAAAGATTGATTAACTCTAAATTCTAACTGATCCAAAGAATTGGCTTTTAAAATAACAGTTGTGTCATCTGCAAATAAGATTAGTTTTGCATTAATATTATTAGGCAAATCATTTATATAAAGTAAAAATAGAAGAGGTCCCAAAATAGACCCTTGAGGAACACCAGTTTTTATGTTCTCCCAATGAGACTTACATTTTATATTAGATTTACAAATCACCGTTCTTTGATTGCGATGATTTAAATAAGACGTCATCCAACTAATTGAATTACTTGAAAAGTTGAATAATTCTAGCTTACCCAGAAGAATATCATGGTCAACACAATCAAGCGCCTTGGATAAGTCACAGAACACACCCATTGTGTTATGTGACCCATCCAAGGCCCATGATACCTCATTCAAAAAATCAGAAATGGCAGCAATTGTACTACGCCCTTTTCTAAATCCGAACTGTTCATTACTGAAAAGAATAAATAAATAAATAATTTATTGCATAATTACATTATACATGTATCATTATATTATACATGTATTATAGTAGCTAAAATTTTCCACTCACACACATCTAGATCTCTTTCAGACATACAGAATTTCCAATCACACGATTCATTCATTCGAATTTTCCACACTTTAGCCCCGTGGTTAAATTAGTCGTTTTCTAATGTGTTTTCCAGTCGTGTGCCATAAACTCCTCGGTGCTATAAAATGCTTTTGCGATCAAAACTATTTTGATACGAGCTTTAAATGCCTTAGGCATTGGGGCACTTTTAATCGAATTTGGCAACTTGTTGACGAAGTTGAACTCCTGCCTGAGAAGGCAACGTTCATGAACTACCGTTCTGTGTCTCCCAGTTCGGTAGTTCTCCGCCTCTAGTTTCGTAAGAATGTATATCTATACCTCTTACGAGATCTCATTTACTTTTGACAAAAATACATGTTTCCAAAATGTAGAGGCAGGGTAGTGTCAACATTTTTAAGTTTTTGAATGCTGGTCTGCACGACTCTCTCCACTGTAGCTTTGCAATTGTTCGAACTGCTTGTTTTTGCAGAATGAACAGCCTAGAAAAGTTTACATTTCTGCAACCCCCCCACAACGCCAGTCCGTAAGACAAGTGTGGGTAGATTAGTCCATAATATGCCGTCATCAGTACCTGAGTCAAGCAATATTTGGCTAGTTGTCTCAAAACATAAATGCCTGAGGCTAATTTTGAACAGACATTGTCTACGTGACAACCCCACGTCAACCCTCTGTCTAGGTGTATTCTGAGGAATTTTGTCGAGTAGACTTCTTCAATCTCAGTCTTATCCAACATAACTATTGGACTACAATCTGAGACTGTCTGTCGATGCAAAAATGAATGAAAGATGATTTTTTTGGATTGGTTTTGAGGTTGAGCTCACTGAAATGTTGAATTGAACTGTTGAGGTCAGTGAAAACGGTTGTTTCTAGTTCATTGATTGATTTTGAATTGAAACAGAGAGTCGTGTCATCTGCGTACTGAACGAGTCGTCCGTGTTGTACCGACAAGCCAACGTCGTTTGACGTATATCAAAAAGGAGCCACGTCGAAACATGGGCCACGTCGTTTGACTTTTTGGTTGAGAAATCTCTTATTACTCTGGCAATTTCCTCCTCCGTTACCGGGGCCAGAGCCATTGAGGCCGTTGGACTCGGTGTGGAAATCAAAGAGAGCTGACTTTGAGGCTGACGTAGACCTTGGTCAGCTCCCACTGAAGCAAAAAATGTGTTAAATTCGTCAGCAACCCTGAGGGGATCTTTGACTTGTTCATCGGCAATTTGAAGTTCTATTTGTTTATCTGTTCGTGGGTTTTTATTGTTAATAATGGCCCATCCTGCTTTTGAAATATTTTTTGACGTGAGCAGTGCACTAGTGACATCGTAAGCTTTTGCAGCCTTGATGACCTTTCTATAGATTCTTTTGTAATTTTGAAAGAACAATTTAAAATCTTCATTTAACGTGTGCTTTTTATTTCGAGTAAAATAACAATTTTTCTCTCGAAACTAAAATACCTTTGGTAATCCATTTGCACTTTTGAGGCTTCAGGTTTTGTTGAATTTTTTGAGGGGACAGCTCACGCTAAGTGAAAGTTAAAGGCTTCTTCGAACTTTAGAAACTGCTGTTCAACGGGATCACCCAATTTAGAAAACTCCACGTTTCTCTCGAGGAGATAGTTGAGAAGTTAAATGTTTGTGGGCCTCGTATCTCTGATTGTTTTTTGCTTGTTGATCCCGTTTTGGCTCATGACCACCTATGGTGACCTGCTGGTCGTAGTGGTCTGCGATAGCTGTGTTGATCACGGCTACCTGTATCGCCGTCATGTTTGTGACAACGTTGTCAATGGCTGTTGCGGAGTGACCGGTCACTCTGGTTGGTGTGTTGATTGACCATTCCAGGCCAAAAGACTTAAGTAAGTCTCCAAAACGTTTTGTCATGGGGTTCTCGACGTCTAAAACGTCGATATTAAAATCCCCCATGATCACAAAGTTCTGACATTTTTTTGTCAAGTCCGACAACAGTTGTTCAAATTTTGATAAAGAAGATTCTAAGTTTGTGCTGGGAGATCTGTACAATCCGATGATTGTCAGTTGCGATAATTTTGTTTGAACTTTTACTCCTGCCCATTCGAGAATTTTGTCTGTGGGGTCCGTCAGTTTGTAAGGTAAAAGGAGCAGGAGTTTTGAGAGGTCGGCCACACCTCCCCCTTTGGTGGAGGTGCGGCAGTGAAAATTAGCCAATTGATAATTTAGAATTTTTAAGCTATTAATGTTATATTCGTTGAAACCGTGTTTGGTAACCACGAGTAAATCAGGATTGAGTTCCTCACACAAAAGAGTTAGCTCATCCCCCTTATTTATTACCATTTGTGCATTTTGGTGCACTAATGACATTTGATTAAAAAATGTGGATTTGATGTTGAATTTTGATTTTGAGGTTGGGGACCTATCATTGGTGTTTGGGTGCTAAAAGTGGGGTACCTAAAAATGTTGTAAAGGTTTTCGTCTGCTGAGCTCCCACTCAGAAAATTAGATTCAAGAAAATATTGTATCTCGTTGAAAGTTATTTTTTCAAATACCTTAGAAAATGATGGGAGCACTGAGACCGGACGGTAATTATTTGAATTGTGTCTGTTACCCTTTTTAAAAAGTGGCTTCACACCCGCGTACTTGAGATTATCAGGGAAAACATTATTGTGAAATGATTGATTTACTAAGAGGGCTAAAGGTTCAGCTATGTACGTAGATACCTTTTTAGTTAAGTCTAGAGGAAATTTATCCCACCCGGCTGATTTTTTATTTTTAAATGATTTAAAGAGCTTAGTTATTGCACCTTGTATTTTGACTAAATGGAGAACACTCAAGCCCCGTTTCCATTGCTACAAATTTGTCCCGCAACATGTGCCCGGCGACGGCGGGACAAAACATGTGTCGCTACTTATGCCGTCGACGACAATGTCTTATTGCTTAGGAAACATAGCTTAACCAATCGCGAGTAAAGAACAAACCAAAATAGGTCCTAAAAGCTGGCCTTAAGTTGATAACCTTGTAACATCAACTATTGTAATAACATATTGTATTGGACTTCTAACTTTAGCCTTTAAGTATTATAATGGGAAGTTCTGCCAAAGCTGAACATTATTCAAGTTTAAAGCCTTCCTTTTGTTTGGTGCTAAAGTACCGCCAAGTCTTTTAGTGCGCAGGCCCGGATTACCCATAAGGCCTAGGCCATGGCCATGTGGCGCAGTCGCGGGGTAAAACGACAAATTGTTGTACTGTACGAAGTGCGACAAACTGCAAGTATGAAGTACTGTACTGTATTTGCTATTTACACTGTCTTTTTGGAATGATGATCACTGTTATTGTGTGATTTATTTACTTAATTCAAAATTACTAAAAATGAGTAAATGGCCTAAATTAGTTCCAACATAGGCTCTAGAACGAGTGTTAAGGCGGTGGTTTGCGTCACAACGGAAGACCGAGACCAGAGACAGGTGACTGCAATCTATGTATTTGTCATCTAGCTTTGAATGAGCGTTAGTTCGCGCATGCGACAGAGACAGGGGACATGCAGAAGACACCGAGGCACATGTTGATCGCAGTCTCCTGTCTGTGTTAAGTCTCGGTCACTAGCATGGCGTGGCTTTACAGTTAAATATAGCAAAAATTCCACATACCTCAAACCTCTCATAACACAGAAGGGGCGCAATCTAGAACTTTGGCCTAGGGCGTAAATAGTGGCTAATCCGGGCCTGGTGGTGCGTGTTTTAACTATAACTGTGTACAACACAGATTTAAAATGACTGTAAACGCTTGAATGACATCTTTTGGCAGAAAACCTATCATTAGCAATTGGTTTTCTGCAGGAAATTGATGATAGTAACCAGAAATTGAGCAAATTCAGGAGAAACTAGGCTCTATCTTAGAACTATCTTCAGCTAAAATGAATGTATTTAAAATTTCATTCACAGGTTTAGTTGATTATTTAAAGTCAGTAAAGTAATTATGGTTAAAAATAAATGTTTTCAAGTGGTTTAAATTAACATCCGCAAATAAAGAATTAAATTGGATTTTAATGAACCAACCTTTTTAAAGACACACTCCTATACTAATTTTATAGTATCAACATTATTTTGATACTAAATTGACAGAAATGTTTTACTACATTGCAATGTGTTTTGTCTATATCATTCAATGTAAACGGTTGCTAAAATACCTTGAAATTCAAACTATATATGGTAAGTAAATTCAATGACAAACTAAACTATTATTTTGTTTTAAATTCTTTGAATGCAGATAACTTCTTTTACTCATTTTGTTGTAACTTAAAGTTTCAATGTACATTTACTAGATAATATTGTTACTATTTTTGTTTTTTTCTTTTGTCATTAAAAATATTTTCATAAAAGATGAATACAACTTAAGATTAAAAAAAAAATAAAACCTATGACATTTCAAGCTTATGGTCTAATTTCTGTTTCAATTTGTAATAACAGTTAAATTAGTTTTGCTCTAATGTCTTTCTCTCATTGCATTGTTGATATGGCCTTTTGTAGAACCATCCAAAGACAGCTACATATTGCACATTTTAAAGGAAAGTTTTCTACTAGGTATTTACATGTGGACATGAAAAGATGTTTAGCTGACGCCAAATCAGACTTGGTTAGATAAACAAATTGCATTGGATTTTTAACTTTAGCCTTTAAGTATTGTAATGGGAAATCCTGTAAATTTACAAAAGCATTTACTCATACTATATTAAAATACACTATTAAAATATTGTAACCAAATTAATAAATGTTCTGTATTTTTAAATTTTAGTCTTATATTAATATGTTATATACTTAAAACTGTTTTATTTGTAAATTGTGAAAATAGTTTTACTTTTAATACATAAAAGATTATTGAGAGTAGTAGTTGTTTTTTATCCTTGGTGAATAGTATGCTTTCTATCTGCTAAGAAACAGAAAGCATACTTTCAAGAATAGCAGAAAGCAATCCAATATTAGATCTACATTAGATATGAGTATTGTTAGACTATGTTAGAATATCTACATTCAATACAGGATCATCCAGAGAACTCTAATATTAGTTTTGAAAATATAGCTTGGTTAATTTTTTAGATATTTAACTTGTTTTGGTCTTAAACTAACAATAAAAAGGAGAATCATCATTTCATATTCATAATTTGAAAATATGAGGGGTGGAGGAGGTCCAAAAATGGGGAAATTCCCAAAAATCAGGCGGGAATTCCTGGCGTTTTTAAAAACAGATTTTTTCAGGCGGAAGGGACTTTTGGGGTTTTTTAATCATTTTACTTAGTTACTCAGCTTTCTAGGTGAATTCCTATTAAAAATTACCCCAATTACAAAACAAACACAAACAAACATTTAAATATTATGTTTAAATCAATTAAATGTTTACATCTTTTCAAAGAGTAAATGACTGATTATTTAAACCCTCTTTGACATTTTAATGTTCACAATTTACTGTAATGGTTACAAAGTTTAATTATATGGCAATATCATTAATACGATCAATAATAATATCAAATCAAAGGACAATCATGCTTTGACATACATATTTCTTTTAAGACTCACTAAAGGAACACAAGATTGGGATTTGTAGGGTAAATATTATACTTTCTTTTACTGTAAAAAACTTTTCAATTTTCTAACCTTTAGTTTGTAATAACTGAAATAAGCTTTTAACTAGCTGCGCCAACTGGGGCTGCGCCCCAGACCCTTTGAGACGCCGCCGCTTTCATGATGACCTTGGCTCATGGCTCGGTGTTTGAAAACTCGCCATCCCGATGTTTTACCCCACTTTTAACCCCTTCTTCCCCAAACAATTTGGTAGACAACCAATATATTTTTGAAATCAGCATAATATCCCCTTTTTGATACCCCACATCGATTTTATGATTTTTTATTTCTTGCCTCTCCCCTTTAACCCCCAAATCCTTATATTATGCCCCGAACCTCAAAGTCAGTAGGGTCTTTGGGTTAATGGTATACAACTATGTGTCGAAGTTTCAAACAAACCGCTGATATTTACTAAAAAAGAAATATAACATAAGGAATTGGGGACCTCAAAAAACCAATAAAAAATCTATATAATTTTATTTGTTTCCCCCACCCTCCACACACTAAGGACCATTTCTATTCAAAAAATTCTGAATAACCCCAGCCAGATTCCGAGATCTCAACACTCCGGACAACCCTAACCGAAATACTAATAGTATAGGACTATAGGTGCCCAAAAATTGTTTCTCCCCGAAGGAAAAAATTCAATCCCATTCACCCCTAGAAAGTATTGTGCACATGACGTTTATTTGATTTGTTGTGTTTTATCTCTGTAATGATTGCCTTTTTCAATGTTCTTACGTTACTTGGTCATTCCTTGTATACTCTTTCTTTTAGATACCCTTATATGAAAAAAATATCAATGGCGATAGATTGGAGGACCTTGGAAGCCACGGGGTATATCACCACGGGAAGAAACCAGAAGTTCAAATATCTGGAAAATGTTGTTGTAGGAAGTCTATTGTCATTAAAAGTACAGTATGCTGCTCCATTTCGTTTGAACCAAACTCGCCTCTTTGCAATGCAATTGCGTCGGGGCTTCAAAAGAAAAAAAAATCCAACATAGCAAAGCACCGTTTTGCGTAGTTGTGGTAAACCTATGGTTTTCTAGGAAGCGATGACCACTACATTACGGCCGTAATTTTTCCTCATAGAGGTACGGTATCTTAAAGAGAGGGAATACAAGAAAAAACCATGTAACCTAAGAAAATTAAAATAAAACATAAATTAACCGCATTCCTTAAGATATAGAACAGTGCAAGAAAAAAAATTAGTGGAAGAGTAGACAAATTCATTTAATGAGATGAACATCGTATACATAGTGTTATTTTCAAAACATGGATGTGAAATAAAATTCCCCCTTTTTGTCCTTAATTTAAAATTAAGACAAATATAGGCTAATTATTTTAACAATTAATTGAGCTATGATATTTTCAAATACATTGAGATTCTCTGTATTATTAGATATAATATACATTGGTTAATGGACCATTGTAGAAAAATGTATATGAGATAACTTCAGTTCTAAACATGTTATTCTTTAAACTTAGCTAACTGCCTTTTCAATCTCTTTATCTGTAAATATTGTTATAATAATACACTTATTTCTGTAAAATTATCATTGCGTGTCTCGTTACATAGGCTATAAGGCCATTGGAAATCAAATGAATAAAGAAGTAAAAGCTATGGAATCCTAGGATGGGGTGACTGCTATTTTTCGGCTGTAATTTAACGGTGAACTATAGTTATGAACGTAATGAGTGTTTTTCTTGTGAATGGTGGCTGTTTCCATATGATTGCACTGAAATCAAAAGTTAATGTAGTATTCGCTGTTTTCCTAAGAAGCCATAAATCAAATAAACTCCTACAATTCATAAACATGTTTTTAAACTGTACAAAGTTTTAGGTGTTTGACAATTTAAAATTGGTCTAAATCTCTTTGATTAAAATAGATAAGTTTTTTTTTGTATTGACTGAATGTTGAATTGAGATGCAACTGAGGAGTCGCCTGTGGAATGTTGGGGAATGTAGAGAATTTCATCTTCACATTCCTGGTCTTTATTACTGCCTCAGCAGCATTACTTGACAGCCATACACGATCTTGAACTCTAATGTACTATGTACTGTAGACTTTGAAATCAATATTGTAGTAAGGTCAAATTTTCAGGCACTGAATTCAGTCAGAATACAAATTTATTTATTTAACCAATTTACAAATATTTTGTTTTAGAAAACTATAAAAAGAAGAATTAATACAAAAAATCAGGAACAAGAAATTTACAGGCCACTAAATTTGAAACAGAGACACTAAATTCAAAAGTAAAGTCATTGCTTTGACTGACAATAAATTACAAGTATTAACCTTTTTGTGTTGAAATATACTGTACAACTTCAAAATAAAATAATTTTTCTTGAACCCTTTAAATAAAAAAAAGACTGTTAAAATGTTTTGGGAGAAGTCCTAAAGTGACACTTTTTTAATCGAGGTCAGGTCCTAAAGAGACACTTTTGACACGAGGTCAAGTTAAATGACCCGAGGGTCAAAAAGACACTTTCGGGCCAAGTGATGAACAATACTTTTTGTCATGATAGAAATAATAATGAGAAATAAATATTTTAATATTACAAAGAATTAATTTTCAACCCTAGGGAGTAAAATGTCCTCAAAACAATACTTTTTGTCATTCTGCTCTGAAAACAGCTGCTTTAGACACATGTATTGACAGTGCTAAAGGTCACTTTTATACCCAGGTAAATAAAGTATTGTTTTGATGATATTTTTCTTCCTAGGGCGAAAAAGATCATTTTAATGATCTTTTTGTGGCATGGACATCAGCTGGTTCAACGAGTTTGTTTTGAAATTTGACACTGACGTATAGTAAATCAGTGTAACAGCTGTTTCTTCAAAACATTATAATTCAAACTCCTGAGCTCAAAACAATGTTTACTTAATTTATTGTTTATAATATTAAAACATTTATTTCTCAATACTATTTGCATCATGACAAAAAATATCGTTCATCACATCGGCATCTAGTGTCTTTTGACCTCGGTCATTTAACTCCTTTGTCAAAAGTGTCACTTTAGGACCTAGTGATGAAATATACTATTGTTTACTTGGGTGAAAAAGTGACACTTAAGCACTGTCAATACATGTGTCTAAAGCATGTTTTTTCCAGAGCAGAATGACAAAAAAGCTATTACCCGGATAGGCTCTAATGGTTTTTACTACAATATGAAGTTTTGAAAAGGTGGTTGATTGTTCACACTTTTATGTAGGACTTCTTAATCACTTTTCTTATCAAACTTATTTTGTAATGGTCAATCAATAAATAAGGAAAAAAACTCCATGTAACACTTTTCACAAGTAAAATGGCAAATCCTCACAACTTAACTGAGAACCCTACTAAGTTTAAAACTAAATCAATGAAAAATTCAATTTAAACATGGCTGAACTTAAAGTCAAAAACCAAATTAGACCATACCAAAACCGTTTCGGGGTTTCTCTAGTTTCTTAGTCTAGTAAAAACAGCAATGAAATACTTTTGAACTAAACATAAAATAAACTATTCCCCCACTACATTTGCACATGTATTTGAATAAAAGATTTTTATTTTGAGTTTAAATATTAAAAATATTTGCTGGTTGCCCAGAATAAAGGACACAATCTGTAAATTGGAAATTAAGAAATAAAATGGTTTGACAGTTGGCCATGGACCAATAATAATGAAAAATATTACTTCATGTTGACTTGCAGGTCACAGTTTTTGTTTTTAATTGAAAGAAGTATACTTTCTTGTTGGTACTATTGCTACATTCAATCATAAAAGCAGAATTTATCTGAACATGCAAACTAATTCCAACGAGAAGCACATGTGTATTTACACAACGGTCCCCAGTGAACAGAGGGTTGTTGCTGTGGGGCTAAGTGAGGGGCAGGAGGGGTTGACTCACCCCCCTCCACTGTAACCCCTCTCTGTGGATAGTCAGAACCGTCATAAGCCCGAAGCAATGATCATATCCGGTGTCCTGCTCTACCTACTACTTTGTTCAGGTTTGGTAACTAGTTATTAAACTTAGCTGCATTTGTATCCTGAAACATTATTGATGAATACAAATACCATTTAGTTTTTGGGCTCCTGCAACGTGAATTAAAAGTTTTTAGTTAAAAAAATCTTTAAAATATTGAGTCAACCCTTTTTAAATGCAATTTCTGAATATTGCTAACATATATTCTAGTTTCACTTTTATGTTTGGTTTTTAATTCTAGATATTTAGAAGAATCTAAGTTAAACATTTATTGATACGATAATATTGTAGTAATACTGGGTGTTTATAAAGCTACATCAGGGTTAAAAAAAAGTTACATGTGTTACTAAATTGAAAGTAATGCATAAAATTAAAAAGCAACTGAAACATTATTTGTATGCATTAAAATTGAAGAGCTCATTGCTTGAATAATAAAATACATAAGACAACATTCCTTCTACCTTTCGTGAGGGAGCGCGTTTACAGTAGAAGCTTGTCAACCGAATCTGAAGGAGATTTCAGACAAATCTTCGACGTTCTTCTCTTCTAACTTATGTACCTCAAAGTTTCAGGGGTTTAACATTACTCAAACTATTGGCATCCTTTTTCTCTGTCAACACAATTCCCTTAGAGATTTCAAATCTTAACAATGTAAATGACTAGATTGAATGCAGAATTAAAACTTAGAGTAATAGAGGTTACCCCGCAGGAAATTCAAGTTCAGAAATAAATTTGGAGTTGTAAAGGTTGTATTTTTAAAAAATTTGGCTCATCAAGGTTAAAGGTTCAAATTTGGAAACATTCGACTTGTGAAGGTTTTTTTAACAATTTTTGTTATGGAGATTTCAAGGTGATTTTAAAAGTATTAACTTGTTAAGTTTTTGAGGGGCTATTGCAGCTCTAAACTGCCTTTGTTAGTTTGTGCTACTGAGCTTGAATTTTACCAAATACAAGCATGTGTTGTGCAGGGGAAGCCGTTGCACTACCCGCAGGCACGTTCACTATCCCCCTGGACGCAGAGGGGCTGCTCACTCTCTACTGGCAGTTAGACTACAATGCTCAGTCAGTCAGCCTGGAGGTGCACTCTCATCTACCACTCAGTGCCTGGCTGGCTCTTGGCTTCTCCGACTACGGAGACATCACTCACGCTGATCTCTGTTTCTTCTGGACTGACTGGAGAAGTAAAAGTCATCTACAGGTATTGGATGGTTAATTTAAACAAAATTGTCATTCCTTCAATTTTGCTTGAAAGAGAGCATATAATGTGTGTAATTCAACAGACATGTTGGATACAACTGAGATTGAAGAAGTCTATTCATCAAAATTCTTAGGAGTACACCTTGTGCGAGGGTGGACTTGGGATCGTCACATAGATTGCATCTGCGAGAAGTTAGTCTCAGTTATTTATGGTGTGAGGCAAATTTCTAAACTTTGTCCATTTCGGTAACTGATGGTGGCATACTATGAAGCAAACTACCCATATTTCTCTTATTTAAAAATGGGCTTGCTCCAAAGCAAAATTATCCAGAATGTCTATTATCCAAAATAAATTTGTCTAAGAATAGGGAAACTTCAAAGTACAGGGTGTATCAAAAAGAATCATCTGATTTGAAAAAATCATAACTAATCTGTTATTGAAGGTACAAGCATGAAAATCGTACTGCGTTAAAGAAAGAACTATCGAGTCTTACGTAGTTGCCGCTAGGTAGTAGCAGTGTGCTTGAGCGAGCGGCCATTTCAGTTCTTGTGAAGATGGCGTCCAAACAACAGAAAGTATTTTGTGTTCTCCGTTTCGCGCAGTGCGAGTCTGTAATAACTGTTCAGCTGACTTTCGTATTAAGTATGGCTGTGATCCTCCTACAGCACAAAGCATTAGACGATGGCATGAACAATTTCAAGAAACAGGTTGTCTGTGTAAAGGCAAATTGCCGGGCCGCCCCCGAGTGGCTGATGCTGACGCCATTGTTTCACTCGCAGCCTGAAGAAATCTGTTCGTCGTGCTGCTCAACAGCTCAACATGTCTTCGATGTCTGTCTGGCGTGTGTTGCGTCGCCGCTTACGCATGAAACCTTACAGAATTCAGTTACTACACAAGCTCTTCATGAAGGTGACAGAGAACAGCGTTTGGAGTTTTGTCAGTTCATTCTTGGCAAAATGGAGGTAGACGACAATTTTGTTTCGCGTATAGTGTTTAGTGATGAGGCAACGTTCCATTTAAATGGGAAGGTAAACCGCCATAATGTGAGAATATGGGGTACAGAGCAACCACATGAAATTGTAGAACATGTGAGAGACTCACTGAAGTTCAATGTGTTCTGTGCTGTTTCAAGAGAAAAGGTATATGGTCCTTTTTTCTTTAATGAGAACACTGCTACGGGCATTACTTACCTTGATATGCTTCAAATCTATCTTTTCCCCCAGTTGGAGGATGATTCCAATAACTTTATTTTTCAACAGGATGGTGCTCCTCCCCACTGGCATCTGGCAGTGCGTGAATTTTTAAATCAAAATGTTCCTGCTTGATGGATTGGCCGCACTGGTCAAAATGACGAAGCCTTACATTACTGGCCTCCAAGGTCACCGTATGTGACTTTTTCTTGTGGGGGTTTATTAAAGACCAGTGTATGTGCCCCCGTTACCAACAACAATGGATGACCTGAGGGATCGCATAAGAGCAGCTGTACAGGCTGTTAACTCAAGACATGCTTGCTTCAGTGTGGGATGAACTCGATTACCGCATTGACATATGCCGTGCATCTAAGGAAGGGCATATGGAACATCTATAACATGGTAAAAAAAAACCTTTTGAGTTCTCCTCTCAGCACAAACAAACTAGGTTTTTATATCTTCGTTAGTTTATTAAATATAGACATAACAAATCGGATGATTCTTTTTGATACACCCTGTATTCTAGGTGGGTGGGTAGAGTGGCAAATGTTAAAAATGGTAAAACTAACTGTTGGAATAACTTAATAAATAAATAGAAGAGAACAAGTAGAGTAGATGTCATAATGAATAAAAATCCTCAATCTATTGAGTTGCCACAAACTTGCATATTTTCTGTTATCCGATAATAGCCACCAATTACTTTTGAAAGCCAAGTGTCCTATCGTTTGAAAACCATAGGCAGCTTTTTAGAGTTTTGATAACCTTGTTGGCAACTCAGGAGTCCCAAAAATATTGGTGTTTTGGTATATTGGAGATCTTGAGTATCGAAATTTGTAAAAACAAGCCGCAGCTTTCGAGTCCCAAAAGATTTAGTAGATATCTAGAGCTTTAAAAGCTGCGGCCTTAACTCGCGGTCTCGGAAAGTACCAGCAAGTAATCTTGGGTTTCAAACATCTCAACTGTAAGGTTTTAAGTTCTGAAAGCATTAGTGGAAATTCTCAAACTTCAAAAGTCACGGCTCAAAATCTTGGGGTAACAAAAGTAACAGAGTAGGTAAACTATTTGATTAAAAAGGTCACATACTAATCTTGGATCCCGAAATGCCTATTAAAGCCATAGGTAATTGCTGTCTTGGAAACACTCCATGACAATCTTATTGTACATTAGTAATCATAACAGTATTCATTGGCGTCGTCAGCAAACAATCTTTGAGGGGGACGACTAGGGGGGTCTGGAAGCTCTCCCCTGTGAAAAATTTTGCTATTTTTACATTGAAAAGTATGTGTTTGCCTCTGGATTGAGATTGAATATTTTGTAATTCTACTTTAGAAAGGGGCAGATTTTACTAGGTAATGTCCAAATAGACTATTGAAAACCAGCATCAAGGCTGTCATATTCATGTACATGTGGAAAACACTTTTTTTATTTCAAGGTGTTAAATCTCATATGTTTTGTTTAATATATTTATTTGTTTACAATTAATTGGACACGTTCTTGATTTAATTAAGGAGTAAATTGTTAACATATTGTAGTCTACTTTGTTAAAATAAAAACATTTAGTGTATGTATAAGAAAATTCAAAAGCGGCCTGCATGAGGAGTGTGGATGAATAAACTGTTTTATGTCTTCTTCTTTGGACATCCAAACACATTCCGTCTGCTGTCACAAGTTGAAATGAACTTTTTTGCAATCTCTTCAACTGCTAAATTGTCCAACACTATTTTATGAACATAAGCAAGAGCAACGTAGTTTAACCT
The DNA here is from genome assembly GCA_018831715.1 of Matsumurasca onukii. Classification (NCBI taxonomy): domain Eukaryota; kingdom Metazoa; phylum Arthropoda; class Insecta; order Hemiptera; family Cicadellidae; genus Matsumurasca; species Matsumurasca onukii. The sequence continues at coordinate 32,723,099 of CM032059.1, read as the reverse complement.
TTTTTGACTCATCGTTGATCTTAAATATGTTTTCAGCTTCCGTAGTGCACTGAAACTCCGTTCTGCTTCACAACTTGAAGCTGGATACACAAGCATTAATTTTACTAGTACCTCGGCGTTGGGAAAAGGGTCTCTTACTTCTTGTTTCATTGATTTCAGGACATTCTTAGCTTCTTTTAAATTTTTTACTTTGCACCTGATGTGAAACATTTCAATCTCTACTTTTAAGATAGTATTTTAAAATAGTAACCTTTTGAGAATTTCATTCATTTCTTTTTTGATTTCATAGCTCCTACATAAATAGTTCTTTTTGAAAAGGGACAGAATCCAAGTAGCAAATATTGGGGGGGACGCGTCCCCCTTGTCCCCTAGGGCGGCGACGCCCATGATAGTATTAAAAACTTAAATCCAATAAAAAATAACATTATTTTAGCCAACACTACCTTAAAAATTAAAGTGTGCTGTCGAGTGTTGCAATAAATATTACTCCCTATAAGAGCGAACAAGCGCTTATATCTGTTTCTGTCTGAGTGACTATAAAACTCATAACTATGCAAGCTATTGCCTCAAAAAAGTTATAACCTCACAAGAGTACGTAGAGTTGAAAACTTGAAATAGTTGATTTCAACTGTGCAAAAATCAGCGTGTGGGCAAAAAAAAAGGGGCACAGTGTGGGCAAAAAAAGTGACAATCTGTAGTCCAGTCTGCAGTCCAACAAACACTGTTGTTGCTGTGTTATTGTGATGTTATACTGTTTTTGTAAAGAAAGGTCAACATATAAAGGCAAAGGGAAGTCGATTTCCTAAGTTTTTTATACAGAACCTCATCTCATGAGAACTGTTAAGATTGCAAACCCTTGCAAAGCCACTAAAAGGTGCTTGTTCAAAGTTGACACGGGATTTTGTTGTTTCTTGCCGCTCGCAAAAATATGAGTTTTTACCCTCGTAGACTACATTGGTCAGACTACATGTTCATGTTTACACTCACACTGCACACCCTTAATTGTATCAAGGTTCTGTTTCACATTGTTATAGGACACATGGACAGATCAAGACGGCATTGTTTGGCAAGATTCTCACCAAGATTGTCTCAACTGGAAAAGCAAACGTACTCACAACCTTACAAGATTAGTTTTCACTCGTCAATTTGACACTTGTGATGAGTACGACTATGTAATCGAGGTGAGATATAGTTTTCATGCAAGGATTGTTAACAGGATAAACCTCATGTAAGTACCCACTCAGCTTTCTTACGGGAGCTGACCGGCCAGCACGGAGGTGTAAAAGGCCCCACAGGACTCGCAAAAAGGGTCATCAGGGCCAGGGATCATAAGGCAATGGTGGACCACACCTTCCCAACAGGCGTTCATAGTCCATAAACCCGTGGTAGAGCTCAAAGGATGACCTTAGTGCCACAAGCAAGATCGTCTTTAGACTACTTCCTCCAAGATTCCCCATCAAGCTAGGCTCTCACGGGCGCGAATTTGGGTAGTGCCTCTCGAGGGACAAACTTTATGGGTATGACACCTCAGCTACTACTGAATTTGCCATCCTGTCTCCTACAAGAGGAGACAGCCTTACCCTGAGCTTTGAGGTTAGACCATTGACGTGCTCTGATCTCACAAAGGGACCTTTCAATTGCCGTACTTGAGAGAAACCAAATTACTCCAACCATTCACCTCATCCACAGTTGTGAGCACTTCCGGGAGCTCAAAAATAGCCCAGTTTTACTTTTAAAATCAATGCTATGGAATATTTGACAACAATGATGCTAATCGGAGCAGTTCACTAATCCGAATGGTGGTAGGTTTCAATAAGATCAGATTAGCGTGACTCTACTTTCCTCACGGACAGATATACTTACACTCTTGGGCCAACCAAAGCATGGCGGGGAAAAATTTTCCCAAGAATGGGGTCATTAATGCATGCATCTTGACATTTTCATAAGTAACATTTGCGAAATGTTTGTAATGTAAGAACATGATTATTGTTAAAAACTTAAGATTATTGTTTTAATTTAGCAAGGCTTCTTTTAAAAGTTAAACAATCAAATAATACTGAAAAGGGTCTCACCCTCCTCGGGTCCATGTTATTTTTCAATAAACAAGCCATAAAAATAAGTATGTTTAGTATATTATTGCGTAGGAAGGCACCACTCACCTGGTGTGGGCGGCAGGGGTTAGTCAGCTGTCGGGACCTGCAGGACTGGACTTGACCACAACTAAGCACGGCTTCCAGCGCACGCAGCTTCTGAAGAACCTGCATGGTGTTGTGCAGCTGCCTTCAGACACATGGTCTCTGTCAGTGACCGAGCTAGACAACCATGTGCCTCACAGCGACACCACATACTGGTGCAGAGTAGTCAAGCTCCCCCCAGCTTTGAACATCAGACATCACATAGTCAAGGTGGGAAACAGCTGTTTCTCTTGTTCTCTTGTTGATGAGGCTTCTTATCCCACCTGTTTTTCTGATCCTGGAATTTGGGAATTAGGTTAGCTTGTTTCAGGACTATTTTTGACCACTCAAAATATTCTGATTATTATATAATTATAACCTGCAAGGTCAATAAAGGTAGTTTTAAACTTGCATTCCCCAGATAGTTGGGAAATACCAGGCATGTGCAATTATAAAATGGTTTTTAGGTTGAGTTGAACCTAGTTAATACCTACTTTTTATTTTACCACAAGTTAGAGCTTTTTTCGAGGGAAGCTTCTTTTCAATTCATAAATAATTTTATTTGCAGTTTACATACAATATGTGTCGCAAAACAAAACATAAGAAACAACACTTTGTAATTCATTCACACACATGCACGCAGGCATGTCATTCATAGGCACATTCACTCACTCCCTGGAAAAAATGGTAACATTATTGCTATTTGGATTCGATTGGTTTAGAAACTCAGCTATATCATAAAATGCATGATTTACTAAATAGTTCTTTAATCACGCTTTGAACTAATTTTGGTTATTTTCCAATTTTATATCCACTGGCAATGAATTAAAAAGGTTTTGGTTATAGTTTGAGTCAGTGATAACACCTGGCAATGAGCCACTGGTGCATCACATGGAGCTGTTCCACTGTGAGGCGGAGGCAGGTGAAGATATCCCCTTGTACCGAGGTGCTTGTGATGCTGAGGACAGACCAGCTGCTACACAGGTCTGCAAGAAGGTACTGGCAGCCTGGGCCATGGGTGCTACTCCCTTCTACTACCCTCAGGTATCCAGTCTTAGTAGGCAAGGAGTGCTACTACGGTGTAGTTTAGGAAGTAGCCATATTTATAATAGTTCTTAGTAGCCATAGACTGTATTAGTTTTAGCATCAGTATTTTACAATCAGAGCCATTAATCAGCGTGAAACTCCTTCCGTTAGTTTTGATGCTGAAATATCAAAAATATAACATAAATGCTGGTTTTGTGATACGAAATGTGTTGGAGCGGGATACGCTAGAGATGCATCCCGTGACAACAAACCCGGTCATAGGCTAGTACTAAGCTGCTAACATTGACAAAACACAGCAAACTTGAGGTTACCATCTCACTCTACTTCTAAAAGTTATTCAGAAATCAGCTAACAACTAGCTAAAGAAGCATGCTACTTTTCTACTTTCTAGTAGTTAAGGCCTATTCCCACGAGGCTGGTTTATAAGCGCTGATCGTCAGCGCTAGTGAATCAGCCCCAAATCATCCATCGAGAATAAGCTAGCGCTGGCAGACACAAACAAGCTCACTGTTTCCAGCAAGCTGGTGACTTTGAACATGTTTAATATTGTCAGCGCTGAAGAGGCGAAAATGGTCACGTGATCTATAAGCGCTGAGAAGTCAGCGTGAGACAAGCACCGTGGGAACGGACTACTCTAGCTTTTAGTTGCTGTTGAGTTATCGTAATAGGAGTTACTAGTTCCAAAAGTTCCTCAAATTTTAACTCCGACATTCCCATAGATTTTAAATATACAAAAGGGTCTTCCACACACAGCTCCATCAACAGTCTCGAGGATACACCAAGCTCTTCCCTCCTACCAATCCATTTTCTTATCCAAATCGATCTTTTCTTCTTCTTCAACATTTTCTCACACAATTCCTGCACTCCCATCCTCAAAATAGCTCGCAAAGTTTGTGGACTAAGCCCCACAGATGACATTTTTCAACATTATAGGCCTGAACATTACGGAAAACGGAACACAACTGCAACCAACGGTATACAGACTGACTGTCAGCTCTAGTTAACAAGCTACGGGGAAGGGATTTCTATGCTGGTACGTTGAGCTGGTTTATAAGCGCTGACCGTCAGCGCTTGTGAACCAGCCTCGTGGGAATAGGCTTTATAGTTTAGCTCTCACTTAAATATTACAATATGAAATTTTTGTATAACTCTTTAGAAAAGTAGTTTTAGTCTTAGCCAGCTATTCTTTGAAATTAATTTACCCAACCGCCAACAGTGCAGGTATCTGGATGCATTTAAATTGTATTTATAATGGGCTTACAAGTCCAATAGTTCTGACAAAATATTAATAAAAACTATTTTTTGAAACAAATAATGAAATAAAGTAAAAATTGAAGTAAAGGCTGAGGCCTCTTTTACCAAGCCCAGCCTTTTAAAAATGTTTGAAATGTATCAATTTTTTTCCTTTTGTCATCATAAATTATTTTTTGTATGTTCACCAATAAATTAAATTAAATCTTCCATTACAGCTTGTTTAATGATGCGTTCGGTGTTCCTAGGAAGCTGGTTTGCCTGTTGGAGGACCAGATTTCAATATGTATGCCATGTTAGAGGTTCATTACAACAATCCCCAAATGAAGCCAGGTAAACATTTGTTCAACATTTAGTAAAACATGAGCTAATCAACTATTGACATAAACCTGGTACTATGTGGTACTCCAAGGCCTGAATTTAAATACAACTCATAATTATTAAATTTCTTTAAATATATGATAAATGTACTTTATGAATGATATGCAAAGAATAACCAATATTTAAATTGACAATTTTTAAGCTTTGGTTTTGTTAAGGTTGAGCAAAAAAAGATTATGCCTAAATTTTTACTTATTTTTTGTATTATATTTAAATTGATAGTGACTCTCATAGTGCAGTCGAAACTTCTTGTTTCTAATGAAACACTGTTAAGTTGTTTTTTATTTGGTTCCCAAATAATAGCTTACCAATAATACCAAAAAATATTAAAATTGCCTGAAAGAGCTTAAAAACGCATAATTATTTAGTGTCTAAATTTCTAAATTCCTTCTGGGTACGAGTCCTCAGTCCTGGACCCACCATTATTACTGAGGGTATTCCATACCTTGTAAGCCCAAGTAGATAACCCCTACCCCCTCAACACTACTCTGGCTTAAGGGCCCGAGCACAGTCTGCCCGGGGGCACAAAGAGTCTGGCTATACATTCCTGCCCAGCCTCAATCCAGTTGTGTTCCCTTGTTTCAGACTGGGTTGACAGCTCAGGTATCAGGATATACTTGACTCCCACTCTGAGACAGTACGATGCTGCTGTCATAGAGTTTGGTCTCGAGTACATTGACAAGATGGCCATCCCTCCGGGAGAACCTCACTTCTCTCTAAGCGGCTATTGTGTCTCAGAGTGCACTGGAGTGGTTAGTTAAACACCAGTAGTAAAGTTAAATTGTAGAAGGTTTTGTTATTCAGCTTGCTAGACACCATGCAGCCGTAGATTAGTAGCTCTATTAAAGTAGCTCACTACTTTCTTTGTAGTTTAAGAAGTGACAACGCTAATTCTTTGAACTGTTAGTTTAGTATCACCATGTTAATGTTACAATTGGAGTGGTAATCCAGTGTTAATAATGCTAATTTCTATCATTACTTTTGGTGCTAAAATAAAACATTAGTGTCGCTTATATGACACAAAAGTCTTGGACTGGAAAGCCTGAAAAGCATCAAAGATTGTGTTATAGAATGACGAGCATGGCAAGGCGTGGTGTACATAGTGTAGCGCAGCAAAAAGTCTGCCAAGCACTGTGAGTTTTGAGCTTACGATTTCACGCTTCTAGTCGTTCCAAAATTACCAGTACATCATCAGTTCTACTAAATCTAATCTAAAAAAAAAACACATAGGCAGAAAAATACAAAGCATTTTTATTTATGGTTAGAATAGCAATGACTCTAGACTAAGTTTGTTTAGTACTTACTGTGTAGAGCCTACCACCAGAGGGCATCACTGTATTTGGATCTCAGTTGCACACTCACTTGACTGGGATAAGAGTGATCACTCAACACATTCGTGACGGACGAGAGCTCCCGGAACTCAACCGGGACAATCACTACAGCACTCACTTCCAGGAGATCCGTCTGCTCAAGCGACCAGTCACTGTCCTCCCGGTCAGTCCATCTCTTTGTAGCAAAATACAAACAATTGTTTTCTTCAAATATTTTCTTCCAATAAACTTTTTAATAGATCTTCTTAATTTGTAAAAAAACTAAATAGCTAATTTATTAACTTATAACTCTTCAAGATATGCATAGCTAATTTATTACTAAAGAAATTTGAAGAAAAAATATTTGGGCCGAACCAGGACTTGAACCGTGACCCAGGTCTCTCACTTGCCGGGGCAATTATGCTGACCACTACACAATCCGGCTTAAAGTTTCGGATAAAGATTCAGATTTAAGTACTTCTCTAAGCATAATTACTCGGCAAGTGAAAGACCCAAAGTTTTATTTTTTGTTTCATTTTTCATAAAAGTTTAAGTCTCGGGTTCAAGTCCCGGTTCCGCCCAAACATTTAAACTTTCTAATAGATTTATGTAACGAGGTAGGAATAAAAACGATAGAAAACTTGAGCTGTAGTATTGGATATAATAATGATTTGGTGAAATGATAAATTATTGGAGTTTTTTATTCATTTCACCAAATAACACATTTTTTATTACTTTGGTTTTTAAGTTTGATACATCCCTTTTTGTTAAAGAAAACTAAACGATCAAAAGGCTGAGCCAAAACCAGAGCCAAGATAAATGTGCCCTCACTAATCTGGATAATTAGCACAGTAAATTGGGCTGTAGTCCAGTCAACATGTTACAAAAATCTTCTTTTTGAGTTTTTTTTTATTTTAGATGTACTGTACCCTGGTATCACACATTCCTCTATGATGTATTTTCCAGATGGGTTCATTGTTGAAAGAAATAAGTAGCAAAAGGGGTATCTGCTATCAAAAGCTGAGAAAAATTAGGCTTCTTTCATTAAGTTCAGAAGTTTCAGCTGTAGTCTGGTCAAAGAAAAAGCAGTAAATAAGTGTACAAATTATGTAATTTTCAAAGTACTTCTCGCCAACTTTAAACATTTTTCACCTACCTACTTTACTGATTTTATTTACTTATTTCGCGGATCCGTGGCGGATTGGTATCGCACGCGACTCCGGATCTCATCACTCCGGTGGCGCAGGTTCGATCCCCACAGTCACCACTTACAATTTGTAATGTAACTCATACGGTAACGCTAGATAAAGGTCGAGGTTGAGTGTTAGAGAGGACTTCGTAGTCCTAAATTTGCCTCGTTAAACAAGACAAACTTTACTTTTTACTTGAATTTTTAAAGAAGCAAGATGGTGTGATTGGTTTTTCTCTAGGCACTGTCGTTTTGCTGCTACAACTATGCGAATCGCTGTTCCAAAGTATACTCTCTTGGCAACGAACTCTTTTGACTCCGAGGGGAGGAGTTTAACTGTAAGTACAGGTATGTCAAAGCTTGTTTTCGTTTGCAGGGCGACGCGCTGATTACCACTTGCTGGTACAACACGACGGGCCGAGACAACATAACAGTCGGAGGGTTTGCAATCTCGGATGAGATGTGTGTCAATTACGTTTACTACTTCCCCAAGACTAACTTGGAAGTGTGCAAGAGCTCCATCAGTGACCAGAGCTTGCAGACTTACTTCCGTCAAGTGCATGAGTAAGTATTGAGGCAAGGCTGGTGAAGAGTATTTTTTTGGAAAATAGGTTTTGATCCCAATTTTTATTTGTGTATGGGTTTAATATATATATTATAGAGAAAACTTTATTAAAATTTACTTCTTCCCACAAATGTAGGTTTCTTTGTAACAAAGAATACTATTACAAATTATAAATTTAGTTTACATGGTTGTATACATGGTGTCGTAATATTTGAATTGATGTTTGAACACTTATAAGAGAAATCTATTAAAAACCAACAATTATTATATAGTTTTGGTTATATGTTTGATTGAATCAGGCTATACAAAAGCTACATACACAGCATTTTGAGTATTTTGTAAAAATTGATGAAAGAATTCAAGGTTTTTTATTACAAGTGATATTGCTGATTTTACCATTATTAATTATTATTATTATCGGATTAATATGTTTTTAAGACTTTTAGTTGATACTGTTATAACAAATCTTCATAAAATATTTACTGTGGTTTAGGTACAAATCAGAGTGATACTTCAAAACTAATGTGTTTTGGGTTCTGACGTACAACAAAGTGTATGGACATATTTTTAAACATAAATAGGACACATTTTCTTGGACAAGACCACCAATTGATTGACTCTATGACTATTAGAACAGGAATCCCTAAATTTTATTTTGCAATTGGATGGCACACGTCAACATTACCACTTGGATTTTAGAGTTAGAACTTCAAAACCCTAAAATTAACCAAAATCTCCTCAAAACTCAACATTTTGCATCACAATTTAACTAATTTACCGGTAATTTACGTTCTGAAGTAACCTCATGGTTGTGCGACCAATTTCTCCACAAGGACAGTGATATTTAGAGATGACATTTTTGTGAGGTTGACCATTAAAATAGGCACTTTACTGTGGGAACTAGTGTCTGGATAGAAACTTTTGGCCACAGAGGTTCAAATGCAAGGCATTTGTATCAATAGGCATTTAATGAATATAGTTGTATTGCAATGCTTGCCAGCTTCGTGCTTGGTCCTCGCGTTGTGCCTGCTTATAATTGGTCAAAAGAACTGCCTGGGTACAGGTGTCAGATAACTGATAATCTAGTTGTAATGAAACACTTGAATAGAATAAACCGAGCAGGAGCGTTGCACAAGCTACCATAATTTTATGTGTTTAAATTTGTATTGTTTATTTCAATGAGGAGTTTGAATCAGCGCAGTAGTTCACAACAATCTTGGTTTGGCTTTATTTTGCTACAGTGCTAATCTGTACCATTGTCTTTTAATAAAATACTTGTTTTACTTCTTTTAAATGAATTAAGTAAATAACCAATCCATCACCTGTTTTAAATGAACTAAGCTTCAATTTTCGTTTAGGTCAACTATCCTGAAACCTTAAACCTTCAATACAGCCCATTAGCTATTCATATGTTATGCGGTTGTTGTTGACAGCTGGGAAAGACAGCCCACCTCCTCAGACCTCGGTATATCTGACAACTACCGAGCTGTCGACTGGAACCCTGTGAGAGCCAGTATACTTCACGCCCTGTATGAGCAGTCTCCGATATACATGCAGTGCAACCAGAGCAGTGGAGAGCGTTTCCCTGGAGACTGGACTAGTCTACCTGTCACTCCTGTGCTCTATCCTCTCCCTCCTTCTCCACGCTTGTGTCAGTAGGTAAACACCTCGGGGGTAACTGTGCAAAGTGCAAGTAACTCTCAACTCGCAGCCCAATTCAAGCCCCTTTGCATGGGTTATTTTGAAAATAGATTTTATTAGTCAGCTATATTTGTTTGACATTTGTTCACAGTTATGTAATATCAAAAGCCAAATTATAACTTTATTACAAAACTTGGTTGCTGAATTGTAGTTACTAGTTACTACATCCACTATTTTGTGACCGCCATATTTAAATAAAAGGTAGCATTGAAATTCCTTATACATAGGTTGTTTCCTAATGATACAAGCAACATTTGTTCAGAATTTCAAGGAATGTTCATGAATGTGGGTGAAACTGTGTAATCGACAAAGAAAGAAACACACAGAATGCCAAACTGTCCAAAAGGTCGAGTGAATCAGAGACCTTTCCTGTACTTGGGCAATAAACTCGTGAGTTGTGATGGTTCTTTTCATCAAAAATGCACATTTCATTTGATAAGTAAAAATGTGTGTTGTTGTGCAACATAGGAAATCACTTGTCAAGGGCTTTTTTTTATCTATTTAAATATGTACTTACTCCGCAAATAAATTGTAATGTGGGGTCTTGGTGGTCTAATGGTCGTAAGGAGATAGAGGTTGTGGGTTCAACTGCCGCTCTAAGCTGACGTTTTGCCCCTCAGTTATAACCCTGCAGTCCACTTAGTTGTGTTAGGAAAGTCAGTAGCACATCCTAGTACAGTGAAAACCAGAATCAAAGTAGTGTCAAGTTCATAGCGAACTAACCACTCGTCCCGATTCAAACAACTGGGCCCAACTACTACGAATTATTATTACTATTACACTATAATGTGCTAGCTATTGATTATTTTAAAAATTAAAACCATGCCGAGTCAATTAGTAAAAGAAGAAGTACTTCTATAATGTATAGCAACATCATAGGGAACAAATGAAAGTATTACCATATGTTTAATTCAACTATTGTCTATTAATGCTTTTGACAACTAGCCGTCTGCATGTTTGACTGTTAACAGTCATACAGCAGTTGCTGGGTTAACTTTAGCTTTGACCATTATGAGAAATAATATTTATATTTTCGATTAAAAGTATTTTTCATCCATAAACTTAGCTCATGTTAACTATAATGGTTTGCAGTTTTACATACATTTTTAAAATATAGTTTGCTATACACAAGTTTATATAACCAATGTAGTACCTTCAAATTTGGTCAGTAGATGGTTGAATTAAAATATAATAATAAATACACTTACAACAACATTTTCAGCCCACATAGATTATAAAGTCTTTTATCAAAAACGTTTTAGTTATTACAATTTTTCTCATTTGGCCATATGCAAATTGTTTTGGAGGGAAACTAGAAGCAGACTATTAAGGCACATGTCAATACATAAAATGTTTAACAATATAGTTTTGGTGTAAGCTGATAGATTGAACCTGGTCAATGTGGTGATTATCATGATGTGAAGCTGAAAAAGTCATGAGAATCTGCAAACCGCTGTGCTGGCTAAACCCAAGATCAAAGGTTCGTTTTGGAAACCCAATATTCTGTTTGTGGTGTGACCAATTGGGTTGTTTGATTTATTTTTTAATAACATCTTTCTTTCCATTATTCAGCTATCTACCACTTTTCCAAATAAAAAATAAATAATTTAATATTTACTTTGCTTTTTCATCTTTCTCAAATTTATCCTTTTGAGTTACAACATCAAATGATGAGTGAAGCAGAATAAAGAAGTTGGTTGTTTAGTAATAGTCACAATTTAACAATTATTTTAATTCATACATTTAAGACAAGACATATTCAACACAAAAGGTGTGTCATTCACTCAATTATAAACTGTACAAAGCTTACAAGTATAAAACATAGTCTTAATAAAATAAATAGTTTAATAAATAACAAAACTATGCTAAAAGTCTTAGAGAGGACTGGGAAGTTGAACAACAAATAGAAAATTGCGCGCAATTACAGAACCCAGGAGGGCAAGAATCAATGTGTCAGAAATAAGGGGGGCTGATGGTAAACAATTCAAAAAGAAAAATAATTTTTCCACGTTGAGACTAGAGAGGTTCTTAGAAGCACTTCCTGTGGACGATGGAGGGTCCAGACTCATCGATTCCTGCTTGGAGATCCACATCTGCTGGAAGGTGGAGAGAGAGGCAAGGATTGATCCTCCAATCCATACAGAGTACTTCCTCTCTGGGGTGCGATGATCTTGATCTTCATGGTAGAGGGTGCGAGGGCAGTGATCTCCTTCTGCATCCTGTCGGCAATGCCAGGGTACATGGTGGTACCTCCAGACAGAACTGAGTTGGCGTACAAGTCCTCACGGATGTCCACATCACACTTCATGATGGAGTTGTAAGTGGTTTCGTGGATTCCGCAAGACTCCATGCCAAGGAACGAAGGCTGGAACATAGCCTCTGGGCAGCGGAATCTTTCATTTCCAATTGTGATTACCTGAGAGAAGGACATAACAAATTTAGTTAGTGAAATGTCGTTAATAAATATTGAGCATGGAAACAAAAAATACACACTGCAAAGGCATTTCAGGGCTCTTTCCAAAAAGATTTGAAAACAGAAAATGTGGCATTGTTCACTTGTGGAAAATTGACTTGATACTTGATCTATGTTGATATTTCTTTTATTCTCACTGAACGGTTTCTAGAGTTAGTATGAGTATAAATATTAGGGTTACAAAATCATAAAATATCTCAATGGTAAAACATATAAAAGTAGCTAAGTACCTGTCCATCAGGAAGTTCATACGATTTTTCCAACGAGCTGGAAGATGCAGCGGTGGCCATTTCTTGTTCGAAGTCAAGGGCAACGTAGCATAGCTTCTCCTTGATGTCTCTGACAATTTCCCGCTCGGCTGTGGTGGTGAAGCTGTAGCCTCGCTCTGTTAGGATCTTCATCAGGTAGTCAGTCAGGTCTCGCCAGCCAAGTCAAGACGCAGGATAGCGTGAGGCAAGGCATAACCTGGAAAATGATTTCAGGTGGTATGGTAACTGTTTAGGAAAGTATTTTTAATCCAGACCATTTCACTGTCCGACTGCAGTCACTGATTCTCTTGCCCAGTAGCATGAATGTTTTACACACAAAAAGTCAGTTAATAGTGATTATGTTTCTTCCTAAGTTTGAATGCTAACCTTCGTAAATAGGAACTGTGTGAGAGACGCCATCCCCAGAGTCCAGCACGATACCAGTGGTTCTCCCAGAGGCGTAGAGAGAGAGCACAGCTTGGATAGCGACGTACATAGCTGGAGTGTTGAACGTTTCAAACATGATCTACAACCACAAACAACATAATATATGAGTTATCCAGTAAGATATACGAGTATACATGACCGGTACATAGGAAATAGTGGCAACTGGAGTTTATATAGAATAATAAAGAAGCCTCAACAAAATAAATTGAGCATTGACCATATTAGAAAATACTGTAAAAGTTGTATTAAATAGTTTTGCAAGTCACTTAGTTTTGGTAACATTTAGTACTGTTTCAATATTGGTATAATTAGTTAATTTTACTAATTTTAACTATTCTAGATGCTATTTCCATTTAATTTGTGGTATTAATAGTTAATTACTATAAAAAGAAATCATTTTGTATATTTCACCAAAGAAATGTAAAAACCTTTTAACGGAAAAATTAAAATAAATCTGGTAAAAAGTACAAAATGCTTTCATTTAAACTAATTTTATCACCCAAATGTCATCACTAAATGTCAGTAACCATACTAAAAATATAACAAAAAGATAAAATAAATAAATTGTAAGAATACAAGTATGAAATAAAACCTGTATTACACTAGCATTTAGTTGTGTATGTAATGTATCTGATGTAATAACTTTTATGAACTGACTTATTTGCTGTAGAAAAATTAAAACTCACTACTGTTGGACTAGTTAAAGCTTCGTCCAAATTCAAATTTGGCAACTTCAAGTCTATTATAATAATATGACAAACTAATTTATAAATTAATGAAAAGACAAATATTTTTTCAACTGTAGGGCTGGTATTCATCAGAATAAATAGGTACTTAGTTTTAAATATATAAAACTCTCTCTGCATTTTCTTCTAAGTTGAACTGAGTTGACTTGATTTCTTTGCCCAGGTCTAAAAGTTGCCTCTACTAGATGAAAGGTTTGCAGTCCAAAATAAATTTAGTTTTTGAATTTGGTTTGACAATTACCTTTGTATTTAAAAAGGTTTGTTTGAATTCAAAATTTAAACCTATTCCAGAGAAAAATTAATATGAGATTTTCAAAACATCACTTTTATGTAAATCCATTAAATATTATTAAGTTTGACTTAACAATAAACATATCAAGTAGTATAAGTGCTGGTTTATTTTGTCAACCAAAAGCCTTTTCTTTAGAGAAATTACTAGACCCATTAAAATTTGCACTGTACATGGAAAAAATGCTATAATTTAAAATTGGTTCACGCTCTTCATATGTGATTCTCAAACAAAATAGTATTTAAACTTCAATCACTTTTGGTTTTAGTTATGAAACCTCGATTTGAGGCAATTGCAAAGATTTGGATTTTACTGGGATTGGACCATTTTGAAAACTGATAATTCAGATTGGTAATCCCATAAAGTGTACTGTTTGGATTTTTGTAATTATTATTCTGATTTAAATTTGCTCTGGAACGTTAGGCCTTGCATCCCTCCTACAAGATTTGACCACTGTTGTCTATTACTGTACCTGTGTCATCTTCTCCCTGTTGGCTTTGGGGTTGAGGGGGCTTCCGTGAGTAGCACCGGGTGTTCCTCAGGGGCCACTCGCAACTCGTTGTAGAAGGTGTGGTGCCAGATCTTCTCCATGTCATCCCAGTTTGTAACGATTCCATGCTCTATTGGGTACTTCACTGTTAGGATTCCTCTCTTCGATTGTGCTTCATCTCCTACATAGCTGTCCTTCTGCCCCATTCCCACCATGATACCCTGCAAACCACGACATGATGGTGTTGTTGTTTTGTGCATCAATATTCATGTGTATTCCTGTCACATTGAATCACATCTAATGACTCAAATTCAAAGAAATTAAAGTTTTGTTTCTGAATAATTGTACTTTTAAAAAAGTGGCACAGTGGCATTATTTTATTTGTCCTTGAAATAAATGACTGAACTCTCCTTGTCATACATGTTTATTGGGACAATGCACATTTTTGTAAATAAATAATTATTTTTATGACAATACCTTAGCAGTCACTAATTAAGAATAGGATCACATCAGATCATGATTCAGACTCCCAAGGTGCATTCGAACTTGGACTTCAGAATATGGACTAGTCTTAAGTCAGTATAATCTTCAAGAGTGATGAAAAAGTTCATTTTGAGGTCGAGATCTAATGCTAAACACTCTTAATACTGTTGCAATTTCCAATCAGGGTAAATTGTGTAGATGTGTGATTACGCACATAGGCCTACGACAACTTAGCAACATCTTAACTTTTTCATTTAAATGTTTGTATGCACTGGCTTCTATTACATAAGCTAGTCAAACTTGTGTGCTGTACTGACCTGGTACCTGGGACGGCCGACGATGGAGGGGAACACAGCGCGGGCGCATCATCCCCCGCAAACCCAGCCTTGCACATTCCGGAGCCATTGTCCACCACCAACGCAGCAACATCGTCGTCACACATCCTGTCCAACAACACACACACGTTTATACGCATACCATATATACCGTAGAGAGTCTCCAAAGATCCAATAGGATAAGAAAAGGGTTTTGATGTTTAGTAGTCAAATCCATCACCATATTAAGTGGATCGTAGGGGTGAAGTGATACAGGTAGGAGTGTGCACTGTGCAGTGAGGCGCAAGATATGGCAGCCACGCTTGGTGATTGATTTTGGTTATTGAACAGGCCATTTCTTGAACAATGAAATTGTTGTCTGTACTGAGTTTATATTGTCTGTGCTTTTAAGTTAGTCTTGTTACTACCAAATATGCACAAGTTTGAGTATAAATTCGACATTAATGGAAACAAATTTAACGAATAGTAATTTATTTCATTCTTTTGTTTACATTAAAATAATGTTGTTTACGGTATACAGGGTGATCTAAAAATAGGGCGCCAAATTTCAGGGTGGGTTCCTTTGCAAAAAAAACAATGAAAAGTCCCTATAAACATGGGTCCTAAAATTCTTCGTTACTCCGGTAGCCGCCATTTTGTATTTTTTACTTAAAAATTTATATCTCCAGAACGGTTTGATCGATTGCATTCAAACTTGGTATGGTGTTTATGTGTCCCAAGGGCAATTTAAGAAAAAATAATTATGTCTTCAAACTATACAGAAACAAAATGGCGGCTGTTTAAACTTTTCAAATTGAAATATATTATTAAATTGGCGCATAATACAACAAGTTTACAAGAGTAAAAAAAGTTGTATTTTATAATTTTACATTAAGATACAAACTCATTTTCCAAATTTTAAATTAATATTTTCACTTTTACGTCAATTTAAACTGGTACATTACCAGTTTTTATTGTGTTTATATCTCCAGAATGAAACTGATTAAACATTTAGAAGTGTTTATGTGTAATAAGTTAAATTTTAGAGAAAAACATTATTATAAAACCCACAGAAACAAAATGCGGATTATTTAGTTTCAAATCATTGATATGGCGTAATACAATTAAGAGTAGTTATTTTTATTTATAAAGACACAACCATTCAATTTATTTCACTTTTTACGTCCGTTTACAATTGGTAATGTACCAGTTGTAAAAGGACGTAAAATGAAAATATTAATGTAAAATTTGGAAAAATGAGTTTGTATCTTTATGTAAAATTATAAATACAACTTTTTTACTCTTGTAAACTTTTGTATTATGCGCCATTTTCATTGTATTTTAATTTGAAAAATTTAAATAACCGCCATTTTGTTTCTGTGGGGTTTTATGCAATAATCTTGTTTTCTTAAACTCACCTTATGACACATAAACACCCTACCAAGTTTGAATGCAACTGTCAGCGTTCTGAGATATAAATTTTAAGTAAAAATACAAAATGGCGGCTACCGGGGTAACGAAGAATTTTAGGACCCATGTTTATAGGAACTTTTTTCATTGTTTTGCATAAGGAACCCACCCCTGAAATTTGGCGCCCTATTTTTGAATCACCCTGTATAAGAAATTAATAACTGTTAGTTTTAATAAACCTTAAGCACTAAACTCACGTAATGTTCAAATAATTTAAAACAAACATCAATGGTTTAAAACCAATGCCTACTTAGGCGTTACCACAGGCATAATTTAAGTGCTAAGAAGAATAGTTTTATTAATTTTAAAATTATTTGAAGGCTCAGGTTCTTGAGTTTGGAAGGATCTGGCACCAATCTCGTCAACATAGTTTTGAATGTTTAGGCTTGTCCTTTGTTATGAATATAGCTTTGTCGTGTAGAGATATAGATAAAATGAAAGAAGTCCATACTTAAGTGTGAATGTGGAATGAGTGTGAAATCATGTAGGTGTGAGTGAGTGTGAATATAAAATTTTATTGTACATATAATATATATATATTCCAAACAATTCAATGTTTCAGATAGTTATTACCCAACTTTAAAACTACTAAACATTCAATTTACGTCTCTATGGAAGGGTAACATTTAAAATTATTACAGAAATGTTATATTTTGCAAGATACCGTTAGATTTACTCGTACTTTCAACATTATTACTAAGGACTACACATAGTAAAACTTGTAAAAATAAATAAACGGACTTTTCCTGCCACTCCCGGAGAAAAACTACTCCTAACGTTTCGGGCAGTTAAAAGCTCAACCCGTCTACAAAGGACTACACTAATCTAGGAACTTCATTTAATTAATATCTTAACTTAAGATCTAACCTAAGAGTATTCCTACCAATATTTAAAAATACCGCTAGTCCGGAAGTGGCAGGAAAAGTCCGTTTCTTTCTTTTTACTAAATTGCTCTCCGCCACTATTATGAACTTTCAAACTACTGTAACGTAAAAATTGTGTTGTTAATCCAAAATGCATGATAGTAATAAACAATTCTATGTTTAAAAAATAAAACTGTAAAAGTACATACTGTAATCCTAGCCACTCTAAGTTTCAAATTACAATTTTTTTACTACATTTGTACCAAATTTGAAAGTATTACTACTTTGACATTTTAATTTCATACTTCATTAGTTTAAAGGTTTTGTTGGTTTAGTTAAACGAAATAGTTTGACATTGAATATTGTTTGTGTTTATGTGAAAATTGGCTCAATTGAGTGTCACAATGTGTATTACACAATGCTTATTATAAAAAAAGCTCATGCACCATATAAATATAAAATCATTATTTTAAATATGAAATATATCTAAAGTAGTTTCTAAGCACTTCTTGTCTTTAGTTATTTGGAAAATAAAACACTCTTCACTTAAAACAAAAGTACAATGTACATTATATGAAATTGTTAGCTACTGAAAATTACTATCCATTGAGTACAGATTTGAGTAACTCTTTTAGACAGGAAACTTTCAAATTTCAGTAGTATTAGTGAGCAAAAACGCTGACGTAATCCAGTCAATTAACATTATTCAAGTTTTGATGTTTGAAAAGAAAATTTGTTAGGCCTACCTCTTTGAATACTGTTTTATTATAATAATGAAAGAGGCCACACCTAATTGGGCCGTAGTGTAAGTTTGGCATAGCTTTCTTAGAGAGATTAATAATGTTGTATTAATAATGTTGTAATTAATGTTAAAATAAACATTACACATTCCTTGTAGGTGAGTTGCATTATCTAAACAAAGTATTCCTCTCTATCATAATTCGTCAAAATGTATAAACAATTAACTATCACTTTTAAATTAAAAATATTTCAACAGTAAAATCTTTAATTGTCTAATATTTGCACCCATTCAACAGATGTTTAACTTTACTTAGCACTATATTTCACTTTTTATTTTTATATAATATATGACACTGATGAAACACTATTATTTACACTGTAATAAAATAACGATTAAAACTGTACTCACTTAGGCACTGATTAAGAAGGCACAGAACAAACACTACACACAGCTGACTAGCGCGGAATGAACAGCCGAGACTCAAGTCAGCTGATTATATACCCCCTCTCCACTACTTCCAAGAGCGTGTAGCGTCGTCTGCTACATGCGTTGCCTTCCACTTCCACTTCCAGCCTAATTGCCTTATCCAGCTACACTCCTCAGTTCGTACCTAACCTGACACTGGACTGCTACTGCTTTCCTTTCTAATTAAAACAATTGTTTTAGTAAAAAAAGTAGTGGCTGAATGAGGCTAGCCTCCTAATGTTGGAGAGTTTACACAGAGAAATTTATGGACATATGATGAAGTTCGTTAAGGAAATTACACGGTGCCAGTTATTATGTGACAATTAACCGGTGCACTGACTTTTCACGCACTGCATGACCAGTCCCTAAAAGGGGGTTTATTTGGCAGGTATACGAGTAGTAAAGTCAAAAATTACTCTAAGAGTTTAACAGCCATTAGGGGAGAGTATTCACCAAACTAGCAACACCATTTTGCAATGGCAGCCAATCCAGAACCTACCAAAGAAGAAGAGGTAGCAGCTGTCAACGTCAACCGACAAGCTTCACAGACGCGAATTTCCGCTAACTTGAACAGTTTTCCCGGTTTCGTTTGTTGGAATTTGCTGCCAATTTTAAACTACCACACTACAAGGTTGATATTCGTACCTACTTTATTTTGACAATGTGGTTAACTGACCTTATTTTGGTAGTACAGTTTACTGCCTGTCTGCTCAGATAACCATAATGACATAATGTCACTATACGATGGATAAAACCTGGTACTAAACGTAGGGCAGGGCTATGTGGTGATATTTAGTTTGAAGTTAATATTTGCCATATTTGCATCATCTCTTAATTTGTAGCTTTGCTCTATGAATTTAAAATATTTATTTCTCACAGAACATTTAAAATGGATGTTTGTTTGATAATAGTAATGATTTAAAATTTTCCCATTATGGGTAGTCAGTTTAACCTTACCAGCAGGATAACACCAGGAGATTCGACTTTTTATTGAAATTTATATACGAAATAAAATGCTAAATATAGTATGTTCATGTTTTGTTAACAATTAGACTGCTACAGTAGTTTTAGACTGTGTACACACCCTTTACAGTCATTTTCATGTAATACTGAGGGTTCGAACGCCACCAAACCTTGGGTACCTGGTCCAGTTACCCTACTCTCCTCTACTTAGACAGTAAAATTGGACAGATTTTTGTTCTGTAGTGAGAGAAACTATGTGTAAAAATTAAACATGAGAGGGAGAAGGGGGGCAGTTCAGTAGAGTGTGTGCTACGCACCAAAACGTGTTCAATTCCCGGCGCTGCAATAGTCAGTTTCCGTGGTTTGGAAGTCAAGTTAAGTTTCTGGTTTATTTGCATCGATAGTTGGGCTATTAATTACCCAATCTGTGTAAATAAGTTGCCCCTAGTGTGTGACAAAACTACACTTAACCATTCATTAAAACACTCATCACACTCACTATCCGTTCATTTCATAATCACCTTAAAATACCTTCATCAAGAGTTGACGGCGTCTAAAGTTAAGTATCCAGTAACGCAGCCTTTAATAATTATAATACAATATTAGTGATAGTCGTTTAGTCTTTTTATTTTCATCATTGACATCAATTTACATTGATTGTGATCTCGTACATATTTACAATACACACATTTAATACTAGTTCAATATTAAATGAACTAAATATACAGTAAAAGGACACTTTATTAAAAAAACATATAACTGTTCAAGAGGAACAAAACATCAGGTTCGCAAACCCTGGGCTCTTTTTATATGGACTGTCTCTATGACCAAGAGAGGTACTCCGGGACGGTATAAAAGCAAGACGGTGGTTAAGAAGACAGTTAAAGAGACTTTGTTTGAAGGATTTTAGAGAAGTCTCATTTTACAGGTGATTGGGTAGTTTAGTTTTGGGCAGTGGAGATTTGTGCAAGAGTATCAAGGTGTCTTGTCAAAAAAGTAGTGCGACGACACAAATATTGCAGAAGCACGGAGTTTTGAGTAACTCTTCGGGGTATGTGTAAACAAAGAGAAGGCATTTGAAAGTATATAGACAGTTAAGGAAGGGGGAGTATTTCTTACTGCTTGAAAAGAGCTCTACAGAGTCTTGTCCTGATTTAGTTTGAGTCCGTTAGCTGAAAACCAATCATTATAAGTAGATGAAACTGTTCGACCAGAAGAATTGAAGTTGATACTTTGTTTTGATGTGATAAAGAGCTTATATTATATCGTCATCATAGGACCCCTGCTGAGGACTCGAGGAAGATAGTTTGAATGGATTAAGGATAAAAGAGGGCCCAAATTCGAACCCTGAGGAACGCCAGAAAAGACTATCTGAAAAGAACTTTGGGAATTGCAATCTATGACGGCTCTCTGCTGACGGTTGGTAAAGTAAAAATAACCACTTCAAGGCGACACCCCTAATTCCACAGCACCTCAGCTTCGCCATCAGGACAGAAAAGATCATACAGTCGAACGCCTTGGACAAGTCGCAAAAGGCACCACCCACAGTGAACTGCGACCGATCCATGGCTCAGGAAACTCTTTCCAAGAATTGCATCCTCGGTGCTCTTCCCTCTTTGGAAGCCAAACCGACACCCATAAAAACTCATTAAGATGGAAAACCCGAAAAATCTTTAAAAAACGACTATTTTCAAACCTTTGGAAAATGTACTTTAAAGAGACACAGGCCTGAAATAATGTTTGAGAGTTCGTTATTATGGAATTGGTGCGTAACGCATCAAAGCCTTAAAAAATCCGGAAAAACGGCTTCCAGAAATAAACAATTTATTAGAAAGGTAAAAGGTTCAACAACAGAATCTGAACAATTTTTTAACAGGAAAGATGAAATTTCATCCCACCCTGAAAACCTTTTGGATTTCAGAGATTTGATGATGTTCTGTGTCTCTCATTACCATGCGAAGGTAATGGCACGCCACTAGCCTCCGGAGTTTATGGGTTCAACTCCCGCTCTCAGCGATTGGACTTTGCACCTTTAGTATACCATAGGAGTTCATCCACTCAGCTGCGTGAGGTTCATGATTCCTAGTAACGAACACTGGAATCAAAACGGTGTTAACAGCGAAATATAACCTCTCGTCCCGATTCAAAACACCTTCCAGTCGCGTGGTCTTGCCGGGCCGACCTAGGATGGTTATTATTATTACCATAAACACAGTAATCGAAGCTTTGGGAAGCTATTTGGCATTTGGCATAGCACCTACCCTAAGGTCTTCTAAACTAATTAACCCCTACCAATGCAATGCACCATGAGGACGGGGGCTATCCAGGAAGTTGCACGTATTAATAGGTCCAATAAGGTCGTTGGTTCTCTTACAGAGTGTCCCAGTATAATACGGGCCTTAAGTTAGGCAGCACGCAGCAATGTAGTGCATCTTGCACCATGCGTTTAGACGTTATAATGACTGTGAAGCATGTTTGGAAGAGATACTCTGTGGATCGTGTAGAGACTAGGTCGCGTCACTGTCAGGGGGAGGAAGCAGGGCACGACAATAAGGAAATAGGACGAGTACTGAGTAGGATAGGTTAGTTCAGAGTTGTCCCTCCACTATAGTACCAGCAACCTCGCCACTTAACGTGCTCTAAAGTACAGCCGGTACAAGTTGACTACATACATCATCACAAGCTCACTAACATTGACTTGGTCAACCCAGACTAAGGGATACTTTATTTTTTACGTTGTTACTTTGGTGCACAGGTGACAGATGTAAGGTATGGTTGAACAAAGTAGTGAATCACTACCGGGGCTTTTGGGACAAAACACCCTAACACAGATAAATTTGGAGAGGTCGAAGAAATTACTTTTGATGAAAAATATAGTATATAACGATGTTAAGATATTTGTATGACCAGTCTGTTTAGGCCAAACATTTAAAGACCATTATTTAACATAATTTCAGCTACGTCAAACAAATTCACATTACAAGCCTATTTACAATAGCCAAGTTTATTTACTATACTAGCACATTAGAGAACATGACATAATATTAAATGTATCTGAATTTTACACAATGTTTTTGCAATAACAAAAAATAATGGAAAGAAATGTGGTATACGAGTACAACAGTATTGTATCCACTATCAGACAGTTTAATTTTACAGCAACGATCCTTCATCCGATATGAAAATCCGACCACTGTTTTATTAGATACACCCTAAAATACTCGTACATACAATTACACATTTTAGATCGTGACTAAATTTCCTTTAAACCAAAGACAATATTATTATTAGGTATACTATGGCATTGTCTTTACCTAAACAGACATTTTAACCATGCTTTTATGCTAGTTTTGACTAAAACAAAACCCTATTTGATTTTGTATCTGAGTCAGATTATTTTGTGCCAAAGTATCCCATTAATTTACACCAAGTTTCAAAGTTCAAAGTTTCAACTTGTGCAGAAGTAATCCTGATTATAAGACAAATGAAAACCAAAAACTCTTCTGACCTAAATGGCGTCTCATCTAAAATGATCAAGATGTGTGAAAACGAGATCCTTCACCCACTGGTCAGCATAATTAATAAGTCCTGTAAACAGGGCATTTTCCGAGCAAAATGAAAACCACCAAGGTTTACACAAAATTCAAGCAAGGTAATCAAACACATATAGAGAACTACAAACCCATCTCCCTACTGTCCACTTTCTCTAAGATATTTGAGAGTGTCAAACTTATGCGGCTACAGGACCACATAGCTTGATTAATACCAGCATGGCTTTACTGCAGGGAAATCAGCATCAACGGCCATAATCAGCATTATAGAGTTTATTGTTCCAGCAATGGAACATGGCAACACAACATCGGCAGTGTTTCTTGATTACAACAAGGCTTTCGACTAGATTTGTCGTGAAGCTACACAGCAAACACTTCCAAACCTCTGCCAGTACAGAGGAGTCCTTCAAGGCTCCTTGGGCCCGTCGTGTATATAATATTTTGTAGTTACTTCCCAAAAAATCTTCAACCCTACTCAAAATCACCCATGAATGCTGACCGTACTACTCTGCTAGTAGAGAATAAGTTTCCTGAACAACTGGAAATTAAAACCTACATTGCTATTAGCATTGCTCAGCAATACTGTCAAGTGAACGACCTAGTTTTAAATGAGAAAAAGAGTCAACAATTGATCATGGGAAAGAAAATAGAAGAATAGCCCCTTATGAAGATATCAACCAAGTTAAGGAAGTTAAATATTTGGGAATAATCATGGATGAAAGATTCTCCTGCCCCACATAGACTACCTGTGCAGCAAACTGTTCTGATCTCTATGTCATCAGGAGAATCAAACTGATGGCATGGCAAGGGTGGCTTACTTTTCACTTTTTGAAGCCCGTGTTTGGTATGGTATTGCTGCCTGGGACCACTCCTCTAAAGAATACGTACTAAGGGTGCTTTTAATCCAGAAACATGCAATCCGCATACTAGCTGGACTTGGTTTCCGTGACTCCTGTCGGCAAGCTTTTAGAGATCGTAAAATCTTGACGACAGTTTCCCTGCTTATCTTAGAAAGGTCCTTGTATGCCGAATGAAAGACATCCATCAGTACAATACGAGGGCTGCAAACAACTATGTCCTCTCAGCACATAGACTGTTGAGTCCAAAATAGTTCTAACCATGTTCCTTAACAGTTTACCATATGAATATTTACAAGTTGATATAGGAGCATTGGAAATCCAAAACATCTGAGAAAAAAACTGAAAACCTGGTTGATAGATAAAGCTTTCTACTCCACTCAAGAATTTCAAAAATGGAACCCCAATTAATAACAAGTAAGCAAAGAACATTTTTTCATTACTATATGACTCTTGTTCAAATCTCAAAGATTAGGAAACAACAGAAAGAAATTCGCTAATAAAACATAGCCCACACGTAGCCAAAAGCGCTCGGGTGAATCTTAGTGAACTTCCAATAAAACAGAAGAAGTTTTAATTTATCTATTTTGAATTAGAGAAAGTTCCTTTATACAATATTAGTAATTTTATACAATAACTTTTTTAAGATTTGCCTTATTTATTCAATGGATTTGTATAGTAAACAAAGAACAGCTGTTAAATGATGTATTTGTATTGAATAAAAAATTTGTTTTCTTTCTGTAACCAAGGTAACCTAGGCTAGTAAATTATATAACAGCTAATTTTTGTGAATTGTTAATTTATGGCCAGTGCTCTGAATGTTAAAGTGCAGAAATTTGGATTAAATAATCAAACAGAAATAACTTTAAAACGGCATGTTCAAGAGCAACGGGAGTAGTTTTGTTCGATTGGAAAGTATAACCCTATTAAACAGGGTGAACTTCATATTCATTTATTGTATTTAAATCACTATTTGAGATGCCGACCACTCTCATGAGTTGTCGTAAATTTTCTATACGTCTCAAAACGTGTAGTTGTTCTAAACCCAAAAACTGTAATACGACCTTAAAGAAGAGTTTTGGAGGGTAGTTTAAAAGCTTTCAATAAAAATCTAATGCAAACTATGCGAAATTATTGCTAAGAAAATAATCTACACGCGCAGTGAACGATTTTTCGAGATTAGGTACCTACCATTCCTACAATCTGGATTTGGGAAACGTGGACACTTTTTATGTAGTTGAAGTAAGTTTTCAGAATAATATAATATTTGTCAAAATTCAGACTTTATACAAATGTATACAGTTTTATATTAGAATAGGGCCCAGCTTGATGCTAGTCAGACGAAGTGTTGATTTAGTTATGAAGACGTATGTTTTTACGAGGTGTTTTTTAAGTGTACAGTTTTAAATAAAACAATAACGAGCAGAGGATTCATAATAATTTTATTTTACATGAAAGCCTGTACTTTAAACTATTTTTCTACATAATTGCCATTAATATTGGGGCGGTTATATATCGTACAGCTAGCTTTTAAATCTGATGTCATAGAACTTTGCCGCCTGACTTTACAACAAATTCAGCACAGCCGTTTTGTTCGTCATCGTCGTCGGCGCACGCCGCCCAGGTGTTTCAAGTGAAGGGACATGTGGAAGATCTGACGGTAGGGAGGGTGTTCTGTTGTTCCCAACAAAAATTTTTGCATAAAATCTTGTTCTCTTTGTGACATGTGGGCTTCATTGTCTTGAAGAAAAATGGCACCTTTAGTCAGCTTTCTTCGCCTCTTGGTCTGGATAGCACGGCAAACTCCGCTTTGTGTCACTGTAGGTCTTTGAATTAATTGTGTCCCCACGAAGTAAAAACGCCACCAGAAGCACCCCTTCCTGTCCCAAAACACTGTGCACCTGATTTTGATAGACATCGTTTGTTTGAACTTGACTTTCCTGGCGACTTTCCTTGTCATGAACATTGAACGGCCATCTTTAAACGTCCTAACCCATTTCTTACCATTCCTTCTCTCATAATGTTTTCTCCGTACACTGCCCTGGTCTCACGATAAACATCGACTGATTTCAGGCCTTGGCACTGAGAAAATTAATCACAGATCGAACTTTACAGTCGGCGGTACTTTTGATAGACGGAGGCATTTTAAACGGTCACAGGCAGCGTACGCATCAGCTAAAATGGCCGTATGGGTCTGGTACCCAAGAGATGCAGGTACACAACGAATATGCGGAACGCCGATGTTGCAGAGTGTAATTCCAAACGGTACTTACTTTAAAAACATGTCGTATTATGTTGATTTTCCAGCCTCAGTCATATGGCATCTATGTACAATCTACCTACCATAACATCATTACTCTTTTCAAGATATCTGATACCGTACGGCGGTACATTTCCGTTTACAAATAAGCTAGTAGTGTGGCTGGAGGCGATATTATTATCGAATTGCCTTTAGAAAAATAAGATATTCGTGTTGTGAGAATGGTAAGACCCAGACCCGGGATTGTGAAATGAGCACCGATCCTGACCCCCAGAATACGTTTTGAGACTTTATGTATAAATGTATGTATGTGTTTGTACTATCTACAGATCGCAGTTGCTGTCAGATTTTCATGAAACTTACACATGTTGTTTTTGTAAATGTCTCGGTAAAATTCATTAAGCCTACTTTTGGGGAGGAGTTTTGGCCAAACAAGTAGTTTTAACCTAAAAGTTAGTTTTAATATAAAAACAATATACTTCATCCGATTTTGATGAAATTCAAAATAAATATATCTTTGTATTGTATGCATTATGTGAGCGTAGCAAACAGTCTCGTGACGCCCGTGCAATAGAACGGCCGAGGGCCAAAGCGAGGCTGCGAACGGAGCGAATAAGAGTAACAGACTGATTGCAAAGGAAATTCGATTCACTCATGCAAACGGCGTTAGCGCGCCTTAACTGCGTGTCAGCCTGGTTTTATTATTTACACTTAACAAATTAATAAACTGAATTTACTTCGACAAATTACTAAACATTAAACAAATCAACAACAACAAAAATATAATCGACAAGGCAAGTAAGATGCATCGTATGTAAAGAAGATGAAACTTAAGTAATAGAACGTAGCATTACGAGTGTGTAAACCTTCGAAGTCACAAGCTTATGAATCTTTGTGGCTTATAAAGGGGTGAGTTTAATTATCTTAAATCCCATATGGCCCCGCTTCAAAAGCGTAACCTCCGTCTCTACGTGGCAAGAAAACATGTCTGAAGTTCCACTCGTACACTTTCACAGTACTATGTTGTTTTGTACTGTCAGGTGGGCCTTAGAGACAACAAATAATCTGTACAGTTTCTATGTGTTTCAAATATTTTGAAGTATGGCCATGTTGCATTATTTACTTTCATTTGAGCAATTTAAAAGTGTACTGGTTCAATTCAACAAACATTTCCTGAAATTTGTATTGCTATTTTAGCACGTTCAAACGATACTGTCAATTTAATTTGAGAGCGATAGATAAAGTAATCAGATGTGCAGTCCGGTGGGGATGGTTTTAATTCCCTGAATGTCAAAGTTGATGTCGAAAAAGGAAACCGGACCGACACGCAGCTAAGCGTTAAAGCGCTACTAGCCAAGCGCCATTTGACATGTATGAAGCAAATTTCCTTGGCAATTTCTTATTACAATTCACAACTTACACAGCCTTATATATCCGCCATATTAAAATCACCGAACAAGTATTTGTAGTTTGAATATAGTGATGGGTAACATTAATAATAATAATCCGTAGTTTGAAACTGTGGGACCACGTGACTGTCCGGTGAATCGGGACGAGTGATTAGTTCGTTGTGAACCCGACACGGTTTTGATTCCAATTTTTGTTACTAGGATGAGCTACTATAGGCGTTGCTAGTTGCTACCCACTTGCGCCACGCAGCTGAGTGGACGCGAGGGTATATGACTACGCTCAGCCGTTGAGTTATGAAAACAATCGCAACCATGGCTACGCATTTTCTATATAACTTGGGAAATTTTGGGAGATAAATATATAAAACAAAGTGGACATCAAAGAAAATTAAATTATCTAATGGCCTCGCTTGGTTGGTTTTCTTTTAGGTTTTAAACAAGCCAGATAAACAATTCTAAAGTCAAAATGTTTTTACATAAATGTAGTAAAAAAAGTAAACATTTTTTCAAATGCCGTAACAAGCAAATCCTATAGATAATAAAATTTCCTTTTAATGCGAACCTATATTATATAAGTGATAACATTATCAATAGCTCGAGTGGCTGTTAATTTTGTGACTTCAAGAAGTATAAGGTCATAGTAATAATAATTTTGATTACCATAGGAAAAGTATTAATCTATGTTCAACGTTCAATTTCAATATTTAAAACCTCTAAAAACTTGTTTTTATTTTAAGGCGTCTTGGTGTGTTTTTAACCAGCACTGGCCAAAGAGGTTTTAAAATTACTCCTTGACATTGTCACTGAAGAGCTCTAAGACACTTACAAATACCTAGTAATGAAATATACTATTACGCACGCCATCCGATGCGATATTGATAAACCTTTAAACCAATAGTTATCAGCAAAACATAACATTCATTTGCAAAAAAAATATTAATTTTAAATTAGAGTAAGTGCAGAGTTAGTTAAATTGTGCCGCTCTGTACAGTGCAGGTGCAGTTAGAGCAAGCGGTGGCCGACACTATAGAGGTGGCGCGGCCCTAGCGGAATAGTTTGGCGCGATTGGTGATCACACAACGTTAATAGGTCTCCACCGTCACGCTCCCGCTACCGCTCATCCATTGCCACTATACCGCACCAATTACCTTCTCCACTTGTTCTTTATTGGAGTTTCACTAATAACCTGTATCCAACAGTAGGATTAATTGTCTTATAAAAACAGGCTTCCTTCCTCAGACCCAATTATTCAGTTGCTTCTGTATCACTCATTTATATGATTTCTTTAAATCCGAAATAATTAACGCTTTTAGTATGTATGAATAATTTAACTTTTAGTAGGATGAAGAAGAGAAAACTGTTTCACGCCTTGTACTTGAAAGAAACTGCAATAAGAACACGTTTGTGGTAAAACCTGTGAACTATGATGTTCCACACGGCATAGTCCTTGACTCTGCTTGTTTAGTATATAATTATTAGGGACGATATAAATACAGCTTGTATAGTGAAAAGATTGTGTGCTACGCAGATGATCCGCTGACTAAACCTTGGGGGTAAAATGATTTGACCAATGATTGGAGTGTTAACCTTGTTTTAAGCCACCCTTTTCATGTTGAGTGCCTCTGAACTGCAGAAGTTAAAATGAAAAAAATGTAACAACTGATTTCTACAGTATAAAACTTCTTAACATACACTTAGATTCAAAGCTTCTTTTACAAAGTGATATACGAGGGATGTCCAATAAAGACTGAGAGAGGTTCTATAAAGCGTTGGTTTAAACCTAACCTACAGAATTTTATTCACCTTCAATGTACTCTCAAATAAGTAAAATTCACTTATCCCAGCGCCTCTGCCATGCCTGGAAAATGTGGAAGCCATCTTTTGGCATGTTCTTCAAAACCGCCTCCAAAGCTTTTACTTTATGATGTTCCGAGTCAAAACGTCGTCCCTTTAGTTCCTATTTTTAGTAGGGTCTTAGGACAGGTGGGTGGGAACAGTCCTTACGTTTCGTTTGTCCAAATATTCACAGTGTTTGCAACAAGACGAAGTGCATTGTCATGATGAAGTTTCCAGTTTCTAAACGCTTTCGAGAGATGTCTGTCCAATTTGATCTAAATTAGTGTACACCATTCCTTTTTGGTAAAACAAAGTAATGACTACAGCATTGTTTGTGCAGATTTAGTTTCTTCATTGAGAGCAATAACTGGAGCACCATCTCCTCCCTGCATCTAAGGGTTCTCTCTGCCTAAGGTATAGGAAAACCTGAAGTCATGTATTATCAAAGCAGTTTGTGGGAATCTTAAGCTCAGTCTCAGTATTTATTGAACAACCCTCGTAGATTAAATCTGTACTATTACGAGTAGTTTTTTCTTAAGAAACATTCAGGAATATTTCTATTGAGAAACCCATCTAGCCACTGTAAACATCATGCACTCTTGTTAGTGCACAGTTTACCCCTATTTTTCTTATAAGGTTAGTGTATGGGGGTGTTTCACCGAGGACATGGTTTCACGGGTTTTCATTTTACAAAAGACTTACTTATGCTATGAAACCTTTCAGGGGCTAGATATACGAGTAGATCTATGAAACAATTGTGCTAAGCCTTCTAACCAACTAGCATGCGAAACTATAAACCCCGGTATTGCACGAGGCATAAACACGTATTTAAGAAAATAGTCATAGATTAAGGAAAATAAATGAAAACCCTTTTTTGGAAAGTATAGCTGCTATATTGAATAAATTTGATTGCGAGGAACTTTAAAAAAGAAGTGGTTGGCGGGTGCAGAAAGTTGGTTTGTACGTGGGAGGAATTATTGGCAAAGATTGTCTTATGGTAGGTAGGCTAGATTGCGCACAGATGCCACTTGGCTGAGGCAGGGAAATCAACATAGTTCGGCAGCCCAAGCATAGATAGCGCTACGAGGGAATTCTTTTAAGAATCTCAAGTAGAGCCACTGTCGCACGCACAAGTTAATTGTTTGTTCTCAAAATCGCACGATTGGGTCACTTTTAAGTCATTGACATCGGTCAAACTCGAGCATGTCGAGTCGAGGGGGGAGAAAGGTGGCAAGAAATGGCAGCGCTCGCAGCGCTATCTGTGCTTGCGCAACTATGTTGATTTTTCTGCCTCAGCTATGTGTCTCACACATGACTAAATAGATATTATATTCTGGTTTATATGACAGGCCAGGGAAGAATCCAGGTGAAACAGCTAAATGAGGGGGTCGGTGGTTCCCCTTGAACAATATGAACATACTGTTTTATTCTTCATTTTCGGAAAAATATGGTTTTGAGCTATACAACCATATTTGTTCTAGCGAAACGCATAGCGAACCAGTGACATATCGGGCTTTGCGGTTTTATTTTATCCTAGATTTTTTAAGTCATATTGTGAAAATAACGGTAGGCAGATTTAATGGTGCGACTGACTTATACTAATGTGAATTTTAAAAACAGGTAAATTAACTAAACATGTTCAACTTTTATTACTTTATACTGGATTATATAATCCGCACGTTTCAGTGTAATCCGGAACTTTAATAGCACCAGATTAGTTGATCTTTTTTAATTTTACATGTTTGTTGTTGTTGGCCTTGTGAGGTGGATGTTTAAAATCAATTTGTGCCAGAGTTTTCATTACACAAAAAATCTCAAAACCTGCAATGGTTTGGAGATTTTTTGTACAATGAAAACTCTGGCAATTGTTATCTGCAATTTTAGAAAGATTAGTGTAGGCCACCGTTGAAAATTTTGAAATATGTGTCACTACCTTGCCTTTGTTCTCTATATTTTAGAAACGTATCTTTTTTCAAATTAAAGGGCTGTCACGTAAGAGGAGGTGACATTAAATCTTATAACACTAGCGGCAAGGAAACTTACCTAACTGGTACACACAGAATGGCGTTTCACAAACACAAATTACAATCTGAATGAATAAGAGAGAGTGAATGTCAAAAATGTATGTCTGATTGGAATTTCGATGTTGGAATTTACGCTTTTCAAATTAAATGACGAATGCATAGCAAGTGAAATGTTTATTTATTTATCCAGGGAATGGGCTGCGTGTGAAAGTGACCCCGGGAGTGGATTTTCTCACCTAGGCCGGGAAAGTGAAGCTCATCCCAGTTTCAGTCTACTTGGTCGCGGTTATTATTTGGTGTGCACGTGGAACCGACCTTGCGTTGTTCATATCTCGGTTTCGCCTTGTTGCTGATGACATTGCAATTTCGTGGAACGTACCGCCCTCACTTAGTTTACAGCGGGTGAAGCGAACATTGACTCGAGTTGGTGAAATGGATTCTAGTTTTAGTTATCTGGACTTTGGACAAAGGTATCTTATTGGTTGATGAAATGAAAAACGTCTTTATTCGTGGCGAAGTTAGAACTTTAAAGTCCTCTCTTCCACTTAACCACAGTACAAAATAATATATATGTAAACAATTGAAATATATACATACAAAAATATTTACACTAGAATATATACAATGAGAACTCAAATTAAAAACTACAATACATTACGTAAAATAGAAAAGTTAACAAATTGGATAGTATTACAAAAAGTAGCTTAGCATGAGAAAAGAAAATACTTAAAAACTGTTAAAGCTAAGAAACTAAATTTGAATATTATATCTTTCAAACTCGCATTCACTCACTCATTCAGACTAGGTTCGCCCCGACCACGCGCACACCAGCCATCACCGCCCCAAGGCTTCCGCAAGAGCCAAGCCCTGACCTCCCGGTGCACGGAGGTGCCCACAAAACTCAGGTAGCCACAGGAGAGGACCCTAGGTGCGCCACGACCAAGATCTGCCCTCTTAAAACTAGCTCCAAGTGCGCCACTATTGTGTGCTGGGCTGTTGTCTATTATTCTTAGAACTAATTCCAACGCAACCCCGCTGAAGTCATTCTCACTGTAATGTGTATCAGTCCTTCAACGCGGACTACTATGTTTGTAATTTTCCTCCTTGTAATAGTCAGCAACCCAGCTTTAGTGTTGCTCGCACATCCATGCGGTTATATTTCTAAAACTACAGATCTTAATCAGGACGTTCCAGAACTTTAATGTATACAGAGCGTCTCAGAACCCCTTTCTAATAAATTGTTCTTTGGGTAAAGACAAACAAGTTTTACCATATAACATTGATCCAGGAGTGCTTTCAATGCCTTATTTATTTGCTAGCCGCCATTTAGTTTTTTCTGTTTTAATTGTTATTTTTGAAATACGTAAACCGATCAGTTTGAAACGTTGCGTACCGCTTTATAATACTAATATCAAAATACAACAAATAATTTTTATTATCCGTGAGAAATTACAAAAATACGGCTGTTTTAACTTTTTGAACTACAACCGCTAGTAAACGGCAAACTTTACAAATATTAAACAAGTATTGTTTTTTAGCACATTTGAACAGTACTGAGTTAGTGGGAAATTAGTTTTTTAAATAATGGATTTATAAGGGAATAGTTGCACAAAACACTGATATTATTTACTTGTGTACCTACGTTAAAATGTACGTAGTGCATGAAAACTATGTGTTACGACACTATTTTCCTTAGTTCCATTAATTATTTATAATTATAAACGGGGTTTCACAAATATAGTACTGTTCAATTTGGCATTAAATTTACTAATGTTTACTAATTTGCTGTTAGTAAAAGTAATGTTGTTTTGATAACACAACGGTAAAAAAAGTATCACTTGAACTCTCACGTGAACTCGGGCGGATAATTCGCAGCAGTGTTTGGCCAATACTCTTGGTCAGTAATCCGGCCATTGTTCTTCGGGCGGCCCTAGCCATCGACCTCTAGAAACTACCTGGGTTGGTAGTGGCGCACTTCCAGCCAGGGATTAGGCTGATATTTTCTACCCTTACTTGGGGTTATAAAACGGCGCACCTCCGGTGTACCTGACCTCCGCCCCAAAGCGAGCTCGCTCCTCAATGTTTTAATACTGTCGGGAAGATCGTTCTATAATCTGCAAGCTGTAACAATGAATGAATTTTCGAAAGAGGTAGTTCTGTGCAAAGGAATGGACAACAATAGATCACCTCGTCTCGTGTTATAAGAATTGTACTGGACATAAAGAAAATGTTCTGAGACATATAGGAAGGGGAATGCAGTTTGATAAGATTATGTAACAAGTACAAATGTGTAACTTTACGATGTTCTTTAAGTTTTAAAGTGAAAGTTGCTTGAAAAACATGGTTAGATGATCACCCCAATAAATTTCGTTATCGGGGCCGGTTCCGAAACCGACTTGTCAATTTTCGGTTCTCGGTTCCGTTCTGTCTGAGAACCGGTGAACTCGAGAACCGGAACCGAGAACCGACTCATCCCTAATTTTTTTTTTCGTTCTGAACTTTCGAGAATAAAATTTCGTCGAGAAAAAGATTTCGTCTCGATCTCGAAATCCCGAGATCTCGCACACCTCAAAAAATACTTAAAACTGTTAAAGTTAAGAAACTAAATTTCAAGATTATATCTAACTCGCATTCACTCGCTCATTAAGACTAGGTTCGTCCCGACCACGCGCCGCCACACCAGCCATCACCGCCCCTGAGGCTTCCGCAAGAGCCAAGCCCTGACCTCCCGGTGCACCGGTGCGCCACAAAACTCAGGTAGCCACAGGAGAGGACCCTAGGTGCGCCACGACCAAAATCTGCCCTCTTAAAACTAGCTCCAAGTGCGCCACTATTGTGTGCTAGGCTGTTGTCTATTATTCTTAGAACTAATTCCAACGCAACCCCGCTGAAGTCATTCTCACTGTAATGTGTATCAGTTCTTCAACGCGGACTACTATGTTTGTAATTTTCCTCCTTGTAATAGTCAGCAACTCCAGCTTTAGTGTTGCTCGCACATCCATGCGGTTATATTTCTAAAACTACAGATCTTAATCGAGACGTTCCAGAACTTAATGTATACAGAGCGTCTCAGAACCCCTTTCTAATAAATTGTTCTTTGGGTAAAGACAAACAAGTTTTACCATATAACATTGATCCAGGAGTGCTTTCAATGCCTTATTTATTTGCTAGCCGCCATTTAGTTTTTTCTGTTTTAATTGTTATTTTTGAAATACGTAAACCGATCAGTTTGAAACGTTGCGTACCGCTTTATAATACTAATATCAAAATACAACAAATAATTTTTATTATCCGTGAGAAATTACAAAAATACGGCTGGTTTATTTTTTTGAACTACAACCGCTAGTAAACGGCAAACTTTACAAATATTAAAAGTATTGTTTTTTAGCACATTTGAACAGTACTGAGTTAGTGAGAAATTAGTTTTTTAAATAATGGATTTATAAGGGGAATAGCAAAACACTGATATTATTTACTTGTGTACCTACGTTGTACGTAGTGCATGAAAACTATGTGTTACGACACTATTTTCCTTAGTTCCATTAATTATTTATCATTATAAACGGTTTCACAAATATAGTACTGTTCAATTTGGCATTAAATTTACTAATGTTTACTAATTTTGTCAGTAAAAGTAATGTTGTTTTGATAACACAGCGGTAAAAAGTATCACTTGAACTCTTACGAACTCGGGCGGATAATTCAGCAGTGTTTGGCCATACTCTTAGGTCAGTAATCCGGCCATTGTTCTTCGGGCGGCCCCAGCCGAGAACCCAGTTGGTAGTGGCGCACTTCCAGCCAGGGATTAGGCTGATGTTTCTACCCTTACTTGAGGGTTATAAAACGGCGCACCTCCGGTGTACCCTGACCTCCGCCCCAAAGCGAGCTCGCTCCTCAATGTTTTTAATACTGTCGGGAAGATCGTTCTATAATCTGCAAGCTGTAACAATGAATGAATTTTCGAAAGTGGTAGTTCTGTGCAAAGGAATGGAAAACAATAGATCACCTCGTCTCGTGTTATAAGAATTGTACTGGGACATAAAAGAAAAATGTTCTGACATATAGGAAGGGGAATGCAGTTTGATAAGATTATGTAACAAGTACAGAATGTGTAACTTGCGATGTTCTTTAAGTTTTAAAAGTGAAAGTTGCTTGAAAAACATGGTTAGATGATCACCCCGTCTTAAATTAAAGATGAAACGGATGCAATAATTTTGGGCACGCTGAAATATCTCACAGAGCTGAAGTCTCTCACAGAGCTGAAGTATCTCACAGAGCTGAAGTATCTCACAGAGCTGAGGTCTCTCACAGAGCTGAAGTCTCTCACAAAGCTGAAGTATCTCCTGAAATCTCTCACATAGCTGAAGTCTCTCACAGAGCTGAAGTCTCTCACAGAGCTGAAGCCTCTCACAGAGCTGAAGTCTCTCACAGAGCTGAGGTCTCACACAATTTTCTTTCTGTATACTTGATGAACGTGGATGAAATTGAAATTAGACATTTTAAATACCACTGATTTTATTGAAAGAGTTGAAAGTTGTGCTAAGGCATCTTCAGTTTATTAAAAGTTAAAAAAATTATTTTATTAAACTGAAGATGCCTTAGCCGGTGAAAACTAGCTCTTTCAATAAAAAAATCAGCGAAAAGTTTAAAAATGTCTAATTTATTAAGTCTCTCACAGAGCTGAAGTCTCTCACAGAGCTGATCATGATGGTTGATTATCCATGCGATAAGGGTTCGAGGAGGCACACTAAAGGTCCCTCTGAGTGAGAGTGACACTTAATTAATTTAAAAGATTTATTTCCTTAGTAGTGTTCTGCTTGATGTATTATCGTCGGATGGCTTGAGTACATATTGTACTTAAGATTACTTTAAACTACAATATTGTAGTTTTTAACTTTGGATTTACAAAGTTGAAAGTTGTCTTTATAAGTAAGCAAAATAAAAACCCCTTACTCTTTAGCGTTTAACTGAGGCAATATTTTCACTGTGTATATCAAAATTATTTCCATAATATTAATCAAACTGTATTGATGCAAGAGTATATTTTTCTAACAGAAAACAACTAAAACTATCGTTAAGTACTATCTTAATTAAAACTATCTTATGTTGTATCTGTATAGTTCGTTAGGTATAGCATGCCCGGTGACCTTGGGTTTTCCTGCTGGCCGCTTATGGTACTATAGCCATCTCACCGGCCGTGCTAAACCTGACGAACTGTACTAAAGAAATTTGAAGAGAAAAACGTTTGAAGACAAACAAGTCAGGATCGAGGCGGGATTTGAACCCGGGTCACTCGCTTGCCGGGCGGCTATGATCACCACTACACGTCATCCAGCCCAACTATAATGTCTTCAAATTTAGTACTTAAATCTGAATGTTTATCCTAAACGTGTGACTGTCAAATAGTGACTTTAAATCAACAAGCTGGAAATATTACAAACAGAATTTGAATACTATGTCAAATGACTTATTATATATCTTAATTTGTATAAAAGCTAAATAGCTAATTTATTAATAAAGGAATTTGAAGACAAAAAGTTTGGACCGAACCGGGATTTGAACCCGGGGCCCTCGCTTGCCGGATAGTTATGCTCACCACACACCATCCGGCCCAACTATTCAAAACTATCCTAATTACATACTCGTACATATTAAAGTTGCTTTTTACTCAAATGAGGTTATTTCACATTGAAGTCTATGTATAATTAATTTGGCGATGTAGTTCAAATGAGTATCAATTGTGTCAATTGTGGTCTATTGGAGCTTAAACTTATTAGGGTTAGAAATTATAAGATGACTATTGGACACATATTTCAACCAGTGTAAATATTTCAACAGATAAAAATATCTTGTTGTTGTGATTATTTTACGTAAACAAGTAGTTGTAAGTGAGTGTTACCAAAACCTGTAATTTTGAGAGGAGACCAGGAAGAAAATACACAAAATACTTTGATCTCCTGCGACTCTTGGCCTGAATATAAATTTCCATGTTTAAATCCTTGTAGGCTACAATCTGCGAATGTTCAAAGGTCAGTTAACCCAAAGAGAACAATTATACCTCAAATTCAAACTCTTTATTGCAATTTGACAGCATAAATTGTATTTAAATCGTCAGATTTATCAATATTTACAGCTTAACTACTAAAATATTTTTTATAATAATAACTTCAGTGGTCCATAGGGATAGGGAAAATGGTTGCAAGTTTTAACCGTCAAATACATCACCAAGCGCGGCTGATACATCGTACTGAGGTCTGAGTGCTGAGTGCTGAGTACAGAGGTCTGAGTGCTGAGTACTGAGTACTGAGGTCTGAGTGCTGAGTAATGAGTGCTGGTTTTGAGTACTTAGTGCTGGGTGCTGAGTACTGAGTGCTGAGTGCTGAGTATTGAGTGCTGAGTGTTGAGTGCTGAGTGATAAGTGCTGAGTGCTGAGTACTGAGTACTGAGGTCTGAGTGCTGAGTAATGAGTGCTGGCTTGAGTACTTAGTGCTGGGTGCTGAGTACTGAGTGCTGAGTGCTGAGCTGGAGTGTTGAGTGCTGAGGATAAGTGCTGTGCTGAGTACTGAGTGCTGAGTGTTGAGCTGAGTGTTGAGTGTTGAGTGCTGAGTGATAAGTGCTGAGTGCTGAGTTCTGAGTGTTGAGCTGAGTGCTGAGTATTGAGTGCTGAGTACTGAGCGTTGAGTACTGAGTACTGAGTGCTGAGGATAAGTGCTGAGTACCTGAGTGCTGAGTACTGAGTGCTGAGTACTAAGCGTTGAGTACTGAGTACTGAGTACTGAGTGCTGAGGATAAGTGCTGAGTACCAAATGTTGAGTGCTGAGTACTGAGGTTGAGTACCGAGTACTGAGTGCTTGAGTGCTGAGTACTGCTGAGTACTGAGGCTGAGTGTTGAGTACTGAGTGCTGAGTATTGAGTGTTGAGTACTGAGTATTGAGTGATAAGTGCTCAGTGCTGAGTACTGATGGGTACTGAGTGTTGAGTACTGAGTGCTGAATACTGAGGTTGAGTGCTGAGTACTGAGTGTTGAGTGCTGAGTGCAGAGTACTGAGGCTGAGTACTGAGTGCTGAGTACTGAGTGCTGAGTACTGAGTGTTGAGTGCTGAATACTGAGTGCTGAGTACTGAGTGTTGAGTACTGAGTACTGAGTATTGAGTGATAAGTGCTCAGTGCTGAGTGCTGAGTGCTGAGTGCTGAGTACTGAGTGGTGCTTGATTGGTCCGCCAGGGTTGAGCAGGACGGGTCGGAGTGGGCACTCCACAGAGAGGCGCACGACGGTAGATTTGGTGATTGAACATGTATACGAAGAATTGAGACGTCTGTCGAGAGTTTCCATTGTCTGACGTATAGTGTGCGCATGCGCGGGAGTCACTCACCTCGGCTCTAATTGTGAGCCTCATTAGAAGTGTGCACTGTGCAGAGCACTGGCTTCACGCTCTGGTACTGTTTAGAATAATGTCTGGAAAGCGCTAACCCAACCTGGCCGCTGCCCGCTATCCTGCTGCCTGCTGCCTGGCCCCACACAGCCAGACTAAATAATTGTAATCATGACTAGCTGAGTACCCGTGCGTCACTGCCTAAGTCCAATGCGTCCAAAACTCGTGTATATACTCGTATATAGAAGATTCGTATATTGAAGAAGGGGAAACCACTTTTCGCTTAACAACTCAGCATTTGTGAGATTTAGCGATAAAAGTTTGAAGCAAAACTTGCCAGTATACTTATTCTGCACACACGCTTTCTTGTCTAGTTTAAGATCCGACGAGTCATTAATCAGCCATAAAACAAAAAAGTTAAAAACACCGTTCTTGCGTCTTTAAACCTTTTTAAGTCAAATAGTAGCTAGGCTGTACTTCATAATAGTGAAGTATTTTGTTTACATAAATCATTCATATTTCTTGATTCTTGAGATATTTCACCATATAGCCTATACAGGCTACATAAAATTGTATAACGTAAGTTTCGCTATTTCTAAAGTAAACCCCCACTAAATATTCAAAAAGGGTAATTTCTAAATAATCTACAGACAAACTTGTACGTAGTTTGTTTACACAGACTACTTGACTAGGGAAGTTAAAAGTCACTAAACATGAAGGTGCAGTAATATAACATTCTGATGTTATCGTGTTATAAATTATTGTATATCACTCCAGAAAGTGTCTTTCTTCTCAAAGTAGAACAAACTATCAATACACGTGAATAATTTAAAGCGGTACTCGAACAAGCAGAAATGACCAACTGTGTGACATCGAAGCCATAAGCTAATACCATAAAATGTATGTGATGCCATAACGAATCTCAGTGTCTCTGAAAATATTATAACTATGTTCAAATCTTTAGCTGAACCTTAAGTTGTATTGCGATTTTTAAATACAATATCAATAGCTGTGTTAGCTTCATTATCTCAGTTTGAATTAATTTTGTAAGCTAATTAAGGATAAGTGTTGGCTCCCTTGTGTTTGGCTACCTTGAGTGTTGGATTTATTCATCGCTGGATTTGTTCAAAAGTATCTGTGCAACCAAACAATTCAAACGCGTAAAATTTAAAGGCTGCGAACGCCAGTCGTGGCAAACAATTGCGCTAGTTCTGCACCACTACTATTGACAGCAGCTACTACTACTATAGTAGTTATTGCAATAGTACTACAACAGTTGAAGTACTACATTGTGGGACGCTAACTTAATAGTACTTCACCTCTATACAGGGTGGGTGTCTACTAAGTGCGTTATTTTCACCGATTATTCTATTCACTAAAAGGAATAAAAACGAAAATAAACACTTTTCTAACCCAATTCGTTAAGTTGTAGTGGCCGATTTTCTGAATGTTTAAAATTGCCTATAGTAGCTTCACTAAACCAAGCATAGCAAGCAAACCAATCACAGTACATCATTTTAATTTACACCAATGAAATGTACGTTAAACTTTCTACAAGGTTAATGCAACATCTTTAACATAAAATCCTAATTTTACAGTTTTAAAACAAGCATAAAAAAGTGTAGTTTGTAAATAATTTTTTAAACATTTCAAAGTGGTCTTTAAATTACTAACACTGATGTGATTTCGTGTCAAATACCATGAAAAACTGCTGCATTTTATAACTTTTAAAATGATGTACGAGTATACCATTAGAATAGTACTTTATCAACAGATCAATTGATTGGCTGATAACTGCGTCAAGGTCAGTCTTTTTGGAATCAAAACATTGAATCGAATTTAATATCCACCATTATTTTATTATTTTATGACCATTATCTATAACCATTTTTCTAGTGGTTCTACTGTTAAAAATACATCACATTTATTGGAGACCCTTTCATACATTAGAACACAAATAATCCCCTATTAAATATGGTCCTTCAAAATATCATGCATGAGAGTCAACTAGTAAGTGTAGAAATTGGTGGACGGAATTAAGCTTTATAATAATAATAATAATATAATTGCTGTAGACAGTACAAAGTATTGCGTAGCAAAAACAAATTACAATACAATGAAATTAAACATTCACACTCACTCACACTTACATGATTTCACACTGATTCCACTTTCACACTTAACGTCAGACCTGGCTTTAGGGGGGGAATTAAAATGCGATTCAAGGAAATTAGTTGTCCGTAAGATCATCTATGAACTCATCCACCGAGTAATAAGCTTTGCTTAACAGCAACCGTTTTATTCGAGATTTAAAAATTTTGGTACTTTCAATTTCTTTTAAGTTTTTAGGAAGGTAATTGAAGAATTTAGATGTTCTATGTTGACAAATTTGCAAGTGGTTCTTTTCTCTTGTGTTATAATCATGAGTGATTTTAGATTGAACCAACATTTTATTAGTTTTACAATACAAAATCACTTCTAAGATATAGAGACAGGGAAGTGTCAACAAACCTATTCCTTTAAATATGTCTCGACATGATTCCCTGAAACTTGCTTTTGAAAATATTCTAATAGCTTCTTTTTGCAGCCTAAAAAGCCTCTCAAATTGAATTTTTGAACATCCTCCCCACAACCTTATTCCATAAGACAGATGAGGGAAGATTAGTCCAAAGTAAGCTATTCGAAGAATTTAAACAGAGCAGAATTTGGCTAAAGTGCGTAAACCTAAAATTCCTGAGGAAACTCGTTTATATGTTTCGTTAATCTGAACCTTCCAAGTTAATCCTTGACCAATAACTATAATTCAACTGTGGGAATACAATTAATTTAACGTAAAATGATTGAATAAAGTATCACCCGACTAAAAACTATTAACATTACAACCATATTTGTATACAAGGTACGCTCAAACGTTGAGTCATGCTTTCTAATCTCAACACTATTTATAAACTTCAAATAAGCTGTAAGACAATTCTGTGTAACTACTGATTTCATATGTTTACGTGAAATAGTTAAACTATAGTTGAACTGTAAGCGTCGAACTGTATAAACTGTATGAACAAATTCCAACTAAGTAATACAAGCAGCTCAATAAAAAGTTACGTGTTGAGTTGTGGTACGCCTAACAAGGCTAGAAGACTATGTGCATTTGCAGCAGTTAGTAGTAGCCGGTCCTAGTCCATACAGAGGCCTGCGCTCGCTAACTCGGTCACCTCTGCGCGCGGCGATTTGCTGCCTTT
This sequence comes from Matsumurasca onukii, assembly GCA_018831715.1. Classification (NCBI taxonomy): domain Eukaryota; kingdom Metazoa; phylum Arthropoda; class Insecta; order Hemiptera; family Cicadellidae; genus Matsumurasca; species Matsumurasca onukii. Next base: position 32,680,939 of record CM032059.1, on the reverse strand, counting down.
TTTGGCCTTTCCTTGAGCACTGTGCGCGGCGCTGCACACCACCTGTCACTAGGAAGTAAGTGTCGGTACGAACTGATCGGTTTGGGGCTCTTTTGTGGGTGTTTATCGTTAAAAGTGAAAAATATAATGAATACGTTTGAGGCTGAAACTTAAGACTGCAGGCAGAAAAAGTGACTGTTTTTTATTGCAATTTGGAGAGCGTTACTGTTGTTTCTTTTTTATAAAATGAAACCTTTGGCCTCGGCTTTTCTTGCTGAGTTTCCACAGCCTGACAGCCTATCTTCGGTCTCCGATCTCTGTAGTTGGCCTCACCCGAGAAATTAATTTGTATTGGATTGGATTTTTCATAACTTGAAAATAATTAGAAGTTCATGTATTGAAAAATCCTTAAAAGTTATAAATGAATATTATAAATGAATATTTAGTTGTAGTTTTATTGAATATTTTGAAATTCGTAATAAATACTGAATTGTGGTTAGTAATAATACTAGAAAGTAGGAGTCAATAGTCCTCTTTGCCACAAAACATACTTATTTAATTTCACAACAAATAAAATATTATCTATTCTATAATATAAAAATGAATCGCAAAATGTGTTGGTAAGCGCATAACTCAACAACGCCTGGACCAAGTTGGCCAAATTTTTTTTATTGTTCGTTGGGGTTCAATGATGGTTTTTACGGCGAGAAAAGTTCGAATAACTACCGGAAACCCCCTTAAAACAGCCCTTTTCTTTTTCCCATACAAACGTTTTCTAACTAAAACGTAGTCAATTTGAGCTTTATTGCTATTCGTTGCCAGCTGATATCCCTAGTTTACAGACATAAAACATATGTACAGCTTGAAGGACTTCAAGTCAAATCAAATAAAAACAACAAATTGTCAATGTCGATTTCCCGTTGTACATTGTGTTGTTTTTCTTGGTTTTCTGTAACCTAATCTACTGAGTTTGCTTTTGTTAACTAATACATGGAACAAATTCGTATATCGTGTATGGTGCAGAGTGATTAATACGTAAGAACAAAAACTACCACATTACAAATCTTTTTGACAGGACGAAGTCTGTCGGGTCCGCTAGTAACTTAATACAATGAAATTAATAGCTTTTTGATGTTGATAACTTATTTATTTTACAATCCGATTTATTTAAATTGAAGTATTCATTATAGAAACCAAAATTTAAAATACACAAATATCTCAAGTAAACATTTTCAAACACATTTAGTTTAAAAAAATATGGTGAATACAGCAAGATGTGTGAATAGGCTAAAGCATATCATTAGGTGTGAAAGAGTAAAACGAGCGTGGGGAAATGTGGAGGATGGTTCAGCTTGAGAAGTGGCAGCCGGGAGGCCCCGGGCACTTCCTGTCATGTCACCAGCCCAGCTGATAGCTGCGGAATGCTTTACTGATAACAGCACACTTTGCCTTATCAGCTGACTCAGTCACTCCCGGTGAACTTATCTGAGAAATATGTGTGATTGTTGGGTAGTTAGCTTTTCTGCAGAATTCACAGAATCATGGAGGCCAAACACGAATGGAATATCTTTAGACAAATCACTGTTATGATTCATATAGTTTACATTTTCCTACTAAAATACAATTGTTGATGACGGACACATAAAATAGTATTATCACAACCCACAAAATTTAGTTCAAAGCCTAAATTTTGACAGAAATTTCCAAAGTTATCCATCGTGTTTTAATTGATCTCGTCGTAGAGTACCGAACAGACAGAGGGGTGTTTCAGTCCAGCCCCCTCAACCCAACTTTTAGATTGTTAGGCATATCATCATGATTTGGCACACGTTTTAAGGGCATTAAGGGGCTGTCGAAACAATGGGTTTTAATGAACTCCAAACCTAATTTCATACAAATCTATAAATCTTCGAATGGCTTTCTGCTTTTCTATGAGACAACCACTTCAGACTTATTACAATCTTTAGCACTCAAACTCGCATTATAATGTCTCCAAGATATCGGACACAAAATTTTGATGAGTATGAAGCATTTCCATTTTGCTAGAGTTCATTATTCTTATTTTTACACAGTTTTCATATTTAATTACCCGCTCATGTGTACATAAGTATATATCGACGCCTCAACAATTAAAATATTTCAAAACAATCAATAGTTACACTTACACAAACTCTAAACATCAGAGATATTTAGATTTTTCAGATATTTAGCTATTGCATAGATGAGTAGGGCTCGGTGAGCACGAAACCACACACATGGCGACATAGCGCGTGTGTGAGTGAAGTAGGATTACAGAAAGTAAGAGTGTGAGAGTGATACAGTGCGGAGGTGTCCAGACGAACCCACGCTCGCCGAGACGAGGTGTCACCACAGAGAAAACACTGTCTACAGAGATCCAATAGGATAGGGAAAGTGGCTGAGAACTTAATTCGCATCCATCATCGGCCGCGGTCGCTAGAAAGTGATCCACGGGAGTGGAGCGGGTGTAACAGTGAGGCACTCGGTGATGTATTCCAGCACAGATTCAGACGTCTGCTGGAGTTTCTTTTGTCTGCGTTGTCACAAACAATGGCGGAACCAAGAAAATCGTGATCACCAAAAATTGAAAACAATTAAACCGTGTGAATTTTTTCTAACAAGGTTGAGTCTTTTAGTGTTGAGATTAACATATTTTCTGACAGTATATGAGTCTTAACACCAAAATAATGTCTGACAGTGCTGCAAAATGTTTGATTAATGGGAATGTGCTGAAAAGAGCAGACAGTATCGGTGAAATGAGTATCGTTAATTCAATGTTTCCTGATAATGCACTCATCACTCAAACACTATTTCGATGTAGTGATACTGAAGGTCGTGTTACGCTGCTTTCTGTTGTATTTTACAAACGAGTAAAAATGTAGAGAAAAAAACTCATTGGTGATCTCGTAGTGCCGGTCAGATTCTAGAGAAGTGTAATTTCCAAAAACTGTTTTCTTTTTAAGTCACTATACTTACTACATAGTATTTCTTGTAATTAGCACAAATATAAGTAAGTGTTATTGTATTACTAAACTTCTCTCACATCAATTTTATATAAGACTCGAACAATCTGTAACCGTCTAATATTCTCAAATGAAAAACCAACCCTTTTGTGCTACCGGTTTGCATCAAAAGTTAAACATCAAAGAAGTAGTAAAGTAATTTCACCGTTTAAAATTAAACATCTTAGAGGCATTAATTTGCCTGCAGACTGATTTTGAATTAACGCCCTTTAGTGTTTTGAGCACAAATACCAACTTGAAATAAAACTATGTTTGTTAGGAACGTAATTAACTGACCTCAGTTCAGTCACAAGTCTAATTGTATTGATTGGATGACCACGGATTAACGTGCGAATGTGATAACTACGTACGAGTAGTGGTTTGCCAATTATCAGCGTTTGTTAAAATAGTTAGTAAAAAAGGAGCTAAAACTAAAACTCTATACGAGTAAATTTGATTCTGGAAAAAGGTAGCTATTTCCTTCCACGCTAATTTTGAGATAGTTTCAAATCGGCATTTGAGCTTAAGTGAGGTGGAAAACGCAAACTCGTGACAGTTTGCGGTGTTATGAATATTGACATACTCTAGCCACTACTGAAATACCGAACTGTGAGACACAGGACGGTGATTCGTCAACATATTGCCAAGTTCAATCCAAAGTGCTTTGACGTAAAGGAGTTTAAGACCTGTATAACTGACGAGTTTTTTCACAATTAAGTACTAGCAGTTCATTACATCACAGTCATAAGGTTTGAGCTTCGGCCGATTTTTAGTGGTCGACTGTGATTTTGATCGGTTCAAAACTACATGCCGACGGCGGCCAGGGTCAAATCCAGCCGTGCAGGCTGGGAGGGGGGATCGGGCTTGCCTCACATACAGGGAGAAAGGCTCGGAGACACTCCTTAAATAAATTTCAACATTTCAACTTTGAAAATTTTTTTTCAACAAACCAATTTCAAACGATAAATTCCTTCTTTTAAAATGTAAGATGTGTTTTAAACTTAAAATATTCTGGTTGATTGTTAAGAATTACTAACATGTTACCAAGGACAATTTTGAAAAAAAAAAATAGAACCAATGGTAGACTTTTGTGACCAGTAATTCTTGATCCTATGATGACTGACGAAAACCGTTTCGAAAATACACTAAACCGCGTCAATGCGCTAAATAATGTCATTAATCGTGCACATCTTTGAATATTTATGGCTTGGCAGGACTCGCAAAACTTTGCTTTCGCTATTAATAAGTTGTAATGGTCACCTTTCCCAATAAAAAGGACCGCATTGATATGAATTCGGAGCAAACTTCCCAAAGTGCAATACCGTATGATAAACGGTTTTGAATTATGCCAAAATTGGCTATTGTCAGTAGATCAGCACTAACTATAGCTTGATGAGTGTCAGTTCAGATACTTATGTTGCAAAAGAAACATGTTAAGGACAGAACCAAAATCCACATCTTTAGAATAATACATGTATAACGCCTATGTTGCGTACAATTACTATTATTTTTCTAAATTTGGGGAAGGTGAGAGCTGGTTACTGGTCTGGCGTGCATGTGATGTGACTCCTTGTATAGTACTGTATAGCGGCAGCACTCTCTGTCTGTATAGCGTATGTGGATCATCGTCCTTGCTAGAGCCCTGGTTGAGGCTCGCCATATACGGCCTCCGTGAGTCAGCGGCCTCGCGCACACACACACACACGCACACGCTCACACGCGTACTGTCTACGACCGACTGTTGACACTATGTTAGTGAGTAATGGATTGATAACGAGAGGAGAGTTTGTATACCGGCTGCGGTGACCGGTTGCAAAGGTTCGCAGTTTTCAAAACAGCGTCGTCGTCAAACTTTTTAAGTTTGAAGCCTAAACATAGGTATAGAACTTTATGTAAAAGCTATTTTACGTGTTGTTGCTTTGTTTGGATTTTCATAACACTTACTGGGAGGCCTTGTAAGGAAACAACTACAAGAATTAAAGGCCTCATAAGAAAAAGACTATAAACAGGAAGATACCATTTATGACAAACGAACTTAAAACAGGGGATTTTGGCTGTTGTAGTTTAGATATTTTAAAACTAAAACACAAGGAAAATATTCTAAAAAAATATACGGCGATCATAGTGTTTTCCGAATTAAACAATCTTCCATCCTAAATCATTGTAAGATTAAACATGTTTCTTTCTGAGAGTGTCTCTTTACTCTCGGTGTCACTCATAGTTGGAACTCTTATTGTACCGTATTTATAAAGGAATTAGGACTGTACTGCCATCCAAAAATGTACTCCCTTATAACCTTTTCAATTGATATTATTTTTAATTTCTTATAATTCTTTCGTGTTTCAACAATGACCCAACTCAAAGATACTGTTAAATTTGCGAGCAGTAAAAAAGCTATAGTCAAGAGGGAGACAGCGGGCATTCAGTTCCAGGAACTCATTAATCTGCCACCTGATTAATTCTAGATATCATTAGAGAGAAACCGTTTATCTTCTCTCTAATTTTTCAATACCACTTGAGGTTTTAGATGAATAGTCTAAAGGTTTCTGCAACGGGTACCAATGCTGCAAACTGAAAGTGTGAAGTGAAAGGAATATTATTTTGGGTCTAAATGCCTAATCAAAAGGACGCTGTAAAAAGCCAAGATCAGAAGAATGTCTAAAGGATCCTCAATAGTAAGCTGCAGAAAGCATTATTTCATCACTAGGTCCTAAAGTGACACCTTGTGACACGAGGTCAAGTTAACGTCCCAAGCACAGCCGAGGACGTTAAATGACCGAGGATCAAAAAGACACTTTCGGGCCGAGTGATGAACGATATTTTTGTCATGATGCAAATAATAATGAGAAATAAATGTCAAGAAATGTTTTAATATTATAAACAACTAATTAAGTAAACATTGTTTTGAGCTCAACAATTTGAATTATATTGTTTTGAAGAAACAGCTGTTGCACTGATTTACTATACGTCAGTGTTAAATTTCAAAACAATCAAAACAACCTCGTTGAGCAGCTGATGTCCATGCCACAAAAAGATCATCAAAACAATACTTTATTTACCTGGGTGTATAAGTGACAGATTAGCATTGTCAATACATGCGTCTAAAGCAGCTGTTCAGAGCTGAATGACAAAAAACACGTAGTGCAACTACAAGCACCAATCCCGAACTACGAAAAACCAACCCCTTGCCTGCGAACAAGTATCATTCAGTTGAACATTTATTTGTAAATTAATGGTTTCTTTAAATCCCTATACAAATATTGGGAATATCAATCTGGTTTGAATTTGTACCTGACCTTAATACGGGGGCGAACTAATGTAATTAAAAAGTAAATAGCCTAAAAATGGAATGCGGTGTTATTTTAATTTCCAATTGATGTCAACAGCATAAAACCCTTTCCTTTATAGTCGTTGTTGATTCGCATGAAGCTACAGGAGTATATTCTGTTTCTCCTTCAGTTTCCGAATGCAATTAGTTTTACTCCACTTCGTTGTTTCAACATCTAGCAGTCTAGCTATTGTAGGCACAACCAACATTACTGGGTGCTGGGTGTATGTAGGTTACACCCACACGTCTAGTACCTTTGGTCAAAACAAATTGAAAATGGTAAATTATTAGAATTTATGTCTATTGGTTGGGCCGCCAGCCACCATTTTGTGGTTTTCAATAAATACTTTGTACCTTCTAAATTATTAGACTATTTGTTTTTAGAAATTTGATACAGTTCTGTACATAGTTGAGTTTATTTGTGAAAAAACCAATAGTATTCCAAAACGCATATTTTCAATTGGCGGTGGTTTGAAGGTTTGAACTAAAATAACTCAAAACTGTGAGTTTAACAAGAAATTATAAACAATACTTTAATTTTACAAATTGTATTACCTACAATTAACATACAATGATTTTAAATACACGATTTTTCTTTTAAAATTATAGGTTATGGTAATTTTTCATAGTAAACCATAGATCTTTATACTTAACACGGCCATTATCAGTCAATAAAGAGTTGTTTTATTAATTGTAAGGTACTGGCGAAGTTTAAACTCTGTTTACTATGGGAAATTGCCATAACCTAGACGAGTTATAAGAGAAATAGTGTCACCCACCATTCTTTATGCTACAACTCAATTATTTATTTTTCGATTTGAACAAACCTAGTTTTGTTTGAAAGGTAATAAAATGGGTAACAGTTACCTTTACTATTTCTTGTAAAATGTACACTTTTGAGGTTTATTATAGTTTAAAATCTTTAAACGGCCTCAATTTTAAAAATATGCGGCTTGGAATACAGTTCATTTTTTCTAAAAATTAACTCTACTATTTACACAACCATATCAAATTTCAAACGAATTGGTAAAGTAGTTTAGAACATAAAAATATTTACTGAAAAACACAAAATGGCGGCTTGCAGTTACAGCTATTTCATCAATAATGTTAGTAACAAATTAATAACAACTTAAAGGTAATACAAACTGTGTATCTCTAAAAATTATATAGGTCTAAATAAGCGGCCCAGATAGTCTCAGTGATCATCTGATGATACCCGCATCAACTCCCACCATCGTTTAGACATATCACCTGCGTGGTTCGGAAGTCACGTTAAGCCGTTGGTCCTTGTATTTCCATTGGTCATTGGGCCATTGGAATTGGGTCAATTAATGACCCATTCTAAGGAAGAGTCGGCCTTAGTTTGTAACAAGACTACAAAACCTCATAACTCATTGCTACCATTCATCACACTCATCCTTCACCATATATTTGCCTTAAAATACCCTCATGAGAGTGGTCGGCATCTCAAATAGTGATATAGTGATATATAGTGAATTACGAATATGTACCGTAAAACTTTTACTTAAAATCAAGTTTGCATTGAAAATTAAAATTACGATCCTAAAAACAGAAGAAAATTCTGTCGTTACCCCAGCTGATAAAGAATGTAATTAGTCTCCCTCTCTGTTGTGTTATCTCTACACCGTTCAAGGCGCTGAATTGATTTCATGCCTACAATCGTCTCTGTTCTCATCTTAACTGGTTTCTGGATAACCATTTTTAGGCAAGTTTGACAGGGCATTTTTGAATAATTCATCAGCTTTTGAAACCTGGTATATACAGGGTGTCAATTAAGTTTGGAGACTGTTGAATAACTTTTGAATGGCGGAGTATAAACTACTATATAACTTTTCTACATAGTTGTTGGTACAATAGCGGCCATAGCGTGCGCCCCGATGGATGTTGGTCGCACGAGTTTTGCAGCTAGCTATAGAGTATAGGACATTGCATACCTTTGAAAAGAAAACACAAACAATGCCACAAACCGAACTTCTGAGAAACCGTTCAATCCAGAGTTATTGAGGCTTAAAGTTTCAAAAATAAAAAAATTTAACGTCAATAGCCGTTCTATTGATTCTAAGGATGGAATAGTTGAACATTGAAATTACAGCATTGCTTTTGGTGAACACACCTATTAAGTAATATGCAACTTGTCGTTAAAATTGAAATAAATTGTAAATACAACTTAAAACAGACGCTGGACTTGGAGGTTTTTGCCAAAGGCAAAAAGCTACGGCAAGTTGCATATCGTTGAAAAGGTATTTTTGCCGTTAAACCTTTTATTGTTTGACACTTTAAACGACAATAACGTTTGATTGCAGAACTTCTCAGAGGTGGGGTTTGCGGCATTGTTTGTGTTTGTGTAAAATCACTATTTGAGATGCCGACCACTCTCATGAAGGTTTTAAGGCAAATATGTGGTGAAGGATGAGTGTGTTGAGTGGTAGTAATGAGTTATGAGGCGTAGTCTTGTTCCAAACTAAGGCCGACTCTTCCTTAGAATGGGTCATTAATGACCAATGACCAATGGAAATACAAGGACCAACGGCTTAACGTGACTTCCGAACCACGCAGGTGATGGTCTGATATATCTAAACGATGGTGGAGTTGATGCTATCATCAGATGATCACTGAGACTATCTGAGCCGCTTTATACCTATATATCATCCTCAAAACCTGACCTCCATGAAGCTGGATTACAGGACCACGCCACGAGTCCCAGTAAAAATATTTCAACGATATGCAATATCCAATAGCTATCTGCTAAATCTACTTTACTACCTCCCAGCAAAGCGCACCCTATTGGCACATCGGGCCAACAACTATGTAGAAAAGTAGTTTTTAGTCCCTATTCAAGGTCTGTAAAATTGTGTGTGTTTATTCTGGGCCGTTTAAAAGTTATCAACCCGTCTGGAAAGTTAAATGGAATCCTGCTAGACTTGCTCATAATAGAGCTTACTGGGTGCACTTAAAGTAAAAGCGTGTCATATATGAGTACCCAACAGGCTGCATAGACCTATGGTTAGTGACAAATTAATAACTAAAAAAATATAGCATTCATACAATATAAAAACACGTATTATTACATATACTTTCACTAACTTGTATTCTCCAGAAAAAGACCCGGAGATGGATTGGGGTGAAACATTAGGTTTTCTTTTGTGTTCAATGCCCTGCATACGCAGTTTTGAACGGATTGGTATCGAACGCGACTCCGGAGCTCATCACTCCGGTGGCGCGGGTTCGATCCCCGCAGTCACCACTTACATTTGTAATGTGACTAATACGGTGACGCTAGGTAAAGGTCGAGGTTGAGTTGTAGAGAGGAATTTGTAGCCCTAACTTCGCCTCGTTAAACAAGACAAACTTTACCTTTTACCTTTTTACACTGAAAAATGCATTGATGAAATATGTAAAACCCCACTATACAAGATATTAAGATAATATATATTTGGATTCACTGTTATAAAACATGAAACCGTTTTCTTTAACCTCATGCTTGTCCCAGTAGTCTCAGACGAACAACAAGCGAGAATAAGCAAGAAAACCCTAATGAATCATTTAACAACGCCCTTTGTACGGTTTTTAAGCTCACGATATTTTATTCATACAGTGCGTGTACTTTATACTCTTGGATAACTCAGGCTTATTTTAAATGAGGCGTTAACATTTGGATGGTTTTTAAATACGAGTATTTGACACAGGAGAAGTTTGGCAAGCACAATACCTAACCACTACGCCACATCTCAGCGTATTCATAATTCATAGAAAAAAGGATGTCGAGAATCGTGTGTATGTTCGAAAGCGAATGGTACATTAAGAGTTGGTACACAATTTGTATTTAATTATCTGTTATTAACCCTTTGCGGTCTCATTTTATTTTTAAATTTTCGTAAAAGCCTTCCGTATGGGTTTCCCAGTCCCTTATAAGCAAAATTTCAGCAAACCCCTCTCTGGTACGGTGCATTACCAGTCATTGAACCACACCTCTAAGCGCGGGGATTTAGCGCCTCCCTAAGCTCAAAAGTGCCATTCTCCGCCTCACTATGGATTTGATGAGACATTTTCTTCTTCAGTGATCCTCAGCGGTCATTGTGGTCCCCGCACCCGGCATGATCCAACTACTAGCATTGCACCAAGAGCGCACCCGGGTAGGATTCGAATCCACGCTGTGACAGACAGGGGCCAGCTGTCCGTCACTATAACCACTAAGTCGACACGCGACCTCAAAGGGTTAAGGTTGATAATTTATTGAAACTAATTTTTTTTATTTGGTTTTATAATATTAATATAGTTTTCTTTGGCTTTGAAATGTCAACCTTAAATTAGTTTATAGTTTCCATAGACATCGTAAGATACAAGGTTAGTACAAGCATTAAGTTGCTAATACTCTCGCTTTCGTAACTTACTGCAGAAACTTGCCTCGTCTGTAAGCACCTTATCTTAAAACTTTTCCTTTGAAAGTTGAGTTATCAAGGTATTGTTGGCTGCAATGGGTTTACGCGTGGGTACGCAGGGTATGTTTTTACTCAAAACTTTTCCTTTGAAAGTTGAGTTATCAAGGAACTATGGGTTACGCGTTACGCAGGGTATGTTTTACTCAAAACTTTTCAAGAACTAGTTTAGGTTATAATTCTCCCTTTAACAATATGTGTCGACTTTATAATTGTTTCTGTCGTGATGTTGACATATTTTGATTCAACTGGTATATTTCAGAATACATTGTTGAAGAATATAAATAATATTTAATTTATTGCTGTTAGCTTTGTTGTTTGTTATCTTATTTATGACTATGTTTGTGCTCACTTCCACGGCTCGCATTTATATTAAATTGTCTATCTACATTAATTTTATTGTATTGTCTATATTTATCATGTCGTCTATGTTTATTGTAGTTAAGTAATTTATTAATGTAAAGTTAAAGTTGTCTGCTGCTGTTTTCAAGCATGTCAAAATATTATGTATATCTATGCTGTGTATAATTGGCATATGTGCTGTTCAAAAGCATTCAATAAAGAATTTATTCATGCATCGGGGGTTTTGAGGTCACAACAGAATTTAAGAGCAATCAATAAAATATTGGTTTATGGAATAAAACCCCCTATTACTTGGGATTTAAAAAACGTTTCAATCGTTCTTGTCTAGCATCTTGGCTGCGTTTCGGACGTTAAGCTTTAACTCAAAAAGCTGTATCAAAAAGCTTTACTTTATAGGACCTATACTGAAATATACTGTTAACTTACGTTACAAAGTAAAAAATAACTCAACGTAAACAATGGTTTAAAGCTATGATTTCCTAGAAAGGAATGTACGCTATTGTACGGCTGCAATGTGATGGTGAAACTTTGTTTTCAATGAAATCACATGGAAACGGTAACCGTTCTCCAGGAAAAGAATCCCGTATGATTAGGTTGAAAGCAAAGGTTCATTGTCATATAACGGTGGTAGGTCTACTAATAAAGTGTTCACCCTTCTAGGAAAACATAGCATTAACGTAAGTTTAGTAAACAGGCCAATCCTCGAGAAGAAACACTGAAACTGCCGTCAGAATTCTAGTAATATATTCTAGTAATATATTGTTCTAGTAATATATTCTGCCGTCAATTTTAATATTAATAAGTGCTTTTAAGATGAACAACAAACTCTTTAAAAGTGATGTTCCTAAGGAATAAAAGATGATTTAAACACATTTTTATTTCCCTGGGAATAAGGGTATGTGCATCTTTAGTAAGCCATTACATATGTATAAAAAATGGGTTGAGAGTAAAATTACAAAAACGTGTGATTTAAGCTAAATGGCAAAAATATATTATGCATTGGTGGAAAAATATATTATGATGTTGGTGCGTCGTGTGTGTGTGTGTGTGTGTGGTATTCGTTTAGCTTAAGCCTTGACGACCTGAAATTGGGGGGAAGGAGTACATTTTGATAATCGCAAACCAAAATTCGCATAGTCTTAAAATTGAAATCAACTTACAGTTTAAGATGTGTCAGCCCAGGCTAGTTAACCCTCGACGCATAACTTTCAAAATTAGTCTTGTACTAGTCAATGCACTTGTGTCGTAAGCTATACCGGCTCGTTATGTAGAACTAAATTCGCACGTCTTAACTGACCACAGATTATACACCATAATTATATTTTTATAAGTCAAAATACACGTCCTTGGACGTTCATCGATAACTTTATGAACATTTTTCATCGGCGCTCGTTACCGATGCAACAGAGCTTAGTTTAAACCGTCCCAGCGAACTCTGTTCAAACAACACTGGTTAAGGATGATTATTTTTAATTTCACGATAAACTTGACGACCCTTTTTCAACCTTAGGCACGAGCCTAAAACCTGGACTGTACCCAGGGAACGCCATGAGACAAATTGTAATGCTTGATTTTGTTTAAGGTTAATTTTTCACAGCCTGTGCGGTGACTTTGGTGAATTAACTACCGACTATCGGCCGAATTATCGGGAAAAGTTTCTTTCTTTATTAGTACGTAAGTTGCTTTGTTATGGAAACAACGATGTGTGAGTGGGTGGGGGGAAGGGTGGAGGGGGTGCGCGCAGACGCGTGTGTGAGGGGTGAGCGGCAGTAGCGCGTGGCGTGACACCGTGGCACGTCACTGTCTCAGTCCCGCGGTCCGTGGCGCGGCGTGGCGCGTCATGAGAGTGTATGTGTGTGTGTACGACCCACCTCAACCTCGACACTCATACGTAAGTTAGTAATAATAGTCAATCAAAATAACGAAATATGTTGACACATTCTTAAAAACATGTATTTCTTTTTAAATTTAAGAAAATATAAACAATTTATGACTATAATATATATTTCTAAACAAAGCATAAAACGCGGTTTTGTTTAACGAGGCGAGGTTGAGACCACGAATTCCTATCTATTACTCAACCTCGACTCTTACCTAGCGTTACCTTAAGTTACTTAATAAAGGTAAATTTTGTCTTGTTTAACAAGGCAAAGTTAGGACTACAAAGTCCTTTCTACCACTCAACCTCAACCTTTACCTAGCTTTACCCTAAGTAACTTAAAAAGGTAAAATTTGTCTTGTTTAACAAGGCGAAGTTAGGAATACAAAGTCCTTACAACCACTCAACCACAACCTTTACCTAGCGTCACTATTAGTTACATTACAAATGTAAGTGGTGACTGCGGGGATCGAACCCACACCACCGGGTGATTAGCTCAGGTCGCGACATACCAATCCGCCACGGATACGCTAAAACACATTTAGTTCGAAACTGGTTCAAGAATTTCAGTATCAAGGTATTAAATATAAAACCTTTAGCTTAGGCGAATAAATAGTACAAGTGGTTTGTTGTCTACGACGTTTTACTACTGATACTTAGGTAAAACAAATACAAGAAAATGTGATGATTAAAGACAAATATTTAACAAAGTTGTATTGTAATTATATGTTTGTAACACCACAACAATATATAAACACATTCTTAACAAATATTAGATGTATCAAAATTTAGTAAAAGAAAATGTGAGTTGTATTTCATTGTGATATACTTTAAACAACATTCTGTTCCATGAATTGAAAAACATCTTTATTAGTGGCAGAGTTAGGACTGTAAAGTTCTATTTCCCGTCGGTTTCATGGCAGCTTTGGAACAGCATTGTTTTCTTTTACTGAAGACTCGTTATATTTCAATTTCTTTATTACATTCATAATTTATACATACATTGCAGTTACATTGTATCCCCTAGCTTTTGCTAATTGGGGGAAAAGCAAAAACAAGGTTTACAAATTTCGTCACGCATATGTAAACATATAATATTTTATAAGATGTTAACATAAATATATTAAATAATTCAAAAAAAGTTCAACTACATAACATTTTAATACGCAGTTTCTTCTGAGTAAACTTGTTTATATATAAAGCAAATTAAATAAATAAATAAATTTACATCTTCTTACACATTGTAAGTTGCTTAACAAAGAATACTTAAACAAATTTTGACTGTGGTTGTATAAATGATTTCGTAAAATTGCAATTGAACTTTTAATACAAATGATTGGATTCAATTTAATGACTCTTGTTTAAAATTTTGATTCTTCCAGAAATCACGAAAAAATTTTGATATTAGAAAGTGTTTTATAATTTGTACACATAGCGTGAAATATCTTGTTAAACTGTAGTATTGTACCTGTGTCTAAAGAGAAGTAAAGAAATATATTTTATTAATTTAATAAGAGGTTTATAATCAAACGCAGTGGTGTTTATATATCTAACTATTTACGATATCAACTTAAGTACTTAAGAAATCAGAATAACTTTAAGTTTAACTCATATTAAATAAGGACCAATCCAGAAAACGCAATTTGTCCTTCGAGATTTGTCCCTTAATTTATTAATGTCGACGAATTTAACGTCAAGAATGTTATCTCTCCATACAAATAGTCAAGTGTTGAAGATGTGTAAGTTTACCTAAGCGCGTACATTTGTTATGCAGGAATGGGTAAACATTATTTGAAAGTAATTTGTATTCAGTGAAAACACAGACATACGGTTGTTTGCTCATACAGAACTGCCTTTGGTTAAACAGTTTGCATGTATATAAACAACACATATTCCTGTCATGAGCAATTACATTAGTTTTGTCAGATTGGGAGGTAACACAATCACTAACCTGACGAAACTAAGGAATGAGTAACATTCAATATTAAACAAGAACACCAAACATCAGACTAATTGGTAGACTTAATGAGTTTCACTTTAACTCAATGATTACTTCACTAATATTTGGTTGAAAGGAGTGCTTCGTGTACACTCAAAATTCTGGCAGGAATATTATTTTACTTCCAGTATTTATCGAATTTTCTTTGGAAAAATGAAATATTCGCTCATGCCGTCAGCATGGTAAGACGGCCAGACCCGAGACCGTGAAATGAGCACCGACCCTGACCCCTAGAACACGTTTTGAGCATTTTCACAAGACTTTACATCGTACATATGTATATGTGTGTACTCTCTACAAGTCGCATTTTAGTCTGATTTTGCATGCAATATGGTACAAACGTTCCTTTAGTAAATGTCTCGGTCAAGTTCGTAACCGGCAAAATCGGGCTACCGAAAATACGCTTTTGTGGGAGGAGGAGTTTTGGTCAAAAAGTGGTTTTTTAATTGTCTAAAACATTAAATTTAATACGATTTTGATGTCATTGAATATAAATATGTATTTTAACGGTATCGATCAAAGAGTCAAATGTTATGAAAAATCATTTGAGTCGTTTCAAAATGGTGGCCAAAAAAGTGATTTTTCTATAACAGGGTTATAAGTAATCCGGTTTTAAAAATCCGTTTTACCTTCGCGACATGTAATACAACTTGCAGTAAAAGAACACGTAAATCTTAGGCCGAAGGCCGAAGCGAGGCTGTGAACGTAGGGAACAGCCTCTAACGCCTGTGGCAATAGAACGACCGAGGGCCTAAGCGAGGCTAAGAGCGGAGCGAATAAGTGTAGCAAATTGCAAAGGAAATTCGATCCACTTCTGCAAGCCGCGCTTTAGCGCTTAGCTGCGTGTCGGCCTGGTGTCATTATTTATTTAAGTCTAATTTAATATGGTAAACTAAATAAACACAAATATACACACATGTATAGAATATAGTTTACTGTATAAGTTATTAATATGTAACAGGAAGTATTAATTTCTTCTATTCTCTTTGGGTTTTATCGTCACAGTAATAGTACAAAGTCGTAGTTAAAAGTCACAAAATACACAATTACAGCTGAACGGTTGAGCACAGATATAGACATACACAATTACAGCTGAACGGTTGAGCACAGATATAGACATACACAATTACAGCTGAACGGTTGAGCACAGATATAGACATACACAATTACAGCTGAACGGTTGAGCACAGATATAGACATACACATTTTTTGGTTTATTTCAACAAGCAATTTTTTAGAATTCAGTTGTGCTTCTAAAAGTAAATTCAACGAATTAAACTGACTAAGGCAATTTTATATTTCAAAGGAAATCTAACAATAATTCAGACTTGCAAAAAACATCATTGCATTGGAATTGAATCGTAATATTAACCAACCAACTTAGTAAAAAGTTAATGATGTAAGGCTTGAGAAATCGAAACCAGTAGTAAGAAATAAATCAAAATATAAGTGAATAAAAAGCAGCTGCAGTAATCAGATTACATTTCCTTTCAATAGGTGACTTTGGGAGCTACACCAATCTATTCTTTTGACTTTTAATATTTGAGTTTAGGGATTAATTTATTTCAAATCATACTAAACTGTACGGCTTTCAACCGTTCAACGCAAAGCTTTACACAGGACAAAACAGTATTTCAATCATCTGCTTCTTTAACGCATCAAACAAGTCATTAGCTCAAACTTTCATGCTAAGAGGTGAGTGCTTTGATGATCATTCAAATTCAAATGTTTTCAATTGATTAATTATTAGAGCCTCAACAAATATACTTTCACTAGCTGAAATTCCCCGTGCTACGCTAGGGGATTCAAAAACCATATTCATGATTAAATTTACCAGTATATTTCTAAACAAATGTAATGTTAGTGTTGTTTGGTAAATTACACCACTTGCCTGTCGGTTCACCATTTCATGGTTTGAGTACATAATGCGGGAGGCTGGCAAACGTAATGACCATGTAGTGGCCGCCAGATGGAGCGGCCGAAAGACCCACTTTGAGCACCGTTTTTTAACATGGAGTAAAGACTGCAAACGATGTTTTTAACCTAATACCGCACTTAAATCAAACATTTGTTAAGGTTGCTTCATAAGAACCCAAAATTGTACTTTCGTCATTATTAATTACATGTATTAAACCTTGTTTTTCTCATGGACACATAGAACTCAAATAATCGTAGTAATTATTTTGTTTAGCAAGGAAGTGTAACGTTTTTGCTTCAGTATACTACAGAATTACAGGCTCTATGCCATTGAATCAATTTCAATTTTGGCACGAAAATCCACTTAAAAATCGTTTGCAAAATTGTCCATGTTAAATCTCTATCCCGGTTAGAAGCCGCTTGTGCTCTATCCGTTGGCTTAACACACTAACTAATAATGTACAGTCGTACTGTAATTTTATTTACACAAAAACCTCATCTATAGCAATATTTACAATGTATTAGCATACTGATTTAGTACCATTTAGCCCCAACTTAAGCTAACAATTTCTTTATAACCTACTAAAACATTACATAAACAGCTTTCGTATTTACCTGCCAACAATATAAATGATTTGATCACACGGAACCGAACCTAAACAAAACCAGCGGAACAGAAAGAGAAAAAGGAACAAACAATGCCACAGGTAGATTGTAGAATAAGCGCGAAAGCCTCTAGCAAGTGCCAACTGCTACTAAACACTAAATCACTATTTGAGATGCCGACCACTCTCATGGAGGGTATTTTAAGGCAAATGTGTGGTGAAGGATGAGTGGTAAGTGTGTGATGAGTGGTAGTAATGAGTTATGAGGTGTAGTCTTGTTACAAACTAAGGCCGACTCTTCTTTAGAATCATTAATTAATAGCCCAATGACCAATGAAAATACAAGGATCAACGGCCTAACGTGACTTCCAACCACGTAGGTGATGGTCTGAAATGTCTAAACGATGGTGGGAGTTGATGCGGGTATCATCAGATAGTCACTGACACTATCTGAGCCGCTTTAGACCCATATCATCCTCAAAACCTGACCTCCATGAAGCTGGATTACAGGACCAAGCTACGAGTCTTAGTCAAAGTCAAAATGGCAAACAAAGTCAAAATGGCCAGGAACCTTTGCTGATGGGGTTTGGTCCATAGGTGCCAGCAGCGTTGTAGTAGTCTAAAACAAAATTCCCGCAATGTTTTGTACAATTTTAACCAATGCTACGTGTCAAGATTAGTTTAATAGTTTGATTTATTTTCGTACCCTGGTTAGTTCAGAACTCTTTAGGATTTAACCACAGTCAGTCAGCCAGGACCGATCTTTTAATAATATATACTTAATTAATATAAACTTTTTATAAATATAGATGTTCGGTAACATAGATAGATGTCCATTATCCAATGTAGCTGTCCATTTTATATAACTAAACGTTAAATGAAAACAAATTACTAAACTATCCATTTGAAGCAGTATAAAATTATAAAATTTTCATGTGATAAACATTTTATTTAGCCACTTTCGGTTATTTCATACCCTAACTGAAACCCATACGCCCATTCATTCACACATTTCATTCGCTAATCAATAATTATAGCGCGTAATAAAATTCTTAACTTGACTTACATTCTCTACTTAACTACAACAGATATTTACAATTATTAATCAATTGCATGTTTTGTATAAATAATGTGTATAATTGTTTATGATAACGACGGAAGGTTTACAATGTCAAACTAAGGGCTGCAAGGGAGTAGCAGTATTGATTGTTCTTCGTTAATTAAATCCCTTTAAGGCGTCAAGTTGCAGATACAAGTACATGGAAGCTGATCTTCCATAGAAGATTTTGCAGTGGACTTCCTAAGCCAATTATTTAATTATGTATTTAATTATCATATTTCCAACTATTTACGAGTATTTGAATGTTTGAGGTACAACACCAGTTTAAACATAATGTTAGCGGTTTCAAAATATTTCAAAAATGTCTATTAAAATAACGGATTACAAATAAGCAATCTGTGTAGTGTGAGTGTTTAGCATCTCTGTGTCAAGTAATAATGTATTTTACTACGTGTTCATCTTACCATAACGAAGACGTTGCTTTCCAAAACGTACATTAGAGAAACTCGCTGCCTTGCACTAGAATAGTTAAGGTAATTTCTAAAGAATCGTTTAAAGCTAATCGTTTGAAGTCAAATACGTGCCTTAGACATACAACTTTGACCAGTGACCAAAGATTTACCTCAAGATTTCACCTTGGGAGTGATCTTATTTTTAACTATTGTAAGTTTTCCCATTTTATTACTTCACATACACTACTTGGCCTTTGTATAAAATTATCAAAAGTTCACCTGTGATACGTTTTAGGAGTGCTCTTACGTAAAAATCCGTTCTGAATGTTTCAATTACTTTTTTGGTGTAAGAGCTCAGAGTACGACAACATTTCCATTTTGAACTTCAAAATTAATATTAGAAATCTGAACCATATTTAATTCTTCTGCTTCGAACTTCGATCTTCAAACTGCGAACCAAGTATGTCCAAAAAAACAAAATATTAACATCCTCGTGTGTGGACAGGTTATCTGGTTTCCATCAATGAAATTTTAAAACTTTATGACTCTCACAGCGCCGGATCTAGAACCACTGTATCTAAATATCCTTCCTAATTCTAAATAGTTATTTCTTTAGTGCACTGTACTCTTTACCATCTTTCTTTTAGTCTAAAACCAAAGGAATACCTTTGTATTGTTTCAAGTTAAAACTATAAACAATTTTCTTTACCTAAGAAATATTATAGTGTCAAAGGCTAGTTGAGTGATGAATATTCATTTTAGCTTCCATATATATAATTAGTTCATTTATTATTGTGCTTAGGATTGGCAAAATATGGAAGTTATGAGTGTTTGTGTAACATGTACCTTTAAATGGGATTTAAATGTAGTGTTAATGTCCAAACTTTCCACTAAAGTACAGGCAACCTGACCACGCTTGTAATGTGTTCTGAAAATTAACTATCTTGAATCTAACAAATATACGAGTATATCATACGGTGGAGAAGCAATGCAATGCACACACGATGGTAGTGTAAGGTCGCCCCTCCAGGCTCTCTGTGCCTCCGTACCTTGCATTGCGCCTTTGTTTCGTGATTAACCGCTCCGGGAAACAGTGTTGCCAACTGTCCTGCACTCACATAACAATGTAAACAATGCGTTTTCTGCAAGCTTGTCGGCCTGGTGTCATTATTTATTTAAGTCTAATTTAATAGGGTAAACTAAATAAACACAAATATACACATGTATAGAATATAGTTTATTATCTAAGTTATTAATATGTAACAGGAAGTATTAATTTCTTCTTCTATTTCTCTCTTTGGGTTTTATCGTCACAATAATAGTACACAGTCGTGTAGTTAAAATACACAATTACAGCTGAACGGTTGAGCACAGATATAGACATACACAATTACAGCTGAACGGTTGAGCACAGATATAGACATACACAATTACAGCTGAACGGTTGAGCACAGATATATACATTTACAGCTGAACGGTTGAGCACAGATATAGACATACACATTTACAGCTGAACGGTTGAGCACAGATATAGACATACACAATTACAGCTGAACGGTTGAGCACAGATATAGACATACACATTTTTTGGTTTATTTCAACAAGCAATTTTTTAGAATTCAGTTGTGCTTCTAAAAGTAAATTCAACGAATTAAGCTGACTAAGGCAATTTTATATTTCAAAGGAAATCTAACAATAATTCAGACTTGCAAAAAACATCATTGCATTGGAATTGATTCGTAATATTAACCAACCAACTTAGTAAAAAAAGTTAATGATGTAAGGCTTGAGAAATCGAAACCAGTAGTAAGAAATAAATCAAAATATAAGTGAATAAAAACCAGCTGCAGTAATCAGATTACATTTCCTTTCAATAGGTGACTTTGGGAGCTTACACCAATCTATTCTTTTGACTTTTAATATTTGAGTTTAGGGATTAATTTATTTCAAATCATACTAAACTGTACGGCTTTCAACCGTTCAACGCAAAGCTTTACACAGGACAAAACAGTATTTTAATAATCTGCTACTTTAACGCATCAAACAAGTCATTAGCTCAAGCTTTCATGCTAAAAGGTGAGTGCTTTGATGATCATTCAAATTCAAATGTTTTCAATTGATTAATTATTAGAGCCTCAAAAATATACTTGCACTAGCTGACATTACCCGTGCTACGCTACGGGATTCAAAAACCATATTCATGATTAAAATTACCCAATTATGTTGTTTGGTAAATTACACCACTTGCCTGTCGGTTCACCATTTCATGGTTTGAGTACATACTGCGGGGAGGCTGGCAAACATTATGACCATGTAGTTTACTAAGAGGCCGCCAGATGGAGCGGCCGAGGGACTCACTTTGAGCACCGTTTTTAACATGGCGTAAATACTGCAAACGATGTTTTTAACCTGATACCGCACTTAAATCAAACATTTGTTAAGGTTGCTTCATAAGAACCCTAAAAATTGTACTTTCGTCATTATTAATTACATGTATTAAACCTTGTTTTTCTCATGGGGACATAGAACTCAAATAATCGTAGTAATTATTTTGTTTAGCAAGGAAGTGTAACGTTTTTGCTTCAGTATACTACAGAATTACAGGCTCTATGCTTCTATTGAATCAATTTCTCAATTTTGGCACGAAAATCCACTTAAAAAATCGTTTGCAAAATTGTCCATGTTAAATTTCCTATCCCGGTTAGAAGCCGCTTGTGCTCTATCCGTTGGCTTCTTAACACACTAACTAATAATGTACAGTCGTACTGTAATTTTATTTACACAAAAACCTCATCTATAGCAATATTTACAATGTATTAGCATACTGATTTAGTACCATTTAGCCCCAACTTAAGCTAACAATTTCTTTATAACCTACTAAAACATTACATAAACAGCTTTCGTATTTACCTCCGCCAACAATATAAATGATTTGATCACACGGAACAAAACCTAGGCAAAACCAGCGGAACAGAAAGAAAAGGGAACAACGATGCCACAGGTAAATTGAGTATAGAATAAGTAGCTTGAAGCCTCTAGCAAGTGCCAACTGCTACTAAACACTAAATCACTATTTGAGATGCCGACCACTCTCATGGAGGGTATTTTAAGGCAAATGTGTGGTGAAGGATGAGTGTGTAAGTAAGTGTGTGATGAGTGGTAGTAATGAGTTATGAGGTGTAGTCTTGTTACAAACTAAGGCCGACTCTTCTTTAGAATGGGTCATTAAAATAGCCCAATGACCAATGAAAATACAAGGATCAACGGCCTAACGTGACTTCCGAACCACGTAGGTGATGGTCTGAAATGTCTAAACGATGGTGGAGTTGATGGGTATCATCAGATAGTCACTGACACTATCTGAGCCGCTTTAGACCTATATCATCCTCAAAACCTGACCTCCATGAAGCTGGATTACAGGACCAAGCTACGAGTCTTAGTCAAAGTCAAAATGGCAAACAAAGTCAAAATGGCCAGGAACCTTTGCTGATGGGGTTTGGTCCATAGGTTCTAGTAGTCTAAAACGAAATTCCCGTACGTTTCTGTAGCATTTTAATCAATACTACGTGTCAAGATTAGTTTGATAGCGTTTGATTTCCTCGTACCCTGGTTAGTTCAGAACTCTTTTAGGATTTAACCACAGCCAGTCAGCCATGACCGACCTTTTAATAATATATACTTAATTAATATAAACTTTTTATAAATATAGATGTTCGGTGCAACATAGATAGATGTCCATTTTCCAATGTAACTGTCCATTTTATATAACTAAACGTTAAATGAAAACAAATTACTAAACTATCCATTTAAAGCAGTATAAAATTATAAAATTTTCATGTGATAAACATTTTATTTAGCCACTTTCGGTTATTTCATACCTAACTGAAACCCATACGCCCATTCATTCACACATTTCATTCGCTAATCAATAATTATAGCGCGTAATAAAATTCTTAACCTGACTTACATTCTACTTAACTACAAATATTTACAATTATTAATCAATTGCATGTTTTGTATAAATAATGTGTATAATTGTTTATGATAACGACGGAAGGTTTACAATGTCAAACTAAGGGCTGCAAGGGAGTAGCAGTATTGATTGTTCTTCGTTAATTAAATCCCTTTAAGGCGTCAAGTTGCAGATACAAGTACATGGAAGCTGATCTTCCATAGAAGATTTTGCAGTGGACTTCCTAAGCAAATTATTTAATTATGTATTTAATTATCATATTGCCAACTATTTACGAGTATTTGAATGTTTGAGGTACAACACCAGTATAAACATAATGTTAGCGGTTTCAAAATATTTCAAAAAATGTCTATTAAAATAACGGATTACAAATAAGCAATCTGTGTAGTGTGAGTGTTTAGCATCTCTGTGTCAAGTAATAATGTATTTTACTACGTGTTCATCTTACCATAACGAAGACGTTGCTTTCCAAAACGTACATTAGAGAAACTCGCTGCCTTGCACTAGAATAGTTAAGGTAATTTCTAAAGAATCGTTTAAAGCTAATTGTTTGAAGTCAAATACGTGTCTTAGACATACAACTTTGACCAGTGACCAAAGATTTACCTCAAGATTTCACCTTGGGAGTGATCTTATTTTTAACTATTGTAAGTTTTCCCATTTTACTACTTCACATACACTACTTGGCCTTTGTATAAAATTATCAAAAGGTTCACCTGTGATACGTTTTAGGAGTGCTCTTACGTAAAAATCCGTTCTGAATGTTTCAATCCTCATAACTCATATCAGGTATATTTGTACTGCGTAGACTTTCACAATTTTTACCGTGGAACATCTTGTAACAACTTATGTAGTTTAATTTATCCTCTTTTTGGTTATGCAATCAGTATATAGAGCTCAGAGTACGACAGCATTTCCATTTTTGAACTTCAAATATTGGAAATCTGAACCATATTTAATTCTTCTGCTTCGAACTTCGATCTTCAAACTGCGAACCAAGTATGTCCAAAAAACAAAATATTAACATCCTCGTGTGTGGACAGGTTATCTGGTTTTCATCAATGAAATTTTAAAACTTTACGACTCTCAAAGCGCCGGATCTAGAACCACTCTTTAAATATCCTTCCTAATTCTAAATAGTTATTTCTTTAGTGCACTCTTTACCATCTTTCTTTTAGTCTAAAACTAAAGGAATACCTTTGTATTGTTTCAAGTTAAAACTATAAACAGTTTTCTTTACCTAAGAAATATTATAGTGTCAAAGGCTAGTTGAGTGAGGAATATTCATTTTAGCTTCCATATATATAATTAGTTCATTTATTATTGTGCTTAGGATTGGCAAAATATGGAAGTTATGAGTGTTTGTGTAACATGTACCTTTAAATGGGATTTAAATGTAGTGTTAATGTCCAAACTTTCCACTAAAGTACAGGCAACCTGACCACGCTTGTAATGTGTTCTGAAAATTAACTATCTTGAATCTAACAAATATATACGAGTATACGGTGGAGAAGGAATATTGCAATGCACACACGATGGTCGTGTAAGGTCGCCCCCTCCAGGCTCTCTGTGCCCCTCCGTACCTTGCATTGCGCCTTTGTTTCGTGATTAACTGCTCCGGGAAACAGTGTTGCCAACTGTCCTGCACTCACATAACAATGTAAACAATGCGTTTAGTCATGAAATTCACTCACGTTATTGGCTCGTAACCGATTGTCTGTTTTCATGTTGTTTGCAATCCATGCCCTACTGATCTTTATACTAAATATAATGTGTTCTCTATTTGTTCAATCTTCTAACGTTTCTTGGGTTAGTTTTGCAAGAGTTAAACTCAGTGAACAGGAGTCCCATTTAGGTTGGGCTTCTACAGAAAACTCTGCTTTACACTTCACTTTAAGCCGCATATACAATTCAATTGTTCTAATTCAACCGTAGCTAGCTAAACATAGTTGTATCACTATATCACTATTTGAGATCCCGACCATTATTATGAGGGTATTTTAAGGCAAATATGTGGTGAAGGATGAGTGTGATGAGTGGTAGTAATGAGTTATGTCTTGTTACAAACTAAGGCCGCCTCTTCCTTAGAATATGGGTCATTACTTAATAGCCCAATGACCAATGAAAATACAAGGATCAACGGCCTAACGTAACTTCCGAACCACGCAGGTAATGGTCTGATATGTCTAAACGATGGTGGGAGTTAATGCGGGTATCATTAGATGATCACTGAGACTATCTGAGCCGCTTTAGACGTATATCATCCTCAAAACTTGACCTCCATGAAGCTGGATTACAGGACCACGCCACGAGTCCCAGTCGTTACGTTCAGAGAAAACTGTTGTTGACATCTTACGCTTCAAAATGTTGTCCGTAATTATTCATCCATACTAATTGTTTAAATTATATAACAAATTACCTGAAAACATAAAAAATGAACATAATTTGGGTATTTTCAAACAAAAATTAAAATCATATTAAATTAATAAATCATTTTACAGAGTGGGTAAATTTATGCATGACATTTAAACGTAATACAATTAGATTTAATATTATAACCTACAATATTACACCTCAACTCGGATTGTCCCGGTACCATAGGTTTGATCACATTTTTATCATTTTGTTATGTTAATTATTAGTTATAATTTGTATTTTTTATAGTCAACACAATTCTTTTTGTAAACTGGCTAAGAAAATTTGTATTGTTATTTTTTATTATTGAAATTATAGATAACTTAAGCTATGTATCGGATATATAATCTTTTGGTGAAATGAATACACACAGCCAGTTATTTACATTTTTTATTAATTGTTTTTAAATTACGAGTATATTCATTTCGCCAAATTATTGAAATTATGTTCAATTCCTAAAACCAAGAGTAAATTCAAGATAGAAGGGGCTTAACATATTTGCGTGTTGTCGATCTTTCTTGTTCATCCATTCATTTCATTCTACTATATTCAACAAAGGTACATTGAATAATCTAAATGAATAAATTCTGACGGTGTATCCTAACAGTTTAAAAATAACTATTTTCAAAACGTAGAAAATTTAAAGTTTTTTGTTGTTGTGGATCTTCAAAACTAATAGCTAGTTGACTAATAACTGTGGGTTTAGTTTAAATTTGAGTGTAAGTTTGAGTTGGTAGTCAAATTTTAGTCATATGTTTTTTATTTGTCAACATGATTAAAAAGCTAAGTTATTGTTTTAGTTCTTGCACAAATGTAAGGCATCGAACAGCATCTTAGTGTTACATGATCCCTTAACCAAAGTTCCTATTAACAGTAGGATTGAACGAATGCCTACTGGGTTCTCATCATAGGTTGCGTTATTAATTATCTTTTACTAGTCCATCTATGTTTCGTCCGTTTTTTTTTGTCAAATATTTTATGAAACCTCACTTTAATTTAAAGGTCAGGTGAGAGTAAGAATACATCTTGTTGGACTATTAGTAAGAATAACGAACTCTTATACTGGACTCTTCTTTATAACTATTACGTTCATAACAAAGAAATTATGATAGCAAACGTAAAATCACGCGTTGAAATTGTTAATAGCATATTTGAACAAAAACTGGTTGAGTGTGAGTGGTTTGACGAACAAAGAGACTCTATAGTGAGCCAGAGCTGACAGTGTATTCCCTGTGAGATTACACAACACATTGCTTGTATACAGCAACAGTGTCAGTCAGAGTACAGACAATAGAACCTCTCTACAGACGTCCATTTCTTAGTCAAGGCTAGTACGGAGTGCACACCCCCACCAGTCCTGTTACCCCTTCCCCCCGCGCACCACTCCGCCTTTCTCACGATATGGCAACCGTGCTAGTGATACTTTCCCTATCCCATTGCATCTGTGTAAGATGTCTGGCTAACCACAAAGTAACTCCAATATTTTAAACAATCATGAAATAAGGGTTAATTTTCTTGCTTATCAAAATTATTAAAGGCTGTCGGCGTTTTCCATTTCTTTTGTGACTTAGGTACCTTTGTATTTTCCTATTTACTTTTCATGAACGGGGTTTCCTCCAATAATTCTTATTTCAATGAAGTATGAAGTAAAAAAGTAGCTACTTATTTAGTGTAAAATAAAATAAAATATCACATAGTCCACTATTAATCAAAAGCTTGCAACACTTTTGTCACATACAGGAATTTCCTTTTTCCACAAGTACCTGCAATATTTAGGCAAAACAGCACAGTCAACAACCTTTCAAGTCTTCGCCGCACTGTGTCCTTAAATGGCATGTTCGATTAGGAGTGGTTGAACCGTTTAAACCAGAAACCCTAATGGAATCCGTTGAAGTTTGTGGGAGTAGAAGCGTGAGCGTGGACGGAAGTGACACTTTATACACCACAGAGTACACAACAGAGAGTACGGAGCTAGAGCATAGAGATATCAGTGTTTCAGCCTTGGCCATAGAGTAGTGTTACCGCTGACAGCACGTGTATCTACCGCTGACATATCTGTTACATATCTCTATTCTTAGCCCTTAGTTGTCTTGGACAAAGCGAACCGTAAACACAGCGAGCAATTAACAATCTGCAAAGTACGGAGAAGATAGAAATACTATATTTAAATGGCATGTTTATTAGGCGAGGTGTCAATCAACTGACTTTTTGAGCCTCACTCAACACGAGCAATTTCTAAAAAAATGTGAGGCAAACCTAAGTATTATAAAAAGTAAAAGCCACATTGAAATATATCATTTTTAGTTATGACTAGCTGTATATACGTGCTTTGCCACCGATAAAATATTATAGTATCATGACTTTAAAGTATTTTTGTATAAAGGGAGGCTGTTACCCGGTATTGGCATCAAACTACTGTGCCAATACTTTGGTCCCTTGCCATTTATTTTGTAGATGTTGTATGGATATAAATATACCTAATGACACACTGCGTAATAGATTAAGCCCTGTAGTGAATAAGATCTAGGTTTGACATATCGCAAAGTTGAAATAATTACTTCTGATGCTGGAGAGTCATCCTCAGTATCTTGTTGACTGGCTGAGACTCAACAAGCTACTGAGGATGACTCTCCTAGCGAGGTCGAACCATCTAGCAGTAATTGTATTTCAACTGTGACGCGGTGTAAACCGGAAGCCTTAGATCTTATGATGACACCGGCCGCGAAAGCCTAAGAGTTAAGAAAGTAAACAAAGTTTCAATACCATAGCTTCAGTCGATTTTCAGTTATAAGCTGTCCAAAATGTATTAAAAACGTGTTCAGTGCTCACATTGGCCCCTCGCCGTTTATTTTGTGGATGTTGTATGGGTATTAGATATAGCTAAAGACACACTACGTAATGGGCTTAACCCTAAAACGAAGTTTTCACTACCATAGCTTCAGCCGATTTTGAGTTATAAGCGGTCCAATATGCCTTAAAAACGTTACAGACAGACAGGAATTTTGTTGACGCCAGTTTCGGTCTTTGCAGAGTATATAAACACCAAATAACCAAAAACCGATGGATTCCTTGATATGTACAGACAAAAGTCTTATTTTATTTTGGATAGATAACTATTAAGGATCACCTGCTATAATTTAAGTTGATTCATTATAGCTTTGATCTAGCTTATTATTAAATGTTTTGTTTAGTATTTAGCCTTTAATGCAGTTTACATCAATATGCGGTATGTACTGAACGATAGTGGAGTCATGCCAACCCAATGCATGGAGGATAGTGGCTTACAGTATACAGTAGACGGTGAGTCTTGATTGTGAAGCCGCAAGCTTGGTGATAGACAAGTCACATTTCCTTGTGGTTACTTTTGTCAAATGCGACAAAAGTCGTCATTAATGTATGTCATGCATTTTATTTTATCATTGAGTTTGTTGGTCAAAACAATAAAACCACGTAATCTGCTATAACAGCTTGTTTTTATCAAACGACGCCATCCTAAAACTAAAGTGAAATAAAATCCTTACATACGTAGCTTTTCTGATCGCAAAGCATGCCGAACTCTGAGCTGCTCAGACAATTAATGCGGAAAAAACTACGTTGGCCACACATACCAAATTTCAAACGGTACAGTTTCATCTTAAAGCTAGCTTCGCTTGATCAATATAGTTGTGTGATTTACAAAGTCCTAAGACACGAACCTGTATATCTTTAAGTTACACACTTAAAGTAATATTTTATTTAAGGATTAACTTTGGCGAATAGGTTTGTACCAGTATCGTAGTAAAAATAGGTGGGTTTAGAACTAAAATTAAAATGATTTTCTCGATTGAAACCATTTAGTAACTGGTAATTAAAACTTATCGGTCTGTAACCGGATGATTTAATTAAAAGCCGATTGGTGGTTTAGTTGTTGTATAGTATTCGAGGAAATTATTTTAACTCCTTGTATCACATACAGAAAGTTTTATAATTTCATGGAAAATTAAATTGGTGGTAGGTTTACAAATAGATTGGTTAACATTACTCCGATTACGTTATAATTGTTTCTAGAACTTAACTAACAATTCATAGAGCATAACTCTTACTCTTTTAAAGTTTAAGCGTCTTAATTTGTATACACGCTAAAAATCTAGTTTATTACTAAAGAAGTTTGAAGACAAAATGAGTGAAAACCTTTTCAGGTTCGTTCCAAACATTTTTGTTTTCAAATTTCTCAAATAAACTTTTATGCTTAGTTAGTTACTGGTTTAATTATTACTTTTTAAAATTTTATTTCAACATATAAAAAAACAATTTAGAACGCCTTTAATTTACTTCATTAAAATAACCAATTTGGAAAAAAAACTGCAATATTGTCATTTTTAAACACTTATCATACACAAAAACATACGAATTATACATTTTAATACATTAGTGAATAGAGCTCTATATGTAACTTGATTGTTATAGAACTCTAAACTCAAGAACCTTAAAATGACCAATTTGATCAACCTCCCAACGAATAAATCGCGAACATTGTTTAAACTAAAACGCAGTACTAAAGGTATGACAGGGTTTAGTGTTTTATATAGATGTTGTGCTTAGCTAACGATATTAAAAGCGCATTTCACTGCAAAGAAAACATCTGGGTCGCCGAGATTCTCAACAAAATTCCAAGTAAATCCTCTTCAGAAACCAGGCGTTAGTGATAAAGTTGAGGCGTGGTGAGGGGGTGTGAAACTTCATTTGCTTCGTCTTGTTGCTGGTAGCTTTCTGTCCCTGCATACAGCAGATGCTACAGCAAATGCATTGTCTGAGAGTGCATGCTAAGTCATGCCTTTTCACCTTGGTCGTTTTCAAGAGAAATCAACACAGGAATGTTCACTCATATTAGTAGTAGCTCATAGCTGACATAATAATAATAAATACGTTTCATTTTCAATAGCCACATAATGCATTAATGCATACTTTCAAACTAGGTATATACATCAGAATTGAACTAAAAAACTTACATATGAGAGTAATAAATTAAAAAAATCACTATATATGTAACAAATAAACTACCTAATGAAAAATAATAGGGGACCCGTAGACCAGAGTCCGGGTTGGGCCTTCCTTCACAACAATTAACATAACACGAGAGATGGTGAAAGACTTTGTTTAATAAGTTATTTTAAAAAAACTTACATAAAAACATACAACGCCAGGAACTTAAAAACAACCAAATTTACCCTACAATAATACAAACACAAATATGTATAGCTTAGCAAGGAAACAAAAGACAAAATAATACAATAGTATAACTGGCATCAAACATGGCAGAATTTATTTTATGCTTTAACATAAATATAGTGAACAAAACACCAAAAACATATTCCATTACTAAATTGTGAACACAAAAATTATTCAATATTTTCTAAGATCAATAAATACTTTTTTAAATCGTTTGAAAAAGCTTTTATATTGTATTTCCTTTTTATTTTATCAGCGAACATGTTGAAAAATCTTGGAGCACTACAAGTATAGAACTGCTGATGCATTTTCAACCTAGACTTGGGAACCAGTACGGTGAGATGCTGTCTTAAATTGTAGTGTTTCTTGAGATGGCAATAGATATTTGAGCTTATGTTAAAAATAGTCTTAATACTTGAAAAGATATAGATATCTCAACGGTAGAATGTTGTAGGTTACAAATATAGGCCAAGAATGTATAGTTTTCACGTGCGTCGCTACTCGTTAGACAAGTTTAGACATAATTAGTTTTAAGGTCATAAAGTTTAACGATTGTAGAGATGCTTGGAAACTTCATTCATTGTTGGACCCACTCGAAAGGTGCAATTCTGAACCTCGCTATCAATATGAGCATTTCTTGAATACTTATTTAATTCCCCGTCCTGCATCTAAATAGTTCAATCATAACGTACTTTTAAGAAAGATTGTCCTAATTTTAAAACGTGACATTATTTTAAAATCACAATCACTTATTTTAATATCTCTACTGTTGATCCATTTGTACAAGTTTTAATAGTCCGGAATAGTTTGTTAGTAGTTGTACACAATTAATTTTAATCAAAATTCGTTAAACATTTTACCAAACCCCATTTTGAATTATACTTTTTGATGGTTAAATTACTCGTACCTAAAACACAAAAAACTACTACGGAGAAGCTAAATTAGGCCACTTATGTTCCTCTATTCACATGGCTATTATCGTTAATTTAATAGGCTTTAGTAAAATCCTATTCTTTTAGATGATAGGATCATCAGTTCTTTTAGGCTCGACAGGTTCGTTTAGGTTCGAAAACTTAAGAAATACACGGTGGATTTATTTCATACTGTGTATTTAGAGATTTTTATACATATGTATACCTTCTAAGCTATTATTTTAATTTATAAAAACATTGTAACGAATAATACATACAACTAAGATATAGAATGTATCCAAGCACCTTAAGTTTAATTTAAGTTTTAAAATGACAGATAATTCAAAGGTTTCTTAAAAGTGTTTAAACTATAACCATTAGAGGATACGTGGCGGATTGGTATCGCGCGCGGCTCCGGAGCTCATTACTCCGGTGGCGTGGGTTCGATCCCCGCAGTCATCACTTACAATTTGTAATGTGACTATACGTTGACGCTAGGTAAACGTCGAGGTTGAGTGGCAGAGAGGACTTGTAGTCCTCCTAACTTCACCTAGTTAAACAAGACAACCTTTTACCTTTTTTACCTTTAAACTACAACATAACTTTAACAAATTTTTCTTTTACGGTGATTTACCACGCAAACAATTAAAAATATATATGTTGCTCTCTCTTATTTGTTTATTTAAACAAAATAATAACAGTGTATAACCTTAAAAAGGCTGGTTTGTCTAAAACTGGCATTTTCAGTGGTTATACTGATTAATGAGAGAGGAGAGGTACAGTTACAGTTACTGCAAGAACTGACAGCAGAGGGCAGCACATGCCGACACAAACACAAAGGGTTTGGGTAGGCTAACGTACTCGTATGTGCAGCAAGGGATGAAGCGCCTTTACATCACCTGTTCACTTGCATGCCAGAGATTAGTTCATTCACTCTTTAATCACTCAAATCCTCTTGTCATGTACCACTACCAGCATATAATAGGATCAGTGCTTTACGTACAAATGTCTTATACCAACTAACGGGTTTTGAACCTAAACCTCTTAAAGGACTGTTGTTCAAAACGGGATCCTTATATCAGTTTTATATATTGGTCGTATACATACGCATAAGTCCCTGAAATTGGTTATACTCGTACGTCAAAATACAGGTAGTTAAATTTAGTTGAAACTCGAACATTTCCAAATAGTTTATCATTTACAGTCTTAGCCTAATAACGCTTACTAATAATTACTTATTTAGTGTACTAACATAACTAACTGTATAGTTTGTCTTGAAGCTAAACTGTTCTAGCAATCTGTGATTTCATTTTTCCAAAACTATATGTGTGATTTAATTTAGAATTATTCAATTGCTGTCACCTTCTAAAACACAGTCAACGTTTCAGTTTTTTAAACCAAATATATTATTAGTGTTTTGCACTTAGCTGCTAAACTAACTTTTTATGATCGAGTAACATACATGTACGAAGTAAAACGAAACTTGTAGATGTAAAAACGTGCTGGACCGGTAAGGGTGCGAGGAAAGAATTCCTGGAATCTAGAGTTGAAAGTACATTCCCGAAGTCCCCAATATACGACGAACTACCTCAAGTAACCTGACATCTTACAATAAACACGGTCTCAAATAATTGTAACTGAGTAGTTTTGAAACTGCTTTTGACACCGATTTGGAATGGACGATATCCTTTGAAACTTTACTCATTGAATTGCTAGGTTTTATTCACGTGTACGAGCCGAAAACTCAGATGATTAGTAACGTTTTAAATAGCAATTAACTTTAATGTTAAATGTTTAAAATCTGCAGACTGAGAAAATTCAGACACCGTAAAGGTGATTTTATAGTATATTTCATCACTAGGTCCTAAAGTGACACTTTTTTATACGAGCTCAAGGTCCGAGGATTAGCCGATTTATTGTACAGTTTAACTCGATCCTGCGTAGGTAAATAGAACTATATTCACATCTATCTTGGTTACTTTGAAAAAAGTTTGCTAAACTTGTTTTCCAAAAATGAGTTTTATGTCCTTGAACTAAATGTCTTTTTGAAAGACGGTAAACTATCGTTTTATATAATTATGTACATGAATGACAGGTTCATAATACTAAGGGTTCTAAACGCGTTCTTGCAAGAATCCCCAGTGCCAAGTTGATCCATGATGATTACAGCAGATGTTTTGAGTGCACTTATGTGAGTTAGATATGTTGAAAATACTCCCATGAGCTCAGTACTTGTTCAAAGCGTATTTGAGACTGTCAGATTGGGTTCTGAGTTCGCTAAGCAAGAACCAGTAACGGGTGATTTCCGCAGTGAGATGAGTAAACGGCGATAAGCATGGACTCTGTGTAAATGAAAATGTAGGCCCAATGTGTATGCAATTTAATCCTTATTTATGAGTTTTATGAACCTGCAGCCAGCATGTTACTAAAAATCAATAAAACCCGACTAACGAGATTTGGATGACACAAAAACACATTTTCTGCCATCATCTTGGCTTGGTTAAACGGCTTTTGTTAACTTTTAGGATACTAGGGGCTACAGGTATGCTATTCAGGTGGCAGAGAATGTTATTCCCTTTCCTAACAAACCTTTGTCTAATGACACTTGGTTACTAGACATCCAAATGTCCAATAACCAAGTTTTATTTATTATAAAATGAACGGGAAAGAATTCCTTCAGAAAGAAGGGATTTAAAAGCATTTGACTAATTAATTTGTGGTTAGGGAATTGATTAAGGCCTCCTCTTACTCTGACTGCTATTCAATGAAAATAAAACGTAACAGATGGCGTTTGTAAACGTGTTTAGAAGCATAAAGAACTCAAATATTCACATTTAATTTGTCACCTCCAAATACTCTGTTAATTATGATTATCCATCAATTACAACAAGCGTATGCTTGAAAACCCTTAATTCAGCCGAAATAACAGCTGTTTAGTAGTAGTCACTGAGTTTACAGAGTACCAAAAGTATGGAACTTATTGACTGACAGTTTCTACATAGTACATAAGTTACCCAATTTTTCACGTGTATATTCATAAACCAAGCAGTAGTATGTATAGTTTCACATGGAATCGCTTTTGTTAGCAAGTTTTCATAGGGAATAGAGCTAGTCATGTCTACTGTCAGTCTGTCATATAGAACGAAATGTTGTAGAACAAAACGTAGAGCAGTTTTGGGCTTCCCAGAACATACTGATTCGAGTGGCAAAACTGTATATCTACAAGTCACAAACATTGTCCGCTTTTCACGAATTGTGTTACAAATGTTTCGCTTCAAAACATATAGGTTAAGTTTGTTAGACAGCAAAATAACATCACCAAAAGTGACTTTTAGGGGTTGGGGAGTGGGTCAACTTGTTTTAAACTGTTGTGTCACAACAACAATAGTAATGTTTGTAGTAAGTTGGAAGGACAGTTGAACAAACGGTACCTGTCAACTCATCAGAGACGCTGATTCAACGTGAGCGTTGAACCATGACTCTCTGAACAAAGGTGCAGTTGTTTACATCATGTAGATTAACACAGTCTTAACTACGAATTTGATTAGGTTAAGAAATAAAGATTATTTTAATCGAGACAAAAAGTTCGGACAAGATTTAAACTACCAATGGTGTAACTAAAATATTGCAAGTAAGATCCTAAATTATTACAGGATCATTTTCTTAAACCCAGTACTACAATTAAACAAAGTAAGTTTAAAGAGTGATATACTGTATTGAATATAAGCATATCGGATACAAAAGAAATATTTGGAATAAACGTAGCCGACGCGTAGCCTACCACTAATTCTAGTTAATTAACATTAAGGAGGAGGGCAATCGATCAAAAAGTTGTTTTATTATTTAAAACTTTAGTTGTGATTTGGTTTTGATGAAAAGTAAAAACCTTTATGACACGGTAACAAACCTCAAGTACAAAATTAACATCAATTTTGGTCTGGCTAATCAGGTTTTGGTGATATTATCGAATATGTTAGTTACAGTGAAATTTTAATACAAAATTTCTTCAACATCGGATCACAAGTAGGCCTACATATTTTGGGGAATAAACCCCCTTTTTGGTAAAAACGCTCCTCAAAGGTCACTTCTAGCAAACCGACTTCGCTAGTTTACGAGCTTAATTTAAAAATGTTTAAAAGAACATCAATATGTTAGTTACAACATTTCGTTGAGGCATACCCTTTTTAATTTTATAACAGCTAGCCTTGAATGTATTACTTTCAGAATACACAAAAACGTTAAGAAGTTAAAAACAAATAGAGGAACTTAGCACGTCCACGGTCAGTGAACGCTGTCCACTGCCTTACTGACTGGCCAGCCGCAAGACAGCTGTATAGGCTGACTTGGAGCAGCGGACGATCAATCACTGCCGTCAATCAGATTGACTAATTGTAACAGGGAACATAAAAATCCTATTTATGCACAGTCAAACGAAGGGAAATTTCTTAGAGTTTTGATGAAAGGTTTCCTAACAGATTGGTTAAAATGACTAACAAGACTTTCGAAAATTCCCCACACAGTGAATCAGAAAACCTGAATTAAATCACTAAATCACTATTTGAAATGCCGACCACTCTCATGAGGGTATTTTAAGGCAAATCTGTGGTGAGGGATGAGTGTGATGAGTGGTAGTAATGAGTTATGGGGTGTAGTCTTGTTACAAACAAAGGCCGACTCTTCCTTAGAATGGGTCATTAATAAATAGCCCAATGACCAATGGAAATACAAGGACCAACGGCTTAACGTGACTTCGAACCACGCAGGTGATGGTCTGATATGTCTAAACGATGGTGGGAGTTGATTTATACCTAAGTTGAACGTTAGGTTTATGAACTATGGTCAACTAGTACATGTTTATGATTTTGGAACAGACGTCTTACACTAGTTAGGTATTACGTAGCCTGTTTTGAGTTTAATACCATGAACATCCAGTCAGGAGTCCTATGTATCGATTTTGAAACTCGATATTTGTGTTGATTTAAACAATGCAACTAACCTATCAATTCGATATATCGTTGGCAAAATATGTCGTGAGTTGCGATGTTGAGCTGTAATGCAGTTGTAACAAGAGCTAGGTTCCATCTCGCTGCGCCACAGGCTGCTTGTGCCTCCTCTCTCTTGCGTTGCGAACCTTTACAAACACATTTCAGGGCTTGAAACATTCAATCTGATTACTTTTGCCAATCTGAATTTACTTTCGAAAAATGAGATATTCATGCCACCAGCATCGTAAGACCCTGATTTGAAACTTTAAAATGGAACATGTTCTGAAAACTTTTTCAAACATTTGTACAGGGTGTCACAAAAATGTGTAGCGCGCTATGCGGAACCGAATTTCACATAAAAAGTAAGTCGAAAATGCCGAATACCTTTTATTTTTTTATTTCGGCTTATAGAAGTTTATCCAAAAAGCCCGTAATCCACCATTTTGTAAGTTTTTAAAAATAATGAATAATTTAAAACCTATTTGAGATATTGTTGTGAAACTTGGTATAAACCTTAATTGTGTAACATAACATTGGCCAAAAATATCTTTTATCTAACTTATTAAATTTTTAAATGGCGACCATTTCAAAGTTTCAAATTCTAATGGAATCAAATTGGGATTTGATTTTGAAATCTTTAAATGACCGCCATTTTGAAATTTGATAAGTTAGATACAAAATATTTATGGACAATTTTATTAGGAACACAATTAAAGCTAACACCAAGTTTCACAAAAATATTTACAAGGGTTTTGAATTATTCCATATTTTCAAAGATTTACAAAATGGCAGATTACGGCTAAATTGAACCGAAACAAAAAAATGTTATTGGGCACTTTCTACTTACTTTTGTAAGTACAGTAGAATCCGGTTCTGCATAGTGCTACACACTTTTGTGAGACCCTGTATATATATTTTTGTCAATGTTAATAAAACTTTGTAAAATGTTGCTCTTGTAAACTATTTTAGTCAAGTTCGTTATCCAGCAAAATCAAAATACCGCAGGTCTCCTTTAGAAGGTAGCCTTAACAAAAGAACCAGTTTTGAACCCTCATAAACAATACATTTTATCTTATTGTTACGAAACTTAAAATAAATATAGAACATATTTATTGTTATGATATTATTATGTTAAATATTATGATATTAGCCACTAAAAGGCCGCTGGATAGAGCGGCCGCGGTACCCAGACTGGGCACCGCTTTATAACATGGAGTAAAAACTGCAAACGACGTTTTAAACTGGTTCACGTATTACATCAAATCGTTTGCAAATTTGCCAATGTTAAATTTGCTATACCTGATAGAGGCCAATCTCTAGCGGCATCTTAATACACCAAAGAATTTCGAAAATTCTTTGAGCCATACTTTATATACGTATGTATTATCTTTATTATCTCACGTAACTATATCAGTCGAGTTTGCTACCCAGCAAAATCGGACTACCGGACCCCTCCTTTTGGGAGAAACTTTTCCTCCAAAAAGGGGTTTTAATATCTAAAACCCGTAAATATCGTATGATTTTGATGAAATGGAATATTTGAAAGGAATATATGTAATGAATATATTAAGTATTAAACGAAAATACTTATTTTATTGTTATTCACCATACACCAACAATTATGGAAATCCATCAAGTGGTTTCAAAATGGTGTTTGTTTTATATAAAAGCGGAATGAGTAGTCCTATTTCAATGACATTTGAAATGTGTTATCGCTTCAAGCTATATAACAAAACTTGCAGTAAAAGAACACAGAAGTCTGAGGCCGAAGGCCGAAGCTAGGCTGTGAGCTTAGCTAAACTAAGGCGGACGCGAGACTGTGAACGTTGTGAATTAGAGTAATAAATGGCAAGGGAAATTCGATTCACTCATGTTAGCGGCGCTTTAGCATTTAGCTGCGTGTCGGCCTGGTTCTGTTTTAATCGACATTTGCTATTTAAATAATTCAATGCAACACACACACATATGGCTGCTAATAGCTTTCAAACAAACAAATAAACCACTTAATTTAAAATGGTTTAGTTATTATAAACAGTCGTGAAGAGTGTGTGGGGTGAGCGCCTGCAATTCATGTACCACAATTCCCGCAGTACAGCACTGTACTTACATTGCATCTAGCGCCGTCCCTCTTCTTCTTCTTATACAGTGTACAACGGCTTACTCATGTACATTCACCCGCATTTACAAATGCAGTTTATTGAGCCGGGCGGTGTTTTGACGGGATACAAGTTTTATAATATGAGGATGTTTTGTAAACGAGTATCATGTAGGTTAATGTACTAAATAGGAAACGACTTTCACTAGACGTATAGGTACAATGCTGCAGCATATAAAAGCATAAGTGTAAAACTTCCCTACCAATGATTTATATCACGTTTAAGAGCTTTTACGCTGTAGCCTTAATAGCTCTGTGCTTTGAAAGAAAGGTTTCCATTTAGTAAGCCCACACTAACCAGTTTAAAACACCGTTTGCAGTTTTTAATCCATGATATATGCGGTGCCCAGATTAGGACCCACTGCCTCTCTATCCAGTCACCTCCTATGTCTAAACTCAACATATGTTTTAAGCATTTAATCAACACAACAGTTTCCGTTTACTCATACATCGGCGAAGAAACATACTGTATGTAAAGGTTTTCCAACGTGTTTGATTAGCTAATACTCGTAGATATTTCTGATAAACGTTCATCATGCGCCTAGAAAGCTTTACCTCCATATACTATTATTATAAAGGGCTAATTAAGTACCACACAATGTCTTATAGAGTCTGTATATGAATTAAGGTAAAGTTGGTCTTTTTTAACTAGGCGAAGTTAGGACTACAAAGTCCTACCGGGGTCGAACAAGCGCCAGTAAAGTAATGGCTTTGGAGTAGCGCATGATTCCAACCAGCCACGAGTTCCTCTAAATAACATCGTTAACTCGTCGTTAATAACCCAATGTAAATTACGACCATTTTACTAACATACTTATAACTACTCGTGATTTTGATCCATGATTATTATTTATTTATTAATTAGATGATTAATTTAAATATAATATAACGTTTTTAAAGAGGAAAACTGTGTTGCGTTATTTGTTCCAGTTAGCATTATGGAATACTTGGAATGTAATGTATGCTTTTCCACTCTTGTCTTATAAAATTACAACTTAAGCTGTCGTAGAACTAATTGTGAACTAATTGCTCACAAATAGAGCTAACAGCAAGTTATGCTAATTGGCGTACATCATTATTGATTGTACATTGTCACAATTGAATTAAGTTCGTAGACTGATGTATAATTAATCCCTTGCTTACTAAACTGTTGTGCACGCTTTTAGTCGCAGTTTCTTAGTGTGTTATTTCAATTATGTCAGAGACTAGTAACTTAGACGTAATTCACTCAAAGAAATAATAACTTAATGGTTCCGAAAGTTTGAAGCAGGTCTAAGCACAAAAAGCACACTTTTCAAGCCGGTACTTCGGCTGTACCGTTGGGGGCTAGTTCCTTAGCACTTCATTGGCAAAATTCAATCGGTTAGAGAAGTTTGCTATTTGTAACACTGAAACAATTGATTTGGTACGGATAGTATTGGAGATTTTTTGTGTGGAAAAATGAGATATTTAGCATTATTAGACCCAGGCCCGGGACCATGAAATCAGCACAGTTCCTGATCCCCATAAAATGTTTTGAGAATTTTTTCCACAATAGACATATTTAAACATGTGTATCATCTCTACAGATCACATTTTCTCCGATTTTCAGAAAACTGAGTACAAATATTTCTTCTCTAAAGAAAGGTAAGAAATGGTGGCAAGAAAAAGATTTTTCGCTTTAACAACAGAATGAGTAGTCCGATTTTAGTGAAAGTTAAAATGAATTTTCCTTTCATGAAATGTAGAATAACTGTCATTAAATGAACCCTGCAAGAGTCCGAGCGCAGCGAAGAGCCTCCTTACGCCCGTGATACACCACGAAAAGCTGAGACCGAAGCCCGAAACGATGCTGTGATCTTAGTGAACAGCCATCGTACACGCGTCGTAATAGGACATGCTGAGGACCGAATTAGAGTAACAAATTGCAAAGGGAATTCGATTCACTCACGCTAGCGACGCTTTAGCTCTTAGCTACTTGTCGGTCTGGTCAGGAATTCTATAAGGACTAGAACGTGAGATAGCTAAGGCAGAGGCATGTTTTATGACTGAGCGATAGTTGAAGTAATCCTGTCGTATCTTCAATCTGATTTAAAGTCATCAGTGTTAAATTAAACTTTCTATTTCCAGTGATTACTCAATAAAGCACAACGTATTTTAAGATGTGCTGTCTAAATCGGTCGATCCAGCTCAAGGATGAAATAACCAACAACAAGTTAAACAAAACTGAAATTTAATTTTATTAGTTGAGTTGTGATCAACCTCAAATTACAAACTGATTTTTCAACGCTCACATATTTAATACAGAATTAAATTCCTTTTGAATTTTATTTAGGCTATGCCTAGTTACCTTTTGAAAGAAAAAACTATACCCTTATAAAACCTTTTACAAGATTAAATGTTTATAGTTTACACCTTTACCATTTTAGGTCATTGTCATGAATACCATTGTTTTACATAGTGAATCGGTAAACTGAGTGGTCGGCCCTGAGGGGTAAAATTTGAAAATATGATTGTCTCAAACACTAGTTTATGACTTAAATCATTAGAGGTACGGTTTTCTAGAAAGCGGTGACCGCTACATTACGGCCGTATTATAGCTGTCACCGCTTTCCTAGAAAACCATAGCTTTAGTCAAAATTTTAAAAAGGGTACACCAATTTTTAATTATATTTTTCTATGATCAATGATATTCTTACCAGGCATGCAAAGCTCAAACAGTGCGAGTACGTCAGCATGGACGCTCTTTCCACGTTGTGTGAGTCCTGATGAAAGTGGCAACACTCGAAAACATTTAAAAGCGTTCTCATGTCTCAAGCCTTAGCTGTATACGAGAACACAGATTTTCCTCTCTAATGTACGAGTATATGTTTAAACCCATACATCCAATCCGTATATGCACGGTGCACCATTTATTTGTGGAAATGTGCAATATTTGGCCAGAATATGGCCAAATTCACTATTGCAGAAGTATAAGTAAATTTTCTTTCTATTCATTCAGTAGTAAATACGGTAATTATAAAACATATAAAGAATGTTCTGAAACTAAGTTTACGACTGTTTGTTTATAGTAACTTTATAGCAGTGTTCGAAGGTAAGCCTATCATCCCATCCACTCCAAACCAATATCAAGTCGGATTTCAACCAGCATTTTACAAATCAATTCGGAAACGAGAGGTTTTGAAACCCGTCTTTGCAAGAATAACTCGCGTTTAACAAATATCTGTAAAGTTTCAATCATATTGATACCGTTTTATCCTCCCCTATTTATGGAAATTCGCAGGGATTCGGCTATGTTTTTTTTCTCATCAGTTGAAAAGAGTAATATGTTTTAATATAGATATTTCATGTGTGGTTTGATCACCGTCAGTTGTCCAATTCACACTGAATATCTGAAGTATGTCACAAAGTTCAAATAAAACAGTACTCTGAAAAGTTCACACAGTTTTGAGCAACCGTTGCGACAGTCCCTGATTCAATTCACTGTTTGGACAGTTTGGTCTGTGTGTGTGTGTGTGTCACATGGGTTTATTTCATTATTGTTGAATTTCCTTTGTTTGTTTTAGTTGCGGTACTTTTCAAATATACTAACTAAACTGTGGTACATTCAAATAATTAACCGACCAATCGAGGTAGTAAGTTAAATGTCCTACACTAACAGTCCTCTGACGACTTGTTCTGAAATAATTGTAAAGGAGTCAAAACTATATAACCTAGCAAACGGTTGACTCAGTTTGTCTTAAATGGTCTATTTATATTATAATCTGAGGTTAGTTAAACCTAAAAGGAAATATTTGATATTTTTGTGGCCACTGTAAAGGTCGCATTTTCGGTCCGATTCCCGTGAAATTTAGCACAAATGTTCCCTTTGTAAATATCTAAGTTAAGTTTGTTAACCAGCTGATCGAATCGGTCGTTTCAAAATGGTGACCAATCAAAGTTTCATTTTGCCTTTAAAATCTTTGTTTTACCATAAATGAAAACAAACTCACCCTGTATAGTATAATTCTACCTTTTCAATCGTTCAAAACACCTGGTTATGGCAATTTACACATTTTTTTAATATATATACTTTGACAT
Organism: Matsumurasca onukii; assembly: GCA_018831715.1. NCBI lineage: Eukaryota > Metazoa > Arthropoda > Insecta > Hemiptera > Cicadellidae > Matsumurasca > Matsumurasca onukii. The sequence continues at coordinate 32,638,174 of CM032059.1, read as the reverse complement.
TCAGAGCACTGGGCATAAATTAGTTTAACTCATTTCTAAACTAGTTCAATAAATTAAAATAGCCTAGGTTGCCAAGGGTACAGAAAGTAAACCACTTTCTTATGTCAAAACAAATACAACTATTAACAGCTGTTGTTTGTTTACCATACAAAACCATAAAGTAAATAAATAAGGCAGACCTTAAACAATAATTTGTAAACATTACTAATAGTCTTGAGGTATAAGCTCAATATTGGACTGTAAAAAGAAAGAAATTTAAAATAAAATAAACCCATATTTAAAATTTTAATTGATGAGGCCTTTTGATCAGCAAAGCTGTCTTCGTCAGATAACCTCAAAAACTATTTAAATATTACTTTTATTTGATTTTAAATTTCTTTCTTCATTACTAATAGTGTATAAAGGATTTTTTCACCTTAAAATAAATAAATAAAACTGTTCTGTTTTATTGAAAATTGAAGATTCACAGTAGCGCTTGTGGCTACGTGTCGGCTATGTTTTTGTTTATTTTCTTCAGACACAAGTTTTTTAGAAAGCTTTTGATTATTAGTTTAACTTTTAATATTAGTTCATTTTATTGCAACAGTAGTGTATATTTTGTGTAGAGTAAAAAAAAAATAAAGAGAGAAATATGGTAGATACTCTTGGCTAGTTCCAAGCATTAATCACCGAAAGCAGTAGTAGTGAAATGAAAAGGTTGAGAATAATCAAAGTTAAGGGAGAGTTTAATTAACAGGTGAAAAGGACAAAGCGCTTCATCGTTGTGTCTGAAACACCTGAACAGGAGGCAATTAGTGTAAACAGCGATACTGGCTGACAAATAAGACTGCCAGTGGCAGGGATAGCCAGTGACACTGACAGTCAGGTGGGGAGCCAGGTGACGGTGACGTCATAGTCACGTGACTACCAGAACCACGTGACCTGCCAACTGTGTAGTGGGAGTGGGGGCAACTGGCCCCGCCCACATTACTGGCACTGACGTCCCTTCTGTCTGATTGCAAGCTATTTCATTAGGGCGAATAAGCCAATTCCTCGTGAGTTTACTCTTTTTATTAAATCACTAAATCACTATTTGAGATGCCGACCATTCTCATGAGGGTATTTTAAGGCAAATATGTGGTGAAGGATGAGTGTGATGAGTTGTAGTAATGAGTTATGTCTTGTTACAAACTAAGGCCGACTCTTCCTTAGAATGGGTCATTAATTAATAGCCCAATGACCAATGGAAATACAAGAACCAACGGCTTAACGTGACTTTCGAACCACGCAGGTGATGGTCTGATATATCTAAACGATGGTGGAGTTGATTCGGGTATCATCAGATGATCACTGAGACTATCTGAGCCACTTTAGACCTATATCACCCTCAAACCCTTACCTCCATGAAGCTGGATTACAGGACCACGCTACGAGTCCCAGTCAATTATTAGGAAGAAATTTAAATTTTCAATACCTAAACGTGTTAAACCTAAACGTAAAGCCTAAATTTTTAATGATTATAAACGCAAGTGCAACGGATTTAAAATCGTGTACAAATGGTCAAATCTATATAGCGCTCATGTCCTTTATATGTTTGTAAAGCGTGATCACTCATATATTTATATGCTAGCCGCACATTTTGAATTGTCATTTTAAGAAACAGCATAGTAAATAAAAAACAAAATAACGGAAGGGTGTTAGCGGGATTGTAGGACACACAAGGTGGATTTGTCGGGAGGGGGAAGTGGGGGGCTAGCAACTTGAGGCCGCTTCAGGCCAACCCTAATGAAAAGTCTCGACATGAGTGGGGTGGGGGAGGGGGGACATCGTGTCACCACCGTACAACCACAAACCTTAACAATACCTCGTCTTACTACATTTCACCAAACATCCAGCTCAAATAGGAAACCTTCCTTACTGTGTCAAATGTAGTAAATTCAGACATTAACAAGTTTCATATTTATATTATCCATTGTTAGTTTTCAATAGCTTGACATTATTTGAATTAAATAGATTTACAGGCTGCCGAAATATAGGTAATACTCTTTTATGATAATTTGAGATAGCTATGGAAAAATATTCTACCATCACATTCAAGGTTTTACTTTATTTCATTAGAATTTTTATTGCATGTACATTTAGTTGAAGAGACAATTAGAAATAAAACTGACTCGTAGTTTGAAACAGCTTTAGTTCAGATGAAACATTGTAAAATTTTAATAAAATAAGTCAGAACTAACTAATTGTTTTTTTTCTCAGAGATTAGAGTTAGGCCTATATTAACGTATAAATAACAGAAACAGAATTTGCTTCGTTGGTTCTTGGAAGAAAACAGTACAATGTTAGGAAAAATAAGCGAGCTGTTCTAAAGTAACTTAAAAAAATTAGAACAATGGGCATAGCAATATTTCTCTCTTAAACGGCAGACTACAAAATAAGTCATATTTGACACTATTATAACAGATTGTTTATGATTTGACCTAAGAGAGTTAAACCCAGGAAAATATAACTAGCAATATGTAAGATGAACTGTTCCCTTATGAAACGATATTTTCTATAGTATTTCAATTTGAGAAACGACTCGACCATTAATCAGAAAGTTGTAAGAGATTGTAGCTTGAAGCAACAAGCAATATCTGAACTTGACCAAGATTGGTGTGTTGCCATTACATTATCATGGGAACTCTTGAAAGTTGTGCAATAAACTGTGCAGAGTTTGCTGAACACTCACCAGTCGCTATATGACAGCAACAATACACAGCTTGTATCATGCCGTTCTCACCCATGACCGTCATACCGGGTCCATTACTAGCCTAGTATTTAAGAAAGTAGCTTTTCTGAAAGAAACAAACAATACTTAAATTATTAAACGTAGGATTTCATTCCTATGGCATTAACCAAAATGTCAACTTCAGATTATTTCAATGGAAGAAGTAGAATGTATCCGAGCTTAGGCGTAAATGTAAAGGTTTGGGAAATACAATCCATTTTCCAAAATCTTTGAAGTTTTCTGGAATGGCCTCAAACTCCGACGTTTGCGTCTTAACGTCCAAAGCTGCGGGCTCTTTTAAAAACACCCGAACTTCATACTTCCAATTAAAACTCTCTAATAATTTTCCCAAAATGCATAGTTTTGTATCCAACTTCCCAAATTTTTCTGGAAGGCAACCGTTGACCCCATCTCTTTATGAGGAGGCTTCGGTAGAATCTCTATCCTTCCCATCCGCTACTCGCTGTACGCTTATGGGTTCAGGCGCCTAGCTACGTCCCTGTTTTCAATTGACGAAGTTCACAATCTTTCTAAGTCTGCTTTTCTGATACTATTAGTTCTGTTTCGTCTTCAGGTGCAAGACAGCCTAAAGCAGAACAGAGAAATTAAACAATTTGCCAGTCTAAAGTAACTTAATCGTTTTACATACACAGTATGTTAAGTTCTTGTTCTATCAAACTTGTTTCATGATGTGTTTGGAAACAAGTATACAATTAATATCTTAAACTGTCTATATGTGATTAATGATAAGTAAAAGTGAGGTTCTATTGCGACGATCACTTAAGTTGAACGAACTTTGGTTATTCAACTTTGGAATGCAAGACTAAAAACTATTATAAGTAAGTCTAACGATGTTTAACAAAACTGAAAGTACTAAAACCATGCCTAATTTTATTTATTTATGCCCAATGAAACTTGTACTTCGTACAAATTATTGGTGTACAGTATATCTGTTATATTATATAAATAAATAACATGTATTAAAGTAAACTAATACAAATATTGTAATATTAGGGTCAAAACTAAGCTGTAATGGTTAGCACTTTTCTACGAGTATTATATGCTTTAAATGTTGTTTTGAACGTACATATAATTCACTATACGTCGTTTCAAACGATTTTGTTGATAACAACATTGAACATTTTTAACATACTCTACATCAGAGTATTGTTATATAATGTTTATATAATTTACTATACCATGTTTCGAGCGTTATATGAAAATACTCTGTTGTAGAAACTTAAGGCTTCAAGAGCATTGATACAACTAATTATCCAGATACATATTCTATAAATACGCAATTTAGCTGAGATGACCTTTAAACTAATTTGATATCAGTGTTGTTATACGCTCGTATGACAGGAGAGGAAATTAGAGTTCCCATATCAAGAGGAAACGGCGTTGGTGTGACAAGAAACTAGACTACAGGGTAATACATGCATTCCTCTTATATGTGAGCGCTCCCTTTATACATGGGTCCATGAAACTCTTTGTATTTCATACATTCAAATTGTACTCTGGAGTCAATGTAACAGCAAACTTGCTTGCATGAGTTTAAAATAGTAGTTTGGTGTGGGTATCTTGCCCATCTTTAGCCCTGTTAGGTTTAGATACTTGCATTAACTTTGCAGATATACAGAGTGTCCAATAATTAAGAGATCAAGCTTCACCAGGTGATTTTTCAGGTTATAATAAACACAAAATGTCCTGTAACACTTAGGCATATCTCCCCTAGCTTTCCGTATGTCTGTCCGTCTGTGTTTTTCACTAAATAATTTTTATCTCCAAGGTCAATTAAGTTATAAACTAAAATATTTGCAAACTTGTTAGTATAATTAAGACGAATATTCAAAATATAAATTTACCTAAATGTTACTTCCGGTTTAAAACAAGTGGTCATATTAAATTCTCTAAGCTTAATAACTCAAAATATTTTAATTTTTTGGTAAATATACAGGAATAAAAATACGTGGAAAATTGTTTTATGCACATTTTAAGACCAAATATGTCGTGTTGTGATAAGTAACAACAGAGTAATCAAATATTTCCTGAGCACAAACCTTTATTTACATATGTTTCTCAAATGTAAATAGAGGAGTGTGTTCAGGAGAACTTTAATATATCCGTTATTGTTTGTTGCAACACAAGAGATTTGGTCTTAAGTGTTCTAATAAAACAAATCAACAAATTTTACATATTGTTTTTGATTACAGTACCGAGTGTACAAAGTTTATACCTTAATTAACCTCCGAAATAAAAAATATTTAGTGAAAAACACAAACAGGCAGCCAGACGAACAACTAAACGAGATAGTTCTATGTGTTATAGGAAATTTGTTGCTTATTGTGACCTGACAAATCATCTGGTGAAGTTTGATTCCATAATAATTACTGGACACTCTGTACAAAATTCAAGGGTTTGAAGTATAAATCGTCAGTACTTTTTGAAATCCTAAGGCAATGAGTTGAAAGCATGCCTTTTTTGTGGATGAATTGACGTTATAACACTTTATTAAAAGTTAAAGGGTCACGGGTTCAATACTCAATGTAGACTTTGTTCGACCGTGCAAATTCTTCTGATCATTTTAAAACTGAACTATTTGACTTTAACCTACACTTTGATATACGTGTTTTTGTTGTTGTTTATTTTAAACAAAGTTTCTTTATTCAAGTGTGATACCGCACCACGCTGTAAGTAAACTATGCATTAGTAACAATCCTATATTCATTCCTCTTTGCTCATCCATAAGGTTTACAATAAATGCGATATAATTATGTTAAATGCTTTACAATGTTTTATTACCCTTGGTTGTGCACGTAATGTACGCGTATGTATAATGTTTTTTTCATATCTTGTGGAGTGATTTACAGTCGACGTTTGTGAAATACCGTATTTTCCTAAGTTGGAGTTGTAGGGAACGCCATCGAGAAAGTTAGATCACAACCTCGAGTTGCTGAAATCACCACTTTAGTGGAAATACAAGTCTTTAGAAATAGACTCGAAACTCAAAACGTTTTAGTTGATTGTTTACTTGAAAAGTAAAATCCATATGTTCTACTTTATGTTCTAAACTATTGGATTTGACTCCTGTAAAGAGTCAACCGCCAAAGTGTAGCTAGAGATTTAAAGTGAACACTCGACAAGTCATCTTGGCTACGTCACAGTTTCAACGAGGACTGAAGTTAAGCTTTGACGGAAAAGGTGCGCGATAATTAGATTTATTATTAAGTTATAATCATGAAAAATAAGTCTAATCATCTTTACAAAACAACAACAAAACAACTTGATAACATTACTGTTACTATTTAAAGAATTTGAAATTTAAGGGCTTTAAGAGTTTTAATTAAATAGATAATTAGCAAAAACCAGCTTGTAAAACACACTAACGTGTTAATATGACGATGTCCTAAAAAGCCTATTTGATAGCGTCGCCATGGCCTAAAAAAGCAATTTATTAACTATTTAAAATATCAAAATAGCAAATTCTCAAGTCCTAAATTTCACCTTGTCAAACTAACATGAGTGTTTAAAAGTAGGGACACCTAAATATTCCATTGGGTTTGGCCAATTCTTCTCTCTCTTGATCTCAGCTGACCAGCGCACTTGATCCTCACTTCCTCACTTAAATCTTGGTGAAACAAGGGTTCCTGTAGGTTTAAGAAATGTGTTGGCTGCTTTTTTGACGTATTCGTAGGCTTAAAGTCCTTCGCCCAGACACTTCCCAGTAGAAGATCTGCTGTACTTGTGCTCCATCGCCACCCTTTGCTCTGCAGGTCAACGCGAAATCAAATAGTTAGTCATTTACTAAATCACTAGTTGAGATGCCGACCACTCTCATGATGGTATTTTAAGACAAATATGTGGTGAGGGATGAGTGTGATGAGTGGAAGTAATGAGTTATGAGGTGTAGTCTTGTTTCAAACTAATGCCGACTCTTCCTTAGAATGGGTCATTAATTAATAGCCCAATGACCAATGGAAATACAAGTCCCCACGGCTTAACGTGACTTCCGAACCACACAGGTGATGGTCTGATATGTCTAAGCGATGGTGAGAGTTGATGCGGGTATCATCAGATGATCACTGAGACTATCTGAACCGCTTTAGAACTATATCATCCTCAAAGCCTGACCTCCATGAAGCTGGATTATGGAGCTGGCTGGTGGGACCACGCCACGAGTCCCAGTCATTAATTTTATAGATTGAATAGAATTTTATACTTTAGTTCGTGAATTCCGAAGTATTTTATTTGATTTTCTGAAAGAACGGTAGTTTTATTACGAGTATTCAGCACTTAACTGTAACCAATTTAGAATTATTAGATAAGTTATAAAATTGTTTTCATAAAAATCAAGTTTATTAGTTTTTGAAAAAAAAAACAACAATAAAACTTATTGGTAAATTCTTATTTTCAATACCAAAATAGCATGTTGACAAATCCTGAACGCGCCAAGTTAGTAGTCCAATCCGATGTTGAAAAAGAAAAATCAGTAGTTGAACGAAGATTACATCAACGAAGGTTCATAAAATATGAAAAGCTAGGTCAAATCAATTGGGCTTTTTATAGTTACTATTTTAAGTTTTAACACTGAATCGTCGCAGTTTAGATTGAATGCCACAGCGAGAAGGTAAACTGTTAATACTACAGTACATTGAACTAACAACAAATGTAATTACCATCAACATAGAAGTCACAAGCACCGAAGAGTGTCGGGTTGCTGGTAATTGTTCACAAAGTTGTGTGTAGAAGCTTGCTAATTGTAGACTACTTTGAGCTTACTCTCTGGCATGGTGGATCTAGGTTCCCTGCAGATCAAACGCGTATTGATAAATTGTACAATTATAAAATATAGTTTATAGCCTCTTGAACTGATATTTTAGACCTAATATAAGGTCTAACCTCCGTCAACAGTTCAACAGCCTTTCGTCAGCGACATATGTTTCCCCATTAAAATGTAGTTTTCAAGCAGCTATTTTTTACTTCATCAAGTGTGGGTTTTCGACAAAACTGAATAAATAAAACGCACCACAAAACACATAAACACATGAAACCACTTAAGTCCGATCTGCAAATCAAAGGTACACCTTTAAGTGCAGTGGTCAGCATAATCGCCCGACAAGCGAGAAATCCCAGATTCAAGTTCCAGTTCGGTTCAAACATTATGTCTTAAAATTGCTTTAGTAATAAATCAACTACTTAGCGTGTTTACAGATTAAGATCTATTTCATGAGTGTTTGAAACTATCTCTTTTACATAATTTGTACACTCAATGACAAGAAAACCTGCATAACGTTAGTAAGATCTGGCAGAGGTTTAAAGCCTGAGAACGGTTCGGTTGAATGTTTGCGTATGCTTTGAGTTCAAACAACCTGACGTAAAGAACAATTTTCTGAGAATACAACAAAACGTCCTTTCTCCATATTGGATTTTATTCTTCAACAATCTATTCAGGCACAGTTATCTCTTCTGAGCTTGCTCATTCTTGAATCAGAGTTTCTGGCAAACAAATTGAGACTAAACTTGTTTGGCTTTTTTGACCGTTATCATAATTATGAACTTAGAGCATTTAAAAATAGAGGAAGTGTGTTTTTCTTCGGTATTACAGACTGGTAAAGTCCGTTGTACAGCTTAAAATATAACCTATAAATAACATTGCATTTATAACTTTCATCGTTCTCATCTTTCTAAAAGGGCGAAAACGTCAACCGAAAAAAACACGACGTTTTGGAACCTTCAGTGTGATCTCATCTTCAGGTGAAAGGTAACCTACTGTAAAACATTACGCAAAATAAGTCATAAGTCATTTATTCATGAATAGATACAAGTTTTTTTCTACCAGTATATCTCACTCGTCAGTTTTTAAGTTTAAATTAAATGATCTAGACTAAAGTTATAAGCTGACAAGTCAAACAACATGAAGCTGTTAGTGTAAAAAAAGGTTTGTTCTCTTCCTTTTGCATGTTTTCTGTTGTCTAGGGGCAAAACTTTATTTAATGTTTGGTTGTGTTTGACCGGTCAATTAACAGTTACAGATTTAAAGCAAACCTTAAGGGCCGTTTTTCAATTCAGCCTTGTGGTTAAAATTAGGACAAGAGCCTTAATAGAAAAGCTGGATATTTTTTAGGTTAAGTTTTACTTTGTCTGTTTTGATTTTGCATTTTGGTTTACAGTTTGTATTTAGCTATATTATTATAATGTGTGCATTTTAAATTCAATACAAATGGTAAAACTATTCCTATTGCATGAAAGATCTTCAAATCATTCATTTAAATACTTCGAAAACAGCGTGAAAATGTAAACATTACAGACTGTAAACAACTTAACCGGCGGTTGGTTAACCAGCTGCTAACCAGGCAATTGAAAAAACGCCTAAGAGCATTTTGTACTGCTAACCAACTGGTTAACTAACCGCCGGTAAGATGACACAATTATGACACATTTATTCTAACATTCAAAAACACTTTAACGAATTAATTATTGAAGCCATTCATATAATAAAGGTATTATTTTACAATTATTTATTGAATTTAACATGTATATAATATGCTAATATAGTTAAATACAAACTGTAACATCAAAATGCAAAATCGAAACAGACAAAGTAAAGCAACCTCAAAAATATCCAGCGTTCCTATCGGTTGGCTGCCAGTCCTAACTTTAATCGCTGGTTAAGGCTAAAACGGCTCTAAAAGTGGCTTAAGCTTTGGGTTTCTGAGAAGCGGTGAACGCTACATTACGGCGCAATATGACGGTGAGTTTTGTTTTTTATGCTATCATATGATAGTGTTTTCTAGAGAACGGTGGTTTAAAAACAGCGGTGAAAACTAATTAAGGGGTTTTTTGCCAGTTGACTCATTTTGTTTTATAAATAAAGGTCTAGCTAATCAATTTCTACACACGGAAATGAACTTTGATAAAAAGTATAACAACATGTCAAAAGTGGTTTTTGTCAACATCTGCTTAAATATTGTGTTGTGTCCACCGTCACTGTTACGTTGACCGCTACAATATGGCTGTAATGTAGTGGTCAACGCTTTCCTAGGAAACCATAGCTTTACTAGCTTTTATATGTTTTGTGTTATATTTTAGATTACCTTTCCCATAAAAACGGGATCAGATTGGAGATCCCGTAAAACCGTGTTCTTATTGTTAAGTAACGATGGACAAATTCCAATCCTCACACCGTCAAGAACAAAATTAATTTGGTTTACACGTCTTATCACACATTTAATGTGATGTTTTTAGGAATAAAATATTGGAATTTGCATTTGTCGATTTTACATACAGGAATTATAAAACATCGCAAAACCATGTAAGTATTAATTGCAGACCTGGCCACTTACATTTTAAAACCATCACACTAATAACAGGTGCGCACTCCTCGAGACAGTCACGTTTTTAACTTCCACTAACACAATCACGTAGTACACATTCCACGAACACAATCACGTAGTACAACTTCCACTAACACAATCACGTAGTACAACTTCCACTAACACAATCACGTAGTACACGTTCCACGAACACAATCACGTGGTACACGTTCCACTAACACAATCACGTAGTGCACGTTCCACTAACACAATCACGTGGTACACGTTCCACGATCACAATCACGTGGTACACATTCCACTAACACCGCATCGTAGGTACACGTTCCACGATCCGCGATCACGTGGTACCTTCCCGAGACACAATCACGTGGTACACGTTCCACAGACACAATCACGTGGTGGTACACACTTCCACTAACCTGATCACGTGGTACAGCTTCCACTAACACAATCGTGGTACACGTTCCACGACACAATCACGTGGTACAGCTTCACAACACAATCACGTGGTACAATTCCACTAACACAGTCACGTGGTGCACGTTCCACGAACACAATCGTGGTACATTCCGCTAACACGATCACGTGGTGCACGTTCACGAACCTCCTGATCGTGGTGCACGTTCCACTAACACAATCGTGGTGCACGTTCCACTAACGCAATCACGTGGTGCATTCCACGATCCGCAATCACGTGGTACCTTCGGACACGATCACGTGGTGCACGTTCCACTAACACAATCACGTGGTTTGCGTTCCGGTCACGATCACGTGTAATTTACAGCACCACGACACAATCACGTGGTGCACGTTCCACGAACCAATCACGTGGTACAACTTCCACTAACACAATCACGTGGTACAACTGTATCAAAGGAACTGAGTGGCCTTTAAAAAACACCAACTCAGCCCAACATAATTTTGACTCATTTTTTATATTCTAAAACTGAATTTTGAAAATATTTTCCCTTTAAAATCTGTAAAATTAAAAGCTATAGACAATCACAGGTATTCTAACAAAAATTGGGTAACAAACGGAATTTCCACTTCAAGTAAGCGTAAAAGGGAACTTCATAATTTGGCCAAAATGTCAAAAGATGTTAATTTTTTGAATTATGTTAAAACTTATAAGAAAACCTTTAGAAAAGTTTGTAATGCTGCCAAAAGATTGGCAAATAGTAAATTTATTGAAAATTCGGAAAATAAAAGTAAGGCTGCATGGCACATTGTCAATTCGGAATTAGGTTTAAAACGAAATAATACTGTTGTAAGCTTTGATAAGATCAAATTTAATGATAAATTAATTGTGGACGGAAATATGATTGCTAGTAGTTTTAATGAAGAGTTTATTAATGTAGGTAGTAATGCTAATGTTTCCACATCAATGAAGAATGCTGTCCAATTGTTATTAAATAAAAAGGAAGTGTTAGATAATCATTTTAAATTTGAGTTCGTTTCACAGGAAAATATTAGTAAAATAATAGCAAATTTAAAGAATAAAAAATCAGTCGGATGGGATGATATTCCGGTAAAGGTTTTGAAGAATGTTGCAGAGTTTATTTCAAAACCTTTAAGTTTGATAATTAATCAATGTTTTGGGGAAGGAATTTTTCCAACTCAGTTAAAATACGCTAACGTAATTCCTGTATACAAAAGAAATTGTAAGGAAGACCCTAATAATTACAGGCCTGTGTCAATATTACCAAATTTATCAAAAATATTCGAAAAGGTGGCCTTTGATCAAAGTGCTTTCTAGATGACAACAACATTATCTGTAAAATCAGTATGGCTTTCGACCAGGGCGTAGCACAGTCGATGCGGCTGCAGAGTTAGTTAAGCATATATCTGAGGGTTTGATGGATCCCAGAGTACCGCAGGTATTTTCTGTGACTTGTCCAAAGCGTTTGATTGTGTCAATCATACTTTATTAATTGAGAAGCTAAATTTTACGGGATTCGCGGAGATGTTTTGAATTGGTTTTGCTCATATCTAACAAATAGAAAACAAAGAGTTATTGTAAATAAAACTAAAACAAAGTACATCTACATGGAGCGAGATAAAAATGGAGTACCTCAAGGATCCTTGCTAGACCTTATTATTCATTCTATACATTAATGATCTGCCTTTACATATTAACCAAGCTGACGTCTTATTATATGCGGATGATACGTCAATACTCTTAAGATGTACAAATAATTACGAGCTAAAAATTCAATAGAAAGAATTTTACCTAAAATAAAGCAATGGTTTGAGGTTAACGGTCTAAGATTGAACAGTAGTAAAACTGAATTGGTGAAATTCCAAACGCAACAGAATAGAAATATTTTCAACGACCATATAAGGTTTGAAAACAATATTTTAGACATTAAAGATCTAGTAAAATTTTTGGGCTTACAAATTGATAAGAATTTATCGTGGAAACCTTTGGTAGAAAATCTTAGTAAACGATTAATCTCCTTAAGTTTTCAGATGTATATTATACGGGATACTGTAGACATGAATATAAGACTGATGGTTTACCATGCTTGTTTCAGCTCATTGTTACTATATGGTATAGAGCTATGGGGAAATTCCACTGACAGTAGCAAAATTTTCATAATTCAAAAGCAGTACATTAGAACTATGTTGTATATGAATTACAATCAGTCGTGCAGATCAGTTTTTAAACAATTAAATATACTAACACTTCCTTCAATGTTTATTTATAAATGTTTAATTTTCATACACAAGCAAATAGATAATGTTTTAAACGCACAGTATTCTCATAATTATAATACTAGATTTAGATCTCAGCTCCAATACCCAGTCCATAAGCTTAAGTTATTTGAGAACACTCCTCATTACATAGGTTTAAAATTGTATAACAAACTACCAATCTCTTTTAAGATATTAAATTTAAATAAATTCAAAAATGTTGTGTTTAACTTATTGGTTCAAAAAGAGTATTATAAAGTAAGTGATTTTTTAGATGATGGAGTGTTAGTATGATATGTATCTTATTTAAATGAAAAATTTTTATTTTCTGTTTAAATTCTGATTAAATTATAATTAAGGTCATTATTATAAGGACAAGTCACCTGTTCATTTACAAAATGTATATTTCTGAACGTAATGTGATAATAAACTTCTTGATTCTTGATTCATAATCACCTGGCAAGCGAGAAATCCTAGATTCAAGTCTCAGTTCAGTACAAACGTTATGTCTTAAAATTGCCTTAATAATAAATCAACTACTTAGCGTGTTTACAGATTAAGATCTATTTCATGACAGTGTTTGAAACTATCTCTTTTACATAATTTGTACACTCAATGACAAGAAAACCTGCATAACGTTAGTAAGATCTGGCAGAGGTTTAAAGCCTGAGAACGGTTCGGTTGAATGTTTGCGTATGCTTTGAGTTCAAACAACCTGACGTAAAGAACAATTTTCTGAGAATACAACAAAACGTCCTTTCTCCATATTGGATTTTATTCTTCAACAATCTATTCAGGCACAGTTATCTCTTCTGAGCTTGCTTATTCTTGAATCAGAGTTTCTCGCAAACAAATTGAGACTAACTTGTTTGGCTTTTTTGACCGTTATCATAATTACTTACTTAGAGCATTTAATAATAAGGGAAGTGTGTTTTTCTTAAACACAGAAAGCACACTGTGCCAGGTATTACAGACTGGTAAAGTCCGTTGTACAGCTTAAAATATAACCTATAAATAACATTGCATTTATAACTTCCATCATTCTCACCTTTCTAAAAGGGCGAACACGTCAAAAGAAAAAACACGGATTTTGGAACCTGCAGTGTGATCTCATCTTCAGGCGAAAGGTAACATACTGTAAAACATGACGAAAAATAAGTCATAAGTCATTTATTCATGAATAGATACAAGTCTTTTCTACCAGTATATCTCACTCGTCAGTTTTGAAGTTTAAATTAAATGATCTAGACTAAACTTATAAGCTGACAAGTCAAATAACATGAAGCTGTTAGTGTAAAAAGATTTGTTCTTTTTCCTTTTGCATGTTTTCTGTTGTGGGGCACTTAAAAACTTTATTAAATGTTTGGTTGTGTTTGACCGGTCAATTAACAGTTAACAAGATTTAAAGCAAACCTTAATGGCCGTTTTTTAATTGTCTGCTAACCAACTGGTTAACTAACCACCGGTTAAGTTGTTTACAGTCTACAATGTTTACATTTTGACACAACGTTCAAAACACTTTAATGAATTATTGAAGATCATTCATGTAATAAAGGTATTATTTTACAACTATTTATTGAATTTAACATGTATACAATATGCTAATATAGTTAAATAAAAACTGTAACATCAAATGCAAAATCAAAACAGACAAAGTAAAGCTTAACCTCAAAATATCCAGCTTTTCTATTGGTTGGCTGCCAGTCCTAATTTTAATCGCTAGTTAAGGCTGAAACGGCTCTAAAAGTGGCTTAAGCTTTGGTTTTCTGAGAAGCGGTGAACGCTACGGCGCAATATGACGGTGAGTTTTGTTTTTATGCTATCATATGGAAAAACGGTTTCTAGAGAACGGTGGTTTAAAACAGCGGTAAAAACTAATTAAGGGGGTTTTTGCTAGTTGACTCATTTTGTTTTATAAATAAAGGTCTAGCTAATCAATTTCTACACACGGAAATGTACTTTGATAAAAGTATAACAACATGTCAAAAGTGGTTTTGTCAACATCTGCTTAAATATTGTGTTGTGTCCACTGTCACTGTTACGTTGACCGCTACAATATGGCTGTAATGTAGTCCAACGCTTTCCTAGGAAACCATAGCTTTACTAGCTTTTATATGTTTTGTGTTATATTTTAGATTACCTTTCCCATAAAAACGGGATCAGATTAAAGATCCCGTAAAATCGTGTTCTTATTGTTAAGTAACGATGGACAAATTCCAATCCTCACACGTCAACAACAAAATTAATTTGGTTTACGTCTTATCACACATTTAATGTGATGTTTTAGGAATAAAATATTGGAATTTGCATTTGTGGATTTTACATACAGGAATTATAAAACATCGCAAAACCACGTAAGTATTAATTGCGAACACCTGGCCAAACTTACATTTTAAAACCAATCACACTAATAACGAGTGCACACTCCTCGAAGACAGTCACGTAGTACACATTCCACGATCACAATCACGTAGTACAACTTCCACGAACACAATCACGTAGTACACATTCCACGAAGACAATCACGTAGTACACATTCCACGAAGACAATCACGTAGTACAACTTCCACGAACACAATCACGTAGTACACATTCCACGAAGACAATCACGTAGTACACATTCCACGAAGACAATCACGTAGTACACATTCCACGATCACAATCACGTGGTACAACTTCCACGAACACAATCACGTGGTACATATTCCACGAGAACAATCACGTAGTACACATTCCACGAGACAATCACGTGGTACTAATTCCACGATCCAATCACGTGGTACAACTTCCACGAACACAATCACGTAGTACGTTCCACGATCACAATCGTAGTACACATTCACGATCACAATCACGTAGTACAACTTCCACGAACACAATCACGTAGTGCACATTCCACGAAGACAATCACGTAGTACATTCCACGATCACAATCGTAGTACACATTCCACGATAACAATCACGTAGTACACATTCCACGATCACAATCACGTAGTACACATTCCACGATCACAATCACGTGGTACACATTCCACGATCACAATCACGTAGTACGACTTCACGATCACAATCCGTGGTACACATTCCACGAGACAATCACGTGGTACACGTTCCACGATCACAATCACGTGGTACACATTCACGATCACAATCGTGGTACAACTTCCACGATCACAAGCACGTAGTACACATTCCACGATCACAATCACGTGGTTACACATTCCGAGACAATCACGTGGTACCGCATTCCACGAGACAATCACGTAGTACGTTCCACGATCACAATCACGTGGTTACACATTCCGAGACAATCACGTGGTACCGCATTCCACGAGACAATCACGTAGTACGTTCCACGATCACAATCACGTGGTACACATTCCACGAGACAATCACGTGGTACATTCCACGATCACAATCACGTGGTACACTTTCACGATCACAATCACGTAGTACACATTCCACGAACACAATTACGTGGTACGTTCTACGAGACAATCACGTAGTACACATTCCACGAGACAATCGTAGTACACATTCCACGAGACAATCACGTGGTACACATTCCACGATCACAATCACGTAGTACACGTTCCACGATCACAATCACGTAGTACACATTCCACGATCACAATCACGTGGTGCATTCCACGATCACAATCGTAGTACAACTTCCACGATACAATCACGTAGAACACATTCCACGATCACAATCACGTAGTACAACTTCCACGAGACAAACACGTAGTACACATTCCACGAAGACAATCACGTAGTACACATTCCACGATCACAATCACGTAGTACAACTTCCACGATCACAATCACGTAGTACAACTCCACGATCACAATTACGTAGTACACATTCCACGATCACAATCACGTAGTACAACTTCCACGAACACAATCACGTAGAACTTCCACGAACACAATCACGTAGTACACATTCCACGAAGACAATCACGTAGTACACATTCCACGATCACAATCACGTAGTACAACTTCCACGAACACAATCACGTAGTACACATTCTACGAAGACAATCACGTAGTACACATTCCACGATCACAATCACGTAGTACACATTCCACGATCACAATCACGTAGTACAACTTCCACGAACACAATCACGTAGTACACATTCCACGAAGACAATCACGTAGTACAACTTCCACGAACACAATGTAGTACACATTCCACGAAGACACAATCACGTAGTACACATTCCACGAACACAATCACGTAGTACACATTCCACGATCACAATCACGTTGTACACATTCCACGAACACAATCACGTAGTACACATTCCACGAAGACAATCACGTAGTACATTCCACGATCACAATCATGTAGTACAACTTCCACGAACACAATTACGTAGTACACATTCCACGAAGACAATCACGTAGTACACATTCCACGATCACAATCACGTAGTACAACTTCCACGAACACAATCACGTAGTACACATTCCACGATCACAATCACGTAGTACAACTTCCTTGAACACAATCAGGTAGTACACATTCCACGAAGACAATCACGTAGTACACATTCCACGATCACAATCACGTAGTACAAATTCCACGAACCCAATCACGTAGTACACATTCCACGAAGACAATTACGTAGTACACATTTCAGAGCCTCAACGTTTTTCGTAGAGTTTCTTGGTGAGAAATGGTTGAAGTTATAGAAGAATGTCGTAACGTAAGTATTTAAGCAAATAGTTAAAGTTCGAAAACAAATAACAACAGCTGTAACATTGTTCCGTAGCAGTAAAAATGCAGGAATATCAGAACCCACTTCAACTATCGGTTGTTTCTGAAATAAACTTGCAAAGGGTGCACCATTAGGGTTCGTACTTTTCAATTCCGAACAAGGGATTAAATATTTTGTTCGTTTCTCCGTTAATTTTAGTCAGAAATGTATGAGCTTAATCGCACAACTCCCTTTTGATGCACCTACTGTATATTTATGTAAACAAAAGCTAAAAAGATAAATTGTGCCTTGCTTAACCAGACGAAATTTAAACTAAAAAGTCTTCTCTACCACTCAACCTCGACCTTTACCTAACGTGACCGCAAAGTCACTTAACAAATTTCTCACAAACATCCCACAAGTGATAAAGTTGTCTAAATGAAAACATGATTTTGGATGCAAAAGAGTGTTTTCGAACTCAATCTTTCGTTAAAAGTTCAACCAGAAACTTTACACTTCTTACCTTTTATATGGCTTTGAACCTACAATATCCTTGTTTACAGCGGCTTATGCTATACAATTATAATAAACTACAAACAGCCTCGCACGTAGAAAAAAACCGAAACACACAAATTTTCATCATACACATCCAATTGACATTTATGCATGTTTTGTTTTCTGCGTTAATTTGCATTTCGTTGAGTATACACTGTTTCCTTGTTTATTACCTGGGCAGCTCTACGAAAACCACAAACGAATTAGTGGATAAAACCACTACTTGTTGGGGACTGTCCGACTGGATCGGTAACGGGGGGCTCATAGCATCGCCCACTCGTACACGCTGAGTAATAATTTAATACAAATAAGAAAAGGAAACGGTGATGTAAATAAATAGTATTTTTTATTTTAATTGTTCTAAATAGGTGATTTTTAACAGAACAATACACGTGATAATGAGCTCAGCTCTGAAACAATAAAACAAAATGATAGTACTATTCAGAGTACTTCACCGCTTACCTTTTTATTAGTACAATACTAAAAGTAGCCAGTTTGTAAACTTATTTTTAAAAATGTATGATTTTATTAAACCTTTCAATATACAAGAACCAAACAACTGTTATAAACACAATGTACAGGGTGACACAAGGGAACCTGACGGCTTACAAATGATCGGTACACGGTTGTTATTGGATAAAAATCAATATTTATTACATCAAAATTTTGGAAATATAATGCCATTTCAGAAAAAGTTCATATGTGGAAAATTACATCCGGCATGTGACGTCCATTCTCCTGAATACATTTTTCAAGTCTTGCCTGAAAATCGTTCTTAACTCGAGTCAACAAAGCGTTGTCGATTGCTGCAACTTCTTCTTTGATTGCCTCCTTCAATTCAAATAGTGACCGAGGTTGGTGGGTGTAGACTTGTGCTTTGAGGTGTCCCCACAGAAAAAAAATCACAGAGGCTCAAGTCAGGTGATCTAGGAGGCCATGCAATGTCTCCGAAACGTGAGATGACTTTTCCTGGAAACATTCTTTGAACGACTCGCATGGACTCTCTAGCAGTATGCGCAGTCGCACCATCCTGTTGGAAATAAGCATTTCTAATGTTAAGGCATCGTCTTTGAAGCTGTGAGAGCAAAAACGTGTTCAGCCTGTGGATTTAACGAGCCGAGTTGACTGTAACATTAGCACCATTTTCGTCTTGAACGAAGAAGTAGGGTCCGATAATGCCGAATGAAGCTATCGCATACCGAACCGTAACACGCGGTGAGTGTAGAGGTCTTTCGTGAATTTGATGAGGGCTTTCAGGTGCCCAGTATCGCAAATTTCGCTTGTTAACTGTCCCATTCAAATGAAAATGAGCCTCATGAAATGAACTCGGAAAAGTCGCTGAACTGTCACCACAGATTCGTTATTTTTGACAAACGCGTCGTACACAAACATGCGATGTCCTACAGTCCACTCTTCCATGACTACTAAAATGGCGTCGTATACTGAGTTCAGAGCCGCGTCATTCACTCCTCTACCCCCACCACAACCGAAGTACTGGGCTAGTCAAATCCGTCAGGTTCCGTGTGTCACCCTGTATAATGGTTGGTAATGTGGTTATTCCACTAGTTCATCAGATCGATCATCAATTGCTAGTGTAAGGTTGACATTGATTTAGTCAAGAGGATTAAAACGTACAACATTCATTTACTTAACAAGAATTTAACGAATATTTAACTAAATACGAAAACATTGAAACAAATGATGCCCTTGACTTAACTGTTTCCCCGCAGCAAGCAAAAGTATCGTACAGACTGTCATTTTGCTCTAAAAACAGCTGCTTTAGATACATGTACTGACGTGCTAAACTGTTCAAGTTTTACTTTTACACCCAAGTAAATAAAGTTTCACTTTTTAAGTTCACTTTTACAACTCAGCTGCGCCTCGAACGTTAACTTGACCTCGTATCAAAGTGAGCCACTTAAGTTGAGGCCTAATGATAAAATGTACTAAAACACATTACGCAGAGACCAACTAAAGCTATTTCACCTTGAAGTAAAAGTTCATTTAATTCTCATTTGCCTCTTAAAGCCAAAGTAGTACTTAAATACAATAAATCAAGTATGATAACACAGACTATATAACGTTCTAAGTAGGTAAATTATAATAAATATAAGTTGAAATTAATTAACATCTGAAAACTACTTTAAAGTTAGAGTGCATCTTGAAAACTTGAAGTGTTTATCCACCGAACTTTATAATTATTTTCCTAAATATCTGACGGACTTCTGATTATGACGAAGTTGATTTAAATTCTTCGTCCTGAACTTATAAAGAATGCAAAAATGTTTAATTCAAAGAAAAACGCATCGAAGTTAATAAATAAAAATATCTCAGTCTGTATTTTTAAGGCTTATTTAAAAGGACAATATTAGAAACATCATATATTGACTATAAATTCCCAAATTCACATTTTAGCAAACCGTCACAGACCATAAACCTTATTTGGAATAATTCGTTGAGGGAAAATTTAAAATTATAATTATAAACATACATAGGTACTAATTATAGGATATTTCTTGTTCTATGTGTGTATATACATGATTTTAATTTTAAACTATTTGGTTTTATAATTGTATTAATTGTTATATTTTGTAATCTGAAGAAGGTTTCTGTCCAGAGACCAAAATATAATTCAAAAATAAAAATAGTTTAATTTTTACTATAAAAAGGGTGTGCTGCCAATCAGCTTATAATAATAATTAAAATATCTACCGATACTAACTGTAATATGTAAGACCTCCCCAAATGGTGTACTACTGTGTACTACTGTAATGTAATGTAGCACTCACTGTTCAGTGCACACTACATTTACTGTGTAATACTGCAGTGTAATGTAATGTAGCACTTACTGTTCAGTACACTACATTTACTGTGTACTAATGCAGTGTAATGTAATGTAGCACTGTTCAATGCACACTACATTTACTGTGTACTACATTTACACTACATTTACTGGAATGGGAAGTGTGAAATGTGTGACAGATATACTGTAGCTAAAGCGGATAATCTATATCACTGACAATTGTTAACTTCTGATCCTGCAATATTGACCTTCTCAGCTTCTGACAACGATAAACTATTTCCTTGTTTCGTGTCAATATTTGGGTAGTGTTGGAAATACAGCGTTACTTAAATACGAGTATATTGTTTTTGCCTTAGTATGGACAGTTATTAGCAAATAGAGAATACATTTGGTAAATATTTAAAAGTACTTCCTTAAAGGGTCTAAAGAAAAATTACAAACCCAAATTTTGTAAAGTTGAAGAATATTGACAATATCTCTTGCAAACCTTGACCAGAAAGAAATGCACACCGAGTTTCAGAAAATTAATACAAATACTTTTCATTAAGATAAACTATTAACAAATTGTTATTGATTTGACTCAAAACCCAATTTTTGAAGCTTGACTACGCACACCTGATAATTACACACTTTTGTAGTCAAATTGTTTGTTTTTTCCTGTGTTTCAACATTCTCATCTACGTTATTGTAAGTTAGGTTAGTATACAGAATTTCACTTCACTCTTATTGTATTGTGTGATTTAATTCATTGAACTCGAAGTAACGACTGAAAACCTTTTCCTAATGACCAATTTATAATTACCAAATCAATTAATTTGATCTTGAAAATACCATATTACGTTCTTATTACTATGCTCATTAGTTTTTAGTTCACTTGTTCATTTAAAGAAGTTGTTTGGGGTTTAACAACTCAATTAAGTTGTTTGTGGTTAAATAACTTATATTTTTCTTCGTAATTATCAAACCTGCACCTGGGTTAACTTAAAGTAGTTGATGTACCCGCTCTACTCACGGAACTGTTGAATGTACGCTGATGACTTACTACGCTGTGGTTTTAATACTAATGTCAAATAAATGACAGCTCCGGATGGCAGACTAATTTGCTTCCTACCCCGATCCCTCCTTCTAAATGTGCTTTTTCGGTTCTGCATTTAATTCCACATTATAGTCATACGCTTTTCCTGTACCAATCACCTATCATACAACCTGCCTACCCTTTAAGATATCTTACATCTCTTGTTTCCACCAGCCGCCGGTATCCAATACGTCTACACACTCCTCCACCTCTACGTCCACGATCATGTACCTCCGTTTCTCCAACAACCAACACTATCCATCTTGCCTACCCACCTCTCCTGCTCCACCATAACCCAGCCTTACCTTAGACTATAAGTCTGAGTGAAATGCTGGTTGGGCAGATTATTTGACATCTGGGTTTAATTATACAAAAGACCTCTTTTGTAAAAAAAAAAGGAAAATATGGACAGGAAAACAGTTATGTCAAAAAGTGTTTATCCTACTTCTTCTGGTTCGACTGGACCGAAACCTGATTAATATTATTGCAGACAAAAAAAGGGCTTGTACAAATATTTAAATAACGTCGTTGACGGGTTTTGTCTAGACACGACGTTACAATGATGGTAAGGTAAGTAGATAATGGGAAAAGCTTTCAGTTCCAGCTCAGTCAGACACTATTCTACGTGATTTCACCAAAGTGTTTCCACACTACTTCTCACTCGTTGTAGAGCAATCTCGATATCTCATTAGATGACTTGTAATGTAACTTCACGCAGTGGTTGTAAGTTTCACACAAAGCCACAGTTATACAAAATAAGATTGTACATTTGTTTTACAGAGCAGAAATGTTACGTATAACCTGTGAGTATAACCGACACTTTACCACTGTTGAGTAAGAGAACATTAGCGTTAAGTGAAGAATTCCGTGCCATTGCTGATGACGTTCTATTGGAAGAAGTGCTAATAATTTCGTAAGTACAAAGGTTAGCTGATTTTTGACCGACATTAGTACAGAGAACTCAGAGTTTTAAACAAAGAAAACTATTTTAAAATTATTTCAATTGGACTAGAGCAATTTTAAATTTAAGAAATTCAACGGATTATTAAGTTTTATTTACCATCACTTACTAAGTTACGAGTATTCCGATAAGTAATAAGTAAGTGGATACTTTAAAGGAACATTCGTTGTAAAATAAACAATAATTAGACAAATTCTTGAGGTGCCCATTGACTTATTTACGAATGTAGAGGATAGAAAGAAAGAAAGTGAAACAAGTTAAAATGATTTGTAAATAACAGGTTTTCAAGTACTTTAAGAGAGGAGAGGAACAAAGGGACAAATTGGGGTCAGAATAATACAATAAACCGATTGTAAACACAATTTTGAAAACTAATAAGTTTTGCCAGCTGATGTGGAGTGAATTGGTAACATTATTTTCTATTTGGAAAATCAACACTATATACAACCGAAAATGAACAAATTAAACTATCTAAGGCTCAAACCAAAAGAATGTTTAGATTTTAAAACTAGTTGATGGGCGAGTTGAGAATTACGAAGAGTCAATGAATTATGTTTTATCAATAGTATTTTAATTTATAACTAATTTGTCTATACAGTATTTAAGATTATTTGTTTCTGTTACTTAGAAGTAGTATTTATTTTCATTATTTGCCGGTATGTCTTAGAATTTGTAATGTTACCTCAACACGTTTAAATAAGGTACCGAACTCTAACTAATTTTCATTAGTTTTTTTTCTTAGTATAAATATAGCATGTATAAAGTATTATTAATTTTTATTGTGACTATTTTATATTGTATTTTAAAAGAATGAATAAAGATATTTTGAAATTTGAATTGAATTATACACAAACTAAAATTATTTAAGCTGATCATTTTTGCTTGGTGGGACGTTTTAATGTGGTTTAATTTGGTGAAACGCCGTGACATTGTAAAAACTTTCAACATTTTGATTATGTCGAGCAGTATGTTGATAAACCAGTTTGGTATTGTATTCATGTACCATATCAAAACAGCGGCCAGTTTATTTAAGTAATTTAAATAAACGATTAATAATACATCCAAATTACATTAAAACTTTAGGAAACTGTCTATAAAATGGTGATGAATTGGCATGTTATTTTTAGCAAATTACTATTTTTGCAAGATTTTTTGAATTGCAACTAATAGTAATATACTTATTTCAACAACATCATTTCTATACTTTGTCTATAGTAGTTAATCTCATATTGACATCCGTGATAAACCTGACGTTGAAGGAATGTGTATCTTAACTAATCTGAACGTGCTTAACGTAGAGGCATAAACCACAGTATATCTGTTCCATCACAATTTAATCTTTCTGTTCAAACTCTGAGTTCAGGAAACAGTACATATTTTTTTAAATCGTTAATATTGCCTAATAACCATTCACTAGAAAGAATATAAGCTTCTGTTGCCAATTAAAGAGTTTTACTGCTTCATTTTCCGCATCTTATTTTTGCTTGGAAAACTTAGCGATTTCCAATTGTTTCAAGATCTGTATCGCGCAATTGATAATGACCTTGCCGCCTTCTAGGAATGTAAGCGTTTGTTATTACGACGTTTTGAAGGAATATTAAAACTGCCTGGGAAACATTCAACGTTTTCTGGTTCACCAGAAACAAGCAATCAAAATGACAGAATCCTAGGGAAACTCCACCAAAGACAGTCATACAGAGAAATGTTTAAGACGCAAAATATCCTAACCGCAATAAACCTTTATATTCAAGAAGCAGTAACTTATGTCTATTATAAATCATCAGAGGAAGTGAGGACTGGAGTGTTAAATCATAACTAGCTTCAAATTTTTCTATTACGGCCCATCATCTTACAGCTACCGAGCGAAAATCAACATACGCTGGAACTAAACTATGGAATAGCCTGCCTAACGTTGTATATAATTCATGTAAAATGTAAACATTTGAAAGTATTTGTTAGCCTAAAGATTGACTAATAGTTTGTTTTATCACTAGGTCCTAAAGTGACACTATTTGGCATGAGGTCAAGTTAACGTCCGAGGCGCAGCCGAAGAAGTTATATGTCCGAAGGATAAAAAAAACACCTTCGGGCGGTAATAAACCATATTAAGTTCATTTACATGGATCCTAAAGTGAAGTGTGTTGATAGACACAAAGCCTACGTAATATGGACACACTCCCACTCTACTTGTATACGAGATTCCACGTACGTTCAACTTTAGCTCCTATAAAAACAGCTAAACTTAAGGGCTGATGTTAAAGGCCTGGCGTTGTTCTTGTTTTACCAAATATTGAAGAGTTATACATTTTGTTTAACAAATTGTATAAATTTTTGTCGATACGTTGTTGAAAGTGGTTCATTCATTATTAAAGACTGATTGGCACACCTTATTTTATAATAAAAATAAAACTATTTTTATATTTTTCAATTATATTTCGGTTTCGGAACAGAAACCCTCTTCAGATTACAAAAAATAACAATATAAACAATTATGACAACAACAATATAATTGTTTATATTGTTATTTATTAATATCTGAAGTTTAAATTTCAAATAAATTGAATTTAAGTTTTATTTACTAAAGAGGTGTATAATCAGTCTTTAATAAAGATTGTATAAGGTTAATAATAATCGAACAAACTAACATATTGAACCATACCCTATAGTGCAAGGTGATTCACAGAACTTGAAAGAATTGGAGGTTGTTAGGTTTCCAAGGAAAGATAAGATGCGGAAAGCGAACCAATAAAACTCACTAATTGGCAACAGAAGCTTGTATTATTTCCAGAGAATGGTTATTAAGGAAACTTGTTGATTCGAAAGAAGATTCATTGACTTTAAAAAATCGAATTTTAAAAGTAACGTCGAAATGTATTCGACAATGCGTCAGTTTTATACGTTTCTACGCCTTATAGCACATACAGACTGATAAGATAATTATAGCACATATACTTTCCTTATTAGATATAGTATATACATGTTTTGTTGAAATGTCTTTTTACTAACCTTATTGTAATACTCGTATTAATGTCTAAAAAATTTGTAAAAGAAATGACAACTTACAAAACAAGAACGTGCCAGTTAATATTTTGTAAATTTTTAGTGTCATTTGAAATAATTGTTGATATTATAACTAGTGTTCCTTATCTACTATCCACCAACTTATAACTTAGTATGTGCTGGTCTATAGAACTCTAAATTATCCGCTAACTGTGTTGTTACTTCATAAATATATGAATAATGTAAATAGTAGTTCGTTTAAGACTTTCAATTTCTCTTTACTTATTTCGAACGTGATTGTTAGGACTAAAATAATCCTACCTTTTTATTTACAAAATCAATTCAAAGAGTAAATTAGTTGATTCTATCGGGTTCTTTATTCAGTAGAACTCGATTAACAATGGCGCTAAATCTTTACTAATACTTGTTCTCTTTGATTCAACAAGGGTAAGGGATGGTGTCCTGTAAGTCTTCTATTATATAAAAAGAAAAACTATGTTCTATTGATTAAAAGCCACATTTTAGGTTAAAGCAACAACTGAGTAAAGTTACATTAAAAGTCCAACTAATGAGATATCGAGACTGTTCTGCAATGAGGGAGAAGTAGTGTGGAAGTTGTTAAACTTTGGTGAAGTCACGTAGAATAGTGTCTGACTGAGCTGGAACTGAAAGCTTCTTGTCCCATTATCTACTTAGTTTCCATCACTGTAACATCGTGGACGAAAACCGTCAACGATGTTATTCAAATCATGATATGAGACCTACCTTTTTGTCTACGTTAATTTTAGTCAAGGTTTGGTCCAGTCGGACCAGGAGAAGTAAACTTAATTTTTTCAAAACGGTATTGTTTCTGTCCATACCTGTTGATTTTTAAACAAGCTCTATTTTAATAAGCTGGGTAACCAAACCCAGTTGTCTAACTTAGTGATAGCATCCGGACCAACTTTCAAACATAATGTTTTCACAATCACTTTGCAGTGTGCCTCCTCTTCCTTCTTCACAATCTAACTCTTTAGGAACTCTTCAAACAAAACCTCACAGCTCGATGTTCTTCACACCTGTCTCTTACGAGGAAGTGGAAAATGCTATTTTGGCCCTCAAAACAAAAAGGTCCTCAGGCGTAGATGAAGTTTCAAGCTTCCTTCTCAAAACATTTATCCTGGGATTATGCAACCTTTAATTACCATCTTTAATATGTCTCTTGCATCTGGTATTTTTCCAAAACAGCTAAAAATTTCGAAAGTTGTACCCGTTTTCAAAAAAGGAAATAAAAGCGACGTAAATAATTATCGACCAATATCTTTAATAACTACCTTCTCTAAAGTGTTGGAAAAGTTAGTTCATGCTAGGCTTTTGAACCATCTAAATAATAATTCGTCTTTAATTTCAGCACAATATGGATTCAGATCAGGCCATTCTACTTCACTCGCAATCTTAAATCTTCTAAGTGAGGTAACTCGACATTTTGAAGATAGGCAGCCTGCCATTGGTGTCTTCCTCTCTAAGGCTTTCGATCGGGTAGATCACAACATTCTCTGTGAAAAGCTGGAACTGTATGGTGTACGCGGAATTCCCTTGGCTTGGTTTAGGTCCTATTTATCTGAACGTTCTCAGTTTGTTGAGGTATCTGTGTGAGGTCAGATCTTCTAGAAATTAAGTTTGGTGTGCCCCAGGGTAGTTCTTGGCCCGTTACTATTCATCTTATATGTAAACGATATAGTGTACAACATTCCATCCGCCAGCCCGACCCTTTACGCAGACGACACAACTTTGCTGTTTGGTGGTCCACGTGGGCTTACAGGAGAGAATTTCAGGTTCTGTTTTGACCCTCCAAAGCTGGTTAGCCAAAAATAATTTGCTTTTCAATGCAGACAAATCATTTTTGTGCAATTCTTACCTCATAATAAGCAGCCCATGCAGCTGTCTTTACACGGGTTGGAATTAAAGAATCTTGCTCTGTTTCTTTTCTTGGTATTATTCTTGATCGGAACTTGTCTTGGGTTGAACATATAAACAACCTAAGCATCCGGTTAAGTAGAGTTAACTTTGCTCTTAGGTCACTTTCCCCTCTTCTGGACCAAGATCATATGATCATGGTTTATCATGGTTGTTTCGCCTCAGTTATGTCTTATGGTGTAGAAGCCTGGGGTGGATCTTGGTACTCGTCTCGGGTATTCTTGAGACAAAAGGCTGCTATCAGAATCATCATGAAGACCGCTCCACTTGCATCGTGTAGAGGAATGTTTCGTTCATTGAAACTGCTAACTCTTCCTTCTCTTTATATTTTCAAAACTATCCTGCATATTTTTAACAACGGGTCTGCAGTTCAGACGGTTGGCTCCCAGCATAGGTATCCGACCAGAAACGGAGACGATCTTCGGATCCCTCAGCATCGCCTAGCCCTCTCGGAAAAGGAAGCATCCTGTGCAGGAATTAGGTTTTTAATAAACTTCCTGAATCAATGAGGAACTGTTCCAAAGAAATGTTTAAAGGAAAGCTAAAACGTTACCTAATAGATAAAGAATTTTACTGTATTAATGATTTTTTAGAGTATAATGATAATGTAGGTAGTTAGATAGTGGTTTTTTGTGTATTTTTCCTGTGAAATCTATTTATTTATTTATTTGTGCATTGTGACATTTTAAAATGTTGAGCCTAGATATCTAAATGTTTTACCTGTTAAACAGGTCTGTATTAGTTCTAAAATTGACGAGTGAGATATGCTTGTAAAAAACTTGTATCTATTCACGAATAAATGACTTATGACTTATGACTTAACATAACTAGTGTGACACCAAACTTTGAGAAATACAACCTAAATAGATTAGGTTACTGTCATGTCACATATTAAGTCAATTTTATATCTGTATTCTAGCATATACGAGTTTCAATATCACTACTATGTATTTCATGTGAAATATATTAGGTTGGTATCACTAACAACCGTTGTCGTATGATAGTGTGGCTTGATCTCTTTATAGCAATAGAGTTACTAGAAAACCACGCCACCTATGACGCTACCCCCTCCACTCTTGTAACGGGTAACACGTCATGTTGTAATTCAGCTGAACTTGTACCATGTAACATCTCTTATCAGCAATAAATAATTTTGTGTTTCTGTAATCGTGCGTCGTTCTTCCAACACCCGAGTATGTAACTACAACCATCATAGTTACCAATCTACCACCTACACTACCTTACCTATTAAAACGTAAAGGAATTCAACCTTTCTGAACGTTGAAAGAAAATACCGGAAAAGATCTTCATATAAGTCATAAGTCATTTATTCATGCATAGATACAAGTTTTTTACAAGTATATCTCACTCGTCAATTTTAAATCCAATACAGATTTGTTTAACGGGTAAAAATATTTAGATATCTTGGCTCAACATTTTAAAATATCACAATTCACAATTAAACAAATAGATTTCACAACCAAAATATAAAAAACAACAACTATCTAAATACCTACACTATTATTATAACTCTAAAAAATCATTAACACAGTAAAATCTTTATTTATTAAGTAACGTTTTAGCTTTCCTTTAAAAATTTCTTTATAACAGTTCCTCATTGATTCCGGAAGTTTATTAATCAACCTAATTCCTGCACAGGATGCTTCCTTTTCCGAGAGGGCTTTATATTACGCAAGATTACAAGGTGTCCCATGAATAAGTAGCCAAGCCTCGGACATTGTTTTATGGGTTAAAATATCCCTGACTAGAGTCAAGTTAAATTTAGCATTTTTCAATTTCCACACCCTTTAAGCCAATTTTCTGGAACTCCACATACATTTCTATCAAAGCAAGACTTTTGCAAGGTACATTAACCTTTAACTTTATAGATCTAACATGTGTTAACAACGTTATTTTGGACAATTAAAGTAATTATTTTAATATAATTATACCAGCCAATAAAACTATTGTGGCCAATAACTACTAGGCATAAAACAATATATTTAAGTAACGCTGTATTTCCAACACTACCCAAATATTGACACGAAACAAGGAAGTAGTTTATCGTTGTCAGAAGCTGAGAAGGTCAATATTGCAGGATCAGAAGTTAACAATTGTCAGTGATACAGATTATCCGCTTTAGTAGTATATCTGTCACACATTTCACACTCCCATTCCAGTAAATGTAGTGCATTGGCAACGTACGATACAATACATATCTTGTATTATAAGTTTCCTTTAAAGTTTGAGTTATGGCTTTCTACTTTAGTAAATTTTTGTTTATTCATTTATTAATTTTTTATCATTATTATAATTGCCGTTATTTTTTGTATATACTGTTGTTAGTATAGTTAGTTACCTATATACTAACCTTGGTTGTATACTACATTACCACCAACAAGTAGTCAAGAAGAAACTTTAAATGAACTAGTACTCATAAGACTTTAATTTACACCAAAGTAATACATACTAGAACCAATTAATACAAAATGTAGTTTGTTAGCCTTAAGCAATGGCAAATTCAATTGGAAAGTCTTATTTGAAAAGACTATTTAAAAGATTATTAACTTGAAATGATTTATTTGCCTCCCAATAATTGACTCAGCTTGGCAACACTAATTGGCGACCGTCATTCCTAATGAAAGCTGCCGACTGTTGTGAGTTGACTTACATTTTGTTGTTTCAATGTTAAACACAAATTAACTGGAAAAAAGTGCATATTTACTGACTGAGTACTGGTAAACTTTACGCATGCAGTAAATCTATAGAATGTGCAGGATCAGCTCTGTCCTTTAGTTATAGACAATAGGTAGTTGCTGTTATGCAGTTGCTCCTCAAAATGTAGACAAAATAAGTTCTCCTTTAACACTTTGCTAATACTACTTTCAAATGTAGTTCAGGCTATCTGCACTGTTTCTGCTCGTTAGACTAGCTTGGCCCACATTTAATAGAGTGGACCCAAGAAGTATGTCGGGATTACTGCGTTGCATTCCTTCGGCCTCAAACTTATGGAGTTTTTACAAGAAGTTATACTTCATATGAACAGAAAGCCCATTCTAAATTTTAATAA
Source organism: Matsumurasca onukii (assembly GCA_018831715.1). Taxonomy (NCBI): domain Eukaryota; kingdom Metazoa; phylum Arthropoda; class Insecta; order Hemiptera; family Cicadellidae; genus Matsumurasca; species Matsumurasca onukii. Next base: position 32,607,271 of record CM032059.1, on the reverse strand, counting down.
AATCAAACTGCCCATTTCGCTGTTGTAGCGAAAAATAACTTTTTTGCCGCTATTTTGAAACCACTTAATGGACTTTCACAATTATTGGTATGATGATGTATGGTAACAAAATACGTTACTAACTAAAGCTTCCGGTGTAGACCGCGTCAATTGGCTATTTCTAACTTCTACTGCGCCAGACGTTTCGCTCATTTTCCAATGGAGCATCCTCAGTGGACTTGGTGAGACTGATTTAGGTTGGCTCGAAATCTCCTTATATATTAAGTCTACACCGAAGCTTTAGTTAGAAATGGTGCCGGCCCAAGACCTTATTTAACAAAATACATATTTATTTGAAGTTTCATCAAAATGATCGAAATTTACTGTTTTTAGATCATTAAACCACTTGTAAGAGGCAAATTTCCCAAAGTTTCAAAAGGGGGTTTCGGTATTCTGATTTTGCTGGTTAACAAAATCAACCGAGATATTTGCCAAAGGAAAATTTGTACCAAATTTGGTGAAAATCGGACACACATGTTACCTGTAGTGATGATACACATATACAGGGTGGCTGGTTATCAGTGTTAAAAAGTTTTCTGGGTAAACTACATAGTAAATGTGACTCGCAAAATATTTAAAAAATAGCGCCACTGGCTGTCGCGCTGGAAAGTATCAACTGTTCTAAGGACAATAAATTTCATCCTTACCATTTTACTCTTGTACAGTCACTTGAACCTAATGACTACGAAGCCAGAGTTGTGTTTTGTCGCTGGCTATTGAATAAGACGTTGAACAGTACCACTTCTTTAAGAAAATACTTTGGACTGATGAGGCACGGTTTAAAAGAAGGAGTATTTAACTCACACAACATGCACGTGTGGGCGACAGAAAACCCAAAGGCGATGAGGAAATCCTCTTTTCAGAATAGATTTAGTAGCAATGTGTGGGCTGGCCTGATAGATAACGTGTTTTAGGACCACATATCATTGAAGGAAACTTGTCAGGAGAAATATTTAGATTACCTACAGCACAACTTGCCCCAACTCTTGACGAACTGACCCAGCAGCAGAGAGAAGATCTCATCTTCCAACATGACGGTGCACCGCCCCATTTTACCAATGAAGTGTACGTGGTTGACCGAGAACTACCCATGGATTAACGGGCGGAGTTGTAGCTTGGCCACCAAGATCAGCAGATTGACTCATACAAAGTAAATAAAACCTCAATCCGCTGGATTTCTTCGTATGGGGTATATGAAAAGTGAAGTGTACGAAGAAGACCTGCACAATCGGATTTTGAAGCTTCAAACAAACTTAGAGAGATATTTTAACTAACAAGGTTACAGTGACAGCGATGCGAAAAGGGCAAGATGTGTATTAGGGAGAACGGTGCTCAATTTGAGCATAAGACAAAGTGAAAGAGTGAATCTTTAATTTGTCATTTGTGGTGTGAATAAATGTGAGTTTTGTGTTTAATTGTTTTTATTTTACAATAATTAAAATAATTTTAAAATAAACCGTTAAAGTTTTAATATAATTATACCAAATACAAAAACTATTGTGGCCAATAACTACAAAGGCATAAAACAGTATATTTAAGTAAAGCTGTATTTCCAACACTACCCAAATATTGACACGAAACAAGGAAGTAGTTTATCGTTGTCAGAAGCTGAGAAGGTCAGTATTGCAGGATCAGAAGTTAACAATCGTCAGTGATACAGATTATCCGCTTTAGTTACAGTTTATCTGTCACACATTTCACACTTCCCTCTGCAGTAAATGTAGTGTGCATTGGCAACGTACGATACAATACACATCTTGTATTATAAGTTTCCTTTAAAGTTTGAGTTATGGCTTTCTACTTTAGTAAATTTTTGTTTATTCATTTATAATTTTTTTATCATTGTTATAATTGCCGTTGTTTTTTGTATACCAAGGTTAGTGTATAGTTAGTTACCTACATACTAACCTTGGTTGTATACAACATTACCACCAACAAGTAGTCAAGAAGAAACTTTAAATTAACTAGTACTCATAAGACTTTAATTTACACCAAATTAATACATACTCTAGGCCTAGTAACCAATTAATACAAAATGTAGTTTGTTAGCCTTAAGCTATGTCAAATTCAATTGGAAAGTCTTATTTGAAAAGACTATTTAAAAGATTATTAACTTGAAATGATTTATTTGCCTCCCAATAATTGACTCAGCTTGGCAACACTAATTGGCGACCGTCATTCCTAATGAAAGCTGCCGACTGTTGTGAGTTGACTTACATTTTGTTGTTTCAATGTTAAACACAAATTAACTGGAAAAAAGTACGTGCATATTTACTGACTGAGTACTGGTAAACTTTACGCATGCAGTAAATCTATAGAATGTGCAGGATCAGCTCTGTCCTTTAGTTATAGACAATAGGTAGTACCTGTTATGCAGTTGCTCCTCAAAATGTTGACAAAATAAGTTCTCCTTTAACACTTTGCCTTAATACTACTTTCAAATGTAGTTCAGGCTATCTGCACTGTTTCTGCTCGTTAGACTAGCTTGGCCCACATTTAATAGAGTGGACTCAAGAAGTATGTCGGGATTACTGCGTTGCATTCCTTCGGCCTCAAACTTATGGAGTTTTACAAGAAGTTATACTTCATATGAACAGAAAGGCCATTTTAAATTTTAATAAAATCAAACTGCCCATTTCGCTGTTCTAGCGAAAAATAACTTTTTTGCCGCAATTTTGAAACCAATTAATGGACTTTCACAATTATTGGTAAGATGATGTATGGTAACAAAATACGTTACTAACTAAAGCTTCCGGTGTAGACCACGTCAATTGGCTATTTCTAACTTCTACTGCGCCAGACGTTTCGCTCATTTTGCAATGGAGCATCCTCAGTGGACTTGCTGAGACTGATTCAGTTTGGCTCGAAATCTCCTTATAATTAAATCTACACCGGAAGCTTTAGTTAGTAATGACGCCGGCCCAAGACTTAATTTAACAAAATACATATTTATTTGAAGTTTAATCAAAATGATCGAAATTTACTGTTTTTAGATCATTTAACCACTTGTCAGAGGCAATTTCGCCCCCCCCCCCCCAAGTTTCAAAAGGGGGTTTCGGTATTCTGATTTTGCTGGTTAACAAAATCAACCGGGATATTTGCCAAAGGAACATTTGTGGTGAAAATTGGACAAAAATGTTACCTGTAGTGATGATACACATATATACATATTTCTATACATATTTGAAAACATGTTCATAACATGTTCTGGGGACCACCATTTTGTTGTGGGACATCCTTTTTGACTGAAATTAGATTTTACTGCCTAAGTTATTTACTTTCTTGGCGTGCCATTGACTGCTCGTGAAATGCACTCTTTGGGGTCGAAAGGTTGGTTCCTTCCAAAAAGTGATAGGTGGGTATTAAATGGGTATATTTAGAGTAGGGATAGTCTTTGTCTAGTGTGGTACTCCTAGCGATGCTGAGTCGCGGCTACAGTCTTCTATACAGTCTTCTTGTGGAGTAAGTTTACTAATTTCATAACTTGAAATTCAGCACAAACGTACAACATACAAACAATGACTACAGTCAGTTGAGTAGATTAGTAATCATTGATACAAACGTACAAACTTAGCGTTGAACAGTACTTCACGTACTGCACGGTGACATTCAGTGCCCTACACTACACTTGAACCTCTATGAATGATGGGTTGATTGGTTATGGATATAAACTATATTTTAATAAATCAAAAGGAATTGAAAGCCTTTCACGCATACAGTTGTTCAAGTACAGTTGATGGTCTGTTCAAGTTGTATGAAACACTTTGTTGATACTCTAGTGCAAGGTTTAATGAAGAGAACAACAGACAGAACGTCGTGATTGTGACATTGTTTGAGATCCGCACTGCCGCTAGACTTCGCGCCAGTCGGACCTTCCTCAGTTTTCATTTCAATCACTGTCAACCACTGACTTTGTGAAACTAACCACAAAGTCAGCCTAGAGCAGTTTGCTTTGTATGTAACTTGGTGTCATTGTGAGAAGACTATCATTTTGTGCTTGATCTAATATGATTTATATTGTCTTCGTCGGTATAATGTCATTTTATGTTAATTTAAGTTGGGGTTTACATAATATATTTTGGATTATCTACAAATATTACAGAAATATTAACACACGAGTGATAACACATATTCAACTGACCAAAATGAACATACATTGGCTTTATTGATTATTTTAAAATTACTGGGTTAATAGCCCTCACCTTGTTGCTTTTTGCTGGCTTTACTTACACCAGAGCAAGAAAGCGAAAATATTGAAAACTATGGATTGGATGAAACTACTATCGAGAGCAAATTTACTGTGGTCCAATGTGATGTTAAAATGTTTAGACCTCCTTTTGAACATAGGCTAATTACATATTCAGTGAGAGGAAATGACTTCAACCAAATTAGTTCTATGGCAAGCATTCGTTCATCCTGACACGCGACCTACCGGAATATACCTATCGTTTACATAATACACATCAAACAGCTTTTGGAACGGCATATCAAGTCACCACAAACATGTAATAAGCAAGACTAATGTGCTTACTTATGTTTTTTTGACATTTACTGTAAGGACGTGTTTACCTTTGGCATTACATCTAGATGTGGGTGACAGCACGATTCTTTTCCACCCACATTGAGAACTTGTACGTTTTAATTCGACAACGCTTTGTAATAAGAAAGGTCAACGAACCAAGTGTCAACTGCTTTTAAACCACAGTTTTATGTACAAAGAAAATTTAATCAATAAATTTACAATATCCTTACATATTTTGACTGTTGATGTATATATGGTTTCTTAATTGCAATTGCACTTTTCATACAATTAACTAGAATACAATTCAATGATTCTTGTTTAAAATTTTGACTCTTCCAGAACTCACGAAGAATTTTTGATGTTCCTCTTGATCCAATAAATAACCGGATAGCCCAGTAACTTTAACGTTTTAAATAGATATTTAGAACAAATAATTTATAGTGGACTTGTAGATATGCTTGTAGAGACTTGTAGATAGCTTGCTTTTCTTCAAGGATAATTTTAGGTTGCTCTTCATTATTTTCAAATCGAGTTTTTGGGTCCCAAATAAGTCTAGTATTCTTTTTTCTATCCACAACAATTATATTACTCCTTCGCACAGAACCTCAGTCTGCAAGTGCAGTGACCATTTCATACTTATAGACCATTTATTGTATACTTCTAACTTTAACCTTACTTAAACTGACAACTTTACTTCAGGGTGATAATAGTTTGTTTAAGTAGCTGGAAAGTGTTAAAAATGTAAAAAATATAAAATACCAAAATTTTCCCAATCATCATTTGAGATATAACTAGTGAAATACTTCTAGGGTGGTTAGAGATGACAGTCCCCTGGGGTGCGGCCCCCAAGAATTAATAGAAAACTGTTATCAAAGCTTTCTAAAAATACTGAACAATTGAATATAACAAGTACCAATGGGTTCCATAGAGATTCGAACTCTGTAAAAGCTATATTAAATCTTAACATTCAACTCATCAAAAGCCATTTTACGGATGGCAATGCCATGCAAATGCACTGAAGGTCTTGTGTGCAAGGTATTGTTTGTCTTGTAATCAAATGGGAAACAATTATCTGATTTCAGCGTTACCACACAAGGCATACATCTCTGATTTCATGCATTTGTATGAAAACTGGTCTAAATTTTATTAATAATCAAGAATGTTTTGGTATCGTGGAAAATGATTTCCGATTCGATTGTAGACGACAAAAAAGTTAAATCTTTCCTTAAGAAAATCTCAACTTTACCCCAACAGTTGTCCCTTATATAATCATAAAAAATGTAACTAATTATTTTCTAAAAGTGTGCACTAAACAAGAGAAGTACTGTTTGTTTCGTCAAAATCGCTTTTATTTTACAAGAACTGGCTTAAGATGAAGCTTTTGACGAAAAACAGATTTTTCGTTATAGCTATTTAACAGGTGCATGAACACAATTTTAAAGGCTATATCAAATCAACCTAAATTATCACATCAAATTCATTTTTAACCCTATATGAAAGTTGTCTAGTTTGCGAGATCCTCATCGTGAGCATACAAGTTGGAGTAGGCTGTCTATATAATTGGAAAAAGGGTTATCAACAATATGTACCGATTCGCGTAATTTTTTGTTAGAATGATACGAGAATACAATGTAACTGAGGGCGTTGAGAAAGGAATAAAGTTCGATAGCGATTTCCCCATTCATACGAAACTGAACAGTACTCGCATTCAAGCAGATTATCGCAGGCGTCAGCTTCTTTGAAGTGAAGTCTCTTATTTATAACTGCTATAGTGTTTCGGAATCTAAAATAGAATACGCCTTCTTTCTTTCCAAGAACATGGTGCATAATACACGTAAAGAGGGTGAGCAAATATCTGTAGTATATTTAACTTTTGAGAAATATTGAGGAATTCATACAGAAGTGTTCAATTACTGAACGTCCATGTCCCAATAACGCGGCACAGTTAGTCGTATAGATAGGTATAAACCTGTGTCTGTTCCAACACGGTTTAACGTTTATATTGAAACTCTGATTTCTTTCAGAGATCATCAAATCTTCTCTTGAATCAACCAGCTGTCCTTATAACCATTCTTGAAAAGAATCCTAGCTACTGTTGCCAATTAGTGAGTTTTATTGGTTCGTTTTCCGCATACAGTATTATTTTTATTCACAAAAACGTAACAACTTCCAATCTCTTCAAGACCCGTAAACTCGAACAGGATGTTTGATAATGACCTTGTCCTACTAACGGATATGATTCAACATAGTGTTCAATTACGTGTAGCCCCCCATGACAGTTTTATTTTGTTCATTATACAGTATAAACCTTGTATCTTCTGATCACTTTAAATCCATCAAGCTGAAACTCCGTATAATGTTTATCAATTGTTCAGGTTTTTATTGAAGTCACACGATATCTCGGTTTTACAAACACCGATTGGCAAGTAACACGGCTTGCTTCAAAAACGTGGATTTGAAACAACAAACTTATCACAAGGTTTAGCACAAGTTCAATAGTAGCTCAGTTGTTTCTTTCATTTCACCCAATAATTACTGTTTGAATGACTTATTATAGATCTTAATTTTGTATAAATGCTAAATAGCTATTATTACTAAATTAATTTGAAGACAAAGTATTTGGACTAATTGAACAGGTCTCATAATAGAATTTAACGAGTATTTTGAAATTCTGTTGTGTATTGTGTTGTTAAAGTCTATTATTGTCTTCAATTTAAGTGAAATTGGTAATATTCCTTATTGTCAATAAATCAACTTGATATAAGGTATTAAATTCTGTATAGGAAATGAGTGAATGGGAATTTAAAAAGTGTGTAAAATATATTGTGATAAAATGAATGTGTGTAAAATTGACGTTAATCAATAGGTTTCAGCTAGATTGCCTTTGGTATCTTGCCTGACTGATAGCACACTATGATTATGAAGAACAATTCCTGACATCTCACTATGTCAACGTGGATTTGTATATTCCTGCTACCTGACTTCTGGGGAGATTATAGAATAGTTTTGAACAACACAACTATTCATTTTTTAAAGGTTTCATATAGTTTTAATATAAGAGCACTTTACATTGCATACAGATGTTACTGTCTTGTTAACCGATGAAGTGCTCTTAAATTAGTTATATATGAAAGCTTTACCGAAAGGTTCAAATCGGTTCGGTCAAATATTTTGTGTTCAAATTTATTTGTAAAATCTGTTCAGCGTTTATACAAATTAAGATCTATAATGAGTCATTTTGACGTATTTAAATTGGCGTAATATTTCCAGCTGTTGATTTAAATCACTACTTGACAGTAAATGTTTCATAAACATTCAGATTTAGGAGTACTTCTAAATTTGAAAGCAGAAATAGTTATGGTGTAGTGGTTTACAACCATTTCATCATTGAAATATTTTTGTCTTCAAATTTGGTAATAAATTAGTATTTAGCGTTTATAAAAATTAAGATCTTTGAAAAAGTTTTGAATTCTAAAACGTCTCATCAAGAATTTAACGAAGAAGAGTGTTGTGTCGATATTGTGACCAGTTTCGGTGTATTCCTTGTGGTGCCTTTTACTATCTGTAAGGAAGTGTAGTGATGGGTTGGAAGTGTGAAAAATGGTGTGAAAGGGAGGGTGTGAAATTGCCGAGCTTGTTTGGTTTGGATTATCATATAATCAAAACAATCAATCTCTCAACAACGTGATAGGTTACTCTTCAAAATTAATTAGGTATCGTTACACTACTTACGGATTAAGGTGTACTACTAGCTAGTACAATATGAACAAATTACAATTTATTTTCATAACTGAAAACCCCTTAACAGTGTTAAACTGAAATCTACTAAAATCTTTTCAGTAATCCATTGGACACATTTGATGAACCTTTCCGCGATGTTTGGCGTTATTTCCAAAATACTAAACTATATTTTCCATAAAAATTTGGTACGACATTAGAAGAGTTATAAAAATTATTTTGGATAACTAGTACTGAAGATATTTTAATTTGGTCCATCAACAAGAACATAAAACATAAATTTGATATGATTTACAGCCGTATACATTTAATTGAACCTGAATTGACAAGTCTTATTTGAAAATACTATTGAAGCTCTTATTAAATCGAAATGGTTTACTTGCTTCTCAATGATTGCCTCGGCTTGGAAACGCTAATTATGGTGACTTTTGAGTCGACTGCAGTTTAAATGTTAATACGAGTATCATATCTACTCAAGTATATGTTAATTTTATTACTGTATATGCTGGTGAACTTTACGAATAAAGTAAAAAACAATGTAGTTTTTTTATATGTGTAGGAACGATATTCACATACAGAATTAGCTCGGTAATTTACTCGGTATGGACTGTAGTAGTTGATGAGTAGTATAAATTCCCTCAAGTGTTCACAAAGTGAGTTATCTCTTAACACTTTGGCTTAATGTTCTATGGATGGACAGTTTTCGCTTAATAGATTAGCTAGGCTTACGTCTAATAATGTAAACTAAGGTTTCAATAGAGTTATTTTTGAACCATTGACGTAATACAGGCACGAACTAAAACTTAAGTATAAACTACTGCATGGTAAGTTTTTTAGTGAATTTACATAGGAAAAGGGAACTAATTATTTAAAATATTGCTCTACTGTCACTACACGACATAAGAATAATAAAATTTTAAACAGTATTTAGAAAAGTCTGTTTGGAAAGGACCTTTTGAGGGTGCATACATCCAAAAGTAGGATTTCATGCTATACTACTGTATTAATATACAAAGTTATTACAAATGATGTTCCTAATATTGATTATAAATATTACTGGGTAAATTTGCTTTTAGACCATTTTAATTGGTACCATTGGAAGGAAAACTCATCAAATTTTATTTATAATGGTTTGGGTGCGTGTCTGCTGTTTCTTAAGTCAATTGTTGTACGTGTAGTGTAATGGTTGAATTTGAAGACAGTAATGCTTGTGTGATGGATTATCACATTAATTAATTTTTTATTAGTGTGCAACCAATTTTTAGAACCAGGTTTAATCATCCTAGTAACCAATCTAACCGCAAGTAGTAATTAAATTTTAAACGAATGGCCGCATTTGTAAAAAAAAATGTTACTAAAGCTCATCATTTGTGCTTCGGACATGAATCGAGCGTAGAGGTCCGAATGATGACGTACTCTTGAACTGGCCACCAATATCTTCGGATAACACTCCCCGTTATTTTTTCCTGTGGGGATACATCAAAAATAAGGTGTACACACCACCATTAGCATTTGCAAACCTGAGATCCAGCAATGGATTACCAATGCCATCGAAACAATGGATCAAGATACTCTTATCAACTTATGGCCAGAGCTTGATTATAGGATTGAAATCTGTTGTAGCACAAGGGTACCCATATAAAAAGTTTACAGTTAAGAATAGTTGTGATGAAACTTTTGTATTTTACTTCAAATGTAACCATTTTGTACAACATCTTTGTATAAAATATAAAACTAAATTTTTATACACTAGAAATCGTGATCACCATTTGTAATAACCCTGTATATTATGGTTCAATTTGTATTAAGTTTAGTTTAACCATTTATGGCACCATACTTAATTCAAAGTTCAAGAGAATCCAGACCAAGACTTCAGCCGTCTGGCAAGATGGCAATGGATGTTTTACACTCGAGATGAAGGCAGGAACTGTAACGCAATCCCCTCTGGACACGCATTGAGTAGACTCCCCCGGAAGCTCGCGGCGAGTACGAGTATCTTGTCTTGTTGTAAGACACGTACACAACCAGCAACGCTCATAATATTTCCAGAAACAATATTGTGAAAACATTGGTAATATGATTTTCTATAAAACAGCTTTGGTGACATATTTTGGTCTCTTAGGCAATGGACACACTAACATCAAAACACAAAATAATCAAAGGGTTTTGATAAATGTCGATTTGTTGAAACCACATCACCTTTTTAATTTTCAAATTCTTCTACGTATCTTTTGTTTTCATACTGGAGGAAATGTCTGGTTATGCCTACAAAACTATGGTAATCGGTTTAAGATTGGCTTCTAAATAAATTCGTGCACTTAATATGTTAAATTCCTTATAACGTTGAGTTATGCTATAATTGGGCAACTGAAATCCCTACTCAAGCCAGAAATTGGGCGGAATAGTTTCAAAAGAATTTAACTATACAGAAGGGGTAGTGTCATATTTTGATAGAATGTTGCCTACGTATTTATTAGGGGTTGGGTTAGGGTATCGGCCGATGGAACCAAGATGGCAAAACTTTAAAAGTATTATGTAAATGTGACTTACTCTACAAGTAGCGTTACGTCCAAAACATTTGGTACACATTTTGTTATGTAAATATTTTATTAAGACTTAATTAAATATTTACATAATATAGATATGATAAAGATTTAATTGTTCGTCCACCAAAAACATATGAAACAGACTGTAGCAAAATGAGTTTGGAAATGACCTTTTGGGAGTGCGCATTCTCAAAAGTAGGATTTCATGCTACAAAACTGTATTTACGCTCCAATTTTCACTAAGTTTAGTTTAACCTTTAATGACAGCGTACTTAATTGGTGGGCTACTGAATTTATTAAACAGAAAACAATGTTCGTACTATGAGGAGGTCTAAAACTTAAATGCACCTGCTATTTCATTAGTTAACACTGAAATCACTCACAGCTGCTTTAATTTAGGTTTTAGATCTCGTTATGTTAACCTATGTTTTCTGTATACATATACCTATATGACAAAAAACATACTACATATGGTTTAGTGGTTTAGCATAACCACCCGGCAAGCGGGAGACCCGGGTTCAAGTCCCTGTACGGTCCAAACATTTTTTCTTCAAATTTCTTTAATAATAAATTAGCAGTTTAGCGTTTATACAAATAAAGATCTATATAAGTCATTTGACATAATATTTAAATTATGTTTGTAATATTTCCAGCTTGTTGATTTAAAGTCTTTATTTGACAGTCACACGTTTCGGATAAACATTCAGATTTAAGTACTTCTCTAAATTTGAAGGCAGAAATAGTTGGGCCGGATGGTGTAGTGGTTTATCATAACCGTCCGGCAAGCGGGAGACCCGGGTTCAAGTCCCGGTTCGGTCCAAACACTTTTGTCATCAAATTTCTTTAGTAATAAATTTCTTTAGTAATATATATGACAAAAAGTACACAAGTAGATAGTGAGAGTAGTTTTTCTTCCATCAATCTAAACATAAGTGAACGTTGTTATAAACATGTTATACCCGCCCACGGGCGCTCAGCTCACCTCTAACCTCATTTGTCGAGCTATAACCTGAAGCATAATATTCAACACAGTAAGAATTAACCAAATTTCTAGGAATTATGAACCAGTGAAATCTTCAGTTCACCGGTTTCCGTGGGATGTTAACATTTGCATTGCTCAGCTCGTATGTTTGTTGTCTCAAGCTAATGTAATCTGTTGTGGGAGTACACACTCTATACATACTGCAGGCATATTCACATATGTTACTTCACTTCTCCATCTAATTGAGTTGTGATACTGACAGCAAACTGTGTTTTGAACTCAGCAGTCTGATTTATATTGTTTTGAAGGAACAATAAGATACGAGTAGCTGTTACACTAATCTAAAGCTATGCCGTGGTTTCCTAGAAAGCGTTGACCGCTACATTACGGCCGTAATGTAGCGGTCAACGTAACAGTGTCGGTGGACGTAACACAATATTTAAACAGAGGTAGACAAAAACAACGTTTGACATGTTGTTTATTTTAGTTGTCAAAGTTTATTTATGTATGTGGTAATGGACAAGCTATTTTGTTTACAAAACAAAATATGTCACCTGTGTGTTTGTGTTTGACTCAAATGTGTCAAAGGTGAGAAAATCCTTAACTAGTTTTCACCGCTACATTACGTCCACCGTTTTCTAGGAAATCACTCTCATCTGATTGTATTGAAAACAAAACTCACTGTCATATTACGGCCGTAATGTAGCGGTCACCGCTTTCTAGGAAACCATAGCTTAAGTCAGTGTTCAAACTCAAAACAAAATCGTTGTTCAAACAGCTGATGTGACACATGCCACAAAAATATATTGTGCAGTAATGTTGCCCTAAAAACAGAGGCTTTAGACACAATATGTATTGATTTGCTAAAAAGTCACGTCTTTTAAACCTAGGTAAATAAAGTAATGCTTTGATGATCTTTTCTTCGCTAGAGAGAAAAAACATTGTAATGTCGTATTGTGGCATGGGCATCAGCTGGTTCAACGAGTTTGTTTTGATTTTTTGAAATTTTAACAGTAACTTATAGTGAATCAGTGTAACAGCTGTTTTTTAAAACAATAAAATTCAGACTGCAGTTCAACCCAATGTTTAATTAAGTTGCTTTATAATATAATATTTGTTGACATTTATTTCACATAATTATTAATGACAAACAGTATCGTTCATCACTCGGTCCGAAAGTGTTTTTGACTCTTGGTCGTTTAACTTTAAAAAAGCTCAAAAAGTGTCACTTTCGGACCTAGTGATAAAATATGCTATAACGTGATAGTTTTCAGCCTAGGGAGTTAAAGATCATCAAAATAAACCTTAATTTTTCTGGTAATAAAGTGATAGACGCAGTGGTTTGTACAAAGCAGCTGTTATTAGAACAAAAAAATACGTATGCCGTAACCACTTTACAAACATGTGTACTAAACGTCAATAACCAGAGCAAGATGGCAACTTACCCGCTTTTCACTAAGTTTCATTGAACTCGAATCATAAATACAGTTTTGATAGCATAAACCTCCATTTCTGGAGAGGAAACAAACAGGGGTTTGAGGAAAATTATACTATTACTGGAAGCTTTTCAGTATTCACGACAGCTGCACTTGTGGCAAAGTGATGTCGGTTATGTTTACAATTCATATACTTATAAATAGACTAGTATAAGAGGACTCAACTCTTTAACAAATTATAAAACTACTGAAAATCAACTAAAATTGAAAGAGTGAGAGGAGGGTCAGAGAGAGGAGGGGAGAGGAGAGAGAGAAGGTAGTTACTAGAGCGGTCAACAACACTTCACACTCTACATCTTGTTACCTTACACTATCAAAACAACTCTGACCACTGTACTCCTTTACACCCCACTTGTACAAGAGTTTCCAATATACACCCTCTTACGCTTTTTGTAACCATACATCATTGTTACCTCGAATGTTGTACAGCGGCTTGGCTTAGTCGCTGCAATAGTGTTGTAAAAAAGCTGTACGAAAACATATTTTCCACCTTTCCACTTTTCTAACAAATATAAGTCGGCTTGGAAAAACAAAGTCTATAATCCTATATACTTGGCGAGGCAGACCTAAACAATAAAAACAAAATGTGGGTTTTCATATCTTTTTTGCGCACACAGCTTAGCGGATTCATGGCGGATTGGTATCGCACGCGACTCCGGAGCTCATCCCTCCGGTGGCGCGGGTTCGATCCCCGCCGTCACCATACATTTGTAATGTGACTAATACGGTGACGCTAAGTAAAGGTCGAGGTTGAGTGGTAGAGAGGACTTTGTAGTCCTAACTTCGCCTCGATAAACAAGACAAACTTTACCTTTTTTTACAGCAGCGTTTTGAATTCTACTCATTATAATAAAAAATGATATAGTGGTGACGGTCCTGAATATGAATGACTAATAAATAGTGTGTTATGTTCCAGGAGCAGGGGATGTAACTAAGTGCACCTTATCATGGCCTATGTGTAAACAATGTCAATTCCCTCGGTGACATCATCCTCCTGGAGCGTGGGAGGAGGCGGGGCTAGCACTCCCACCAATGAGAGACCAGCTCCCAACCTCAACGCTACCATAGACATCTGCAGGGACAAGTATGAGGAATGGGCTACCCCACAGGGAGGTAGGTACTTACCACAGAGCAGGTATAAATTTTAATCCTCCTTGGTACTTACACAATATTGTAAAATCGTTTATTTGGTTTACCCATTAAGTAAACTAAACAGTTTACAACAAGTTGCCTGCGTCCGTGGGTAGAGTCACGGCTTACAACGCGCAAGGTCGCGGATTCGATTCCAGCGCAGGCACAAGGTTTGGGCCGCTTTCTAAAAGCATTTTGTGATCCACTGGTCAAAGTTAAGTAACACAGTAAGCCACCATTGGCGGAGCAGTAAAGAAACTAATCAGTTTTTAAAATTTTTTAAAAGTTACACAATATTTCTACTTATTTTCATCTTAAATTGGCCATATTATGACACTTTTTCTCGAAAAGTATGTAAAATAAACGGAATACTTTTGGTTAATCAGATTTACACTGCTGTGACTACTCCTGGTAGCGTTTCATACTTTACAAAGCTCATACATTACCAAATCGATTAAAAGTCACGTTATGCAATATGAATCCTTCACAAACAAGATTCAAAATTCCTTAACACCCATTGTACACCATACACCACCATAAACCATACACCATACACCACCATACACCATACACCATACTAAGTGTTGTTTGTGAACAGTTCCTCAGATGTGACGAGACTTTCAATCGTTTAACTGTGAAAAAGTGGATAAAAGGACAAGGACTTCTCGCATGGTTATAACGTTAACTTGCCAATTTTCAGGATGGTTACACATTTGAACATACTTGAATCCCTAAACCGTATACTTTAACAAGAAAAGACAAAACTAAAACTGTGCTGTTTATTTGTTACTAGACTATAAGGGGCAACACGTTTCTGAAACACTCTTTGAACTTGGATACGAACTTTGTTTTCGTCACCGACAAAACTTCTGCAAAAAGACATGAAAGCACAAGGTAAATAATTCAGACTCTCAAAAAGAGCGTCTTTCTTGCTTTCCAAAGACATTTCCTGTTCTTTAAAATGTTCTTTTGCCTTTTTGTAGACGGTTTAAAGCGAGATAAATCTGTTGACAGGAACGTCGCTTCACGGCTCTTGAACGTAGCGTTGAAACTTACTCAAGTTAAAGACGTTTGTTTGTCTTGCAGCTTAAATGTGTAGTGCAAAGCATAATTTTACTTACTTCATTCTCAATTTAATGATCTTATTCATGCTCAAAAACTTATTTCCTAAGATAAGACCGCACAAAATTGTACTTTGTAGACTAAACATTGCCGACGCGCTACGGTGAATCCTAGCGTTGAAGAGTGAATAGTTTACCCAAACACTTTTCACTTTAGGTAGACTGATTTTTGGTTGAAAGGTTTTACCCGGAAACTTGAAAAAGAGGAATTTTATACAATTTCGTAAACTTCTGAAAAAACGACCTGCAGAGTATACATAACAAATGCAAACAATGCGCAATAACTCTATGTTTTGGGTTCGGGGGTTATCCATATGGAGTACTATTATAAAAGACAAGGTGTCTAGGGATGTTCCCTAGGCGTTCAAGATGTGAATATTTTGACGCAAAATAAAGGATTTTAAGAGCATTCTCATGGAACTTTAAACTAGTATTGTATTGTGTTAAAATCCACTTCAATTTTCGGGCTCATTATGTTTCGCGGGTTTGTATTACATCTTGGTGAATATATACTCGATATATACTAAATACTGAACATAAGGAAATTATGAGCTCGGGCCGCGGTGCATGCCTTCGCCACCTCGGCACCGCAGCCAGTTAGACCAGTCTAATACCGGCACGGAGCCATTTTACCCATTTTCATTAAGTCTTGTCTATGGTCTGTGTTTCTATTGCATTCATCAAAATGACTTTAAGTTTACTTGAGGTTTTGAGGATGATGTAGGTCTAAAGCGGCTCAGATAGTCTCAGTGATCATCTGATGATACCGCATGCATTCTCCCACATCGTTTAGACATATCAGACCATAACTTGCGTGGTTCGGAAGTCACGTTAGCCGTTGGTCCTTGTATTTCCATTGATCATTGGCTATTAATTAATTACCAATTCTAAGGAAGAGTCGGCCGGTTTGTAACAAGACTACACCTCATAACTCATTACTACCACTCATCACACTCATCATTCACCACATATTAGCCTTAAAAATCCCTCATGAGAGTGGTTGGCATCTCAAATAGTGATTTTACTTTGTGGAGGTTTCCACTGGCTAAAGCTAAATAAGCCGAGGTTTGTTGATTAAGTTTGTAGGCGAGCGTTGTTTGTCACAAGTCTTGGCGGCGAGCTTTTGTGTTTAAGGACACGGAGAAGAGTTGCTTTTGATAACGGAGGGAGGAGGAGGTAGGGTGGGTGGGTGAGTGGGAGGAGGGGCACGAGTACGTCCTCATCCCAGGGCTTGCTACAAACTTGTGTTGTTTCTTGCAATATTTCACTTTACGCGTACAAATCATGTGACCATGAGTACATAGTGAACACAACGACTTAAATACAACGACCAGACAACTTTTATTTAAAGAATTTGAGTAGTATTGAATAGTATAATTTAAATGAAAATAAAACAAAACCTAATACTGTATGAGTTCAATCTGCCATAAATTTAAGCAGGTGAAATTTATGCAGTTTTGGCTTTTGTTTTCTTTTAAATTTAAATTCCACTTATATATGTTATAGATAAAAAGTTAAATGTTTTTTGTGCATTCATGGCATGGCAGAATCCATTCAAAGGTACATATTCTGTAACATTCAATACTATTCCCATCCAAACCACTGTATCTGTAGCTTATTTACGAGTGGATATCTGAAAACTCCCGGACTGCGTAGTGAGAGCTTGTGCGCAAGGAAGTGTTTTCACCTCAAAAGAGGCTATTTTTATAATAGTTTTATATAATCTGGAAGTGACCAACTTGACATTAATTTGTTCCGGCAGATGGCAAGTTGAAGTTGATTGGTGTTGTAAGACTATAGTTACTGCCCCTCTGTCTCTTCATTTTGATGTTTAAATACCTACGGAAAA
Source organism: Matsumurasca onukii (assembly GCA_018831715.1). Taxonomy (NCBI): domain Eukaryota; kingdom Metazoa; phylum Arthropoda; class Insecta; order Hemiptera; family Cicadellidae; genus Matsumurasca; species Matsumurasca onukii. The sequence goes on along the minus strand of CM032059.1, from coordinate 32,589,847 downwards.
TCTTATTTTGATTTAAAACAATATTTTGGGCAAAAAACAATATCTAGGACATAAGCAAGGTAGCGTTCGTTGCTCAAGCTACGGAAAAACAAGTTTGCACAACCCTAATGTTTAAGTAATTAACTAATTTGAATTAATCAAAATGAAAGTTCACCAAACCAAAACAGGCTGTTTTTTAAGATGTCATATGTCAATTGAGTTATTATTTATAAAGGTTTAAGGTTTATAAGCGAACCAGTGGCACAACTATTTTGTGAAAATATGTTATTTTTCAGACGAAACCTATAATAAATGTACAGGCAAGTGTATAGCTATTGCCGTGGACCTGGAAATGGTCAAAATTTTGCAACACGTACGCGTATCAGGATAAAGAAATACTTGAAATGATTCGTTAATACATTATATTTTAAAAGCTGCATATTATGGCATGGTACATTCTCTTATGTCTTACGGAGTATGTTTTTATGAAAATTGTTCCAAAAATAAAATCTATTTAACAAGTTACCTTTCGGTTTTGCCTGTAGATCCTATTATTATTTTTGTAAAAAATAAAATATTGAAAATTTTTACCTTGCAAAAGTCTGCGATAAGAATAGTTTATCATCTAGGTTACAGAGATTCTTGCACAAATACCTTTGAAACCCTTAGAATTTAACCTTACCATCCCTGTACATTTATGAAACAATAGTTTATTGTCTTTCTAAATGTCATATGGTTCAAGGTAGAAAAATTCATTTCCATGAGACAAGATTCGCAAACTCCTTCCGCATAAACCAACACAGATCTAAATTATATTCCCTACTACCTTCACAGGCGGGTGCCACGCTATTTAATAAACTTCCAATCGAAATACAAAGTTATGAAAATTTCAACATGTTTCAAAAGTGTTTTATAGCGTGGATGAATTTATTGATGGTGCCTGGAAAAATTATCAATACTCTTATTTGATCCATGACTACAGTGCTGTTACTGGTGGCTCCTTGTTCTTAGTTCAAAATTTTATGTATGTTGAATCAAATACACCATATTTATAATGTTTATTTTCAACGTGTAGGTTTTAAATTGTTGTTATACCTAAAACAAAGTTTTTTTGTAAAAGTTTAATAAAAAAAATGTTAACCATTGAGAAATAAACCAGTATTGTAACAGATTATATCGAATTATAAATAATGTAATGTAGCTTACAGAAAGTGCGTGTGCCATGAGCCAGATACCCGCGGAGTAAAGGACAGTAAAGATGAAGAGTGGAGAATGGCGGCTGAGTAAGCTTGAGAGGAACTCCTCTAATGTGGTAATGTGACAAAGGAAGGTCACTTAACGAGCTTTGCCTCTGACCACTTTACTCACCAAGTTGCATCTGTAGTCAAGCAAATTGAATCACTTCCTTAATTACTGTTGTTTAACGGAAAAGCATTGTTACACATATTTTTGGGGGCTTAATGTAAACAACGGAAAAGCGTCATGTTATATTTTAAGATGTAACTCGGATCACTAATTTGCTACTACTGTAAGATTATCTCATACTATTTATTACCTCTTTAAAATCTACAGTATATAAAGCCTAACATACCTAGGTCTTAACCTAAATAACACAGAGAACAAACTTAACGAAACTATACCAGCAACCCCATCAAGCTCGGCTCGCTCGAAAGCCATGTAGACATGCCCAAAAACACTTGTACAATACCTGCCTGCTCTCAACAGTACATAATGTGTTCGTGCGCTAACCCTTGGCAACAAGGCTAGTTATTCTTAGCTTATGTGTTTTAGTTATTTGTGAAGGATCTAAGGCTTCCGGTTTACACCGTGTCACAGTTGAAATATAATTACTGCTAAACGTTTCGACCTCGCTGTGGAGAGTCATCCTCAGTAGCTTGTTGAATGGCTGAGACTGACTGGCTGAATAATCTTAAGAGTTAAGATTATTTGTGAAGGAGTTATATTTATTCACAACAACAACAATGAACAAAACAATGTTTACTTTTAGTTTCTTCATAATATTAAAATTATGTATCATTATTATTTGCATGATTACAAAAAGTATCGTTCATATCTCGGCCCCAGAAAGTCTTTTTGACCCTCGGTCATTTAACTTTACCTCCTGTCAAAAAGTGTCACTTTAGGACCTAGTGATGAAATATACTATTAGGTACCGGTAGCCTCAAAATCATCGATTTCAAACACATGACACATTACTAGTTGTTTAGCTTTTCCCAAACTCGTATTATCAATAACAACAATCAAAGAGGACTTTCTTTACAAAAATATTGAAGAAGATGAAGCTCTAAAGTGTGCTGAGTCGGCAGTTTATTTACGGATGGTTAGTTTCGGTATCAAATTTAATTTGGAAAAATGCTATATTCATGCAGTCAGTATGGTAGGATCCAGGCTCGGGACTAGGAAATGAGAACCGATCCTGACCCCCAGAACACGTCTTGAGCATTATTTCAAAACTGAATACGAGTATACATATACGTATTTGTGTATCATCTCTACAACATTTGGTACATATGTGCCTTTTGTAAATATTAATCCTTGGGGGACGGGGTGGGGCTTTTCAGTATAAAGCCGAGAGACGGAACGAGGCTGGAGCGTAGCGAATTGGGTCCCCAATTTCAGGACCCATGTTTATAGGGACTTTCATTGTTTTGCATAAGGAACCCACCCTGAAATTTGGCGCCCTATTTTTTGATCACCCTGTATATATGATCTTGTTCATAGAAGCCCAGCTCAAATTAACTGGTACAGCGTTGGCATCAACCCAGAAGCTTTTGAAGATTTAGTAAATGGGGATAGCGTCTAATATAACAACCAGGTGCTGGCAAAACTTAACAAGTATGTTTTCTTAAATAACATTCATATAGGTAAAACACCAGTCCCGAACTACTCGAAAAGTTATAATGAGCTGTAAATATTAGTTTTACTTCGGCTTATATAAATAGGTTAATGGTGAAGTAGACTTTGAAAGTTTTGAATAAAATGTGAAGTGTAAGTAGTAAAATTAGCTATAGAAAGTATTCAACATTATCGTTCCAGCATAAAGATTATTTGTAGGTTCCCTAAAACTGTCTACAATCAATCATCAGGGTTTGCCTTATGTCACTGGCGCTTAAAATGTTTAGGGCTGGAATAAATAAACAAAGTGTTGGCCAAAATTAGTAAAACACTGAACACTTGCTTATGGGCAGGGACGAAAGCCGTCTCTGGTGACGTGTGTTCACAGCCTCAGCACTTACTGACAAATGGCGCTCACTGGATGGTGGAGGCTTTTGTTTCAACTTGTCTTTGATCACTTCCGGTTTACACCGTGTCACAGTTGAAATATAATTACTGCTAAACGTTTCGACCTCGCTGTGGAGACATCCTCAGTAGCTTGTTGAAAGGCTGAGACTGACTGGCAGAATAATCTTAAGAGTTAAGATTATTTGTGAAGGAGTTATATTTATTCACAACAACAACAATGAACAAAACAATGTTTACTTTTAGTTTCTTCATAATATTAAAATTATGTATCATTATTATTTGCATGATTACAAAAGTATCGTTCATATCTCGGCCCCAGAAAGTCTTTTGACCCTCGGTCATTTAACTTTACCTCCTGTCAAAAGTGTCACTTAGGACCTAGTGATGAAATATACTATTAGGTACCGGTAGCCTCAAAATCATCGATTTCAAACACATGACACATTACTAGTTGTTTAGCTTTTCCCAAACTCGTATTATCAATAACAACAATCAAAGAGGACTTTCTTTACAAAAAATATTGAAGAAGATGAAGCTCTTAGTGTGCTGAGTCGGCAGTTTATTTACGGATGGTTAGTTTCGGTATCAAATTTAATTTGGAAAAATGCTATATTCATGCAGTCAGTATGGTAGGATCCAGGCTCGGGACTATGAAATGAGGACCGATCCTGACCCCCAGAACACGTCTTGAGCATTATTTCAAAACTGAATACATATACGTATATGTGTATCATCTCTACAACATTTGGTACATATGTGCCTTTTGTAAATATAATCCTTGGGGACGGGGTGGGGCTTTTCAGTATAAAGCCGAGAGACGGAACGAGGCTGGAACGTAGCGAATTGGGTCCCCAATTTTAGGACCCATGTTTATAGGGACTTTTTTCATTGTTTTTGCATAAGGAACCCACCCCTGAAATTTGGCGCCCTATTTTTGAATCACCCTGTATATATGATCTTGTTCATAGAAGCCCAGCTCAAATTAACTGGTACAGCGTTGGCATCAACCCCAGAAGCTTTTGAAGATTTAGTAAATGGGGGATAGCGTCTAATATAACAACCAGGTGCTGGCAAAACTTAACAAGTATGTTTTCTTAAATAACATTCATATAGGTAAAACACCAGTCCCGAACTACTCGAAAAGTTATAATGAGCTGTAAATATTAGTTTTTACTTCGGCTTATATAAATAGGTTAATGGTGAAGTAGACTTTGAAACGGATTTTGAATAAAATGTGAAGTGTAAGTAGTAAAATTAGCTATAGAAAGTATTCAACATTATCGTTCCAGCATAAAGATCATTCAAATGTAGGTTCCCTAAAACTGTCTACAATCAATCTCATCGGTGTCAGGTTCGCCTTATGTCACTGGCGCTTTTTTATTAGTAGTAAAATGTTTAGGGCTGGAATAAATAAACAAAGTGTTGGCCAAATTAAAAGACTTGGAGTGTTAAAACACTGAACACTTGCTTATGGGCAGGGACGAAAGCCGTCTCTGGTGACGTGTGTTCACAGCCTCAGCACTTACTGACAAATGGCGCTCACTGGATGGTGGAGGCTTTTGTTTCAACTTGTCTTTGATCACTTCCGGTTTCTCTCTTCCTTCCTCTCGTGCTGTCTTATATGTTGCACTCAACAGTGCTCCCTCCTGTTGTATACATTTACAGCTGTCCTGACCTAGTTGATGCTTGAAATGTATGGAAAGTATAACACCTGTCAGTTAATTATTTATAAAATAGTAAGTTATAAAATATCAGTTAATTATTTTAAGCTTTATTAAATAAATATCATAACATTTTTTATTTGAATTCCAACACAGCTATAAAACCTGTTTTACTTTTTCTCCTTTAACCTTCAGCCCTTATCATTTTCATCAAATAAAATGAACAAAATTAGACCTAATAATAGAAAAGCACCTCTGACAACACAAAATAGCAGGATATACTCCATGAGAATTAGACTTAACAAAATTCTTATGACTAAAGAAAACTACAATCAGGAGAACCATGTCATCATAGTTATTGCTATTGCCATTGGGTTCAAATAAAAGAGCCCATTGACAAAATGATAATAGGAAACCTATCCAAAATTAACCAATAAAGGAAACAAAGAAGCCAATGATAAGAAAAATTATTTGTGTTCCATACATCCAAAGCTTTTATAAAGCTCTGAGAAAGACTTCCCCAAAAACCAACTACAGGTTAAGTTATAGAAAAAAGTTAACAGTTTTAGAATAATCCTAAATGCTACAAATAATATTAAACCTACTAACGATATTTATGAAAGGTTTGGTGTGTATAAGCTTACTTGTTTGGTTGCCAAAGCTATGTACATAGGTCAAACCGGAAGAGATATAAGGAACATATTCAAGCTTTTGATTCCGAGAATTCGACAGTCATGAAATCAAATTATGCAGATCACCTTATGCAGTATAATCATGGGTGTAAAGTTATTTAATACAATCTACAAGTGCTAAACATACGAGTAAAACCTAAAAATGAACAAAAATGTTTAAAAAGTGAAGCGACTTCAAAGGTTTGAATGAAAATCTCTAATAATTTTAAAAGTACAATATCACGTGTCTAAGTCTACTATAGATGTATTTAGTCAATGCTACCACACTTCAATAAATTTCAAAATGGCACTTTAAATGTCTTGTTTGTATAATGCTCCATGCACCAACAATATTTACTTATTTGGTTCCATCTCTCTACATTTTAGAGAGATGTCTCCTTTTAAAACACAATTTTGATTATGAATAGTAAGTCTCAGTATCAGTGAACTAGATTGTGCTCGCGGTGGACAACTTGGACGGGATTGTCAGCTGTTCGTGGGCCTGGACAGTGCTTCCAGAAGTAAGGGACTTCACGCCGAATAGTAGACGGATTGTAAAGGGTGAATAGTGAAAAGCCTGGCCTAATACTTTGTAGACATTGCTTGATTTATTAGTTGTCTTCAACATTAGTATGAATTTTACAAATAAATAAATCGTAAATTTACGAAGACTAACGCCTAATTATTTTAAACTCGTAAAAATAGTACAATAAATAGTACTAATAGTAAATAGAACAACAAACGGTGTAGTCTTGATGAGCTAGGTTGATCATTGGTTGATTGGAAAACGTCAGCTATAAGACGTTTGGTATATTGAAATACGAGTAGAATGCCTTGCTAATTATTACAATTGAAATGTTTGTGACGGGTTTGTTACAGAGCTGTACTGTCCCTGGGCTTGGGACCAGGTGCTGTGTTGGCCTCCCACCAAGGCCGGTACCACCGCCACCCAGCGCTGTCCTCGGGACAAGGGGATCGACCCCACAAGTAAGTCAAACCCACCACTACTCACAGTTATTATGTATACAATTTGAAAATGAAACAACAGAATCGGCAATCAAAAGTGTGTAATCCACAACATGTTTCGGCTATTTGAAAGCCATTTTCTATTGGTACAAGTAGAGAAACCAAAATAATAACACTATGAGTTTACAAAATAAAATAAAACACATAAAAATATACAAATATAAAAAATAACAAAGATTAAGACTAGCTTTTAAAGGTTGATTTTAAACTCCTGACTGTATTATATAACTCATTATTTCCTTGATATATTTTTTTTAGTAATACGGTGTGGTTTTCTTTAGATGCACTATAAATTTCAAAATCGTCTAAAACCTTTAATCTTAATATGTTTTTAGTGTGTTTCAAAATCTTCATGTTAGTGTGTATGTCTGTATAATTATGTTGTGTGTGACTTAAGTGTTGTGCAAATTTAGATTTTTGGATGTTACTTAGGTTGGGGATGTGTTTTGAAGCGTTGATTGAATGTTCTTGAAGTTTGGCTAATATATTGCATGGGTAGTCATTACAAGTTAGTTTATATATTCCACTTCGGTCATAAATGTTTTTTTGAGGTATGTTTGTGTGACTAAAAAATTGTTTAAGTGAGCCTTTCGTTTTAAATGCGGTTTTGTAGCCAAATTTATTATAAATGTTTCTAACACTATATTCAGTTCCATGGTGATAATCTACCACAACATATTTATTTTGTTGGTTCGTGTTCTTGTTTTGGGGATTCTGTTTCTTTTTAATTAACTCATCGATTATTTTAGGTTTAAACCCATTATCTTTTGCAATATGTTAAAGTATTATTTTTCCGTTTTGAAATCACTAGGTTCCATAGGAATATTTAGTAGTCTGTGTATGGACGAATTGTAGGCTGACATTTTATGTAAGGATGATAAGATGTAAAATGGATAGTATGGCTTGTTTGTGTGGGTTTTCGGTAAATTTTGAACTTGTGATTGTTGTTTAGTTTTGTTATTGTTAAGTCTAAATAGTTTAGTTGTTGATTTTCTTCAGACTCACATGTATACTGAAGTTTAGGGTGAATTGAGTTTAAGTAGTTTTTGAAAAGTTCCAACTGTCTCAGGTTTCCTATAGAAACAAAGAATGTCGTCGACATATCTGTGGTAGTAAATCAAACTGTTTCTATACGGGTTGTTGTTGGACATTATAAAATTATTTTCTATTTTGTTTAGAAATATTTCAGCAATAATATTTTCAAATTTTATACATATATACTTGTGCAATCAGTGGTCGTCATGAATAATGCTCACAGTTATTGTATAGTAAGTTCATAATTTAAAGCTGTCTTTACCTTCTCTGGAGTTTTTGAAATTAGGCTGAAAAGAACCACTTGAACTATTATTACCTTTATAACGAACAGCTGTGTGGTGTATCCGTGCTTTACTACGGGAAGACTGCTTTAAGTCCCAAACGTTCAATTATACCTGTCAAATGAACTTATGAAAGACACCCCGTTAAACTGTTTATAAACAAACCCTTTAGAAGAATGGTGTACACTGTACAGGCCGTGAGAGTTGTCTAGACCTACTCGTACTTTTGAAAGAGTTCAAATCGCCTACTTCTTCACACACTATTTTGTTTACGAATGTCGTATGACAATTTAAACAATCTTGGACAATTACCGCTACGCACTTAACCAGTATATACGGTTTCACCGATCAAGCTATGCCACGACTATCAAAACTCAATCCTAACGCTGTTTTGTATTTTGCACTGTCAAATTTAGGATTTTGTGAAACCCAGTTTTATTGGTGCTTTACATTACTCTCTTGAATTTCAAATATATTCTAAATTTTGCTGATCTATTAAGTGATTGTGTGCCAATTATGAGGACATACGATTTGTTCGGTACTTATTGAGTTAACACTTATAACCCCATAAATTGAATCCGACCAACCAAAGGCATGTATCCGACTGATCTACTTAACCGAGAGACACATATATCCCATTTATGCACGTCGATAATGATATTTTAAATTCTGAAATCCCTCTTTAATCAACAACAAACATCTTGTTTATTTTATCGTACATAGAACCACAATTAAGTCGTATTATAAAAAAATATTGTTCTCCTTTTTCTATGGTAAAAACACACTATTAAATGATAAAAGAAATGCGTTTTATGTTAAGCCGTTGGTCCTTGTATTTCCATTAGTCATTGCGCTATTAATTAATGACCCATTCTAAGGAAGAGTCGGCCTTAGTTTGTAACAAGACTACACCTCATAACTCATTACTACCACTCATCACACTCATCCTTCACTACATATTTGCCTTAAAATACCCTCATGAGAGTGGTCGGCATCTCAAATAGTGATACAGTGATAATTATAGTGATGTTTCCTGGAATATAGGTCAGGTAACCAGAAATAGGAAAATAAATATGTCAGGAAAACCCACTCAGTTCTACCAAACGTGCGTTTGTATCACTCACACACTAACACGAAATTATATGAATTTCATAACAAAGTAGCGATTACACAGTGAAGAGCTATCAATTACAGATATAATTCAGTACAAACAGACTGGCTAATGGAATCATCATACCCCACTAACTGTGCATGTGTAATTTACCATCAACCTTATTCCGTTGCACGTACAGTGTATTGTGATCATAAAGTCAAATCATTAACACATAACCATATTCCATGTGGCCAAAGAGCTAAAACCAACAATGTTATCCGTCTTTTATTCGGCCGGATCAGTTATTTCGTGAACTAACTATCTATAAATGGAAAACATATATGCACGAGGTAATTTCAAATCAATTAAGTTCATGAAGGAAGCACGCGGTAGAAACTTAAATGAAAGCCAAATAACGTCAAACCTAAATCACAGTTCCGCTCCAAGTTAACATCCTGCCAAACACAAACAGGTAGCGAAGCGGAGGTTGAACATAAAGTAAACAGCTAGGGCAACGTCAAGGGTAATTTGTAGTATATATATAAGTATGTTGAGTGCGCAGGTAGAAACCACATCCCTCAGCTGTTCAGGGGGGAAGGGAGGATGTACCCAGGATATTGTTCAACGAGTCATTAAGTAACACAAACAATCGGGCAGTCTAGGGAGGAGAATAGTTTTTAATCATAATAATCCCCAGTTGGGCCCAGTATGACCACGTGTCTGCATGAACATTGTTACATTTTGAATTTAGGAAGATTAATCCTTGTGATAGTATATACAGTTTTGCCATTGACTCAGGAGGCGTGGAGTAAAATATTTGCTTACCGTTTTGCTCTACGATGTTCAGTTCTACGGGGGTGGTAGAATTTAATTATTCAAATTAATAGCACTATGAAAATTTTCTAATAACAGCCAGAATGACAATATGTCAATTGGTATATTGCACACAACGAACACAGAAAGTATAGAAGGGCTATCGGAATAGAAAGCTGTCGCCACTCTCAGAGGGCTGACTTATCCAAGATGGCAGCTGCAGGCGCTGTCATCCTAGAAGCGAGCGTAGAGCTGCACCTCCACTCTCCCCATGCTTAGACGTGATAAGTTGCTGCTTCTACCTCATTCTATGCTCTTTTATGCTAGAAATATTTTCTGATAAAAACACTTTTTTGAATAGGGTCCGTAAATAATCATGTTATTCTTTTCATTAAAGCAATATGTAAAAAATACTTTAATATTAAGTCTAATCATTACACTAAATTGTTAAACCAAAACTAACATCTGATCAAAGTACCAAACCATGTATCTAAAACTGTTACCTTCATCAGGCAAAAGAAAAAGTTAACAATAAAATATCAACCATTTAATAAACGTCAGTCTGTACACAAGCTAACTTCCAAAATTCAAAGCACAAATATATTTCTGCTATAACGACTCATTGGGTGCAAGTTTGTTACCTAACTCCCTAAACCTTCAAGTAGTGGTTTAATTTCTGTAGTAAAAGGTACAAGTATAATTAAGACAACTTTTCCATTTTTAGACTTACAATCATTTTTAAACTTAAATGTTGTAAAATTAATTTTCTTTGCTGTTTTGTATGTATATAATTATTATACGACTGATTTTATGACCACTAAAATGCTTGTACTAAACAGTAATAGTTCAAACTACGTTATTTTATAGAATATACACTATTAAAATTGCTGTCAATTGTGTGTGTTAGAGTTGTATTATTACCAGTAATTTTAATACCATGTCCGACATTGGCCATTGTAAGAAAGTAAGTTTAATAGATCTGTAAACAAACATAGACCTTTGTCGTTGTTTGTAATGTGACTTGTATTAGTAAATGATTTTTAAAGTGTCAATGCGTTTTTCAATTAGCATTATAAACGACGTACAGTACTAGCTTAACACTATTGTAAACAGATAGTGTGTACACCAGTAAAAAAGTCCCTTGATGCTCTCCAGAAATCTCGTTAATTGAGCGCTCCACTAAAAACGCCGTATCAACAAAATTACAGAAGGTAATTTTTTCAAAATATACATGAAAAAGCTCAACTATTCAGCTACAAATCCACTATTTTTATCTCACCTGACCAAAAAATACGAGAAATACCAGACGACTATTTCTTTCATGGCATGAACTAAAACACATTTATGTTATGTTTGGTTTCCTGGTAAAACTGAACTATTGAATAAATTACAGTTTTAGTTTCACCATCGGTGTTTACATCGTATATAGTTTGATTGTACAAAGTTTCATTGTTTTATATTTACTCTAAGTATATCAAACCACGGTGGGAATGAAAAGCGCGCAAGGCGAAATTCTCATACTCGACGCCTGATTTTGGGCTCGTATGCCTAATCTAAAATTTTATTGTCTACAGCAATAAATGTTCATTTATTTATTTATCTCAACAAAACATTGATTGTTCACAACAACATTAAATTAGGAAATCAAAACCACAATATTTAAACAGGAATTAGAAAAATATGGTGGGCCAGGTGACACCACCTGTAATGGTTCGGTATAGCGGATAGCCGTTCTATGCTTTTCTGTATTCTCTGATTGCACAACACTCCCAACGTCTAAATAGTGTATCTAAAGCTTACCTAAAAATTCTACAATAACACATCCGAGTTTGTTTCGACCCGTCAGTTCCTGATTAGATAGTTCCGACTCGACAGAAGTCTGTGACAGTGAAATGTTCCGGGTAAGTTGGTTAAACTTTGCTAACCCAGTTTAACGACTGTTTGTGTCGTCAAACGGACAATATGAGTCGTGGGTTGTGAGCGTTCGAGTTTGATCAAGACTATATAGGTACGTAAACCAAATTGACAACTAAAATAAACAACATGTCAAAAGTTCTTTTTGTCTCCATCTGTTTAAATATTGTGTTACCTCCACCGTCACTGTTACGTTGACCACTAAAATATTACTGCGGTAAATGGTATTAATTAATGACCCATTCTAAGGAAGAGTCGGCCTTAGTTTGTAACAAGACTACACCTCATAACTCATTACTACCACTCATCACTTCACCACATATTTGCCTTAAAATACCCTCATGAGAGTGGTCGGCATCTCAAATAGTGATTTAGTGATATAAAGTTTAATTGGAATGTATTTATAGCGTTTGTAGAGACATTTGGTACATAAGATTAATTGTTAAATATAAAAGCGAAGACAATGGTCTAATATGGATACATTATTATTTATTGTTCACCTAATCTTTAGTCTTGCAAAATTTATATAGAGCCGCTTAGCACCACCGCTAGATACAAAGGCTACTTCCCACTCTGAATCTACTTGGTAGCTACGCATTTGTCATTTTTGGTCAAACCAACCCTTAGATATTACGGGAGTCAGTGATGGCTTCAAAAAAGCATACATCAAAGTTTATTAGTTTACGTGAAGGGTTTAAGGATGAAAGGTTTAAATTTTGAAATAACGCTATTTTGGAGATAGTAAACAGATTGAGATCAAACGTGTTGGTTCAAACTTTCTAGGCTTTCGGTGTCAAACCGCGTCAGTGGACTTATTCCTTGTCAAACGTTTCGCCCATTCTATGATGTGGCATCCTCAATGAATGCACACCTGCGCCCCTCCTGCCTGGACTATATATAATTGACGCTTGGACTCTCTCTTCAGTCTCAGCTGTGCAGTCATTGAGGATGCCACATCATAGAATGGGCGAAACGTTTGACAATTTAGGAATTAGTCCACTGACGTGGTTTGACACCGAAAGCCTATAAGGTAATGATGACTACGGCCGCTCAAGCCTACGCATTAAGAGTGTTGATGCAAACTCGAAGTCTCACGTTCGGTTCGGATCTACTAGGATGAAACGTTTGATTTGTTGTAGAGTTCGCGACGAAGCGGTGCTCGGTTGATGGGCGCTGGGACGGCAAGGTGACGGGCGACTACACGAGCCCCCAGGGGTGGACCAACTACACGCCCTGCTACACCCCCGAGATGCTGGAACTCTTCAAGAAGCTGTACACCGGCTCCGAGGAGGCCGCCAAGGTAAGTCTAGGCAAACAACGAAAGTTACCACAAGTATTTAACTTTGCATATGGTAAATACAGGGTCAGGCCAAAGTGTGGAAACATTTTATGAGAGGAACCAAAACTACCTTTTAATGCATACTGACACTTTACCTCAGTTTCAAAATGGGTGATTGGGGGGTTCTTTCTGCGTTAAGATAGAGACGTCTAGTTTTAGCATTCTTCAACATTTTCTAAGACCTTAAAAATGAGGTGTCACTCGATGGGGCTTTCCTAAAAAGTTATGGAGCTACCCTTCCCCAATCAAACATTTTGAATACTGGGGCAAAGTGTCAGTAAGCATTAAAAGGTACTTTTGGTTCCTCTAATAAAATGTACCGAGTTCGGTTGCGCTGGAAAAACTGGTTAAAAAGTTATAAAGGTGTTTTCACACTTTCGCATAATACAAATCTGTGTAAATTAAAATGGACGCCATTTATTTTTCGGTTAAGATAGAGGCGTCTAGTTTACACTCATCAAAATTTTCTAAGACCTTCTCGATGAGGCTTCCCTATGAAAATTATGGGGCTACCCACCAATCCCCCATTTTGAAAACAGGGGCCAAGTGTCAGTATGAATTAAAAGGTTATTTTGTTTCCTCTCATAAAATGTACCAATTTCGGTTGCGCTGAAAAAACTGGTTAAAAAGTTATAAAGGCGTTTCCACACTTTTGCCGGACCCTGTATATGTTTATTTATGTTTTTTCTGACTCACTGACTCATCAACGCAGAACCAACAACACAAGATCTAGATAATAAAAATTTGGAATGGGCTAAATTATTTTGTGTTGAACCTCCTGGAAAAGAATTTTAAACCAAACCGTAGGGGGGCTTTTAGTGGCTGACGATTCGTCGAATTCTACTCACCTATCATCGCACAGCACAATTTGGCGTTGCAACTTGAACTTTCACAAGACGTTCCCTTTCACACTATAGGGGTGGTTTCGAGTTGTTGGATCCTCGATTTTAAAATGTATCTTTACAATGCATATTTATCTGTAGGCCTACATTGTGTTTAAAACATTTTCCCCTCCTACTTTAGTTTCTAACGATTCTTTCAACATCAATATGTAGATCCAGTGTAGGTCTACATACAATGGATATTTACGTAATTTAGATGAACCTTACTCGTTCATTCACTTATCACAACAGAGGCCAAACCAAAAGGCATAAAACTTGAAATTCGGCATGAGAATCTATTGTAAGGTGTAAGCACCCCCTTCCACTTCAAGGAAATACATCATATTTACTCTGTCTATCTATAACTGTTTGAGACTCATTTTACAGCTGTAATATTATGGTAACCAACTTACCATCCAATGCTTTGTATTTATTCTGCAGCCTAGCGCGGGAATATACAGCTTCCATGTGTCTGGTGGTGGGCAAAGCCACGGGTTCGATTCAGGTGGTATGGATCGCTTTCTTAAAATCGCTTGATGATGTCTATAAATCGTAATTAGAATTGCCACCAACGTACACATTTACATTACTCAATTTCGTCTGAATTTTTACCCTACGTTATCAATACTATACCGAAGGTAAAAGCATAGCCGACAGGTAACCACAAGCGCTACGGCGAATCTTAGCGAATTTCCAATAAAACAGAAAAGGTTTTCATTTGTCCTCATTAAATTGTTTCATTAAATTGGAAGAAACTCTTTTATTACACTGTAAGTAGTCTTTTACAATTGTTTTAAAGATTAATCTTATTTACTCTATCGTTTTGTATAGTTAACAAACAACAGCTATTAATAGTGGTATTTGTTTTGAAAAAAGGAAGTTGGTCACTTTCTGTATCTTAGGAAACCTAGGAACCTAGGCTGTAAATTATATAACAGCTGATTGTTGCGAATTGTTGTCTATCAAATACACAATTGTTTTTACCATATCTGACAAAATTTAATTTCTGTCCAGTGCTCTGAATGTCAACAAGCAGAAATGTTGACTGAATAATTATACCAAAATAACTTTGAAATGGTAGGTTCTAGAGCAACGGGAGTTGTTGTGATCGATTGAAGAAGTAAACATACTACAGAACTATACAGGGTAAACTGTGTGTTCATTTACGGTATTACTAACATTTTATAGACAAAACAAAACTTTGAATGGTTACCATGAATTTTTGAAACGAACCACCCCATCTAGCTGGGTAACGAACTTAGCCTAGCGATCAACAAAAGGAACGTTTATACCAAATTTCATGAAAATCGGACAAAATGCGATCTGTACAGTGGTCATACACACTATACATATTGTATGTATATAATTATGATGTTTTGTTTTGTTAAAGCTATGACTAAGCAAACAAAAATCTGCGAAATATAAGCGTATTTAAGACTTATTTTTGTGTGTATGCTATAATATATATAATACATATACACTTTTGCCGTTTGACTCAGGAGGTGTTGGTAAGCTCAAAACTGCAAACCGCACCTTTCTACGACGTTTCCTTCTCTTTGACGAAAATTAATAGCATTTTTAAAAGAAAAATCGCTAAAAACTTTACTGTCGGTATACTCCTAAGCCTAAAAGCTGTAATAAATGTTGTGTCATATGATTAGTTAAGATTGTGTAAGGATTAGTTGCTTACAAAGCTGCGAAATGTACGAGAATGTAAGTGAGCTGAGCACTATTGAAGGGATTTAAGTTATTAAATGTTCCGTGTGACTAACTCCATTGTGCTTCTATTCTTCAATTCTTTTCCTCACCTTACACAGGAAATTAAAGCATTTCCATATCTTCTGTTACAGCTCAAACTTGATTATTCCTCTGACTGCATAGTAATATTGGCGGTTGTTTTACATTCGCTTTTTGCCATGTTAATCATTATATGTTATATTGCCTCTACTAAGGCATGATTTCGTATCAAGATAATTGCTTGATTTTTTTTAATGTGTGAAATTGAATAAATTGAAGTTTTGTTACGTACTGAACCATAAGGAAAGTACGTACCCAGAGGATGTCTAATGACTTACGTTTCGACTAAATCAACACGTTTTGACATTTCAATTCGATTGAATATTACTGTAAGTTTTGTCTCTGCAACTTGGGATTCTTCCATGCCCATGTCTTCTATAGATGTAAAACTAGAGGTCGTTAGGTAGCCTAACAAGACACAAAACTCAACTTTGAGCATTTCTGCCAGTAAAATTGACTTCATAAATATAATGAAATTATCACTAGTTTTCTATTTTATTTCACCAAGTAAAGGACAAATCATAACACAGAATTTCGATATGTATGTACATCACGATTTTAAGATATGCAGTAAGAAAGCTATAACCCATTGCACTGTGACTAAAGCCCTCTGTGGATTGGAATCATGCACGACTCCGGAGCGTGGGTTCGATCCTCACAGTCACCACTTACATTTGGTAACGCTAGGTAAAGGTCAAATTTGAGTGGTAGAAAGGATTTCGTAGTCCTATTATCGCCTACTAAACACGAAAATCTGTACCTCAAGATCAATTGATGCGTAACTTGATTTCAGAAGTTGCATTTCGATTATATGGTAGTTACAAAGTTTTGAAGCGTGCCAAAGTAAGAGACTAACATCTGTTAACTATGACCTGATGTACGAGCATGAGTATGGTTCGAGGGGAGGGCGGGGAATGCAATTAGGCCTGAGTCAAAACTTGATTAGTAGGTGATTTGCATACGCAAACAGATTGGCAGACAGATCACCAGATTAACATCCATATTTGTCTCTAGTGTTGACATTTCTCGACAGGTGTTAAAGTACCTGATCATATGGGCCTATGAGAGTCAATCGTTGATTTTAACAACCAGGTTTTCGCCTTAGATATAATATAATGATATTTCCAACGTCTTCCACAGATCCGTGTTCAATACTGTCTTTAAAAATAACACTAGACGGCAGCGTTTTAGGCATAACATATACATATATCCGACCGTTTGTTTTTATAGAACCTGGAAAATGGACAGCACCTGGGATCCGCCAGGAATGATTTTCGAATCGCCCAGAACGTGGACCATTAACACTTACACTTTATACATGTGTATATATGGTGTGATTCCGTTTTTTCCGTTTTCATGACACTTGGTACAAATGTTTTTTTTTTTTTTTGTAAATATCTCGATCAAGTTCATTAGCCAGAAAAATCGAACCATCGCAAGCGCCCCTTTAGGAAGGTTTGAAAAGGTAGTGTATAAACATTAAATGCTAGGTATTGATAAAATCCAAAAATATGTATATCTATATCTATATAAAACTGAAAAATTTGAAAGACAAACATTTTTGGACCGAACCGGGACTTGCCAGGTGGTCTCCCGCTTGCCAGGCGGTTATGCTAAACCACTACACCATCCGGCCCAACTATTTCTGCCTTCAAATTTCGGTCCAAACATTTTTGTCTTAAAATGTTTTTAGTAATAAATCAGCTTTTTAGCGTTTAGACAAATTAAGATCTGTATATCTAAACATGTATAAATGACACGTTTGTTTTTGTTATCAATATACCAAAAATAATGTACATCCATTTGACTCGTTTCAAAATGGCATCCGAAACAGTGATTTTTCGCTATAACAGCGTAATGAATCAATTTTAATGAAATTTGAAATTTGTTATCGCTTCAAGATATGTAATAAGACTTTCAGTAAAAGAATATGTAACTCTGAGGCCAAAGCGAGGCTGTGAGCAAAGCGAACAGCCCTGTAACCCCGTGGTCACACAGAAGGGGGAGCTGAGCCAGAAGGTCCAAGCGACGTTATGAGCGTAGTGAACAGCCTCTTAGCGTCCGTGGTAATAGAACAGCCAAATGCCGAAGCGAGGCTGTGAACGGAGCGAATCGCAAAAAAATTACAAAGTAATAAATTGCAAAGGAAAATTCGATTTACTCATACCAACGGCGTTTTAGCGCTGAGCTGCGTATCGCCTTGGTCTTATAACTCAGGGTGTTCTTAGTTTTTAGCTTAGTTAGGGTGTTATTTTGACCTAATACGGGAAAAGAAATGCGATTACATGTAGTTTGACAGATTATATAGCCTATCATGTTCAGGATATATGTATTGCATATTTTTCTTTAATTTTGCAGCATGAAATAATAAAAATATGTTAGTGAGAGTATCGTTATTTTTCGTCACATTTGTGATAACTTACTCTTAATGTGGTTATATTTTCCAGTTGATACTAAAGATAACCGAAAAACGAGGACTATAGACTAGAGATTGTTGTCTCCCTGGCATTCCGTCCACTTCTCCCTGGAAGACCCTACTCATGTCCCTGGTAGCCCCTGCCTATCTCCCTACCAGCGCCTGCTGCTCTCCCTGGCAACCCCTAATATTCTTTTTTTGCAGCGTCTGCTCCTCTCACTGGTAGCTCCACTTCCTCTCCCTGGCAGTCCTTCATCCACTCCTTAGCAGCCCATACTCCTCTTTATGGCAGCCCCTACCCATCTCCCTGGCAGTGCCTGCTTTTCTCACTGGTAGCCTCTGCCCCTTTCCCTGGCAGCGTTTTCTCCCCTTATTGGCAACCCCTACTCATCTCCTCGTCAGCCCTCGTTCCTCTCCCTGGCAGCCCCTGCTTATCTTTCTTCCGTCATTTCCTGTAAGAACTCACTCATTGTGGCTCATTGTTTCAGCTGAAACTGGAAATAGCTTTGAAGACGAGAACTTTAGAGATTGTTGGCTTCAGCGTCTCCTTGGCAGCCTTGCTCATCTCCCTGGCCATCTTCTGTCATTTCCGGTAAGAATTCGTTGGTTATGCTCAGGTGTTGTTCGATAAGTAAATTTCATAAAGAAGGTAATTAATTTAAGTGCCCAACCATACAGTATAAATATTAGTCTTGTTTTGGGCGTGGGTCTCGAAACGTTAACTGTGATATCTGCGATGGTCATTCAGAGTGTCCAGTATTTACGGAATCAAACTTAACCAGGTGATTTTTCTAGTAAAAATATAGCCAACATGTAGCCACAAGCGCGTCGGTGAATCTTAGCGAATTTCTTATAAAACATAAAAATATTTTATTTATTTATTTAGAATTAGACAAAATTCTTTTATACACTATTGGTAATTTTAACAATTTCTTTTTAAGATTTGCTTTATTTATTCACTCTATGGTTTTGTATAGTAAACAAATAACAGCAGCTGTTATAGTGTTTGGTTTGAAATAAGAAAGTTGTATATTTGAATATATTTAAAAAGGTTAGGTCTAGATCCTAGGTTTGATCTTAAGTTAAGATATTAATTAAATGTAATTCCTAGATTAGTGTAGTCCTCTGAAAACGGGTGGAGTTTTTAACTACCCGAAACGTTAGGAGTAGTTTTTCTCCGGAAGTGGCAGGAAAAGTCCGTTTCTTTCTTTTTACTAAATTGCTCTCCGCCATATTATGAACTTTCAAATTTACACACCTGTTAGTATAACAAAAGCCAATATTCATTTATCCAATAAATTTAAATAATTATCATTTTCCGGTTTCAAATAGTAGGCGCACTAAATTTTCTATAAGCTTAATAAATCAAAGCCCTTATAATCTATACGAAAAAGAAGATGATAAAACCTTTAAGTCAAATTACAGCCAGACAGACGGATAACTAAGCGAAAAGAAACTATGTGTTACTGGACATTTTGTTGTTTAATTTGACTTGACAAATAAACTGGTGAAGTTTGATCGCGCGAATATTGGACACCCTGCATATGATTGGTATAACCCTATGAAAGTTTAAATTAAATTGTTTTTACTAATTTAGCCTCATGTCCTGAGTACACACACCAGTACCAGATTTCTACGGTTAGATACCCACCTAATATCTTATAGATTGCGCTTATATCATGGATATATTACTTGATTCTGTATATCAGTCAAAATGTGAACTCAAACGTGTAGAGGTGAAAATGACTGCTTGTAATGGCTACTTACAATTAAACATTATGCGAATATATGTTCAATCGAAGATGTCATCTTCACGCCAAGTTGTAGTGATAGGTAAGGATAAGAAGAAGGTGTTTGCATCTCTTCTATACAGTACATGTATATCAGGACCACATTTGCATGATTTGCTTCATAAATCATTTCTGAACTAACCTTGACTTATTGATATTTAGCTATAGTACTCGTTTTGTTTTATAATACACTCAAAGATGTACCATTATAAGAGCGAAGTGCGGTTAAATTTAGTATATTTTGAGTTTTACCATACTGAAGTAATAAAAGGTTTTTGAATCAACGTTTCAAAGATAATGAAAAGCAGTTATATTTTTATTTAAAATCTTGTAATAATAGACTTTACATAGATAGTTACAAATTTACGTCATAGTTTAAACACTTACTGTGTTTTGGTGTATAATTTAAAAATTAACCTTCCACAAATCAACATTGAGGCCGCTACGAGAGCATTTAAACCCACAAAAAATAATACTAAATCAGACCACGGTCTTGCTTTTCCTAGGTATTCTACGACGTCGCAGTTAGCAGGTAATTTGGAATCATTGACCATATTTACATAAGAGTTAATCCATTTCAAATATTGGCACGTTGACTGGAAAACATTGACAGTGACCCCGCCTTTCCTCTGCCTAGTGCAGAAGTGGTTTACGTTTAGAGCACACTTCCTCATATTACGAACACTAACATCCATCGCTGCTAACCCGACCAGTTTACCTTCACAAATCAATGAACTTCCGAGAAAATCAGGACAGATTGAAAACTTGACTGGTTCGGAACAAAACCATGGGTTGTTTTTCCCCCAACTCAAGTCTTGCTCTAATCTATGAGAACAGAAACATGGTTTTGCAACGTCAAACAAAGTGGTTTTCTTGACCTTCTCCGCTCGCTCAATAAAACGTCCTAGTTCATGACCGCTGAAAACACAGTTCTTGTAGCTCGTGAAGTTCCACGAATCTAAAGACAGGTTGACAGTGTTAACTGTACTGGTCAGTTCAAAACTCCTGTTAAGTTTAATTAAACCAACTTCACTGTTGACGAAGAACTGGTCACTGTCAAGTGACTGAGATCCGTTTAGATTCGCGTCCACCGCGCTGTCGGGCACACCCGCGTGCACTGTTATCAAGGAGAAAGGTCTTGTGAAGGTTTCCAAGCAGAACGATGTAGTCAGTACCCACTGGGAAGTCAACAGGTTCCCATTGCAAACTCCGATTGTTTCATTTTTTTCGTTTTTCATTTCCAAAAAAACTGAAGATGGATTACTGGCCGTCGTAGTTTCGCTCAACTTTGTATCTGACCAGAGGCTAAAGTTTGTGAAAAAATATTCAATTTGATGCCCATTGATGCAGCCATTTTCTGTCCCGTTGTAAATATTGAACGGCCGGTAGTAAAAGGAAAACTGGAACGATAAATCACTTGCGTTGACGAATTCGGTGTCTTCAACCAAGAGTGAATTCAGAGTTAAGTTTGCGCTGTACGAATAAGACGGCGTAAAAACAAACAGAAAGAATGTTACAAGAAGACTTTTAAACAGACAATTTAACATTATAACGAAAAACCTATGTTGAATGTTTGAAGTGAGTTGTTTGTATTGAAATATATTTGTGTTCATCTCCTATCATATGCGAATTGACTGGTCTCTGCAATGAAACAATCATCTGTAAAATAAAAATAATACGTTGTGTTTAAAACCCAAAAATGGTTTGTTTGAACATGTAATTGCAGTTTTAAATGATGATAACTTTAATACGAGTTATACGAAAAAAGATTTATATTAACGTTTACTA
This sequence comes from Matsumurasca onukii, assembly GCA_018831715.1. Taxonomy (NCBI): domain Eukaryota; kingdom Metazoa; phylum Arthropoda; class Insecta; order Hemiptera; family Cicadellidae; genus Matsumurasca; species Matsumurasca onukii. The sequence goes on along the minus strand of CM032059.1, from coordinate 32,568,099 downwards.
TTTGAAAAGGTTTGTTCACACACGGCTACTTGTAATATTATTAAAGAACAAAAGACAGTAAAGTACTCTTTTATCATCTTTTAATACCCACACTACCGGTTTCGGGACTAAGCCTATCATCCTAGGTGTTTAGGTTAATACAAATATTTTACAAAACAACAAACTTATAAACACAAAATTCAAAGCAGATGTTAAAACAGTGGACTCTTGATAAATTTTTTCACCTTTTTAAGTATTATTTAATTTTTTTCATCTTTTTTGCCGAGCACTTGCTGGAAACCAACCATACTTATTCGAATATGGAAAAGAACATGGTTATCCTAGAAACTGACGTAAAAGGTGACAGCATGAATTGTAAAGAGGACTTTCATATTTATGTCAACCAGAAAACCAGCCCGGATCAATTGCTTAATACTATGCATATCACTACCAATAACGCTGTTTTTGATTATATAAACAACTTAAAAAGGTAAAAAAATTGATCAAGAGTCCACTGTTTTAACATCTGCTTTGAATTTTGTGTTTATAAGTTTGTTGTTTTGTAAAATATTTGTATTAACCTAAACACCTAGGATGATGGGCTAAGTCCCGAAACCGGTAGTGTGGGTATTAAAAGATGATAAAAGGGTACTTGATTGGCTTTTGCTCTTTAATAACGTTTACTAATTTTAATGATTAAACCCGAGTTTAATAATATAAACTTTGCCAGATGACACATTTAACGTAAAATAAAACATAACAAAAAATGTATACATTTGAAAAAATAATATAAAACATAATATAAAATATATACCGTGTAAAACATTATAACATAAAACACAATATAAAATATATAAAGTAAGATAATCATGGAAGATCAAATTTTAGAGTATAGATGATGTAGAAATATTTTATGAGAACCCTTAAGAACTGAAGGGGAATGCCGTTTTTCAATTTGGAGGAAAGGCCGAATCGTTTTGAAATATTTACAAATTTGATACGACACCAACACAAAAGTTATTGAATTAAAGTAGTCCAGTGTAGCGTTTGAATGGAGCGTCTTTAACGTTTGAATATTCAGCGACATGCCGGACCCGTCTCTTCCCATGCAAAAATCTGCCTTCTTTCTTTGTTTCATCCAACTATGTATACATCCAGTATGAGTAAAAGTACAAGTTTTTTATTAATACAGACACGCATAGTAGAATCATCGTTCACAATCAAAATTTCCAAACCGGCATTGAATGTTTTCAACACTTTAGAACAATATTAATGGTGCAAATTAGAGGTACAGCAAGAATCGTTTGAGAAAAATAACCAGTTAAACCTTTAAGTGCAGCCCCTTGTGTCAAAACGGCCTCCTTTGTACAAGGTTTTCGTAGATACCTCTAACTTGCAGTACAATCACACTTTCCAAGAGTTAAAAGAAAACAATGTACCGTTTTGTTTAAACATTTCAACATTTCAGAACTATCCGTAGGTAGGCACGAGCAAACAACGCGCCAAAAGAGCCATAAGGATAACATTAGCATTATTAAACCAATTATTGATTTAAACTGTTGTTCGTTATAAATTAGCTTTAAACCATGAACAATCCCGATTCCCGAAGTAGGCCAACTGCATGTAAACTCTCTCTAAAGTTCTTTTATACTGCTACAGTAAGGACAGTGTACAATCCTGTATACTTTAGGACAATAGCAAACAAGGCAACATAAGTTATCACTGAAATAGTTTTCATACTAGAGTCAACTGAACCAACAGAATAAGTTACTATGACAACACAGTTTAGGCTACAACTGATATACGTTAAAATGTACTATTGAATAGCTAAACCTACATTTTAATCACTTAAAAATGGCTTAACACGCAGCTATTTCAATACAGATTAGTAGAACCCTGACAATAAAAGGGTCTGATGAGAAAATGACCAGAGAAAGGGGGTTCGAAAACATATTAAAGCTAAACTAAGGAGCTTTTATTTGCAAGAACCCTTCTCATATAAATAAACTCAAATAAAACGCAAAACAACTCAGATCAGTTTCGGTTTATCAATTCAAAGCCTAATTAAAGAATTCAGAACTAATAAGAGAATGAAGTTACAAAACCGCTCTGACTGAATAAAAGTTTGTAGCCGCCCAAAGTTGGAAGTGCCATTGAAAGTTTTGAGCTTGGGAAAAATGGAATATCTCGCACAGAACTCTGGCAAACAGTACTTCCCTTGAAACACAGCCGTCAACATTTGCTCTCACATATTTATTGGTGGAAAATGAAACTTCTCGGCTAGTATGATATGCCGTATTGTTCGATATTTATATTAATGTTTACTCTGCTTTAGATTCCCTTGCTCTTATCAGTGTTGTTCAAATGTACTCGTCTCAGCTTTATATGTAGATCATTTGTTACTATTGACATCCTTAACTTCAATGTTAAACCTCCACAATAGTGTTGTTCACCAGCTTTTAAAAAATTGATCAAATTTGTTATTAAATGTTCGTTAGCTACAGGGTTTCGGTGTAGCAGACTGGTAAGCTTTGACTGATACTGTAATGGCTACAACTGTAACTTCACGCAACTCAAAACGGAGATGGTGTTCAGCAAGTGGTTTATTGGTTTAACTAAATGGTTTGGTACTTGAAAACCAACGTTTTAGACTACAGCTATTTGAACCCCATTTCGTAAACTTAAGATATATCAAAGATTATCTTACCCTGAATAGACAAATTTACAAGAGTTGCAAGGGGTTCTATCGTGCAGTTTAAAATGTATAGACAATAGTGTTGGATTATTTTTCTTTTATTGTATGTGGGCAAGGAAGGGTTCTTTTTAAAATGTATACAAAATAGAACACATGGAATCAGTAGAAATCACACGCAAACTTTTAGTGGTCAACTCGTCATTATTTGCCATGAGTAAGCTTAAACTGATTTATCAGTTGTTTTGTAACCCCTCGTCGATACAACCAAACCTCAAACTAAATCACTCGTCCCTGCTTAAATGTATTCCGATGAAATAAAGTTGTTTGACAGTTCAAATGTTGTCCCAGCTTTTTGTGTAGCTTGGTCCTCATATGCATATACGAGCATCTGGTTATCGTTAATGTTGAAACATGTAGACGCAGTTTCACCACCTTATTTAAATAACATTTTTATATTTACAACTGCAAATATTACAAATTTTGAAAGTCCTGACAAATATTATTTTAAAGCAATAGCAATATGAGTACTCTTATATACCAAATTGGCAATACGACATAAAATAATATAAATGTATGCATTTGAGATACTGAACACTTCAAAACGTATTGAGACGCGTGAAGGCAATGAGGACACGTGTAATCCCAGTCACGCTGGAGGCTTAAGGTATCGTATCAGATGATCAAACAAATCATCGTTGTTTATTCTTTTATGATTGGATTTTATTAATAATGGTATATTAAACATAAAGATTTGTTAAACATAAACTGTGACATGTAAGTTAGAATAACTACAATAAAGTAACTTTACTATTATTGGCACATGATCAACTGATAAAACATTTAACCGGCATCTATTTTAATTTTAAGCAACAATTTTATCACCTTTGAAGTGAAATGTCTATTTCAAAAATGTATGCTGACGTAGGGGGTGAATAGCTTGTGTATTTGACGTTTAGTTAAAAATACTTTATTATCGGAGTTTGAGTGAATTATTAAACGTCTGTGGGCGTCCACACACTCACACGGGCGAGGGTGCAATACCACCCGTACGCGCATTGTACAGGCTATCTCACTGAGCAACGTGAGTGTGTTAGTGAGCGTGACTGTGGCGCACTCTGGCGGGAATAGTTTTCGTAAATGGTAGACACACGCTCTTAACCACGTGCACGCACACAAACAACACGAGCTGTTGTGCGCCTGCAGTCAACTGTTCAATCTTTCAACAGAGTTTGATCAACTCGCTCTGTGTTTGATCAGCCCCCAGACGCTGCTGAATTAGTTGATTACACGCCGGCAGTGGTAGGAGGCGCCTCTTGCTTCAAACTTGCAGATGAACTTGAGTAGAGAACGAATATATTTCAAGGTGTATACTCGAACTCATGGTTTAGTAATGTTGTTGAGTTTCTGGACCAATCAAATCCTAAAAGCAATAATTTTACCTTTTTTCCAGGGAGTGAGTGACTGTGCGTATGAATGACATGCCTGCGTGCATGTGTGTAAATGGAATTACAATTAGTTTTTTTTATAAATTTGTGTTTTGCAACACATTTTTAATGTACACTGTAAATAAAGTTATTTATTTATTTGTACGAACGTGAGCATTGCTTTCTTTTTAAAACACTTTGAAGTTGGGAATTAGCTGTGTACACTTTGGCAAAATTGGGTCAACAGGCTTAAGCAATGAATTTATTTACAGGAGTTCAACTTAATGCTAGTAAATGTGTGCAGCAAGCTGGCATTTTTCTTGTAGTTTGGAATTGATGCCTGTATGTGCGCAACTAGTTAACTTTCAACATCTGGCCATTATAATAAACTTTGTTCCTCTACGTTCTACGTTGTTCTTCTAAGTTTAGATAAAAACTTGTCTTATTAGATTATAAATAACTTAGAAATAAATTCGTGTTATCTAAAAAGGGCTATTTAACTGCGTGAGGTATTTGTTAAAGGCCTCAGAAAGTTGAAAAACATTTTGTTAGATTATTTGAAATTAGTTGTATGTCTTATTTTCTTCCAGACTAAGATCTTGCTTCTGAGGATTATGCAGACAGAGTGTGGGCTAAACTCAGCGAACGGAAAATCCATTCGAGTTGGCTTTTTAAAGTAAATTCAAAAAGTCTTAGTTGTAATTAAATTTTTAAAGAAGTAAATTTGAAAACTGTATATAATATGGCTGACGTAAATATGCCCATAACGTAATTTAAGGGATCTTAAGGAAATTAATACACACATAACATAGCTCTTTATAATAGTATTTAAAGTTGATATCCATCATCTCTTCAGAGCTTCATCCTATATTATGACTTTTAATAATTGTTGCCATTGCCCTAGACGTGATAGTATGTGCAAATACCAATGAACATAAAGCTGTCTCTAAAGAAAGAGTTGATAACTTCTACCAAGAATGTTGGTTTGACTTACAACATTCTGAACTTGTATGAATTATTGACACTTTTTTATGGCGTTTTAAAATGCCTCGTATTAAAGTTACTACGATTTCTGCCTTGCACAATTTTGAATAATATAAGCAGAAATTTCCTTTTTCTTCATAACGGGAAGAAATTTCATAATCTATAGAGAAAAGATATTAATATAAGATAAAGATATCTAATTCGATAACTTCACATGCACGGATGAATTTAGTAACGGTACAGTTCGTCAGGTTTAGTATGGCCGGTGAGATGGGCTATAGGACCATAAGCGGCCAGCAGGAAAACCCAAGGCCACCGGGCATGCGATACCTAACGAACTACTGTTAAGATTCGACCTCAAGGGGTGCATAGTTCGTTTTAAACGTAGACCTACTTATTTTACAAGAATTATTGTCAAAAGTTGTTTGTATTATTTTATTAGTTCCCAAACAAACATTTGATTTTTAAATTGCAGAATCAAAGTTCACGGAACTACAAGTTTTTTACTTTGCAATTGTTGGTTATGATCACGTTTAAACAAGCGATGGTTATCAACGGGTTTTAGTGTTAATAATATTCTACAGTACACTCTAGGGCCTAATAACGTAATTTAGGTTAACATGGTTTAGGCAGTGTGAAGTTATGGATGAGCGGGTGGTACACTACATTCACTACGCTTCCGAGCAACTCCAGTCAAACACTGTTTTATATCCGTTATTCGCATTTTACTATCAAATTCCCAAGAAAAATAGATCTATTTATGTACTGCTACATGGAATGAAAGTTTGTTAACCACCGAAATTGGACCATCGGTGGTGATCTTTTGGAGAGGGGGGCTTTCCTCTTTATCTTGCTCAGGCCGATTGGATTTTGTTATTTTGTGGTACATACCAAACACATTTTTTTAGTTCAATCAAAATCGAGTCGTTCGCACGTTTTTATAGCTTTAAGCCCATTTTTGAAGGGAACCGCCCTCCCAAAAAAAGGCACTTGCGGTGTACTTTCGCTCACTCATTAATTATAAATAAATGGTTATTTTCTGCAAATCATGACGATATTGAAACTTTATATTTTATTTTATACTCCGTCATAGGAGATTCTCTAGGATTCATGGTACCACTTTTAGCTACGCCACAACTATGTTTTGGTGTAGTTTTTATCGGCTGTTTATAAACACATGTGCGATGTTAAATAGTTGTGTAGCTATCAATCTATCTACACAAAGTGTAGAATAGACTTGGGTACACTATAAAGTCACTTGTTTTTAACTATCTTTTAACAAATGTATTTTTCTACAAGATAAGCTGTAAAGCACATGTTACAGCTTAATAGACCTTAAGGAAATCAATAGGTTCCGTACAATGTATTACAAGTATTTCAACCTAAAATTAATATTATTATTTTGTTACTCCACAAAAAATATGGGATGTAATACAAAAATGAATACATTTCAACATTTAGCTAAACAAGCAACGTTAATTTGAAGTGACCAGACCAAACATTGTCTCACACAATAGTACCTAGGCGAAACGTTATGCTCTTGTTTAAATTACCCAGGAACAGTTAAGGTTTACCCCATTAAACTAAATTATATATTTTCATAAGCAAGTGTTCTTACAAGCCGAATACTTTAAAAGAAAATGAAGTAGCAACTGTGAGCGGTGGCCAAAGTTAATTTCCAAGCATTTGCCGAAATACTTCTCGTCCCAATGATTGGGAGGTCTAGACAAAAGTCCCTCCGGCATCTGCAACAAAATATCGCCTCATTAAACCCACTCTAGTACATGGTGACCGTTGCTACATTCCTCTAAAACATATCACACAAACTTGAACGCTGATGGATTGCGCCTCTCTTGATTAAATGTCAGGCCTTTTAGTTATGTTAGAAGTGGTTAATCTTGATAACATTTAACATGAATTACAACTTGTATTCGTCACAATGAAAATGTACTTCATAAATGTTTGCTCGATCAAAATATGAGTAAACTAATTCATTACCATTATAAGTTGAATGAATTGAGCCCCAAATAAATAATAATGTGTACGATAATGTGTTTATTCTTTCTGTTTATTTTAATTTAAAGGCATTATCCTCGGATTATCCAATCGTCTCGATCAATAGCAAAGGGGCTGCATGATAAACTAAATGGACGGAATTATAAATACCACTTTATGAAAGTGACTATTTAAGTTATACGTTATATCGTTTTGTGTGCGTTTTGTGTTTTACCAATAGTTGAAAAAAGCTAGGATTGAAAATATAAATGATCGAATTATGACCAATACCAACAGTAAGGAGCTAACACCAAAGTCATTATCACTCAGATCTCCTAACCGCCTAAATGTAAAATGTTACTTTTAAGTTGCATAACAATTGGTTAAACTTATTCATAAGTGCTTTAATTTGTTTGCTTTATATAAGTACGTTACTTAGTAGCTGAGGAGTGTATGATGTGAGTGAATGAGTGAATGAGCGAGTGAAAGATGCGAGACCAGGGGATGGTGGGGGGAGCAGCTCCAATCATTATGTGCAGAGTCAGCCTCGACAATAGGTGCTCGAGCGCCATCTTGGCCCAAGACTTCTTACAAACGTTGCATTTTCCCTCAATGGGCTCTTAGCCTGTCAATGGTTCGTCATCGACCGCGTGCCACCTCTTCATCCGCTGTCTCTTTGAACCAATAAATTCGCTCGTCATCCACAAGTACACCGGCCACATTTAGAATGGTAAATGCGCTGTTACAGAAAGTGGATAAACTCTGAATCTTCGTTTTTATCTTTGATCTTTCGAGTTTCTTTGATTCTTGTGTCATCAAGTTTGAAAAATTAATGAAGCGCGCAGTCTGGCACCCTAGAACGAATTTACATGTGTGGATAGGTAACTTTTTCCACCTTGATGTTATCAGAACAGTCACGATGGAGCCAGAAAATTAGTTGTCCAACATGTTGGCCTGGAGCTCTCTAATCCAGCCGAGTCACCATCGTCTTATACTCCAGAGATTACAGACTTAACTCTGAGTTCTTTTGAACTGCGTTCAAGTTTCGTTGTCTTGAACCTATATGAATAGAAATTCGTACAAAATGGATCCGTCCTAAGAGGTCGATATAAGGAGTGAAAAAATAGAACAATGTAGGCTGACGACGTCACAACGTCCAATCACGTGCTTATCAGATATCGTTAATTCCTAAATACCTCAGTTAACGTTTCCAGCACGAACCGGGACCTTAGTTGGCATTTGTTTGTTTACGTTTCTGTGATGTAATTTTGTTTTCAAACAAACACAGATGAATGCCAATAATAATTATTGAACAGAAAACTGACCAAACTTTAGTACTGTTTAATAGTAAAAAGTTTGTTATGAGTGTTTTATTGTTCATAAATGTACACTTAAAACTAGTCTTAATAGAAATGTTCAACTCAAGTTCAACGACGCAAAGAAAAATGTTGTATCTTTACTAGTTGTTTGTTATACCCATTAAAAACTACAAGGGGGAGTTTGTGTTTAAAAAATTCTCCCCCTCCCCGGTTAACTTTAGGATCCTATAAAAACAGTGCCCAAAGGGTCTTCAAAATATTTCCTTTTCAAAGGTGAAGGTGGGGGGACATTTAAAACTCACCTTGTATATTAATACATATTACAACTAAGAAATTACTTGAGTTTTTCTGTAGAACAGTTTGTATCGCTGAGAAACGCATCAATAAAATAACATTTTTATTTATTACTAGCTGATCCGACGGGCTTTGTCCTGTCAAAAAAACATATCTACACACAATTTATTTCGTATCCATCAGTTGTATGCTTTATTTACTAAATATGCGTGAAATGTACAGAATTAATCATCAACGTTGTGTGTAATTTTCCAATTTTCCATGTGGTTTTCTCAATTTTTCTTTTTGTAAGAACATTTTACAAAAACTAGGAAACTTTTGACCAAAAATATGAGTTAAATTTATTAAGCCATTCTTGAGCTATACCATTACCAATATTACCAACAAAACTGGATTCATGTTTATATATTAAGATCTACGAGTATTAATCTAAATGATGAAATCAATTAGAAGTATCCTAAATTAATATCTGAGAGACAACACGTTTTAAACGTACTCAGTTTCAAATATTTACCATAAGTTCTGTGTTCTCCAACAATATATGTGAACGTGTGTGTTTCAGGAGTCTGAGGAACAACCGCACACGCATTCACAAGAATCTGTTCGTTGCCATGGTGATACAGGTGTTGATCCGTCTCACCCTGTACATTGACCAGGCACTGATACGCAGCGGGGCCGAGCTGCGAGCCTCTAGCATACGCCACGGCATCGACAACACGGTAAACACCACCATTACACCACTTGTCTGAAAATTAATGTGTTTTATTTTAAACCTAGTAAGTGAATCAATTGTTTATTGCTTTAATATAACACAAATACGTGTCGTAATCGTCAGTCTGGTTACTAAGCTAAAATTGTCTTTTTATTCTGACATCGAAGTCGCTTTGAACAAACAATACTTCTATCCACGCCGGCATCCTTTCACATCATTCATTGTGCTGTAACAAGCTTGTGTGACCAACACATTTTTGAGACTTTAGACATTGGAGCACTGTTTATCGAATTCCGCAGCCTGTTAACAAACTGAACTCCTGTCTGTGAAGGAAAACTGTTCTGAACTACCGTGCTGAGTACCTCTAGTATTATTAGATTTATCATGTCCCTCACTCTTTAGTTTCGCATATTTCAGTTTTACCACCTAAACTGCGCTCCATTAGAACTCAAGCAACCTGTTTTAAAATCTACATCAATCTTTATTTTGCTGGATAAATAATTACATAAAATTAAATAACTAAATATGTGTTTAGTTGGGTAACAAGTTTGTTTGCAGTCATAACTTTAATCTTGGTTCAACTCAAAATGTTCGATTTTGGCACTCACTGTATAAAATACTCCTAGCAGTTAAGGCAACATTTAACATTTCAGCTACTCTAAGCTACTATACTACTCTAGTTATGCGTAGAATATGCTTAGATACTGTAGTTTAACAGATCAAAACAGTTATCAAAACACGTTTTAGTTAAAGTGTATTATATTAACGTAGGCCGACTTATAAACATGTACCGCGTGTTTCAAAATGAATAGAGGGGTTTTAACATGTTATAATTTTTATTACATCAAACTTACAGCCACAAGTGATATATGAAATGAAAGAGAAACTCAAACAGTTTTACATAATAGCCTACAAGTGTTCAATGTGAGCACCATTGGTCACTCGGCACACGTCAAGACGGTATGCGAGTTCTTCCCAAACTTTGATGAGTGTCTAATTAGTAATTGCTGCAACAGCTGTTTCAATCCTGTTCCTTAATTCCGGAAGGTCGGCTGGCAGTGGAGGCACATAGACAAGATCTTTAATAAACCCCCAAAGATAGAAATCACACGGAGTTAGGTCGGGTGACCGTGGAGGCCATGCGAAACAAGCGCTGTCATTAGGCCCCTTACGACCAATCCAGCGGTCAGGTACAGTGAGGTTAAACCAATTGCGTACCTCTTTATGCCAGTGAGGCGGCGCACCATCTTGCTGAAAGATGAAGTTCTCTGGTTCATCCTGTGTCAGTTGAGGGAAGAGCCACTGCTGTAGAGTATCCAGATAAGAAATACCTGTTACGGTTGGTTCACCAAAAAAGAAAGGGCCATAAACTTTCTGCCGAAATATGGCACAAAAACATTCAATTTAGGAGAGTCTCTTGACTTGTACCATAATGTGTGGATTTTCTGAGCCCCAAATACGAACATTATGGGTGTTCACTTTACTACTAAGGTGAAACGTTGATTCATCACTGAAGACAACAAGATCAATAAAATCTTCATTGTCATGCAACAACATGTAGTTTGCGAAGTTGCCACGTAAAACATGGTCTGTGGGCTTCAGAGCCTGTAACAATTGCAAATGATAAGGACGTAGCTGTAAGCATCGCCGTAAAACTCTCCAAACAGTCGTCACAGGAATTGCTAATTCACGACTAGCCTTCCGAACGGATTTCATAGGGCTCCGCGTGAACGAATCACGCACTTGCTCAACGCTCTCTTCACTAGTTCTTGGTCGTCCCGTACTCTTGCCTTTACAAAGGCTGCCAGCGTCTTCAAACTGATGATACCATCTACGAATGTTGTTATCACCTGAGGATCACAACCGAACTTAATCCGGAACGCATGTTGCACAGTAACGGCAGATTCCGTCTTTGCAAACTGTAAAACACAAAACGCTTTCTGTTCTTTAGTCCCCATCTTTGCTACTAGCGCTTTCTAGCGGATTGCGGTGGAAACATTCTGTGCACATGCGCACTGATGCCAACAAACAAACTGTTTGAGTTTCTCTTTCATTTCATATATCACTTGTGGCTGTAAGTTTGATGTAATAAAAATTATAACATGTTAAAACCCCTCTATTCATTTTGAAACACGCTGTATAACTAGCTGAACCGACTAATTTAATTCTAGTATACTATAGCATAATAAACATAAATTATAACATAATAAATATAAAGGTACAGTCAATGACTTACAAAACTATAATACGGTTGGGAAAGCTGTCAGTAAGCCTATTTAGATGAAAGTTACATTTAGATATTTAGACCATAATTATACACATGTATGACTTTTCATATTGCATTTAGCGAGAAATTATAAATAAATATGGCAACACCAAAGAATGGTATGTATTGATTGAAAATGAATGCAAACAGTAACGAACGATTGTTGAACAAGGAACAAAGATTCATCATTATAAAAAGAGAGTTAAATCTTGGTATTTACATACAAATGGCTGTTCGTTAAAACTGCTTCGTCACCGAAATGCAAATAATCTTAAATTAGGTTTAATTTTACTTTAATCGCTCGAGGAAATGTTTTAGCATGGACAGTAAAATGTGTTTTGTTGAAACCGTCTTTCCTTTAACGACCTCAACTCCAAATTAAGTTGTTAATTATATTTTTGCGTCAAATCTCCTCGCAGGCGGATGAACGGCTGTTTTGTTTCTATAGTTGGCAAACGTATTTTTTGTTAGAAATAAAAATATTGTAATTTTTTAAAAGGTTATTGATTTACAAAACGTTAAACTTTTTTAAATTTAAGTCATATAAATAAAAACTAATTGTACTATAAAGTCTTTAATATAGTATTATCATGCCTGAGTTATCATTTCATGTGATGATTGTATGAAATGTATTTGGTGGTAATAAGATTCTTGATTGTAAATAGTGTATTTGTGGTTGTTTACGTTCGTGGGCTGTTCGTATTAGTATTATTAATTTAATAGCGTTATTAGAAGGTCTTTTGATAGGACTACGACTCGAAACTATTCAAAGTTGATTAAATATAATATGCCTTGGTACGTCACAGTTGCATTATCCCTACCCTTTACATAATTATTAATGACCTATTCTGGTTTTTCTAATTCAGGTAAAATCAAGTTCTTCAACCAAAAAAATATAATTGAAAGTAAACTACTTCTAACATTCCGTTTACAAAGTTCATTAAACGCCGAATTGCAAAAGGTGAACCTTTACCAAAAAATGACGATAACAGTGAAGAGATACACCCACTTGAGTTCGCTGTGAGCATATTTTGTTTTACACGCATTCTTCTCATGGCGTACTTATATGGTTGAACAGTTTAAATTTATATTACTTTTACGGTGTACCCCACGTAGACGTTTACGTGTTTGATTACTCGCTCATCTTATGGTTGACCTTTCAAAACCTACCAGGTCTTCTGTATGTATATATATTTATATATGTATACAAATTATAAAATATAAAAATATTATAAAATATAAAACAAGTCTACGAATAAAGGCTTATATTTCGCAACTTGCGTTGCTTATTCATAGCCTAACAAAAAATTATACAAAACTTTTTTTCAAAATAAAACAATATTTACACGATCACATGCTGATGTGCAGTCTCGACATCTAGTAGTTTTGCATCTGTAATAAATCTTGGCTCTCCGGGGTCCGGGTTTTCTACGTACACTGCTTTCAGAGTAAATCCTTCTTCTAAGGTGTGCTCTATGGCGTGGGCTGATAGAGGTCTATTTGAATTTTGGTGAGCAACGTCAAATCGATGATTAGTTATCCGTAATCTAAGGGGGGTTATAGTTTTTCCAATGTAATCTTTGGGAGAAGTTTTGTATGTAAGTTGATATTTTACATTAGCCGTATTACAACTTATACCTCCTTGAATGGAATATTCCAAATTTGTTGAGCTGCTAGTAAAAGATTTTGAAGGTTGTAAAATTTTACATGTTCCGCATCGGGGGTGTTACATGGTTTACATTCGGACGAAGTGTGATTTTTGTAATTAAATTTTGGACGTGATAAGATATTTTGTAAATTTGGCGGTTTCCTGAAGATAATTTTAGGGGCTTTTGAGAATAAATTTTTCGTTTCTTGATGATTTTCTAAAATGGGGTATGCTATTTTCAGAACTTTATTGATTTTATGTAAGCCTGGAAAGTAGGTGGTGATGAATTTCGGATCGTTATTGTCAGGCTTGGATATGATTTTTTTGGTGCTATGATTTGATTTTTTATTAATTTATCAGGGTAGCCTCTGCCGGTAAGGGCATTGGATAATTTACTAATGTATTTGTGGAAATCCGCTTGATCACTGCAGTCTGCATAGATTCTTTGCTCTCAAGGAAAGACTTTTAGGAATCGAACGCTTGATATGCATAGGATGACAGCTTGAATAATGCAGGTACTGCATTTTATTTGTTTCTTTTACATGAATTTTGGTGCTGAAAAGATTATCTCTTAAGAAAACATCAACGTCTCAGAAAGTGATAGACTGTTGAGATGTTTTCCAGGTGAAATTTAAACAAGAAAAATAGTTCAAACTGTTAAGAAAGTTAGAAAGAGATTCTTTGCCGTGTTGCCATAGTACAAAAACGTCATCGATGAACCTTAACCATTTGAATGTTTTAAGAGTCTGAGATGTTAAGAAGGACTCCTCTAATAAACCCATAAATAGATTTGCAAAAGACGGTGTCATTCTCGTCCCCATTGCGGTTCCTTTAATTTGGAGATAATTTTGATCACGAAATTTGAAATTGTTAAGGGTTAGAATGAAAGTGATGAGGGAAACGATAAAGCTAGTAGATGGTTTTGAATTGGTGGACGAAGACGTAAAAAATGTTTACAAGCGTCTATACCAGATTTGTGGGGAATATTAGTATATAATGATTCTACATCAATGGAGACAAGGATTAGATTCTGAGGAAGAGGTTGGGAGTTGAGGTTTTCAATTTGAGAGAGGAAGTGGTTAGTGTCTTTGATGTATGATTGGAGATTTTGAACATGGGGTTGAAGTAGACCATCGACATAGGACGATATTCGTTCTGTGGGACAGCCAAAACTAGAGACAATAGGTCTACCGGGAACCGGCCTAGTTGGCTTGTGAATTTTGGGTAAAATGTAAAAAACTGGGGTTCTGGGAAATTTAGGGGTCAGCAAATTAATAGTTTTAGAAAACAAATTTTGTTTAGGCCCATGTACCTTGATATATTCTTGAATTTGATCATTGTATTTAGAAGTGGGATCTTCATCTAACAGCTTATAGGTTGTCGAATCTCTTAACTGCCTTTCGGCTTCAATAATGTAGTCTGCCGTGTTCAAAATGACAATGGAGTTCCCTTTATCTGCTGGCAGAAGAATAATATCACGGTTTCCTTTTAGCGTCTTGATAGCCTTATATTCATCTTTAGAGAGGTTTTTTGATGAGCTTAACGACTTTGAGAAGGTGGGGTCTGAAATGTTACTCAACACTAAATTAGTAAACTGATCTATTGGATGGTTCTGTGGCAATGGGGGCAATTTTATGTCAGACTTTTCTTTAAACTTCACCAAAGAATCCGGGAGTTGGTTGCTATTAGTGTTTGAACTGTCTTTTTGCTGTTGAAAGTAATGTTTCATTTTGATTTTTCTTGTAAACTCTAAAGCATTAGTGACTAACTTCAAATGATCAAACTTTGGGGTTGGTGCAAATGTAAGACCCTTTTCAAGGACAGATTTTTCATGCAGGTTGGGCTCGTAGTTCGAAAAATTCTCAATGGAAATGATGCTACTTTGTTTAGAGTCAGTTGTGTTTATATTTGTATTTGAAAAATCCTCGTGGTTTTGATTATAACTTGTTGAAAAATTTCAGAAGAAGATAATATAGGAGAAGAAATATGATGATTTGAAGTAAAGATCCCTGATCCAGTTAAGAAAGGATTTGAATAATTTTGAGGGAAGTGCGTATAGTTAGGACGGATCTATATATTTGAGGATGAATAAAGTAAGGATGAGATAGTTGGTGAACATTGCTATTGATAGTGGGGTTGTAGTATGTCAAGGGACATGCTCTATAAGGTGAAACCATTAGGGTAGGGGACCTATTGACCATATGAAAAGTACTCGTAGGTTCAAATAGGTCTTTAGGAGGAGGTGGGATATGTGTATAAACTGGATGAGGAAAAAGGGGGGTTGAAGACAAAAACCATAATGTTTATTGTGTAGTCTGATTAATTTAAGTGCAAGAGTTTTAGTTTTCTTAATTAATGTATAATGGAGAGAATTGAAAATGACGCTAGTTTCAGAACAAACATAATTTTGAATAAAACTGTAATAAATAGAAGTCAGGGTATCATTGTGATACTTTAATAAGCTTTTATATGAATTGATAACAAGATGAGTCAGGTCAAAACTAGTTTTGATGGAAAATCGGTTTACTGAGTCTCGAACAGCGAGAGGTAAGCCAGTGATAGGGAACTTTGGTTGAAGACCACGAGGTGTGAATTCTAAATACAAACATGCACTCAAAAGCCAAATGAAAAATTAAGTAGGGCAATGAAGCCTGTAAGCTATTTTGAAGTTAAAGTCTCAGGTACTAATTCAAATTGACATAACTGTTCAAAGGAACATGCTAGTCGTAGTAGGCCTATGTTAAATGAGAAACATACAGCTAAGAAAGTTTTAGTATCAAAAACTAAACTAAAGAACTATAATATTATTATAAACCCTTTTTAAAATCAGTTCATTACGAGACCAGTTTTAGTTTAAATAGCTCGCTAAATATCATTAGAATAAACAAATTAACATCTTATGAAGGCATTACAATATTTTCTTTGGTTACAAATAATACCCTTACACATGCAGCATGACAAAATACTTATATATGCTGTATAGGCTGATAGTTTTAGTTTAAATAGCTCGCTAAATATCATTAGAATAAACAAATTAACATCTTATGAAGGCATTACAATATTTTCTTTGGTTACAAATAATACCCTTACACATGCAGCATGACAAAATACTTATATATACTGTATAGGCTGATAGGGTGTTGTTAATTTACACCTATTTGGAATGGTGCCGTTATTGTTAATACTAAGTTTTATGGGAACCTGATCAAAATACAGATTTAGTATCATAAAGTTGATTTGTCCCCCTCCCCATATAATTTATTCCCCTGCTACACAAAATTTTCCAGGATTAACGCTAGTGCTTATGGCTACACGTTGGTTTATTTTTTACACTTTTACTTTACAAACGTATACATACTTTAATTTGTAGTCGTGACTCTTTCACAAGTCGGTATAAGAGGAGTTAACGGCTAATGCAATTACTAGACCACTAACTATTCTCATAAACTCATCTTTCCCCATTTATATATGGGCACATTTCCAAACGCTTTAGAACATCCAAGATATCACCAATGTATGAAATGGAGATCCTACATTCTTGACAAGCTACAGTCCGATAGCTCTCCTGACGGTTTCAAGTTAAATATGTGAATTATTATTTAAAGATTAGTTAGATTTTTAACCGAATTCAAAATTACTAACGACAACCGATTTGGATTCAGAATATACCTTGGTACAAACTATGCGATGTTCACTTGTTTACATGAAATTATTCAAAACCTAGAAACTCATCCTAAGCAGTTTCTTAGGCCTATCTAGGGCGTTTGACTGTGAAAATTATGACGGGTTTAAAATTAAACTGGACCACTACGGTATTACGATGGTTTCCTTTAGCTTGGGTTGATTCATATCTCAAAAATAGGTTCCAGTACGTAGACATTAGGTAGTTGCCCCATACAAAGAGGGTACCACAAGTGGAAATATTAGTACCGGTTTTGTTTTTAATAAATGTTAACAAAATTTACAATAGTCTCAAATTTGGAACAACTAAACTTTTCATGGTAGTTCAATAACTCAATTAAAAATTCAAGCATTTGAAGATTTAACTATTGTGTCCAATCATTTTTTAAACATGACCTTAAAACTAATAATAATAATTAATCTAACTATAAAAATTTGTCTTGATCTTCGATTTTAAAAAAATTGATAAAGTGAAGCTTTTATTGGAGAGGGTTATTTAAAAGAAGTGGACCATACACAATTTCTAGATGTGCATGATGATAATAGAATCACACGAAAATGTATTGTCAAAATCGTCCTTTACATTGTATGCATTGAGATATCTGGCAACACATTCTCCAATGCATGATCTTTGATCGGCCTATTTTGGACTGATCCATCCTCAACTATCTTACAGAATCACCATTCAAAACTTATTTTATCTCCAAAACAAGCCATTCGTATAGTTGAGGGAATACGTCCCAAAGAATCTTGCAAACCGTTATTTCAATAACTAAATGTTTTGAAACTCCCTTCAGTATACTTGCTGGAAGTCGCCATTTTCTCCAAATTCAAGTATAAATTAAGTTTAGGTTCTGATATTCACGGCCATAGCACAGGGTTCCACCTGGACTATAGAAACAATCAGCATAACACGAAATTATTTGAAATCCTTCCAAATGAAATCGGAGTTAAAGTCTCAAACAATTTACCAAACCAAGTAAAAAATGAAAACCAACCTCACATCTTTCGGAAAAATGAGAAATTGCTAATTGTTTAGACCATTTTTTCGATCAAAGAGTTTTGAATTAAAGATGGAAAATGAATTAATACGAGAAACGTATGATCTAAAAGGCTTTATAGCAGAAGATACCGAAAATAAATAGCTTTATAGAATTAGACTTTAGTATGTAAAAATGTATGGTCATTAAGAATTGTTATTAATTGCCACAGTCAATTGCTAAAATCGAAAGCTATGTTAGTTCTAATTATTTTCCAATCTATAAATCGTTTATACCTGTTGTAAACATTGCAATAACTATCTTCTTTTCACGCGTACTCTTCTCAAACCATTTAATCTGAGAGAATATCCAACAGCAAAAATAACTAACTATTCTAACAAGTTGTGTTTGAATACTAATTAACTCTGTAATTAGTTTATATCCTATAAATCGTACACACTAACGCCTGACCGTTTCTACAACTGGAGTAGTTTAGAAAAATATGTTTGTTGATTTCTGTTTCCAACCAACTTGGAGGTACAGGCAAATCATAAAGAGAGGCCTGTTAAAGAATGATATGATGATGTATGATATATGAGCTGCAAAAGAGCCGCTATGGAGAATGCAAAGAATACACAACAGCGCACGGCTACTGGAGCCTCTATACCTATTGAATCAGTTGTGAATACTTCTTGTGTATGCTTCTTACCTGTAGTGTAACGCATAAAACTGGAAAACATCCTGTTCATTTTTGTCTTTATTTGAATTTAGTCTATATCTGTACGATCAAAACTATATCATAGTTGTATGAAAGATGTTTATTTATCAACAGACGAAGGTTGGCAGGTTAAAATATGTCACTAATCTAAGAGTGAAGTATTTCGTACGATCTAGTGTGTTAGTTGTACTTAAGTAGCTGCCTCTAGACATAGATCTGCCGCATAGAGCAGCCTGCGCAGAATCTCATGCGCAGAATATCTACACAGTACTCGCAAATCGTCTTTCTGTCGCATGGGTTCGCTGCAGAGGCCACTTACTACAGCTATCAATACAAACAGAAAATTCCCCTGAGCATTCAAAAGTCGTCTGATTTCTCGAGCATTTATGGCACAGACCAGTTTCAATATTGTGAGACCCTATGATTGGCTGACTGACTAGGGACTAGAGTGGTAACATTCGAAAGTATGAGAGTGAGTGTTAAAACTGTAATTTTACACGTAAAATCATTGTCGATTGCGTGCTTTTACTTTAATTACCTTAAAATAAAGTAATTCTTGATTTAGGTTACGTTTAGTGGGAAACATGTGCAAAGATACCATTGGTGAAAAAGAAGGGTCAGTAATCTCGGGGATTAAGGCAATGAAAGTTGACAATTCAGTCTATAGATGTTAATGTATTCAACTTGACAACCGTGTAAATTCCGCACAAAATACATTACTACAGTCGTACATTAGCATATAAAATCCTCCCTTGTCTTTTAGTTTATTGCGAGTCGTATTTTACTACTTATTTTTACTGAGCCGAAAGCTGCTTCTACTCAAACGTAAAACTTGAAAAGGTCAGTGAAGTGAGCGAAATGATTTATTTGAATGAAGTTTGCTGAAATGTTGAACGAGTGCTGTGGAGGAGGGAAGTTGCAAGTACTGGAAGTATATTGATAAAGTTTGAGCTTGGGCTTGAGCCGAGTAGTGCTGAGTGTTGGCAGTAGGCAGGGTCAAGAGTGTTTGAACACAGCTGGTCTTCTCCATTGTTGTACCCAACCAACTCACAGAACTGATGGAAAGCTTGAACACCATTGACGAGGCTATTACCTACTATTCTAACTAGTTACCTAACGTTACCGGATAGTCGCTTAACAAATGATGCGGGGTATGATCAAGCGCCGCCGGAGATATACTGCCATGGGTGTGATGTGATAACTCATAACTGTAGACTTCTCTGTTCAAAATCCAACATAGTACAGTTTTCCACTCGGCCCCATTGCCGACAACACATTTCTCTCCATTGAACAACTGGGATTTAGAATCACAACATTGCACCAAGTTTTTAGGGATCTTTATTTAAAACAACCTTAAATGGCACTCCCACATTGATCATCTTTGTAAAAATTTAAATTCTTCTATCTATGCTTTGAGACAGCTGAGTCGAGTTGGGACTAGGGAAGCTCTAAGGTCTGCATACCATGAAATTTTCGAGTCAGTTCTGTCTTATGGCATAATATTCTGGGGCTTCACGAGCAGACAAAACGTAGACAGGGTTTTCGTCTTGCAAAAGAGGGCACTAGGATAGTTTGGGGGCTTGGTTGGGCTGATAGCTGTAGAGAGCACTTTGAGACAGAGAACATCTTAACCGTACCTTCATTAATAATTTACTTTGCAGCTATTTATATTTTTCAAAGTCAAACTAAATTCATAAACATTCGCCACAATATAAACACAAGGAACCAATCACAACTAACGCCTCAAATTATGTTTAATTTGGAGCTTTGCAGAAATTCAATTTTTATCAAGGTATAAATTTATTTAATAAACTTCCAGGGGAAATTAAACAATTACCTGGCCTAGATATGTTCAAACGCAGACTAAGATGTTATCTCTCTCGAAGGATCCTTTATAGTTTGTCGGAGCTTTGACATATCTCATGACTTGTTCTTAGCACTTAATAAGCTATTTTAAATTGTCTTAGTTTTATCTATAACATTTAAAAATAATTTTTATTTTATTGAACAATTATGCCTGACTTGCATCGAAATGTAATTGTACATAACATGATGTTAATAAAGAATTTGAATTTTCAATTTCTCTGTCATCAGTGCCGACAGCCTGTTTACAATGCAAGTTGTACAATGCAATAATTTCGTTTACAATGCATAACTCAAAATGTAACAAACAGCTACGCTTAACCCTGTTCCGCTTAAGTAAAGGCATTGAACTCGGGAGTCAACAACCTTTAAAGGCTCTTCACTACGCTCACAAGTTTGTTCCACCATGTTTTGATGCTATTACTCCGTCTGCTGTAAAACATGAATCGTTATGGGATTTCAAACAACTATTCCCGATTTTGTAGAGAAATCCCGTTTTTACTGTCTTTCGAAAACACATCAATATGTTTGTGTAGTATTATGTCCAATTTCAAATTGTATGGACATTGAATGAGTTCTCACTGCTACCGATATTCTGGATAATTGAAACCGATTTTTGAGGGATACCCCCTTACACTAAAAAAGTGTCTAGCAATTGGTTTAGTGGTTGACGAACGTAGCCTAACTATAATATTTGAAAAGGACACTTCATGGTAATATGACGAAAGTAGCTGCTTTTAGTTGTAATTCACTGACCCTGTGTTATAGTATACTCGTATATTAAAATATCAAACAGACATTTGATAATCATATGTCAAGTATTGTTGTTCTATGTTTATATTCATGTTCAGTTTAGTTGATGTTTACTTATCATGAAGTAAAGTTCCATTATAAAATAATCTTGAGTTAATTATTAATATTTTAACATGGCGCAGTCAGAAATTGAAATACTTTGAGTTTTGTTTATAAAAGTAAAATAACGTTACAGTGTTAGTAATGGAGTTCAACAAACCTGTATCTTTAGATGTCAACGGGGACATTGCAAATAATTTTGCAACTTTTAAAGAAGAAGTGAAAATTTATTTTATAGCAACTGAAACCGAAAAGAAATCACAAGAGGTGCAAGTAGCAAGACTCAAAAACTTGCTGATGGACTTAAACTTTATAACACATTAATAGATCATTCGAATAGAGAAACAGTTAACTCAATCCTTAAAGTTCTGGAAAAACATTGTAAACCAAAACAAAATATCACTATGGATATTTATAAACTACTTTCCAATTACCAGAAGAAGCATTAGACAATTTTTATGCTGATCTTAGGAGACTGATAAAACCCTGTGATTTACAAAATCTAGAAGAAAAGATCATGAAAGCTCTCATAGCACTAGGAGTAAGATCGAAAGAAATGCAGCAGAAGCTACTTAGAGAAGATACTAACCTGGAGAAAGTTGTTAATTTTGCAAACCTGTCGAGTTTGCAGACAAGAACTTACAACTGATACAAAGAGAAAAGGAAACACAAGGTTTCATTGGTGCAGTCAATGAAAAGCCCACTTCTACAGTAACAGCTACCTCATCAGCTAAGTCTAGATTTAGTTTAAAGAAAATTCTCAGCAAGTAAAAGGTAAAAGCTGTTTTAGGTGTGGTAAAGATCATCCTGGGATATGTCCGGCGTTAGGTAAAACTTGTAACTACTGTAAAAACCTAACCACTTTTCCTAATGTGTGTAGACAAAGCGGTATCGTCAAGCTAATGAGATTAGCTGTACGGAAAACAATGATTCTGGAAAATGTCTCAACAAATCAGAAACTGAAACATTGGGTCTAAACCATGAAATAAATAGTCTTTATCTTGTCAACTCTCTCGGTAAAAAGAGGTATGGTGTAAAGAACTAAAAGTCAATGGACAAAAGATGAACCTTAAACTCGACAGTGGAGCTGAGGTAAACATAATACCCTTCCACTTACTTCCTAAATATGGTATTCCATTAAAATCATCGGAGAAATGTAGAGTCCATTTAGAAGCTTACGGGGTTTTAGAATTAGCCCAATAGGCTGCGTAACTGTGCCGCTCGAATCCAATGCAAAAATATCTCTTACAAAGTCAGCTAAAAAATAAAATAATGTCAGCTATTCCAATTCTCGGGTTACAATCGTGCGTTGACCTGAATCTAATCAAACGAGTAGATTATGTAGATAACAGCAGCATTAATGTTAAACATAACACAGAGGCTGAGATACAAGCTATTTATGACAAACATAGAGATATATTTGATGGGCTTGGACGCTTTCCAGATATTTGTAAAATCAAGTTACTGGACAATGCAACACCAGCTGTAAGTCCAGCTAGACATATTCCGTTTAAAATTAAAGAAAAGTTCCGTGAAACTTTAGAATCTCTAAGAGATAAAGGTATCATTACCCCAGTTGAAGAACCTGTAGACTGGATAAAAATGTAGTCATTGTTGAAAAGCCGGATGGTTATGTATCGACCCTATAGAGTTGAATAAATATACAATGACAGCATCTTTGTACTTTACCACATTAATTTTTTAATAAATAATTAATACTTTACCACATTTGAATAAATACATTGTCAGAGAACGTTATGTTATACCAACTATACACGAATTGGCTCCAAGTTTGTCTCATAAAAAGTGTTTTACCGTTTTAGACATTAAAGACGAATTTTATCATATTGCGCTTGATGAAGAATCTAGTAAATTATGCTCATTTAGTACAGTGTTTGGCACTTACAGATTCTTAAGAGCCCCTTTGGTCTATCATGCTTACCAGAACTATTTCAGAGACTAGTTCACAAATACTTTGGAGATATCAAAGGCGTATCTCTTTACTTTGATGACCTTTGTATTGCAAGTGATTCAAAAGAAGAAAATGATAGGATTTTGAGAGAAGTATTGGAAAGAGCAAAAGGTTCAATGTTAAGTTCAATTTCAAGAAGTTTCAGTTATGTGTTCCTCAAGTTAAGTATGTAGGGGTTATCTTTAGTGAGCAAGGTATGTACCTGACCCAGAAAAATTGAAACTATAAAAAACTAGAAAATCCCAAAAATAAACTAGATTTACAACGAATGCTAGGGATGGTAAACTATTTACGACATTTTATACCAAATATGTCTGAATTGGTTTCACCTCTGAGAAAGCTTCTAAGAAAGGAAGTAGCTTGGCACTGGAGTGAAACTCCAATTTTTCCAGAAGTTAAAAGGGGTACTGTGTAGTCCTCAAGTTCTTGCAGCTTTTGATCCGAAAACTCCAATCGAGATACAATGTGATGCATCTAAGGATGCAGTCGGATTTTGCATGTTACAGAAAGGAAGACCACTATATTTCAGTTCACGTTCTATGACTACCACTGAAGAATCCTACGTATAAGTAGAAAAAGAGCTACTAGCTATTTGTATTTCTGTGCAAAAACAGCACAACTACATTTACGGTCATGATCAAGTCACAGTATATACAGATCATTTGCCTTTGGTATCATTCATGTCTAAACCAATGGACAAAATTTTAAACAACCGATTGAAAAGACTCAAGTTGAAGCTTATAAACTGTCGACTTAATGTGAAATATTTACCTAGGCAAATATATGTTCATTGCCGACTTTATGTCTCGGACAGGCCTAAAAACCTCAACTAAAGAAGATTCAACTATGAAAGACTTTATTCACGCATTGGGTTCTACCGACGTGTCATTGAGTGAGCCAATGCTAAAGGACTTTCAAGACAAAACCAAATCTGATGACACCTTGAAGAGTGTTATTCATTTCCTACACGAAGGTTGGCCTGATATGCTACAAGCGCATGGTGATTTAAAACACATGTTCAGATTGAGAAACGACTTACAACTAAGTGACAGTTTGTTATATTATGGGACTAGATTGATAGTGCCCTTGTCTCTTCGAAGAATGGTCCTTAGCCGATTGCATGAAACACACCTTGGCAGTTCAAAAATTATATCACTAGTTGATCAGTATTACTATTGGCCAGGTATATATTCAGATGTTCGTAACATGGTGCTGTCATGTACTGTATGCCAAAAGTACTACAGATCAAACAGCAAAGAGCCTCTTATCAACCATGAAATACCTGAAGTTCCATTTTCTAAGATTGCAGCTGACATTGCAGAAATTAAAGGACTAAATTATCTAGTAGTAATCGACTTCTTTTCAAGATGGATAGAAGTGTGCCAAATCAACAGCAAAAACAGTTCAACAATTATTAAAAAGTTTAAAGAAATATTCAGCAGATTTGGGATCCCTAAATCACTCATTGCGGACAATGTCCCTTTTAAGAGTTTCGAGATGCGACAGTTTGCAAAAGAATAGCAATTTTAAATAATTACTTCCACTCTAAATCAAATGGTTTAGCTGAAAAAGCAGTTGGGATCTTCAAAACCATGTCAAAAAAGTCAGATGAAAATAAACAAGATCTGGAATATATCTAATGAACTATCGGAATACTCCTGTAGCTGGCTTAGAGCATTCACCTTCTCAACTTCTTAACAGTCAGGTCATCCGTACCAAACTACCAATAGACAGTAGTAACCTAAAACCAAGTTTAGTTCCAGACAAAATCTTAAAACAAATGAAAGATAATCAAGCACTACAAAAAAATTACTTGTACAAGAATGCATCTGTTGAAGAATTGAAGAAATTAAGAAATTTTTGTTGGGCAAAAAGTCTTAGTTCAAAACGTGTTTAATAAGCAATGGGAAACAGTCAAAATAGATGAAAAATTGCCACAACCACGATCTTATCTGTTAAAACTCAACAACGGAAATATCCAGCGGAGAAATACCATACATATGCGGAAATGGATAAAACCAAATGATGACATCTCAATGTAAGGAGATGAAAGAAGGCCTCCACAGCCACCTGTGTATTCTCGCTCGTTCACTCCAAGTCATCACATAAGTCAACCTGGCACGACAAGGAGTGGGAGATATTACCAAAGACCCTAAAGAGGATGTAACCAAGAGTTAAAGGGGAAGATGTTATAGTATACTCGTATATTAAAATATCAAACAGACATTTGATTATCATATGTCAAGTATTGTTGTTCTATGTTTATATTCATGTTCAGTTTAGTTGATTTTACTTATCATGAAGTAAAGTTCCATTATAAAATAATCTTGAGTTAATTATTAATATTTTAACACCCTGTACCTTGCTAGTGGTGTGAATCGATCATTACCTTTCCTAAGAAAATCAGTAGATTATCGTTCCCTTCCACCATTTATTTCGAGAACAGCAATGTCATAGTACTTGAATTTTGTTAGACTTTACTTACAACTATGATGTAGGCAACAATGAACATTGTCAGGTGTAGGCACTGACCTCTGTTGAGGCGATATTTCGTATTCTACCAAACATTCTATTATAGTATCAATATAATACAAACTTTATTGTTTACAAACGATTAAAATGCTTTTAGTGTTTGGGTAAAAGTTTAAATTTAATTACCGCCCACTTTAGTCCTCGAATGCATTGCACTTCAAACAATACGACAGTTTTAAACCATAAACTATCGCGTAAAACATTTTATTACTTTCGCGTTCATCTCTCTTTTGACGCTTGAAACGAATATCTCAAATTTTACGTCTACCAATTTAAAATTTAGACTGAAATTCAACACTAAACTTGGTGCTACAGAGTATGAAATGTAGTAGAAATTTACATTTAAAATAAAAGGATCAATCCAAAAAGAGCAAAAGGGAGCTTTTAAGCAAACAGAGAGCTTGTAATCCGACTCAACTGAAGTTAGAAGGGGGAGGGCACTTTACCCATTCTTCTTATTTTGATAGCAAGAGAACATCTTTATGTGAAACGAATCGTGATGTCAAGAAAAGTTCATCTCACTCAGATATAATAGAATGAGAGAGTTTTAATGAGTAAACTTTTTAAACTAAATATTGTCAGATAAAGTGTAAAACGTATTTTAGCTGTTTCTTGTATTTGTAGTTTGGGTTTGCCTGTTGTGTGCGCTAATATAGATCATTGAGGTTCAATGGGACCTGACATACACCTTTACGCTGACTGAAATGTTGTGTTATCCTTCCCATCCTAACCTGCTTCTGCAGTCCTATATGCTTAATACCTTACCTAAACAAGCCTAACCTGTTCTATCAAGCTTACTGTGACACTTATTACCTAACCTAACCTAACCTGCTCCTGTAGTCCTTTGGCACTTATTACCTATTACAGGTTGGCAGGCCTGGTCTGCAGCAAACAGCCGCCTGGATTAAGTGCTACGCTTATTGTCAAAGTTTATGTTAGTATAATAACATGTAGTGACAATTTGGTGTTTCTGGACTGTTGTTTGAGTGATAGTGTAGCAGTACATAACTACATATTAGTTGCAGCTTCACAGTAAGTAACAAGAACGTTAATCATTCAGTGACTAACATACAGAAAGAAGCACTTGGATCCACATGATAACAGCTGTTATCACGCTCTGCGCACTACCTACTGCGCCGCTCGACTGCATACAGCCAACCTTGCTGCAATCCTACTAACCGCTCCCGCTGTCTGTTCTGACTACCTTCTGACTGCGAGGCGGACTACGTCCCGGCTGGATTACTGTGGCGCCTTCATTTCTCTACTGGCCTTTTGCAAACATTGCTGCATATACAATATTGCTTTTGAACTGTAGGCACTAACAACTCACAATTTAAGCTGGTTTTTACCGACCATGCCTAAAAGAAATAAGAAGAATGGAAACGGGGAAGAAACTTCCCTGTGTCCCCTATGTGAAACTACCGTACTAGACCAAGATGAGGGAGTTCTGTGTGATGGTGTATGCCACACATGGTACCACAGACACTGCTTAGGAATGATGCAAGACCACTACGAGAAAATTTCAAACGTGGTTTTGGGTTATGAAGAATGGACCTGCCCAAACTGTGACAACGCTGGTTCACCAAAATCTAGCAAAAGCTCCCCCACTAAAACGTACATATTTAGCCACGACTCTCTAGTACAAGACACAACATTAGACGAAATCATCCAGGAGAATCTCATTAACACCAGCTTTTCCTTGGACGATGAAAATTCCGATTCACACAAGTTGACATTAGCCGCTAAGCTAGGGTCGGCACTTTTAGACGAAAATAAAGAGCTAAGAGCAAGCAACAGCAAACTTTCTCAAAAAATGGCTTCCTTAGAGGCACAGTTAGAAGATTTACTTGAAGTCAATTCAAAACTTGTGGAAAAGCAAGTTACACTCCAAGAACGTCTCCATGAAGCAAACAAACATTTTGAAAGTTTGAAGTTGAGAAGAGAAAATGAGTTGAGATCCTTTGAGGAAAATGACGAGGAACGTCTCAGTGTCATAAGTGCTCTTGACGCTAAGATCAAAACGTTGGAAGCTCAAAACAATAAACTTATTTCCTTTAAAAATTCATGCAATGTAGACCGTGAAAAAAAAATACTACTACTGATGCAAATCCTGAAAACGACAAAGAACGAACAATGAGACAAGGAATGAACAATGAGATTAAAGTAAGGGACGAACCTAACACCTCTCATTTAATGAACCTAATTAAAACACTAGAATGCAGAGTAACGGCGTTAGAGACTCTGCCTTGTTATGGACCTACCTCAGAAAGTGCCAGACAGTCTTCAGATGTTTCCACGGCCGAAGAGCCCCATGCGTCAGGAAATATCTCATCTCCTCAGAAACCATCACATTTTATGCAGAGGTTACCACCAGCATCAGCAAAAATACGAGAACCGAATATGACACTAGAAGAGTTCTATGCTACATATATACAATTCTACGAAACCGTAAACTCTCGCTGTTCTAGGCCTACTAAAAACAATGACGTTGGGCAGGAGCTGCACATCGAGGAAATCGGACTATCCAACTCAACCACACCAACGACTGGATCAGGAGCCAACGCTACCACGAATCAAAAAAACGGTCACGTACTGCAGGACACTTTTTTAGGCCACGGCCTGATCCAGCAGATGGAAAAAGGAAAACCCAAAAAAGAGGGCGAATAATCATCAACTCTGCTCTCAAAACATCACAAAACGCCCTATCCTAGCTCTAAAAATATTCCACCAAAACGCTGACAGGATTGGTAACAAGATTGATCGCTTCAACCACTTTCTTTCGTCGCATGAGCCTGATATTCTGATCATAACAGAGCATGGCCAGAACAAAGATAATATTTCTAATATAAAGCTGACAAACTACAATCTTGTTACGTCCTATTGCAGGGAAGGAATTTTGAAAGGAGGTGTAGCTATATACAAATGCAACGATTTGAATATTGACTTTCATCAGCTTGATATCGAGAACTACAGTGTCCCTCTGGTATGCGAGCTTGCTGTAGTAGCAGGGCAACTAACTAAGAATACAAAAATCTGTATCATGGGAGTGTACAGACCCCCTTGCAAGAGTACAGAGGATACAATGATGGCTCTGCAAATAATTTCGGATACCTTAAATAGCTTTCCTACTAAAAACACTATCAGAATCGTAGCTGGTGATGTAAATATAGACAGCTTAAAGAAAACCCCTGAAGCCACTCTCTTCAATGAAATGCTGTTGGCCCAAGATGTTCTACGAATTTCACTTCCTCCTACGAGAATAACGCCATTGTCTAAGAGTTCCATTGACGCTGTTTGTATTGATGCAAACCACATCAATGATGTTAAAGTGCATGTGATTCACACAGGTCTATCGGACCATACAGGACAGCTATGTGAGCTAAACATACCAACTTCCAAGAAAGCATCTCTCTCATCTATGAGGCGGCATTTCAATACCGACAATATGGAATGCTTGAGATCCCTGCTGGCGGAAGAATCCTGGATTGACGTGTTGGAGTCTCAAGATGTTAATAGAGCTTTCGAATACTTTATTTCATCCCTCACCTTAACTTTGAATGCGACATGCCCTCTTAAAAAATCACGAATAAAGAATAATGAAAAGCAATTGTTCTATAAAAATGAAGATCTGATCGTACTGAAGGACGCTTTTTTAAAAGCGGAGGAAACATATATCCTTAATGGAAAACTGGAAGACAAATTGACTGCTAACCAAGCTAAGAAAGAATATGATGACAAACTGAAACTGGCAAAGCGGAAGATAAACGAAGCTCATATTAAGAGCTCAATCAATAAGACCAAGGCGGTCTGGAACACAATCAATAAAGAACGTAATACAAACAAATCAGCTGTGGTGAATATAAATTCCTTGGTCATCTCTGGAAACAAAGTAGAAGAGCCTATGTCAATTGCCAATCACTTCAATCATCATTTTACCAGTATTGCTGAAGAAACATTACACTTGGATTCTATGAGACATCAGAGTAACAATATACAAAGACCAGCTCACTTCATCCAATCCCCAATGGCTTGTTTTGAACCTACATCACGTGCTGAAATCAGCAAGATCATTGATGGCCTAAAGGCTAAGAGCTCTGCGGGGCTTGATGAAGTATCGTCCAATCTAATTAAACACTGCAAGAACACTATACTGAGACCACTTCTACACATAGCCAATCTTTCTCTTCAATACGGCATCTTTCCACGGAGACTAAAGATAGCAAAAGTAATCCCGATACACAAGAAAGGATCAAAGACAAGCGTGGAAAACTATAGACCAATTTCCCTGATCTCAACATTTTCGAAGATCCTTGAAAAGGTGGTTCTTACCAGAGTCTTTAAACACCTGCAGGACAACAACCTTCTGACCAACAGACAACATGGTTTTCGCCAGGGCCAATCAACTCTCACAGCCTTGGTAGAATTGTTTGAGCACATGATAGATAACTTAGAAGAAGGAAATAGCATGATAAGCATTTTTATTGATCTAAGCAAGGCATTCGACTGCCTTGGTCATGGCTTGATATTGAACAAACTAGAGCTCCTTGGTTTTCAAGACATTGCCCTAAGATGGTTCTCTAGTTACCTTACAGACCGCTGCCAATTGGTTGAAATCTCCAGTACAAAAAATGGTTGTAGATATAAGGCGCAATCAGATGTCCTCCAAATCAGCAGAGGGGTCCCTCAAGGGTCAGTACTGGGCCCGGTATTGTTCATATTGTTTACCAATGACCTGCCTCAATATATCGAACCTATAAGCCGAGTGATTATGTATGCGGACGACTCAGTGCTACTGACCTCTGGCAAGTCTGTGGAAGAGTTGGAAATCAACACATATGTGGCGGTTAACCTGGCCTTGGAGTACTGTCATGCTAATGACTTAGTGTTAAATGAGTCTAAAACAAAGCAGGTCTCTTTTGGGGCCAAGAAAGACGTTGTTTCAGATCTACCCAATCTTCTCTCAGTTGTATCCACCAAACACCTGGGAGTCGTAATTGATGACAATCTTTCATGGGGCGATCATCTGGACTGCCTGTGCAAAAAGTTGAGTAGTTCCCTGTTTGCATTGAAAAGAATCATCTCAGTCAGTACGCTAGAAGCTGCCCTCATAACCTACCATGCTCTTTTTGAGAGCCATCTCCGTTATGGCATTGCTATCTGGGGCTCAACCTCTCAATGCAATCTAAATCGTGTGGTGATTCTCCAGAAGAGAGCTATAAGAATATTGGCAGGCATCGGCTGGATGGATGACTGTAAGCCCCATTTCAAGAACTTCAAGATTCTGACGGCTGTTAGCATGTATGTGCTTGAAACAATTCTTCTTGCATCCTCGTCAAATTACACAAGCCGGAATCCACACGTACAATACCAGACATGGTGAAAACTTCAGCTTACCTCTCCACCGGAAGAAGATGTTTGAGAAGAAGCCTACGTACGCAGGAGCGAAGTTTTACAACGTTCTGCCACAAGAAATCAAGAGGTCAAGTCCTGAAGCCCTGAAGACCCGTGTCAAAGACTGGTTGTTGGACAAACCTTTTTACAGGATTGAGGAGTTCCTGGACTGGCCAAACTATAAAACTATTTGTTAAGCAAGCAAACATCAAGATTGATACATGTAATTGACGCCTTTTCAGGTCTGTAGATCTCGAAATAAAGTTTTTCTCTCTCTCTCTCTCTCTCTCTCTCTCTCTCTCTCTCTCTACACTTATTATTCTAACCTGCTCCTGTATGTTGATTGTGACACTTATTACCTAACCTCAACTGTTCTGTATGCTCGTTGTGGCGCTTTCATGTGTTTTGTGATTTTGTTATCCTACATAACAGCTCGTGTACATTGACTGTGCTGGTGTGTTGCAGCCCGGACTTTGTGAGGCCTCGTACGTGTTGCTGGAGTACGCGCGTACTGCCATGTTCATGTGGATGTTCATCGAGGGGCTCTATCTGCACAACATGGTCACAGGTACGTCTCAACATATCTACTCCGTGACATGCCATAAAGTCTAAGGTGTTTAGGAGCTAGAGTTTAGGACTGGCCGTTTCATATCCGTGTATCCTTCGTAGTCCAACTCACTATTATAAATTCTTGAGTTTATAAATAATAATTTATGAATATCTGATAACACTGGCGAAGCTTAAGATCGGTTGTATTTGTCATGTTCCAAACACTTGAGTTTAAGTCTTCAAGATCGGTTGTACTCAGGTGTATGGAACATGACAAATTGCTAAGTTACGCCCCAAGAATCAATCCGCCAACAGCTGACAAAAAGGCTTTTAATGAAGACGTGGTTTGGATAATTATTCAAACTACAAATTTAAGATTACCATATTTTTTAAACAGAAGACGGGACGTATCTTAACCCCTTTTTAGACACTCGCATGTTTTGTTGACTACCCCATTATCAAAATACTTTATATCACAAATAAATCAGCACAGTATGAACTGAAAATAGCAGTATTAGATAAGTAAAGATATACGTGATTGAAAAGAACCTTTTCGCTACCTATCAATTTAGTGTACGAAATTAACACACATTACTTTAACTCAATTCAGTGGCATATGAGGATGAATGATGATGACTTTTTTGTGAAATTACTATGAAAATGTTCCAGATGGTCGGTCACCATAAGTTTCATGCATTTGTTAAAGTCGTTCATCTCCAAATTGTCACTGCACTGTGCTATAATACGAACAATAAACTGTTCATCTTAACCAGTAAAAAGATAGACATGATTCAATTATGCATCTGGCCGAAACCAACTCTTCAAAATTAAAGTAATATGACTACATGCTTCCCAATAAAAAGTTATCGACCAACAGCTAGTAACATTAAATCCAAATAAAACGTCATATTTAACAGACTATCCGTGGTTTAGTGTAGTTTAGTAGTAATAAAGTTCCGGTGAGGAATGAAAGTTAATGTTTTGATTACTAAGAACAGTTTACAACCATAACGAGTTTATCATTATTAAAGGGAGCTGGATCTACAATATTTTTACATACAAATCGTTGTTCGTTATAACTCTTTCGCCGGCAAATGCAAATGGTTTATGCTTGATTTTCATCGATTGTCCCGGGGAGTATTATCCTAGAATTAAAGACTCGTTGTTTAATATTCGGGTTTGATTCATAAATTGATTTACGTCTCAGTTCTGTATAAAACACAAGAGATCTAAGAGTGGATTCTGTTCAAATAATCTTTCCAGCGCAAGATAATGGTTGAATATGAAAGAAACTAGTGAAGAAACTAAATTTAACTCAGCAGTTAGATTTACATTATATTAGTGCAGCTGCAGATCTTCGCCTGTAAAGCTTCACTATTGTTTCTGATATTGAAATTTCATAATTACCGTTGTACATGTTTAACTTTAAAGAACTTTTAGTATTTTTGAACAAAGTCTGAGGGTTCTTATACAATTATTTTGAAGGTGTTCTAAGATTTCTTAGTTTGCTTGTCAATATATATATTTTTACTGCGTCAAAGCCGACATGGAGCTACTGTACATTATTAGTAACCAAACCAATGCATTGCTGTGGGAAATGTTTTATCCTAAAAGGGTGTTTAATTGTTTATGCTCTAAAATACTGCTTTTATCGTTAGATTTGGATTAAACTTGATGTCTCCGCATTCAACATTTGTATACTGAAACTCAAGAAGATACATCCAGTTCAAACACATGGCGAGAAAAAGATTTGCCATCACACACGCCTTCCTTTTATTTTTTAATGATAGTTTAAACATTTGCGTACACCATTTAAGTCGTACGACAGTTTCTGTTTTCAAGAATAATATGACGTTTCGTCATTTGCTCTGAAGTCATTGGACATTGTTTCACTTTGTTAGTTCTATTCCTTATAATAACTTGCTAAAAGCTATTTTAAATACTAAAAAAATGTTAATATAGACCGAGATACAAATAATAAAGACGATATAAAATGATGTCAGTTTGTCAAGACAGGGAGCTTACATTTAGAAGCACGAGACAAGAATGAAGTTGTCGCCTTGAAGTCAGATTAGCCCTGTCAGGCTGGGCAACTGAACTCGAAACCCCTAGTTCATAAGATCACACTGACATAATTTACAGTCATATTTGGAAACCTTTGTAAACACGTCATAGAACAAAGAATAGTGACTATGGCGTGTTTGTTCTTTTTAGACAATTCTACGACAACACTTTGATACCAGGTTTGTTGAATTAGATTTATAAACATCGGAGGATGAGGGGATTTGTGGTGAGAAACATGGTTTACGCGTGTTGTTTGTTACATGACTAAAGCGGCTCAACCGTGTTTCTCTCATTCCTGCCTCCATTGTTAACAAACGTGTTATTAAAGGGTGCCTATTGAAAATGGTAAATTACCGCAATTTTTATTTTAGTAAATGAGAATATTTGATTGTTTTCATGAATGTGCACGATTAGTAGTAAGATGTATGCTAATTTGCAAGTTCTTATGTCAAAATTTCTTAGAATAAAACAATACAACATCTATTTAATTTACGTCTCTTTACCAAGATGTGTGGCTGATGAAGTAAGTCCTAGAACTTAATAAAGGAGCACAACATTCATTCATATCTAAATCAAATCTTGAAACTGTCTAGAGTGAAAACTACTTACAGTAAAGGGAAAACCCCTAAGTTAAAGTAAACTGAGGTCTGAGAAGCGTTTTGGTTGTCATCCGTCGTACTTCAGTGTGCTCGGCGAATTATATGGTTATTGAAAATTCATTTTTAACTATAGGCTACTATTTATAAAAGAAATTCATAACTCTTAGGCTTTCGCGGCCGGTGTCATCACTAAGATCTAAGGCTTCCGGTTTACACCGCGTCACAGTTGAAATACTATTACTGCTAAACGTTTCGACCTCACTGTGGAGAGTCATCCTCAGTAGCTTGTTGACTGGCTGAGACTGGATTGGCCGGGTCGTTGGTTCGACAACGAGCAACAGGCTCCGCCCACTTCGGCCAACCGGGTGTCAGCCCCCCCCCCTCATGGGGTATATAAGAAAACGCCACGGCCGGCCAATCCAACCAACAAGCCAGTCAACAAGCTACTTTCCAGTCAAGAAGAAACGTTTAGCAGTAATTATATTTCAACTGTGACGCGGTGTAAACCGGAAGCCTTAGATCTTAGAAAAGAAATTCAGTTCAAATTTTGGCAAACTAAGTCCAGCAACGTTTTTGTAAAAACTGCTCAATCATTCAGTACCATCACAACAAAAGTAACAATCGCCAGTAACAACAAAAGAAATAAATCTATCAAATAGCAATTTAATAACGAAAGCTATATTTGAATAGTTGTATTTATCTAATATAAAGTAAGTTTCAAAACTGAATAGTCTGTCTCGGTGAAACCTTTTAACTGGGGTTAATTCAGTTGAAAGTTTGCGTTGCAACGTAATTAGCAAGAGATTTGTCTTTCACGAGTTCCCCATTGTACAGCAGCTTGGCAAAGCTAATATGCCTGGGTCCCAACACAAGTCGTCGAGGAATACGTAATTTTTACACTGGTTCGCTGTGCGTTTTAGCTGATTATGATACTTAAACAGTTAATTTTATACTAAATATATGATATAGTATATTTTAAATAACGGAAATTAGCTCTATTAAAATATACAGTATTATCATAGTTATTTCTCATAGTTTATATACTTTTCGGGGATTTTATTTTTATGCTCACAAATTGTCAGATTATACAGTATTTAGTTTCGTTTTGGTTTCAAATTGTTTGTATAAAAGAACATTAGAGACGTGTTAACTCATAATCCACAGTTTAAAATGTATTTTGGTATATTTCTACCAAATTTTACTCGTAAACATGTATTTCGAAATACAATCTACTTGTATACCTGACCAAGTTGATTTGCAGTGTAGAATGTATTATGTGTTTAAATACTATTTTTGGTACTATTTTTTTTATAATTTTGAACTGTTAACCGTTTTTTTTATTACTCAATATTTTTGGTTAGTGTAAAGTGTTTATGACAAATGTTCCCCATAAATTTAGATTGTGTAGCTGTGGTTTCCTAGGAAAGCGTTGAACGTCACAGTGACGGTGGACGTAACACAATATTTAAACAGATGTAGACAAAAACAACTTTTGACGTGTTGTTTATTTTGGTTGACAAAGTTTATTTACGTATGTGATAATGGAAAACTAGACTTTTGTTTACAAATCACAATATGTCATCTGGTTAGAAAAGCCTTAACTAGTTTTCACCGCTACATTACGTCCAGCGTTTTCTAGGAAACCACTCTCATATGACTGCATTGAAAACAAAACTCACCATCATATTACGGCTAATGTAGCGGTCACCGCTTTCTAGGAACCATAGCTTTATGTTCATACTAGCTGTGTACCCGTGCTTCGCCGCGGACAAAATGAGTTCAAGTATCTTGACTACAGTGATCAATCAGATTACAATATTCTTGTAATTTGTTACTTCCCAACCATGAAAATTACACAGTTTTTAAAATGATCCTAGAAAGACCACGTGGAGGTATCCGTGCTAGTTTCCCATGGGGTTTTGTTTACGCAGATCCCCTCGCTTACTTCCTGGATATCATGCTACGGGGAGTTTTGTAAGGGCAGATCTCCTCGCCTTCTACCTAGATATCATTCTGCGGAGAGTTTTGTAAGGGCAGATCCCCTCATCTACTACCTAGATATCATTCTGCGGGGAGTTTTGTAAGGGCAGATCCCCTCACCTACTTCCTGGATATCATTCTGCGGGGAGTTTTGTAAGGGCAGATCCCTCACCTACTACCTAGATATCATTCTAGGGGGTTTTTGGGGCAGATCCCCTCACCTACTTCCTGGATATCATTCTGCGGGGAGTTTGTTTAGGGAGATCCTCTCGCCTACTTCCTGGATATCATGCTACGGGGAGTTTTGTAAGGGCAGATCCCCTCACCTACTGCCTAGATATAATTTTGCGGGGAGTTTTGTAAGGGCAGATCCCCTCACCTACTCAAGGAATCATTCTGCGGGGAGTTTAGAAAGGGCAGATGCCCTCACCTACTTCCTGGATATCATTCTGCGAGGAGTTTTGTAAGGGCAGATCCCTTGTTTACTGCCTAGATATCTTTCTGTAGGGAGTTTTGTAAGGGCAGATCCCCTCACCTACTCCCTAGATATCATTCTGCGTGGAGTTTTAAAAGGGCAGACCCCCTCACCTACTTCCTGGACATAATTCTGCGGGGAGTTTTGTAAGGGCAGATACCCTCGTCTACTGCCTAGATATATTTCTGTGGGGAGTTTTGTAAGAGCAGATCCCTCGTCTACTCTTTAGATATCATTCTGCGGATAGTTTTGTAGGGCAGATCCCCTCGTCGACTTCCTAGATATCATTCTGCGGGGAGTTTTGTATGGGCAGATCCCTCGCCTACTGCCTGGATATCATTCTGCGGGGAGTTTTGTAAGGGCAGATCTCCCGCCTACTGCCTAGATATAATTCTGCGGGGAGTTTTGTAAGTGCAGATCCCTTCGCCTACTCTCTAGATATCATTCTGTGGGGAAATGTGTAAGGGCAGATCCACTCGCCTACTCTCTAGATATCATTCTGCGTAGAGTTTTGTAAGGGAAGATCTTCTCGCCTACTGCCTAGATATCAATTTGCGGGGCGTTTTGTAAGGGCAGATCCCTCACCAACTCTCTAGATATCATTCTGTGGGGAATTTTGTACGGGCAGATCTCCCTCGCCTACTCTCTAGATATCATTCTGCGGGGAATTTTGTACGGGCAGATCTCCTCGCCTACTCTCTAGATATCATTCTGCGGGGAGTTTTGTAAGGGCAGATCCCCTCGTCTACTCTTTAGATATCATTCTGTGGGGAGTTTTGTAAGGGCAGATCCCCTCGCCTACTGCCTAGATATCATTCTGCGGGGAGTTTTGAAGGGCAGACCCCCTCACCTACTTCCTGGACATCATTCTGCGGGGAGTTTTGTAAGGGCAGATCCCCTCGTCTACTGCCTAGATAGATCTTTAAGTGGGGAGTTTTGTAAGGGCAGACCCCCTCGTCTACTGCCTAGATATCTTTCTGTGGGGAGTTTTGTAAGAGCAGATCCCCTCGTCTACTCTTTAGATATCATTCTGCGGATAGTTTTGTAAGGGCAGATCCCCTCGTCGACTTCCTAGATATCATTCTGCGGGGAGTTTTGTATGGGCAGATCCCCTCGCCTACTGCCTGGATATCATTCTGCGGGGAGTTTTGTAAGGGCAGATCTCCCGCCTACTGCCTAGATATAATTCTGCGGGGAGTTTTGTAAGTGCAGATCCCTTCGCCTACTCTCTAGATATCATTCTGTGGGGAGTTGTGTAAGGGCAGATCCACTCTGCCTACTCTCTAGATATCATTCTGCGTAGAGTTTTGTAAGGGAAGATCTTCTCGCCTACTGCCTAGATATCAATTTGCGGGGCGTTTTGTAGGGCAGATCCCCTCACCAACTCTCTAGATATCATTCTGTGGGGAATTTTGTACGGGCAGATCTCCTCGCCTACTCTCTAGATATCATTCTGCGGGGAATTTTGTGACGGGCAGATCTCCGCCTACTACTCTAGATATCATTCTGCGGGAGAGTTTGTGGGGCAGATCCCCTCGTCTCCTCTTTTAGATATCATTCTGTGGGGAGTTTGGTAAGGGCAGATCCCCTCGCCTACTGCCTAGATATCATTCTGCGGGGGAGTTTTGAAAGGGCAGACCCCTCACCTACTTCCTGGACATCATTCTGCGGGGAGTTTTTGTAGGGCAGATCCCCTCGTCTACTGCCTAGATAGATCTTTAGTGGGGAGTTTTGTAAGGGCAGACCCCTCGTCCTGCCTAGATATCTTTCTGTGGGGAGTTTTGTAAGAGCATCCCTCGTCTACTCTTTAGATATCATTCTGCGGATAGTTTTGTAAGGGCAGATCCCTCGTCGACTTCCTAGATATATCATTGCAGGGAGTTTGTATGGGCAGATCCCTCGCCTACTGCCTGGATATCATTCTGCGGGGAGTTTTGTAAGGGCAGATCTCCCGCCTACTGCCTAGATATAATTCTGCGGGGAGTTTTGTGGTGCAGATCCCTTCGCCTACTCTCTAGATATCATTCTGTGGGGAGTTGTGTAAGGGCAGATCCACTCCTACTCTCTAGATATCATTCTGCGTAGAGTTTTATAAGGGCAGATCTCCTCCTACTCTCTAGATATCATTCTGCGGGGAGTTTTATGGGGCAGATCTCCTCGCCTCTCTAGATATCATTCTGCGGGAATTTTGTACGGGCAGATCTCCGCCTACTCTCTAGATATCATTCTGCGGGGAGTTTTGTAGGGCAGTCCCCTCGCCTACTCTCTGATATCATTCTGTGGGAGTTTTGTACGGGCAGATCTCCTCGCCTACTCTCAGATATCATTCTGCGGGGAATTTTAAGGCAGATCTCCTCGCCTACTCTCTAGAATATCATTCTGGGGAGTTTTATAAGGGCAGATCTGCCTACTGTCTAGATATCATCTCGGGGAATTTGTTAGGTGCAGATCCCCTCGCCTACCTGTCTAGATCAACGGGGACTTGTGTACGCAAATCCTCTCACCTGCTGCCTGGATATCATTCTACGGGGAGTTGTTTTAGGGCAGTTTCCCTCTACTACGCAAGCTAGGTGCTAAGGACTTCTCTGTAGACTATATTTTCGTCTTTTTTCTCCGGCTGTAAAATTGTCAGGCTGGCAGAAGTGCTGACTCTAGAACAGGCCACGCACAATTGTACAAAGAGAAACAATTACTTTTCAGACCAACGTGCCAACACTTCAAACTCTTGTCCCTGAGCTTTGCTAATAGTCATGGCGTAGCAGACTCTTATGGGAAAATGCAGACCTTTAAACTGGAAAGGGTAGTCTGACGGAATCAGAGGAATGCCAGAAATAAATACGGTTTCTCCTTGCCTATGTTGCCTATGTGAAGACGGTGGCTTTGATAACATACTTATAAAATTTTACCTGCAGCCTTGTTTCGTACCCAGTGTAGGGGTTTAAATTTCTGGTAACATGATAGGTGCCTCAACCTTGGTAGAGAGTAATGCAGGTTTACCAGGTGGAATGAGAGTGTGCAAAACTTCAACCGGGTAATGCACAGCATCATCGACTTCGATTACTGAATCAAATGAATCGTACCTCATTCTATGGGTCGGCAGCTGATCTAGTAAAGCTGCATTAATGGTATTAGTTGTGTCGTTTGTAGAGGTATGGATTGCTCTCTCATAGCCCTCGAAGAGTCATCTGGTGGTGAAATATTGGAGATATTTGGATATTCGCTCGATTAAGCTTTCCATACTGTCGACAATCTCGCACAGTTGGTCTGGAATAGTTTCCAGATCAAAATCCTCAATAGCTACCAAGCTTTGTAACACACACACAGCGCAGTGTAACAAACACATTATTAAAAGTTACCATAGAAATTTTTGGTCCTTGAGACCTGTTGCCTACCGTTTTAGTAACAAATTAGGTAGTTGGTGTT
This sequence comes from Matsumurasca onukii, assembly GCA_018831715.1. Classification (NCBI taxonomy): domain Eukaryota; kingdom Metazoa; phylum Arthropoda; class Insecta; order Hemiptera; family Cicadellidae; genus Matsumurasca; species Matsumurasca onukii. The sequence continues at coordinate 32,527,704 of CM032059.1, read as the reverse complement.
CATTCTGGTGTGTGAATTCTCTCATCGTAAAATTTATAGTTTTCTATTTATAAGAGTATGAGGTTAGGCTCGGCAAAGTGTATATTTTGGTAAAAAGGTGTTCCATAAAATTAAGGTAAGACCCACTAACTATAATATGTCTTAGAAACACATCCAAACCATATTCAAGCCGGCCAACAAAATCAGGAACTGTTTACGACCCGTGAAAGACAACATTCATCTTTGTACACCTGGAGTTTATGAGATACCTTGCAGTTGTGGCTCAGTCTATATTGGTGAAACAAAACGGCTAATCAACACGACTTCAAAGAGCACATACGGCACACAGGAAACAAAGACATAGAAAAGTCGGCAATAGCAGAACTTACAGCTACAAGACAAAAAGCATGGAATTGATTGACAAAACCAAAGTCTTGGCAAAATTTCACACTATTATCAAGGAAAAATTAGAAACCATAGAAATAATTAAGCATGAAGACAACTTTAACAAAGAGACAGCATAAAATTATCAAAACTTGGCCAGTTCTTTGAAGTCCTATTGACCAGCCAATCCAGTTCGACAACGAGCAACAGGCTCCGCCCACTTCGGCCAATCAGGACGGGATCCCCAACTGGGGTATATAAGGAGAACGCCTTACGGCAGGTGGCAATCCAGTCCGAGGTCGAAACGTCTAACGTAATGGCCTACTGTGACGCGGTGTAAACCGGAAGCCTTAGATCTTAGTGCCGTAAAACTGTTTTACTTTAATATAATCAGTCATGGTATGGACATTTGTATGAAAATTCAAGAATTATATTTTTAAAATTTGACACCAGCATCCTTTATCTATGCTTATACTTTTAGTTCGGCAAGAAGTAGAAACCACCAAATAATATTCGATACATCTTTAGAATTCGAAAATTACTTATTTTGAAGTACAGTACAGTTGCAGAATTCAAGAATTCGAACCTATACCTGTACTGTATTCTACAACAGTAATACAACAGCTCTTTCAACATGCATGACAGGTAAGTATATTAGTCTGAATAAACATTAGAATGAATAAAGTATTATTTCTGCAAGGCCTAAAGGGGATTAACAGGACATCAATATCTGAATTTCTACCTACATAAGTAGGAACTGGATGAAGATGGGTCGATATGGTGGGGCGCGGCGCAGGGAAACTGGGCCAAGTTACCAGCCTTTTTTACGTTTGCTCGTTGACTGGTAAACTAGAGAGATACAAAATGTTTTGATATGAAACTTGTAGATAATTTCATGCCACACTAACAAATTTTCATCAAATTGAAGATCGGATCACTCGTTTAGGCCTTAGCGGACAAATAAATAGACGTACACGACCCATTTTTGTAATTTCCTCACCAAAAGAAACTACCCTAAAATAGGAATTTTACAAACGTTTCTTAGTGAGTGGTTTGGGCTACCACAAACAGGTGTGCAAAGTTTCAACTCGTTAGACCAGTAGTTTTGGCTGTGGTCTGATTATGAGTCAGTCAGTCAGGACTCTTTCTTTTATATATATAGATAAGTAATTTTGTAGACTTTAATATAATATCATTAAAGTTAATAAAATCGCTGGAAACAGCTGATTTTCTCGAACCGTTAAATTCTATGTTCAGTTCATCGTGTTTTGATATAGACAACTGCACACTTCCGATCACAAATTTTCCATCTTTGTTTCACACTTGATATTATCATTTTAAAACTAATAAAAAAACGTAAGCAAACCTATAAATATAAATTGGTGGGATTTTCCATAAGTGATTCAGATTACAAGAAGTATTAAACAATAAAGTAGAAACCATTTTATCGGAAATCATTAAATCAAGAATGTGTCAGAAATAATATTCCCATCCATAAATCCCGGTGTTCTTTAAATCTACATTTAATAATAGAAGTAAAAGGATGACGAAAGTAAGTCTACTCTTGATTGGTTTGTATTAAATCGCACGACCGGTTTCGGGTCTCAACCCATCATTCTAGCTAGCATTCTACATTAAAAGGCCTCCGAATAAATCTGCCGCATTGAGACACCCTCTGGGCACCACTTATAACATGAGTAAAAAATGCTAACAATGCTTTTTTAGCCGGTTAACGTACTTAAATCAAGAACCTGTTTCAATAGAAACATAAACATATTAAATCTGCTGCAAATTAATTCTAATAATTGTACTTTGTCAAAGAATAAATTATGAACTACGTTTTTAAACTTGATTTTCAATAATATTTTCTTGTATTTTCAAGATATTGCCAATAACATCAATCAATATTATGTTAAAGTAGGGGATAGTAAAAACCAGCAAAAGGACACTTCTTCTTTAACAGATAACACTACCGCAAATACTGAAATGAAAATTATTAAAAATCAATATGTTTTCAGGAACTACTGAATTAGAAATTATTAAAATTATAAAAAACCTAAAATCTTCTAGTGCAAAAATTATTTGTTGAAATATCAACAACTCTGTTAAAATTAATAAACTTTTAAAAATAAAAGCATTCCTTTAACTTATTTAATAAATTTTTCTATTGAATACGGAACATTTCCTACATTACTAAAAACTCAACCATAAAACCTATACTCAAATCCAGGCCAAAAATTTGAAGAAAAATTATAGACCCTATTGCTATATTATCATCTATAGGTAAAGTCTTTGAAAAGTTATATTATATAATATATCTTATTTTCTGGAAAAATAATATCTTACCCAATAACCAGTTTGAATTTGGGAAAAATCTATTGCCATGTATATGCTATGTTTTGATCTTATAAATAACATTATTTCTTGCTTTGGATCAAAATAAAAACACTTGATCGTTACATCCGGAAATATTGCTACTTTTAGTGGCTCATATGTGTATAAATTCAAGCTTTGAGTTGATCCTTACTACCTTATGTTGATCTGAGAACCGGTAGAAAATTAGTGCATGCAAGCGGCTCCCGTTAGTAAATAATCATGATAAAGTTGATCTTGGAGGTGTATACAATTTGTTGTTTTTAGTTGATCTTCAATGTACAATATGCTATTTTAAGTGGATCCAGGAATATATTTGTTATTTTTTCCTTATTTCCCGCGCACAAACAGCTGTAGATCGACAACAGCTGGGTGATGGTGAGGGAGTGGGGTGAGGGCGCGCCATAGAGAAAGAGTATTGCACAAATGCATAGAGGAACGTATTTTTTAGAACTATTATTATACTTTTCTTAGCTCCCACGAACGATAAACATAACATATTATATATTTTTGGAATCAGCTCGTCAAGCTGCATGGAATGCAACAGATTTAAGTGTGTAGGATTATTTTAATTTTTCTCGAATTTTCCTGGAAAGGTTGGAGGGGGTAGGGGCAATTTTTACTTTATTCGAGTAGAGGGTTAAATTATCTTTAAATTTAAAAATTGATAAATTTGATCGGACAGAAAGGCTGTTGTGGATGATTTAAGTTGGAGCGTTGTTACCGTTTTTTCACCGTTAAACCCCATCGGATATACACATATTATATACCAGACGAACCGCCTTGACAAGATGAAAAGAATGGTATAACAATCAGGAAAATCCGTCCATAAACAACCAAGATATAGCGGTTTTACATTCAACTCGCTTTGAATATCAAGACAGGGCTGGGGTCTAAGAACTTTACTACGGTTTTTGGTCAAAAGTGGTTTTTGTGCAAAACCGCTATATCTTGGTTGTTTATGGACGGATTTTCATGATTTTTGTACCATTCTTTTCGTCTTGTCAAGGCGGTTCGTCTGGTATATAATATGTTGATATTTGATGGGGTTTTTACGGTAAAAACCAGTAACAAGCCTTGAACTTAAATTATCCACAACGGCCTTTCTGTCCGACCAATATCAAAATTTCTTTTTTTAATTTAAAGATAAACAAATCCTCTATTTGAATAAAATAAAAAAATGCCCCCACCCCAACTTGCCCAGGAAACTTCGAGAAAAATTAAAATGATCGTACACACTTTAAACCTTTTGCATTCCATGCAGCTTGACGTGCTGATTCCAAAAATATATAATATGTTATGTTTATCCTTCGTGGAGGCTAAATAATTAACAAGTAAAGTTAGCCGTCGGCATGACAAAGACCGCGACTTTGCGGCGCGCCCGCGTCCGCAGGGTATACCAGCGGAGCCTAGTAGGCCTACTATCCGACGGATAGACAATGTAATACTGAACGTAGCGGTATGCAATAATTACTGATAGATAATGAGGCTTAACTTTTAGCAGTGTCTCAAAGAGAGAGAGAGGTTGGCCTACCGGAAGTCTGCAGCATCAATTTATTTCTTTTAAAACCCGTCGTAAGCGCTAAATTCACAGGGCTTATAGAAGATGTGAAAACGAATGTCAAATGGGGTTAGAAAATATCATATATGATATTTTAAAAGTAAATTTTCTTATGTAGGTGATAGGGGGCAAAACCCCCAACGACGCAAATAGTACTTTGAATTCCGCTTATAACATGTACCAAAGTTAGTTTGAAAATGTTTGACTAATCAAAAGTTAAGGTAGGAAGAGGGGTTATTTAAAGCTCACCCTGTATATTTTTGTGCTTTAGTGCAGCTGAACCTTCACTATCTCAGTTATTACTTGCGTACAAATTATCTGAATATGGCTAATCACTAGGTCGCACATCAACCCAATAATAATGGTGTTAGTAGCGTAATTTTGACCACTTAATGAATTATAATTGACATTTAAGAAAAAATTTATTTGAAAATCAAATGAACGTTAAACTTTAGCTTATATCAACTTAAATAAATAAAATGTTTGCTAAGAAATTGATGTATTGAAGTTTTGGATGATCTGGCGGTTTGATTGCCACATTTACAATTATGTTTGCGCAAGTATAATAAACGAGATAATAAAGATTCGAAAATACACTTCATAGTAATATTTCGGGTGGCCGTTGGCCAGTAACGCCTTACGAGAGCTTCCGCGCCAGCGATATTGTTCAAACAGGCGATACCCTCTCGATAGTGCCCGCCGAGCCCTCCCTGCCCCCCGCCATTTGTATGTGTGTACTGTTCACCGCTCTGCTACTCGGATGTGCGAGTGAGTCACCTGACTGAATTCCCGTCACCAGGACCGGGCCACTGTCCCACACTGTACAGTGCACACTCCACTCCACATTCACAGCAACTGCATGCTATCCACGCCCCGCCACCCTGAATACCAAATCACCAGTCACCTGCTTAGATTTATACAACAAACTAGCTGACAATACCCGTGCTACGCTACGGGATTCAAATATTGAATTTTCGTAATTATATTTTATTTAAATGTTTCTAAAAAAATCAATGTCTGTGTTGTTTGGTCAGCTGTACTGTTTCCCTATGAGTTCGCCATTTTATAGTTTTACTACATAACTCGTCTGATAGTGTCAGCTTCCACCGTTGTTGCTGTAGCTCCGCTATTACACGACCGATTCTAATGATTTTTTAAATATTTTTTCTTGTTTCGTCAAGACAAAGGTCGAGACAAACAATCTATATAAATAAAATAACAGTTTTGTTTGTGCATTGGTTAGGTATCGCAATTTGGAGCAGAATATGGAGGGGCAACAGGTAGTGAGTTAGGTGCAACAGGTGTTTTAAACAGGTAGTGAGTAGGCAGGATGCAGATGGTGGGAGCAGCATAGACGTATGAAGTGCGAAGTTGTTTGTTGAAAGTTGCAAAAAGCAAGCTGTTAATTAACACGATTGAGTATTGAGATGTTAAAGAATGACTGAATGATATTAAATGTTTCTTCCAAATCGGTTAATGAATGAAAAATGTTTGGCCAAAATATTTAACATAGGGATAGAAAATACAGGGTTGGGTTGTAGTCTCATACGAATTATTTCAGTTTGGGTCGCATTCGAAGCATACCTACACAGTATGTCTGAAAAGTAACGGAACTTTTTATTTACACCCAAAAATAATAATGCCATCTGTTAAAACAACATATAGTTTGAAAATTGTGTACTTCCTCCAACAAATGAGACTAAAATTGATAAAATCAGCTTACAAATAATATTGTTATTACGGTTTATTTGTAAGCTGTTTGTGTGTAGTATACACATAAACTAAATGGAGCGAAGACCTAATTTTAAATAGTTTTCCAAACTTGGCAAAACTTTCACACTTGTGTTGATGAAAAAAGTCTATGGTTGTAGTGGTTTGCTGGGACCACATGTTTTTGAGTGGTATAAACGTTTCAAAGATTACCGTGAACATTTGGAAGACAACCCAAAGCCAGGTCGGGCAAAAATAAAAACCATGAACAGTTGGTGGAAAAAGTCCGGGAAATTATTGCTTCGAAATTCGTTCCACATAGGTCAAAACGTCACTGGCGAACATTATTTAGGTGCTATGAAACGTCTGTGAAAGAGTATCGTTCGAGTGAGGTCGGAATATCGAGAACTGGGTGGTTGCATTGATTTTAAATGTATTTAAAGTTAATGGCGGTTGGTCCAATGGTCTGTGTAGCACGCGACAGTGCGCCTCTTCACAATGCCGTATCTGCCGGAACCAGAAAACAGTGCGTGTGCTCAACAAGGATTAATACCTCCTCTGTGAGTGTGCTTCAACATCCTTCATATTCATCATATTTATCTCCGTGTGACTATTTTCTGTTTCCAAAGTAAAAATTATCCATGAAAGGAACACTTTATAACGGCTTTGCGCACATAAAGGACTGTGGGACAAGGGTCATTGGGGATAACTTGATAAAATGATGTAAAACCATCTTTAATAGCGTTTGATACATGTGCCCTGGTGTGTATTAATGCGGAAGAAATGTATTTTGAAACATAATAAATCATGTTTGCCAAAACAAGTAATTGTATCTTTTTATTAAAGCTCCGTTACTTTTCAGACGCATTGTGTATTGTAAAAAACAGAAACTGTATCAGTGTATCAACAAAAGCAATGTTTTTATTAAGGGCTGTAGCTCGATGTTTTGTAACAGACTGTAGTAGATACCATGGTGTAATTACACCATGGTAGAGACTACATATAGGAACAGGAAGGTCGGAAACGCAGTGGGCACTATAGTAAACAAACCACTTGTCTCAAGCTTTGCTATACAGTACTTATTGTTGTGCTCATGCGCACTCACACTCCCCCGTCCTCCCCTGACCCACTGTTCCGATAACACGCAACTCTTGTGTCTCATTCGCATTCAGACCGTTGTGGTGCTAATGCGTTTTACAACTATAAATTTACTTTGAATGCTCGCAAACCACGCTAAAACTATTAGTGTTTTTTATTGCAAGTATTCACTTTTTTCAAAGTTATTAGTACACAACATAAAGCAATAACTAGATTGATTGTTGTGTATTTCTAACAAAATATTCGGAAAGATGTCTGGGAAACTTCATTTTCTTGACGGAGTTTCCTCATCGGGCACTTCAATTTCAAAACACCATTTTCTTCCGGTTGGTCCCGGAGCTCAAATATATTATAACTATAGTAGAAAATATTCGTGTTGTTAACAAATTAACTTACATTCATGCATGAGTTTTAATACTGTCGAATGACTATAACCCATCATATTAATAATTATTTTACAATGCCAGTATAAATTTGTATTTAAATAAAGTAATATTGAAGTTTATAACTTTGTCTCAACCAGAAATTAATTATGGAAGGCCTTTGTGAAATGTAATGTCATAAAATAAGCTAATCATTCCAAAAAAATATACACAGAATATCCCGGAATTATCTGGAACAATTTATAAAACATTGTTCCTTAGGTTGAGACAAACAAATTGTCCAATATAAACATTGGTCTGGAGTGACTAGTTGTTCGTCTGTCCATCAGATTATGTTATTTACAAATTTTATTATAACTATATTAACAAGTGTGCTTTAATAAGTAGAATAACTAAAAAAGATTTCCTTTCTGTAATTAAATCCATTTAAAAATGGCGGTCGTTTAATGTTTTTAACGTCAAATTCCACAAAACCCTTTATAGCTATAAAAAATTACTAAGAAAGGTAAAAAGTGACATATTATGAAATTAACAGACAAAAAATACCTTATTCGCTAAATATCAAATAATAAACAACCGACTTGTGACATAATACCACAATACATTCATGTAGTATAAAATGTTTTACAAAACATATGAAACGGTGCGTAGTGGGTATTATTGATCAGCTGTTTTCAGTGTACTTCATGTAAAAGAGGAATCAGCTGTTGGTTAGTAAAGCATTGTTGATATATGGAGAAGTATATAATACTTATTGTGTTAACAGTTTTGTTAATATGTGTATTATGTGTACAGTTGATTATATATAGCATTACATGATTAATGCATTAATTGTGATTTGTGTATGATACTATATTTTAATAATATAAACATAACACTTTAAGCAAGCAAGTACCTTATCACTAGCAATGGTATACTCATTGACCTGCAAGACAAGACGCTAATACATTCACGTAGCACTGTCAAGTAAGTGATGAATACTCACAGTGGGGACCACTGTCAGTAGTTTTCTTTTATTAACGTACTCAGTCAGAACTGATGTGGGTGATAGCGTCTGAGGCTGCACAGTTGCAGGTTGGAGGCGACGCGCCACCACTTGCCGCACCTTAGACTGGCACTGATGACTCAGCTGTGGTGTTGACGTCGTCTTACTTATTATCACAAGTTCACTAACTAATTATGTAGTTTATAACTTGTGTTGTAGACATAAGACAAGGTTTAGTTGTAAAACTGAGAACTTAAAATGTACTAGTGTTCAAACAGAATAAAATATATTCAATTTTTTATTTCGTCCAAAAATGTTAAGGGTGCAGCGCACCCCCGTAAATCCGCTCATGGTAGGCCGGCAAGAGCTCTTTCAGGGTACACAAATTTGACTGAGGACTGAAAACGTGAGGAAGTGCGTTAGCGTACGAACGCATGCAGTCCATCAATATGCTAGCAATAGTATTGAGTATTTTAATAACTGTTCGTGAGTGGTTGGACGGAATGTTTCCTGTACGTTAGCCGGGACGACACAAGAAGCCCAGTGTAACATCGTGAAATTTTTCCTATTATTATATAGGGATTCTGTAAGGAATATGAGTACAAGTGCAAGCCTAAACTGTGGATAAATTGGAAAATCGTGTTTAAGAAGATATTACCAGTATTCCAATTGACTTCCTTCAGAAAAATGTTGATTGTCTCCCCGGCTGTTTGTAGAATTTGGCGAACAACGCCGGTGCCTATGTGGAAATTTGAAGCTTACCCACTCGACATCAAGCCCTGCGAATTTTGTGTTTACGACGGCTTGTAAAAGAAATAAATTGATGTTGCCGAGTTCCGGTAGGTCAACCGCTTTTAGGGGCACTCCTAAAATGAAGCCTCATTATCTACCTGTAATTATTGTATACTGTTACGTTCAGTACTAAATTATCTATCAGTCGGTTAGAGTCGCAGCCTGGTACCTACTGGCTTTTGTCATGTCGACAGCTAACTTTATTTGTTCATTATTAAGCTCCTGCGAACGATAAACATAACATATTATATATTTTTGGAATCAGCTCGTCAAGCTGCATGAAATAAAACAGGTTTAAAGTGTTTACGGTCATTTTAATTTTCTCGAATTTTCCTAGGCAAGTTGGGGGGTGTGAGGCAATTTTTGTAATTTTATTCGAGTAGAGGGTTAAATTTTCTTTAAGTTAAAAAGAAATTGGACACATTTGGTCATACTGAAAGGCCGTTGTGGACAATTTAAGCTGAAACGTTGTTACCGTTTTTCCACCGTAAAAACCCCATAAAATATCAATATATTATACACCAGACGAATCGCCTCGACGAGACGAAAAGAATGGTACAAAAATCATGAAAATCCGTTCATAAACGACCAAGATGTAGCGGTTTTGCATTCAACTCGCTTTAAATATCAAGACAGCGTTAGGGTCTAAGAACTTCACTACGTTTCTTGGTCAAAAGTGGTTATTGTGAAAACCCGCTATATCTTGGTTGGATTTTCATGATTTTAGTACCATTCGTTTTGTATTGTCAAGGCGGTTCGTCTGGTATGTAATATGTTGATATTTAATGAGGTTTAACGGTGAAAACCCGTAACAACGCTTCAACTTAAATTATCCACAACAACCTTTCAGTATGACCAAATTATCAATTTTAAAACTTAAAGATAATTTAACCCTCTACTCGAATAAAATAAATCAGCTTGACGAGCTGATTACAAAAATATTTAATATGTTATGTTTATCGTTCGTGGGGGCTAAGAACAGTAGAATAATGGTTCTAAAAAAATACCTTCCTCTATGCACGTTTGCAATACTCGGCTTCTCTCCTCTGTGGCGCGTCCCCACCCACCCCCTCACCTACACCCAGCTCTTGTCGATCTTCAGCTGTTTGTGCGCGTTCCATACTCTGTGACCTGTGTATGGCCGACTATAGGACGTCTGCTGGCCACCTCTGGTCTCCTGATACTCCTCGATTTAACTTGGTCACAAATCCACCTATTTGCAGCTGTTTGGGGGGTTAGGGGGAGCGGGTAGTTTGCGAATCGAGGAGTAGGGGTTGCACAGTGTATCAAAAGAAAATAAACATGACGTCATTACTCTTTATTATAATGAGAGTTGTTTACCCCTTTTATCCACCAAGATCTAAAAAATCCCTAAACGGGAGATTACGGAGAGACGTAGGACTCAACCTAAGAGACAATTTGTTCCATTTAATATTATTTTAGGTTTAATATTATGTACAATGTACAAAACAGTTTACAAAATAAACAGTCTTAACTTCTCCTCTTTAATAAAGACATTTTTCATTTCACTACAATAATATTTTATAGAACTTTTAGACATCGCCACTTTGTCCATCAAGGCATCTAGGTTAAAATATCGTATGCATTTACATATCACGGGTTTATTTTGATGAAATGCTAACTTTACAGTGTTGTTTTATCTTGACATTGCTTTTAAATAAAACTATTTAATGGTTTGGACGCTACAACCACAGTTTGTAGAGTAATTGATGGATTATAAACCAAAAATAGTAACACAATGTTTCAAGTTATTTTTGTATTTTTAAATTATAACAAAGTAGGCAAGGAACCAAGGCTCTTCTTGTGCCAAAGAAGAAAAACAACTTAATTTAATTTGTGTAAACATAATTGTTAAAGTATCCCAACATTTAGCAATTCTAACTATTTATCTTTTTCTATATTGCTAATACCAATAAGTCCCGTGTAAATAGCATGAAACATATAATCGTATAGTCGTAATATAGCTCAAATATAGTTAGATAATAAGAATATATAGTGGTATAGTCGGATCAACATGAGGTGTTGGAAAAATATAAAGTGGAGGCTTATATAGAGCTATATAAACACCTAAAAAAAACGTGGGTAATATATTCATATATTCACCTCCCAAGTTGATCAAGATCAACTTGAGGTGCGATTGAGCCACATGTGTCACGCGATCAACAACTGTTGTAATTATATACGTGTCTGATCAACTAAGTAGTACGGTTTAGATCTATATATATATATATATATATATATATATATATATATATATATATATATATATATATATATATATATATATATATATATATATATATATATATATATATATATTATGATATATATATATATATATATATATATATATATATATATATATCACACGACGATGAGAAAACGCTTGAAAACAAACATGTAAAGAAGGAAACATGTTAATCGACTGGTTTTCAAATAATGGATTCAAATTTAATTCCTCAAAAACTAAATATATAAATTTTTCTATTAACAAAAACAACTTAATAAATCAGATTAAAATAAATATTCAAAAGAATATTTAACGGAAAGTAAAAATGTCACTTATTTAGGATTAGTTATTGATGAACGTATGAATTACAAAGATCATGTATATGTCATGATCATGTACATATCATATATATGTATATGTATATATCAAATAAATTATAAAAATCATTATTTCTATTTAAAAGACTCTCTAAATTTTGTTCCAAGGAAATCTTGTTGAATGTCTACCACTCATTATTTATCTCAAATTTAAAATATACTATACCCATTTGGGGAAGAACTTTGAACTTAAAAACCTTATTTATTCTGCAGAAAGCAGCAATTAGAGCAATTTTTAATCTAAAAGCTAGAGAATATTGTGAAGAAATATTTAAAAAAATAAATTATTAACCGTTCCAGACATATATATTTTTGAAACAATAAAATTTGCCAATGAAAATCCACAATAGTTTACACTTGAAACTACAAAATTAAAAACCTATAATATCAGACAGAAAAATTTATTAGACAATATATTTCATAACAAAAGCTTTTACGAAAAACATTCAAAATTCAACGCCATCAAACTTATTAACAAATTACCCAAGAAATTAAACTTGAAGACAACTTTAAGAAATTCCAAAAGAAATTAAAAAATTATCTAATTAGTAAGACACATTACACCATCAATGATTATTTCGAAGATTATGAAGACTACATTAGTTTCTAGTTTTTAAATTCCATTGTAATTGCTCATACAATTTTATTGTCCACAGCAATTAATATTTATTTATTTTGTGTACGTCGAATAGTCGTAATAAATAATTAGTTTAGCAAGGAAGTTTTCCTTTTCTTTTTTAAATGTTACAGAATTAACGGATCTATGCTTCTATTGAAACGGTTCTTTTCTTTTCGGTACGTTAATCTATACAAAACATAATTTGCAAATTTTTCCCACTTTAAATTCTTTATTCGCGATAGAGGTCACTCGGCTCTATCCGGCTGACTTAGTGACTCTAATTCTCTCTAGTACACACGATACTAAATTATGGGATCAATATCTGAAGGGGGAGAGATATTATGTATCAAATATCAATCCACTAATGGTTGTTCAAAAGTACTTTGTGAGATTAGTTTGATAGGAAAAAGAGAACCACTTCCTTGGCAAAGTAGACTACAGTCATCGGGCTGACAACATAGTAATTTTTTGACATCCGAATTGCAAGTAAGGAAACTTAAACCAGCACTCCGTAAGCCCTGCTGGAAATAGCGCAACAAAAGTCTTAAGGCTTAACGTAATATTTTGAACAAGATTTAATCAAGATTAAATCATGAACCAAACATAAGTGAGTTAGGTTAGTGTTGTTTGTCGTTACGTTTACAGATGGCATGGAGGGGGTGGGGCGGGACATGTTTGGCTAGAGGGGTCTCCCTGTCCCTGACATCTGCTGTATAAATCCCGTCTCTTCTTCCTCCAGCTATTGTTGTCTACTCAGGATACGGAAATCTTTATCTAAATCCATCGTGCTCTTATCGACATTCACTTCATTCGATAACCCGTTGTTCGAACGTACGTTAACAGCGAATACCACACGCCTCCAGGTCAAGTTGCTAACAACATTGTATAATAATATCTACGTATTCTAGATTTATGGGGAGTTTATAGTGTGTTTCGGCCAATAAATTAATAGTTTTACCTACAATAAAAAATTACTTAATAAACTGCAAAATTTATCGGAAGTGCGTGTAATTCTACAACTTACAACATTTTCTATTGTAGCTGCTGCTTCAAATCGGGTTTCTATTGAACTCCTGTCTCCAAAGTCAAACGTTCGAGAACTATCGTCCTTTGTATCCCAGTTCGTTAGTTCTCCTTACCTCAAAATAAATAAAAATAAACTAAATTTTATGAGACACTTTATGACTTCAAACACATTAACTCCCAAAATATACAGTCAGTGGAATATTAACAATTTCAGACGTGTAAATTTTGGCCTGCACAAGCAAATGGCAAGTTCGTGATTGTTTGAACTGCTTTCGTAACCAATAAGTAACCGTCCAATAGTAACTATTAGTAAGTAACTTAAAACTTGCTCAGATTAACTACACCCTTATGGTACTAGGGGGCGTATTAAAGCTAATTATGTAAAAGGCATTTAATATAACAATTTTGCCAATTTTTTTACCATCTATATAATATTTCTAAACATAACATTCCCGATAACAAGTGTGAAGTACAAATCATAAAACCAAGATCAGAGCCGACGCGTAGTCACAAAGGTTTTCATGGATACTAGTGAATTTCCAGTTAGTGGGGTGGGGGACTTTTTACCGCAAGCGCCCTTTAAGGGGGCACTTTCTGCCAAAATGGGTGTGGGCTATAAAACCCGTATTTATGATCCTATTTTAAACCAAGTTACTAAACGCGCTTTTGCAACCACTAAATTGAAAACAACGCTGGCATAACCACAAGAGCTATTATACCTATACTTTATATATGAATACTAGAAAATATACTTTTTCCATTTGTCTGGGGAGGAGTTGGGAAGCTCAAAATTACTTTCCGTTTCATTCTAAGGCGTCTCGTGAAATAAGACGACGGAAATGAATAGCATTTGTATTTTCTATGGAAATTATGCTTGGGGGGCGAGGTGCGAGTAAATACGAGTACTTCTCGATCTCGCACACTTGTGGTCAAATTATAGCAAAGTATGTAATAAATGCATAGCTTTATTTTACTTGATATAGGCCTAGTCTTGGATGTCTTATTAATTATTATAAAACAGGGAAGCTCTATTACCCATGTGGTCGTATGCAATTTACATGGACTAACCTCCTGGCGGCCAAGCTGCTAAAATATGCATCACTCTGGCTAGTCTCTTTACAGTACGTATCTGCACGGTGTATATGCAGCTGTAGGCTATACAGTATTTAAATACATTTTACTACTTCAACATTGATACAGATTTTTATTTATACTTACGTAAGTTAAAGGTATCTGACACCGGAAATGTTAGGCCAGTTCAAGCCATAAACCTGCGTTGATATTTTAAGGTAATGTATTAAGTAGTTAAATGAACTTAATTGCTGGCGTTTGAATTAGAAAGTCTTTTTTAACTTAACTACTTTTCATTGTGGGAATATATTCGGTTAACAAGCAACTAAAACCCGTACATAATTTTTTACTATTGCTAAATGATTATTTAATTGTTATAATGCTTCATAACAGGCGTGCCCAATTATAATGGAGCATTTAAAAACATAACAATTAGATAGCATAGATAACAGAAATGTTCATGGATGCACAAATATACAGTATACAAGCCCATCTTAAGTTATAAAACAACCAAATGATGCAGAATCATTATTAATTTTATGCGATGACTATAATAGTTTAAAACTAATTTACAAACTCTTTTTTTGGAATTTGAGAATATATCTAAACAATGATTGTTGCAAACTATTAAATTATATAGTATTTAGAGGTGAAAAGGCTCCCACATTAGTACGGGAGAAGTGGGGAGGAACAGCTGACGGGTCCGAGAATTGTGCCAAGGCACTGTGAAACGCACGCGAGCTAAGAGAGCCATGCCGTCAAGCGCCCCACCGACCAGCCCGCGCAGGTACACCAGCATCGCCAGTCCACGCCTGGAGCTCAGCAGATCCAACTCAAACATATTCAAAAGTTCATGATAAGGAACCACTGTTGTATAGTGTCCAAAGGCATTGAAATAACGGTATCTGAGAAAACATTTCTGAACGCTGTCCATTAGTTGGAAACATTATAACGTATTCTCTGGAGATACAACAATGCTCCTCTGTTCAATAATGAACTAGACGAAGACAGTGAATATTAAAAGTGTTTTTTGTAATCTGAACACTAAAAATTAAAGTGACTGCTTTCAAATGTTGTATTAAACATTAAAGCAACAATAACTTTCAGGACAACAACATGAAATCGTTTACAATTCATTGATCAAAGAACTCCTAAACCGTTTAAAATTCAGTTGTGACCTAGTTCCAACCTAAATGTGTATATTGCAACTTTAAACCCGTCTTCAATATGGAACAATAGTTTGTATTGATAAACTTTGTATTGGATGTTCTGAAGATAAAGTTCAGCTAATAAGTTCTACAACGATTGAAGTTTTGTATTTTTACCACAGCTGCATGAACTTAAGGGCGCGGGTCTACTATTTACGAAAAGGATATTCTCACCGCACCATTCCCTCGAACACAAAATATATTAAATCAAATAATACAATATTGTATATTGCGTACTAACGCGTGCATGTTTTTGAAATCTTCAATTTAATAACTACTCTAAAATTTTGCTATCATCGCATTCAGACGTACAATAAGGCATTCATCCAAATTCCCAATTTTCCTATCATTGCCCCAAAGTAAATGTGTGGGTCACGTGTTCTTCCAAATGAGTGCCAAGAAATCAAACGGGGTTTTCAGAAAAACTGTACGCCTATAATGTACAACCATTTGGATTTTCGGCGCTTTTAATTGAATTTGGAAAGTTTGTTAATAAAGTGTACCCCTGTCTAAAATGGCAAAAGTTCATTTGCTAATAGACGCAATGATTTCATTAGTCAATTACTTTTGAATCGTCAACTAAACAAACTATTTATCCATTACATCGGCAACAGTATATTGTTGAACGAAATCTTTACTTACAATTTAGTGGAACTGTTGATTAAAGACGAAAATAAACATATCTTTTAGTTTTAAAACTAAAAGTAGGTGATGGTTTCTTTAAGTGTAAGAAAGACTTTATTGAAAACTTCAGATAAACCGGTAAAATGCTTGTTGAATGGTCGTGTACCAATAATGGTGGAGTCCCTATCTACATTTATTTGCAGGTTACAATTTATTTAATAAAAACACTTTCATAAGCTTTCTAACGCTGTCTTGAAAAGTTGTCCTTTCTTTGTTCCCAGTCTTGCTTCGTGTTTTCGGAATGAGCTCTTTTTCTTTCATCAGTCCAGACTATACTCCTCTCCTTTTGGTAACTTTCCAACTCTTTGTTACTAAATATAGTTCTATCAAATATGTTCGTTTGTGTGATACCTGCCGATATTAAATCTTCTTTGACTATAGTGATCCTTTGATTTATTCTTCTTTAGTCGACTGGTACTCGTGGTGTGGTTCTGTAATCCAGCTTCATGGAGGTCAGGTTTTGAGGATGATACAGAATTAAAATAGTTTAAAGACAAATTCAACTGCTCAGATAGTCTCAGTGATCATCTGATGATACCCGCATCAACTCCCACCATCGTTTAGACATATCAGACCATCACCTACGTGGTTCGGAAGTCACTTTAAGCTATTGGTCCTTGTATTTCCGTTGGTCATTGGGCTATTAATTAACGACTCAGTCTAAGGAAGAGTCGGCTATAGTTTTAACAAGACTACACCTCATAACTCATTACTTCCACTCATAACACTCATCCTTCACCACATATTTACCTTAAAATACCCTTATGAGAATGGTCGGCATCTCAAATAGTGATAGTGATTTAGTAGTAACCTCGAGTTTCATAATATTCTAAAATTTGAATTATTTTAATTTGGCCTTAAAATGTTAATGTTCGTTTCTTAATGTGTAAATATAAATTATGACAGTATACTCCTCTACTCAAAGTCCACTGAACATGCTGTCTTAATGAATGACCTTGATACCCTATATAATCTAATCCACTAAATGCTAGCTGTATGCAAATGCACATCACGTCCAGTCTGGTGCAAGGTTTCATTTATTACATTGCTCTATGCTCTCTGCATCGTGCTTCATTTACGCCGCGTAGTTTTTGCAGGAAACTCTGCTGCTTTATTGATACGTTTGGTTTAGGTATTCTATCCCATACTGTTGAGTAGAATAACGTGATGTGCTCGTTTGCAGCTTGGAATACGAATAGACTTCTTTGGTACGAAACATCGTAAGAGAACTGGACAAGTGGTTTAACAATCTTGAAACCGCGGAGCGTATGGAGTTCGATACGTAGAAGAGGGAACTTGAATGTATTGGAAACGTGCCAAACACGTAAAACAAGTGCAAACATCATTTTCATTAGTTATATCACATTTTTATAAGGAGAACGCATCGATATTTGTACTGACGGCATCATTATACTGCCTTTTTGTGTAGTGAAGAATCCTTTATGTATGTTCAGCTGTTATGTTAGGCTATTAGAAGACTAATGTACCTTACGATAATAATTTATAGTGACGAGTGACGACAGTACAATATCTACGTAAAAACAATTTAAGACAAAAGGTACGACAGTAATTCTTTTGTGAAGCCAATACTCTTCTCTACCTCGATTATATTTATTTGTCAACATTGAATTTTCTATGTGCTATACTAATTTATAAATTCGTTGTCAGACCTCGACGCCTTCCTGTTTAGCATCCAAAAGCAAGAACATCTTAAGAATTTTGAAACCGTCTTCAAACTTTAAGAAGCCATAGGAGCTCGAATCTTCAAGATTGGGCAACCAACTATCAATCTTAATACGTAGGCTTGAGCGCGGAACTATCACTTCAATGTGGCATCCTCAGTGACATATCTGAGACAACTCGCTATTTATCAACATTCTAATGGCAAGAACAACTTCAAGACTTAAACATTTTAAAACCGCGTGTATAAACGCATTTAAACTGCTATTTTCGTCTTTGACTGTAAGATTTTATTATACTATTTCTCTTGGGCATGTCTTCTTAAGGCTAGATCACTATTATTTTCTGTATTCATTTTAGTCTTCTTTGTCGTTGTTCTAATAAATTAGGTATGAAGTTGTAACATTGGTCCGGGATGAAAATTGTAAAATACTATGAACAATTACAACGCCATCTGATTATTAACTAAGTCGCAATTCTCAGAACTGAGGAAATGTATCAGCTGACTGAAGTGTCAGTCTGGTCACGTGATACTCAACTGTAACCACGTGACCTTACCCTTCCTTAACTGTCGTCATGGCAACGCTGAACCTCTTCTTGCTTGCACAGGATGGCTATCATATCACTTGCCATTGGTTAAATTTAACTTTCCTGTTAAATTTCACAATATGACTTTGACACCCTAAAATAAAGCCTTATATTTTTTCCTTTTATTATAACTATGATAAGTCTTTAAGGATGCAATAAAGTGACATTCTAAGACGTTAGAGGACTTTCTTTAATAGAGGTGGTCGAACCATTTCCAGTACTTCAGTTTATTAATCTAGGTTAAGGTCTTAGAGGATCGTGCTGCTGCCACAGTCAGAATTTGAAGCCTTTAAAAGATTTGTAGTTACTTATTTAGCTTTGAGCGTTTCCAATACGTTGCCTGTGAATATCATAAATTTAATCAGTTTAAATCATGTTTTGAAGAGTTTTTGAAAATGTTCTCTTTTCTTATATGTATTTCTACTAAATTGTATTAAGACATAAAACTTTTCTCAAAAGTGTGAAATGCATTGTTGGTTGGATTGGTTTGATACTTGAATATTGACTAAAATTTTAAAAAGTTAACCGCTAT
This sequence comes from Matsumurasca onukii, assembly GCA_018831715.1. Taxonomy (NCBI): domain Eukaryota; kingdom Metazoa; phylum Arthropoda; class Insecta; order Hemiptera; family Cicadellidae; genus Matsumurasca; species Matsumurasca onukii. The sequence goes on along the minus strand of CM032059.1, from coordinate 32,508,403 downwards.
TAATGATAGGTTAGAGACGTCTCAGTTAGTGATTATACTGGTTCTCAACCAACTGTCATTTTTCTCGTGCCTTACTGCTGTAGGCGTACCTTTTTTATATATATTTGACCGCTGATTATATGGATAAGCATATTTTCAATTTTACGGCCACATTGAGTAAGCAAGCGTCCCATTTGAGTCGGTCCTATAAATCTTATTCTCAATCCTACTAATTATGTAGTTATTTGTAGGACCACTAGTAAATATTAATAATTATACAGTATGATAAATTAGTTTTTGTTCTTATCAATTTAATGCGTTTGTTCTCAGACGTAAACCGTGATTTGTAAGTTTTGCCAGATATCGAAAGACGTGTTTTGGTCACGTGATACGCCAGTGACCACGTGACTGAACTCCTTCCCTCGCCGTCTCCATGGCAACGCTGTATCTTGATATTGCACTTACTCGCTTTGAACAGACAATATTCAAATAACCGAGATCGTAGCTAATATCGGATCGTTTTATCAGCTCGCGATAATTTCATGTTGAGAATGAATCTCATAAATGCCTCTTGAGCAGATAGTGTTGATACCTCGACAGTTGAGACGACACATTCCTCGGCTCAAACACAGAATTCACTTTGATGTGTTATCTAATATCATGTAGCATACCTCTGCCTCCGCGCCTGCTCTCCATGCTTCAATCCGTATGCTCGGTTAATCTAATTATTGCGATAGGTTAAGTGTCTGTTAACCATTATCGGTTCCTAAGTTAGCAATTTATAGTTTGTCCGACTAATTAGTTTTAGCAAGAACTCTTTGCTAAGACATTTGATTGTTTCCTACACGTAGTTACTAACAACACTGAGTTATTCACATATAGAAGTTAAACTGAATGCAAACTCTTGTGCGCAGCTAATTGTCAGTGTTCAAGGTCGATGTCAGTAGTTGCGCCACATGTTTACTTGTGACAGCTGGTCACTAGGATAGACTATCTGCAGTTGATGCCGTTAGAGTGCGGGCTAAGCTCGGCGAACACGAATCCCATTTGAGTCGGGCTTCTAAATGTAAGTTTAATGGCAATATTTGTGAGAAGTATTTGTTAATAAGTTATTTGGCAATATTTGTGTTTACAAAACCCTTTACAACTATATAAAATTGTCCGTATTATTTATTAAATATAGAACAAACATGTCGATATTATAAGACGTAGTGGCTCAAAATAATACTCAATGCCAATACATTAAGTTTAACTTTGTATATTATTCCATGGTGAGCAAAGCAAACAAACTTTGGAACTGTATGAGAAACAAATAAAATAACTGAGGTGGACGTTTTAGGATACCATTTACTAAACATTAGCATGGGCACTCATTAGTTTGTCTCACCCAGACTAGACATTGACTACTACTTAAATAAAACATGTAAACATAATGAATAATTTCATTAATATCTGGAAATTAATTGGTCTAACTAAAGCATTTACGAATTATTAAATGCAAACTAAAATCTACACCCAACAATACTGGAAAAATCGTAATAACACCATACAAAATATACCATTCGAGTCACTACAGCAAACAAGTTAACGAAAACCTCCTACGTCTAATAATATTAAGGGGACCTGGTTGAGTTGATGGCCGTAAGGCTGTTTATAACCCTGTAAATGGTTACACGATTTACCAAGACGGAATTATGGAGATTCCACTAGTCTGAGAATTCAGTTTAGATAGTGCTCTTGACTGACTGGCACAGATTAGGCTAATGTCAATGTTAACAGAGTCAGCTGATGCGGAAAACAGTATGGCATGTTAGCCAACCTGACGTTTCTTAACTTAACCTGACTTGCCTCGTCAACCCGTACGTTTGCATCTGCTTCTTCTACGACTAATATAACTTCAGACAGATAATATAGAAATCTGTCTAGAAATCTCTGAAAGCGGTTGTGTAAATAAAATAATGTTAATCAAAGGGTACAAAGCTTTCACTTTAACTTCAGACAGTTTTATTCCAGTTAAATACAATATCTGAATTAATAAAAAGTAAGAATTAACGTAAAAGTTCAGTTCCTTGTACTACATGTGCTCAGAATATTGGTCCATTGTATCTTTTATATAGGTTTCTTCAATAAATTTAGTCAATTATGAATAATGGATTGAATTTCAAGATATATATCATCATGTTTAACTATGGTACCGTATTTACAAAATAAAACGTGGGCTTCATTACTTTCATATAATGAAAAACTTAGTTAACTAAAGTAAAGGTAACGTTACAGTGTAGTTACGTAAAGTTCCATATGTAGTTTTTTCTATATGCTGATGATACTGCAACTTTATTCAAGTGTGATAGTTGGGAACATGTTTATGACTTAGTGGAGTGTGGCTTAAATAACCTAAAAATGTGGTTTGATCAAAATATTTTAACAATGAATATTGATAAAACTAAATGCATGAATATGTCATTGAACCCTCACTATGACCCAATAAATGCAAAACTAACCTTCATTTATGTGCTAATCACAACCATTTTGATTAGCATATTCATAATTCTGAACTTATTGAAATTGTGAATACATTTAAATATCTTGGTGTCATGTTCGATAATCGTTTGAAATGGGATGCTCATATAAATTAACTAAACAGCAAACTCCGAAAGTTTATATCCATGTTTAGTGCTAAAAACGGTGTATTATTCCTATGTATAATCTCTGTTACAATGGAATCATTGCTTGGGAAGGTGTTCTCAAAACAATACAACAACCTTTAGAGATAACTAAAAAATGTATAATAAAGACAGTATTACATAAACCTATTAGATATCCAACAAACCTTCTTTTTTACGAGTTTTTAATATTTAATATTACACAACTTTATATATGAGTGTTAACAATGTTCATTTACAAAAACAAACACAACATATTTTCAAAGATAAATCATAAGTATGGTACAAGAAGTGCAAGACATGTCATTCTACATTGCTCATCACTTGTATAACAAACTGCCAGCAGAACTAAGAGACACCCAAATTTAATAAAGCCTCAGCTTTATAATGTGAAGATCAATCAATGGTTATTTCAAGTTAACATAGACACGGCCAATGATTATATTAATTCAAATTACTTACCCTCCTGGTTCAACATTTAATATTCAAAATGTATAAGTATTGCTTTGCATTTGTAACTTGTTTGTAAAATCCAAATTTTAAATAAATTATATTATTATTATACTTTTTGAAACCTTTGCGAACATTTGCACAACCGAATTGCATATGTTTTTATTTAATAGAGACTGACAGGCCACACTTACACAGGTAATTTTACCCACGAGGTGGGATATTTCCAAACTACAAAGTTTATAATCTTTAAAAGCTATATTTTTAATAGTATTTTAAAACTTTTAAATTGTAACTATTAATTGGAAATAAATTATTTATTATTATTAGTATTATTTATTTCATTAGTCATGTACAGAGGACGCAAAATACCACGATGCTGCAAACGGCTAACCGGAGCGTAAAGTTTTAACTTACTTTTTCAGGAAAAATCTATGAAAATCTATAAATAAATATTATTACTCACAGTTCACAAAGTTCTATCAATTTAAATTGCAATAACTTATGCACATAAACCACTCTAAAACAAAAAGCATATTTTCTTTCTCAATCTATATAACTACAGATACCGTCCGTTAATTTTTATGAATGAACAATTAGTATTGACTAATTTTTTTCATGGGCCTAATATTTAAATACTTTAATTTCAAAAGAACCATCACAATTATTGTATGGTGCCAAACTTTATGCAATTTAGCGGTTCAACTCTAATGATACTGCATACAAGGAAGTTCAAGAGTTCAAGAATAAGTTAAAACAAATTAGCTTAAGTGCTTTAAGCTTGAAAATTAGCTTTAGAAGTTGTTACTCAGTGTAGGCAAGTAATTAAAGAAATTACATTAATATAAAAGTGTTTACGCAGCTACAAGGCTCCCTGGGAAATCTGTTTGCATGTTAGACTCAGCATCAAATACACAAGCTTCAGAATGTTAACTACGTATACTCCAGGGGAAATACAGGGTGTCACAAAAATGTGTAGCGCGCCATGCAGAATCGGATTCTACATTTAAAAAAAAATAAGTTGAAAAGGCCGAATAACATTTTTTTGATTTTGGCTAAGTTTTGCCGTAATCCGCCATTTTGTAAAATTTTACAAATAATGAATAGTATAAAAATCCTTTGAGATATTTTTGTGAAACTTTGAATACACCTTAATTAAGTTTTTTATAACATTTGCCACAAATATTTTTTATCTAACTTATCAAATTCCAAAATGGTGACCATTTCAAATTTTCAAACTCTAATGGAATCAAATTGGGATTTAACTTTGAAATCTGTAAGGCCATTCACTCCGTTCCGAGTGCGGTCTGTTTATAAGGAACTGTGAAGTTGTTATCAATTTCCTTAGAGGATATATGCATGCCGTTAGCATGGTAAGTTCCAGGCCCTGGACCGTGAAAAGAGCATCGACACTGACCCCCAGAACATTTTTATAGCATTTTTTCAAAACTGTATATACATATGTATTTAATGTGTATATGTGGGTACAGGTCGTATGTTTTGTCCGATTTTCATGAAATGTGGTACAAATGTTCATTTTTAAATATCGCTGTCAGGGTCGTTAACCGGTTATAAAAAGGACCACCGCAATCCCCATTTTGGTGGAGGGGAGTTTTAAAACGGTAAATTTTTAAACTTAAAATAAATATGTAATTTAAGTTTCTAGGTTGAGTGCTAGAAAGGACATTGCAGTCCTAACTTTGCCTCGTTAAAAAAGACAAACGTTACCTTTTTACCTTTAATTTTAATAGTATTCATAAATATACCAAACGTTATGAAAATCCATCAGGTCGTTTCAAAATGGCGGTCAAAAACGTTATTATTCGCTATAACAGCGGAATGAACCAACAGTTATGAAGTCCAATTTCGATAAGTTTGAAATGTGTTATCATTTCAAGATGTGTAATAAAACTTACAGTAAAAGAACATGTAAGTTCCGTGGTCACACCGGAGGCCATGCTGAGGTCGAAGGCTAAGCGTGGCTGAGAGCGTAGTGAACATCCTCGTAACGCCCGTAATAGTACGAGTAAAACGGTCGTAGCGAGGCTGTGAACGGAGCGAATTAGAGTAACAAATAGCAAAGTAAATTAGATTCACTTATGCCAGTGGCGCTTAGCTGCGTGTCGGCCTGGTTATTATTTTGACAATCAATACAGCCCTTAAACACGCTTAAATATCCCATAAAAGTGTGAATTGGAAGATCCTGTAAATGACGAATTTGTGACGACTTTTTCCTCAGGGGTAGTAGACTAGCTACTCAAGCGAAAAAAAGAGGTCGGCCACGTTGTGAGCTCGGATACGCTCAGTGCGTAATGCTGGGTTTTAATCCAGGGCTCCGTGTCGTTCAACAAATTGAAAGATTTATTTAGTTTATTGTGATGGGCTCAGCTCTGCACTCAACCGACTAAATATTAAGTAATCTTCATCATCGCCCCTAAGTAAATTAGGAAAAAATGGTTAACGTTGTTTAGTCGAATTAATTAAATTTAGAAAAATTAGACAATGTAATTTAATGTTCTACTAAGCTACAACCTATTCGGACAACTGGCTAAGTAACAGGCTACAGAGGACTGGCAAGAAACTAACGAAAATGAACTAGCCGAATAAAATAAAATTAAAACTCTACTCACCAGACCTCTGAAGTACTTAAAAATTATCGTAGCGGTCACTTAGCCTGAAGGTTGTAGTAGGACCACCTACAACGTGGTCGGGCTGCAGGTCGACTCCTGGCTTGTAGCAGGCAACGTAGATCTAACGATCACGTTTTGGGTTTCGGAGAAGCGAGGGCGTGTCGACGAAAGCTGGTCCCTTCTTCTGGCCCGTTTTAATCACTGATAAGTGATAACTTGAAATAAACTCAGTATAAAGTGTTAAAAAAATTTTCCTAACAACGGGTCGTTTACTAAAAATTCGGTAAAAGTGTAAGAAACGTTTCTTGGCAACGTCTTCTAATCGAACAGAAGATAAATGCAACACCTAATTATAAATCGAACTATAATAAGCCTTTGAATCTCACCTTTAAAACGGAAACGAAATCCTGAGCGAAAACGAACGAATTTTTACAAACACGACTGTTCACTTCGACGATCGAGACGAGAGAGACTCTGTCAGCCCTAGTCCTCGTACTACCGTATTCAAACCCCACAATTCCCTCGGTCGCTTCAATTCGGAACAGCTGATCGCCAGCTGGTCATAGAGGATAAAACATTGTGGCGAACTAGAGTCGGTACACTATCAGGTGACCATTTATTCGCCCGGCCCTCAGTCGTAAAAGTAAGCCGGTAAATACCAAATCGCCTTTAAGGACAAGTCCCAATTGATCGTTAATAATTATGCACCGATTACCATTGTGATAAAACTTGATTTAATAACAAAGCGGTTAATTATGAAATTTCACAATGGGACCCGCAACCGATGTCGTTAAGGTTGGAGTTATCTGTAACTCTGTGTGGCGCTGGATGCATAGGTGACAGATGACGAAATAAACAAACACTCTCGTAGAGATTATGTTTAGCCGGTGTATCGTTCAGCTCATTAACTTTCTCAGCTATGTTTAGTCAACACCAGAATGATGTGGAAAGTTAACATCGGTAGATCAATGACGAATTCTTCCTTTAACTTGTTCTTAATTCATTAGCTGTGAGTATGAAGAGAGTGAAGTGTTGGCAATGAACACGAATCTAGTCTATGCCAAGTTAGCCTAGTAGGACTCGTAGTCCTAAAGGTCTAGGCCTACACTCTTAATGTTACATCAAATGACGAATTTGAATATACTTCTTTAAATTGTGGAGAGGTAAGATTAGTTTAGCCAGCCTAGGTCTAATGTTGGTAGGAACAATCTAGTACCATTAGCCCAGGCTTTTGGGAAATGGTCCAAATTTACCCCCCTCACAATTTAGCTAGTTACAAATTAGTTCAAGTGCTTTGTGCTTTGTTCAAATTTGCGAACAATATAAATTGCACTTTCGTATTTTTAAACAATTTCTCTATAGAAAGTAGGTAAGTAAAACTGTAAACTTTTCGTTCCTGAAACACAAAAATTTGCAAATTTATAACATTTTTACCTGAAAATAAATTGAAATGGAAAAGGTTCAAGTATTAAATTAGGTTATATAACTTCAATTCTCACACTAACATTTTTCGTTCCACACTTTAATTCAAGATCCAAACACGTGTTTAAATTCTACATAGGAAAAGTACAGAATGGTTGATTTTGGACCCCCCCTTCTACAGCTCATCCCAAAACGGGTCCCCCAAATATCAACTTTTGGAATTTTCACTTTTTTGGCCGTTACATGCCAGGCCAGCTCAAGTGCACACTTTAGGTAATTTACAAGTACCCAAAAATTATGCCGCAAACGTAGAGTGAATAAAAAAGGAGTATATCGCTTTGTTTAGCAGCACAATGTAGAGAAGAGATACATGAATGCAACTACTGTACTGCAGTTAGCCGCATGAATGAGGATAGTTGGATAGCTGGTCTCAGAGGATCAGTGGTTGCAATGAACAGAACAGTGAAGCCAGCAGCAACCTGTGAGTGTGTATCCTCACTTCACGTGTCAGGATATTGTTTATTTGCTCAGCAGTTGATCGTTCCTTTATTATACAGGGTTAGGCAAAAGTTTGGAAACGCCTTTATAACTTTTTAACCAGTCTTTTCAGCGCAACCAAACTCGGTACATTTTATTAGAGGAAACAAAAGTACCTTTTAATGCATACTGACACTTTGACCCACTTTTCAAAGTGGGGGATTGGGGGGGTAACCCCATAATTCTCATAGGGAAGCCCCATCAAGTGACATCTCATTTTGAAGGTCTTAGAAGATTTTGATGAATGCTGAAAACTAGAAGTCTCTATCTTAACCCATAAAGAAATGGCGTCGATTTTAAGTTACACAGATTTGTATTATGCGAAAGTTCAATTCAATTCAGAATTCTTTATTAGTTTTGGCCGCAAGGCTATATTATTTTTACATGGAAGTAATACAAATAACGTAGTTATATTAAAGCAAAATTTAATTAACAATTAAATAATTTTATACAATAATTAACAAGTGTAATTTATTTTTACAAATAGTTTACAGAATGAAGTAAATAAATAATTGACACATAAATATGCAATAGTTATAGATAACTAACGTCGTAATGTTATTAAATTGGCAACCTTAAGTTTATGTATAAATCTAATAACAACTGTCAATCAACTTTTAATCAAACAAAACAATTAACAAATATATTTAAGAAATTAACCTGTACAGATGCAATAAATAAATAGATAACAATAATATAATATAAGTGCATTAGTATAATAAATAAGAGAATGAATATTAAAATGAATTCCCCTTATAGTAGTACAAGTATAAATAAGTAGTAAGCCCAGAGGAATAAATATGTTACTTGAGCTCACCACCCAGGACCAAGTCTCATGCGTTCCTGGGCTGGACGCCAACACAGGCGCTGTCTTCATAAGCCGGCTTTTCACCAGCCAGTACTAACAGCATGAATGAAGGATCTGAGAAGCGAGCACAAAGGAAGTTATAATAATTTAAAGTCTATTATATAATATGTTCCAGACTAACCTTCAGGGCCGGAACTAGGTGGGGCAGAGGGGCGGTTGCCCCGGGCGGCAGGGTTGAGGGGCGGCAAATTTCTGGTTGCAGAAAATTTGTTAAATACAGCTGTTTGTAAAGTTTTTAATGAGCCAAACGTCATAAGGAACGTCAATTAAGTAATTTCAAAACTGCATAACGTAATAAACAAACAATAATTTTACAATAGCAATCAATATAAATTGCAACGGAGTAGAAAACACTGAGAGCCCTAATAGCATAGTTAGCAGCACAGCAAAGTTTGTTTACAATTTCAGCTGATCGCCATCCCAGTCAAGGCGCCATGCCGCCCTGCCTCACGGCCGTGAGAAATTCTTGAAAAAGTTGAAAAAGATGGGCTTGATATAAAAAATTGTAGAGGACAGTCCTATGATAATGGAGCCAACATGGCTGGGAAGTACAAAGGGGTACAGGCTAGAATTCTAGAGAAAAATGAACTAGCCTATTTCGTGCCCTGTGTAACCCATAGGTTGAATCTGGTAGGAGTGCATGCAGCAGACGCTTCAGTAGAAGCACAAAGCTTTTTTGGAACTTTGGGGAGTTTGTACAATTTTTTTGTTCCTTCCACTTTGCGATGGGAAATTCTAATGAAGCGTGTACCGACAACTCTAAAATCACAAAGCAAAACAAGATGGTCTGCGAGAATCGAGGCTGTTGAAGCTGTGTACAAACACTTTGGCAAAGTCATAGAGGCACTAGAAGAAATCCTAGATCACCCTTTCTCATCATCTGACTCAAAATCAGAATCTAAATCTTTGCTTAACAAGTTGAAAACTGTTGAACTTATTGTTTTGTGTTGTTTTTGGTATTCACAACTGAAAAAGATTGACGGTGTAAATAAGTTTCTACAAAGAGAAGACTTAACAGTTGACCAGGCTTCCAGAAACATTTTAGGACTTTGTCAGTTTCTAAAAACTTCACGAGGGTATTCACCGTCTGAAGCAAAGTTGATTGCACAAATGAATGATATATCTCAGAATTCACAGAAAAAAGGAAGAGGAAAAGGAAAACAATGTATGACGATCTTTGTGAAGATGAAGCTGTAACCCGCACCCCTGAAGAGCAGCTGTTCATTGCACCCATGCTGCAAATTACTAATAGGTTGATCATGGAAATGAGCACCAGATTTAAATCATTAGAGAATATCAATGACAAGTTCGGGTTTTTTAATGGCGGCCAAATTATTGAAATGACCTTAGATGACTTAAAACTCAAAGCTGGTGAGTTGGCAGATACGTATAAGGAAGACTTGAACAAAAAGGAGTTGATATTTGAAATCGAAAGTTTTAAAGGCTTTGCATTAGGAGTAGATAATAACTTGAAAACGTCTAGTGCTTCCACTACACTAGAACTCATTCAAAGTCAAAGTCAAAGGCTGGAACAGCGAAATGATTAAAGTTTTCCTGAGCATAAACTTTTATTTACATATTATGTTTCTGAAATGTAAATAGTGGAGTGTGTTCAGGAAAACTTGTATATCTCCGTAATTATTTGTTGCAACACAACATATTTAGTCTTAAAACGTGCGTGAAACCATTAACCACGTATTTTTAGCCTTGTGCATTTACCATAAACCTCAAGGATTTTGAGTTATTTTGCTTAGAAAATTTAATATGACCAATTTTTAAACCGGAAGTGAAATTTAGTCAAATTTATATGTAAAATATTCGTCTTAATTATACTAACAAGTGTGCAAAGATTTTGGTTTATAACTTTATTAACCTCGGAGATAAAAACTATTTAGTGAAAAACATAGACGGACAGACATACGGAAAACTAAGCGAGGTAGGCCTATGTGTTATTGGACTTTTTTTGTAGCTCGCACACCCAAGAGCCAGTTTATTTAAATAGTATTTTTTACACCAAGAAGTGTCACTGTATTGCTCCCAATTTGCATTTAAATATATTTAAAACACACTGTGCTTCTACACGCCATTAATGCATTGAAGATTGGATGTTTAAGCTAGTTGGTAGGCGCCAACTTTTTCGAACCCTAAGGGTGCGGTTTGCAGTAGTCGATGATAAGTGATACATAAAATAAAAGGGGTTTGTAAGTCAAATCTAATGCCGCAAGCTGCTCCTGTCGAAAAGGATGATACATAGCAAATTGCGTAGGTTAAAACGTTTGAAATTTGAATCACTGCTATTGCACAGAAATAATCTATTGGTATAAAATTACAGAACTACCCTCTACTAAGAAAACCCTTCATTAGGATACAAAAGTCAACTTAGACGCTCTCAAAAACTTGAAGAGTTTTTAAGCAATTTCCCCGCGATATGTTTTTTACTTCGAAAGCTGTTATTTCGGGTTTGTATCAGACAGACTCTTATAAGGTCAACATCGCAACACCGTCTTCAAAACCTCAGTTCAACTGAAGTAGCAGCAATTAAAAGCTCACAACTAACATCCATGTTTATTTATATGAATCTTTTTAACTAAAATCTGTATCAGTAGTTGAACTATTATTGCGGACATTTTCCATCGTTAGTGAACAAAAAAGGATCACGACGTTTCGGAATATGCAATCTGATCCCGTCTTCAGGTTAAAGTAACCTAAAACATAACACAGACCATTAGAAAATGAGCTAGCCTAAAGTAGTCAGCGTAGCTGACCAGTCAAACTCTACAAAAACAACATGTAGTTGTTAAGTCAAACAACAAATTAAATCTTAGAATTTAGGAATAGTCTAGAGAAAACAAAACTACAATATTACAAACACAAGCCACACTATAAAAGTAAACAAGTCACCGGAGTACATTCAAAACGAATCACAAAACACGTCCTCTAACTGAACGAGCTAACCCTAGACTGACTGGTTGGCCGGTGACAGGCCAGTCACACACACTAGCAGCAGACTAGCCAACTGTAACAAAGAGACACAAAAATCCCTATTTATGCACAGCCAATGGGAGAAGGGGACGGCTTACGTGAGTTAAGTTCTCTGTGGCCTGTTTTTCAGTCTAGACTGACTTGAAGTCTAGGGTTAGCTCGTTCAGATAATGGACGTGTTTTGTGATTCGTTTTGAAAGTACTCCGGTGACTTGTTTACTTTTATAGTGTGGCTTGTGTTTGTAATATTGTAGTTTTTTTTCTCTAGGCTATTACTAAGTTCTAAGGTTTAATTTGTTGTTTGACTTAACAACTACATGTTGTTTGATGGTGTTTGACTGGTCAGCTACGCTGACTACTTTAGGCTAGCTCATTTTCTAATGTTATGTGTTATGTTTTGGTTACTTTCACCTGAAGACGGGATCAGATTACAGATCCCGAAACGTCGTGATCCTTTTTATTCACTAACGATGGAAAATATCCGCGATAATAGTTCAAGTTCGGAAATCCTCCCATCGTCAACAACAAACTTCAAACAAAGAATAAAATCTGTACAATTAAATCCTACAACTATTATAGTCCTTTAGTATGAAATGTTACACCTTTTGGTAAAATAAAACTACAACTTTTGTCCAGTATGTATTGTAAAATTATGTATTCAGATTAACCTGAAAATCGGTGATAGTCGGGTCCTACATTGATTATTATCATGCCTATATGTACGCACAAAGATGGGTGTAAAATGAGTGACGGCAGGTCAGGCTTGACTGCACTATACACCCGACCTCAGGTCAATCAACGCTTCTACATTATGTATAGCCTGGTGAAGTATGGTGGTGAGGTTCCCTTCGCTGCACTTTACCCGGATATATACAACGCGCTATATCACAACACCGATACAGATCACAGACTTCAAGATGTAGTACGAGACTATCGATGCTATATATCAGTTGCTCTAAATGTTGAACCGTCTGTTTAAATTTGTTACGGCCATTAAGATATATATTTAGACATTGCGAAACGAAGGTTGAGGTTGTAGAACCATATACAAAGAGTGCACACTTTAGACTAATAAAGACAATTTTAGAATTGTATTTGACTTGATGTGAGGTAGAAACAATTAGATGGATCGTAGTAGTTAAAAGGGTTCGACTGAAAAGTTGGTCAGAGGGGAAGTTACTGAAAGGAGAGCAGTTACCTGGACTGAGAAAATTAAAAGTGCTCATTCCGAAAGATTGAAGCAAAGTCTGGGCACCAAGACAAGCCATATTTTCAAGACGCACTTCGTGTGGTCCACCTGGCCTATACGTGAATAATAATGCCACTCAGTACGGACGTGAAAACCTAACTGTATAGAGGGTTGCAGTCGAAAAACGCCACCGTTGTAGATAGTTTTGTTGCTAACAATTTGTATGGAAGATCTTTTTAATGAAAAATCCATTTTCAGTTGGAAGATCTTCTTTAGGGTTGATTGGATATTGCATACAAATTATGATACAAGAACGATATGACATAAGGGCAGCGTCTTTTGGCAGACCCTTATCGTATGAAGCCACAAAATGGACTGGGACTCGTGGTGTGGTCCTGTAATCCAGCTTCATGGAGGTCAGGTTTTGAGGATGATATAGGTCTAAAGCGGCTCAGATATTCTCAGTGATCATCTGATGATACCCGCATCAAGTCCCACCAACGTTTAGACATATCAGACCATCACCTGCGTGGTTCGGAAGTCACGTTAAGCCGTTGGTCCTTGTACTTCCATTGGTCATTGGGCTATTAATTAATGACCCATTCTATGGAAGAGTCGGCCTTAGTTTGTGACAAGACTACACCTCATAACTCATTACTACCACTCATCACACTCGTCCTTCACCACATATTTGCCTTAAAATACCCTAATGAGAGTGGTCGGCATCTCAAATAGTGATTTAGTGATATGTGTTTGTACAAAGTAGACGCAAGGTTTCGTAGTTTACGCCTGTAAATACAGTCATTGCTCAAGGTGTGTCGTCGATTTACTTTAAATATCTCTAAACGGTTTATACTACTGAATATGCAGAGTGTCCAGTAATTAGAAGATTAAACTTCACCAGGAGGGTTTTCAAGTCAAAATAAACCAAAAATGCCCATACACATAGTCCTGTCTCGCTTAGTTTTCTGTGTATCTGTTTACTAGACGTGCAAGAAAACTATTGTAACCGAATAATGTAATGCTTAATGCTTTATAACCTGATCCCTACCTAACCCTCCCCAGCGCGACATCGCCGTTTTGCGGCTATTCCTGTAAATAATAAAGACAAACAAAGTGTTTTAACATTAATTAAATACATGTATTTATTACACTTGTTATTTTATTTTAAGTGGTTGTATGTATATTTACACTAAATACATGTGTACCGTTAAAATTCAGGCTTAGGGTATTAGGCAGTATACATGTTTAGTGGATGATAAGAGTCTAGTGTTAACGTGTTGCGTAATCTATTTAGAGATATGATTTTTGGATAGTTCTTAAGATTATTGAATTGTATATTTGTAGAGAGAGAAACAACAGTATAGGAATTGTCAAGCGACTAGTTTATTTATCCCCTTTGAGCTACGTCCTCGTAGTACGGCCATACCGAGAGTGCAGGTTTTGGTCATACTACACATGCAGGTGAGTATAGTGTAGTTTAGTCCAGAAAATAAACCAGAGTGGAAAGGGTTACAACTTACATTATTCTACAGGTACAATTGCTAGGGACACGTTAGGCTTGCCGTGCATTGAGAAGTGTATGGATTGTTTGTGCTGACAGATATAGAACGTACAAATCAAACACTGCTGATACGTTTGTACTGAATTTAATGAATATGAAACGAGCGACCCCAAGCCGCATCAGCCAGTGTCCCCCACACAATCCCACCTCAGCGTTTAATTCTATCTAGTGTATTTTGTCTCCACTTTCATTGATTTGTATACATTATGTTAAAAGTTGTGTTGTTTCTTTGTTCCAAACTACGCCTATTTATTGACGCTGATGTATTAGATATACAGGGTGTTTCAGAATTCGTCTCGAATACTTTAGGGTTTTGTTCCTGGAGGCTTAGTAAACTCATAAATAATGAGGATTTTTTTAAATATGCGTAAGTGGTTGTCTGTCTGACTGTATGTGCTTTTAATAAAATAATTTTTTAATTTCAAAACTGTTTAATGTAAAGCTTTGAAACTCGGTACGTAGGTCCAAATTATCAATGTAAATAAAGTGTATTTTTTCAAACTCCTAACTTTTAAAAATTCAAAATGGCGGCCAGTTAAAGTTTTAATTTGAGTTTGATAATTTGAGTGTTAAAATTGTAACTGGCCACCATTTTGAATTTTTAAAAGTTAGGATTTTGAAAAGTTACACTTTATTTACATTGATAATTTAAACTAAATTAAATTACTAAATTACTATTTGAGATGCCGACCACTCTCACGAGGGTATTTTAAGGCAAATATGTGGTGAAGGATGAGTATGATGAGCGGCAAGTAAGTGTATAAGTGGTAACTTACATACCGAGTTTCAAAGCTTTACATGAAACAGTTTTGAAATTAAAAATTATTTTATTAAAATCACATACAGACAGACAAGCGCTTACGCATATTTAAAAAAAATCCTTATTATTTATGAGTTTACTAAGCCTCCAGGAACAAAACCCTAAAGTATTCGACACGAATTCTGAAACACCCTGTATAGAACGCTGATATACCAAGTATACCAAGTGGCCACGATAAAGTGTCCTAAACGGATTACAGAAGTACTATTAGAGCTAGAAAGATGAAACAAACTTTTCTCGGGAAATCGTACATGGAGATTTCAGGAAAAATATTTTAAGATTCTCAGTATACATGGTGTGTCAATACTAAGACTCACGGGGACAAAACTCGAGATTTTTAAATATAAAGGTGAGTGTACAATATGACCCAACCTTGTATTTGAAAATCTCGAGTTTTGACCCCGTGAGTTCAGTATCGACACACCCTGTATACTGAAAATCTTAAAATGTTTCCTGAAATCTCCATGTACGATTCCAGAAAAGTTTGTTTCATCTTTCTAGCTCTAATAGTACTTCTGTAATCCGTTTAGGACACTTTATCGTGGCCACCCGGCATAGAAGACATTTGCATTAAGGAAAATTGCTTGTGCCAATCTTGTCTTCTGGGGTTTTACTGTCTCTCAAACACTAGAGAATTGAGAACTGTTGCGCCTGGCCGGACGTATAACGAAGTACGTCGTAAGTGGTTTTATATGCATCGTGTAGAACAGCTGATTCTAAGCAAAAACATTCAGGCAACTATCAACGGCTTCATAATGCCACTGCTTGAGTGGCGTATAGCGTACTGAGTACGTTAGTAAAATATACGGTAGTAATACATCCACGAAGCTACAAACAATCTTGACTAAACAGACCCAAATAGCAAAGAAATTTTACAGTTTGCTGGAAGTACTACGTATTTGTTATGTGTTATTTCAAGGCGTGTCTTAGGAACAGCTAATTGTTGTTTGAATGTTTTGATTTTGGCGAGAACAAGCTCAGTCTCAAAACAAAACCTACCTTTATTCAATTCCGTTTGTGACAAACAGATTCAGAACTGTCCTGTTGGACGAAACTTAGATCACAAAAGTCCACTCAGTTTCAAGTTATCCTCAGGTATTTATGTTATGAGGAAACTGTCTCAGGAATAATGCTTTGAGGAATATTTCTCAACCCAGGTACGGAAGACGACACACTACGAACTAATATTCAATTTCCCCACCCCTTGTTTTACTGATTGGCACTATGGGGAGGTCATTCAAAAGCAAACATTTCTATACTTTTACCAGAGAGTGTTGTTCAAACTGTTGCATGAGAGTCGTGCAGACCAGTGATCATTAACCTAACATTACCCTTTCTCTACATTTAAGAGACATTAAGACAAAGAGAAATATGATAAGAAGTAACATCAACATCCGGAGTCAGAACCTTTTTCTGATAACACAGGAAAGTATAACGTAGTTTACAAATGAAATGTTTTAAACAAAAGAGGTAATGATAAGAAACCATTTTGTGTTTACTATTAACTCAAAATTGTGCATTTAACCGAAAATTGCAAAAATTATTTTGGTTTTTTATTACCTTTTAAACTACACTAAGTTTGTTCAAATCGAGCAATTAATAATCAAGTTACATCTTAAATCATGACGGGTGACGCTAATTTATGTAACTGCGCTGACAGAGCTACACACAATTATATTATAGCACTAACAGGTTATGGCAATTTCCCATAGTAAACAGGGTCTTTATATCCATTGTTAGTGTTTATATTCATTCGTGATTAATAAAATAACTTGTTATAAACCAATAATAATGTAATTATTAATAACATGAATAACGATAACATATTAATAACGATATTAATAACGATACCATAGTAGCGTATTGTGTAGTAAAAACCATATAAGATAGCGATTGAAATGGCATAACTTGTTATTGATAATTATATTATTAGTCTATTAGTTAATAAAGGGTTGTTTTAATAATAACTGGGAGTTGAATATTAACACTGGTAATGGCCCTGTTACGTGTCCTTTTTTACTATGGGAAATCGCCGTAACCTATAAGTGTTAAAAGAGAAATCTTAGTAGATCTGTCAGCGTAGTTACATAAATGAGCGTCCCCCGTTCTATTTAAACAAACTTATTATAGTTTTAAGGTAATAAAGCTTGTAAAAATAAAATAACCCTTGTAATTTGTTGTAAAATGCTCAGTTATTGAGTTATTTTAGTTTAAACCTTTAAACGACTCCATGCGATTTGATATACTCCTAACGCTTTTTTCCTACAACGGGACTTTACTATGTACACACCCTTATCAGATTTCAAAAAGAATGTGTTAAAGTATTAAGAAGATAAAAAATATTTACTGAAAAACACAAAATGGTGGCTGGCGACAAAACGAAAACCATTAACTCATATAATTCACCATTTCCCACTTGACTCGAGGAACAATACCCTGAAGTTTGGACTAGTAGTTTACGACACCATGTTTAAGTGACTCTTTTGGATTTTTTGTAAGCTAGTTTGAGGGTCTCAGACGTCTAGTGGCAATGCTATTGAACTCCAAAACTTGAGGTTGCGGGTTCAACTTTAATTTTTTTGTATTTGCCCCTTGAGTACACTCGTACTTATGCAGTCCACTCAACTCAATAGCCTCCTGGTAGTGAACTCTTTCGCTACCACTAACCTTTCACTTCACTGGGACTAACCTTTCGTCGAGACGAGTTAGATTCAAACACCGTCAAAGCCGATATTTACATGCTACCACTAGGAAATCACGCAAAAACTCCAGCGTTAAAATACGAGACAGGCGTGAATGCAGTTCATATCAAATTGTGTAACCCTCTTATAGCGTTTCAAAGTCTATTAAAACATACACACTACAACGAAGAGAATTCCAGTTTGAAATATCATATCTGACTCTATGCAAACGAACGTTTTATAAAACCTATTTCATGGGTCAGGTGACAAAAGAGTACATTGCTTTAATTTGCAACTACATGTTTGAAACACATCACACGTCTGGTGTTTGCGAATGTTGATGAATCGTTTGAATGAATAAATGTTTGGCAATCAATCCATGTGTAATTCGGTAACCGAACTCATTATGTGCCGAAGAATTGTCATATTATGAAACACACATAAACATGTATCGTGGTTTTGAACTTTTTTGCACCTCGAAATAAGTGGTCTTGGTCTCGTACTTCAAAATTATCTACGTAGACGCAAATCTTAAAAAGTGATGACTTGGGGGACGACATCAGGTTGAGAACGAAAAAGGTTAAATGAAAGCTAAATTTCTATAAGTATTACTTTTAATTACTAAAATGTTGGTTTTGATTTACAATACGAGTAAGCTAAAAGACGGTCGGGATAGCTAAAACCAGTCCATGAGATAATATACAAATAATTAGTGAAAACACAAAATGGTAAATATCTGGTAAACGAAGCGTTTTTTGAACAAATGTTATTCGTGATTTTCTTTTTCTTTATTTTCTTTAACCCAATAAAACTAACCCCAAAGTTTTACACTCTTAAATTATTTATTTATATCTTAGTTTACAAAAAGACATGACACTATTTGAGATGCCGACCACTCTCATGAGGGTATTTTAAGGCAAATATGTGGTGAAAGATGAGTGTGATGAGTGGTAGTAATGAGTTATGAGGTGTCTTGTGGTAGACTTGTTACAAACTAAGGCCGACTCTTCCTTAGAATGGGTCATTCATTAATAGCCCAATGACCAATGGAAATACAAGGACCAACGACAACGTGACTTCCGAACCACGTAGGTGATGGTCTGATATGTCTAAATGATGATGGTATCATCAGATGATCACTGAGACTATCTGAGCCGCTTTAGACATGACAATGCAAACCGCTACGAGCAAAGCCCTATTAGTATTAGGTAATTTGTATTCCCCGAGAATAGTTGAGTTCACAGTTGACTTCCTTGTCTGCAGTGCGAGGTGTTGAAATCAGTTGGTTGACTGTTGTTGTCCGGAGAAACTAATTAGCTGTTTGCTAAAACTGCTCAGGAGTTGCTGAGTTTCATCCCCAAACTTCAACACTGGGTCTGATCAGTTCTGGAACTAGTAGTTCTGCGTAGTAACACTATTCCTCCACACCACTAGTTTCTGCTTTTTAAAATTAGTTTCTTACATAGGCTAATTAAAGGTTTCTTTTAAAATAACGAACATCGTTACCCAAAACTAAGGAGTTACGTTACCGGTATTGAAAAATACTATTTGTATTAAATTACGTAGAATTCATTAAGGATAGTTTATGTTTTTTACAGTCGTACACTTAGTTTTAGGCGTACTAAGATACAAAAGCAAAACAAGTTTCAAACGAATTGGTTGAGCAATACGCAAAATAACAACTATTAGTTGAAAACCTATAACATCAATAATCTTGTATGGTATTATACGTACATATCTTCAAGAGGTGGATCTTATTAGATTCTTTAATCGTTATATTATAATTCACATATAAACCCAGTGAGTGTTTCAATGTTACGTAGTTAACTGAACTAATAAAATATGCTATCCTGGGTGTTTGAAACTAAAAGAAAATTAAAATAAACCGTAAAATCAAAATGGCTTATCTAACTGTTTCCATCGTTAAGCATCTTGTACTAGTGGGCATCTCTGAACTCCGTTCGAAACCTGTGTGAGTTTTAATGTTTAAAACGATAATTTTCTGTCGGGTGAAACTTTGATCATGTAAAATGTTTTAAATCGACAGCATGCATATTGTGGCTATGTTTTTGTATTTAAATGTATAAAATAACGAAATGTAACGCTTCCAATAATGGTGCTTGCGTGGATTATGTTTCAATAATTTAATGTAGCAGCTGATATATTTTGGATGTTTACATTTCGTTAGTTGTTATAAACAAGTTTTCAAACGCATATATTTATTTTGTTATAACTCTTTTTTAGTAAATCACCGAATAGGAGTAGGCAAAACATGGTATCAGGCCTAATAAGAGACCCAGTTCAGTTTCGACCTCCTACAGTAACAGCTCCTGATAAGTTGGATTAGGATAATCCAAAGACTGGCAGTCTTGGATCAGACGTTGGGAAAGGTACCGGGTTAAAACTAAGTTGAATGAGACCTCTGAAGAATTCCAGGTAAACACACGTCAGTACATCCCTGGCGATGATGCCGAGGAGATTCTAAGGAGACATAGCCTTTCAAAAGATCAAATGAATTCTTATGATGTAGTTATTGATTGTCTAAATAAATATTTCATAGGAATAGTTAACGTAATATTTGAAAACTTGTTAAAACGAGAAAGTAAGCTATTTGGGTTAGTGTGCGTTGTTATAGCACACTGTTATTGAACAGTTCTTTGCTAGAAATCAGGTCCAAGGTGAATCAGTAGAGAAATTCATACAAGATTTGCACACAATTTCCAACAACTGTAAGTTCCAAAATCTGACTAAGGATTTGGTTGTGACTAAAGTCATACAGGGAATACAGGACACTAAGTTATCTGAGGAACTGCAAGTTAAAGATAATTTGAATTTGCGATTTGTTGAGGAGAGGGTACGTCAGGCTGAGAGCATTAGTAATCAACACCCACTAATGAGAAATCACAATTATGAAGTAAATTTTGCAACTAAATCCGAGGGAAAAGGTTCTAGCGATCGAAATTATTCTGAAAATAAAACGTGTTATCAATGTGAGAAAGAGTTTCCTCACATAAAGTCCTCGTGCCCTGCTCTGAAAGCCAAATGTAGTTCTTGCTCACAGATCGGTCACTTTGCCTGTATGTGTAAAAGAAACAAAGTCTCGGAAAATGAGAAAACTCAACAAAAAGTACAAGAAGTAAGTGCACAAGAGTCAGCCATGGAAGATGAACACTTTTTAGACAGCATTTTCAGTGTTAGTTTTAAGTCTTGGGAAGTAGATCTTGCAATAGGAACTACAACTATAAATTTTTTCCTGGACATTGGTGCGGATGTTACCGGCATTTCAAGTACGACGTATGACAAATTTGTATGACATATGACACCTTTTTATCGGCCATTCGTTTCTGTCGCTCGTTGTTATGAAGACATTTTCATCAAGTAAAGTTTCAAAATAAATATCGATATTCTCAAAAGTAATAACAACTTCATAGCACATTACAACTTGCATTAATGATTAAAAGACTTATTCAACTTTCAAATATTTTTAACCATGGTTTATATAACGAAACAGTAAATACTCGGAATACCGCCAGGTAGAGGAGAGGCTATGTCCGATATTGCAGCTCGTAAATCAGGATCGGAACTAGAAGCAAAGCCCACTGTTTACGCATTCCCTTTGTCCACACATTGTGAAGCCCCGGCAAGGTCATTCACCGTTCAAACAAACATTTGCCAAATCATTTATATTATGTTCACGTAAAATATACATTAGAAACAACTGACGTGGGCGCACGTGTGAGTGCACTGAAACATGTCAAACTAACACTATTTTGACAACTCATTTGGCATATGATAATTTTTCATTCTTTTTTTTCTGACAATGGCTGTGCCTGGACGTCAAAAAACATTAAAAGCTTCACTTTATGATCTGATAATAAAGTATACAGCTGCAGAGATCAATAAAAATTAATGGCTAGAAACAAATAAAATACTCAAATAATATGATACCGCAACTCGTTAAACGATGTTATAGAATGGCTATAACTATGAGTCAGAGTGTTAAATTAAAGTTAGTCCGCTCAACCAAGACCACATTCAGAATCTCAACTTCTCTACTTGGGAACTTCAAACCACTGAAACACTTCATCCATTCTCACTAAGTCTCTACTATATTTTGGATTTTGGCTTAATTTAGTATGAGATCTTCAGTGCAATATTGTTAGTGAATTCTCGTAAAAATAATGCTATTCATTTATATAGTACTACTCGTTTACAGGATGTCTCCAAACTACTATTCCAAACTTCACGATATTATTCCTCGAGTCAAAACTAGTAAAAAATGGTGAACTGTATGAGTGTACGTATTCTCTTTTAGCCACCAGCCACCGTTTTGTGTTGTTCAGTAAATATTTTTTATCTTCTAAACTATTTGACCAACGTTTTCTACATTCGATATAGTTGTATACACACTAGTGTTCGTAATTGAAAAATTCAACAATATTCGAACAATATTATTAAATGTTATGAATACTTTAGTTTTATAAATTGTATTACCGTTCCAAAAGGTTTGTTCAAATTGAACAATAAATAATAAAGTTAAATCCTAGAGATTGATTGGTGTTGATTTGAGTGGTGCTCTCATATTTTGGCATATTGATAACAAAACATCCACGGCACAATTTGAACACGATAACATAATTATTATCTACCAAACTTAAACAGAGTATACACAATGTTTAAACCATGCCCATGTACCTATGTGGCGATCTGGTTACTTGAATTAACATATATTGAATATTCGGCACATAGCTGGGAGAACGTTGAAACACTAACTTATAAAAGAGCTAGAGTGGACAATTCGATTGAAAGAGAGCGAGTGAATGAACAAAATGTATGTTTGAATGGGACTTCAATGTCAGTATGTATGGAAAATTTTAGATATTCAAAATAATAGTTGACGATTGCATAACATGTAAATGTTTCCGCAATAAATGATTTATTTATTTATTTTATTCGTTTCAACTATATTATTTGACAGCATATGAGAGCGTGTACAGTATGTGCTTGTTTTGTGGAACAGAAAGTTTTCCGGGTAAATTTCGCACATTGTAACTAGAACCATAACAGAGAAGTACCGTTGTAACAACATTTTCATTACTTACCTTTGCAAGCTGGTTCGCCTGCCGTGGAAAAGAGTTTCTCAAACAAACACTGTTTACACAAACTTTACAAGCCATAAGAGAATATTAGAGTGAATTATTTGCATACATTATGGAATGTATAACACACCAAACATATACCGTAACTCGAGTCAACAAAGTTAGAGTCCGAGTTTTTTCACATTTACTGTTTTCAAGATACTTGTACAGTTACGCAACATTATCTATCATTTTACGGTTAGAACATGCGGCCCAAGGTGTAAATGATGAATGAACTGACAAACATAGTCTGTGCTACTGTGAATCTTAAAGAATTTTCGAGGGTAATTTATTTATTTATTTTATAATGCTACATTACGAGGGGGTACCCAAAAGTATCGGGAATCGGTCGATGGCGAGATGGGAAGCGCATAGTTCATATTTTGGCCGATAGGGGATGAAAGCCCAACTCTTCCTGAGTTCAGTGCACTCGGTGTGGCCAGTCTGAGAAGCTGTGTGCGTTTTTCTAAAAGTAGTTTTTGTTCTGCCTCGTTTTGTTTTGATGGTTTAATTAAATTAACAAAGTTCAGCAGTGAGGTGTTTGCTTTTTTCTCGGTAAGAACGCGTCAGAAACGGTTGCAATTATTAAAAAAGCTTAAAAAGCCAATTTTCTTTAGCAAAACCAGAATGAAACGAGCATTTTCCAAAATTCAAGATGGCGCCATGTCCATTGAAGACAAGCTTCGTCCTGGACGACTTTCAAATTCTCGGACTGGTGAAGTTGTTCAGAAAAAACCGTTAATATTGCACGAAGACCGTCGGGGGACCATTGGGAATGCTTCTTTGCTGTCTGGAGTCTTCGCTTAAATTCAGTTAAGCAAATTTCAACACACTCCAGACCTAAATTTTTGCGATATGGAGACTGGTTCTTTCAACATGACAATGTGCCTGCCCACGTAGCCATCTCAGTGCGCTAGCTTTTGGCCAATACCAGCACGACCACCCTTTTTCCACGACCCATACTCGCCAAATCTTGTCCTACGCGACTTTTTTTGTTCCCCATAGTGAAAAATGACATAAAATATCACCGTTATGACGAAAATGAAGGAGTGAAAAGGCAAACAAGGATGTAGCGTGCAGCCATTCAGACTAAGGGGTGCTTAAAACCATGGGAGCATCGAATGACAAATGCATTAAACTAAATGGGGAGTATACTGAAGGTATACATGTAAATTAGTAAAAAAAAAATGGAATATAATGGAATTAGTTTTTATAATGGAATTCCCGTTATTTTTGGGTACCCCTTCGTACAGGCAAAACACACAATTACAATTTGGCATTGAATTTATAATAAATTGACATGTAAATACTGTAGTAACTTACACCGGAAGTGCCGTTCCCCTCAAAAATGGGGTTTATGCTTTACAGAACTGTGTTTTTAGTCCGATCTCAATAAAACTTGGTATACACATGTTTTAACGTACCTGGATTACCAAAAATTAAAAAAGTTCAACCTGCTATACCAAGCCGTGGTCGAAAATACTATTTTGCTGAAATATTCTTTAAACGATATTAAGTTAAAAATTTTCAATACGTGTTTTGTGGGTCAGGATCGGTGCTCATTTATGGTCTTGATCCTTGAGGTCTGGCTCAAGATGTCTGCTTACTTATGACTGGGTCTTACTAAGCTGACGGCATGATTGTGCAAAGGAAATTTGCTAAACACTCCCAAGCCAGTATAACTTTGATTTAAATACAAAACTACTAAATGCGTTTGCCTACAAAACTGCACCAGTATTGATAAAAACGTAATAAGTTGTTTATCAATAACACTTCCGAAAACTGTTAAAAGTCCAAAATAATCCAAGTTTAAGGCTGTTGCAATGATACAGCTTTCATTTGACATAAGTTAGTATAACTATGGGTAAGGCATTGATACTATCAATTAATTAGTTTGTTACAATCAAAATTCAAAATAGATCAGCCTTTTTGAGACCGGGCCCATTGGGTTTTTATATTAACTACTACCAAACTTTTAAAGAGCGGAAACCTTTTTTCATAGTAGAAAATTGTCTGTGCTTTCAACATTCTTTATACAGCAGTAGAAAGAAAGCACAAAGGACACTTAACTTACTGTTCTGTGAAGAAACAGAACAGCTACTTCACCAGCTTACTCGTGAGAATTGCATTGTGTGTATACGGAAATTTTCAGGAGGATTTGTTTCCTTTGTTCTATCTACAGTGCATCAGTATTATTGAATCTATAAATTTTTCTGAAGACTATCAATAACAACTTAATTACTCATATACAGGGTCATCGGAAAGGTGTACGGGATTTCGATCATCAGCTACTCGATAAATAAACATGTCATCAATACGAAATTAGTGAGAGATTGAACAGCAACTATTGTTGTATGTAGTCGGTGCATGCGCAATCGTTAAGTCAGTTCACAGACGCCATGAGTACGTACAGCAGAAAGCGCAGTGTGTTTTGTGGTATGCTGAGTTTAAGTTTATAGACAAAATCCACCTACAGACAAGACTACTGTTCGCTGGTTTAATCAATTTAAGGAAACAGGAAGTGTTCAAATAAAGAAATCTCCAGGGCAGCCACGCACATCGGAAGAGAATGTCGAGCTTTAAAGACAGTCGTGTGTTCGAAGTCCTAAGAGGTCGATTGCCCGACGCAGTTTGGAACTAGGTCTGGCTAAAACAGCTGTACAGAATATTCTTCATAAGTAACTCAAGTTACATGCTTACAAAATTCAGTTGAAACATGAAATAAAACCAGCAGATGAACCGTTGACTTTGCTTTGCAGGTGTTAAGTAAAACTGATGATGATGAAAACAACATAATGATCTGAACAACATTTTATGCAGCGATGAGGCTACATTCCACAGTGATTGTGTGAACCGACATAACTGTCGTAAGGGGCAGCAAACAAATGAAGTTTTCGAATACGTCTGTGATTCACCAAAAGTAAACGTTTGGTGTGGAATTATGCAGGATCGTATTATCGGTCCTTTCATGTCCGCAGAAAACACGATTACAGGCACTACTTATTTGGACATGTTAGAAATGTATGTGTTCCCTCAAGTTGAAGAAATTGAAAAGTAAAAGGGCATTAATGTAATTTTCCAGCATGATGGAGCTCCATGTCACTACAGTCTAATCGTCCAAGAAGCTTTCAACAACAGATTTCCTGATCGTTGGATTGGGAGGAATGGTCCTGTTTTGTGGCCACCTAGGAGTCCTGAATTGACGCCTTCAGATTTCTTCTTTTGGGGTTACATTAAAAACTTAGTTTATGCTAAGAAAGTACGTGATCTACAGCATCTAAGAAGAAGAATCAACGTAGCCATTTCAACGGTGACTCCTGAAATGGTCCAAAACACCTGACGGGAGGTTGGTTATCGGCTAGATGTCTGTTGTGCAACGGGGGGAGGTCACATTGAAACTTTTTAAATTACATAAAAAGCTTTAAGATTTGCTGTGTCTTTTGATGTAAAAATCAACATTGTACCCATTACATTTAACTTGTATTTCACTTTCAAATCCCGTACACCTTTTTCGATGTCCCTGTACTGTGTTTATTACCTTATAACACATCGGTGTGTTAAATACATGGTTTTAACCACTTTGACACTTTTCCGGGGGAGGGGTCAACGTTATAGTGACAATATTGATTACAGTAATGTTTAAATATTCCTAACTTGAAATAACTCCAAACGACTATGTATTTGTGTTTGATTTATAGATTCTACGTTGTTTATTAATTTGGGCTTTTTATGGTTAAGATATACAAACCGTTAATATTAAGTTATCTGACAATCTGACAATCGAATATTCAAAAGTCCTTTTTGAGTGCCTTTGATAATTGAAATTATGCTGGATTACCGGGATGTCTAAAAGTGAGATTACCTTGAAAGTTATTGCGGTTTACCCACTGTCGCCTGGACCCCAGACCAACCCCACATTGGTTCCCCAGAACCTCAAGCTGTACGTCCCCCCTCAGTCCAGAAATTCAGTCGATAATCCGCCCCTAAATCATACATTGTGTAACAGAAAGTCAAAACTTTTACAGATACCCATTGATTGATTTTTCGTTGGAATAAACACGTAAATAAACCTTTAAGTCCTTTGGTAACCTTTGGTTTACGACCTCGTAAACCATCCTTTACGAAAACGCTCCCGAGCGCGATTGCCACATCGTGCGCCTCACTGCGGAGAGCACACTCCCAACCGTGCTGCACTCAACTTACTTTGGTGATAGATTTGACGACTAATTTCTCAACACGTTCTCTATCTTATTAAATCTCTGTAGACACTGTATTCTCTGTGGTTGTGTGTTGCAGTGACGGTATTCCAGGAAAGGTCGTACATCCCCATGTACACAGCGATAGGCTGGGGCGTGCCTGTAGTGATGACGACTGCCTGGGCAATAGTAACCTACTTCAACATGGGCTCTACCAAGTGCTGGTGGGGCTACAACCTCACACTCTTCTTCTGGATCCTGGAGGGGCCCAGGATGGCTGTTTTATTGGTGAGTTGGAGAACGCTATGACGGCACTTTACTTAAGGTAACCTCTTTACCCACCATCTTACATAATATTGGGGCTGCGCAGTACAGGCAGAAAAATGTGTGTTCTTCCGCCCAAGAAACACAGACACCGCTCACGTAAAAGCTGGCTAAACAACGGGTCTTCTTTACACTGATGCGACCTAACTGTCAAACCAAGCGCCTGCAAAAATTTACGGCGGTCAGTTTTTGTCTTATTTTGAAAATTAATAACAAGACAATGTAAAAAATACATGGTGGTATTTTTCGACCTGTATTAAATAATTTTTAAAATAAAGTCAACAATTGCGGGGGCTTCTTAAAATTTAAGCATTCTGAAACTCAATTAACACCAATAATTATTAAAGTTTTAAGATAAGAATATTTCAAACAAGCGCCTACAGTGTTTAAAAGATACTCCCCTAGACTATTTTACTTTTTATTTAAACACTAAAAGGGAAAAGAGGTAACTTTATAAACTATAAAACATATATTTCATAAAGCATAATGTATATTTGCTTTATTTTCATATTTTTCACTGAAGACGGTTTGAAACCGAAATATATATAGTTTATAAAGTTACCTCCCCTTTTAGTGTTTAATGTGTCAGTCTATTATTTTACTTTTTATTTAAAAAGACTCAGATAAATAATAAAAGATATCAATAAATAATAATCATACAATATTTTCAAATTAATCAAAATTGTACTAAAAATGTACATGCGTGACATCATATTTTAGTGGTTAAGTAGAAAATCGTCAAACTGTGTTGACAATTATGATATTTTGCTTTTTTGCTCAATCTACTGCCAAAGTTGCTTTGAAGGTCATTTATAATGGTAATACAATCTCATTACCTTCGTAGAGACTAATTATTGAGCTTTCTGCGTATGATGTAATAGCCTCTAGCTTGAAAATATTGTTTCTGCTGTCAATTGCATTCCATTATCATGTTTGTAATGCATCACCCATGTTTGTGGTAAACCCAGTAATATAGCGAACAGATGTTTTCTTGTAGTAATGTTAAATTTACAGTACAAACCTTTTACAAATATAAATAAGGCCATTTTGAACTTTTAACTTTTACACGCCACCATGCCATGGAAATTCACTCACATACCAAACTTTTAATTAATTCGGTATTATTTCAAAGTGTTTCAAAAGGCTTACTGTTTCCAACTGTACTCGTTTTGGGTTTTTTTTTTAGTTTAACTCTAACTTGTCAAGAAGGCAGGTCATGTGTCCAACGTCTGTGGTGATTCTTTTTAATTGAGTCGCACAGTGTTGGAAAGGAGTAGTTTGCTCGAATATCTTAATCACATTTTGCAAAATAAAAATGATCGTGTCGAAAATGTACATTCAAGGCTCTTCCTACTTATTTTGCATTCGATACCGTTAAACCTTTAAGCACTAATTTAAAAGACCTCCTGAAAGTGAAATCTAGCTTTGGAAGCTACGCCATAGTTTGTTTAAGAACTCGAGGAAATTTTCTAAACACGCTCTACGTAAAGTAGTTCGTCATCGGAAGAAAAACTATCCGAAATCAGCAGTGTCTAAAGTCTTTTTTACAAATACGTTTATAGATTTTATACTGTTCGTAAAAAAATATAATAAATATGTTTCTTAATAATTTGTGTCAAGAATCAAAAATGTTTCAAAGTAGAAAAGTTTCTGCTATAATTTTATTTTACGTGCGTTCTATTTAAGAATATTAAGATAAATCCTTGTCAACATGGATTCCGAGAAACTTATCGTCAGACGACAATTCTTCAAGGATATCGTCCTTCATTATGAAGGAACCCGGCTCATTATGTAAAAGAATACTATACATTGCAAACAGTACAAATAAATGTAGCAGACTGCTCTTGATCATTTGTCCGGAACTACAGAGAGCTGGGCAAACTTCATGCTTCCTTTGCAAACATCAAGTGTTTACTTTTGTCAACTTATTATTTCTTCTGGCCCGAGAAATATAGCCTTTCAAAAGTAATTTCGAATAAACTTTACCTTTTAGTAAAATTGCATATATTTCTTACAGATTAAATGAAGATATTTCGGTCCAATAACTACAGAATAATTACCATCAGAAGTATTTCGAATAACTGTAACTTTCATTTTCACCATGTCTGCAAAATTCTCGTTTTCACATTAAGGAAGTTGGTTGAACTATTTTGAACGCTATGCAGATATTACAAAGTAGGTTATAAGCATCATAATTAATTTTAAATTAATTTTAATTAATTAAATTTATTAATTTTATAATAACGTAAGTAGATCCTACTGTATTAATGGCCACTTCTGATTTTAATAAATTAAATGATAATTATATGGAAACTCTTTGAAGCCGTGTATTTTGGGAAACCAATTTATGTGATAAAATGCTTCGACGAAGAGCGCATCACTTCTATTACTTTTATTGGATATGATGTGTTGCAGGCTCAAAGATATTAGACAACGCAAACTACTTCTGTATATTAATACTGTTCAGTATGACCATAGATTAGTCAGTGTTACACATACATGTGTACGGCATGTAATACAGCTGTCTGTACAGAGTGTCCAGTAATTACGGGATCAAACTTCACCAGGTGATTTGTCAAGGCAAAATAAACAAAAATGTCCAATAGCACATTGTCCTACCTCGCTTGGTTTTCGTTCGTCTGTTTTCACTGAAAATTGGTATCTCCGAGGTCAATTAAGTTATAAACTTAAAACTGTGCACACTTGTTAGTATAATTAAACACATATTCAAAAAATAAAATAATGTTATTATCAGTAACTTCCAGTTTTAAAATAGCGGTTGTACTAAGTATTCTAAGTTTAATAACTCAAAGTTCTTAAACTTAATAGTAAAAGCACAGTTATATAACAATACGTGGCAAACGTGTTTACACACAACATGAGACCAAATGTGTTGTGCTGCAATTAAGAATGAAGGAGAAATCAAAATTGTCCTGAGCGCACTCCTTTATTTTCATACATGTGTACATAAGTAAATTAAGTAGTGCTCTCAGGAAAACAAATTAGGGTTTCTAAAACGTAGTATAACCACTATTTTAAATCAGGAAGTAATGTGAATTTAAATTTATTTTTCAAATTTTGATTTGGATTATAGGATCATGTATGTAAAGGTTTAAGTTTGTAGTGAAAAAACAGACAGTCAAAAAGACGGAAAATTAAGCGAGATAGGACTATGTGTTATTGGAGATGTTTTGATCACCTGGTGAAGTTTGATCCCGTAATTGCAGTATACTCTGTATACTTAATTTTAGAAATCAAAAGACTGAAAAAGCAATCAGCATTGTCAATTACCTTGTTTGCGCTAAATTAAAGTCATTGACGAGTGGTAGAGAACAAAGTACGTTTCCAATAAGTATTAATAATGTTTATACTTTGTTCTCTACCACACGTCACTGACTTTAATTTAGTCCAAACAAGTTGTAGTAATTCACAATGCTGATTGCATTTTCAGTCTTTTCATTTCTAAAACAACATAAGAGAAATATAACAATACTCGTATGTTTTGCATTTTTGGTCATCTTGATAAATACAGTTGTTTTGCAAATGGTAAATATAAACAATTAATCATTTGCAAAATTATAGGAAAATTCTTAAATTTGTAATTTTTTAATGGGTAACTAAAACCTTAGTTATCGTATAACATTTATTCAAGTGAAAACTATCCAATCATTCAATCACCTTGTATAAGCCAAGAAGATTTGACCTTGGGAATTATTCAATCTTCATTGTGAAGCTTTGTGTAGTACGCATCAATATTACACAAACGAAGGCTAATATTTCAACTATAGGGTTTTTAAGGTTGATTCATGAAGTGTCACTACGCCATATGTTATAGTACTGTATCCGATGAAGTATGCTTATCATGTCAAGGACAGTCTATAATAATTATTTGTCTCTCTATACAAAGGCTATTAATTTTGTGTGAAGGTAAGATAAAGTTCAGTTGAATACTACTTTTCAAACTACATACACCCAACGCTTTTTAAAGAGAATCCAAAGTGTGTTTAATGTTATTAATTAGAATTTTAAAAAGAAAGAAAACACACCCTCATAACTGGTATAAATTAAAATTTTGTATTTTTCTTAACCTCACAACTAGCCCAATTAACGACTTGTTTGTTTTTAACTCCTCGCCGCATTTGATTAATACAGTATATTTCATTTCTTTACGAAGATAGATAATATTCGGTCTGACAAGGTCCATCTCTCATTGATCAAAGATAGCTTTTACGAAATTACCCTTGGCACGAGGGCTTTGATGTCTTTCACATGTGCTTTACATACCGGAACCGTATGTCTCAATCCTCCAGCCAAGAGTACAATTTTTCCATGTTACATCCATGATATACGAGTACTCTAATCGATCTTTAAAAAATAACGGACATCTTAGATTTGCATACATTTTAAACCTCTACTCGAGTGTTATAAGGGAAACAGTGTAGATGGCACTGACGGCTGAAAATAAGGTTTTGTGTCGTAATGCTGTTTCAAGTTCGAGACGTGGTGGATAACGTGAAAGCAAAGATTCCGTTAGTTTGAGGTAAAAGGATAGAGAGCATCACTTCGCTCACAACCTAGCTTCGGTAACAATCTTGCTGTGCTCTTATAACCTCGCTTCATCTGACGAGTTTAGAATATAGGGGGTCATCTGGATGAACGAACGGTGATACGGTCTCCTATTATGGGAAAATTATAAAAATACAGAACTGCAAAACGGAAATCTAAAATGTACTGTAATGTCATAAATACTTACGCGCCTCAGCGTCTGCGAGCTTTGAAGCATTTACTTACGCCAAGGTCTCCTCATATCACTCTGTGCGGTATTCTTGAACGCTCCTTAAAGTTTGAGGAGACCTCATATCACTATTGGCGGTATTCTTGAACGCTCCTTAAAGTTTTAGGAGACCTCATATCACTATTGACGGTATTCTTGAACGTTCCTTAAAGTTTGAGGAGACCTCATATCACTATGGGCGGTATTCTTGAACGCTCCTTAAAGGTTTGAGGAGACCTCATATTACTATTGGCGGTGTTCTTGAACGCTCCTTAAAGTTTGAAGAGACCTCATATCACTATGGGCGGTATTCTTGAACGCTTCTTAAAGTTTGAGGAGACCTCATATCACTTTGGGCGGTATTCTTGAACGTTCCTTAAAGTTTGAGGAGACCTCATATCACTATGGGCGGTATTCTTGAACGCTCCTTAAAGTTTGAGGAGACCTCATATCACTATGGGCGGTATTCTTAAACGCTCCTTAAAGTTTGAGGAGACCTCATATCACTATGGGCGGTATTCTTGAATGCTCCTTAAAGTTTAAGGAGACCTCACACATCCTCTCTAACCTAAATCACATGTCTTGAACACTCCTCCAACGTTAAAGGTCTTCTCAATTGGAGGTCTCCTCGAAGGTCTTCTCACACTCTTTATTATTGATCTTTTCCTCGGCCTTCGTCCTTGGTATGTCGTCATAACAAATTAATATTGGACAAATGAAGATTAGTTTCATGGTTGCATGAACATTCCCTAACTCCTCTTTACCCAAATCATTCCAGTTTTCCAATTATGAACTTTGAGAATATTGAAAAGAAAAGCGAAGATTGTTTGAACTCAATTTTATTATTCATTCTAACTCCTAAAACGGGGTAACATTGACTTAGTTTTTTTATAGAGTAAAGAACAAAGTGGAAATGTAAATTGTGTTTCAAATGGTATTAGTTTTAAAAAGTATTAATTTAGTTAGTACTTACTTATTTCCTTTCACTCCTGGTCGGAGCATAGGGCTTCTACAAAACAGCGCCAGCGGACACGGTTGGCAGCCAAGGCTTTTACTTCTCTCCAGCTCTTCCCTTCTTCCTCGACTGTCCTTCTCCAGGTCTTCTTTGGTATTCCTCTCCTTCTCTGACCTTGGGGGTTCCAACTGAGAGCCTGTCTTTCCACGGCGTTTTCATCTTTTCGAAGGGTATGTCCTATCCACTTCCATTTCCGTGATTTAAATTGGTTATCTAAGGGCTCTTCCTTTGCAACAGTCCACAGGTCTTTATTAGAGATTACATTCGGCCAGTAAATATTTAAAATGTTTCTTAAACACCGATTTACAAAAGCTTGAAGTCTGTTGGTAATAGCGAGAGAAACCTTCCAAGTTTCACAACCATAAAGCAAAACTGCCTTAACGTTTGTGTTGAATATTCGTAGTTTAGTTTTTCTTGAGCTCTCCCTAGCTCCCCATACTGGGTACAGTTGTACGAAAGCGGCGTTTGCCTTTATACGGGTAGACACATCTTCATCTGCTCCCCCACTTCTTTTTAATACGCTGTCCAGATATGTAAATGACTCCAAATCTTCTATTTCCTTTCCATTAATTTGAAACATGTTGTTATTTACTGCATTAATTCTCATAGATTTTGTCTTTTCAACATTGATTTTCAAACCGGTGGCAAGTGCTTCTTCTTCTAGATCTTGAAGTTTTGTCTCCTTATCTCTGAACCTGTGAGTAAGTAAGCAGATATCATCTGCAAAAGTGAGCTCTTCAAGCCTCTGTTGGAGCCCCCAGGATATACCTCTTGCTCCTCTCTCCGTGTTCCGCAGCACTTGATCCAACACAATCAGAAACAGGGTTGGTGACAAGACACAACCCTGCCTAACTCGTAACTTTACATCTACAGGATCACTCAGGTTGCCATTGTGTATTATTTTGTAATTGTAGTTTGTGTACATTTCTTTTATTAGTGTAATTATCTTATTTGGTATTCCAATTTAGTTAGTAAAACATTTAAAACATAATAGTTCATAGATCAATAAATTCGATTATTGTGTTTTAATTTGAATTACAATATTGTTTTGTCTGTTAGAATAGAAATATTCCAATAAGACATAACACTTTTCCGTTACACGATTTCACGACTTTTAAATGAAGTCTTATCAAAGTGTGTACAAGTATGCAGAACTGACACGAAGTTAAGTTAGACGAGGTCAACCCTTCATTGATCAAAGGCTGCTTTTACCAACTTATCTTCGCCGTCAAGGCTTTGATCTAGTCTACGTTCTTTTCCTCCTCCCGTCGTGAGTGTACAGCTATACGAGTAGACCGAGCTTGCCTCGCTCTCAGTTTCTTTCTGAGTTTGCTGCCTTATTTTGTAAACTTAAAATAAAAGAAAGGTTATGGAATGGAATAAAATAGGAGAGTACGACATTTGGTTTAAATGTACTGAACTGAAGTTAAATTAACTTAAATACTAGTACTTTGCTTTTCAGTTAAAACCAAATTGAGGTTGAAATAGATTAATGTGAAATAAAACTTGTAAATGTATTGAAATATGGATTAAAATCAAAATAGATCACATAGAATGAAAACGAATTAAATACCATGCAAACAAATTGCAAATTGAGTAAAATTTTACTGAAAATGAAATAGAATGAAATTAAATTGGAATAACGATTAAATTGAATGTAACGATCAAAGATGGAAAAATTTAAATTAATCGAAATGTGTTAAAACTAAATGAATTAAATGAAAACCAAACTGAATTAAAATTGTCTATTTTGGTGGCAAAGTTAGGATTTCAAAGTCTTTCTCTTCACAACGACAATGGAAAGTTCAGTTATAAACTATTATTACAAGACAGGACAGTTATATAATACAGATTATAAATACAAAAACAATATAAAACCAGGCCGACACGCAGCTAAGCTCTAAAGCCCCGCTAGCATGAGTGGATCGAATTTCCTTTGCAATTTGTTACTCCAATTCGTTCCACTCACAGCCTCACTTCGGCCTTCGGCCTCTAATACGAAGAGTGTTTCGAGGCTGTTCGTTAGCTCACAGTCTCAGCTTGGCCTCCTGTATGATCACAGGCGATGAGAGGCTGTTCGGCCTCATTTTTATGAGGTGATTGAAGTTATCTTGAAAGGAAATCACATTTCGAATTTCAATAAAATCGGACTACTCGTTCCGCTGTTATAGCGAAATTTCACTTTTTTGGCTGATATTTGTAAACAACGACTTAATAGGTTTTCATAGTTTTTGGAATACAGTATTGATTTATGATAACCAAATACATACTTATTTCAAATTTCAATAAAATTGGACGACATTTTCTTTTTTAGGTCATTAAAACCCTTTTGATGAAAAGTCCCCCCCCAAAGAAGGTTTCGGTAGTCCGAATTCGCTGATTGACGAACTCGACCGAGATATTTACAAAATGAATAGGTGTACCAAATTTGGTTAAAATTGGACAAAAATGTGACCTGTAGAGATGATACACTTATACATATACATATGCATAATATGGTTTTGAAAAATGCTCAAAACGTGTTCTGCGGGTCATGATAGCTGTGCTCTTTTCTTGGTCCCAGGCCTTGATCTCACCATACTGATGGCATGGATATATCATTTTTTCTAAGGATTCAATAACAAACAAATTCAAACTAATTTGACTCAATCTTACAATACGGAACACGGCAAACACTGTATGGTTTGCATAAAGTCCTATGGCAAGACGTATGGTATTTTACGTATGGTATTATACCAAGAAACGGAAACTGGTTGAAAACTTGTGAGTGGAAACGTGGGAACGACCAGGCGAATGAGCTGAGCCATTGTTTCATACTCATAGCTGCTGTTTGTTTGGTTTCAGTTAAACTTCCTGTTCCTGTTGAACATTATCAGAGTACTGGTGGTGAAACTACGGCAGAGCCACACTAGCGAGATTGAGCAAGCCAGGTCAGTGTAACAATAAGTGAATAAGCTATGAAGGGTATTACATTTCACATCTCGAGTCAAAAAACTCTAGTAGTCAGATTTGTTTCTCAACTGCAATTTATATTTTTGACCCCTAGGAATCCAAGAAAAATATGTTAAACCCACAAAAAGTACTTTTAAGAGGGTTGTTTTGGAGACCTTTTCAAATACAAATAGGTCGTTTTGTAAATCGTATTTAAGGTCAAACGTTTTACCTTACTTGAAACGTGTGTACTTGTATCTTTTTTGATGTCGAAGACAGGAATAGACGTAGGCTTGGTGGTGAATTCCACTGTCAGTCCCTCAGAAAATGAAGCCGGTTGTTTCTAAATTAAGTATTTGAAGTCCTTTTAATAAATATTGAAATATTATACGAGTATATTTTAATGATTTTTCTATTTAAAAAAAGTTAGTTAAACTTAAGCCAACTTTTAAAACTGTTTTCAGTGCCAAGCTAAAATATTCCTAAAATATTACCCTTTGGAATATTTTTTGGGCATTGAAAATATTTGTACTAGATATTTAAAATCGAGAATAGATAACTGCTATTGTAAAACAAACATCTTTATTTGGCTGCTAGAGATATTGGACGGTAGTGTGTTACAACTCCCAAAAAACATGACTAACAATACATGTAACGAACTATACAAGCTAAAGAATGTTTTCGTGAAACCTAGTAGTAAAATATTACTACGAGATTTGAAAAAGAAAAAGAGCAAGTCTACTCACTGGCTTATATTTCGTTATTCTCATAACATAATCATAGCCCAAAAAGAAACAAAAATCTTTCATGTGTGTTTTTCAAAGTGTATAAAAGCCGATTGGCATTTATCTCTTTTTGAAGATTACTATTTGGTAATGCATAGTTACAGGCATATTTTTATTTACAACACTTTCAAAATTAGTAGGCCTATTTTAATCTTCTGCATGGCGAAAGTCAACATCCACGGTGTACAGTGCCGCATATCCAGTTGGTGAGAGCTGTCTTGATATTGGTTGCTCTCAGGCTTTACACTTACCTGGAAGGAGGGTGTGAAGCTTGCAGCCAATGTATGGTGGTTTCGCAAAGCGTTGTTCGATGGTGGGGCCTATCTTGTGTGTGCCCCATGCATGATTTTGACCTTGAACAACAGAGCAAAAACGATACAACTTTAAGCCATTCTGTCATTATGTCCAAGAAAATTATTCCATTTTTCCATAAAGAAAAAAAGCCGTATACTTTTTTGTTAGTGACCAGCACAAAAACATCTACTTTGGGAAGACCGCGCTAAGATACAACATTTGCTTTTAAATAAAGGATATTGCAGTGGGTGACACCAGGCCAGAGGTCGTCAGAAATATTAGGAGCACCCACCAACATTAACTGGGACTCCTGGCGTGGTCCTGTAATCCAGCTTCATGGAAGTCAGGTTTTGAGGATGATATAGGTCTAAAGCGGCTCAGATAGTCTCAGTGATCATCTGATGATACCCGCATCAACTCCCACCATCGTTTAGACATATCAGACCTGCGTGTTTTGGAAGTCACGTTAAGCCGTTGGTCCTTGTATTTCCATTGGTCATTGGGCTTTTAATTAATGACCCATTCTAAGGAAGAGTCGGCCTTAGTTTGGAACAAGACTACACCTCAAAACTCATTACTACCACTCATCACACTCATCCTTCACCACATATTTGCCTTAAAATACCCTCATGAGAGTGGTCGGCATCTCAAATAGTGATTTAGTAATACGTATTGGTTAGGTAATCTAATATGTAACGTGTTCATCCCTATTCTCTTAAACAATTTAGTTTGTCAAAACTGAATACAAACTATTATTAGGTAGCCCCTATGACGAATATAACTAAAAATGTACGCCAATTATATATTTTCCTTCGCCATGCCTCAAAGGAATGGTTTTCTATTTGCAATGCGACCTCGTTAGCGTCGCTTCTACTTTTGGCTCCAGTGTGGATAATAATGTTAATTAGAGATGCTTCCTGCGGGAATATTATTACATTTCATTGTAAGATAAAAAATGTTTAAGATCGGGCTCATTGCGCCATTCTTGTAGATGCTAGCGAGCATTCAAATTTGTCGCCCTGGGCTGGGCACAATTTCTGAATGAAAATTGTGTCAAAATTGAGTTACTAGAGCATATATTTGAACTTGGGTTTTGAAATAGTCTTCAATGTACTCTGTCCGAGGTTTTGTCGGGCACGCATATTTTATGTTTTTATTTTTCAGCTATGAACTCGTGGCCCTTTGACGTTTTGTCCACTTTCCTACGATTAAAAGGTTACAGTGTCTTTGGTTCCTGAATGATAAATATATTACATGACAGCTGTTTTAATACTCAGAGAAGAGATTGAGGTTATAATTGAGAAAATCTTCCTCTCCCGATCATTCGTCGCCCACTCGCATGTTTTGCTTTGACAAACTTTCGTTTTCATTAAAGATTTTTATTCATTGAAAGTTACATTTTCCAACCTTTAAACCCGTTTTTCTCCTTTCTAATGCCCCACAAGGGAGTCAAGGCTGCTCAAGGATTTCTCGTCAACTAATATTTCGTGTTCGCACTAATAAAGGAATCTGGTGAAACGTGTATTTATTTATCATTACATTCCTCATGGTGTTTTGGCTCTAAACCCCCTAAAGCTAAAGGCTTCCTTATGTTGTTTGGAAGTTTTATCCAAACTAACTTACTTAACTTGAATGCCACCCTTATTTTTCCTAAGCTTGATTTGTAGCACTGAGAGGTGCCAAAAACCTCAAACAAAAGTTAGTTTCGAATATAAACCTCCCCCTCCCCTTTTTAGGTGGTTAAGTAGAGTAGTTCTCTCGTGCTCTTAAGAGTGCGCAGTACCGTCGGCCATTTTACTTTTTGTCACAAAAAACAGCGTAAAAATAAACATTATTGAGACACCTCAGGTTTGAAATTTTCTTCAAATCCTTTTGAAATAAGTTTGATTAGAAATATAATGATACACTTCAATTACATCACTGACCATTTTGTTCGAAAATTCGACTAGTTTACAAATTCTAGTAAAACAAGACATGCAAATACAAAATGTTCTTCCAGTTTTGGTTTAATGTCACAGTTTTATGAGTGTTAAAGGGTAATTCGGCGCTCATCGGAGCCACTAAAACATTTAATATATACACTTAAAGTGTGTTAAAAAACGATGAAAACTGTTGGCGTGAGGTGTCTAAAAAAAGGCATACTTTTATTTTGTTCTTATGAGCCGAAATTTAAAGTCGTGGCCACCACTGTGCACTCGAAATATTATAACCCCCAATAAAGTTTTAGAATACAATATTAGTAAGATTCGTTGGTCAGAATTATCTTCAACTATTTTTATATTGTAAATTTTCTCCCAGTTTGCAGGTCTAATGGTAAATTGTCAAATGATTGAGAAGCTTCATAACTTATTTAGAAAAAAGATATTTTATGTTCTAAGAGTTCCGCTTTCTACCTGTAGAAAACGTTCGGCTTTTAATTTATCAAAGTGGGGTATAACTTTATGGTACGTATATGTTAATTTTTTTACAATCTAAGGTACTCTTGTGTTAAATTGATTGCCTATAAAACTATTTTTTGCAAAGAGTTTAAAATTCTATTTTTAAGGGGAAATGATTAATTACAATAAACTTAATTGATTAATTTAAGCACTCACAACAATTTCAATCTTTGCTTAGCGTCGCATTAAAAGTTCTCGCTTATTCATAAAATGTATTCTTTAAATACTGAAAACAAAATTAATCTTACTTGATTTGAAATAAAAAACCACGTTGTCGAATAGTTGTTTGGGAAGGTGTCAGCGCCTCTTCTGGTCCTCAAAGAACTCCCTTTTACGTTCAACCCCCCAAACCACCCCCTCAAATCTCCCCCAACAACTCCTACTCTTGAACCACCATCTCTCTCTAGGGTTCAAGTTTCAAAGCTCTAATTTTGTTCGCCGTGATTATAACGTTTCTTTTATCTAGAATATATGTAAGAGGTATTTAATCTGTGTTCCGGTACGTGGTATTTAATAAGAAATATTTAATCAATAACGATGTAGTTATGAATACAGAAGAAAATTACTCCATCACGACATCGTCTTTATAATGTGTGGAACTCTCCGGAACTCTACAAAGTTCTCAAGTGAACAGTCGTCATCCGATGGAAAACTTAAGTAATTCTAAATGAATTTTAACGGGTGCAATCAATTAATACCTTTGACACGTGAGTTTGAGGGCAATGTTTTCCACGGCTTTTTGTCAAGGAATACCTTCCCACAAAACCCTATGTCTAGGATGTTTATCCATATTTAAAACATCCTTTATTGTACGGAATCTAAAGAAAAATATGCGTAGCACAGAGAAAAACATAACATCTAAAAATTTGTGGGATATCAAACAAAACGTGAAAATTGTCCTTCTCATGATATGTCTTTTAGCGCTATTTAAGTACATAGTTTCAAAACTTAATGAATCACTCAAACCCAGCCTGTTTAACAGACCTGTGTTGAGAATGATTGTCAATCAATCCCCCCTTCCCTGTACACTTCTACATAATCAATGATAGTGGTTGCGACTGCAGCTGTTTTCCTGATAATTATTTAAATCACATACGGCACTTTTCCAGTACTTCATTTAATGAGCAGAGACATGCTTCTCTATTTTGTCTCGTTACAGTTTGTTTTTTTAGTTTTCATTCCTTTTGGATTGTTACGAAAGGTGTATATAATTATTTCTACACAGATTCCTTGTCTTTATCATTTGTATTTCTTTTTCTTTTTTATAATTTTTTGAAAGGGAAACATGTTAAGAAGGAATTATATTAGTGGATTCAAAACTAATTCTTCAAAACAAATATATATCAGCTTCTCCGTAAACAAAATCAATAAAATCAACTAAGCATAAACATATTGATTGAAATTAAAATTGAACAAAACGTAATCGCGCGTATTTAACATTAGTCATTGAAAACATTTTAAGTTCAAAAACTGTATTGAGTACAAATGAAAATTTGGTCAAATTCAGTTTGTCGGACTGCAACTCTCTGCATCACTAAATCACTATTTGAGATGCCGACCACTCTCATGAGGGTATTTTAAGGCAAATATGTGGCGAAGGATGAGTGGTAGTAATGAGTTATGAGGTGTAGTCTTGTTACAAACTAAGGCCGACTCATCCTTAGAATGGGTCATTAATTAATAGCCCAATGACCAATGGAAATACAAGGACCAACGGCTTAACGTGACTTCCGAACCACGCAGGTGATGGTCTGACATTTCTAAACGATGCGGGTATCATCAGATGATCACTGAGACTACCTGAGCCGCTCTAGACCTGTATCATCCTCAAAACCTGACCTCCATGGAACTGGATTACAGGACCACGCCACTGCGCAGCCCTGGTGCTCGTACTCACTCTCACTGTAGTGTAATTAACCAATGCAAACCGATGATCAACTTGCCTAATTAACTGACAACCTGGTGGTGGTGACAGTCAAGGTGATTAGCTAACTAATCTAATCTCACATATCCCCAGCCACACATCTTGGTTGTACAGGGTGACAACTGTATCACGAGCCATGGTGATAACCATGTTAGTTTTTCATATTGCTCGGTGAACTACACTCATGGCCGTAAACCCTAAACTTTGGTACTCAAGTAGACTTTTTTATTCTGATTTGAAATTAAAATTTTTCTTACAGTTGTCATTGAAACTTGCTAAAAAGCACGTTACAAGTTGTGGAAAACTACTTTTTTTATTCTTGTGATTGACAAAGATCTTGTAGTTAGATAAAGAAATTTCAATGCAGAAAGCTTTATTAGGAAAACTTCCCGGTCTGTAAGAATTAACACTGAAAAGATGTTTTAATAATTGTACCACTTGTAAAAACACCTGCAGGCTAAAAGCGCTATTGTTTGAAATATGTTCAATATGAGTACTCAATGTCTTTCTGAACACGTTTTGGGGCTATTCAAAGAAACCTAAACACATTATCTTTACAATTATGTCTTTTTCAGCATTTAATGTGCTCACTGTTCAGGTAACTTCAAAACATATGGTTTCAAATTATCAACAGGTAGTATGTTTCAAGACATGATGAACCGTTTAAAAACGCCATGTCTTTTAATATAAAAATGTTTACGTTTTTATTTTAAACTACAAAACCGATAACACATGTATTTACTTTATGGTTTGCACGATACCCTTCAAACATTGTACGCAACAAAAGAGTGGAGAATAGTAGCCTGCATGATGAGTCGATTGTCAACAATCGTGGTCCATTGTTCTGTGTCTGCGCGGGACGGGGGAGGGGTTGCTGCAATATCTGAAATTGTCAATCGTCAGCTGGTTTGGTTCGCCCCAGTTTAAAACAGACTATGCATCAGCTTACGAGATAATGTGCAACCTGTTCAATTATGCTGGTATTCATCGAATGCTAAACCATTGAGTGCGATTTTGAAGCCTTGGAAATCAGCGCACCCCCGGAGTATGCTTCTTTCTGTGAGTTGTATCTGTCCCGGTCGGGAGTTAGATGTAACAGCTGTGAACGAGCTAATGAGAGCAGATACGGCTAAGCGCTAAAATGCAGCTGGCCAGAGTAAAGCTAATTTCCTTTGCAATTTATT
Organism: Matsumurasca onukii; assembly: GCA_018831715.1. Taxonomy (NCBI): domain Eukaryota; kingdom Metazoa; phylum Arthropoda; class Insecta; order Hemiptera; family Cicadellidae; genus Matsumurasca; species Matsumurasca onukii. Next base: position 32,465,615 of record CM032059.1, on the reverse strand, counting down.
ACTCTAATTCACCACACTCACAGCCGCAGGTGCATAAGGAGTTCTAAGCTCCCGTAAGAGTATTCCAGTTAGATACTACGCTTAACTGCCTAGGATATAAGACAGGTTCAAGCCAAGATATCTGCTCAGGGTTTAATCACAACCCTGTCCAATAACCTTGATTCCGTGAGAAGTAATGCACATGATACTGAGATATTGATAATTTCAGACAGAATTAAGGTATGATAAATGATATATGAAGTTGGAAGCAATAGGTGTAAATGGAGTCGCTGCAGACTGGTTCAAGAATTACCTGGAAAATACGAGTAGATACCAAAAAGTGGAGCTTAAAACACAACCACACGAAACAGTTATATACATAAAAATGTCATCTCCCGATATCTTTATAACAACTTTATCGTCCATACAATTCAATTCGTTTATTTCTGAGTTTCTACATTATAACGGCCTCGTCAAGTTAAAACTTGTCGGTGAGGTCCACTTTTAACACATACATGCAATTATTGTTTTATTAATATCACATACATATATATTTTTTGCATTTTTTTAAGATAAGCGGTAATTTATCTTTTTTTTTAATTTGGTGGTTTAGGGCGGCATTACTTAATATAATAGAATAAAATTAGCAACTCTAAGAATACAATAAAGAAGAAGAAGAATTAATATATTTATTTTCCAAAGTTTACACAGTTTACAAAAACCTTACATTTTTTTATACATAAGTTTACAACGTAGGACACTGTACATACACTTCACTTTAATATCAAAATTTCTAAAATAATAACAACTACTGTATCCATCAATTTAAACACAACTAATCATCAAATTTAAAAACTTACAATGATTTACAGAACAAAAATTCTATTTATTACATGCAAACTTTAGAAAGTTTAGGGCCTTATTCGGAAAACCGGTTTTGAGGTTCCTTTATTTATTAAAAACTAAACTATGTACAGCGAACAGAAAAGACAAAATTTAAACTTACATCAGTGTCCATGTTATTTTTAATAAAACAATGCTTTGATGAGAGCAGAAGTTTACAAAGACATAAGAATTTATATAAGGTATAATCAGCAGACACTGCAAGTATTTTACCTTGCTGAAAATAAAAGACTAACTTATTTTTTTTGTTATTGTTGTACCTTAAGTAAATCATCGGTATTTTCTAATTGCCACAACCACACTTTTAACCTTTTCAAAAATAAGTTTTTTACACCAATTGATCTAATTTCTACAGGTAATCTATTGAAAATTCTAGGGGCTATGAAGTTGTATGACCTGAAAAGGCATTATTTGGTTTTGGTACTGAAAAGGGGCATTTATTTTTTAACGAAAACTGGTAAATATTTTCTATTTTAGCAAAGTTTACTCTTAAAAAAAAAGAACATTGTAGAGAAATAAATATGTTAAAGGGTAAATATTTAACTGATTAAATAGTGGCGTTGAATGTTCGAATTTTCCTTTCTTTGTAATAATTCTAACTAAAGACCAAGAACTCTGCTCGGTATTAACGTTGGAACTATTCTTCTAATTATGTAAAGTTTGGATCACGTAAATTGTCAACATGTGGAGTCCTAGTTAGTCTTTGGTCTATTGTTTTGTCTGAATATCCAGTTTTCTCCCAAGTTTCCAATCCAGGTAGTGTATTCAGTTCACTTTGCTATTGTGTTGCCAAGCACTAGATGCTTTGCTTTCTCCTTGTTTATCAATAGATCATTTTCAAGTCAGTAATATGTGGATATTCTCCAATGCATCTAGCAATTCCAACCAACACTGAATAACGATTATAACATGGGGTAAAAAGTGTTCATTTGATATCTTTGGCGCTCTACCGCTGATGATGGCTTGGTCGTAATGGTCAACAATGTTGATGACCGGGACCTCAATGTCTAACAATATTGTCGATTGCTGCCACTGAATGGGCCGTCTTTCATGTTGGCGACTTAACTGTACGCTCTGTTATGTTCCAGGAAAGCGGTGAGGGCTGCCGTAGTGTTACTGCCTCTGCTCGGTATCACTAACCTGCTCAACATGGCAGAGGCGCCTCTGGACAGGTCCGTGTGGGAGTTTGCGGTCTGGAGTTACAGCACACATTTTCTCACCTCCTTCCAAGGCCTAATCATAGCATGTCTCTACTGCTTCCTCAACGGCGAGGTCAGTGTCTTTACGATGATAACAACACTACATTCTAAATAATCTACTAATTTGATTTTTTTGTTTTGGTCAAAATAATTATTTTTCAATCGGCTATCTTGCATCAAAGCTAAGCAAATCTTCCAGAGGAGAACGCTTGAGGGGAGGTATTCCTCTCCCCCATGTTTTTCTCTAGTTCACTCTCCTGGAGACCTTCCCGACTGATGTATTGGTGTGCAGGTGAGGATGGCAGTGGCGAAGAGTGTCTCCACTTACCTTTCCTTGCGGCCTCACCACTTCACACCTCGTCACAACTCTGCCTACGTGTCAGGTGCCTACGTGGAGCAGATGGTTCCTGTCCCCACCGCTAGAGTGCTGCACCCTCCACCTTGCTGGCTCAGGCTGTGCTGTACACGTCCCGCCCCTCCGGAACCTGCAATACCTGAGTAAGTATTTATGAGATGGATTAGCCTCAGAGACGGTCCTGAAAAACTGGATTATCAACTGATCACGGTTTGCTTGTTGAATTTAGCCCTCAGAATGAAAGGTGTATGCTTTGGTCATATTTTATGGATTACTATAGTACTCAGGGCCGTATTCAAGGAGGACAAATCCCAAACATTTGTCCCAGGGAAAGGCCGAGATATCCCCGAGAGGTCCGAGCACATCATCCCCTCATGTTAAAGTATTATTTTAGTGTTTCCGTCGTTTTTTGGTGAACAAGAAGAACACGACTTCTTCAGATGAAAGGTAGGTAACCTAAAACATTGGACAAAACCTTAGGAAATGAGTTACCAAAGAAATCATGGTAAGCTGACCAGTCACCCACTCCAAACAACATAAGTGTTTTGAGTTTTTTTCTTTCTAAACCTATTTTATTTCAAAACAACTCCAGAAAAACAATACAACAATGCACAAAAAACCGTTGAGAAACGAACAACAGTTAGATAAAACAAACACGTACACGGCCAGTAGCAGTTGCCCCCCGGCTGATTGGCTGGCTGGCTGGGAGCATTGGACGACCAATCACTGACTTGTATCAGTCTGATCAAGTAAAACAGATTAGCACGAAAATAGCAATTCACGCACAGCCAATCGGTGGTAAGCAAATTCCCATTGGCATAAATAAATGTGCATATGGCATCCCCATTGGCATGCATGTAAATTGTGCATAACTAGGTACTTTTGTGTTTCTCTATTCTACTTTGTCGCAAAAACGCAGCAAATGTTATTTGGTAGTGGGTGACTGGTCATCTTACGCTGATTACTTTTCCCCTGAAGACGGGCTCGAACATAGTGTAGACATACACTAGAGGTTAATAATCATCATTTATAGGGCATTAAAATGCGTTATTATGTGTCTAAATGTCCAAATGTTCCTGAGGGACAACCCTTAGATCCATCGCTCTTGCTGTAGGTATTTCTCCCGGCCCCAGTAGATAAGAGTGGAACCCAGCATAGAGGTGATGGGGAGGTTAGGGAAACCTTACGTTTCCCATTACTCCAAAATAATAGTAAAGTTGCCTTCAAAGGCCCTCAAAATCGGTTGCTTTGCGTATACATTTTCAAATGTTCCCAAAACCCGAAACTCTGACTCCTCTCTCCTGGTTGGCTCCAGGATGTAATACCAAAGAACGGCTTCAAAATGATCTAACTATTGAATTAACTGATAGAAGCTCAAGTGAATGCTATAATTTGTTCGCAGCTGATTTTCGTTTGTCACGTAGTTCTGAATTGGTGCCTCTAGAAGCGCTACTTGTTTACTTATGACAGCCTGGTTGTTACAATAGTCTATGACTATATGTTCTTTATGTAACAAATCTTCTTCAAACGCCTCAGGTGCGATGCAACAGAGTGCAGGGTGAACTCAACAAACAACAGTCCCAATTGAGTTGGGATTCTATAAGTAAATTCTAGAGGTGTGCGAGATCTCGGAATTTCGAGATCGAGACGAGAATTTTTTTTTCTCGACGAGAATTTTTATTCTCGAAAAGTTCGAGACGAGAAAAAAAAATGTAGGGATGAGTCCTGTTCGAGAACCGGTGGAACCGAGAACCGGAACCGAGAACCGAAAATTGACAAAGTCGGTTCCGGAACCGGCCCCGATAGCGAAATAACACATAGGGTTAGGGTGTGCGAGTACTCGATGTATTGAGTCCGAGTTTGAGTATTTACCGCTACTCGAACTCGGCTCGACCTGATCGGTAAAGCTCGAAATTTGGTCGAGTAATTTGCCGTGAACGGTATCGAAGTCGTGATTCCACCGCGGGCGTTAGCGGGAGTCAAGAGATAGCCGCGAACGGTATCGAAGTCGTGATTTCACCGCGGGCGTTAACGGGAGTCAAGAGATCGCCGCGAACGGTATCGAAGTCGTGAATTCACCGCGGGCGTTAGCGGGAGTCAAGAGATCGCCGCGAACGATATCGTGAATTCACCGCGGGCGTTAGCGGGAGTCAAGAGATCGCCGCGAACGGTATCGAAGTCGTGATTTCACCGCGGGCGTTAGCGGGGGTCGGAGATCGCCGCGAACGGAACCGGAACCGACAGATCCGAGAACCGAGAACCGGGAACCGATTTTTCTCAGAACTGAGAACCGGGAACCGGTAAAATTTTGGAACCGACCCATCTCTAAAAAAATGAAAACCGACGAAATTTGTAATACCATAAAATTGACTAGAAGTTATTTGAAACACGATTTGCGCCGTAAACTAGAAGATTATTTCCAAATATTAAGTGCCAGCAGTTTGAACAACGTACTATGTAACATCGATGTCCAGTAGCGACTGAGAACGGGCGAGATAAGAGGATGATGCAATATTTATATTACGAAGTAAACAAGCTTGTCAACTATTTTCTGGTAGGTATAGGTTAGTTAAATTTTTAATTTGACTTGTAATGTTTTAGGTTTTGTTGCTGTTTGTGTGGTCTAGCTTAGGCCTACAGCTTGACATTATATTTTTTCACTCGTTTCAATGTAAAATAATGATAAAAAATAATTATTATTGGTAATCAAAAACTGGACAAATATTTTGTTTATGTGTACAGTACAAGCTATTAGAGCACTCAGGAAAAATAAAACACATTAGACTTTTAATATTACAATAATACCATATTCTATAACAACTAAGCAAACTACTTAATAATAGCAAAAACAAACAAATGTGGCCGAAAAATTATCAAAATTAAAATTTTCGTCTCGATCTCGATTCTCGAAGTTTTGGCTGATTCTCGCTCGATCTCGTCTCGACCTTAAAAAACCTGCTCTCGCACACCTCTAGTAAATTCAATGTTTCTACTCTTCTTAAAACCAGCACACAACTACCAATAACGAAACTGGCCATAGACGTATGAACGTAAAAAGTGAAACATAATTATAAATGACAAAAATATCTAGAATTTCCGTGTCTAAAATTATACCCATTAAATTTTGCAACTCAAGATATTCATAATTTTATCACTCTGAATCATCGGTTGATTTCACTAGATATAGTTATACACGTTTCCCTACAAATTATTATTGGTTATTGCTTGTTCAACATATACATACTTTTCAGTTATAAAAATCGTGGTTTTCCATCTGCGGTATAAAAGTACTACAGGCGTCAAACCCGGACTACGCGAAAACTAACAGTTGGTTGCGAATTGTATCAGCGTAAGTTGGATTTCTATAAGTAAGTTCAATGAATGTAGTAATGAACCAATCCTGATGATTGTATATATTTACACAACGACTAGAGGTATGAACAACCAAGTGCTTTGTCCATTTTCCAGTAACAAAGAGCCGGTTTTAATTTTGTTACAGTATTCTATTCTTGAGCAATGTTGTGCTTTAATATGAACCTCATGTAAAATTCAACACAGCACATGTTCCATTCTTTTCATAATGCACACCAAAACACTACTTGGGATACCACAGATATTTTAAAACTACACCGTACAATTTGTTTATTTAATACACCGGGTGTGCACTCCGAATACACGCATCAAATACCTAAAACAAAACTACAACAAAAACTACAAATAACTACTGTCGTATAAAGTACGAATCCTCGCGTCAACCTTAAACAATCGCAATGATTTTTAATCCAACAAACGCTGTTCCAATGTGATGACTTTCTTTTCTGTATATTTTCTTTCTTTTCTGTATATACCATAACTTTTTCATGGTGTCACACAAATTACCTAGGGTGGGTTGGAGCCACATTTTTGAAATTTCACTTTTAAATAGGAATTTTAGTTTTAAAAGCACTGTACATTCACGTATTTTAAGGTGAGGTCATAAATTAAATATTGACCTTTCATTTAAAGTTTAAAACTCATAGTAACGCAATTTATAATGGCGACGTTTGTTTGACGATTTTTTGGTTAGTACTGCGCAGCCTTATACACAAATCACGTCATCGTTCTATTGATGTACTAGTAATAAAACTAATACGTGACAACAACTAAGAAAAGCTTTAAAAACGAGCTCACAGAAAACCATTCCCGCACATTAGTCGGTTACGATTGTTTGTTAATTGCTCAAAGTGACGCCATGCTAACTGTTCAACATTACTACTAACCACATAAAGGTTACATTTCTATAATTGAGAGGTTGAAATCAGTGTAAATGATGGCTAAAGTGGCCACTAGTCGGCACAATCATTACCGACAGTGCGATGTGGTCTCTGAGGACTCTTGCTCTAATGGCAGACTCCGCCACAATTACAGACCAGGCTAGCTTCCCTTATTCCCAACACCTGTCATAATTTACCAATCGGTTGTTCTCTTGCAACTACAAAGACTCATTCTTCAATTTAATTGAGTCGAAATGATGGAATAAAACAAAGTTTTGTGGAACCGTAAAACCTTTTTACTTTCTAAAAACAACTGTAAAACAAAACACCCTTGATAAAGAATCATTCTATTCAAGAAATTTGATAACATGTTTCAACATCAAGGCCATTATCACACGCACTTACAGTTTACCAAGATATAAGTTGCACATGTTTAAAGTACGCAGTGTGATTAAATGCATTGATATTAAAGTGGTGACAGAAGTCTGACACAATAGCCATGGGAACACAGATTAAATATTATTTCGATACTTTGTGCACAACATATGCATCGACATTGATATCATGAGTTGTGTGTGATGTCAGTGGTGACATTGTTGCAGGACCAGAGTCTGACACAAGTTGACAGGGACACAACACGTGACGTCTTCCAGTAGCCTGAGCTCCTCCATGTGAAGCATTGTGTAGCCACTCTATGCTCTCTACACACTGTGTACAACATATGCATCGACATTGATATCATGAGTTGTGTGTGATGTCAGTGGTGACATTGTTGCAGGACCAGAGTCTGACACAAGTTGACAGGGACACAACACGTGACGTCTTCCAGTAGCCTGAGCTCCTCCATGTGAAGCATTGTGTAGCCACTCTATGCTCTCTACACACTGTGTACAACATATGCATCGACATTGATATCATGAGTTGTGTGTGATGTCAGTGGTGACATTGTTGCAGGACCAGAGTCTGACACAAGTTGACAGGGACACAACACGTGACGTCTTCCAGTAGCCTGAGCTCCTCCATGTGAAGCATTGTGTAGCCACTCTATGCTCTCTACACACTGTGTACAACATATGCATCGACATTGATATCATGAGTTGTGTGTGATGTCAGTGGTGACATTGTTGCAGGACCAGAGTCTGACACAAGTTGACAGGGACACAACACGTGACGTCTTCCAGTAGCCTGAGCTCCTCCATGTGAAGCATTGTGTAGCCACTCTATGCTCTCTACACACTGTGTACAACATATGCATCGACATTGATATCATGAGTTGTGTGTGATGTCAGTGGTGACATTGTTGCAGGACCAGAGTCTGACACAAGTTGACAGGGACACAACACGTGACGTCTTCCAGTAGCCTGAGCTCCTCCATGTGAAGCATTGTGTAGCCACTCTATGCTCTCTACACACTGTGTACAACATATGCATCGACATTGATATCATGAGTTGTGTGTGATGTCAGTGGTGACATTGTTGCAGGACCAGAGTCTGACACAAGTTGACAGGGACACAACACGTGACGTCTTCCAGTAGCCTGAGCTCCTCCATGTGAAGCATTGTGTAGCCACTCTATGCTCTCTACACACTGTGTACAACATATGCATCGACATTGATATCATGAGTTGTGTGTGATGTCAGTGGTGACATTGTTGCAGGACCAGAGTCTGACACAAGTTGACAGGGACACAACACGTGACGTCTTCCAGTAGCCTGAGCTCCTCCATGTGAAGCATTGTGTAGCCACTCTATGCTCTCTACACACTGTGTACAACATATGCATCGACATTGATATCATGAGTTGTGTGTGATGTCAGTGGTGACATTGTTGCAGGACCAGAGTCTGACACAAGTTGACAGGGACACAACACGTGACGTCTTCCAGTAGCCTGAGCTCCTCCATGTGAAGCATTGTGTAGCCACTCTATGCTCTCTACACACTGTGTACAACATATGCATCGACATTGATATCATGAGTTGTGTGTGATGTCAGTGGTGACATTGTTGCAGGACCAGAGTCTGACACAAGTTGACAGGGACACAACACGTGACGTCTTCCAGTAGCCTGAGCTCCTCCATGTGAAGCATTGTGTAGCCACTCTATGCTCTCTACACACTGTGTACAACATATGCATCGACATTGATATCATGAGTTGTGTGTGATGTCAGTGGTGACATTGTTGCAGGACCAGAGTCTGACACAAGTTGACAGGGACACAACACGTGACGTCTTCCAGTAGCCTGAGCTCCTCCATGTGAAGCATTGTGTAGCCACTCTATGCTCTCTACACACTGTGTACAACATATGCATCGACATTGATATCATGAGTTGTGTGTGATGTCAGTGGTGACATTGTTGCAGGACCAGAGTCTGACACAAGTTGACAGGGACACAACACGTGACGTCTTCCAGTAGCCTGAGCTCCTCCATGTGAAGCATTGTGTAGCCACTCTATGCTCTCTACACACTGTGTACAACATATGCATCGACATTGATATCATGAGTTGTGTGTGATGTCAGTGGTGACATTGTTGCAGGACCAGAGTCTGACACAAGTTGACAGGGACACAACACGTGACGTCTTCCAGTAGCCTGAGCTCCTCCATGTGAAGCATTGTGTAGCCACTCTATGCTCTCTACACACTGTGTACAACATATGCATCGACATTGATATCATGAGTTGTGTGTGATGTCAGTGGTGACATTGTTGCAGGACCAGAGTCTGACACAAGTTGACAGGGACACAACACGTGACGTCTTCCAGTAGCCTGAGCTCCTCCATGTGAAGCATTGTGTAGCCACTCTATGCTCTCTACACACTGTGTACAACATATGCATCGACATTGATATCATGAGTTGTGTGTGATGTCAGTGGTGACATTGTTGCAGGACCAGAGTCTGACACAAGTTGACAGGGACACAACACGTGACGTCTTCCAGTAGCCTGAGCTCCTCCATGTGAAGCATTGTGTAGCCACTCTATGCTCTCTACACACTGTGTACAACATATGCATCGACATTGATATCATGAGTTGTGTGTGATGTCAGTGGTGACATTGTTGCAGGACCAGAGTCTGACACAAGTTGACAGGGACACAACACGTGACGTCTTCCAGTAGCCTGAGCTCCTCCATGTGAAGCATTGTGTAGCCACTCTATGCTCTCTACACACTGTGTACAACATATGCATCGACATTGATATCATGAGTTGTGTGTGATGTCAGTGGTGACATTGTTGCAGGACCAGAGTCTGACACAAGTTGACAGGGACACAACACGTGACGTCTTCCAGTAGCCTGAGCTCCTCCATGTGAAGCATTGTGTAGCCACTCTATGCTCTCTACACACTGTGTACAACATATGCATCGACATTGATATCATGAGTTGTGTGTGATGTCAGTGGTGACATTGTTGCAGGACCAGAGTCTGACACAAGTTGACAGGGACACAACACGTGACGTCTTCCAGTAGCCTGAGCTCCTCCATGTGAAGCATTGTGTAGCCACTCTATGCTCTCTACACACTGTGTACAACATATGCATCGACATTGATATCATGAGTTGTGTGTGATGTCAGTGGTGACATTGTTGCAGGACCAGAGTCTGACACAAGTTGACAGGGACACAACACGTGACGTCTTCCAGTAGCCTGAGCTCCTCCATGTGAAGCATTGTGTAGCCACTCTATGCTCTCTACACACTGTGTACAACATATGCATCGACATTGATATCATGAGTTGTGTGTGATGTCAGTGGTGACATTGTTGCAGGACCAGAGTCTGACACAAGTTGACAGGGACACAACACGTGACGTCTTCCAGTAGCCTGAGCTCCTCCATGTGAAGCATTGTGTAGCCACTCTATGCTCTCTACACACTGTGTACAACATATGCATCGACATTGATATCATGAGTTGTGTGTGATGTCAGTGGTGACATTGTTGCAGGACCAGAGTCTGACACAAGTTGACAGGGACACAACACGTGACGTCTTCCAGTAGCCTGAGCTCCTCCATGTGAAGCATTGTGTAGCCACTCTATGCTCTCTACACACTGTGTACAACATATGCATCGACATTGATATCATGAGTTGTGTGTGATGTCAGTGGTGACATTGTTGCAGGACCAGAGTCTGACACAAGTTGACAGGGACACAACACGTGACGTCTTCCAGTAGCCTGAGCTCCTCCATGTGAAGCATTGTGTAGCCACTCTATGCTCTCTACACACTGTGTACAACGTATGCATCGACATTGACACCCAGGGCAATTACAGTGTCCTTGACATTCGTTAGTATTGTAACGTTCCTCTTGAACGACGTACGCACGTTGCTTTGGATACGATAGATGACAACTGCATTGTTTTGTTATATAAATGATCAAGTTTAAACTTAAATTTAAAAGAAAAACATTTAAATCTTACTGTAAACGATAAGGGATAGGAAATTGGTTCCAAAGACATAAACGAAAAACGTGTCGTAATCATGCGCCGAATTGAGTCATTCGAAATAAATAGTTCTACATGGTATCCAGTAATTACGATATCAAACTTCACCAGGTGGGGTTTCACGTTAAAATTTAAAACAGATTTCCTTTAACATTTTCTCCTATCTTGCTTAGTTCTCCGTCTGGCTGTCAATTGTTTTTACTCAAAATATTTTATCTTCAAGGTCATCTAAGGTTCAACCTGACACCTTAGGTTTAGGCCTTACACACCTGTTAGAATACCAAAGACCAATATTTAAAACTATTTTAATAATTAACACTTCCGGTTTTAAACAAAGCTGTCATACTCTAAGCTAAATAACTTAAAACAATCAAAAGTAAATACACACGTACGAGTATAACAAAATTTGGCTAAGATTCTTATGAACGTTTTTAGACCAAGTTTGTTATGCTGCGATAAATAATAAAGGAGGATTCAAAGTTTTCCTGATCACACTCCTTTATTGACATATGTTTCTGAATTGTAAATAAAGGAGTGTGCTCAGGAAATCTTTAATTTCTTCGTTGTTATTATTATAGCAGAACAACAAACTTAGTATCAAAATGTGAATAAAATCTTCGCTCGTTTTGTTACACTTGCGTATTTACTGTAAAGTTGAAGAGTTTTGAGTTATTCACCTTAGAATATTTAGTATAATCGCTATGTTGAAACAGGAAGTGATAACTATTCAACTTTTAATTATTGGTATTCGTTATACTAACAGGTGTATAAGGTTTTAAGATCATACTTTAAACAATTTATAAATAAAAACATAGGCAGACAGAAAACTAAGCGAGATAGGACTATGTGTTTAGGGGATCTTTTGACTTTTAAAATCACCTGGTGTAGTTTTGATCCACTAAACAATCCGTATATAAAATTGTTAAAATGTTATCGTTTACTAAGTCTGCTGAATAATTTCCTCTGTTATACTTTATTTGTATATACACTTAAAATTAATCTGTAGTCATACAACGAATAAAATAATGTTCTTACAATTTTAGGTTTAACCCATTCTTTCCTAAAGCTATGGTTTCTTAGGAAGTGGTGAATGCTGTATTGTGGCCGTAATGTGACGGTGAGTTTTATCTTTAATGCAATCATATGCGAAAATAAACTTTGACTGAAAAATAAACAACATTTCTATAGGTGTTTTTGTTATAACACGTTTATAATATTGTATTACGTCTACCGTCACTGTTACGTTCACTTCTATATTGAGGCCGGTGAAATTTTTCTTTTCAATGTAATCATATGGAAGAGTTTTCCTAGAGAGCGATGGTTATTTTCATATGATTGCATTTTTAATAAAACTCGGCTTAATATTACGTGCTTAAAAATTGCTTATCGCTTTTCTAAAAAAACTTCAGATTTATAAAATATTCTAAATTATTTCAAAATATGAAGTTATACGTTTTACGTACTTGATTTATTGTAATTTTATGTAATTTATTTCATAATTCTTATTTGATATACAAGAGGTATAATCAAATCGCCGCCTTTATGTTCGAGAATATTCAATGTTGTTAATAATTGTACTTTTAACCGTAAATAATAGTATATTTCAGTTTAGGGGTGTCCACTTATAATTTTACATTTTGTTGAAATACATGTTTTTATAAGTCTCAAAACTCTTTTTATTTACTACAGACTTTTTCTGTCGCAAAACTATAATAGTAAATAATGGTTTATTCTTAAATGGTTAACTGATAATGATCAATAACTGTGGGACCTACCAAACAAGACAGCTTGAACAGTCTTTAAAACGTACAAGAGACATTACTGCAATACTGTCGTTGGTTGTATTACTAATCATATAACTAATCACAAAATCTATTGATATTTTTCGTATTTTAACTCCCTCATATTATTGATTAACATAATGGCTTTCAATACATTGAATCGGTGGTTTAAATTATTTTTCGCTTTCTGTTCCTACATGTTCAAAAACAATTTTAACATATACGTACACAATTTGTAGGCCTAATTTGTATGTACATAATGTTTTAAGTTTACGTTGTTGAGTGTGTATTTATTTTAAACCTTTGATTACTGTTGAACTGTGCCTAGATAAACTAGTTTGGCTTTAAAGCTTTTCGTTTAATTTGAATGTAATAAATGTACAACCACAAAGGAACTTGGATTCGTAAGTATTATTTCGGTAGTTGGTTTTATTATTGTAATTCAACTTGTAAAAATGTACATTAAAACATAGTATTATACTCAAGTACAATTTATATTCATTTCTCTTAGGTCTATTATAACTCTTAGGTGAGGTAAGGAACCAATTATGGGATAAACAACATTTAAGACTATTTTCGCGTCAAGTGAAAGCCATAAGAACAAAATTACTAGCCATAGCATGATCTCAATCACCTTTCTCCCATTCACAAACATCTGATCTAGGCCGTACATTTATGAGCCGGCAGGGTTGGGTGGCCAAGTTGGATGGACTCCCAAAAGAACCTGAAAATAAAAAAGCAAACACAATATTATTGTTCAATGGCTTTACTTGCTTGGTATTTTTTACTTTGAAAATAGCAACAAAATTCAAAGTTAAGACATTGTTGGTGTAGTATTATTACTATGTATGCACATTGTTTTCAAAAGCTAGGAAGTAAAACCACTGGAAAATAAAACTGTCTTTCAAAATAATGACAAATCAAGTGTTATTCTATCTTACTAATTGGATGGGATTGACAAATTATTACAATAATTTGGTGATATGATGACCAAAAATCCAGATAAGTAAAACGAGTATTGCAACTTTATTTTAAAGTTACAACAGCTATTAATGGCAGATCGGCCGTCTTACCAACTTGGCAGCTTACGGGTTTAGTTAAGAAAACATGTCAGGCCCAGGTTTATCGGGTGAAATGTGTTTGAACAATACTACAAAGCATGTCCAGAGCGTTCAAACACACCCTGTATACTGAACAGTTATCAGTGCTAGATTTATAAAATATTACAAAAGCAATCATTGATAAATAATTAGAAGGAATACGGCAAATGTAATTCTGAAATGAGTTGTTCACTTAATTAAACTGCATGGTTTGGAGGCATTTTATATTCTGCAACATGTAACTACATTATTAGCTGTTTACTCCACATTGATAGTTGTAAGGCAGAATGCCACTTATGAGCTGCAGGCCACTTGTTAATATCTTTATTGTACAGTAGAATCTTAAACAAAACAATAGTTCTGTACAATTTAGACTTTCATTAATCTTGTGTTTATCATCAAACTAAACAAAGCAACTTAAGAACTTTTCAAATTTCTTGAATAGTAATGCCCTAGCAATCTTCAGTGATTTGAAGTTTTACGTCACAAATGTTGTTTCATTGCAGGCATACACATAGTTTGTTTTTAGCTGAACTGATCCGGAACTTTGATGTTCAATACCGCGTATGTAGTAAAAATTAAAACGAGGTGGTGTATCCAAAAAACAGCGGTCCTAGATCTTCTAATAACCATTGCAGACAATACTTAAAATTAAAATTACACCAAAATATGTGTATTTGAAATAACGGTTCTGCTGATTAGTTTTCAAATGAACATACTTATAAGCCCAAAATATTCATTGAATTAATAACCTTTGACTTGTAGGAATTTCTCTGACTTTGTGCCCACGACATGAAACCTCAGGTTGTCTTTGTTTAATGACTTATTAACCACTTCAGGGTTTTCTTTCGCCACAAAACTGTATGTTTTTAATGCTAAATAGGGAAGGTATGAATGCAATTGAATCTACTTTTGACATGGGCCGAAATCTTAAAACGGATTTACAAAAATAAAATTAAAAGATGGATACGTGACATTTGTGACCCTGTCCTTACTTTACGTTTTGTAACATCATGACATGTGGTTATCTATACGTGTAGTTTTGATTTATGATAGGAACATCCCTTACTGTCTTCAAATTACCTACAAATCGATAATAGTTTAACAAAAGCAATGTATTTAATTTATACTATCAATCTTTTAGAGTATTATCCTAACCCACACAGCATTTACTTTTCAGTTATGTTTCAGAAACATTGCAATCTTTTTGAAAGGAGAGTACCTTTCTGGCATACAGTATTTTGTACATATTGCTTTTCAATGTTTCACATAGTTTGATACTGTTAAATTGCAGAAACATACCATGTGTAATATTACCTAACATCCTATTAATGAGGTTTCAGATACATATAAAATGGTACTAACTTATCAGATATGTTTCAGACACATTTTTACATTGTGTTTCAAGCTTAACAAAATAGACCATGTTTCAGAAATATTTAAAACTATTATGTATCGAGCCCTTTATTCAGACATATTTCCAGTTTGTGATACTGTTTCCAAAATAGGCGTCGTGAAAAGTCCACATTTAGGCTTACGAATTTAGACGTGTTCAACTGTGTACACGCAGTATCAGCAAACATTTACCGATTGCAGTTCACTGATTCATTCGGTAATTTCATTAAAAGAGGTTTATTCTCCAATACATTGTAGAGTACTGTATACACACAGAGAATAGGAATATTCTAAATGCTCTGTGTGTATACGCAGTGTGTTACCAGTATACAGCATACTGCAGTACTCCCACACATTGTTCATGAGTACAGATAAGTATCACAGGATTCAAATGTTATAAGTCGAATGTTTACATTCACCTACTGGAATATAGTAGAAGTAGTAGAGCGCAGTAGTAGCTGTAACTTAGAATTTCTACCCGTAACAACAATGTAAAAACATGCATTTTCTTGATACTCCTCACGCCAGCCACTTTTGTTAGGTTTTTCTGAAATAATCTTTGTCTTATAGTCTACTAGCTGTTAACCTGCGCTTCGCTACGGATTAAATAAGTTACAGTATCTTGACTGTGAAGTTTACTTTATACTAGTACGATACTTTTGAGAAGAAACCCATTTGGTAGAGAGGGTTTTAAAGCCTTACCTTTGTCTATTGTTCCATTTTGTTTGGAATTAAATTTTCTATTGTTATTGTTACAAAACGTGCACATATTCCACATTTTAATGTCCCATTCAAAGTGTATTCGTCAAAAAGCAGACTGTTGCTAGGGTACTTGCATCAAACAACCAACCCTGTGATACACCTGTCCTTGTACTAAGCCACGGTGTAATTATGTTGTATTAATGGTAAATCAAACTCCAGCTCCCGTACAAAAATATCTTGAACTTTTGCAGAGCTTTCCTAACAACATCCGGAGTCAGAACATTTGTCTGGTTAATATACAAGAAAGTATACCTAAACTTTGCTAACGAGTAATGACCAGCATTATGTCTTCATTATTCAGTACTATTTTATATTTAAGGCGCGTCCGAAGACCAGATGCCGCGCATGTTAAATTAGGCATTATAAGATACACATATCTCATAAACCATACGGTATATCCTAGTAATGTTTTTTTATTCAATTTTGTATGTATTTAAGAGTATTTAGTGCACAGGAATTTTAAAAGAACCTTTATTTAGGTATTTAATCTTGTTTTTTTATATTTAGCTTTTTTATTTGAAAGTTTTTACTATTTAGGCATGTAGAATTTACAATTGCTCTTAAAACAAAATTTCCTGTGCTGCAAATAGGCTAATCACCAACATAATTGTGCAGAATAAAATATGCATAACAGAATAAAAAATTCACATCAAAACCTCTATTAGTTTGGGAGATGTGTACCGAAAGTTAAAAAAACATGTTTTTCAGGAATCGGATTTGAAAAAAATATTCAAATTTTTAAATAAATTTACCTTAGTGAGATGAGTTTTGAATGCCCCCCACCTTAACTTTTGACAAAGAAAGAATTTCGTCAAGAGAGCAAGGGGCTATATCTTAGAAGGCTAAAGCAGGTCAAGGCTTAACAAACAATACAAACATACCACAAAGTTATTTAGGCTTTATCTTGTAGTAAAATCATTTGAATTTATGATTTTAAAACATCGCAGGTCGATAAACAGTTATTTTAAATATACAGCATTGTGTTACCATATTCCATTAGAATATTGAATAGACGTAGTGGTCGCCATACCATACCTTTTAATTTTTAAGACAAGTAATTTTGTAATATTACACTGATATGTTTCATGAAGTGGCATTTTGGGATGTTTTTACGTAGCTGAAATGATGCAGAAATGTTTCGTAATAAAATGTTGATGTGTCTGAACTCTGAAACAGCTTTAATTCAAAACGTTACATTTCTGAGACATCTCTGAAATATGTTGTTGCTGTGTGGTAGATTTTATGGTAAAATTTCATTTGGTTAAAAGACAGTGTGTAAGATCGGAGGAGTACAGCAGCTGTTATGGTCGATGGCCGACTAAAATTGTCTCTAGTGCAGGAGGTTAGATTACAAAAACTGCAAGTTTTCAGTTGTATCCCCAGGTGTCTATATTGACTGAAAATGTTACCTCTTTTGTAGGTAAAACTGTTTTCAGGAAAACTGAATAAGACCAGTCATAAAGTAATTTTTTTTAATAAACAAAACTTAATGCTTTATAACTTTAGGCTATTTTTCTACCAATAGGCAACAATTTGTACCATATACGCTTTTTAGTAGGATATCAGTGATACTATATTAGTGCAGAAATTCCATTGTACCACTACTGTTATAAATTTATGAATAAATTTAATGTTTGTATATAATGTGTGTATAAATATTCCTGTTATTGAATCCAAGATATGTTTGTTAAAGGTGTGATAGTAAAAATAGAATTTAACTTGTATAGTTTTATTTTTTAATAAAGACTTAAGAGTATTAAAAATGTTAACTAGGTTATATGAATTGTATGCAGAGTGTTCATTTTAAACGGGCCACCACAAAGATCTCGTATACTCCTGTAATGTTTAAATTGGGCTCTAGCAAGCTCAGAGGAGCGTCACAAGGGAGGGGCTGCCGAGGCCATAGCCCCGGGCCCTAACTAAAGGATCGATTGTTATTTATTACTTATCTTTTGTATAAAATACTTGCAACCAAATGAGCCTACTAGAATCAAATAGAGCAATGTCCTTGTTTTACAACTTTACAGGAAAGCCATTTTTCTGTCACTTGAGTTCTGTAAAAGCTATTATAGTGAAATTTTTACCAGTTTTTTTGTATATTTTTTTACTGTTATTATAGAAAACAACAACACTAATTATAACAAAAAGAAATTAGTTATTTAAACTGAAAGTTTGGAGATTGCTCTTTCTGATAACAAAATGTGGATTTTGCTCTTTATGAAACTTACATATTTGGAGATTGCTCTTCTTGCTACCAACCAAAGAGGAGATTGCTTTTTCTGACACCAACTTTTTATTTTATGGAATAATGGAATTTTTCTATCTTATTAGTCATGTTATTTCAAACAGTAATGTGAAACAGCATCAGTGAATTAAGCATAAATAAACCAGGAAGTTTTCACAGTAGGGTAAAATAAAATTAAAGATTAATAGTATAAGCTAAATTTGTATTTTTTACAAAATCATTTTCTAGACAGAAATCGTTCCTTTTAATTGAAAAAAATCGTTATACATCATGACGTTGGAAACTAAACTAAAAGCATGTATTCAGGTTGAAACTAGTCAGGTTGAGTCACAGGTGAAACTAAAGTCGGTATAGTATCCATCATAGAGTTCTCACCTAACTTTCCAAAATGTCGTACACTAATCACAATTTAATAAGGAATCTAGTAAAACAATAAAACTTTGAAAATATCACATTATTTATGAAATAAAATCAATATTATTAAGAGCTTACAACCAGTTCTCAAACAGTTAACACCACAAAATAACAAGACAGTGGATCACGTGACCAGAAATAGAGCAGCTGATTGGGTGATATGGAGACTGCTCTGTTTGATTCTGACTAGTTAAAAATATTGCTCTTTTGATCCCAACTACAATCTTTCTATAAAAAGGGTTTCAACCTGAGATTGATTTTTTCTTCACTTTAGTTCAGTAGAAATGCTACAGATGGTGCCCATGGTACCAATATCTATAAAATGGATTTTGCTCTTTTGATTCTAGTAGCCTCAAATATGCAAACAAATATCTAATAGTTAACCAACAAACATGTTTAACTATAAAATAAGTGTATAAACATAATAGCTTTCAAGAAGTCAGCAGAAAAACTTGAAGAAATAAAAATTAATATAAAACTATGTATAATAATGTGTATAAAACTATCTGAGATTCAAGCCGTCGGGGAAAACCAATTCGACAAACAAATCAAAATTCAAGTGTGTCCTATCTTCAAAGCTTAGAACAATCGTACCAAGTTATAACAAAATCGAAATTCCTCGACAGCCTGAATCTCAGATAGTTTTATTATCACATTATTATACATAGTTATATATTAGTTTATATTGCTACAAGTTTTTCTGCTGACTTCATGAAAGCTATCATTTCTCTACACCTATTTTATTTTTAAAATTTTGTTACATGTATATTTTTTGTATTTTTAACAAAAAAAAATAGAAATAGTGCAGAAGAAATATATATATATAGAGTTTTAAATTTGTATAAACGCTAAATATATATATATAGTACACACAATATTATATGTGTGACCACTCTAGAAGTCGCATTATGGCCGAAATTTTCACAAAATTTGGAAATACGTGTTCCTTATGCAAATTTGTAGGTTATGTTGGTTAACCAGCCTGGTCCGATTATCCGTTTCAAAATGGTGGACATTCAAAGTTTTGTTTTCCCTATACAATTGTAGCAACACCATAAACGAACACCTATACAGCAGAGTTTTACTCTCTCAATCGAACTCTTGTTGCTCTAGAACTTACCGTTATCAAGTTATTTTTTTTATCATTTAATCCGAATGTCTTCACTCAGATATTCAGAACACTTGGCATAAATTGAAGCTTTTATATAATTTACTAGCCTAGGTTTCATGAACATAACCGTAACCATTCTATTGCCATATCATCTTTCCCCCTCCTAAACTACCCTCGTATCTTCTTAAATTATCTGACCATAAGTACAGTTTTAGATCATGTAAACTCTTATTGGCGGGAAACGCCAACCCCTAGGGCACTTCCAGTGAGCCAATTTCACAGCTTAACAAATTAACCTGCAAAAGGAGAATTTTGATCAAACTTCGTACAAATCAGACAAACACATAAATACTTGTAGTTTTGCCATAATTTGACTCAAGAGGGGCTGGTAAGTCCAAAATGATTTCCATTTTGCTTTAGGCCTTCCATTCAACCGGGTGTTTCAAAAAGGACTTTACAACTTTAAAAATTCATATACATTTTATAAAACAAGGTACAGAGCTGGTTTTGGTGTTGTTTTAAAGGAACAACATGTTCGTGATAGCCCTAAAGTGAACGATTTTTGTGCGTTGAGCAAGAGGATAGAGAGTACCCTTTTCTTCCAAGAGAGAACCACCAATGGGATATTGTACCTTGATATGTTGCAACGATTTCTCATACCACAGATCGATGAGGATGACCGAGAACGAAATGTTTTCTTTATGCAAGATGGTGCACCACTATCTGACTGACGTCTGGGATTTTCTAAATGACCGCTTCCCAGGTCAATGGATTGGCCGTGAAGCGCCAATTGCATGCCCCCCGTTTCCCAGACCTGACACCGCTAGATTTTTTCTTCTGTGGTTTCATGAAAGATATGGTGTACGTACCTCCATGGCCGGCCACTCTACGTGAACTTAGAGCAAGAATTTACGGCGCTGCTGATTAAGTTACACCTGAAATTCTAATGCGAGTCTGGGAAGAAATCGACAACCGATGGGATGTCTGCAGAATAACCAATGAGAGTCACATAGAACATCTTTAGGTTAAGGTAACAAACTTGAAGTGTTTTCCTTTAAAATAACACCAAAACCAGCTCTGGACCTTGTTTAGTAAAATTTATATGAATTTTAAAAGTTGTAAAGTTTTTTTTGAAACACTCGGTATATGGCAATTCTATATTGGCAACAATATAAACGAATAGCTCTATTTCTATGAAAATTCACAGAAAACATTTTGTTTTATGGAGAAGTTGTTTGAAAAAAGCATTAAAAGTTGGCAAGGCGAGTGGAAGTGATGGGAACTAATCAGGAGCAGAAGCACGGTAGCAGGAGCAGGAGCTAGAGTCGCGATACATAAGTGATGCTGTCTTTGTGACAGATAATTGTGTTGACTCAAGTCATTGATACTGCAGGCGGTACATTCTGTACACATTGTTCTCTTCATCCCTAAGTCATATCCTGCCTTAGTCAGTCTCTACCCAAACTTTGCATTGTTGCTGCAGCGCTGCTACGTGAATTTTGTTAATAACTAACTTATTTTTATATTCTACCCTTGCTGTCAATAGCAGACGAAGTCTAATTACTCTGGATAATGCGGAAATTGTAATTGAAATGGTAATTGCTTTTTGATCCATTCTTTTCCTACGTATTGGATGTTTTCAAGTTCAAAAGTTTGGTTTCACTGATTCTCCATCCACCTGGTCAGAATTTTAAAAACTAAAGGTCAAAAATCACGATCATGTGGTTTTAAGAACCAATGGTCAAAAGTAACTACGATTCTTATACAGGGTCATCAGGTAAAAGTGTGGAAACGCCTTTATAACTTTTAACCAGTTTTTCAGCGCATCCGAACTCGGTACATTTTATTAGAGGAAACAAAAGTACCTTTTAATGCAAACTGACACTTTGCCCCCGTTTTCATAATTGGGGATTGTGGGGGTAGCCCCATGATTTTCATAAGGAAGCCCCATCGAGTGACATCTCATTTTGAAGATCTTAGAAAATGTTGATGAATGCTGAAAACTAGAAGTCTCTATCTAAACCCAGAAAGAAATGGCGTCATTTTAAGTTACACGTCAGATTTTGACTATGCGAAAGTGTGGAAACGCCTTCATAACTTTTCAACCAGTTTTTTTCAAAATAAGGTGTCACTCGATGGGGCTTCTCTATGAAAATTATGGGGCCACCCCCCCAATCCCCCATTTTTAAAACTGGGGCAAAGTGTCAGTATGCATTAAAAAATACTTTTGATAACTTTAATAAGATGTACCGAGTTTGGTTGTGCTGAAAAAACTGATTAAAAAGTTATAAATTCGTTTCCACACTTTGGCAAAATAAAAATCTGTGTAACTTAGAATCGACACGATTTCTTTCGAGGTTAAGATAGAGACTTCTAGTTTTCAGCATTCATTTACATTTTTTAAGACCTTCATAATGAGGTGTCACTTGATGGGGCTTCCCTATGAAAATTATGTGGTTCCCCCCCCCATACCCCACTTTGAAAACTGGGGTAAAGTGTCTGTATGTAAAAAAGGTACTTTTGATTGTTCGTATAAAATGTACCAAGTTTGGTTGGGCTGAAAAAACTGGTTAAAAAGTTATACAGGCGTTTCCACACTTTTGCCTGACCCTGTATAATAGAATATATCAGATTTATTTAATCTTTTATCTCAAAAAAGTCTTTTATCTTAAAAGTATTCAAATGCCAAAAAACCCTCAAGTCGAAATTCCAACCAGTTTCATTACTATTTTTTGGTCACTAACTTTCAGTTGCATCAATTTAGAGTTTAAACTTAAAAGCGATCTGCAATCTATCTTAAGGGTTTCAAGGGAAAGATTACAAATATAGAAAAATTGTTAATAAACTGATGAATGAAGTAGTTGAGAGGATTACAATTACAGTAAATTTGACGAAAACCCTTTAAATTAAAGCATTGATTAGTTTGATTATTTTCCATTCCATGGGTAGAAAAAAGATTAGTTATACCTACATTTAACAGTTTTTTTGTATACTAATCAAAGTAGACTGCCCCTGTAACAGGATATTTCTGTCAACTACCTTTGTTAAACAAAACCGAAGCTGACCGGCCGCAGGCTCTCCATGGCCTCTGAAACCATGTTTTAAGTTATCTTAGCACAGCCCGAAAAGATAAGTTAAAAACTATATAGGACAAATAGAAACAACATGTTCTTTTTTAGCAATGATTTTATTTATTTTAAGTACATTGGCAACCAAAACTAGTCTCAACAAATTTAAATCAATAAATATTTATACATTAACAAAATTTATAAAGGTTTATAATACAAGTCAGTAAAGAGGAATAGATAGATGACTTACATGATTAATTAGCTACTGTTTAGTTGCATACATCTTTCAAACCCCTACTTTTTTAGTAAACTAAAATAGGTTATTATAAAATTGGAAAACAAATGGTCAAACTATAAAGTAAACTGAGAGTAGAGTTTATGGGAAACAGTTTATCAATAAAATGACTTAAATATTTCATGTTTTAAACAAAAGTAAATAAAGAGTTTTTCCTCTTAATAAAGGGCAGTTATATTGGAAATACTACTGACAAAATGTAGGTTTAACTGAAGGAACTAGTTGTAACATTTAGTTAACTGTTTCCAATTGTTTCAACTCACAAAATTTTACAAGGAAAAAAGGTTTTTTCATCCGCTTTCCTCCTAGCATTAACACTAAGCAGCAATTTATATTTTCTTTCAAAAGGGAACCGTTTAGCAATTTATTACTAGATTTAATAGTGTGTTTATCTTACAACAGAGTCTAGTTTGAATAAAACTCATATAGTAAACAGTAGGCTAAAGCGATCTACCAATAGTCATCCATCCGTAAATTTGCCATTTCTTCAATAACTAATATTTTTCAATAGAAGCAAGCTTTTAAATTAATAATTTATACGAATTCACTAAAGTCAAAAATATGTACAACCAAACACTTACAATGCTAAAACTGTGGCATGTAAAATGTGACAAACCCTGCTACGAGGGTCATCCAGAAAGTAAAGAACATTTTGGCATGGTCAAATAAATAATAAAGATATCAACTCAAAACTTTATTTACAAACTCATAGAACCTTCCTCTACTTTTCTACGCAGTCGCCATGGATTTCAAGAAACTGGTTTTAAGGTGGGACCAGTTCTTTCATACCCATGTTCTACTCATTTGCCGCCAAAAACATGAGCCAGGATTTCTTAGCTTCTTTAAGTTCCTTATCTCGTTAGCAAACTGTTTTTTACCCAAAAGATCCTTTAGCTTCGGGAATAAGTGATAATCACTCGGCATTAAGTCAGGGCTGTAGTCGTTTCTTTTCTTGGCATAAACTCGACATGGATTAAGCCCTTTCGATCGGAAAAAAACAGTTGCCATGACTTATCGAGTATTTAAAATTCACACTTTACATTTAGCGGGGTTTTCAATTGTCGATGCCATTATTAATCACTGTGGACACGAGACGCGTAATCACACAGCAATGAACCTACACTCAAACTGAGGAGGAAGAATGTAGCTAACAGCTGCACGCGTGCTCGTAGTGGTGAGGGGTGTGTGCGGCGCGTGATGCGCAACCGTTCTTTACTTTCTGGATGACCCTCGTATCTTCAATTACTTCAGCTTAATTTACAGTAACATTAATTAAAAGCACCACATAATAAAACAATAACAGTATAACAATAAATAAAATTATGATACAATCAGTAGTAAAGTAGGTGTAACTGGTCACTGACATTGTTTACAGGTTATTGTTTCGATGCTATGAAACAAATGGACTATGAATTATTCTAATACTTTGCAAAGTGAGCCGCTCCTCAGTTTATATACAGTTCCAGTGCTCGAAGAATTTATTATTATATTATTATAAAATAATAAAATAAAGAAGAAATTTAAATCATTCACTTTACTTTTGGTAGCAACTTTGAATGGGGTAGTGACGGATTTAAACATTTCCTATTTTATATAATTCTGTTATTAACCATTTGTTTGAAAAGAAAAAAATTAATCAAAATATATCTAAAAGAAAGCACATTAAACTATGACCACACTGTGTTGTCAGGTATCACATAGTTGCCCTTATCAAAAAGGATTGTATTGATGAAATCCTAGGACTATATTTAAACTATTATTGACATATAAAAAAACAAATTATTAAATATTATTTTATTAATTAAATATTAAGTATTGTTTTTATAACAGAGAAACCCTTTATAATCACAAATACAATTTAACAGAAAAAATAGAGCTGCCTAAATAACAAAAAAAGTAGATTTATAAAAGAATATACCTCGTATAACTTACTAACGATTTAACTGCTAATTAGTTTGATTTGAAAGGGGTTGCTTTAAAGCAGAATCGAAACACATGAACGAGGTTAACAGTTGATAATTGACAAGCGGAGCAGAGCGTAGAGGCGAGTGGTGAATTGTGGGAAGCGGCTCTATGACTGACTGGCGAAGATGTTATCGTGAGTGCCGTAGTGTACCGTCAACAGAAGGAAACCCCTTTCTTCACCCGGTGCTGCTAGTCCGTCAGCGAGATTTGAGCAAAGCCGATCAATGCCTTCTCATCAGGCACTTCGTTGGGGGCAATGGCAGAGTTCTGCAAAACAACACAGTGATTGAAGATTTCTCTTTGGATTTGTATTAAGTGTTCATTTAAAGGTTGGTTAAAAGTCAGTCGAGGAACAATTTACAACCAAGGCAAAAAGAACATATTATCTTTTGGCTTACAGAACAAAGAAAAAATTATTTAAACTTTGAAAAAATCTTAAAATATCTTGTAAATTTTTAGTGAAAATTTATTTATTAAAAGAAATTTACAACTCTAAAGCAAAAAAAATATTGTTAACTTTTATAAAGTGGGGATTCATTCTTGTAATGTCTTCAGAAATAGTTGCAAAACGGCAATGTTGCACCAGGTGTAAACATCTCAATACTTTGGAGTTGGCTACCTTAAATGTGTTATGGTTACCCCCACTAAGGGGACCCATGGGCGTGGCGTGGTCCTGTAATCCAGCTTCATGTAGGTCAGGATTTGAGGATGATATAGGTCTTAAGCGGCTCAGATAGTCTCAGTGGTCATCTGATGATACTCGCATCAACTTCCACTATTGTTTAGACATATCAGACCATCACCTGCGTGGTTCGGAAGTCACGTTAAGCCATTGGTCCTTGTATTTTTTTATTGGCCACTGGGCTTTTAATTAATGACCCATTCTAAGGAAGAGTCGGCCTTAGTTTGTAACAAGACTACACCTCATAACTCATTACTACCACTCATCACACTCATCCTTCACCACATATTTGCCTTAAAATACCCTCATGAGAGTGGTCGGCATCTCAAATAGTGATTTAGTAAGTAAAATTAGTGGTGTTCAATAGTCAATTGATATCTGGTCCAACCTCCTATCAACCTCGTGGAGAATTCAACCGGAGCTTGTTCAACATCCACACAGATGCAAAGCCCAGAAATAGTGTGATGAACCTTTATTTTTTAGCCATATGAAAACTGGCCCGACTCGGTTTCGGCCCGTATTTTTCAGAGGCCCGATTATTCAATCAGGCTTTAAATTGACCAGACCCGACATAAAGGAAGAAGAGAGAGACAAAACACTTTAGTTCATACAAAGGACTTATCAAAGAAGGGTCATCCTCAAGACCTCTTATACATTGTTTTTATAAGTTAAAGAATTAAATCTAAATTTCAACAAATTTAGAACGACACAACTAATATCACACTTGACTCCACTTCTCCTCAAAGGAACAACGCTTACCAGTGGGAAAGTGACCTGTCGCATTTGGCCATTACTGGAGATAAGTTTCTGCAGGTTGGCAGCGATGACAACGATGTCTCGTCCGTCGACAAGTCCAGCTCCCACCAGCTCTGTGGCGATCCCTTCTGCACTGTCTTTACCCAGCATGAACTCAAACCTGATGTCGTTCAGCTCCCGCCGACAATTCCTGACAGACAAACTTGTGTAAGTGGTATAGGTGGAATTGCATGAGGCACTCAAATCAAATTATTTAGTTAAGTTCTAGTATTTATAGCTGGTAGTTAATGGATTAATTTGAGAGGTCTTTGTTGGAGCATCTAAAATTCAACTAAAACATTTATTTATTTTGCATTACCAAAGGAAAAAACAAATTTTTAAAAATAAAATCCCTTGAAATCCCTTTACGAAAATATGAAATAAAGTTAACACAAAGTTTATATCCAATAGTCAAAGTGTTTAATAAACACCCAGAATGCAATAGTTGTTATACCACAGTATGAATGATAAAAATCTTGATTGATCGATCCTTTTGACTGTTAGCAATCCCAAAAACAATAAAAATTTGAAAGTTAAGTTGTTTGCCCAAATTTGAGTGTTTTGAAGCATAAAACTATTACGAAACTTGTGAAAAAATTGATGGAATTAACGGCTGAATTTAGTGAAAAATGGTAATAATTAAAACTTCAACCTGCTTAATGAAGTAGATGCAAACAATTTCCAACTATTATTAAAGTTCAATATGTACATATATACTTTATATATCTCTACAGATCACATTTTTTGTCTGATTTTCACAAAATTTGAACCAAATAATGTTCTATTTGTACTTGTAAATGTCTTAGTCAAGTTTGTTGACCAGCACCCCTTCTTTTGGAGGAGACTTTTCGCCAAAAATGTGGTTTTAATTATCTAAAAACAGGCAATTTGATCTGATTTTAGTAAAATTTAAATAAACATGTGTCATATTTTTTGTATTATATATTTTTTTATTTTATATCAGGGGCAAGGACCCCGGGCAGCGCCTCAGGGGTAGTGCATGTGACTACGCACCGTGTGCACCAAGTCTCACCCACCAGGGGTGCCAGCCACGCTGCGACCACAAAGTGACTAATTTAAGTGTATATAAGTGTAAATAGTGTATATAAAGTGCTCATCCATGTAGACAGTAATCCCCCCCTGCCCCAGAAGATGCAACAAACGTCGCGAAATTCACATCGGGACTTTCATTAATTTTTTACAAGGTCTACAGGCACCAAACAGGTATTTCATCTAATAATGTATTGTATTGTTTTATTATATAGTATATACTATAGATAAAAACTATGAACATCCATCAAGCCGCTTTAAAATGACGGGCAAAATAGTGTTTTTTCACTATAACAGCAGAATGAGTAGCCTGATTTTAGTGAAATTTAAAATGCATTTTCCTTCCATGATATGTAGTATAACTGCCAGTAAAAGAACCCTGTAAGTTTGAGGGCAGTGAACAACCTCGTAACGCCCCTAGACCACAAAAAACTGAGGCTGAAGGTGTTATAACATTTTACAATTGGCTAAAATAATGAGCCAACCTAAAAGGGATAATCTCACCCAAAAATCATGCAAAAAGAGTGTGAAGGGGTCAACCCCTCATAACCCTAGTAATTGAACATTCGATAAAGCTATTCGCAGTACCTCATGCGCAACACCAGGTTGATGGGTACGGAGGTGCTCAAGGCTTCATTCTCAGGCTCCCTGTCACTGCCGCTGGAGTCTCCGTCGTGGTGGATGTGGTTCATTGGCTTCTCATGTGCCTGTGACAAACACAACGCAGAGCATAAAGTAACTTGTAAACTGGGTGACACTTGGTACCACAACCTTTTAGGATTTTAATATCACATTTGTTATTGCTAAAAGTGGAAGACACAGGGAGAGTTAGACAAATAGCTGTCAAAAGTGTTAAAAACGTTGCGAAGGGCAATTACTTTAACCCTTCAGCGTCTTAAACCGTTAGTGTAACGTGCGGCTAGTGTGCCCACATAGGGCCACATCAGTTACAGTAACGCGCCAGATCCACCCAGTACCTGGTCCAGTGCTTTCTAGCGGATTTATTTAGAACTTGTTGGAATAGAAACTTTTACTGAACGGTATATCGATTATTCCTCGACTTTTTCAGTCGTTTCTCCTTTATTCCAGGTAAGGAAAAATGCAAAACTGAACGGTTTTGTTTCACAACCGAATTTAGCTGTCAGTCTAAATTACGTCATGCTGTAAAACCTGTGTTTATCGAATCTTACCAGTGTTTATTAAGTTGTTTTATTAGTTTTGTAAACAAATGTGATTTGTTAGTGTTATAAATTATTAAAGTTATAATAATAATAATTTTATTTGCCAGAATATACAAAAAAGCTTTTGTGTTGGCAAAGCTGAAAAAGAAAAGGAAACAAAAACAAGTATAACAAATATAATAAAATTAAAAATAATTAATAAAAAATTAAAATAATATAATTAAAATAAAACAAAGTAAACCACTAGTAAGAGTACAGTATTACAAAAAACTAGTTAAATGTATAATAAAATTGGATGATTGTGTATGTGTTGAGATCGTAAGTAATAGTGAAATGGATTGACAACTCCAGCAGCTGGGAAAAGTCAGGCCGTAGGTGTAGCTCTACTGTGAATAAGTCAGGGCTTGAGGGGTTAACTAGTAAAAGATCAAAGAGTGGCACTGAGTATATTCAAGTAAGTACAAACTAACTGACCTCGTCATCAGATGAGTGGCCACCCTCCTCCTCAGAGCTCCAGACCCACTCTCCCGTGACAGTGCGGTGCAGTCTACCCGACGCTCCCGGCTGTCTCTTGGTTGCCTAAAGCACAAATCCAACCATCAAATCTTCAGTCAAATGCTTTGAACAATATGTCTCAGACTTTGAGTAATGAGTAGTTCTTTGTTTTTTATTTTAGCCGAAAACAGCATTTGCATTTTTGACATTAGGAAATGAAAACGAAAGACTAATTAATTTAATGAAAGCAGGGATTGGGTTTTTCCTTCAAACAGGAAGAATTCCCTTTGGGCAGAAAATACTTTATCTTGCTTGAATTTCAAGTAATTTTCAGGCACAATAAAAGTAATCTTTACTTAAATAAATTCATTCAGAAATTCAAATTATATATATTTTTTTATATGCTATATAAATAAGTGGATGTTTTCTACATTTGTATAATTCACAATAAACTGTTATTAATGTATAAACTTTCAATAGCAGCATTGAACGCTTCAATAAGTTTAAAGCAGTGACCACCAAAAAGCAAAAGTGGTCTGGTGATAAAAGTACCACTTTTATTTGCCTAAGGTACTTGAGCCTAGTGACCAATGTAGCGTACAATATTCAACTTGTGCTGTTGAGCATGTGTACTATCCAATGATGAGATTAATTTTTCATTCCCGGTCAAAAAGACAGAGACAGCAGTATGTACAAGCGTGCGCTCTCTCTCGCCCACATCCTGTCCCTCTCACTCTCAACCCACCGAAACACCCCAGACTGACTTGCCGGGACCCCTGGTGGGGGTGTGTTCCTCGCCAACGGTACACCACTGATACAAGTAGCACTCTCCACACACTGGCCGGACGGGCCATTATTTAAACCTTAAAGCCACTTTTTTTTCAAATTATGTAAGTAGTTTTATTTAAATATGTAATGTAACTAACATTATATGTATATTTCAATCCTATATAAAGGCAGTTGAAAAAAATTACCTATGGTTTAGCTATCTAAGAAGTAAAATAACACGAAGAATATTGGAAAGTCACCTTTCAAACATAAACATTAAACTCATCCCTTGCATACAACATGAACATGCTATTTCCACAATATATCCCAATATAGAATACCCAGAGTCAAACATGCATAGAGTCATGTCACTTAAAGTGTTTTTTTTTTTTAATATGAAGATTGTTTCTTAAAAATTGTTCAACCAAAGCTACTTCTTAGAGAAGGCAGTATTTTGCGTTTAAATATATAGAATGTCTTGAATTAGTAGTACAAGGTTTTAACAACAGGTGCACAAATCCCGAATTCTTGGAAATGTTATGGAAAGTTCTATTTTCTGGCAGGTGGGAAAACAACTCAATTTTTTTGCTGTTTATGGGAGTTATTGACATTTTTACCAATGGCCGCAAATGCCAAATTTTGGAGAGTTCCGGCTTCCGGTTGTTCATTTTATTATTTATCATCACAGACACCAATTAACAATTGTACACATTTAGGGTCAAAGACACCAGATAATGGTCAACCTTAAATGTCAAATGATGCACCAATGCTCATTTTGTTTTTTGATGCTATTGTCGACTATTCTTGACAATATTAGGCTGATTTTGTTTTCTCAAGTCCTGTCCCAGAGGTTCTGATTATTACAAATTTCCCGTCCCATCTCTCAATCGGAATATTCACCCCTAGTTAACTGATCAACTTTTAAACTCACCATCATAAGCATCTACAATGTTTTACTTTATTAAAAGTAAAATACTTTCCATGCAAACTATTGATTCAATTTTTTTTTAATGCACTACGGGAAGAATCCAAGAAATACTTCAGTAAGACCGGCAAAGATTGCATGCAGTCCGCTGTGATCCCCATATTTCCATGTTGTTTGCTTCTTCTTACCTCACTAGTAACCGGTTTCACGCTGACAGGTGTCGGTCTAACACACTTGTGCCTAACCAAACCTACCGTGCACCTGTCAGTATGCATCTGTGTGTCACGTACGTACTCATGACCAACCGAGCACCTGTGTAAGCGCATCTGTGTTCCGCGAACATACTCGAGCATCATTAAGTACTCAAACACTGTTTCTTCTCCAGGGGTTCTCCACTTCTATAACAGTACTTAGTCTCTCACAATGTGCTCAAATCTCCTCATTCAAACCAGCATTTCGTCAACAAGTAGGTTCGATGCTCAGATATTTTAACACATTCACTGCGACAAACAGTTTTAACATGGAAATTTTTATTTGATTCTATGTTATGACCGTGGCACAGTTCCGTGCTGCTAGCAGCGAATGTATTAAATGTTTCTGCTTTTAATACAAAATTTAAAGGTTGGCAAGTCTTGAAATTTTTGGGATTTTTTAGGAAGTTTTATTTTACAATAAATTACGCAAAGAAAAATTATTTTCTAATTTTTGTGACACAATATTTTTTACTTGTCTTAGTTACTCTCGCCAATATTCAAAATGTCCAAAAATTGGTTTAGCAAATGTTTAACGATAATAAAACCTGTCGTTCATAAACTTATTCATGACCATAGACCCAGAAAAGTGATTGTTAAGAGGGCCCGATAGAGTGGTGTATAATATGGTGTAAAAAACTGCAATTGATGTTTTAAACTGGTTACGTACTTAAATCAAAAGTATGTTTCAATAGCAGCATAAAGCTATTGAGGTTGCTGCATATAAACTCTAAATCTTAAACTTTCATCAAACAATAAATTACGAGGGTCATCCAGAAAGTAAAGAACGTTTTGGCATGGTCAAATAAAAAATAAAGATATCAACACAAAACTTTACTTACAAATGCATAGAACCTTCCTCTACCTTTTTACGCAGGCACCATGGATTTCAAGACACTGGTTTTAACGTAGGACCAGTTTTTCCATACCCATGTTCTACTCATTTGCCGCCAAAAACTTGAGCCAGGATTTCTTAGCTTCTTTGAGTTCCTTATCGTTAGCAAACTGTTTTTTACCCAAAAAATCCTTAAGCTTAAGGAATAAGTAATAATCACTCGGCACCAAGTCAGGGCTGTGTCGTTTCTTTTCTTAGCATAAATTTGACAAGGATTAAGCCCCTTCGATCCCAAAAAACAGTTGCCATGATTTTTCGAATGTTTAAATTTCACACTTTACATTTAGCGGGGTTTTCAATTGTCGATGCCATTATTAATCACTGTGGACACAAGACGCGTAATCACACATCAACGAACCTACACTCAAACTGAAGAGGTAGAATGTAGCTAGCAGCTGCACGCACGCTCATAGTGGTGAGAGATGTGCGCGGGTGCGTAATGCGCAGTCGTTCTTTACTTTCTGGATAACCCTTGTATTAACTACATTGAGTAAAACTTGATTTTTCCACAAGAACTTAGAACTCGAATCCTCGTAATAAATATTTAGTTTGGCAAGGAAGTTTTCCTTTTTTTATAAGCTGCAGTTTGAAGGGCTTTAGGCTTCTATAGAATCGCTTTCCCATTTTGGTACATTAATATACTGAAAATGTTGTTTGCAAATTTTCCCATGTTAAACTATCCCGGATCGAAGCCGCTCAGGCCCATGAACAATCAAAAACCAAAATAATAGTTGTTAACATGAGGATTAACAACCATGGACCCATAATTACGGTTGATAACTAGAGGAATAACAACCATGGACCCATAATTACGGTTGTTAACATGAGGATTAACAACCATGGACCCATAATTACAATTGATAACATGAGGATTAACAACCATGGACGCATAATTACGATTGATAACATGAGGATTAACAACCATGGACCCATAATTATGGTTGATAACATGAGGATTAACAACCATGGACCCATCATTATGGTTGTTACCATGAGGATTAACAACCATGGACCCATAATTATTGTTGTTAACATGAGGATTAACAACCATGGACCCATAATTATGGTTGTTAACATGAGGATTAACAACCATGGACCCATAATTATGGTTGTTACCATGAGGATTAACAACCATGGACCCATAATTATGGTTGTTACCATGAGGATTAACAACCATGGACCCATAATTATGGTTGTTAACATGAGGATTAACAACCATGGAACCATAATTAGTTAGTTACAATTGATAACATGAGGATTAACAACCATGGACGCATAACTACGATTGATAACATGAGGATTAACAACCATGGACCCATAATTATGGTTGATAACATGAGGATTAACAACCATGGACGCATAATTACGATTGATAACACGAGGATTAACAACCATGGACCCATAATTATGGATTGATAACATGAGGATTAACAACCATGGACCATAATTAACATGATTGATAACGAGGATTAACAACCATGGACCCATAATTACGATTGATAACATGAGGATTAACAACCATGGACCCATAATACGATTGATAACACGAGGATTAACAACCATGGACCCATAATTACGATTGATAACACGAGGATTAACAACCATGGACGCATAATTACGATTGATAACACGAGGATTAACAACCATGGACGCATAATTACGATTGATAACACGAGGATTAACAACCATGGATTAACAACCCATAATTACATAATAATGATAACATGAGGATTAACAACCATGGACCCATAATTATGGTTGATAACATGAGGATTAACAACCATGGACCCAAAATTATGGTTGATAACATGAGGATTAACAACCATGGACCGCATAATTACGATTGATAACATGAGGATTAACAACCATGGACGCATAATTACGATTGATAACATGAGGATTAACAACCATGGACCCATAATTATGGTTGATAACATGAGGATTAACAACCATGGACCCATAATTATGGTTGTTACCATGAGGATTAACAACCATGGACCCATAATTAGGTTGATAACATGCTCATTATTTATCACGAACACTGAATAATGGTTGTGCACATACTTATTAAGAGTTGGAGGCATTAATGCGTCGGAAGTAGCTAAGACACTTATATTGTAGTGATAGCATTGTATAGGTAGCAATTATTTTGACCGAGTTGTCGATTCAAAAGCTATTTACCTAATTTTGTGGGCTTAATTTGTCTTACACCATCCTACACTAAAACATCCTAAGTATTTTAAATTTTCTATTGCAGCCAGTCCTGAAATCAAAAGTCCTCCCCGTCCCCTCCTATTATTGAACAATCTAATTCACACTCTTACATTATAAGTCATATACTGAACCTTGGTCTTGCCTAAAAGAAAATAATATTCGAAAGTAAATTGGAAACTAACCTTTTGCACTCTGGTCTCAAGACTGGGGCCGATGGCTACTAGAGTCTGCTGCAAATACTTGCGGTCCTTCGCCTTCTTGAAGAACGGGTGCTTTATCAACTCCGTTGCTGTCGGCCTACAATCACCATCCGATAAAGTGTATACCATTTTTGTGAACGCTTATAACATTTCAACTTCTAAACATACACAAACTGAACTCTAAAAGGATTTATACAATTATGAAACATATAAGCGATAACAATATTGAAGCTGACTTATTGTCCTATCTGATGCTTTGGGGTGGAAAAGGAAGCCGTATCGACTGGTGCCAGGTGTCTTAGAAAGCGGAGTCGGAATTCATTTCTCTTGTCATTAAGGTATTTAGCTGTAAAAATTGTCTTAAGTCATAGCATTTATAAAGGAATTAAAAAGATAACTTTTTTAATTTTCAATAGGTACTATTTTCAAATGTAAAAACTTAAATAACTTGATACTATGCATTGGTATCTCAAATTACTGAAACCAGTAATACAGTAGGACGTCGATAATCCGAACTAATTGGGACTAAGGGTGGTTCGGATTTTCAAACTGTTCGGATTTTCAAACAAAAGGCAAAAAAAGGTGTGTGTGCTTTAATTTTGTTATTTTATTCGATTTAAATAGGTTAACTGCAAATACATGACCTATAGAACATCTTGAATTGTAAGGCAAACATGTTTCCTTTTCAATTTTGTTGACATTGCCATTAAGAGAAACTCTCACACCACACATGATAACAAGCCGAAACAATAAAAACGCACCAAACTGTACACCGTACCTAGCGTAAGAACGACTCGTCACTGTTTGTTATGGCTGGGTACAGACTAGTGTGTTGCTAGTGGAAAGGGAGGATGGATGTAGAGGGTAAGGGGGCGAGCTAAAAATAGCTCTTGAAAGTAGCTGCCACAATACACTGCAAGAGTCACCCGGCTACGTAAATCGCACACCTGTGGACTGTTGCAGGAGAGTCACCACTGCGCGCATGTAAACAACTTATTGTTGCATATGGAGCGTTCCAGTTCCAAACACACTAATATTTTAATCTCGTTCGTAAAAATATTGTTCTGGTGTCCATCTTAAGTGATATTTAAATCGTATTTGACAAAATCATATTTTTTGCATTTTCTTCCTGGAAAGGCGTTTGGACTTTTGACGTTTTCGGATAATTGACGTTCGGGTTATCGACTTCCTACTGTAATTTGATTCCTACTTTCTGATTTACCTTTTCGAGGGGTCTTTCTGGAGACAGTCAATGACCATCTTGCGGAAGGTTTTACCGTAGCCCTTGTACTGGTCCTTCTCCTCAGCGCCTGTGTCGAGAGTGGGTGGATCGTTCTGCAAAGTTAGCATCAGCACCTTCATCGGCGGGTACTTGTGGTAGGGCGCGGTGCCTGTCGCCATCTCTATCGCGGTGATGCCAAACGACCAAATATCCGCTTTGAAGTCATAGCCATGGTCCTGAATAAAGCGAAACCTTGTAAGTTACAAACCTTCAGACTATTGAGCTTTATTGATAAGCGTGAGATTTACACTGTGCAATTAGAAATTAAATACAAAAAGTGGCATATTAATGAATAAATGGTTTATATATTTAGTGGTATATAGTTTATTAAATAATAATCAAATACTTTAGTTATTAGCTGGTGGTGATTGCTTTAAACTGTTAAGTTTTGTAAGATCTTGCCCTAAATCATGACACCAGATCAGTGGAAATTGTATAAATGAGACCTGATTAATGAAATGTCAGTACAATAGTTCAGGGTGGCCACGAAAATAGCTTGAAAAAGTTCATAAATATTAATTTTGCTGGGGTTTTCGTGGCATTTACTATGGTCATAGACTGCTTTCATAAATATTGCTGGCAAAGTTAAGTCAACCACTATATCCTGCACTGATTTATTTCCTTGTCCCACAACGTCTAAGAACCAATTTAATCCCGTTATGACTTCCAAATACCATAACGGATACATTTTGAACACCATTTTATTGCAATATATTCAGAGGGGTGTTTTAGTCGACTAGGATAAGTTTCTAATGCTGTTTGACTTCTGTGAAATGACTATTGTGTAAAAACTTTCACAAATCAGTCCTCACATACTTTTACTGGACAGATTAACTGAAGACCCATCTGTGTATATCAGTATAATTAGTATTTAAATTCTGTTGGTAATATTTTCAACTTGTTGATTTAAAGTCACTATTTGATAGTCACATGTTTTGGATAAACATTCAGATTTAAGTACTTAATTCTACAGTACTTGATTGAAGTACAGAAGGCATGAATAGTTGGGCAGGATGGTGTAGTGGTCAGCATAATCGCCCGGCAAGCGAGATACCCGGGTTCAAGTCCCGGTTTGGTCAAAACCTTTTTGTCTCCAAATTTCTTTAGTAATAAATTAGCTGTTGAGCGTTTATACAAATCTATATTTAATATTTATAAAAGGCTTTGCTCTAACTGACTCACTCATCATTGCTGAGCCAAAACTACAAGGCCTAGAAAATTGAAATTTTGTATGAACACTCCTTTTACAGTATAGGCAACCACTAAGAAAAGATTTCATTAAAAATTGGCAGGATTGTTTTTGATAAGAAATACCTTTTTCACCAAACGGTATGCAACTTGCAGCAGTTTTAGTTAATATGGCTGGGATATTTGTATGGTTGTATATGGTGGGGGGAGAACGCTTCTGTCCTTTCGAACCTTACGCATAACTGTGATTAAATCCTAAAAGTAAGATTCAAAAGAACAATCACTAACAAACAGATGCTATTTAACTAATACTGACACATAGTATTGGTTAAAATGCTACAGAAAATACGGCCATTTTGTTTTAGACTACTAGAACGCTGGCACTTATGAACCAAGCCACATCAGCAAAGGTTCCTGGCCATTTTTACTTTGTTTAGTAGCAGTTGGCACTTACTAGAGGCTTCACGCTACTTATTCTACTCAATTTACCTGTAACATTTTTGTTCTTTTTTCTCTTTCGGTTTTGCTGGTTTTACCTAGGTTTAGATCCGTGAGATCAAATCATTTTTATTGTTAGCGGAGGTAAATACAAAATCCTCTTATGTAGTATTTTAATTGATACTAAATTGGGTTTTTGTGCCAATAAATAGGCCTCTTACTGGGATAGGGAATTTAACATGGAACAATTTGCAACCAATGGTTTAAGTGGATTAAGTGCCTAAATGGAAAAATTGTTTTAATAGAAGCATAGAGCCTTTGATGCTGGAGCATATTGAAGTGAAAACATTACAATTACTTGCTCAACAAAATTTTTATTAGGATTATTCGAGTTCTATGTTTTTATGAGAAAAACAAGTTTTAATACACATAATTAATAATTTATTGTTTCAGGAAAGTACAATTTTTAGAGTTCATATAAAGCAGCCTTAATAGCTTAATGCTTTTATTGAAACAGATTTTTGTTTGAAGTACGTTAACCAGTTAAAACATCCGTTTGCAGTTTTTACTCCATGTTATAAACAGTGCCCAGAGTGAGTCCTAAAGCCACTTCATCAGGCAACCTCTCAGTAAACTACATGGTCATTATGTTTGCCAGCCTCCCCGTATGGAGAATAGATAACCAATTTTATGGTTATTTTAACCTAACAGTCAATTTGTTTTGAAATTTATTGGTAAATTTAGTCACTAATTAAGTATATATTATGTGTATATTAGTTGGGAAAATTCATAACATCTTTGTACAACAAGTTTGTTTTTTATTAAAAAAATAATATTTTGAGAAGTTTTGAAGAATAAACTTTTTTATTTATTTATTTTGCTTGAACTATCATATGGTAGCAAAGAATTGTACTTTGTCCTTATCGAATGAAGACTTAAATCGGTTGTTTCTCCAGTGCATAAAATGTTTACATGATTTCCCAGAATCCCGGGTGTGTGGCCACACTGACAGACACAGTATAATCCCGGTTAAGTTCACGATTACCGAATGTGCCGGAGTGACCTATGGTTTCAAAGTTCAAGTTGGAGGCTTCTCAACTGTTGGAAGGTGCTAAGAAATGGTCCATTCAGAATAAGCTAAGCCTGAACGAGAACAAGACTCAGAGTTTGATTTGTTCCCTGGGAACATCCGCTGCCACTCTGGAGAAAGTAAAACTGCTGGGTTTCCAACTGGACAGTAAGTTGAAATGGACTGCACACATTGAGGATATTTGCTCTAAACTTGCCAGAGTGACATTTTTGCTTCGCAAACTTACCAACCTAGTCTCTGATTCTTTTCTGGTTAATGTGTACTATGCAGTCTTCCACAGTCATCTTAGTTATGGCCTCCTACTGTGGGGACATTCCTCTAAAACTATGCAAGTCTTGATCCAACAAAAAGCGGTGGTGAGGGTTATCACATCTAGCGGTTGGATGGACCACTGTAGGCCTCTTTTCAAGAAGCTCGGCATGCTGACCATCCACAGTCAGTACATTTTGGACTGTGCTGTCTACATCCAACATTCTGAAGTTTGAAAGAAGGGAGGAGGTGCACAGCTATAGTACCAGGAGACGTGGAGAGATCAACACCCCATTCTGTCGCCTCAGCAAGAACAGAGACAGTTTCCCTGTCCTCGCCATAAAAATCTTTAATAAACTACCAGCTACAATCAAAAGTTTGGACGACAAGCAGTTACATACGATCCTCAAGAAATGGTTAAAGGGTAGAGCGTACTACTCTGTCACCGAGTTTCTTAATGATAATGTTGAAGGACTTGTCTAAATCTGCCGCTAAGATCCAAGAAATTTTAATGTTGACAATCTTTTTAACAAAGAGTATATAGTATAATTTTATTTTTTTATAACACAACCTATCCCGAAAGGATCTCGGCGAAGAAGAAAGGTATAAGGTTTATAAAATGTGTGCTACGGACACAGAATAATACTGTACACTGATACCTGTTCCATCACTTCAGGAGCCATCCAGCAAGGTGTGCCAACGAAGGTGTGTCTCACTTTCTGCCGAGACAGGTCTCTCCCAGTAGCCAGCCACGCACTCACGCCGAAATCTGCGATCTGCACCGTCCCCTCCTCTCCTAGCAGGATGTTCCCGGCTTTGATGTCTCTGCAACAGTTGTTAGTCATCTACAGCTGTTCCCTGACATAAGGTAAAAATAAAAGAACGAGCAAATTAAACAACTTTTGAGTTGCATTTGATGTTCCCATTAAGCCTAAGTGAGAGTCCACTGTATTAAAGTTACCACTTAAGCACTACAATTCGACACTCAGATTGATACCTCCTGTGATGACTTGATAATAACTAAAGTGACAGATAAAGAAAGATTTAAAATATCTAAGAGAGAAATAACAGTTTTATTGGTCAATGGACAAAACAGTGTTTGTGTTGACAAACAAACATACTACAGTACAAGTATGTATATATTAAAAAAAGATAAAACCACTAGTAACGGCCAAATATATAACAATTAACGACTAAATAACCGTAAACGACAATTAACAGTAAACTAAATTTAGGACGTTGATAAACTATTTTGATCCATAAACTCACCTAAACTGTAAAAAGAACCGTTAACTAAATAAGACTTCAATTTGTTTTTGAAACTTTTTGAGCCCGTTGATAATTTGATTTCTTCTGGAAGTGATTGGAACAACTTTATACTGGCCTGAGAAGGTAGTTTTTCGAACAAACAAAGAATGTGGGTTTGATCTAAAATCGTTCCTATGTCGTGCGTCATAATTATGTACGTCAATGCCTTGTTGTAGAGCACACTTATTTACGGTAACATGTTTCTTAAATGTACAAACAAGGCAAAGTTAACGTGTTCAATGTTTTAAAAATATCACGGCATGAGTCCCAGTAATTCATTTTTGATATAATTCGTATGGCCTTTCTCTGTAAAACAAAACAGTCTGGAAATTGTAGTAATGAAGGATGCAAGCTATGTTGTATAATTAAAATTGTTTCTTTTTTTACTTCAGTATACTTAAATCATTAAAAAAACAATATTTAAAGGTATTGCAATACATCTTGTGATACAGTCCTACATTATATGCTGGATAGTTTGACATTTTGACATCTCTTCGGTCCACAAATAGCCCAACTATTCATTTTCTAATAGTCATACAAATAACAGTTTGAAGACACCAACTTTCTTTAGATGTTAATTATTGCTGTTACGTTTCAGTTACCGTATTGATAAAAAGGCCTCAAATTAATCTTTTCAGCAAACCTTTTTTTTAACTGTTAACCCAATTTTTACCATATCGTAAAGGTTTATCTACATAACAAAATCATGTAGATAATATGTTATAATCTGTATGCCAATATTTCATTGATCGCCGAGATGGATTAGGTTACAGACACAATTACATTAATTGTAATAGAACTGCAGGTAGTGAGGGTGGGGGTGGGGGTTCAAGGACACTGCAGTGTCTGGGGAGACAACCCGCCAAACAACATCTCACAAATAGAACAATCAATTGTATACACTCCCACTCCCCGTTTTCCACAACTTGCACTTTAAATTTTAGCTGTAAGTTTAGTTGCTTTGGTCTAAAAGTCCCTTAATGTCCTCTGCTTTTAAATTTATTGTATAATCTTAAATAAACTATTACATTTTTATTTTATAACTAGCTGAGTACACGTGCTTTGCCACGGATAAAACGTTATAGTATCATGACTTTAAAGTATTTTTGTACAAAGGCAGGCTGTAGCTCGGGTACTGGCATCAAACTCAAATAAATAAATCTGTAAATGTTAAGTTTTTACTAATGGTAATTAAAATTGAATAGCTACTACCGAAATAAGGCTAGAGATAAATAATCATAACTATCTTCAATATCCCAAAACATTTTGTGTTGTAAATTCAAAATAGTTTTGTCAAAAATAGTATGAGAATAAACCAGAGGCTTTATTATTTATTTAATTACCACCCCTACTTGTTGAAAAAAAGTTTACATTTTACAATTCTACTAACTTTTTTATTTTTCATGGACAAATTTTATGTTAATTGATCTAATTCTAATTTCTAAATAATGATAAAAAATTAGGATTTATTTGAGAGTTTAGCGAGTGCATATAAAGTTGGAGAACATGTGGCCGGATCTGGCGGAACAGTTTGGGGTGACTGATGATCACACAATGTTAAATTCCACAGTTGAGATAAAAGTAGTGGAAGCGGCCGGCAGACTGAAGGAATAATATGGAATAACGAAGAGAGCAAGACTAGCCTGGAGGGAGAAATCACAAACTGTTCCAATCTGGCAAGTCGACCACAGTGCGCTTAACTGTGCGCACGCTTATACCAGGTGATTCAAAAAGGACTTTACAACTTTGAAAATTCATAATTCACATACATTTTATTAAACAAGGTACAGAGATGGTTTTGGTGTTGTTTTAAAGGAAAACACATCAAGTTTTGACTCGCATAGTCCGCTAGTGCCTAATTGCGCCACACAAGCGCTAGTGACAGTTACATTAAAGATGGCTGCCTTCACTATACCCAAGCATTCTAGTTGTGTGTTTTGGCTTGAAGAATCGAAGTCTGCGACAACAGTTCAGCGTAGCTTTTGTACCAAGTCAGCACATAACCAACACACATAACTATAGGATTTGGAGCAGTTTGTGCGTTGAGCAAGAGGACGATGTTCGGGCCTTTTTCCAAGAGAGAACCATCAATGGGATAGTGTACGTTGATATGTTGCAACAATTTCTCATACCACAGATCGATGAGGATGACCGAGAACGAAACATTTTCTTTATGCAAGATGGTGCACCACCACACTATCTGACTGACGTCCGGGATTTTCTAGATGTCTGCTTCCCAGGTCAATGGATTGGCCATGAAGCGCCAATTGCACGCCCCCCCGTTCCCCAGACCTGACACCGCTAGATTTTTTTTTCTTCTGGGGTTTCATGAAAGATATGGTGTACGTACCTCCTTTGCCGGCCACTCTACGTTAACCTATAGCAAAAATTTACGCCGCTGCTGAGCAAGTTACCCTAAAATGCTATTGCGAGTCTGGTTAGAAATCTACTACCGATGGGATGTCTGCAGAATAACCAACGGAAGCCACATAGAACATCTTTAGTTTAAGGTAAAAAACTTGAAGTGTTTTCTTTTAAAACAACACCAAAACCAGCTCTGTACCTTGTTAAATACAATTTATATGAATTTTCAAAAAAAAAAGTCTTTTTTGAATCACCCGGTATTGCACAACTGGTTTGAGTTCTCGTTGGGTAAGGAAAGGTCCTCATCGTACTTTTACTCAGCTTCTAACTTTTTGTCATCTTCTCTTCACTGTCTCCACCTCTATGTCTCTACCCCTAGGTACCTGTGGATCTGCCCGTTGCTGTGGAAGTACTCCAGCCCGCGCAGCACCTCCTTGAGCACCGTGGCAATGGTGGATTCATCAAACACACCGTGCTTGCAGTTGGCCGCACGCATCTTATGCTTGATGATGTCCAGCAGAGACCCCCCTTCCAGCAACCGCAGCACCAGCCACAGCTCTTCCCGTACCACAAAGCTCGTGTAGTACGTCACCACGTTCTCGTGGTTGCAAGACGACATCGCTTGGATCTCTTTCTGCAATCATCAAATTATTAAGAGAATATAGTATTTTGTGTTATGTTTTCTTTTCAATAGTTTCAGTTAATAGCGAATAAAAATAAAAATCAATACTTCCCTGACCAAAATTATTAGAATGAACATTTTATCTAAAATATTAAACGTTAAATCTGAAACATAACATCCAACTATAAATTTAACAGTAAATGTATTTAATGGCAAACTGATTGATATCTAAATCTGTTTCATTTTTAAGTAAATTACCTCAAGAAAGGAACTTAAATGACATACATAATACAAATAAGTACGAATAATTAAATGTAATGAACGTATTATCACCTTCAGGAATTCCCAAATAAACCTATAAACATTAGGGGCGCTAGACATGTTAGAATTAATGTTATTTAAAAGATGATAAAGAGTTTGTAAGTTTCTAGTTCTGAAATGTCTGTTGTAAGTGATACGAGGGTCGTTCGGAAAGTAGTACCCGTTTTAATCTCTGTGTTGTCTATGTGTTGACAGATGATTGAATCAAAGTCAGCTGGTTTTAGCATCTCATTGGTCAGCTGTTTACTGAATTTTGTTTCAATACAACTCTTATTATTGTGTTTGTAAACATACAAAATGGACAATAAAATCAATAACGCCGCCAGTTGCGATTTGAGATCATTTATTCGATATCTGAATGCAAAAAACATGCGCCCAAGTCAAATATACCGCAAAATCAAATCCGTGTATAGTGAAGTGATGGACGAGTCAACTGTGCGACGATGGCGCCGAAATTTTAATGAAGGCGTTCACGATGAGGAGCGAAGCGGCCGCTCGAGTGTCATCACGGTTACGCTTGTTGAAACTGTTGATGCGTTTGTGCAACAGGGTCGGAGAGTGACTTTAGATGAAATTAGTGAAAATTTCCCAAATGTTTCACGCATTTTCATTTACGAAGTCCTCACAGAACATTTCAAGTACCGTAAAATAGGGCTAAGGGAGTTCCACGCATACTTACCGATATTCGTAAATTGAAACAAATGGCTGCAGCGCTAAGCTTTTTGGAACGACCTCATGCAGCTGAAAAGACGAAGCAGTTACTCAACCACTTCCGATGGGATGTTCTCAACCATCCTCCGTACAGCCCAGACCTAGCCCCTAGTGACTATCATTCGTTCACAAAACTTAGTTTTGGGTGGGAAACGTTTTTAGGGTGACAACGACGACGAAGTCAAAAAAACAGTACTGGCTTATTTCAATGGATTGGTGGCAGAAGACTACGACATAGGTATTCAAAGGCTTGTAACAAGGTACAATAAATGCTTGGATTTGCAAGGAAATGATGTAGAAAAGTAGGTTGAGATATAAAAATGTAAAGTCCAAAGTTTCGTTAAAGAATGTTGGGTTTTCTTCGTTTTATTGGAAAGCGGGTATTACTTATTACTTTCCGAACGACCCTCGTACAACTTAATTGTTTACAGCAATAAATATTATTGCATGTTTTTAATTTATATCACTGCCCCATTGTACATAACTTCTTGGTTTCTATGTGGATTTTTGTGCGCCGGATTACTGGACGTGTCGGAGTGGGGAACGGCCGGATAATAGAGACTGTACTGTACCTACACAGTTATTTATGAACTAAACTGTATATAATTGATACAAAGTTAACAAAATATGTACACATTGGATTTAAATAACAGTTTTAAGTTTTGAACTACGCATCTTGCACATACTTTT
Organism: Matsumurasca onukii; assembly: GCA_018831715.1. Lineage (NCBI taxonomy): Eukaryota > Metazoa > Arthropoda > Insecta > Hemiptera > Cicadellidae > Matsumurasca > Matsumurasca onukii. The sequence goes on along the minus strand of CM032059.1, from coordinate 32,420,626 downwards.
TTATGGCAATATTCTGCAATAGTAGTATAGTATTACCTATTACAATACTACGTCTACTGGACGTCACCAATTGGACACAAAAGCCTCGTCTGCGGGACGCAAACACGCAACTATAATAACTATTTTTTTTGTTCCATCATTTTGCCATTACAAAAATTACATCAGTACAATGTCTTGATAGGCATGTATGACTATGAAAATTACTATGAAATTTTGATTTGGTCAAAAATAATGTTCAATAGCTTACAAACTGGTTTGTTAGCATCCCCCTTAGACATTGCACCACAGTAAAAAGAACGAAACATTTTCTTTATGCAAGATGGTGCACCACCACACTATCTGACTGACGTCCGGGATTTTCTAAATGTCTGCTTCCCAGGTCAATGGATTCATGCGTTCAGATAATTGTGCAATCCATTGCTATGGTCCAGCCAGGCACTGTTCTTTGACATCCTTTTTGACCTAATATTTGATTTGCACAACAGTCTTTTTAATTTTGAAATAATATATTAATAACTGTAATGTATACACTTTTTTATCAATGGTAAACTTGTCCGAAATCTAGATGTTACGAGTATTTATACAATGAAACTGTTGTGATGAAGAATTCATTGTTTCCCATGTATTAGGGACAGTATAAGAGGCATTTACTGATTAACATATTTAACAAAGCTCAAGTAAACCTCAGATGTATCTCTGTCAAGCAAGAAGTGTAGCTACTTATTCTGCTTAACTATCACTTTGCGATGTGGCAAACTCAAGTGATAAAACTTCAAGACACTTTGTGTTTTGATTATTCTTGCAACAATCCTACGTTAATATATCTTTGAGGTAATTCTAGTCATGTTGAAAGGGTATTTATATGGCAAAAACAAGCAATTGGAATTTTAGACGACCTAGTAGGCAGACAATCTTGTAAAGCTAGTTCTTAAAACTTGAAAAAATGACCGTGCCATTAAATAATTTTATATTTCAAACAAAATGTGTTTATACTCGAAGTACTATTCATAATTATCAAACTAAACATACTACACAGAAATAACCTTGTAACAACTCATGTCAGACTTTTAAAATCGATTAACAGTCAGGTATATCAACAGCTCAAGATTTTTAATAAGCTAACATTAGATGACAATAATGAATAATTTTAAATCCTTCATAAAAAGTGGATTGAAAAATGCAACTCTTATACAATTAATGAATATTTTGATGGTGATGTCACCTTGGCTTATTCACATTGGGCTTGTTGAATGATAAGAATAATTGTACAATATTTGAATTTTATATGTACAACTTGACTTATCCATTTACATTGTAACCGATGTTTAGAGGAAATAAAATTCTTTCACAATTAAGTATTTGCACTTTATGTTTTATTTTGCTTTCCATAGTGGGATTATAAGTAGTAGACATTCATGTAGAGTATGTGAATCACACATCAACCATACTGCAAAACTAACTACACTGTCAGCGACAGGTGAGTAAATGAAAAAACTCCATTACTGACTCAGCATTGCTTGAGGAAAAAGGTACTCGGTATTGGAGAAAATCCATTGCTATGGTCCAGCCAGGCACTGTTCTTTGACATCCTGACCTTGATGCACTTAACAACGTCTACATTACCACACTTACCTCCTACACGCTAATGCATACCATTTTCAAGGATGAAAACAGTTTACAAACATAACATGTGGTAGCTCATCCTCGAGTTTTCTATTCAAGTTGGTGTATCAAAACCGATCGTTGTTTTTACTAAGGACCTATTCAGCCGAATCTCAAGTCTTGCAGTGTTTTCCTCCGTGAAGGAGGCCAAGTTAAGCGTGCAAGTTATGGCGGCTAAGCCCATTGTATAGAATTAATTTGATGATAAACAGTTAAACAATTTTAAATTTTGAATTTGCCTGAAATGTTCTACATTTCTAATCTGTCTTTCAGAATTGAAGATATTAGGTGACTCTTAAGAGTTGGTAAAGCTGTTACAAGTGATTTTACTCTACCAATTTAAACTTTTGATCAACAGAATAATAAGGTTTCCAATATATAAAATGGCAACATTGTTAAATATCCGGTTGACTTGAAAGCATTCTGTCAGGATTCTCTATGTTTTATTTTTGCAATTATTCTTAGAGCTGTTTTTTTCAAGAATAAATAATATAGACCTTTTTTGCTTTCCTTATTTCTCCAAAAAAAAATACCTTGTAATATGTGTATAACATTAAACATTCTTAAAACATCTCTGATAAACTAAATACCTTAAACTAGAAGGTAGGTATTTCAAATATAGTATATTTTTTTAGCTGTCACCACGCCATTTTTTGTTTAATACAGGTAATAAAAACTAGATATTGCTTTTACCATCCAAATAGTGGTCACATCAACAAAAAAATTAAAATCATATTAAATTGATGAAACCACTTGTAAACTGTACATTAAAAAATTGTTGTCTTGGATTAAATACAAAAATTAAAGTTAGTTAAAAAATCCTACTATGTGATGAAAATTTTACATTTTCTTTGAGTAGAGCGCAAATTAGTAGTTGTGTTTTGACTAATAGATCACTAACAGAATACAATTTAAACTACAAGAAGGCCAATAAAGTGTCGAATTTTTTAATAGACAAGCGCTTTCGACAGCAATGCTGTCATCATCAGGCAAACTTGTTACATGAAAATTAATTAACCAAAATCGATTTTGGTTGACAAAAGCGCTTGTCTATTAAAAAATACTACACTTTATTGGCCTTCTTGTAATTTAAATTGTATTCTGTAAGTATTGCCAATAATCACCACTTCAAGAAATTAATAGATTACTACTAAACTATTAGCTAACTAAAACTTCTTAAACAACTCAACTAACAAGTAATTAAACTATTTTCAATTCATCTGCTCGAACTCAAATAACATTGTGAACGGATTCATAATGTGCTATAATTACTGTAATTATAGCACTGTAACTATAATTAACTGTAAATAATTACAATTTATTGATTCATTTGTTACAAATTAATTAATAATACAAATTAATTACAATCCTGACAAAACTTGATAACTTGGCTTTTGGTTTATAACAAAAACCTATGAAATTGAATTCTCAAAAAGTTGCAATAAAATGTTGGCAGGATAGGATCAAATCGGTCAGAAATAGGTTTGATGTGAGGTTATGAGTTTGAGAGCTATTTGCGTGCGTGTCAGTGACCTAGCTGGAGACACGAGTGACGAGTCACAGTTGATGTGTTTGTGTCACACCTTACCTCTGTAAGGTGTTAACCACTCGTCAAGATGTGACGAGCCTACAAAGCGCAGGTGTGCTACAAGATGAGCTCACAATTAATTGAAAACTGTTGAAAGATTAAAAAGCATACAGTTGAAAATACATGTTGAGAACAGTTGATGGTGTTATAAAGTAGAAAATCCTATAAACTATGTTTAGTAAGGGGCGTCTGCTATAGTGCACAGTGCGATTTTTGACCAGTTTTGACCTGCCTCCACTTATCATTATATAACACGGCATTGCACTATGCCTAACTCCCCCTTTGTAAAATGTTAAACCCATCCAGATTTATAAAACAAAAAATGAATACATTGGTAAAATAGTTTAGTTGAAACTACACCAGGCTGACACGCAGGTAAGCACTAAAGCGCCGCTGGCATGAATGAATCGAATTTCCTTTGCAATTTTGTACTCTAATTCACTACGCTCACAGCCTCGGTCTCAGCTTGGCCTCAAACTTACGTGTTCCATTATTACGCCCCGTCTATTTTTCCATTTTTTTTCAAATGTTGTTATTTATCTATTGTCACCAATATCCTAAAAATTGAGTGAGAAATAACATAGCTGTAGGGGAAACTCTGGCTGAAAACTGGCAACTTTTCAACTCATTACCAAGCCACGGTATCCTCTCTAGAATTCTTAATCGATTTTTATGCTCTTTGAGTCAAGGAAAGGGTAACAAAATTTGCTACAAATGTTATTGTTTATGTTTTATTGTAAAACTCACTGTTTATTCGTAAATTAAGGTATAACACCAAAAACGTTCAAAAAATACTGTAAAATAGTCACCCTTTTAAATTGGTAAGTTAGATCATTCTGGTCTCTTTTTCAAAGATGATCTTACTTAGATCCAAATTTATATTAATTTTGAGCCAAATCCCATAGTTAGTTTAGGAGATAATAGTTAAATAGTTGAAAAAACAAAATGGTGAATATCTGGTAAAGGAAGCATTGCTTGAAAAAGATTATTCTTACAGTTATTTTACTTTGACTCAACAAACCTAACCTCAAAATGTGTTAGACCCTTTTATAAACAACCTTTAAATTTAGTTTTTGTCTAAAAATAACAGAACTTTGTGTTACTCCTGTAACGATTTCATTCAAACCCATCATTCTCCATTGACACAAACACACACACTAGCACTAGGTCTAATCTTGCCTGACGTTCCAAATCACATATCTAAGCTACTGAACTTGACAATAGAAATGTCCAAAAATATAATTCCTCATTAATTGATTTTTTATTGCTTCTGGACTATACTACAAGGAAACTTAAGTACTGTGAGTAGGTGAATGAAAGGAAAATAAAATGTGCAGAAAATTACTTCTGCCTGTTTCAGCTCTCGTAAACCTTAGTCTGTCATCTGATGGAACAGTAATTACAACAAAATTGTGCTTTATACACAACGAGTACAAAGACATTCCGCACGGTTGGTTAGCAGCGAGTCGCAGCGTCGGCCGTTTTATTGCACGTTGGCTATTTATACTCAACTCTAAACTGTATAATTGGAGCTGAATCTGAATTGAAGCGTACACAAATAGTGGAACGGGCAGCTGACATACGTAAAACCACTCACTCGTTGCGTCTCTGCCACTCATTGGCTGAATAATCCTCTTCATTACCGTGGCATGTCTCCAACCACTTAGATACTGGTGACACAAGTTGTTACACGGCGTGTTTTGCACTCCTATTGAGTATTTTAAGGTATTGGTCTTTGTACTAAAATAAATTGAAAAAATCATATTTATTTTGTCCAAAACTCCTTTATTATTTTATTTTAAATGTTATTTCCTATCATTTAAAGACGACTTAACAAATTGATTTTGCATGGATATTTACATAATTTACTTTAATTAATTACTTTTAATTTACATGGCGACCATTTTAATTGTTTAAATGACAATGCCTCAAAGACGGAAAATTTTACAGAAACTATGTTAGCGTGCATTTTTAGACAGCTTCATTGCAAACGCATTGAGCAATGTTTGTCAAAATTCATTGGTAAACAACGGGGATATGAAGAACACACTACATAGTGGTCCAAACATGATTTAGGTGTATTGTTTACACAATTCTAGCGTGGCTAAACCATGTTTCATTCTACAATTTTATTCATACAGTATTTTAGATGCTTAATTACAGATTTTAACAAACATGGTGTCAAAGTGTTTGTAATAAAATTGTCTGAATACTAAAGTGTTAGCTTTTTTATAAAATAACACGTTAGCTCATTACATAACAAATTATTACACTAAAAATAAATCATAATGCCCAGTGTTCAAGCTAACGAATGCCACTCAAAATTTTAAAATAGCTCACTACATATTTTGTTCTATTTTTATTTGTCAGATTGTTTTTGTTTATTAGTTTACCATTGTCTCATTAGAACCAAGATTCATGCAAAATTACATTGTTATATTAAAAAACAATTAGGATATTCAGTAATAAAAATGTTTCAAGTGTACTTTTCACTTCTATTAATAATATATTTATGTTAAAGAAAAGTGTACAACTAAATTGTCATTGTGTCCACAGCGTGAGTGTGACTGGGTGTAATGGTCAGTGGACACGAGCGCCGAGCAAGGCGTAATTTATGCTCTCCTGCCGCGCGGTGAGTTCTGAGGATACAGACAGATGGGCTGGACGTGAGTCAGTGAAGGTCGTCACATATTATCTAATACACGACCTCAGGAGCCTTGCTCTTGCTCACAACTCACCATTGAATATACAGAGTGTGTCACAACTCTCTCAGAGTATTTTCAGGTATCGTTCCTGGGTTGAAGACAAGTCAAAACTTCTTATTTCAGACTTCTAAATCACTTTTATTACTCACACAGCTGCCATTTTTGTTTTTTCAGGTTTTTATTTTCTATGAGAAAGTGTTATAATATTCTTTACTTTAACTCTTTCAGTTTTTAATATTTAAACAAAATCAGAAACAAATCATCACAAAGTTTCAGCTAAAATGGCCTGTTAATTAAATAATTAAATAACCTGATGGAATTTTATTTGTTACTAGCTGAGAGTACCCGCACTTCGCCTCGGGGCTTCATTAACATATCTGTGTGTATACTTAAAGAAAAATGCAAATTAATAATAAAAAGAAAGTTTCTTATCTTAAGAAAAACAATTTGGTTTGCATGTTTGTTCACCATCTTCTCCTTTCCTGTAAAACAGCCTCATTTACTTCTACATGCCACCCGGCCCTTTGCCAGGCCATTCTGCTAGTATTGGCGGCGATTTGAGCCTCCCGTTCATCCAGTGCCTCAGATGCTCTTTGTGAGGCATGCCTCATTCTGTCATTTTCCAGTATATCCTGATGTACCTTCCTTTATAAACAGAGTTCGAAAAGAGATAATTGACATAACTACGTGTACCCTTTCAGTGTCTCACTTGATACATAATTGGCATGTATCTGGTGAGCCTTCTCTCTCTGATCACAGGCATATAGTATTTTATGTCCCTCCCAGGTCAGCCGAAGTGCTCTTTGGGAATCTGAGGCGCACCTGCTGGGTGTCATATGAAGAACTACTGGGTGGTAAGTTGGTAACCTGCTCAGGAAGGGTACGTACGCGCAGGGACCTGGACCGTCAGGCACGTTTGAGGCTAACTGTCCTCCTACTGCCCATAAGAACAAAACTGTCAACTCTTAGAACCCTAGGCTTGCATCCTTTAGGAAAGAGGTTCGTGCCCTCTTTAAGGTAAGTTGTTTTAATTTGGACTTTTGGGACTGAGCATACTAACTTAACACTTTGCGGTCTCATTTGATTTTTGAAACTGTCATTAAAAGCCTACCGTATGGGTTGCTCCTGTCCCTGTAAGCAAAATTTCAGCAAAACCGCTCTCTCTAGTACGGTGCATTACCAGTCATAGAATCTATCCTCTAAGCTCGGGGATTTAGCGCCTCCCTAAGCTCAAAAAGTGCCACTCCCGTCTCACTGGATTTGATGGAACCATTTTCTCTTTGGTGATCCTCAGCGGATCATTGTGGCCCCCGCTCCCGGAGCGGCACCGTACCAGAGCGCACCCGGGTGGGATTCAAACCCACACTGTGACAGACAGGGGCCAGCTGTACGTCACTATAACCACTAAACCACTGGGCTGTTTGTCATGGGCTGTCAAACTCACACGTGAGTTGGCGTCAGGGGGGGAGTGGTAGTCTTCTCCGCTAGGTGCCGTTGGTGTAGCGTAGTCCTTACACATCAGAGACTGTTTCAACCGGAATCTCGACTGGGCATCCAAGCGTTCAAAGGGAAATAGTGTTTGTCGACCTGTACTTGACACGCGACCTCATAGGGTTAAATCCAAATTATTTGAAAGACGATTTAACCCTTCGTGCCAACCCAGGATTTTAAGTATTACTTAGTAAAAGGTTACATACTCAAAAAAACTGTAATGTAAAAAAGTCAAGGCTAATTTTCTCTCTGTTTCTAATACTGTAATGACACCAGTTTAAAAAAAATTTCAAAATGTAAAAAATGTCCCAGTTATTAATACCATTTAGTTTTCATCAAGAATTTACTGAAGAAGAAAGAAATTCTTTTCTACAGTACGAACTAACTTACGCAATGATAGCGCGTGTAACATTTGGGGGAATCAGCTGATAAGCTATTGTGGACAATGGGGGACTGACTCCATCACATGCTCTAGCAACAAATCCGAACTTACTCAGTGTTGCAATATAACATTAATGGTGCTGCGGCGTCAATAGCCCTTCTGCACAAACCAACATTGCGTGTTGACACAATTACGGCACGAAGGGTTTATAACTTGTTCAATATGACTTACTTTTAATATGTGAAAGAGAATCACAAAAGAGGGTTACTTACTTTTAATAAGACTTACTTTTAATACATAATTACAGTTTAAAAAATAGAAACACAAGCCTTTATGTTTATTTAAATTCAATGTCACCTTTTTAAAAAAATGTTTTTAGTAAGGTCAATTTATTAGGCTAAATAAAACATAACCACCATTACAAACTTCCGACAGTGACACTTTACTTGGCGGTATGCCTAAGTTTTGCTCATTACGTAAATTACTCCTACATTTGTTTACATTCAGAATACATATTTACAGATTGAATCGTTTCTATTTCTGTCATTGATTATGCACGTTTACTTCATGCCGTTTAGCATTAATTTTATTTATTTATTCAACTAATAAAAATTATTGAAATGAGCAAATGTAAATAAATGAATCTTTACCCTCGACTATGGCAAAAACATTCTACGTTTTGGTACACCGATCGGTAGATTAAGGTGGTGAATATTAAGGCCGGGGAAAATATGTAACTGTGTGGAAAAACTTAAAAGATTTAAGACCGAGTGAGATAACAGTGATTTGTTATTTTTAAGGTGAAATACCAAGGCTAAAGGCTGAGGAAAAGAGCAATAATGTGTAGTGATATGATTGATTCACGAGGCTGAAGAACCGAACACTGATTTGTAAAATTAAATTTGAAGATTATTTGATAGAAGCCAAGCTAAAAGCCAAGAGGTAAGCGGCACAGTTGTGGCTCATTGATTAAACTTATTTAAAAATAAACTAAAACAATTCATCATTTCCACCAAGCCTTAGCCTATATAAAATTACGCTAGAAGCTATATAAAAGCCTGGCACCGAGGCCACAGCCCGAGCCGTTAGAAGTTTAGTAATGCAACAAGTCAGCACTTCAACTGAGGTTGAAGGACACTGCCACTGAGGCCAAAGGCTGGGGGTTTAAGCACTACAGACAAGGTGTATTTATTAACTGTACATTTTTATTAGAGTTGTATACAGTTTAGTGTAATTCTCTAATTATTATTCCACAGGCATTCGTTTGGATAGCTACATAATTCAGCAGAGCATAGATCCCAAGTTTTAACATGTTAAACAATTTTGATTTGAAGCACATACCATAGGTGTAAACCGTGCATTTGCACAGGGCGCCAAGCCAAGAAGCGCCAGAAAAAGAAACAAAACTTTTAAAATCATTTTTTAAATTTAAATAGAACGCCCTTCTGAAATGAATATTGTCATTAAAACGATTATAGTCACTACATAATTCAATCAGCTGACCGACAGCCAGCTGACTGTAGAAACTGCTGCTGGTGGATGAGGGAAGAGGCGGCAGATTCTGCTGACATTGCCACCTTCACCTAACTGTTTTAACATAGTTATAACTCCATATATTTGATTTGAAGTTAAGTACAAGTGTATGATAGTTTAATATCATTATTAAAATATTACTTAGAATTAATAATGGTACTTGTGGTTAGAAATGGGGGCAATTGAACAAGCGTTAGAAATCAAACGGATTAAACAGTTGAACAGAGAATCAAACTATATTGACTGAAGTTAATTAAAAGGTCCATTTATATGTTGTTGGTATTGGAACTGATACCCGCCAGTATATCTTGAATATAAGGATAAGTTCTACTTGACAGATACTTGAAAGCTAAACATAGACTAGCTCCAGCTGGGAAAAACACGCAGAATTGCAAATGAGCTTGATGACAATCTTGCTTCACTTGTGCTGGCTGTGTTAAGTGTTTACCTTGTAGCGGTTGAACCTGATGCACGATCATTTAATCCTTCTTAACATATACACACCTTTTATATTTAAAATTTTTCGATTAAGAGGCCGCTGAGAGTATACTTGATACTTGATTTCTTCATCGTTGACTGGTATTCCAGATAGATTGCGTCAATTTTATTTTTGCTTGTTTGGCTAATTCGACACAATGGCGACGGAAACTAAAATAGTGACTCCGAGTTTAGCTCATTGAGAGAATATAAAGGCCGCTGGATTAGTTTAGAATGGATAACAGTTCTAAATTTAGCATTGTTTAACAGTCTGATTTCTTCAGGCAGGCTATTGAAGTATTTCATTGCAGCCACTGGAAAACATTTCTGGGACTTAGTCAGTCTAAAAGTAGGAATGTTGATGTCCTTTGCTTTTCTTGTATTGTAGTTATGGACATCTTTTCTCTGTTCATAATCCAGATGATTCTCCTTCATAAACACCAATGAGTTTAAAATATACTGGCCAAAGACAGTCAGAACGCCCAGCCGAGTGAAGATTGGTCTACAGTGATCCCTATAGCCAGCGGCAAAAGAAACTTTACGTAAGGCTGGCTTCTGCAGGATCAGAACCTGGACCTAGGTGTATAGAGCGGCTGCAGGTCCTAATCTGAGTACAGCTTATATTATGAGATAAAAACTGTAAATTATGTTTTAAACAAGTTAATTTACTTAAATGTAGACGTTTTTCTCTTGAAGCCTGGATATATTGATGCTCCTGCAGATAAACACTAAAACTTTTACTTTCATCATCAAATTAAGTTTGTATTTCGGAATTTGAAACTTGACTTTTCCATAAGAACATAGTTGTACTTGAAATTCAGTAACTAAAATTGTATTTAATAATCAAACTCAACCTTTGTTTTTATATGCAGCAGCACTAATTATTCTATCCTTCCAGAGAAAAACTTTCCACGTTTTAAGTCATTAACCCACCCAAAACTTCCTTTGCAAATTTTACCAAGTTAAACTCCTTATCTCATTTTAATGTGTGCAGGCTCTATACGACTGCCTCTTAATATTTTATATGGCAAATCTGTAGACATTTTGAAGTCGTTCCATTTCTTCAATTCCCATTTTTAGAGTCTGTCTCTAAGAAACAGCTTATTTGGCTGTTAAGAAACGCTTATTCATCATTTCTAAAGTGACATTTTTTATTTTCAGAACTTGCCTAGTTCAACTAAATTGACAAAGCCAACATTTTGAAAAATATTTTATAAAATGAAATGCATTTGTTCAAAAATTAAAAATATTTTATACATGGGGAATGATTGAATAGGACTTAAAAGTTTGCCTTTTAAATATAAAACTCTGGTTATGATACAGTACAGTCTCTATAATCCGGCCGTTTGCCACTCCGACACGTCCAGTAATCCAGCGCTGTGACCGCGTCATTTAGCAACAAGTTTTCAAGTCTCTACTTGTCTGTAAAGCGTGTGACCAAAGTGTGTGTTGTTTATTGCTGATCAGTGCTTCCGTTCAGTACAGACCGTGAGGTGGCCAAAAGGTAAATAACAAGTACTTTTAATAAGTTATTTTAAAAATATTAGAAAGTGGTGATAAGTTAACAAAGGCAGATCAAAAATTAACAGACATAGGGAAAAATAAGAATCGAATCATTCTCTAAGAGTATTGAATCGACCTCCAACGTAAGAAAGATTATTCCTGGCAAATTGACTCTTTTTTAGTGAACTAATACGACATTTCCGCTAATCCGGCGCTTCCGATTCCGATATAGGGCCAGATAAGTGAGATCGTACTGTACTTTCAAATTTTACAAAAGGAGAGGACAGTTAAATGTAACCTTTTTGCTTGTTTTTATGTATGACTAAAATCAAATGTGGACAAAAATAATGATCTAAAAAAAGTTGCCTGGCATCATTTTATGTTTTCTGATGTGTCACAGACTACTAACTACAAGTTGCGCGCTTTTTTACAGCGGACAATTTTGTGCAAAAGATGTTTGGAGATAAAGAGAGACTTTAAGGGCGTACTTGTCCAATACCTTCCTACCACTAACTCAATTATTCTATAATATTAAAATGAAACTGCAAAATGTGTTGCTAAGCGCATAACTCAACAACGCCTGGACCAATTTGGCCAAATTTCTTTTTAAAATGTTTGGAGTTCAAGGAAGTTGTTTTGTCTACATTTTTAAAAAAAGTTTGAATAAGGAAACCAGCTTTAAACAGCTCTTTTCTTTATCCCATACAAACGTTTTCTAACTAAAACGTAAACAATTAGATCTTTATTGCTATTTGTTGCCAGCTGATATCCCTATTTTTATAAAACATATGTACGGTAGAAAAAAACAAAAACAAACTGCCACATTACAAATCTTTTTAACAGGACAAAGTATGTCGGGTCCGCTAGTAATAAAATAAAATCTATAAACTTTCCTCTTTAAATAAATTTCTTAAAACGCTTATAAACAATCTTTGACATAGTTAAAAAGGAAGACGTCAAAGCAAATTAAAACTGACTTTTCTCGAGCTTTGATAAAAGACCTATCATCAAAATCAGGATTTTTGCAATAGTTGCAGGATTGTTTGATACCCTGAAGTAAGTCAGTTCAAGAGAACAAAGAATCTCACCCTTATAAGGACGCTTTTGTAACATCACTACGAACATTCAGTCATAAGCTATCAACACTTGATTCAGAATTGATTAGATAGATCGCTAAAATTGCACGCTATAACTGCTTTGGTAAATTGTATGCGCGTGTTAATGTATGAACTAGGGTTATTGTCAAAGCTAACTCGCCAAATACTAGGGCTTATAAGCAGTACGATACTGTCTGAATTCAAGACTTGTCATCTAGCTGCTAAGATAAGCTAAACTACAAAGGCACTAAAAATTCATTAAGCTAAATTTTTATATTTCTTAAAATCAACAAAAACAAAAATGACAGCTCTATTGCTGTTAGCATTTGTTTCTCACGGTCAGTGACTATCAGATATTATTGAAATTAATTCATTAGGCCAGTTTTTGATGTTGGGTATGTTTTCAAATTCGAATCAAAACTAATAAAAGACATTTTTAAACTGCCGTCAAATCTTCACTTCAATTTACTCTGACTCTCTCACTTTAGGTTACGAATATCTTCTGAATAATGAACAATTGTACATGAGCTGGACATTTTTGAGTTGTAAGAAAACATGAAAATTAAGATAATGGTCGTACTACAGACAAAAGCTGAGGCACAAGTCCGTTTCAATGCATATAATGCCAAAAATTAGAATCTTTAATTGACACTTATACAGAAACCATAGTCTTGTAACACTAACCATAACCCTCGGTCTGATAGACCCCATATAAATCGGATTGAGTTTTTCTGTAGTAGCACTAACCGAAACATTCAGTCTGAGAGACATTCCATAAGCTTTGGCCAGAGAACCCTCCGCGCGCTACGTGCATAGCTTCATGAGATTGCTCAGTCAGATCACAAATTTTAATGAAATTCTAAGCTGTGAAAGAGGTTGGAAGAAGGTACTTAAACGATGGACAATACAAACATGAGAGTATAGGAATTATACTTCCGCTGAAGTGTGCGGCACTCTGTGAGACCGACGTTTGGTATAAGTGTTAAAGTTCACTATTAAGCCCTCAACATAATACATGACTGGATAGAACGTAAGCCAAATAAAGGTTAATGGATCAAGAAACATCATGGCTGCGAAATGTAAGCCTACTTTCTAATGGTTGACTCTCTATCGGGCAATTCACGGAAGTTTCCTCGTGTTTTTTGTTTTCATTAATAAATCAATAAGTTTAATAAGACTTAGCAGTCTAGCCAAAAATTACATATAGACATTGGTTTGAAACATGATTAGGTGAATTTGGGATATTACATTCTACAAATGTCTTCTAGAACTCATATCCCGAACAAAAATGTTTTACTTCAATTTTACCATATCTTATACAAATTGATACAAACATTCCATAATCATTAGTAACACGATTATTATGTATTAGTCTGCATCCGGAGGAAACCTCTATGGCCCGTAGGGGTTTTGAGGTTTAGATGCCTTATGCTGAGTTAAGTAAATTGTTTACTTAGGCTATAATCGACCCCAAAGACGAGACAACTTGAGTAAATCATAAACACTAAGCGTTGATCTAATTGGTTATAGTATTGAAGTTACAACTAATCTACCAATCAGCATTATGATTTGTATTTAGGTTTTCCTGACACGCTTATTTGCGCAAGTTGCTCCAGTCTTGGGACAGAGTGCAGGGGCTTAGGCCTACTCTGACGCATGGTTAAATTTATCTAGAAGCTTTTTAGTATCCAACATTTAACCTGGCCTACACTATCTAAGTACGTTGGCTTAGCTCTTTCAGAAATTACTTAAGTCCAAACCAACTGTGAGAGCAGTTGTGCCTTAATTTACGATAAACTATCCTACATTTTCTTTCTGGTTTGAGTTTGGTCAACTTTAAAAGCTCAACGGGCCTACCTTATCACGGCAATGACCTAGAATTTATAAGTTTTTAGGTTATGTTTGAACCTACTCACCAACAGTTCGTCCATACTCGTATTCCATTTTTCCAGGTTTATCCTCTTGATAGCACATTTTTCTTGTCTTGGTTTACAAAACGCACCATGAACTACGGCTGTAGCCCCCACACCTTTAAAAATACAATTAATTTAGTTGTATGGTAGGTCAATGGCATTGGGATGATACCGGTGTTGTTCTAATCACTAGGACTAGGCTACTTGATTAAACAACCATTTTGTATATTAACACCGATTACTTCACAAGTAAAACCTATTTGTACTGTAAAACAATTGTTAATAGTAATAAATCTGAATTTACTAACCGATAACTTCTTTTAATTCATAATCATCTTTGGAATTTGGCCAGCCTTGTAATGAAGTGGCTGGAGCAGTCCCCGCCATTTTGAATTCTGAGGAATCGTCTGCTCCTGCGCTCGATCTCGCAGTGATGGTAGCATGTGGGGAAATTTCCGTTGATGACTTTCGCCTGAATATCCCTGGTGAACCGGGGGGAATTAACCCTGGGGATATTTTTCTGTAACAACCACAAAATTACTTATTATATTCGGTACTAATATTTTCCATAGCTATTGGCTTTTAAGATTCAACGGTCATACGTCATATTAAAATGGCTCGTAGTAGGAGCACTAAAGAAAAATATAATTATATAAAAGAAATCACTATTATTAATATTAAGACAGAAAACGGCGTTAGAACAGCGGTATGTCTAGCAAACAAATTTAGTGCAGTAAATGGGATGAAAATGCAGTGTTGAACGTGCTGCATGGTGGACAATAACATAGAAATTTACAAGAAACGTGCCTAAGCACTACTCCCCCTCTGTATAGAAATGTTGTTTTTACTCGTTAACCGTCGATTTTGGAACAAAATGTCATCGGACCATATGAGTTGAAATTTAACTTTGTTCTATATCACATGGTTAGTCAAATGTTTTATTTGGCTCAGGGCTCAGTCATCGTTTTTGTTATTATTTTTTTGTTTAATAACCGACAGCTACACTCTAGCATTCGTTCAGTAGCCACTACCTTTAAAATTATCTTTTTTGAAATTAATAAGATAGCTGTTCATATTGCGTAATTAATATACTATAAAGCCGGTTGTAGAGGTGACTGAACGAGTTTAGGCACTTCCCGGCATGCTACCCCCTCAACCACATACTGTTTTTGAAGCTCTTAGTGAGAAACCTTCAGGAAAAATCTGAAAACATTTTCTTTTTTTAAGGTTTTGACAAGTTGGCGGTGGAAAGATATGGCGTTTGAAAATGTGCCCTTGTACTTAGCCGATATTTTGCATCATAGCGGCAAAACAGTTGCTCAATTCATTTAGCTTCAATCTTTGGCGTGGAAAAATCATTAGCGTAGAACCAAATTTCCTAAAACTTAAATATTTAACACTTTTTCCCACCTCTGGCGGTTTCGTTGCTAGCTCAGTTTGAAGCTAAACAAATTATTAAACTAATGGCAAACTACATACAGCAACACAGTGGGTGAAGCGAATTAGTCTTAATCATAAGCGTAGCGAATGCGGCCAAAATACGAGGCCGCAGGGCAAGTGGGGGTCTGAGGGACGCAGCGTAGTATGGGCGTTTGGGATGACCTAATAAACTTTATTTTATCATAACAACCTTGTGGCTTGAAATTTATTATTTTTAAACGTACGAAACATGTAATTTAAACCCAATACTGAACCTAAACTACTAAATAAGACGTGTAATAACGGTACCAGTTTTATCTATATTGAACTGGCTATGCAAAATGCACACAATCTCAGGTACAGGTGTAGTGTACGGCGTTCCCACACTGAAAAATGTCGGGGTAGGTGGCAGGAGGAGGACGCAGTCCTTTATCAGAATTGTCGGATAAAGGATGCCTAAAGTTGGATAAATTTGTTGAAACAAGTGTATTATATCTGCATCAATAAAAAGTAAAGCGGTACTATTGCTGCATGTGAGCTAGGCCTACTTTGTAGCTCAACGTACGAGTATCAAAAACTGCGTTACTTACTGATAAGACTCATATCGCTCCTTGTTGGGGCCTATCCAGCAACACATGTCTGCATGTGTACGTCTACTGGTCAGTCAGTGGTCATGGATATGGGATGGTCTCTAGGCGACCCCTATAATCATGTCGGTCACCGCGGGTCATGCACCCTGTATCTCCAAGTCGCGTCTACGTCTGTCCTCTCACGGACACACATCGGATAACATGTCTCCGGGAGTGACTATTTAAACTATATTTACACTTTGTTATTTAATGTGTTGGTAGTCCTCAAAAGAATGTTGGCAGAGTAGTTAAATAGTTTTATATTTACAAAAGCCAATACAAAGAATCCTTTTTTGTGCAGTAAAAACCTGTATAATATGTATTGGCCGTATTTTTAATTTAAAATTCGTACATAACTTGTTTGTGTAAAACTGTTTCCAGATATTTTTAAACCTTGAGAGTTGTTACTCTATTATAATACTAGCTCCCCACCCGTGCTTCACTACGGAAGACTGCTTTAGTTCAAAACATTCGATTATACCTGTAAAACTGACTTTGTAAGCTCCTACAAATAATAATAACAATTCGTTTAAAACGCCGCTCGCGAGAGTCACCTACTAGTAAAGCAACCTTCGAAAGAGCTAAATTCATTCGCTTCAAGCCGATAACATGCAATTTTTTTGTTTTGTATGATAATTAATATCGTCTAATACTTTTAGCCCAATGCACATGAAGTTTCATCCGTATCTGTGGGGTAGTTGTCAATATTAGTGAAGGTTTTACAAAAATTGTCACATTGTCAGAACACATCATACATCTTTATCTACATTATCTACACTATCCAAGTATTTAGATATATAATAATATTAGATAGTCTATTTGTATCTAGAGACATTCCGACGCGTAGGGGGAGTCACTGCAAGTCGCTAGAAACTTCCGTTTGGGATTTAGCTCATTCCAAAGGAAGTGAAGTTGGCGAGTGGTTAGCAACTTTCCATCAGTTCTTTATCCATCGAACAATTGTTTTCATAGCGTTCTTTGAACCAGAAAGATAAATGTAATTAATTGGCCAAGGTTAAATGATCGAATAGCGCAACGAGGTTAAAGATATTGGACCTTGAATGTTTTTTGAATGGTCAGAATATATTGCAAACTACGCATATGTATATTTGTTGTAAAAAATACGCCTGCAACAGGAGCAAATCCTTCAGGATCAAAATTAAGAGGAGATTATCCATCAGCTAAATCTAGCAAGGAGCCAGGAGACCTCCTGGAATAATTTGAACGTTTCATCTTTGAAAAGAGCTATTTAACCTTTCCCATAAAAACCTTTCTTTAAAACATATAAAATAACTTAAAACCCCGATTTTTTAGAAATAACATGAGAGGCTCTATGTTCTGGCCGTATGCCAGTCGTCTACTTTCCCCCAATAATATAGGGGCCGCGTTAAGAATTTAGCGGGTGTTGAACGATTTACTGTTGGATACATCAAAGCTTGAGCAAAGTAAAATTTTGAGATAATTCAAGTTAAAACTAAAATCAAATACACTTGTATCTTCCCAACAATTGGATAAGTTAATCTGAATACATTTCCCGTCGTGGACATTTTCATTTTGAATTTACCAACCTGAAATAAATAGGTTGGGTTAAATCGACCGATGGCCAAAAGTAGAGTTCAGTTGGCAAACAGTGGGAAAATAATAATTCTGAGCAAATTATTTGGTAGATAATGGCCAATTTCTACAAAATAATCTAAAAAGAGCCTAGAAATGCCTTATTCCGTGTCTAAATGTTCAAACTTGTACTAGTAACTTTCATAGAAGGGAAGCCATAATTGCTTAAGGAAAAAAGCACTATCTTATAAATTATATAAAATAAAAGCAAACACAGTTATATTTTCAAGTTTTATGGGGTTGTGACCCTATGACAAATGTGTTTTGAATAGTCATTTCATTCATTGTTATCAAATGATCTACGCTGTCTGTTTACGAGTTTATTAGAGATGTAGGCGGCTGACCCGGATGACAGACAGACAGACGTACTACGCGCTCCACTCTTATCACTCAGGCGTGATAACAAATGTTCTATTTATGGAAAGTGATTAATTTGACGCCAGAATAATATGACGAAGCTGTCTATCGTGGCTACATAATATCAATTTAAATTATTTGTTTCCAGTAACTACAGGGGTTTCCAATTATCGCTTGTGACCCATGGGTAATAAAATAAATACAGTCCGTTTTTACGATGCGGTGTACACACACGCCAATTAATTCATCGCAACCAATCAACAACGCAATTCATTGTCATTAAGAGAAAGATACATCTCCCACATTTGTGCAATTTCTGTGTAGAGTTTGAACAGATTAGGGCTCTATCAATTAATTTAAGGTTACAGTTATTTATTTTTTACTATTTTGCGTGTGAAATGATTTATCCTAATTAAAGCGATATTTTTAGACAACCTATTTTAACAAGTCAATAACGCAAATACAGATTCTCGTACTTACGTAAAAAAAGAAATTAGAAAGAGTTTAAGAAGAAAATGTATGCCACTCGTGAGTAGTTAGCATGACGTTTTGACGGAAATCCGCTAGGATTCACGGCAGCACTTGTGGCAACGCTTCGGCCATGTTCAGTTTTCTACTTGTTTGTAAAGCCTAGACGACGATTTCGTATGTCGTGTAGGTTCTTTAGTCGGGAATGGAGTTGGAATGAGAGTGAATTATTATCGTTTTTGATTGTACAAAAAGACCACGACGCGTTCTCCTGCGAATATGGGATCAGATTCGGGATTCCATATCCCGAATTGTCGTGTTCTTTCTATTTACTCACTATGGAAAACGTCCGTAAAAATATTTCATCCTCAGAAATTGTACCATTGACAACAACACACTTCAAACAAAGAAGTTGCAATTTCGTAAGAACCCCAACCGTCAATCAAGAACGATAGATTCTTTTATCGCCTTGTACAGCAGATTTGTGTCGAGGGTCACATCTGGCACCCTGTCACATGTTACAAGTCCCCTGTCCTTGTCATGTTATCTCGCCAGAGGGCGGAACTAGATGTGTCTAGGGTGTTGATAACAATTAACACCACATTGACAGTAACGAGCAGCTATGTTGCGTCATAAGCTGCTACGTGGGCTCGGAAATTACGTAATCACCGAGGAGGGTTGCTGAGAAAAACCTCCATAGGATTTAGAAAGAGTTATGATTGCCTTTGGAAAATGAGATAATCATGCCATCAGCATAGCAAGACCATGAAATAAGCATCGATCCTGACTCACGTTTTAAGCATTTTTCCCACACTTTGTAAACATATACGAGTGTACTCTGAACAGGTCGCATTTTTGTCCGTTTTCATAAAATTTAGTACTGTGCAGTTTGTAAATATCTCGGTCAAGTTCGTTAACCAGCAAAATGGGACTGTCAGAAATCCCCTATAGATGGAAGTTTTCACTAAAAAAGTTGTTTTAAGGATTGAAACCCCTTAAATTGATTTGTATTTTGATGATATTTGAAAAATATATGTATTGTAATGCTGCCTAATGATATACTGATAACGATACAACAGATTATCAGCGATACTGATCACGATTATCAGCGGAAAGAGTAGTCCAATTTTAATGAAATCTGAAACTTTCCCTTAATGATACATGGCATAACTTGCATCATAAAACCACGTAAGGCTGAGCCCGAAGCAAGACTGAGAGTGTAGCAAACCGCCCCAAAATGATAAAGAATGCAAAGCTGAGGCCGAAGCGTAGTGAACAACCTCGTAACTTCTGTGGTAATAAGAAAATTCACTTTACTCATGTCTGCGGTGCTTTAGCGCTTAGCTGCGTGTCGGCGTGTGGTGGTGCTGGTGGTGGTAGCAGTAATGGTGATGGTGGGTAATCTTGCAGGGGTCAATAATGCATTTTAATAAAGCATTAGTAAGACCCTTTTGATTAAGTCATTGTTAAAAGACTAGATTCGATCACCTAGGTACACAGCTTTGTAGAGCGTGGTCCCTAGCTGTTATTTACACGTACTTTAATACTAGTATTTTAGCAACAACAAAACCAGTGAGTTAACTACAACGAACGGTTGGAAATAATATTCAAGTTTACAGAAATTGAAGTAACGGAATTTCTATACAGCCCCGCCTAAATTCGTAACGAGCTCTTCGATTACGTATATGTTTATATACACTGTATTTGTTCTTAAAGTTGGGAAAGGTAATACATGACATTGAACAGATCCGCTGCTCCGATATGTTGACTTGGCCGACTCACACCCATGGGAGAGAGCTGAGCAAGCCCGGCCTTGAAGAAGTGCCTGGATAGACGCCAATGTCATTGACTGCATGAGTGCATGCATCACTGCATCACTGCATCACTGCATCGTAGCTGTGGAATGTAACTGCGATTTCTAGTTTCTTTACTGCATCACATGTTTGCTGTTCATAACACCTTGCATACTGTACAACCAAGTGCCCTCAGCTTTAACTTCTTTTTAATTGAACACTTTGAAACAACTTAGGACTAGACTTTATTGCAACTTTAAACTAGCATAATATTAAAGATCAATGAAGTTCTAGTTTTTCTGTGATAATATGTTTAAAAATATGAATTTGTCGCGCATAATAGATATTTTGATGGTAAATATACGAGGATGCCTGTGATCATACAGAAGACAAAACTGATAAGAAAGCACGAAACGCTGAAGCTGAAAGCCGAAGCTAGGCTGTGAGTGTGGCTAATTGAAGTTACAATTAAAACATTAGAGTAACAAATTGCAAAATAAATGCGCTTCACTTATGACAACGACGCTTTAGCGCTTAGCTATCTGTCGGCCTGTTTTTTTCTATATGACTACAAAGGAAAATTTGGTGCTATTACTTTTGAACGTGCTAGTTGAAAGTTAAACTCTTTTCTGTTGTTTTGCGTTATTTAAACAACAAAGGTATAAAATGCACGTGTTATTAGAGCCTAATACAGTGAATGTAACAACACCCACACACAATATTAACTAAGGAGAACAAACGATCAATTTTAGAGTTTAATTTAATCAGACAATTTGTTTTAATGTTGATGACGACATTATTTCACCCAGCTCAGATAAGATTGACAGTATAAGTTCTGGCAACCATCTGTCCTGTTCCATTATTACAGGTACATCCGCACTATCATGGGACACTTGCACTTACAGGTAACTCTGTGTTCATACTGTTTCACTTTCGCCTTGGTACTCATCATAAGCGTAAGCACAATCGTGCTAGTTAGGGGCAAGGGCGTTATTGTAACCAGGAATTTCCTTATACGTTGACAGTTCAATCACAAACCTGAAGTCTTAGTTTAGGTACCAAACACATAACAAAACCACCCCATACAGTCTACTTTTGGGTTAGAAAAACGGGCCGCCATAAACCCATGAAAGCGCTGGGTTTAACAGTTCGAAAGCGTCAGTTGAAAGAAGACTATCACTATCACTGTTTGAGATGCCGACCACTCTCATGAGGGTATTTTAAGACAAATATGTGGTGACTGGTGAAGGATGAGTGCATGGTAGTAATGAGTTATGAGGTGTACGTCTTGTTACAAACTAAGGCCGACTCTTCCTTAGAATCATCCTCAAAACCTGACCTCCATGAAGCTGGATTACAGGACCACGCCACGAGTCCCAGTCAACTCGTTGTTTAGCCAGTTGTTACGTGCGCGGTGTCGTGTGTTCCTTGGACGGACGAATTCTGCCTTTCTCTATAGTGACCACTGAGGTGGACTCTTAAGAGAATCTCCATACTTAGTCCCCTACTCTTCTTGATCTACGCCAACGGCGTTGGCTCAACGGTACAAAAGGGAACAATTTGTCCAGTACGCAGATGACACGACTCTCTGTTTCAAAGCCATCAGTCCAAGAACTCAAACATGTGACATTTGTTGAACCCAAGAGTTCAGTTCAACATTCAACCAGCTCAACCTCAAAATAAACCCAACAAAACCCTCATTTGTTCAATTGCGCTTGCGATAATAATTCAACAGTCATTGTGGACACTATTGAGAAAGACAACATTCCTAGGAAATCACCTTGATTGTGGATTGACTTGGAATTTTCACGTAGTCAGTGCCTGCGGAAGTTAACCTCAGGCATTTATGTTTTGAGACAACTTTCTGAATACTGCAAAATTTAGGTACTGATGACGGTGAATTACCCACAGCTATATCTAACCACAGCAACTTCATCACGGATTGACCAAAGTCAACTTTTCCAAGTCAAGTGTAACTTTTTCCAAATGTTCACTCTACTAAAAAACTATTCCAAAAAAGACTAGCGTGCAGACCATCGTTCAAAAATTTGAAATTGTTCACACACTACCTTGCTCCTTAATGATTGACATTTGTCTTCTTTTCAAATCAAAATGTAATACCGCAAGAGGAAATTACATTCACTCTTAAGAAACAAGAGGCAGGGATAACTACCGAACTGGGAGCCACAGAACGGTAGTTTATGAATGTTGGCTCTCAGACAGGAGTTCAACTTTTCAACTGATTACTAAATCCAATCAAAATGTTTACTCAAGGTCAAAATTATTCAAAACCAGTATACAAAATATACCAATCGCTATAATGCTTTTAAAGCAGGTCGAGTTATGGAAAGTGCCTGGGACACTCACCGACTGACAAAGGGCAAGAGAGTGAGATTGAGCAAATTGTATGTTTAAAAACTTAAAATATGTTTCAATGTTATAATGTATGAACAATTAGCTAGTAAATTATAAATTTACGATTGCAAAACATGTTACGAGTATTATGTGTCCGCTATAAAAAGTTTTTTTGTAAAGAGTTTATTTAAACACAAAAAGTGTATATGTACAGTAAAGAGTTTATTTTACTTATGGAACTAGCAAGTTACTATCTAGGACTGCAAAAAAAACGTTTTTGGACGTTCACTATGACGCAACATATGAGCATGAAAGTTATGCTTAGGTTGTCTGTGCGTTGTTTAAGCGTCTACACATAATAGTCTAATTTTCTTCTTACAGTTATTGTTATTTGTTACACGCGGGTCGCGGGGTTGTTTTGCCACCAGACTATATGTAATTGCGCCTGACCCGCTTGAGTTGAAAACACCTGCGTACAAGCCTGTACTGCGGGTACTACCGTGCCGTTCTCGAAGGCGCTCTTTCATATGATATTACAGCCGAAATGAATCATTTCCAAAATAATGTAAAATAACTTCCTGTGAAATATACTACGCTCCGTTTTAATACAATACTAGCAATACAAGTTTAACAGTTTCTTTGTTAAACAATTTTGATAACAAAATCATAACCTGAAAAAACTTTTCTAATATTGACACATATCCAATATATTATATACACGATTTTAAGAAAACTGTGCAAATACATGCTACTATGGTATATTGAGTATATGTATAGAATGTGCAGCAATGACTTCTTATATGTACAGCAACTAATGTAATATTTGCAAATGACAACTTATTTCACATTATTGAAATACAATGAGTGCAGCAAACGTTTCTGTGGAAACTAATGGCCACCAAGGCCAACTACTCACTGGGGCATTCAAGATCATCTGAGTTATTAAGTAGTGCTCATAAAATAAGTATTTAAAAACTTGAGAAGATTCTCTTTAATAATATATACAGTATGTTTAATAACTATTTCTTTAACTTACTGTACTTTAAATATAACGCTGACTGTATCATTTCATTTGATCATTTCTCTCATTCAAGTCTACTATCAACATTTTTGACAGTTAGATGTTAAGACTATTTCATTGTATGTACAGCTAGGTTGTTCACTATGTCTTGTTGTTCCTAAAATGATTCCTCGCACAAATATATTTTGTTTACGCATTATTGCTAACTCATAGTATTCTATTTCACTCAAAATTTGGAAATACCACAGACTGACTGAAATAATAGTGCTTACATTCTTGGAGTTAGTATTTCCGATCATCTGATGGTACAATATTTTTCCTTAAGAGAGTTCGAGCTTGACTTAATCTATCATCAAAACTACATCACGATATCATAGTATAAATTGTTTTTATATTGTGTGTTCAGTTCCTACAAAGAGTGTATTTAAAAGGTTTGTAAAAACCTCTTGCAATAGCTGGTCTTGAGCTTTACGACTCCTGTTTTTCGTTTTACTAATAAAATCTGTAAACACCGTATAATTGTCACCATTTCAGTTCAGAACACTTCCCATCGGGGTTTTTATTAGTGATTCGTATTAAATACTGTGTGCGTAAACTATGAGATGAAAACAGCATACCGAAATTATTTCTATTATTAGTTCTTAAGTTGAACAAAATTAATTTGGGACAACGTTGTCTGATTAATGTGTCAATAACTTCCTAATTGTAATTAATATTTTTCCAAGGTTAGGGTACTTTAATTTAAGCTGTTAATATGATTTATATGTATGAAAACCCGTTGTGTTGTTTACTTTGGTGGAGTTTCTGCAGTAGTTCTAAGTTGAGCGTACGGACAAACTGACCTCACCAAAAAATACGAACTGGCTGTAAAAAAAATCTCATATTACGCAAAGCAAAATATTAAACAAAATAGACAACAATATGGCCTTTACTTTTTGTGTCTCGATTTGTGAATACACAGCAGCGTTTCGAATCCGACTGATTACAATAAAAACCCCTCAGAAGAAGAACAAACTGAGAAAGTCAACAAATTTCACAACATTTGAGCGTGTGTAATCAGAACAGCTGATCAGCTGATGCGACAGACATGCGACCATGCACCTTACTGCGGTAACCATGCGAGAGGTTGTAGGCCTAACCGCAACCGCAGGGTGTGCAGGAGTCCCGTGCGGTCCTCGAACTGGATGCCCTCTAGGGTGTCTGTCCTGTCCACACAACAATAACAATAAGTAACAACAACCATATCCCAACTAGACAACACAATCAGCTAGACACGCAGTACTGCGTGTTGGACGCTCTTTCACCTGTATACATCGTTGTCACACCTTCGAGTAAGGACAATCACACGCATCCCAGGATTCCAGGGCCAGGGGGAATTCTCCCGGGCCATGATCTCCTCTTGACCCTTGATAAAAGTCCCAAACCAGATCATATAATGCCCAGATTTTCATGAAATGTAAATTATTTATCAACTATGAAATGTACAATAAATTTATGTATGAAAGTTTTTTTCTTCAACTATACAGCAAATAATATTACAGTATTCTCAAAGACAAAAACTGTAGCTCTAAAACTATTTTGAAATAATAAGCAAAATAAATGACAAATATACAAGTATCTACGCAATGCTCTGAACAGCGGGAAAACTATGACTCCCTTATGGTAGTCAAACGCCGATAAGCACCAATCTGGTTTGCTTATACAGGGTGTTTTTTTTAAACGCAACCCAACTTTCAAACTATAGCAAGTAATTTTTTACGAGCGCTATCTGGCCATACATTGCATCATTGGTTTGTGCACTTCAATATCTATCAGATGGTATGTATTGTTGCAGTAATGTAGTGGTTTTTATTTCCTAATTTGATGTTATTGTAAAATAAACGCAATCATGGTTTTTAGCATAGATTAAAGCGTGTTTATTGTTGAAGAAAACTTAGGAGCAAGATAATTTGTTTTGTCAAGAGGCGTTTGGGGTCAAGTTTACAGGTGTAAGTATTCCAAAAAATCTGAAATTCACAGATTTGTTAAAGGGTTTAACGAAACAGGTTACGTAGGGAACAGAAAACATAACAGAAGGCGAACTGTACTGAGTGAAGAAGTGATGGAGGATGTTAGGGTTAGCTTAGAAAATTCTCCTAAGAACTATTTAAGAATTTTGAAATAACAAAAGCAAATAACCTAATTGTGCCTGCAAACTTGATCTTAATCACCTTTTGACACAAAAAATATCTTTCTCTTAAGTATTCTTCAACAATAAACACTCTTTGATCTTTGCTAAAAGTCACGATTGCGTTTATTTCACAATAACATCAAATTAGGAAATAAAAACCACTATACTACTGCAACAATACATACCATCTGATAGATATTGAAGTGAACAAACTAATGATACAATGTATGACCATATAGCGCTCGTAAAAATGACTTACTATAGTTTGAAAGTTGGGTTACGTTTAAAAAAACACCCTGTATGATGGGCATTAGTTGATTCGTGACCAGTAGTTTAGTTTTCTGTGGCACAGCCGCCGCCAGACCCTCCAATTTTAAAACGAACTAGTAAATAAATAAACAATTCACACAGAGGCCAGAGCAGCTCAGCCGGGAAGGGATCGGGTGACGGCAGTGGTTTGGTCTGGTATATCGCTTTACGTTAGATTGGCAACACTAGCGCGATGCCGCGTCATGACGTCACAACTCACACACACACAGCTGACTTGATTGTGTCGATGGCGATAAAAATAAACAAGGTCATGCTACAATCAAGCCTATATATAGCTACTGCCTGCGGCCAGTTGAGGTGGAGTTTCCTGCGAGTCAACCTCCTTATCTGGACTTCCTCTTATCAATCAATAGGCTGATTTGTGAATCGAGGGAAGTTTATATTTTCCGATCATTATAAAGGGCGAACCGACCAAGTCAATAATGCGTTTTTGCAGTGCGCCCGTCTGTAAGGAAGGTAAACATACGGATGAACGAAAACAGGGACGCAAGATACCGCCCTTATCTGGGCAATACAGGTGCAACATAGGTGTAAGGTGCAAACAGCTGGCAAAGCTAGAAGTTATATAGGAAAATCATGGTTTTTTTCGAACATCATCGAATCTTGTGCGTCTTTTGCACGGTGCACTCTTGGTGTTAACAGTTAACCTCGCCTCGTATTTCCTCTATGATAATATCGGCTCCTGGCAAATATACGCACGCCCTATAGATCTAACTATTGCATAGACATTTAAGAAGTATGAAATAGCAATGTTTTAAAAAGTTTGTTTTTCTTAGTGCCCAGACTTCATCCCTTCAGAATGAACTCTTTTTCTTTCATTAGTACAGGCTAAACCTCTCCTTTTCGTAACTTCTCTCTGACCCCAGTTAGCATCCCTGACATTTGTTCTGCGTATGTCTTCCTACGTTGCGGCAGCCCGCGACTTCATCATCCAATCTAGATTTTCTGTGAAAAGTGGGAACCTGTTCACACAGTCATAGAATATACAATTTTCTCATGAGACATTGCAGATTATTTTAGGTGGCAGGGAAGAGGTCATATCACGTATTGAATCAGGTAGTAATCAGGTAATTGACTACTAGTAGTCAATGTATACTTGAATAAACGAACTCTAAATCGACTACTTTCCTGTTTCTCTGTCCATTAATGAACAAAAAGGAAACAAAACTTCAAAACACTTAAACTATGCTATAAAAAACTTATTGAAACTACTTCACCATCAGAAAAGGTTTCAAATACAGCACATGGATTGATGCTTTTGAAATGGCAATTATTTAACAGTAAATACGCGGACAAGTAAGGATAGCAAGTGAACGGTTGACACGATTTTGTTAAACTAAATCGTTCAACGATTACATTGATTGGTTGTTTATTTTGTATCCACATTGTTCTCGTAAAAAGGTATGTCCTGTAAAACATAACTTACAAAAGTGGTATCGTACTTATCTTATTCATTCAAAATAACCGTCCATTGTCAAAACTCTAACAAGTTTTGGCAGACCTCCACCAGCTCGAACCGGCTGCATGTGATTGGTTAAACGCATTATTATTATTCACGACTGGACCACGCGAAGTGCGTTAACTACGATTTGACAAGTTCGGAATGAGCTCTTTGTCACGTCTGTCCAGGCTATCCTCTTCTGTTGGTAACTTCTCTTTGACGAACGTTCCAATTAAATGTTTTTGTCTAATTATGATCCTATCATAAATGTCCATTTGTGTGATACCTGCTGGTTTTAAATCTTCTTTAACTGCTGTGATCCATCGTTCATTTATTTGTGTCTACTTTCACCTTATTTTGAGTTTCGTAAAGTTTTTTAAAGGACTTTGTTTGTCTAGAAGGCTGCATTTTTTATATATCCGTATAATTTTGATTTTCGTTTCTTAACATCTCAATTTAGGCCTATGTCAGTTTATTCCTCTACTTCCTTATTACTATGAAGTCTGAATGTGTGGGGTTCTTCGTTGATTGGGCCTGATACGAGGAATTTCACAACAATTGTTTTTCTTTTTTTTATTTGATCTAAATCTGTCTTTCTATTGAGAATTAAGGTTTCTCCTTTCTGGTTTGATTACTGTATCGTATTGTCTGAGTTTTGAGATCAACTTCTTGTTGTAAACTCTCTAAAAAGTAAATTAATTGATGTCATATTTCACCAACGTATTTCGTGTGATAGTATATTTCATCACTAGGTCCTAAAGTGACACTTTTTGACACGAGGTCAAGTTAACGTACCTAGAGAGAAAAGATCATTATTTTAATGATCGTATTGTGGCATGGACATCAGCTGGTCTAACGAGATTGTTTTGATTATTTTGAATTTTTTGACTTATAGTAAATCAGTGTAACAGCTGTTTCTTAAAAACATTATAACTCAGACTGCTAAGTTCAAAATCATATTTAGTTAATTCTTTAAAATATTAAATAATGTATTCCTCATTATTTATTTTACATCATAACAAAAAGTATCGTTCATCACTCGTCCGGAAAGTGTCTTTTTGGCTTCCATGTCTTTTTTACTTTTCTTGTATGTACACATTTACAATATTTAGATTTGTGTGTAATCTTATATTTCTCTTCTTTATTCTTCATACGACTGATGATAAAATAATCGAAACTATTTGTGTCATTAAACACTGTTTTTTTCTTGTGGCTGGTCCAAAAGGTTTATTTTGATTTAGTTTAAACTTTTTTAAGGTTTATTTATCAATAAAATGGGTTTTTAATTACAGATTTTGAGTTATTCGAGGCTGAGTGATATAGAGAACTTTGTAGTCATGACTAACTCACTAACTAACTTGTAGTCCTAACTCAACTCGTTATACTGGTACAAGATAAACCTGAATAATAACTTCAATAAAAATTTAACTATTTTAAAAAAGAGTATGTAAAGCCAACTAGCGCTCTGTAGTGAATAAACCCCTTCAACAGCACCATATCGACAAAAATTTAAACTTTCATGCGTGTGAGTATTTAATTTAAATATTAAATAGTCACCGCAAATTCCATTTTTCCAAATAAAACATTTTGTGAACTTTGCATGCGAATTAATTGTTTATTAGCTATCGCCAAAACGAGAATTTGTTACATAATATATCTTTACAATATCAAAGATGCTCAAATGTGTGTGTGTTGTATTATGCTCAAATTTATGCTTAATCAGTCGTCTTTACGTAAAATATGCCTATTATATGGATTAAAATTATACAATGCTTAGATTCCGGAGAGCCTGCGGATTACGCGGCACTCTGTGCTAAACTGTACACTCATAAGCGTTTAGACTTTTGCAGGCGTTCTGTAAAATAGTGTCAACTAATAAATAAAGCCCCGTCTTACAAATCCCCAGTTAATGAAACTTAAGCAATATCAACTCAAAATACCAAACTGTTACCTCATTCTACAATGAGTGCAATCTTTGAAAGTACAAATCAAAATGTATCAGTGTAATCCTGCGATTATCCAACATGAATCCTGACTTAATCATTCTATAGCGGCCTTTTAAAACAGTATAAAAATATTGTTGTGATATTGTACAAGAATAAAATCTACTAAAATATGTGCGTTTATTTGATATTGATATGGTATAGGTTTTCAAGAAAAAAAACTTCATACTCTCTTGTACTTATGTTTGTGTATGTATTCAGGAATTTGACATAGAAATAACAACGTTATTTTATAATAACTTCGGGTGTTATACACCTTCGTAGTATTTTTAATGAGGAAAATCGCATAGTTCATGGTAAAAACAAACAATACGGCAAATTAAATACTGGATTGCATAAACATATGCATGTATCGCAGTCGTCCAACAGCGACGAACAACAGCTGCAGTCGTCCAACAGCGATACATTATAACACGTAATATTATCAGTCAATACGTGGCGGACTTCTCATTGAATTTGTAATTGAATGCATCATTTGTTAGTGCGATTTAACTATGTAAAAAATACTAATACCACACGTTTCTTATTTGATTTATTATGCGTATAAATATTTAGTATTAGACATTAAAACATGGAAGTACCTTGAAAATATGAAATAAGTACCCTATCCAAGCTAATATTTTTGATTCCTGATGTTTAAAATTTTATTTTATATTTGTTTATTTATAAATTGTAGTTCAAGGCCAAATTTTAACACATACTTGACAATGGAATTATTTCGAAACTAGTCGTGTAAAATTAAAATGTTTTCAGGGTACTTCCATGTTTTATTGTGTATTCTAATAATTTTACAAGTAACCCTTTGTAGTGAACTCGTCCTTTCAAATATTCAGTAATATACTTTAAAAACAGCTGTGTTTAAATTTCGGATTTTAATAAAAATTCTAAAGAACAAAGAAAACTGTCTATAGTATAGATTACACTAGTTCAATACCAGTTTATCAGTTTACTAGTGCACTGATAACAGGAACGGCTAATTTGTCTCCTTACATACATTTTGGTTAACTTCGGTTTAGTTCCTCTTGTTCTGAAAAAAACATTACTTTCAAATGTAAAACTTTGATGAATAACAATGTGCTGTCTCGTCTTTTTTCTCTTTTCGTTTGATAATTTTGATTGTTGGCCACATATTTCAAAACGTACTGTCGGATCTATAGTTATGCCTGAGTTGTTATTATGCTCTAAAATAACTACATTATCATTTCTCTGAATTGAACATTCGTTTGTCAATATTGCGACTTCTTCGTACATTTTGAGACGCTGTTTCCTTTTATAATCAGAGAAACGAGAAGGTTATACAAGTTGACCTGCGGCGATTTTATTTTTTAGGTCTGTTCACGAATAACTTTTGAACGCGGCCATCGTTTTACACCCAGTTTGAGTTGATTGATAAATCTTAACTCCATAGTGGTCACATTTAAATATATTTTTGATCGGACTAATATTTCTCGAACACATCAGCTGTCTGTGTTCTGATTGCGTCGTGCCTGTTAGTTTTGAAGAAGAGCCTCAAGTGGAAACTTCCAAAGTACTTCATTTGTTTTAAAATAGTTAAAAGCAAACCCGTTGGTTCAGATTGAACTATAGTCAAGCTACTGTACAGGCCTACGAGTACATTTGTCTAAAGTTATAGACGACTTATTCTTTCCGTACGAAAGAGGTTAGCTAAGAGGCCTTCTCGTTCCCGGTTCTCCAATACCTTGCTATGTAGAGCGTGGCGTTGCGGGGTGTTTTGACAGCAAAGCAAATACGGCGAGCAAGATGGCGACAAAGTTGATCCGACATTAAGTTTTGTCGTATTTATGAAAATAGGCAATAGACGACAACTACGGACATCATCTTGTCCTTAAATAAAAACTAACGTTGAAATTCCTTATACTTCCGTCGTAGGTTGTTGGTACAAGATTCATTAGTTTCAAACAATACGGACCTGAAGCTCCCGATACACACACACACACCCACTCTCACACACACACACACACACACAATATACAGACTACCAGTTAGTCCAAAGTGTCGAGTTAAATCAGAGACATTCACTTTGCTCGGTCAATATGTCTTTGTTCAGACTATATTTACCGCAAGATTAGAGCCAATTTTCAAGGGTCAAATTTTCTCAGAAAGCATCTGTTCTAAGATATTGTTTTACACTCCAACAAATTTAAATACATCTGTTATCTGGTTACTAGGAAGATATCCTTTTTCGGGCAAGATCAGATTTAACAGTCTTGTAAAGAATTTTAAAGCTTGAAAATACAAAAGAAAATACTACATATAATAGCCGACGCAAAGCTACAGGCGCTAGCAAACGTACAAAAATCAATAAATATATTTGGGGAAGTATGTTAACCCAAAAATGTGGTTATATTCTATAAGTCACCGTACCCAATATATGTACCAAAAATCAATAAATAAATATTTGGTACACATACTTGATTTGAAGTTTCATCCAATCCAGACCGTCATTAGTTTGTATAGCATAAAACTCCATTTTTGGGAGGATACGCTTCCCTCCTTCACAAAGGGTACCTAAATTTCTCAAGTGAATCGACTTTGCTAGTTCGTTAAAAACTTTACCTAAAGATTTACAAAATACATACATATACCAAAGTTAGTAAAAATTTGAATATATAACATTTGCTATTTCACTCAGTATGTGATGGTTAGCTTAAACTGCTTTCCTGTTGGTTTTTCTTCTATGATGTTTCGTTCCATATGACGTTAAAAATGAATAATACTATTCTCTATGGAAATTCGTCAACAAAAAACATTAAACATACCCCAGATCATTCATAGTTGAAGTACCTCCCGATTATAACTGACAGCAAAGTGTCTTTGTCCTTTAAACTTAAAGGCAATACTCAACATACTATGATAATTTCGTTCTAGATCATTATTTCAACACTTATTCCTACTGAGCTCTCTTGATTCATGCGACGAGGTTATATAATGGGGCGAACGATACCTTCATGAGGGGGTTTCAAACCCAACAAATAATTACGACTATTAAATTTCACAAAACTTACCTGATGGGTCTCAGAATGGCAGAGAGGATTTGATTCAAATCGTCTTCCGGTCGTATCTCCATTTCACCGGTTAATTGACTAGTAATTATTATTCTCCTGCTGTAATCCGGTTAGCACTAGATCCTCACTCACTGCCTCTCTTCATTCTACGACCAGGGTCCATTATGTTATTTATAAACTGTGTCGCAGCTAGCTATCA
Source organism: Matsumurasca onukii (assembly GCA_018831715.1). Taxonomy (NCBI): domain Eukaryota; kingdom Metazoa; phylum Arthropoda; class Insecta; order Hemiptera; family Cicadellidae; genus Matsumurasca; species Matsumurasca onukii. Next base: position 32,387,450 of record CM032059.1, on the reverse strand, counting down.
AATATTTATCTTCTTCTAGTGTCCATCAGTCAACATAGCAGGGTTCAAACCGTCCTACTTCAGCTGGTAAATAATATACACCCAATGGCTTTCTAAACACATGAGTCATGACTAGGCTAGAAACTGTTGTAGGAATGGTGTGACAAGAGCTTTCATAGAGGGCGGAAAAATTGGTAGTGCAGAGGGTTAAAATAAAAAAAAACGCTGCTAACATACCTGTAACAACAGGTCTGAAAACCCCGTTTGTAAAAGTGATAAAGTAAAAATGAGGCTCCAACCCACACTAGACTATCTTTTGGACATCATGTAAAATTGTGATACATGCAAATATTCTCCATTTGAGAGCAGTGTTTGTTGAATTGCAAATCCTTGTAAAGCCGCCAAAAGTCGCGTATGCAAATTTGACGCGACAAGTTGTAGTTTCCAACCGCTCGAAAACATTAACTTTACGTCCGTCTACTGCAGTCGTCAGCCAGACTACATGGCCATGTATCACGCTTATACTGCACATTCTTAAAAGCAATAGTATTACTACATCAAAACATCAAAGAGAATACTTGAATTCAAGAAAAGCCCGTGTTGATGGTTCTAATCACGTGAATGTGAAGTAAAGATCAGGAAGTTGAGTGAACGCATACTATCTAGTCCTGAACCAGTGTGGAGCAGAATTCTTGCAATTTGAGTGTGTTAAAAGTTAGTAAAATTGTCCAAATGCCCTTTTAAATGGTAAGGCCGTTTAACTTGAAAGAAAAAGTACATTTTATTTACGAGCGAGATCTTTTTCCGAATCATAGGTAGATAAGATGGAAATGATCTTAAAAAAATACGTTTCATAGATCAAATGGAAATGCAACTTTGAAACAAGTTTTTTAAATCTGACGATGTCACAGACTTTAACATGGGTAGTTTTAAATTTGGGCCTACGCAGCTTACTGTATGTTTGTTGTATCTAACGTTTTTAATAAGTGATAAGCGTCACATCATAAAACCCCCTTTTCTCAAACCCGGGACCATGAAATGAGCACCAATCCTGACCCAAAGAACACGCTTTGAGCATTTTTCTCAAAACTTTGTATACAATAATTATAATACTGTATATACATTGTGATATATTATATATATATTTGTTTGTTGACCAGAAAAATCGTACTATCGGAACCCTTGGGGGCTTTTACCAAAAAAGATGGTTTCATTATCAAAAACAGTAACAGTATTTCATCAGATTTTTATGAAACTTTAAAATAAATATGTATTTTGTTCATCAATTTATCACAGATTATGAAAATCCATCAGGTCGTTTCAAAAGGGTGGCCAAAAGAGTGATATTTCGCTATGACAACAGAACGAGTAGTCCGATTTTATTGAAATTTAAAATATGTTTTCCTTTCATGATATGTTGGTACCTCCAGTAAAACCCCCGTAAGTATGAAGCCGAAGGCCATAGCGAGGCTATTAAATCACAAATAAATGCAAAGAAAATTCTATTCACTCATGCCAGCGACCCTTTAGCGCTTAAGTGAGTGTTGGTATGGTCTACTCATTGAATTTTAAGTCCTCTAAAGGTCTCTTAAGCCCTAAACACCTCCAACTGGAAATCCCAACTTAGCTCTAGAACAATTAGACACAAAGCAATATCTGTAAGATACCATCGCTGCGAAGACGACAAAAAGTACGACACAAAAAACACCGTCCTCTAGAGGAAAATGCCCGGACTGTCCATTGGTGAAATTACACCAGACTGTTACTGACGAGGCTGGAGATCCGAGAGGGTGAGACAGAGACACTGACTGAAACACTATCACAGACTGACCAGTGGCGGTGACTGACAACTGAAGACATGTGTCCTGCGACCTTGACTTGACAGTGTTATCTGATACCTGGTGTGATAGCGGACACCGTCCCCCCACACTTCCCTACATGGCCTGACGCTCTTCCGCAGTCGGCACCCGGCGCCACCCCTCACAGACACTCTCTACAGACACCAGTTTAACAATCAAATATATCGCCGAGCGCGGTTACCATGTCTTTCGTCTCACTGTGGAGTGCACACTCCCACCCGGACCACTCTGCATTCCGCACGATATACTAACCGCGCTTGATGATCAATAAAACATATTTTATTGCATATAGACATTTTCAATAGATGTATCACAATCGTTAAATTATTTTTTGTGTGCCTGCATTTTTCCTTTCATTCTTACATCTAAATCACATTCAAACATACAGTTTATTACACTGGCTCTCTCCCATTCATTCGAATGTATAACTCCTCTATTGTCCTTAGTCAGTCAGCCAATCATAGGGTCTCCTAATTGAATGCCATAAACTCGTCTGTGCCATAAAATGCTTGAGAAACCAGAATATTATTTTGAGACGAGTTTTGAATGCCTTCAGCGCAGGGGCATTTTTGAACGAATTTGGTAGTCTGTTGACAAAATGAACTCCTGTCTGGGAAGGCAAACGCGTTCATGAACTATATACCCTTCTGTGTCTCCAGTTAAATAGTTGTCCCTTCCTCTAGTTTCATAAGAGTGTAGGTACTTCTGTACCTCTTATGATATTAATCTGTTATTTTAAACAGAGATACGTCTCCAAAATGTAGAGTCAACAGTTTTAGATTTTTGAGTGCTTTCCTACACGATCGAGTATCTCTTTCGCAATTTGGCGACTATTCTGACGGCTCGTTTTTAAAGAATAGTTTTTTTGAAGCAAGATTTCCGAACAAACGGTTGGAGATACGACAAAAGTGCTCAGGGCCATTTGTGTAGAGGATTAAATTTTATAGCTCGTATGGGCTGTCAAAACTTAAGTATTTGTTACGGTTTTTCTACAACTTCACCATACAGTATTGGGCTTATACATTTTCACATGTAATGGGGTGTTATAAATGGCCACCATCTTGAAAATAATAAAAATATCAAACATGTTAATAGCCTATGTGTTAACCAGGTATATAAGCCACATTCCTGTAAAGTTTCATTGAAATTGGTCCAGTGGTATTTACGTGATTGAGGAACAGACAGACACACAGACACATACCATCTCATTTTTATATATTAGTATAGATCAATCCTTGAACATTTTGTTTTGTTTTTGTGCAACCTGCCTACAAAGTCAATCCGTAGGATAGGTGTGGGTAGAGTACTCCGTAATATGCCGTCAACAGGCTGAGTTGGGCAGTATTCGGACAGTTTTCTCAAACCATAGATTCCTGAGGAGAGTTTGAGCAAACGTGTTCTACGTGAGTATTCCAACTCAAACCTCAACCAAGGTGTAGTCCAAGGAATTTAGTTGAATAGACTTCTTCAATATCAGTGTCATCCACCATTACTTAAGAACTATCTGAGTCCTTTTCCCGTAAACAAAATTGAATGAAGTTGCAGATTGAGCTTGTTGAAATGTTGAATTGTTCTGTTTAACTCGACAAAAGTCACGATTTCGAATTTTTTTAATGAAGTTTCAGAGTCGTTTCATCAGCGTACTCGTATCTTTGACGTAGATCAAAAATAGCAACAGACTGAGTGTAGATCCCTGTGGGACTCCACATCTAAGACGTTCCTCCCTGATCTAACATATGAGATTCCTACAAATTGCTTTCGATTACTGAAACGATTTGAGGGCTTGTCCCGTAATACCCCATTTTTCTGATGAGGGTTCGATTATCAACACACAAAAAAAGACTTTCGATAGTCAAGTTAGTGTATTTGTGTTTAACAGTATGGAGAAAAAATAAATGCACTATTGACAGTTAAAGTGGAAAACATGATTCAGGCTTTGGATAATAAACACAAGGCCATGAGCGTATTTTTGGATTTGTCCAAGGCGACCATTTAAAACTTTACACATATTGGAAAGATGGCATTTTACCACTTAAATGGATAAGTATCTTCTTAAGACTCGTCAGTCATCCGACCCTAGCTTAGGTACGGAGTCCCACACTCGTATCTTTGACGTAGATCTAGGGAAAAATAGCAACAGACTGAGTGTAGACCCCTGTGCAGTTTTCGAACAACTAAACCTTAAAACTAACCTTAATAAAACTAGGAACTTTAATATTGGTCGCCACATCTAAGACTTTTGAATGATAACCAAATCAAAGAAGTGGAAAATTTCAATTTTCTAGGTATTAATCTAGATAGAAAATTAAATTGGGACTCTATCGAGCATGCAATGTTTCAACAGGAATCTTTATGCTCAGAAACCTAGCAGGTTTTTGTTCCAGAGAAATTTTTGCATATCATGGTATTATCTATCCGCATCTAAAATATGGAACATGTTTATGGGAAACTGTGCTAAAACAAAAGTAAGTCGGATATTTGTTTTACAGAAATATGCCGTCCGAATCTTAGACAATCTTAATCTAAGAGATTCGTGCCGAAATTCGGGCTAAACATTCTTACTTTTCCATCAATTTACTTACGAAACTATCATGTTCTGCCTCGATAAATACAAGGCAATGAAATTCATAATCATGGTACGAGGTCGGTAGACAACTACAGAGTTGAATACCATAGACTGGAATTATTTAAAAGTTACCATCACAAGCAGGGATATTATTGTTTCAAAAACTACCCTCACACTACCCTCACATATAAAATTTTCAACATTCTAAATTATTTAAAACAACTACCTTGTATCCAAATCATTTTATAGTATAGAAGAGTTTTTAGAAACTTAAAAGACAGTTTTTAGTTATTTTATAATCGATAGTGGTCTATATTAGTTTTCTTATAATAAATCCAACACAATTTTATATTGTTCGGAAAAATGTATCTTTTGACCTTGATGGACTAGTTTGACTATCAAAATGTGCAACAACTTTCCTTATATCGTTGGATCTCTGTTGACACTCCTTTCTCTGTGCCAGTCGTTGTCTGCCGTCACTAACCTTAATGCCCGTACATTTTCACATATGGAATGCATAGGTGATTTCGTTTAAATTCAGTTTATTGACCGAACGTGAGCAAAATTCTTCTTTTTTACTTGAGAGCTTGGCATTTCGTCTTTTCATTACGCAGTTTCAGGCTTTTCATCCAGGGTTTCTTTTAATTTGGCACAGTGGTCAAAACCAAACTACGTATGTAATCTACTAACAAATCTACGAATTTTAAAGATTAGTTTTCATTTCCTGATAGTGGTCATTAATTCAAGATGGAGGATAAAGTTGTTATCAGCTGTTCATAAAAATCAGTGGCGTAAATAACACCCCGCAGCCCCACGGGGGGGCAGCAGTCCGAGGGGCGCCCTCCGTTATGTGGCTTGCCAATCATGGGCGTTCGGCGTCTGAATGTCGGTACACTTTGCCAAATACTGTAAGCCATATTTGTTTGTGGTTTGTAAGTCAAAATAATTAGCCTAGGGTTGGATTTAGATGCAATGAGATTGTGGCTCTGTGCTTCGCCCGTCAGGCGTCACCTCTCTCCTCAGCCCGGTACTATGAGCACGCATCACAACCACTGGTCACTGATGAGTCATTCAACGCACTGCTCAGCACACACACCACCCTGCCCTGACGGCACGACGGTTGTGCAGGGTAAAGTGCAATACCTACTGATACTGTGGACCTAACCTATTTCTTATTTTGTTTCGCGCGTGTTTGTCACAGTTGTCAGTGTTGTCGCAATAACTGTAGATCAGACTTGACATGTTTGGGAAACTAAGAAGTGCCCATAGTGGAAAAACAAGAACACGTTTTTTAAAAAACTTCCTACAATAAGTTGTTTGTTAAAAATCTTACAGTTCAGTCGAAGCCTGCCGACTTTTCAAATAAGCCCAGTAAACGTGAAGGTGTAGAACTAGCGATTAGTGAGTGTGTCGACGAGGAGTGCGCATGAACAAGTTTAAACGATTCGTTCGAAATCAGGTGTAAATTTTAGTTTTGTATAATATATTATAGAATGACTAATAACAATATCATCAACAATATTAAACCACATTCCAAACTTAAAACTAACTTGTATTTCCTCAGGTTATTACTGCAGGAGTTAAAGTAGGCCTACGCTCGTTTGATCTATAATCACGACAAAGAGATGCTACTGTGTAGCTCATCGCATTATCACCGTAAATTAAAAAATAAAAACAAATCAAAGGTAATTTGACTGAGTTATTGTTGGCTCGTATCTTGGTTAAGAGGGGCGCACCCTGTTAGCTGGCGGGGGTGCTCCATGGCTTAGTTACGCCACTGTTAAAAATACTGTCAAAAATATGCTGTATATGAAGTATAAAATTTGGAAGATACGAGCAAAGGTCCAGTACAAGTAAGAAATAAAGTGCATCATATATTAAGCTTACAGGAACAAATGCCGCAGACATAAGGAACCTATACAAAAGAATTTTAATTAACCGTCAAAATTTATAACACAAGTTAGGAAGCATCATTTCTAAATTGAATTTAAAACGTCACTGCCGATCCGATAAAACAAGGAAAAAAGGGTTTTTCCTAGCAGCGATTCTAGATTCTAGGTGGCTTTAGTTCTTGAGGACTTTCATATCTAATTACTAAATGCAGTAGATACAATAGACATATTATTCATAATTATAATACTGTAGTTTTAAAAGTATAGCACCTAATCAACTAAAATTGATTTAACAATAGGTTTGTGTTATCATCTAGTTTAACACGAAGCAATATTAAACAAAACTATATAATTAAAATCAAGTAAACTTACAGTAGTTGTATCGCTTTAACTACCAGCAGGGTTACAGTAGAATGCAGTGTGAAGGTGTCACCTTGGGTGTCGAGGAATTTAGTTAGTGGTTTGAGTTATTTATGGAGACAATATACCGGCCATATGAACTTGCAGATAAACATTACTGTCGTCGAGTATGTACTTACCACAATAAGTGAAGAAACTATACAAGTGCGGAAACACTACTGGCGATGCAGAGGTCCACAGTGTTCAAAACAGTTTCATTGTCAAGCGTTTTAAGTTGCACATAATAAACAAAAGTGCATCGTCCTATTAATTACGGCTGTAGTACAGCGTTTTCCGCATTCTAGAAAACCACAGCTAAACAAAAGATTAAACAAAAGATTAAACAAAATGTTTTATTGATTTCTGCACTTTAGTTATTTTTTCCGCTTGAAGTTAAGAGAGGTATTTGTATTTTATCAGCATAATGTGTTCCGTGTATTAACAACCCCAAAAAGGGGCGGATAATTTTTATTTTAATAAAGATTTTTATATATATAGATAGATTTAAGACTTTATAGAAATCTAAAACTATGCTCAGGAAATATGGGAACCTGCTGCCATGCCTTGACATATTATCCCATTTAAACATTAGTTTTAAAACTAATGATCAAACCAAAATAGCGTAATTCCATCAAATACAGATCAAAATGTACAATTTCACAAACATGTGAAATACCACCTTCATGTCATAGCTGTCTTATGAACTCATGTTTACCTGTTGGTGATGGTCATTTTCACGAGGTCTGCGGGCATGGTTTTCGTCTGTCTTACGAGACTATGAATGACATCACGATCTGAAAACCAGCCAACAATAATTACACTTATGTAAGCAGTTGTTTGCCTAATAAAATTCAATTGTTACAATTATTTTTTAAACACTTTGGGGAATGTTCAATGTTTTTATAGGGTTCTGAAGTTTGTTTTGACGTACTTTTCGTCATCCCCCTAATACGCGGGGGGAGGACCTCCCAAATTTTCAAAATACAAAAAGAAAGGGAATTCCGACACAAATTCAACGATGCTAAGAAAATTTTTATGTCGACTGGTTCTTTTGTTATACTAATTTAAACATGACACAAAATCAGGTTTAAAATGCTACATTTCACATACAATTAGTTTTGAATGACAAAATTGTCTTCAAAATACTCTATGGGATTATGTTACATGGTTGTGATGTTTCCTTCAGAATATTTTGAAGAAAATTGTATGTGAAATTTAGCATTTCAATCTGATTTTGTGTCATGTTTAAATTGGTATAACAAAAGAACAAGTTGATGAACTAATTTTTCTTTCGTCATTGAATTTGTTGTGAAGTTATCTTTCTTTTGAGGTGCTACAAAGGGGGGTGGGTTTGTATTTAAAATTTTGCCCCGGTTTCTGGGTGGTGGTGGTTGACACAAAGTACGTCAAAACCAACTTCAGAATAATATAAACACAATTCCTTAAAGGTTTTTCTTTTCAAAAGTTAAGGAGGGGCGGGGACATTTAAAACTCACCCTGTATAAAAAGGGTATCTAAATTTCAAATTCTGTAACTGAATACACATCACAATATTATTTAAGTTGAGCTTTTGCTTCAGATTGCAGGTGTAGCCTAGTGTAAACTCCCTCTGTCTAAATAATTACAACTGTTCACCTTAGTTAACACAAAATTACAAACGTTGAGCACAATTAGAGAATATAATCAGGATTCGGACGTTCTCTTGACCTACGCTGTATCATCAAAACCTCTGTCAGTGCCAGCCCACAATGCTACTTTGTACATGCTTGGCAAGACACTAAACAGGATAATGGAGCTGGAGGCAGTGTAAATAGAGGAAACCAGGTTTGACACTCAGTATTGACATACAGACAAGTGTCGGATCCAAGGAGATCCTTGAAAAATTAACAATTGAATTCATAAAGAATTTTCTGGACAGTGCCTGATTCCTGCGGGATTTGCTAAACCAAAGAATATTAAGATAAAGAACCATTGCACTCCTTTTCAAGATAAACATTACCCTGAAAAGGAATGCAACTTATTCACTAGTGCCTGAAACTGACAACTGACACTGATTCGATATAGTGTGTCCCTGAAAAAAATATGAAAAAGGTCTATACAGCCTTTTTGTTAACAACTGCAAAATTGTAAAATTGCGGAAAGGCCAACTCGTCGGTGATATCATCACAGTGCCGGATTACACTAGTGACTAGACAAATAAAAGTGGTAAACGGTCAGACTATACATTCTCTAGAGTGTAATTTCCTAAAAAATTGTAGTTTTAAGTTAATATAAATATTATGTTATCAAATTTCCTTTGGAAAAATGAAAAAAATCATGCAATTAGCATGGTAAGATCCAGGCCGATTTTTATGCTTCTGTTGTAAATAGTGTTAATGTGAGTTTAAAACGTTCAATTAGACGGTAAATATATGGTTTAGAGTGAACTTAAAGCAAATATTTCAAATTTTGTTTGGGAAAATAAATTTTGAAAAATACAGTATTTGTAAAGCTGGGGAATAATTACTTAAAAATTATAGCTAAAATGGGGCTCCAATGTGCCCTAGATAATCTGTTTGAAATCTTCAAAAATTATGATATACACAGAAAGCTATTACACGAGAGCAACCTTTTCTTGAAATGCATACCCTGGTAAAGCTTATAAAAGATGCTTGCTCAAAGTTGACGCAAGGTTTTGTAATTTCTAATCGCTTGAACACATCATGTTTTACAACCATTTAATACAATCATCAGTCAGACTCTCATTTTTCAACACTTGTACTGCGTGCCCTTAACGCGGTAAAACGTTATTAACACAATTTGAATAGTAAACTAAATCGTAAATAAATAAAACCATTACAAAATGTGTAAGACTATTTAGAGCCACCAAAGTGACTTACCTTATTCTAGTGGGTAGTGGAGAGGCCAGTGCTGTAGTCTTCTCATATCCACTCACCACTGACTGCCCAATTACTGTCCATTACTCTGGTACAGTCAGTGTCCCACTGTCTCTTGTCACTAGAACAGACTGTACACTCACAAGGTGCCATCACTTGAGATTACAGCCTCATTGAGTCATTAATTAGGATCTAATATTGTTAGATTAATTTGTGATTAAATCGGTAGTTTAGTGCTTATAGTAAGTGAACGTATTGTTTAAATTTGGATATAACACTTGGTGTGAATTAAAGCTAATAAACTTACTTACTTTTTGAGTAATTTTAGTGCTGTTAAAATTGTAATATGTTGAACATAATTATCTACAGTCAAGGTAGTTTTCTTTATTTTTCTAGGAGATCTAGGTTTTTCCTTTGGAAAGACATTAATGACATCATCAATCCCGCACAATTAAAGTTTTTTTTAGTACTTTTAGTCAAACATTTTTCTCGTAGACAAATCTATAACTTCCAGAAAAATAGACAAAATCTGGGTTGTTGGTAAGTTTAATTACCTATTAACTGTAGTTTTATAAATAGCTGCTAAAGTTATAAAATTTCTTCTCTCCATGCAGCTGGATATTTCCCGAAATGTGTAAAATGTCTCAAAAACAAACCATAACAACTGTTGTGGATTATTTCGATTTCAAACTATCAAAACACGGAAATTGTGAAGTTTCTGTTGTTAGCAAATTTTCATAAGAAATAGATCAAGTACAAATTCATTTCTATGGCCATTTAGAACAAAACATTGTAATTAGGGCCGCCACATCTCGGATTCCGACCACGGGCCCCCTTAAAAGTAAAGTATTCACCCCTCACCCCCAACCAACCCACCCACCTATGACTACGTTCTAAACGGTAATTTAGGCTATGTCAAAAACTTTGATTTTACATAAAAATTAAAGATATCAGGTTGAATAGGTGTCTGCTAAACCACCTTCCCAAACAATAACGGACTCAAAACCTTACTTATCAAGGCAACATTTGTAATCGCTAAAGAATTCGACTCCGACGCTAGATTCTGTTTAATTATTATTCATTTATTTATTTATTTTATTGAGCCTTATAAATATAGTATATTACAATGCTTGGGGTGAAGGCCTGTTTTGAAATCCCATTAAGATTTTAAGATATATAAAAACTTTTAAAACAAAACAGAAAGCCTCCTAAAACAAACTTACTTGTAGTCAAAAGGCAAAACTTTATATACATAGACTGACAAAACATATATACACGATATTAACAGATGTATTTTATGATGACCATTATACTGTATTATATAGCATGTACCATTAAACAAAAATTACTTTAAAACGATAAGTTCTAGAGCAACAGGAGATGTTTTGTACAACTCTACAGAAAGTATAAGTCTACAAGGTAAACTTTGTATTCAATTATGATATTGCTACAATTTGATAGGTAAATCAAATTTTGAATGGCCACCATTTTGAAACGGACTGTCCGATCTAGCTGGTTAACGAACTTAACCTAAAGATTTGCAAAAGAAACATTTGTACCAAATTTTGTGAAAATCGTAGCAAAAATGCGACATGTAGAGTGGTCACACATACATAAATAAATTTGCCACATATGATTTGCCATTTGATCAGGAGGTGTTGGGAAGCAAAAAACTCCAAACTGAACCTTTCTATGAGGTTTCGTTCTATTTGGCGGGAGAAATTAATAGCTCTATTTTCAAAGAAAATTTGCCAATAAACAGTAAAGCATGAGTCACATTTGGCTACTTTACTAGCAGCTATCGAAGTAGCGGCTACTAGGCAGCTAGTGTGACATAGGTAGTAGCGGCTACTAACAGTAGCGCTAGTCAAAACCACTAGCATCAAAAATCAAACATGTTCTATTTTCCGAGCTACTAACTCGAGCGAGTGAGTCACGTGACCAACTAGCGGCTAGCAAGTAGCAACCTGGTGGCTAGTGTGACATACTGAGCTACCGGCTAGTTGCAACTGTGCTCTCTGTCAACTCTTGAGTTTTGTTTCAAGTGTATTTTGTAAAACAGTTAAGTGACAATGAGTGATATTAAGGGGACTGGAGGGGATGTCATAACATTTTTGACGGTTGCAATGTATCTTAAGGCTACCTCTAATTTCGTGCGGCTCGGAACTTTTTTCCGTAACTATTTTTGTGTTGTAAATACTTGATCAAATAATCACAAACGTCTGTTACACACCCTAATATCAAGTGGTTTAAATCATTACGCCTTAAAACAACGGATGACATTTTACACGCTTGTCACAGACAGAACATAATCAAACGGATTAGCACAATCTCAACTACTAGGTAGCAGCTACCATGTTTTATGTGTGACAACTTTAGTAGCAGCCATTTTACTAGCAGCGAACCAGTAGCGGCTATTAAGTAGCCAAGTGTGACTCAGGCTTAACATTCAGTTATTTCATTGAAAAACAGATGTTTAAATTATCAGCTGGTGTATTTTAAAAAGATAGAAATTTTATTTATAATTAGCTATATATTTTAACAAAAGTGTGTAGGTATACATTTTTTTGAGACACTCTGTATTTTCTTGTCGACAATGACTTGGTTGGGCTGCAACCTTGTGTACGAGATAAATACCAATTATTGCTGAACATTTCAATCATAATAGCTGTTACTTAAGTCGAGGATATATACAAATTTTAAGGTTTTATTTGTTTGTTGATATAAAAATGTTCAATTCTAACAAATTTGAATTTGAACAATTTCAAACAATTCGCACCCAAAGTGTCATAGTATAATGTATACATTTCGAATAGTATTTTAATTATAAATCTTATTTGCTTAACATTATAATTAGACAGAGTACTGATGGCTGATTAGTTTGGTGTGAATGGTGATCGCACCACGTAAACTGCCGGCTGCCGCCATTTAGGATACAGTCCACTTATTGATTGGCACAATATTGAGGTGCAATTTGCGGCTTAATAATATGCTTTCTTTTGATATGCCATTTGATCTAGGTATGTTCTCTCTCAATATTTTCTTCTTGTGGACCATCCTTAATAAGGAACATGTGGTTGCTAGTTAATTTTAGTACTTATCTTTTTATAGTAATGGAATAGTAAATTTGAAATATCAGCTATTTACTGATCGGTTTCAAAAACACAGTTTATGTGACGTTGATATTGTGAATGAGTTGATCATCAGTCTAGAAACAGAGGTTTGTTGACAGATTACTCGTAGATGACGCAGGAGTTGTGAAGACATTCTATTGTTTTGTTCTCAGAGAAGGCGCCACTTGACCCATGGCCAATATTTAAACTCAATTTGTGTTGATAACTTGGGTCAAACATTACTTAAACACTACTGTCCAGCCCACAATCAAATTCCATCACATGATTTTATCAGTTGGTGTTTATACAAGATTATTTTTTACTGCATCTTTGAGATAAAATTACTGTAGTGTGCTAATTATTTGTATTGTTTAAAATTGTAGGAGATATTTTATATAAGAATGTAATTTTTTGACTCTTGCTAATTTGGTTTTACAGTTGGTCTTGAATGAATAGACCATTTTAATTATGAATAGATGAATAGATCAATACTTTATTTTAATTTTGAGTGCGGATTGCCATTTCTGTCTTTATACAAATTCTGGAAGTGGATATATTACCTCAGAAAATTTGAATTTTACTCAAAAGTTTGATTAAACAATTTTCTTACTAATCAAATAAACAAGAATTGTTTGTTTCAGGACTTTGTCATTCTTCTTTGTTTACTTGCAACGACTGTCATCTCACAAGAAATCATTTTATTGAAAAATAATTCAACACAGGTGATGATTTCTTTTAATATTTAACAAACTTGATTAGAAATATTCTTGATCTCACCATTCTGTAGCATTTATTATACAAATAAATAGTGTTTGATGTTAGTCAGTCTCAAATGTATGTCACTTTGGTCAAGATAATAACAATACTTAAACATGAGCCAGACACACTACATAATTTATACTACACCATCAAGCTACCATTTTATCCCTTTTGAAATACAGTAATACAATGTCCTCCATCTCTCTGATAGGCCTATTATTTAACTGAACTCTTTAGAACCTAGTGATGAACTATCTATATTTAAACAATAAATTATGCTGTTAGGAATATAATATCATAATATGTAACCTAAAACAAGATTAATCTGCAAGAATACATTTACAACAAACAACATAATGCCAATGGACATTACATTGTTTATACATTTACAAATGTGTTGTCTATTTTTAAACCATGTTTAGAATAATTACAAATCAAAATAATTTAAGAACTGCAAATAACATAAAATAGGCCAATCACAACACAAAATGTCATTCAAAAATACACAAATTATACAAGGTGAGTTTAAAATGTTCCCTCCACCATAACTTTTGAAGAAGGAAATACTTTGAATAACCCTTTGGGGAATGTTTTCATAGGATTCTAAAGTTTGTTTTGACATACTTTTGCGTCAACCACCCCTTGCCTAAAAACCATATGGGGCAAAATATACAAACTCACCCAGGTGACACCTCAAAAGAAAGGGAATTTTTAACAAAAATTCAATGACGCAAAGAAAAGTGTTTTATCTCAACTCGTTTTTTGTTAACCCCATTTAAAGATGACAAGAAATTTAAATTCCACATTTCACATAGGATTGATTTTGAATGACAAATTTTTCTTGAAAGTCCTTGTGGGAAACATTACAACTCTATAACATAATCTTATAAGTATTTTGATAAAAAACTTTTCATCAAAAATCTAAATAAATTGTATGTGAAATGTGGTGTTTTACATATGATTTCTTGTAGTCTTTAAATGTTTATAACAAAAACAACGAGTCAAGACAATAAATTGTTCTTTGCGTCGTTGAGTTTTGTTGAAATTATTTTCTTTTAGGTGCTTCAAGGGGGGTTTGTATTTAAAAATTTGGGGCCTTCCCCCCTGGTTTTTGGGTGGGGGTGGGTGATACGAAGAAAAAACAAACTTTAGGATCCTTTAAAACATTCCCCAAAGGATTTTTAAAGTATTTCCTTTTTCAAAAGTTAAGGCAGGGGGTGCATTTAAAACTCCCTCTGTATAAACTACAAATAATGTCAACACACTTTCAGCCTAAGATAAGAAGGTATTTGATAAAAAGTCTTTTTACTCTTTAAAAGAGCACCAACAAGATAATGATAAATTGTTTGTGTATTTTTATTTTATTTCAATGAATTTGTATTCATCTATATATTAAAAGAATGTATGAAAATCTAATGGCAGTCAGTACAACCATTCTATCAGGCCGATTTTCTTCATTTTTTTTAATGAAAGGTATTTATGCATAGATTTGTTATAAAAATCGCTTAACTTTCGCCCTTCTCAAGTTATACTCAAAAAAGGGCTTTTTGTCCATGTTTTCTTAGCTTTGTTCTGTCATATCTTAGGTTCTAGATAGAGATAGAGATATCATTCGACGTATTTAGTTACATCAAAGAGGTGTTATGCGTGGACGTGGACAAACAATTTATTTGGCAATTGCGGAGCAATACGGGTCATCTAGTTTTGTTCTAATGATATTGTTTGACCTTTCCAATGAATCAATGAAATGAAGATGTTTTTGAGAAAATAATAACATTCAGGAGTCTGACAAAACTTTAAATTTCATATTATTAATAATTTCTTCTCAATCAAACAACAGCCTATTGTTTATCTATAATTTTAATATAAGACTGTAAACACACTAACACTTACCGATGATAAAGGGCAGACAGAAATCGGCGGTTTTTGTTACATTATGCAAAAAAGGGCACAAGATTATTCTTACTCGTCAGTAACAGCACTTTGCCGCATACTGTGAAGATAACAGCAAACAATCAGTTGTCATGTTTGACAACTATTGCCGAATTTCCATCATTGGTGGTAAGTGTGAACCAAGATCTTTATTAGCCATTAAATAACAACAGTTACAATAGGCATCGATATCACAGTAGAGTACACAAAATATAACACATACATTTGACACTAAACTTGGTTACATACATCTGTTAAAAAACTTGTATCATATGTCATGTACTCATT
The DNA here is from genome assembly GCA_018831715.1 of Matsumurasca onukii. NCBI lineage: Eukaryota > Metazoa > Arthropoda > Insecta > Hemiptera > Cicadellidae > Matsumurasca > Matsumurasca onukii. The sequence continues at coordinate 32,371,787 of CM032059.1, read as the reverse complement.
TATGTCATAAAAGGGATTATCCTTCAACCAGCGTAATGTTTATTGTTGGTTTCAACTTTTAAGTTTTAAAAACATCATTGAAGCGGATCCGTGGCGGATTGGTATCGCGAGCGACTCCGGAGCTCATCACTCCGGTGGCGCGGGTTCGATCCCCGCAGTCACCACTTACAATTTGTAATGTGACTATACGGTGACGCTAGGTAAAGGTCGAGATTGAGTGGTAGAGAGGACTTTGTAGTCCTAACTTCGCCTCGTTAAACAAGAGAAACTGTACTTTACCTTTTAATTCAATTTAATTTTGTATTTTTATGTTAAATTATAATGTTATCAGAATATAATTTGCCATAAAAAACAAACTTTAAATTTGGTTATACAAATGTTAAGTTGGCAGTTTTGAATTTAAACTGAAGTGTCTAGCAGAAAACGGCTTAGAATTTGTTCTAAAATGTTCACTATTATTCTCTTACAGTAAAAACAAAAAACAAAGTACATTCAAAAAATATTTTTCAAAACCGTACGTTTTGAATGAGAACATATTTTAATAAGGCAAAAGAATTAAACAAATATTGTATATAACAAAATATAAATTTATTTGAATTGTTTAACACTAAAGATTATGTTATAGTAAGTAATAGGTAGATAGCACACAGATGCCACATGGCTTATGCAGGAAAATCCTCATAGTTGTGGTAGCCCAAGCACAGATAGCACCATTATTTCTTGTTGTCCTTCTCTCCCTTCGGCTCTATATGGTTTGTCCAATGTCAATGACTTAAATGTGACCAAATCGTGCGGTTTTCAAGAACCAAGTGAACTTGTTGATTTTCCTGCCTCAGTCATTCGGCATCTATGTGTTTTCTACGTACCATAAAATTATCATTGGTAATAGCTTCCCAAGGTTAGTATATACTATTAGAGGAGGTTGGCCCATTTGCTGAAAAATCAGTATTGTCTATGTGACATCACTGCAGACCTCCGAGAATTGCCGCTCAACTCAACTTTCACAGAGCATTAAATACTCGCTCACGGCTACGTAACCAGAATCTTTTGTACTTGCATATTTATATATTTCCCATCGATATGCATGTCAAGTATATTCTAACTATTGTGAATTTTAAAAGTAAAACATGTCACCATTTTTTAGTTTGAAAAAACTATCACACAAAAAAGTAAGTGACCTAGTAAAATGTTTATTTTTGATTATTTTTATGTAAAAAACTACTTGTTTTAAAGAGGAAACTTTAAATTTTTGTTTGAAAAAAGTTAAATGATTTATCTTCAGAAATGAGTTTGTAATTAATTCTTCTTCAAAGTCAAAATTTGAGATTGAAACCCATTGCATGTTAGACTTTAAGGAGGCGTTTACGTAAAAAGTCCCAGTTTCTTGACTTTAACACAACTAATAACACTATTTAATTTTTTTTAATGGAATTTTGAAAATGGAAATTACAACAAATAGTGGAATATTAAATAGAAGTAATTTTTTATGTAATAAAGGATCAAAAACTATACTAGAAAGTCGGAACCTTCGTGTTAGGTGCAGCGCAAATTGCTGAAATATGTTACACAGATATTCCTTTGTTCTAATGTTAATGCAAAATTTTAGTGTTATATTTATTATAAATCACAATATAACAGTGTAATTAGTATTGTCAAAGTTAGCAAAGTTTTTTACGCTCTTATTCAAAAATGAAAAATGTAATACAGTACTTTGTTTTATACATTTTCTTAAACAGTATTAATTCACAGACAATGTTCTCTATCTTTATTGTAAGAAAAAAACTATTTGCAACATTAGACAACGAATTTTATTTTGAAAAGTGAAATATATATGCCCTTGGCATGGTAAGTTCCAGATCCGGAACGAGTAAATTTGATAAAAAGACGCCAGAAATCATAGTTAGAACCATTGCGTTTGCTATAGCGCAAATAGTTGAAATCTGTTTTACACATATCAAATAAAAACCTCTTTTTTACAAACTGGCAACATGTACATTGATGTAAAGTGTACGAGGGTACCAAAATAACGGGAATTTCGTTATAAAACCATATTTTATTATTTTTAAACTAATTTACATGTATACCTTCAGTATTCTCCCATTTAGTGTAATGCATTTGTTCATTCGATGCTCTCATGGTTTTAGGCACCCTCATACCCTTAGTCTGAATGCCTGCACGCTTCAACCTCGTTTGCCTTTTCAATTCTTCATTTTCGTCATAACGGTGATTTTATGTAACTTTTCTTTATGGGGAACATAAAAAAGTCGCGTGGGACAAGATTTGGCGAGTATGGGTCGTGGGGAAGGGTGGTCATGCTGGTATTGGCCAAAAACTAGCGCACTGAGATGGCTACGTGGGCAAGCACATTGTCACGATGAAAGAACCAATCTCAATATCGCCAAAATTTAGGTCTGGAGTGTGTTGAAATTCGCTAAATTGAATTTTAACACTCTAGACAGCAAAGAGTCCTCAATGGTCCTACGTTGGTCTTCTTGCAATATTGACGGTTTTTCTGAACAATTCCACCAGTCCGAAATTTGAAGGTCGTCCACGAGGAGACTTGTCTTCAATCGACATGGCGCCATCTTGAATTTGAGAAAAATACTCGTTACACTCTGGTTTTGCTCAAAACATCGTCTTTGTAAGCTTTTTTGATAATTGCAACCGTTTCTGACGCGATCTTACCGAGAAAAAAGCAAAAACCTCACTGCTGAACTTTGTCCGTTTAATTAAACTATCAAAACAAAACGAGGCAGAACAAAAACTACTTTTAGAAAAACGCACACAGCTCCTCTTCACAGCCTCTCATACTGGCCACACCGAGTGCAATGAACTCAGAAAGAGTTGGGCTTTCAGCCCCTATCGGCCAAAATGTGAACTATGCACTCCCCACCTCGCCATCGACCGATTCCCGATACTTTTGGGTACGCCCTCGTATATGAAACATTTTCATACACAAGAAAATAAATGGCAAAGAATCATTATATTATCTTACCAAATATTTTTAAGGGATGAACAGAGGCAAGTGATGTCTTCAACGTTTAAATTTAGAAATTTAATATTTAAGTGTAAAATCAATTTGTCCTGACAACCCAAAATTTTACATGTTTATGAAAATATACTTTTGTGTCTTGGTACAATTTAATACTATAAAACTACTGCATTGAAAAATACTGTTTGTTCATCACCAAAGAAACTGCTTGAATAAAACAAAGTATTACATTTTTGAATAAGAGTGTAAAGAACGTTGATAATACTAATTACACTGTTGCATTGTGATTTATAATAAAAAGAATATAACAATACAATTTTGCATTAATATTTCAACAAACAAATATCTGTGAACATTATTTCGGCAATTTGCGCCGCAACTTTCTAGTACAGTTCATTACAAACAATATTATTTTTATTTGATATTCCACTATTTGTTGTAATTTCCATTGAAAAATTCATAAAATAGTATTATTACTTGTGTCAAAGTCAAGAAACTGAGACTTTTATACATAAACACCTCCTAAAAGTCTAACATGCAATTTTTTTCAATCTAAAATTTTGACTTTGAAGAAGAATTGCAAGCTCATTCCTTAAGATAAATCATAAAACCTTTTTTCAAACTAAAATTTGAAGTTTCCACTTAAAAACAAATATTTTTAAACGTAAAAATAATCAAAAGTAAAATTTTCTTAGGTTTTTACTTTTAAAATTTACAATGGTTATACGCTTGATATGTACAGGTTGTCGGTGAACTCTCTGGACATACTTTGTAGACATGTTCCTTGGGTCAAAACAAGAATATTTTACCATATAAACAGGGGTCTCATGGCTTCGTTGTCCGTCTGTCTGTGTGGATGTGTTTTTTACTAAAATAATTATGAAAATAAAACTAATGCATTTATTTTCACAACTTTGTCAACAAAATCTAAAATGCTATTTCCTAATAAGTAAAAAAATATTATTTCATTTAACTTTCAAATTTCAAAATGGCGGCCGTTTAAAATGTTCTAAGTTCAATAACTCAAAAACGAGTATTTTTACAACAATCTTATATGAAAAATTATTTTTAGTGTATTTAATTCCCTTTCTAAAAGTGTATACATTTTGAACATCAAATGAGAAATAACAAAGTTATTGTAATTTCTGTCTTACCAGCCCATGTCCGCCATGCGTTCCTCCAGTCAGCTAACAACAATGGAACTGGCTACATTATTTTGATTCAGGAGTTTGTTAAATTCATTTGGACATCTCTGCAATCAATAATAAGTCTTTCCGGATAAGGTACCATGTCGAAGGTCGTCAATTTGAACAGCTTTTGCATGAACAAATAAATTACATTTTATGTCCTTTGTTCTAGAAGATAAATGGACAATTTTAAATAATAATATTGTTTTATTTATTCAAAACTATTAAAATGTCATAACAATAGTAATAACTGTGTCTACGGAAAACTATTGCTTCAAAACTTCCTTTTTTGCAAGATTAGGTTAGGTTTGGTTTTTTAGATAGTAGAGATATTCATAGGAGAACTCCGACATTAACCAACTCAATTTACTTTTAAGTTTTAACTAAGATTTTTTAGCTAACTAAGTCAACTAGTTAACTTTTAATAAATTCGCATTAGTTTAATTTAGTTTGTTGAAATTCCCAATATATAAAACAACTTAAAATAAAACATTACATTTTAAACTTTTGATTTAATCTTTTATTCAATCTTCCAAAACAGAGGACATAAAATGTAATTTATTTGTTCGTGCAAGAGCTGTTCAAATTGACCACCTTCGACACGGTAGCATATCCGTAAAGACTTATTGATTGTAGAGATGTCCAGACGAATTTATCAAACTCCTGAATCAAAATAATGTAGTCAGTTCCATTGTTGTTGCGTTAGCTGACTGGAGGAACGCATGGCGGAGATGGGCCGTTAAGACAGAAATTACAAAAACTTTGTTATTTCCCATTCAATTTTCAAAATTTATACATTTTTAGAAAGAGAATTAAGTACACTAAAAATCATTGTTCTTGAAAGGTTGTTGTAAAAGTAATTGTTTTAGAGTTATTGAACATTGAAAATTTTAAATGGCCGCCATTTTGAAATTTGAAAGTTAAATGAAATAATATTTTTTTCCTACTTAAAAATAGCATTTTTAGATTTTTGACCAAAGTTTGGTAAAAATAAATGCATTAGTTTTATTTTCACAATTATTTTAGTAAAAAACACATCCACACAGACAGACGGACAACGAAGTGCCAGAGACCCCAGTTTATATGGTAAAATATTCTTGTTTTGACCCAAGGAACATGTCTACAAAGTATGTCCAGAGTTCACCGACACCCTGTATATTGTTGGACAGCCCATTTCTTCCTGAAGAAGAATATATAAATATGTAAGTATGAAAATTTCTGATTACGTCGCCGTGAGCAAGTATTTAACGTGCTGTGAAAGTTGAGTCGAGCGGCAATTCTCAGAGGTCTGCAGTGACGTCACAGTCTTCACCAAAAACTGGAACACTGAGTCTTATAGAGTGGGCCAACCTCCTATATATTAACCTTGATACCTTCCTACATCAGATAAAATTATAAACATGAAATTTGATTACTATACCCCTAAGTAACAGCTGGGTAAATTTTGATGAACTGAAAAACAGCTTTTGTAATTTAACTTTGATTGTCCTAGGTTGGAGGCAGAAGGGTTGCTCGCAGTGTTTCCGTCTACGATTACTTCCCCCTGATGTCCCACGACATAGTCGACATCACGGAACCTGAGGATGACGAACCAGCCAGCAAGTCCGAGAGAGATGTCCATATGCCGGTAACTGAGTGCAATTTGCGCAGACTACAGTGCAAATTACTACAGTTATACTACAGGGCACAGGGACTTACAGACAAAGGGAGTCCAATGGGTCCAAATCCCCTTCCCCTGAAACTGTGTGCCCAACCGAGAAAATTAGAACAAAATAGATTTTAAATTTAATGAAAGTATAAGTTATTTCAATGAAAGGGCAAATAGACATGTCTCATCTCATGCACAAAGCTCCTAGTATGTAGAGAAATTAGTTACATTTTGAAATTGTTGTGTGTTTTTCACAATAAATGGTAGAGAGAATTGACAAAGGTTTATAGATTTGTAGTCAAATATGTGCATAATATGAACAAGCACTTCTTGAAGACCCATAAACCAGCTTTATTTTATAAATTATTAAAAACCAATGTTTTTGGTTTTTAAATAAACAGTCCCCCTGCGAACTGAAATCCTGGCTATGTTCCAGAGGACACATGGAAATAAAAAATAGCTGTTATTACTATTTAACCCAACCTGAGTGTTATACTGCTACGACCAATTGAACTAAATTATTATTAAGTGAATGGCAGGTGAGTTGTCTAGTTCACCAGCCGCTACAGCAATATTTTGCTTCATTTTTACTACAGAACACTGTAAAAGCTGACTCAGTTTAGTCTTTCATCTAAAATTGGTTGAAATATTTTATATTTGAGATGTTTACAACTATATGTCTTTCCTCTAAAGTAAAATTGCAGTTTTGAAGTATTTTAAATAATTTTAACAAAATGTTTATGGTAAGGGTATAAAAAAAGCAAGTGTTCAGTTACTTACTTATACAACAATTTGTTTTAAACGCTTTTTTATCCCTACTATTTTTTTACAGATCTACTGCTTTTAAAACATGAAATTATATTCAAGAACTAGCTGACAGCTGTAGCCTTGCTGCACTTCAGGATTCAAATATTAAATTTTTGTGATTATATCTACTTGTATGTTTCTAAAAAAAATCAATTTTTGGGTTAAGCGGTAAATTATACTGTTTCCCTGTCAGTTCGCCATTTTGTAATTTTAGTGCATAACCAGGCTGACACGCAGTTTACAACTAAAGCGCCGCTGGCATTAATAAATCGAATTTCCTTTGCAATAACACCAAACTCTAGGAAGTGTCAACAACATTAATATAAAAATGAAAGTAGCTTGGTTTTTTTTATTAATTACTATGTTTTAACAAACCAAATGAATTATGTATTATACATTTTGTATTGAATTTCACAAAAGTTTGTTGACTTGGACACAAATGGATTATCCATCATTTATCATGAGAAAATTTTCCAATTAGTGCTAAGAATTAAAAGAATTGGTCCATGTTACTATAAACTGTTGTTGGTGTTTACAGGAGTTCCGTCCACTGTGTAGAACTCTGAGACGGAAGGTAGATCTGAAAGAGTTGCTCGGAAGTGATGAGTTCGAGTACCGACCACCACACTACTACGAGAGTGTCTGTCAAGGGCCCAACCACCATCATACCTCCTCACAGTATAACAGCGTCACATCAAACATGGTCCGAGTCTATGTTCTTGCTACTTAATACGAGGGCTGTTTGATAAGTACCCGTGTTTATATAAAGTATAAAACGTAAATCTATTTCCATGTTGTCAGCTGTTACAACAACTATGTAAACCACAGCTGGCTAAATTTTGAGCTGAAAACTTATTATTTTATTCTTTCTTTATTTCTTTATGGATTAAGATAGAGACTTCTAATTTTCAGCATGCATCAACATTTTCTAAGACCTTCAAAATGAGGTGTTACTTGACGGGGTTTCCTTATAAAAACTATGGGGCTACCCCCATCCCCCATTTTGAAAACTGGGGCAGTATGCATTAAAAGGTACTTTTGTTTACTCTAATAAAATGTACAGAGGTCGGTTGCGCTGGAAAAACTGGTTAAAAAGTTATAAAGGCGGTTCCACACTTTTGCCTGACCCTGTAAAAAAGAGTGTCCTGACTCACTCCCACAGCCCAAACAACTAGGCCCACAGACTTGAAACCTACACCTCACCTATTTCTGTTAGCCCAAAACCACCCACAAAGAAATGGTCTTTAACAATTTAATTTTAAGGGTTGTTTGTAACTGATGTAATATTTCATCATTTTCAATGTAATATTTCACCGGATTCTTTTAACACATTTTTTGTAGATATTGTCGAAAATTCAAAGTTCAATTGTAAGACCTAACGTTACCTCAAATGATCTAGTTGAGAGGAAAAGCATAACTTCATCAACCTTTTGTTGGCAATACATTACCCCACATCAAATTATAAAGGCAGCAGGTAGATTAAGTAATTCTAATAGTACGGACGTATATTTCCTATCTAATAATATTATACAAAAATTGGTATCAACTCTTGCTCTCCTTTTTCTTTTTGTATAAACAAATTTCTTGAGGAGGGTCATTTTCCTGATCAATTGAAGATATCTCGCATCTGCCCAATCTACAAGAAAGGAAATGTAAATACCCCTGACAGCTATCGTCCAGTGTCCATACTGCCAATTCTATCTAAATTAATAGAAATAATCATCTATGACCAACTCATAGAGTTTTTTGAATCAAATAAATACCTAAATATTACACAATTTGGTTTTCAAAGGGGAGGTCTACAGTGGATGCCATGGATGGGCTGGTCCGAAGTTCTTTTGGCTTTTGAGAATAAGGCAAACGACAGGCCACTCTTTGCGACCTTAGTAAGGCCTTTGACTGTGTAAACCATAAAAGCCTATAAAAATAATTTAAAATACTATGGAGTCAAAGATCTCCCACTGACCCTTTTTGAGTCCTATCTAACAAATAGGAAACAAAAAGTACTAGTAAATGATATGTGGTCCCAAGAACTGAAAATTAACTATGGTATACCACAGGGCTCCGTGCGTGGTCCCCTTCTCTTTTTAATTTCAGTCAACGACCTTCCAGAATCAGTACAGGCTAAGACTTTTTTATATGCAGATGATGCTACTTTTCTTAACTCTTCCCCAGACATTAATGCTCTTAAAACAATCAATTAAAATGTGATTTAGGATGCTGCTGCGTGGTTCAGTGCCGATGGCTTTTTATTAAATGACACAAAAACTCAACAAAATATAGTATTTAGTGTAAAAAACAATCCACAAATCAATGGTACTGATTACCTTGACTCAGTAAAATTCTTAGGAGTCGTTTTTGACAATCGCCTGTCATGGAGTCAACATATTGACTCTATTGCTCCCAGATTAGCCAAAGTTATCTACTTATTAAGAAGTCTTACTATTAATGTACCGGAATGCTATTTAAGAACATGCTATTTTGCCTATTTCCAATCGAAGTCAAAGTCAAAAATACTTTATTCCAAAAAGTACAATGTACAGGATGGCGTCATCAAAAATAAAAGAAATACAATATTATTATAGCTAATGATAAATTAACATAACAAGGAAACATTTTTTTTAATTTTTTATATAGGAAAAAGGTATTTAACATCGATAATAAGATATGGGCTAGTCCTTTGGGGTAACTGCAGCAGAATCCAAGACATTTTAATTTTGCAAAAGAAAGCAATCAGGATAATCACAAACTCAAAACTAGATGCACACTGTAAGCCATTATTTGTTCAACTAAAATTGCAAACGGTTATAAATCTTTACATATTTGATCTCATCTGCTAAGCTTTTAAAAATGAAAATAATTTTAAATACAATTATGATAGGCACAGTTATAACACAAGGCACAAAGGAAATGTAGTAATAGAGTTTACAAGGTTAAGCAAAACATGTAACAGCCATTTAGTAATTTCACTCAAAACTTTTAATAAACTAAAGAAGCTCGTAGAAAAATTCACAGAAAATATGTTTAAAAATAAATTTTATAATAATTGGTAATTGCTCAACCCTTTTTATTCGCTAAATGACTTTTTTAACTGTGATGTAGATTTTTAACCCTAAGTTTCTTCTTTGTATTCTTTTAGTTAAGACTTAGACTCAGCTTTTGAAGGCTATGTTTATGACACTGTCAATGCTATCTTGTAAAATGACAATAAAGATATTTGATTTAATTTGATGAAAAAAGGTTGGTTTGGAATGAAATAACCTTCAATTTTTATTGTCTAACATATTTTCATATCTCTTATTTTTGAGCAGTTGAGGAAACCGTAAAAATGGTTAAGGTTTTATTGCTGCGGTTGCCTCACACTCGATACCTTCGGTCTACACTTCTCCACGGCGCATCGCTTTAGTTTGCTTCATGCTTTATAGCATGCAAATCACCTGATACTAGGATACCTGTAAACACTACAGTCTAACATATTTTATCCGTGGCGAAGCGTGGGTAAACAGATAGTGTTGAATAAAACTGTCTGGCGGACAAAAGTAAAGTTACCGATTTGCCAAAATGATTAAAGTCGATACTAGTGTTCGGGGATACCGATAAGCATATCCTGGTGCATTGATGGATAAAAATAGACTCAAGATTTTTTATACATAAAGGATTACTTTGTCAATGAAATTATAGAGGCAAATAATTTTTATGATTACATAATTTACAATACTTAGTTGTTATATTGCTTCATCAGCAAAAGCAACTACCAGGAAAAATTCTTTGCTAACAATGAAAAATGTAATAAAGAAGTGAAATTTTGGTCTTAGATCTTTGAAGTAAGACTTTACTTTTAAGGGGGTTTCCATCATTTGTAGTGTAGTGTAGTATCTGACATTGCAATTAACAATTCATTTCATTTCAGGGATGTAATTACCCAGGATTCTCCTGTGTTCAGAGGTCTCAAACTCTGTATCTGACAAGACGCAGGTAGGGAACTTGTAATATGTTCCTTATCATAATATTTGTAGTAAAATTAAAACAATCACGCAAATTGAAGTTAGATTATGAAAGTCACTGACTACAAATCACTTTTAAAGTGTTTGCCTAAAAATTTAGAAAAAGATCTAAATATTTATTTTTGTTGTACTTTTTAAATCTTAATATTTTCTCCAAGATAGCATCATATTCAATAGTTTACCAACTAAATATTAGTGACTGTTAGTGTAAACGTGTAATTGTGTCAGACTAGGGATTATTAATTTTTACATGCAAAAATAGGGCTGTTAGAGGTTTAAGTAGCAGTAAAACAATACTACCTCAGATTGCTTCTGACAGTATCAAGGTGACATAAAACATTTGTGGATTAAACCTGTTCTTAAATTTAAACTGTTAGCCCCTGTTACGTACAAAACTCGTTTGATTATACATTTCGGTTTACAAAACAGCTGGGGCCTCTCAAATACAGTGAATTAGTGTAATAATTTAATGTCAAAAATGCCAACTTCAAAGCTTTGGAAGTCTCATTTAGCTCTGAAAATACAATCCCAATCGAACAAGATTGCTAAATATACATATAACAACATACAGGCTTGTATGAGATTATAACCACACGTATCGAGACCCAGACCCAGGAGCTACATCCTTAAACTACATACTCGTTTTGAAGCTCTTGATGTGAAACCTTCAAAAAAGTTACTACACATTTTGGCTTTAGACATGATTGTGGATAATTTTAGAACTTATAATTATACATTTAAATTTTGCTCAATAGTTCAAGAAAATCAAACTAAAAAAACCATAAACAGTGAAATTATGAGCCTTTAACACATCAAATGCCTTTAAAACACACCATTTCATGTCTAGTCTAGTTTGTCAAAATTTTCCATTGGAGGATTTCTTAAAATGTCAATACCCTCAGGACATGGTTGATGGGCCACCATTGTTACAGAACATTCTGTAGTTAATTGACACAAGCTCCTGTTGTGTGTATCAGGTTTGACTCTCACTGCTGGGAGAGCTTTACTCGGACTGTGCCGTCCAACTGTGAGTGCATGTGGCCAGTCAACTCTCTCGCAGAGGCACGAGACAGCTACTGAACCACCCTCTCTCTCTCTCTCTCATGTCAATAAACCACATTCACACATTCTCACAAACTGGATTTTGACTTTTTTTTTGTCCCTGCCTTTTTAATTCTCTCTGCAGTTATATTTTTAAGATTTTTCAATTTGAAGAACCAACCTTATTTTTAAGACAAGATACCTAAGGAAGGTTAGGTTTTTAAAACTCAATATTTCAGGTTCAAATCAAATTTATGTCCAAGAATTAGCTTTGTGTTTTGGTAAAAAGTTGAATCCATCCGGAACTGTTCCAAGTAGCATTTCACTGAAACAAACAAATTGAGAAACATTATTATGGTAGTGCCAATGGCAATACATTCAATTTATGCCAAGAGTCCTAGAAAGAGATTTTTTTACATTAACTTTAAAAAGCAGAAGATTATCGAATGTGCTATTAAACTACATATTAGTAATAACCTGCAGTATTTTTTGACACATCAAAGGTCTCCTTTATCAGAGTTTAACCGAAATGATGGTTAAGCCCATTTAAAATGGGGCTCCAAAGACTTTGGTTTTCAAGAAATGAAAACAAACTCTAGGATTCACAGGTTTGTAAAGATGGGTAATTGTGACCATAACAGGACAGACTGTGACTGTTAGCTGACACTGACTAGAGGTGGTGGGTAGACGCAGATGATAATAGGGAGGCCAAACAGATGTTGACCTGGTTACCATGAGAGCTAAACCTTTAGCTGATCAGCTAGCAAGAGCCGATCGGTTGTCGCTGACAATAACGGAGCCAATCAACAACCTCAATCAAGCGCAGAAAGTTAGTGATCCCAAAAGAAAACTTCTTAAAGATTGAAATCCTTAAATCATTTGTTTGCAAATCTTGACTAGAAAACTACTTAAAACTTTACGGGCGGAGGAACAGGTTGTATCAGGCGCCATCTACCAACTTTCCGCCTGTACCGCTGGGGCAGTTCCAGCGCATCCTTGCAGGACTACTTACAAAGCTGCCCCTACTACAAGGGAGGGACCGGCACGATGTGGAGTTCGTATTGTGCATCGCCTCCGATTACATACGCGGTAAGCATGAACTGCAGCTTCGCTCCCGGCTGGATTCAACCCCACTCTGCTGACCAGACAGCAGCCACGACGCCAACAGCAGAGACAACCACTTCCACCACCGAGACAGGCGCAAGGACCACCACCGCAGCAGCAAGTACAACAACAACATCAGCAACAGCCGCAGCGCCGAAGAAGAAGGTGAGGTTCGCTGACTGATACTTAAGCCCTGCGAGGCAATGCTCATAAAGCCCTAGCTGAACTAAAAATCAATGACACAATTGTTCTCTTTTCCCCTTTTTCTTTTAAATTGTTCTTGGGTTGAGTTTCAAAAGAAATAAATTTGAACTGGGGGGCTTCTTCCCGTCTGGAAGGGCCCACTCGCTGCCGCAATTGTCTGCCAGCTTTCTTTCCGGCGGCTGAGCCGTTGTGCCGTTCTTTCCCCGGCTCCTAAAGCTGGGCAGAGAGCGTGGCACGGAGGTTCAGTCAACGTTGAGAGAGCGTGCTGAGCGGCAGCAACAACAGCTGGTTGAATGTCTGCGGGGCTCCGAATGGTCATGGTACATGTCATCCAATCGATGTTGGCCAATGTCTATGAGGGGCTTATATTGGACGTCATATCATTTGAGTTCAGGAATTTTTTCATCCCGGAGCAGCATGGGTTTTGTCCTGGAAATCTACTAGTACCAATCTTGTTGTCTTCTCGAACTTTGTGGTATCTGCTTTCTCCTCTCTTCGCCAAGTTGATTGAATTTACAGAGTTAGCCACACCTCATCGCTAAGCTCGGCACCCTGGGAATATCTGGTCCTCTACTCTCCTGGTTCAAGAGTTACCTTACAGGAAGAACATTAAACTCAAACTCCCTCCTTTCGTTCCAAAACCGTGGTGGGAGTAACATCTGGAGTTCCTCAGGGCCCATTTCTTTTTGAAATCTTTGTGAATGACATTGGTAGATCTCTGGCTTGTAAATTTCTTCTCTTTGCCGACGATGTTAAGATCTTTAGAGAGATTTCCTCTGTAAACCATCACGGAACTCAAGGTGATCTGGTTAGCATTGTGGAATGGAATGGCTGACAATGCCATGCAGCTTAATGCTGACAAGTGCCAGGTGATGACATTCAGTAGGATCAAAACTGTGTTGACCTATGCCTACTACCTTCAAGAAAATGTCCTGGTGAGGGTGCATGAAGTCAAGGACCTTGGTGTTTTCATGTTACCCAGCTTAGATCCGGGTTTGCACATAGCCAAGATAAGCTCCAAAGCCAATTCTTTACTAGGACTCATTGCTCGCTCCTCAAAGCGCTCATTGTCTCCTTCTTCTGTAAAGACCCTTTATGAGGTCTTAGTTCGTCCAGTGCTTGAGTGCACGCCTCAACTGTTTGTGTCCCCAACAGATCGGCCACTGCAACACACCTCAGCATGGTTCAGTAGGCGTTTCCTTCGCCTCCTGGGCATCAGATCTGGCATGGACTATACCAATGTTTATGGAAGAAATGGCTTCTCAACACCATGTGCTTTCCCTCACATCAAGAAGAATGGTCCTGACTTGCTGTTCCTTTACAAAGTTATCAATAGCCTGGTCGACTGCCCTGCTTCTCAAGCTCATTGACCTGCATGTTCCTGCTAGAACCGGCTTCACCAGACTTTCGCCAAGCATCACCAACCGCTCCCTCAGCCCGCCCCTTGTATGTCACCTTTGAAACCTGTTGAAGACAGAATCAAGAGAGCTGCTTCCTGGGTGTGAGAGTTCTGAGTGTGTCAAGTGGTTTTTTCCCCAGTTGAAGTGTTTGGTGTGTAAGGGCCACACAATAAATGTTTGTCAGTTTGTGTTAGTTTTATAATGTCCATAAATTATAAGTGCTCTATTTAAATGTTAAAAAGTATTTAATAATATATTGTTACCAAAGGCTTTATGTACCATTTCAATTATTTACAAAGTATTTATCAATGTTTTTTAGTTTTAGTTAATAGCCTGGTCGAAAGTAGCACTATTTTCTAATTCTAATTATTTATTCAATATCTTGTGCCCATGTGAATTTCTTCTTTTAATTCTAGTTATTATACCGCTGTCTTTCTACGCCATAAGAAATGACGTATTTTTCTAATTCTAATTATTTATTCAATATCTTGTGCATGTGAATTTATTTAAATGTCTTTTAATGTTATTTCCTGTCTTTCATTAACGATTAAGTAGCACATATTTTTCTACCTGTATAAGTACGGCAAATGTCAGTCTGTATATGTAAAATGGTGTATTACTGTAGAAACAAATAAATAAATAAATGCAACTTCTAGGATATTTTTCCCGAAAGCCAAGAATAATTATCCTACTTCCTCACAGAATCATAACCTTTATTAACATATAAGGAAGAAGTACATACATATACACATAGAAAAATGACAATAATGGAAGCTTTAACAATGTTTACAGATTTGAAATTAAACACAAAATAATAAAGGTGTTTGCTATGCCTACCACAGTACATTTTAAACTAAACCAAATTAAACTAAATTATAACAATGGGTCAAATTGTGTAGAAATTTAGTCCGAAATAAAAAGAAAATATTTGAAATGAGCTTACATAGGCTAGAAGCCCAGCGTAAGCGAGTAATATAAACAGTGAAAAAGGTAGTGGTTGTGGATACAAATGTGTTTTAAATTAAATAATTAGATAATGTAGTTGGTAGCCAGTGGTTGGTTATATAACTAACGCGCCAGCTGGACCATTGGCTGATCATGAAGATGGTGGTATGGGGAGGTTGACTTCTGTAAAAGTAGATAGTAAAAGGTATCGTTGAAGTTGATAACCAGTTCTTCTGTACTGGCTGTGATAAGCCTTTCTACCTCTGACAAACCAGATCAATCAACCAACCAGAAGTGAACAGCAGGCATCCGTCTTCTACTGTAAGTTCATTTTGCCTCTGAAAGAGTTTCAAGTTCGTTAGTAACATAGCCAACCAGACTAAAGTCTAACGCTGCCAAAATGGCCTTTAATAGTCTCTGCTCGATTTCTGTGGCAGTGATGGGGATGTCTGGACGGGTCGGCAAAGAAATAAATCATCCCCTGCCGATTTATTCTGAGCCTACTCGCGTGCTTCTCAATTTCGCACCCTTCCTATAAACCAAGTCATAGTTTAAGCAGATAAAATAACAGCCCATCGGTTGAGTTCCATGCCGTGTTTGCCTTTTTCACCAAATAATGCTAACAAAGGTTTGTGGTGTCACTAACTTTCCAACAAAACTTGTGAAATTTCTTCACAGCAAAGATAAGTGCTAAAGCCTCACACAATCTGAATTTGGTTTCCGCTCTTTGACAATGTTGCGGAAGCAAACATGTCGGCCGTAGGAACCGTCTTTGAAAACATGGGAGATTACCGTAACCCAAAAGAACTAGCATAGCTGTTTTGAATCGGCTAACGGTACAAGAGCTATACTTTCCATAAACGCTTGTTTTTCAAAATAAGTGCTACGACACTTCTCACGGTTCTATTTAAATGTTAAATGGGTGAAGTACGGAAGATTTGGCAAGAATTTCCCATAGAAATATATCCTAGGTGTCTTATCAAATCTACTGGCTCAGATCCTCTACAATTGCTTGTAGTAAGTGCTCAGATGGACTATGCCCTCAAGGCCAATTTTATAACCTAAAACCAGGCTTGTCAATTACTTTGGCCGGGTTGGCCTTTACCATTCAGCAACCGTTTTAGAGCAGCTTCAGTTTTGACCACTGCATCTTCATAAGAATTACCCACAAACAAGTATATCATCTAAGTAACAGTAGGTATTAGGTAGTCCTTCCAGTACCCTGTCCATAGCAGCTTGAAAGGCAAACGGTGCTACTGAGACGCCTAAACGGTAATTTCTTAAATCTAAACAGACCTCTATGAGTATTTACTGTTAATAGAGGTTGAGACTTTTCCCCCACGCTTAACTGCAAGTAAGCGCTGGTCAGATCGATTTTTGAAAATATTTTACCACCTGCTCACTTAGCAAATATATTATCTGGAGTAGGTAATGGGTAATGTTCATTTTTAGTGAATTTATTCAAACTTATTTTGAAGTCACAACATACCCTAACTGACCTTCCATCAGGTTTCATTATACAAACCAATGAGGTAGCCCATTCACTATGAGTAACCATGTAAATAATGTTATTTTTAATAAGATTAACTAGTTCCTTGTCCACCAGATCCTGTAAGGCATAGGGAATGGATCGGGCCTTACAAAACACTGGTATTGCCCCTTCATCCATAACTATTTCAGTCTGGATGTTTTTTATTGTACCTACTGGACAATGAAACACATCACTGTATTTCCCTTTTAAAGTTTGTTCATTAGAAATGCCCTGTCGCTCTACTTGGCCCTTAGAAGCCACTAAGCGTCCTGCACTGTTTAAAGCTAGGTCTACTTGATGTACATTAGACCAGTCAAGACGCAACACATTTAACCAGTTACGGCCTAAAAGCACAGGTTGTTTAACCTTTCCAACGTCTGCAACAATCATGGGAAGCCCATAGTTTTTACCCTTATGGAACACATTATCCCATCCTCGTCGCCATTATAATAACTTGATATTTTTAGATAACTATTTATAGAACTTAGGTAAGCTGTACTCACGTCAGAAGCCATAAGGAGAAGACCAATCGAACTTCCGTTCACTATCATATCTATATCCATAGAGGTAACTGGAATAATTGATTCTGCTTCTATTTATTCTCTTTGTACAATAAGTATATATATATCAATATATAGCAACGAGGAACAAGCATTACTGCTCTCTGGCCACATTGAGAGTCCCGTCTTAGACAAACTTGATCTAATGCTACCAAGCATATTAAGGGAAAAAACAATTAAAAAAACACATACCTGATCTTTATCCAATCAGCACAATTTGGACTAGCCATGAGCACTTCAAGATCATCTCTACCCTCAAACTTTGCAGGTCTCTCGTTCATCTTCTGTGGAGGGGCTTCCATGAGCCCCACTGGCACGTAGCGGTACAGGAATGACAGCCACTCCAGCAGAAACCTCCTCGTTGACTCTACTCCCTGAAATATACAGACTCGGTAACTTGCTACAAACCATCACTTTCACTTTTTAAACCTGTACAAATACAACGTAGGGAATGTATCAAAATTAATGTTGATTAATTTATTTTTATGGTTCATCCTACACCGGATAGGTTGTTCCATATAGGTTGTTCCTATTCACCTTATTACAGTAAAGGCTTCATAACTATATTTTTTGCAAACTTATAGTTTCTTACCAGCTTGATATCACCACTACATCATAGAAAGTTTCCACAAGTCAAATTTTGCAAAATTAGAACCTTATTAGGTTAAATTTAACGAGCTTTCAGAAAAATATAACTAAAAATTCATAACTTGAGTGTTTGAAAACTTAAACCTCTACAGTGGTGGCTCGTCAGGTGAAGGGAGTAAAGGGTCACTTCACCTACATTTTAAAGGGGAAAAAATTAAACTTTAACATTTAATTAATCCGTTTCCAAAGTCCGTGGGATCACATATCAACGACGACACCGAGTGTGATACAAGCTCGATAGTAACAATCGATGGTTGCCTCGATAGTCAACACAGAAAGTTAGTATGCCTCTATGGTTGCCACTGGCTGCTTTGTAGAAGATCGGAATACTTCGTTAGGGGAAGAGCTTTCTTCGGATTTTCACCTGACGCTTATCTACGTGGTAGGGATAGACGCAAAGGGGCGAGGAAAGGGGCTGCGCTGCTATAGCAACGAGTGATGATAGAAGTGTACTTTAAAAGCCTGTCACTGGACAGCCAGGCAGCAGACCAGATGTCCAGCTGTAATTAGACTCGCACGGCGCAACTACTCTGTTTTAAGCCTACTTTTGCAATCACACGACCTGATTATGTACCTTTTTAAAGAGTTTAACAACTAATTTTAAATAGTTTTATATTATTTTACTGATCCAATACTACAAAACAATCTTATGCAACGATTTTTATAGGTTTTCAGTGTTCCACTTAGTACGGCAGTAGTTCAAAATTTCAGTTTAACATATTATTTTGTGCAACATCACAAACATTAACTTTTATTTTCCTGTTAGAACTTGCAAGCTATAATAACTACGTTTTCAATTATTTACATAGTTTCCTAGAGAAATACCCATATTATCAATAAACAATGTATCTTGAATTTTCTGTCCAAGTGTTAAGAATCAATATTTTAACATATTTTTCCTGTTAAATAGTGGAGTACAGCTGATTTGCCCTTGACTTACCTCTATGCTCAGAAGCCGCCACTGAACCTCTACACTCCAAGTTTATACCTCTATAATTCAAATTTGAAATTTCCCTCACAGCAACCTTGTATACTCAAAGTTTTAATCCCAGATTTGATTTGGCTGATCGATCACCTGCTATGTTTTACTGTTAGCTTCTACATGAGTTACATCTTTGCCTATGGAGAGAGTTATAGAGGTTAAAACTGTAATGACATCTGAAAATACAATTTAGCTTTTTTTATTGTATGTGTTGTAAGACGGTATTATAAATTTACTTTCTTTCTACTTAACAATCAAGTTGAATCAAAGATCTTGCTTTGCTTGATTTACTAACCTTGGTATCACTGCCCCAATGCTCGAGGCCATAGTTGACGTAGCGCTTGAGTATGTCAAATCTCTCCTGGCTAGAGATGTCCCAGTGCCTGTGTTCCTTGATCTCCGTGAATAGCCATGGTTTGATTAGTGCACCTCGACCTATCATCACACTTGCTGCTGACGGGCTGCGCTCCTACAACCCATACTTTACTTACATGTTTGTGTAAAAAACAAACTATCTCAAGTAGGTTTCAATCAACAATCAGTTTTGCCTTAAATCCATTCATGTGATGATGTGACATAAAATACTTTTAATAGGCTTGGAGAATTCAGTTAGCTTAAGCAACAGTACTATGAAAGACTTAACACTAATAACTTTATATTATTTAACCAATTACAAAAGCTTTTGATAACCATCTGGCTTATCATTCTTCACATTAACTTTTTTCTTTATCCTATCAAAAGTAATAGAATGAGGGTACCCTAACTGCCAAACTTTTGACCATGCTGGCGCCGAACAAAAATTTGACAGTTTTTGTTTTATTTTGTGTTTTTACTTTCCACTTTATCCAGGCAAGATCTTCTTTCTGTTCTTTTTTATAGTTATCCTGGCCTAACATCCTATTTCCTGAATCGTTCCTTCCATCTACACTTTAGAAACATGGAAGTCAAAGAGAAATTCTCATAGGAGAACGATTAAAAACTAATTTAAAGAACTAATTACAAATAAGTTAATATATTGTGAGAACCAAAGAACAAATAATAAATCATTAGGGTATTTTTATTTGTGTAATGAAATATTTCAGTACCCTGGCCAAATCATAATCAACAAAGGATAGAATGTCGCCATTGCCAATGAGAGGGACGGGAGAGGCCAACTTTGCACATTGCTCAATGTACTCCCAGTCTGCCAGCTTGGTGTATCGCTGCTCCTTTGTGCGACCATGCACCTGAAAATATCAATCACTTTGAGGCTTTGTTTTACAAAACTGCATTTTCTAAATGGTTCAAGAACAATTCAGCTATGTGAAATGTGCAATATCACACCCTTTCAAGAAATCCCAGTAAACTATCAACTGGGTCTTTTTTAGTTTATGAACTTAATAGTCACTTGACCAAGATTTTTGACACAATTTGAACAGCAGTCAGAATATCGAAAATTGAAATTGGTCCAGGAATCGAGAATCGGTATCAGAATTGAGATTCGGGAATCAAACCCAGAAATGAGAATCAGAATCGAAAATTGATATCCTAGTATTGATCAATAATCAATACTCAAAAAATATCAATAATTAAAAAAAACTTGGAATCGACCCAACAATTTTTTTACTTGAAAGAAGCAGTTGTGGCCTTGTAAACTCAATCAATAGGCGAGTTTAGTCACCAAACATGAAGGTAGAATAGTGAAACTAACAGCATCGGCTGGTCAGTTTGTTGAAAAACCAACTGATTTCGAATAACAAAGTCCAAGAATAGCCCGAAACTCAAATTCCTGGTGTGACTACGCAACAGACAATGCATCTATCTTTATCTGTAGGTGGCCACTCCTCAGCTTTGCAGTTTGGCACGTAGCTGCCAGTTCAAAAAAGTTGTACTAGCCTTAGCAAAAAACGTAGGGTAGAGTTGGCACCAGTGACTGAACAATGGTTGAGCCACTGAACAATATATGCAGCAAGGCCTTTGTCACTCTTGACCCTTCCCTTGCCCTTGGTCCCTTACCCTAGAGCGGCAGGCCCAAATGAAAGCTAGAAGTGGCCACCTATACAACATGATTTACAAAACAAATGTTGCATATGCATGTTGCATAAATGAAGCATTACTGTAATCTAACAACGCTAAGAATAATATATTTTCTTTGTTTCAATTCCATATTTCTCATGGAATAGCAATATATGGAGCACTACAAAAAAACCTAGATTATATACTAAAACTAAAAAAAAGCTATCAAAGTTATGTTTGGATTGTCTGGTAATGATTCAGTCAAAACATATTTCAAAAGAGCTAGGGTTTTAACAGTGTAACGATTTATACATTTTTGAAACAATAAAATATTCCAAACAAAATAATATTTCACAAACACAAATCCATACACACAACACTAGAAATCACTTCACGTGCCAAAGACATAATCTGAGCTTTACAAGAAAAAGACCACATTCAGGACTTAAATTTTTGCAGTACTTGCCTCAAAATATTACAAATGAACAAAACCCATAAAATTTTATACAAAATTAAAATCTTTTTTGATGAACATATTCCTTAGAAGAGTTTATGATTACAGAAATTCTTAAACAAATTATTGGTATATATTATATTAAAATATAGTTAATTAATAAGTTAAATAAGTTTAGTTATTTTAATTAAATAGTTAATTAAATAATAGTTAAAATATAATTTTCTATTGCCAATGTTATTAGTGAGTACATTTTTAATTGAAAAGTTAAAGTTTTTCCAACTAAATCTTGTAATATACATCCAGGAAACTAAATTGAATTATTAATAGTTGTTAGTTATGTTGACACTATTCTGTACAGATATTGTATGATTCTGAATAAAGAATATTTGAATTGAATTGAATTGAAAACAAATAATATACTTTATTATGGCAATAGTGTTTTTATCTCTACTGAATACTATACAAAAAGAAAATAATCATAATTTACATTTTAACATTTTTTTACATAATTTACATTGACATCTGAAATCCTCTCTATTTGTCATTCTTAGAGGTTTATGGGCAAAGTATTTCAAGTTAATAATGTTTTGGATCCCCCATTTGATCGATTGAAAGTTGTACGCGAGACTTCGCCCAACTGATCCGCCCATGGATGAAAGATGAATGATGTTTACCGTGATGATGTCGGCCCCAGCCTTGGTGAGGTCTGTCATGTACGTGTGAGCAACATTCTTGCCGTTGTAGACGCCAGTTCTCGTCTTCACTGTCAGCGGTATGTCCAGGACTGACTTCATGCACTTCACTATTGAGAACAACACCTTCTTTTTGTTCAACAAGCCACTGCCTGCACCCTGTCAATGTAAACCGTTCGTTTTTTAAATTTTAGAACTTTTTTAGACATTTCTTAGTTAGTCAGTTATCTGGTCTTAAAATAGATACATGAACCGCAAAACCATAATGTTTAACACTTTAGACAGCCTAAAATAGATATTTGAAACAAGAAACTTGAGGTTTAACCCTTAAACACAAGCATAGCACCAAAACATTAAAATTTCCTCTTCTTCTTCACTGTTTGGATTTTGATTCACATGCACAAACCATGTTATTATATTGATTTAAGTAAGTATCAATAACCTCAACACTTGTATTGTTTGCAAACATATATGAGTGGTCATAGCTCAGTGGTACAGGCGTGCTGCACCAAATCAGCACAAACTTTTCACGATGGTTATTCCCGTGATTGGAAATCACGTTTCGCTGGTCCATGCCATTGGTTATTGGGCTATTAATTATGACCCAATAGGGAACACTAGTCTTGCCATATTCACCTTTAAAATATAGGAGTGGTGGGTGTCTGAGATCAAAGTACAAAGTAAGTAAAGTAAAGTATATGTTTTAAACTATGGTTTCCTAGGAAGCAGTGACCGCTACATTACGGCCGTTATATGACGGTGAGTTTTGTTTTCAATGTTATCAGATGAGAGTGGTTTCCTAGAGAACAGTGGACGTAAAATAGCAGTGAAAACTAGCTGACACATTTGGTTTTGTAAACGAAAGTCTAGCTTGTCCATTACTACATACATACATAAACTTTGACAACTAAAATAAACAACATGTCAAAAGTTGTTTTTGTCTACATCTGTTTAAATATTTTGTTACGTCCACCGTCACTGTTATGTTCACCGCTACATTACGGCCGTAAAATGGCGGTCAACGCTTTCCTAGGAAACCATAGCTTTATAGTTTATAGGTTTTCTGTTTTGAAAGTAACCTGAAAGGCCAGATCATACAAGGTTTGAAATATCTTTTAGGAGAAACATGTTCAACAATCATTGACTAATAGGTATTCTTCTCAAAATAATTTTAAAATTGTGTATGTGTTCTGATTTGGTACGTCAGAAAATCAAGTATACTGGTAATTTTTTTTCCATACTGATTAAGCTCTAATATTGGATGAAAATTTAACTTATCAGATTTATAATCAAAAGCCACTATTGTGCTGATGAACGTTTCAAGTAGTGAAGTTGTTTATACCAGATACCATCATGCAGGGTGTCCAGTGTTCAGGAAAAACAAAATTCCCGTATAATTCCCATATTTTCCTGGATATATTTCGCTGATTTCCCGGATTTAGCTACCTTAATAGTCATAGTTACTCCCGCCCAAATTGTTATTATTTACGAAACCACGATTTTTTCTTCCGCCTGCGACGAAATAACGACTTTTCGTTACCATTTACAACAATCTATCGACTCGCTAGCGACTACGGCAAAATAATGACTACGATACCGTACGCGGCAATCTCCCAACTCCCGCTAGTGGCGGCAACGAAATCACGATTTTCTTTACCGTTAACGATAGTTTCTTGTCTTCCACTAGCGCCTGTGACAAAATAACGACTTCGATACCGTTTGCGGCAATAGCTCGTCCATGACATAATCACCACTTTTGCGATCCCTTTCGCAAAATTTCCCGGATTAGGGACAAAATTCTGTATAATGCCCATATATTCCCGTATGTTGAAAATTCCTGGTTTTCCCGGAATTCCTGTATGCTGGACACCCTGTCATGGTTATTTGGTTTCCTAAAGTGATATCAGTTTTGGCCCCCTGACATCTACCGTACTTACTATGTAAGTATTGTAGGAAGGACTATGCCAGTTTTGTAGTTCACCTGTTTGATAGTTACTGTACTCTAAATACTAGTGCAAAAAATACCTGTTGATAGACCAATTCAATTGGGCAGCCAACGTTGATATCAATGAAGTCCACATTCGCTTGATCTTGAATCAGTTGAGCACATTTTGTCATAATCGTTACGTTTCCTCCACAAATCTGCAATCAAGCACAATAGTCAGGAAATTGGGAATTTTACATTGTTGCTTAATTCAAAAAATGAAATATTCGATGAAATATCACAGTGGTACACCAAAACTTCTTGCTTTTTGATGTTACAAAAATAAACATAGGTGTGTTATTATAATACTAGGCCTATAGGTTTCCCATGTCTATTTTAAGTTTTTACTAAGCCAACCCGTCACCTTTTTATTAAATTATGCATTGTGCTTGAGTGGAAGAGAGGAAATTATGGTTATAACTTTACCACCAATAAACTACAAAGCCATACTTCATTTCATTCAATTTTACTGTGACTGAACAGTGATGGAGGAGAGATGTTGCAGACTCTGCACTCCAGGAGAGAGTGACTTTGCCTCACCCCACCAGCATCTCATCTACTGACAACAGCGCTGCACTTTAGCAGTTGGTGGAGCTACCCTCCCTTCTCTACTTTTTGCAGTATTAATTCAAACTGTGTTAATTTTTTTGGACAAAAAGACTTTGTTGAATGTCAGTTAAAATATTGACCTTAACTTACTTCAGTAATACTTTGTGGTTTTCCTTCGAGTTGTGTTACTCACACCTAACCTACCATCCCACAGTTTTGTTTCCCTGCTTTTGTTCGTAGAACAGTTTGAAATCTGTAACTGAACAGACCCGCTACTGACCTGAACTCCAAACACATCCTCAGAGCCGTGTCGCTTGGTAAGAGCCCACTCTTGCTGTTTGCCTTGCAGCAGATTTACTGCCATGGCCATCTCACCACAAGTCACGTCCGCCCCCCACTCCTTGCACACTCGACGGAATGGCAGGTTACCCACCGTAGTCAGCGGTGACAGCAACAACTTGTCTCTCCAGTCTATCTGAGAGCGCAACACAAGCTTGGATAGATTGTGGCTTGATTCCTTATGCCTCATTTTACAAGCTTATTGATAAATATGTGCATAATATATTGACTACATGTTTCAACACTGTTAAATTTGGACAAATCACACATTTCTTTTTCATTGTGTTTGAATTAATTAGTTGTACAAAGACTTCCAACAAAGAAAAGGTTACAAAATTAGATTTGCATGGATTTTTTTCTCATTTAAGCATTTGTAGTGTGTGGTTTTGAACAAATATTATCGCTTAAACTTAATTTTTTCTTATATTTTTTTGTTTTTTGCTTCATGTTATTATTGTTTTGGTGTATCATTGCAGGACAATCATTTGGATAATTCTGGTTAGTATTTTGTAGACAATGTTAACCCTTCCAGGAGGTGCATAGGTTTTCAGTTAAAAACTAATTATGTCCAAGCTGTAAGTGGCAAAATTATATTTTATTGTGTTCTAAGAATAAAGAGCCGAAGACACACAGAATAAAGGGGTTTTGGCTAGTGTGTAGGCCATGATTTGATTAAAAACTCTAACTGGTAAAAAAGACATTAGTCTCTCAAAAAGTGTCACCCCACTGGCAAAGAGCTAATCATTAGTGCAGCAAGTGTTTTTTGTTGCAAAGGCTATAATCAATAGCTAAACTAAGTTAATCATTAGGTATTTTATATTAATATATTCTGAAGAATTGCTGTTTATTTTGATATATAATTTGTCTATATAGCATGCAAAACAATTCGTGGCAATTTATAAAGTGAGAGGACAAATGCCGTAGAAGCTGCGGAGACTGAGCTAACAGCACTTAATGTGAAAATACCCTGTCTTCATCCGCCCTATTGCAGTGGGTAAATTTTGTTCTATAAAGCGAGAGCTATACTGAATTGTTCTATACGATACTGAATTATGCGTTTCTTTGTGAATAAGGAGTGTTTTTTTTGCTTCTGTGGGTTTTTCCACTGTGCAGCTGCGATTTTCAGCGACTTCATGTTTATCGAAACTCTATACTGGCAAAATAAATCGATAGTCTCTGGTTTTCCATTTATAAATGCCTTATTTCGATTGTTTATAGTCGATTTTGGTACTACAGGAATCGGAAAGAGTCGCTTGTTTCAATAATGTGAGTGTAATGTGCATCTGAGGGAAGTTTGGTTATTGATTTAGCTCTGAAAGACCCGAACTATTTGCTGCTCTCGCCTCCGCCATTTTGTGACCAGTGCGACCTACATAGCATGTAGTGTTGCGACGCTGTTGTGCTCACTTTGCGTCGCTATTTTGAGGATTTTAGTAAAATTACACTAGCAAATTATCTCATTCAAAGTTTAGTGTTCTGAGTCAAATGTAGTGCCCTTCAAGGTGGTATGTTTTTATTTTTTTTATTCACTCCAAAATAATTGTTTATTTCAATTTTTGAAACGTAAAATTGGCTGAAAAGCCAAAACTTTGAAAAAAAATCACAATAAAACAAAAGATTTTGATCCCAATTCCATGTAAAGAAATAAATTGGCCAAACTTGGGCTATCTTGGAATTTTGATATTTCCTATTATTTTCAAGAGCTCTACTTTGAAAACTTTGGTTCGCTCTTACTTAATTTCACCTTTCAAAATATTCTGGAGTAAATAAATATTTTTGTTGTTGACTAAAAGTGTCATATAATTGTTCGCTGTAATGTGCTGAAAAAGAAAATAT
Organism: Matsumurasca onukii; assembly: GCA_018831715.1. Lineage (NCBI taxonomy): Eukaryota > Metazoa > Arthropoda > Insecta > Hemiptera > Cicadellidae > Matsumurasca > Matsumurasca onukii. Next base: position 32,344,882 of record CM032059.1, on the reverse strand, counting down.
AGAACACTATATGGTTATCTTTACAAATAAAATATAGATTGGGGTTTTAATGAGACTATGCACAAAAGGTCTAAAATGGCCTGCCAGTATAGAAATTTCTGACCGCCAGATATAGGGTTAAGAAACAGAGATACACCTGGAGGTAACCTCCAAGATGCGACCTCTAGAAGATTAAGATCTAACATGAATCAGTTGAAATAATGGTGGCAAGTTCAATTGGTTTCTTTGTTTATGCAATTATGTTAGTATTTACTTTACAACAGCAGAAGAGTTGCTATTTACCTTCTTCTTTTCTGAACTCCGCAGCTTTATCAAGTCATCATCAGACACTGGACCAATCCGAGTCTCTGACAAGTGATCTCCTGCCTCTGCTTCTACTTTGGAGTCAGCGTTGTTCTCTGATGCACCATTCTCCCCTTGGTTACAGCAATCTTCACCAACAATACTTGTGTCTACATCATTACACTCACTACTTTTGCTGCCAGCTTTGTCATCTTTGGTCTCCTTAGACTTAGTGTACTCTTTGTTCCATCGATCTAACACACTATTTGCTCTGCTAAAGTTGTACGTTCGTTTTCTGAGCTGGACTTGTACATCATTCTTGATACTGTTGACAGTATGTAAGTTTGTATTTGACTTCCATTCTTCAAGTTTTGCTTCGTTCACAATATTTAGCCCATTTTCAGTAATATGCTTTACCCCAAACCTGAAATAGAAAACTCCTAATAATAACTCTTATAACTGTAAGTGAATATATGACTGACAAACAAAATGTAAAACAACATTACATAGAACTACTTTTTAACAAAAAAAAACAACTTGTAATTGCAAATTTGTAATATTACACACACAAAATCTGATCACAAGTAACAAATGCTGAAATGAACAAAATTAATGAAATGTCATGATGAAAGGGCCAGTCTCCATACCACCACAATTTAGGTCTGGACTGTGTTGAAATTCGCTAAACTGAATTTTAACACACTACAGACAGCATATCTAAGCATTCTCAATGGTCTTCGACGGTCTTCTTGCAATATTAACAGGTTTTTCTGAACAATTTGACCTGTCCAAGAATTTGAAGATCGTCCAGGACGAGGCTTGTTTTCAATTGACATAGCCATCTGGAATTTGGGAAAAATACTCGCTACATTCTGGTTTTGCTCAAAACATCATCTTTTTAAGCTTTTTTAATAATTGCAACCGCTTTTGACACGCTTGCTTACAGAGAAAAGCAACAACTTTACGCTGAACTTTGTTCATATAATTACACCATCAAAACAAAACGAGGCAGAACAAAAACTACTTTTAGAAAAACGCATGCAAATCCTCTTCACGACCTCGCAGACTGACCACAGTGAGTGTTCTGAACTCGGAAGAGTTGCGCTTTCATCCCTTAGCGGCCAAAATGCAAATTATGCACTCCCCACCTCGCCATCGACCGATTCCTGATACTTTTGGGTACCCCCTCTTAACAATACTCGCCATCTTGACGCCATTTTCTGATTGATGTGGTAACCAAGTCACATGACCTGTCAAGAGTTTGTCGCTAGCGCTGCTGATCGCTCAGTAGCTAACTAAAACCGTGGAACCAAGGCTACCCTAACACGTGCGTCCGATCTTGCGATGCTAAAATACATAAGAACTAACGACATGCATTTTTTACTGGACTCTGTTTTCCACATTTTTAGTTGTTTACGCCTTTATATACCTCATTTTACAATGATTTTGAGTTTTGCGGATTAACTACGATTTTGATTATCCGGGAAGCCTCAACCTGACTTTATCACGGTAAATCGGGAGTTGACTGTCCTTTGTTTACAATAAACAGTCCTAAGGGCGTGACGCGGCATCAGGATCTGTGGAATGTACAATACAATGCATGCATAGTCAACTTGTTTACTCTGCAAATGGAGTGAATAGTCAGCTGGTGGTACTGAGTTTTCCGCACACTATAGTTCGTGCAGCATATCTTGGTGTTAAGAGTGCCACCAGCCTGTAAGCAGCAGTTTGTAGCAGTTTATCTTGTGTTTAACGAGGTGAAGTTAGGACTACAAAGTCACCAGCTGTCAAGATTAGTCACATTACAAATGTAATTGGTGACTTTTGATGAGCTAGCGCAGTGCTACGCATATGGAAATATTGTTGGCATCATATGGATTGATTGAATATATAACATCAGCCATTAGCATAACTCGATTGCTTTTCAATATTAGCTAGTTAAAGCACATGTTATAAAAGATTTTACACAGTATTACATGTGATATAAACATGTCCTACAGCAAATGTCCTACAGCAAATCCTGTAAAAATGAAGTGAAAAATAATAATATTTAACCAAACAGCCATGTTGTTTGCCCTATGCTTTTAACCAAACAGCAAAAAAAGCAACACTAATGCTTACTTTGATGGTATTTATTAATTCTGTAAAAGAGGTTAACATAAAAATTCTTGTGAAATATTTAATGATTCAGTATTTACATATATGAAACAATTATTTTTCCTGAAGCCAATTTGACACTAGAAATAGTAGTCCTATCGGAAATATCTCATAAATTACCCCAAATGGTCTGTTTCTGTATCCGAATAATTTCGATCTGCTCTAGTGGGAGTTTACTGTACCAAAAATTATAAGTAGGAGAAGAGGGTTGTAGGTAGTTTCAACCTTTTAAACATGTTTTTAAAAAGCAACACTACTTTCTAAGAGTTTAAAAGTAGAAGTAATTTTGTGAACCACAAATAAATTTTCAACATTCAAAGGTTACAGTAGTTGAGTAATTCATAAATGGTTAATTGCAAATAAAAACTAACTTTGTCAAAACAGTTAAAGGTTATGGAACTACCTGCAAGTTAAGCCTCGTGGACAGTGGCCCCTAACGTTGAACACGTAACAATCTTCTCCCAGACTCGACAGTTTCTGCTTCATGAAAGTCTCCACATCGTGAATGAAGTGACAGTTGCTCAAAGAACATCTTGAGTCGCTGTCAGTCCGTCTGTCTATCAAGTATGGGCACAGCTGACTTTCCCTGTGGACCTTGAAAGTCGGGCCTCGTTTCTTGTTCATGCCTGAAATATAGCTTCATGTTATTTGCCTCTGGATTCCTTGTTATATAAGAAGGTTTATAATACAAGACAGCCAAGTTATCCACTAACCCTTAGTAGGCCACCTTGGTTTTAAACTCATCCATGTTGTTAATTTTCAGTAATATGTCAATCTTCACACGTTTAAGGGAGGCTATCATCAAGTAATACAACATTTGTTCACAAACAAAGAACCTAAGTACTTAGTGGAATTTTTACACAAAAGGAAGACTTCATTACAAATAGGCACGCACATTAGGAAGGAAGTCTTTTTAAATGTTCCCAAGTCTATTCTTTCAAGTTTGTGTGTGAGTATTTGTTAATTGAGGTTTTGTGTAGTGTGAAAAATGCTGTTAAATACTTCAGTATTTTGTTTCTGAACTGAATGTTATGTGTTATTATCAATTTGACGACCTCTTACAGGAGTGAAGATTGACTTTGTATCATCATTTTTAAATATAAAAGCAATTGTTGAAATACTCGCACAGGAAAGTTAACTCCGGTTGCTCAGCAACAGAGGAGAGCAATCATGGAATTACTATTGAAGCACTAAATAAATCCTGTTCTGAAACCTCACAGGTTAGCTCTTGTCTACTGATTAAAGAACACAGACCGGAGTGTAGCCTCCATGAGACCTCTGGAAGGTTAGCAGATTCAGGAATGTCAATAGATTGGCTCCACATTGTTGGTTAAAGTGATGTCAGATATATCCAAGCCATAAAAAGGAAAATTTAAAATCAGAAACTTAAAGCACAGTGAAAAAACACTATGCCAAAACTCCTCAGGCCCATGACAGTGGCTGTCTGTTCAAGAAACATCTACATACGTGAATAAAAGAAAGTTCCTACTAAAACGACTATCGTTATTTGAATGAAAGTTGTCGGTGTATCTGGTTTAAAATAATGAAGAAAAGTAGCAGATTGCCAGTTAATGAATGTCAATAGATTGGTTTTCCACAAATTTCCAGTTGTCGCATTCTTGTTGCAAAATGCTTACAGAAGTAGATGTCTGCCAATTCTATTTCCTAGAAAATAAATTGCAGTAGGCCCAATAAACGATATGTCGCAACAGCTGTTAAAAGATTGTCATCAAATTTGTTTTGCAAGAATTTTAAAAATCAAACACTCTAAAAAATAAAAAGTAATCAATGTGTTTGGCGGCAGAATTCTATTGTGGAATTTTACAGCAGTGCCTCAATTTTGTTTTCACTTTGCATTGAAAAAATTGTTTCGGTTTTATCTAGGTTCCTTACTTTTATTGTATATGCAACATGAGTGTATGTGAAACAGTCCTTCTGTTGAAGTGTTGGAACCTTTACTACATTTAACAATTTATTTGAAAATGGTGTAGTAATTAACAAGCTAGCTTATGGTTAACACTTTGAAGTCTGCCCCAATTTTGTTTTTAAAATGACAGTTTTCTATCTTGTTTGTTTATTTTACATATGCCATAACCAAATAGAATGCTGTTACTTGCAATCTCTTAAGGGACATGTAATAAATACACAACAAAAAACGTGTCCTCCACCTCTTTACAAAGCAAAAAGTAGCAAAACAGGTGTTTTGAGCAATCCATATTAAGCTCCCTTACACCGTCAACTTTTACCCGTGCCGGTCACCGTTTATTTAAGGTGGGCCCTCCCCATCACTAAACCACAGGTAAGTAAGCTTAATATGCATCACTTTCGCTGCAGGATTAAGCCCGCGACAACCGCATGACCTAAATTGCCAGCTCGTCAGCTGACGCCTTAGACCACGCGGTCATTCTCACACCTAGTAGTCCTAGTAGTTTCACTAAACTGGTCAAGCTTGCATTAGCTTGGAACATTAGCGTTCTAGTAGCAATTATGGTAACTACTTCAATAGATGGCCCAGGCAGAACTTGGGCTATAGTTTCATAGTGTTAAAAGTGCAACATACCTTTATACTTTTGTTTTCGTTTTTTTCTGCTCCCCTGATCATTATCATAAGACTCATCTAACTTCCGTTTTTGGATATCTGCCATAGGACCACTAGCTCACGGTAACTGCAATTAAAGCATTTAATGACCTTTAATAAAACAAAGTTTATTTCATAAAGATCCAATGTCTAAGCAGGTGTAGTGAAGCGTCCCAACCTGTAAATCAAAAATGCATGTATTTACATTGCTCTATATTTTATTATTTTATGGGAATAACAAAATTAACGGTCACTACATAATATTGTTTACAAATATTTACAGTACTCTTAATAGTGTGTTCTCAAGAACCAGTGTCGTTACTTGATAAAGATAAAACACCGTGATACAACTTGGTTCTCAGTCCCAAGTCGATACTGGTAAGTAGGCCGACCCAAAAGTCGGTAGTAGTACCAATGGTCGGGACTGGTAACAGACTAACAGTGTCAAGTTCATGGCAAGTTAGTAGACATATCCAAGCTTTTATAGTCCAATCAAAGTAATCAAAGCTTTTATTACTGCAATATCTATCCTCTTGCAAAAGTAATACTTTTGTTTTTCTTTCGCTCAGTAAGTGAATAACACTAGTATATAGTGTTCTGATGATAAGAGATAATGCAGTATTTACCTAATCTAACCTCAACTCTATAATCTGGTCTAAACTCATTAGACTTACATTCGGTGGAGGTGTAAAAGGAAGGCTCAATAAAAAAAATAAATAGGCTCTGATCAATAATTCGACAATATTTATAATGTATTGATAATTTATTTGTATAATTTGAAAAGTATTACCTAGAAAATCACACCTAGAATATGTGCACGTTTGAGGTTATTACTTATTATTGAAAATACAAACATGCTACATTTTTTTATAAAATAAACCCACAGAGAACCTAAAGATTTTTATGAATAGAAACCATTGACGTAATGTAGAAACCAAAACAGCCATTCGCATACTATGAGAAGGGTTTGTATTTGCTATTGGGCATTATGTTGCTTTAAAAGGTTTCCAAATCATTTCGTAAAGTAAAATTGAATTTTGATCAATGTATTTTTATAGGGTCTACACTCTAAATATTTTTTAAACATGCTGGTATTTAAAAAAAGACTATTATCAATTATACTGTACTGGAGGAAGGAGAATTTAGCATTGCGTTACACCCGAGCTGGATGTGTGTTAAAGAATCTCGCTGTGTATTAAAGAAATCACTGTCTTATTGTTTAGTGCGCCTTAAAATCTTTACGTCGTTTTTGCAAGAAAGAGAAAGGGACACTCACGCTTCAATCCATGGATAGGGAAAGTCCCATTACCACATGATTGTGTTATTTCAATAACACCTTTTCGAGTACGAGAATTGGACGTAGGTACAATAAAATAAGAGGGTTTGGATCGGGCTGGCTCATGTATGGCCATTGCGGTAATTGGCATTTTGTATATGTACATTAAATTCATATTAAATAGTGAGTCTTTGCCATTGAACTATTCTTTTCACCACCGATAATAATAATACCTGTTCCTGACTGGCCCAGGCAGGTACCAAGGCCATTGACAAGAAAAACACAACACTACACTATTCTATAGCAACACATTGCTGGATTGTACATCGGTAGTTAGTTACTCTATGGTAGTTACTGTCCTATCATCGGGTGGAAAAGGTTAGTGACGTAACAACGAAACAATTTGAGTGGTGGGGAGTGGGAAATCTCGTGACGTTTCATGTAAAATGTCGTAAGCTGTTGTTACTCACTATCACTCATTCTGTATCATACTGACATGACGCGAACAGGGCACAGCAAACACGCGTGATTTGCTTAACAATCTTGCATTTCATTTAAAACTTTTATTAATAATTAAGGAATTAGTTTAACTAATTAATGTTAAATGATTTTACTCGAGTTTTACATTATGTAATACTGCTCGCAGAACTTCTCGGTATCATAGATCAAAAGGTTATTTTTAGAGGTAAGATATGCCTAAACCATTACATTTCATATCAATGATCTTATTAGATTCTTTATAAATTTAAAATATCAAACTGAAAAAGAATTTATTTCCAACATTATACAACAATTTCAAAATAATGAACATATTTGAAATTTCTGTTGACCAAAATCCAGTAATAGGTCAACAGGAGAAAAACAGTAAATTACAAAACAAAAATCAATTTGTCAGTCCATCATTTGAACGTCTGATATGCCTAAACGCCTGCATACCTTACTTAATAAAAACAAACTGGTATATAGTTTATTTCTTAACACTTACAATACCATATCTTCAAAAGCTGGTAAATCGACTTATTAGATTTTTATAAATTTAAAATACCACTTCTAACATAAACTGTCTAATAGTAAAATTTGTTTAAGCCTGAGGCCTTTCAAATGCGTGGCATTCATCATCAAAAGACTCTCAGCAACTTATTAACTACTTATTTATATAATATAATTACATATGTACCGCACATTATTTTTAACTTTTATAATTATTATTGTACACAATATTTACTACATATACTACAACACGGACAAAATTATTCATGTTTAATTACTTTTTACTTGTATTGAAACATTTATAATAAAAGTACCCAACTGGTTTTGTGCGATTTCCAACTGTTCAAAGCCAATAAACCCAAAAGAAGCATCCTAATTTTTATTCTTTATAATTAATTGTTGACTCATTTCAGGTCTCATTGAAAATGTACATTCAACCAAACGCACATAAATTAAAAATGAAATATTAATTTCTTTGTGAATTATTAACAAACAAATATGACACGTGTACAACCAATTAGGTTACTCAAATATAAACTTTGCATTCAGCCATATTTTAAATGTCCTATCACCCGTCCTCCCTCTTCTAGGTTCCTAATGTAATTACGGTACTCAAAACAGCATTTACACATAATATTCTAGCATATATAATTGTAAATTAAGTTAAATAACACTGTGTGGCAATTCAAACCTGTATCTAATAATTTTATTGTAAGCATCATTGCATTTCACGTATAACAGCACTATTTGTAGTTTTATAATTGCTCACATATATTGTATTTTTTGTAAAATGGTGTTGGTCGTGTATCTGAATAAATAAAAAAAATAAAGGAACATGTTTCCCTCTCCATATGTTAATAAGAAGAAATGTATAACTCATAGACATGAACCAGTTTTATTACTATCAATGTTCTGTGACTTTTCAGCAATGTCTTCAGAAGTCACTAGTATTCATTCACATCAGATTGAAGATGTTCATCATACACCAATGAATGCTATAACTCGGCCCTTTCCCCCAGAAGTAAATGAAGAAAAAGTCAAAAGTTTGATGGAAACTTTACAGGCAAGTTGTATTCACTGTTATACCTAAAACTATAACAGAAGAAATAATTTATTTAATAGTCAGAAAAACTTACTATTTAAATTTATTTATTTTTATTTTTTTGTTGGGTCTTTTGTTGGTAGGCAAAAGAAAAAGTTATACAAGAACGTTTCACGTCATCTAAATTTGGTTCAATTAATTTGTTATCAATTTTATTTTGTGTAAAAATTAGTAATTAATCTAGTACCGTATTACATATATTTGTATTAATAACAATATGTGTAATTATAGAGAATGTTTTGATGTTAATTACATCAGATATGTTATATGGAAGAATATATACATAAAGATATTATATATATATATTTTAGTATTTTTTATTAAATATTATATAATTATGGACGAAAATATTGTTTCGTGCATGTAATTTGGTTTGTTTCATAAAAAAGTTATTTAGTATTTAAAACATGAGTGCCACCAACCTAAAGACTAAATTATACTTATGTAATAATATTGTACATGATGTAGCAAGATGGGGGAAATCAATAAAGAGTTTGAATTTAATTGAATTATACAGAAAGCTAAGAATAAATTAATGTTCAATTGGAAGTTATTTGCGTTAAAATGTTGATATTCATAGCTGCTGTTTACTACCACAATTTGCAAATGTTTACAAGAAACTGAACCATATATACTTAAGAGCAGTGGCGGCTTGTCCATTGGAGCACATAAGAATTAACATGAACCCGCTAACACTGTATCGCGACATGACTCTGAAGGTGCCTCCTGAAAGTGATCTGATACACTCATGCCTACGATCGCCACCATGCACTGATGATTTCAAACATCCCGAACTTTATTGAAAAGATTACTGACAATTTTATATCAAGAAGAAAAATACTTTGATTTCAAAAACAGTAAATAATGTATCTAAAAAAATTATGTTAATCTAAAATCCTGTATTTTTAAACAGAACAAGTTTTTTACTTTGATTATTTTCCTATAACTTTTTAAATCATTACTATTTAAGATGAGGTGTTTTAAACTATAACGGTGACGGTGGACGCAACACAATGTTTAAACTGATGTTGACAAAAATAACTTTTGACATGTTGTTTATTTTTTCACCGCTACTTTACGTCCACCGTTTTCTAGGAAACCACTCTCATCTGATTGTATTGAAAACAAAACTCACCGTCATATTACGACCGTAATGTAGCGGTCCGCTTTCTAGGAAACCATAGCTTAAACAGTTATTTATTTTTGCTTACAGTTGTAAAAGCTAATAAATTATTTTCATTTTAGACGGACCCAGAAGCCGTGCCACCGATAGATGTACTGTGGATCAAAGGACGGGAAGGGGGAGACTACTACTACTCATTCGGTGGCTGCCATCGATTCACCGCCCACCAACGACTGAATCGGCAGACTATTAGAGCCAAGCTGGTCAAGTCCACTGTTGACGACCTGAGATGCTATCTAGGCAGCTCCACTCCTGATCTCAAGTAGATCTAAGCTTTTGAGCACCAAATATTTCTTCTGTACCTAATTGCATTTTGTATCTTTATATTATTTTAATCTTTATCTTTATTTTGTATCATTATGTGTCTATTGTATTGTATACCTAGGGCAGGAAAAACCTGGACTTACCACAGTGTAGGCTGAGCAAAGTGAAGGATAGTTACCCAGTTCTGGCGTACAGAATGTTCAACAGACTGCCGATAGAAGTGAGAAATCTTAACCTCATCCAGCTAAAAGCTAGGCTATCATCTTGGTTGGAGAAGAGGAGTTTCTACTCGCTGCAGGAGTTCTTTGAGGAACCAGTCGAAGATATTTAGTTTTTGTAACGTCTCACCTGCCGCCTAGAACTTGCCTGTTATGTAAATAGTGTATATTTTATTTGTGTTTTTGTTTAAACTTTAATTGACAACTCCTATCCAGACTTCCTGGTCAAAGAATGCTGCTTGGTAATATATTGATCAAAAGTGGTGGTATGAAAAGTATTGCGGGAATATCCGATTATTGAGATATTTTAATCTGATGTGAGAAATAAATTGAGTGTCCCAGAAATCGGTTGTTTGAAACACAGCAGATATGCAAATCTTAACACATATTGCAATTTTATTGGGTAATATACCTGTAATTTAGTGTAAAACTTAAAATTTTAATTTCTGACTAAAAACTATCACTACTAAACTATGTACCAAGACATGAGAAAAAATAGTAAAGTCAAGGATATGTCTTGTTTGTTACAGTGTACAGTATTGTACAGTACAGTGGCGGAAATATTACACATTCTGATAGTTTTGTTTCGGCTTTTATAGGGTACATAAAAATGGCAAACCAAAAAATAAAATCAGGCATGCTGTCACAATAAGTTAGATTTTAAACAATATGTAAGTTGCACATATGGTTTTACTCGTCCAAGAGATATACAGCAATGAAGGTTCATTTAAAATAACACTTGTATACTAGTTAAGTTATGAAATTGTTAAAAGAATTACCATTAAACATTTGATAATTTGATTGTTTTTCTTGAAACTTCTAATCCAAACTTAGAATAGGTATTTTGAATCTAAAATTTCAACACGTTAATGAGTGACTTCAAATGCTAACCACATAAGTGTGGATCTTTCTCCTTGGTTGACTTAACCCTCTCCCACTCACATTTCCACAATCGCACTAGTATCTACCACACGTAATAGCACAAGAACAGAGATGATAAAACATCAATATCTAGATACTTTGTAAGTTGAAATCAAAAAGTTGATGGTGTCAACTAAGTGGGAGAAGTCTGTATTTAATTAGTGAACCAAATGAAAAGATTCATGAATAATCACAAGACAAATCAGCAGGTACTAGGCAATGTACAGCAAGGTATTTTGGTAGATTTATCTTCTCTGGTATCTCCCTTAACTCTACAAAAAAGTGACTTTAAAACTAGTTATTTTATTATAGTGTTGATATAGCAAACTTGATGTTTCTATAACTTGCTAATAAAATGATATCACACAATTCAAGGAATTTTTAAACACATTATATCTTAAGACAAATTTACACTTTTTGCGTGAATTTTGGACCTCATCAACACTGTTATTTTGACATAGTTACTCAGATAAGATTTTGCTAAACCTGATACATGACTTCAGCAGAAAATACTGATTGATATTTGGATTAACACGACCATGGATTATGTATGCTTTTCTTGATCAATATGAAGACAATGATGATGCTATGAGAAAACCTGTTGATCAGAGTAAACATATTACAGCACCGTAGTCATAAAAAGATTAATTCAGACTAAAAAATAACTTTTTAAAAATACAAGTTAATATAATGACTAACATTTTTTTAAAGTTTTTTCTAAAAGAAAAATAATGTTAGTGACTCCACATCAGCTAAAAAAAGTTATAGTTTTCAAAATTATGTTTACAATCTGTTTATTGTTATTATTTATTGTTTTCACCCCAATTTATCCCTCTGTTCCTCTCCTCTTTAATGAACTTGAAATATTGTTACTTTTTTCCTTTTCTTCCTTCTATCCTCTATACTCCTAAGTTAGTCAATAGGCAACTCAAGAATTCATTTAAAGTTTTATTTGATATAATTATGATGTTTACATTACGTTTCCAACAAAAAATAATGTTTGGGACTATTCTTTTGCAATATTAAATTTGAATTACTATTTCAAGGAATAATAAAGGCAGTTAAGATTTTAATTTATTCTTTATTTCTTAATATAAGCAAGAACACAACATTTTCAAAATGTACAAAATCAATTCAATAGTAAAAATATACAATGTTCAACACAATAAAATATTCAACAACAGAATTATTAACATAATTATAATTATTTATGGACTTATTTACATTTTTACACTAACAGAATATAAACAATCTTAACTAAATTATCTACTAGAATTTGGGTTTAAACTACTCTGAGAGTAGAATATGTTTATAACTAATACTTAACTTAAAGCAACTTATTAATAGCAAATAAGATTAAATTGTGAATGTGTCTTTGTAGTCTTCATGACATAACAAAAAAGTGGTATTAACTTTGAATTCTTATTATATTATTGCACTAAATCATCATCATAAAAGCCTGAAATAAAAGAACTACTGTATAACAAAAGTGTTCGAAAAACACTGTTACAGAATCAATAATACTGCAGAATACAGAACATTGTATTCACTTCATACCCAAATCACTAACACCTACTCAAGGTTATGAAACTAACAATTCATTTATTACAACACACAAGCATACTAACACACTACAACCCGAAGTAGTCTGAGGTTGAAGTACCACACACTACACAAGTAGAAATGCCTAACTATACCAAGACAGCAGCCTTGTAATTTCTCTTTGCCCCAACACTAATCAATGTAACTTATTTTAATTATACGTAAAGCAGTCAATTTCGGTTTGTCTTCATTGAAATTTTACTGATAACAATATTATTGACAATTATACAGGATGAAAAAATGTACTGGGACAGCTTTATATCTTTTGAACGGTACAAGACAAAGACATCAAATTTACCAAAGCCATCGAGTCTACAGTTAGTGACCTACTTTTAACAGTAACTAGTGAACAGAAGTCACCACTAATGGCCCACAAGAAGTCAGAAGAAAATCTTTTATAAGCGGTCGGTCGCGTGGCACATTAAAACAAAGGTGGCTGTGAGGAGAACGATAAGGTTTTAATCATGTCTTGCTCCTATTTGCATTTCCTCTGTGCTTCGCTTCTCTGACCGAGAATATTACTATTATAATACAATGTCTAAACTGCATCTTAATAGATTGAACTTATCATGATTGAGAACTTTTAAGACTAAAGAATAACTAATTTAACAGAAATGGATGTGAAATATTGCATGTATATGTATGTTTGTTTTGGTATTATTTATATATATATCAATTAATATATATATATATATTTTTGTTAGACTACTTTTCAGCCCTCTACCATTGGCGTGCCATAACATGTATATATTGTAGCCTATGTATATATGTACATGATTGGAATAAAGAATTGTCATTTGTCATTAATAATTAAAGGGATATATCAAAGGTCCATAAATTCATTTATATCATAAAAAGGGTGTTGAACCAAAAATATTTTAACCTAGCATTAAAACTTAAAAGTGTTCATGTTTTGTATATTTTTTAAATTGTCTGGAGGTTTATTCTACAATTTAACTCCAGTTTGACTGGGTAGTTTTTGGAAAATTTTGGTTCTATTATTGTTTATTCTTTATTGACAAATATTTCTAATCGTATAGTTATGAATATACTTGAACTTAATGGTCAGTTTTCCAAAAGAATATTATAGTTTCATAAATATAAACACAAGGCAATGTTAAAACTTTTTATTTGTTGAATGAGTCTCTACAATTTAACTACCGGTAAGTCTTTTCTATACCTTTTCCTCTGTATTATTGTGGAGGACAAAGTTGTTAAAAAAAGTTGTTGGAAAGGACTGGGTTGAGATCAAAATAAAGTTTGTAGTTAGTAGATCACAATGCCATAAACCTGAGTGCAAAAGATTAACTCTAATGGAAATGGCAGCATTTCAAAGTTAAAAGTTCTCATTCTTAAAAAAGATGCAATTGTTGATAGAATCAACCTATTGAGATGCAGTTTGCAGAATTGTATTCTCTGACTTTATATTGATATGCCACATGTTCTGTCTCCTCGTGGGCCATTCCCTCTAAGTTACTGTTCACTCACTACCCTAAAAAGTAGATTACAACATTTAGTAATTGTGTGTTAAATTTGGTGTTTTTATCTTACACCATTCGAAAGCTGGTCTTTTTTATCACCTTGTACTAGTTTTAAAATTAAAAGTAGAAAAGACGTATTATCCAATCAATAAGATCTAGGCTTTATTAACAGTAATGTACCAAATGTCAACACATTTCAACTTACAAAAGTTAATGCTTATAAAAACCATCCACATTAATGCTAAACGTAGCACACACACTGTAGGATCAGTTACTACTTCTCTAAAGCTAACAACTGGTTTGTACATATTACGTGACTGGATGAGAGGTGAGATGAGGAATGAGTTGTGCAGTCTTGCGGAGATGAGATCATCGTAGATGGGTGAAGGTGAGCGGTTACGGAAACCTGGTCCGCTCCTGAGGGCCTCGTTGTATGGCCGAGTACGGGTCCAAGATACTGTTCGACCTCAGGAAATATGGACGGTACGAACTCCTCACAGGCTCTTCTGTAACATAAGTGAAATCATTCCCCTTAGGAAAACCAATGAGTATTAATTCTTTTTAACCACTTGACGGTTTTGCCCGAGTATACTCGGGCAATCAAGTTTGCCATTACGTATTTGCCCGGTATAGTATACCCGGGTGATTTAGTTTTTGCCGGTCCCTGCTGTATTTGATCGAGTTTACTCGCGTTAGTTGCGCGCGTCGTCCGCAAGAATGCAGCACTGATCTATTTCAATGCTAGGCCTCTACTTCCGCTATGAGAGCAAGCTAGCCGACATTACGGTTGTGTTGTTGACCTTGTTCACACTCACCTGACACAGACACACCACCCCAATGAGTGATAGTGAAAGTAACTATGATAGTGAAGGTAGTAGTGGAGACGAGGAAAGTGATTTAGAGTATAGCAGTGATGAATCAGATACAAGTGATGAAGAATCTGAAGAGGACATGCGCGTGGCTAGGAACTGGGTTGAAGTTGCAGCGGCTTCGCCACCACGAGCTCCACCTTGCTTCCCTTTCACCGGAAACCCAGCTATATTGGTAAATTTAGAGGATAAAACAGATGTTTTGAAATGGTATGAACATTTTATGAATAATGACGTTATTGACCATATTGTTATTGAGACTAACCGTTATGTTATGCCACTCTAGGCAAAGCCATTTTCTGACCTACAAATGAGCTTAGAGTGTTTCTTGGCATAATACTGCTACAAGGAATGAAACCTGAATTGCAACAGTACTGGTCCAAAAACCCTTGCTATTTACACCTTTCTTTACACAGACCATGCCAGTAAAACGTTTCAAACAAATAAAACAATTCTTACATTTTTCAAATAATGCTGAATTCAACCCAAGAGCACACCCATTCTCTAAGCTAAACAAAATCTGGCCCATACTTGAAAAACTCACAATATTAATTTCAAAGCAACAGTTGTCCCAGAAAGGGATGTTACTATCGATGAAAGCTTGCTTTTATTCAAAGGTCGTCTTTCATGGAAGCAGTTCATCCCATTGAAAAGAGCTAGATTTGGTATAAAATCGTTCATGCTATGTGAATCTAAAACTGGCTATGATTGGAACATGATAGTCTATTGTGGAAAAGGAACCATACCTAATGAGCCAGGTGAAGCTTTGAGTATGTCATCAAGAGTAGTAATCGCGTTGATGAATGATCTCTTTGAGAAGGGTTACTGTCTTACTACAGATAACTTCTATTCTTCTCCAGAACTGGCAGATATTCTCATAAAAAAGAAAACCGACATGTATGGTACGGTAAAACTAAACAGACTAGAAATACAAGACAATCTAAAAAAAAAACTTGAAGAAGAAAAAGATGAAAAAAGGTGACTTAGTTGGGTATCAACGAGGAAAAGTAACTGTTATGGCGTGGAAGGACAAAAAGATAGTATCTCTCATTACTACCATTCATACTGTAACGATGAAGGATGTTGAAAAACGAGGTCAGCTAAAAAAACGACCAGAATGTGTTATTGACTATAACGACACCATGGGCGGGTAGACAGAGTTGATCAGCACCTTGCAGCCTACACAACACCTAGAAAACGGCGGCGAAAATAGTACAAAAAAATCTTCTACCATCTCTTGGATCTCGCGGTTTGGAACAGTTTTGTTCTGTATCAAAAGTCTGGGGGTCAAAAGGATTCACTGTGGTTCCGGCTAGAGCTAATAAAAAAAATTATAGAAAACTATCATAGCACGGACATGAAACCAAAAGGGGGACGTCCAAGTAACACCATGCATCCGATAAGACTTGCAGAACGTCATTTTCCAGAACACGCCCCGCAACTGATAAGAAGACTAACCCTACTCGCCAATGTGCTGTGTGGATCACAATAATAAGAAGATCCGGCGGAATTCGATACTACTGTCCGTGGGACTTTTGGCGGGCGCCATGTTTCCGCGATCTCGAATTTCGAGATCTATTCTTGAAAAGTTCGAGACGAAAAAAAAGGGATGAGTCAGGTTCCACCGGTTCTCGGACAGAACCGGAACCAAAATTGACAAAGTCGGTTCGAACCGCCCGATAGCTAAATAACACTGAGTACCAAGCATAAGTCGGATTTCACCGCTGGCGCCAAGAGATCGCCAACGAAGTCGTGAATTCACCGCTGGCGCCATAAACGGAGTCATGAACCGGCAGAACCGAACCGGAACCAATTTTTTCAGAACCGGAACCGTAAAATTTTGGAACCGACCCATCTTTAAAAAATGAAAACCGACGAAATTTGTAATACCATAAAATTGACTAGAAGTTATTTGAAACACAGTAAACTAGAAGATTATTTCCAAATATTAATGCCAGCAGTTTGAACAACGCATGTAACATCGATGTCCAGTAGCTTAACTGAGAACGGGCGAGATAAGAGGATGATGCAATATTTATATTACAAGTAAACAAGCTTGTCAAGATGGCCGCCACGGACACCACAAAATAGCCTCCAGCCGGAAATAACAGCAAGCATACACACAACTAGTCACTTAAATCGATAGTTACTATAGTCGCAAGTGTCGATAATTGCAATATTTGTTATTGTTTTCTATTCGCAGTAATCGAACGCTTCACTTTCGATCCATCGCTGCGTGACTTGTCGCGCTACAAAAGCGCCAAACATGATGTGGTTTATTAAGGTTATAGAATTGCAACAAAGAAAATCGTCATAAAACAAGTTTTGAATAGTAACCAATCCAATTTTATCACAAAACGGAGAATCATTTGTCAGTATGATCAGAACCTAACCTACATATTTGCTCAGCTTGTTGATTTATTCTTTTAGTTATACAAGTTGTTTTTCAAACACTTGAAACATACCTAACGATATTTTACTGCACTATTAAGTTTATTTTAATGTTTTATAATGTTACAGCCTAACAAACTCAAATTAGAACTCTGTGATTTCAGTACGTGCTTAACTGAAACTTGATTGATAGGATGGAAAAGGAACAATAATTAACAATTACCTGAAATAATCTTTATGTCATAACCATAATATTTTAGTTTAATATTTTCTGGTAGGTATAGGTTAGTTAAATTTTTAATTTGACTTGTAATGTTTTAGGTTTTGTTGCTGTTTGTGTGGTCTAGGTTAGGCCTAGCTTAGGCCTACAGCTTGACATTATATTTTTTCACTCGCTTCAATGAAAATAATGATAAAAATAATTATTATTGGTAATCAAAAATGGAACATTTTGTTTATGTACATACAAGCTATTAGAGCACTCAGGAAAAATAAACACATTAGACTTTTAATATTACAATAATACCATATTCTATAACAACTAAGCAAACTACTTAATATTAGCAAAACAAACAAATGTGGCGAAAAATTATCAAAATTAAAATTTCTCGTCTAGTTTTGCTGATTATCGCCGATCTCGCTCGACCTTAAAACCTGCTCGCACACCTCTAATTATATTGCTTATATAATTTTTTTCTTAGCAAACCCAAAACAAAAATGCGAAGTTAACTTCGGGATGGTACATACATGTTTTTTTTTATTTAGAGTTATTTGGCTATAAGTGGGTTTTATATGGGTTATTTTGTTATATTTATCATCTGTTGATAATGTTATAATGTGAAAAACAGTTTTAGAGATGAAAACCTCTGTAGATACGCTTCCCGAAGTTAACTCAGGCAAATATTTTAACGGATTTCAAGAACAAAATTTTATGGTAAATTATTTGTTTGTGATAGTTTTGAATGTTACAGTTGGTTTTCTAACTATGTAAACCTTCAATTTCCAAGATAAAAAAACCCGGTCTTTTCAGTGCCGACTCGAAAATTTTACCCGACCGTCAAATGGTTAAGTATCAGAATTACAGTAAAACATTATTTTAATTTTGGTTCAAACTATATTTTAGCTAGGGATCTGCAATTTTGAATTGGGACGTTGGGGAATAATATAGGGCTACTTCCATACCCAAGATTCAGAATCTCAAACTGTTTTTTGGTACTAACAATCCCGGGATTAGGCTAACCTAACCAGGGTACAGAAAACGTATCAGGATGGAAGCCTAGGCAGGACTAAATTTTACCATTCTGTTTTGGGAAAAGAAAGGAAAAAAATAATATGCTAATTATTGTAAACAATAATTGAAATTATGGTTTGAAACAACTATGACTGGGACTCGTGGCGTGGTCCTGTAATCCAGCTTCATGGAGGTCAGGTTTTGAGGATGATATAGGTCTAAAGCGGCTCAGATAGTCTCAGTGATCATCTGATAATACCCACATCAACTCCCACCATCGTTTATACATATCAGACCATCACCTGCGAGGTTCGGAAGTCACGTAGCCGTTGGTCCTTGTATTTCCATTGGTCATTGGGATATTAATTAATGACCCATTCTAAGGAAGAGTCAGTCTTAGTTTGTAACAAGACTACACCCACCTCATAACTCATTACTGCCATTCATCACACTCATCCTTCACCACATGTTTTTCCTTCAAATACCCTCATGAGAGTGGTCTGCATCTCAAATAGTGATTGAGTGATTTAATGATGTTTATACTGTACTTTACTTTATGAAAATGAGGGTGTACAAGTAGCATTTTTCATTTCCAAGGCGTCGATTATTAGTGTGAGAAAATAAAAAACCTGTGTTTAAAGGAAGACACTCTTTAAATACTCTGTGTGTGAGTTACCTTCGTTAGACATGTTCTTGTGATGTGTGCTGGCCTGTGAGGCCTTGGCTTTCCGCAGGTGTACAGGGATGTCTCTCTCATTGAGTTCCACAAGTCTTGTGTCCAACACTTCACAGTCAATCTGCATCATCGTCACTGACGAGCCTCCGGTCTCCACTGTAGCTGAAGTCAACAAACCATTTCTGTACCATTTATCTGCTAATTCTCTACTATCAACTTAGCAATGGTTGATACTAACTACTCTAGGGGTAGACAAATCCTGAAATCATCCTGGGTTTTTTTAAATTCCATTTCTTGGCAGGCCTAAAGGAAAAAAAATTCAAAACATTTTCAGAATGGGAAATTGTTTTGTTATTTTATGGGAGTCATATTTCCACCAATGGTCGCAAACGCCAAGTTTCGGTAACTGGAACACTTCATGATGACCACAAATGGTGAACTTTACCCATATGTTTTATCTCAAGCAAATTTAAATTCTTAACAGTGCCAAAAGAATTGTTTGTCCACACATAACTCCTCTTAGAATTTAGATGTAACTAAATACGTTGAATGACATCTTTAATGAAAGAGCATGATTCACTGAGTGTTCTTAGACCAAAGAAACAATTTATCTCAATTAAAACCTAAGATATAACAGGACAGAGCTAAGAAAACACGGAAAAAAGGCTTTTGAGTATAACTTAAGAAGGGGAAAGCTAATCAATTTTTGATGTTTTATGACAAATCTATGCATAAATACTAGGGAATCGTTCCACCGTTCTTGCCGAACCGATAAGGCTTTCCTTACCGTCATCCGCGATTTGACTCGTAAGTATAACTTAGAAAGGTTTGCCGATCAGCTCGAGCCGAAGTTCGAGTATCGAAAGTACTAAAAATCGAGTATTCGCACACCCTAGTATCAGGAAAGAACCGATGGAACCGATAACCGATAACCGTAATGGCTAGAGAACCGATAACCGATAACCGTATAAAAAACCCATCTAATAAATACCTTTCATTCAAAAAAAAAAAAGAAGAAAATCGGCCTGATAGAACGGATGTACTGACTGCCATTAGATTTTCATACAATCTTTTAATATATAGATAAAGTTAACCAGGAAGGTAACTTACCATTAATAGGGAGTGCAGGAAGCACAAGAGACATCTTGGGTCGGAAACTGGTGTTGTGAGCAAGGGCTGGCAGGAGCAGATGGTCTCCTGAGAACGAGACTACGTAGAACGTGTCGTCACGGCGGTGTAGAGCCTCCAGCAGTCCAGCGTGAGCACCCACCACCTGCACCAACTCCTGGTCCTCCTTCCTCGTCCTACACCAACAACATTCATTGACAAACTCCTCGCCAAGTTGTGGCTACCGACACATCTGCTGTTGGCACATATCACACTCCCAGCCTCGTGTCCCAGGCCATGCTACAGTGGCGGCTCATCAGGTGAAGGGAGTGAAGGATCACTTCACCTTTGTTTTAGAAGGAAAAAATAAACTTTAACATTTAATTAATCCATTTCCAAAGTTCGTGGGTTCGCATAATAATTATTATCAACGATGACAGTGAGTGCGATACAAACTCGACAGCAACAATCGATGGTTGCCTCGATAGTCGCCACAGAAAGTGAGTATGCCTCTATGATTGCCACTGGCTGCTTTGTGTAAGACCGGAATACTTCGTAGGTGAAGAGCAATGTGCGAGCCTTCACTTGACGCCTGTCTACGAGGTAGGGATAGACGCTGAGGGGCGAGGAAAGGGGCTGCGTTGCTATAGCAACGAGTGACGCTAGAAGTGTATATTGACTATATTCAAAACCCGTCACTTGCCTAGCCCGCCAGACAGGAGACCACTTGACTACTCAGTAGACCTGCGCGGCGCAAATGCTCTGTTTTAGGCCTACTTTTGCAATCACACGACCTGATGATGTACATTTTTAAACAGTTAACAACTAATTTTAAATAATTGTATAATATTTTTTACTGATCCATACAACAAAACAGTTTTATGCAACGATTTCTATACGTTGTCAGTATTCCACTTAGTACGGTAGTTGTACGATGTTTCAATTTAACAAATTACTTTTGCAACATTACAATCATTAACTTTTAACTCCCTGCTAGAACTTGCAAGCTGTAATGACTACATTGTTAATTATTTACGTAGTTTCCTAGAGAAATAACCAATATATTTTGAATTAAATTGATTTTTCTGTCCCCGTGTCAAGAATAAATATTTATACCTATTTTTCCCGTTAAATAGTGGAGTACAGCTAATTTGCCCTTCACCTTCCTCAAGGCTCATGAGCCGCCACTGCCATGCTACATCATTTAAATTTGAATGTTGTGTGGATTGTGGGCACAAAATACGCTTGCCACTTTACTTGCGGCGGTTTCACTCACCTCCATTTGATAGCTGTAAATGTTGGTTTCAACCCTCAGTATATTTTACCATACAAGCCTATTGAAGATATTTGATTAAACTCTCTATACTATTTTTTAATCTTCATTTAGTTTAATATACTATTGTTGAATGACCCCCTTTAAATGTTTACTTGGAATTGAAAACTCTAAATTATTTATTGTTTTATTCATTTTTTTAGAATTACAAAATTGTATTTGGTTTGTGCAAGCTTTGTAGTTAACTTCAACGCTGTGAAAATATCATCTGACAACAAAGTAAACACTGTAAGAAGTGTGGCAGGTGAGAAAACCAGTTCAGTCTGCTTTAAGGCTGGTAGGCTAGAAAACTCACTGTTTAAGTTTACAGTTTTTAAAATATTAGAGTAAATAAAAGCCAAACTTGAAGGGTTTACATTGTTCATTAAGCAACTGTAGCGCATTGCAGTGCTAAATTTGAAGCTGCCGGTTGATGTTCCTCTTGAAAAAGGTTACAAATAGCTAAACTATACCATACTTAAAATCTCTTTAAATTAAAACAATCCTATTAAATTAAAATATCCATACTTTTAATAAATAAAAAACTAAATATTTATAACAAATTAATTGCTTTAGATAACCCTTTAAATTATTGGAAGTAAAAATATGTTGGGTTATAGACAAAGGTTTATAGAATTTATTTATAGGTTTATAGACACAAATAAGTAATAACTATTGGATTATTTTATTTTTCAACCGTTTGGGTGTGAAACAGGAAACAAAGACAAGAAAGTCCTGCGAGTCAGTCTGCTGCAGCTGTGGCACTGTAGCAGGCATGCTGCAAGGTGTGCGCTATGTAACCTCCTTCACAACAAAAATGCTGCAATACACGAGATAGGCAGCAGCATTTCCAAATGTATTTATATTTTAAATCAATAAAAAATATTTTTGTTCATTGCAATTAAAACGAAACGTTGATATTTCTTGTAAGAGTTTTATAAAAGTTTAAAAGAACTTACAGTTTAACTTTCCGGCGTAGCTTTGGAGTGGGGCTCGAGAGGAGAGGGAGGTTGCCGCAGCATGAGTTGGTTGTTTAAGTCACTCTCTCTGTCCAACAACAGGTTCTCTCTGTCCTTGTTGCTAGTGTTTTTGTACACTGGCTTCTCAGCTCCAATCCATCGTCTCAACTCACTGTTGAGTCTGTAAATAGATAAACTCATTTCATTACAAGACATTAGAACTTGTTAATATTAACTAATGACTTGTACACAGAATTACAAACAGGAAGTACAAAAGAAATTGTTATTTTAACGAACATACTATCAATTGTTTATTCCCACAATTCTCAGTTACAACAAAATCGGAACTGGTGAGTTTTCTTCAAAACTTGATCCTAACTGAGAAAACCACTACTTGCACAGGCTTCTCATTACTGAGTTTGCTTCAATAGTAATATTCATTAATGCTACTTTTATGAATCTGAGAGTTAAGTTTTAACTCTGCAGCATATTTCAAGAGTCTACATAAATGTTGTAACTTGTAAGCGTTACAGAGAAGTGTCATATTTGTATAAGTTCTTCTTTAACCAAGTAATTTTCTGCTAATTTACAATTCTTAATGCCTAAACATATAATATACATAATATTTAAAAGGACAAGTTCACTACAAAGGGTTACTTGTAAACTTATTAGAAAACACAATAATAAATAGAAGTACCCTGATGACATTTTCATTCCAAACGACTAGTTTCAGAAATGATTCCATTATTAAGTGTGTGTTAAATTGGGCCTAGAACTACAGTATATGAATAAACCACCATTAAAAAGGGTGCTTCTCAGTTTTTTAAATTCTTTTATCAATGTATAAACTAATATAATATTAAATTTTACATATCTGGAATTAAAAATATTAGCTTTGACAGGGAATACATTTTAGTTTACTTTAATCATGTTGCTGGTTTAATACTATGTATGAATTCAAATTCTGTTGGATGCATGCATTGGATTGCAAAGAAGACTTCTACATATGTATCAATAAAGTTAAAGTTTAAAGTTTGTTGTTGACGATAGGAGGATTTCAGAAGTTGAACTATTATTGCGGACATTGTGATCCTTTTTGTTCACTAACGATGGAAAATGTACGCAATAATAGTTCAACTTCTGAAATCCTCCCATCGTCAACAACAAACTACAAACAAAGAATTGATTCTCAATACGGACCCGGAACAAGTAAAAAAGTCAGTGAATTAGAAAATGTGCACTTAAAGTTGGCTAGACATACCAACGACCTAACTTTTCTTACTAAATGTAAAATCCAAAACCTAATACCCAACGGGTTCCACCTTAAAGCACCGTTCAAAAGTAGGAAAGCCAGTAAAATTATGGAAACTACTTCTAAAGTGATCCTTTTTGTTCAATAACGATGGAAAATGTCCGCAATAATTTGTAGACATCAATCAAAACTCAGAAAAAATGTCTTTCTAACAATACAGTTTATGGTTTGTGAAAATAAAATTCATACATAAATAGTCAGCATTCTTTAAAAGTTGATGATTCTTTTTGAATAATTTTGTAGAAATAACAATTTCAATATCTGCCTGCCTAACCTGAGTGACTCCGTACGGTTGATATGAAGGGGACACATTGGTTGGTTGTACTGAGATTTTGTGTTGGAAGTTATGTTCTGTAAGTCTGCGTCGGTCCAGAGCAGTCGCCGGTTGCCCGCGTGCATGGTCAGCGGCAGGTCTGGCACTGATAGTACGGCATCAGCGCTCCTCAGTCCTCTGGTCAGGAAACTTTAACAAACCAAACACACAAGTCAATACAATATCATACAACCACTGTTAGATATTAGGATTTGGACAGGGGAACAGGTGATGATCTGTGTGGTTGATACTCTTGAGAAAAACTGTATTGCCATTGAGAACAAACAAACTTTATAAACAGGAATTAGAAAAATTAGATTTATGAGTAGAAGTTGTAGAATAAAAGAGGAGCATAGAATGGGATGTTACTCACATAGCTGCCATCTTGTAGACTGAGGTAGAGTGGAGGTTTCTTGTTCTTCTTCTGTTTTATAATTGACTGGTAGGGGTAAGTGATTGGGTTTGGCGGGAAATTTGAATTGAAATTGTGTGTGAGAACAGTTTTGAACAGAAGAAGATAAATATGTACAGCTTTTATGAGTCTGGCTTAGAGGCTCTTAGAGGTCTTAAGTAACTCTTATTAGCATTATAAAAATAAAAACCTTAAACGCAACATGAAAAACAAACCAGAATAATTTCATTTGAAAGTTTAAAACTCACAGTAAACCTAATTATGACAACGGCGTTTGTTGGACTGCCGCCCTCTGCATTGTAACTTCTTTCCGCCCGTACTGAGAGCTGTAAGATTCAACTGTACCGTTAACTGTAGACTTCTTGCAAACACTGAACGCACCTGAGGGAGCCGAGGTTGACGGAGAGCAACAGCAAGCCGGCGAGGATCACAGTCTTCTTCACATTCATGTTCAACATGCTCTTTGGTCTTTTGTTGACAGGAGGCTCCAGCTGGCCCAACCTAGCTTTTAGTGATTCATTTTCCTAAAATTACACAAATTAAATGTTTAACTTTTAAATATATCAATAGACCAATACAATATATCGTTTGGACACCCGTAATATGGTACTAGAACGCTGATAAAGGTCTTAAAATAAGGATAATGACCAGACGTATGAGGGTCATCCAGAAAGTAAAGAACGTTTTGGCATGGTCAAACGAAAATAAAGATATCAACGCAAAACTTTATTTACAAATGCATAGAACCTTCCTCTACTTTTCTACGCAGCTGCCATGGATTTCAAGACACTGGTTTTAACGTGGGACTAGTTTTTCCATACCCATGTTCTACTCATTTGCCGCCAAAAACATGAGCCAGGATTTCTTAGCTTCTTTGAGTTCCTTATCGTTAGCAAACTGTTTTTTACCCAAAAAATCCTTAAGCTCCGGCTTATAAGCTTCGGGAATAAGTAATAATCACTCAGCACCAAGTCAGGGCTGTAGTCGTTTCTTTTCTTGGCATAAACGACATGGATTAAGCCCTTTCGATCCCAAAAAACAGCTGTTGCCATGACTTTTCGAGTGTTTAAATTTCACACTTTACATTTAGCGGGGTTTTCAATTGTCGATGCCATTATTTATCACTGTGGACACAAGACGCGTAATCACAAAGCAACAAACCTATACTCAAACTGAAGAGGAAGAATGTAGGTAGCAGCTGCAGCCGCGCTCGTAGTAGTGAGGAGTGTGCCCGGCACATGATGCGCAATCGTTCTTTACTTTCTGGATGACCCTCGTATATCCTTGATTTTGATGCAACTGTTTGTATTTTTTTATTGCAATGGTTTTTATCAATCATGGTCAGCTTTAGTAAAAACCAATAAGCCCCAAATGTCCCCTTAACAAAAACAGACACTAGGCTTCCGGTTTACACCATGCCACAGTTGAAATAAAGTTCCTGCTAGACGTTTCGACCTACCGTGGAAAGTCATCCTCAGGTAGCTGGTTGACTGGCTGAGACAGTCTCTTTTAAGTTACTCCACAGTGAGGTCAAAATGTCAAGCAGTAACTTTATTTCAACGTAACGCGGATTAAACCGGAAGCCTTAGATCTTAGTGATGACACCGGCCGCTAAAGCTTAAGAGTTAAAACTATTTTTATACTTGGTTTTGAAATAAAAGGACAAAAGTAGCCAAGTTTGAAGTTAACGGCACAACTTCCAATTTTTTTTAGCATTGTGCCTTATTTGTACTTCAAGTTGTGGTTGTAAAGGGTATCAAATATAAGGTGTTTTTAAGTACAATTTATTATTAAGCCTAAATTAAAACGTTAATGGTTTCTGCGTATCAAAACACCATGTTTTTGCTCACTCCCTCAAAGGGGATTCCCACTTTTGAAAACTTTAGCACTCTCCAAAATATATTGCTATAATCTAGAGTGTTTTCATTAGGGCCAATGTTTGATGTAAACAACCACACTAAGAGCATAATACTGAATAAAGTTTGTGAAATGTTTTAGAACACTTTTATGGAAGTTCACAGCTAGCTTTGATGCATTACTGCATCTTATTTCTTTAAAATAACTTTGTCAAAAATATTCAACTTGCGACAACGCTGAACTTGTTTAAAAGTCACTGTAATGTCACACTTACATTCCTTAAGTGTGTGTTTTCCTTTTCTAGGTCTGATATTCTACTTTCTAATGAAGAAATGTACTCCTTTTTCTTTTTTCTTGATAAACAAGCAGATTCTCTATTCTTTATCATTCTTTGTTGCCTTTTCAATGCTTTGATCTGAAAAAAACAAATATTCAGTAACTATTTTAGTACAACAATAGAAAAAAGTCAAAACTAGAAATGAACGGACATAATACTTCACTTATCATTTTAGCTTTACAAATATAAATCTAATCTAGTTTATAAAACAGCTGATTGCCGGTAATTGGATTGTATGGAAAGAGCGGAAATACGTGCACCACAAAAGAGAAATAACATTTTCTCATTTTCCACACTGCAATCAGGGGTTTGGTCATTGCCAGCACTTGTCTTTTTGCTACAATTCTATAGAATTGATCATTAACTTAAACTTTTGATTTTGTTAATTTCCTTCCCAAACATAACACAATAATCTTTTAAAAACTGCAAACCTCCTCCACTTATACTTAAAACAGCCACAGCTTAAAACAACTTTACTAATCTCGTCACAGTTCAGTTAACCACACGTTTAAAATGTATGAAATATTACAATGGTCAGATTGGAATAGACTTTTACCTGTATGTCCTGCTTCTCCAACATTGGTTCAGTCTTGACTGTTGTCGTATTTATTGGGTGAACAATCCTAATTTTGGTAGGTGCCGTACTTTTACTGCCGACCATTTGGTTTGAAAATGAACTTAGATCATTTGGTGCAAATACGAAGGTTTTTTGTCCATCTGAAAATTAAGGTATATTATTTATTCAAAATATTTATTTTCTCAATCTAATGTTGCATTAAAATAATAACATATAAATATGTTATAACAATTTTTAAAACAAAAGGTTGTTTCAAAACATTGATGGGATAACATTTTGAA
The DNA here is from genome assembly GCA_018831715.1 of Matsumurasca onukii. NCBI lineage: Eukaryota > Metazoa > Arthropoda > Insecta > Hemiptera > Cicadellidae > Matsumurasca > Matsumurasca onukii. The sequence continues at coordinate 32,317,194 of CM032059.1, read as the reverse complement.
TATTGATTTTTTTGCTATTCTTTTTGTTTGCTATTTTTTTTAGTCTGCTATTCGAATCATCTGTGGTATCGTCAGAGACTCATGTAGAGGCCTTTTTAAGAGAGTAGGCACACTGACTCTTCCTTCTCTCTACATTCTAACACTGCTGGTCTATGTGAAGTCAAGAGAACATCTTAATCCTATTAGAGGGCGTCCACAGTCACAATACTCGTAACAGACATCAGCTTGACATCACCCACTGCCGTTTGACAAAAACACAATCAATTGACCCTGATCAAATTGGCTTCCGGCTGTACAACTTCCTCCCACCATGGATGAAGCAGTTTCCATTAAGTAAATTTAGAAGACACCTGAAGAGGATACTAGAAAAGAATGAACTCTACACTATAAACACCTTTCAGCAAATTGATTTCAATGAATGTTTGTAAACTTGTATTATTGTGACGATTGTACTGTCTTTGGCTACGCAATAAAGATATTTCTGATTTCTGATTTGTTATTAAGTTGGTTAGAATGTGTTTAACATTTTATACTTCTGAGAATCACAATTAGTCAAGCTAAAGGACATACAGTCAAGTTGGGTTGGTTCTCGGTACCACCATACTCCTAGGTTACAGTACCACTACCCAGAACTGAAAGGCAATCTTGGTACTGAGTTGGTAGGTAGCCAAACTTTACTTTATTATGTTTCCATTTTTAAACCTTAATTATCAAGCAAGGTTTTAAATCGAGTACCATAGAGTCTCACTTATCTGTCATAAACAGGCAGGCAGAAGAACGGATGATCAAAAATGTCAGATAATAGAGAAACCTTAAGAAGAAACTACTAAAGCTTTAAATAATGTATAGTAGTTTTAATATTTTATGTTTTATTTAACAACAACGTTCTATTTGTAGAAAAATAACAATATTTAAAACAAATGTGAAAAACATGTAACACAACACAGTATTCACCATGAATGATTTTCTTTTGACATGGTTCTTCTTATACGGTTTAGTCTTAGTTTGATGTAGAATCGTACAGAATATCAAATAAGCAAAGATAAGTCGGAAGATATTTCGGATAAGTAAGATGCTGCTGGACTTACATAAAGTAGGCTATACCTAGACATTATTCACATCATTACTCACTATTGGTAGTGTTGACCGAGACAGAAGTTACATTTAACGGCTTTGGTTGAAGAATCATACTGGACTGCATATTTTTTGACAGAACTGCTTTGGTATTGTTGTCCATATTAATCTTCGCATCTAGAAAATTACAAGAAGTCAAACCCTGTCACATAAAGTAAACTGTAACCAATTGTTTTAGAAACAATAATCTACTATTTTGTTGGGAAATATTTTAGACGTAATATGGTATTAATATATGTAAACATATTTAACTGTAGGTGATCAGTGACTGATTTGTAATATAGAAGTGTAAGAATGGCCATCGGAAAGGAAAGGGAATAGTTCGGTTCCCCAACCACCAAGGCGGATCAATTTTTCGGCTGTTTTGGGCCATTCCCGCCAAATTAACTCCTGTGATGACCTTGAATAAAAATACTGTAGCTAGACAGGAGTTTAGCTCCAGCATTCCTATGATTATGTAGTCGTTAAGTTGTTGCATTTGCCTAGTGCATTCGCAACTTACTTCTCTTAGAAAATAATAAAATTTCAAAGAGGTTTAAAAATAAATGTATTTTTTTAAAATGAGCTGTCAGTTAAAAAAGTATGAAATGATTCCGTTTTCACCATCAAGACAGTCATCGCCAAACTATTGAATAATAGGTGTCAGGGTGACAATAATTACCACTCACTCTGTTTCAATGGTACAATCTTGATGGGTTTGCCGCCGATCATCAACACCGGGGGTTCTCGGTGAGTGGGAGGCGTAGGGGTTCGTGGTGGACTCCCACTACCGACTGCGACGGCGAGATAGGGGGTGAGTATGGCGGGGTGTCCAAGATATTCTGTAAACATAAAACGAGCATTTACCTTTAGTTTTGAGTTTATCTGGGTTTCTTTATCATCTAGCGGAATGTTAGTGAACATCAACTTTCAATACAATTCAAAATATCTTTATTCATTACATGCATACAGGATACAAGAATAAGTTTAGAGAAAAAATTTCCATGTTACTCCGGACTTGTTCCTGTATGTAACAAATTCCTAATTTTCTCAGAATTCCTGTATACTGTACACCCTGCAAGAAGTTAACTGTGATTTATTCCATCTAGGTATAAATTTGGTTGAAATAGATGCCACTAACTTTGTGAAACTGAAAATGATGTTACCTTGGAGTCTGACGAGGACCAACTATCATGACTGAGACTGCTGGGGGATGAAGGTATTGTGTCTGGTTCAATCTTGATTTCCTCTTTAATGTGACAAACTGTAGACAAAATCAACATTTCAAATGTTAACAATATCAAATCTAGTTGTGTTTAACAATTTCCTCGGGAACCTTTCTTTTTAGAAAGCTTTGCCAACATTGATATTCTGAGGATGGCTTATTTCGATTTATTTCAGTCTTGCTTTAACTATGGAAAAATATTGCGAGCTGACAAAGGGGGGAAACTTTGCTGCCTAGAAGCTGCAGGTACGTAAATACTGACTTTTTAAACACCCTGTATATTATTTTGATGTTGTCACATCATATTTCAGTGGCAAAAACAGATAAAGATTAATGTTTTACTGGATGTGATTGTAATTTTAGTGTTGCAAAGACTTATTAAAGGAGGAAAGCTGTTGAAGGACTAAGAGGTGGAGGAAAGAGTGGCTGACCTTGAGACTGCAGGTCGGGAACTCTGAGGTCCATTCCCCAGTCACAGTCGTCGAACTCCTTGAAGAATGAACTTGCCTCAAACAAACTGTCCATCTCCCGGTCTGACTGCAAACTCTCCTCCAGCAGCATGGGGATCTGCAAACACACCCCGTTATATTGAGAACTTCACACTCATTTGTTACCAGGAACGGTACAATTTTGTTCAAAATGAACTGTAAAACAAATAAAACTACTACTAATCCTTGTTTGTAATAATAAGCTGGTTGCATCATCTAAAAGTTCGCACACCATCAATAGTTATAAACACTTCTTGACACAGAGCTTGTAACAGTGGGAGTAACCATGGACTCTTGCAAGGTAGCTAAGGCTATATACCAAAGGCACTGACTTGGTTTGTTTATATGATGGGAATTAATTGCTTTAATTGCTTATATTCCCAAGATTCCATCTATAGTTTTCAGGTTACAGTGAACAATGTACTGTTTACAAAACACTGTATGCTTTCAAAATGTACTTATTAAAGATTTTGGAGGCCGACACAGTTAAGCGTGAGTGAAACAAATTTACTTTGCAATTTATAACTCTAATCTTGACAACTTGTTTTTGCGTTCTGCTTTAAATAAATCAACTTTATTATTTTTATTCTGTTATAGCCCTGTCGGGCGACGCAAAGTACACCATTTTAAATAGTTTGTTTTTCGTGCCCATACTTGCTTTATACTTTTGGAATGAGTGCTTTTCTTTCATCAGACCAGGATAATCCTTTTCTTTTAAGTAACGCCCCTCTGACCAACTTTTCAACCAAACACTAAATGTGTTTCCATCATAAATGTCCGTTTGTTTGATACCTACTGCTTTGATTCTTCTTTAAATGACTTAAACCATTTAATTGTTCCTATTTTTGCCTTTATTCAATGTTTATAAAATCCTAGAATTTTCTTTGTTGGTTTAGAAGGTGGCTTTCTTGTTATATGGCAGTAAAATTTCAATCTTCGTTTTATAATGTCTGAATGTATATCATTGCATTCCTCTATTTGCTTATTACTACAAAGTCTATATGTTTGTGGTTTATTGGTGATTGGGCTTAATATATTCCTAAGAATTTTTGTTTCTCTTTCTTGGATTTGATCTAAATCTGTTTTTCTATTGAGAATCAAAGTTTCTGCTACATACAGTCATTCTGGTTTGATTACTATGTCGTGGTGTCTCAGTTTTACGTGGTTACAGATCAACTACTTATTATTGATTTGAATATCAACTTTTAATGTAGACTTTGTTAAATAAATCAAAATATAATCTCTCTTCCTACAAAATTGCTTGTTTTTTTATTTTAAAGAAGACCTAACTTTATTAAAGGCAGGCTTTACAAGCCTGTTTCAGCTTTTTGTGCTCTGTTATTAAGGGTGTTACTACGATTTTTTAACTTTCTCATAGCATATTGTGCTCTTTGCAGATACTTGACCCCTTTATGAAAAATGGTAATGGTCTTGAACCTTTATTTAGAAATAGAACAAAACTATGTGTGATTTTCTGTTTTTCAACTCATATTTTGATTTAAATAGCCTTTCTGTCAACAAGCTTTATTCAATGCCACTACGAGTGTGTGACCTTCATGACAGAGTACTCTTGTGTTTGTGATTAGGTGATTACTGTGATTCTGATTAGAGGTTACCTTCACTTGTGTTTGATTAGTGAATTAGTGATGGTGACACGTTTGATTGGGAAACACATTAATAACATGCATCAATTAAGTACACCTATCCACTATTACCGTAAACCTTGCTACTGTATTTATGAAAAGTGAATTAAGTATTTTAGTAACTAAAGACAACACCATAAAAAACAACACATTTTTATATTAAAGAGGCATAACTGAAATTGGACAACTGTATTGTTCACTGAGTTTTGCCTGTACTCTGTCAGCATCAACCCAAGAAACGTTTGAGGATTTGGTAAACAGTAGACATTCGATAGTTTGACCATTTGTGGATCGAACGAGTGTCAAACTATTGAAATGTTGAACCATCCTGTATATAAATTTAATCACAGAGAGTTTTTAAATACTAATAAACACAGTTTATTCAATGAATAAAGTGTTAACAAGTAAGAAACCCCAATTTTACGGTATTTCATAGCTTGAATACAAAGTTACTACACTACAAAATGTTTTCAAATCTTTAACCCTCTGTCATTTTTGTTACTATGAAGTCATGACAAATTTTTTTTATAATTCTTTATTTTAAAGGTGTTGAATTATACAGCCGCGTTGACACTCATGCCGGTAAAAGAGTCCTGGTCGCCCTGGCGGAATCGTTAAGACTACGTGGCTTTATGGAGTGTCCAACTATTCACTGTTGAATGTCTAAGCATCGAGTTTTGCTGTTTTAATGGTACCTATATTGTATTTTACCACCAGCCGTCAAAAATAAGCAAGTGGCTCCCCTACAGGCATCAAACCTGAACTAAGCATAAAATGACAATTAGCTGCAAACAGGTATTAGCTTTCACTTGGAATTGTCTAATGTAGAAACTCAATTCAAAAACAAAGAGAGAACATCTTGATTAACCCACTTTAAGACTGAAGTAGTGTCAACAATTGCATGTACAATAGAACTGATTATAATTTTCTTGCTTTTTACAGTGCTTTTGCCCAGTCTTTAAACTCATTAATACAGTAAAAAGGTAACCCTCTGTTTTATTGGAGATAACAAAAACAAAATAAGGATATTACATGGTTATTTTTGACGTATACAGTATGATAGAATATTGTTATTTAAAGCTTTCCATTACATACTTAGTATTTGCCTAGTATTGGAGTGATTAAATTTTATGTTATCTCTTTACAGAATAATTTCTTTTCTTGTGACCAGTACAACAAATTGTGAAATAATTATTTTTAAACAAAACATTAACTTGACTTCAACAAAAGTAAATAAATAAAAACACAAAAAAGTCAAAATTATTTTACTGGATAGTTTTAGTATGTACTTTGGTAAAGCAGGCATGTTTTTAATCTGTTCAACCAAATTAAAACTACAATTGTTTTTTGTTTACTAGAATAGCACTGAACAAATTGTGTCTAATGTATGCAGTTTTTAATGTTTCAGGGAAGTTTAGTATACTGTATTTCAAATATTTTATTTCCAAAACCAAATTTAATTACTCTACAATTGCAAACTCAATAAATACAATTACTTTAATTTACGTCTGCGCTGGATAAACTTTCCAGTGATAAATTCAGCACCGATTTCAAATTAATTTTATTGAAAACTTATCTGGATTAAGAAGGTGCTGAAACAGAGTTATTCTTTTGTTTGTTATTCATTTTAAAAAGCCTGTTGAACCATTGTCAAGATATATTAAATGTATGGTCTATTTAATAGATGTATTGACATTATGTACTTGATTAACTATGGTACTAAGATTGTAGGATCTGTATTGTTTGTTTGTTGCTTGGAGACTTGCCTCAAGGTCACTGGACAGCTGCTGGAGGAAATCCTCTTCTGGCAGATCACACTCCATCTCTGCAACAACATCACACACAAACATTATACAACAACATATTTAATCAAGTAGGTAGAACTTAGTTTAGAATGGAAAGTTGTAGTTCTCACTGGGGTAGTATGGATTCTACACCAGAGGGGATTATCAGCCAAAACCATCAGAGAGGGGTTGAGGGATTTAGGGGCGCTCCCCTGGAAATACTGATAATCCAACCACCGAAGAGCAGTTCCATTGTAATTCTGGACCATAAATCACCCTTTTATTTTTCAACCACCTGAAAGCATATCTTTTGTAAAACGGTCATTTTGTAAATCAGTTTTAAGGTGTCATTTGATATTCATTTAATGCAATATACATTTAAAGATTTAATATCTACTTAGTGGTGACTTCAAGTAAAGCCTATGGCATGTGATATATCTAATTGAAGAGTTCTGTAAGTAGATTTGAAAACCACAAATTAGAAAAATTGAAAAAACACCATACAAAAATGAAGGTGATTTAAATATTGAACTTTGAAACATTTTGGACCGAGTGAACTGACTGAGATCATATTTGCAGCATTGTCTTCTACTAAATAAGACCTTTAATGTGATACCAATTACCAAACTATGTTGAGTTGGTTTTAGAAATAAGGTCTCACTTTAGAGAACAACGCCACAAACTTTAGAAAAGCTCTTTCAAACTGAAGTTACAGCATTTAAAAGTTTACTCTTTTAAACTTGAAGAAGTTTTAGATGCCGCCATTATATTGCGTGAAGATATTTTCTACTAAAATGTGTAGCATTAAATTGCACTAACACAGTCCTTTAGTTTGATATGAAACCAGTCTTGGAATAAAATGGCTACCTCGTTTGTGTGTACAGATTAACCCAAAACATGAGCAATCAAAGTACGGTAGATGGATTCCTACAAGAACCCTGTACATCAGAGTAAATGTAGAATCCATAAAATTCAGCCATTTATTAAGATTTAATCAAGCTTGTTATCTCATTTGAAAGCCAATTTTATTGCCTAGTGGCTTTGTTTGCTTGGTCTTTTGAAACTCTAAACAAATTCTAAAGTTGAGACAATTTCAGTTTACTACAGAGCCACTAAACAATAAAGTTGTCATTGAAATGAGACATCAAGAGTGATTCTGCCTTAGTAAGTGGCTACATGGTTTACATGGTTTTTACCACCTCATCACCTGAGCCTCTTCAAAATTAAGCCATCTTTCAAAGGAGCTCTCTTCTTAGTTCTTCAACCACCTTCCTGAATACTTGAAAGCCCAAGACCCACAACATCTCAAGAGACAGCTGACTTTGTGGCTCCATTAGAGACCTTTCTACACAGAGAAAAACTTCCTGACCAACAGAACTCTACCGAATTACAGAAATTTAGAAGATCTCTTAAAAAACATTTAGTGAACAAGGCCTACTATTCAACACAAGAATTTCTAGAAGAACAGTGATGTAATAAAATACTAATTTAATTCTTCACTCGTATCCCAGTAAGTAAGTAAGTACTACCACTCCAGAACAGCAACACATGACGAATACATATATTGCATTGTATAACATTTTTTTCTTAAAATCATTTTGACGTAATGACGAATGTACCGTTTTCCATGAATATGTGAATAAAGAATATTGTCTATTGTCTATTACGTTTACATTGTTCGTATGTGAGTAGGCTATATCCAAATTGGCCACCCAGTCCTGCCGACGTATAAGCAGACCTACGATAAATGAACCCGCTAAACGTTAATAACTCTTGACTACACGTGTCGTTGTGTTGTTGAGATAAGACGAGAGTGAGTGAGGAAGGCGGGCCGAGCCGGTGTGTGAAGGTGTGAATGACTGACGTAACCACTGAGTGGACAGGCGAGGTATGGTAGCACGAAGCACGCCGATGGTACTGTACCTGTCAGACTGGTGCCGGCCCGGTGTCACGGTCAGGGTCTGAGAGGACGTTGACTCCGCTCCTCTGCAGATCCTTCCCTTCCTCTCGCCTGTCCATGCGTACTGCTCATGCGGGCTGGGCTGTTCACCGCGGTATGGAATATCACTATCACTAAATCACTATTAGAGATGCCGACCACTCTCATGAGGGTATTTTAAGGCAAATATGTGGTGAAGGATGAGTGTGATGAGTGGTAGTAATGAGTTATGAGGTGTAGTCTTGTTACAAACTAAGGCCGACTCTTCCTTAGAATGGGTCATTAATTAATAGCCCAATGACAAATGGAAATACAAGGACCAACGGCTTAACGTGACTTCCGAACCACGCAGGTGATGGTCTGATATGTCTAAACGATGGTGGGAGTTGATGCGGGTATCATCAGATGATAATTGAGACTATCTGAGCCGCTTTAGACCTATATCATCCTCAAAACCTGACCTCCATGAAGCTGGATTACAGGACCACGCCACGAGTCCCAGTCGATACCCTTCAGCATAAGAGGGCCCGGGAAAAATAATCCATTAGGTCTGGGGAAATTTCTTAAACATCCTTCAGAATCTGAGGGAGGGAGACTAGCCCCCCAGAACCCTTCTGAAAACCCTTGGAAAATGATCTGACTAATCTATACCCCCACACTTTCCTGTGTGTCCCCAACCAAAAAGGTAACGTTAAACCTATTTGAAGCCGAGCGACAAAAAATGACTGTACTGTAGTCCCAAGAAAAAATTCGACCATGGGAGCGTAGTTGAATGCATCATTGGATTTAGTATAATAGCGATAAGAGAGAATTATCACAGAAAAAATGTATGTATCAAATTTGTTGATTACTGGCTAGTAATGATCATAACGACGCATTTTGAGTTAATAGGGTCTTTGAGTTTCTGAAGCCTCGGTTTTTACTTTGTACCATGTGTACTGATATATAGAGGACGAACTGTTTTAAGTTATATTCTGCGATAACCTTGTTGATAATGAGGCTGCCTCAAAAGTTCACCAAGTAAAAAGCCATGATCCCGAGTTTGCATGGTCAAAAACAGTCCAACCAAACTAACCCTATTATTTATTTATTAAAATTATGCATTTGCGGTTGTGTTACTGATAACAAAACCAACAATTTAAACAATGAGTTGGGTTGTAAAACGTGTCAAGGAGTTGCGCAATCCTCAGAAATGTTGCCACAAGTGTGGACTGAAAAGCTCAGTTGCCACATACGGTATATATACTTGTGACAGACATAACCAGGTTTCCCTCAGCCTCACTACTTCAGATACATCATTACGAACTTGAGATTTGCGGCTACCGAATTATACCTTCTGACACATATCTCGAAGAGCTGGGTCTTATTACATGATTTAGAAATTTAGAAAATCAAACTGTCTCATAAAGAAAATTGTTTAATTCTGAGGCCTTTCAAAGGCATTCATCGTCAGAGACTCTCAGCAACTGAAGGAAATTATTATCAATTATATAATTCTTTAGTCCACCGATTAGTTAACACTCCCTTATCAGAAGACAACTACAAAAAGTAAACAAAATCAAAGAAATTGCAAGGTTCAATGGATATAACGTTCAAATGATTGACAATATAATAAATAAGAAAAAAACAGAGACAAATGAAAAATTCAAGATCAACCCTTTAAAAAAATGACCCCCAAAATACATGGAATAGCTGTAACTTCGGTCCTTTATCTGAAGACGAAAGAAAAAGTTTCAAAAAACATACAAACATCAATTTTCTTTTTCCAATATAAATTGCAATACGTAATAAAACCTTGAAAACATATCCGGTGTATTCAATTTCATCCCAACAAACTAAACTGCTTGAAATGCGTTATTTCGTCTATAAGTTACGAAAGTTTCCAGAGAAGAACTCCGAACTGCTCATAATGTTACCCTTTCATTACTACAAGGGAGACAAGCTTTAATCTGTCAGTTACAAGATCGAGACATTAGGCTCTACCAACAGGCAACAGCTCTGGTGACGTAGAGCCCATAAATGTTGAACAACAAATGATTCGTACTTGCTGTGAGACGGTGTGACGCGATTAGCTTCAGTTGTACAATATCTCGTCACACCTCGAGCTGCTGGGTAACAATGCACCGTGTCTATCAGTTACAATTCGCATCAGTAACTACGCCACCACAGAGAATATAGAGCGTCTACAGACATCCTACATTCAAATCCATCAGTAATGAGCGATATGCGGATACGGCTAGCTTTTTCATAACTAACAAGTGGATGTCAGTGCGTATACACTCGACATTATACAGGTCATCTATTCACACTGGTAGTCATGGTGATTTCCAAAATGCTACAGAATCAAACAAGTGCTGTGATGACTAGGTTTAGTGAGACGAGTGAGGGCTTGTCACGTGTGTGTAGTTGTGTAGTGCACCAGTCGTGACTTGAGATCACGTAGCAATGTAGCAGCAATCAAGACTTCTGAGTTCAGACTTTCCCGGCCACATTTTGCTAATAACGGACTGGCAGTATCATGTTCAACCGCAGGCCCAGGAGGGCGATACTTTCTAAATGTTATATTCTGAACTACAGTACGCCCTCTCCTGAACGTGCTTAGGGTGGTGGAAAAGTATTGGCACGGACAATAGAAACTCTCTACAGACGTCTTATTTTGTTCTTAAGAAAAGGTTCAATCGCAAAATCCATCACCGAGCATGGTTGCCATTTGTGCATCACTGCGGAGTAAATACTCCCACCCGTCCCGCTCAGTACTTATTAACACCATGGTCCCGATCACACCACACACCACTGACCTCTCTGCACTATGCACTCGGCGCGATATGGCAACCACGGTTAATGAAGGATTTGACTAAGACTTCGAAACACTTTCTCCATCCCGTTGGATCTCTCAACTCTGTAGACGTTTTATTGTCTGTGGCATTAGTATTGGTAAAGCATTTATAACGCAGTATCTCCTACTTCACCCAGTTGTACAATACTCGCTTTTGTGGACAAACTCTTTCATAAAAATTATATATATTTAATGGTCAAAATTTGTCCGCAACACAAGTATTTTTGTAATTTATGAAGACCAAGTTTGCGTTTTATTATATTATATAACTTTAAATTAAAAACAGAAGATAGAAACAAATGTGTAATTACACATTCAAAATTATACATAACAATATTTTTGTTATGTCCGCTTTGTAAACACAGAGGTAACACAAAATGGTACATGGTGATTTTGTACAGGTTAAAAATGTTGAATCATATGTAAATAAAAACTGCACAATACTATTATCCTCCAAACAATTCATACAACGGCATTTATTATTCATTATTAATATACGTGCTATATAAGGTACACAAGTTTAAACCTGCCCTGACTTGATGTAGCTTAATGCTTACCTAGTGGTTCGGAAGTCACGTTAAGCCGTTGGTCCTTGTATTTCCATTGGTCATTGGGCTATTAATTAATGACCCATTATAAGGAAGAGTCGGCATTAGTTTGTAACAAGACTACACCTCATAATTCATTACTACCACTCATCACACTCATCCTTCACCACAAATACCCTCATGAGAGAGGTCGGCATCTCAAATAGTGATTTAGTGATTACCACGTACTTTGCCCGAACTCTGAACTGAATTACTGTGATTTCCGAATGTGAAGTGCCCCCAAATATTAAAGTGATAGTTGTGGAAGTAGGCCTATTATTAAATGTTCTCTATTTTAAACTGTTAATGTACTTAACATTAATTTTATTACAACATTTTCATAATGGCAACGTTGTTATAGTACATACAGTTGATCAACACTATCTGAAATTTAAAAAATAAAGGGATTTGTTGTGAAAACCTTTGTAGTTTACATAATTATTTCGAGTAAACTGATTAGTAATCACTAGCTGACAGTACCCGTGCTACGCTACAGGATTCAAATATTAAATTTTTGTGATTTCGTCGTATTTACTTAAACGTTTCTAAAAAAATCAATGTGTGTTGTTCGGTAAATTATACTGTTTCGCCTTTTTGTAATTTTAGTACATAACCAGGCCGACACGCAGCTTAGCGCTAAAGCGCAATAAACTGAATATATCGACAAACATTGTACCGTACAATACCAACCAACTACACAAAATGTATCAATTTTAAAATTTATTTTAACAAAAACCATATTAGAAGACCGGTATTATACTTAAAGGTCATATTACATTATATTGTGAAATTTTACTTCAAACCATGCCATAATGAAATTGACAAATACGAAACGCAAGAATAGAAGACTGCGTTGACTGATACATAAATATTTCAATCAAAAAGGTTGTATTTCAATAAATCCTTTGAGGCTGAAATTAATGCTCAAGCATTAATTAGAATCACAAGAAACGTTTAAACATTTGGAACATTGGTTTGTTGATAAGATAATCTGCGTATCTACATTCAGTACGTTTCCTCATTGATGTTGATAATTCACGGCTATAACAGCTGTAACCCGTAGTCACAAGCGCAACTGTCAATCCTAGCGAACTTGTAACAACCTGAGGCGGGGAAGGGGAGGGGGCAATGAATTCATTTAGCACAACAATGTATCCAATTATGATATGATTAAAACCAATGAATCTTGAACAAACATTTATGTCACAGTAACCAACATGCGTACAAAAAACCCCATTCTTGGAGGAAACCGTATCCATTTTGTTCTTCTTAGTTTCGTTCTTTAAGGCGGTAGAAATAAAAAAAATTATTTCCTGTGAACATTTGCTATAAAAAACGTAAAGAAATGTTACATTTAACTCAGCAACAGGCAAAGCCGTATAAGACCTAGCCTATTCAAGTCACACTCTTTGAAAATAGTCAAGTATTGTAGGTTCAGTACTATTTATAGCTTTTAATTATATTTTTGAGACACATCATCTAGTCTTTTGCACGGGGCACAAAACAAATCTATACAGATTGACCCTTTGATTAAACTAGTATACATGCCCATTGAGTTAATTCACACCTCTTTCCAGCAGGCTGTGGAATATCAATTTGGCCTTCTAACTCAAATTCTTTATTGTCTTTAAACATAAATAATACGTAATTGACCAAGTCGCTTAATGATAGTTAAAAATAAATCAATGGTGTCACATGCCTTGTGTTAGTCAGTGTACTATTATTATAGTATATGGTTAGTGGCTTAGTGCACGTTCAACAAGAGAACTTCAACTCAAAAAAATCGTTTATATTATACAATGGATTCTGGGTATTCCAGTTCTTAACTGTAGCTATCTGTTCTCAAATCGTATATCTGAGAGTGAAGGTATAGCCTATATAATGGACGGGTTAAAAAGACAGGACATTCTATACACTCGAAGAATGTTCTTTTATTACGTCGCCGACGCGGTAGTAAGCAAACTTAGACCATAACAATCAGTTTTACTGTGCGCGCATGTATCTATGTACACAGTACACACATGACAATATTATTGCATTGCAATCGCAGCACGCATCAAGCCGCAATCCGTAGATATACGAGTATCATTGTGTGACATTTTTAATAATCTGAAATGTAGAGGTAACTTAATTAAAAACTGAAATTTAATTGGAATGTACTGCTGAATGTTTCGATTTCCAGACCTCCTTAGGGATGACCGAAATTGTAGCCAAGAGTTTTACTGCCGTTCACTCCTAAAACCTTTTCCATTAAAGTTTAAAACAAATCTACTAACGTATTTATAACAGCTGATTGAAAAAGCTTATAATAACGTATTTATAACATTTTAATTGAAAAGTTAAAGTTTTTCCAACCTAAATCTTGTAATATACATCCAGGAAACTAAATTGAATTATTTATAGTTGTTAAAGCTGACACTAGCAGATAATGTATGATTCTGAATAAAGAATATTTGAATTAATTGAAACTGTGTTTTAATATTACCTCCATCACCAATCAGGGACTTAGATCCAAAACGCAATCGTCTGTTGGCCTTGTAGACTCTCTAAGAGGCACAGGTGACATCTTCGACACGATTGAATAATTCTCGGAATATCCACATTTTGCACTACATTTATGATAAATGTCCACAATACACTAGTATCAACAAAATAATATCCAATTTTATAGATTCAGCACTGCAAAATACCGGTTTAAAAATAGTCACAGAAAATAAATAAACTTTTGATTTGTTTACAAAACAAAACAGTAAGATAATCAGGTGTTTAAGAACGTGTGAAGTACAGTAAACAGTGTACAGCTGATTACGGTGCGACCGGCCGCAGCAAACTGGCTTGACTTGCCATGCGGGCATGCGGTTGTGGTGCGAGGGGGGACGCCCACCATGCCGCAGTTGAGATAACCGAAACTGCCACACAGTCAGTCTGACAAACCCGCTTTACCGACGGAATAAGCGTGGTAGGCACTACTACAGTAAGCACTACTAAAGTAGGCACGTGCCTCACCCTCAACACTGCGGAGTGTCTGTGTCCGGTGTCTCACCTAGAGTCAACCAAAAGTTAACGTTAAAGTTATAACCATGACATCTAACTTCTTATTTGGGACTCCCATTGATTTCATAAATTTATAAAATATGCCAATTATTTTTCAATGTAGCAAGCAACTTAAATGTGTTTTTTTCTGGAACACCCTATTTTTATGATGTTTTAAAATAGAACATATAGGCTAATTCTAAGACATTTTTGTTCTTGGTAATACGTTCCTAACTGTAACCGTTTACGTGCTAGAAATAGTAGTTTTCACACACACAAATAAATGGAGAGATGAAGCTCTTCTTATTAGATGTAGATAATTTAAAAATTACTTCAAATTATCTAATAAAGTTGTTTAATTGCTGTGAGGCCTTTCAACTAAAATCACTTCTTGGAAATCCTAAAGACAAAATTATTAGTGAAGAAAAATCAGGAATTTATGAAATACCGTGTAAAAGCTGTGACAAAAATACATTGGACAGACCAAGAGGAAACTCAAAACAAGATTAAAAGAACATGTCAACCATTTAAAAAAAAACCAAGAAGAAAAATCGGCAATCGCGAAACATTGTTTAGAAACCGGACACCATTTTAATGAAGTGAAATTGTTACAAGAAGTACGAATTCGAGATATCTTGATGCAGCAGAATCCCTACACATTCACAAAAATCAAAATTTTCTATTCAACAACGAACCAGGCTTATTTCAAAATTCTCCTTTCCTCAAATTATTTTAATTAACTCGCTATAGTATGTCAATACAATCTTTTTATTTTATTTTATATTTTTAAGTTTATTTTTCTAAAATTTATTTGCCATATTTTTTATACAATATTTTTAAATTTAAATTATTTTTCCTTCTGTTTGGGTGCCTTTCTGAAGACGAATACTTAATATTTGAAAGGCCTCAGAGCAATTAAACAACTTTATTAGATAATTTTAAGTAATTTTTAAATTACAAAAATAAATGTTTAAGCCTATTTACTACAAGGTGTCATTTACTACAAGCAATGCGGCAGTGAACAGTCATGTTTGTGAACTAGCATGCGTAGTAGCCTACACGCAGCATATCGATACTTTCGTGTATTGGCTGCGAATAAATCTTCCATTTCACTGACATTTCCAAAACTCCTTCTAGAGAAATGTCATGAAAGAAACAAAACGCAGAGATTTTCTTTCTTAAAAACAACAAGCTTATGCTCTCGCAGTGCATAACGCCCTCCGGGAGTTTAACGTAACTTAGAAACTAACAAACAAAAACAACATAGTGGCAATAAAATGTTCAGTGGTCCTAGCAATAGTGCTGTTGAGTTAAATTTATCTTTATATTTTAAACTTGCAATTTAATGGTATCGAACGAACAATGTTACTGTCGCTAAATCTAAACCGGGAAGATGTCAAATATGTAGTCTTTATATTTACTTAACATACATAGAGACAACAAGGTTGTAAAGAGATGTACACAGTAAGTTACTCTTCAGTCATTCTGCGTACGAACTTAATAATGTGCGGACTTCAATCCATTCTGAAGTGAGGTGTTCTACGACAAAGTGGGATCAAATAAGCACACAAGGCGGAGAGTTTGCAACCGGAACTAAAACTGACGCGCCTGCGATAAAAACACGTCTACCAATAAATTATAATTTCAAGTATATTTTACTTTCAAAGCGGTCTACTGATATGAAAGTACAATGACACTGCTGAATATGAACTAGTTCTTATCAGCTGTAACACACAACTACATTAAAGTGTTTGATTTAGTTACGCAATCGTTCATATTGTTGTATAGGCCTGTGTGTCAATAGTTGTGGCACGTATATGCAAGTGTGGCCTTGACGAATATCTCCGACGGGAGTGATAAGAATTTTGTGTGATATATTCCAGGACACATATAATGTCATAGTTCACTTGTGCGTCGTAGTTCTATTATCGCATTTTTATTGTAGTCGATTGATTCGAAACTGCTGCGAACGCAAATCAAGAGATAAAGTCCTCGTATGCAGCGTAACTTAGCGTAACTACAGCCAATTTCCAATAAGTCTCACATCTGTACAGACCTTGGTATGCCAATGTGGATTAGAATGTTTTATTTCTTGTTTCTTGATTTGCACACGCAACAACGTTTCAAACCCGACTGACTATAATAAAAAATCTGATAGTACTTATCGAGTATTCGCGTGGTGATCAATAGTAGCGGTGTAGTTATTGCTGATGGTAATCAACTTGTAACATCAGTTGCGCGAAACCTATCTTACAGTTTAGTTTCTGTTGAAGCTAACAAAACAGGTGAAATAGCTTATAACCACGATGACTTGATATTAATTTAAAACTAATTAATGAAATACCATTAGCTTCAACGTAAATCGGGACAAAACTGCAAGAACTTTGTTGTAAACTACTAACGACTAGACTACAAAACATTAGTCTAGTATTTTTCACACTACGTCTGTTAATAATAACATTTTTAACATTAAAAATTCAAATTAACAGACGTAGTGTGAATAATCCCTACAAATAATGAACATCCGTCTGTACAAACCTTCAAATTTCAATTAGTCTAGTGTTACTAGATCATAGGATTGATAAACTCGTTAACACACAAGCGGAGCTAATAATGTAACATCTGCCACTGAACTGGTATGCTTTTAACAGACAACAATAGTCCCTGACTGTCAGTTATGTCCCAAAATGTAGTTTAGTGACTAGTGAGGCCACTTTAGGGCTAAATTTGAGCAAACCTGATCAAGGGAACTGAGGTCACAACCTCTACTCCCTATACAGGCTGTTCAGCAAGAGAAGGTGACTACTGCAGCCCACAATGATGATAAAATACTCGTCACTTGTGGGGAAATGTCATTCTTCTCTTCGGTTACTAGCCTATGATTTGAAAAGCAAACTGATCAAGGGGTGCTCACATGGATGAACCCTGCGACTGTGTTAACGCGGTTGAACGGAGAAATTCGAAATCATTGTCTATGGGACTGATTCAAAATATGACAGCCACGACATTGATGTTATGTTGCCAGTAATATAATTGTACTGGTATCATCTGGTATGCTGTATACATTATTTTTCGATCGGGCATCAGCGCTTACCTTGCAGACAATTCACAAACATGAAGTTTTAATCAGGAATTTGGTTTTTAGAATTTCCTCGAGGTAACCTTCTCGAACCCTTTTGAGCTCCGAATCCACTAACACCTTTCTCAAATCGTACG
Organism: Matsumurasca onukii; assembly: GCA_018831715.1. NCBI lineage: Eukaryota > Metazoa > Arthropoda > Insecta > Hemiptera > Cicadellidae > Matsumurasca > Matsumurasca onukii. The sequence continues at coordinate 32,299,330 of CM032059.1, read as the reverse complement.
CTTCCAAATCCCCCCGTAAACCCTCCCCTTATTCCATAGCCCACGTAGCGTCACGTGTACACTACCTTTACATGACTTTGTGAAAAATATCGAAACCGTCAACACCTACGTAGAAAATATCCGGTTGATTCAATTTTTTATTGCGAAATGTCTAGTAAATGTCGTAGTTCAAATTGCCTTAACGCGTATTTTTTCAGGACTCTGAAGTCTGAACTATCCAGTTCTAAAAGGATCGTCATGAATCTTAATATACCTTACCGGGTACTATATTTACCAATACAGGGATGTACTTTTTAAAGTCAAAAATTTTCGACGTTTTCGAGTTTCAGACCATTTTGCAAACGTGCCTGTCTACATTTTACACTGTGCATTTTCCTGTGACAAGAAAACAATGATTAACGTAATGCGATTGATTTAGAAATACTCCAAATCAATCAAATGCCCGGTCTTAGGGATTTTTATGTATTGGATTGAACATAGTTTGTACATTTTCCCTGGGAAATTCACCTTTCCCATAATTCCTTGGCCGCGGCAACCCAGCAATAGCTCTACTAAAGACAGCACTGAACTGAGGAGGTTCGCTCTACAGGCTGTTCAGCTAGAGACCACGTGGATATGACTGCTGCCGAGTGCCTGCTACCGAGCTCACACTCAGTGACCGGCCTGTAGCATGTGAGTGAGCCCGCGGGGCGTCGACTCTATACAGACTGCAGAGGTTGTTGCCCCTCGGACCCGCACCTTGACTCAGCCAGGACCATCACGACACCTTCACCTTCGCCACTTTCCGAAATCCGACTGATTCATCGCTGCAGTGGCATTCCAGTTCCACTCAACTATGAGTTGGTTCTGACTTTCACAACTTCTGTGAATTAATTGATATACTGATTTGTTTGTACACCCAATACGAGCTTCTATACAAACCAAGGACTCAGAAAATATATTATATTGTAAACCCGAATCTTAATTAATTTCCAATACAAAACATGTTTAGGTCTACGTTATTTTTGTGACTATATTCGCCTGGCATACGCAAAAATAAAGGATTGCATCTAATTTTGTCTGTGCATATTCCATGAAAACTCTTTCTTGTAATAATAGGTAAAAATAGCCAATGCGTGGCTAGCCGCTAGCGCTGGGTACCTAGCGAACTCACAGTTACGAGGGGAGGGTTAATAATTTACCCAAACGCGGCTTTATGCTCTAAAAACTCCACTTATGGTTCGATTTCGTTGAAACTTACGACATTTATTGAACCATATGAGAATAGGGGTGTGTTAGTTTACGTGAATCGACAACTCTCCAATCATCATTAGTCCCTTACTGATCAATATTTTGTTCCGACTTCTGAGCATTTGGTTACGTTTATTTTCCGATTTGAGCCTTTTAGCACATTTTCTTGTTTATTTTGGTATAGTTTCCACAGAAGTTCAAAAATGAGAATTCTGAAAAATGTATGAAAACAAAAAGCTTGCTGGTGCGCATTTTAGTTGTTTACCTCGCCAACAAAATGAATCAGCTGAGGATAGCTAAAACCATATTACCACAATTAAACAAAGTCAACAACATTGATTGTTTCTTCTGATTTGTAGTAACAGCAGTGACTATGATTAAAAAAACCCGACCGTAGGAGTGAAGTGGGTCATTGCTGATGTGGGGAAAGTTCAACTGTAGTCCATAACTCAGCACAATGCATTGCACTGCCGCCTGCCGGTGTCAGAGGTGAGTGCAATAGTGCAATGTAGCTGTAGCCACAGCCGTCCAAACCAGATAAGGTGCATTGTACCGCGTAGTCATAATACAACTACAGTCCCGTGAACATGTTCTAATTTACAAACTAGTGCTGAAAATATAAAGATTCACTTTACAGCTATTTGTATTTCGCATAAACCTATCACAAGGGAAAGAGTGAATGGTATCAGAGGCTCAAGACTATAGAACACAAGTGTTGGCTCACATCCCTCCCAGAACCAAATCCTAGATATATGCTAATACAAGTAGTATTCTTGATTCTTTGTGGGCCGCGCCGTAAGAGCGGGGGATGGTCAATTTATGCAATAGAGTTTACATCGTTGTTCTACGGATTAAACAATGGATATGAACTAGTAAACAACCAACCAATTTGTACTCGAATACTATGCCACAATTTCTAAAAATGTTTTACATTCTAGTATAGTTCCATAATCCATTCCATTCATAAATCCATCGACTTTGGTGGACAATACTACAAAAGTAAGTACTTAGTTAAAATCATAAGTGTAGGTAAAACTGAATAATAGGACAGATTTAAGCTGATCAAGCTTTCATGAGGGGAAGAAATAAACAATACCCCAGATTACGGACCTTCTCCACCAAGATTAACGCAAAGCCTTGTCAACAACTAAGGACCTTCTCCGCCAAGCTTATGGTGGGGTCCAGTCAACAACCAGGACTTTCTCCACCAAGATTATTGCAAAGTCTTGCCAACAACTAAGACCTTCTCCGCCAAGCTTATGGTGGGGTCAAGCTAACAACCAGGACCTTCTCCACCAAGATTACCGCAAAGTCTTGTCAACAACTAAGACCTTCTCCGCCAAGCTTATGGTGGGGTCGTGCTAACAACCAGGACCTTCTCCACCAAGATTACCGCAAAGCCTTGTCAACAACTAAGACCTTCTCCGCCAAAGCAAAGGACCTTCATAAATTGAATTTTGGGAACTTATGATTTCATCAACGTATAACAACAAATTTTTTTAAAATCCTTCTCTAATCGCTCCGCCAGAGATTTGTTATGACCAAAACCAGGTGGGGTCAAGGATTCTATTCCAAACTAATATCATCAGATTTTGTCAAGGTTAAATGAGAACTTGATTTTAAGTCTCACAGGCCTGTTTTCAAAATGTTTATCACGGTTAAAATACAAATTTCAGACATGATTTATCACTATATTGTTGTTTATTTGGCCTTTTATTGATCTTAGAACCATTTAAGGTCCTAAAACAGTTTAATACTAAATAAACCCCATTTAAATTGGTTTATTTCATAAATTTCCATAAATTCCCTCGTTTTGGGAATTTATAAAGCCTTCGGGAAGTTCCCTGGAAATATTCCCATTTATAAACTCCCTTCCCACTGGGAATATTCCCACATCACTAGGTCCTGCCAACAACCAGGACCTTCTAAAGCCTTGTCAACAACTAAGACCTTCTCCGCCAGGCTTATGGTGGGGTCGTGCTAACAACCAGGACCTTCTCCACCAAGATTACCGCAAAGCCTTGTGAACAACTAAGACCTTCTCCGCCAGGCTTATGGTGGGGTCGTGCTAACAACCAGGACCTTCTCCACCACGATTACCGCAAAGCCTTGTCAACAACAAGACCTTCTCCGCCAAGATTATGGTGGGGTCCTGCCAACAACCAGGACCTTCTCCACCAAGATTATGGATTAAGAGATCTTCCCTCTCCCAAATTATGGCAAGGCTATGCCCATATTTGCAACCCCCATATTCATATCTGACCCAACCTTCCATTACGGGGAAATGAAGCAAAATCATCTTCCGGATCCCTAGAAAGCTACATGTATACAAGGTGAACAATATTTTTCTATTGTCTACCCTAGTACGAGATTTAACCTTACCAGGGAGCATATTAACTGAAGTGACCTGAAGCAGCCCTACTACTACAACGTGACATTGGAAAACCGTTCTAAAGACTGTGAGTTATTCTAAAACAAATTAAACCTGTGCCGTAGCGAAACTTGAGTACTTGAGCTAGTAGCATGTGACACTAAATTTGAGTTATTTAAATGTGCAAATCAAAATTTCCTAACTTATAATAGAGGAGGTCAAGGCTTCTATATTATATAAATATTACTATTATTGATGTCCCAGGCTATTCTTAATATCTAAATAATGTACCCAACAAACATCCATGCAACAATGTCCTTGGACTTAATCTTTCTGAGAGGAAAACAACTGAGAATAATATCAGACAGTCTGACTGAAAGAACAAGTAAGGAGGACCTAGTCAGATTGAGTAGCCGACTCTTAGTCCACTATACCTAGTGTTGAGTGTCAATTGTACTTCATAGCTTTATATTTTTTAGTTAATTGTACGAGCCCTAATATATTTATTAAATAAAACCATCAAAATCTTTGGTTGTTTGGTAAGTAGTAATTCGATTTTATTTAAAAACCTAGTGATACTAATATAAAACAAAAGTAATTTAAAACTAATGAATGCCCACTTTTAATAATTATGTTATTGCATTTAAATATTATTTTAATATCTGTAAATATATTTGTACTATTCAAGATGTTCAATAAGACAATAAGTGGACAATGATACACAAGTAAGACTTAAATTACTTTTAAAACATCGAAAATGTGTGGAAATTCAAAGTTCTTTATGACTTTAACTGAACGTAACATAGTCGTGGATCAAAATAAAGGATGCTAAGTGCAGGACTTCTCTATTTTAAAATATTTTTAAGTTTTCCTCACTACTAACCTTATTTTTTTGGGGATCTTTTTCCATTATGAAATTGATATTTACCAAAAACTACAAGTCCCTAAATAACAAAAAATACCAAACTGGGTATATTGTTCCCTTGGAAGGTTCTTACAGTGACAGCATTGAATAAAGCCTTCTAGAAGCCCTCTCCATGTTAGTTTCAGTGGGTTTTTTACCTGTCACTGACGTAGTTTGAACCCGTGTCGCCAGAGGTTGTTAGTGTTCAGCCTATAGTAACATCTTAGACTAAATTAAAATAAAAGCTTACAAAATCTCTAGTACCAACTTGTGTAAAAAGAAGATATAGAGTAGGCTGTGCCAGCAAAGACAGTACAAACATGTAAATTGGCATGGGTATAGGATGACTGAATCACACAAAACCTTGCAGTTTTATGGCCAGGGCCCATCGCCCATGAAGCGCCGCTGGTATCCCATTTAATTTAGAAACAACCGCAGGCGTATTACCCAGTATCACTGGTAGTATTGCCAACCAGGCTACACATTTGGTAGATAGTTAGTTGGCTATCTAAATCTAATTTTTTTCTATATTATTAGACAGTTCTTCATCTTCATGTGAAGCTAAGCTGAAATATCTGTATTTTATCGCTCTAGTGTAAAACTACATACTCCTCAAGCATTTCCATAGCTTATACACAGTATTCCTTAATAGTGAATCTGGTTCAGAGCCTTGTCCGCAGTGTAGAATCAACAGTATAAAATACATTTCTCGAAAGCAAATTCAGTAAAGGCTGAAATACCCACTGTTATTAAACGGTGATTGCAAAATAATAACCTTTTACCATAGCGTTCAAGTTTGAGATTTCAATTTAATGAATTTCCTTATTGTTCAATAGAGGCTTTATTTATGGTTGTAATAAAGCTCTCGTGATTAGCGTTGGCAACAATATAAGGTTATGTTTATTAATAAAATTGATGTTATTTACCTCAGTGAAGATTTGGTTGAAACAGGTTAGATGATGTAGAAATAGATCCAAATATGTCCACTAATTCTTAGTTATTTATTAATACAAAATAATATAACTTTAAAGTGTAATGAAATGGATGTGTTAAGCGTAGCAAACAACTAACGGCTAACAATCACACTGACACTAACTTGACAGATCACAACAGATAATAGTGGCTTTGCTGAAAAGGGTGAGGTACCACAGAGAAGAATATAGTGTGGGTCCATCCACATAATTATCGTTACACAGCGCTACGTAGTGAGGCGGGTCAATAGTTTCCAGAGTTTGGTTTAGGAATAACTATATTAATTGCTTCTTTCATTCTATTAAGTTAAATTCATCCTTTGTTGATGAAAAGTGCACATAAAAAACAGTAGCGCGAATGGAAATCGCGGAGTTATTCAACGACGGAGTATTCTCCACGATTTCCAAAGAAACGGAATTGGCTTTCGATATACTGTACTACGACACTACGAAGCGCGATTTTCGCCATTTCCTTTTGTCATCCCCCACCTATCAAATGCTCTGGAGATTGCCAATCTCCATTCCAAGTTGGGCAGTTACGAAACTCCATAAGGATAAGCCATGCAATCCTTTTAGGCTTACTTAAGATTCCAAGCTTACCCCTATATCTGGGCTCGCCGAGCCCAGGTGGTAAAACTACGCTCCGGGGAGAAAAATTCCGACTTTCTAGAACTAACCGGTATTGAAGAGCAAATCTTGTCATAAAACATTTCTAAACTTGAAAATATTTTAGGCTGATGTTATGCTTTTGTAAATTTACTGTTCCAATAAAAATAAGTCCAAACATAACATAACTGTGATTATATCAATAAAATTCTACGACATGCTCATAAAAGCAATATGTTAGGAAAGAAACTTGTTAATTAAAACATTTAAAATTACCCCAAGGCTCTGTAGGGTGCAAGTCTCTGTCCTAAGGGTGGGCTGTGGGCATAAAAATTGTAGAATGCACTGTAGAACACGATCTGTCCGTACCCTTGGTGCCCTTCTGACTTAGAATGGAGATAAATTGCTACTATTCACAAGTCTACAGTCCCGGAAAACCAATTGCAGACACACTCAACCTGCTATTCTTGTGAGGCTCGTGCAACCGATCCTCTAAATGTTATGTCTGGTTGGCGCACGAATGCAAAACTAGGAAACCAAACATGAGCCATGAAGTTTCATTAATTATGTAATGTCAAAATAACATGTCGAGTTGGGTCATTCATTTGAATTCCAGCATCAAAGTTGCCTAGATTTTAATGAAAATCCAGAATAACATGTTAACTTTGTTGTTTTTTTCAAAGTAAACTTGTAGTTTAAACTTTAAAAACACAATTCACGTAGGGCCTCCAGTTCCACTTGGTTGATATGGAGTGTTCGTCATCTATAAAACTATATGAAGAGGCAGCAGGATTAGTCCGACACGTACCTGCACGGGCTTTTGACATGGAGAATTTTTGCAAATGATGTTTTAATGTATAAAATTTACTATGTTACACACATTAAAATATCATAACAAATTAATTACAAAGTTATTGTATGTTTCACCTTTATCTTATCAATATAGATTCAGTTGAGTGAAAATGGATCCAAACTCGGAGGGTAAAGAAGTTTACAGATCAGAAATTGAAGCTCACGAAGCCCACAGCCAGGAGTGGTGGGACCCTAGGGGCAGCATGAGACCTCTCCATTCCATGAATAGTCTCAGGTACCTAACCTATATCTATACTTAATTTGCATATCAAAGGCAATTGTACACGCCGTAGAAAATAGAAACAATAATTAGATTGACCGCAGCAGTTAAGTATAAGAGTTGAAAGTAGCAGGTATCACATGTCAGATTATTTCTATTTGTTAATAGGAAATCTTTGATAGAACGACATTTAGACAAAAAGTGATTGATTGAAAAATTGGTCAGAGGGAAGTTACTAAGAGGAGAACTGATGTCTAATAAAAGGAACAAGTTCAATCTGAAAGTATGAAGCAAGCTGACTGGCCCTAATGAAAAGCCACCTTTTCAAGATTACATTAGCATATACTTTGCATAATCTGATTAACTCTTTACATAAATAATAATAATACACAATGACCTGAAGATCTAATAACGGACATTTAATTATATGGATTCAGAAACACAATCAACCTGTACAAATAAAAGAACCATTAATTAAATAAATAGTTTTTATTTTGGGAAATCATAACAATAGTATTGTCTTTAGGATAGCCTTGTTGAAAAAGGGTCTTCTTGCAACTAAGAAGATTAACTCAACGGATGCAGGCAAGGCCAAATTTCTAGAAGGTTTAACAATACTGGATGTTGGATGTGGCGGAGGGATTTTATCTGAGGTAATTGATAGATATTTTATTATCATCAACTGGACTTAAACTGTTATTGTTTGTTATAAATGGTAAACACATTATTGTAAAAATATAATTTTACTGAGATGATCTAATTTAGTTTTCTTATTCTTAAGCAACTAGAAAAGATGTATCAGTAACTATACAAGTTTCTTTACTCTCATTTCCTTGCACCAGATTTAAAATTAAAACATAGCTGACATGTAGCCACAAGCGGAAGGAATCCTAGCAAACTTCCAATAAAATAAAAAGATGACATTTATTTTTTTAAATAATATAAAACTCTATTAGGTATATGCTATAAGTAATTTTACAACTTAATTCTTAGGTTTGGTATTATTTACTCTGTGGATTGGCTTGAATTCTACTGAGTTTATCTCGCAATGTTTATTTTAAAATAAACAAACAACAGCTGTTGTAGTTTAAATTGTTTTGAAATAAGAAAGTTGGATCCGATCAGGTGTACCGCAAGGTTCCATTCTAGGGCCTCTGCTCTTCAATATTTTCATGTCAGATATACCTATCCCCGAGGAGACAGAGTTAGCTCTTTATGCTGATGACACCGCTATTCTAACCCAAAATGTTAATATTACATTGGCTTGTCAACGACTTCAAAATTCATGTGATGAAATTACCCAGTGGTTCAATAAATGGAGACTATTCCTTAATCCTTCAAAATGTGAGACAAAAATATTTACCCTAAGAAGACCAACTTATCCTCCAAAAATAAAAATTCAGAAATAAATTGGAATTGTCAAGATCAAGCAGTGAAATATTTAGGAATTCATTTGGACTCAAAATTAAACTGGAATTTCCATGTGAACTCAAAATTATCACAAGCTTACAACATACTTCCACTTCTATTTCCCCTTTTGAACAGAAGATCAACTCTGAAAATATCATGTGGAACTTTAATATACAAATCAATACTGAGACCTTTAATTATGTATGGCTGTCCTATTTGGGGAATGAGCATATCTTCATCAAAATTAAACAAAATTCAAATTTTTCAAAACAAAGTTTTAAGAATTGCCACAAGTGCTCCCTGGTTTGTTAGAAACAGTCAAATTCACAGTGAACTCGGTGTAAACCTTATTAGTCAATTTATCCAAAAATCAGCTACTAAATTCAAATCCTCTGTTCAACATGTTCCTGGTGCAGTATTTTTCCAAATCGGCCTAGCAACAGAAAACAGACGTTTAAAACCCAGACTTTTTCAAGATTTTATTAAACTTTGAAAATTTTTTAGTAAGATGTAAATATTTTATGTATATTATGTTTTAGTTACAGGGTGTATCAAGTGATGAACCCACTATGTTATTATATTGTTAAATGTTCCTTGTTATAATTTCTGTGTATAATATTGTATTGATCCAGAATAAAATCTTGTATAAAAAAAAGAAAGTTGGTTACTTTCGGTTTCCTAGGAAAACTAGGCTAGTAAATTATACAACAGCTGATTTTAGTGAATTGTTTTTTATTGGTTTCATTTCAGCACATTGTTTGTTTTTTTTTCTAGACATTTATTTTAAACTTTCGTACTATATAATAATTTTAATGTACAAAACGCCAATTAAACTTAAGCTTCTGGCCAAATCCAGCCAAGATTTTAGAGTGAAAGGGGGATTTCCAAGATCATAAGGCCCATTAAGAGTGTGAACTACTACAGGGAGGGATTTTCTATATAAAATGGAATTCTTGGGGATTTCATCGCACTTATTATAACTTGATACAAAATAATGATTTTTGAAGTCTTTCAGAGGAAACTGTCAAATTCATACATTTATAGTTTTATTCCGATTTTTTATTGTAAAAAGTGTCTTTTGTTTTGATAAAACTACAGTTCTTATCTTTTGGATTTGATAAAAGATACTTTAGTAATTGTATTACTTGTGCGGTAATAGGTTTCTACAAATAACAGCAAGCACTCCACTGATAAATTGATACAGTTTCAAAATTAGTTCTGCGGGAGAGTTACAGCCAACGGTGCAGAAGGCCACAGGTTCAATTCTCAATGCAAGGACATGGGTTTGGATTATTTTCCCAAAAAGGTTTTTTGTGTTCCCGCAAAACTAGGTAGAATTAAATATATAACTAATGTACAACATTAAAAAACCCTTAATTTTTGTGTAATAAATTGGTCAAATGTTTGAGTTCATAGCTTGTCAAGTACTATTGAGATGTTTGGTATGCATTGTTAGCACTGTAGCATGTAGACACTGGATGAAGAAGCAAACCAACCAAACTTTGTTGTATGACTATTTTGAAAGAACCATAGTTTCTTCTGCTATTGCAAGCTTTCCATCAGAGAATTTTTATAATTATTGGAATCGTGCTGTTAAAAGATGTGACCCACTTGTTATTAAACAATAGTATTAATTTTGTATTTTAAAAATAATGAAGACAGAAGAAAAATTGTGCAAAGTTTACATATTTTAGCTTCAAGTTTACTTTATAAGGTGGGAGGCCGCAAACACCTCCAGCAAAGCCCTTGCTCAAATCAGTTGTCAAGACTCAAGAGTTGAAATTAATGTTCCTTAAGGCTCATGTGTCTCTAAAGTTGTAAAGTTAAAGCCTTTTTTCATTAACTCGATATTATAAAATTTTAGATATATTACAGATACAATAAATTATGTTAAAAATATTATCTAAAGCCATTCTAATTGTCAATTAAAAAATAAAGTAGATTTCAGAAAATTTAAATAAATGATTCCTGCAAAAGTTAAGACATCAGGAAGTTACCATTCTGGACATCCTGATCATATATAGTTTTGCTGTACTCATAGCTTTCTCAGGAAATCCTAGGGAAGAGTATTTAGGCAAACGTAGGAATCTGCTGAGGATTTCCCCAGAACATCCCTAGGGTATAGCAGGATTTCCTCATGATGTCCTTGGGATATCCTTTGCGGATATCAGGATATCCTAAGGATACGCTTTTAGGCAGACGTTCGGATCAGTCAAGGATATCCCCAGGACATCCCGCGGACATAGCAGGATATCTTCAATATCCCTGGGAGTCGGGGATTTCCTCAGCATTTCCTGGGGATATGCTTGTGCTGTGTGGGTTATACTGTATCGTGATTGATATGTTTAAGGCTATGGCTAGAGCTGGAGGGACAGTGACAGGATTGGATCCCAGTGTTGAGCTCGTAGATGTGGCCACTAAGCATGCCTCTACCCTGGACACAGTGCCTCCACTGTATGTATGCGATACAATCGAACACCATTCTGCTCAGTTCCCGGCCCACTATGATGTTGTTGTCGCTTCTGAAGTTGTAGAACATGTCCCTAACAAGGAGACATTTCTTAGAGCTTGTATAGCTGCACTTAAGGTTGGTATTCTAGTAGTCAGGGTAAGAGCCCAATGTAGGCGTGTGCTGGTTTACAGTATTGAGAAGCAGGGTTGCAGAGGTTGAGACCCGGGGGAAAATAAAAGTAATTTATACTCTCAATAAAACCAATTTTTTAGGGTTAGTTTTTTTAACAAAAAAATTATTTGTTTCGTTTACTGAGATGCTTTGACCAATCACTTTGGTCATGTCCAGCTTTCGTGTAATAAGGCAGTTTTAAATTTTGTTTAGTAACTGCCGCTTTTTTAAAACACGAAATGAACAGTTTGGATTTTAACTTCCTGAGAACGACATATTTTGGAACAGTTTAGTATAATTTTCTATAAATATAGATTGCACATTTATATTTTAAACCATTTAGCATTTGAAAGTTGCAAAGTCACCCAAAATGTCACTCTTGTTTTTAATTTAATAAAACCAATGTTGGTAAAAGTTTTTTGTGATAAAAACATGTCAAATAATAAGTGTTATGTTATTTTCTTCCACCTAACCTAACCATTGTTTTACTCTACTTCTAACTTACTATTAATACATTTTCAAATTTCAGCCTGGAGGTTCTTTGTTTGTTACAACACCAAACCGCACATGTCTCTCATGGTTAGGAGCAATATTCATATGTGAAGATGTGTTGAGGATTGTACCTCGTGGATTCCATTCCTGGACACAGTTCATCCACCACTCCGAACTGGTCTCAGTCATTGAGAAGAGTAAGTTTATTTATTACAAATGGGTCCAACTATTTACAATAAGTCAAATTAACAGGCATCACCTAAACTACGATAGATTGAAAGGAAATTTACAGCACACAATATGTCAACATATGAAAGTCTATACAGAGTGAGTTTTATGTCCTGGCACACCTGGATATAATTTAAATGGCCTGAGATATCAATGTGAGACCTTGACCTTAGCTTATATAACACTTTTTTTTACTTTTTCAGGTTGTTAAAAATTTTGCTCCCTTTTGCAAAGGGCGGGTAAAGGGGGCAACTAAATATTTTCAAATGTAAACCCCTATCTTGTGACCCCTCATTTTCAAGGAGATAACAAAAGAAATCAAATGGTGCAAACTAGAGGTCTCTACGTTGCCACTAACAAAAATTACAGCCGTTTCAATAGAAGTAAGCTTTAAAAATGCTCACCTTTGCAAAAATCGTAAAAATAATGACAAGGCTTATTTAACATAAAAAAGACTACAACAATAAAGTTATTTGTTTCCTTGTCCTGTTGTTAGTTACTTGAGTCAACATGCTTTGGGATTTCCCGGGTTATCTTATCAGTTTCAACAATTTACTTGGACTTACTCCTGTGTCTTCTTCTCTTACCTGTATTTACCAGTTCATATCTTAGATAGCCATTACACTTTGTTCACGCAAGGCAAGAGTTCTACAACTTAAAGTTTATTTTCTGGTGAATAGTGTTAGTTATTTTTAAATGGAAGGTTCTGAGTTTGAAAGAATTACTATGTTAATGATGAGAGGGTATGGGGACCGTATGAGATCATACAGTGAAGTAGCAGACCTATGCAATGAGGACTTTCCGAACAGTGGCAAGAATTGTTCAACGGTTTAATGATACACAATCTGTAAAAGACAGACCCAAACTAGGACGGGCTCCTTTAATTGATGAAGAGAAATCATTAGATGTTATGCAGTCCTTTGTTGAAAATCAACACTTATCCACGGGAAGAGCTGCTTTGGAGCACGACATCAGCCAATCTTCGGTAAGAAGAATTTTTAAAGGTAATAAATTCAAACCTTTTAAAGTAAAACTTGTGCAAGAGCTTAGTGAAGACGACTATGACCGCAGGGTTGAATTTTGTGATGTAATGATGAGCAAACTAGACGCTGAACCTGAGTTACTGAACAGAATCCTTTTTAGTGACGAAGCCACTTTCATGACCAAGGTAGCGTCAATAGGCACAATTGTTGTTATTGGACAGACACAAATCCACATTGGTATGTAGAGGCCCATACACAAGGCCCTTCTAAAGTTAAAGTTTGGGCAAGAATAGTTGATAACCGCTTGATCGGATAGGGTGAAACTGCGCCGGTGGTGGAGGGATTTTTCAAAGGGAAAAATCCCGGCGCTCCAGCGGGGGACCCCTAGCGGTCAATTATGTACGGCTGACTGCGCGCACACAGGTAGTCGAGTTTTGTCATTGTAACTTCTTGTCCGTTGAGGAATAACCTTACTGATATTGTTAGAGCAATTGAGAATCGTGTATGGTTTGAAAATGATACTTCTATTAAGGGATCATAGGGAATGATATCTTTGGTGTTTATTTTTGTGCCTAAACTTTCTGTTTATACTAAATTTAATTTTTATTTTTAGTGTAAACTTGTTTTTATATTTTTTAGTTTTAAACACCAATATATAATTATTATTTTGGTAATCCTAAGGTTAAGTTGTAGTGAAGGCTCTAAAGTCCTAACTTCGCCTTTTCACCAATTAAAGGCCTTTAGTTATTTTGGGGAACGGGTACTAACTTTGCTGAGATATTAACAGTGTTTCTGTTGTTTTCACTAGGCCTAATCCTTTATTTCAGATTAGGCATGAATTGACAAAAACTACCCATTGCCAGACTAAATCCTAATTTTTTCCGCCCGTACTGTCCCGTAATGGCCACCCAGGACTATTTTCGAGACACTGAATATTAAAGAACGTAAAAAGGACAGTCTTATTCAATTACAGTCTTGTGTGAAAATGACAGTTGTGTGAAAATGTAAACAATGCAGATTGTAAACAAATTAACCGGAGATTGGTTAATCTCCACCTACGCTTGGAATTGAGAGAAAAAAACAGCCCGTTGACTATAAACCGTGCGTCAAAATCACATTTTTTGTGCGGCCAGAAACTACATTTGTATTTGAGCGTACTGACATAGCCGATTGTCGTATCAAATATTTGGCGTTCATTAGTTTGATAATTTCTAGTTTTAATCTTCATATAATAAAATCGACAAATTTCAATAAGTTCAAAAGGACATAATGAAGGGGTATTGTTTCCAGTTTTAATTAGTCTCTAGAATAGCTTGAGCAAACCTACTGAGAACAAAGCGATGGTCCTAAACCTGCCCTGAACAAAGAAGCGCGTTAGGCATCACCCTCGTGAGTGCTCGGCCGAGCACAGGCGCAACTATGTAGTCCCTTTTGTGTCCCTACTGCCTGTCCAGCGGCACAGTTCGACAACACCCGCTTGATCGGTTCATTTATAATTGATGGAAATTTAAATTCTGTGAAGTATTTAGAGATGCTTCAAAACCAGATTGTGCCTGCACTCCAAAATATGTTCGGACAAGAAGCTCAGAACATTTGGTTACAACAAGATGGAGCACCACCACACTATGGCCGTGAAGTACGACAGTATTTAAATAATGTCTTCCCAAGAAGGTGGATAGGCTGAAGGGGCACTGTGGAATGGCCAGCAAGGTCTCCTGACCTTAATCCTCTTGACTACTTCTTTTGGGGCTACTTGAAATACCTGGTGTACCAAACAAAGCCAACTGACGTCGATGACAACTGAGAGAATTTTGCACTTGTCTCAAACCATTCCTAGGGAATCTTTCTTGAACGCTGTCTCAGCTTTTTACACAGTTAGCACACTGTCAAACAGCCGAAGGTGAACAGTTTGAACACCTGCTACATTAAAACAGGTAACTTTTTAAAAATAACTTTATTATTGTAATCTTAGTTCTGTCAAATAAACCTTGTCATTATTTCCAAGATGTTTGCAAAGATTAGGACTTTTAAAGCTTACTTCTATTGAAATGGCTGTAATTTTTGTTAGAGGCAACGTAGAGACCTCTAGTTTGCAACATTTGATTTCTTTTGTTATTTCCTTGAAAATGAGGGGTCACAAGATAGGAGTTTAGATTTGAAAATATTTAGTTGCCCCCTTTACCCCCTTTGCAGAAGGGGCACCAAAATTTTAACAACCTGAAAAAGTAAAAAAAGTGTTATATAAGCTAAGGTCAAGGTCACACATTTATATCTCAGGCTGTTAAAATTATATCCAGGTGTGCCAGGACATAAAACTCACTCTGTATAAACATCTGACAAGTAGCATAAATTGTGCACAATTTTGACTAGTAGAGTGATGAAAATAGTGAGCGCTATTTCATAAACCTTTAGTTTTTAGTGTTACTTCACCTATGCTTTAGAGGGAAAATTAAACTTTAAAATTTAATTAATCCGTTTCCGTTAATTAAGTCCATGGGATCACATATTAACGACAACTGTGAGTGTGATACAACAGTGCTAAAAAAGATAAATGTCACAACCTTATCTTTCTGCCTCAGCTTTTCGTGAGCTCGTATTAGCACTGTTTGCTGTGCTCTCAGCCTCGCTTTTGCCTTCGATTTACGTCATCTCTTAACCCTGTGATGTTCACACTTAAAAAATTTAAATTCAATGTTTTGAATCACTCTTTTAGAAGAAATTAACCAGACATTTCTATCTATAATAATAATCAAGAAAGACATTGTTCAAGTTATTAAGTTTTTTTACATTAAGCAGCATGTATTTTGTGAGATTTGTGTATTACAACTGTTTTGAAATTACTAAATATTTAATAATGTTTTTTTTCAGTGGGCTGTGAAGTTAGGAAAGTAAAAGGTATGTTCTATGATCCTATAAGAAACAAATGGAGCTGGAGCTTGACAAAAACCTTCATTTATGCAGTGCACGCTTACAAATCTGAAGACAGTAAAACTGTAACTAACTCTCTTATAAACTATTAGTTGTTCACAGTTATAAACTCTGAACTATTAGAGCACATACATTAAAATTATCCTTGCCTGTACTATAGCTTATACTTGTAATGTTAATCATTGTCATCTTCATTTATAAAAAGTATACATTATTAGTTACAAAAAAGTTTGTTTATTAATCTTCTCCATTGTGAAAGTATTCATCCATGCTGTAGAAAGAACAGCTAAACAACCAATTGGTGAGTGCTGCCTTGAGATTTGCTCCACTGCGGCTTGCCACTTCTCCTGGAAGGAGGCTGTGGAGCTTGCAGCCAATGGGCGGAAATTTCTGTTTGTAAAGCGTGGTTCGATGGAGGGGCTAACATCTTGAGGCATGTCTGGTGTTGTATACATGTATGTTTTAGCCTTGTTTCTAGTGCTGTTTCTTTTTCTAACTTCCTTAATGTAGTGGGCAACAACAGTAAGAACTACAAGGCTCATAAGATCCTCCCTGCAAATGTAGGTGACATAACAACGTGAAAGCCAATTATATCTAGCTTACCACCCAACAGGGAGCTGATTAAGTTCCATTTCTATTCAAGTAAGGAAAATAATGTGATATTGTACACTGATAGTAGAAAACATTTCTAATTTATTTCTTATGTAAAATCTAGTTTCCTCAAATTTTCTTTTTGCTAATATAGCACGTAATTATATTTGGATAACATTCCAAATCATTCACACTATAATTACTAAAAATCACACAATAGTACAATATGTTAAGGTATATAAAATGAATGTGTATCTACTATGTACCTATAGGTAATATTCATTGCTACAGCCTGAAACTGCTGATAAAATGATATTCATACATATAAATATTATGAACAAATTTATACTTATGGTGTTAAAAACTACTTAAAAGTACTTTCTTTACATTAAGTTTGTATTTTTAATTTCTTGCTTCAATTCATACCAGATCAGTAAATAGTTAGTAACTGTGGATAAGATGTAATTTGATTTAAATTAAATAAAGTAAAGCAAAATTGATCAGTTTATAAGTAATAAACATATATCTAAAGTTATGTTACTTTAAGACAGTCCGAAGCATGTATTTGCTTGTTCTTGAAGATGAGTATAAATTTTGAAATATAGTCACTAATAAAAGGACAAATTCTACTCGAAAGAGGAGAGAATTGACCACTAAAAATAACAACAGAAAGTTGAATATTTTGACAAAATCAAAGTTTAATATTTAGCTTAACATAATCATTACAAAACCAAACTGAAAAGTGTTGTTGAATACCTTGCTCTCAATAATTCCAAACAGGGCAAAACTAATTATCAGTTTCAATTATCCATAGCATATTGATGCCTGACCGTCCCAGGTTGATACGGTCCAAAAACCCATGATCTTTAGTTTTGACATTGTGCAGAAATAGAAGAACAGTGAAGAAAAGATTGTTTCTGCCCTGTAACAAACAAATTAAAACCCATACATTAAATTTTTTTAAAGAATTATTTACAGCATAGCCAAACTTAGAAAAAGATAAAATAATTAGAGTGGACTGGGATTTCCGTACAGGAAATTTGAAACATTTGGAACAAGAATAATCCCAAAAATATAATTATGAATGACATTTTTTTGACTCTGGCGACACAAACCTAACAAAAATGATTGAAACTCCTGCTACATTAGTTTAGCACTTAGAATGAAGCAACACTTAATGTCCAAGGTCTGTAAGGTGAGTGAGTGAACATCCGTTAATCGGTGTCCATGATTGAGTGAACATCTGCTAATCAACGCCCAGGATAGTAAATAAGTGAGTGCACTGCCATTAACTGGCGTCCCATAAAATTTGATGTGTGGAAACGATTAGCAGTTGTAATTGTCACTAAGCATTAGATTACCAAAATACAGAGTTTGCAATTACTAACAGTAATCTATTACTCATTTGACACAACAACAAATTCCCAAAATGTCATGACTTGTCCTCGTTTTAAAATAACTACTAGAATTAAGTTGAAGGTAGAAGGTGCTCAATATTGGAAGTAGTAATATAGAATTAAGTTGTTAAAGATTTGGCTTAGGTGAAGAATGAGCCTCACCTTGGGTGTATGGTAGGTTTCCGTGTTGGCTTGCAGTAGATAGTTAGGCGGCGACGCAGAAGTCTCGACGATGCACAGGCGCCCTGGTTGCGGCTTGTCTGGCAGACGCACCAGGTACTGTGAGGAGAAGGGCCGACTGTCAGGCAGAGAAGTGTGGAGCAGTTGGGAGTCCAGGTATGTAGCAAGGAAGTGCATGATTAGCGCTGCATCTGTAGGCAGCGCCGAGGTCCACTCCTTGCCAGCCCACACGCCGCCACTGTTCCACTTCAACTCACTCATGCACCCACCCTTCGCTAGTTCTGCAATACACAACACTCATCATCTGTGTTCATTCCAGTCATTACCGTATACACTCGAATCTAAGACGCACTTTATTTACCATATTTTAGGCTCTAATCTTATATGCGGGTGCGCCTTAGACTCGCACAATAGGATGAAAATATTGAATTCATTTGAAGAGTTACAAAAACACTCAAAACATTGACAATAACATTCAGATAGGCCATGAGAGAGGTAGGAAACACAGGAACCACAAGGGGGTTGCGTATTGCGTTGCCTGTTTTGAAGAGTGGAATGGAGGCATTCGTGTTCTCCTTCCTTCTCCACCACCCCCCTTGCCTGTAGGTTGGTGGAGGAGAAGAAAGAAGAGAAGTGATGCAGTAGCATATAAGAGGGAGATGCGCATTGCAAATCAAACACTAGCGCTTGGAAATATGAGTAAATCACCAGTGGCAAAAACATGAACGGACTACAAAAATAGTCCCTCGCCAGACCCCAGCCCCCGGATGGTCCTTTATCTCTCTACCTGCCTTCTTATCTCCTACTGCTGACCCTTGTTTACAACATTTTTTGTGCTGTGGGAGGGGCGGGGTTGTGGACCTAGCAGGGCGGGGTTTGGGATGGGTGAGGTAAGGCAATCGTGATGCATTCTTTGCTCTGCTTTTACCTCTTGACAACTGCAGCTGGCAATGACATCACTGGTTGCTAAGGAGGGGTCAGGGGCCTGACAAATCATAGCCCTCTAGCTGTTGACATTATAAAAAACCGGGGGTGCGTCTTATATGAGGGTGTAGAGTTTTTTACTGTTTATTCAGGGGAAATTTATGGGTGCGTCTTAGATTCGCATGCGACTTAGACTCGAGTATATACGGTAGGCCTATGATCTTTATCCATTATTCGCTAAGGTTATAGTGGAAATAGCTGACGTGGCAGTTAAATACCTTTAATCCTAGACACAAGGTACTCTTGGTTCTGGGAGATCTCGAGGAAAGGGATGAGTCGTGCGAGTGTGGGCACATGTAGCGCCACCTGGGGGATGTGCGCAGTAGTCTTGAGACGCTCCAGTCCTACCACCCCGACGGAGACATCCACTAGACCCTGAGCGTGCAGAGCAGCGTCCACATTCCGTATCTCCTCCACCACCCGCTCCAGGATAGTTTGAGAGATCCACTGTTTAAACATGCACATTAACACATAACGCTTTAATCACTACAGTACGTATTTTTATAAAGATTGGAACTTGAAACATATTATTTGTAATATTATATTATTGAAACAAGGTTTGTTGATTACGAACATAGTGCTCATCTTACTAAACTTATTCACTAATCCATCAAAACCAATCTATTGTAAACCCTATCCAGGTCACATTTCTGTAACTGCACCAGACACAATTAATTTAGTGCTAAATGTGCACATGCCCCCTTGTCGTGTATTTTCAATCTTGCCTTGGTAAACAAGTCGGCTTATTTTCAAGCATGAACTAAGATTCAAATAATTATTAATCTTTATAAGTTTCATATGTATTATGAAATATAATTTAATCTTAGTTCATATATTATATGAAATTATATTTCATATAATTTCCTGTTCGCCATTTACCTGTTTGGCGATACATACAATATACCAGTAGGGCAGATAAGACGAACTATTGCCACTGATATGGGTCTACAGCTGTTTACTTGGTCTTATTGTCAGCTGATTCAGCAAGGTTTCTTCTTTGTTCATTGTCCTTCAAGATCTCTGTGGCAGTGTTGTAAACAAGATGGAAATCAAAATTTAGTTTTTTGTTAAAAATTGCTTGATTCTCCTTTAACAATTTATACATTTAAATTCTTCAATGGCTTTCATGACCTATTTAGAGCAAACCTTAACTGTTTCAAAACTTTTAGCAATGTTTCTTACATTATTGCTTGAAAATGAGCCTACAAGAGGTATATTCGTGCCCGATTTTGGGATTTTAATTTTAGTTGGGAAATTTCTGAGCCGACACCTAGAAATGACTAGGATGACAATTATAATCATAAATGTTGAATAGTTACCATTCTTAGGTTGGCAGACCACTGTGTCAGGCAGTTGGGGTTGATCTTGTTCCTGCGCCAAACATCAGCATACTGGTAGGGAGACGGGGAGCCCACTTCATCTCCAGGACCGACACCACTTTGTGCTTGAGCTAAGAGTAAAACAGTTTCACTCGTACTAGTGATGGATTCATTTTAAACACAACTTTTTGTTTGTTGCTTTTCTAATTTCCATCTTATTTTTGATCTTGTTTTTCCCCTGAAGACGGAATTTATTAGATTCCAGATTTCAATATGTAATGAACTTTTGCTCACAATACAATTAAACATTTACACAATAATGTATCCAATCCTTAATTTATGATAATAGTTCTAACTCCATAGGATAAAACTAATTTTGTAGATTTTTCTTTACAAACAAAAATCCTTAACAGATTTATTTATTTATACGGTAATACACCATTTTAATATACAATACAATATAAAATACAGACAGAACTAGGAAAATACTTAATGCGTAAATAGAAAGACAACAGTATAAATAACTAAAACTAAAAGACATTGAACTAAATAAACATGCACAGAGACTGAGTTGCTGAGTTTAAAAAAATGAAGTACTTAGGCAGACAATGTTTTTTGTACAATTCCATCTGTAATTTCAATTTAATTACTTCCCTAACTACAAGAAATTAGCACGCTTAAGTAGTGCTGCTACCCAACACTGGTTAAGATGCTTTCATACTCCTGCGCTATGTTACAATTATTATAACCAAGGAAAGGAAGACTATCACACCATGGCAAGTACTATGATCTGGTGGAACTTAGTTACCTGGGGAGAGTGACATCTGGTAGGTGCAGCGGCGCAGAAGGGGTGAGACATCAGTCGTGGAGCGAGAGGCCGGGTGGTTCCAGAATCCACTCAGCATGTTCGAGGGCTGCTCCATGCTTGTCTCTAGACAAACACAATTCTATTGTTCAACATGTGAATCTTATCACTTAGAGCATGCCGTAACGCATAGACTTACAAATGTTTGTCTAATTTGGTTTGTTAAAACATGTTTTTTAGAACTACTTTAAACAATTTCAAAAACATAAATTAGAAGGTTTTCTGCGTAATTGAACAAAATTTTTTGTTTAAAGTGTTATCATTTGCATTTTGCAAGAATCTGTAACAGTTGCAAAGACACTTAGTAAAATAAACAAAGTACAGCATGTTGTACTACTGAGTATATCTTGGAGCTCTGCAGTAAAGATTTCAAGAAAATGTGTAAAGGGCTTTTATCAGTAGGCCTATTGGTTAGAAAATAAGCCAACAAAGTTTCATAACATTATTAAAACAGAAATATAAAATTGAATTATGTTTATGGTAAACTAAAAGTAGAGCTGTCAAGGGAGCAGAATTTTGGGTCCGGGACAGGATCAGGAGGATTTTGCAAAAAACCCTTATGGGAACGGAAAAGTTGGCAAATAGACATATTAAAGAAATATTTACGAAAATTGAGTTTCTTCAATCAAATGGTTTTGTTTATGATCAGTTGGTTGTTTGTGGCTTCCAACATCGTGCAATTTTAAAATCAAAATTCTCAAAGTACATCACAACTATTACAGAACCCACTCACCCTCACTCATTTACAATGAATAACACTGGCTCACTTAGCCTCAAACATTGCAAAAACAGTTTGGGGAGTCAGGAGTATGAATCACAAAAGGATTGTAAATTACAATGAGATTGCTGCTAATGTAAGGAGTAAGAGAAGGAACCAGACTGTTGAGCTACCAGCACACAGAGATGAGGGCTGAAGGCAAAGTAAGAGAAGATAGGAGGAAAGGACAAGTAAAGAAAAAGGAAGGCAGAGAGGGGAAGACAGCAGCTGCAGTGTGTGTGGGCAGGAGGGGAAGGCAGGTGCGTTGTGTCAGTGTCGGACAGCTGCATCCTTATCAGCTGTCTACTACGTCATTAGCTGTTGCTAGACAACCACATAGGGGCTGGATTACATAGCCAATCACAGCATTTTCTCTGTATCCAGGATTTGAGGAGAGTGTAGTGCGTGTTTGTTATTTCCTTATTTCATCTCAGGATTTGAGGAGAGTGTAGTGTAATGAAATGAAATTTGTCTTTATTGGTGGCAAAGTTAGGACTATAAAGTCCCCTCTTCCACTTAACCTCAATAAGTGTGTGTTTGTTATTTCCTTATTTCATCTCTATTTACTTAAAGATGAATTTTAGTTGAGAAATAATGTTTTATACTAGTTTTGAATTACAGTAAATTGCAAAAGTTTTAGAACAATAAAATACGATGTTGCAAACTAGAATTGGATTTAGTACAAATACAAAATGGATGTTTGATTCTCTCTGAAATCGTTAACAGCCAACCTGACAATGGCTGCCAACCTCCATTGAAAATGCACTCAGCACGGAAGTAAGGAGGAGAGGGGTTTATTACTTGGAACTGCTCGGTCACTAGTTCCTTATCTTATCTTCACCAGAAGTACAGTACACCCTGACGACAAAAAACACCAGCAATTTTTTCACTTCCCGTCCCAAAATTTCTGTACTAGGGCTGAGGGATCGGAAATGATCTTAATCCGTCCGGTACTGGAAATTGATTCCCACAGCTCTAACTAAAGGTTTACAATATTCGTTTAGGGAATTTTCATTTTTTTAACTTGACTAGTTCAATATTAGAGCTTTTTCTTGAAGAACATATTATTAATTTTGGGAGGTTTTAATAGTTAAAAATAAGTTTCTTGATTAAAATGTCTTTACACAACTAGATTTACTTATTTGTGCTGTAGTTTAAAATATATCAACTGTTTCAGCAGCTCACTCACTAGACATCTATGAGTAACTAGAAATAACTCACCAACAACAGAACTTTTCTCGAAAGACTCGAACTCTCTGAGATAGTGCTGAAGAGCAGATTCGTCCTTGATGACCTCTGACATGTTAAGGAGGGGCGACTGCAAGGTGCTTGTTGGTGTGGCACCTGAGTGGTACAACCAAGACGGTAGCTGCTCAGCACACCTGACTTCACACCTGTGAAATGTAAATATTTCTTTAGAAAACATTCACCAACTTTAAATGTTTAATTTGGTTTAGGGTGACTAAACCAACTAAAGTGAATTTCTCCGAAATTTGACAAAATCAGTACAACTTAACAGTTTAGACCGTGAAGGAGTTTCAAACCTCGTCATACGCTTAAACGTCATAACGCTTATTGGCAAGAAGTGAACAGAGTAGTACCCTTTTACATTTTTAATTTGTCACACAACTGGTTTCGCACTGAGCCCATCTTCGGTGCTGTACATACAATTGCCTAACCTATTTTCTTAAACCGGTTGTGACCAATTTAAAAATAAAATGCTAAAGGGTAATGTATAATTTTTCTTTTGCTGATATATATTTATGTATGAACACATTTTGGCACAGATAACACATACTTTATTATAGAGTGTTAACTTTTTTAATATATATATAAAACATTCTGTATCCAACATTTTTTCCTGTTAAATATTTATCCAGTAAAAAGTAATTTCAATAAGCGTTGTTTGAAATTTAAGTTTTAGCTTTTATTATTTTTTTTAAGTCAAATATTGTTTTGAATTGATTATTGTAATTTAAGATTGAGTATTACTATTGTATAAAATATTTGTTGTAATGCTGTTTTGCCATGAACTAAAGTTTGTAATATTAATTTGAAACAAAAAACTTAATTTAAGAACTGACACTAAATAAAGATTTTATTTATTGATTGATTGATATTATTGAAATGTTTGCTTCAACCAAAAATCAGTTAAAAAAACTAATAAGTATATTTTGTAATGTGTATTTTGTCCTTGGCAAACTGCTAAAATGCCGTCAATACTAAATTCATCCATCATTTCAATGAAATGAAAAAAGTCTTTTAATGCTTTTCTGCAAGAACTGTTACAGTATATAGTATTTTAACATTGAAAGATTATTTAATATTTGTTTTACACAAGTGTGGCTAAAATCATATGCTTTATTGTTATGCTGCATTTGTATAATTTATGTTGTTGTTGAAGGAATAATGGTGAAGTAAATACAAAGTCTTAAAGTGTTTAATTGTTTTTATCATTTTAATATCAGCCTTAATTTCTGTAATGACTAATTTTCAAAAGGTTATGGGCACACCACGATTTTACTGAGCAAAGTTAAAGGCTGAGTTTGTTTTGAATTCATTAGGTTGAAGATTTTCAAAATGGATTTAAAAGTAAACATTGGGTTATTAGAAGGAAAGTCCAACTGGTCTACATGGAAATACAAATCTCTCATACTGTTACGGAGCATTCCAGGTGGAGAAGATGTTGTTAATGGTAAAATTTCTAAACCAGAAAAACCCGATAAAGAAGATGATGAAAACCAGGTGAAAGACTACAAAAGTAAGTTAGAGCTTTTTAATAATGCTGACACTAAAGCCTTATTAGTACTGACAACTAACATGACAGAAGAAATTCTGAACCAAGTGATGAGATTTCATTCAGCTAAGGAAGTATGGTTAGAGCTTCATAGACTATACGAGGGAATTACTGAGGATAAAACGTTTGTTTTATGTACACAGTTTTTTACCTACAGGCTTGAATCAGGCGATGACATGGCAAACCACCTCTCTAAATTGAAAAATATTTGGAATAGTCTCAATGTAGAGTTAGGTAAAAATGATACAAATCAAAAGCTACCTGAGATACTCTTAATATGTAAGATAATGGAAACATTGCCTCCAGACTCCAGAGTATTTTTCTTTCAAAGCAAGTTGGCAATTAATGACAAAATCAGAGAGAACTGTTGACAATTTGACAGGGCAGTTGTGTATGCACGAAAGAGATTTGAAAAGTTCTGGGTCTAGCAGTAGTTTTACTGACAAGGATGAAGAAGCGTTAGCTTTATCAAAAGGTAAGTCAAATGTCAAACCAAAGTCGTCTATTAAGTGTCATTATTGTAATAAAGAAGGTCATTTAATCAAAAACTGTATCAAATGGAAAAAGGATGGAAAACCATCAAAGCCTAAGTCTAAACTTGATGATAACCGTGCAAAACCTAACTTGTATAACAAAGGCAAACCAAATGTGTCAATGTATGCAACAAATGTGTTCACAGTTGAATGCGATGATCAAAACTGGTTTGTGGACAACGGTGCAACTAGCCATGTATGCAACAATGAAAGTCTTTTCAGTTGTGTCAAGGAGTTTGACAAACCACGTTCAGTTACTACAGCAAATGGTGATACTCGGATGCTGTTGGGTATGGTGATATGGAGATAAGATTTTATCATGATAAAAGTTATCAGGACATCACACTCACTGATGTATGGTTGGTTCCCAGTATGCACAAAAATTTGTTTTCAGTATTAGCAGCTCATGATAAAATTCCCAAGAGTAAGTTCACTTCAACTCCTGAAGAATGCAGATTTGAAGTTGACGGTAAAGTAATGTTGACAGGTAAGGGGGTATGTGGAAATGGTCTTTTTAAACTGAATGTTGTAAATATTTCACAATTTTCCAATACGCCTACTATTAATGTTGTAAGAAACCCTGCAAAGACTTTACAGTTATATCACGAACGCTTGGCACACCAAGACAAACAACATGTTAAAAAATGTGATAGCGAGAACTAGGTATTGAAACAACAGTTGATTCAGAATTTTGTGAAGGATGTGTTTACGGCAAGCACACAAACTAAAATACGGAAATAGAGAAAGGTCAATGACTCCAGGTCAGGTAATACATGCTGATGTGTGTGGACCATTCCAAGAAGATTCATTTTCTGGACTTGGTACAAGTTCATCTATTTCATCAAGAAGTATTTTGTACTACAATGGTGGAGAGTTTAAGAATTCAAATAGAAAGAGCACCGAACGGATGACTGCACACGGTAACTTACCACAATCTTCATCACAGGTACAAGTTCATCTATTTCATCAAGCACAAGTCTGAAGTTATTGAGAAGTTAAAAAAAAAAACAAACCGAATAAACAAGTTATCGAAGATTGGACAAAAACATTCAGCAAACGAGCTGGTTCTCCTTCTTCTTCACCACCCCTTGCCTGTAGGTTGGTGGTGGAGAAAAGAAACGAAGAAGAAAGGGGATGCAGTAGCTTAAGAAGGAGAAAATTCAAACTAAATGGAAAAATATGGGTAAAATCCAAACAGACAATGACTACAAAATAGTCGCCCAGACCCCAGCTCTCAGTCCTTTATCTTTATTTTTTTGTGCTGTGGGAGAATGCAGGTTTGGGATGGGTGAAGAGAGAGATGATTCTGTTCTGCTTTTAAACTTATGTCACCATTACTAAGGAGGGACAGGGGCCTGAAAACATAATATTGAGGTGGTGTGCAATTGTTTACTATTCTACTGCAGTGAACTCAATGGTTTCATAGAAAGAGAACACCGTACAAATCTAAACAAAACAAAATAAAACATTAAATAAATTAAATCCACAAAAAAATTGGGTACTAGAATCCCTAGAGCAGTAATTGTTTCAAGGCAAAACCTTTTTTTTTTAGAGATGCGTTCGGCGAGCTATGTTCCATGATTTCACTCGGTGCGCCTGCGGTAACTTACCACAATCTTCATGGGCAGACTCTGTGCGCCCTGCGGATAAACAATGACTCCCTTCACTGCTGTCTATCTTCTTAACAGAACAGGAAAATCAGGGGTCCGCGACGATCCTGATAACGTGCGCCGCGGTGTCACCTTTTGATTTCTGTTTCCGCTTCGTTATGGTTTACCGTTCCTTGAGAAAATTCGGGCTTTGCCGAGTCGAGTTAAATTGTCGGAAGAAGTAAACACTTACTCGCCAAAAAAACTCTGGTGCACTTACCCGGATGAGCGAATGCTATCGCGGATTAGATAGTCGAACCGAATTCTAAACTGAAAAGAGAAGCGAAAATGGACATTTCGAAAAGGCAATAAAAGGAATTCTAGTCGGATATGATCGTTTTGGATATAGAATCTGGACTGGACAATCTCAAGTAATAAAATCACGTGATGTAATTTTCAATGAAAGATTACTAAGTCTAGCACTACACTGACTTTTTCAGAGAAACAAGAACTGAAAAGTAAACAGAACAGTGAGCGTTCAAATGAAGAACACGTTCAAAGGAAAACGAGTCACAAGATGGAAGTGGGAAGACAAAACTCATTAAGAATGAAGTTCTGAAACAGGGAGAGTATTCACCGTCCTCAACGTTTTGATGAGTTAAGTATCCTTAGTTATGACAGAATCAAAACTGACACCAACAACTTACCAAGAAGCTGTTACTTTAGAAGATTGTAATGAATGGAGACAAGCTATGCAAGAAGAAATACAAGCATTACAAGAAAATAAAACATGGGAGTTAACAAAACTACCAGAAAACAAAAAAAGCCTTACAATGCAAATGGTTGTATAAAATCAAAGAAAACCAGACGGATCTATTGAAAGATTTAAAGCAAGGCTTGTTGCCAAAGGCTTCACACAAAAAGAAGAGTTGACTATAATGAAACATTCAGTCCTGTTGCAAGAATGACTACAATTAGAACTGTTCTAAGTATTGCTGCTGTTAAACAGATGTATCTAGCTCAGTTTGATATTTCCACAGCATTTTTTGTATGGAAACCTTGACAAAATGATGAAATCTACCTCAGACAACCAGAAGGTTTTGATGATAGAAGTGGAAGAGTTTGCAAATTGAAAAAGAGTTTGTATGGGTTAAAACAAGCTGCGAGATGCTGGAATAATATAAGTAAATTCTTGAAACATTCAGGATTCACGCAATGCACTGCAGATTCTTGTTTATTTACCAAAACAGAGAATGAAGATCAGATGATTGTCACTATCTATGTGGATGATGGTCTTATGGCATCGACAAACCAAACAATGTTAAACAAATTCTTAGAGAATTTGAAATCAGAGTTCAAAGTAAAGGACAAACCACTAAGTTATTTCCTGGGACTTGAAATAAATCAAGATGAAGATGGTTGATCAAAGTTCATCAAAAGAACTACACCAAAGACTTCTTGAAAGGTTTGGAATGAGTTCTTGTAAATCAGTATGTACTCGATCATAAGTTCACCAATTGAACTAACTGATGAATCTGAAACTGAAGTTACTAATTTTCCATATCGTCAAGCTGTAGGAGCACTTATGTTTCTAATGCTATCTACGAGACCTGACATTGCCTATGCTGTTGGGTTGCTTCAAGAAAACTTGAAACACCATCACAAGAGGACATTAAAAAAGTGAAACGGATTTTCCGTTATCTCAAAGGAACAGAAGACTGTCATATAATGTATCCGCTAACTTAAATGTTACACTGAAAGGTTACAGTGATGCTGATTTAGGAGGGATTTACAAACTGGACGGTCAACTACAGGAGTGTTGTGTATTACGCAGGAGGACCTATCTCATGGATAAGTCAAAGACAACAGAGTGTAGCTTTATCTACAACAGAAGCAGAGTTAGTTGCTGCAAGCGGCGACAAGAAATCATTTGGATTAGAAGACTTCTGAGGAATTGTCAATCAAACAAGATAGTCCTATTCTTTATGTTGACAATGAAGCTGCAATAAAACTGGCTAAGAATCCAGAGTTTCACAGAGAACTAAACATATCAGAATTGACACTTCTTTGCAGAAATAGTTCAAGAAGGACTGCTAGATATCCAGTCAATAAACACGGAACATCAGTTGGCTGACATGTTGTGAAGGCGTTACATAAACCGAAGTTGATGAAGCATCTGAATATAATTGGACTATGTTTTGACAAATGTGTCACATCTATTCAATGAGGAGAGTGTTACAGTATATAGTATTTTAACATTGAAAGATTATTTAATATTTGTTTTACACAAGTGTGGCTAAAATCATATGCTTTATTGTTATGCTGCATTTGTATAATTTATGTTGTTGTTGAAGGAATAATGGTGAAGTAAAAACAAAGTCTTAAAGTGTTTAATTGTTTTTATCATTTTAATATCAGCCTTAATTTCGGTAATGACTAATTTTCAAAAAGAACTAAAAGGATTGGACCCGGGCGTTTGGAAGAAGAAGTTTCAGAAGTGGCTAACAGAAAGACCTTTCTACAGTGTGGTGGCATTATGAACTGGAGAGACTCAACTATAGAAGTCTGTGAATCTTTTAAATATTTGTCGCCATGTTCGATCTTTAAGATTGTAATAATATTTCTCTCTCTCTCTTATCTTTTAGTTAAACATGGTTTATAAGAAGTCTTTTAAATAACAAAAAAACATCCTTCATATCCTATACACAAGAGTGGAAACTTAATCCAAGCTTTAGTGGGAAACATGCAAGCGATTATTGTGAAAGCGGTCCAAACTTGCCAGCATTGGGAATCAAGTACGTGACCCATTGCAAAGACAATCTGTAACTCTTCTTTCTTGAGTAGAACCTCTAAGAAACTTGAGGAACCTATAAATCCTCTCAAATAAACCATACTAACTGTCATTGAGGTCGCATTGCAGAAACACGGACGAGGACAGCCAACTGCATGAAGACATGTTGAGGGGAGTCATGGACAGCGGAGAGTCAAACTTGGCGACGCAGGCTGACTGGTGTGAGCGTTACAGCTTTGTGTTGAAGTAATAGTCTGAAATCATTTAAGTCAAAACAACTCATTGAGATGATTATTTTGACCTTTCAATATATAATGTACAATTTTCCTGACTTTCTGGTATTAATTTTACAGTGTATGACTGTATTTCATAGTTAATGTGTTTTCCCAACAAGTAAAGAAAGTTTTAAGAACATTTAAGGCCTATGTAATGCATGGTCTACGTGATTTTCCCATGAACTTGTATGAATTTTGCCAAAATAAATGGCAAACATCAGTTTGTTTCTTTTCAGGGCAGAACTTTCCCAGTAGGTGCTCCAAGCTACGAGTAAAGGCAAGCTACATAAGGACTCTAGCTAGCATATATTTATCTTTATACACTACAAATAGACATTTCAATTATATTAATTTATTTATCATAAAACTATAAACATTTACATAAAAGATGTTTTTTGGTTGAGCGATTTTAAAATTAAATTAAACTATGATACATAATTTATATTAACCCTTTGAGGTCTCGTGTTGACTATAGGTCAACAAGCGCTATTTCCTTTTGAGCGCTTGGATGTGCAGTATAGGATGCGGTTGAAACAGTCTCTGATATGCGAGGACTACGCTACACTAACGACACCCAGGAGAATACACTGAAACTACCAATCCCTCCCCCCCCTAGGCAACTCAAGTGTGAGTTTGACAGCCCACGACAAACAGCACGGTGGTTTAGTGGTTATAGTGACGGACAGTTGGCCCCTGTCTGCCACAGGGTGGGTTCGAATCCCTCCCGGATGCGCTCTGGTACGGTGCAATGCTAGTTGTTGGATCATTCCGGGTGCGGGGGCCACAATGACCCGCTGAGGATCACTGAAGAGAAAATGGCTCATCAAATCCAATGAGGCAACGAGTGGCACTTTTTGAGCTTAGGGAGGCGCTAAATCCCTGCGCTGTGGTTCAATCACTGGTAATGCACCGTACCAGAGAGCGGTTTTGCTGACATTTTGCTTACAGGGGACTGGGGAAACACATACGGGAGGCTTTTTACGAAAATTTAAAAATAAAATGAGACTACAAAGGGTTAACATAAATTTTTTTTTCAATCACAGTATAATGGCATTTGTGTTTAAAAATTATTTCTTGCATATGGGTTACATGGCATGTCTGTAGAAGGGCCAATCTTCAAACACCCTTTCTAGCAGTTGGGGGTGAATTCCGTCTATAACTCGACAAATATTGACTGCCAAGTCGTATACGAGTCTATAGCTTGATAGCGTAGACTTGAGACGTCTCAGCTAAACCAGCCATTTTGGCAATGGATTCAGAAGAGATGTGGTTCCAAAAAGACGGCACAACATGCAACACGGCAAATGTCAAAATTGTTATCTCAGGAGAAATTTTTGGTGAACGAATCATCTTGTATAGACGTAACTAATGTGAACAGGCTTCCACTGTCATATAATATCATGCCGACAGACTACTTCAAGTGAAGGTATGTGAAGTCTCAGGCCTATGCTGGCAAACCACAGCCTCTACATGACTTAGGTGTCAACATTTGTTGAGTTATTGGAGGAATTCGCCCCTAGCTGCTGGTAAGAGTGTACAAAGATTCAACTATATTAGATTGGACCTTCTACGGGCACGCCATGGAACCGATATACTACAAATCATTTTAAAACACAAATGCCATAACACTGTGGTTAAAATAAATGCATTTTTAAATTAATACAAGCTATTTTTCATAATTTAATTTGATTTTAATAATCAACAAATAAAAAAACACCCTTTAAAACATTTTTTAGAGTAAACATATGATACCACTAATATGAGTAAACTAATAGAAAAACACACTTAGTGCTACATTATATTCAATTTGATAAATTCAAAGTGGAAAGGAATAATGAAGTGAGATGGAATCTGCTAGTGTATACCAGAGTCTTTGATTCCAAGGAGAGTCTTCTGTTTGGGGGATAAGGCGACAGGGCGCAGCGTGACGACTGAATACAAGTATCTGAGAAAATGGAAGAATGTGTTGATCAACAGGAGCACGGCTACTCCTCGTTCAATCAGGTGCAATGTAGAAGAATACAGTGGACAGGTGTATATGCTGAAACATTACCAAGAGGGACAAAACCAATATTATTACCCTTCATCAACATTATTTTAAAGAACTGTGTTATACAAATTTTAAAAGTGATACAAAGTACTTAACTAATGACATACAGTAGACTCTCGACTATCCGGCTCGCGACCATCCGGCCTCCGTACTATCCGGCCTACCATTTTGTTAAAAATTTCACGGCCACAAAGAACGTTAAAAATCGAAACATGGTTTGGAACGCCTTCAGTTGTGAAACTGCTAAGTTTGCAATGCATCGCAGTAACGTTGCTTGCGTTTTCCACACTGAAGGCGTCTGTGCACTGTGCCGTGTCCAAGTTCAATGAACTCCGCCCTATCTGGCTTTTTCGTTATCCGGCCTACCCTTCCGCCACAAAAGGCCGGATAGTCGAGAGTCTACTGTAATAATTTATTAAGTCAGTGTACAAATTTGAATTGTGTTGACTTAGATGAAATGGAGCGATACAATCTTGGTGAAATGAGGGGTGAATTACAATTTAAAGTGCCAGAATGGGCTTAAGCCACTGGTAAATACGGTGAAATAATGTAAATATATGTCTTATTATTTTGTCTTTCTTATTTTAATTTAGATATTGTAGTTTAAGTGGCTAACTTCAATTTGAAATTACTATATTTATTATGGGAAGTTAGCAGGTTCTGCAATAAACTCTGCTACAGAGTAAGGAGCCTTAAACAACAAATATTCTTTTAGTTTCCTTTTGAATAAAGCCAGTTCTGGCAGTAAACATTTGATCTCGTTGGGGAGCTTGTTTAAAAGTTTTACGCCAGCCTGCATCGGCAATCTCTCATAAACAAGTAGTCTATGGATATCTTGTCTAAAAGTAGAATTTGGCGTGTATCGTGAGACTGTATATCTTGGCCCTGTACTAAATTACATTTTGAAACACAAAATAATAAGAGTTTCAAAATGTACAGTGACGCTAATGTAAGAATGTTTAGATTTTTAAAATAATCTCTACGATGTCCTTAACGTCAATTTGCATCAGTGGTAATTAAAACTTCTAGATTTACCTAGATCTCAATCACTATTTGAGATGCTGACCACTCTCATGAGGGTATTTTAAGGCAAATATGTGGTGAAGGATGAGTTGTAGTAATGAGTTATGAGGTGTAGTCTTGTTACAAACTAAGGCCATTGTGTAGTCTTTACAATTCAATGCAAACATTAAATCAATTTGTTTTAGTTACAGTAAAAAAGTGTTTTTCAAAACATGTATAAGTGCCAAGATACTTTAAGTACGAAGATTGTTTAATTCACTGAACATTTTCTTGGGTTATTTTTACTATAGACCCTTCTACTCAAAGAAAGACTTCTTGACCAACAGAACTCTACCACTCCAGAACAGCAACTAATGACGAATACATATATTGCATTGTATAACATATTTTTTCTTAAAACCATTTTGACGCATGTACTGTTCTCCATGAATATGTAAATAAAGAATATTGTCTATTATCTATAAAATCTGTATTTTAATTTGACATTTCTTCAGTAACCAGGAACTTTTACTCACATGTCATAAGAAACAACCGCTAGAATGCCAGCATTCACACAACCCCAAAACAAGCTGTCTTTCATTTTCTTCATTTCTTTGATGATTATCATAGACTGTTCCATTTCTGGAACTACATTGCTTCCACAAAAGTTGAGCCTGCTCCTGAAAGATATAATTATTTTTTATTGAGTACAGGTGGATAAAGGTTTTCATTTTCCAATGATGGCCAGCTATTGGTTTTAAATAATATCATGCATTTGTTTTTACCTGACTTGTATTGAGTTTTAAGAAGATGTCCTAACATTGAATGTTGTATATAATATAGTCAACTGTCATTTAAGTTGCTGTACACTCTCATGTTGTTGTGTTGGCAGACACTATTTCCACATTGTTCTTGATCATATAAATGATCCAAAGATCTAGTTTTGTTTCCTATGTAGCTTTGACTTAAACCAGGCAGACATGACTCTGAGTGCTAGAGCGCCGCTGGCAAGAATGAATCAAATTTCCTTTGCAATTCGTTACTCTTATTCACTCCGCTCACGGCCTCCCTTCAGTCTTAGATTTGTATGCTCTATTACGACGGGTGTTACGAGGCTGTAAGCTACTCCTCAACTTTGGCCTCAAGTTTTATGTTCTATTACGACAATCGTTACAAGGCTGTGGCGTGAGTCGTCCTCAGCTTGGCCTCCTTGCATGATGACGGGGCTGTTTACTCACTGCTTTGCTTGGCCTCAGACTTGCGTGGCTTTTGATGAAGGTTATACTACATATTATGAAAGGAAAAACATTTCTCAAAAGGAAAAAATAGTTCAATTAAATCGGACTACTTATTCGCTATTATAGCAAAACCACTTTTGTCCGCCATTTTGAAACGATTCAATAGATTTTCATCATTGTTAGTATATTGATGTATAGTAACAAAATACATATTTAGTTCAAAGTTCATCAAAATGGTATGAAACTTACTGTTTTTAGATCATTAAAACCCCTTTTTTGGTGAAAAGTCCCCCCCAAAAGAAAGATTCCAGTAGTCCGATTTTGTTGGTTAACAAGATATTTACAAAAGGAACATTAGTACAAAATTTTGTGAAAATTAAATAAAAAATACAACCTATAGAGGTGATAAACATATGTATACAAAATGTGGAAAGAATGCTCAAAACGTGTACTGGGGGTCAGTATTTGTGCTCATTTCATGGTCCTGGGCCTTACCATTCTGATGAATATCTCATTCTCAGAATATCTCATATCTCATCTTGAATATCTCATTTTCCAAAGGAAATTCGATAAAAAAACAGGGTGTTAAGTGTGAGGTTTAAACCAATATAAGTAAGATCAGTGAGTTACAGTGATAAACCTTTAACCATAGCTATTGTCCAAAAAAAATATTATTTACCATGTTGAGCAATTCAGTCTATATGCAGTCATAAGCGGAATCACTTTTTTGTAAAAGTAATTTTAAAGGATTGTTTGATTTTATACCAATAAAGGTATAATTGTTGTTACACTATCAATAATTGACTGTAAAAAATTGTAAAAATTCCTAAATGAAGTTTTTCGATTAAAATTATTGAGTTTCCTAATTTTTTCCTGGGTTCACAGGACTTTACTTTTACCAGATTCTTCCTCCAGTATAACTTAAGTTTTAAACAAATATAACAAAACTACCTTTTAAGTAGTATAAACATAAAAATATTTGAACATACCCCATTTTCAGCAAAATCCTGGGAGATCAAATCAATTAAGATGATTCTATGTCCTTCTAAACACGGTCCTGAAAAATCAGAGACAAGATGAGCTCTAGAGGGCTACAGGCGGGTCGGACAAGTGAAGCCGCCGCCTACCTCAGCTGTGGCTGTAGCAGACTTCGTTACAAGCTGCAGCTCTGTAGCCCCTTCACAACAATACCACGATGAGAAGTGGCTCTCTCAACCTCAAACATAATGTTCAAATCCAAACTATCGTTCTGTCACATTAGTCCATCCAAGTGAAAATCTACTACACTAGAGTCCCGCTGATCCTAACGCTGTTAATCCGAAAATCTGCCTAATTCGAACACTGATGAAGGGAAAACATTTATAAATTTGTTGAGTAGGTAAAACAAATAAAATTAGTTTTCTGATTTATGTCGTACTGAATGTGTTTAATAAGGAACCAGCACTTCGCAAAACTCACTATACACATAGGTATGAGCTCAAACATTATCTTCGAACAAAATACATCCACTCGGTGGAGTAGCAATTGACACACTAAGAAACGGTTAGTCATCGTTTGCTTTTAGAACGAATGACCGTCCGTAAAGGCATGGACGCAGGTTTTGGGGGTGATAGGTCAGTGTCCTATTGTTATGCGCGTAAGCCCTACTGCCAAAGCCATCTGTGTACTACCTGTCATATCTACGTACGCTAATTGCACGCTGTTTATTATTGCAGAGTACTACAGGCCATACATACATCATTTTTTACGTTTAAATGTAAAATATTAATCTCTCAAAGTTAATATATGATTTTACTATATCCAATTTCAAGGCCTATATCAATTAATGTATATTAATATATAAAAATAAGGTCTACTGGGACTTTTCAATCTCTTCACAAGGTCTACAGGCACCCAACAGGTATTTAATATATTAATTAATAATATATTTAATTATATAATATTAAATATATATTAATAATATATTAATTATATAAAAGACCTTATAGGTCAATATATGATACATGCACCAATAAATGCCGAAAATCCTTTAGCTTACTCCAAATTTTGGCCAATCTGAACAGGGTCCGGTCCCAATTAGTTCGGATTAGCGGGACTCTAGTGTATATATACAAAAAATATTGTGGGCTTACACCTCGATAGCCTTCAGTCTCGTTACCTGTGACTGGAACCATTCTGTCAATAAGCCTGTTAATATTTTACGTTCACCACTGCTAATGAAATTTACACATCGCCACACACATACTAAAACCTAACCTATAGATAATAGCTAACAATATAATAATTCAAACAGTCAATTTGTCAAATACCAGAACATGCATACTTTGTTTTTTCCCGTGATTAAGGCCTTGGTGCTTGAAGTGGGACTCTCTAGTTATATTTGTAGATATCCATGGGACCCAAAAATCGGGTAATTCCCAACCAAAATTAATATTTCAAAAATTGGGCGGTAAATCTCTAAAAACAAAGTTTTATTAGGCAGAGGAATTTTTTATAGCATGTAATGCTCCTATTTCACCGAGGGGTCAAAATTCGCTTAAGCCTAGATTGAGGCAACCTCTGACTAGCTTTAGACAAGCCTCAGCCCGATTAAGGTAGAGCAGGCTCTATGTTTGGCAAACCTTACATAGTAGGACCACTGCTTGGAACCCAGCAGACCTAGGACTAACACCTTTAGCCCATGCAGGCTAGCCTAGGCTCTGCTAGCTATCTCTCACTAACTAGGGATTACCCTGATTACTGTGCTACTTACACGTCCTCCCCCGCCTTGGGAGAAGTTTTAGTAGTAATCCTGTGAGTAGATATTGCCTTGGACACGTTGGAAACGACTAAGCCTAGCCCACAAACTACCACCTCAGCCTAGATTTGGCGT
The DNA here is from genome assembly GCA_018831715.1 of Matsumurasca onukii. Lineage (NCBI taxonomy): Eukaryota > Metazoa > Arthropoda > Insecta > Hemiptera > Cicadellidae > Matsumurasca > Matsumurasca onukii. The sequence continues at coordinate 32,262,272 of CM032059.1, read as the reverse complement.
GTAATGCACTGGCACTGTTGTACTGCATTAACAACCACTGCAGGCAGCTCACGACACTGGCCTACCTTATTGTCGTCATATTCTCGGAATATCATGACATTAACACCTTAACAGCTCTCATACTTGGCCTGAGCAACAAGTGGTCGGCGATGTCTGTTTGCAAACACTGGTCGCTGCCATGACAGTCCGGCAAGACAGCAGAAACACACAGCTGCCAGGGTAGTTACTCAAGGGCCACCAGAGGTGACTCTGTTCCTTTTTTTCCCGAAGAGGGGCAGGCGTCGAGGCGAACAGTTCTTCACCGACCTCCAAGGCTCCGCTCTGCTGCGGGCACCGCAGTCACCGCACATTACCGACGTGGTACACGTATGGCCTGACGACGTAACACGCGTATATTACCCCCGCCTACTACAGGTACTGTACTAGTGTTAATTAGACAGGTTCTATAATATTTTAACGTTTTCTGCCCTTTTGCAGCCCTTTTTCACATCTTTGTTAGAACCTGTCAGGCCACCTGTAAAGACCCGAACTAAGACCTTGCTTTCTTAGTATCACTTTTGATTATCTCCCGGCCTTCTTACTACACGCTATAACTACGGAGAGAGCCTAGTTTAGGGTTGGATTGAGCTTTTGCGGGTAAAACCCAGACTTTTTGGTTTATCGCAGATAACTCTATTACCACCTAAGTAACTTGGGCTTCTACAGCCTCCAGAGAGCTGGCCTCTAGGAACTAGTTGTGCCTTACTGTTAATTCTGGGTAAATTCCACGACTCTCAGCCCGTTATAGCGTGTGTCTGCAGTGTCTAAATATTTAAATTCTTTTACTTTTCTAAATTCACGCTGCAGAGGTAGGAAATTGCGGCTACCTACCGAGCGATAAATTAGTTTTTATTCCAAATTCACCGCTAACCCAACAATAATTCTGAAGGACGGTGATAAGAGCTTGAGGGCCTGACCTCAATTAGCCTGAGTCCCTCAAAATAAAACCATACCAATAGTGTCGAACACCCAGTTTGACCTGAAACCCTGGAACGACCTGGCTCGACTGAGATCTTTCGAGCAGTAGTGTGATTTTCCTGGACACTAGGTCCGCTTTGGATAATTATTTTATACCCGCGGAAAATACGTTACAAAATTCTGGCGCCCGAACACTGGACTTTGAAAACAGGGTTTTCAGCTGGGTACCGCTGACTTTGGTTTGGTCGAGTGTTGTGAAAACACTTTCGACTCAAAGCTCTCGTCTTAAAATAGTTGATACTTCGCTCCCTTGACTAGTTCTGATTGAACTGTGTCACATTTTGAGCTGATACAGCTGACTATGCCGTCTTCTCCAGAACAAGGAAAGATGACGTCTCCAATGCCCAGGCACGACTCTTTGCCGCTTTCGACGCCTACGACTTAGCTCCGCTACACAGCCAGATTACAACGCAACCTCTCCTCAAACCACCGCCGGCAAGGCCCTCCGTGACAGCTCTCGCTTGGTGGATCAACCTCAAGCACTGTTCTACGGCAACCCTACGACCGGTTGGCTTTGGGAATTATCAAGGAAAGAGCTGAGAATTGAGTTGGCTGATAGGAACCTATCATTGAAAGGGAGTTTAAGGCAATTGAGGACAAGGTTGGCTAACCACCTGAAACATCCTATTGGTGACCTCAGGGCCAACTTAAACCACGACGCCTCTGGGCCTCAGAGAAGTTGTATGGTTTACAGCCCTGCAATGACTCTAGCTCTCCAAGCCTGACCGCCGCCGAGGCCACAGGATCTGGCTGGGGCACACTGAATCACCAGCGTCCCGACCACCAGCCCGCACTGATGCTGAACTGCAGACCCTAGTGAACGCGTTGAAGGATGAGTGCTCAAGTTTCCGTGAAATCTTGAACCTCAAACCTAACGCCGACTCTGTCACCGCCCGCCGGACTCTAGTAGCCCTAGTTAATTCCACTTGAGCCCAGGAGGGCCGAGCCCGGATTAACCTGCTTGCTGCTTGGGACCGACCCGTTCCTCCGCCGCCTACATTGCTCTCGCAACCACTGTCTACATCACGCTCGCCACCACCGCCCACATCGCTCTCAGCAACACCGCCTACCACCGAGCACCATGGTACATGGAGGCCTACCTCTATGAGCACGGATCTTAGGAATCCACATCATCCGATATCGTCTCGACCAATCGAAAGGCTGATCCCCGCCCGATTGGATGATGCCAGGGATACCCTGAGATCTGTGGGTCTAACTGGTAGTTTCTACCAGAACGAATTCTCTGGCCCAGCCAAGGAGAATCTTAGACCGCCTCATCAAGATGTACCTCTCTCCACCCGACTTCCTAGGAGTTACACCTCAGTGGCAGGTAGCCTAGACTCACCGTCGTTGTGCAACCTAGCCCGGAGGTGGAACTAAGATTGATGGAAAGAAGGCGCAGTATCGTTCCTGGAGCCTAGAGGTTGATGGAAACCTACTCCGTGGAGCCTAACATCATCCTCGAGCTATGCCAGAGCTCCTGCACACTGCCTTGCTCTGGTATAGGAACACGAAGGATCTGTGGGAGAGATACCAGGGGTTCAAGAGGGAGTTTGATCACGACAATACCTGCCCCCTGGCTACCACAGCTCCCTGAACCAGGATATCCTTAACAGGACTCAGGGTGAAGGGGAACCCTTCAAGGATTTTGTTATGGCTATCACCACATTGACCTGCCGTAGTGGTGACTTCTCCAAGCACCGAAAGGACGACCTCATCTACACCAACATGAGACCCGAGTACAAGGTCATAGTACGACGCCCATCATGCAAAGGGATTTTGCATGATTTTTCCGTGGGAAGGCTTTTCAAATAAAAGAGAAATTTAAAGATAATTTTAATTTGTTAAATTATGTTAAATTTTTCATAGGGTTTAGGGAATAAATGAGTTATTATTCCAACCATTTTAGACATTTAAATGTTAACAACTTCATGCTATTGAGTTTCACAGTTACTAAATTGTATAACATGTAAATATGAAAAAATATCGATTTAAAGGACAATCATGCTGTACCATACACATTTTTAATACAACTCTCAATTGAAACAAGTTTGGGATTTATAAAGTGAAGTAGGATGTAAAAACCCCATTTAAATTGCTCAACCTTTCCTTTCAAATGACTAAGATTACCTTTTAATCCGGCCCGAAAATTTCCCTAAATCAAGCAAGGAAAAGTGTTTTTGGCCCGAATGGAAATCCGATCATGTCCACCCCTAGACAGTTGCTTACGCTTGAATTACAATATTTTGCTTTCCCAAAATGATCTTGTTCGTTGTCTAACCTATAGGCTGAGAAATGCTGAGACATAGGCTAAGCCCTATCTTACAACTTGCATTTTACACCATGAAGAAGATTTCTTAAGATTATTAGGTACAATAAATCATAAGATTAGAAAATTTTAAAAGAAGGAGGAGAATATATGTATTTTCTTAAGTTTACAAAACAATCCTTGCCAACACACCAGGCATTATGGTGCTTAGGACTAACTACACGTACCTGTGAAGGAAGTAGTGAGGTTTCTCTTAACGCAGGCCTACTTTAGAATGAAATAATATAGCGCAGCGCATGTATTCAAATAGGCCTAAGAAGTTAAAATAGAGTCAATACCAAAATTTACACGGTCGCCGCACACAAACTAAATACCTAACCTAAAACTAATAGCTAACAATAAAATAATTCAAACAGTCAATTTTGTCAAGCACCAGAACATGCATACATTGTTTTTTTTTCTTTCTCAACATAGAGGATACAGAGCAAAGAGGATTATATGTAATAATTATTCTTACTATATTACCGTGTGTATTACTGTAATTAGTATTTTGTTAGTTGTTTTACGCAAATGGTCGCGAGGTTTGTGATCATTTCATAATTTACATAGTTATTTCATTACCTTGATTGCGAATTTGCCTTGGAAAAATGAGATATTCATGACACAACATGACATATCCAGGTCCAGGACTATGAAATGAGCAACGATCCTGACCCCAAACACGTTCTAAGTATTTTTTCAAAACTTTATATTCACAACAAACTCTACAAGTCGTATATTTTCCAGATTGACACCAAATTTAGTACAAATGTCCCTTTTGTAAATATCTTGGTCAAGTTCGTTAACCAGCGAAATCGGATTACTGTTACCACTTACCTTCCTTTGGAACGAGAAGGGGACTTTTAATAAAAAAGTGGTTTTAATGATCGAAAACCTGTTTCTTTCGTTCGATTTTGACGAAATGTGAAATAAATATGTATATTGTAACTATACAACACTTATAAAACCTATAAAAATCCATAAATTCCTTTCAAAATGTGAAAAAAGTAATTTTTACTAAAACAATGGACTAAGTAGTTCGATTTTATTAAAATTTGAAATGTGTTTTCCTTTTATCATAGGCTATGTAGTAAAACTTCCAGTAAAAACCGTAAATCTGAGGCCGAGAGTGTAGCAAACGGCCTCGTAACGCCCGTGATCATCAGGAGGCCAAGCGGTTGCCGAAGGTCAAAGCGAGGCTGTGTGTAGCGTAAATCCCGGTAATGCTCGTCGAAATAGAACATAAAACTGAGGTTGTGAGGAGTGAATTGGATTTAAAATTGTGCTAGGATTTGTTACGGTAACGCATTTGTAACTCAAGTCCAGATCCGCGCACATTGATGTCCGTCAAACAAAGATTAAGAAAGCCGTCCAGGATCCGTGGATTTGTCCGCCCGTGTGAGGCCGGCTATTGGTAGAGTGCTTTGTTGATGAGTGATGACAAAAATGTGCCACTGGCTAGCTATCTTTAGTTACTCTATGGGCTAGCCACAGTAAATGATTTTGTCTTTTTGAAAGGTTATGTTTACAATCTAGTATCTACCATGAAAACTACACTGATGCGTCTGAACCTACTTTAGTAGTTAGTACACAATCATTATTTTATTGTTTACATATAATTTCGATTGTGGTTGATTGCACCTCAGTGTACAATTTCAACGATCCAAGACGGAGACTTCTCGAAGATTATTCGGTTTAAACTACATTATCTTAAGCTCAACGCCATGTAGACCTATGTTGACATAGGTCCACATCTTATTCCGCATAGTAGAGCACTGTAGCTGTAACGGAGTGATACAATCATCGATTATTATCGTTATTTTTTATTAATTGGCCAACTTAGCAAAGATTATGTCAGATAATGAAATACTAGGTCTTATCTTAGAGTCGATGTTGCCATATATACAACATGAATTCGGACAAGAATATGACCCAACAGCGTTTGAAAAACATAAAGTTGCATGTAAAATTAACTTCAGAAGATTATTATTACTGATCCAGAATAGCAGTTTTAGTGCAAGTGAACCTGTCCCAGAAAAAATCATAATTTTTGCAATTCTTTTGTGTGGTGAACACTCGGAAAGTAATAGCTGGACAGATACAGAATGCATTAAATATGCCAATCAAATACTTCAGAAAATCTTGGAATATAGTTCAGCAACTAGTGTTTTGTCTATAATGCTGGCACACAAAATCCAGTCATTTTTCAATGCAATGAATCCAAAACTTTTAAAGAAAACCTGGAAGAATTACCCTGCAGCAATTTCATGTTTCAAATGGGTTATCTTACAAGTAAAGGTAGGTGTATTTTTGTTAACATGAATTTGGAAAATGTATAATGCTAGAGTATATTTGTTTATTTTTAGAGCTGAGGTTTTAAAAGTATTTTTACATTCTGATACCTAATTCCAACATGTTTCTTGCCTGTTAAATACTACCATTCCAACAAAAAAGTCAAATTTTGAATTTGATGTGCTATTTAAAAAAAAGGCTAGACCCAAGTCCACTTAGAAGTTTCAGGATTTGTATTGCAACAGCTAAAATAAACCCCTTTTTATATTAATAATATTTAACATGGTTCGGTGACCAGACCGAGACTTCAAAGTAGAAGAACTTGATTAAAATGAAACAGCTGAGTTCCCTGTAGTCAATAAAACCATTGTGTTGCTGACTGTTAAAGAGTTTCCTGAAATTGCAAAGTGACATTTAATGACACCAATTACCTAATCTAAAGTTGAACTATTATTGCGGACATTTTCCATCGTTAGGGAACAAAAAGGATCACGACGTTTCGGGATCTGCAATCTGATCCGTCTTTAGGTGAACAATTGCTCAACATTGTTGGTCTGAAAATCACGCAATGAACTAGAATGAGGCTAGTATAATACATCGGGAACACTTCTTCAAAAGAAAATAATCGAGGTACATAAAATTAGCAGACCAATCAGTCAAGCTTCAGTTGCAATAAGGCCCTCTGGCTACCGCTCATTAAAAATGAACTTAAGCGTAGGGACAACCATAATATTCAAGTAAATTTTCAAGAAACAACTCAAAAACTCATAGCATGGTATTAAGGACGCAAAACAGGCCACAGAGAACTTAACTCTGTAAGCCCCCTTCTCCCATTGGCTGTGCATAAATAGGGATTTTGTGTTTCTTTGTTACAGTTGGCCAGCCTGCTGCTAGTGTGTGTGATTGGCCTGTCACCGGCCAACCAGTTAGTCTAGGGTTGTTTGACTTAACAACTACATGTTGTTTGGTAGAGTTTGACCGGTCAGCTACGCTGACTACTTTAGGCTAGCTCATTTTCTAATGTTCTGTGTTATGATTTAGGTTATTTTCACCTGAAGACGGGATTAGATTGCAGATCACGAAACGTCGTGATCCTTTTGATTCGCTAGCGATGGAAAATGTCTGCAATAATAGTTCAACTTCTGAAATCCTCCCATCGTCAACAACAAACTTCAAACACAGGACCCTAATATATTTCCAACTTTTAAAACAAAACGCCTAACCTAGTTTGATTGTGCTGGATTCTAAATCCAAACACTCGCTTGTGAGTGTAAGTGAATGAGCTTGTTGTTGTCCATATCTCAATCTATCTGAGTGTCTGTATTCACTACCCCTCTCCCCACACCCCTCACTACCCCCTCCCGCTCCACTACCATTGTCGTACTTTACTCCCTCGGATCATTTCAGCAAATCACCCCTCTTGTAAATACTCCTCTTCACAACAATAGTTCACTTTCTCGTAAACAGTTCACGCTGTAGATGGAAAAAATATTATTTGGAGTACTATATTAAAGTAGATGGAAACCAGTCTTAAAATTCAAAGAGGACTATTTAGGGTATTAAAAGCTAGTGTGTTTAATGTATTTCTGAGGAGCCAATGTTGTTTATTGAAGTGCCGTAGTATTATTATAATTAGTTGTTTGTAAACAAAAACTCAATCACGACCGCTTGGCGCGTTAATTGGTTTTTCTTTTTGCTCTAAAACAGCTGCTATAGACACATGTATTTACGTGCTAAATTTTCACATATATTCCTATGGAAATAAGGATCAAATTGACCCTTATGTCAATTGACACTTTAGCACGTCAATGTGAGTAAAGCAGCTTTGTTTTACAAAATTACAATACTATATTTTATCATTAGTTCTTAAAGTGACACTGTTTGACGCGAGGTCAAGTCAACGTCCACTGCGCCGACGACGTTAAGTGACCGAGGGTCAAAAAGACACTTTTGGGCAAATTCGAAACAAACTCGTTGAACCAGCTGATGACCATACCACAAAAAGATCATTAAAGTTGTGTTTTCCCCTAGGGAGAAAAACATCATCAAAACAATACTTTATTAACCTGACTTTTTAGCACGTCAATGTGTCTAAAGCAGCTGTTTTAGAGAAAACTTACAAACACATTTATTGGCATTTATTTCTTATTATTATTTGCTTAATTACAAAGAGTATCGCTCTCCACTCGTCCCAAAAGTGTCCTTTTGATACTCGCTCATTTGACGTCCTCGTATAAAAAAGTGCCACTTTATGACCTAGTGATAAAATATACCATTTTTTAAAACACAGCAACGTATTTATGTTTAAGCATAGACAAATTTGTAAAATAACATCAATAGTACATTTACTTAAAACCCGTCACATATTTTAAGTCATTGTTGTATGAAACGTAAATGTTATTTAATGCATGATGCATACAGAAGTAATACATACATAGTTATTACAAAATAAAGTTTTGTCCTGATGATGTTCTTCTCCCTAGGGAGAAAAAGATCATTTTAATAATCTTTTTGTGGCGTGGACATCAGCTGGTTCAACGAGTTTGTTTTGCTTGTTTTGAATTTTAACACTGACTTAAAGTAAATCAGTGTAACAGTTGTTTCTTCCAAACAATATAATTCAGACTGCTGAGTTCAAAACCAAGTTTCTTTATAATATTAAAACATTTATTGACATTTATTTGCATCATAACAAACACACTCACTCGCCCCAAAAGTGTCTTTTTGACCCTCGACTGCGCCTCGGACGTTAACTCGACCTCGTCTCAAAAAGTGTCACTTTAGGTCCTAGTGATGAAATTTACTATAAAACAAATTATAACAAGTACTAAAACAAATCATGCAAACTTTAAAACCCCTAAGAGATTCCCTCTAGATCCCCAAGACTAATAAAATCAAGTAAAATTATTAAATACTCCAAAACATTTTTTTTTAATTGATTAACATTTTAAGAACAGTAATTACTAATCAATTATCTATTTATGTGTTATAGAAAAATAAACACAAATCAATGTTAATAAAGTATCTCTATTTCCACATTTGATTGTTGTATAATTAATTAATAGGCTATCTTAATAATATAGGTACCAACTACGTATTAATATGGATATCCAATTAATACGTTTTCAATGTAACTACTCACATGAGAGTATCCAAACATAACTAAATACACAACTAGTTAATAGTTACAAACTAGTTTTAAAACAAACTGTGAAACTGTTCAACTTAGTTGTCGAACCAAACTAGTTACTAACAAGTTTGTAGGAAAGGTACGCTTTAGAAAGCGTTTAATTCAGACTTATCGTCCTTAATTTGGTTGGTGTTTAGAGGTGTCTTTTTTTAAGAACTGCATGGTATGAACAATGTCACTTGTACTAGATTGGATCAGTGACTGAATATAGGCCTAATTCACGGTGTTAAATGGTATATATTTTTCCAGTAATATAATGGTTGTGATTTCTTTTTGCGGTTATTGTAAAATATACGCAATCATGGATTTTTGCAAAGTCTAAAGAGTTTTTATTGTTGAAGAATACTTAAGAAAAAGACAATTATTTTTGTCAAGAGGCGTTTCGGGTCAGGTTTACAGGTGTTACTATTCCAAACAATCTCAAATTCATAGATTTGTTATAAAGTTTAACGAAACAGGTTCTGTAAGGAACAGAAAACATAACAGAAGGCGGACTGCACTGAATGAAGAATTGATGGAGGATGTTAGGGTTAGTTTAGAAAATTTAATCAACCGATCATATTACAGCGTCATGGACTTTCTGGAAGACGATTTTTCAATTATTAAGTGATTTTATCTGTATAGTTTATTATGTATTTTAATTTTGTTGTTGTTAAGCCTATGCACGTAATGTGCCAAATCGTCTCAATAAATTGTCTTTCTTTTGAGGTGCCACAAGAGGGATGTTTGTGTTTAAAAGATTTGGGGGCCCTCTGTCCCGGTTTTTGGGTGGAAATGGGGGACGCAGAGCATGTCAAAAAACTTCAGGATCCAATAAAACATTACCCAAATAAAAAACTTCAAAGATTAGGGGGACATTTAAAACTCACCCTATACAGAAAAGCATTGTAACCCCAAAAAATTTCACTAAATGTATTTGTATCAACTTTAGGGGTTTTATTGTACCCTACGTTTCTGTAAGTCGTTTAGTATGCCTATGGGATTCAATTACGTGTAAGACTTGTTTTCCTTTCTCTGGGAATATTTTTGTGAAGAAGTTCGTTGCAAGAACTTTTTTCGAAAAATATTTTGGTTTTCACGCGCAGTTTGTTATTGTCCTTGCTAAAATGTTTTAACCCATAAGTTATCGGGCCCACTAATAGTATTATGGTATAAAAATAGATTATATGAAAATCAACCAACCCCTTCGATATTTGGTGGTCCCTACCACTTCATATTAGAAACTGCACAGACCAAAAACTATTTTAAAAATATATGTTGTCAATTTCTTTAATCACTACAGAGATAATCATTGCATTAGAACATTAAGAGTAAAATATGAACAACACTGTAACAAACAGGACTTTTGTGTAACATTCCATCAGGGAAGTAGTCAAAGGCAATCACTATAAATGACTGTAAGATTACTCCCTTAAAGTCCACCCTCGTGGACTCATTTCATCCCTTTACAAAAGCAGTTTTCAACAATCCACTTTGGTTCTGAAATGTTTTCCCTTTCTTCTAAGACTTGTATTCGTCTGCTGAAAGTACCTTTCAAACAATCATACAGCTGTTTGAAACGTTCTCTTAATATCAACAACTTATGTCCGTAGAAAACCTTTGTGTTTCTTTTGTTGCAAACTTGGTTTAAATGGTTTTAAGAAGCAGAAAGTAGTTTGACTTTGTAGCCGATAACTATAGGCTAGCTAGTTTTCTAATGTTCTGTGCTATGTTTTAGGTTACTTTTCACACGAAGACGAAATCAAATTGCAGATCCCTAAACGTCGTGATCATCTTGCTCACTAAAATGTCTGCAATAATAGTTTAAACTCTGAAATTCTCCCATCGTCAACGACAAACTTCAAAGAAACGAAACGATTACTTTAGTTTGAATTTTTAACTGTCATTTCACCCTTAGAGTGAGTAACTAACTTGTTTGACAACATGTTTAATTAACTACCATTCTCAGGGAAATAAAGGTTTGTTTTGATTATTATTATTTTCTCGGTGACAAAAGGATCCTAGGTACTAAAAGATCATCAAAACAAAATATTACATCTCTGGGAATAAAGATTTGGCTTAATGATGTTTTACTACATAAGGAGACAAAATAATTTTAATTATCACATTTGTATCATTTTTTGTTATGTTAATGATTAGTCATAGTTTGTTTTTGTTTGTTTTTTCCTCGGCTGCACCCCGGACGTTAACTTGACCTTGTATCAAACAGCGTCACTTTAGGACCTAGTGATGAATAATATACGCGCTAATACAAGCGTTTCGAAATTATTTGCAAAGAGACAAAAAGTAGCTACAGCGAAATGGTTACAAAAAACAACCAACTTAATTTCATAATACTCAAGTACAACAGAAATTGTAAGGAAACTTTACCTACAAGGATAACATGTGTTTATGAAGATGGCGTTACAATGAATTAATATAAAATCACCAATTCTGAATTTTCACATTGTGAAAAATGTTAATTTGGCAAAGGGTTGCTTCTGACAGAATTAGTTGTTATTATTTTTTTATTTACGTGCTAAATTGGACTTTGAGTTATGTTACTTCTAAATATTGTATATTTATATGTTGTTACTTTTACCTTTAAGAGGACGACAACTTGTTTTCTTTCTTTCCTTTACAATAAGAATAAAGAAGTGCGTTGATTACTTTTAGGAAAGCTCAATTCCTAATTTTTGTGTTTTGTTCTAGGCTACTTTTCACCTGAAGACGAGATCAGATTTCAGATCCCGAAACGTCGTGTTCTGGAGAAGGTCATTAATTACGTTTCAACCAGGTTCCTTTAAAACTTAGTTATATAAAACATCAACAAAATTTACCTGTGTAAGCCAAGGTTTCCTCGCAGTATTGTAAATACACCCAAGTCACATTGTATATAGCTTGTAGCAGGTGAAACTCTTTCTCTTGCTTATACATTCACAGTTATATAATACACGCGATATATCTTCTCAGACATTGCTCTCAATATTTCATTCCTCCATGCCTTTCCTTTCCTTCCCTTTATCTGCCTTGTGCTGTATCCTCCACCTGCTTTGCCTTATTCAATCAATTTCATCGTGTAACATTGGTTAAGAAAAGCCTTGTAGCCTTTGAAGATTTTTGTTTAAAATAAGCACTTTCAATTTTTTTATACATTAATTGGGAAGGAGTTGGGAAGAAAATATACTTTCATTATTACGTCCTAAAGTAGTGTGTTTTTATGTATATACAGTATATATACAGTGTGTCACAAAATTTGTAGCGCGCTATGAAAACCCGGATTTTACATACAAAAGTAAGTCGAAAATGTCTAGTATCATTTTTTATTTCGGCTTAGTTTAGCCGTAATCCACCATTTATCAAATATTTGAAAATAATTGATAATTCAAATACCTTTTGAGATATGTTTGTGAAACCTGATATAAACCTTAATTTATTTACTAATAACGTTTTCCCATAATATTTTTGATCTTACTTATCACATTTCAAAATGGCGACCATTTAAAATGTCAAAGTAAAATCCCAATTTGATTTCATTTTTAAATTGTCGCTATTTTGAAATTTGATAAGTAAGATCAAAAAATATGTTTGGAAAATTTTATTAGGAAAACCATTAAGGTTAATACCAAGTTTCACAAAAATATCTCAAAGGTCTTTTGAAATATTAACTATTTTAAAAATTACAAAATGGAGGATTACGGCTAAATTAAGCCAAAATAAAAAAAATGTTATTGGACATTTTTGACTTACTGTTGTGTGTAGAATCCGGTTCTGCATAGCGTGCTACATAATTTTGACATTCTGTATAAGTTCAAGGTTAGGCTAGGTTAGGTTTGGTTAGTCGTTAAATGAGCTAGGATCAAAAAGTAACTTTTGGAACGAGAGGTGGATGATGCTGTGTAATGATGCTAAAATTATTGAAAATAAACTACCGTCAAGTATTTTAAATATGAAAAAGACAGAGAAAATAATTTTTGAAGTCGATAATCTGGTTTATATTGTTTAGAAAAATCAGGATTAAAATTCAAAAAACACTCAACTTTTAAAATGTAATAACAAACTAGATGACCCGTATTGCTCCACAACAGTGCCAAAAAGATCGTTTGTCCACGCATAACTCCTCTTAGATGTAACTAAATACGTCGAATGATATCTCTAATGAAAGAACATAATTTACTGAGTAATCTTAGACCAAAACGAATTAGAAACTGAGATATGACAGGACAAAGCTAAGAAAACATGGGAAAAGTCCTTTTTCAGTATAAATTGAGAAGGGCGAAATATAAACGATTTTTGATGTTTGATGACAAACCTATGCATAAATACCTTTCATTAAAAAAATGAAGAAAATCGGCCTGATAGAACGGTCGTACTGACTGCCATTAGACTTTCATAAATTCTTTTAATATATAGATGAGGTACTTAAAGTCCTAACTAAGCATTTTGTAGCCGACTATTATGTTACGTCAGTAATTCTTTTTTTTTATTGTAATACTACTTTGAAATAGCAAAAATACATAATAAACTAATACAGGAAACTTAGGAAATAAACTGTATATTACACGTATTTCTAATAGTCGAAAGAAAAGCGGGTATAAACTCTCAAAAAGGGTGTTAAACATCACTTCTTTTCGTTTTGTAAAAAAACGAACCTACATAAAATTCTGTAAGGTTTCAATAATCAACTGAAAATACAATAACTATCTACTTTTGCAAACAAAACAGCTAGTAAACATTTAAAATGTTCAAAGCCGACTGACTGAACTTGTATCCGAATCATTGAGTGGATTTCAAAGTTAACAATCAACAACAAACAACATGTTAAATCCAGTAAAGCTCCGGCTTCCGGTGTACGAGTTTCCGGAATGCACACCAACTTCCGCTTGTCCGAGATACGTCATTGTTAACTTTTATTATAAACTAGAATCGATTGTTTAAGATCCATATTTATTTTGCTTTTTTCGTAATACATAGATCGGTTGGAGTGAGTTATACTCACTAGTCAGCTATACTGTGATCGTAGTTGATATACTACTCAAAGAAAAATTCCATAGTGAACTTTCAAATTTATAGAGAACAGGATTGAGCTAAAGTATTTATAGGAGCCAACATTACATAGCCTAATTCCGTTTTCAATATTTATTGAGTATTTACAAGGTAAAACCGACATTAAAATATTGGTTCCTTTTAGGTTGTATTTACGTACATAAGATTAATGCAAATAATAGGTCTAAGCATGGACCCTTGAGGAACTCCAAATTGAAGATTTTGATCAACTTATGATCTCAAGCAACTTTTAAGTACATCAAGAGAACTGGAAAACTTTTAAACCAAGTTTCCTTTTTTATTAAAATATTGAATTAAGATATTTTACTATACAGAGTCATCGAAAAGGTGTGCAGGATTTTAAAGTCAAATAAACATTTTATATAATTGGTAGAATGTTGATTTTTTCATCAAAAGACACAGCAAATCTTAAATTTTGTGTATGTAATTTAAAAGGTTTCAATGTGACCGATAGTCAACCTCGCGCCAGGTGTTTTGGAGCATTTCAGGAGTCACCGTTGAAATGTCTACGTTGATTATTTGGACATGTTAGAAATGTTCCCTCAAGTTGGAGAAATAGAAAGGGAAAAGGGCATTAATGTCATTTTCCAGCAGGGTGGAGCTCTATGTCACTACAGTCTAATCGTCCAAGACATTCTCAACAACAGATTTCCTGATAGTTGGATTGGGAGGAATGGTCCTGTTTTGTGGCCACCTAGGAGTCCTGATTTGACGCCTTTAGATTTCTTCATTTTTGGGTTACATTAAAAACTTAGTGTATGCTGAGAAAATACGTGATCTACAGCACCTGAGAAGAAGAATCAACGTAGCCATTTCAACGGTGACTCCTGAAATGCTCCATAAAACCTGGCGGGAGGTCTGTCGGCTAGATGTCTGTCGTGCAACGGTAACAGCTCACATTGAAACTTTTTAAATTACGTTAAAAAATTTAATATTTGCTGTGTCTTTTAATGTAAAAATCAACATTCTACCAGTTACATTAAAATTTGTATTTCACTTTCAAATCCCGTACACCTTTTTCGATGACACTGTATTTATCTTAAAAAATGTTAACACATACATAACCATCTAAGAAAGACAAAATTATGTATTTTAGCGCGTACTAAAATTACAATACATAGACTATCATTGCCTTTCATTTACATCTAGAGGTAATTTGAAAACTTTAATTTAGGTATAACAATACTATGTTGCCAAATCATATCTTTTTAGGAAATCTATTTAAATATAACTAAGGGTAAAAAATATTTAGAGCATACGTAAGTGAGGTACGACATAAATTCCAGTGTGGTGCATTGTTGAAAGGTAAAGCGAATTTAGACGGTGGATCACGGCTTATATTATAGTATTGAGATATTACACAATAGTATTACATGGTATTACACATCGAGTAAACCTCATATGCATTAGGCTTTCATATGGCTAATCTTGCTCTCTAACTGAAAGTGACTAAATAAGTTCCCATAATATGGTGTTAAGCTGTACATTAGTCCATTCTAGTCAATCTCAATTTGTATTTGTGTTTTCTATTTCTATACAGGGTGAGTTTTATATGTCCCCACCACCTTCACTTTTGAAAGAAGAAAATCTTTGAACAACCCTTAGGGAATGTTTTTGTAGAGTTTTGTAGTTTCTTTTGACGTACTTTTCGTTACCCACCCCCACCCAAAACCAGGGGGGAGGGCCCACCTAAATTTTTTAAATACGAACCCCCCTTTGTGACACTTTATTTGAAAGGGTATAAAAACACAAACTCATTGATACCATTAAATAGTTTTTACGACGTTTCTGCACAAAATGGCAGCTCAAAACTATTGTTATTATACTATTATTATTTCTTCTTGAACACTCTAAATATTAAATAATGAAAACCACTCCCAAAAGAGTAAAAGTTGAGCCACGATTTAATGAGAGTGGCTGGGTTTCAATTTTCAACGCCCAAAAGAGCGGAATTTCACTTTTTCAGAGTGGCCTTCACTCCTTCATATTTAGAGTGAACACGATTTACAAAATTAGATGTTATCTCCGTATTTTAAATAAAAAACCTACAGTAAAGCTTAAGAAAGAGTATATTTTACAGATACAATTTTATGCTATTCAAAGTTGTAGCAGAGAAGTGATAAAAATCCCTACAGATAGTTGTGGTGTATTAATCATAAAATAACTCAAATCGCAGCACCAAAAGTTAAAAATCCTCATCAAGATATAAAACTAAGAGTAGGCCTACTAGAAATAGATAACTTCTTGAACGTGATAAAACTTGTGTTTATGTAATTGTTTGTTAGGTTAGTAAGTACAACGTTGAAATTAAATTTAATCAAAGAGCAATTTTATCCTAAAATAAAAGCAAACTTTCTCACACGATAAACTAAATAAATACTGTACGAAATATAAATACAACCCAAAAGATTTCGGCGAGTGTTTTATTATTATCGCAATATTACAGTCCATAAAAAATACTCCGTCGAATACGAATTAATTGAGTGTAAAAGAATTAACGTAAGGAAAATAAAACAACACGTCCGTCAATACGACAAGTCAAACAAACTATTTTTTACTTAACAAAGCTCAAGACGAAGAATGTGCCCATTTAGAACCACCTAAATAAAAATAAAAACAAGTTTAAACTGATGATGTTCTTTTAAAGACAAAACATGTCTTTTATTTAAAAAAAGGGAAAATTGATTGTCCAAATTTAACAATGAAATCCACAAGTTAAGTGGCTCTACAATCAACCAAAAAATCCCACATAAACAAAATGCAGAAATATAAAGCTATCAGCTAATAAATGCATTCAAAGAAAAGAATACAATCTCCTAGCATTCCTGTAAAAGAGAGCCTACCCCAACAATTCTCAAGGGTGTGAGATAAGGCTCAGGATGACACCAAGCTAAGCGAGGATTGAGAGGGTACGTGGTTGCCGGGTGGCGGGGAGGGGGGAGAGTGACCCCTCACCCCCTCTCTAAGGGTCAACAGGTGGCCACCCCTCCCCCTCCCCACTTGACACAAAAGGCTGCCGGACACACTTTATAAATAACTGGGTGTCACCACATCCTCGCCACGCAGCCACTTGACCCCCTTCCCCCCACTACCACCCCTACAGCAAAGGGTGTCATCCCTTACCTTACCTTACCATCCCTTGAGTCAATTGACACACTTGCACTGGTGTCACTTTCACTTTCCACTTGATGCTGGGGAAAGTCAGTTGCAAAAAATTCGTATACGTTAAAAAATTACTTTATTTAATAAGCAAACTTTAAAAATAAATAAATAAACGTATTTATTAATCTGGTGGACAAATAAATTGTCATTGAATAATTAGAAAATAGGCAAAAATACAAAACCTAACTTACAGTCACCAAATAATGGTTAAGAGGCATTTGAGTCTCAAAACTATGTTCTACTGTTCAAATGTATCTAAACACAATAGGTGAATTAGTAAAAAAATAACTTATGATAGGTACTGTATATGTATATATACTCATATTAAAAGCTCTTGTCCTATAATTCTTAAGTGATGGCAGGATAGAGCTCGTATGCGTTTTGAGTTTTGACGTGCTAGGATTTGATCGGGTTTCTCTGGAGGCATAGAACTATTTGTGCTGCAACACGTTTTAATTAAAAACGTTAAATATCATACAATATAAAATATGTGTTTTTTTATTTCAAGTTTTATGTTATAAAAAATCAAGTTTTAAGTTTTTGTATGTAACAACCCCAATAGCTTTCTGCTTCCAGATAAAAATATTTTCATACAAGTACATTAATAAGTGTTTAAAATCGTTCGCAGTTTTATTCCACCTTACTCCTGTACCTCTCAAAACAGAGAAGCCCTGACACTATTCAAACACAAGATTTCACCTCTAAATGTGGTTTGTTGGAATCCAAAGCCGATATTAAATTTGCAAGTTACCCAAAACCTTAGGTGAGAAGGGGAAGGGGGTTAAGAATGTAAACAACCCTAAACCACCCCCTCCGTTCCTTAAAACAGTTAGGCTCCCTCCACATCAGGTCCGATAGCAATGCAAGTCAGACATTGCAATATGGAAGTATGCCTACATTGTTTACAATGTTCTGCCCGGCGAGAGTCAAATTCACATTGGAATCTTGGAATATGTTGCGTTCCTATCAGTTGATTTTCCTGGAATTGTATTGACAAATAATCTTAGACACTGGGAAACTTAATTAGATACAACTTTCAACAGATACAAATCTGATTATACAGGGTTGTAGTCTAACGAACACCACAGTAATAAAATGTTTGACAATGATGTTTAAAATTTTAAGTCAAATACCATTTTAAACTTGAAATGAACACAAATTATCCAATAAAATACTTTATAGCTGGTGAGAACCATGTTCTCATCTACAGACCACAACAACAACAATACAAACCTTTTCTTATTGTGTTTACGTTCTACGATCGTCAAACTACATTGAGGGATGATGCGTTTGATCATGATGTTATTTGGCCTAGGTACCAAGAGATATTTGATGTCAACGGTCTTACCAGTAATTAGCTTTTCTAAACGATGTAGTATGCTCAATTCAGGCTAAGAGGATAATTTAATATTCGAAATTCTGCCTGAACCACTAGAGTACATTCGTAGTTGACATGTCCATTTACTAACTTTACCAAATTTGGACTTCCATCTCATTTTGATTATTTATTTCACTCAATAGCGTCACAGTTCATTGTTAACTGCTATATGTTTCATTATGTCACCTTTCGTTTGAGCAAAACAATGCGCGATGATTTATATTGATTTCCTATCAATAAAACCAAATCTTTTGTTCTCGATGCAAGTGGAAATTTTCACCGTGCATACCCCAACACCCATAGCACAGACAATAGAAACTCTACAGACGTTCATTGCTTCGTTATAAATAAAAGGCTAGTTCAATCACCATGTACAGTTGACATAGTGTGCTCCTCACTGCGGCGTTCACACTCCCACCCACGTTTGGTGATGGATATAACGACTGTCCCTATCCCATTGGATCTCTGTAGACATTATATTATCTATTTCACAGTAACACGTTAAAGTTGCTATTACATGCCTAAAAAAACAACTATCAAAAGTCAGCTAATAATTTTCATATTACCTAACTAGCCTCAATCTGCTCTTTGGTTGTTTTTGGATAGTCAATAAATGAATTATTCCTCTAAGGCTTTCGCGGCCGGTGTCATCACTAAGGTCTAAGGCTTCCGGTTTACACCGCGTCACAGTTGAAATAATGCTGCTAAACGTTTCGACCTCCGTGTGGAGAGTCATCCTCAGTAGCTAGTCTCAGCCAGTCAACCAGCTACTGAGGATGACTCTCCACAGCGAGGTCGAAACGTTTAGCAGCATTATTTCAACTGTGACGCGGTGTAAACCGGAAGCCTTAGATCTTAGAAAGGAATTAATTTTTAAATTGTTATGAGGGGTCTTCGGATGAGGCCTTGTTAAGGCGTGCGTGAATTTTTAATAGTTTTACTACCGGATTTTCACAAACTAAAGTAAGATAGACGTACACAGTTTATGTCCACTCGACGCTGCATAACACCCCAATAACTCAGCGGCGTTTCAATAAACCGGGCGTGATTTGAATAAAGCGTCCATCAAAGTTCTAAAACACAGCATAAATACTGAATAATTATCTTTAGACAACTCATTACACGAGTATCGAGGACATTATCTTGAATTATTAGCTCCAACTTCCTCCGAACTAATACAACTTTGGGCGGGAGGGAATTCGAAAAGAGAAATATATTTTAAGAGCAGTAAATAAAGTTGGCTCATATATCATGTCGAAGAGAATGCGCCTACCCTGCGCGCGATCAATAGCAAGAAAAGGAGGGTTAGGGGGTCGGGGTAGTCGGGGGTGAGTTTAGAATATGTTTGCATACAATCCTTCACTCACTCAATCACTCACATTCGTCAGATTCCATGCAACATATAACATTTGACGTGCGTGCCCCTATACATATAGAGTCAAGGTAGAGAATCAGTCATCTGTATTGAAGACAGGGCAATATGTTCGCTGATGATACAGTGATGTAGAGTTGTATTAGGAGGTTAATGATGTATGGGATCCCATTGTCTTACTTGACGCTTCTTGCCGTTTTAGTGATAAATTTTACCATTTATTTTATTGACGGTGGCTTATGTACTTATCGTGCAATATGTGTTTATAATAAGTATGTTGACTTTTATTGTAGGGTCCAATTTTAATAAAAATTAGTCCGCTTAGCGGCTGGTATAAAGGATATTCCAAACCAAATTCGGTGATAGTGTCGGCTGAACTCCAATTTCGTAAAAGATAAAAAAGACAAAGTATGTTTTTAAAGAAACAAAGTTAGGATTACAAAGTCCTCTCTACCGATCTACCTTTACCTAGCGTCACACAACAAATAGTGGTGACCGAACACGCGCCACCGGAGTGATGAGCTCCGAGTTGCGCGCGATGCCAATTGCCACGGATCCACTAATGTAACAAGAAACAAGACGGACAAATCTTTTGACAGAAAGCATTTAAATTATACGTTATTTAGGCCGGAGTGAATGCTAACATTTGTTTCGCAACTTATTGTCATTTTTCGTCTAGTCTGCCTGCGATTGCACGATTTGTTTACTTTTTACAGCTGGTCATTGTAGTGGACTGAAATTGATGCTGCCAGAGTGCGGGCTTAACTCAAGAACAAGAGTACCATTTGAGTTGGGCTTCTATAACGTGTAAGTTCAATGTTGGAAACCTTTTCTTTTCATCTTCCAAGAAGATCTTCCATCTTGGAAGATGGAAAGTCAATGGTTGGAAACCATCAATACCAGTCTTTAGGTACGGTTGAGCTAGGGTTTCCTAGGAGGCGTGATCGTAATATGACCTTTGACACCTATAAAACCATCTGAGAGGTTTTCCTAACAGAGAAGGGAGGCAGCTACCATGTGTGATTGAAGGAAATGAGTAATCAATATGAATTCATTTTATAAATAGAAATCACAACCCTATACCTATACTTGCAGATTTCAACTTCAAAACAAACATGTTTTAAAGTAAAATGAAGGAATTGTGGAATCCAACAGCCCTACAGTAACCAATGACAATTCGTAAGCAAAAACACACCAGCCTACAAACCTAAAATTGAAAAAAGAAACTCGAGAATGTGTTTATTTATTAAGCATTCGAAAATCGACATCAAACAAACACAACCAAAACGTAGATACACTTATATTTTATTATTTAAGTACTTTAACATCAGTATTACAAAAGACAACCTACCCGACTGCAAAAACAAAACTTAACACATACAATACAAATCAAAACAAACCGGAACAAAAATAAAACCCACCCGCTCATGGACAAAAAACGTCACAAGTGATTTGAAGGATGATGTCAAACAGGGAAGAAAGCATGTTTATAAGGGTATAAGAGGTATATGTACTGGAGGTGGATTGGGGGGAGGGCCGCCGGGAGAGATTAGGAAGGCCTCCAGGTCTCAGAGGGCCTTGTTTGATCTGTTATTGTTGCCCTTCTGTCCCTTTCGCTTTTTATCTCCCCCCCCCGTCACTCTGTACCCTCACCGCTAGTTTGTTGTGTAAGTGTTTTTGGTGGATATTAATATAGTTTGAATTCTAAATAATATTGCTGACGTTTTCCATCGTTAGTTAACAGGAACATGACGTTTCGGGATCTATCTGATCCCTTCCTCAGATGAAAGGTAGCCAAAACGTTAGGAAATGAGCTCGTCTGAAGTAATTAGCATAACTAACCATTAAACCAAGCAAAATATGTGTGTTTTGTCATTTATTCAATTTCTGCAAAAAATAAATAATGCCTTTAAAACTAGCTTGAATAAGAAAAAATGTCAAGAAACACAACAGCAACCTGAAAACTCAACAACATGGAACAGCCAATCAGCCTGTATTGGCAAACGTTCATGGACTACCGTTCTGTGTTTGCCAATCCGGTAGTTCTCCCTGCCTCTGTAGTTACGAACGGGTAACTATCACTCCATCTTAGCCAGTCGTGCTTTTCTTTGAAGAAAAGACACGTTTTAGAATGTAGTGTTAACAGTTTCAAACTTTTGAATGCTTGTCTACACAGTCTTTCAAGGTTCGGCTGTGTATAGATCAGCGTTCACAACAGTTTGAAACTGTCGACCTGACATTCCACAACCGTGTCTTTTCTTCAAATAAAAATGTTTGCAACAGTCCAGATGACCCTTTTGGCAAAATGAAAACTCTTTAAGGGTCCGCCTCAGTGGTCACGGCAGAGAAAGACTGAATTCGTCCACCCAAGGAACACATGACACCGCGCACGTAACAACGGGCTTCCTTCTAACTTATGCGGCCTAACAGTCAAACCCACCGCTTGCAAGGGTTTTGTAGGAAAGTAGATATCGCTCTTATATGAAGGTTAAATTGGGATATGTTAATTGTTATAGAAATAGAAAGAGTTTATCTGTGTTTTCCTGTGATTAGATTTTTGATAAACCTATTTTTAGCTTCTTAAATAAAATTTTAAAATTAGTCTATATTTTCTAGTTTTAACCGCTAATTGAATAAAACTAAAAGAGATTTAGACAAATAAATGAACTACAAGCAAACCTAGATAATAGTTTATCTTTCATTTAATAGTTGTTTCGTCAAAATATCACAAATACTAAAGTCTCCATTTTATTTCCCGCGAACCTCTGCAACGACGCTCTCCCGAGCAGCTGAGGCGGACCCTTAAACATTTGCGTTTGAACCACCTCCCCTTCAACACATAGCAAACCAGGTAGACCTCGGAGCTCAGAACTCAACCAGAACTCCGCAGAGTATTTTCCAACACATCACCGAGTAGACAACTTCCCACGAGAGCTTCAAATCTGCTACATGTAACAGTCGCGGGTCTAGAGCAGCTGCGGAGGAGATCTACATAATATTATATTCACTAAACATGATTTAATATCACAATAATGGGATCACGTGACCGCTTCATTTGCATAGGGGTAGGTTTGACAGCATGTCTACTCTGGGGTGGTCTTCATCCCTCTTTGCTATCACCAGTGCTGACAAATACATGAGCACGCAACTTGTTCTAGAGGAAAGAGTCATGTACGGTTTATGACATTAGCTAGTCTAGCATTGAAAATGAACTGTTTGAAAATGCACTTAAAGAGCCTAACTTCATCTTATGTTTTTTTACTGGATCTAAAAGCTATCTCAAAAAACATACAAGCAAAGTATCATCTGTTTTCAACTAAAACTGTAGTCCTATGGTAATACTTGACGAAATTTCTTGTAGTAAAACTTCGACCGGATAGTAGGTTGCCTTGACGTTGCCACGTAGACAGTGTCTGTTCAAAGTTAGCCTCGGGCTTTTATTTGTTGAGCCAATGATCCTAATATGTCAAACTCAGATACTGACTGGTATATTATGGACAGTATTGTCCACACAGACTAGTTGCCTATGGACTAGTGTTGCGTGAAGCTATTTTCCTGTATGTTCAATTTTCAAAACAAGCCGTGCAAACAATCTCACAAAACTTAACTGGAGATCAGTGTTCAAGAAATAAAAAATATTGTTACTTGCCTGTCCATTAATTTCAGAAAATGAGCCTTTGAGAAAATGGGTACGCAAAAGAAATTTAGATGTAGTCTTCCGAAACTTACTAAAGGCAGAAAGAACTACCGAACTGGAGACACAGAACAGCAGCTCATCAACTTTGCCGTCACACCAAGGAGTTTAATTCGTCAACAGACTTTCAACTTTCTTCAAAGATGACCCAACAGCGAAGACGTTAAAACCTTGTCTAAAACTTAACTTGGTCGCAGAAACATGTTATAGTTCAGCTAAGATTATTGAAGACGATCGGGCAACTCCAGAAACAGACCAACTGACCAAGGAAAATACTGGGAGTACTGAAGTTTACAGAAGGAACTTAGATGTGAGTGGATGCTAAATTTTAGATAAAATCTTGACGCTTAAGATACATTTGCACATATAAGTACTCTCTGTTACTCAGGTGGATACATTCATTGACTTTTAAGGTGCAAAGAAAACACAATTCAGGTTGTAAAGATTTCAGGCTTTTGGTTTCTCAAAGACCTCTATGAGATAAAGAAATTCCCATGATCGTGTTTTCTGGACAAGTTTCTTGGCCATTTTGGCACTAAATAAAAACTCACTACAGACGTTAGTTTCTGCTTTATAAAAAACTTTGATACTTTGATTTGAGACACCGACCACTCTTAGAGGGTATTTTAAGGTGAATATGGGATGAAGGGTGAGTGTGTTATTTGATGGATGATGAGTTGTAACAGTCTTGATACACACTAAGGCCGACTGTTTTTCAGATTGGGTCATTAATTAATAGCCCAACGGTTTAACGTGACTTCCGAACCACGGGCCCGACATCAAATCAATTTTCGCTCTGCACAGCGCGCTCGGTGATGGATACACTTTCCCGTACCATAGGATCTCTGGAGACGCTGAAGACGCTGTAGCTGCGTGCCGGGCTGCAAGGGTTGCCGAGTCTGCGCAGAGAGCAGAGCAGGTGAACAACAGCTGTTGACCAGATGACGCTGTCTGTCTCACCCGTTACCCGACACAGCTGACACGAAATCTCGATAACTGGACCCCGCGCGTGCGCAGCTCGGCTTCAAGGCCGTCGCTGTAGATAACGCAGCCACCCAATGTGTGATATTTACTTTTGTTAGTGGATTTCCATAGGAAATATGGGTATTAATTTACGAAACGTCGTAGAACAAAACTTTGAGCAGTTTTGAACTTTCTCCTAAGTCAAATGGCAAAACTGTATGAATGTGTGACCAATCTACAGGTCGCATTTGTTGTCCGGTTTTCGTTAAGTTCGGTACAAATGTTCCTTCGTAAATCTCTCCACCAAACACTAATCGGTTCACCAAAAGTGGTCTTTTGGGAGGGGTTTCCCTCCAAAAAACATGTAAATGTTACAAAGACTGTACCTATGATTCGACTTTGATTAAACTTAGCGTTAACATTTTTGCTGGCGCAACACCAAACTTGTATACTATAAAAATCAACAAATTCTGTTCTGCCAGTTTGAGATGGCGGCGGAAAATAAATTTTCTATGCCATTTTGGGATGACTTATTGGATTTTGTTGATTTACGTAAACATGTAAGGCACGGAGTCACAAATGTTTATACCTATTACCTATTTTACCGATTTTATATTATTTGTTAGAGAGGTAGAGAGAGAAACTTAACTCTATTCAGGAAACTCAACTTTCTTGGTCTTCCTGTTTAAATTTTTCAAACACAGTGAAAAGATTTGTAAGAAAGCCACCCCAGGAATGTTTTTGACTAGGAGACTCTCAACTGTGCCAGCATCGTCACCTGAGAACGGCATCAGTTTGCAGATCTCGAAACGTCATTCACTAACGATGGAAAACGTTTGCAATTTAATATTTCAAACTCAGAAATTCTCCAATCGTCAACAAAACCCTTCAAACGTAGAATCATACTTTACTTCAAATATATTACTCGTGCATAAATGTTCAGATAAAATATGGAATATTATATGGAAACAATTCGAAATTCAAACTGGAGAAATATGTTTAAGTTACAAAAACTATCAATTCGAACCATATTGGGCAAAAGCAATGGCTCTACAATCTTCGGTTACAATTATTTTGTACATTTTGGTCATGACGAATATTGGTTACCTAATGTATTGACTTCAGTACTGTTTGGGGATAATTGCTTGAAGCTTAGTTATTGAAAGGTTGTTATCCAAAGCTGGTGTTGATCCCAAGTCTAAACTGTGGATTTCAAACATCTACAGGGTGTCCAGTAATTATGGGATCAAACTTCACCAGGTGATATATCAAGGCAAGATAAACAAAAAATTCCAATAACACATAGTCCTATCTCGCTTCGTTTTCCGTCTTTCTGTGTTTTCACTAAATAATTTTTATTTCTAAGGGAGAATAAGATATAAACTCAAGATTTTGCACACTTTTTAGTATAAACAAATTCAACAATACAAATAAATTTTAATTATTATCACTTCCGACTTTAACATGGCGGCCGTACTAAGTTTTCTAAGCTTAATAACTCAAAATTCTTAAACTGTATGGTAAAAATACAGATATACAAAACTTGGCGAATGTTTTACAAACGTTTTAACACCAAGTTTGTTATTCTGAAATAAATAAGAACGGAGAAATTTAAGTTTTCCTGAGCGCACTCCTTCATTTAGATTTAAGAACATATGTAATTAAAGGAATGCGCTCAGAAAAACTCAAATTTCTCCGTTAATATTTATCTCAGAACAACAAACTTGGTCTTAAATTGTAAAAACATTTGCCACGTTTTGTATACCTGTATTTTTACTATGAAGTTTAAGAGTTTTGAGTTATTAAAAGCTTAGAAAACTTAATATAGCCACCATTTTAAAATCTAAAATGATAAAAGTTAAAATTTATTTTTTAAATCTTGGATTTGAATACATTAACAAGTGTGCAAAATTTAAAGTTTATACTTCGTTCTACTTCGGAGATAAAAACTATTTAGGGAAACATACAGGCAGACGGAAAACTAAGCGAGATAGGACTAAGGGTTATAGGAAATTGTTTGTTCATTTTGACTTGATAAATCACTTGGCGAAGTTTGATCCCCTAATTACTGGACACCCTGTATAATTACAACAGAACAATTTAGCTGTAAAGTATTTCATTATACTCTTAGCGTAAACTGTTTCAAAGTCAAAGTTTCTACACCATACAATCACGATAATTAAATACATTCGTTCAATATTTCTGCTCCATTACTTTTATTTCCACTTTCTTTAACTACTCAATGAGTTAAGAATAGTAGCTGGAAACTAATTTAAAAGGTCTTGCGATAAAGATAAATAAAAAGTAAAGTTTGAATTACAACGAAAGTTTGCCACATTTTATAGCATTGTAAACACAAGATGATTTCGACTTTTATTGCAATCTTTGTAGAGTTTTAGTTGGCATAAAACACGGTTAATGGCGCTTTTAACGGTGCTTTTACAACCTGCTTATGATGAGAAATATCGTTTCAATCTAGCGAAACCATTCAGGGACTAGCGCATACTTCTTGGTCTACAGGGTTGCATTCAAACTATATTTTTGATTATACAGGGGAGTTTTAAATAATCGCTCCCCCCAACTTAACTTTTGGAAAGGAAATATTTTTTAATCCTTTTGGGGAATGTTTTTATAGGATTCTGAAGTTTGTTTTGACGTTCTTTGCGTCACCCACACCCACCCAAAATCCGAGGAGGGGGGAGACCCCCAAATTTTAAAAATACAAACCCCGCCTTGTGGTACCTCAAAAGAAAGGGAATTTTGATACAAATTTAACGACGTAAAAAAATATTTTATCTCTACTTGTTTTGTGGTAATACCCATTTAAAGACTACACGAAAACAGATTTAAAAAGCTACATTTCATAAAAAAGCTACACAAAAAAAATTGTATGTGAAATGTGGCATTTTATAGCTGATTTCTTGATCTTTAAATGAATATTACAAAAAAATATTCGAGATAAACACTTTTTCTTTGCGTCGTGAATTTGTATTTAAGTTCCCTTTCTGTTAAAATGCTTTGTAAAAATGAGATACTCATGCCATTTAACGCATGCCCCCTAAGGGCACTGATTTAGCTGATTAGCGAATCTAACCTCTAGGTATTTACAAAGGTAACGTTTGTACCAAATGTTGTGAAATTAGACATAATGCGGCCTTTGGAATGGTTACAAGGGTGTCTACCACCCCCGTATTAGGAAATTCGGTGGGATTCACGATAGCGCTTGTAGCTTTGTGTCGGATATGTTTAGTATTTTTACTTTTATAAACAAAGTACTTTGTTAGAAAACCCTGATTCTTTCATTAAAACTCTAAAGAATTTCCCTTCAATTGGCAGGTATTCAGTGTTCTCTGCACAGTCTGTCAATCTGATTCACGGCCGTGATTGGTTGTCTGCTGCTCCAAGCCAGCCTACGGGGCTGTCTGGCGGTCAGTCAGTGTGTAGCAGTCACTGGTCGTGGGCGTGCTAGATTTCTCTTTGTTTTTTTTTTTCGTAAAGTGTTTGTACGAGTACATGATGTATTGTGTTCTAAACTAGCTGTTATAATATTTAATAAGACAAAAACTTATGTTATTTGGTGGTGGGAAACGGGTCAGCTTGCGCTGACTATTTATAGTCTAGCTTTTTTCCTAATGTTTTGTGTTATGTTTTAGGTACTTTTCACCTGGAGACGGGGTCAGATTTTAGAAACGTCGAATATTTTTAGTACACTGGAAAAACTATGGAAAATGTATGTAAAAATATTTCAACCTCAGAGCTTTCTATTTTTGCGAAGGCTAGTTTTTTTATCTACTAATGTCGTTATTGACATTCAATGCCAATTGTTCAAAACGGTAATCCGTAATCACTCTCCTCCTTTTCTTACTGTACATAATAACAATGTCCATAAAAAATAATCTGACAAATAAAAATTGCAAAAGTTGGGAATGAAATAGGAGAATTGTGAAAATCAGAGAGTTTAAACAGATAAGCGTAGACTTGCCAAATAACTTGGCTTGGAATCACTCCCTGGAGACTCACTCCCCCCTTTAATACAGGTCTATATCTTCTGTAGCTGTTTTGTTCTGGATATTTCATGTATTTTGCATGAACATTCATTTCACAAGAACATCTCACTTTGCACTTTCCGACTCCTATGTTGGTCTAATTGGACGAACAGTAGATTTTGTTGAGTAGCTCTTGCTTTCTTGGTGGTTTTCAGAGAATTGGTGACTTTAGAATTAGTTAAAGCTTGGTTTTAATACGTGTAACCTTTTATTAGAATTTCGGTATAATAATAATCCACGATTGGGCTCGCGGTAGAACCACGAGACTGAACAGTTTTTGGATCGGGACGAGTGGTTAGTTCGCTGTGAACCCGGCACAGTGTTGATTCCAGTGTTAGTTACCAGGATGCGCTACTCACTTGCCTCACACAGCTGAGTGTACTACGAGGGTATATTTGAAATGCAAAGTCCAAACGACTAGAGTGGTGGTTGAACCGGACCTCAAGTTCCTCATAAAATTGCTATTTTTAAACACCTTGCTTTTCAAAGAAAATTGCTCTCGTGTAAGTGTATTTTTAATTAGTTGTAATTATGTTCATTGATATTTATTTATGTTGACCCAGAGTCGACAGGTGAGGAGGGTTGCAGTCCAAAAAAATCCGCCGTTATAAAATGCCACTGAGATTTTCTAAGTTTTAATTGAAAGATCAAAAATATACATTATATTCTTCAGGACTGATTTTAAGGGCGTCCACCACTAGTGTGTTTTTTTTTAGAAAAATCTACTAAAAAAATTTAAAAAACAGTATTAATTTTAGTGTCAAGCTTTGAAAATCCAATTAAAACACGAAATATTCTTGCAATCCGCCTAGAAAATCTTTTTCACACTATGTCAAAACTAATATACATACATAAGGCCATCACATAAAAACAGCGTTTTCGAAATCGCAACCCCTTGTAAAGAGAAGACGCGCGTACAAAGTTGACGCGCGGCTTCATAGTATCCATCAACTCAAAACTATTCTCCATCCGTAGACTATAACCCAAACCCCCTCTTCGGCCTATGACCTCGCTTGATACAAACAGGACATTCGCTGTGACATTTTCGGCCTACGGCCTCGCTAGGTGCTTCAAATAAGTTGGCGTTAATCGTTTGTATTTATGACAATTATAATGTAAATAATCATCTTAATACGCCATAACACGACACCATTTACTTTTATATTTTATTACTTCTAGTCACTCTATCGATTATCATTTATTATATAATTTGAGAATATAAATTCACGAATCTTTTAGTATGACTTTGGCCGACGTAAGACCTATACCGCGGGTGATATTCCGTTGTACAAACATCAAAATCTAACGAAAGTACGCACTTTGGGTACGTATATAAAATATTTTATGGCACAAATTTAATTTTTTGCATTTTTCCGCATAGTGTTTTTAGTTGTTCTAACTTAAGTTGGTTTTAGTGGTCCTAAGAAGTATATTAGTACCCATTAAATTAGTCCAAACACACGAAAAAGTAAATTTTGACCAGTTTATCTTTAAAGCGAAATAGCAAATTACCTATTGGAGATAGGATAAAATGTCAAATACAAAAGTTGTAGAAAACTTCATTTCACACAACAATTTTCGTCAAATCAAAGATCCGATCACTAGTTCAGCCGCTACAGTCAAAATAGTAAACCACTGCACAACCTCATTTTCGGCCGACGCCATTAACGGCCGCTACTGCAGCGGGGGTTAAAAAAGTCGAGTGTTCAGATTTTTCCTGGCGGTTTCACACCAAGTCCTTTAAAACGAATATAAGGTTGAGGGGGTTAGCTCTACGGAGAGTGCCTAAACATTTCTCTCATTCACCAGTCAGTTACCCAAACGGCTTTATAGTATATTAATAGTCATCGGTCAGACTACACCTCCCCACTGCGCTGCGCACCCTCGCGACCTTGAAGCACACCGTTATCTCAAACGGTTAGTGAGTAAGTGGGCACGTGTCCTGTAGAGACTTGATGCAGATATGTCTATCCACATGAGTTCCGGGCTAACGATCGATACGTCATTACTTGTCGCTATAGAAACCAACCCCCTACCCCTTCCCTTCCCTTCCACCCCTTCAGACAACTTAGGGGAATGAATATTTTTATATTCAAATAAACCTTGCTAAAAGTACTTACCCCAGATAGACTTCTCTCTTGCATCGCGGAATTGAATATAACATTATATTGAAGCTAAGCTTTATTAGTTCCGTTTCATATTTCAGCTTAGTGTTTAGATTTGATTGGGCTCTGGGTAGTTGCGGGTTTTATTTTCCGGTGAACGATGTTGTTGTCTGGGATTAGTAGGTCGCTCTTAAAAAGTGCTCGGGATATATTCTCGACAAAGTACTGTCAGCTGGGAGTTTGTACATGTTTACAAATATGTTGTACAAATTAATAAATAACATGAAATTAACTTATTTTCTAATGGATTTCGGTTTAAACAAAACGATCGAGTGAAATTAGATTTGAACCCAGGAACGTGTTCCTTTGTGTCGATCAAATTGGGATTTTTATTTATTTTTGTTTTCTTGCATTTTTTGCATTTTATTAAAAGTTCAGCCGAAATCGAGATATACATTTTTTGTGGAAGAGAACAGCAGCCTTAAGGAGTGTGCTATAAGTAACGTTAAAGAGCTTTTTCAGCGAAATCAAATGCCAAAAGCTCTCCCAAAAGCTTCAATTTAAACAGTCAACATGCTCTACAAATATCAGTATTAAAAGTACACAGTATCTTGGTCATTTGGTTTATTGTCACGTTAGAACAAAGCAAAACAAGCATTTTCTTAATGTACCTCACACCTACAATTTTCATCAGATAGTTTTGAAATAAGTTTTATATGAAAGATGACAATGTACTGCAATGATCCGATGACCATTTTATTTGAAAATTTATTTAGCTTACTTGATTCAAATACAAACTTTCTTCCCTTTTCGATTTACACCTAATAAATGATAAAATGGAACATTCGGCTCAGCAGAGACACTAAAACATTTAATGCCCTTTAAAACAAAGTTCATGAAAACCCTACACAAACTGTAGGCGTGAAGTGTTCTAAGAAAATGCACGGTTTTACATTATTCTTATGGGACAAAGTTCAAGGTCACGGCCTCTACTTTGACCCTCCTTAATGTTTAACAATTAAACTTTTGAAAGACCTAGCTTTCGCCAGCTAAGAAATTTTCAGTTTACAAACAAAAAGTAAATCATGTGTATAACTTAAATAGAAAATCAAAAATAACCACATCTACATCCGAAAAGTTAGGGAATTTTTAATTTTCAACTTAATTCATACAGAAAATTTGTTTTTTGTTAATAAATTGAAAACGTTTTAACTGGCGAAATTAGCTCTTTCAAGAAATAAAACTGTGTCAATTTTAAAACATTTCAAATTATTTAAATCCAATTTTTAATAAAAAATACCGTCTGTTTGAAAGAAACAAAAACTCAACCATTGTGGATATATAGTTAACTCTTTGAAGCTGGATTTGCGGCACTGTGCTCTATGAGGCCTTTGATCTGATACCAGATCCATCTTATGCCGTTACAAAAGAATCTTTCATCACTAGGTCCTAAAGCGGAGCTTTCTGATATGAACTCAAGTATAAAATATGTACCGTATTTTTATCATTAAGTCCAAAAACTTTTTGATACGAGCTTAAGTTTAACGTCCGACGCGTTAATGAGCGAGGATCAAAAGAAAACCTTTGGGGCAAGTAATGAACATTAATTTCGTCATGATGCAAATAATATTGAAAATAAATGTCAATGATTAATTAATATTATAAGTAAACGGATAGTAAACAGTGTTTTGAACTCAGTAGTCTGGTTTATATAGTTTAGAAAAGCTGTTACACTGATTTAATATTAGTCTAGATTAAAACTCAATACAAACTTATTGAAAAAGCTGCAATCCTTCCCACATAAAGATCATAAGAATTTTTCAGGGAAAAATATCATCAGCCGGAATAACACTATTATTGGGACATTTCTTCTTAATAATAAGTTTTATGCTATAAACATTTTTTATATACAGTACTAGTATTTGATGGCGGTTGAATTCTGTAAGAACCCAAATGTCCTAGTTATCAACAAAATCCAATCAGCCAGACCAAAGTGATGGCCAAAACTTTTAATATGATAAATAAACTTGTGTACCAAATTTCATCTAAGTCGGGTCACTGATTCAGTTTTGATAGCATAAAACCCATTTTACAGGGGGTGGAGGGACGCTCCTCCCAAAAGAGTCATACAAACGAACATGAACACACGGACACATCAAATTTCACCATTCGACTAAGGAAGATTGGAAAATTAAAACTGCAAACCGTTCTGTTATATGACGTTTTGTTCTCTTTTGCGGTAAAAATGAATAGCTCCCATTTTAATGGAAAATAGCTAATAAACAAAAGGTTACATCTGTTCAGCTGTTTAAAAATAAAACTTTTATATTCATTTACACTGAAGTCTATCTAAAACATCAGCGTGAAATAGAAAGAAAACGTTACGCTCGCGTGGACCGGAGCAGTTAGATCATCTACAGTAATCTATTCCAGATGTTGAATGTGGAATAAATCAGAGTCTGGCAGAAAAGTTTCATTTCAAGCAAACTGCAAATCTAAGTTAAACAATGCACTAGCAACTTTGTGCTTATGCTTGACTAACATGCTTTTATATCAACTCATTACTCTGTGTAACTTGTTACTAAATGTATTTTACTAGCGGGAAAATTACTTTTTTAGAAATACAATAAAAGTAGTGAGTTTTGATTTATTTTGTGTTAACCTAAACGCCTAAGATGACCCGAAGCCGGAATTTGGCTAAGACCCGAAGCCGGTTCTGTGGTTAGTAAAATATATGATAAAAGGTAATGAGGTATAAAAGGTAATAAAAGGTAAGATATTGTATTGTCTTTTGTTCATTACTAACGTTACAAGACTCTGTATTAACAAATAACTTCATAAATATAAACATAATTATATCTATGGATCTATTTCAGTTACTCTGAAGGAAACATCACAAGCCTAAAACATAACCCCATAGAGTATTTTGAAGAAAATGTTGTCATTCAAAATGAATTATATGTGGAATAAGTCAGTGGTGGAATTAAGAATTTTAAACCTGATTTCGTGTTATCTTTAAATTAATGTAACAAAAAAAATGAGTCAAGATTTCTTTGTGTCGTTAAATGTGTGTTGAAATAAATTTCCTTTTCTTTTAAGGTGCCACAAGGGGGTATTAAAAAGAAATTCGTAAAAGGGGTCCTCCACAAACAAAAAATACCATCGAATTTTCATACCTAGATAGAGTGTTCACCATTTTTAAAATTTGGTGGGGGTGGGTGACGCAAATTACGTTAAAACCGACTTCAGAATTCTAAAAAATCACTGCTTAAAGGGTTTTAAACAAATTATTCTTTTTCAAAAGATTAAGATTAGGGAGCATTTAAAACTCACCCTGTATATTTTCGTTTGAAGTACTTTACTAAATTTGTTTAAATTTCTAATAAATTGTGTGTACCTTTAAGCTATTTAATAAAGCCAAAAACTTAAATAGCTTCCTCATTTTTTTTGTAATTCTTTTCATTTAAAAACTAATTTATAACTATTTTTGTAGAACTCCTACCAGCTATAATCAAAGTTAATATTTTTAATCCAACCAACTAGAAATGTTATACATATCCCGTTATATATGGGACCTAAATTTTATAATATTGCATCATATTTGGGTATATTTAGAATAATATTTCAATGTTCTGCCGATATAATATAAGCTGTTAGATTATTATATTCTATCCACCGCTTTTATTAATAAATAAAACTACCGTTCTTACCGACGAGTCGTACCAATTATACGTGTTTTTGCTTTACATCTTTAGGTTTTACATTCTCTCTAATAAATTCAAACCCTATAAGTTTATTATATAATATAATACAACCTTGCGGATCCGTGGCGGATTGGTATCGCACGCGACTCCGAAGCTCATCACTCCGGTGGAGCGGGTTCGATCCCCTCAGTCACCACTTACATTTGTAATGTGACAATACGGTGACGCTAGGTAAAGGTCAAGGTTGAGTGGCAGAGAGGACTTTGTAGTCCTAACTTCGCCTCGTTAAACAAGACAAACTTTACCTTTTTTAAACCTCTAAATATTGATAATAATTCATGTTCCAAATGAACTTTGCAATAGTTACGTATCAGTCCAAACACTGTTACATTCGTTACTTTCAATTCAACATAAAGTATTCGTATTATAAACTTTTATAATGTTGGGAAAAAGTTGGGAAAGAAGAAATAATTTCAATTTCAAGCTAAGGAAATTGCATCCCATTATCATAATGTGAAAAGTTACTATTTATGTTCGCTCTTCGTGTATTTTCTTTCACATTTTCTCGTTTGCTTTTTATAACATTACAGTAAAATATTATTTATGAAACTCTATAAAAGCAGTCTTTCATCTAGTTTCTTTTGAATGTTTTGAGTGAATTTTTCCAACAATGCTTTAGAAATAATGGCGTTAACTCGAATGAAACACAGCTTTAGCTTAGTAAGTGTTTGTTTGGTTTCAAAAAGTCGCTAATTTAATTGTGTAACTAAACAACAACAGAATATAGTAAGTTTGTGGTTTTTGTGCCATCAATGGTCACAAATACAATTAAATAAGTAAGCGTTACGGGTTTTGGCTGACAATTACGTGATGTTTACACAAAATTTACGAATTCGGTCTAATTATTTAGTTATTAGTAAGAATAGTGCTAGCTATATCTCATGGCTAATTATTTCGGTTCCCAAATCACCTACGCTACCTTGTCTATTTCTAAATCAACAAATAAAACAATTTAGACTGTTATCTCTAGCAAACTTCCATAGGAAATAGAACATTGATTCCTATCATCATGTAGAACTTAATATCGAACTTATTTGCGGTTTTTAGCTTCCCAACACATATGTGAGTCTGTAGGTAAACAACACTCTAAAGTCTAAAGTAACATGTTTTCTGATTTTCACGAAATTTGGTATAAATGTTCCTAAGTAAGATCAAATATTAACGTTCCTATGATATACATGATAGAAAATCTGTTTTCATCATAGATCTAAATGCTGTGTGTTTTTGAATATCCCTTCACATTCTAAATTACGTATTTCAAAAGTACAAGTTTACTCTAGAATTACTGTTTTTAATCATCTTTCCTTTGAGTATAAAGCCAGGCCGAGTACAAAACCTTTTAGGGTGGAATTTTCACCAAAAAGGGGTTTTAATGATCTAAGCACCGTTTGTATTTTATTTTCGTACATCAATCTACAAACAAATATGAACATAATTTTGAATTTTAAGCTTAAGTGGTTAGTCATAATAAAAATTCTTTTTTGGATAAAACCACTGAGTAATATTTTATAATATAAAATATATAACAAAACAAAACGTTTCGTCTACCCTATAGTAGACATTTTCAGTTTTATAGACGAAGAAGAGTTAAAATAAATGTATAAAATGAAAAAATATAAAATGTATAGGGAGTATAAAAGTTCAAATGTAGTATAAAAGGTAAATACATTTATTTTACCTTTGAATTTTTATACTCCCTATACATTTTATATAATTTTTTTTATACATTTATTTTAACTCTTCTTTGTCTATACAACTGAAGATGTCTACCATAGGGTAGACGAAACGTTTTGTTTTGTTATATATTTTATATAATATAATATTATTCAGTGGTTTTATCCAAAAACGAATTTGTTTTACTAAATATGAACATCTATCAATTCGTTTCAAAATGGCGGCCAAAAAAGTGATTTTTCACCATAACAATGGAATGAGTAGTCCTAATTCGATGATATTTGAAATTTGTTATCGCTTCAAGTTATATAATAAAACTTGCAGTAAAAGAAAACATAAGTATGATGCCGATGGCCGAAGCGAGTCTGTGAACAGAGCGAATAAGCTGCGTGTCAACCTGGTTTGTTTTTTTGTTTCTATACCAAATGATTTTGAACTTTTATAAACCGGGTGCACTCTTAATAAGCTTTCTTCAGTAACCCCAAAAAATAATAAGGACCGTTTGGGGACAAATAATATGAAATATATAAAGGTTTTAACTTTAAAAGCGCAATTTAAATTTTCACCCTTTGAATTTTTAGTTAAATTAAATATTTTCGAATTTAAAATTTTTACGATAATTTTTTGTTTTTAAGATTTATTGTTAGAAGACCTACATAATTTTTAACTAATTGAATTTACTTTAGTATTAGTTAGTTTTGGTTTTAGCAAACGCATCCATCTCATCAAATCCACTGTTTCTATGAGAATAATTGAAACTGCTATTAGTATGACACGTATTGCAAATTATCTCTAGCAAAGAGGTTAAAAGTAATGTCGATGTTATGTGGAAAGGACGGGAAGGGTGGGGAATGATTTAAATTTCAAGCTAAAGGAAATTGCATTACATTATCATAATGTAAAAAGTTACTATTTATGTTCTTCTCCGTGTATTTGCTTTCCACTTTCTTCTTATTTTCATTTAAGTGATTTCTGAGTAATGTAAATACTAAACAACTACTGTAAACAGACTAACTATAAAATGAACACGTCAGGCTACATTACTAGAACTACTTCTTCAGTTGAGAGTTACGTTCTTCCATGTGGATCGTTTTCATCAGAGCTAAACTTATGTTTCAGCATTATAACTTCATAGCTCATAAATGTGATTGGATGAAACGGAATTGCTATTACATCTAATTTTGAACCATGTTATTGAATTTTGTATGGAAAAATCACTAAACCACTAAATCACTAAATCAGTGGTGAAGGATGAGTGTGATGAGTGGTAGTAATGAGTTATGAGGTGTAGTCTTGTTACAAACTAAGGCCGACTCTTCCTTAGAATGGGTCATTAATTAATAGCCCAATGACCAATGGAAATACAAGGACCAACGGCTTAACGTGACTTCCGAACCACGAAGGTGATGGTCTGATATGTCTAAACGATGGTGGGAGTTGATGCGGATATCATCAGATGATCACTGAGACTATCTGAGCCGCTTTAGACCTATATCATCCTCAAAACGTGATTTCCATGAAGCTGGATTACAGGACCACGCCACGAGTCCCAGTCATTCAAGCCCGAGACCACCGTTCTTCAACCCCAAAACACGTTTTGGGTAATTTTTACAAATCTTTATACCATACATATGTATACAAGTGTCATCTCGACAGGTCGCAATTT
Organism: Matsumurasca onukii; assembly: GCA_018831715.1. NCBI lineage: Eukaryota > Metazoa > Arthropoda > Insecta > Hemiptera > Cicadellidae > Matsumurasca > Matsumurasca onukii. Next base: position 32,224,595 of record CM032059.1, on the reverse strand, counting down.
TGTCAAATTTTTATGAAATTCGTTACAAAAGTTTCGTTTGGAAATATCTGTGTCAAGCTCCTTGACCGGAAAAATCGTACTACCGCAAGCCCCTTTTTATTTAGGGGGGAGGGTCTCGTAAAAAGGGGTTTAATGCATTAAAAACGGTAAATTTAAATGATTTTGATTAAATTTAACAAAATATTTATTTTAATAGCACATCAATATACATCATTACAGTCCATCAATATACCAACAATTATTAAAATCCATTAAATCGTTTCAAAATGGTGGAAAAATTGGGTTTTCGTTACAACAATGGAATGAGTAGTCCTATTTAAATGAAATTTAGATGTGTGAAAAGAACACGTAAGTCTGAGGCCAAAGAAGTGAAGACCGAAGCGAGGTTGTGAGCGGAGCGAATTAGAGTAAGTAAACATTGCAAAGGAAATTCGCTTCACTCACGCTAGCGGCTAATTGTTAGCTGCTGGTCTGGTTTTAGTTAACATTAACCAACATTTACATGGTAAGTGCCCTTTTGTCAGGGCGTCTCCCCTAAAAGTGAGTTTTATGCTATACAAATTGCATTTTAGAAAACCCCTTCTTCCCCAAAACCCAACTCTAAAAAGGTTAAATCATAGAGCCAAATTAAATCTGCCAAATGTTTTTATCATGCGTAGTATCAATATTCAGAACATTAAAGGGCAAAACAAAGGACAAGTGAAATTACCTCCGATGTCCCTAACTAAAATAATGATCTAAAACGTCTACACATTTAAACGAAAAATAATAATGTGTTTCTAAGATATCAAAACATGTATACTTCATTTTAAGAAATTATTAAAACGAAATAAGCTTTGATAAAGTTAAAACAGTCCAGCTATAACAAAATTTGAATTATCTAAATACTCTAAAACAAAATTAGTTTAGTATCTGAAAAATAAAAGCTTTAAAGGCCTTGTTTAGCAGTTATTTTTTTTAAGACTCACTGAATCACAAACTTTGTGTAACGTTTTAAGGGTCTACTTCAGTGATAACCCTAGAGAAAGCCTAAATTTGTCCGAACAAGGAACACGACACCGCGCACGTTACCATAAGTCCATAACTGGATACAAAAAACAAGCGCTTGCCAGGGTTTATAGTGGACAGTTCTTCACCTGTTGAATATAATTTTTATATTGAGCCCGATTTTTCATGAATGATTAATAGTTTCACAAATAAACATTCAAGTTGTCCAAATGATAGTGATTTTCAACTTCTTTTGACTGGGACTCGTGGCGTGGTCCTGTAATCCAGCTTCATGGAGGTCAGGTTTTGAGGATGATATAGATCTAAAGCGGCTCAGATAGTCTCAGTGATCATCTGATGATCAACTCCCACCATCGTTTAGACATATCAGACCATCACCTACGTGGTTTGGAGGTCACGTTAAACCATTGGTTCTTGTATTTCCATTGGTCATTGGGCTATTAATTAATGACCCATTCTAAGGAAGAGTCGGCCTTAGTTTGTAACAAGACTACACCTCATAACTCATTACTTCCATCACACTCATCCTTCACCACATATTTGCCTTAAAATACCCTCATGAGAGTGGTCGGCATCTCAAATAGTGATATAGTGATTCGTTTTGAACATTTGAAACGTGTAATTCATTAATCTTAACTTGTGTAGTGTCCTTGTATTTTGGATAATTACAGACCCCTTCATTGAGCGTCGCCACGCAGCTGAGGCGCACTCTTAAGTCCGGGGTTCCACAAGGGTCTGCGCTCGGTCCATTTGTGTTGTCTGTGGCTGTCCATCTCTAAGTGAAAGCCAATAACTATATTTCACGGCACCTCATGATGTACAATACATTGTGAGCTGCAATCCACTACGTGTTACCTAACCTCGTAAATGTCATGAGAAATGATTTCTCACCGCGAGTATCCTATCTACAGACTGTACTGACCACTATTATATGTGGCCTGCTCAAGGTTAGTCTTCGTGCAGGTAGACTCGGCGAAGATTTTGGAATCGGTTATACAGAGTGTCAGAAAAATTTGTAGCGCAGAACCGAACTCTACATACTAAAGTCGAAAATGTCTGAAACATTTTTTTTTATTTCGGCTTAGTTTAGCTGTAATCCACCATTTTGTAAATTTTTGAAAATAAGTAATAATTCAAAAGCGTGTTGAGATATTGTTTGTGAAACTTAGTACAAACCTTACTTGTTTTCCTAATAACATCTTCCAAAAATATTTTTCATCTAACTTATCAAATTTCAAAGTGGCAGCCATTTTAACAGTTAAAAGTCAAATATTTTGGAATCAAATTGCAATTTGATTCCATTTGACTTTGAACACGTCCGCAATGATATATCAACCACAGAAATGCCTAATCGAAACGGTAACAAAACCCTACAAATAAATGGCTTTCAAAAAAAAAAGAATTCAACACTTTCGTTTTTAAGATACCAAGCAGAATGAATAAAGAGTATTCAAAATGAGTTGTGGTTATGGGTGCTGAGGGAATTGAAATAATTCTAGTTTCCTGATACAGTGCATGAATGTATGTATGGGTTGCCTTGATAAGACAGAATCCTCTTTAACTGCTTCATTATATCAACAACTCTCATTACTCTCAAACTTCTTCCCTCTTGAGAGTTCTTAATTAAACACCCTACATAAACCTCCGATTTCAAATTACTTTTGGATTTAGATTTAAAAATGTCCTCCAGTGAGTCGAACTAGATACATTTTGTACGTTAATCTAAACGGTTTACTATCACTATTTGAGATGCCGACCACTCTCTTGAGGGTATTAAGGCAAATATGTGGTGAAGGATGAGTTTGATGAGTGGTAGTAATGAGTTATGAGGTGTAGTCTTGTTACAAACTAAGGCCGACTCTTCCTTAGAGTGGGTCATTAATTAATAGCCCAATCACCAATGAAAATACAAGGACCAACGACTTAACGTGACTTCCGAACCACGAAGGTGATGGTCTGATATGACTAAACGATGGTGAGTTGATGCGGGTATCATCAGATGATCACTGAGACTATCTGAGGCGCTTTAGACCTATATCATCCTCAAAACCTGACCTCCATGAAGCTGGATTACAGGACCACGCCACGAGTTTACAGTTCTCTGGTTTTAAAGTTTGTTACTGACGACGGTAGATTTTCTAAGCTGAAAATACTATTACGAACGTTTTTCGTCGATTTCAAATTAATGAGAAAAACACGACCTTTTTGGAATCTGGAATCTGATCTCGTCTTCAGGTTAAAATAAACCTAAAACATAGCACAAAACATAAGGAAATGAGCTAGCCTAAAAGCAATCAGCTTTGCCTGATCAGCTTGCACTGATTACTTTTAGGCTAGCTCGTTCTCTCATTGGTTATGTTTTATGTTACTAGTCACTTGAAACGATATATGTTGTTCCTAAACAACATATCTCTTCAAAGTAAAAGGGCTTTTAAGTTTTAACAATACTGTTGACTTAGTCTGATCATATAAATATTGTATTGTCACCGAAATAGTATATTCCATCACTAGGTCCTAAAGTGACACTTCTTGATACAAGGACAAGTTAACGTCTGAGGACGCTAAATAACCGAGGAGCGTTATGCGAATGACGTCTAAGCGTCATGACGAAAAGACACGTTAGAGATGAGTGGTGAACGATACCTTTTGTCATCATGTAAATATTAGATAGAAATAAATATCAATAAATGTTTTGAAACTATACTTAAGTAATAGTATATTTCATCACTAGGTCCCAAAGTGACACCTTTTGACACAAAGTCAAGTTAACATGTATATAAATATGTGACCACTCTATAGATCGCATTTTGGTCCAACTTTCACGAAATTTAGTACAAATGTTCTTTTGCAAATCTCTAGGATAAGTTCGCTAACCAGCTAGATCGGACAGCCCGTTTTAAAATGGTGGCCATTCAAAGTATTAATTTGCCTAGCAATACCATAATTGAACACAAAGTTCACTCAGGGTAACTCTCGAGTGATGAAACCGGTGGAAAAGAGTTGAGTTTAATGACCAACTCGGCTGCGCCTCGGACAATAAATGACCGAAGGTCAAAAAGACACTTTCGGGCAGAGTGGTGAACGATACTTTCTGTCAAAATGAAAATAATAATAAGAAATGAAGGTAAATAAATGTTTTAATATCATAAAGAATTAGTAAAATAAAAATTGTTTTGAAGAAACAGCTGTTACATTGAATTACTATAAGTCAGTGTTAAAATTCAAAACAAACTCGTTGAACCAGCTGACCTCCATGCCACAAAAAGATCATTAAAATTATCTTTTTCTCTCCAGGAAGAAAAACATCATCAAAGCTACTCTTTATTTACCTGGATTCAAAAGTGACTGTTTAGCACGTCAATACGTATCTAAAGCATCTATTTTAGAGCATAATGACACAAAATTAAATTTCTTGTATCAGACCAACTACTACCTCATGCCTCACGTCAGTAGACAAGTTAAACAAAAGTCTCAACTTGTCGGATTGTTTTGGAGTTTGCTTGAAATAAAACTTTTCTGCCAGACTCTGATTTATTCCACATTCAACATCTGGAATAGATTACTGTAGATGATCTAACTGCTCCAGTCCACGCGAGCGTAACGTTTTCCTCTAGTTCACGCTATCTATTGTTTAACCTCGTCGTGCTTAAAACAAAAATGTTTGCTAAAAGTGCAACAAAACGTAGTGAATTTCCTGTAACGGAGAATATTTTGCACCGAAAGTGCCTTTAGGGGGCGTAACATATGTTTGAAGTACACAACAAAATCAAATCAGTCAAACCGAGATGACGGCGTAAAACTATGTTGGTTTTGCGAGGGGGGTTTTGTGACGACAACCAAGCGACCGATGAAGGTCAATGAATGAAAATAAATCGAAACTGGTTGTCCTATATTGATTAATTTTGGTGCTGACTATAGCAAGTAAATATAAAACCATCAATTAGAATAGTATTTAAGTTTAGTTTTACTTGATAACGAGAGGGGTTTCCTTGCGTCTCGAAACGTTGTAAAGTATAAACCCAATCAAGCTGACACGCAGTTGGGTGCTAAAGCGCTGCTGGCGTGAGTGAAGTGAATTTCTTTTACAATATTGTAACCTTGGCTGGAGTATCCATAAATGAAACAGCTGATGTGATAGTATATCAGTTTATGTACAGGTGAAGATACTATAAGCTATAACAGCGAGAAGACGGTTTGGTTACAGGTTCAATTTCCCACAGTTTATTTCTTCCTTAAATATAAACTCCATGTGATTACCAGCCGACATTTATGACGCACTTGGAATTCTTGAACACCCAACTCAACTCCTTTACACCGGTTTCATCACTCGAGTGTTACCTTAAGTTTGGAAACCGACATAGCCCATAGCCGACACGTAGGCACAAGCGCTACGGTGAATCTAAGCGAATTTCCAATACTGTTAAACGGAACAAGTTTTTATTTATCTAATTTAAACTAGACGAAATTCCTTTATACACTATCTCCGCAGTCACCACTTACATTTGTAATTTGACTATACGGTAACGCTAGGTAAAGGTCGAGGTTGAGTGGTAGAGAGGACTTTGTAGTCCTAACTTCGCCTTGTTAAGCAAGACAAACTGTACAATTTTTCTTTCTGTATCTAAGAAAACATAGGCTAGTAAATTATATAACAGCTTAATTTATGCCCAGTGCTCTGAATGTCAAAGTGTGGAAATTCGGATTCAATAATTAAAATTACTTTAATACAGTAGGTTCTGGAGCAACGGGAGGTGTTTTGATCGGTTGAGAAAGTAAAACTCTAATGTACAGGGTGAACTTTGTGTTCAATTAAGATATTGCTACAATTTAATAGGCAAATCTTTGAATGGCCACCATTTTGAAACGGGCTGTCCGATTTAGCTGGTTAGCGAACTTACCCTAGAGATTTGCAAAAAACATTTGTGCTAAATTATTTACATAGAAAATTCCCAAAAATTTCTTTATTAATGAGAGGTTAGGACTGTTAAGAAATATAATACAAAATACAAGTCAAATGATAACTTGTTTCAGTCATTTTCGCGTAGTTCGTAATTGATGTTCTTGTTTGTTTTTGACAGCTGTTCCTTATAGTGGACTATATGTAATTTATTTACCAACCTTAAAACAATTCTGTAGTTAATGCCGACAGAGTGCGGGCAAAACCAGGTTAACAAGAATCCCATACCCAACAAAGTCCTCTACATCTTATACTTGATTAATGAACACTTATACAACAAAATATAGTATAATAAATAAACAATATAACACTCATGCGGTTTCGTTTGTTTTTTACTAGTACTCTTTAAGGCTGGCTGCCAGTATATGCGGTTTCAGTTAGGTTAGTCGTTTGGTGTATTGCATGATATTCCCATATTTTTTAGATCTATTTCTAACGTTTAAATTAAAGTAAAGAGGTCTCTTAATGCACATTTTCGTGCTCACTTTTCTTGTTACGTATTACTATTCCAAATAGTTTCGCACGATTTAACTATTAAAAAAAAAACAATTTGTTTCTAGGCAAACAAGAAATGCGCATACGCAACCAAAGATAGATGGTGGGTAGATAGCGCAGAGATGCTGAATGGTTGAGACGGGAAAATTAACATTGTTGCGGGAGCTCAAGCACAGATAGCGCTGCGAGAGAATCTTTGTAGAGCCACGGACGCAAGCGCAAGTTAGTTCGTTCTCGAATAGCACGATTTGGTCATCGACATCTAACAAACTCGAGCATGCATGGGGAGCCGAGGGGAGAATGAAGGCGAGATAGCAGCGCTCACAGCGCTATCTGTGCTCGAGCTGTCGAACTACGTTCATTTTCCTGCCTCGACCATGTGGCATCTATGCGCTATCTACACCACAACATGATCTTTGACGCAACATAAAACCAAAAATAAAAAGGAATAATAATTCTTAATTTATATATTTTTAAGGTTTAGAAGTGAACTGACCAAATTTGAGTCCTCACCTGACGACATATCCTCTAAATCAAACAGCGTACGTTTTTTAACCCATTTATTTGCTTTAAAAGATAAACAAGCTTAGAGAACTCCCACCGTATTTGAACTCATTTTATTTTAACAACGATAAACCGAGTAAACAAATGTTGTGCTTTGGTTAAACCTTTCTCAATTCGATATAAACGCTAGTTTCACAACACTAATAAATCTCGTGCAATAACGGTCCTGTTCCACGCGATCACAGCTATTTAATATTTTAATCAAACTTTGCAAGTCGTGTATAGCTTCAGAGTTATACGTTTGCGAATATTGTTCGTGACATACTGACTCTAGTAGACTTCATTACAGATTTGGTCATTTTCTACTTTATGTTTCAGAGTACTATCAAGTATGTTTCAGAGTAGTTCATGGAGGTCTAGGTTTAAAGCGGCTCAGATAGTCTCAGTCATCTGATGAAGACTCCCACCATCGTTCAGACATATCATACCATCAGCGTGGTTCTGTCCTTGTTGGTGGGCTATTGATTAATTTTAATTCGCTTACTCGGTCGGCTCCGATTTAGTGATTTATTTGCAATTCACAACCGGTACTCCAACAAACTTTTTGCTTTGCATAAAAACACAAAATCATAAAGATTTTAAAGACGTTAAAACCAAACCACCACCTTTCCTCATATGGCAGAATTGATAGAATGTGTTGAGTGCAATGAAAAAAAAGAATATATTTTGTTAGAAGATAATATCAACTGTGTCAACGTCATACTTTACTTCAAGCATATTACTCCTTAATTTATGCTCAGATAAAATACAGATTATTTACATGGAGAAATGCAACATCAGACTGGTACAATTTATTCTAACACCATTAAACCCAAAAAGTTGCTGTTCTTTGTCTGTACAATACGTACGACGAGTTAGTAGATGATTACAGTTGTGTTCTCTCTTATTACCATGAATATCATCCCCGCATCTCCACTGTAAAGACTCGTATATGAACCTATTTACATTGTAAGTTATGTTAATGTTTACAAATTCCCATCACATTTCGCCCTCTTCCCAAATTGTTTTCCATTACCTCCCCTTTTCTCCGCCGATATTGTTGCGAATTGCTCCAAAGGGAAATTCGCATGAAATTTGATTTCCTTGATGAAAAATTCAAACTCTACGTTAAAGTGCCGGTGAGTGTTTGTTTGTTTGAATTGCACTTAAAATATCGCGAAAATGTTGGGCTTCAACCATTCCGGCGTTACGATAGAATAAGCCCTACTGCTCTGCCATTTCCTGCACTTGTAAAAAAATCATTGTTTGAAGAAAGCACCAGTTTTACAGTTTATAAGTATACAGCAGACTCGATATAGAACAATGCTTCCAGGGAACACGTTTTTATAGTGTAATGAATTAATCTTCTTAAAACTTTGTTTGCAGTTTTTACTCCATGTTATAAGCGGTTCCCAGAGTGGGTCCACCTCAGAGAAAGGGTGAATTCGTCCGCCCAAGGAACACACGACACTGCGCACGTAACACTGGCTAAACTACGGACCTTCTTTCAACAGATGCATCCTAACTGTCAAACCAAGCGCTTGCAAGGGTTTACGTCGGTGTGTTTCCATCTTTAAAACACAAAAATTGCCTCAATAAATGTGATATACTTGGAAACTACAGCAGTTTGTTGACACTTGTATTGACCTAAATTTTTCATATCTTGTTCAATGGTTTCACAAATAAACTTTGAAATCGTCCAAGTTTCAGTGCTCATTAACTCCATTTTGTACATTCAAAAAGCATAATTTCGAAAAAAACGCTCTATATGCGTGTCGGAAAATTCCTCTAGTTTCAAAATACATCATGTTCATTAAATAATTTTAAGAGACATCTGCAAATATTCCAATAATGTATTAGGCTAATTAATAAGAAAGAGCTTGCTATACCATGGATCATGTTCATTATTTGGCAAATTATTTTGAAAGGTGAAAAACGGATCGCTGTAGAGTGTACTGAACCGTCGCCGCACAGCTGAGGCGTACCCTTAAGATTTCTTCTTGTCGACATTTCGCCTATCCAAAACAGTAGATGGAACTTATCAAGTGACTCATGTGCATTCATATCTATTTCACGTTTCAAGTACTTAGGTTGTCTTATTTCCCTCATCTTCCATTATCTCTTTCCGTGTTTCTTCAGACGCCATCGCTCAACTATTGTATCCCGTAGTTTCCTGTTCCACTTTTATACTCGTAATACCCTCATTTGTTAACGCTTAACGGATATTTCATATTGTTTAACTGCACTCATCCCTCATAATTATTATGAAACTGAATTTCGTGACAATCTTCCGTCTTGTCTGCTTTTATTCCTATCTGCTTTGGGTTTTCTCTTAAAGCAATTAATATGTTCCGTAGGAAATTGAGATATTCTTTTCTACAGCCGTACAGAACGAAACGTCGTAGAACAAAACAGTAATCAGTTTTAAGCTTCCCAACAACTACAACTGCTCGAATGACAAAACTCAATATATTCTTCTTTTAGACACACACACGAAAGCAGAAATGTATATATATATATACTGTATGTGTGTGTGTGAATACTCCACAGGTCGTATTTCTTGTCCAATCTTCACGAAGTTTGATACGAATGTTCCTTTCGCACATCTCTTTTCGGTTAACCATCAAAATCGATTCACCTGAATAATTGACCTTTATTCAGGAGGAGCGTTTCCGCCTATAACAAGGAGAAACCCTATTTTTAACTATGTACTGTCACGTTTGGTTAAAAGAAGAAACGGACTTTTCCTTCTGGAGAAAAGCTACTCCTAACGTTAAGACTCCACCCGTCTTCAGGGGACTACAGACGGGTGTAGTTTCGTTAGGAGTAGTTATTCTCCAGAAGTGGCAGGAAAAGTTCGTTTCTTCTTTTTACCAAATTGCTCTCCACCACTGTTATAAACTTTTATACTGTCACATGTTGGATTGGTACCGTTACATACATTTATATTCAAATTTCATTGAAGTCAGATCATGAGCACAGTTGTGTAACCTAAACACCCATTTTTTGTGACCCCTAAAAGTGTCCCTGTGATGTAAGTTAACCCCCTCCGCTTACATAAAATTCGCTAGGAATCACAGTAGCGCTCGTGGCTACGCCTCGGCTATATCCATCATTTAACCTGCACTCTTCCCAATGAACTGAAAAAAATCTTTAATCTATGACTTTTGTATGTTTCTTAGATTTATTCACATACATTTCAGGTTGGGAGTCGCACGGAGATACCTGTTTTATGACCGACACTAATCCTCAATAATTAGGGTCTAATCCTCGACCAGTTGCTAAAGGCGCGAGAAACACTATCCAGACGGTGAGGATGGAAAGTGAGAAAGACTGTCACAGACTTATGACCTGTCTCTCATATTAGCTCATTCATGTGGACAGACAATTGCCGACCCATATTGCACTCTGATGACTCATCCGTTTGGACAAAACAGGACAACTTCCCTCTAGCTAATTATGGCACCTTTAAGCTTATTACTTTGGGAGATACCCTCTTGTCCTTCCATTGAAAAATACCTAAGTCTCTTTGCATTCTTTTCGGTATTATCTTCTCTTCTTAGTCAGAGCCAGATGTTCACTAGCTCCTTCCACTGAAAAGTCAACGATCTCTTTGTCACAGCTTTCCTACCTTCATTAGAAACCAGGCCGACACGCAGCCAAGCTCTAAAGCACTGTTAGCGCGAATGAAACGAATTTCCTTAGCAATTTGTTACTCACCTCGAACAACACTACGATTCGCTGATTGTATCTCCAACTCTCTACACACACAACTTAGCTACAGCCTTCGGCCTCAACTTTTGAGGTCAGTTAATTATAACAGTGGAATTTCTGTTAATCGACAAGTGATTGGGTTTGTGGTTTTGTTTGAAAATGGAGGCGAAAAGTTCACAATTATACACGGAATAACTAAAACCTAGAAATCAATACATGTTTTATTTTTGTAAACTTTGGAAAATAAATATATACTTTTATTCTTTTTGTGTTTTGCTATGGCGGACTTTACGAAGCTTTTCGCTTAGGCCTTCAACCTTTTACGCGTTATTTTACTGCACGTTTTAATAAACATTAAGAAGAGAAATAACTCATTCCATTAAAATCGAACAACTCATTTCGCTGATATAGCGATAATTACTTTCTGGTCATTATTTTGAAATTACTCTATGGATTTTTATAGTATTTGTAATGTTCGAGGTTAACACTAAAAAAGTGCGGCCATTAATTTTAAAACTTAATTACTAGGCCTACTGCGATTAGATTGGTTATAGGAGGATCTTCATTAAGCCTGGTTCTAAAAATTGGCTGCATTGGCTGCACACTAATAAAAAATTATTTAATGTGATAATCCATCACACAACAAGCATTACTGTCTTCAAATTCAACCATTACACAACAATTGACTTAAGAAACAACAGACACGCACCAAAATCATTATAAATAAAATTTGATGAGTTTTTCTTTCCAATGGTACTAATTGAAATTGTCTAAAAGCAAATTTACCCAGTAATATTTATGATCAAAATCAGGAACATCATTTGTAATAACCCTGTATATACGTAACATTATGAAAATTGTTCAAAACGTGTTCTTGGGTCAGGATTGGCGCTCATTTTATAGACCAGGGTCTCGATCTTACCATTCTGATGGTGTTAATAGTTCATTTTACTAACAGAAATTCGCTGATAATGTCAAGTTTTATATCCTATGATGTGATAATACGATTTACTTAATGAATATTGTTGACTAGATACTTAATACACTCTTAAGACATCAATATTTTCTACAGTATGCACAAACCCATATATTTAATGTACAAATATTCCAACTGTTATAGAGCTCAAACTAGCTGCCATTGAAAGAATTGGTAATCTAAAGACAACGGAACATTCAGCTTGTTTTGTTCAGGCTAAATTAAATCAATAGTAACATTCAGTTATATTGTTGAAAACAGACGTTTTGAATTATACGTTGGTGTGACGTCAAAAGCCACAGGTTTTTTTTGTAGTTAGATACATTCGATTAAGGTGTGTATACATTTTTTGGGACATTCTGTATTTAATTTTAAATTTAAACATCAAATATATTTGGTTTATTATAAAATTGCATTTGCTAATACATTTTAAATAATTACTCCAAATAATTTTGAAGTTGGTTTTTATATTTAAGTTTCAAACCTTTAATTATTTAATTCAATTCAAAAATTATATCTTTATTTGTTTTTACTACATACAATATAAAACAACTCACAATCAAAGGAACTATATCTAAATAATGAACTTACACTCTGTTGTTAATATTTTAAGATTTTACAACATATAAATAGCAAATATCAAAACCAGATACTTGTTAAAATAAATGAGAACAAATAGTTAGGTACCTCATTTTTGTATGTGTTGAGGTACCATCAAAATAAATATCAAACTTCTTGAGTTGCAACCTTCTTCAAAAAACTATAAACAATACACCTAAATAGCTATAAAGTAACGTAAATAAATATATTTTTCTTCAAATTTATAATTAATATTGTTGTACGTGCTCACCGGATGATGTTCAAGGGCCAATTAAAATGGATATTAATATGGATGTGTCAGGATTTGAACGTTGTTAATTAATAATTATCCCTCATAAGGATAATAACCGAAATTGAAATAGCCTAACTCAATAAGGTTCATAAATCTAATCTTTTGTACATATTATATTCATTAGACTGCATGTTATATTATGTTAAGCTATGTATATTCTGTTTGAATGCAGTACTTTTTTGTCCATCTTTTTCTTTGTTAATTTTATCTATTAACATCAATTTTTGTACATAAGTGTTTCTTATTAATTTTTAATCTCATGGTTAAGTGGTATAGAGTGAGGATCCTAAAGCCCTAACTGTGTATTTTATATGATTTCCAATACAGTTTGTTTTGTTGTTATTTTTAGACCATGCTATTTAATTACCCTACATCACTCGAAACTAAAATACTGTATCATTGATGACAAAAAAACATTAAAAGTTATTTTTGACTTTGAGGCATAATGATGTAACAACTAACTTAAAACTATTTTCAATTAGTTAGCGACTTAAAAGTATTTTCAATTAACTAATACAAGTTGGAATACAAACTGTCCAATACATGTTTTATTTGATTTGGTGAGGCCTTTCAGAAACGATGTTTCTTTCTTCAGACCAAAACACCAACTGAAGGTTATAACAAAAATAATTTTTAAAATTCGATTCCAGATCCCCAGCCTTAACGATTTGCTGTCGGTTAGTAAGGTAAGATCTGACCCAATCGACACAACCGTCAGAGAAACCAAATTGCTTGAGCTTGAGAAAAAGTAACGGATGATATACACAATCGAAGGCTATAGAAAAATCAAAGAGTGTTAGGATGGTAGCAAGCTTATTGTCCATCGCAAGCCTAATGTCGTCCGTTATTTTCAGGAGAGCCGTAGCTGTGCTATGATTAGATCTGAAACCAGACTGAAATCTAGTCATGATGTTGCTGGACTCCAAGAAATGCGTGAGTTGGTTGTGTACAACTCGTTCAAGGCATTTAGAGAGGGCAGAAAGAATACTTATAGGTCTAAAGTCAGATGGCGTTTGGGGAGAAGCACATTTGTGTAACGGACGAACTACTGCAGATTTTCAAGCATTGGGGAAGGAAGAAGAACTGAGTGATTTATTAAAAATACTGGTAATGACAGGCAGCGTAACAGGCAATGTCGCTTTGATAAAGTTGATGGGGATATTGTCTGCTCCGATTGCATTGCTGGACATCCTCGTAACAGCACGTAGGACATCAGCTTCAGACACTGGAGAGAAGGAAAACTTACTAGCGGGAGCTGCAGGAGGATTGGACATAAGAGCTGAGACGTAGTTACGAGCGCTTAGGATATCTTCCATATACAGTATTAAATGTATCTACGTGCTAGACTCTTTCGGGTTAGGAATAGATAGTTGATGTTTTGTCAATTCATACATGGACAGTCGACCCAAGACGAAAATGTCTTGTTTCAATTGTAAAATTTATAAAGCAAGCAACCCCGCGTATTAAACACACGGTTGCAACATTTTTTGTGTTTTAATATTCCTTAAATAAAGATATTTTGATTTGATTGTATGAGTCGTTTTGTATTTATCGTAAGCCGTTACACTTCCTGTGTCTCAACACTCTTATTCGTTACAACGTCTCCGGTAGCGGTTGCACCACGGCGACACAGAGTATCAAAGTCCCCAGCGTCTGTGACAATGTTACCGGGTTCGAGTACTCTGTGTGATTGACAGAGAGTACTGTTGTCTTGTTTACACGCGATCAGCTGTCGTACCCTTCCCCCTCCACTCCACCCCTTGCACAAACAGCTGTCTGTCTTGTGTTTTGTTCTGGTTCAAGTGGTGATTATGCGAGTATCATTGATGTTTTGACAGCGATCGCCGAATGAACTGTGCTGTCGATCTGTCTTTGTCGGTGTAAAAACTATGAAAGGACTTGTGTTGATGGGAAGGTTTAACAACTAATTAAAAAAACATACATCCGTTAATTAAGTTAAATTACTGAGGTGATTTTGCCGGGATGTAAGTACAACGAATGTGCATTGCGAGATAATTATTGATATTACAGTTTATATCAAGCCTAAATATACAACTTTAAAGTATCCCCAATCAATGTTTACCGAAACTGTTGTTGATTTCAAACCCATAATGCTTGGCTTAAAGGGCAAAAATGCCTAATGCAATAAATTAATTGTGGCGTTTTCCCTCAAAAGGCATTGCTTTAAAGGACGTTTGATACCGAATAAACATACAGTAGAATTGAAAAGAATTAACAGAAAAATATACTAGTTGTTTAAAACAAATAATTTAGAAGCAATATAAATGTAAAACCAACGTTTAAACTAAAGGTATTCAAATATTTAACGGGTATTCTAGTACCAAAAGTATACCTCAAGGGATATCAGGCTGGTTCCCACCCCATATATACTAGTTATAGGTACCAATCTTTTATCTTTGAGGGACCTTGGAGGGAATCTTTTCGATCCTAGAGTTGTGATCCAAGAAGAGTCAGTGGTGGCTTCAAAACACCCAATGGTGTACATCAAAGTAAAGGGATATGTAAGTAACATAACTTCATACAATACTAGGGCAAAATGGTGTCACATTTTTTATCTTCCAGTTTTCGTAGATTTTTAAACGTATTGTATTTTTATCGTTTTTTAAATAGGTTTTCTTAAAGTAAAATTTCAATCTGAAAAATCTGCCTCCAATCCGCTTTAAGCAATATGTTCACTTGTCATTTAACATTTTAAATCTGTAACGTCACTTTTTTCTACCAGAAGACTACGCAGCCAATTATATCGTTCCAACGTAACTCAGACCACAGAGCAACCTATCAGCTGATCACTCTCTACAAAACACAATCAGCTGTTTGTTAAAATGACTTATCCGGCTGTCAACAAGTCAGCTGTGTAAATGAGCCGGTTCGCGAGAAACAACTCACTTGTGTATTCTCCTCGCGTTCCGCGGTCGATAACTTATTCCACATTTACAAGAAAAATATTTAAAACGTGCGGCCGCATGTTAATGCCGACATTCAATTCTCATTCAATACCCAAACCTAAACACTCGCTGCTCGGTTATTTCGCTCCACGTCGCTAATGCACATTCCAAGTGGTTTTATGAATGCGGGAACGTGTTTCTTATATTTTGTGTGTTTAGAGGAAACGGTTGTGTGGGAGAAATTGCCGAAAGATTGGATAGATTTTGTTTTTATTAGCGACTAGTTTTTGTAGCCCGTCTTGAAAAGTACTATGGTATATTTTTTACAAAATACTGTAGTACTTTTAAAGCGGTAAGTTTTTATTGGGTAAAGATTCCGAGACGTTTGAGAGTTAAGGGTCCGCCTTCACACTTCAATGCGAAGGTTAACAGCGGCCCGTTTTTCACCTTTCAAAATAATTGTTACATGTAATGTTGACAATCGTGTTTGGTTTGGGAATGAAATTCAAACTCACATACAACGGCTTAAAGAAAGTGACGTCCTTGAAGCTGTATTTATTTATTACCGGGTTTGTGTTTATTAACGGTTATGTGTTTATTAACATTCTGTTTAAATACTAAATCACTATTTGAGATGCCGACCACTCTCATGAGGGTATTTTAAGGCAAATTGGCCTATGTGGTGAAGGATGAGTGTGATGAGTGGTAGTAATGAGTTATGAGGTGTAGTCTTGTTACAAACTAAGGCCGACTCTTCCTTAGAATGGGTCATTAATAAATAGCCCAATGCCCAATGGAAATACAAGGACCAACGGCTTAACGTGACTTCCGAACCACGCAGGTGATGGTCTGATATGTCTAAACGATGGTGGGAGTTGATGCGGGTATCATCAGATGATCAATGAGACTATCTGAGCCCCTTTAGACCTATATCATCCTCAAAACCTGACCTCCATG
Organism: Matsumurasca onukii; assembly: GCA_018831715.1. Lineage (NCBI taxonomy): Eukaryota > Metazoa > Arthropoda > Insecta > Hemiptera > Cicadellidae > Matsumurasca > Matsumurasca onukii. The sequence goes on along the minus strand of CM032059.1, from coordinate 32,208,147 downwards.
AAGCTGGATTACAGGACCACGCCTTTAGTCCCAATCTAGTTTTGTTTTTCTTTTCTTTTGTCAGTTTTAACTTTTTTTTATATAAACTTAAATTATGGTCAATGTTCATGTATTATTATTTTATTAGTTTTAAGGTTAAGTGGTAGGAGGGCTCCAAATCTTAAACTTCACCTTTGTACAGTATGTTACCAATGAAGTACATTTTTATATTTCAAGCTTTTTTACAACCTGAAAAGTCGTGTTAATTGTGTTTAGAAAGCTCAGCCACTACGGCTAAGCCATGGCCACCAAACAACAGAGTTCTTGGAACAATTAATCAAACAATTCCACAACAAACGAGAGTACTTTATAAGCATCGCAGAACAGATTATCCGTTTGTTAAAATATTTCAAAAAGGTATTGTTAAATCGTACTTAAGTTGATAATCTCTCAGTTGAAGGCAATTGTTGCTAAATAATCAGCTTTTCGACTAATTGAAGACGCGTAATACATCCTTAGAGGACTCAACTCTTGATTGCGAATTTTCTAGGAATCACAAATACGAGTAATTGTTACTTTTATTTATTGTCGATGTTATTTTAGTCTTATTTTGTAGACATTATCAAGAAACTCTTCTTTGAGGGTTACGTTTGACATACACGTTCTAGGTTACCTTTGTACATAATATGTATATAATGTGTATCATCTCTACAGGTCGTATTTGCTGTCCGATTTTCTTCAAATTAGGTCTAAAATGTTCCTTTTGAAAATATCTCGATCAAGTTTGTTATAACCACCAAAATCGGACCACCGGAACCCCCTTTTCGGAGGAGGGACTTTTCACACAAAAATTTTAACTATCGTAAATTTTACGGAATTTGTAAAAATATGTATTTTGTTGCTATACACCAGTATACTAAAAATTATGAAAATCCGTCAAGTTGTTTTAAAATGGCAACCAAATAGGGACTTTTGGTTATAACAGCGGAATGAGGTCTTGTAATCCAGCTTCATGGAGGTCAGGGTTTGAGGATGATATACGTAGGTCCAAAGCGGCTCAGATAGTCTCAGTGATCATCTGATGATACCCGCATCAACTCCCACCATCGTTTAGACATACCAGACCATCACCTGCGTGGTTCGGAAGTCACGTTAAGCCGTTGGTAAGGACCAACCCTTGTATGTATAGATAGATACAAGGGTATTTCCATTGGTCATTGGGCTATTAATTAATGACCCATTCTAAGGAAGAGTCGGCCTTAGTAACAAGACTACACCTCATAACTCATTACTACCACTCATCACACTCATCCTTCACCACATATTTGCCTTAAAATACCCTCATAAGAGTGGTCGGCATCTCAAATAGTGATATAATGAGTAGTCCGATCATATTGTTGATATTTAGCACGTGTTTTCCTTTCATGATATGTGCTTTCAGTAATAGACCCCGTAAATCTGAGGCTAAAGACCGAAGCGAGACTGTGAGCGTAGAGAACTGCCTCGTAACGCTCGTGAGTGGGACGAATTGGAGTAATAAATTGCAAAGGAAATTCGATTCACTCATGCCAGCGGCGCTTTAGCGCTTAGCTGCGTGTCGGCCATTTTAATTCAAGTTAAACCAATCCATAATATTTCTTGTCCGGCGTTCAAAAGCCTAATAGTTACGGGCCCAATTGAAATTCAAAATCAAACACCCACCAAACTTGCAATAAAATATCAATCGCGTTAAAATATCCTACCCTTCCCCCAACCCCACAAATTAAATCACACAACCCTTACCGAACACTTCTACATGTCAATCACACGACACGTTGTATAGTACAGTGTACAGTACTTAGCATATTTAGTCGCGAGCAGTTTGTGGGTTGGCCACACTGGTTCCTCTCATTGTTATGCATAACGTGTGCGCGCGTCGCGACAGCTGTCACCGTCGTTCTAATCAAACTTGTCACATTTATCCTTTGTGGCTCCATTTTCTCGCGTTTTGGCCGCGTTAGGCTTTCCGGAATTAGTGTAGAGTATAGACAACAAGTAATAAGAGTTTTGGGAACGTATAACGTGTTTTTTATTATAAGAAATTTTAAACTACCGGATTGGGGAAACAAAATGTTTGTTTGGTCCATCTGTTAATTTTACACTATCATAATATTCGCATAAAGTTACGAATTTCCATGTGAAATAGAGCTGTTCATATTTGTATTACCAAAGACAACGAAACGTCGTAAAAGAAAACTGTTTTCATCAGTTTTAATCTTCCCAATGTCTTAACAATAAGAAGTAAAGACATAATGCAGCACAAATAGTACCTTTACAAATAAAATATCATCCTTTATCCATCCCAAATGTTAAATGCTAGCAAGTGGTTTTATCAAAGGGCCTATAAAACGCGTAATTTCATTGTTGTGTGCATATTCCGAAAAAAAATTTAATCGAGTTTTAAGGTTAAACAAAACTTCCCCAAAACCACACGGTCAAAGCTCACGCCGAGGGGTACTAATAACTCCCCTGCCCCCTGGAAGTTCACGAGCTTAAAGGGCTCCATGATCTTGGAGACCTCCGTCATTCAAAGATTCTGTGTAATCGTCGCAAATAAAAGACTAAGCAACCTTAAGAACGTGGCACGCTGAGCCACTCACACATGCAATTGTAATAGTTTAACATAACTATTGAACCTTTTGTTCGTTTTAGGACATAACTTCAAAAGCCTAATGGGTTAGAACATTTAATTATCCGTCCTTTTACGATCATTATTTCGACCCGACCAAAGTCAAGTCAATATTGTTTTTGAAAATAGCCGACAACAAAATACACATAATATCTTGAACTTAAAGTTCGCCACCTTAAATTAAATGTGTTTCAAAACGCCTTACCCGTACGTGTTCCGTATTAGTACACGGTACCGAATTAATGAAAAATATAAATTCGGCTGAAACGCCGTGGTAACCACACAAACCGACTTCGTTGAGTCAAAATGGAACAGCACCAGGCAAAAAAAATTAAAACTATTCGAAAGACACGTGCTACAAGGTTTTCACTTATCAATAATGGATGCTCAAGGAAACGTTTGTTTGAGTGAGCGAAGCACACCGCTGGGACCCCTTACACCTCCCCCACCTTCAACCCCCACTCCACCAAGCAGCATTCAGAGCTCCGATTTATGCTCCATGGTTAAATTGAATTTCTAAGACTGCATTTGTTTCTTTTCGCTTTTCATTGCAACTTTGCGCAATCAGGTTGTATAGCTCTGTACTGCGCACTTGTTTACAATAGAATGTGCAATATTTAGAAGTTATTTGGCTTTTAATAATAGAGCTTTTAATAATTTGCTCTATTTTTGCAATAATAGAGCTTTTTCTATCTTCAGAGAGAACAAAACGCTTTGCTGATTTGAGCTTTCCAACACCTCAAACATCGTAATGGGGGCTCAGTGGTAGAGTGCGCGCATCGCACTCGGGCTGGGTTCGATTCCCGGGCGCAGTGATAACTTTTCATGCGGTTCGGACGTCACGTAAAGCCGTTGGTCCATTCCATTGGTCGTTGGGCTATTAATTAATGACCCAATCTGGGGAATCAATGTTACCCTAGTTTGTAACAAGAGTACATCTCATTATTCATCACAACAACTCAACACACTCACCCTTCATCCCATATTCACCTTAATACCCTCTAGGAGTGGTCAGTGTCTCAAATCAAAGTATTTTCTGAGTCAAATTGCAAAACGTTTGTATAGTTATGTAAGTAACCACTCGCATTTTTGGTCCGATTTTCACGAAATTTGGTAACAATATTAAGTTTGTAAATATAAACCAGGAAAATCAGTCCTCCGGAAGTAAAAAAAAACAAAACCTGAAAAATAGTATATTTCATCACTAGGTGCTTAAGTGACACTTTTTGACACGAGGTCAAGTTAAATGACTGAGGGTCAAAAAGACACTTTCGGGCCGAGTGATGAACGATATGTTTTGTCATGATGCAAATAGTAATCAGAAATAAATGTCAAGAAATGTTTTAATATTATAAACAATTAATTAAGTAAACATGCTCAACAGTTTGGAGCTCAACAGTTTGAATTATAATATTTTGAAGAAACAGCTGTTGTACTGATTTACTATACGTCAGTGTTAAATTTCAAAACAAACTCGTTGAACCAACTGATGCCCATACCACAAAAAGATCATTAAAATGATATTTTTCTCCCTAGGGAGAAAAAGATCATCAAAACAATACTTTATCTACTGGGTGTAAAGTGACACTTTAGCACTGTCAATACATGTGTCTAAAGCAGCTGTTTTCAGAGTAGAATGACAAAAAAATATTTTCAGCCGCCATTTTTAGCTGGTAGAACGGCTTTTTAATTTTTGGTACACATGTTGAATGAGATGCCACAAAGGTTTATACTAAGTTCAATTAAAATCATAGATACAGTTTTATAGCTGAAGGGCACTTCCGCGATGGTCCGATGTTGCAGGTTAACAAACTTATCCAAGAGGTTTATAAACGAAACATTCGTACCAAATTGCGCGAAAATCGAAAATGCGACCTATAGGTGGTTATTACAGGGGTCAAAACCCCTCCCGGTGTGATTTTTACCCCGTTACTGGAAATTCGCTATGGTTCACGGTAGCACTTGAGGCATCCCATCGGCTATATTTTAGAATGAGACTAGTCACGACGGAAAGAGGTTGTTGGTCACATCCCCAAGAATTACCTACAGCAATTTCAAGTTTAAGTCTAAATAAAATATACTAATTTCCCAACTTTAACAAGTTAACCGTGTCGATTTTTCCGACTAGAACATTAAATCTTCAATTTCTAAATCAGAAACATGAAAGGGATAAATAATAATATTAAAACTATGCTCAGAGCATTATTTTTCCCAATATGGTTCCATCAGTTCAATAACGTTAAAGCTAACACATCTGCAGCTAAACATCCGAGATTAATTTCAGACTTACAGACCAAACTTTTCATCGTTTCTAATTTTCCTAGAGTTATACATAGTTTTAATCGTGTCAGGAATACTATTTATTATAGTATGGTATTGTTTTAGAACTGTAACTTGTATTAAAGAATGCTGACCTAGCCAATTGATGTTTACATTTGAACGGCTGAATACAGTCCTTGAACCATTATGTAGATATTTTTATTTTGGACGGATCAGTATCACTAGCATTTGGACCATTACATAAAAAGAATTGTATGTACCGAAATAAAAGAATGTATGTTTAAATAGTATTTATATTTAAGATATTGGCAAGTTTTAAATAGTAACTGACAGTTGAGATATATGTCATGTTATATCGATCAACTGCCTAAAATACTTGAGTAAACCCGTCTTTTGCGTACAAATTCCTAGAACAGTTTTAAATAGTAACTGACAGTTGAGATATATGTCATGTTATATCGATCAACTGCCTAAAATACTTGAGTAAACCCGTCTTTTGCGTACAAATTCCTAGAACATTTTAAATAGTAACTGACAGTTGAGATATATGTCATGTTATATCGATCAACTGCCTAAAATACTTGAGTAAACCCGTCTTTTGCGTACAAATTCCTAGAACAGTTTTAAATAGTAACTGACAGTTGAGATATATGTCATGTTATATCGATCAACTGCCTAAAATACTTGAGTAAACCCGTCCGTACAAATTCCTAGAACATTTTAAATAGTAACTGACAGTTGAGATATATGTCATGTTATATCGATCAACTGCCTAAAATACTTGAGTAAAACAAATTTTTTTAAATAGTAACTGACAGTTGAGATATATGTCATGTTATATCGATCAACTGCCTAAAATACTTGAGTAAACCCGTCTTTTGCGTACAAATTCCTAGAACAAATAGTAACTGACGTCAATATTCCTCGAAACTGCGTTGCGTACAAATTCCTACATTTTTAAATAGTAATTCCTAGAACAGAACATTTTAAATAGTAACTGACAGTTGAGATATATGTCATGTTATATCGATCAACTGCCTAAAATACTTGAGTAAACCCGTCTTTTGCGTACAAATTCCTAGAACAGTTTTAAATAGTAACTGACAGTTGAGATATATGTCATGTTATATCGATCAACTGCCTAAAATACTTGAGTAAACCCGTCTTTGCGTACAAATTCCTAGAACAGTTTTAAATAGTAACTGACAGTTGAGATATATGTCATGTTATATCGATCAACTGCCTAAAATACTTGAGTAAACCCGTCCTTTGCGTACAAATTCCTAGAACAGTTTTAAATAGTAACTGACAGTTGAGATATATGTCATGTTATATCGATCAACTGCCTAAAATACTTGAGTAAACCCGTCTTTTGCGTACAAATTCCTAGAACAGTTTTAAATAGTAACTGACAGTTGAGATATATGTCATGTTATATCGATCAACTGCCTAAAATACTTGAGTAAACCCGTCTTTTGCGTACAAATTCCTAGAACAGTTTTAATAGTAACTGACAGTTGAGATATATGTCATGTTATATCGATCAACTGCCTAAAATACTTGAGTAAACCCGTCTTTTGCGTACAAATTCCTAGAACATTTTTAAATAGTAACTGACAGTTGAGATATATGTCATGTTATATCGATCAACTGCCTAAAATACTTGAGTAAACCCGTCTTTGCGTACAAATTCCTAGAACAGTTTTAAAAGTAACTGACAGTTGAGATATATGTCATGTTATATCGATCAACTGCCTAAAATACTTGAGTAAACCCGTCTTTTGCGTACAAATTCCTAGAACAGTTTTTAAATAGTAACTGACAGTTGAGATATATGTCATGTTATATCGATCAACTGCCTAAAATACTTGAGTAAACCCGTCTTTGCGTACAAATTCCTAGAACAGTTTTAAATAGTAACTGACAGTTGAGATATATGTCATGTTATATCGATCAACTGCCTAAAATACTTGAGTAAACCCGTCTTTGCGTACAAATTCTAGAACAGTTTTAAATAGTAACTGACAGTTGAGATATATGTCATGTTATATCGATCAACTGCCTAAAATACTTGAGTAAACCCGTCTTTGCGTACAAATTCCTAGAACAGTTTTAAATAGTAACTGACAGTTGAGATATATGTCATGTTATATCGATCAACTGCCTAAAATACTTGAGTAAACCCGTCTTTTGCGTACAAATTCCTAGAACAGTTTTAAATAGTAACTGACAGTTGAGATATATGTCATGTTATATCGATCAACTGCCTAAAATACTTGAGTAAACAGTTGAGATATATGTCATGTTATATCGATCAACTGCCTAAAATACTTTACCCGTCTTTTGCGTACAAATTCTAGAACAGTTTTAAATAGTAACTGACAGTTGAGATATATGTCATGTTATATCGATCAACTGCCTAAAATACTTGAGTAAACCCGTCTTTGCGTACAAATTCCTAGAACAGTTTTAAATAGTAACTGACAGTTGAGATATATGTCATGTTATATCGATCAACTGCCTAAAATACTTGAGTAAACCCGTCTTTGCGTACAAATTCTAGAACAGTTTTAAATAGTAACTGACAGTTGAGATATGTCATGTTATATCGATCAACTGCCTAAAATACTTGAGTAAACCCGTCTTTTGCGTACAAATTCCTAGAACATTTTTTAAAATATTTTATAGAATTTATGTTGCAGAAAATTTAAGTTTGGTTAGTCTGGTACCCTTTTTACGATACACCACAAAACACGCAAGTAGTTCCTCGTGAAGTTTTTGACATCTTTTGTTTATATTGATGGATACAAATTGAATAGATTTTAAATGTAATTACGGTTAAGCAGCCAACATAACGACAAAAATATTTTAACACTGGATATTTAGCGAATCGTCTATGAAAATAGAGTTACTTATTTCTCTCGCCAAATAGAACTAAACGTCGTGCAAAGGTGCGGTTTGCAGTTTTTTTTGCTTCTCAGTACCCTCTGAGTCAAATGGCAAAACCTTATATGTATACATATAATATATGTATATGTGTGTGTTTAACCACTCTACACGTCGCATTTTCACAAAATTTGGTACAAATTTTCCTTTTGTAAATATCTAGGTCAAGTTAATTATCCAGCTAGATCGAACAGTCCGTCTAAGAATGGGGGCCATTCAAAGTACTGATTCACCTATCAAATTGTAGCAATACCATGATTGAATACAAAGTTCACCATATACAGTAAATTGTATAGTATACATTGTATAGTAGAGCTTCAGTTTCTCAACCGATAAAAACCCCTCCCGTTGCTCTAGAACCTACCGCTTTAAAGTAATTAATGTTTAATTATTTAATTCAAATTTCTGCACTTTGACATTCAGAGCACTGGGCTGTTATATAATTTACTAGCCTACGTTTCCCTGGATACACAAAGTAAAAAGGTAGAAAGTTAGCTTTGTTTAACAAAGCAAGATTATCACTACAAAGTCCTCTCTACCGCTCAACCTCGACCTTTACCTAGCGTTACCGTATAGTCACATTACAAATATAAGTGGTGATTGTGGGGATAGCGAATAAAACATTTTGTATAATTTAAAATATATAATTGAAAACTTGTTCTGTTTTATCCTATTGGAAATTCGGAAAGATTCACTGTATAAGAAACTAAGTTTATTTTTGTATAATTGTATATAAAATCATATAATTAGAAAACTTGTTCTTGTTTATACGCTCAGAGAGCTATTGGAAATTCGGAAAGATTCACTGTAGCGCTTCTGGCTAGGTGTCGTTATTACAGTTGCCATAACCAAAAACTACTTTCATCAATGTTGTTTGCCAATGCCAGCCTCCCAAGTGGAGAAGGGAGCAGTGAAACTACTAAAACACAATGTTTAAGCTATCTTGCGGAATTGGATTCTCCTTTAACAATCCCAGTCACTAAATAATGAACAGAAGAAGTGGGGGAACCAGGTTCTTGTTCAGGAGGGGAAACTTAAAGCTGAAAACCTTGAGATTTATCCGTTTCTCAGCTGTTTAATAAAACACTAACATTGTTGCTCCCATTTCATTCTCTCAGTGAATGCTTTCTGTTTCCTTTCCTCCAATCAGGCCAACTGAAATCTTATTTTATTTTTCTTGACCGATTCTCGTAAAATTAGCTGACTTTATCCCCCACCTAACAGGGCTGAAACTACTAATTTGGAGGTCCTGAAACATACATTGTAGAAGGGTCCTTACAGGGGAGGTTAACGGGTAGGGAATTGCCACATGGGGAAACCCTACTTCCTTCACAAATCAATAACTTTTAAATGTTTTATTTTATATTAAATAACAAATTTTGTTTTATAATATTCAATAGTTTAAGTATAAATTTGTCCTTTTCCTTTACCTTTTGAAGTTTCATTTATTTTCGGAATTTACTATTATAAAATTATAGTGTTTTGTTTACATTTTATTTGTAAGTATATATGTGTATATGTACTTCTACAATTTAAATCAAATACTTTAATGTTTAATTTAATTTGCGTCATACTTATACCGGGTGCGGCAGAATAACCTGACGATTTTTAAATTTAAATAATTTCAACAACAATCAATGTTTTTATACGTTTATTAATTATTCCACATCCCAACACTTTGCCATTTATGAAAAACATATAAACAACACTTATGATTTGTATATAACATTTTTTAAATGGTGTTCATCCCTGGCCATGCATTCTTCTAGTCTCGAAATGAAACTGTCGAACACCGTTTCCAACAAGCTTTTGTAATGGTAGCGACTTCTTGGATGATGGCTTCTTTCAAATCCATAAGTGTACGGGGCTTGTGAGATTACCCCAAAGGAAAAGTCATTAACACTAAAGGGAGGGATTGCCGGCCAGGGTCTCCATTATGAGATAACACGTCCAGGGCTTTATTCTAAGATTTCATGGCAGCATTTGCCGGGGCAGTGGCTCCATCTTGTTTGAATAAAAATGTTCCTAATAGCTAGACTTTTTTTTCAATTCCGGGATGAAAAAAGGGTCCATTATCCTCAAATAACGTTCTTGGTTTACTGTAACATTTCGCCCACCTTCTTCAAAAAGTATGTTCCAATGACACATTTCTTTGTTACTGCACATCATGTAACTTAAGCACTACATATGTAAAGAGCGTTCGTGTATTCTTTTGGGTTCTTATCTGACCAATATTGAAAAATTTTGTTTATTGACATACCCAACAAGTTGTAAATGGGCCTAATCACTCGTAAGAAGAATTTTTTCGTCATCCATGAAAAACATTTGTTCAGAAAACATCAGACGATTTGCGTAGTCTTGAGGCTGAAGACTTTGGACAACAGCAATTTTATTCAGGTGAAAGTGTAGATCAGCTCCATGGCAACTATAATGGCGTTGATTGTCTTCGAGAATGCACCGATCCCCACCAACCCCCACCATTCGCCTGCCCGGCCAGACGCTATTGAAAACCGTCAGGTTATTCTGCCGCTCCCTGTATTAAACTCGTTCTTGATTTTATCTCCATTTACTTTGTGGTATTCATTACTATAAATTGACAGCATTCTGTACTTTTTAACTATGTAAAGATTTAAATTAATGTGGTAAAAAGTAAAAAAATGCTTTCATTTTATTAAACAGTTTCACACAAAACTAAATTTTTATATTTGATAATTTTTTAACTAGTTTACAAAAAACAGTTATTTCCGCCGCATTATCTCCAAGAAACAAGGGTTAATGCATTTATCCATTCAATATTATAAATGAAAATAACGTTTTAAAGAAAATTACGTTTTATCTGACATTTTTATGTATATTTATAATTTGACTAATGGTAGCCAAAGCGAAATTACAAAGTCATTGTGCGGTCAGTCTTTATTCTTAACCCAGGGGCGCACCAAGGGAGGCGGTTTCCAGATCATATTCCCCCCATAGCCCTTGGTTGTAATGTATGTACTGTAGAATTGATTTGATGGAAGTTTTGTTCAATCGTACAAGCTACTTTAGCATGTATCAAAATAATAAGTTTTTACAACAAATTTCAAAACTGTGGTGTGGTCATGAATTCATTGTTAACCCAGGGCGCAGCCACCGGGGGTTCTTTCTAGATCATAGTCCCCTATAACCTTTGGAAAAGACCCCAAAACTGCCCTCATAGGATATATGTATTTACAGTAGAAATTATTTTATATATGTTATGTTCAACTGTACAGCAACCTTCTTTAGCATATAACAGAAATTTTTTAGAGCAAAATTAAAATTGTTGTGCAGTTTATTCTTAACCCAGGGGCGCAGCCAAGTGGGGGTTTCTAGGTCATAGCCACCATGCCCTTGGTAGAGGCCACAGATTGGCCCTTATGGAGGATAATGTATATATATATACAGTCGAATTTGTTATGAAAGTATTGTTTAACCAAACAACAAATAACTATTTCCAAAACCTTTCTCCCCAACCGAGAGTTTATGCTGAAAAGACTCCATGTACCTGGGACCTTCCAATACCAAATCCTCACTACTCTACTGTCAACCTGTAGACAGCCCTCATTCTTGAGTTACATTATCTGTATTGCAATCTGACCAAAATCTGTCTCAAAGGAAAAAGTCCCACCAAAAGCTGGGCACTCATTTCAACTAGGGCCTGTCAGTTCGCCCTTTAAAAGTTTGAAAACAACAAAACAGGCAAATAATAACAACAAACCGTGAGGTTTTACACGTTTATTCTGTGTGTTGCTGACGACGTCCCAAGCAGCTACGAAACACTCGAGTAACAATACGAAACCCTACAGATAAGTAGAGACTATTCCGAACCAGCGGGGAACACACCCTAACACAAACTCATTTACAGTACCAATGTATAAATTTATAAAACCATTAACATTATTTTACAAAATTCTAAAAAATCTGTTAGTTCTTTTATTGAAAACAAATTTATTATATACATCTTTCTCTTTTGTTAATTCATTATAATATAAAGTTAGGAAAAGTGGAACATAAGAAAATGAAATTGAGCACACCACACACAAACGACGGACAAAACTGACAACAAATTAAACTATCTAGAAACGGAAACAAACCCAATACAACTTAACTGATTCAGTAAGTCTCAACATCAGCTGACACTGTTTCATTTTCCGTGTCAATGAAATTAATTTCTTAGCACAGTCAATTAAAGAAAATCAAACACTCAAAAATTTAGCCAAGGAAGCTCTATCTTAAACACAGACTATAATGTTATTGAAAATATATGATTTTTTCGGTGATTATGTGGGAAGAAATGTATCTTACGAATTGTAACCTAAACCAACCTCGTATAATATAATAATTCATAGTATTATCAAGGTTTTAATTCTTTACAGCATGCAGTAGGTCCACTTTTAAAAAAATGTTGATGTTAACCCCACATAATAAAGGTACTGTAACTTCCTTTGGTAAGTGAAAATATAATCGATTATTTAATAGAAAACAAAATAAACCAGTTTCATAAGTAATTACTTTAAACATCTACAAACATACTATCATGTTAAACCCATACATTTTCTATAAATGTTGTTAAATTTTTTAAAACAACTCTTTCTATCACAATAAACGGTAGAACTATAAGATATTAATATTAGTGATTACGTAATTTTTGCAAACAAAAGAGAGCAAAATTGAAGATGAATTTAACTTGTTCTATTGAAAGTTTAAAAAGAGAACTTTTTCTGACCAAACTGTAAATAGACTGTCAAAACTATTAGATTTCAGGATAATAAAAGTTAAAATTTGTGTTCTAACAAAAATTAAATAGTTGTTTAAACCAAATTACAGTAAACACTATCTCTAACAGTAGGCCACAATTTGTGTTCTGCACCATTTTGAAATAGATATAAGGATTAAATATAGCCTCAAATATTGAATTGTGTATTAGACATCAATGTAATAGAAATGCTAACGTCCGTATTGCACACCCTTTAGAGAGCATGAAGAATAGCCATAAAAATAAATTATAAAACATTTCCTGAACACAATCAAGAAATGGTCTCTACAACTTTGGTTTACATTTCTTTTGTAAACACTTTTTTATAGTTTATGATAATAAAAGAGGTAAAAGTTGTTAACAGTTAACCAGTTCATTGGGCGGACGAGTTAACAATTCTTGTTAGACTTAGGGTCCAGTTTTGTCTCCAGATAAAAAAAGCTTACGGCGTTTACAACGATACAGGTTGATGTAAGGTTTTACCAAGAAAATATTTAACAAAGAGTTGTTGGAGCTGACAGTTGCAAAAGGAACTGAATGTCAGCGTTGGTCTATTGGATTTTTAGAGGTAGTTTGATAGATGGTAAGTTCAACTTATCCATCGTAGTTGAACCAATGGAAAATGTTTGTTTAAGGGAAAATATCTTAAAAAGAATGGTACAGAAGGAAAATTTGTTTTTCTAACAAAGACAATTAGATAGTTGGATTGTACACCTAACAATTACTATAGGACTCCTCTATTGAAAAATAGCCAGAGCAGCCGACAAAATGGAAAACCCATTGATTATGTTCATGAATAGACTAGAGGTTGGCAAGTTCCAGTTAAAATTCTCAGGAGTACTTGGGACTTTTTTTCCTGGTAAACCAAGTAGGAAACAAATATGTCTAAAATTTTCAGGACGGAAAATCTTTGCTATCTTAAGAGTCAAAGTTACTCCAGTCCATTTGTGAAAACGCAGAAAATCAGTTGCGCAAATGCTTAACGACAATCGTAAAGGACAACATCTGGTTGTGGACAAACTTATCAAACATCGCAGACCCAATAGTCGGCTCAAAAATTTATTTGTATAATATTTTGGGCTTATTCTGTCTTGTCCCTCACAAAAATCTAGGGTAATTTTTATTTCCAGTCCTGTCCTGTCCCGTTCTAAGGTCAAAAAGTCCACCCCTAAAATGGACAAAGAAAATTTAAAACACCTCTACTTAGAAAGCTGTCAGCTATCGCCTTAGAACGCCTGGGAAGTTCTTTGTAGAACAGGAAGAGCAGTCAACTAATTGTACGGAATGTGATCGCTCCGTAAGCTTTGTAACTGTGACACAACAGTTCAGGCTGGACATAGACAACATAGAAATGTTTATGACAAAGTTCTATATGAAAGCCTGTAACAAAACATGTACAGTACGATCTCACTAATCCGGCCCTACATCGGGATCGGAAGCTCCGGATTAGCGAAAATGTCGGATTAGTGGAGGGGCCTTTCTTACATTGGAAAATGACTCACTACTCTTAAAGAATTATTCAATTTCAGTTTTTTGTAAGTTTGGTGAATTTCTTGAATAGAGTAGCTAGCTTATCACCTCTTTCTAATCTTTTTAAAATTATGTACTTTTTATTAATTGTCAAAATAACATGTTTACAATTTTGCGACATCTCACGGTCTGTACTGAACGGACGCACAAATTAGCAATTAACAACGCATTTTTCTCAGGCTGTCTGCAGTGAGCTGAAGTAATCGATACATACCACACACGCTTTACAGACAAGTCAAGACTTGAAACAGGTGACTAGTTGACGCGATCCCGGCGCCGGATAACTGGATGTGTCTGAGTGGCGAATGGCCGGATTATAGAGACTGTACTGTATTCTAGAGAAAACACAATGCCTCACCTTCAAGTATTCAACCCACTGAACTCTTCATTGATTTTTCTTGCCATTTACCCCAACCACGAGTTTAAATTCTAGAAAACTCATATCTTTGTCAATCAAACTACCCTAATTGTCTTTGATTATATCTGTTACACTGGCGTCAATTCATCTAAAAACAAAATATACATGGTATTACAGTAATAAATTCTCTAAAGCTTTATTGATTGTACAATTAAAACCAGTAAGTTAAACTCCAATATCTAGCAAAAATAAGTTGATTTCATAGCAGTCCTGTTCGGCAGTGACTTTTCTCTTTTACAAAATGTTGACGAGTTTAACACAATATCTCGTTCACTACAGATAAACCATAAACATACTTCACATCATTTTCAACTGTTTAATCCTATTGAAATCTAAACATAGCATTTAATTACAACTTACATTATGCTTTGCAATCGCTAATTTACCACCTTAATTGTACACAATTTACAAGTCTATTACAGTGCTTTGAATCATTTTTCATTTAGGTAATCTTACTAATCTATTACAGTGTGGTCTCTATAATCTGGCAACCAAACCCTGGGTATTACGACACTCTGATGACACCGGCAAGTTGGCTGGAACAACAAGATCTACAACCAACAAGATCACGGAGCATGTCGACATTCTAGTCTCAATACTTTACACATATTTTATGTGATCAGTCCTCATCCCCATTTTTATGGTTGCTTCGTATCTTTTCAATTCACACAAAATAATTCAGCATTTTCAACTACTGTGGATAACTTTGGAGCCGGATTAACAAGACCTCGCTGTAAATTTTTTTCTTATTGTGCTCGCTGCTTCGTTGGAAAATATTTTATATTCAAATTTTTTCCACTGATGTGATTTTTTTTAACATTAGTTTCTGGCATATTATAGTTGAAATAGGATTTTTATTTAATTTCTTAATATATGTATATGTCACTTGTAAAAACAAGCGATCAATTTTAACTAGGTTTTCAATCACAAAATGTCTGGAACAATTCAACATCTAAAATTACTTGAAAACAGACTTATTGTATTTGTTACAGTTCGTAGTTACTTGCCTTTGACTGGCTACAAAAGCAATGGTTAAGTTAAAAGTGAGAAATTTACAGTGAACAACAAATCAAGGTGATTTTTATTTCCTACATTTGCAACTGGAAGAGCAAAATCTTAAATTGAATTGATTGTAAGAGAATACGTAGAGAAGCTTCCTTGTAAACTATTGAGCAGATTACAAACCCACTATCAACATTTTAATCAGCAAGAACAATTTAAACACTCCAATTCTTTGAATGATCAGCAATTTTTCTGTATTACTTTCATTAAATTTACAAAACCCAAACTTAAAACTATTTCTGAAACGTTAATAAAATTGAAAATAACTTAATAAATTACTGTTAACTTTAACATAACGAGGTCTTTGTAAAATACAAGATTTCTCGTTGAACCAAGATATACCTATAATACTACATTAAACTAGCATGTACGGTAAATACTTATTTCAAATGATATTATAAAAGTATAAAATCAACCTCTATGACGTTGATAGCGCCCTTGATTTCAAAAATTGACGATGACTCCAATAGGTTAACATGATTCTTTCAATTCTTCATGACAGAACTTTGCTATTTGAAAAAGCTTTGTGCAAAAGAAATACATTGATAATTTTATTTGTGATTTTCATAAATAACTAAACATAAACATGAAAGTGACACTTTAACAATAATTCCTCTACTGGTAATTTGACAACATAAAAGTACAAAAATAGAATGACTCTAAATGAACCTGTACATTTCCTGGGACTGCGTAGCAAATTTTTAACGCATGAGGAAAAGCTGATATTCAACAAATGTTTAAACTACAGAAATGTTACTGGCAGTATTTCTTACATCGTTTTGGTCCCTGGAAAAATAAAGGTAAGCTGTTGATAAATTTCCAAATGTTTTCTTCTAAAGATGGACGTGCAAACAACTCAAACACTTTGATTTCCTATAGAACATTTAAAAATACTTTGAAAACAACATTAACAGACAAAAGATTATTTCATTTTTTCACATAATTACTAATTATTTCTTACTATTTTCATCAGTGAATTATTAAATAAGAATTATAATTAAAAGAAAAATATTTTAACCATTATAAGTGCTTGGTTTTTAAACGGTTGTTAATAAAATATTTTTACAAACAGAAATAATTATGCTGTCCACCCTTAGTGTTTTCTTAAGTCACTAAATCCCACTATACTAAAATAAATAAATAATGTTTAAAATATATCATGTAAGTATACCTTCTTATTTGTAGTAATGAGCCTATCCCAATTTATTATTTAAATAAAATCAGCATATAATTATTATTAGTTGTTAGATTATTTATAGCACACTTCCTATTGGGATACAGCGAAAGCTACTACAAGCAAAGATTGTTTGAGAGTATGCCTACTTTGGAAGGGACAGAAGCCTTAATAACTAGTAAAAAGAAGAAACGGACTTTTCCTGCCACTTCTGGAGAATAACTACTCCCAATATTTCGGGCAGTTAATAATTAACTGCTATACAAAGAAAAAAAGAATTAGTATGTGCTAAGTTTACTGCATGCAGTTAAAAACACTGGATGCCACAGTACAGTTGACTCCCGAAAGTTTGGTCAACTCGGGACTGGACCCTAGGCGGAACTAACCGACGCCATCTAAAAAATGCTCATTTATTGTTTGTTAAAATCGATGCGTAAGGATGAGCACCACACGACCGCACTGTATGAACTGATGAACTAAATAAAGAATACAATAAACAAGTTGAGGCACTTGCTGCCTGCTCATGTCCGGCAAGTGCATGACTCATGCTCAAAGAGAGCAGGCCGTACTGAGCGAAGACAGAACTAACCGAGGCCGAACTTACGGGAGTCTACTATACAACAAACATTCCTACTGCAAGTTAGCTTTTGGCGAAAAAATAAGGAAGACTGAGTAAGATATACAAACCAAAACTACTTTTTGTCATTCTGCTCTGAAAACAGTGCCACTTTTACACCCAGGTAAATAAAGTATTACTTTAATGATCTTTTTGTGGCATGGACATCAGCTGGTTCAAAGAGTTTGTTTTGAAATTTAACACTGACGTATAGTAAATCAGTGCAACAGCTGCTTTTTGAAAACATTATAATTCAAACTGTTGAGCTCAAAACAATGTTACCTTAATTAAGTGTGTATAATATTAAAACATTTCTTGACATTTATTTCTCATTATTATTTGCATCATGACAAAAAAATATCGTTCATCATTCGGCCCGAAAGTGTCCTTTTGATCCTCAGTCTTTTAACGTCCTCGGCTTGACCTCGTGTCAAAAAGTGTCACTTTAGGACCTAGTGATATATACTATTGAAACTGTTTCGGAGCGGAAAAATGTTTGCTACCTTAATTAAAAAAGACATAGTTACTCTCGCCGATAGATGCAGGATGTCACATTTTAGTCACTTGAGCGCACGTAAAGATTAGAAACATAAAATACAACACCAATCAGGTAAATGCTTGGTATTGGTCCTGCGATAATGTATTAACAACCACAATACTTGACGAATATGGTAAAAATACAATAATTACACCTTTCATAACATAGCTATCACTAAAAAGTTATTTATACCTATATTTCCGGATTATTCAGTTTTTACCATCCAGAGTATTGTTACCAATTTCAATCCTCGTAAAATATTAAGAACCGTCCCTTCCTGTTATCTCCGTTACAATAACATATTGGTATAGACTCACTACTAGTAATGTACCTATACAGCATTTGCTTTAGTTACAATAGCAAGCTTTAAATATGTTTCATACAAGATTTGATTCAACAGTGCAAGCTAACACGACTTACTGGCCTGGAATACCAAGCTTATTCACGATTCATGATGCAGTAGTTAAACTACCGATATATAATTAAATAAAAATAATAGTAATTAATTCAATTGAAGGACATGAGAAGAATAACAAGCTTTTCGTTACCTTATTTATTGCATTTTCTTTCAGGATATTTGACTAAACACAGAGCGCGCTTAGATATAACTTTTTATTAGAAATTTTGTCTAATGTGCATACACTTGAAGCACTTGATAAATTACAATTTATTGCATGCAATAAGGACTACTGAGTACCATTTGATGTGACGATTTCTAAGCATTGAGATTATCTATTACGTGGAACTTCTCTGAAGGCCCCCTAAGTTAGAAAAAAAGGACTTAGCTTTAGTGTAGCTATATCTAATCAGTACTTGATACTTATAGGTGAATTATTCAGTCAGGCCCTTGCTGAGCTCATACACACAAACATTTAACGCTTATTTACATATTTCTTTAATCAACAACAAGAATCCATTAGCAAAAAAATGTTTGATAAATCAGTCATTAGATGGCGTTCAACCAGCGAGCAAATAAAAAAACATGAGTTTTTTTCACGGATGTTATTCAAAAGAGAAGGTCTACAAAAACACTTAGGGAAAAAAAGCTCAGTAACGTAGCATCAAAACCACAATAGTAGCCCTTAATACTAAACAAATCTCAAAAAAACTTTCCACTTTGCTGTTGTTCTAATCAGGTCCTTCAAGCAATAAGCGAGGCTGGGCCCCGTATTTATTTAAATAATTGATTTACAACTGCGTTGAGTCGAAGGCTATACTGGAGGTCCGAGATGCAGTGGAGGAGGTGACGAGACCTCCATCATCTCGTCGGAGGTGGTGGGGGGCAGGTGGTGGTGGTGGTGGGGGTCGAAGGGGTTACGGAGGGGGCTGGAGAAGGGGTTTGTCTTGCGGGGTGATCTGGCCCTCACGATGCGAGGTTTGAATGAGGACTCGAGCACCGACGGAGCTACGTAGGTGAACCCCTGAAACATCGACTACGCTTAGGATGTGACACTGGTATAAGTAAACTGTTCCTTTTGGTTTTTTCTGATTGTTTTTAAATTTATTCGTATTACATCAGACTTCAGGAACAAAAACTAGGTTAAAGACAATATTCAAGATTTATAGATAGTATACAGGGTCAAGCAAAAGTGTAAAAACGCCTTTATAACTTTTTAACCAGTTTTTCCAGCGCAACCGAACTTGGTACATTTTTTAGAGGAACCTAAAGTACCTTTTAATGCATACTGACACTTTGCCCCAGTTGTAAATTCAAGAACTTAGGGGTCTTTCTCATTGGAAACCTCAGGGAAAGTCTAAATTTGTCCGCACAAGAAACACACAACACCAGCAAGTTACTGGCTAAACAACGGGCCATCTTTTATTTGATGCGGCTTAACTAACAAACCGTTTCTTTCTTTGGCTTTAAAATTAGTGTAAATACTTAACGTCAGCTTTCAAATTATCCGAGTACTTTGACCTTTCAAAGACTTGTACATCGAGCGTCCGGACTTCCTAACAGTGAACTCATGTTTACCTGGAACACCAAGTTGGCGCTCTCGCTGAGTGTGCTCTCGTCGGGTGAGTCGATAGGCGTCTGCTTGGTGAACTTGGTATCGAACTGGGACACATCGTCGTCACTAGCCAGAGCCGGACGGAAGGGCGGCTCCAGGCGACGACTCACCACGTCCGCCCACTGGATGTGCTTGAAGAACGGGTGTCTACGGACCAACTCCCCGTCCCCAGGCCCCGCACCCAACCTCTGACAGGCTGTCCTCTGTAACAGCACGGTGAGGGATGGCAACACATTGAGGATCAGATTTAAACTTAATATTTATATAATAAACTATTTGCCCTACAAATTCATGAATTCCGCATTTATGTAGATCAATCCAATGTTTGACAGTTCCATATCATACTAATATTAGTTCCATGTCAAAATATCGGTTACACTTCAATTTGTAATTCATTCATGAATTAACAAATTTCAGTTTGGCTTTGTTGCAGGTTTCTGCGGTCAGCATATAGAAGACACAAAACACCTCTGCTTAGTTGCAATATTGTCTAATATGGAAACAAAATCACATCCATTTAGAATGTATACTTGGAAATTTAAGTTTTGATTAGACCTTTCTTGCTAGAGGGAATTACAGTAGACTGCCTCTTGTGTGGGCACTTCGGGACCAGACCCTCAGCCAAACTAAAAAATGGCCTCACCATACAAAAATTCAAGGAATAGGTATTTGGGAGCCCTTTATAGCTATAGAACTGACGTAGTTTAACTTAAGGACTACGTTAAGTTAAATAACATAATCAAAAATGCAAATACCACACAGAAAACCCTTAGGATTTGGGACTAATTTCAAAAGAAACCGCTAAAATGAATATACAATTACAAACAAATTGTACATGTAGCCTATGTTTAGGCCTCAGGTGGCCAGTCAGACCATCAGGTGGCTAAACCATGCGGGAGTCTGCAACGTTAAAAGACTTAATCTGGATTTCTTGACTTTTTCAAGATCAAACTTTGAGCAATCCCCTACTTTTCCATTTTCAAGTCCAAAAAACTGAGGGGTTCAAAATATTTAAAACTAAAACAATTCAATTTGAGCCAAACTACAAAATAGGGTCAAGCATTGCTCACTCTCACTAGTAACACTATCTGTGCCTAGTAACTTACTACGAGTGCCTCATTACTAACCTTGAGCAGTTTCCTGACCAGGTCACGAGCGTCTGGGGTCAAGTAGGGAGGAAGCACCAGTTTGCCTCTCATGATCTTCTCTATAGTCTTCTTGCGGTTCTCCGCTGTAAACGGAGGCTGAAACGAAACCATGTTTACTTAAAATTGCACATTAAAACGCCAACTGTGTTATCCACGAAAGAATCCAGTTTGCTACACATGTTTTTCTTACAGTTACTAGATACAGTTTTAGCCTACTATTAAATAGTGTATAAACAGCTAACGATACTTACAGCACCAGTGAGCATATCGTACATGAGAGCACCGAGGGACCACCAATCCACCGCTTTGCCATGGCCACTCCTCGTCAGGATTTCAGGCGCCCTGTTCACAACAGTTGTTACAACAAATAAGATCATTTATTAGCGAATTTTCATAGGCATGTCTACTTCACTGCCATATAAAGCAAAACATTGTTGAGCAAAACGGAAAGCAGTTTTTAGTTTCAAGTTGATAAAATTTGAAGACTTCCGTTGGCTATCGACAAAACTACTTCTTTCATTACTATTCATGACAATCTCTACTGATGTTACAGTCTACAACAATATTAAAATTCCTGTTTTCATCCACGATGATCAACTTTCGCAAGCTCCCGCTACAAAAGCACTACTTTTGTTAATATGTGCAATGATCTCAATCTCTAGATGTATCGAAAGATTCTTGGTGATTTCTACATGCTGAATTAAAATTATAAGCACCGGTAAAGGATGCTGGTGTCAAATTTCTAAAAGTCTAGACTAATGCTTGAATGTTTTATAAAATTGTCCATAAGATGACTACGTATTAAAGTAAAACAGTTTTACGGCTGAACGTATTATTTGACGAGATACGAGTATTACCTTGCGAGTCAGCTTATTGGCAACAGCAAATAGTTAAAAATTAATTTTAATTTTAAGACATTTTCAAAGACATAATATATTTAGGAGGTCTAACCTTAGTTTTGTGGAACAAATTAGTTTTAAAAATATACATTTTGCACCCAGCCTAACCAAATCGATATAATAAAATAAGACTTTTGACTGTACATTGCAATGAGTCTATCGGTTTTGGTTATTTGGTGTTAATATATAGATACTTTGCAAAGACCGAAACTGGCGTCAACAAAACGTTTTTAAGGCATCTTGGACTGCTTATAACTCAAAATCGGCTGAAGTTATGGGGGGTAAAACTTGGTTTAATGGTTTAGCCCATTACGCAATGTGCCTTTAGCTATATTTTGTATCCATACAACGTCCATAAAATAAATTGCGAGGGACCAAAGTGGGCACTGAACACGTTTTTACGGCATACTGGACCACTTTTAACTGAAAATCGGCTGAAGCTATGGTAGTGAAACTTTGTTTAATGGTTCAACCCATTACACAGTGTGTCTTTAGCTATATTTTGTATCCATACAACGTCCACAAAATAAATGGCGAGGGACCAAAGTTGGTTCTGAAAAGGTTTTTTCCCCACCGGCACTTTCTGGGGTGTGTCCGGCATATTAGTCCCCCACCCTTCCACTCACAAGCCGCGGTGGTGAGTCACGACTGGCGAGGCGTATCTGACACAAAAAAATCCTGTCTGTCTGTCTGTAACGTTTTTAAGGCATATGGGACTGCTTATAACTCAAAATCGGCTGAAGCTATGGCAGTTAACCTTCGTTTAAGGGTTTAGCCCATTACAAGTGTCTTTAGACTATAGCTATATTTCATATCCATACAACATCTACAAAATAAATGGCAAGGGGCCAAAGTGGACTCTGAAAATGTGTTAAGGCATTTTGGACCGCTTATAAGTCCAAATCGGCTAAAACTAATCACGCAGTATGTCTTTAGCTACATTTGATGTCGATGTACAAGTCCATATCGTAACATCCTCAAAATGAATTGCAAAAAACCAAAGTGGGCTCTGAAAACGGCCGGGAGGGCGCGGAAGTAACTATGACTCTTACAAGGTAGCCAACACTTTTAAGGAGAAGATGGTGAACTAACAGGCAAACTAAATGGTTTTTCAAGGATATATAGAAAACTTTTTTGTTTACTTTAAATTTGCAGTTTCAGTAAATATACACACAGCTATGTTAAGAAAGCCCCGAGGCGAAGCGCGGGTACTATCAGCTAGTAGTTTACACAAAAGGTTACGGAAAAACTCAAGAGGTTGAGGCTTGAGTTATAAAAAGGTAAAGTTTGTCTTGTTTAATGAGGCGAAGTTAGGACTACTAAGTCCTCTCTACCTCGAATATTTAACTCACAAAGCGATGAATTCGTGCCACACGTGTGAAGGAAATGAATACACTTGAAAAATTGCTTACAGAACAATTAAACCGATCTACTCACATATACTCAATTGTTCCACAGAACGTGTGAGTGACACTGCCCTCCTGAATGTGTTCCTTGCAGAGGCCAAAGTCTGTCAGTTTCACGTGGCCCTGAGAATCCAGGAGTATGTTCTCAGGTTTTAAGTCCCTTCAACACAATTACACAGAGTTAGACACAAAAACATTACTGCAGAAGCCGTAGATCCTTACACCAATAGAAACAATGTCTTTTGCAACAAAAGTGTTAAATCCAAGCGTGTAACCACCTCGGCTGATTATCCATGCCTAAACCATACAGAATTTTTCAAACCACAACTTGCGCCTGTGTTGGTAGCCTCAATACAGTAGTTGCAAAACCAACACAAAAGGCAGCAGTTCCCTAATGTATTGACAGACCCCTTTAAATTTAAAACCCAATCTAAAGCCTAATTTGTTGAGCAAATGGTTTTACTTTTAGCAGTAGCTCTCCGTTACCTATGCACCCAGTCAGATTACCAAGGCTCGTAACTCTACTAAGTACTCTTGAAATATTTGTTTGTTAACTGATGTGCTTACAAGTTGCAACATAATTTCAAGGTTTCAAAGTTATAAGACGTATTTTCTGCCTCTTAATCTGACAGTTACTTGGAATCGACCCTTTTAATAGGGGCATACTTGTTTGGTTTAGTTGTAGCTTAGTAACTGCTACATCACAGCAGAAATTTTTCAAACTAGTTTAGCCTAATAGATGATCAAACGTAACAGGCTAAAACTATGTCTGCAATTACACTTACCGGTATATTATTCCTTGAGTATGAAGATGCTCTAATGCTAAGATGATTTCTGACAGGTAAAAGCTAGAACAGAAAATTCAACAATACTTGAAACCTTTTTAATGCAGTTTAGGAATAAATAACCTAAATCCAACCTAGCATTTAAGTCATTCGCCTACAATGTTACTTATCACTTCACACAGTAAATCCTTATTGCAACCAGTGTCGATGAGAGGGCGGGGCTTTTAAACCCCGCCCGGAGCCGGGGGCTGGACATAATAATTTAAATTTTTTACGGGTATTAGACTTTTAGCCTTGCATTGCCAAAGTATTACGGCTAATAACGTAGTATTACGGCAAAGCATGACGTCAAGTGACGTAAGACAAGCTAACCTACGTGATCAGCATTCCTTGCTATGAACTTGGTAAGTCGACTAGTCTTCCGTTCTAGTTCATTTCTAGTGTAGGAATACTAAACCAGCCAACTACGATAAATAAAAAATATATAACTCAAGAAAGTTTCATCATTTAATAAAGTACAGTAGAAACTCAATAATTCGACTATTTGGGGACCAAATGGATGACAAACTATTTAAATATCGAAATATTCAGTTTACATAGGATTCAAACAGAGATAATAAATCAGGGGATAAATCACAGAGAGGTATTAAAATACCACTAACAACTGTTTATTCTTTGAGTTTTAAAGTGTTCTCACAAAGCAAGAAACCCCAATTTTACTGTGTAACATAACTTGCATATACAGGGTTATTACAAATGATGTTACTGATTTTGATTATAAATTTTACTGGGTAAAATTTCTCTTAGACAATTTTAATTGGTACCATTGGAAAGAAAAACTCAAAAAGTTTTATTTACACTGGTTTGGGTACGTATTTGCTGTTTTTTAAGTCAACTGTTGTAGGTGTTGTGTAATGCTTGAATTTGAAGACAATAAAGCTTGTTAAGTGCTGGATTATCACATAATCAATATTTAATTAGTGTCCAACCACTTTTTAGTGCCAGGTTTAATTAAAATCCTCTTAGTAACCACTCTATTCACTAGTAGTAAATGAATTTTAAAACAAATGGCCGCATTAGTAAAAAGATGTTACTAATGACTGCCTGGAACTGGATCGGGCGTGGAGGTCTGAATGATGGTCCGAATCCAGCACTTAACAAGCTTTATTGTCTTCAAATTCAAGCATTACACAACACCTACAACAGTTGACTTAAAAAACAGCAAATACGTACCCAAACCATTGTAAATAAAACTTTTTGAGTTTTTCTTTCCAATGGTACCAATTAAAATTGTCTAAAAAAAAACATTTAAAGACAATAGATGCAACCATCCTATCTATTTTTAGTTTTAGTAATTTATATTAATTTATTACTTTTATTTATTTTTGTTTGTATACGTTTTTATATATTTTTTATTATTAATAAATGGTACTATACGAGTTAACACTGTCATCAAAAGTAAATAAATTGTCTAAAAGCAATTTTGCCCAGTAAAATTTATAATCAAAACCAGGAACATCATTTGTAATAACCCTGTATTACGACTACAGTTCAAAATATTTCTTTGACCGTCATTTTTATTACTATCAAGTCACCACGGAACTATATGGCGTACCAAACTATCGAGTTTCTACAGTATTTATAAAAGTCTCGATCCATGATGAGTGATATGCTAAAGTCAATGAGGACTTCTTATCTTGCGGCACTCCAATTATAATTTATCAACGAAATGGCGCACTACCTGCCTTTAACTAGTCTCTTATCACTGAAAGAAGCGTATTCTCTATTTGCTAATCAATCAACTTTTAGGTCACATTGTAGTGCATGGTTTATTGAAGATAAGTGCCCAAATTTTTGGAAAGGAAACTTGTTGCTACTTTAAGAGTAAGGCCGTCTGCACACGGAGCTACTGAAAAGGAACTAAACTGGTTTGTAACTTGAGTTACTAACCGATTACTGACTCATTATTGACCTGACTCCGCACACGAGGCAACCGATCAGTGATCTAAATCTCTAGTCTGCCCAGTGTCGTCATGGATACAACACAGTCAACAAGTGTTTTAATTGGGCATTACATTTTTGGTCGGTATCTCAGCGGGGTAAGGAGGGAGATGGGCGTGTCCAAGTGACCGGTGAGGGGTGCCTGAAGCGTTGCTGTATAGTGCCGACTGGCGACTGCAAGTGCTAAGTAGGCTGACAATGCGGTTAGCCTATTCATATATAACTTCAAAAGCTGCTGTGCGTCGGTCTGGCAAATTTAAACTGTAATGAGAGGCCTATAACCTTGAAAAGTGTACTTAGTTACTTTGTATTTATATTACTATTCAGTAGACTGTAACGTGCATTTCAAATATGCTTGTGAATACGAACAAAACCGCAGGTCTCTGCTTGCTATGGTTACATGTTTAACAAGCGCTTTCGTACTGAAAATGCATATCGCAGGAGCGATTGAGAATTTCATTATGTAATAATCACTAAAATTTGTAAACATATATATGTACATAGGAAAAATAGTCGATGACTGACTCACATATCAAAATGTGTACCTATCAATATTGATTACGGTACTAAATTTAATTAGGACCTGCTTTGGGAAATAAATTTTATGAGATCAGGCATAATTTTGTTTACATCCCCATAAAAGGCTAATTCTCAAATGTTATTTCAAGACTATTTTCAGCTATTTAATAATTTTTGAGCTTACTTTGTCCCAAAACGTTTTTAAACACTGACTACCACCCACCCTGTATATATAAAGGAATGTTCATTATTACCAGACAATTTAACCACTTCGCCAATTTCGAACCATGCCTTATCGGTTTCGTGCTTCTTGGAATAGCCAGGAAGTTTTTAAATTATACAAAACCGGACGTTTTTAACTTCACCCACAAGCAAAAGATTGATTTGTTGCTCATTCAACCTGGATACTGGAAACTGAAATCGCCGAGTGACTCGACATGTCAGTCACTAGGAGACTGGTTACTAACTGATTTCTGTCGCGTCCAAAACCAGTACCGCCGTGTGCGGAGTCTCATTGCATTACATTGGAGGTTACTCAAAATAAACTAGTTAGTGATTTGAGTCACCAATCAGTTCTTTTTCAGTAGCTCCGTGTGCAGACGGCCTAATAGTTACTCTTACTATTATTTAGAAATTCTGAAATTTTTACATTGAGCCACTCTTGATAGAGTTTGTTAACCAGTTGATAAGTGGAACTCCTACTTGAAAAGGCAAATGTTCATGAACTACTGTTCTGTGTCTCCCAATTTGGAAGTTCTCCGTGACTCTTGTTTCATGAGAATGATTGTAACTTGCTCTTCCTGGGTTGCATTACAATTTTGGTTGTGTGAACAGTTTAGTTTTTAACCAATGCACAACTTTTTTACGGTTTGAAATTTTTTGAATGGGTTTTTTAGAGTTTAATTGTGGAAAAATTGTACAGTATTTGAGAGCAACCATCCCACAAGACCAATCCACAAGAGAGATGTTGGTAGATAACTCCATAATACACCGTCATCAGTACCTCAGATCCGCAGTATTCAGGAAGTTACATAAAAACATAAATGCTTGAGATGAACTTCCTGCAGACGCTGTATTCGGGAAAGACCCAATCTACATCAAGTGTATTCTTAGATATGTCTTTAAGTGGACTTCTTCAATGTCAGTCTCATCCAACATGACTGTTGGATTATCATCTTTAACAATCTGACGCAAGCAAAACTAATAAATATTCTGGACCCCCAAATTATTACAAATTTACAAGCTACAGAATTTTAGCAAACCTTCAAAATAAGTCTGAGTTAATTCTATGCTTTTACAAACCTTTAAAAAACTGTTTCATTTGTCAGTCCAATAATCATGAAAGACCATCAGTATATTAGCACTTATAGCAGATTGTTTCAACTGCTTACAGAATGCCCAGCGTTTCAAAACTTTTCTATGGCTATAAAATAAAGTAGATAGTTAAATTTGAATTGACTAGCTAGAGAAGTGTCAGTTACAATCACTTTGATTGCATTGTTTACCGCAATCGAATACTAACAGGTAACACGTAATGTTGTGTACTGACTTTAATTCATCTCAATCATCTGTTCATCTGATTGTTACTTTATTATTATTTTTTTTCAGTTTGTTATGATTCTCCAGTCAATAAACATCATTTAATGCTTTCTATTTTATTAATATACTTAACTAATAATGTAACAATCAGATGAACAGATGGTTAAGATGAATTAAAGTCAGTACACAACACGTAACTAGCAAAACACGTTATGAGGTTCGATTAGTTAGCGCTCCTCCTGACGTAAACAATATAAGTATTCTACATTATTGCTTGTATACTAAGTACTGTTTGGTGACTTTTTTGTGAACCTATTTAACAGACTCCTAAAAGCCTTTCTTAATCAGTGGATATCATATTGACCTTTAGTCACTCATGAGGTCTACTAACTTAATATCAAGATATTGCTCTTGATTATTTCTCTGTAGTATGACCATCTGCTTCTTTCTGATGGTTTTAATTTCCAGTTTTCATGCTGATTACCGTTTACAAAAATAGTTCTTTTACAAGTGACTTTGAGAAACTTTAAATCGTCAACTTAAACGAACCAGTGGTTTGTTGGTCTCCTGCGCGACTCCGGAGCTTACCACTCGATAAAATGATTTGTGGTTGTAAAGGTAGAGGTTTAGTGTTGGAGAGGACTCCGAAGTCCTAACTTTGCCTCACTAAACTCAACAAACTTTACCATTACCCTTTTTTTTTACTTCAATTATTGCTAGAACAAGTTGCTTTTTTTAGGAGACACTGGGTTTGGTGATAGTGAAAATAAGAGTTCTGGACAAGTCGATAAGTTACTAATGAACCTTTTAAGAAACTACCCTATTTTATTTACTCAGAAGTTTCACCCACAAAATCAACAAACTTTGATAAAGCAGTGTACAGTCACGCCTACAGGCAAACTTAGGTTAGGTTAGTGTACTGACCAAGCCGTGTCCTCCAGGAAGATGCCCTCTCGCTCCAGGTGCATGAAGAGTTCCCCGCCGCTCAGATACTCCAGGATCAGATACAGTTTGCCGCCGGTCTGGAACGCGTACATCAGGTCCACTATGAACGGGTGCTGCAAACACATCGGCACCACTGTTAGTCGACAAAGTGGACATTCATTTACGCGTATCTTCGGGTTAGCTATGGGTAGTTAAGTCAGCCGTGTGAGCTCTCCAGAAAGCTGCATGAATTTTTCCAAAATCAGACAAATACATGATTTGAAGAGAGCTCATAGTACATATAAACATGTGTTCATAAGTTTTTTAAAAAATGGTCAAAATGTGTTCTGGGGATCAGGATTGGTGCTCATTTCACAGTCCAGTGCCTGGGCCTTACCATGATGACGGCATGAATACCTTATTTCATGGGTATCTTATTTTTCCTACGGAAATTCGCTAATAACAGTACACTTGTCACGTGCCAGTACTGATTTTTCAGGTCAAATCGAGTGAAACTTTTATTTTTATTTTCCAATTCGAGTTGTACTCAATTTTCCTTTTCCATTCATGAACTAATCATTTCAAAGCTTTAAGTGCAGTTATTGGTCCAAAATTGGTTCCAATATTACAAACTGTATACTATACGAGGGTTGTTTGATAAGTACCTGTGTTTGGTCTGAAAAAATTAAACAGGAAACTTGAAACACATTTATTTTTCAACTTAATTTCTTCGAAGCTTATTACATTTGTCCCAACGATCTAAGCCACTCAAAAAGTAGGATTCGTCAAACTCTGCAAAATAGGCTTCCGTTTCTGAAACAACCTCTTCATTTGATGTAAAACGCTTTCCCCCAAGCCACCTTTTCAAATTAGGGAACAAAAAGAGTCTGATGGAGCTAAATCAAGATAATATGGGGGATGGGGTAGCAGTTCATAGCGTAGATCCACCAGTTTTGCAGTGGCAATCGCAGAAGAGTAAGCCGGTGCATTGTCATGTTGAAACAGCACCTTTTTCTTTACAAGGTGAAGCCTTTGTTCCTTCAAATTCTTGTCAAATTGTTCGAGAACATTGGCATAATATTCTCCTGTAATTGTTTGTCCTTTTGGAAGATAGTCAATGTATATGAAACCTTTAGAATACCAGAAAACAGTGGCTGTGATCTTCCGGCCTGATTGAGTGGTTTTCGCCTTCTTTGGCGCTTGTTCATTAGGGAGAACCCACTATTTTGACTGCATTTTCATGTCAGGTGTGTAGGGGTGTATCTAGGTTTCATCTACAGTTACGTAACCCCGAAGAAATTCTTTCTTGCTGTGCTTAAACTGTGAAAGAGACAGCTTTGAAATTCGCATGTGAACCCTTTTTTGGTCAACTGTCAGCAAACGAGGAACCCATCTTCCATACAAGCTTTTTCATAGCCAATTCGTTGTGAAGAATGTTCTGTAGAAATGTGAACCATATTAGAAATTTCTTCCACATTGATTCGGCGATCCATCATCACAATATCATGGATTATGTTAACAATTTCATCTGTGGACACTTCAGTCGGTCGTTCTGGTCGGTCTTCATCAAAGACTGGTGTTCGGCCTCGTTTAAACTCATTAAACCAATATCTGATGGTTGTCATTGAAGGTGATTGGTCCTTATATACTTCTATGAGCTTTTCACGGATTTCCTCGCACTTCTTCCCATTCAAAAACAAAAATCTAATCACAGATTAATACTGTTCTTTCTCCATTTTGGTAAAAGTTGCCAAGTTATTTTCTTAAAACAGCTGTCAAAACGTAAATAAAGATTGTTTTGGCTTGAAATTTGATCAGCTGTCGTGTAAAGAGTTGTAGTAACAGCTGATAATACATAAATTTATTTACAGCTTATACTATACGTAAACACAGGTACTTATCAAACACCCCTCGTACTACATTACTTTATTACTGTTTAGGTACTATTATAATAAAAAATTATTTAAAACATATTTTTATTTTTTAATTATTACTAAGTTTGTAAATAAAAACTTTATTTCTTTCAAGGTAAACTTCGAAGAATACTTTTAGTTTCAAAACCTTTGATAATCTGGCAAGTATTAAGCTTGAATTCGAGTACTTCCACATGTTTACAATTTCTGTTTAAGTTAGTAAGCTCAAAACAGGCTAGAGTTTTGTTTATACAACTTTGGTGGATTGCCACATAAGAAAATCCTGACATATCATTTTGTTGTATTAACATTTTTGTTGTTGCTTTAGTATTGCCTTGATTGGTTTTAAATTATAAAATAATAGATAAAACTGTTACATTTCTACTTTATTAACCTATAAGCACGTTTCACACCGTACAGACTTTTGTATAAAATTGTGTATTTTTATTCATTACAACTCCACACCAAACACAATCACGTCGGGTCATTGTGCCGAGAGCTACTCTCGATTCCCAGTGCAGATGGCTTGTCTCGGCACTTGACACGCAGTATCACACCAGTATACACCGGTGCGACAACCGGGTCAAGTGCAAGCGACTGACCTTGTGTCGGGTTAACAATGACATACTCTCACCATCTCATTCATTCAGCCTTCCTTGTGCACATCCTGTCCACTGCCCAGCTTACCCACGCGCGTGTGTCAACGTCAACCGAGCTACGCGTCTCGTTGCGTAAAAAAAAAGAGTCTGATTCCGTATGACCAAAATGAGCACTTTTTAATTAAATTTTTCCCTTAAGTAGTAGGTACCATGAGTAATATTTTTACTAATTAATTAATGACCCATTCTAAGGAAGAATCTGCCTTAGTGTGTAACAAGCTATAACTCATTACTACCACTCATCACACTCATCCTTCACCACATATTTGCCTTAAAATACCCTCATGAGAGTGGTCGGCATCTCAAATAGTGATTTAGTGACTATCCTTCCATCCAAAACCAATTAAGTTTTTGAGATTTA
The DNA here is from genome assembly GCA_018831715.1 of Matsumurasca onukii. NCBI lineage: Eukaryota > Metazoa > Arthropoda > Insecta > Hemiptera > Cicadellidae > Matsumurasca > Matsumurasca onukii. The sequence goes on along the minus strand of CM032059.1, from coordinate 32,175,996 downwards.
AAAATCTTAACTTATTTGAGGCCAAAGCACTTTATTTTTCTTGGGAATTTTAGACACAGGCTCAGGAGAAGCAATTAATATATATAGAGTTATACACAACAAATTTAGTAATGTCAAACCACCAAACATTCCGAGCAAAAACATTAGTGATTCCATTTAGACCTAAGCCTAAGATCTTTGTTTCTAGCACCATGCTTTTTTTCAGTTTTTCCTAAAACTATTCAATGAACAGTAGCTTTCAGCGACAAAGTCTTAAACTTCCTAAAACTACAGACTTTTAAAACCAACTGAGACACCTACGTACCTTGACCGCTTCCAGTATGTTGCGCTCGGCCTTGGTGTGCGCGGTGTCCTTCTGGTTGCGCACGATGGCCGCCTTGCGCAGCACCTTCATCGCGTATATCGTGCCGGAGTTCTGGCCTGTAATCTTGCGCACTTGGAACACCTTGCCATATCCTCCTTTGCCCAGCACCTTGCGTAGCTCAAAGTCCTGCGGGCCCGTCTTCTCCTTGTGTTTGTTCACCACTTGCTCCGAGAGGTGAACAGTCTCGTGGTCTTCTGAGCTGTAAACCACACCTGGATTTAGAGCTTCAAATTACACAGTCAAAGATTAAAAACTCCTTTAATTTCTATCTTTTAGAAAAATTTAGAGGTTGGAATGTTAGTAGTGTCAACATAACTAATGATGTTTGAATTTAAGAGAGTCCGTTAAATAGATCAATGATTCCACTCCACTGAGACAGTAAATTAATCACAATTTCTGTCACTACGGAATCTTCAACTGGGAACTAGTCAAAAGCTTCACCAGCCTGCAACGATGTTAATGATCGATTGAAGAAGTTAAATTTAAAACCACAACTGGCAGGATGGTTTACTTAACATACTTCTTTATGAAATTTTCATACTTCAACTGGGAACTAGTAAAAAGCTTCACCAGCCTGCAACGATGTTAATGATCGATTGAAGAAGTTAAATTTAAAACCACAACTGACAAGATGGTTTACTTAACATACTTCTTTATGAAATTTTTGTTGTTGTGGGTTTATTTGTATAAAAACGGTCGGTCTAGACAAAAATGGATATAGAGGTCTCAATTAGTGCTTCACCCTCCACTTTTGGCAATAGGTCACACCACCTTATGGCTGGACAAACTGTTTCCTCGAGGACAACATGGAAAAGATGCGACGTCATTCATCATATTACCGCTCAAGCGTCACTTATTCAAAAAAATATACAAGCTAATGCACATTGTAAAAAAATTGAAAAACCATTATATCATTTGTTTTAGCTATAAAATATACTGTATTTATGTTTTATGGCTAAAACAGGTTTTGGATGTACCTTTTGAATATACCTAAGCATTCAGTCTTCAATTAATAAGTCAAACATACGGAGTATTTGAATACACGGAGCAAATGAATGAATAATGTCGACATTATGTTTCACAGCTGTTTAAACTTGAATCTGGAACTAACCTCAAAACAAGCAAACAAAGAAGGCGGATTTGAGTCTAGACAATGCTTATTTCAAGTTATGATTTCCTTCAACAAGTGTTGTTCCAGAGAAAAGTGACCGTTTCCATGTGATGGTAATAAAACATAAGATAGTCCTAAAAAACACTCACTAATTTCCAGTGGCGGCTCGTGAGCCTAGAGGAAGGTGAAGGGCAAATCAGGTGTAGGCCCTACTCCACTATTTAACAAGAAAAATATGTTTAAATATTTATATTCTTAAAACGTGGACAGAAAATTCAAGATACTGGATACAGTAATTGTTTATCGATAATATGAGTATTTCTCTAGGGAACTACGTACAAATAGTTGAAAACGTAGTCATCACAGATTGCAAGTTCTAGCAGGGAATTAAAAATTAATGATTCTAATATTGCAAAAATGAATATGTTGAATTGAAACTTTGAACTACTACCGTACTAAGTGGAGCACTAATAACGTACAGAAATTGTTGCATAACATTGTTTTGTAGTATAAGATCAGTAAAAAAAATAATATACAACTATTTAAATTAGTTGTTAGTTCTTTAACAATGTACATAATCAGGTCGCGTGATTGCAAAAGTAGGCTTAAAACAGTTAATAGATAATAGTTGCGCCGCGCGGGTCTAATGATAGCTGAACAACTGGTCTGCTGTCTAGCGGGCTACGCAAGTGACGGGCTTTGAATATACACTTCTAGCGTCACTCGTTGTCATAGCAACGGAGCCCCTTTCCTCGCCCTTGAGCGCCTATCCCTACCACGTAGGTAAGCGTCAAGAGAAGGCCCGAGCAAATCTCTTCACCTACAACGAAGGATTCCGGTCTTACACGAAGCAGCCAGTGGCAACTATAGAGGCTTTCTAACTATATGTGGCGACTATCGAGGCAACCATCGATTATTGCTGTCGAGCTTGTATCTTACTCACTGTCGTCGTTGATATGTGATCCCACGGACTTTGGAAACGGATTAATTAAATGTTAAAAGTTTAATTTTTCTCCTCTAAAACATAGGTGAAGTGACCCTTCACTCCCTTCACCTGACGAGCCGCCACTGCTAATTTCTTAGAAACCTATACCTTCACACAAACACAAATCTTAATGTTTTAATAATCTGTGTTATTCAAATTGGTTGTTAACCAATCAATTCAGAAACTCTCCATCCGCCCCATCTGTTAACATCCGACTTTCAAAGCACACCATTATTTGTTTTGATTGTTTACACTTCATACACGAAGCATGTACGACTTGATTGCGTAACTAACGAATGACAAGTCAAGGCCACTGGTGTTTGATAACAGTTCTGCTTGAATCCACTGCTTATCTCTCTGAATCACATTGAGTAGAAACACAACAATAGCTTTCCGACTACTGGTGTTGTACGTGCACAGTAATAGCTGTGAAATGTTCTCTATCTTATCTTGGTGTGATAAACATATTTCTTCTCACACCAAGTAATCAACAACTATTAAGCCTTTACTGTGTTGCTTTTCTTTTCCTTCTTTTAAAAATGTGAGATATTAAGCTATGGAATTTTTATTTATTTTTTCTTGTTTTATGGCTAACATTGGACTGCTTGAGTCGATGGTTTATGTTTTTTAGGTTTTTTTTTTACCTAAGAAAGTTGATGTTAGGTTCTTTTGTTTGCCTAATATTTCTTTTTTGCTTGAACTGTGCTTTTTTCCTGTTGGAATCACCCTTCCCATTCTCTTCGTGTTGCTTTTATTGATAGTGTGGTGTATTTATCTGGAAAGGTCCTAAGTTTAGAGTGTTGGTCTTGTTCTTCAAATCTTCTGTACTAGTTTCCAATTTTTTCATATCTTGCTTAAATTCTGTAATTTACCTGATGTTGCTTCAACTGTTCCATAACTTTTCTTTTGCTTCTCTTTTTTTTCAACTAACTCTATTTTCTGGTGTCTTTATCGATTGTTATCCCAAGAATGAAATTTGTTTCTTATTCATTGTATAGTAGGATCTCACTAATCCGGCCCTATATCAGGATCGGAAGTGCCAGATTAGCGTAAATGCTGGATTAGTGCATGTTCACTAAAAAGACTCAATTTGCCAGGAATAATATTTTTTACATTGGAGGATGATTCACTACGCTTAAAGAATGATTTAATTTCATTCTCATTCTTCCTTACATCTGTGAATTTTTGATAAGACGATGTTAACTTATCACCACTTTCTAATCTTTTAAAATCACGTACATTTTATCTTTTGTCAAAATAACATGTTTACGTTTTTGCGACATCTCACGGCCTGTACTGAACGGAAGCACCGATTAGCAATAAACAACGCACACGCTTTACAGACAAGTAGAGACTTGAAAACAGGTAACTAGCTGACGCCGTCACAGTGCCGGATTACTGGAAGTGACTGTACTGTACTTGTGCAATTTTATATTTTATGAAAATTTACCAGAAATAAAGTTATTTACAAAAACTCTTCTGGTTGTGTTTTGCAAAGTGACTTTTTTTAAATGGCAGTACTAACGCATAATTAAATAAAAAGTGATGATTCTCAGTGTAATTTGTGTTTTAATTATTTTTTTCCTGAGGTGTTTAAAATATTTAACGTTCCCAACTAAAGGTATTCAGGGTATGACATACCTTTCGGTAGCACTTAATGACAATTATTTGTAAACAAAACTTAAATGGCGGAAACTCTGCCGATCTTGTTACATGGCTTCAGACGTTTCCATTACCACATCAGAGTTAGAGGTCTTCTTGAATAATAGGTTAACTTATCTAACTCAATGGCTCACACGATTGATTATTCTTGGCTCCAATTCAATCATGATTGACAGGTTAAGATAGCGTTTCATCTCAAAATGACATTTTCTGGTTGAAATTCAGTACTATTTGAAATTAATTTTTGAATTTAACTGAACTGAAAATATTAATTAGGTAAAATAGGTAAAAGTTAACAAAATTTGGAAACTAAATCCCCACTCTCTCAAGATGTTGACCTAAGTAAGTTTGAAAGGAGTATTGTGATATTTTTAACAATTAACACATTGATAACTAATCACAATTTATTGTTTTAAAAAAAATACTTGATTTTTCATAATCTAGTTAAGAAAACATCTCAAGTTCCCCAAATAACCACACTCCAGAGCAAGCCCAAAGATTTTCAGAAAAACTAAAATTTTAACGTTTTCTGCAGTTTTACTTTGGCCCACCCTTTTTTTGACATCCGGTGGCGCATATAATTACTGTATTATATTATAAAAACCATAATTTTATAACAAATTCAATTAGCCTATATGTTGATAATTAACAACAGATAGTTTAAAATAGTCCAGTTGAACGAAAATCAAATGATTTTCTATCATCTTAATTCTTAAGCTTTCACGGCCGGTGTCATCATTAATATCTAAGGCTTCCGGTTTACACCACATCACAGTTGAAATACAAATACTGCTAAAGTCAACCAGCTACTGAGGTGAGGATGACTCTCCACAGCGACTCCGAAACATTTTTTGTATTTCAACTGTGACGTGGTGAAAACCGAAAGCCTTAGATATTAATGATTTTCTATTATATTTATTAGTTCTTTCTTAGTTTAAGTAATTTCTTGTTTAGATTTTTATTAGAACTTTTGAGTGTTTATAATGTAACCTCAAAAATTACATTTCACCTAAAGAAGACAACAACAAGTAATCAATTCAGTCCATGTTTCCCTTTGTTTAACAAGGTTTTTCTTTCTGTTCAATAATTTACTGAGTGCCTATTGCATCTTGTGGGTAAATTTAAGTTTTAAAACCTTAAGCAACATTCATTTCAAGCCAGGAAACTAAATGTTCTTACACTCTGATGTTACGGGCAAGACTTGATAATTATTGTAATACATTTAATGTTCTTAAGAAGCATCTCACTGAAAAGGCCTATTATTCTCTCCAGGAATATTTTGATGAGGCCCAAACAAAAAAACATGACGACCACAGCACCTGTGCTAACAGTGGGATTACATCAAGTATCAAGTAAGTTCTTATTTTTTCCGTATAAAAAACTTTACTTTATTTATTTATTTAAGGTCAACGGATCATGGTGTAAACAGTCGCAACCTCAGAGCAGAGTAGACACTGAGGTGGTCTACGCTATCTAGAACTAGGCAACAGCTGGGAGCACAAGTCGGTCACTAGCAGACGACCTTGTGATGTAACCGTGCCGTCGTCGTCGTGAACAGCTGTTCCACTCACTCACTCACTGCACAGCTGATCAACACTAGAGGAAATTGTTTTTTGTCTTTTCACTCAAACAGCTGTTTTGACAATATAATGGCGCGTTCAAATAATTGTACTTTTATTCGTAGGGAAATAAAGTTTGTTTATGAGCTTTATATTGCATGTTTAACAGCTGTTTTAGGAGGAATCTTAACACTGGCTAAAGCTATGAATTCCTAGTAAGCAGTGAATACTAATGTTATGGCTGTTAGATGATGGTGAACTTTTTTTTAATTTTATCACATGGCAGTGTTTACCTAGAGAGCATATGCTTCCATATGATTGTGGTAAAAACAAAAGTTCAACGTAATATTACAGCTGTAATATCGCGTCACCAATTTTTAGGATACCGAAGCTTGATATTAAACTAGTTAAACTAGTGTAACATCTTTTTCTTCTAAACTATACACACCACACTAACAGAACTCATAAGTATACTGACTGACTGCCCTGTTCTGCAGAAACAGTAAGTCTGGGTGGAAAAGAGTGTTTGATCTTCTGTCATAACATTAAAAAGCAAGGGTGTAATAATCCTCAGCTGCGTCTTGGACATTAAACTTAAGCTCACATCAAAAGCTTCACTTTGCCACCTAGTGATGAAATAAGAGGGCTATCCAGAAAGTAAATTACGTTTTGGAATAAGAGTTCTACGAAGAATAGGAATAGATGTTTATTATATACATTTGAAAGCCACACTAAAATACTACTTTTCTACATAATCACCATACAAATTTAGGGACTTATCATACCGATGGACGAGCCTTAAAATTCCTTCGTCATAAAATTCTGCCACTTGTTTTTTTTTTCAACTATTTTGTTATTTCTTCGTGCAGCTTTTCATCATCGTCAAAACCCTGTGTTGCCAGCCATTTCTTCATAGTTGGGAACAAGTGGTAGTCGCTTGGTGCAAGATCCGGACTGTACGGTGGATGAGGAAACATCTCTGACTTGAACGATTCCAAAATTTCCCGAGTGTGATTTGCCGTGTGTGATCAGGCGTTGTCATGAAAAAGCAATATTTTCTTGCTAAACTTTCCTCTACGCTTGTTTTGGACCGCTCTTCTAAGGTTTTCCAAAGATTGGCAATACCTTTTTGAGTTAATGGTTGTGTCTTGTTCAAGAAAGTCCACTAGCAGCACACCTTCTCTGGCCCAAAAAAAGTCACCATAATCTTCCTTGTCGACATCGTTTGCATGCATGGTTTTTTGTTTTTGAGGGAAATTTGTGTGCCCCCACTGCATTGACTGCAATTTCGTCTCACAGTTAACATGTTTCACGCAACTTACTTTCTGGATAACCCTCGTATTTAAAGATAACTTTTGCAACTAGTTAGAAAGTAGAAACAAAATTTATCAATGTATAATTTTTAATCTTTTTAGTGTTGAGTAAGGGACAATATGAACGACTGCACACATCTGTTTGTTTCCTGCTTGCTTAAAGAAGGGTAATGGTTTTTTTTTTTTAATCACAATCAAATTTTGGAAATACAATACGCAAGCTTACACAGAAAAAATGCATTTGATTTGTTTTCTTTCCAAATTATTTAACAAAAAGGGTGCATCAGATTTATGAAACATTAACCATTTGCGGTCTCATTTTATTTTTAAATTTTCATAAAAAGCCTCCCGTATGGGTTTCCCCAGTCCCCTGTAAGCAAAACTTCAGCAAAACCCCTCTCTGGTACAGTGCATTACCAGTCATTGAACCACACATCTAAGCGCGGGGATTTAGCACCTCCCTAAGCTCAAAAAGTGCCACTCTCCGCCTCACTGGATTTGATGAGCCATTTTCTCTTCAGTGATCCTCAGCGGGTCATTGTGGCCCCCGCACCCGGCATGATCCAACAACTAGCATTGCACCGTACCAGAACGCACCCGGGAGGGATTTGAACCCACGCTGTGACAGACAGGGGCCAGCTGACCGTCACTATAACCACTAAACCACCGGGCTGTTTGTCGTGGGCTGTAAAACTCACACTTGAGTTGCCGTGGAGGTGGGAGGGAGTGGTAGTTTCGCTCTTCTCTGCTAGGCGCCGTTAGTGTCGTGTGTAGTCCTCGCATATCAGAGACTGTTTCAACCGTCTCCTGTACTTCACATCCAAGCGTTCAAAAGGAAATAGCGTTTGTCGACCTATAGTCGAAACGAGACCTCAAAGGGTTAAAAAGTCAACTTTTATGATACAGTATTTCACTAGAATAAGTTTTAAGAAAAACAAATTCTGATGTAAAGTTATGTTTACAGGCAACGATGTAAAGTCATTATTCTAATTTTTCTCATGTTTACATCCATTAACTTTTCATGAACGCAACAATACAACACATATTATTTATACTTTCAATTATTAAGTGCGAAAACCACTTAAACTTTAATAACTCTAAAGTGATTAGAGAAACAAGCTAAACGGTTGAGTCCGGTTAGAACAAACAAAGAAGTCAAGAGAATGCAGTGGATATTGTAATATCAACCCAGTTACCTTGATAAGCTCTTGACTCAGCTTTGCGTTCTAGTTTCATTTTATTGCACCAATTTTGTGCTTTGACAATCAGTCCGAAACAACGAATCAACAGAAATCTGCTCTTCTGTTCATCTTCACTCAATCTAAATAAATTAAATAAGACTTTTGTCTGTACATTACCTTGAATCCATCGGTTTTTTGGTTATTTGTATTTTTATACTTTGCAAAGACCGAAACCGACATCAGAACTGTTTATCTGTACCGACCTTTCTGTTTATCTGCAACTTTTTTAAGGCACATTGGACCTCTTATAGCTCAAAATCGGCTGAGGCTATTGTGGTGAAACTTGTTTAAGGGTTTAGCCTATTACGCAGTGTTTTTAGCTATATTGCATATCCATAAACATCCACAAAATAAATGGCAAGGGACCAAAGTGGGCACCAAGGCCAAAGGCTGAAGCGAGGTTGTAAGCGGAGTAACTTAGAGTTAAAATTAGTAATTGCAAAGGAAATTCGTTTTATTCGTGCCAGCGGCGCTTTAGCGCTAAGCTGCGTGTCAGCCTGGTTAAGTAATAAAACTATAAAATGGCCAACTGATAGGGAAACAGTATAATTTACCGAACAACACAACATTGATGTTTTTAGTAACATTTGGGTAAATATAATAACAAAAATTCAATGCCGATTTTTAATCCCAGAGCGTAGCACCGGTACTTCAGCTAATGAATACTAAAGTTAGAACAGACCAGTTTTGAACTTATTGTGTGTTTTTTTAGAAAATCTATTTCAATCTATTTGGAAACAACTAGTAGACCAGAGCATGACAGAGAATAAAAGTTTTCATTTATTTAGTATTGTTATAATTTGAACTTCCTGTATATAGCATATTATTCGAATAGCATAAAAACTGTTATCTATTAGCCTACTGATAATATTAGGGTTAGTAGCCCTACAACTAGTCAAATCATTTAAAATATGAGAATCTAATAGTAGCAAAGCTTGTAAATTTACTGTATGAATTATCAAAGTAGCAATAATTCAACATTGTAAGTTATTTATAAACCAACAGTACTTGTTATAATCTTGCATTGTTACAGAGCCATAGATTTTGGACTCCTACTAATGGTTATAAAATTAAATAAAAATGTGTTTAGGATTTTATTAATTTATTCTGGCCACAATACAGAATAAAATGCAATTACATCGTACATAATTAAACATTTAGAAATTTACCATGTTGTGGATTAGATACCATGTTTAAAATTAATGGTAAAACCCAATACCTTCTATAAATAGTACAATTTTTTTCTACTGTCAATTTTAAATACTATTTTGTTGGCATTCATACATTTCTCTACATAATTAATTAATTATCAATTAGGGTCCAAATCATACTTCTCAGAATTTAAACTTAATAAAAAATCAAACTTACAGGTAACACTAAAAGATTCCTCAATAATACAATAAATTCCACTTTATTTCTTAACTTTCATTATTAAGTTTTGTATTTGTCCCTGATATCTACCCACAAACAGTACTATTATCACCAACTTTTAATTAACAAATGCCAGTAAACATTCTTTAACTTTACTAAAAGGGTTTTACAGTAGAACCTTGTTTTCCTAATAAATTGCAGTAATTTGACGATTGCATAACATGTTCAATGTTCACACAATAAACAATTTATTTATTTATTTTCAATTTTAAACTTGATTGGTTAGGCATAATAACAAAATATTTTTGGATGGAAATCACTTGAAATGTTTTGTTTTGTGTTTTAAATAATTAAAACATTTCAAGTGGTTTCCATCCAAAAATATTTTGTTATTAATTTATTTATTTATTTTCTGTCATAAACAGGCTAGCAGAGGGCGGATAGCTGACAATATTAAACTACAAGAAAATCTTAAGAAAAAGCCATTTATTAGTTTTTTGCAAAACTATATTAATGTCTTCTATTAAAAAAAAAGAAGGATAGTACAGTATCTAGGCTGAGCGAAAGACAGATAAGCGAGACTCTACAGTATTATCAAGACAAATTGCTGATTCCATATTCACACAGTAATAACGTCCAGGAAGCAGACTCTATGAAGCATGAATCACCGTAACCTGTACGTAGTGGTGAGTCACATCAACGATTCATCAATTGACCGGTACTAGGCACTAGACTCCGACTCCGTGAATCATGCAACCACGTGTGTGTGTGGGTGTGTGTGTGTGTGTGATAGTTAGTTAGTCTCGGTGGTCAGTTCTCTGCTCACTTTCACCCACTGCATGCTACTGCCTGCCTAATTGCACTCACTCACTGCTTTCTACGCACTGCTGCATCTCGCGTGCGCCAACAGACGAGTCGGCAAAATAACTAACAGTTGCGGTTGGCATGAGTCGTGTGTAACTTCTCTAGAGCTGGCCTACAAGTCTTCAAGATGAATATGCATGTTTTTAAAACAAATTGGGGATGTTTAGAGTTAGCTACTTTCAATATTAATATTTCAACAATCTAAAAAGTCTTAGTTACAGAATCTATGCAAAATTGTCTTGCAAGTGTTGAATATTTGAGAACTCAGCTTGGATACAGGGTGTTTACAAACGACGTTAAAATGGTTGTATGCTTCAAAATAACCAGAAATCAACAATAACATGATCTCCAAAAACGCTGTTTGTTTGGTAAAGTAATCCATTCATAACAAATTGTCAAGAATAACCTTTTTGGACAATGTTGTTACACAGATTACAAATACATTGTCACTAAACATATAAAAATCTGTGGAGAACAGCTAAGTGAAGTTACAGGACTTTCAACTTTAGTGTTTATATGGCCCACGCTGTAACTAAGTTTGGTTTTCAACGGACTTTCATTTTTTAGTATTACTTTATAAAAATTTATGTATTCACAATTATTGTGTCAAAGTTAAAACTTTTCCATTCTTATGAACTTTACCGTTTCCCAACAAAGCTAATAAACATGAAATTGGACCAAGTTAGAAATTTTCCCTGTACAAAACTTGATGTTTAAAAGTGAAAACTGCAGCGTGTTATACTCTGTTACCTTGGATCAAACAATCTCGACAATCTACAACAGCGGTTGCAAAATGACTGTGAGCCCATAAAAAGTGTTCAGTAATGGTAGAAATCAGTACTTCTTGGTTACTTGATAACCAATCAACCAAATCTTCTTCGGTTTGAAGAAGTTGAACAAAGGTTTTTGGACAGCTTTCCCAAAATGCGTTTTGTGATACCCACAAATCCTAGGTTGAGTCTCTAATTAATAAAAATACTATTGACGTAGACAGTAAAAAAAAGTTAACCTTTTGGGGATTATTGACGTGGATCAATGGATGACCCGGACAAGCACAAACTGTTATTGCAGTGAATCCGCATTTTCACGTTCTTTATTTTGTAGCTGCTGTGTTAGTACACAATGTTGCCGCTAGATAGTTCTAATAGTTACGTGACATAGAGACCTACTACTCTACCTCAAAAACAGTAACAATGGTCGTCGCCTTAACTTCTCATTGGCTAAAAGGAGTCTATTGTGCGCTGGCGACGCCCCCTCGTAGCAGCTTTGCCGTGAGTTCCTGTCAGCTGATTAGAGCCGATTTCCCTGTACAATTTTGTTTTACTTACCTTCTTACATTGTACCTATTAGTAAAAAGTAATGAATAACAGTTGTATCTAACAATGATATAGCGAAACGTGATTTGTAAAACACATAAGAGGATTTATATACTAAAATACTGTTATTGAATATTAGCCTCCCGCGCGGTTCATTTGTACGGACCATTTCTATTTACTTAACAAAACTAAATAGGTATCTACAGACGTAAGTTGAAATACTCACTCGATAGGTATGACATTTATGTTGGGGTCTTCATCATAATCATCCTGAAACAACATAATTCATTCTTCACACAATCGTACAAGTAAGAAAATAAACAAACGGGTAATATTCCAAGCAATCTTGAAATACAGTGTACAACTTTGTTTGCTAGATTTATGAAGTAAAATTTGAAAATAACATATATTTTTAAAGTCAATCATAATTGTAATTGTGAATTAAATGTTACCTGTATATCAAACTTTTAACTTAACAATAAAACATAATGAACTTTAGGAAAAATCAGGCCCCTTGAAACCATTAGTTCAGAGAAAATGTTACACTTTAAGATGCATAAACTTAAACCTTTAGATTTTATTAAAAGTAGCACAATAATTTAAATCCTAACAAAATGATTAAGTTTTCTAGTACTGAATTCATTGATATGTATAGTTCAGACCGTTTCTTAAAATAAATAGATTTACCATAAAGTTAGTTTTATAAATATTCCTTATACCGTTGTATATTTTTATCTAGCTTATGTAAGGTGTCTATTACCTATGCACTTGATAAAGGGTTAAAGTTTATTTATTGTTTTGCATTTAAAAAAGCCGCAGAACACCGTGGAAAAGTTTACTATTTCACCAGAAACTTCATTTCTTACTAATTAAACTGGTAATATTGGTTCAAATGATAATTTCCTACAGTTTGTATGCTAAATTTGATGAAGTTAGGCTAACAACTTTGACAGCAGGATACAGATAAAAAAGAGAAATCTCATATCCAAAAAGGCCTTTAAAAGCACAACCATCCACTTTTTATTAATATAGACTGCAACAAACTGAATCAACAAAAAAAGAAGTTATCTACAACAGAAAATACCTAGCTGTCGGTGACCTGATAAGTTTTGAAACAACATCCGTCTAGACGGGCCGTGTATAAATAGCTCGTGTGAATCACTGAACTGGTAGTTGGCGGCTCAAAATGTAGTTCCTACTCCTATGGTACATTGTCGTACATTGTCATGTGCATACACACTTTCTACAGTACCGTGGTAAAAAATAAACTAATCTTTTACTCATGTCAAAACTGGAGGTTAATCACCTTAATGTGTGGAAATCCTTCAAAAATTTGATTTGGCATTAAAATACTTTCATTTTATATGCTGATAATTAAAATCGAAATCTCAGTATAATATGATGACATTATAAAAGGTGAGGTTTTAATGAGGTGGGCCGCCACCTTAATTTTTGAAAAACCCCCTTGTTAAATGTTTTTATAGAGTCCTAGTTTGTTTGGACATACTTTACGGCACCCCTCCCCCACCCAAAAATCGGAGGGAGGGCCGGCCCAAATTTTTTAAGTACGAACCCCTCTCGTGTGGCACCACAAATTCAACAACGCAAAGAAAAATGTTATATCTCATTTTTGTTAGTGTACTTGATACTTGGGTACGTAGTCGTTGACCAGCAGCAGCCGGATAGACTGTGTCATAGATTTAATAGGACTCACTAACATTGGCAAGATGGTGGCACGAGATTATAAAAATAATCCCTATCTATCTCATTTAGTGTTATATCCAGATTAAAAGTAGTCAGGTTTAAAATGCCACATTTTACATTTACAATTTATTGAATTGAATTTTGTTTTCCCAAAATCCTCTAAGGAACTTTGTTACAGGGTTGACATTTCCCTGAGAGGGTGTTGTAGAAAAATTTGTCAATCAAAATAAATGTATGCGAAATGTGGCATTTTAAACCTGACAACTTGTAACTTTTAAATAGCTATAACAACAATTTGAGATATATATATATATTAGAGAATATTTTCATTGCATTGTTAAATTTGTGATCAAACTACCATTCTTTAGAGGTGGGTTTGTATTTTAGAAATTTGGGAGGCCCTTCCTCCCTCCACCACTGGTTTTTGGGGTAGGGGTAGGTGTCGCAAAGTACGTCAAAAGAAAATTCAGAACCCTATAAAAACATTCCGCAAAGAATTTTTCAAATCTTTTCTTTTTACAAAAGTTAAGGTGGGGCAGGGACATTTAAAACTCACCTTGTATACCGTTTAGTGCAATACTGACAAGACAGAGTGCGCTATTGAGTTAAATGGTTAGTGTTACCTGATTGTTGTTTTGTTTGATACAACAGCATACAAGCGAAAGGGATTTTTTGTTATTTAAGTGTGCAATATACATACGTACTCAAAGTATTTGTTTTAATTGCATTATGTATCATCTACATGAGAATACAGTATACATTACTATAAAATGCATGTACAATATTTCTGTACACGGTGCAAAAACAGTATTTCTGCAAAAAATTTTAGTTGCATTTAATGTGCATTTAAATACTAAAATTGTGTTATCTTGAGTGTACGTACTTTCATTGTTTCTAGTGTTACAGGAAGTGAGCAATCGTTAAACTCGCACTTATCCAGATTTTTCCATATCCTGAAGACATTTCTGCCGAGATTAAAATGTATTAAGCTGTCACTTTCTAGACACATTGTTACTGCAACTATTAATTTGTATGGCATGAACTGGCTAATAAGCAGCCTATTCTACGCATCATCATGAATATTATACCCACTAAAGTGATAACTTGCTCAAAAACTTATTTGCTTCAATTATCCTGCTCCCTCTATCTCAATATGCTTTGCCAGTACTGTTTCAAACACGGGCTATCATGATTTACCATTATATTCCTACACCAGCACCCCAATATGCTCCACTAAGTTCTCGTAAATAACAACACCCATCAGGGTCCATCATGCCTACCCAAAATTTTTACATACATATCCCCCCCTAACTATCCAACCAAATCTGATTAGCTTACCTATTCTTTCCGAAATACACACCTGCTTTCTAATTACAGCCACCCTATACACGTTATCCAGTAATTAGTTCGCTTTACACTGATTCACTTACCTATCCTGCTGCCACCACTTAATTAAAATAATGAATGAAGGCATATTAAACAGTCGATAAATAGCTGTGTACCTTTGCTTCGCCACAGATAAAATATTATGTTATAGTATAATGACTGTAAAGTCTTTTTCTACAAAGTCAGGCTGTTGCTCAGGTATTGCACGGTGCGAGTGAGTTTGATTACAATGGCAAGCGGCCGTGTCCGGCACATTTTAAAAGCTCCATATTAAAGTCACTTGCGCCGGGCCGTATCCGGCAAAACGGCGTAACGTCTGAAAGCGGCTTTACGCTTCTTCCTGCACTTTAAAAGTGGGCTTAAAGTTTCCTAACTGACGTACCTGTTCTTCGCACGGTTGTTTAATGTTATAGTGTAGCGATAAAGTTTTATGTTTCTTATGTTTGCCTGTTAGTTACCTACGCCAACTTTTAGTACTTAGTAAACAATAGAAATAGCTACCCAGCTTCACCACGAGGAGGTCGGCTAACGAAGAATTAATATTGAAAGTAACCGTTTTACAAAAAACGTTTTGTTTATCAAGTATATATATATGCAATTTTGTGCTTTTTACAAAATGATTAAAATTGATCGCTTAAATAAAAAGATTGTATTGAATCTTTATCTGAACTTATTTTATAGTAATGCAAACAAAAAAGTTGTTGTGTAATAAACAAATTATTTTTAAAATTGCAGCATTTTAAAATTTAAAATCTAGAACTGTGTAGAGTGCTAAGAATGTCAGAGTAGGTCAAATTCAAGTAGTTTAGATATTTGGAGTTATAAGCGGTCCAATATGCCTTTAAAACTGTACAGACAGACAGAATTGTTTTGTCATCAGTATCGGTCTTTGCAAAGTATAAAGAAAACAAACAACCAAAAACCGATGGATTCATTGCAATGTACACAAAAATCTTATTTTATTTATGCAACAGCGCATAAATTATCACTTTACAAATGCATATGGTAACTGCAGGGATCGGAGAAGTGATGAGCTACAGAGTCACGCACGATTTCAACCCGCCACGGATCCGCTAAATGAGAAAAACCAAAATAGCAGTTTATTTATTTATTTATTCTAACGGCAATGCCATTCTAACATATACATAATGATGGTGACATGCAAATACATTGAGTGATATACTAATTGTTTAAGTTGCAGTTAATCCACTTATCAATAAAGGTATCTAAATTTATAACAAAGGTAGTCTAAAAATGTCCATTGGTGAATTTTAATGCTTAAAAAGTAAACTTAATTAAGTTTACCAGTTCTCAGATTCCTTGCTGTTGTTTGAAAAGACAAAGCAATCCGACGAGGTCTTGAATTGCCCCACAATGCCCAAGGCCTCAAAGAAAATTTTGCCTTTTCAGCACAAATTACTCCACTAACAGGATTCCCAGAGAACGTGTTTAGACAACCAATCCAACATAGTTTCAACCAGATTTTTGTATGAGGTTTTTTATAGTCTATCTTTTCTTTAATCAGATGACGATTCTGTACAATTAGTAAATTTTAATCATTTGCCTTTCTTTTTCTTAATGTTTCTAACAGTTTGTTCGCCAATATTATATTCACAGGACAAACTTGACGCATTTTGGCCCTTTTTAAGCGTCTCTATAATTTCTAGTTTTTGTTGTGTCAAGAGAACAAGGTAAACATTTTAAATGAAGATCTTTAAAACCAACAAAACTATTTATATTTCACAACACTATTCAAGAAGCCCTGATTAGGGGAAAGTGGTCTAGTAGAGTGGTTAAGTGGTAGAGAGGAGGACTATGTAGTCCTAACTTCGTCACGTAAATAAAGACTTTTTCATTCATGTATTCCTGCGTCACATGTCACGCCCCCAACATCATGAATGACACAATTACTAACTAATAGCGCTTGTCTAATCTCTTCTTTGCAGTTTTCTCTTTTCTTCTTTGACACATGTGTCTTGATCACTTTGTGATATATATATATATATTGTAAAAATCAATGAGTATTTTACAGATTTTCTGTTGCTGGCTTGACCACGGTTAATCCACTCCCTGATTCATCGATCCCCGATAAATTGAGGTTCTACTGTATATTTACAACAACAAAGAAACAACATCCAATTGGGGTGGGGGACATTACCCTGAATTAAAAAAAAAAAAAAACTTTCTAGTAGAGTTCAATGAACCCTGTCAAAATAACAAATATTAGTAAACCTAGGCTGTTCAACCTCTCATCAAAGGAACAAACAAAAGTAAAAGAATAACTCAGTCAAGACTGCTCTACTTCATCAAATAACTAATGCGAGTATGTCTCTTAGTCCATCGCCGTATAGTACCGGTACACCTGTTTTTTAAGTAAAACTACCTATCCAGCAGCAATTATTAACCCTTTTAGGGATGCAAGGTTAAAACAACTGACAATACCTCTAAACAGCTTTGGACTTCAGAAGTTGGCGGCACTTGCCAATCTTAAAAACTAATCAGCCCTAAGAGCTTTGTGGTATCCAGGTGGTCTCCACTGATAACTTTGGTCAAATTGTGATGTGGATAAAGTAGAGGTGGAGCGAAAAAGGAGGCTTTCTGGCCCTAGCTTTGTTTGTTGATCAAGGCAACCTTTTAATATTTAGTCACAAGGTAGGCTATAAGTTACACCCTAGAACTAAGCTAAAACCAAGAAATATTTGAAAATATCAGTTGAAACGAATCTCTAGCTGAGAAGGTAGACTAATACATGTTGGACACGCAATTTTGGCAAGTTTTACTTAGGCCTGCAGACACTAAAAATGTAGACTAACTTGAAAATTAGCGGAGATGTGGAATGTTTATATTACATGTTTATTGACAATAATAGCTAATGCGTATTAAAGTCGGTCAAATAATAATTACCTCTTCAACTTCAATTGCATCGTCATCAGAATCTTCATGATTGTTCACTGCATCAGGATCGTGTAACTCAATATCAAACACTCCAGCCATTATCCAAGTGTAACACAAGAATTTTATTAAATCACGATCGAACCAATTTCACATACCTTACTAAAACTTATAATGTCACTATTAATAATCCAAAATATCAATTCACTACAATTTAAAAATTATTGGGTATTGCGAAATTTGAAACATACGAAATGATTTCCACGGAAAACACAGTGACAGGGTTATGTATCTCGACCCTCGACTCTCTAAAATAAACGAAAGCGTGAAAGTAAAATGGTGGGGGCCAGATCTGTGCAACGTATGGAAGAAAAAAGCTCTAAATGTGGCTTATAATGTATAGCACGTTACGCCGAAAACTAAAGGTGACTCACGGCGTATATTTAAAATCAATGCTTGCAGTCATAACATACTCCCAGTTAACTGTAATACAGTTATTATTATAAATAATACTAAACTTTATTTGGTATATTGTCCAATGGCAAAATAAAGATTTATTTCTTGAAACTGTGTATACATTTCAAAAAACCAAAACCCATGTTGTATAATAATAATTTTGTACACAAATACCAAGTTTCATCAGAATCAGATCATAACTGCCACTGTATAAGAGGAAACGCCCCCCTCGGCTTCTTTAAATTATCCCCCCCGTTCGCTGGGCCTCACGGTACCACCTGTGGACCTGAGTCTGCTACTTCTTGTACCCACCATCTTGGTCTGGTTGACTCAGTTTTGAGATTAAAATAAATACCATACAAGTTGTACGGAAGTTATCTAAGAATAAGTAATTTATTTGGCCGTTATATACACAAGTACAATTATTATAAGGCTGTGTCAATATACACAAAATAGAAATTCAATAAAAAAAGAAAATAGACAATATTATATAAAAATTTAAAGTAAAAGTCCAGGAAAGGCAATCGAACACTGTGTTGTGTGGAGTAGTTTTGAATATATTAAAACGGTTTTCTAGTGGTAGATAACAAACTAAAAAATTCCTCTAGTGCTTTAGGTTGCAGGCTCAACACCCATTCTAGGCTTTCGGCATACAGTAGCTCTTCAATATGTCACATTCTGTTTACCACCATCAGAATGGAGAAATATTTTGAATTTCTCATGGGTACCAATGTGGTTCCTCTCGGAATTACAACTGTACTCAGTGCTCAACTACATCTATAGAATCTGTTAAGAAAATCAAAATATTATATTCTCTATTTAATTACCTGTTGCAAAATGGCCTTAAAAGGGCACTAGACTAGCATGTAGAAAGTGACAGAAAGGATTTCACTTTTAAGAGGAAAACAAAATGTAACACAGAGCAAATGATTTATTTCAAACAATAACAATTGGATCTTTATCACTGGTTGCGACGATAACCTCCAGTTTGTTGTGGAAGTGTTTAGCAAGCTGCGGGGCGAAGGTGGAGAGGAAACCTCGCTCCGAGTCAGAGTGGTTGAGGAGGATGACATTGGCTCCAGAGTGGTTAGCCTCCAGGAGGTCGTGGTGAAGCATCTCCCCCGTAACGTACAGGTCTGCACGTACGCCACGCAGCACAGATCCTCCCGAGCCCGCTACCAGCGCTACCGACTGTATCATTGAATCTAGAAGTAATAAGCAAAAGAACCAATTTAAATTTTGAAATAAACAATTTTTGACGTCAAAGAGTTTATGAATTAGTGGATCCAAAAGCCAGAAGCAGAATGGGCTGAGAAGTCCATCTACTATGAGAAGGCAGCTGCTGCGTAGAGTTTCCAATACACATCTGCCATCACTGGTTGCATTCAGCTGACCTGAGGGATTTGAGCATTCACTGGTTTTCACTGGACGGTTGGTTGAATGTGTACGTTCACCTCTCGACTCACCAAAACATCTGTCCAGTTTGTTCACTGATCTACTGAGCGTAGTTTTCTCCAGTCATCTTACTCCAGATAAACAACAAGGAGGAACAATTTAAAAATCTGAACCAGTTGACGTTACCTATGATTATGACCTGTATGACAATATTGAGCCAGCAAAACAGTTACATTGTAAACTAATTTAACATTTAAACTTCCAAAAATTCATTTTTTTTGTATAAGTTTGTTAAAAAAGATGTTGTTTGCTTGCTTTCAGTTAAGCTCCTTTTAGTTTCTTTCCTTACTTTTTCAAAGAAAAAATTGCATTAACTAACAAAATTAATATAAGATACACTTTCAATGTCTTGGTGTAAATATCATACTAATTTCCATCTTGCTGATCAAAATAAACCTAAGTTAAGTACTATTTAATAATTAAAATAAACCTAAGTTAAGTACTATTTAATAATTTAAATACAACCACTTTAATTAAAATAAAAACTAAAATAATAAGATACACACCTAAACTTTTGTCCTTTTGTAAAGCTATGCGTATTTGAGGGTGACCAATTAAACGTTTCATATTATTTATTGCTTCTTCTATTGTAATAGGAGACTTCAACTTTCCAATCCTTCCAGTGCCGCATCCCTTAGGAGGTAACTGAAAAATAAGTTCCAACCAATTATTATATACAGAAAAAAATCCCTGCCTTTTAACCGTAGAAACCCTTTTACATAGAACCAAAAATTTTGTAATAAAAGAGCATTTAACCAAAACAAAGAAAAGACCATCCACAAAATACATGGAGGTCAGGTTTTGAGGATGATATAGGTCTAAACCGGCTCAGATGGTCTCAGTGATCATCTGATGATACCCGCATCAACTCCCACCATCGTTTAGACATATCAGACCATCACCTGGGTGGTTCGGAAGTCACATTAATCCATTGGTCCTTGTATTTCCATTGGTCATTGGGCTATTAATTAATGACTCATTCTAAGGAAGAGTCTGCCTTAATTTGTAACAAGACTACACCTCACAGCTCATTACTACCACTCATCTCACTCATCCTTCACCATATATTTGCCTTAAAATACCCGCATGAGGGTGGTCGGCATCTCAAATAGTGATTTAGTGATTTCCTCACATCGGAGAATCTACAGGCTAGCTAAAAAGTAGTAATTGTAATTCAACCAAAGTCTTACTACGAGAGTATACCTAAAAATAACGGTAATTTCATTATAAAAACCACAGTTTTTTACAAAGTTAAAAGTGCACCTTCAGTATACTCTCTATTTAATACAATGCATTTGTCCATTGGGTGCTCCTACGGTTTCAAGCACCCCTCGTACTCCTTAGTCTGAATGGCTGCACGCTTCATCCTCGTTGGCCTTTTCATTTAACACTCTGATAAGGCTCAAAACTTCATCTTTGTAAGATTTTTTAGTCACTGCAACCGTCTCCGACCTGTTCTTACCAAGAAGAAAGCAACTTCACTGCTGCAAGTTGTTCATTTAATGACAACATCAAAACAAAACAAAGCAGAACAAAACTACTTTTAGAAGAACCTACGCAGCTCCTCTTCATTACTTCTCAGACTGACCACACTGAGTGCGGAAGAGTTGCGCTTTCATCCCCTAACGACTGCAATACAAATTATGCGCTCCACACCTCGCTACCGACCGATTCCCAATACTTTTGGGCTCCCTCATACATAACAATTTTCAATACATTAAAATTTAAAATAAAACAGTAAATACTTAAATAAATCACATGTTATGTATAATTTTCAACTACCGTATATACTCTAGTCTAAGCCGCACGCGAACCTAAGACGCACCCATAATTTTCCCCTGAATATACAGTAAAAAACTCTACACCCTCGTAAGACACATCCCCGGCCTCTCCCACAGCACAAAAAATGTTGTAAACAAGGGTCAGCAGCGGGGAGAAGGAAGACAGGTAGAGAGATAAAGGACCACCTGGGAGCTGGGGTCTGGCGAGAGACTATTTTTTGTAGTCAGTTAGTTCATGTTTTTGCCACTGGTGATTGTCCCATATTTCTAAGCGCTAGTGTTTGCTTTGAATAGATGCGTATCTCCTTTTTGTATGCTACTGCTTCCCTTCTATTCCTTCTTTTCCCCCACCAACCTACAGACAAGGAGGGAGGGGAAGAAGGATGGAGAACACAACGAATGCAATAAGAAGCTATTCTGAGTCCCCTCTAGTCACAAAAAATTCTTTCATTCCACTCTTCAAAACAGGCAATGGAATATGCGACCCTGTTGTGTTTCCTACCTCTCGTGGCCTATCTGAATGTTTTTGTCGATGTTTTGAGATTTTTTGTGGCTCTTCAAATTAATTCAAATTTTTTATCATATTGTGCGAGTCTAAGACGCACCCTTATTTTAGAGTCTAAAATATGGTGAATAAAGTGCATCTTAGATTCGAGTATATACGGTATAAAAGCTTACCGAAACTCTCTCGTGTATACTAAAGTGGCAATTGGTTTTGAACAATCCATTCTGCAGCTCTGCTACGTCTTCCTTCTTGATTAGTACAGATAACTTCTCCGTGTTCTCCGATTTTGAAGTGCTGAAAAAAATATAAACACCACACTATAAGTACCAGAGTCCATGAATTTTATTTTGCTTTTCAAAAACATTTAAGACTTCGAGCGACTTGGAAAAAACTGGTAAACTGATACACTTGAGAACATGTGGTTCGACTCTTGGACAATCCACTGTATTCCGTGTCCGAGTACTTTGCCACGACATTATAGGCCTTGCCATCTTACCTAGTAGTATATAATGTAAATAGTCGTTGACTCTAGCGAAGATGGTCATCAACACAGCTTAAAACTTCATCAATCAGTAAACTGCCAAAATAATTGAAAAATAAGGTTGACTTGGTGACTATCCTCTCTTAGTAGTATTATACACTTTTCTCTATTATTGTTCAGTATGATTAAAGGCAAAATCTCTTTAACCGTATAACTATCGAAGAGTGTTCAGCACACAGATTCCCCATACCTGACGATCTCTGTTGTGCAATTCTTGATGATGTTCTGACAGTTGGTCGTCTGGTCCGGTGGGCAAAAGACAAGGAGTTCGTGAGTCAACTCTTTCCTGTCCAACACTGCCTTGGAAGCAGCCAACGGCTCAACACTCTCAAACTCTTCAAACAAGTACAAAATAATTTACTAACATTACAGGCGTTTATTATTATATTAATATACAAATTGAATAAACAAGATTATTAAAAACAGTCAATTTTGAATTGGGTTGCTATCAAATTGAAGATGGTCTATATAAAAAATAATTTACTTGTTTTAAAATCATACGTAATGATCTACATCCTGCACCATAAAATTAGAACTGTTAGGCAACTTGAGGGCAATGACTATGGATAAAAAATAAAAAACCAGACCATACTTAAAAATTTTCTAAAATACCCTTCTACAAACTGACTATATTTGAATTTACCTAATTAACCTAATTTCAGCACAGCCCTCGTACTAACTTGCAAGCAACAGTAGTTTTTTTAAAATTAAATAATAACGCTTTCCTGTAGATATACAGGGTTATTACGAATGGTGTTCACGATTTCTAGTGTATATAAAATGTAGTTTTGTATGTTATACAAAGAAACAAAATGGTTAAATTTTAAGAGAAACTCAGAAAGTTCCATCACGACTATTCTTAATTATAAATTTTTGATATAGGTATCCCTTGTGCTACAACAGATTTCAATCCTATAATAAATTGCTCTTGCCATAAGTTGATAAGAGTATCTTGATCCATTGTTTCGATGGCATTGGTAATTCATTGCTGTATCTTAGGTTTACTTATGGTAATATTAGTGTGTACACCTTATTTTTTATGTATCCCCACAAGAAAAAATAATTGGGAGTGTTATCTGAAGATATTAGTGGACAGTTTAAGGTAAGGTCATCATTCGGACCTCTGCGCCCGATTCATGTCCCAAGCACAAATGATGAGCTTCAGTAACATTTTTTACAAATACGGCCATTCGTTTTAAAATTAAATTACTACTTGCAATCAGATTGGCTGCTAAAAGGATCTTCATTAAACCTTGTCCTAAAAATAGGTTGCACATTAATAAAAAATTAGTTAATGTGATAATCCATCACACAGCAAGCATTACTGTCTTCAAATTCAACCATTACACAACACGTACAACAATTGACTTAAGAAACAGCAGATACGCACCCAAACCAGTGTAAATAAAACTGGATGAGTTTTTCTTTCCAATAGTACCAATTAAAATGGTCTAAAAGCAAATTTACCCATAAATATTTATAATCAAAATCAGGAACATCATTTGTAATAACCCTGTATTTATGAAATCAAACTGTAAAATATTTTAAAAACATACAACTCTAAAATTACAACGTTTGAAAGAAAGTTGAGGTTTTTCAGTGTGTATAAATATTTACCAAACGTGCTGGCCAGCCAATCGGTCAGACCTCCTGGGACTGCATCCCACGAAGTGTGGGGAGAAAACAGAGCGATCTTATTCTCCAAGCAAGTGGCTATGATTCGCTCCTGACCAACATAAAGCATTCTTATCATCATTTGAGCTAAAGAAATAAGAAGCACAAAAACGTAGAAAGACATTGCTTAAAAGTTAAAAAAAACTTCAAACATTAATGAAAATTAAAATTGTTATTAACAAGTAAAGTTGTGTTTGGCAAATATTTTTATAAAATTAGAGATTGAACATTTGCAGACTTTGAAAATATTAGCTCACTAAAAGATTGCACTTTGTTTGACAGTTTATCTTTAAAAATAATGATATGCTTTACAGGTTTTATTTTAGCGAAGGTCTAATATTTACATCAGAATTTTGTTTAAACAAGAATTCAGTAGTGAATTTGGTTTAGTGAGGAGAGTGTTGTCGAGATCAAATTTCTGACAGGGTGTTTACTCGAGGGATGGGAAAAGAGAAATCAGAAAAGTTTTTATAGAGTAGAATAAATTGACTGTAACTGAAGCTGCTGCATTCCTGTGATTTTCTGGTGAACCTTTCTGCCGTGTTTTTCAATAAATACCTCCCTTAAGCACCTCCTTTCTGACTGATTCGTTCTGTTTGTAGTTGCTATTTTCAAGCGTTTTTATTTTTACTTTTCTTCCAAGCTACAAACGAAGACTTTTTTTAAATTTTGTGTGGTTCTAGAGACTTTTAACAAGTTTGAGTTTCAATTTTAAATGGCCAGAATTAGTAGTTTTTTATGTGACAGTAAAATGGATTTGAGTGTTATGCTAGTTATCACTGCCACAGCATTGGGGGTCTGAGGGCACTTTGCATGTTGCATGGAAACAAATGCAATTTTTTATGTTTAAACTTTAAAGATGTAGATTACAGTTAAAATAATAGTTTTGAATTGTTTGAGTGCTTTATTGATGTACAAACCCAGTTACACGTATAGAGTTTACTGATTAAAAAGATGAAAGTCAAGTAAAAAAAACTTTAAAAGACTGAGCAGCCTTCATGGGGCAGGCCGTGCACACTCAATGATACAGATGAAATTTTCTATGCTGGCACTTGGATTTCAGGTAAGAAATGTGTATTTGTCGTCTAGAAAACATCAGGCATCGTTTTCACCCCTCATCGGGGCTGTAAATCGTTTCTGGCCTGTCCTTGCCATTGGGACAATCCTATTAGCACGCTTCCATTAACACTCTAGTTCTAAATGGGATTTAAACATGTTAACCAGGTATCAATTTGATAATACGCTCTTAATACGATTGCATAATTTGAACCGGTGTTATACAGTTTAAATTAGCTAACGTTAATGCAACTCAGGTCATAAACCCATGAGTCGGCAAGTCCAAGAGGGACCGATATTTTTGTAAGTGTCCTGTCCGCCTCTCCACCCTCCCTATATCTCTCTCTGCGGCCCGCATGCCCCAACTAAGGAAATTTCACCTGTACAGATTTTTATGTCCAGTAGAGTGGTGATGCATAGCGAACAGGAAAGTGACCAGGAAAGGGTTAAAAGCTAAACAACATTATTACATACATAACTTACCTTCCAAGTAGCGCTGGTGACTCGTTTCAGTGGTTGGAAAATCGTCGGGTGGTACGCAATGATCAAGTTGGCATGTTCCCGCACCGCCTCTTGCATCACAGCCTCGGTCAAGTCGATGGTGAGCAGTGCCTTCTTGATCGGCACGGACGTGACGGGCTCCACCAGCAGCCCCACGTTATCCCACGACTCGGCCAGCGACAGAGGTGCAAACGTAGTCAAGTACTGGAGCACTTGTGGCAACTGCGGTGCATCGAGCGTAGTGTCCCCCATCGTGCGCTTGCTCACTTCTGGCCACTTGAGTCTACCACACAACCTCAGAACACTTAGCCCTCTCGCCACCACCATAAAGAGAGTATTTGCTAGGTCAGGTGGCTTGAGATAGAATATATTTGTGTATCGAGTCTTTATAATAATTATTGTTTGGACACTGGCTGTTAAAACCAGGAATAGAATGACGTTACTTATTCCTTAATTAGAATTCTGTCTGGTTTCTACTAGGCTGAAGTGGCCTAGTTCAGTAGTTTGTTTTTACTGCAGCTGCTCCTCTGGTAGCAACTTTAGAATAATTCAGTGTTGTCAGATAGACTGAGCCCAGGGTTAA
Organism: Matsumurasca onukii; assembly: GCA_018831715.1. NCBI lineage: Eukaryota > Metazoa > Arthropoda > Insecta > Hemiptera > Cicadellidae > Matsumurasca > Matsumurasca onukii. Next base: position 32,149,676 of record CM032059.1, on the reverse strand, counting down.
CTCTGGATAGCACTTATGACACAAAATGAAAACTGCAAACAGTGTTTAACACTTGTTACTGTGCTTCCACAAGAGAATTTTCTCTGCAAGTGTAGAGCTACTCAGGCTGCTGCATATAAACACCATTTAAAACTGTATAATACTTTTATAAGAACACGTAAAACTTGACATTTTCAAACTATATAATTTTGTAAGAAAGCTTTATGTTTTTATTTGAAGTGCTGTTGCACTAATAGATCTATGCTTCTACAGAAAAAATGTTCACATTTTACTACATTAATCTACTTAAAACACTGTGTAGAAATTTTCCCCATATGAAAATACCTATCCTCCCAAAAAACCACTTGAGCTTTTATTTGTCGCCTCTAATTAGATGTTTTAAGTCTAAGGGTTCTTCTTTTTCAACACTTGACAATGAATAACTCTTTATGCCTAGTAACAGAAATATTGTCACATCTATGAAGTTTGACTCTATGTCTACGAGTCACATCTATGTCACTGACTTTATGAAAAAAACTGGTAGTTACAAAAAATGAAACACTCAAACAATATTCAGCTGTTTCATAATACTAATGTTAAAATTAACGTTTAAGCTATGGTTTCCTAGAAAGCGGTGACCGCTACATTACGGCCGTAATATGACGGTGAGTTTTGTTTTCAATACAATCAGATGAGAGTGGTTTCCTAGAAAGCGGTGGGCGAAGTTAGCGGTGAAAACTAGTTAAGGTTTTTCTCACCAGGTGACACATTTTGTTTTGTAAACAAAAGTCTAGCTTGTCCATTACTACATACGTAAATAAACTTTGACAACTAAAAAAAACAACACGTCAAAAGTTGTTTTTGTCTACATCTGTTTAAATATTGTGTTACGTCCACCGCTACAATAACGGCCGTAATTTAGCGGTGAACTTTTTTCTAGGAAACCATAGCTTTAGTGTTTAGCCAAAAATGAACTTTGACACTTCCAGCCGACAGTACACACATCTTTTTATACTCCTGACAACAAATAATTGAGTAACACTTTGATTATGAAAATAAAATTTTTTTAAGTTGAAAATACTAAATAAGTTACAAACAATATTAAACTACAAAAATATCAGATTAATTACATTTTTTTCAACCATGTTACAAAGCTAGATGAATTTATTTTGTGTTTCGAAAGGGTTTAGGAATTACATTTGCTTTAGGCTAAGGCAAAAGCAAAACTTGGCGCTTCCAACGCGGCGTTGAAAACGTCGCCAGACTGAAATAAACACTGGCCAGACTTGGCGCTCAAAACGCCCATCAGTTGCAAAGATCTCTTCGATGAGTACAGAAGATTTACTACTTGTGCTATCTGTACGATTATATTTGAAAAAGAAACGTAAAAGAAGGACTCCAAACCTTCTTTTACGTTTCTTTTTCAATCAGAGGCAACTTGGTTGAGGTGGTTGACATGGTTGAGGCAACTTCTATCCACAGCTTGGATTTCACATTGTGGTTACTATAATTTTTCAATTTTATATTCCAAAAGAAATAGGGGGACGAACACTAATTTCATTGATAAATTGTTCGGTATCAAACATACTGATGTATTAAAAAAAACCGCACCGAACAGAGTGATAAATGAGGTAACAAGCGGAGTGGGGGTAGACAAGTAGCGACTTGAACGCCGAGTGTGGCCGGCCCCATATCATAACATGGCGGCTTTCAGCGCCACCGGAAAAGCGCTACATGCGGCGCTGAAAATGTCGACGCCAACGCTGGGCGCCCAGTGTGGCCGGCTCCCGTAAGACTACATGCTATTTTGCGACTAGCCGACGCGCCAAGTGTGGCCTTAGTCTTATTCCTAGAAATATTACACCTAAGTATTTGGTTTTTTTTCTCGTATTATATTGATTATTGTTACATATAGAATAATCAGTTGTTATAATTTTTGTAAATGTGTACCAAAAAATAGTTAAATTAAGATATTTTAAATTGGTATACATGTTAGATTTCCTACAGAGCATCAAGAGCCTTTGAAATATTTTAAATTTGATTAAGATGCAAGATTCTCCTTTTACCATACAGTGTGTGTACCAAAGCATTATTCGAAGTATTTGCACCAGTGGCAGATGTTTTTGTGCTATTTCTGGAATGTTTATGTACTCCGTAATACCAATCAAAATCTTAAGATGTTAGTGATAAAAGGCATCATAAAAACCAGGGAGATGTAACCAGAATATTAGCCTATATTTTCATTTATACATGTTCTAAATAACAAGCCAACCAAAAACAAGATAACTTTAATTGATCAATGAGAAAATCTACTCTTTAAAAGTCCAAACTTTAACAGTGCCTTCGTCACTTGCGGAAGCTAACAACCCTGCGACAGAAGGATTCCACTGGACACAGTTGACGTCTTGAGAATGTGCAGAGTGTACTGTTTCTACAAGCTCAAACGTCGGCTGGTTAGGATCTGACGTTACAGTCTCCTTAAATATCCTTATAGCGTCGTCTGCGCATGCAGTCGCTAACAACTCAGTCTGATGACACCAGCTGATGTCGTAGATTGTTCTATCATGGAACCCTGTCAAGGTGCAGACACACTTCCACACAGGCTCGTTCCCAGGAGTGACAACACCTTCAGAGTTGCCGGGAAGGTACTCCTTCCAGATCTTCACGGTTTTGTCGTCACTGCAGCTCGCCAAGCGAGATCCTGTCCGGTCGAAGGTCAAGCTCCACACAGTCGACTCGTGAGAGGTCAGAGTGGCAACGCAAGACCAGTCGTTGTCGGCTGGGTCCTCCTTGAACAGTTTGATCGTGTTATCGTAGCTCGCTGACGCAAGCAGGTCAACATGAGGATGCCAGGCTACTTTCTTCACATCTTGACTGTGAGCGTTGATCACAGCTGCACATTCGTACTCATCATCTTCCCCCACCTCCCACACCCAGACGGACTTGTCCCTGCTACACGTTGCGAGGAGTTGGCCCGATCTGGACCAAGAGACGGACTTCACTTCGTTTTCGTGACCTTCCAACGTTGCCGAGCATTCAAACTGGCCAGACTTTCGGTCCCAGATAGCTGTTGTCGCATCAAAACTTGCCGAAGCCAAGTAGTTCCCACATGGAGACCAGAAGGTTTCTCTGATGGTCCGCTGGTGGCCGTCGGTCAGGATAGTTTTCAAAGCCCACCTTTCTCCTTCTTTGCCCCACAGTCGTATAGTCTTGTCCTCGCCGCAAGAAGACAGAATATTTCCACTCGGGTGCCAACTCACATTCCAAACTCGCCCAAGATGGCCTTTTAAAGTGTCCACTAATTCCAAATGTCCCATATCTGAAAGTAGAATGTCTCTGGTTTTTATTGGACCAAATGTTGCCAGATGTTACCAGTAACTTTTTTTTCAGAGAAATACACACGTAATTAAACAAAAACAAGTGTACTAACCAAAGCTTCCGGTGTAGACCACGTCAAATGGCTATTTCTAACTTCTATTAGCCAGGCGTTTTCATTGCAAAATGGCGCTCTAATAGAAGTTAGAAATAGCCATTTGATAAGCTTTGTTAGTAATGAGCTTAAGCCTAAGACTTAATTTAAAACAAGTGTACTTTGTATTGCCAATCAAAATCTTAAAAAGTTAGTGATAAAAGGCATCATAAAAAGCAAAGATATGTAGGCTAACCAGTATATTAGCACAAAGATTATTAAATTATACCTAACCAGTATTATAATTTCTATTTACTTTTAGATTGTTCAATTTGTTTGTAAGTTAAAATGAGATTTTTGTTTAGTCGTTAGAGGTTAAAATTAACCAAATTTGTTAAAACTGTTGTAAATCCTGCTAAATTGAAAGTACTTTGATATCAGTTCGGATCTAGGGTATTGTAGGATCAATTTCTTTCTAGGATCCTTGAACTATTGAAGATGAAATGTATTAAGTTAATAATTTTTCAGGAGCAATTTTTCAAGGATGTTTAGTCAATGACAGTTTTGTAACTAGTACAATTTATTACAGAAATAGATCAATAGACATATAAATAATTAACCCATAGACCTACCTGTAAGAAACACATTAACAATACACAATAATTAAAACTTGTAAATTGGAAAAAGCTTAGGCATCTCCTCAAAAGCTTTCGTGAGTTGTTTCCAATAAAAATATTTTAAAATTATTATTGTGCACAGTGATAAAATATTTCCATGTCACATACATATATAGGTTAGTGACTTATATTTTATATTGATTTGTTTCTGTAGTATTTTGAACTAGTTATTAGAATTACAATATGATTTAGGTTTCATTTGATAAAGAGAGGAGTTTCCATACCTTTCTTTACACGGTATTAAAGTCCATAGATTTTTTTAACAACTGATATTGTTAGGGATTGACCTAAACAATCTTGATAATGTTGGGGGTAAACAAGCGTACACGTCTTTAGCCTCAGAAAGAATAAAGAAAGAATAACCTCAGAAGTTTCATAGGTTTTTTTACGACAAAGGCCAAGCTAAACCTACTAATTTGTTTAACAACTATGTTTACTATAGACCAACCTTAAATCTAAGGAAACTAATAGCCAATAGGTAGCTAACTGCAGTATATAGGTATCAAGTATAGCTAACTTATGAATTGTGAAATAAATCACTTTAATTCTTTCTCCTCATACAAAAAAGAAATGTAAGACTGAAGAAAATGCATTCAATACCAACTATGCTACCTATGATAAAACATAACTACAGTGTGTCCCAGTAGCGAAGCGACTTGCGTAAAAAGCATGTTCAAAAACATTGTGCCGATAGGTCAATGAATTTCAATTATAATTCAGGACAACACTTTGTTGTTTTCCTGACGTGTTTGACACAAGTCGCTTCATGACTAGGATGGAGTGTAGTGATAACGCACAGGACTAATGTTTATAGATAGACTAATCCATCAAATCATTCACCTGAGAGAACTAAGGATGAAAATATTACTCCAAGTAACTTTTAAAATTATAAACTGTCCGAGGAAAGACTTAAGTCACCTAGTTCAACAAAAAAACATAACCAAACACGGTGGAGTATAAAATTACGTTAAAACTAAAGAAAAAAACAGCTGTAACACAGCTATTCAAAACCTTAAGACCAGCTGTATAATACTGTTTCAATGGTTTAAAAATTAATGAGTTGGTAATTTTACCTAAAGTTTTCTTTTCATAGAGAAAGAGAATGATTCAGTAGTTATTATCGATAAACTTATTTTGAAAGACTAAATGAAGCTAACTACTAATTATTTGTTCAATATACATGAAAACATTTTTTATAACAGCAAAACTGAGGTTTATTCAGTGATGGTTATCGGTTGTAAGCATTGTCACTGGCAGCTGCGTAGCGACCAGCGAGACTGCGGTGAGGCAGAGTGGGCAGAGGCACTGACCTCGCGTACGTCTTGGGCATCACCAGCGGCTTCTTGTACGCTACAAACTGCGTAGGATACTCCAAGTACCTCCTACACACGCACGGTTCACAATTAGAAACATGCTTTGCACACTAGGAGCGGCAAACTGACAAGGTGTTCAAATTTCACCTAAATAGTGTATAATTTTCCTAAGAGAAGACCCTCGAGCCCCCCCACAAGGGCAGAAGGGCACATAATTTTTCGTTTGAGCGTATGAAAAAAGGAGGTTTTGATCTTTGCAGATAATTTTTCAATAGCTTTAAAGATGAAACAATGTATATAAATACATAAATAACATAAATACATAAATACATGTATATAAATCTTTTAATAGCCTCCACACAATTTCATGAGACTGCAGTTATCAGCTTTGGCAAATTTTCACAGGGATTAAAGCTATTTGTTTTTATTACCATACATTTTAGAACGAAACGTCGAAGAACATAATAGTAAACAGCTGTGAGCTTATCAACACCTACTTAGCAAAACAAGACCTGTTCAGAAATTAACTTCTGTTGTGGCATAGTTAGTTGACAAATGCATTTGTGTGCCATGTGAAGCCATGTGTGCAAATTATAATACACTATTGGATAGCCTGACTTAGTGAAACAGACAGTATCTCAACATATTGATACACCATTGTTATGCTCTCTAAATATCTTACGGTAGGCTACCTGGTGAGGTTGGGCCGGTTCAATTGAGAGTCTGTGTCCTGGAAGTAGCGTAGAGGATGTTGTCGCCCAGTGTGGTCCCGGTACTGATCCCGATGCATCTGACACAACTGTAAACAGTTCACTCTAGTTGCAAATGTTGAAGTATGAAGTCTGAAGCAGGAGCAACACCACTTGCAAGAGAACAGCATTTCCCATCTGCGGTGTGAGTACCGCTTACCAGTTACCTCGGGGTAAGCAGGGGGTATGCAGGAGGTACACAAAAAATGATCAGTTATATCTTTACTTTGCGCTGAGACACCGACCACGCTGTAACAGTACTTTCTGAATACTTCGGTTTGTTTGCAAGCGTGTTACAAACACGGTTGTACAGATAATTTATACATTTCCTTTTTATCAACGTTTTTTAAAAGGAATAGGCTTAATTTTAACAGCCTGAATAGTAGTGTGTCAGATCGACCAGCTGGCACTCTCCTGTGCCGCTGTTCTTCCCACTTCATTGCGTCACTTCCGCTCTCTTGGGGCTTCACGAAGAAACTCACAGATTCTAGCAACTTTCACCCTGGTCTCACAAACCCAAGAAGAAAATAAAAATATAATTGCAGTTGTAATAGTTTTTAAACCTGCGAATACTAAACTGCTTCAAATCTACTTTGAACGGAAGCCTCAACTTACTAAGAGGGTTAGAGCAGTGGTAAAGGAGTGTGGGATGACAACCCACTGTAGGCGGTACAGGTGGCAAAATATTGAGTACTTGGTTTGAAGTTGGTTGTTGACGATCGTACAATTTCTGAGATTAAAATATTATTACGGAAATTTTCCACAGCTTTTTTAATGAACAAAAAGTACACATTTTTCGGGATTTGGGATCTAACCCCCTATTCAGGTGAAAAATAACATAACACAAAACATAAGTAAAAGAGCTACCGTAAAAATAATCAGCGCAAGAAGGCCAGTCACCACCACCAAAATACCTTCTTTTTTAGAGGTATTAACTAAGGTATTTGGGGGTGACTGGTCAGCTTGCACCGATTACTTTTAAGCTAGCTCTTTCCTAATGTTTGTTTTATGTTACGTTTCGCCTGAAGATAGGGTCAGGTTTCAGATCCCCAAACATTGTGTACTTTTTGTCCATTCGAAAAATTCCGTAATAAACAAAGTTGCAAGGTCAGTAAGAACACAGTTAATCAGTAAACAGTATAATGAGTAAAGATATACCTTATAGAAGTCGTCCACCTCCTGAACTCTAGCTTCGTCAATGAGCCGCAGCTTGACGGAGGACGTCTCTAACAGCTTCTTCCAGTTGGCTTTGCGGTAAGCTCCGACCAGGTCGGCTCGGGGAGAGTACGGCGTGTTCGTCAACCCCCAGTGGTACGTCGGCATCTAACACCACACACACTCTGAACCAGCTACTTAACGCTTTAACTATCAGTTTACCGAGAGACTACAGTAATTTGAATTTTTCGTCACAGAATTGTTATCTGTTGAAGTGTATACTATGAGTTTGGGGTCTTGGAATTGGACTTCATCATTGATAATTTTTTTAGATTTGTCAAATATGGTTGGGAGTGGGAAATTTTATTTGAGAAATTATAATATGATTAATTGTACTTTTTATTATTATATAAAATTATACCAAACAATAATGCTATTGTCATTTTCATTTGACAGTTTCTCAGATACAATTGATATCTTCTCAAACATATTTGATACCGTATCAATAAATAAATGTTTAACATGAACATCTTTGATAAAATAGTTGTTAATAAAACAATATTTTGGTTCAACTTTGTCATAAAAAATATTTTACTAAGGGTTTTTTTTGTTAAATATCTATTTATTGAACATCACGTGGATCAGTATTTATTGAAAATTTTTCAAACATTTGATATCTTCTCAATAATTGCATTTGATGCTGCTATCGTACCTGGTGACTTAAATAGGAATTATACCTGGCTGTCAACCACGACCGTTCCATAAACACAAACAGTCCGTCTAAGATTGTACAGTCTTTAATCTCTACAACGAGCTTTGCCACAGTACCATGAACTTGGAGAGAGTCTCGTTTCTGTAGTCCTGGAAGAACGCCGTGGGTTGACTCTGGTAGAGGGAGCCATAGCCTTGGTTGATCGGGGCGTACGAGCCCATAAAGACCTCCAGTGTCGGAGCGGGGAAGTCCATCCTAGCCATCGTGCCAGTGGAGTCAACACAGGGATTTGGTGGCAAGGTTTCAGAATGGGACAATAGTTGGCTTCTATGGCAACAATAATAATTTGCTTTATATTGTTATTCTTTCCAAGCAGTGTCTAAAGGAATATTATCACCGTTAATTTAGCCTTGATAAGTTTAACCTGGAGCAAGCTGCTTGCCATTGTAACACCAGATTCATTCCACGCAGTAGACGTAGCTTTTTACACAAAGTTTCTGGAAGTATTTCACAAACCTTAATGATTTTATAAAGAAACGATCATAGAGATAAGCAATAGTTAACTCAAAGTTGTGTATAAATTAAAACTACAGTCAACTTCCAATTAACCGCAATGAAGTCGGGTTGAAGCATCCCGGATAAGCAAAATCGCGGTTAATCCGCAAAACTCAAAATTAATTTAAAATAAGGTGAATAAAAACGTAAACAACTAATAATGAGGATAACATATTCCAGTGAGCGGTGCATGTGGAATCTATATGCTTCTTTTTATTTTTATCTATGCGTTTTTATTGCCATGTTGTTTCATACCTACCTGATTTCTTCTTCGTTAACCAGTCATGCTGGATAGAAGGCGTCAACATAACTAAAAATACTATGTACACTATGTACAAACGGTGGCTTACACCATATAACTCACTATATATACACCATATCATCCCTAACTTTGTATTATAGTAAATACTTGTATAGAAAATATCACAAAGACAATAAACGGGAATATTATTTTATACGTTTTCTATTTTTTGTACAAGTATTTGTTATGCTAGTCATTCGGCACCTACAAGAGTCATCGTAACTTCGTACCTTACAATACTCAGGTATAAAATATATTATAAACAGTTTCGTTTTACGATGTCTTGGAAGGGTATTTACTCCAAAATAACCTTTTTTCACGGGAAACGTGAGTAAACATGCGCCCTAGCCCCTAAGTCCACAATTTCGTTTACGCGATGCAAAGAAATGACACGGGGATGGTGGGGGATCAAAATTGTCTAAAATTGCTTTCCAACGGCCTCGAACCACTAAAACTTCAATAATACCTTTAATATGTAAATTATTACAAGTTAGTTGGCCCCTCTAAACACCAACAATTCGTCGAGCCCGTCACACTCATAGAGATCACACTATACAAATAAATAGAGATCTATGGTCACACTACTACTTCGCGCGTTGACGCTGTACGAGCTGGGCCACAGAGTACTGTACCTAAATATATATGAGCTGGGCCTTAAGGCTTTGTTAAGCTGTGTTACAGCGGTTTTTTTCTTACGTTTGTTTTAACGTCAAAAGTTCCTGATCTTCTCTATTGTTTATTAGGTTAGTCTATATTTCAGCTAGATTGTTTAGGGAGTTAAGCTTAAAACTGTATTGATATTCAATTTTTGGAACTCCTATTGTTGCATGTTGTGTTTCAGTACTTAAGACTTATCAACCTCTAAGGACAAACAAACTATTACCGACTTCCAAGATTTTACAGGTATTTTCATTTGTCTTTTTCTTACCAGGATTGAATATACCCAGTCTAATATTCCAGTTATTACTTTCAGATTACTAGTCAGGCAGTCTTAATAACAAAATATCAGTAATTTGTGTTAACTGAAAATACAAACTCATTTTGACAGATAGCTAACTTTAAGGATGGAAGCTATGATAATAGTCAATGTGGTTAAATCCTAGGTGTCTGCTTCCTCCCCTACTCATTCTCATCAAATTCCATATTAGTTATAAGCTAGCGCACACTTGTCTAGCTAGCGCATCCGGCCCAGCATCGTATAGCCAAATACTTACTTACTTACTCGATACTTTGTTTTTGACCAATTTCTTGGCTAAACTGTGTCATAAACTACCCAAAACAGCACTTGACTTTGCAGACTTATTCAGCTCCAGCAATTTAATTGCTTTAAATTTTAATCCTTAAAAGTAGCCAAAACTAAAATCTTTTTCTTTCAAGCCAGGCTTGGAAGAAATCATTATTTTAATGACAGGATTGAGATATTTTGATATCTGAGCTCCTTCAGAAATATTCCATTGACAATATATTAACATTTTATTAACGTTTTATTTCCCAATATACAAAAAACATTGTGTTGGTAATAACAAAACAAATTACAATTTATGAACAAAAATTACAAGCCACTACAGTAAATATTATGCCAATTATTGTACAATTTGAATTTAAAACTAGTAAAATGTATTATGGAACACCAGACTTCTAAGTGGTAAGTGAGTGGTCCATAAATTCCTGTAAACTATAAAACTCGTTGGTGACAAGATAATTTCTAAGTTCCGTCTTAAAAAATTCAGAATTTTGAAGACCTTGCAATTTCTTGGGAAGTTTTGAAAGAATGTAATTCCGCCTGAGATGGCAATTTTTTGAATAATTCTAGTCTGTGATAATCGATTCTATAACTAGTTAAAGAACGAGTATCATGACTATGAATATCACTGCCTTGTACTAAACAGCACTAATGAAGGCAAAATAAAATGGACTCATAAATGTAAAGTGAAGGAAAGGTTAGAATGCCTAATTGTTTAAAATAATTGCGACATGAGTCCCTGGTCTTTAAATTGCACAAGATTCTAATGACATACTTCTGTAAAACAAATACTCTGCTGATTTTTGTCTGAGCACAGTTTCCCCACAAACATGTGCCGTATTTTAAGTGGGGATAAATTATGCCGTAATAAGCCATTTTTAAAACATCTTTTGAGCAGTACACAGATAAACTACGAAGCAAAAATACTCCTGACAAAACCTTATTACAAACATGTTCAATATGGAAATTCCAACTAAGTTTCCTGTCCAGGTGAATACCCAGAAACTTAAAATGTTCAACTTCTTCTATCTGATTAATATCTAAAAATACCGAAGGGGTTTCAAATGTAGCTTTTGAACCTAGATTAAAATACATGAACTTTGATTTGTCAATATTTGTTTTAAGGTTTAAGTTCTCGAAGAACTGAACGCAAATATTTGTTGATTGGAAATAATTAACCTCTAGGTTTTGCAGTGTCTGAGCAGTGTATGTTAGGGTTGTATCATCTGCATATTGAACCAAATGACCATTATTCATTAATGCATGTAAATTGTTCACATACAAAATAAACAGCATAGGTCCCAAAATGGAGCCCTGAGGAACTCCGTATTTTAGCTCAATGGGGTCAGATAAAACATCGTTGATTTGTACTTGTTGCGTTCGGTCGCCTAGGTAAGACTTAACCCATTGAAGAGGTAGTCCTCTGATACCATAGTTTCCTAATATTTTTAACAGTTTTGAATGATCAACACAATCAAACGCCTTAGACAAATCTAAGAATATGCTGATCGCTTTTTGTTTTTTGTCTAAAGCTTGTACAATGTTTTCAGCCAATTCATTTACTGCCTCGATTGTACATTTGTTTCTCCTGAATCCAAATTGACTTTTGACAAAATGTTTTGATTTTCAATAAAAGAAGAGAGTCTTTCGTAGAATATTTTTTCTACTAATTTTCCAAATATTGGTAATAGTGAAATTAGACGATAATTAGTCATATCTAAGGAGCTTCCTTTTTTGAAAACTGGAACCACTTTGCTTGGTTTTAGCACTGATGGGACTGTACCCTCCTGAAATGATAAATTTATCAGCTTTGTGAAAGGTGGTACAATATCGGTGTAACATTGTTTTAATAACCAAGCTGACAAGCCATACACATCAGCTGATTTTTTAGCAGGCATGTGTTTAATGGAATAAATTACTTCTTCTTCAATAACAGGACTTAGAAACATAGACTTCATGCAAATAAAAGTATTTTCACTCTTATTTGCAGAGTTTGTTGAAGTTTGTTCATTTATTCCTGCAGCAACTTCAGAGTAGAACTTGTTGAAGTGATCTGCTATAGTTTGACTATCCCTAACCATTTTAGTACCATCAACGTTTATTTCAATTGAGGTTTTCCGAAAAGTAACTTTACTATCATTAATTATTTCCCAAGCAGATTTGAAAAAGTTAGAGGATTGTTTTAGTTTTCTATCTACGTGCAATCGCTTAGCAGTTCTGATAACCCTTTTGTAAATGCGCTTATATTCTCGCAAATATTGTTCAAATTCAAAGTCAGTATTATTGTTTTTAAGTTTTAACAGAAAACTTGTTATTATTACCAGTTACAAAAAAAAGTCAGCAATAAATACAACGTATCAATAATAATTAGCGGTTGGGCCAAGTAGATGCAACTTTACATTGTAATTAATTTGAGGTATGGTATCTACTGTACCAATAATGTTTTAATCACTTATATATGACTCAAACAAGTTGCATGAAACCCAGAAAATAACCCAGTTTCATCATTAACTTAAATGATCCATTTTAAGCCTTAAATATTTTAAACGTTCAACAGAAAAAAGATAAATTCAATAATACAAATAAATCTAGTTCAATAATACAAAAAACTCATTAATTAACTATTTCAAAATAAATTCATTTTCAGACTTGAACAATGGAAAAGGAGAGCCCTGACAGTCCTGAAATGGAAAAAGAATCCCCGGACAGTCCAGAGGAAGGAGAAATGCTCTTTATTGAAGACAGAATGCCAGGAAATGGTAGTGTTTTGACAGAAAACCCTCAGCCAGAAAAAGCTCTACACAACGGATCTATCGATTCAGAAGAATTCATTGTGCTTGACTCATTTGTAGATTCAGAGGCACAAGACTCACAGACAGTCGGAGAAAATTTACCTATCGAAGATGATGGTAGTGAAGCATCAGGCTCTGAAGAGAACGATTCGCCGATAGACGATTTGTGCCTTGTTGTGGAAGACAGAAACCCACAGTTAACTGGTCAGGAAATTCAGATTCCCCGCTATACGATTGACGTAAGTAGCATTAGTAGTAAGTAGTATCCATTTTCAATCCTCCAGAAAAATTTAGATGAACTTATTTTTAGCATAATTGGTTTTGTGTTTAGGAAAATATCCTGAGAGCTGTCCAAGAGCCACAAGGCTCAAAGCCAAAAAGAAATAAACTGGGCAACCCCTGTTTCAATTGTGGAGAGACCACTCATCCGATGCGAGACTGTCCGCAACCACGAAACCACAAAGAGATTAATAGAAATAGGCAGGAGTTTCTAGATTCCAAAGGCAGGCAAGTAGACTGATTTTACAAAGGAACATTGCATTTCATGGTAAAACTTATGTCTGTTGAGGGATCATAAAAAATTAAGTGGATCAAAGTTAAAACTTAATCTTATCATCAAAGATTCCCATCTTCATGATTTCAGTTCATCTCCATTGAACCTTCAGTAACACATCTAAAGATTAGGAGTGAATAGGTCGATCCTTAAAGCAGTCTCTGGGAACCAAAAAAATTACGCTGCATAAAACAACAACTTGGTACTCATGGGAAAGAAACGAAATCAGAGACAAAATATCGACAAAACCATCGGAAATATTTCAGTTGTGTGGTGGCTAACTCAATAGCACACACGACTGTGAATCCGAAGTTAGCAGTTCAACCCCCACCTCAGCCTATGATCAGTAGTTATTCAATTCATCCATAAGTTCTCCGCACAAGCCATGAGTGACTGTTAGGTTAACTTAAAAACCAAAAATGTAGATTGTAGAAGCTAAGTGTTGTTGTTGTATAAGTAGCGAGCGCCCTGTCTACAAGCGTTACCACGTGGAGGAGAGTCAGCTGTACTCTCACCTGACGCCGGGAGAGCCGAGCGCCGAGCTGCGCCAAGCGTTGGGACTGGAAGACGGAGAACTGCCGAGCTACATATATCGCATGCGATGCCTCGGCTACCCGCCTGGCTGGCTAGACGAAGCCATCATTCCGCAGTCCGGCATTGCCATGTTCGACGGCCACTCAAGAGGTAAACTATTGATGAGGTTTTTAGTTATTCACTTTATGCAAGCCTAAGTTGTTTAATAAGTTGTCTGTTAATAACTGTTTGTAATCAATAATTAAATCTTTATTACTAAAGAAATTTGAAGACAAAAGTGTTTGGACCGAATGGGACTTGAACCCAAGTCTCCCGCTTCAATTTTCTTTTCGAATTATCTTCAAATTTCTTTAGTAACAAATTAGCTTTTATACTAATTAAATTTGTATTGCCACATTTAACGTTATTACAAAGCAAAGCTAAACAAACAGGTAGTTAAATTAACAACTTAAAACATTATCTTAAAATACTAATAACATATTTCAGAATGTTGTCTAAAATAAAATGGTTTAAGGACAGAGAACAAAATACCAACATGTTTTGTCTATAGCCAAATCTAACGATGGGTTCAAGTTCAGGGGTTCACCAAAAATGGGTGTTCAGCCTTAGAAACCTTGGCTACCAAAACCTTGGCCTTAAAATTTGGTCATAAAACCTGTAAATTCCATCATAAAAGTTAATGTAACTTATTTTAACAAATTAAACCAAAATAAAGTTGATTTTTAATTACAGGTTTCACCTGTGTCCAAATACGCAGTAAAAAAGTTCATTGGGGAACAACTCTGCACACCATGTGAGTGGTGAGCATTGCAACAGTGAGGAAGGGGGGGCACAAAAATTAGACACCAAAAGCTAAAAACCCCATTTTTAGCCTGAAAATGTGTCATTGGAATTTCCTTGCTTCCCTTGTTTTCTGAAACGTTAAAATAGCCTAAATTGAGTTTTGAAATTGGGAAAAGCCTTTAATTTAATTGAGTGAACATCCTAAAACAGTGTAATTTGGTAATATAAAAACACACACAACCGCCTCAATTTGCAGTTTTTGCTGTTTGCATTTTAAAAGAATTATTGGTATATTAAGCTAGAAAACCCCTATAGAGACAAACCACTAAAAGGGTTTCTGATTATTTCAATTGAAAGTCGGAATGGAGCTTGATTTTACTCTGCCGTGAACAATTTGGTTTTAGAATTGTATACATAAACGATGAAATGAAGAAAACTCTTTCTTTCAGAAGGTACAACTCCAGTATCACAGAATGGAGAAATAAAAGAGAACGGTTGTGGTTCTGAAGACAAATATGATAGTTCCAAACTCGTCCGCTACCCAGGGTTCAATGTTCAACCTCCCCCAGGTACTCAAGATGTAAGTATCTCTTGTTGTTGTTGTGTGGTGATTTGAGAGGTATCTAGGAAGTACTGCCTAAACATTGCAATTATGAAGGAAAAGAAAACTACAAGAGCTGTTCATAAAGTAACAAATGTTTACGCAATCCGGCCAGAGCAGAACCCCAAGCAAAGTTTGGGCTGAGTTTCATTGTCGTACAAACAGGTGTCACTAATCTTGTTTGAATAGTGGTGCCAAATTGAATATCTGCCAAGATCAAAGTTATTAGTGCTGTTGATTTTTTGATAGACCAGTGGAATTTTAGGGGTAAATAATGAATCTTACGATGGAAGAAGAGAAAGTTTTGAAATGATGAAAATATTAATGAAGAAGTAAAATTTGAGCTGTAGCACTTTTGAGGTTGAATTGAACTTTTCCGAGGGTCTTGTCGCAAAGCTCTTTCCTTCCAAGAAGTGTTCATGCTTGTAGATCTAAGTGACATTTTAATTTCATCATAGAAAATCTTTATTTGCGTGTAGAATATTTCATATGCGAATCTTCCATCCAAAAAAAACTTATTTTACTCTTGGCGGTTAGTTTGTCACTGCTGTCTAAAAATGTTGTAGAACTATGATGGATGTTTGTTCAGCAATAAAACTCTGGCCCAGACTAAGCTTAGAAAACAATTCAATATGTGTTCATAATGTTTTTCTGAGTATCTTGATAAATTTAAAAATAATTTCTGAAAATCTTGCAAACTGACCTTTAGATTTTACAACAAACCGAACATCATGTTTCGTTTCAGGACCATGAGTTCTACCGATCACCGCCGATGTCACATAACCAGAGTATTGAAGTGATGGTAGAGAGAATGGGCAGCCATGTTGTGAAAGGTTACAAGCGGAAGAAACTGTCGTTCAACACGGTGCAGAACGGAGACACTTCGCACAGCATAGAGTCCCAGGACATGGAGTATGAGGAGACAGCCGGTGAGTAGAACTGTAAACACTTGCTCATGCGGGGTTTCAAAAGACGCTAAGGCGATACCGGTTTGTTGAAAATTACAAGTTTAGGGTGTCTATTAGTGCGAGAAATCAGTTGAAACAAGACAAAGTTGGGAACTCAATAATTACGAGAAAGTCGGGAAAAATGTCTTCTGTTCTGTTTTATACTCATTCCCTCTGTGAAAATCTTGGCTTTCAATGGTAATTTTTCATAGTTTTTTATTATGCTGTTGATAATGCTGATATGCCAAAAACTCACTCCTTTGTTTGAAATTTGCTGTTGACGATGGGAGGATTTCAGAAGTTGAACTATTATTGCGGACATTTTCCATCGTTAGTGAACAAAAAGGATCACCTAACGATCCGTTACAGTGTACGTGAGAGTCAATAATCGCCTCACACGTTAAGATGCGCCGTGATTTCCAAAGTGTATGCTCGCTTGATTATGTGAAAATTGCATACTTTATTGTTATTTACAGAAGGAAGTGAACTGCCAGAAGACAACTGCAAGTTTGTGCCGCCGTTGCCAGACGCAGAGGAACTCCCGCCTCCCCCTCCCTTGGACACCCCGGTGAAGAGTGCGAACACAACTGAGGACATTCCTAACCAATCTGTCACCTCCACAGAGGTGAGTTTCACGGTTTTATGTTACGACTAATATTTTATAAGTAACCTGTAGTTATATTTTGTTGTTCAGTTTGGGCTATCTGACATTTACGTACATAAATTTGAGATACGCCGATTGTGTGTGAAAAGGTGTTAAAACTCCGGCAAGGCGA
This sequence comes from Matsumurasca onukii, assembly GCA_018831715.1. Lineage (NCBI taxonomy): Eukaryota > Metazoa > Arthropoda > Insecta > Hemiptera > Cicadellidae > Matsumurasca > Matsumurasca onukii. The sequence goes on along the minus strand of CM032059.1, from coordinate 32,132,597 downwards.
CTGTTTAAAATTCCGCATTTTGACAAGGCAAGTGGCAGAAGTTCTACTAATATCTGAAAAAGTTGTCGAGGTTTCTGTTTTAAGAAAAAATAGTTGAACGATAATTTTAATTTAACACTGTCACTGTGAGTGAGGTCTCGGGACCTCAAGCGTAGGCTCGGGTTCATGCGCATGAGGTCTCCGGAGTCCGGACCTCATGTGCACATCACTTCTTTCTTTTATAACTGTGTCCTTGAGACTCTCATGGGACAGTTGAGGTTATGGTTTACTCTGTTGTATTGGTTCTGTTGGGTTCTCAGCGTTTGTAGATTTCAATTCCAGTGCTCGGCGAGTCTGCAGCGTTTTATGTTCCCTACGCGGAGTGTTTTGACTATATGGGGTACGTAGTGGGCTGAAATTCAACTGTGAACAAGTTAAAAGATACTTTGTTTCTTTTACTTCTACTTAATTTTAATTTTATGCTGTTGGATATGCAACACTATTTTAAGACTTTTCTTTAAACTGTTCTAGCAAAAGGAATTATTTAATTTTATCCCTGGGTAAATTTAACCAATCTGTGTTTTAAAACAATATTTTTAAAGATGTTTTCTAATTAAGGACATAACGGCGATATTTCTTTTGACAATAAGTTTTAGCGTTGACACATGATTAGGGCCATTACCCGTAGTGAATCACGCTAACTCCTTCAGCTACTTTTGGTGCAGTAAAAAAAACATAGTAAGTGCCGCTCGTGTAATACGAAACAAGCTATGGTAGGATGCGCCATGAGTCACAGGATAACAAGCTTGGTGCAGTCAAGTCTTGCGTTAAAGTCGGCGAAACATTGCAATTTTGAGGTTACCTCCTCACCCCAGTTCAAAAGCCATCCTAAAATTAGTTCAAAACTAGCGTGAAAGTAGCTGGCTACCTTTTTCAGTGGCTTTGAGTTAGGTGGCTGCTTTTTCCAAAATTTGTTTTAGTTTTTAACAAGCTATCTTTTTAAGAAAGCAGTTTTAGTTTTAGCGAGTTAATTTTTGAAATTACAGTAGGAAGTCGATAATCCGAACGACAATTATCCGAAAACGTCAAAAGTCCGAACGTCTTTCTGGGAAGAAAATGCAACAAATATGTTTCCGTCAAATACGATTTAAATATCTCTAAGGATCATGGACACCAGAACAATATTTTTGCGAGCGAGATTAAAATATAAGTGTGTTTGGAACTGGAACACTCCATATGCAACAATAAAGTTGTTTACATGCGCGCATAGTGGTGACTCACCCGCAACAGTCCACAGGTGTGCGATGTACGTAGCCGGGTGACTCACGCAGTGTATTGTGGCAGCCCCTCCAAGAGCTATTTTTAGCTCACCCCTACCCTACCCCCTACACCCGTCCTCCCTTTCCACTAGCAACACACTAGTCTGTACCCTGCCATAACAAACAGTGGCGAGTCGTTCTTACGCTAGGTTTGGTGTACAGTTTAGTGCGCTTTTATTGTTTCGGCTTGTTATCAAGTGTGGTATGAGAGTTTCTCCCAATGGCAACGTCAACGAAATTGAAAAGGAAACATGTTTGCCTTACAATTCAAGATAAATTTAAGATGTTCTATAGGTCATGTATTTGCAGTTAACCTATTTAAATCGAATAAAATAACAATATTAAAGCACACACGTCTTTTTTTGCCTTTTGTTTGAAAATCGGAACAATTTGAAAATCCGAACCACCCTTGGTCCCAATTAGTTCGGTTTATCGACGTCCTACTGTAGTAGATTACAATATTAAAGACAAGATTCCTACTTGTTATAACCCTGACGGCTTCTTGGCGGTACGTTTCCAGAGTCTAGACAGTTCCCTGGAAGACCTTGAGGCGCAGAAGAGGGCGCTGCTGACGCAGTTGAACGACACGACGCCTAACTGCAGCACGCCGGAGAGTCATATCGGCAAGACCAAGTCTGTGGACCTGGGCACTCCGATCCTGCAGAGTGTGTCTCCTTACGCGAGACTGCCTTCAGCAGACAAGTTCTCCGTCAACATCTGCGATGTGATCAACTTCGAGAACCTGCCAGACTCCACGGGCAAGTACGAGCAGATGAGCGGCCTTTTGAAGAAGGTCAGAACCCAACTCACCCAACTCAACAGGGAATGACCCAAGGAGTAATTAGGCATGTTATATTACTTGTGTATATAATCGATTTGTATATACTTAGCATGAGAAATTTCTATACGTTTTATTTGATTTGTAATTATATGTTACAATGTTTTGTATATTGGAAAAAACAAATGACATTTTTTGTTTGTCATAATAGAGCATAAGTAGGATTTTATATTGAATTTATGGTACAAAATTAAAGTGTTCATCAAATATAAGTGCTTTCATCAAATATAAATTAACTGTGTACATAATATAATATAAATTTCAGGAGAATTAAACATAGTTGTTTTATTTTGTAAATAAGTTTTATGTATAACATAATTTTAATGGGCTAAGATTTGAAATTTTTTGCAAGCTACATTGATTAAGCATGAACACTTAAAAGTGAACTCCCTGTCTCAAGCAGTAATAAATATTAACGTGAGCATAACTGGCTTAATTGAATTCCCAGTTGTGAAATAATTATATTTGTTTGGCGATCACTGATCCCTACAAATTAGATCTCTAGCAGGGTTTCAAATCCCAGTATTCAGGACCCCTGGACCAACTTTGGGTATCAACGATCCTGGGATCATCAGGTCTTGATATTTTGAGAACCAATGTTACATACAAAAACCGTGTCTGTTGGAGATTTGGCAGTTTTTTTTAACTTTATTTTTGTAAGCAACTATTTGGTAAACAACTAAAATAATACTAAAAATCCTTTTAGTTTGGAGTTTTTAGGGTCACCGTGTACATTCTACTTTAAACACAAAAGCAATACAGTTTCAGGAAAGCCTCATTCGCACAAGAGCTTTGGTTGCCGTAAGCGTTTATCCTACTCACAGTCCCAAGAATCTTAAAATGGTCTTTGTTACTGATTGTCGCCTCAAACATAGCCTCGCTTGGTAAAGCTACGATATTAATTGTATATTGTTCATAACTCATCTTGGCGTCAAGCTTGCTTCTCACTGATGTTATACTTTTCAAGCTCAATTCAGAGCATTTGTAGCCACTGGTGATTTTGTCTTTGTTAGTGTTTAGTAGTCGATTGATTTCGCTGATTGTGAAATCGGCCATGGACTTAGCCAGTGGGTTGTCTACCGGTAAAGTCTGATACTGAGAGCACGTACACCAGTGGTCTGTGATTCCCGCTTCCGGACAGGAACGGTTGTGTGGAATTTCTTCAAACAATGACAAGCAGTTTGGGCAAGAAACGGAGCCCTTCGGGGAAGAATCGTAAAGCACCTCTTGAAGAGTAAGGTGAAGGTCAAAAGGTGATGTTAGTCGGTTTTGATTAACTAAAAGATTCTCATACTTCTCTGGATAAAGTTTGCGGTACCATTCAGGCACCCAAAGAAAAAAGAATGGTAGCCGTTCTTCCAACCAACCGACGTAAGTTTCTCGAATCTTGCCAAACCTCATTCCATGGTCACTTAGAAATATAACTAAGGAATTATTCATAATTCCATTGCTCATCAAATCTTGGAGGAATTGTGCATTATGCTCATCCAAAGCAGAGGGCCTGTTCATATTATTGTGACTTAAAGAATTTATCCAGAACAACCCAAAGTACCTTTCCTCTTTAAATGTATTTGTAAATTCTTTAGCGTAGTTATAAATATGGTCTGACTCTCGAGTCGGCCCGACACAAGCGGCCATGTTAATATCAACGTATTTTATTTTAGTGTGCTTCTCTGCTGCACACATAAATGGTCTGAAATAATAATCTACAGGTGGCTTCAGAAAGCCCAGCTTTTCATAGTTAAACGTTCCCATCCAAGAAACATCCTCTACTAAACTAGTTACGTACCCTTCATCAGAGAAGTTCTTCCAAATGTAAGGACAGTCGTCTAAAAAGGTATCCCTAGTTTTCCAACAAGTCTCCTTGACATCATCTGGATCCATGCCTGTTAAAATTGCCATCAGATTTGGGAATGTGTTATCCGCTATTTTGTTGTAGCCTACCATTTCTATCCATCCCGTTTCATCTAAGAATTCAACTGTCCTAGGCATTTTCCTTATTAGATTCAAACCGGACACAGAGTCAATACCGATAATCAATACGCTCATTTTACGATCTGAGGGTGCTTTGCTTTCTCTCAGTTTCTGCTTCACTGAAGGTGTTACTTGAACTACTGCATGTAAGTTTGTGTAGATTGCCTCAGAACTGTTGTCTTCATAACACTTCACCATGATGAACTGCTGCTCATGAGTCAGAGGAACAGAGTCTTCAAGCAGGGAGCAATCAGTTATGCTGAAATATAGATAAAAAAGTTATTTAATGGATTTAAGGATGTAAAGAAATGGAAATAGTTATATCGATTAGAATCAAAACCTCTAATACTTAAGGGACCTTAACCCCAAGATTATGGTGAAGATATGCTAACACTAGGGGAACAAATCCCCCTCTCCCAAGATTATGGCCAGCCTCCCCCAAAGTCGAACTGACCCTGCTGTCACCTTCCACCCCTCCCCTCATTTTTGTCTAATCCAACCTCCCCTGGTGGCGAGTTGTGCCTATTCGACATCAAAACATCAGCTACAAAGCTGCCTAGCAATTGTGAGAATCACTCTTTTTTGAATATGGAAGTTAAAATTAGTAGCCAATACCAAATTATTTGTAAACTACAATTAACGTTTGAAAATGATAAAACTGAAATAAACACTTGCTGCACCACCATTGACCGAAGTTTCAGATGGAATAAACCAAACAATACAACTATTTTTTTACGTGGAAGAAACTAACCTGAAATCGCTGTCGACTGACTTAGTAGAAGTGTTTGTTCTGGTTATTTCGTGATAGCAACATTGCAGTGTGCTGGGATCGTCTGAGGTGTAATGGTTAGCGGCCCCTGGCACGAACTTGACTGTGTTGTCCTCCACCACACTGAGCGGAGGCAGGGTGGAGCAGACGACGGGTGGGTAGTCCGTGACAAACTCTCGGATACTTTCATGCCAGGGGTCCACGTCGGGGATGTGACAGGACGGGCTGCACACCAGGTAGCCTTTACAAGGATCTTCTGAATCTGCGGGCAAACCCAACTGTCTATCAAAAAGAGATCTAAAATTTAACAAATCATCATTTACAACACTAGGCATGCAACGTTTTTCCACTTTTTTATACCATAGCTATGTATATCTCTTATCTCTATGTATGTCTCGTATCTCTTATTAGTTGGTTTTTAGTTAGGCTAAACACAATTGTTTCATAGATATAGAGGCTCGGCAGGGTTAGAGTCTCTAGACCCTGAAATATTTCACGGCAAGAATTGCGCACCCTTGAGATAGAACTCTTAATGTAATATTCTCAATTAATAATATTGAAATTCAAACTTTTAACTTCAAAACTTGCCCAACAAATCCAAAATAGTTAAGTTATGAATAAATTATTTAAAATTAGCATAGCACTATAAAATAAAATAATTACCTGACTGTAACTCTGTGCTTGGACTACCTCTCCATGATTGGAAACTTCTAGCGTTGGCAAGGAAGTAAACCAAACTGATCACAGCGATCACAAAAAAGCATAAAAATAGACGTACATCAGACGGAACCCTGAAAAAGAAAGATGACCTGGCATAAGATAACAAGGTAAATATTTTTTTATCCACGCTGTTTTATTTTTCGGGAGTAACTGCCCGGTATACTTAGCTACAAAAATGTATTTTATTGGTCATTGTTTTATACAACAGGTAATTACCTATAAAATGTAGTTAATGAATGTTTCCTTCTCAAGTAGGAGTTCAACTTGTTAACCAGTTACCAACTCTATCAAAAGTAACTGGATCCCAAAATAACTACATAAATATTTCATTTAAACCCACCTTACGATCATGTTAGTAATGTTTTTATCAAAGTGTTGAATTTTAACCGAAGATAACCTTATTTTTTTACAAAACAATTCTGCCTCAAAGGCAGTAGTAATCAAACCTCAGAACATCACTAATTAGACAAGTAAACTAACTCATTTCTCAGATTTTACGTGAAACCATATGTTTTTTGTTGTCCTGTCAATCTTCTGGCTTGTTTGCTCTCACCACACCTTACTTAAGTTTTACTCATTCAACTCAAACTCTTTCATTTACGTTGATTGAATGGCTACAAAACGCTCTATCAGATGAAACTTCAACCAATTCTGAGTAAGGATAGGTCGGTCAGATGAAAGGGTCAAGGGAAGTAAACTGTCATATCTTCAACACAAGCTACTTCCTTTTGTAAGGAAGTTGTTGGATAATGGATATTAATTACTACCTGATAGTACCTGTGCTTCGCGACAGGATTTCAAAAATGAATTTTTGTGATTGAATTTGTCAATATATTTTCAAACGAATATCTGCTCAGTGTCTTGAATGTCAATGTTAAGAAATCTGCTCGGTGCTTTGAATGTCAAAGTGAAGAAATTCTGTGGTAGTATTTTTCAATATGTAACCCCCTCAAAACCTACCTAAAGTTTTTAATTACATTAGTATTTTTAAAATCTTCTCTTAGTGGGTGCCTATACTATGAAAGGAGTGTTCATACTAAATTTCAAGTTTTTGGGCCTTGTAGTTTTAACTCAGCGATGATGAGAGAGTCAGTCAGGACAAAGCCTTTTATAAGTATAGATAAGACTCCTCCTAAGAATATTCATGGGAGAATTGTTTCTTATGAGAAATAATGATTATTAAAGCTTATACAGGGTGGCAGGCCCAAACTAAATCACAAACAACCTAGGCACCAAGGGGCCCTCACCACAAAGAATAATAATAAAAAACTAGTGGTTATGTTTTATTATCGTAAATAGTACATACTCGATACAGACGGCCGTGATTGTGAATGTATGTATTAACGATAGTGATATTGAGAGCAGAGCAGCGAGTCGGTGTGGGTTGAAGTATCTCACCGGTGCTAAGAGCGAGCAAGGGTTCTTGTTGACCCTTGATTATGACTCATCCCTTCCGCCCATCCACACTAAAGTGTGAACAACTTGAAGCCTGGCCCATTTTTTTTTAATTACATTTTTTGTCTTTTATTTTACTTATGCCATGACTTTTTCACACGCCCTCTTTTACAATATCTTATAAGAAATATAATCAACCATAAAAAAGGTGTGTCCTCCTCCACTATACAAAACAAAAAGTAGCAAAACAGGTGTTTTGATCAACTCATACTAAACTCCCTTACGCTGTCAACTTCCACCTGTGCCAGTCACCGTTTATAGGGTATTTAGGGGTCGGCCCTCCCCATCACTAAACCACACTTAAATGAGCTTAAAACGGATTGCTCCCGCTGCAGGATTTGAACTTGTTTTTATCGTCAATAGATTTCCAAATTCAATCAAAAGTGCTACAGAGCCAAAGGCTTTCAAAGCTTGTCAAAAACTAGTTTTTGTCGCAGAAGCATTTTTCAGTTTAAACGAGTTTTTGACACACAATTGGGCTATTGGAGAACCAGACTAACATTGTTAGGACTGGAAAAATTTAAGTAAATGGGACTAGTACGAATGTAAGCTATGTATGTTTGAAAGGGATCTAGATGTGGATGAATGCAAAATTTTAGATCAAATAGTGGACGATTGAGATACATGCTTGTAAACATGTCAATTCAATAAAATATTTATTTATTCATCTTAAAACTTACCTGGGAGAGGATCCCCAACCCCCTGGTATAACCAGGCTAAGGTTCTGTAGTGTTAAAAGACAGGATTTAGATATATTTGATCGCAATTCCCTAGCAGTGGTGGCGGCAATAACAGTTGCTAAGGATTTTGATTTTTGAGATTAAACATTGGTTTCCCTATCCAATCAGCTGATCACTCAGAATCACTGAGCGGCTGTTGCCGCAAGAAAAAAAGCGTCTTCAGGTTCAAAACGATCATCTAGGCAAAGCTATAACCAATGTAAGGGAAAAACACACTTATGGATATTTTCCTGCTGGTAAAAATCGATGGTTGTAGACAAATATAAAGATAGCCTTCATTAAAGCCATTCGTTAGGCAAAGATCAGGGGATATTTTGTCATTCTGCTGGCCAACAAACATCAGTAAGTGTACGTTTGCCCTTACAGGGGATATAAATGAGTAGCTAGAGCCAGGTTTAATTGTTTATTTTTAAGTACAAAACAATGTATAATTTACATTCCTTACCTAATAATGGAACAGGTGATGAAGTTGGAATTCAAATTTATAAAAATAATAAATATTGAATTCCAGATAAACATAATAATACATTTCTTAAACTATAACACATTTTTAAAAAATTGAATGTTTCAAATTTGATTTAAAATGTTTACAATCAAATCATAATGGATGATCGTTCAGGGATGATAAATAAAAAATTGCAATCCATTTTTTGTTTTGGATTTTCTTTTCGGACGGTTTCAACCCATATTCAAGTGGTTTTTATAGTTTAATTCCCCCCAAGTATAAATGGAACTGGTAAAACATCATATAACGCCCAATCTAGATAGTAAGTTAAGGCTTAATTAATTGGTTCTTTTTTCAGTATTTACCTCAACTGCCCAACAATTTAGTACATAATAGAAACAGAAAAGTTGTTTCTTGGGTCTTGTAATATTTTGCATAAAATCAAAATTACGAGTATAAACACAAGTTTTTATTATTTTACTACCTTGAAATATCATTATTTAAAGTTAAAAATTTTGTAGAAATGCGTTGAAAGAAAAATTAATCAATCAAGCATTTTGTTCTCAATAAACTTTTAAGACAACATTGGGAAGACAATAATAACCTATCCATCATCGGAATACAGTGGTAAAAAGGCAATTCTCAGAAAATATAGAAAAACTCTTTAATTCAACTCTTCTGCCAAAAGTTGAAGAACTTAATTAAGAAGTAAAAACTCACTCTACAAATAAACTTAATCGACTTTTAACAATTTATCTTAAAACATCAGAAATAAATTTTAATTATACATACGTTAATATCAGTACCATACTGAAACCTTTATCACATTTTAATGTAATCATTACACATACATTTGATATAAGAGCTAGGCACATAATAGAATATAAGTTAGAACTAGGCAGCTAATATTATCTTTCGTAGTAATAAATTCTGTTTTGGACTGATTGACTTACTTCCTAACTGAACATAATTATGAACTGAAATTAATCTGAGTTTTTATGATACTGGACTTAATACTATGAGGTTCATTTTATATAAAACTTGAGTGCCTCCGACCTTCGGTAAAAGAGAAAAAGTCTTTTATGTCTGGTTTAAAACAACTGATCCAGCCAATCGCCTCGTGATTTTATTTAGAAAGACTTTCTGACTGCTTTGCTTAGTAAAGCTTGTAGCAAGAAGGAAAATGAGAAACGTAGGATTATGATTGGATGAAAAATTTCAAGACACAATCAGAGACCTTTTTCCCCTGGTTGATTCAAGACTTAAAACCATAAAAAAATCCTATTAAAAATAAATTGTTGATATTTTAAAAGCGTTTTAATGGATGTATATTTGCTTTTCTTATTGTATTTTTAGGTTATGATTTTTTGATTGAGAACTATAAACATTTTGAAAATATAAGAGTCAGGAGACTTTTCAAGGCTGAATTCTTTAAAACACAAAATAACTTTCGGGCAGTGCCAGATTCACGAAAATGCTGAATCTGTGTGAATAGGCTGAAAAGATAGGAAAATATCTTGAAAAAGAGTTCATGGATTTCATATCAATGCATGCAAATCAATTTATATCTTTTTCACACCCTTGAAGAAAAAAAATGTTACATAGTTTAAATATTTTGTTATGAAAGACAACAAAAATTAATGCAACCAAAGATAAATGTAAATTCTTAGGACGGTTTTGGATGAACATTTTATAATAGTAAAGTCAAAGAACATATTATTGAAGTTTGCAGTGATTATTAAAGTGTAATCTTTTTATCAAGGAATCTTTTTATCCTCATTCAGACTTACATTATACTATGAATCTGATTTAAGAACAATATTCTGGAAATCAATCAGTCAATTATGTAAACTTCTATTTTAAAGAATTAATATTTTAATTAATCGTTATTGTAGGAATTAGTTTTGTTTTGGTATTAAACAAACTTGTCTTTAGTTCAACCAATTTTCAAAATATTCAGTTTTGAAATACCAAATCATAACACATTTCCATGACCACATTAAAGCAAAGTTATTTGTTTAACCCCCAAACAAATTAAAATAAGGAACCTATATAACATTTTTAACAAAATTATCAAAAAGTTTAAAAGAAATGCATACATAATTTAGTATTGTTAAACAACAACTAAAATGTAATTGTAAACAAAATCGCCCCAGGTCAACTAGTTTAGCCTCCTTGTTTCTCTGAAGTTGGGTCTGGAAAGTTAGTCTGAAGAGATTTCGGGAGAGTGGACCACTACTCTTATTGAAAGTGTGCTAGAATAGTACCCCATATTTAACAAATGCTGATTAAAACTATCATTCAATGCTAGGAATTATTCTAAATTTCAGTTTTGAAAGGTAGCGTTTAATCATTTGCAAAGCTTTATAAAATGTCACACTACTGAACAAATTCATTTTGATTAGAATAAATTTAATACAGATGACGTTTGATTTGGTTTGTCAGTGTTTGATTTTATTGTTGATTTAGGGTGTTTTGACTATGTTCTTCAGTTAAATTCTAACAATACTTATTCTAATATTATAACTAATTTTAAATAACAGAATAACAAACACAAAGTTTGGTAACCTAATTCCTAGAAATATTTTATAGAGTTGAAAGCAACATATAATAGAACACTTAAACTAAAAATTATTTCTATAAATAGGAACCTTTTAATTTTTACTCACTAGAGATAGTAAGAGAAACAATCGAAAGATACTAGATACAAAACTTGTTTCAAGACTAGATTAAAAGTAAAAAAATATTATTTACCTATCCTGTCAACTTACTAACCCTAGTTGTAACTAGCTAACTATTTATGATAAGTTTACAGTATCAATGTTTAACGATTCTATCAATAATTCTACTTAAGCAGTCTATCAAGTTGTAGTTGTAAATGTTTAAGAATATTTTTTATAATGAGTTTATAAAGTTCTTTGTTATTTTGGGTATGGTATACTAAGGTATCATCATGTCAATGAACGGTTAAATAAATCACATTTTGGTAACGATATTCAAAACATTATTTGGTAATTACAGCGGTTGTCATTTGAATTACCTTCTAGTAATTTATTTGTCAGCAGGAAATGTTTTGGAAAGAATGACATTATATGTTTAAAACTTGATCATAAACTTTACCGTAAGTTGTATATTATATAACTCATTGGATTTTAGTCTAATAATTATCTCTAATATATAAAAACAGTAAATGTATATTTGTGTTATGAAATATCACAAGTAGATACTTTTGAAATTCATCTTATTGTACAAAGTTAGAATAGTTTCAAAGATGTTTTGGCTACGCTTTGACACAGAAACAATACTTTTTGAGAAATGCATCATTCATACACTTGCTTTGTGCTCCGAAGGCATTAATTCGACTTACAGTACCGAGCAGTTTGAACTGTCCAGAGTGACTGACAGTGGCTTCGAACAACGCTTGGCCTGGTAACGTCTCGAACAACACAACGTACTCGTCGTAGCCTAGCTTGTGCTCGTACACTTTGCTCCTGACAGCTAAGATCCGTTTCACCGACAGCTTAGCACACTTGGTGCTGTTGTCAGTGAAAGCTTTGCCACTGTCCAGGAGACTATTGATCTCATTGAGCACGAAGCGCACCATGGACCGAACAGAGGTGCCCTCTGTGCTGAGACTTCGGTACTCTGAGCACGTGCACCAATGTTCCGTCACCCCGACGTCTTCACAGGATCTGTTCCACGGCACCCTGTCAAACATTGATACACACTCAGGGCAAGATCTGGTCCCGTTATCGTGACTTCCGTACAGAATGTCTTGCAGAGTCAAGTGAAGGTCGAACGGAGATGTTAGCTTCTCTTTGTTGTCGAGAAAGTTGGAAAATTTTTGCGGGTAAAGTTTTCTGTACCATTCTGGCACCCAGATGTAAATAAACGGCAATCGCTCTTCCAGCCATCCGACATATGTCTCTCTGATTTTTCCAAACCTCATTCCGTGGTCGCTTAAGTAGACCACTAAGGAGTTATTCAGCACCCCGTTATTTGTGAGTTCTTGAAGAAACTTAAGACTCCGAATATCTAAAGCTGAAGGGGTGTTCACATTGTTGTGACTCAAGCTGTTCATCCAAAAGAGTGCAAAGTAAAGGTTGTCTCGGAAAGTGGTTGCAAAATCAGAAGCGTACTTGTAGATATGCTCAATAGAAAGTGTCGGACCTAAACAAGTTTTTAAGTTGTCTTTTTTCTTAATTTTTGTATTCTTCTCAGCAGCCAACATAAACGGCCTCATGTAATAATCAACTGGGGTTTTAAAGAAACCCGTTTTTTGAAAATTGAATGTTCCAATCGTAGGTTCATCTTCTCCATAAGCTGTGACGTAACCTTCTTGAGAGAAATTTTTCCAGATGAAAGGGCATGAGTCTACTGGAGTTTTGTTGTCTGTCATGCAAGTGTTTCTGACTTGAGTGTAGTTCATACCGGTCAAGATTGCCATCAAGTTGGGGAAAGTGTTGTCATCCATCTTGTTGTAACCTTTCATCTCAATCCATCCCGTCTTCTGGAGGTAAGTCACTGTCTTCGGCATGGCTCGGATAAAATTCAGCCGAGATATTGAGTCGATTCCGACAACCAGAACACTCAGTCTCTGCTGTTCAGGCGTTATGTTTTTCTTCAGTTTGGGTTCTATGTGTTTTCGGATTGGTACTCTCGCGTGCAGATTTGTGTAAACTTCTTTGTTTTTCCAAATTTTTGGTATTGTGCACTTCACCATGACGAACTGCTGCTCGCTCGTCAGAGTGACGGAGTTCACCAAGGCTTGACATTTGGTCATGCTGAAACATTGAAACATTTGTGTAAAAGCTAACACAAAATTTTAAGGAATTGGTCAATTATAAATTCTAGACAGAAATATCACTTGCAGTTTACATATTCTTATTCATTCAGGGATGCCACACTTTAAAATTCAAAATTCCCTGGCTTCCAGGTTTTCAGACTATTTCCCAAACTTTTTAGTCGTTAATTTACAGAAATACAAATAGCATTATGTATTTTACGTTGATTTTGGTGACAATAAAAGGAATAGCCACAGTGACTTGAAATTTGTTTGTTTGGAACCTGTATATATTCAGTTTGAACTAAAAAAAACTGAGTTCCTACAAGAAACTGCTTCAAAATTTCCCTGACAAATTCAGTTTATTCCCCAAAATTCTCCAACTTTCCCTATTTTCTGGATTTTCCAGTGTTTTTTTCCAATTTGTTCATACACGGGGAGCTCACCGACAACTGGAGCCCTTATGGTACTTTAGCATTTCCCCCTCAGGAAAAAAAAGTCTAGGGTTTGTACGCACCTAAAAATGCAACGACGGACTAAATGCATGTTGACTAAATTGCATTTGTACATTTAACGTAATAGTTTTGTTATTGTCTGAAGTACTCAATAGAATATATTCTTCATTGGCATAATCACCTGTAAACGTCGTCGACCTTGGGGTCGAAGGAGTGTGCGTCCTGGCGGGAAATCGCTTGCCAGCAGCACTGCAGGTTGTTGCTGGGTGCGTAGAGGCGAGCATGTTCCCGCACTAGGGTGAGAGTGTCGCCCACCACACGAGTGAGCGGAGGTAAGGTCGAGCACACTACCGGGTCAGTCTTGCGGATCAGACGACGGATACTCTCGTGCCAAGGGTCAATGTCAGGGATACGACACGAGGGGTTCCACACGACGTAGCCTTCACGCGGCGCGTGAGTCATGTTCTCCGCTGGGTCTAGCAGGTCTGGAATCAAGATAAAGGTCAGATTTAAACAAGGAAGAGATAAGTTTTTTTTGTTTACTCAAAAATTTGGTTACAGGTTGAAATAATGAAATTATAAAATCAACAAAATCAGTATGCAGGACAACCCAGCTTTTAATTGTACTGTATTTTGTTTTTTTAATTTTAAAATATATTTTATTAGTTTTGAATTTATATCAACGCAGGAAACTTAATTTAAATTAAAAGTTCAATAATAATTGTTGAACAGATCTTCAAGAACTTTAGCCTTCTTGAATGTTGAACAACTTTTAAAACACTTCAAACTTTGGTCTTCTTTCTTTCATTGTTGAACAGAATTCAAACCAAGTCTCTGTCAAAATGTTTAAAATGCAGTACAATAAGTTCTCTAACCTATGTACTCCTGCCCCTCTCTCTGTTACATTTGTCACAGCAAGATACGTTTGAAAAAACAGAACATATCATTGTTTTTTTTACAAGTTAGACAACTTAAACTGTTTTAAACTATTAGAACACACAGTATTTTACCAATTGATCAGCATTGTTGGATCGGCAGTGTTTCAATACAAGTTCTAAGAATAGTATCCGGACAATATTGATTCCATTAAGTAATTGAACTAGACAGCTGAATAGAGACGAAACATGCTGACGATACCGCAGTTAGCAAACCAAACATGAACAGATTATAGATTAGTAACACAGAATACGGTGTATAGCTTGTTGATTGACAAACAGTTTACCTGATTGGAAACAAACATGGCCTTAATCCGTCAGTGAATTGAGTTATTTGTTTAGATTCTTCCAGCTTAGTTAATATTTTGTAATTTTATTACACTTAAAATAATATTTTGTTTCATTTTTAACTTGAGTTTCTTTTTTAGTATGGTATTGTTCAGGCTTTAAACAGTTTGAGCCAAGAAAAGGAAAGAAGAAAAGACGTACATCATATTTTAATGCAAGTCAAGATTCAAGAAATAACCTTGCACTACAAGTGAAAGACATCCACCTTCCTATAAGTGAAGATACAGTATTATGAAACAAAACATTAAAATCTATGGCTTTATGAAAAGAACACAGCTCTTTAGACTAACAAAAGCAAATTTTAGAATGTTATAAAACTCAAAGTAAGGCAAAAGTAGAAACAAAGACATGAATTGCTGCAGTTAAAGAAGATATAAACGTGGTGGTTATCGCACAAACTATGATAGAAACACATTTATACAAAAATGGTTTGTTTAGAAAGTTGGTCAGTGAGGATATTGGACTGTTGATAGAAAAGGAGTTCATACGGAAAGGATGAAGCAGTTCCAGACCATTAAAGTACTTTGCGTTATCTACTGGGCCAATATGTGAATAATGATGACGAAGGAAAAAGGTATGACAATAATAACTTTTTTTCCGCATATGATTTTTACTTTGTTACATATTTTGTATTTTTCAATAGAAGTACAATTCTTTAACAAGATTTTCATAATCCTGAACCAAGTGCGACTTTTCCTTGTATGTTTTGCTAGTAACATACGAGCTGACATTTGCCATCCCTCTGCGCTCACATGACTTTTCCACGTTAAAGGTCAGGGGTCAAAAAGTAATAAACTTGGAGACCAGCTGTTTACATTATTGATTAGCAGATGGAGACATTCTACAGTCGGCAGATTCTACAATCGGTCTTGCTTTTGTTTGGCCTACACCTGTGTTTTTCATTGGTACAAATCATTTTGATGTAATTTCTTCACTAAGGTACCTTTGATGCTTATTGGAAAAGCGTTAATCTTTAGGGAGTAGCTTTCAAAGTAAGTTGTAAAGGCGTGCTTGATTTTTATCTTCTTGTAAAAAGGAAGGTTTGAAAGTTTTAAAAATAAGTATTTTTTGTACAAAAATTGAAATAAACCATTTACATGAGAAAATAAATGTTAAAGTCAAGATGCAGAAGGGCTATGTTTCCACTGCAGTGACAGCTAGGACAATTAACCTCTGCTGAGAATATCTAGTAGCTAGTTTCTTTTTTTTTAATTACACTTATGCTGTCAAAATTATAAAGCTCAGACCCAGGACCTTGAAATGTGCATTAATCCAGATCCAGTTTTAATTTTTTTTTTCAAAACTGTATATGCATAATTTGTGAGCTCTATACAAGTCTCATTTATTATCAGACTTTCATAATGTTTATTTTGTAAATACCAAGGTCAAGATTGTTGGGGAACAGAATTGGAATATCAAAGACCCTTTTTGGATGGAGCTTTCACCAGACAATTTTAGAGACCTAAAACAAAAATTTAATTTTGACCAAATTTAAAAAGTATATATTTTAAATAGTAAAATTATTTTAAAACACATTTTATTATTAATTCGCATTGATAAAATGACATCATTTCTCATCATGGTTACAGGTTTTCTAGCTATGAACTTCTTGCTAACCGGAATTTTTAAACCTTTAACATAAAATTGTACATTTTCAAACTTGTTGAGATCATTTTGCAGTAATACGTGCACACTAGTTTCAGATGGTTACTGTGAGAAATTGTTTCTATTTAATAAAACTAGTTCTATCAAAACAAAAGTCAGCATACAGAAAATACGACATATAAAATGTTTTTGTCATATTCCAAGGTAACAATGGAAAAAGAATGTCCATCCTTCATCAAACTGTTTGCTTTGGCTCTTATCCCACTGGTTTCCAACTGAAATCTACTTTAGCTTATCTCTTTTTACAATATCCACCAAAACTGTTTATTTCAACTCGTTAACTTCAAGTTCAAGCGTTCGATCAAATTAATTTCTCACGTTTGGTACATTACAAGTGTATTTTATTCTATCACAAATTTAGTTTGTATTTTCGTACATAGTTAGATTCATTCAATCCATGATTTCCAAAAGTGGTTAAGTGGAAGAGAGGACGTTAAAGTCCTAACTTCGCCACGAATAAGGATGTTTTCATTTCAAACTTGCAAATTAATAAATCTAAAAATACCCGTTCATATAACGTTCAATAAAAGTTCAGTCGCCCCTGGAGTGTTGAGGGGGATCCCCCTCAATTCTTTCTCTTAAGGTGACTAGGTACTTACAAGTAGCAGGGCCGGAGTGGTAGTAGAAGTCAGAGTCGAACTGGGAAGTGTGACGGACGATGTCCATGTAGCCGAGGGAGGTGACGTCGCTGAAGAAGTAGAAGACGGAGAGGAAAGCGAGACCCAGGACTACCAGGGTGAGCCGCAGGAACGGCCTCGCCTGGGGTCCCAGACCCAGCCCCATGCTGACCACCATCCTCAGCCTCTATCTACAAATTTCAAAACATTAAAAATGTTGTCCACGTATTTCATCTATAAAACCAATATTGCAATCTTTACACAAAATGTTAAATAGACATAAATTTTTCCTCAACATAGATTTGCATTAAGAAAAAACTATAAGTTTTATTTCATTTAATCAATTTTAAGCTACAAGAAGTAGTTGAATCAACAATTTTTTTGCATTTAATATTTATATCATACAATGTATCAACAGTTTTACCAACAGGAAGTACAACACTTGTCTAATTGATTCTTAGAAACTATAATTTGTTGAAAAATAGTATTTTGTTAGCAATGCTTGTCATTGCCTGTTACAATGTAGTACTATAGATATAAAAGTTTCAAAGATTTAAGCAAAAGACAGTAGTGTTTCTTAGAAACCTCACAATAAACCGGATTAATTTAGGGAAGGGTGGGTTGAGCAACGAATGCCCTAACTCGAAACTGGAATTTTCCAACTGGGCAACATCACCCGACGTTCAGAAAGTTGTATGGATTAACATTAAAGTGACGGACATGAATTATTTCTTAAACAAGAAGGAGATCTGGTGCGGCTTACCCGGAAAATTTGGCGCAAAAATAACACATTTTCAGGCGTCAATAAGGCTCTTACATAAAAAAATAGTGTTGCCGTATTGCAAAAAAATCTTCAAAAATTTCCCCATTCTTGTGAATTAAATAACCACCATGATCAAATAGTTCTTTTATGACTTTGTTTGTCGATCTCCACCCAGCCCAGCTGAGAAATTCATGATCAATTATCCCAAAGATGAAAAACCCAACACGATTAACATCTCAAAGTTGGCAATTTACAAGTGTTTTTGAGTGCACTATGACTTTGTTATTTGTATTCAAACAAAATTGTTATCCACTCAAGTCATAGTTTTCCCAACTTGCAAATCATTAAACCCACAAATTCTTAAATTTTAACCATACCTCAATTTTAGAAAAAAAGTATAGTTTAAAATACACATTTTCAATTGTTTGTAACTATTTCTTAAACTAAAAACGTTTTAACTCACACAATTACACAGTGCCTGCAAAATAATTTCACCATTCCAATTGTACCTATGTACACCTTTCAACGTTACAGATATTGCAGGCGAAACCCCGTAAAACCACTAAAAACTTAAAGGTGAATATTTACTTACAAGTACAGTAGTGTTATCATAGGCTATAACTAAACTTTTCAGCTGCATACACAACAGTTATTATTGTGGGTGGGATGGTGAAGGGAAAATCTGCATACAGATTGGATCTAGATGGGGAGATAACACGTGTATTTAAGGTGAATAACCAAGTGGCGCAAATAATGTTGTTTTCGCGTGTGGGAAAGGCGTCAGCTCCCCCCTCCCCCTACTCTTGACTCAGATCAGCTGTTTGAATGTAAGACAGCTGATGTTTTACCCTGTCATCAGGCGGAAGTAAAAGTGCAAAATATTCGGAAAGCTAAATTTATTGGTAAAAAGAAGAAACGGACTTGTCCTGCCACTTCTGGTGAAAAACTACTTCTAACGTTTTTTTTTTACTTTTTAATGTCCCTCGTACCTAACAAGTGTAGCAAAACCTAGAAAAATCCAATCAGCTAGACCAAAATGGCGATGAGAAATTGGTTTTCACCGTCATATTAATTTAGATGTAATGTAGAAGTAAATTAGGGCACTGTAGATTTTACTCCACCATAGAAGATTTCTGATTTCGCTAAGATTCACGTTAGCGCTAAGATGCTCTCAATGTCACGTCATGATTTCAAACCTGGCACTTACTCGTTGTTTTTACACTAGTTTAAGTTACAATACTGAAACTAATTCATACAACTTTACCGGGTTGAATACATTGTGTTCAGCCATTTCATTATCTTTGCCATTTAGACTGCTATTTCTGGATATCATAGATGCTGTTTTGGAAATGTTATGTTCGTAACCAAACAGTCCTGACATCGTATCAACAATAATGTCGCCGAAAATATCAATGACTCGATCTGAGGATCTGTCGGCCCAAGTTTGTAACAAGACCATCTCATCATACATCAAAAATACTCATCACACTATTCATCATTCCATATTCACCTCCCCCTTCTAAGAGTGGTCGGTGTCTCAAAGCAAAGTACACACCATAAAATAAAAACATTCAGAGCAGAGACTATTTTAACTAATAATGATACCTAGCACGAAGAAAATACAACATTGTAAAACAAGTTAATATTTACGTTAAAAGAATAAAACGTTTGACACACGCGATCATTTGGACAATCACTGGGAAAATTACACACTTTCAATATCGTAATAACGGACCATTTGCCTCAGAGTCCTTCACGATACATTGTAAATGAAGCACGATACATTGTAAATAAAGCACGATTTATTACAGGGTTTGTTTTACAATTTAGAAGCTATCGTTGACACGATACGAGCAAATAGTTCATTGTGTGTCGTTTGTGCGCATATTGAAAAGTTTGCTTTTCCCTCAGCTTTGATAATGGCTGGAACGGAAGGATGTTTGTTTGTTGACTTGTTCTGCGGTCAAGTGTTGAACAGGTTACCTGTCGACGAAGGGAGATTTATAATTTGACGAAACTCCCAGACTGACGTACATTGCCCACACATCATTGCTGTCATTTCAAATGGTTGGACGCGTTTGACTAATTAGAAAATCCCCTAACTACGTCTGGGCTGATTATTTTGGAGTGTAAACCAACTGATACAAAATACACATTTTTGGCGAAATATTTTAGTTGAGTAAAACTTTTTCAATCAATTTTTTAACGTCATTAAAATATGAGTATACATGTGAGAGCGTTAAGCAATAAGTAACACCTTAATTTTATGTTCTACTAGCTGAGAGTACCCGCGCTTCGCCTCGGAGCTTTGTTAACATAACATAGCTGTGTGTATATTTTAAGAAAATTGTAAATTTAAGGTAAACTAAAAATAGTTTCCTATATATATAGGACGAAAGATATCAACGAAAGATATTTTTATGGATGAATTGTGAAAATGGACGGTATGATACAGGTACAAACTTATTAAATAACTACACAGTATGGTATCGTAATTTTATAAAATAGCTAATGACAGTTTTAAAATTCTAAAGTACGATATTGAAGTTCACTCAAATGTTTGATTAAATCATCAGGGCCCTGTTTCATATAAATTATTATGACTCTCTTACTTGTTTTTCTTATTGCATCAGTAAACCTGGCCCTCCTATTGCGTTTTTTCTTAGGTGTTGGCAGATTTGATGATTGCATTCTCAGCTCATTTGCGTGAGAAAAAGACACTTCATCAATATCCATTATCGTGGTCAAGTTTATTTCGTTTTTGAGTTATAAGTGTTCCAATATGCTTGAAAAACGTGTTCAGTGCCCACTTTGGTCGATCGCCATTTACTTTGTGGATGTTGCAGGGATGTACAATATTAAGTAAAGACACACTGCGTTATAGGCTAAACTCTTAAACGTAGTTTCACCGTCATAGCATCAGCCGATTTTGCACTATACGTGGTCCAATATGCCGATAGACAGACATTTTTCTAACGTCAGTTTTGGTCTTTCCATATAAATAATAAAAAAACAATATAGGCCTAACCAAAAAACGATAGATTCATTGAAATGTACAGACAAAAGTCTTATTTTATTTATATAGATGACAAAGATCGAACGAACTCGGTAAACAAACAATGTACAGTTCGTCATGTTTAGCATGGCCGGTGAGATGGGCTATAGGGCCATAAGCGGCCAGCAGGAAATCTCAAGGCCACCGACCATGCTATACCTAACGAACTGTACTCGTATAATTTGTGCAATATCTTTATCACACGGAAACAAACCTAGGCAGAACCAGGCAGAAACCAGTGGAACGGAAAGAGAAAATAGAGAAAATGTCGAAAGACAATTGAGCGGAATAGGCCTAAGTTGTCGCTCTCTGTTCACCTCTATCCGTCGTGTTTTGTAAAAGAAGGAATTGCTAAAAAACTATAAAACCTAAAAAATGTACTGGACAAAAGTTGTAGAAACATTCATTCCACACCAACGATTTTGTCTCAAATGCAACATCGGACCGCTCGTTTAGCCGCTAGAAACGAAATTCTGAAGTGAGAACAGGTATTTTTGCGAAAATGCGCCAACGGCTTAACGTGATTTCTGAACTACGGGAAGTGGCCAGTGTAAAAGGTGCTACTGCAGCGCCTGTAACTGAACCCGGGCTGTTTTTGGTGCAAAGTACGCACTATACCACTGATCTGCTACCAATTTCACAAATCATGGGGTGAAGAATTTGAACATAACCCACTGTTAAAATGGTATTTCCAAAAGTCATTTTTCTTCAGTTACTCAGTTCTGTAGATAAGATTTAGACCTTAGTAGCTTTTCATATATTTGAAGTTGAAACCTAAAAAATAGTATTTCACCGGTTGGCAATTTACAGACGAAAGAAAAACAGCTGTAGCTTGCGACTCCACCCAGAGAGTATTCATGTTGTGATTTACTGAATATCTCCCAGCTGGGAGCCTAGCATTGTCAGTGACAACTCAACTGTGAACGTGCTATAGTGACTTTGTCTGGTTATAAACACAAGTGTTGGCTTTCAATAAGACGAATTTGTTTGGGAAACCGAATAAAAATTATAGATAGTAATTTCATAAAGAAATTCTGACGCTGATTTGTATTTGGAACACCGGCAGAGCCTAACCTTTCTTAGGTTTACAGTTATAATTGATTTAAATTTTGTAAGTAATTATCATAACAAAGTGCTGTAAACCTCTATCAAACTAAGACATAAAACGAGCGTCATAGTAAAAAAGCTTTACATAGATATCTAACGGAACAAGATGCTGTAGCCTTCACTTAATTGAATAATTGTAATTAATTGTATAATTATAATTCTATATAATTTCCCATTCTAGCCTATACCAAACTGAATTTAGATCGTAACTCATTTACGAATTCCCTTTGGAGAATGAGATATTTATGCCGTCAGCATGGTAAGATCCAGGCCCAGGACCATGATATGAACACCGATCCTGACCCCCAGAACAAGTGTTGAGCATTTTTCCAATACATATGTCTCCTCTCAAAAATCGTATTTTTGTTTAATTTTCATAAAATTTTGTACAAATGATTTTTTTTGTAAATATTTCAGTTATCGAATTACAGAAATACTACAAAAATCGAAATACTGGAAGTCCCTTTTTACGAGGAGAGGGGGTCATCAAACAACTGATAAATTATCTCAAACAGTACATTTTATTCGATTTTGATGACATTTTTTATACATTTGTTTTTCTTTGAGACGTTTTAATTTTATTTACTACCTAACGAAAATGCCGAAAACACGTTCAGTCGTTTCCAAATGGCATTCAAAAAGTAATTATTTACAATAACAGTGGGATGAGTAGTCCGATTTTAACGGCATTTGAAATAATTTCTTTCATTCATTATCAAAGCCTGCAGTAAAACACCACGTAAATCTTAGGCTGAAGGCCGAAGTGAAACTGTGAGCAAACATCCTCGTAACACCCGTGGTAAAAAAGCACGAAAGGTTGAGGTCAGAGGCAAACATTTTTTATCGAAGCAGAGTAACAGATCGCAATGGGAATTCTCTTGACTCACGCCAGTGGCTGCGTGTCAGCTTGGGTTCAGTTGAAGATGAGGACAAGAGGGTATTTAGCCGCTGCAAGGGAAAATCGCTGCGTCGGCTATTAAGCTCAAGTGCTGTACTGCAGATCCTCCCCCCTCCCCCCACAATCCAGCATCCCTGGGGAGCTAACCCCCTCCCCTCCCCCTTTCCACCACAACACCCACGCTCACGTATATACTCTGTGGAAAACGAGCTATAGGGTGGTTTTTTAAAACGCAACCCAACTTTCAAAATATAGTAAGTCATTTTTACGAGCGCTATTGGTCATACATTGTATCATTGGTTTGATCACTTCAATATCTATCAGATGGTATGTATTGTTACAGTAATATAGTGGTTTTATTTCCTAATTTTATATTATTGTGAAGTAACCACAATCATATTTTTTAGCAAAGATTAAAGCGTGTTTATTGTTGAAGAAAACTTAGGAGCAAGATAATTTGTTTTGTCAAGTAGAGGCGTTTGGGGTCAAGTTTACAGGTGTAAGTATTCCAAACAAATCTGAAATTCACAGGTTTGTTAAAAGGTTTAACGAAACAGGTTCCGTAGGGAACAGAAAACATAACAGAAGGCGGACTGTACTGAATGATGGAGGATGTTAGGGTTAGCTTAGAAAATTCTACTAAGAACTCTTTAAGAATTTTGAAATAACAAAAGCAAATAACCTAATTGTGCCTGCAAACTTGATCTTAATCACCTTTTGACACAACAAAATATATTTTAATTAATATTGTCTTTATTAGAGGATTTTCTTCGGAAAATGAGATATTCATGCCGTCAGCGTGGTAAGGACCCAGACCCGGGACCATGAAATGAACACTGGTCCTGACTTCCAGAACATGTGTTGATTATTTGTTCAACACTTTATATAGATACTCGTTTGTGAAATATGTGTGTCCTATATTCAGGTTGCATCTGTTGTCATATTTTCATTACATTCAATACAAATGTTCCTTTTATCTTGGTCAAGCTCGATAGCCAACAAAATAGGACGACCGGAACTACCCTTTTGGGGAGGAGGTTTTATTAAAGATGTTGTTTTAATGATCTAAAAACAGTAAACTACATAAGATTTTGATGAAATTTGAAATAAATATGTATTTTGTTAGTAGCCATAAAGTTTAACAGAAACAAATCCATTAAGTCGTTTCAAATGGCGACCAAACAAGTGTTTTCGCTATAACATCTTTATATGAGTTGTCCAGTTTTGGTGAAATTTGAAATACGTTTTTCCTTAATGATATGTAGTAAAACTTGCAGTAAAGGACGAAGTAAGTCTGTGGATGTAGCGAACAGCCTCGTAACCCCTTTGGTAATAAGGACATTCACTTCACTCATGCCAGCGGCGCTTTAGCGCTTAGCTGCGTGTCGGCCTGGTTTGAATTAGAGGTAACTAGAAGTGTTTGATCTGCTGAACGTAAAAAAGGCACCTTAAAAACCCTGTAAAACATTTTCCCCGAACGAATATTTACTAAAAGATTAGGTAATCTTGAAAAATATCAGTAGAGAGAATCGGTTTCTGTGATGTCTACAGTGTACAGTTAGAAATGCGTAGTCCTGATTGAAATTAATTGTTGAAGGTCTACAGTATACCAAGACGAACTTATGATTGCTCTCAAATATAATTATTCCTCAGGCATTTATGTCTTGAGTTTCAAAATTCTGCCCAACTCAGTTACTGATGACGGCGTATTATGGAGTTGTCTACCCACACCTTACCTACGGTTTGGCCTTGTGGGGAGGCTGCTCAAATGCAAATGTTTCTAGGCTTTTCATTTTGCAAAAGCAAGCAATCCGAACAATCGCAAAACTTCAATGGGGAGAGTCGTGCAAGCCAGCTTTTAAAAAACTAAAATTGTTGACACTACCTTGCCTCTATATCCTTGAAACATGACTCTTTTTTAGATCCAAGTGCGACCCCGTGGCGTAATAAGTAGAGACATACACTCTTACGTAATGAGAGGCAGGGACGATTACCGAACTGGGAGACACAGGACGGTAACTCATGAACGTTTGCCTTCACAGGCAGGAGTTCTATTAGTCAACATACTTCCAAATTCGATTAAAGGTGCCACTATGCCAAAGGCATTTAAATCTCGTCTCAAAACAATACTAGCTTAGGAAGCGTTTTACAGCACAGACGAGTTCATGGGACATAACTGGGAGACCTCTTAAAACCGACAGACAGATTATTGGGCTGGAGTGGGAATAATTCGAATGAATGAAATGATGAATGAATACCTCTGTATGTCTGAAAGATACTTCGATGTGGATGAATGGAAATTTTAGATAACCTAAAACACTGACGATTGCGATACAATGTATATTGTTTATGCAATAAAATATTTATTTATTTATTAATCTCAATGGGTGAACAATTTTGTGTAAATTTGTTACTCCGTAATATCTCTTAACGTTGGTGAATTCTGCTGTACATAAACTCTAACTTCTTAAATTACAACGGAACTTCTTTTCTCACCCGACGATTCCTTATTAAGGAATATCTTCATTTGTAAAATTTCTTTGAGAAATACGATCGTCAAAATGGGTTTGTTAGCGAATTTCCATAGGGAATCGTAGTATAAACATTTATAAAATACTCTTTTCGCCGCCATATTGGTCTGGCTGATAATATTTTTTATTTTGATCTTTGGTACACATTTTTGGTACGGCAACATAAATTATGTATGATAAGTTTCATCGAAATCGGATCATGAATACAGTTTTTATCGCATAAATCTCATTTTGGGGGGAAAACGCCCCTGAAAAAGATCATTAAATTGCTAAATCATTATTTGAGATGCCGACCACTCTCATGAGGGTATTTTAAGGCAAATATGTGGTGAAGGATGAATGTGATGAGTGGTAGTAATGAGTTATGAGGTGTAGTCTTGTTACAAACTAAGGCCGACCCTTCCTTAGAATGGGTCATTAATTAATGATTAATAGCCCAAGGACCAACGCGCTTGACATGACTTCCGAACCACGCAGGTGATGGTCTGATATGTCTAAACGATGGTGGGAGTTGATGCGGGTATCATCAGATGATCACTGAGACTATCTGAGCCGCTTTAGACCTTTAGCATCCTCAGAACCCTCATTTTGGGGGGAAAATGCCCCTGAAAAAGATGAATTCCGGTGTAAATTATCCTCCGGTTACAGAATTCACTAGGATTTACGGCAGCGTGTCGGCTATTTTTTTATTATTACACTTCATTATTTTATGCCGAGGACAAGGTGATTTGCTAATGGTAGTTCATTGAGATGCAAGTGGAGGTACGTATAACCGCAGAAGCTTCAAGGACTTTTAATGATGCGATTTCGTCCAGCCAACTGCAGGTTGTCGTATCAAAGTCGTGACTCTCTTTATCTGCAACTATTCCTTTCTGCAGTTATGTCAATGGTGCGCTAATAGACCGCCCCAGTGCCAGCGGGAAGTTCAAGGTCGGCTGGGAGGTCAGGAAATGCTAGCAGCAGATGGTACGTACACTCGGGAGTGTAGAGAAAAAAATCTTCTTACTATCTCTAACGTACAAACTGTTAAATTCTCGTTCTGTATTATACTGGTCAATCGAAGAATCGCTTAATACACTGAGACTGAAGAGGACCGAGCTACCCGAAATACAATTTCACATGGAACCAACGAGTTTATCCTAGGGGGGGGGTTCGGGTCATAACCCCCGCTTTCCAGGACCTCTGGTACATAACGGCTACATTACCCTTTGGGCATTATGGCTAATATTGTATACAGTAGAATTTATATTATATTTTTATCAACTGTACAAAAAGTAATACTGTTAAAAAAGCACAAAAACTATGTTAACAATACTTTTTCATAAGAATACGCAAAATTAATAATAAATATGGCTCTTGCAAGCTCAATATCCAAGGAACAAACAACAGCTCGGAGACAAACAATACTTTCGGGTAAACAATAGTACTGTACAGGACCCTGGGCGAGGAATCGGAATCCGAAACCATGAGAAGTGATTTCAGTCTTTGTTCTGACTAGTGTATTGAGTGAGAGTTGAATTACGAGAACTGTAACCTGCATCTCGCCACATAATACTGGATACCACTTGAACTGCAAACAAACGAAAGTGTGCAGTGTACACCTGTCGTTTCATGTGCACGTTTCAAACGACGAAAACTCATTTCTTAGACTTTCGCAGCTGGTGTCACAACTATAATATAGTTCTTCCGGCTCACACCGCGTCAAAATATCATAATACGCTTGAGATATTACGGTCTCGCTGTGGAATAGCATCATTTATTTATATTAGATTGGCTGAAACAACGAAAAACATCGACGGTTTGCTTATGCGATCAATATTAGTAATGGTTTTCGACCAGTGATTTAGTTCTCGGGTCATCTTAAGTCTTCAGGCTTATTCTAACAATGTATAAAATACATTTCAAGAGTACAGACTGTATTTGGCAAATGGCATGGAAACAAGAACAACGCGACGTTTTGGCATCTGGAATGTAATACCGTCTTCAGGTGAAAGTCACCTAAAACATAACTCAAAACATTAGGAAATGAACTAGTCTTAAGTCATCAGCGTGTGCTGACCAGTCACCCAGTAACAACAACATGTGTTCATCTTCTAATGGTTTGTTATTGTTTAGGTTTTCACCTGAAAATGGTATCATGTTTTAGATCCCGAAACGTCGTGTACTTCTTGTTCACAAAAAACTATGAACGTCGGTAATAACATTTCAACCACAGGAATTTGGAGCATCATTTATTGTTCTTTTCTGTAGCTGACTTTGTGTGTCGACGTTTGATTGAAACTCGTATAGTTCAACTATTAGCTCAGCTGTTCGTTTGTCATCTCAAACATCAAGTCATCAGCTGTGTGAATCGCTACGGTTTATATACACAACTGATTACACTGAAGAGGAACAAAGAACTTAATAGTTAAAATGAAGTTATAAATTTTTTATCACCAGAACTAATGTTTCTAATCTTTATACTCTTTTTATTGCGTTTTCAGTAGTAATCGCGTTTTGGTTGGAAGTTGAAACTAGTAAACATACGGAGGTTTTGCACAATGACTTGAGTGTGAATACAAGTGTGGTGAATTTGAAATTGAAGAGCTGCAGATTTAATACTTTGAGATAAGGTTTAAGTAGGGCTGGTAGTGTGCCAGTTGTACGTCAACCAAAGGTTTACTGTAATACTCCGGTTATCTTAGCCTAGGAGATAAAATGTAAAAAGGTAAAGTTTGTCTAGTTTAACGAGGCGAAGCTAGGACTCTACCACTCAACCTCGACCTTTACCTAGCGTTACCGTATTAGTCACATTACAAATTGTAAATGGTTACTACGGGGATCGAACTCGCGCCACCGGAGTGATGAGCTCCGGAATCGCGCGCGATACCAATCCGCCACGGATCCGCTGAATGTTTATGGGGAGACCCTCCCCACAAAGCCTCTAGATGACTCCCCCAACATCAGACAAGTGAACTTCATCCCAACCACGCCTTTCTCATGATCCAGAGAAAGACGTTTCTAATTTATCTAATTGTCCAAGGAAAATTAAACTTTCTAGTAACGTATTAAGATGCAAGTCAACTCCAAGTATCAACATAAATTTGTTTTGAACCGTTCGTAAAGTTACTGTAGTCGATGAAGCGTAAATTGTTTTAAGCTCAAGAAAAATTCTGTAGGATATTTTATTTTTCGGGTTTAATCAAACGAAATGGCCTTTTAAGCGCAAGACATACTTCGCTGTAAGAAAATTGGATTAAACCTGATAAATAAAGTATATTTTGTAGAATTTTCCTTCTGTTTTCAACATTTAGTTTTTGTCACTTAAACTTTATGTACTGTTCAAAAAATACCATTCTTACAGCAATCTCATTTGTGGAAATACAATAATCTGATCAAAACTTTATTGTATAAGATTGTATACTGAGTATAAGTTTCGAATCCGATTGACTATAATCAAAAACTCCCCAGACCCCCACTCGGCCTGCGGCCTCATATTTTTATCTCATTCGCTACGATTATGATTGAAACAAATTTGCTTCAACCACTGGTTTTAAAGGACAAATAATTTTGAAAGATGTAACTGTAATAACCAGAGCAAAAATATTAGAAAATCGATTAAAGTTCAAACTTTAGGTGCCAAATAACCACACTTTCTTTAATATAGAGTGACTTTCTGTACGTTTTTCCAAAATACAACATTCTTTTATACACACACATACATTTTATATGTCTGGGTGGTTGATAAGTACCGTAACTAAGATCCCAAACACAGCGAAAAGTTGGATTTTCGACAATTTAACTTCAAACTAATCTAGCAACGAAACCGTCAGAGGTGAGAAAAAGTGTTAATTACAAAAGTTGTAGGAAACTTTTTTCCACACTAACGATTTTTCATCAGATTGAAGATCCGAGCAACTGTTTTGCCGCTGTCATGCAAAATATCGGCTAAGTTCAAGGACAGATTTGCAGACGCCACCTTTTTGCTACCAACACGTCAGAGCTTTAAAAAAGAATGTTTTCAGATTCTTCCCGAAGGTTTCACACCAAGAGTACATGGTTGAGGGGGTAGCATGCCGGGAAGTGCTTAAACATTCACTCGTTCAGTCCCTGTACAACCGGCTTTATACTATACTAGCTGAGAGTATCCGCGCTTCGCCTTCGGGACTTTCTTAACAAAGCTGTGTCAAGTTTAATAAAACTGCAAATTTAAAGTAAAAAAGGTGTCCTATACATCATTAGAAAACCCATTTAAATTGCCTGTTAGTTCACCATCTACTCCTTATAAGTGTTGTTGATTACCTTGTGAGAGTCATAGTTACTTCCGCCGGTCCGGCCGAGTAGTAGCCGAACTGTTAGAACCCTAGAAGGCGCCTGCGTTTTCAGATAGGCAATACCCGCAGCACAGCCGTGTACTTGGTTTGCCTGCTCGCCCCTTTACAGTCGCCAGCACTTAACACTTGTACGTGATGTCAGGCATCAACCACAAGTTAGAAATTAAACAAATTCTCCTTACACAACTGTATACGCGGGTACTTGTAATCCAGCTTCATGGAGGTCAGGTTTTGAGGATGATATAGGTCTAAAGCGGCTCAGATTATAGTCTCAGTGATAATCTGACGATACCCGCATCAACTCCCACCATCGTTTAGACATATCAGACCATCACCTGCGTGGTTCGGAAGTCACGTTAAGCCGTTGGAATTAATGACCCATTCTAAGGAAGAGTCGGCCTTAGTTTGTAACAAGACTACACCTCATAACTCATTACTACCACTCAGCACACTCATCCTTCACCACTTATTTGCCTTAAATGAGAGTGGTCGGCACCTCAAATAGTGATTTAGTGTCAGAGATTCACCTGTTGGTGTGGGTAGGGATTTAGTACCGTACTTCTGTTATTTCCGATGCAAGGGTCTTTAATAGGTCAATACGCCATTTCCTGTGTTAAAATTAAATTTTAGTTTTGAAGCTTATTATAGATTTTTTTGAAAATATGATATATTCATTTCGTGACCATGGTGAGACCCATGCCCAGGATCATAAAAAGAGCACCGATCCTGACCCCCAGAACACGTTTTGAGCATTTTTTGTTTCAAACCTTTATGTATATACGTGTACCATCTTTACAGGTCGCATTATGTGTCCGATTTTCACCAAATTTGGTACAAATGTTCCTTTTGTAAATATCTCGGTCAAGTGCGTTAACCAGCAAAATTGGGCTACCGAAACCTTCTTTTTGGAGGATAATTTTCACCAAAAAAAGGGGGTTTAAGTACGTGAAACCCGTATATATTTCCTCCGGTTTTAATGAATTTTGAAATAAATATGTATTTTATTACTAAAATAATTTGAAGACAAAAATGTTTGGACCGAACCGGGACTTGAACCCGGGTCTCCCGCTTGCCGGGCGGTTATGCTAACGGTTATGTATTTTAATTTTATACATAAATATACAAAAGTTATGGAAATCCATCTAGTCGTTTCAAAATGGCGGTCAAAAAAGTGATCTTTTGCAATAACAGCGGAATGAGTAGTCCTATTTTAATGATATCAAAAATGTGTTATCGCTACAACATATGTAATGAATAAACTTTCAGTTAAAAATAGTAAGTCTAAGGCCGAAGGCCGAAGTGAAGGCTGTGACCGTGGCGAACCGTGGTAGTAGAACGACCGAATGCCTATACGAGGCTGTGAACGGAGAGAATAAGAACTACAAATTACAAAGGAAATTGTATTCATTCATGCCAGCGGCGCTTAAGCGCTTAGCTGCGTGTTAGCCTGGTTTATTAATTCTCTTCTGCATTACAGCAATATTGGCAAAGTAAAAACAATGTACAGGGTACAAAAATATGATAATAAATTTATAAATTATTTAGATAGAAGGATGGAAAGGTAAAAAACTGACAATCATAGAAGATTATCATAATGGTTATAAGTACTTCATTGATCAGGTTTAATCGAGAATATTGGAAGATTATCTACTAGTGTAGAAAGGGTTTCTCTCAATTCTGCTTAATTGCCTACAATTTAGAATTAAAACACGGATACTTTGAAGTGTTCTAAGCCAAGTCATGCTTGTATGTTGTGCTTGGGACTTGTTGCGGTTTCCTGGGCAGCTGTGTTGCATTGTTCGAACCACAGACCACAAAGTATATATTATAGTCTGCTGCCGACGAATTGAACGCGGTGTCGACGGCTTGAACGCGGTGTCGATGGCTGATAGTAGTGTATCTTCAAACTATACACGAGGTGTTCAAAAGGCCCCCCACTCCCACCATTACTTTGTCAGAGCAAAATTTTTGAAACTTTCGTTAAGGAATTTGTTTTGGCGTACTTCTTGGCACCCACCTCCGCCCCAAAAAACGGGTGGAGGGCTCCTAAATATTTTAAATGCAAATCCCTTCTCTGGTGGCATATCAAAAGCAAGATAATTTTTACACCAGTCAACGTCGCAAAGAAATGGGTTTATCTCAACTCACTTTTAGGTTAGGTAATATATTCTTAACCCTAATTCCCTTTTTGGGTCGGGGATGCATTTAAAAACGTTTAAACAAATTGCACAACCCTGTAACGAATTTTCCTAAAGGGCATTGCAGAAAAATTCGTCAGTCAAAAGAAAATGTACGTAGTGACACTTTGAAACTGACGACTTCTTTAAATAGGTATAGCCTAAAAAATATTGAGTTGAAATACACACACTTTCTTAGTCGTTGAGTTTGTGTAAAACTACTTTTCTTTTGGGCTGCCACAAAGAGGGTTGCATTTTAAAGACCTATGAGGGCCCTCCCTCCGATTCTTTGGTGGGGGTTGGGTGACGCAAAGTACGTCAACACAAACTTGAGGAGCAAATAAAAACATTCGTTAAAGGATTTTTCTAAATTTTCCTCTGTTAATTGTTAAAAACTAAAAACGGGGAACTTTTTGAACAGCTTGTATATACTGGACCACGGCGACCGTCGCAGTGTAATACGCGCCTAACATGCTGCTGGACCCTTGTTCCATGTGACAATATAAATCCACGCGAGGAAAATGGTGACCCAATTGCCAAGATGAAGCGCAGTTCCGGATATAACCAGCCCAGACCGGATGTTATGATGCCACCAGTCGCCTCCGCACCGGATATTCCTGTCATCAAGCTATGAAAACACTATAAAAAGTAAAACGCGCGATCTTTCATTAATTAAAAAGTGGGTTTCTAACTACCCTTTGGTTAATTTTTTGTGTTTGCACCATAATGTAAAGCGTCTAGAAAATAAATAAATAACTTAATTTAAAATAAAACATAAAAAGGTAAATCGATAATTATTTGTCATTACCGGTATTTCACTATTTGAGATGCCGACCACTCTCATGAGGGTATTTTAAGGCAAATATGTGGTGAAGGATGAGTGTGATGAGTGGTAGTAATGAGTTATGAGGTGTAGTCTTGTTACAAACTAAGGCCGACTCTTCCTTAGAATGGGCCATTAATTAATAGCCCAATGACCAATGAAAATACAAGGACCAACGGCTTAACGTGACTTCCGAACCACGCAGGTGATGGTCTGATATGTCTAAACGATGGTGGGAGTTGATGCGGGTATCATCAGATGATCACTGAGACTATCTGAGCCGCTTTAGACCTATATAATCCGCAAAACCTGACCTCCATGAAGCTGGATTACAGGACCACGCCACGAGTCCCAGTCAATAAATATATGTATAGGTATGTCAAATTTTCCCATTTGACTCTACGGAGATGACGGGACGCTCAAAACTGCAAACCGTTTCGTTCTTCGATATTTCCCTATAATTATAAATTATATATCGATATATTCCCGCCCTATTCCCTATAATTAAATTCGCTAACTAGCTTTGTTTAACCTGCGTGACTCCGTGCATCATTACAGGACGTGTGCAGTGTGCGCTAGGCAGGGTCGACTGATTGCACATGTAAGTCATTGCACGCGCCGTCGCGTGCGTGCAAGTGCAAGTTTACATTGCATGACCCCTCACCCCCCCCCAACCTAAGGACGTCATCAACCGCTTGTTGAGCTTCAGGAGGTGTATATGAATGCAAGTGTAAATAGCATATTTAAACATTCCTAAAACTGAGAATCATCACGATAGTTTTTAAATATTAGCATGATGTCTGAATATTTTTATTGAGAAACTTACGCAGAATCGATATAATTTAGTCAAGTGTATCACTTGCCAAAATAGTGCATAGGTCTAGTATTAACTATAACAAGCATAAAATATATACACTTTAGGGTTGTGTAGAGGTTTAAAATAAATCAAGAAGGCAAAGACACTAAACAATCAAATTGCCTTTCAAATGAGATCAAGCTTGATTCTGCATTATAAAAGGCCGACTTATATGGATTCTGCTTTAGTAATTATTTACATTGTTCTTAATGGAGTCAATCCAATAATTATGGC
The DNA here is from genome assembly GCA_018831715.1 of Matsumurasca onukii. Taxonomy (NCBI): domain Eukaryota; kingdom Metazoa; phylum Arthropoda; class Insecta; order Hemiptera; family Cicadellidae; genus Matsumurasca; species Matsumurasca onukii. The sequence continues at coordinate 32,098,798 of CM032059.1, read as the reverse complement.
CCACTCTTAATAATGAGCCATAGAAACTTTTACTGATAAATCGCTTCTCCTTACTTATTACTTCACACCCAGCTAAGTAGTTTCGTTACTAGGATGTTTTATTTCAAAAGTTTATGTCAATATGTCACATTGCATGTTTATATGTTGGAATGACGCAAGGTGACATTGATAGAGGTACTTATACGTTTACATTTCAGTTTTATACCTCAGCGACAACAGGTGTATTAAAATCTGGCACTGGCTCGGTCTGGTTGTGATCCAAAGATTGGTGGATTCAGAAGCATTTACTGTTCTGTATAAACCCACCAGTCTAACTCTACAGTCCGTTTCACAATAAGTTGGCAGCATGGAAAACACAATTATCATGTTATTTAATGGGACAGTAGTATTCACCAATAGCCTGGCCAGGTGTTAAATAAGAATGTTTGTGTGTGTGTGAAATCATGTAGGAGAAAATGGAAAGTGTATTTTAATCGTTTGATGTTTTCTTGACATATCTATTAAAGAACGTGATTATTTGAAAGTTGAAACTATTACCTATTTACCACTCAAGTGGATCAAATCGTATCTTAGTAATAATAGAACTGAACGCAATTTGTCGAAATTTCAGACGTACGATCAGAGGGTGTGGGTCTGAGCTATGGAGTTCCCCAGGGATCCATACTAAGTCTCCTACTCTTCCTGGTCTACGTCAACGATGTTGGCTCATCGGTACAAAAGGGACAAATTGTCCAGTACGCAGATGACACGACTCTGTGTTTCAAAGCACCATCCATCCAAGAACTCGAACACGTTACGTTTGTTGAGCTCAATAGCACAATTCAACATTTCAATGAGCTCAACCTCAAAACAAAACCAACGAAATCGTCATTTATTCAATTTTGCTTGAGACAAACAATATCAGGTAATAATCCAACAGTCATGTTGGACGATACTGAAATTGAAAAGTCTACTCGACAAAATTCCTTGGTATACACCTTTATCGAGGGTTGACATGGGATTGTCATGTAGACAGTGTTTGTGGGAAGTTAGCATCAGGCATTTATGTTTTGAGGCAATTACTGTCCGAGTACTACCTAATTCAGGTACTGATGACGGCCTACTCTACCCACATCTTTCCTACGGATTAGCATTGTGGGGTGGTTGCTCAAATGCAAATTTCTCAAGGATTTTTGTTCTGCAAAAAAGCAGTCCGGACGGTCGCGAAACTTCAAGCAAGAGAGTCGTGCAGGCCATCATTCAAAAGTTTAAAAATTTTGACATTACCTTGCCTCTATATTCTTGACACCTGTCTTCATTTTAGATCAAAATGCAACCCCATAAGAGGAAGTGATATTCACTCTTATGAAACTAGAGTCAGGGAAAACTACCGAACTGTAAGGCACAGAACGGCAGTTCATGAACGTTTGCCTTCTCAGGCAGGAGTTCGACTTGTCAACCGGCTGCCAAATTTCATTAAAAGTGCTCCAACGCCTAAGGACAGAGTTTTAAAAAACTAAGTTAAAGTTTTGGTCGCAGAAGCATTTTACAACACAGATGAGTTTATGGCACATAGCTGGGAGAACGTGGAAAACACTAACTGATAAAAGAGCAAGAGTGGACAATTCGATTGAAAGAGAGCGAGTGAATGAACAAAATGTATGTTTGAATGGGACTTTGATGTCAGTATGTATGGAAAATTTTAGATATTCAAAATAATAGTTGACAATTGCATGATATGTACATTTTTCCGCAATAAATGATTTATTTATTATATTTATTAACAACTGCATCAAAACGGTATTAAGACACAACTATTTAAACAAATCAAATCACTTCCATTGTCCGACACGATAGTTTAACTTTCCATTGCTGGAAATAACGACATCACGATCTCACAGTTAGCGCATTTATTATAGTGTTGAAGTGCAAGTGGTGATGTCATGTAGATGGCACTGAGCAATGCTGCGTTGTGACGTCACTCGTATATTGGCGCGAAAACGTCAGCTGACTGCAGGGGTAATTGTGGAGGTTAGGAAACAGTGCTGCCACCTGCTGTAAGGTCGAAAGTGACATCACCTTGTATGACTAACTCGTACTGTATATGATAATGATTAATATCTTATGATGATTTGCAGAGTTTTTAAGTAATATAAAACTGAAGATTTATGTTTGGAAATCATCAGCATGTGTTTATATCAGACTCGACTACTAGTACTGTTTGTGAGCCACTAGATGAACCCTGAATCATAACCTTTATACTTTAAAAGGTTCTAGTAAAAGGCCAGCAGGGCGTTTATAAATGTTCCTTGCCTGAAATAAGGTACATTAAACTGTATCGAAAATAAATTTTTGGTTTTCAAGTAGGAACAGATACGTTGTATAAATCAGATATAACGAAAAAAGGTTTTATCTTGCGTGATAAGTAAGATAAAGTGATTAGGCTAGAGCCTTTTTTTAGCCTTGCCACCTTACTAATAGTTTCCAACGCAAGTTTACTAATAGTTCCTTACTAATAAGCTTACTAATAGTTCCCAGGAGAATTAATATCCAAGCAATGGATAAATTTATCTTACTAAACAATTCGTATATAAGAAACAGTTTGACTGATGTTGACACATAAATGTTCACGACTTTGCAGGACACGGCGTATCTCTATTATCTCGCCTCCGCTTCCTTAGTTCTGAGATACCGACCCCCTCTCCCGTCCTATCCTACAACAGCTGTTTCACCAACAGACGACACGGCAAAACAGCTGGTTGATGTGATATTTTGATTGCAAACAAACCAAAACACTCAGCTTTGCAGCGTTTGCATTATTTGAACTTAATAATTTTATTTGTAAAACAGAAAACCAATCTTGTTGCAGAAAGCCATTGATTGCAAAACCCCAAAAATACAACAGATTCATGAATCTTTAATCCAAAAGAGTTAATCGACGATGGTTCCCAACACTAAGCTGTTACCAAAAAGCTCAACAAATCTACGGTTTACGTTTTTATAAAACGACCTTCTTCTAGATCTGGAAGTTTCAAGGACTGAAGTTCAAAAATTCGGACTAGTAAAAATAACTCTTACTAGATTACAGGAATGTACTACGTTAAAAAATATGAATGAATTAAATGATGAATTAAATTGAATGAATTAAAAATATGAATGAATTATTACATATAGTTGCTTCGTTCCCTTATCTTGGATGGCATCAAAAATCATGCTAATAAAACGAGTGCTTTCTAAAGGACAAACTACGTATTTAAAACAATCAATTATTGTTTTTGTCACTAATCACTACTAATTAAACCACTATATGGACATAGCCTAACCGGACGAGCTGAAGCCAGTACGGTACTTCTGACCGTTGAATGAACGGATTTAGAGCAGATATGGCCGACGTCCAAAGACGAAGAAGCCATGACACTGTACGTCCAACACTCAAGTTCAAGATACACATCAAGTTTGAAACTGAAACTAACTGAAGAATAAGGAGACTATTATATTCCTTTGTGCACATCGAACCCTTACTGACTGGGAGTTGGGACTCGTGGCGTGGTCCTGTAATCCAGCTTCATGGAGGTCAGGTTTTGAGGATAGTATAGGTCTAAAGCGGCTCAGATAGTCTCAGTGATCATCTGATGATACCCGCATCAACTCCCACCATCGTTTAGACATATCAGACCATCACCTGCGTGGTTCGGAGCTCACGTTAAGCCGTTGGTCCTTGTACTTCCATTGGTCATTGGGCTATTAATTAATGACCCATTCTAAGGAAGAGTCGGCCTTAGTTTGTAACAAGACTACACCTCATAACTCATTACTACCACTCATCACACTCATCCTTCACCATATTTGCCTTAAAATACCCCCATGAGAGTGGTCGGCATCTCAAATAGTGATTTAGTGAAAGAAAACACCTTGAACCAACTTCAGTGTGCATTCTTCCACTCACAGTTACACGGGATTGATTGTGTTTTATGTTGATAGAGAGCCAAACTATTGCAGACAGCTATTTTCTTCCTCGGCCTTCGGTCTCGGAGTATCATGGATTCGGAACAAATCAATATGTCGTTCTCTCCCTGAGAGGTTTAACCCACTGTCCGGTTTCCCATCTGATTTTCATGCGTTGATTAGTTTACACCATGTTGGCAGCCCTGTTTGTATAGTTTGTCCTAAATGTTTGAAGACAACAGACAATTCAACAATTGTGTTTGTTTCTATCAGGTTATGTTGGTTTTTTATCTATACTATTAGTATTTCGGTTAGGGTTGTCCGGAGTGTTGAGATCTCGGAATCTGCTGGGGTAATTCAGAATTTTTGAATACAAATGGTCCTTAGTGTGTGGAGGGTGGGGAAAACGAATAAAATTATATAAATGTTTATTTTTATGGGGTTTTTGAGGTCCCCAAATCCCTATATTATATTTCTTTTTTAGGTTGGGGGGCACAATATATGGATTTGGTGGGGGTTAAAGGGGGCAAGAAATAAAAAATAATAAAAATCGATGTGGGGTATCAAAAAAGGGAATATTATGCTGATTTCAAAAATATATTGGTTGTCTACCAAATTGTTTGGGGAGGAAGGGGGTTAAAACATCGGATGGTCGAGTTTTACAAAGCGGGCACCGAGGCCTGCTGCCAGCTGGCGCAGCTAGTTATAAGTATAGAGTAATTTATTTAGCGAAACCTTTTATTACAGGTTATACTAGTTTGTTTCCTTGTTTTGCAATTAAATGGTGTAATATTTCTATCAATCCATTTTTATAGAAGGAGATTCAAAAGGGCTAAGATTGAATATTAGAATACCGCCCCGCCCCGTAGTACTCTTTAAGCATTTTATTGCACGACTAAGTTCGGCGGTCAAGCCATTTTCTTAGTGCGGTCGATACAAAATTCAAGTTAAGTTGCATTTTTATAGATTTATTTTAACTTTTTTTTTATGTAACCTCTTAGTGAATCATCCACTAGCTGAGTTTAATCTTAGCTACGAGCACAATAAAAGAGCCAGCTGACGCAAGAAGATAAACAAAGTAAACAACTTGCCTCGCAACAGAGAGTAGAGGATTGTTTAATTTCGTTCTGTTTGAGCTCTCAAGTCTTGAACTCTAAGCAGAGTTTGTTTATTTTCTGGCAAGTGTACAGCATTCTCTCTCAGCAATAAGAAATGCCCGAGTGAGTCACGAATAAATGAGATATATAAACATATAGCCGACACGCAGCCACAAGCGCTACTGTGAATCTTCGCGAATCTAAAATAAAATTAAAAGGTATTTCTGCACTTTGACATTCAGAGCACTTGGCTTAAATTATGCCCAGTGCTCTGAATGACAAAGTGCAGAAATTCTGATTAAGTATAATTAAACTTAAATTACTTTAAAACGGTATAGGTTCTAGAGCAGCGGGAGTTGTTTCGATCGATTACGAGAGTAAAACTCTACTATACAGGGTGAGCTTTGTGTTCGTTTACGGCATCGCTACAATTTTATAAGGAAAACTAAACTTTGAATGGCTACCATTTTGAAACGTATGATCCGACCAAGCTGATTAACGAACTTTACCTAGAGATTTGTAAATGGAAAGCTGGGAAGCAAAAACTGCAAACCACACCTTTCTACGACGTTTTGACACGAGGTCAGTCTACATCCAAGGCGCAGCCTATTAAATGTTTTAATATTATAAATAAACAGCAGTAAACATTGTTTTGAACTGGGCAGTCTGAATTATATTGTTATGAAGAAACAGCTGTAACACTGACTTACTATAATAAGTCAATGTTAAAATTCAAAACAACCCCGTTAAAACAGCTTATGTCCATGCCATGTCATTAAAATGATCTTTTTCACTCTAGGGAAAAAGAATTTAGCTAAAACAAAATGCTAATTAACAAATTACCACACTTAATTTATGTTGAAAACAATTAATCTTCATGCCTATCTATCGTCTTCTACACTTCATGCCCTAACTGCAGTTAATCATACTTATATCAAACATTCTTTTGCAGAAATAACATTAAATGTACATCAGACATGGACGTTTCAGAGAATTTGTTAAATCACCAGCATCATCAGGGATCACGGGGTCACACAACAGCTGACTTGACCTTGCTAAGTGCCGTGTTTCCGACTCAGCTGATGAGTTGACAGTTGTACCAACTGCGCGCAAATTAAATCCCGCCAACTTTTCCCATTCTGCACACAGAGTACTGGTGTTGCCCAACTTGCTGTTTACCTGCAGTAATTACAGTTGGTGAGTTATTTATACATGCGTGGACAACGGTTTACAGTATTTTAAGAAACTTCCTTATTTCTTAAATTCTGTAGATTTTATATAATAAATGTTTCAGACAAAATTAGTATGGTGGTTTTGGTATTATTTAGCAAAACTCAAGAATATTATTACAAATAACAAGGGGAGATTTAAAAAGATTAGATGTAATTTATATCATGGTGGATCACTATAGCAAACGTAAAGTATATTATTTTGAGAAAATAAAACTATTTTGATTTTGAATTTCCATGTTACTGTCAGAGTTTATCCATCTGAAAATTTTTTATTTACATTTTCTTTATTTTGACCCATATAAACTTTTCCTATAGTCTAACACTTTACTTATGGGACACCCTGTATAGTTATCCTGAGTTTTATTCCTCTTTTAAATTAAAGATCCATTTTTAATTTAACAGGGTGTATCCATACTTTTGACTCACCCGCCTGTACTTGTACAGTAGCAAAGAACGGAGAACAGCTGTACTGATATGTCACCGTATCACACGTAGGCGAGCATGTGTTAACTCATCTATCTACATGTGATAAGTGCCACTATTCGCGCCTCTCAGTAGCGTCAGCTGTGAAAGTGAACTGTGAACTGCGCGCTAGCTTGTCACTTCCCGTGTGAAATTTCTCTTGAATTCAACACTTTGGTTATTATATCAAATATTTTCTCGGGGGTTGATTAGCCCTCGATGGCATTTTCGTAATTGGTTTTATAGTACAAGACTCGTCCCCCAGACCTCCGCTTCGGCCTATGGCCTCGCTTGATGAAGACTCTCCACAGCGAGGTCGAAACGTTTAGCAGTATTTGTATTTCAACTGTGACGCGGTGTAAACCGGAAGCCTTAGATATTAATGATGACACCGGCCGCGAAAACTTAAGAGTTAACATTTTAATCTAGTTTGACCTAGAACCGAATGACTGGTGTTGTACCTGCAGTGGAATAATTAGCGCATACATAAGCAGATTCTACTTATTGTGATTCTTGTACGTGCCTGGAATAAGATCCACTCATCATTCACACAGCTGACACCCGCTTTGCAGCACACAGATTAGACAGAGCAAAATACATGCATAGAGGAAGAAATTAATCTGTGGTGTAAACTATTACGTAAGACTCCATATCTGTGTATATTTGAAGAATGCTTCCATTAATAGATAATTCGTAACAGTGATATTTTGTTTTTTATGGTCTATCTTCCATTGTGAAAATTGTTAAATTTAATGTTTTTCAAGAACCTTTCCCTAATCAAAGATGTTTTGATCTTCTAGTTTATATCTTCTGGCTTACAAAACGATGAAACATGTTCGTAATAATATTTCAACATTAATACATTTTAATCGTGGGATGGGATTTTATTTAACGTATAAATACGTCTTTGTTGATCATGTAAACGCTTACTGCTACACATTTAGCTTGATAAATCGTCAACGTTCTATCATATGATGGAAGAAGTGATCAAGTAAAGGCGACGAAGACAGGCTTTGTCGACGACATGATGATGGATAGAAATGTGTGACATATCCCTTTACATCATTATCTACATGGCTTAGCATTGTACCAAGTCATACATAAACCGTATGCCATACATATTCTCCCATAGTCAAACAAACAGGGAGAAATAGAACATATGAAGCCCATATTGTTGGATATTGTTCGGACTATCCGACTTTTGTTTGGACGTAACAAATTAAATTGTTTAGTTGAGGTCTCAATTGGATGTTAAGCACTGTCCAAGAATAATTACGTTATTTTTTCAGCACATTGCAGCCTACATAAAAAATTTTTATTTCGTAAAACGTACACAAGTTATGCAACCGTTATTGTACTTTATTTATTGTATACATTTTTGCATTCATACACATGGAAACCCCACCCAAAATACTGTATTTGGATTTACGGTTCCCATTCGTCAGAATTTCTCCCAGTCTAGCCCCTTGGTCCGTATTCTGTTTACGTCGAGTTCAGTCGAGTGCCATAAACTTGTTAGCGAACTTTCTTTGAAAATAGAGTTATTCGTTTCTCTCGCCAAATAGAACGAAACGTCGTAGAAAGGTGCGGTTTGCAATTTCTTCTTCCCAGCACCTCCTGAGTCGAATGGCAAAACTTTATATACTTTGAAATTACAAATGAAAAAAGCCAACTAACTGGCTTATATTTTGTTATTCTCATAACCTAATCATAGCCCAAAAACCATACATATGTATATGTATAGAAATAAAAAGAGTTTAAATGCTTCTTGTCATCACTCTGTTATATTTCGCCAAAATTGAAAGGCTTTATCAAACAGTATTGGAAAACACACATTTTAACAACAAAACGTAACAAAAAATAGAAATATATCATTGGTATCAGTTAATATATGTATATATATATACATATCATACAATGACTCACTGAGGGTTACTATAATTATATAACTATATAAAGAAAGCAACTTAGCACCCTGTAAAACTTGTGTTAACGGCGTTAGCACCCTGTATTAACGCGACCGGTTTCGGCTATAAAGCCATCGTCTCGGCGAGTACATCAAAACCATTTAGTTATGTTCACTCGTATATATATATATATATATATGTTTGACCATTGTACAAGTCGCATTTTTGGTTAGATTTCCACTAAATTTGGAACAATTGTATCTTTTCTGTCAATCTCTAGGTTAGGTTCGTTAACCAGTTTGGTCGTATCATACGTTTCAAAATGGTGGCCATTCAAAGTTTTGTTTTCCCTATAAAACTGTAGCGATGTCATATACGAACACAAAGTTCACCCTGTATAGTGGAACTTTCTCAATCTCAGCAGTTTTGGACCAATGCGGAAGGATTAACTTATTAAATTGAAGCCGAAGTTTTCTTTGTTTTACATAAATATTTCGACAAACTTATTTACGTTATTACGTTATTTACCTAAATTGGCAACTGACATTTAACGATCAATACAACGTATTGTGCACAATATGACCGCTCAGCTACGTTCACGCACAATATGTTATCAACTGCAGAGGAAAAGGCACTGAACTATTCATATCTGTATGTTTTCAGGTTTGTTGTCATGGCCAGACTGTTTCCGCTTGCATTGTCGGTTCCGGTTGTGTGAGTCAAGGTAGGACTAAACCCGTCACTAAGCTTTGTAAGGGTATCACCCCCTCTCACTGCACCCCTTTAGAAATATATAGACTACCCTTGCCGCGTTTAGTAACAAACGAGTTGTTCTGGTTTTGAAAAGAGTTAAAAATGAGCGATGAATCGAAGTTTTATCACAGTTGGATTCAACGTTATTTGTTATTGTGTGTGTTTACTATTTGTTATCAAACCCATAACTGTTATTAATTGTTTATACACGAAGAAACAACAGGTATTATTCAATTCCGGAAATAATTATACAATAGTTTGAAAGTAGTTGTTAGTTTGAAAGTACATAATAGTGGCGGAGAGCAATTTAATAAAAGAAAAAACGGACTTTTCCTGCCACTTCTGCAGAAAAAGTACTCCTAACGTTTCGGGCAGATAAAACCCAACCCGTCTTCAGAAAACTACACTAAGTATAGGAACAACATTTAATTATATATCTTAACCTAAGATCTAGCCTAAGACTTTACCAAACCAAATTTACCTGATGTAGCGGTATTTTTAAATATTGGTTGGGTTAGTCTTAGGTTAAGATGTATAATTAAATGTAATTCCTATATTAGTGTAGTCCTCTGAAGCTCCTGGGCAAATTAAAGTTGAAGTTCACCAAATTTGTTTAAGTTTTCCTGTCTTCAGTAACTGCTCTCATTTATATATTTGGCTAGCTGATCTGACAAACTGTATTTACTAATGTTATTTGATAGATTTGTCTGATGTATGCTTTGTTTATTAAATAAGAATAAAGTAAAATGTGCAAAATTAAAACATTAACGTTTTCTGCAATTTTCTAATTTTGTGTGTGTTTTTTTCATTCTATAACATTCTTAAACAAATAATGATACTAAAAAAATAAACCTGTGAAGCCGTTATTGAGGTATGCCATTTCCCACAAAAACTAAATTCATTTTTATATGAGGATCAATTCCAGATGTAGAGACAAGACAGTGATTCCAGGTTTTGTTTAACAGTGAGTGTGACAGTGGTGACATTTCAAACAAATACCGGGTGATTACAAATAAAATAGACAGTTTGGATAGCTTGTAGAAAATTTTTTATTTAAAGGTTTAGATCATTACTTACATGATTATATAGAAGAATATTGAAAATATTTATTCCGGTTACTGATGGTTCTTGGAAGGAGAACGACCCGTAAACTGTTTCACAAGATAAAGCGCAAAACATGTTCACTTTAAGAGAATCGCGTATATGCTGTACAGTCTCTCTTAGGTTTTCTGTTCCCCATAATCGTACATTAAAAGTCTATTAACTTTTCCACTAATGTGAAATTTTCCACTAATTCATCACGGAAAATTAGGTGAATAAACAATGTGTCGACATTTTCAAGACAATGTTGCATCTCCTACCAAAAATTTGTACGTACAACTTTATCATTGTCATTTAAACTTTGTTCTAACTGTAATTTATAAGGTGTCATTTTCAAACTTTTCCGCAGGATTTTCCACTATAATTTTACCGACATAAACTTTAAGATACTCCCCACAAACCTATATCACTCACTTTGTTCAAATCACCATTTTAATTTTGTAGAGGCTATTGAAGTTGTCTATTTCATTTGTAAACACCCGGTACATTGACAAAGCCAGATGCAAAGTTACAACGGCTTTATTTTTTGTTTTGTATTTGTAATATCTTCAACTATGCATGTTTAGAGAGGGGTGTTTTATGAGGCATTTTTCAAAACGGTCTAATTTTTGACGGCACCATTAGGCAGCAGTTTTATAAAATCACTTCAACGGCTTGCTCAATAGATATACCTTTTTCTCACTTTAATTATGGTATTAGCAAGAAAAAATATCAAAATTCCTCAGTTTAAATAGTGATTTCTTCACCTAACATCTCAAACTTTACTTATTTTAAAGATCTTTCAATGCAAGCTGGCTGAAAGTGGCACTTCTGTCGCCCTGAAGTTCACTACTCTACAGACAAGTACATAGGCTAGTATGTTGTTACTGACCTGGTGTGCTAGTGTGTGTCCAGGGATGGTCCATGCCAGTGCGTGTGCACTACGGTGAGGTACCAGTGTAGCTCCAGCTGTAGCACAAGCACCACTGTACTCTTCTGTAGTCTGTACTGAGGTCTGAGAGAGCACCCCAAGTTTATCGACTACTGCGCGCGACGCTGTCCACTCCTACAGTGCGTTCCCAGCTAGTTGACGCTCTCAGTGAGAACTCATGGGTGCCAGCGAGCCCCATAACTCCCGGATACTAGTTTAAACGTTGTAAAATTTAACGTTTTTATAATTAATTTTCAGGGAAATTTATTTACGCTTTGCCTCTGGGGTACGTGATTTACAGACATGTTTACTAATATACAGAGTGAGTTTTAAATTTGTTTACAACAAATTGTTCTGCAAAATACTCTGTGAGACTCATGTTGTAGGGTTGTGATGTCTCCCTCATAAGATTTTCAAGAGAAGTTTGTCATTAAAAAACATTGTATAAAAAATGTGGCATTTTAAACTTGATTTCTTGCAATCTTTAAAAAAGTATTACAAAAAGTGAGTCGAGATAAAAAATTGTTCTTGGCGTCGTTGAATTTGTATTAAAATTCCCTTTCTTTGATATTACCACAAAGGGGTGGTATTTAAAAATGTTGGGGCTCCCCGGTTTTGGGTGGTGGGTGGGTGACGCAAAGTACGTAAAAACATACTTCAAAATTCTATGAAAACATTCTCCAAAGGGTTTTAAAAAATTTGTCTTTTTTCAAAAGTTAAGGTGGGGGGGACACTTAAAACTCACACTGTATGTACTTTAAAAGATTTTTTTAAATTAACATTACAACAAAAACCTTTAGCTTTTGTGAATGTGTCGACCAAAAGGGTCAATAGTACGACATTAAAGGGTTTATAATGAATTGTAAATAATTAAAATAATTAAGCTTATTTTTCAACGTTACCTACCTGATTTTAAGCGTGCTTTTATTTTCATCAAATACCACACAACGACAACTTTCATCAGATTTTCGAAAAATACACTTTATTTGTATGATAGTGGTGTATTGTAATGAATTTGCGGACTAATATCTAACACATATGTATTAACTGAACGGATAAATAATCGTATTGAAATGTAGAACTATTAAACGTTTTAACGTATGAAACTATTAAACGATGAAGAGTAAGTGTGACGAGTGTTTCGATGCATGATGAGTAGTATTGTTACAAGCTAAGGTCGACAGTTCACCAGATTAGGTAATTAATTGACAGCAATTGAAATGGACCAACAGCCTTAACGTGACTTCTGAACCACGGGGCTATTGCCTTTTTGCCATTATTAAACGTGAAATGTAAAGTTTAAACAAGAACAGACCTGTTTGGAAGTAACGATGACAAGTAGTACCTTGGAATCAACGAAACTTGAAACATACAATAGAGAGAAGCAACCGTGACCTTCTATTAAAATAGCTCTTGATACTTGTATACTTGGATACAGTTTACAATAATAACTCTTCACAGAATAACTTATTGATTTACGCCTTCCAATTCAAGAACGGCGAATAATAAAGTATACCCAACGTTAAGTGTTGTACTGACATACCAAACAGTGGGGCGGCAATAGCACAGTGGTAGAGTACGCGCTTCGCATCATAACTGTCCGGGTTCAAAACTCGACGCTGCAGCAACTTGTATCGTGGCCATGTTCCGTGGTTTCGAATAAAGTTAGTTTATTCCGTTGATAGTTTTACAGAAAAGTAGGCTACGTAAAAATAAAACTAACAATATCAACGTCTTGAAAGAAATGAGTAATATTCAAATTTATCACGGTAATAATACAAATAAATCATGAGTTGTTAAACTTTATGTTAACTTCAGATTCTAAAACTTCTTTGAGATTATAAAAAGGATTTTGTGACAACCGATCATACACTTTTATTTTAAAATGTTTAAAATTATTATTCCTTCAGGCGGAAGTCACGTGGTCCATTCCCATTGTTAGTTTGGCTATTAACTAAGGAACAAATCTGTGGAACAGTCGGTCTAATTTTAACAAGAGGTTACCTCTACAACTCTCAACACACTGAGCGGACCCGTGGCGGGTTGGAATCTTGCGCGACTTCGGAGCCGATCACTCAGCTGGCGCGGATTCGATCCCCGCAGTCACCACTTTACATTTATAATGTGACTACGGTAACGCTAGGTTAAGGTCGAGGTTGAGTGGTGGAGAGGACAAACTTCACCTTTCACACTCACTATTCATCGCTTATTTGCAATGAAATATCCTCTAGTGTGATCGGTGTCTCAAGTATCAAATAAAGAAAATATAAATAAATAAATTGTTTATTGCGTCAACATTGAACATGTTATGCAATCGTCAAACTACTGCAATTTAAAAAGCTAAAATCTTCCACACATTCTACCATCGAAATACCAATCAGACATACATTTTTGGCATTCACTCTCTCTCTCTCATTCATTCGAATTGTACCACTCTAGTCATGTAGCCAGTTTGTGTGTTCCGCGTTTTCCCAGTCATTTACCATAAACTCGTCTGTATTATAAAATGCTTCTGCGGCCAAAACCTTTTTAGAAGAGTTTTAAAAGCCTGAAGCTCATGAGCACTTTTGATCGTATTTGCCAATTTGGCAACCTGTTGACGAGTTGAACTCCTACCTGAGAAGGTAAACGTTCATAAACTGCCGTTCTGTGTCTCCCAGTTCGGAGGTTTTCCCTGCCTCTAATTTCATAAGAATGAATGTCACTTCCTCTTAGGAGACCGTATTTTGATTTGAAAAAAATTACATGTTTCTAAAATATAGAGGCAAGGTAGTGTCAACAATTTCAATTTTTTGAATGCTGGTCTACACGACTCTCTCCATTGCAATTTTGCAATGGTTCGGACTGTTTTTTTTGGAGAATGAAAACTCTGGCAAAACTTGATTTTGAGCATCCACCCCACAAAGCTAATCCGTAGGAAAGGTGTGGTTAGATTATTCCGTAATACGCCGTCATCAGTACCTGAATTGGGCAGTATTCGGACTGTTGCCTCAAAACGTAAATGCCTGAACAGACAAAATTGAAATTGAACAGACAAAATTATCAATATACCAATCACCAGTAAACAAAATAAATATTAAACTTACTTTACGAATTCCTTCATGGTGAAATGAACTGAACGAAATATTAACTTCAAACGCCGTTTTATTCTTGGTCCAAACATTCTAAGCGCCCGGAAAGATCTATACTGGTGTTCTTTCAACTTCTAAAACAAATAATTTTCTAGTTCACCCAGGGAACTTAACTTTGACATGTTCATTGCTTTTGTTTCCCGACACAATCTGGGAACATAAATCATCGCGGCACACTTTTCAGGTTAATAGTTCAAGTTATACCTTGGAAGTGTTATCTACTTAGGTCTATTGGTTATAGGCCCTACTATCTTTTCTTCAAACGCCCCCACTATCAGAAAACTGTTAGGAATGATTACGCGACGACATAACAGAGCCGACATGTAACCACAAGCGCTACCGTGAATCCTAGTGAATTTCTTAAACCTGTTCTGGCGTAAAAGTTACACCGGAAGCGCTTTTTTCACCTCCGTAACCAATCTGCAAGTCGTATTTTTTGCCCGATATCTATATAAATAAAATAAGACTTTTAACTGTACATTGATGCGAATACAATGTTAATTGTTTTTGGTTATTTGGTTTTCTTATACTTTGTAAAGACCGAAACTGACGTTAAAAAATCCTGTCCGTCTGTTCTTAAGCCGTTTTTAACTTGAGGGTTTAGCCCATTGCACAGCGGCTTTAGACATATTTGATATCCATTATCCATATAAAATTCTCAAAATATATGGCGAGGGAACCATAGCTATGACACTCACTAGGTAGCCAAACACCGATAAACACTTATCTGGTTTCCGTTTGTATGTTCATTGAAATGAATCCATCCCGGTTTTTGGTTATTTGGATTTCTTATACATTGTAAAGACCGAAATCTACGTTAAACAATTCCTATCTGTCTGTAACGTTTTAAGCCACTTTGGAACTTTTATAACTCAAAATCGGTGTTTAAACAGGGTGTACCCACTATCCATACTTTGAACTCACCCTGTATATTTGTAACGTTGAACAAGTATGGCAATTGAAATTGCTTGAGTTAGAGAAAGTGTCAAGTTGTGACAAACATTGGATGAATCTAGTTCACCTTGTTTCGTATAAATAATCCTTCAGTACAATGTAAAGTATAAATATATTCACTTGTACTCGTTACATTATTCATCATTGATTAAATCTGTTTGTCCTTTTTATGAAAACGCACACTATTTTGACATCTTCCATTTGAACAAATACGCTCGTACAGACATTCGGGAGATTATCTTTTGATTTTAAGGTATACGTATTTTAAGGAACACTCGTAAGTGTTCAAAACGTTTTAAAGTTTAAACTTTAAAGCTTTCAAATTTCGACACGTTGACGTTTAAAATGCCGCCTTACGGAAAACACGTAAAAAGAATATCGTTACACTTTATTGTACGAGTATTATACAAAGCGGGTATGGCTGGTAAAAATAATTACTGATGGAATTGCCTTATACTGATGAATAATATGATAAGTACAAATGACAAAACTCACAATATGTTTTCCTAGTTTCATAGAATGTATGATTGTATAAACCATACTTTTGATACCGTATAAATAATAAACAAAATAATTATACCAATGTACGAAACGTAAACAATAAAATATGTTAGCTTTAGCTTTTCTTTGATTAGTCTAGGGAAATAATTTGTGAACTGTTTTTTTCTTAACGAGCTTTTTGAATTTGAATTTTAAAGGTCAATTAAAGTTATTTTGTATTTGTATTGCATACGACCATTTATAATGTGGCCTAACTAATTAAATTTCCTAGTTAGAACATTTAAACCGACAAAACTCTCATAGATTGCATATTTATGGGAAGCTTCCGTCACAGAAAAATGCAAAACTGATTAAAAAATTCTCTGAAATCAGCTGAGTATGAACTTATTAAAAAGGAATTTAAGGAAGGAAACCAGGATGTAATGATAATTAATTCATATATGACTATCAACAACCTCTCGCAGTAGTAATTTACTTTATTTTCTTGTCAATTTTTAACCTTTCTTGTAGTTGTAGCTTTGTCAACTCAAAGGTGTTTGTACAAGACAAATAAATAATTTTTAATAATAATATTTAAAAAATCTCGAGTTTTGACCACGTGAGTTTCAGTATTGACACACCCTGTTTACTGAGAATCTTAAAAATATTTTTCCTGAAATCTCCGTGTACGATTTCCAGAGAAAAAAGTTTGTTTCGTCTTTCTAGCTCTAATAGTAAACTCCTGTAATCCGTTTAGGACACTTTATCGTGGCCACCCGGTATAGAGTACATTTTTAACTTAGCGCCTGATATTATTGACACACTACAAGCGTACATCAAAGCACTGATCTTATCGCACAGTTATTGAAGGCGTTCACTATTGATTTCAACCTCGTTTGCGACGATGCCTGTTAAGAAAATTGCTCCACACTAGTTTCAAGCATTAAAAACCGCTCACACACATGCTTTGACATTTCTTAAGCTGCGGCCTGAATTTCCTACTAATATTTTGTATGTATTACTTCTATGCTAACGACAAAAAAACTTTATTGAAAAAGTCCCAAAATCCATAGTGTCTGTACGCGTAACTATGATCTTTTTTGATATGATATTTATTTTCTCACTAGCCCAGAAACAATTCTTCACACAATACGTTTCCTATTACGAATGTTTCAAAAAAAGGAACAAAACTAAAAATTACAAATTCGTGGTTTAAAATAACCATTTTTCGAAGGAGGCATTATAGGCCTAATTGAAAGGAAAAGCCTATCACATGAGGTTTTAGGACAAACAAAGGGATATAATGAAACAGCAGACAGTACACTTAAAGTTTATTACTAACTTACTATAAATAAATAAACGATGGTCGCTGATGACAATGATGATGGATTGGTCAAGTGTTAGGGGAAGGGGATTATAATACAAGGGAATGTTGGGGTTGAGTAGTGGTGGGGGTGGAGGATCACAGCTGGGGACACCCTGGAACAAACCCACAGATTAGTGTGAAGGTTAGAAAATGTAGGACAGATACTGTACAAAATATACATGGTTCATAAAGTTATACGTCGTATAATTTGATCCAAACTTAAGATGTTATAATTCTCTATCTGTTCCAGAACTAGCTCTTAAGCAAGGGAAAGATACAAAATTAAAAAACCTCTTGGGTAATACGAGTAAAATTACAATACAACAACTGTAATTGAATTTAAAAAATTATTTGGAGCTTTCTATTGGGCTATATGAACTATTCAGTACGATCTCATGGTTTAAGAAGTTCAATCTTATTGGAAATAACATAATTTTTAAACAAAGCTGCAAATATTCCAATAATACAATTTCGATTAGCCTGAGGTCTTTCAAACGCAATGTGTTTATCTTCATACTGAAGAAACATATGTGGAATTATGGTATTATTTGAATGTTTGCAGCTTAGAGTGAATATTTTCAACTTGATATATAAATATTCTCCCTAACTGCCTCAAACTACAGACGACTATTTAATTACTCTATTTAGTTATTAGACTATTTAATTAATGAAATTGTGTAAACCAATCCTTAATGTGCTTCAAAATACTAATATAAATCGGCCACTTCTAAAATGCTACAAATCGAGAACTCTCTACTTCAGCGGTAAAAATGTGAATAAAAACCAGAATACTCACTACAAACAGAACAGCTCTCTTCGTCACTACCGTCTCCACATCCATCTCTTCCCGAGCATACGACTGCGGAGGAGCGGCACCGGCCGTTGGCACAGCGGAAAGGGCACATGAGGGTGGAATCCAGGGGGGCGGAGCCCTTGGCTTGGCATGAGGCAGGAGGCTCGTCACTGGCATCCGGGCAGGAGACGTGAGCATTGCAGAACTCGTAACCCTGGCAGGCAGGTGCCTTCCTTGCACCGGAGTGTGCCCGCTGGACAACCTGTAACACGAGTAAGTCAGCACGTGTCCAGGGGAGTGGAGCCGTGGTGCATCACTGTCTCTAGGCAGGAGACATGAGCATTGCAGAACTCGTACCCTGGCAGGCAGGTGCCTTCCTTGCACCGGAGTGTGCCCGCTGGACAACCTGTAACACGAGTAAGTCAGCACGTGTCCAGGGGAGTGGAGCCCGTGGTGCATCACTGTCTCTAGGCAGGAGACATGAGCATTGCAGAACTCGTACCCTGGCAGGCAGGTGCCTTCCTTGCACCGGAGTGTGCCCGCTGGACAACCTGTAACACGAGTAAGTCAGCACGTGTCCAGGGAGTGGAGCCCGTGGTGCATCACTGTCTCTAGGCAG
This sequence comes from Matsumurasca onukii, assembly GCA_018831715.1. Lineage (NCBI taxonomy): Eukaryota > Metazoa > Arthropoda > Insecta > Hemiptera > Cicadellidae > Matsumurasca > Matsumurasca onukii. The sequence continues at coordinate 32,080,069 of CM032059.1, read as the reverse complement.
GAGACATGAGCATTGCAGAACTCGTACCCTGGCAGGCAGGTGCCTTCCTTGCACCGGAGTGTGCCCGCTGGACAACCTGTAACACGAGTAAGTCAGCACGTGTCCAGGGAGTGGAGCCCGTGGTGCATCACTGTCTCTAGGCAGGAGACATGAGCATTGCAGAACTCGTACCCTGGCAGGCAGGTGCCTTCCTTGCACCGGAGTGTGCCCGCTGGACAACCTGTAACACGAGTAAGTCAGCACGTGTCCAGGGAGTGGAGCCGTGGTGCATCACTGTCTCTAGGCAGGAGACATGAGCATTGCAGAACTCGTACCCTGGCAGGCAGGTGCCTTCCTTGCACCGGAGTGTGCCCGCTGGACAACCTGTAACACGAGTAAGTCAGCACGTGTCCAGGGGAGTGGAGCCCGTGGTGCATCACTGTCTCTAGGCAGGAGACATGAGCATTGCAGAACTCGTACCCTGGCAGGCAGGTGCCTTCCTTGCACCGGAGTGTGCCCGCTGGACAACCTGTAACACGAGTAAGTCAGCACGTGTCCAGGGAGTGGAGCCCGTGGTGCATCACTGTCTCTAGGCAGGAGACATGAGCATTGCAGAACTCGTACCCTGGCAGGCAGGTGCCTTCCTTGCACCGGAGTGTGCCCGCTGGACAACCTGTAACACGAGTAAGTCAGCACGTGTCCAGGGGAGTGGAGCCCGTGGTGCATCACTGTCTCTAGGCAGGAGACATGAGCATTGCAGAACTCGTACCCTGGCAGGCAGGTGCCTTCCTTGCACCGGAGTGTGCCCGCTGGACAACCTGTAACACGAGTAAGTCAGCACGTGTCCAGGGGAGTGGAGCCCGTGGTGCATCACTGTCTCTAGGCAGGAGACATGAGCATTGCAGAACTCGTACCCTGGCAGGCAGGTGCCTTCCTTGCACTGGAGTGTGCCGGCTGGACAACCTGTAACACGAGTAAGTCAACACGTGTCCAGGGAGTGGAGCCCGTGGTGCATCACTGTCTCTAGGCAGGAGACATGAGCATTGCAGAACTCGTACCCTGGCAGGCAGGTGCCTTCCTTGCACTGGAGTGTGCCCGCTGGACAACCTGTAACACGAGTAAGTCAGCACGTGTCCAGGGGAGTGGAGCCCGTGGTGCATCACTGTCTCTAGGCAGGAGACGTGAGCATTGCAGAACTCGTACCCTGGCAGGCAGGTGCCTTCCTTGCACCGGAGTGTGCCCGCTGGACAACCTGTAACACGAGTAAGTCAGCACGTGTCCAGGGGTGGAGCCCGTGGTGCATCACTGTCTCTAGGCAGGAGACATGAGCATTGCAGAACTCGTACCCTGGCAGGCAGGTGCCTTCCTTGCACTGGAGTGTGCCCGCTGGACAACCTGTAACACGAGTAAGTCAGCACGTGTCCAGGGGACGGAGCCCGTGTGCATCACTGTCTCTAGGCAGGAGACGTGAGCATTGCAGAACTCGTACCCTGGCAGGCAGGTGCCTTCCTTGCACCGGAGTGTGCCCGCTGGACAACCTGTAACACGAGAAGTCAGCACGTGTCCAGGGGACGGAGCCCGTGGTGCATCACTGTCTCTAGGCAGGAGACGTGAGCATTGCAGAACTCGTACCCTGGCAGGCAGGTGCCTTCCTTGCACTGGAGTGTGCCCGCTGGACAACCTGTAACACGAGAAAGTCAGCACGTGTCCAGGGGGACGGAGCCCGTGGTGCATCACTGTCTCTAGGCAGGAGACGTGAGCATTGCAGAACTCGTACCCTGGCAGGCAGGTGCCTTCCTTGCACTGGAGTGTGCCCGCTGGACAACCTGTAACATGAGGAAGTCAGCACGTGTCCAGGGGACGGAGCCCGTTGTGCATCACTGTCTCTAGGCAGGAGACATGAGCATTGCAGAACTCGTACCCTGGCAGGCAGGTGCCTTCCTTGCACCGGAGTGTGCCCGTTGGACAACCTGTAACACGAGGACGTCACTGCTCTTCGTACATAGATCTCTATTTATTTCCACTGGATTGCGCACTGAATACGCCGGGAATGGGCCTGTTTCGGTCGGCCGGCAGCGGCTGGTTCCCCCACCACCAAAGCCTTTGTCTCAAGCCCTGACATGCACGTAGCAACCCAAGGGACTGGCGTCATCCCTCCATCCTGCAGCTGAGTTCACCGAAACTATATGTTTACAGTTGGAAACATGTGATCATGGCGAAATACTGTGCTGCCTACAACTGCTCTAACAACAACTGAAAAAAAACTGATGTTTAGGAACAGCGTACAAGCCAGTGAAAAATCAAATACAATCAATTTTGATCCTGACGAATCCGGGCGAAAATTATGATAAGGATATGGATCACTGGCAAAGATCTCTGACAAAGGACAATGTGTAGCCTATACTGCTTCCAAGTGATGACAAAACAAGATTTTTGTAAACCAGAGCCATTCATGGATTTTGTATCATCAGTAAACATAGGAAAACTATTTTATCCTAACAGAGATGTCTTCAAAATCGTCTGCTTTTTCAGTACAGCGATTAAACAAAATAACGTGACAAAACCAAACATTGTAGATAGAATTATTAACGAGGCTACCATGCATTTCGGTGAGACTGTACAGGGTTATTACAAATTATGTTCACGATTTCAAGTGTGTATAAAATTTAGTTTTATATGTTATACAAAGAAACAAAATGGTTACATTTTAAGAAAAACTCAAAAAGGTTCGTCACAAGTATTTATAATTTTAAGTTGTTCATATGGGTACCCCTTGTGCTACAAAAGATTTCAATCCTATAGTCAAGCCCTTGTCATACGTTGATAAGATGGTTGCTAATTTTGAGAATAAACACGCACCACCAAGGAAAGACACATTAGGCTACAAAGTGTTATAAACCTTTCTCTGTATGTGTTTTTTGAATCTTGATCCATTGTTTCGATGGCATTGGTTATCTGTTGCTGGATCTCAGGTTTACTAATGGTAATGGTGGTGTGTACACCTTATATTTTATGTATCCCCACAAGAAAAAAATTACAGGAAGTGTTATCCGAAGATAGTGATGAAGGCTAGGTCAGGTCGAGTAACATTCTTTTACAAATACGGCCATATATTTTTAAATTCAATTACTACTAACTTGTCATTAGATTGGTTACTAGGAGGATCTTCATTAAACATGGTTCTAAAAATTGGTTGCACACTAATAAAAAATTGGTTAATGTAATAAGCCATTACACAACAAGCATTACAACAAGCATGCCAAAAATAACTTGTACCTAAGAACAAGTAGGCATGATATAGTTGCATCAAGAAAAGTGTATTTTTATCACACATCATCAATTTATCCTTTATTGGTAATTTTGAGAATAAACACGCACCACCAAGGAAAGACACATTAGGCTACAAAGTGTTATAAACCTTTCTCTTTATGTGTTTAAATTATTTTTAAATGATTGTTTAAGGGCTTTTACTGGAAGTTCAATTGGAAGTTCCTTTATTTCTCGAAAGAGAGCACTCGGTGTCTAAAAAAAAGTGAGTCTACCTCGATTTTGGAAACTTTGTTAAAGGAAGCCTTTTATTCTGATTCACTCTCACTGCACACCCGTTACTGTTTTTTAACAACGAAGAACATTACAAGCTCATCAAAAAAACATTGCTTTTAAAGAATTTTATCGATAGAAAAAAACTTAAACTAGTCCTTGCCAATCTTAAGCACAGATACAAATTTAAATCAATTATGATTCTGCACCGAACATAAATTTCAGTTATTAATATCAAGTATATTTGTAATGGCTTGATGTATTCTAAATTGTATAATAGATGAAGAATAATAAATAAATGCATTCTAGAGACCTAGCTCCTTCAAAATCCGAAACGCAATACCCGCAGCACTGGTGTGTATCCTGATTGCGTTCTCGCCGTACGTTTTTAAGTTCTATTAGTGCAGGTTAATGTTAGTACTAACATTCTTGTTTACTTTATACAGTACAAGCTGCCCTACCCGTGCTTGGTTACGGGGCGAGAACTAAGTATAGTGATACAAAACTGTTAAATGCATAATACAAACTGAGAAAGATACTAATCTAGTTAACCAAAATATTTTTCCAGGTTTTTAAGTTGGTGTCCCGCACGCCGTTTAGTCGCCTAATTTTTAAAATGATAAAAATTGTAATACATTTAATAATAACTCGTGTTTGACCTCATTGATTGCGATCGCGATGGTCGGCTTGGACTCAATTTTGGGAGACTATTGTGATCATTTAAAACAAAATCTACTTATTTCGATTTTTGGGGTAATGGTTACTGCCGCCGTTTACCCGCATCAAAAATTCTGCGTGAGCTTTCAAACAATTTTATTGCAAACAAAATAAAAAATTTCGGGATTTGCACACATTTAATAAAAGCAGTGCCCTCTTCATATCAGATCTAGAAATAACCTAAAAGCCGTTAAGACTTTTTCCCTATATATTTCTTACGGTTACTTTTTCCTAGAAACTAAAAGGAATGTGTGTACAAATGTTCAAGACAATCCACCATGTAGTTTGGGCTCTGGGCTGATGAGTGTATCAGTGAGTGGTTTTGACTTTTATACATATCATAGATACTATATAAAGAATACTTTATACCGTTAATTAAGAGGTTATCGGTATTATTAGTTTACATTGTTCTAATGGCGAGTGAATACAAGAGGGCCGATAGGTAGACTTTACTAGTAAGGATCCGCGTTAGAGGTCACTTCAAAGAAAGCCTAAATTCGTGCGCACAAGAAACAACTGACTGAAAACTAGTTTTCTTTAAACTAATAGGGCCTAATCGTCAAACCCAGTGCTTGCAAAAGGTTTACGTGGGTACTTTTTCATCTTTCAAAATAATTGTTAACATATTATACTTGTTATTTTTTTGAAACTTAAAGAGGTTTTCTTCTCTTCTTTAGAGTCCGAATTTTGATCATTATACCATACTATTTTACAAATCAACTTCAAAAAGTTCAACTGAGTTTATTTTTAACTCCATATTATAGATAGGGTGGATAGGTGCAATTTCGAGAAGGGTTCTATACGTGTATAGATAATTTTATTGGTTTTTTAATAAGTGTAAATAATCAATTTAGTGGCTTGTAAACGTGTGTTGGTCTTTTCCAGACCCAAATGCAATTATTTATGTTTCTACAAATAATGTTTTCGTCTGTTACCTGCTCCGAGGTCTCTGCAGCCTGTCTCGTCCTCACCGTGGGGGCAGTCTCTGTGGCCGTCACAGCGCGCCGCCCCAGACACACACCGGCCACGCCCCCCGGCAACTCCCCCACTCCGCCAACACTGGAAACTGCCCTCTGGACAGGCGTCGCCGGCACAGGCCTCGTCCGATCCATCCGGGCAGTCCTGGCGACCGTCACAGACGAAGTACCAGCTGATGCACTGGCCGGTCGCCCTGCACTGGAATACACATCAGAGAGTAGGAAATATAGCTTCTATCTGGAAGTAGTGGCATTGTCATGCATTGTCAGCTAGATTCCCCCAGGTGAAATCTGACTGGTATTTAGACCTGTGAGGCTGTGAAAACGACCTGATACTAGGGCACAGCAAAAGGATATCATGTCTAAGGCTGGGTAGCTTTTTGGCCTATCTGGAGGTGCACTGAAGAAGATTCTTTGATCAAACACATCGACCACTCCTAGAGGATATTTCAAGGTGAATATGGGATGAATGATGAACTATTGAGAGCCAATTTGCAGAAAGAGGAGAGTGAATATTACTGGTTACTTCCTGTTTGAATCAAGAAGACCTCTGAGAAGTAGTTTGGAGATGACTGGCTTAAGTGGATGAGGTTATAAAACCAATGCTTTCGTCCTGGTCGAAAGCTAAATAAGTCGCCCAAGCATGACGCTAGCAGACCTATTCCCTTCTTTACCTTGCTCCATATCCTTCCCACTTCGTTGGCAGGGACAATAAGTCTTATGCTGCGTTTTCCCAGTAATAATAGGTCAAGCCAATTGCCTCACAAACAAAAAACACAAAAAAGCTGGATAAAACAAATTTTAACTTTTGCTAATCAAATATTTTCAACTCAATAACATCAAGTACATGATTTCGTGGTTCAATCCTACCTGAAACGTGTTAGGGTGGCAACCCCTGTGGTTGGCGTTGCAGGAGGTGTTGTTCCTTACTGCGCAGTCGCACAACCCTCTGACACACCGGGAGGCGGGATCAGCTGCTCTACATTGTCGGTCCGACACACAAGACAGACCTAGAGACACCGCTCCTCCCCACTCCTCTATCCTCAGCACAGGCCCTAGACAAGGTATGATTGGCTCAACTCTTATATAGTAGACAGTTTAGGAACAGATAGAAACCTTTCTCAACCAGACTTATGAGTAAAAGTCACTTATACACTAAATACGAGTATAATAATAATATGCAGTTTTATACGTTTCAACTACTGTACCTGGTTTAGCAACTGAAGCATGCGGCAGTTTTTTCGTCGCAGTCGGGTACTAGCTACACTTGTCGAGGACGTCGACCTGACTGAGGTAGCTACGGACGTGGTTGTGGTAGGGGGCGTGGCTTTAGTTGTGGTGGGGGGTGAGGGCGTGCGGAGAGGCCGGTCTGGAGATACGCCCACCTTCAGGGGCGCAGGTTTGATCTTGGAGTGGGCGGGGATTGTGTTGACGAAGGGCGTGGCTGGCTTCACTTGTGGTCGCTGGAGAAGAGAGGGCGTGGTCACTTGTGTAAAGGGCGTGGATGGTTTGATATTAGGTCTTTTGAAGTATGGAGTAGTCACCTGAAACAGTTCGTATGTGTTGTTGAAGACGTACTTAGTTAGAATATTGATGCCAATATAGACTTATGCTTGTAATGTAAACACTCTTTTAACTTGCGTAAGACTTCTTGTTTTTCTCTAGTATATTTACAATAAATTAAATGGCTGCTAGATTATTGAGTATTCACACTGTTGGATATTTATCATGTGAATAATGCCAAAATTGTATCTTAAACATTTAAACCTTTACAACATTTAATTATTTATTAGTTTAAAGTTTACTCATTGTTTAATTGATGCGCACAGTTAATCATAAGTGGTGACTCTTAAACGCAAGCACTACTCACACTTCCAAATCTACCGTCATGCAGATTAGTGAATCCCAACTTACCCGACACCGAACAGGTTTACACAAGGGGTGGGGGTGTACCTGGTGGGTAGAGGGGGTGGTGGGGCGGTAGGGGCGGGCGGGCCAGACCGGTGGTAGACACGCCGCCCCTTGCTTGCTCTGGCGGAGAGGGGGTGAGCACACACAGCGTCCGAACAACTTGGGGATCAGGAAGTCACAGTGGGATCCGGTCTCCCACAGTCTACAGTGAGTGTCCGAGTAGCACACATCGCCCAGCTTGGCCGCTGCAACAGAACACAGATTAGTTTTAATGGGATAACACGCGGAAAAGCGCTTCTGCAGAGGTCAATTGGCGTAGGGAAAGTGGTTGGGAATTTAGTCGTCGAATCCATCACCCTGCGGAGTGGATAGTAGTCCGCAGGAGTAGACGGGACGGGTGGGAATGTCAACGATATGGAAACGCCGCTTGGTGGTAGACTAGTTGGTAGAGCTAGAGTACAGCTGGAAGAGAAGACCAAAACGTTTACACTCTGTATACTGGTTGTCCTAAAGGTTCAGCAACGCTCTGGATATCTCTTTTGAAAATTTGTATTGAAATTCTGTGCTAGTGGTAAACTTTTTCAGATAAAACCCCAATATCGTTGTTAAATACGAGCCAAGTCAAGTGGTATATCAGGCTAAAGCCCTTATTAAGTAGTACTGTAGTTGTACGTTGCGGCCTCTGGTTTTACCAAACCATGTCTTTATGTGATGTATAAGTATCATAAAATCAAAGTATGTAAAACATTTCTTTTTTTTTCTTAAAAGTTATGACAAATAGTTTTTTGCGTGATTTGTAATTGAGTGATACGGTGAATGATAACTATAGATCAACGTGGGAATAAACTTTTCAAAAGGTATAAAATAATCCATAATAATACGGATACAATATTGGTGTATTAGACAAGTGCGAGTTCCGTAAAATTGGCCGAAAGTTGGTCGGCTGATACAGATCGACCGTCCGCTGCTCCCAGCCAGCCAGCCAGTCAGTTGGTGGCAGCTATCTATGGCCGTAGACGAATTTTATTTCTCTAATTGTTTGTCAATTTCTTAACGTTTTTGTGAATAAAAAAATACTAAAAAAAGTTGGAGAACGTCAGCAGTATTTCAACCTCAAAATTCCTTGTCTTGGTTAGGTGTCTTAACCCTTAAGTAGGCGCGTCTAATTTAGCTACGTAAGTCGGCGCGTGGGGGTCTACTAGACCCCCATTTTGAAACATGCATAGATGTGTAACAAAAATAGTTTTTTTAATGAAATTAGATTTGTACCATCAGTTAATGTTTTCTGTGTCATATTAAGTTCATGTGACGTTGAAATATTGACAAGTGAGGGTTGTACAGCTTCTTTTGTAGATAGTGACACTTTTCTTGTTCCTGTAGCAAAATGCAAGGGTTTGGAAAAAATTGAAAAAGTAACACACAGTTAATTATTTTGCGTTTTGTTGCCCTTTGTTGTTCAGTTAGGTCTACAAGGTTGCAAAAACAATACTATTACAAATTGTTTTGCACAAATAACAATTTTCAAATTGGGAATTGAAATATTTTTCAATTTTGGAACAATATTACCGAGAAACAATACAATAATTTTAACCAAAACTTGTCCAAAATATCAGAAATATGATAGTTAGAAGGTACTGAAATGGTCGGAACGATCAAACTATGTATTCCTAAACTCAAATATTTCACAAAATTACTACCTGGGGATCTGTCAGGCCCCGCGCGCCTACTTAAGGGTTAAAAAATATAACATCCCTTGTAAATTTATACCAGCAATTTTCGTCGGGTAGAGTTCCTCGTCGCAAAGTTCTGTATCGTCCTATCAATTAGTATTCATCAGCTAAAAACAAACATAACCACTCCGCTGTATATCACGTGATCTGCTACTACTGACCCAAAAACAGCGAGGCGTGGTCACGTGGTCAGCAGTTGTCATAAGTCTGGCGGGACGTGTTTCTACCCAACGTGCCGTGCCGGTTCTACGTGACTCTGTGTTCTTCCGTTACTCACAGCTGATACGACACTCATACAAATCATAAATACGTGCAGTGCTGTGATACTGTACGCGGCAAAGTTATACATCTGTGAGCCAGAGACGTCTAAGAGTCTATGTCGTTTTTATGGAGTTTTCTGGTGTCAAGCGCAAAAAACAAAATCGTTCTATGTAGCTAATGCTCTAGGGATGGTGTGCAAGGGGATCAGAAATTGCTCTGGTTTATGAGAAGTCGCTCTATGGTCTACGCAAACAGATGACATTGCACAGTTACTAGTGAAACGTATATTATACGTTTATGTCCATAACTTTTCGGCTAGTGCTAAGTAGTCTTTAGGGAAGATACCCCAAATTAATTTAGAAAAAGCAAGACTAAAACACATACAGTTAACCATTTTCTTAAATTAACCAGTGAGCCAATTTAGTATTGAAACCTTCATCGCAGATTCTTTTTATAAAACAAGGCGGGCGCGTAGCCAAAAGCGCTACCGTGAATTATAGAGAATTTCCTGGAACGGGGGTGGATCATTTAGACGGAAAGTGCTCTCTTGGTAGGACGTTTTCCCGCTAAAGTGGGGTTTACGCTATACAACTGCTTTTATGAGCCAAATTAAATAAAACATGGTAGGCTATAACATTTAACTTAACTATTCCCACCATGTGTTTTAAAATTCTACAAAATGCAATGAGCCTGACCAAAATGACGGCAGAATACCGTTAATTTTCAAAATAGGTAATATTTTGAATGTTATTATTTTTTGTTAATTTATTTTGTACTGGTGCTTATTTAGTTTCTATTTACTCTTTTTTTAAATGTAACAGTCTTTTGGCTTTGTGTTTGACATATAAACATATTTTATGAATAAAACAGAAGGTTTGCAAAACACATAGTTTTGTCATTTAACCCAGGAGGTGTTGGGAAGTTCAAAACTTCTTGTTTCGTTCTTCATGGCGATAGAAACAGACAATTCTGCCACTAATAATAATATTAAACAACCGTAGACAATCAATAACAGCAAACTAAGAGCAACGACATTTAGAAGGCTGTGTGATTCGACACCCGCAGCCACAGAGAAGAAGAAGAGTCACAGATGGTAAGATGCGACCTTGAGGGACTCCACGAGACAAAACAGCAGAAAAAAAGACAGAGCGGCAAAACTCCCTCCGCAACAACCGTGACAAACAACCGTGAGTTAAACATAACAACCGTGCGGTAAAACAATCCGAGTGGAACACAGGCCGCATAATAGAGTGCTGGACCTCTTTGTCGCTCGAAATAAATCGATCGCCATGACTTTTGCACAAGGATTGTACGATGGTTGAAGTGATGTCGGATTGCGCCGATAGGAAACTACTTGATCTACACTATCCTCATTAACAATCACACTAAGACCGGTATACAAATAATACAAATATTTAAAAAAGGCTCCGCTTTGTCATTGGGTAATTTTAGACCAATATCTCTATTGCCCACTTTTAGTCATATGTTCAAAAAACTATTCTTAATCAGAATTTGTTCATTTTAAAGAAATTTAATATTCTGTCAAAAGCTCATTTTGGATATACAGAAGGAAAAATTACTTTAGAAGCTATCAACGAATTTTTAGAATTCACTGTTTCAAATTTAGATGAAAGAAAGAGGACTTTGAGTGTCTTTTTGGACCTGTCCAAGACTTTTGATTGCCTAAATCACGCCAAACTACTAGATATCTTATTTTCATAAGGAATTCGTGGAAACTCTTACAATTGAATAAAAACTTACTTAAGTAATAGAACTCATCAGGTGCAGATTAAAAATGATTTGTCTAATGAAATAGATATTTTTCAGACGAGTTTTAAACGCCTTCAGCAGTAGGGCCCTTTTGATAGAATTAAGTAACCTCTTGAGGAGTTGAACTCCTACCTGAGGAGGTAAATGACAGCCGACCTATGTGTTCCAGTTCGAAAGTTCTTCCTGCCTTTAATTTCATAAGAGTGAATGTCACTTATGAGACCTTACATTGACTTAAATAATAGATACAAGCTATCTGATGACAGATACTTCAGTTATAGTCCATAAAACGCCGATTGCTACTTTAACTCCATATAAACAGTACCCAGAGTTGGACCCGCGCTCGCGCCATTCGGCTGGATCTACAGCCACAAAAAAACTGGTAAAATTTATTATAAATATTTCATTAAAATGTGATTGGACAAATACCCAATGTATCTCTAAGATTTGACATTTTTGTTTTTATACTTTCTCAAGCTCGCCTATCCTCGCAGTTGGCACGGGAATTGGTTAAGCCGACAACATAGATAAATCATTGCCAGAAAGACAGAACCGGGCTAATGTGGGTGTTTAATCGTCCTCATAACTGTTACTCTGCTAATGAAGCGGGTGTACGGTAACAATCAGCTGTTAGGCAGCGTTCACACGGACCGGTGCATCGTGTGTGTCCGCGTGTGAACCGGGCGTGACGACCTCATGTTCACTGCTCAGTAGGTGTTAGCAAATGTGCAGATACTCGTATGTAATTGATATGTACATTTATCTTTACGCTGGGATAATCATGTCGACCACGTATGTAAAAAGGTATCTTCATAGACTTTCTATCAAGAAAGCTAAAAGGATTATGTTCTACTAATTATTCTAGAATAATCTATTTTGGATTAATACAGCTTCATCTCTCTTATGGCATAATATTCTGGGGTAGCTGTGCTGAGACTAAACTGTCAAGTGATTTTGTCCTCCAAAAATAGCCGTTCGTATCATTTGCAAATTACTCTCTGGCGTGTCATGTAGAAATTATTCTAAAGGTTTGAACATTGTGACATTGCCCGTTTTATACATTTATTCAAGACAATTGTATTCAAAATGTAAGTTATTGCAGGGTCAAGGTGTACATTCATACAATACTAGATCTAGTAAAGTGTACAGACAAATTAGCCACCGTTTACATATACATGACAGATTACCTATACAAGCTTGTGTTAAATTGTTGATCGAACTTCCTTTAGAAATTAAAGCTTCTCTATTTGATCTTGCTCTTTTCAAAAACAAACTTAAAACACACTTGCTGGTTATGTTTTAAGGATTTATACTTCTTACTCTGTAGCTGAATGTATTGAAGAAGTTTAAATTTTGTTTATATATATACCTTTTTTATAACATTATTTAAATATAGGTCCCTCACTTCCTTAACAGTGGCACATTACTCACAATCCTGTTATTCATTCATTCATTTCGCCACTTTTTGTATCATTTTCACCTTTTTGTCAACACAATCCTGTATTGTAAATTGGCAAATAAATAAATTAAATGATTGTATTTAACCTACTAGATGATGGCAAGGAAGCAGATTCTGAAATAAACCTCCCACATTTTTAGGATCCCGAATCAACAAAATATATTGTTAGCAAATTCCCAAAACTTTATGTAGTTTTGTAAGAGACCACTCTACCGATTGCTTTTTTGGCAAATTTTCACGAAATAAAAAAATGGGACTTAGGCTATAAAACCATATTTATGATCCGTTTCTAATGCAACTCAGTGCACATACCACCGTAGTCAACATACCAAGATGTTTAATTTTTGTAAACTGTAAATTTTCATAAATAAAGTAAAATACTCATATGTGCATTCATTTAAAAGAATATTGGACCGAACATGCTACCTTGAGGTACTCAATAAGTTTATCTGATCTCAAGCTCACACCTCGTCAGTTTTAGTTGTCCGTAACTTCCTGTTTAAAAGCCGCTATGAATTCCGAGGATATTTTCTTCGATGAATTTGCAAACAATCGCCTGTTCACCGTAGCGTTCACACGAGGCGGTGCATGATGTGTGCTCAGTGTGAACCGGGCGTGACGACCTCAGTAAACCATGTGTTCTTTCACTTCCGCAAACCACAATAATAACAGCTGATACTCGAGAACAGCTGACTGACTTACGAACTCGTTACATTTGCGTTTGCAGAGAACCGTTTTAACTAGACGTTTTGTTTCATGGTTCTCATTTAGATTGATTAGCATAATTAATTAGATAGTCGTTAGATGGTTCGTGCAAAGATAGATTGATTATTCAAGTCAGATAGTTTTCAGTCTTGTTAGGTTTCTTTCTTGCAACCAATCGTTTGGTTTTTTTTAATGCAAAGCTGGTATACTAGTTGCCATGTTTATGTCAGTTATCATTAAATCACTAAATCACTATTTGAGATGCCGACCACTCTCATAAAGGTATTTTAAGGCAAATATGTGGTGAAGGATGAGTGTGATGAGTGGTAGTAATGAGTTATGAGGTGTAGTCTTGTTACAAACTAAGGCCGACTCTTCCTTAGAATGGGTCATTAATAGCCCAATAACCAATGGAAGTACAAGGACCAACGTGACTTAAATGGCTTAACGTGACTTCCGAACCACGCAGGTGATGGTCTGATATGTCTAAACGATGGTGGGAGTTGATGCGGGTATCATCAGATGATCATTGAGACTATCTGAGCCGCTTTAGACCTATATCATCCTCAAAACCTGATCTCCATGAAGCTCGATTACATCAGGATCACGCCACGAGTCCCAGTATGTTAATGAAAAAATGGTGATCGAATTTCCGGACAGAGCTACAGATTTAGACAATAATCAAACACTATTATGTTTGGGAATCAATCTTCAAAATCGCTCAAACAAAGTTAAATTAAAATGTTAAATAAACACAAAAATAAACTGGAAACAAAATACTGCGAACAAAAATAAAAATAAACATCTAAATTGTAAGAAATACGTCTGAAACTAGATTCGACAAAGTATTAGTATAGTTTTAAGCGTGCTTTTAAACGGCTTTTGTTAAGTTGAACTGATGTTTTCATTTCTCATACACAACAAAGAACTGGCGTGTATACTAGTACATCCATCAAACCGAGAATGACAATCAAAACATTCCTACGTTATGAACCCCATTCTTGGCTGTCATTTCATAACGTTTCATATCTGATGGAGACTGCTTTGACGTTTCTACCAGTTTATTTACCGAATTCGGTTGTAAATTATAAGTAAAACCAGGCCGTCAAGCAGCTAAGCGCTAAAGCGCCGCTGGCATGAGTGAATCGAATTTCCTTTCCAATTTGTTACTCTAATCCGACCCACTCACAACTTCGCTTTGACCTCCGGCCTCAGCTTATATTCTGTTACGGCGAATGCTACAAGACTTTTCGCTGCGCTCACAGCCTCGCTTGGACCTCCGGCCTCAGAATTACGGCGTTTTTACTAGAATTTATACTACATATCATGAAAGGAAAACAAACTTTAAACTTCAATACAATCGGACAACTCATTCCGCTATCACAGCGAAAAACACTTTGGTCGCCATTTTGAAACAACTTTATGGATTTTCATAACTTTTTGTATAGTAACAAAATATGTATTTAAAACTTTATGAAAATCTGACGAAATGTACTGTTTTTAGATCATTAAAACACCTTTTTGGTGAACAGTCCCTCCCCGTTCACAAAAAGAAGGTTTTTGTAGTCCGTTTATACTGGTTAACGAACTCGATAGAGATATTTACAAAAGGAACATTTGTACCATATTTGGCAAAACCCAAAATATGCGACCTGTAGAGATGATACACATACGAGTATATACATGTGCAGTATATGAAGTTTTGAAAAAAATCTAAATACGTGCTCTGAGGGCCAGGATTGGTGCTCATTTCATGGTCCCAGCCTGGATCTTTATACCATACTGACGGCTTGAATATCACATTTTTCCAAAGACAATTTAATAATAAATCATATTACTACTATAATAAAAAGGGCAAATTGACTTCTATGTGACTTGTATCGTCTCTTTTTAATATTGATGTGAAGAAATCGAAAAAAATTAAAAAAACAAATACAACATAGCGAATCCAACGATCGTTAAATCAACATTTAAGGGTTCCGGCTGAATGAGTGATTCGGAAAAAAGTTGTTCGCGCCGAACAAAATATAGGCTGAAATGATTTAGATTTAGTGAACCACAGCTTATCCATCTGGACAGTTCCACTGGACATCTACTGGTTGTGGATGTTGTGTTCCAGTTCTATCCACTCGCCGGTAGTGCGTAGCTGGGCTAATCATGTTGTGGTTTCCAAGGTTTATAGAGCGCAACCACACTGGAACTCTTCGCTTCATCGATGCTAATCCACTTAGAGCACGGTCATTTAAATTACTTCGAGCTTTGTTTTAAATCTTTCCAATTAAAATAAATTAGGAGTGAAAAATGCAGCAAATAAATGTTTCCACTAAATAAATGCTTACAAAAGTAAATTATATTCGTCACTCGAATTTCTGTGGACATTTGCCAACATCACCAATATTTACGCGGGTATGGATTCCTGAGCCAAAATCCATTTCTTGGAAACGTATTCCTCTTAGTTCCTTTTGTACCCCCATTGATCAATGGTACAACAAGATGTTGAAAATTCCACAGATATTATAAACTCTCTGCAGACGTCTATTCCTTCGTTATAAAGAAGGGAGTTAGTCAGTTACCATACCCATCACCGAGAGTGGTTGCCGAAAGTGGATTGTGGGGTGCACTTCCACCCGTTCCGCTAAAAGGTAAAGGTAAAGTTTGTCTTGTTCAACGAGTCGAAGTTAGGACGGCAAAGTCCTCTCTATCACTCAACCTCCACCTTTACCTATTGTTACCGTAAAGTCATCTAACGAACTGTTAATGGTAACTGCGTGGATTATACTCGCACCATCGGAGTGATGAGCTCTGAAGTCACGCGCAGTGTCAATCGGTACTCCGTATGACATGGCAAACGCGCTTGGTGATGGACTCCCCATCCCATTGGATGTCTGCAGACGCTCTATTATCTGTGGTTGAATGTTCACAGCTACTGAGAATGCACTCCACTCGACATGGCAACCGCGCTTGGTGATGGGTTCCCCATGTCATTGTATGTCTGTTGACGCTCTTTTATCTGTGGTATGGTACTCACGTGAGAGGCAAGTGTGTCTCCTGAACTGGAGGAAGCCTGGTTCACACCGACACACCCCGGCCAGACAAGTGCTGTTCGCCACCTTCTGCCAACACTGCTCGGACACCTTGCACTCGAACCCGAGCAGAGTAGCTGGAACACAACACAAGTCAACTTGTTAGAATACCTGCACAAGAATGACAAATAAAAACCAGGCTGACACGCCGCGCCGCTGGCATGAGGGGAGCGAATTACCTTGGAAATGTGTTTCTCTAGTTTGGTGCGCTCACAGCCTCGCTTCGGCCTTCGGCCTCAGCCTTTCGTCTTGTTTCATCACGTCTTGTTTCGCCTTCGGTCTCAAGCTTAATGGATTTTCCTGCAAGTTATACTTCTCGTACATATCATGAAGAGAAAACGCTTTTCAAATATCATTAAAATTGGACAACTTATTTCGCTGTAATAGTGCAAAGTTACCTTTTGACCGGCATTTAACGACTAGATAGATTTTTGATCATTTTTGTATAATGTACTACAGCAATAAAATATGCCAAAATTGGATGAAATTTACTGTTTTAAAATCATTCAAACAACTTCTTGGGTGAAAATTGCCTATTAAAAGACAAGACTCCAGTAGTCCAATTTTTCTGGCTAACGAACTTGATGATAATATCATAAAAGACGTGTTCTTGGGGTCAACATTGGTGCTTATTTCATTATCCCGGGTTCGGGACTTGCTGGGACTTACCATGCTGACGGCATGAATATATGTTTTTTGACGTTTTGCTCTAAATCAGCTGCTTTTGACACAATCATGTAATGACGTGCTAAAGTATCACTTTCAAACCCAGGTAAATAAAGTATTTTTGTCATTTTGCTCTAAGGACAGCTGCTTTAGACACATGTATTGACGTGCTAAAGTGTCGCTTTTAAACCCAGGCAAATAAAGGATTTTTTGGTGATATGTTTCTTCCTAGGGAGAAAGCTGAATACAGGATGTTCTAAAAGTTGGTAGCTAAACTTCGAGAAGAGGTTCCAAACGAGAGCCTAAAGACAATATCCTTTGCGACTTCGTAGATAAATCCAAGCAGAGATAAACTACAAACTCTGTTATTATCTGTCATCAACTGTTATAAGCTTCAGTGTTGAAAAATGTTAGAATACTTTGTTTAAAGTTTGTTCTTGACAATGAGTATTACGGACGTAAACCCCTTACGGGTTTTAGATAAAAATTGCAAAAAATATTGGCAACTAAGCCAAGGGGTGCAGCTATCAGGTGATCATATTGGTACGAAATCCGCACTGACCGTGATGGTGCGCAGAAGTTCTTTACTTCCTGAAAGACCCTCGTACATATCCATCCCTCATTCTAAATTACTTTTCATTCTAATAACTGCTGTACTCACACTGCAAGCACTGAGTTCCGTTGTACTGCGCGTAGTAAGGCAGACAGGAGCACTTGCCCTGGTGACAGCGAGAGTACTGGGTAGAACACTGGTCGTCACCCGTACAAGCAGAGTCCAACGCTGAACAGGAGGTCAGGCCAGTCTGGAACACAGAGCATCATGTAGTAGAGTGATTTGCACTTGCAGAGGCTTGTAGATATGTCCATGTGATTGATGGTCGTGATAAGAAGCGATGAAGAAGAAAGGGATGGACGGACCAATGAAAGAAGGGACGAAGGACTTAGAGGGAGGAAGGCATATGTTAAGCCTGGACGTAGATACGAGGATTGGACGAAGCAAGGGACTACTGAAGTAAGAAACGAAAGCTGGAACGAAAGAAGGAAGAAGTAAAGGTCCAATGAAGGGTAGAGGAGACTAGTAAGGTAAGAAGAAGACCTGGAGAAAGGAAGAAAGAAAGGAAGGAAGGAGAGACCGGACGTAGATGCGAGGAAATTAACGAAGGAAGAGACTAGGTATAAGTAAAACACGAAAGCTGGAAGGAAAATACGAGGAAGTAAAGGTAGGAACAACTGAACTATTGAAGGAACTAATAAAGTTAGAAATGGAGACTAGGAGGAAGAAAGAAGTAAAGGGAAAAGCGACCAGATGATTCGAGGAAATGAATGAAGGAAGGGATAAGTGAAGTTAGCTGGAAGAAAAGAAGGATGAAATAAAAGTATAAACAGCTGAATAAATGAGAGGACTAATAAAGTAATAAAATAATACTATAAGGAAAGACGAAAGAAATAAAGTAAGGAGATACCGGACATAGATGCAAGGAAATGAACGAAGCAAGAAGTGAAGTAAGAAACGAATTCTGCGGGAAGGAAAGAAGGAAGAAAGGTAGGAGCAACTGAACGATTGAGGATATTATAAAAAGGCTTGGGGGAGGAAGAAAGGAAGGATAAGGCAATAATATACTGAATGCAGATACAGTACGTAGAAACCTCTAAAAACAAAAACCCAAGTTAGATCATCTCTGGGAGAAAAGAACCGGATCGAAAGGAATATTACCGAATCAAGGTCCGAACTCACCTTCATTCACAGTCCAGTTATAACGTTTCAGATTTTGAAACAGTTCCAATTACAAGTACTGCACTCAAGTTCGTCATTGTAGAGATTACAAATGTTGGCGAGTTAACACGATATCAAGCGATCAATTGTTAGAAAAATGCTTTAATTTACCAGATGTTTTTACTAGAGATTACTTTATAGAAAGGTCTCAGGCAGTTTTAAGCTTTCGTTCCTAAAAAGGTTGAATTTCAAATTATTAATTTATTTTGTATTTTCAACAAGAGAGACAAAAAATGGAATGTGTGCAAAAGTTATATTATTAATTTAATTATTTCCCGTAAAAACATGATCGAGAAACAAATTCGAGATCTTTACCACGAGTTTTTCAATTTTATTCTCCTTGTACGTTGCAGCAACATAATACCACAAGAAAACGTTTAACTTCAGCTTCCAGAGTCACATCGTGCACATGTCAGCACCACTCGAGCAAAAACCGCTCGATTAACACATAAAGAATCTGCCGAGCTCACGGCGATCAAGAAAAAGTGAAGTTTAATAGTAAAAAAGCGACGGGTCCGTTATGTGTTTGTGCGCATGCGTGAATACGTGAGAACTGCGCAGTCGCACACAATACCGGCGCTAGTAGCGCTCCTGGCGGTCGTCAGTGGCATCAAACACCGCTCCCGCTGCTACGCAAAGTTCAACAGCTGTTTACTGTGCGCTTTACTCTGTGTTTGAGTTGTATTGTGATTTCTTTTACCTTTAAATACGCTCTAGGGTTTCCATATTTTTAGCTCATTAAGAGTTAGCGAGGTACACTTTCATGAAACTAAAGGATAAATTACCGAACTGGGCGACTCACACGTTAGCTTTTGAGAGTTTGCCTCATCAAGTAATAGTAGCTCATTTTGTCAACTGGTAGATATTTTTTTAATCCACAATGCACAGGCATTAAAAATCATTTAAAACCTCAACACTATTTGAGATGCCGACCACTCTCATGAGGGTATTTTAAGGCTAATATGTGGTGAAGGATGAATGTGATGAGTGGTAGTTATGAGTTATGAGGTGAAGTCTTGTTACAGACTAAGGCCGACTCTTCCTTAGAATGGGTCATTAATTAATAGCCCAATGACCAATGGAAATACAAGGACCAACGGCTTAACGTGACTTCCGAACCACCCAGGTGATGGTCTGATACGTCTAAACGATGGTGGGAGTTGATGCGGGTATCATCAGATGATCACTGAGACTATCTGAGCCGCTTTAGACCTATATCATCCTCAAAACCTGACCTCCATGAAGCCGGATTACAGGAACACGCCACGAGTCCCATCGCTACACTGATGTCTGATGTTAATGACATAAAATTGGAATACCGTACCCGACATTTCAGGTATTCTTCAATATTCAATACCCATTCAGTGGATCCGTGTCTGGAGCTCAACACTCCGGTGACGCAAGTTCGATCCCTGCAGTCACCATTTAGAATTTGTAATAGGACTATACGGTGACGCTAGGTAAAGGTCGAGGTTGAGTGGTAAAGAGGACTATGAAGTCCCAACTTCGCCTCGTTGAACAAAACAAACTTTACCTGTTTTACCCATTGGTTGACTGACGACGCGGGCAGATATAGGGGGAGGGGTGTATAGTTATGAGTATGTCTTCAACTTTTACAAGGTGGTCGATGCCAATTTTTTCCAAATCAAATAAAAATCCAACTTTGAGAAAAGGTTGATGTTGAGTGAACTCAATTTCAGCCTTAAAATCGTCAGCGTATTTTTCCTCCACGGCACTTCACCATTTTAATTTTTAGTAAAAAAACAGTAGTACTCAGCCACAAAACTTAACGATCAAACCCAAACCGATTTCCCGGAAGGCGACGTTTCTGCTAGTCAACTGACTGCTACCATCTTCAGGTCGCAAGGGCGCGTAGCTGCAGCAGGGGCCGTGAGAGCGCTGCTGTTCCGATCGTCAATGGACGCCATTTCGCCGCGCCTTGGTGCACTTTTATTTGCGATTGACCCAGACGTGCCGGTATCAATTGTCCGATCGTGAGGGGGCGTGGATAATCCGAAGTTGATAGTTCGGCTACCGACAGGTTTGATTGATTTCTTAACAATCGCGAGTCTATTACTTGCCGCTGTGCTGTTAGCTTTTCATCGGTATTACATTGTATTTTGTTGAGGAGGGTTTGACATTGTATCTATTTTTAAACCTTCTTCTTGTTGAGCATTAAGACGACTTTTTATAACAGTAACTAGCTGAGAGTACCGGGGCTTAGTTAACATGGCAAATTTAAAGTAAAAAAGTAGTTTTCTATATATTCTTAGAAAAACAATTTAGTTTGCCTGTTAGTTTACCATCTTCTCCTTCCTAAGAAGATGGCTATCCAGTCTCGCCACGGCCTCCCGGCAAACGAGGAGATCATATGCAAATATTTACATACTGTATTTACGATGTTATAAACCATACTGAACTTACACATGGAGGTGAGTTAGGGCTGCCAACTGTAATACCAACCTCAGATTTAACATACCTGGCACATCATGAGCCTGTTTCTCCACGCTGAAGCAAGCTTTCCGAGCAAACGGTTGAAGGTACGATAAAAATGGTCATTAGATAAACTAATTGATTTATTTTTTAGCTAATTTTATAATACAAGCTCCAATGAACATAGCAAATTGTAGCCTTTGGGATTGGTTAACTGTTATATATTAGAACGCACAAATATGTGTGTCGTGGGTTGTATTTCGAAAATGTTTTTCCCGGATACCCTGATTTCTAAAACTAATAGTATAGTATAGCACTAAAGAGAGCATTCGAGCAATTATTAATGACGAATCAATAATTCGATAATTACGTACATTAGACAGAACTGCGTGCACGGTGTATCCAAAGACTGTATTACATTTTTCTCAGACATGCAGTCAAACTAAATGGTTTTCTAAGGATATAATTATAGAAAACTATTTTTTCATTTTACATTTTAAAAATATTTACACAGCTATGTTAATAAAGCACCGAGGCGAAGCGCGGGTACTCTCAGCTAGTTCTGTAATAATAATATTTGTATGTTTAATGAGGAACTTTACAATCCATGTAAAGTTATGAACATCTATTTACACCATGAGGAATAATTTCAATTTCTTCTTTATCAATACAACTGCAATCACACGTCAACCAATTAACTGGCGTGACTCTAAAGCTAAACCCGCGTCAGTTAAATCAATCTCCCTTACAGTATTTGATAATGTGTCTGTCTATTACTGGCCACTTGATTGTGAATCCAGAAGGCATTTCTTCTTCCTCTCTCCGGTAACTTCCGGTTCCGCGCGCCGCATACAAACAGCTGATCACCGAGACATGAATGAAAGTGTGATCGATCGTAGTTCTACTAGTAGACACTCATCAATGGGCATCTAATAGTAAAACCAGACTTTCCGTTCCATTCATTCAATTTGCTATCCTACTCAACCACGCATATTTAATTTGATCTGATTTAATATTATAATAAATCAAATTACTACATAAATTAAAACATGTATAATGTTTTTCTTTCGGATGTACCATCAGCGAAAGGTCAGGCATCTCCTTTACTATAGTTGCGTTAAATACAATCACGACAATATCAGTGAAATATGTAAATATTAAAATACATTGGGCCAGTCCATAGGAACATCACTTTACATGTTAATGCTTAGTTAGAATATTAACTCGACAGACAGTACCAATTATGTAATTTTTGTAGCAAACAGTGGTCGTTTGGTAATAACAACTACATATTTCTCTCTTACGCCAAGACACCTTAGTCGCTGACAAGTTTTAACATCTTTTATCGTTTAAAAATTTAAAACTATACCTTCAACCTGATTGTGTCTGACTACGGTAGGCCCTGCATAAGACAAAGGTGATGAAAGTCTCCATTTGGTCTAACAAAATAACATCGAAGGTCGAAACGATTTAAAATAGATGGTCTATTCTATAACACCACGAGGGGTTTGTTTGTAATATAAGCTGATGAACGGTGAAAATTTTCTTTGAGATGGTGAACAAGTAGAGTACAAATCAAAAAACCAGTTTTAACAATTGATAGGGTAACTCCAAATTAACAAGCACAATTATTAAGAGTGTAATAACAAAATATACAATTTAATATTTTTATTTCGTGTAAGACGATATCAAACTCAGCGTTTACCCTAATGAAAAATATGGTCATTCAATTCTAAGTGCATTCTTTAAACTCCTTCATTACATCACACACATTTTCATTTAATACATTTTGAAAAATGGTTTTGTAAATGTATTTTTTCTGTTAGAGTGCATAGTACAATTTCAGAAAAAAAATTCCTAGCTGTTTTTATTGAGGTTTTAAAATTGTCCTTTTAGATTTCGTATTATCGAATGCAATTGTCTTCATTGTTTTATCTATTTCAATCGATTTCGGCAATACCGTCTTACATTACATAGAAATAAATCGTCGAATTTTATTTGTTTGTGTTAGAACAGGCATTCCACTTTGGGGTTTCAGTTCGTCCAGGACAGATCATCTTTTTATCCTTCAAAAAATAGCAATACGAATAATTTTCCATTTAAAGAGTCGTGACCATTGTAGAGAGTTATTCCGAAGTCACAAAATCCTAACACTTCCTTCAATTTACATCCTAGAAACACTAACTTTCGTAAAAAATCCTTCCCTGTTTCCTATACCCTCAGTAAATCCCAATCTCAATTTACGTAACAGAAGCAATCTCCCAATACCAAGACACCGGACAACCTTTTCTAAACTCTATCTTCTGCAGTGTGGAGTGCGACTTTTTAATGCTCTTCCTGTCTCTCTTAAACAAGAACCTAACAACAACTCATTCAAGACAACTAAAAAAGGTTCTGCTAGACCATGCCTTCAATAAAGTCAGTGAGTTTCTGGACCATGAATGGTAGAGACTGAGTAAGCTAGAAACACTCAGTACCACCTATTTTAATAGTGTATAACATTTTGACGTGTGCCCATGTACCGTAGTATTTAATGCCATTAAACGATTTGACTGACTTAGAACACTTGGTGAAATTCCCATCCCACACGGGAATACCTGAAGCCGAGCCCAAAAAAATGACGCGGCGCTAAAAGCTTCCAAAGTTGTTCTGTTTCTCCCGGCAGACAGAATCAATTGTGGAGAGCCCTTGATTAAGGGGAGCTCAACCCTCTGAACTTCCATTAAAACAACATCACCCGCGCTTCCAGCGCTGTGCAGTACACAGTGGCGGAGAGTGGAACCACTAGACACCAGACAGGGAACGGTTGATTGGAACATGATTGGATGAGTGAACCGGAAGTGGTGGAAATACAATTATCTTCAGTCTGATAAAGGGTGAAATTCTCTTTGCACTAGAGTGTTATAATTCGCCGTGGTAATTTAATTAAGAGGCTGCCGGACAGAGCGCGGGTCCAATTCCGGGCACCGCTTATTACATGGAGTAAAAACTGCAAACGATGTTTTAAACTGGTTAATGCACTTAAATATGGAAACTTTATCTTTGAAAGCATAGAATTATTGAGACTGATGCATATAAACTTTAAAGTTTGTACTTTGTAAACCCATAAGGTTTTATTTCGAAATTTAAAACTTAATTTTTACTTTGAGTATAGAGTTTGAAATTGTGTAATAATTATTTTATTTGGCAAGGAAATTTTACGTTTTTGCTTTTATTTAACGCAGCCTTAATGGCCCTATGCTTCTAGAGAAAAACTGTTCTCATTTCAGTACATTAACGTACTTTAAACATCATTTGTACATGTTAAACTTTCCCACGTTAAAATCCCTATCCCGTCAAAACCCACCCGGCCACCTTTAAGTTTGTCTCCAGCCTCGTACACGAAAGCTCTGTAGTACTTGGGTAAGAATGCATTTGTATCAAAATTTTTCTGATTGCAGAAAACTCTACAACATGACGAGTTTATGGCACATGAACTAACTAAGCGACTAACCGTAGAGCTAAAGTGGGAAAATTCAAAGGAAAGAGTTTTGTGTTAATGGAAAGTCTGTATGTTTAAAATATATTTCTATGTTAGAGTGGATCTCAAATTTTAGTTTAAATAGTGGCGTTGCGATACATTTTGCTTCCGCCAATACATGATTTATTCATTTTACTTATCAAACTATTACAACAATTCATAAGGCTTAGCAATGGCGTGTCTATAAATTGCAGGGTGGCCTTTAATTTTTGAACAAATCGTATAATTCAACAAAAAATTCGAAGATATTTCTTCATCGCATTTTGCATTTGTTAACTCACTCACAAAACAACACCACTATGGCCAATTTTTCGTTGATAAATATTTTGTTTTGGGCTAAAGAAATAAAACTGGCAAATGCGATAACACCAACACGCGATGAAAATGGCCACAGCGTAATTAAATGTTAAATTGTCTCATTTAACTGTTATTAAATTAAAAATCTCTAAAATCGATTAATTATTAATCGATTATTCCACCACGTGCAGAGCCCCTACCACCACCCCTTCCCCCTTGACACGGTTGAAACAATCCAACCCCTCTGTTTGTTTATTTACATGATTTTCCAGTCGGAATTCACCCCTTTAATGTCCTTCCGGTTGAATTAAATAGCGGTTAAAGCTGTAGTAATACAAATACTGTAACTGCAACTGGCACTGCGAAATCCTTAAATCTTCATTTTAACCCTTATTGCCAATTATACCCTCCTAAAACGATATAATCAACCTTTAACGTTTCTTTAACAACTGTGATAGGCTGTTAACGAAAATTCCAAATCATACGGACGATTAAGATAAATTAAAGTGCTATAAATGTACACAAATTTAATTTGAAACTACTGTAGCAGATGTTACTGTATAGTTCACATTCAGCTTATTTGACTGTCGGTTAATCTGTGTATCCTGATGATATGTATACTGATAAATCCTCTTTGGCGAATGTTCATGAATAATATAGAACTGTTCATTTCTGTCGCTATATGGGACGAAACGACGTAGAAAAACTGTTTGTAGTTTTGAGCTTCCCAACACCTCCTGAGTCAAATATAAGTGTTTTTTTATATATCATAAAGCCCGTTTTAAGAGCACTTCCGGTGTAAATTATCCCCTTTGCAAGAAATTCTTTAGAATTATTCACGGTAGCGCTTGTGACTTTGCGTCGATTATGTTTGATCAAATAAGTAGTTTTAGTACACTGCAGTATACTCAAAAAAAGTCTTAATTATTTATCTTGGACTTTTCCGGGGAAAAACTACTCCCTGCGTTTTTGGAAATTGGGAAACTGCGCCCGTTGTTAAAGGTCTAAGTTATCCTTACACTACATTATTTCAAAAACAATTCATATGTTTTGATTATAGTAAACGCTTAACCTAAGACCTGGTCTAAGAAAGGTAAAAGGTAAAGTTTGTCTTGTTTAACGAGGCGAAGTTAGGACTACAAAGTCCTCTCTACCTCTCAACCTCGACCTTTACCTAGCGTCACCGTATAGTCACATTACAAATTGTAAGCGGTGACTGCGGGGATCGAACCCATCGCGCCACCGGAGTGATGAGCTCGGGAGTCGCGCGCGATACCAATCCGCCACGGATCCGCTTAAACAGAAGAAACATGGTAAACGTCGCAAACAAAGGAAACGTTGGTCAAAATCTTTCATTACGACTTAGGTCAAGTATTTACTATAATGTATTGTAAGGTTAGGTTATGCCCAGGACAACGGATAGAGTTTCTCAACTGCCCGAAACGTAGCGAGTAATTTTTCTTCTGAAGTGACCGGAAAAGTTCTCGATAAATTTGTGTAACTGATCTCCTCCACTTTTATGAACTTTCACTCTAACAAAGAATTCTTAAGTTGGAAATGTAAATATTTACAGTAAGTAGTTCGAAGAAATCTAAAATGCTTACGTACAGTATTCACATTGTTTGTATAAAACCATGTTTATCTGTAGATCACCCAACAATAGAAATAACATTAACAGCTGATCTCCCTGCAGTCACGTGACACATCAAGGAGGCGGGAGGAGGATAATGTTCCACCGCCTCTCAAATTACCGGTGCTTGTCTTCTTTCTTCACTGTTTGAAGAGCTATTATTCTTCTTCTCTTTGAAAGAGCCGGTTTCAACAGTCATCATTCTGATATGTTTATTTAGGCTCGTTACAGTTACCGTCACGATTGCTGGTTCGTTAGTTCAATTTGTTCCTTACATATCAACGTACTTGAATTAAAACACAAGTTGAAATACTATGGATTATTTCTTTGTTCAGTAATATTCAGTTTCAGTTAGTAAAACTGTTGTCTCCAAAAATAAAACTTTTGAGTAAATGTCGAGTTTTGAAACTTGTTGGTACCGCGCTGAATCAAAAAGCACAAACCATTTTGTTTAGGTCAGTTTGTTGTATCGCTGGTAAACTCTTAGGCTTTCGCGGCCGGTGTCACAACTACAATCTAGTTCTTCCTGTTCACACTGCGGCTAAAAATTATAATAAGCTTGAGATATTTCGGTCTCGTTGTGGAGTACCATCTTCAGTCACTTCAAGAAAACGGGCTTCACCTGCGATTAGCCGCAGCAACCCACAGATTATCTTAGGCAACAGAAGACAGCACAAATAGGGGCAGTAGACATAAGTACTCTGTGGTTCGCTGCGACTTGCAAAGACAATATTTACTGAAAACTTAACCTAACCTACAGTTGACCTAACCTCAATTCAAAACAACTCGTTTTCCACTGTTGTAATCAACAACAATGGCGCACAACAGATTTTTACTCTCTCCGAAGAAAGTTAAGCGACGTTTTAATCGTTGGTTTTCGCTGCGAGATGAGCTCAATGTTGTGGAAAATAAACTGTTAACAAATAATTCAGGTTAACAACCTTGACAAACAACTCTGAGCTTTCTAACAATGCGCTCTTCGGTCTGGACAATTGTGTCTCGTCCACAGTGTGATGGGCGATGTTGACAGTAATTATTGTGAAGGCTACTGTAGGAAAACAGTTCATGATTAGAAAAAAGCAATGTGAGTAGTATGCAGGTTTGAAATTTCAAATTGAGACGCATCAAATCAAGATAGGTGAGCTTTTTATTTTATTTGTTTTGATATAAAAATAGTGGAGATGCTAGTCATGGTAGCCTATGCTAGACTGCAAGCACAAATACATGATACAAGATTATTTATCATGTATAGGTTTTTAGGCTGTGCCAATTATGGCCATACTAAAACCCGGGAGACGGACATCAGAGTTCTTATTATTGTCGAATTTCGTAATATAATCAGTCAGACTTTATAAGTTGCTGTTTGCATAAATCAAAACATAAACCATTAAATTCCACATTTTTGCTTCTTTGTTTAGTTGTGCAAAATTATGAGTTTTATTTTTTAAGTCGGTTTATAATAATTTGCGATGAAAGATTGATTACTTTAAAAAGGAGAAAGTAAAAATCCCAGTAGTTTAAACTTGAGCGTCCTGATAAACGTGTATGTTATACATGCCGAATGACTGAGGAAATCAACATAGTTGCGGCAACCCAAGCACAGAAAGCGCTGTGAGGGAATTCTGTTAAAAGTCTCAAGTAGATCCACTGACGCACGCGCAAGTTCGTTCGTTCCCGAAAATTGCACGATTTTGTCATATTTAAGTCATTGACAACGGAAAAACTCAAGCACGTGGAGCCGAGGGGAAGAAATGGCAGCGCTATTTGTGCTTGGGCTGTCGCAACTATGTAGATTTTCCCACCTCGGCCATATGGCATCTATGTGCTATCCACACATGGTTACATAACATAATCTTTGCTTTAATTCAAAATTCGATAGTAGTTGTAAGACTTGTTTTAATAGATTGGAAATGATGGTACCTGTCAGTTGTTGTTGTTTTTTTTTGTAATGTACATTGTTTGTTAAAAGTTATATCCTCTTTTCATTCTCAATTTATGAAATCTCCAATGAGTTACAAAGAACTTATGTTCTATTTTTTATGTCTACATTACTGTGCATTTCTCGTTCTTAAAGACATCCAAACCATTATAGTTCATATCGCTTATATTGCTGCGACTAATGATACTTTCAGAACAAGCTCATTTTGATTTTCACACAGTATTTAACCCAAGAAAGAAATTCTATATAGAAACACTGCTATGAGTGTGACCTGTCCTTTTCAAGCGGGCAGTGCAATGCGGGTCAGTTTATGCGCTCATAAGGGTTTAAAGTAACGACCATTTGGGCACACTTTATGGCTCAGGGGCTCTTTTATATTCTGGTCAAAAGAGTGTAAAATAAGTTATCGTTCAAACCGATTTCACGAATCATTAAACTCTCTTAAAATTACTAAGTGTTTGTTTTTCGCAACGCTTGAATATTGTTGATGTATATGTTTCTGAATAACCTTCATTCTAAACTTTTTTTATTCTACTGTTGTTATTTTCCTTTTTTATAAACACAATGAACAAGATTGCATTCCAATTTTCATTGACTAACGTTTTAGTTGTGTTGTTTCCATACGTAATGTTTTAAAGCAGTCTGTACATCTCTGATCTATAGGAAATAGACATGACATTGTCGTACGAGTTATTAAACAAAATGTATACGAGTATTACAAGTCTTCCTTTAACAAATCGTCAGTTTAAGTTCTATAACCAGCAAATTCGGTCTACCCAAAGTTCCCTCCTGGGGAGGCGGAGTTTCTATCTCTAAAACTTTATTTATAATCTGATTTTGATGAAATTGAATGTAAACATTTAAGTCATTGAAATATGTGTCACACAAACCAACAAACTCTGATTAGCCTGACCAATATGGAGTGAAACAAAGGGCCTTGAATCATATAATACGCCGCTTATTAACTATATAAAAAGGTTTTTCCGCCCAGGTCTTCCTTGGGTTTTCATATGTATTCATGGTAATATTATTTGATGGTTTACTAACGAGGGTTTCTTAGTATAGTATATATAACAACATAAACAACATAGTACCCTATTTCAAAAATGATTGATTTATTTGCGACCGCCGGTTTCGACCAAAGTCATCTTCGCGCAAACAAGTACTTACATTCAAAACTCATCATTTAATAAATCAACCATTAAAAAATAGTATTGTGTTGTTTGTTTTTATATACATTACATATATGGTTATATGTTCTTTGGGCTATCCAATATTGTCCGATTTTCTTGAAATTCAGTTCCTATGTCCTTGCTTGCAAATATTTAGTTTAAGTTTGTTGACCAGCATATTTTATTAACGGGAAATACCCTTTCGGCGGGGGCGTTTCCTTAAAAAAAAGAATGATAAAAAGAGACCTGTATTTATTATTCACTTGTTTTTAATTTGGTGTAAACATCTATATCACTGTAACACATGTGTACAACAATCAACAAAATCCGTTCATCCAAACTATGATGGTCGTTGATACTTGGTACATATGTTCACTACAGTTTCATATATGTTTATATCAAGCTTCATCGAAATCGGATCATAACCCCAACTTATTTGGGTAAATGATTGCCCTGATGATTGCAAAACGTATTGTAATACATACTCACTTTTTTAATGTATGGAAATTTTTCAAACACTTAGTATGGTTAAAAACAACAATACAAACCATTTAAAGCATCGGCTTAATACATTTCATTAAATTAGTAAATTTTAATATTATTGGTTATATTATAAACACACAATCTATATAGTATGTTTACCTGATAGAGCAGCAGAGAGATAAGCACACTTGCGATCATGGTAGCACTGGCACTACACTGACAGCTCGCGTCGCGGCACTATCTACGAGGCCGTGGCAGTGACGACGGACCGACTGACGACTGACGACTGTCGACAGACAGAACAGAAGGCAGTGGCAGTAGCTCGCCCCCTGTCCCGGCCCGTCCCATTGTCCACGATTTCATACGGGATCGCCCGAACCCCCTCCGTCTCTCGCCAATTTCGTGACGATGACTGGCCTCTTTTAAATTACCATGGTTCATGCGACCGTGGTTAATTTAAACTAAGATCCAGCACATGAATCGGCTCCTGGTTGTGAATCAAGGTTATAGAAAAAATAAAATTGTTAGATTTTATTTAAAGTATACTTACAAGTTCTTAAAAAGTCGTTAAAGAGTATTTAATAAGCCTGAGTAGGAAAAATTTTAAACCCACAAGTATTTTGAAAGTATCAAAAAACTAAAATATATTTTAATTTGAGACACCAACTACTAAAACTAGTCTGTGGAATCTTTCCTTGAGGGTGTTTTATGGTAATTAACTGGTGATTAGCCAATGAGTATTCTTATGGGGTGACTGGTGAGGTGTAGTCTTGATACAAACAAACTAGGGCCGACTGTTCCCCAGAATAGGTAATTAATTAATAGCCGAACGACCATTGGAATGGAACAACAGCTTAACGTGACTTGAAGTTTAAAAACCACTCGTATGTAAAAGTGTAAAAAATTAAAAGATATTTTATAATGATAGAAGCAAAGCTAGAGTGCTAATGTGTGATATGACTTTGTTAAGTTGTGCTCAAATAGATAAACATATACAAATTTATGTTTGCATAAGGTTTTACCAGAACTTGAAATTAGAATGAGACAGCAAAACATATAGCCTACCTTAGGAATCTACTGTGGATTCTGTCCTATAAACGTAGTACCTTTAATGAGCTCTTAAACATCATATGTTTAAATAATTTCTTACGTCTAAAAACTCACATAAATACAATAAACCATGTTTTACATATTCCTACGAAATAACTTAAATATATTTTTCACAAAGTTCCCAAAATGTGAAAACGAACGAAACAGGTCTGTAATTTCTAACAAACTCAATTTCACCCGATATTATTTACATCCCGGGGAGATATAATCAGATGACACTGTGACACCCTCGGTTGATTGTTGACAGTTTCCCGGGGAGGCCGCGAGGGGGAAGCTGCTGTATACAGGGTGTACCGCAATGATGACAGTCGCGGCAGCCTAATTGAGTTCACCCCTAGCGGTGACGTCACGCACCCCGGGACAAGTGTTTGTAATCAATAGTCTCCCCGCTCGTGTGTCTCCTGCTCTACAACTGCAGACCACGTGATCACGTGATCGTGATGTTCAGGCTCTGTGATCAGCTGAGTGGAACAACGATACACCACCTTGTCAACTCAAGTGGAGGAGGAACAACAAACACTCGACATCAAAGATAGAAAGAGCCCAGAATTTGTCATCATTTTATGCGTTAAGGAGACATTTTTATGGCAAACCGAAAGCTGTACTGTTGTTTCATACATTTTGCAACCAAGTTTAGGACTAAAAAGTCCTCTTTACTGCTCAACCTCAACCTTTACCTAGCATCACCGTATAGTCACCTTACAAATGTAAGTGGTGACTGCGGGGATCGAACCCGTGCCAGCGGAGTGATGAGCTCCGGAGTCGCGCGCGATTCCAACCCGCTTTACAGGTGAGCCACTTATTTTGTTTAACAACTTGTCATTATAATTCATCAGGTTCTCTAATTACCACATCTTCAAACGCTTCTGGAGTTAATATACCGACAAAAAAGCCAATCGCTGGCAAGGGTTTTCAGCGGCTCGTTTTTCGCCCTTCAAAGTAATTTTTACATTAATACCCACGATATACTGAGAAACTAGAGGGGTTTTCCGATACGTGGATGGAGACAGATTTAAACTCTGACTTTTTTGGGCCTCACTCACCTTAAGGTTAGCGGAAGACTAAGATGTCTTGAAGATTGTAGAGATCTTCGCGTCAAAACACACACCGACTCACCCACCCACCTCCTGTTAGGTATTTTCCTTGGAGGCCCTAAATTTCCTTCTAAGATTTAGGCAATGATAGTATATTTTGTTTTAGTTTAATATTTTTTGGCAGCCTGACTGTATTTCATGTAAAAAAATGGAAATAAATCATTCTTATATACACAACAGTCTTCCGCACTTCCCGACGTTTCGCGGCACCTACAAACGTACCGCTTTTCCAAGGGCTTTCGTCCGGTCTTTTACCCGTTGCGAACGACGAACCACTCTTGCAACGGGTAAAAGACCGGACGAAAGCCCTTGAAAACGCGGTACGTTTGTAGGTGCCGCGAAACGTCGGGTAGTGCGGAAGACTGTTGTGTATATATGTGTGTGTTTTTGACGTGAAGATCTCTACAATCTTCAAGACATCTTAGTCTTCCGCTAATTTTAAGGTGAGTGAGGCCCAAAAAAATTCAGAGTTAATTGATTGACACTTCGCCAAATAAACATGTCATTTAAATATAGAGACAGATTTCTCATGAATAGTTCGATGGTTTCACAAATAGACTTTGAAATTGTCCAAGTTTTAGTGTGTTTTTTCCACTCCGTTATGTACACAGAAAACGCATAATTTCGAAAAACCGCTACATACACGTGTCGAGGTTTAAAACACCTTCTCAGGTTTAAAACTAACGTAAATATAGTGTCTGCGTATATTTGATAATTGCAGACCCTTGCATTGAAGCGTCGCCGCGCAGCTGGGGCGGACCCATGACTTAGAAATGTATGTATACATGTATTATTTTCTTGATTTCTTACTTGTGCGGAGCCGCCATACTGTCCCACTAGCCTGCTGCAGATAGCGGGCAGTGCGGGTCCTGTTAGGCACATTCTTGTGTCGGTGTAACACACCGTGATGTCCGTCTGTCCGTGCTCTACCACCACCTAGACGACAATGGTCCGCCCATTATCGTAAGTGAGGCTGATGTATGTGTGTAAAGAGTTTACCAGCTGCTCACCACAAGGAGAGACTTGTACCGTAGCTTCTGACACTTGGGAGTCACTTCCAACTTAGGAAGGTAACAAAATCTTACTGTTTCAAAATCTTCCGAACAATTAATTCAAAGTCTCCAAACACACAAAATTATTTCAAAAAGAGCGTAGAACTTTTCTAATCACCGGAGGGTTTTACAGTGTTCAGTAGTTTATGGACCACTCACTTGCCAATAAGAGTGTGTTGATTAAATGTTAGGTTACATATATAAGCTATATTTTAAATTTTGTTAAATTATATTTGCTGTAATGGGCTGGTAGTTTTCTGATTCTTTTTATTGATTGTATTTTTATAACCAACACAAACAATTTTTGTAAACTGGTAATAAATTAATTTGAATGTTGAACAATATTTGAGGAATATGAGGAGAATCGTGAAAAATTTAACCCTTATAAACAAATTTCTTTTGAAAAAATGAGATATTCATGCCGTCAGTATGGTAAAACCCAGGCCCGGAGCATGAAATAAGTACTGATCTTGACCCAAAGAACATGTTTTGAGCATTTTTCCACATCCTATATACATAATTATTTTGTCCAATTTTCATATAATTTGGTACAAATGTTCCTTTTGCAAATATGTCAGCCAAGTTCGTTAACCAGAAAAATTGAACTAACGGAAGCACCCTTTTAGAGGGAGTTTTCACCAAAAGAGTGGTTTTTTTTATTATTTAAAACAGTAAATTTCATCCTATTATTGCAGTAGTGAAATTAAAAATAAATATATATTCATTTTGATTGTATCATTCAATATACAAGAAATTGTGTAAATTTATTCGTAAATGTAGTCGTTTCGAAATGGTGGCCTAAAAAGGAATTTTTTCTATATTAGCGGAGTGAGTCGTCAGATTTTAATGACATTTGAAATACGTTTTCATGATACGTAGGAAAACGTGCAATAAAAGCCACATGAGTCTGAGGCTGTGAGCGTAGCGAATTAAACTAACAATCATCAAATTAGAATTAAAAACTACAAAGGAAATTCGCTTTACTCGTGCCAGTGGCGCTTTAGCGCTTAGCTGCGTGTTGGCCAGTGATGGTTCTAGCCAGGGGCTGGGGGGCAGCTGCCCCCCAGTTTTTGCAGAGTATATATTTTATATATAATATATATGGTATATATAAAAGAAATATAATGTCCTTGCCCCCAGTTTTAAGGTCTAGAACCGCCACGGGTTGGCCTGGTTTTAACTAAAAGCTACACGAATGCGTATTGGTTTTGCAACGCATGGCAAATACGCTTGACTGATTTTGTACGTAGTTTTTACTTTCATGTTAAATGTGATAATCTGCAAGGTGTTTAGATTTACCACGGTTTCCTGCTAAATAATGCAAAAACAACGACGAAAAATTCTACCGTGAATCCTAGCAACTTTCCTGCAACAAGGGAATAATTTACACTAGAAAAGCGCTTTGGGCGGAGGGGACGTTTTTCTCTAAAGTTATTGGCTTTCCTATAGAAATTCGCTAATGACCTCTTCGAAACGCTCAATTAATTCAATTTTCTGTTAAAACGACTTTGTTCTTAACAGCTAAAACCACAACTAAGTGTCAAATCGACGTACTTTAATGTTGGAGCTGTTTCGTACAGTTCGTCTGATTAAAAATAAAATACGTTTTATAAGATATTCTCCATTTAAATATTTGAAAGAGGTATCATCCTATTTAAAAAGGGTCTTTTTAAACCCCTTCTATTTAAAATCCATCACGGGATTTTTTTCAGCCAAAGTAAACCGCGACCTAATGGAAATCACAGAGTTCTTAGCCGGCCCAATACGTGATGTATGGACTATTCGCAATTCCCATTGGCCCGGCGCCCATGCACTTCGGCGTTAAAGAAAACCTAGATTAGATTAGATTGGATGGGGAAAATTTGTGGTTTAAGACCACGCGCACGTCAACCCTTTGGTTTATTGTGCTGGCTCCCTGTTCTCCTAATTTGGCAGCCCCACCCCCGTTTGCTTACAAAGCTCGAGGATCGCGCTACCCAATTCTGATGGGTGTAACTCCTGCCACTCCCGAGACCCTAGAAGACTCCTTCTCCTGGCCTCCAGGGACTCGCATTCAATAAGAATGTGTTTTGCGGACTCAGGAGTACGCTCACATAGCCTACATCTTGTATCTCCTGTGTAGAGACCCATTTTTGCTAGGTGATTTCTGAAGTGCCCATGACCTGTGATATAAAATATTACCAGTCTGATGTTCTGGCGACTAAGACTGGTCAGATGTTTGGTAAGTATCCTTGATGGATTCTTGACTAAAAGTTTGGCGGGTTCCTGGCATGGTAGCTGTTTCCATCGCTCAGTGTGTCGCGCATTTGCCCTATCGGCTAGCATAGTTTTGACAAGAGAAGGACTGATTCCTACCGCTGGTTCCGGACCGGCAAAGGATGACAGCGCTCCTTTCTAGCCAGCAGATCGGCTTTTTCATTCCCTTTAAATCCTTGATGCCCCGGTATCCATTCAAGCCGTACATTATTACAGCTTGCTAGAGCCCGGAGCGCTTGGGAGCATTCCCGGACAATGCATGAGTTGATAAGTGGACAGTCCAGCGCTCTGAGGGCAGGCTGACTGTCTGAGAAGATTAAGATATGTTTATCCCTTGTACCAACAGATAACTCTATATAGGTGCAAGTGAGGATTGCGAAGACTTCTGCTTGCGGACTCAGTGTGCCCCGTAGTCAGCCTTTCCTTCTATCAATGAACCGTCTGTGTACCAGACCCTACAGTTATTAATAGTTAAAAGAGATTTATCAGTTGACCACTGTAGCCGTGATTCTATGCTGACTATTTAATATAGTAGAAATATTTAAAACTATTCTGCACGTCTTGAGCAACGGGTCTGCAGTTCAGACGGTTGGCTCCCAGCATAGGTATCCAACCAGAAACGGAGACGATCTTAGGATCCCTCAGCATCGCCTAGCCCTCTCGGAAAAGGAAGCATCCTATGCAGGAATTAGGTTTTTTAATAAGCTTCCGGAATCACGTGAGAAACTGTCCTGAGAAAATGTTTAAAGGAAAGCTTAAACTGTACTTGATAGATAAAGAATTTTACTGTGTTAATGATTTTTAGAATATAATGATAGTGTAGATAGTTAAATCGTTGTTTTTTTTGTATTTTGGCTGTGAAACCTATTTATTTTTTTATTTGTGAAGTGTGATATTTTAAAACGTTGAGCCTCGATATTTATTTTTTTTTAATGTTAAACTCATCTGTATTTAATTTAAAATTGACGAGTGAGATATACTTGTAAAATAAAACTTGTATCTATTCACGAATAAATGACTTATGACTGTGTAAGGTTTTACAAAGAGGTATTGCCCCTCCATATAGTCAGACCTCATAGTGAGGAGCGGTTCCTCGGGGAAGGAGTCTAAGGCTCCCACATGTCACGAAAGAGTCGGACCCCTTTTTAAAAGGCCCAAAATAGAGAGTAAAGGAAACCTATGTCTACTATTACCGCTACAATGTCTATACCTATGGCCAGTCTTCTACTGTACTTGCTTACGAAGTGCAAACCATGTCAAAGGCATTGGATATTGAACATAAAAATAAATGACTAGGTAATAATACAATAGACCCTACCAGTGATTAGAATTGAATAAGGAATGATTCTGATAAGTAAATAGTGTGGTGAAGGGAATAGTGGACTAGCAGTAATGATGCCACTTAACTGGAACTCAGCCGTACATGTAGTTTTATTTTACTTCCGACTAAATATTCTTTCCAGGACACCAGGTTTCTTTAATCAATGAAAAAGCGGCAGGAAACAGCGAGCGCGGGTCTGATCCCGCTTGGCCGCTTATAATAGGTAGTGCGAACACTGAAAATTAGGTTTAAAACTAGTCAATGTACACGAATTTGGAACAGATTTTTCTACAAATCTAGAGCTGTTGAGATGGCTAGTAATAAACTTTAAACTTTAGTACTTACATCAAAATTTTTACTTTAAAAACTCAATATTTGATATAAACATAGAACTCACACAATCTCAACCATTTTTGTAAGAAACTAAACTTATTATCTCTTAAAATCATCAACTAACTGGGATCAGGAATCAAATGTGTTCTAGCTTTTGTTTTAAAATATTATACGTCCAGTTGTTATATACAATACCACTAGGATTTAATCTACGGGTTTATATTTCTTCCAAGCTAAGGTATTTTTCTTCTCACTTCACAAACTTTGACTGTTATTCGTTTGTTTACTTATTTTATTTAGGTACGTACTAATATTTAGTATCTTTGCTTTACGATTTATTAAGATTAGTTAGATTACTGTATTTTGGAATTCGAACCGATGTAATGTAAACCCAAATATAAATGTAATTTCTTTAAAGATGTATATCGGTTTTCTATGCTTTTCAAGTGTATCAGCAATAATGAAACTTGTTCAAGTTGGACCAAATTGAACAAGCAGCTCATTGGCTAAATGTTAGTATAATTTAAAACATGTTTAACCTGTGGAAGATCATTATAAGTATCTCTATAAAAATGTTTTTATCTTAAACAAGGGTGTATTTGTTTTGTTTTGTCTTTAAAAACTAAATGATATTCAATTCCAGGTTCTGTTAAGCTTGTGTACAGCTTATGTTACAAGCTCCTATGTATGAATCTCGATCAGCAACTTTTAAAATGATTCTGTCAGAAGCACCTAAGAGTAGACAAATAAATGGAATTCCTGCACCATACAAGGAACAGGCCACTTCTTATAGGCAAACCGACTTCACCCATCAGAAATATCATGAGAAAACTTCCCAAGTCCCTTCTTGTCTTAGGATTGCAAAAGCTATTTTCCTTGGCGATGTAGCCGTTGGAAAAACCTGTATCATCAACAGGTAAAATTCAGTTGAGATTTTACATTACTTTTTTCACGAGATAATACCTTTGTAATAGTTAAAAACCTTTAAAAGTTATATTTTTTGGTTATATTGAAATTTACAATTAACTGTTTACAATTAGCCTATTTGTAGCAACCTAGTTCTTATGTCAACTGTCTGTAATATTTTTTATAAACTTTGTAAAATAAATGTTTGTTCTCTGTACTATTTTCTAGTTATGTTTGGAAGTGTGCTATTTAGTTATCTATGTAGGATCTATTGTAATGGTGACATTACATCTCGCTCCTAGAGTGTTTTCGGCTTATCAGCGCTAGATAAAACTCCTAATTGGCAATGAATGGAAATTTAATTTATATGTATTTAATGGAAATTTAAATTTTGACTTTTTCTGCCAGCTGATGGCAAACATTTCTAAATTTGAAAGTAGACTCAATTTCTACAGGTCTCCAAGAGTGTATTTGGCCTTTCTCAATAGCCAACTCTTGTGGCGCCAGGTGTAAGTGCAGTGCTCTGGTTCAGGGCTAAGGACCTGTAAACCTGGAACTGTTTCTCTATGTGTTAAAAACTTAAAAATTAAGTTTCTACAAAAAAATATACTTATTACTTTGCAGATTTTGTCATGAGTCTTATGATTACGATTACAAAGCTACAATTGGAGTTGATTTTGAAGTGGAAAGATTTGATGTATTGAACACGCCATTTAACATCCAAATGTGAGTATTTCAACCCTTTTTGACTATTTTAAATTTTTGTTGAAAACAGTCTTATTTACTATGTGCATAGCACAGACATTTAAGGAGAGAAAACCATAATAGGTCTTGTTGATGTCTATGCATTAAAGTATTTTTAGAAGTTAGGCATGTCAGCGACTTGCGTAAGTTTATGAATGGTTTTCATCTAAAAACATGTCATTTCTACACTAAAAAACGAAGAAAGTGATCAGCTCCTTTTCTGGTAGGTTTTGACGTATTTTTAGAGCAACAGTCTTATTTAAGTTTTAAACATTACACTTAGTCAAAGTACAACTCAATTGTTTTAAGCTTATGCCCATCAATAAAGTTACTGCTCTTTCAGCTGAATGAGCAGTTTTATCATTTTGCACCATACCATATTCTTCTGGATCTTGTGCTCAACAGTATTGTTGTATAAGTTATCTGTGTAAGTAGCCAACGTAAGATAGATGAAGAGTGGAGGGGTTACAGATGGGATACAGCTGGTCAGGAGAGGTTCAAGTGTATAGCGTCGTCGTACTACCGGGGAGCTCACAGTAAGCTAACATAACCGCAAACACTACAGAGATTTGACTGATAACACATGGGTAATGGTTCTTCCTTCTTGTCCTGTTAGTGCAACATTTGAAGTCAGCACATTTTTTAACACTTTCACTGTCATCGACTAGTTTATATGTAAATACGGTTTAACCGGTTAAATTTTCAATGCAAGGAGAGTTTACACGATGGGCGCACATTTAACTTACTGCCTATTAGTACAACAATAGATACCTAGATCACAGCACTGTTAAAGCTTTTGACAAAGTCAAAATATGGCACAGATTTAGCTTTCGGCTCATAAATTAGCCGAGTAGTTTATAGTTTGTATATCTCCAAATGTGCACAACTGTATTATTTCTTTGAAATCACTTTTGTTGATGCACCTGTTTTAACACCAAGTCCACTGCCTTTAACTTGGTATCACTAAAATAAACTAAACTTCTGTTCAACCAACAAAGTCACTAAACAGCAATTTCAAATTTATAGGACCAGGGATGTAAACTACAGGTTTATGAAGTTCAGCTGTCTTTTTATCCTACTTCTGTACACACACTCTTCCATCGATGATTTCTGCAAGTAAGTTAATTTAGTAGGCTTCAAGACTAATAAAAGCAAACGACATTGCCGGTTTAGGTAAGTGGTCGAAGCAATAACAAAAAAGATTTGTTTCTGTGTATACTGTGTTCTAATGGTTTCTTGTTGCAGTCGTGGCAATCGTGTTTGACCTGACTTCATTCCACTCTCTGCTCAACTGTACGAAGTGGCTTAAAGATGCTCTGGACGTCAACCCTCAGTCCCCTCTTATCTTTCTCATCGGCAACAAGATGGACCTCTTGGTATGCAGAGATTTTTATCTCACAGGTTTGATTTTAGTTGTCATCCCTTTACGGTGATTCGTTTTTGGTGGCCGTGCAACATCAAAAGAATATCAGGAGAACTAGTTTTATAAGGTTAAAACATTATTACATAAGACGTTTTCCATTGTTTTTGAGTGAATAAAAAATACACGTCGTTTTGGGATCTAGAATCTGACCCCGTCTTCAGGTGAAAAATAATCTAAAACATTAAGAAAATAGCTAGCCTAAATGTTATCAACGCAAGCTGACCAGTTACCCACCCCAAAATAGGGCCTAGTCTCAATTTATTTCCTTAACCTCTTTATAACAGCTAGCCTAGAAAATGTGTACAAAAACTTTACAAAATTAATAAAAAAATGCAGAAATCAAGCACGTAGTTTTATAAGTGTTTGGTCCTTATTATTAAAACAAGGTGGCCATTTGATGGGATTTCAGGAAAATATAGGAATTAAGAAAGAATTTTGCATACTGCTTCCAGAAAAAAAACAGGTATTATGTGGGAATTCTCTTTGTACCATTCAAGTCTTAGTTATTTAGCCCAGCATAATTAACGCTAAGAAAAATTGTTGACTGGCCTATTTATAGGAGAACCACTAGCAACTTTTGCAATATTATAGCAAACCTCAAAACAATGTCAGCTGGATTAAACTGGGACTCGGAAGGTATCGCAAGAGTCGGAAGTTATGGAGGGAGTAAAACTGTAGTTGGAAATCATGGCGTAAGATAAACAACCTTCGGAACTATAGTGGAACCCCCGATATCCAACCTTCACGGAACCGGGTCGTGGTCGGAACGGCCGAAAGGTCGGATTTACCTTGGAGCAA
Source organism: Matsumurasca onukii (assembly GCA_018831715.1). Classification (NCBI taxonomy): domain Eukaryota; kingdom Metazoa; phylum Arthropoda; class Insecta; order Hemiptera; family Cicadellidae; genus Matsumurasca; species Matsumurasca onukii. The sequence continues at coordinate 32,038,986 of CM032059.1, read as the reverse complement.
TAAAACATTTTTCTTCAGGTCAAAACAGCCGTATACTGCACTTATGACAGTATATAAGTATTGTACAAATACACACAGAGTGAAAACAAAAAAAAATAAAGTAGAGCAACGTTCACGTTGACAATCAAAACACAGCTGCCAGTTTAACAGAGAAACAATGCACAGCACTGATGAGTAAGTTTTCATGTTGATACTTGCACTTGGCGCTTATCTCTTTACCGTGCGCGGACTCTCGCCGGCAGAAGACAGTTGGGTACATGGTCAGATATCCTGAGGTCGGATATGAGGGGTTTTAGTGTACAAGGAAGTTAAACAGCCTTCATACCACACAAGAAAACTAGCCTTGAAAAATTTTATGGGGGTAAAACAGTACTTGAAGCTTTTCAGAGAAAGGGGGGATCAAAGTGTATTAAACCAATTAATAGCATGAACAACCTGTTTTTATGCAAAAGAGAATCGCAACTGTTTTTGTATTTTTTTCTCTAGGGTTAAAAAAAAGCATTAAAAATATTGTAACCAGGAGTTTACATATTTATAGTATTAATGCTTAATAAGCGTTTTAGAATAAGAAAGGAAAAAAATAAAAAAGCTTGTAGTCCAGTAATTATTACTATCGAATATTTCTTTGCTCCTTTCAGTCACCGAGCAGTTTTCACGAGATGGAGAAGATTGCCACGAAGATGGCTACAAAACTGAAGGCAGAATTCTGGCCGGTGTCGGCAATGACAGGGGAAAACGTCGACCAGGTGTTCAACAGAATGGCTGCTTTGAGCTTCGACACTTTGATGCACAGAGAAATGGATAGACGAACTGGCACCACTGTGATCGGAACCATAGGTAGGGTTTTGTTTTAGATAATAATAGACTAGTATTTATCGTTTGTAATGTACGAGAGATACACCACAGTCCCGTTAATCAGAACCTTGTTAATCCGAATTTCCGGTTAATCCTACTAGCTAGTTGGGAAAAAATGTGAATTTTTCAAGAAATTTTTAAAGACATTTTTTGTTGTCACAAGGAAGAAACGAAACAAAATACTAGTTATTAGAACACATTTTAGGGCCGTTTTTTCAATTGACTGGTTAGCAGCTGGTTAACTAACCACCGGTTAAGTTGTTTACAGTCTGCAATGTTTACATTTTCATGCAACGTTCTAAGTACTTAAATGAATTATTTGAAGATCTTTCGTGCAATAAAGGTATAGTTTTACCATTTTTATTGAATTTAACATGTACACATTATGCTAATATAGCTAAACAAAACTGTAACACCAAAATGCAAAATCAAAACAGACAAAGTAAAAATTAACCTAAAAAATATCCAGCTTTTCTATTGGTTGGCTACCTGTCCTAATTTTAACCGCCGGTTAAGGCTGAATTGAAAAAACGGCCCTTAATGAAACAGTTTGAACACTAAAACAGTACAGATAGTTACCTCGTTAAAATCAAGACAGAGTTGGCGGTGGTTGGGGGGTAGGTGAGGAAGGGGCTGTCATGCGACTCAGACGCAACTACGATGCCGTGTACCTGACCTTAAACCCCAGTCAGTCGCAACAGTGCCAAGTCGCTGTCCATGCAGCTAATCTCACACAAAAGTATTGCAGCCCTTCACAAAGCAATGACCCAACACTTATACAGTACTGATAAATAAAATATAATGTATGTTGTTGTTCTTGTTTAATTAGACGTTATTTTGCAAAAAAGTGTTAATTTTCGTTCAAACTTGTCATTTAGCATCTTTTTCCGGTTAATCCAAACTGGATCCGGTCCCAACTAGTTCGGATTAACAGGACTGTGGTGTATTCAGAAATTAAGCTCTGTTGCTTTACAGCTTGTGTCTTCAGTGATGTATTTCCGAATAGGCAGACTAGGCACATGCCTAGGGCGGCAAAGATTAGGGGCGGTGAAATTTGGGGGGTAAATAATTTATTTTTATTAATTTTACTTTATGTATATTCCATAAGATTTTATCTTATAAAAATAATGGTTTAACAAATAATGTCAAGTTATTAAATCGGCTATGTGGAAATTTTAATCTTTGATATAAAAACTCATTTGTTGATGAAAGTTCTCATATGCAGCTGCATCAACAGATCTTTTCTTCCAGAGAAAACCTTTCGTGTTTCACGTTTAACGTCCATTGAATTTCTTTGCCCATGTTTTAAACGGCATCCAAAGTTGGACCCGCGGCCACTCTTTCCGGCCACCTCTAATTTTAGCTTACATGGAACGTCCATCCAAGGGGTTGGACTGAAAGTGTTTTACGGAAAGCCCTAGTTTAGTTTTTAATAAAAGCATTTCTCGCTGTTTTTGCGTGCCGTCTTCGGGCCGCAGAACGTTATTCTCAAAATTGTGTTTTACATGACAAAATTGCTTGTAAATAAGTGATTGGATTTGTTGATGCAGCCTCAGCATACATTTGCCGATAATTTTTCTACATCAGCTGACGGGGCGTGTATTGGGATTATCTCAGTTACATTGGAGCCGGGAGAGCGCTGACAACTTGGCTGCTAGAGGCGGCAGATACTTAAATACGTCCACGTGTGCCTTGGTTTGATGAATGCTTTAACTTGTATTGCCAATATGTCAAAGTATAGATGAAAGAATACTTTTTAATATAACAATTCTATCAATAGTGTGTTTTTTAGTATTTTTGCACGGAGGTGAATTTTGTACAATGCTGAATTGTCTTTGTACAATGGATTCCCTCTCATTCAGCCACCTAGGGATCAGACACTAGGCCAAACTAACAAATGAAATGAAAAACGTCTTTATTTGTGGCAAAATGTTAACAAATAGTCGGAATGTCCGAAAAAATTTAGAAAAACCGTTTTGGGGTCCTTTAGAGCTGGCGTATTTTAGCTCTAGGACTGTGTTTAGTCAAATACGCAAATACCATTCAGCAAAACCCTGATTAGGATTTGGGACTAATTTCAAAAGAAACCGCTCAAATGAATATACACTTGCCAACAGATTGTAAATGTTAGTTTGAAAGTTCATAATAGTGGCGGAGAGCAATAAGTAAAAGGAAAGAACGGACTTTTCCAGCCACTTCCGGAGAAAACTACTCCTAACGTTTCGGGTAGTTAGGAACTCCACCCGTCTTCAGAGGACTACACTAATCTAGGAACTACATTTAATTACTATCTTAACTTAAGCACTAACCTAGGACTATTCCAACCAATATTTTACAATAGCGCTACATCATGAAAATTGATGGCTTGTCAAAAATACAATTACAAATATGGACAAGTAAAACAAGGACACGTTATAGAGATAAAACTACATGTTAGCCTTAACATACAATCAAGCTGAAAAAAAACAAATAGCAAAAAACACAGAGATGTGGTAAGTAGTTATTAATTGAAAGGATCTCACCCAGACTCGGACCACGAACCTCGCACTACGGGGGGCACAGATTGTAAATGTAGCCTATGTTTAGGACTCAGTTGGCGGCCGGGACTATCCGACGGCAATTTAATGTAATATTTCTTACACTCTATGTTTAACAATAAGCAATTCTGTTATACAATTGCATTTCAATACAGTTCAATAAGTACAGAAAAATTACAACCTTCACCTGAATGTTTTTTTGAATGTACATTAAATTCATTAATTTGTTTTATATACGCTCTTTTTTAGATATTACAAGAAAAGAAGGAATCAGGGAAGCCAAGAAAAAGAGGGACTGCATAAACTGTACCACCTAGTTGCAACGTTTTATTTATCAAGTTCTAAAAATCTATTTTATTAGTATTAGATTCACAACATTACTTTAGTTTAATTTCTGTAATTTTTTGTAAGTAATGATACTTAGATTAATAAATAAACAATACAGTTTTCTAATACTTAGCTTTTGAATAAGTGAACCTTTAGTACCTAATTTTATTACTTAACTAGCTGTGTACAGGACCGGATTTAAGAGCATGCCGCCTATAGGCTAAAGGTTTATTTGCGGCCCCAGCGGGCAGTTGTGGCTGTGACCTTGTATTGCATGTAAAAACATGCATTTTCTTGGGACACCTCACACCTACAGTTTTCATCTGATTTTTATGAAATTAACTTTGTTTTAAAGTCCATTAACACCTTAATGGAAACATCGGTCATTTTGACCGATTGCAATTTTTATGTTCATAGGGTGGCTAAACTGAGTGACCTTGGCTGCCGTCGAGCCGAGTACCTCTCCCCTTCATCAGAACCGGCCACAATACACCCTATTGATTAGTTTCACGCGGTGTACTGTCCGCTACATACGTTTTTGCAGTTTTGCGGCCGGTCAATTTTACCTCGTGTTTCCCTTACAGTCATTTTGCCGTCGGTAAAATATGCAGTGTGTTTCTTTTTACGTAATAGTGCTTTTATTGTGTATATAGATAGTTCGTAATATTGTCAGCTTTCTTAGTGTAGTGATAGTACTTTATCTTTTATATAAAACTGTAAATATATTTTAGTGTTTGAGCTCATTTTTTACTCATAATAATGGACCGTCCTTGTAGTATTTTCAACTAACAATACTGAATACGGGGACCAAATTCGTAGCTAGTTAGACAGTGAATATTTAGAAGAAGATGGCTCAGATAGGGATTCTGGTGTGCTTGATGACTCGGATGCAGATCCGGACTAGCGTATGTAATAGAAGACCACCGGCAGGAAGTTGACACGACTTCTGCAAGTTCAGACGAAGAGGAGGTTTTGATGGACATTGAAAACGTAGAGAATGATGTTCCAAAATTATTAGAAGAAAATACACCGATACCAAAATGTTTTGTGGAAAGGATGAAGAAAAAATAGATTGGACCTCCCAATGCCTGGGAGAGTAAACCTCCCCCACGGAAAGAAATGTAAAAAAATATTAAAAACCCGTTTATTTAATGAATAAAAAATTTAATTACATTGTAAATACACATTTTTGATAATTTACTTTATTTTCCAATTTTATCTATGTTAATATTTGTGATTCAGTAATTTGGTAAAAACGGTCAAAATGACCGTATGTTTCCATTAGCGTTATGAAAATCATGTTTCCATAGAGGTGTTAAATGTTTCAATGGCTCGATCCGCAGAGCCGAATTTCCATTTTCCCATTAGTAAGTAAGATCGTGCCATAAATTCAAAAATTGAAGAATTTCGGTGTATATTGAACAAAGATTTTACTAGTAAAATAATAAAATTTTCAAAAAAGAGGACAAAAACAAAATGGCCGACAAGTACTGTGCATACTTGAAGGACCGCCTCGGCTGCGCTGCGACGCTCAAAGAAAGAATTTACTGCGGCCATTTTTTACCTTTCAATATAATTTGTTCATTAATAAACATGATAAATTTGCAAACTAAAAGAGGTTTTCAAACACACGTGTATAATTTTTTTCTTGAAATTATGCGTTTTAAGTGTGAAAAATGGAGATGTAACACTGACACTAAGGGTCCATCTCATGCACCCTCATGCAAAGAGTCTCCAATAATCCAAAATACGTCGACACTATAAAAATATTTACATTCGTATTAAAGCTAAGAAGTTTACCTACACGCGTGTAGAGCGTTTTTTTTGAAACTATGGGATTAAGTGTACAAAATGGAGTACACTGCAGGGCAATGGTGTAAAAAGCACTGAAACTTGGACAGTTTTAAAGTTTATTTGTGAAATTATTGAACAATTTATGAGAAATCGGGCTCTATCCAAGTGTTGAAAAACTCCTCTAGTTTCCAAATATTTCATGTTTATTAATGATAAAATTATTTTTGAAAAGTAAAGAACCGGCCGCCGTATATTTTTGCAGGCGGTTGATTAGACAATGGTACAAATTGGTCGTAAGGTACTTAGATGTTAGGTACTTAAGTCGTTAGGTTCTCGTAAGTTCTCGCCGCGGCGCTATGGCCGCCGCCAAAAAGAAAAGGATAAAGTTATTTTCCAAGTAGCGTATGTAGGTGAGATTGTAATAGTTCTTATTCAAGTTATGAACAAATTAAGTACGTTTTGAATTGACTGCATTTACTAGTTCCGGGACATGTCGCACGCTTCCACCGTGGCAGTGTTGCCAAATCTAACCGCGCTTAGGCAGTGAGTTCAATTTTCAAACTAATCTTGTACTGCATTAAAATAATAGGTGACTATGCGCATAGAATTACTACCATGTCATGTATTTGAAAGTAGGTTAAGAAGTTATAACAAAAATGAAATTTTATTTAAAAGAATTTATTTTATAAGTCTAAAAATTGTTCTTATTTGCCGCCCTGAAAATTTGCCGCTCTAGGCTGCAGCCTTTTTAGAAATACGGCCCTAGCTGTGTACCCATGCTTCACTACTAGAGGACTGCTTAAATCAAACATGTCCAATTTGATCTGGAATCTCCTTCAAAATGTAAAATACAGCTTGCGAGATACGGCTATAGCAGCTTGGGTGTGTCTAGAGAAAGAGCAACTTTGGGGGGTACCATTGCCGTACATAACAACTTTGGGCATTTGGAGCTAAAGTAACACAATCATTTTAAAGCTTTTTACCGAAGCTTAAAATGCTCGGTACAAAAAAAAAGTGGTTCTTCAAAGCTCATCACTCCGGTGGTGTGGATTCGATCACAACTACTGTATCAATTTTTTACAGTTACCTTGGTTGAGGGCCTGTAGATCCTACGGTGCAGGTTGTAGTCTAAACACGTGTTTCGCAGCGCTTGTGCTGCATCATCAGTAGACACACTAAGTCACTATTTACACTGATATTAAAACTAAGAAACTTAATTAGAACTATTTACGAGTGAACAAGTGCCGTGGACCATGTAAATAGTTCTAATTAAGTTTCTTAGTTTTAATATCAGTGTAAATAGTGACTTAGTGTGTCTACTGATGATGCAGCACAAGCGCTGCGAAACACGTGTTTAGACTACAACCTGCACCGTATGATCTACAGGCCCTCTACCAAGGTAACTGTAATAAAACAAGGTCCTGCAACTGGAAAAAACAGATATCAATTTGTTACGTGACTAAGCAACAACGTAAGGTCAAGGTTGAGTGGTAGAGAAGATTTTGTAGTTCTGAATTCACCTTTCACCTTTATTTTTTAAGGCTTGAAACTCTGACACATAATGTAAAGTTATTTCTTAACAACTGCTTACAAATTGCAGTTTTACATGGGAGAGTTCCCTATTTCAGCTAGAGTTTTCTAAATCCCCAACCCCATTTTAAGATATTTAAAAATTCCTTTGGGGAGGGAGTAAAAATGCCTTAAAATACCGTTACGGTACGCAATAGATGGCCGGCCCCCTATTTTTATGTCCAGAAAGTAGTTGTGATGGTGGCATCTAAACAAAAGGGAAATTCATTATTGAGCAAAATATTGTCGATAAAAGGACGTGACAATAATAATTATGATTTCAAAAGACACCCAAGGGCTAGCTAACTACAAAATAGTTAATTCACTTTTGTATATTTGTTGTAAAATTGGCGATTGCCATAGGTGCTGGAATAAATAATTGACAAGTGTTGCTCATATTGAACATATAAATAAAAGCAACGTATTGGCTTATGTATTTCAACTTAAAAATTCAAATACGTGTTAGTAAATGTCAAATGTGTGATAAAAGCTTATTGTTACAGTATGACTTCACATTTTTATACTTATCTACCACATGATTCTAATGGCTTTGCCGGATGTGGAAGTTAACCTCAAATTTAGCTAACCTTCTTTTTCAGCCATCAAAATCGCGTAAAGATGGCCCCGAAACCAAAACCTACCGAAAAACCAGGTAAAATATTGTTATTTTCCTACAGTGTAGTTCTTTAATTACTGTAATTTTAATGTGTATTCTAATAAACCATTTTATTTAACATTCCTGTAACTAAAGTGAAGTATTGCTACTTGGCGTCCTCTAGTTGGTCAGGGTGATCGCATTCGGCAAGCCACATGGGCACTCTGGTTATGGGTCTACGTCCCAAAATATGCTTTGTAATAACATGAGACCTTATATCATTATTTTATTTAATTGTTACTAGTAGCTTATGTGGATTTCAATTCAATTATAGACTAAATAGTTGTATGAGTCCACTTGTTCCGGCCTGTCATCGGTCAGTTTACCAAGGCCTATTTAAGGTAAAGTCCAGTCTTATGAAGTTCATGCCCTCTTGTGATTATGCTACTGGATATACTAAACCCAATACCACTAACCATGCTTGGTTCGTTTCAAGTTTGATAAACTTAACATTTTCCATCCAGCTTGTGTTTACTAGGAATTGGTGCACGGTGACAACATTTCCGCTTACAATGCCTTGAGATGTAGCCTCTTTGGGCCTGAAGCATTTAGGCCTAGAGCTATCTTAGTTTACAAAGTTGGCAATTGCAGTAAGTTTTCTCTATAGCCTACTCACGGTAATTTCTAGATCTGTACCCGTGCATTTAAGCATGACTTTTCTGGCCTTCTATGATCGAACAATGTTTACATTAAAATGAGGCAGCAAGGGTTCACTGATTTTTGTTCATAGGTTATCGCTTATTATTGGAAATAAGATAGGACGTTTGGGCAGGTAGGCTAGGCAAAGGAAATCCTAGACATTGTGTTTGATTTCAGAGTGTTACAATGATTGCCAAATGATGATCTTTTAAGAGGGAATCTTTCTGAAAATTTGATGAATTCTTATTCTGATGGCAACTACGAAGAAACCCTAAAGAATTCTGTTGTTTTTTAAAGACCAATTTTAGGTTAAATTCCTTCAAGTAGGCCTAATGCTTTTGTAGTTCACTTAAAATTTAACATAGTAAATAACTAGGAAAAAATTAATTATGTTTTGCATCGTGCAAATACGTTTCTTCTTGTTATTGTTGCTTTACTATAGTACTTTGCTTCGCTAAGTTGTACACTAAGAGTGTCACTTAAATGGGTTGTGTGTTGTGCTTCAAGAATGTCACATTCACATAAATGATCTGTAACAAAATAATATGACACGTCATATTCTTTTTTTGATGCTTTGCGTTCGCGCTGAAGTGTTAGAAATAAAGGGGTAGCATGAGTTGAACAGTGTTATCACAAATTATTTCTGTTGTACTCATAAATACTTAATTTGTATTTGAAGGATTAATTTATACAGTTTAAATCTAAAGCTAAGAGAACTATTATTGTCTGTTTTTGGTAAATTGTACTGAATGTAATGTATAACTTTTTCTTGATAATACTATACGATGCGCTAAGAGTGATTTTCTTTGTGAAGTTCCCAAGATTGTTCTAAAAGGGTTATAAACACTGAAGATTCAATGAAATTTTTAACTGTTATCTATAAATTGGTTTCAATGAGCCGGTAATTAAAAATTAGACTTAGCCTTTATAGCTTTTTCAGCCCTTATAGCCTATATAGTCTTTTATTTTGCACTTTTTAACTCCCGTGGTGCAGGGTATGGATACTGCCAAATGATGATCTTAAAAGAGGGAATCTTTCTGAAAACATGATGTATTCTTTTTCTGATGGCAACTACAGTGGATAACAAGTTCTTGGAAAATCAACTTGAAGTTTAATTCCAGCAATGATTATTTTGTTAGTAGGCTCACATTCAATTTGAGGCTCAAAAGGTAAAGTTTCTCTTGTTTGACGAGATGAAGTTAGGACTACAAAGTCCTCATTACCACTCAACCTTGACATTTACCTAGCGTCACCGTATTAGTCACATTACAATCGAACCCACGCCACTGGAGCGATGAGCTCTGGAGTCGGGTGCGATAACAATCCGCCACAGATCCGCTACACATACATTTTCACATAGAATAAGCTAAACTACTCTTTTGTTTTGCATCATTGCATTTTTTCCCCTTACAAATGGTGCTTTACTAGTACCAATGTTCATCTGTGACTAAGATACATTATTAAGTACTGTCATAAAAATCTCTTAAGAGGGAATGTTTTTAAAAATTTGAGTGCCTAGACTTATTTAAGAGTTGTCGCCTTTCCGTCATGTATCAGAGTAAAATAGTAGCTTAAATTTTTTAATAATAGCCTGTACTTAATAATTGTGCAATTATCTTAAACCTTACAGGAAACAGATTTATTATAAATAGTAGTCAATATAGGTTGGGATATCATAGACTTGAAATATCTCATAAACTACCGTCCCAAATTGGTATTAAATTTTTTAACAAATTACCAGACTATTTAAAAAATATAAACAGTATAAACTCTTAAGTCGAAATTGAAAACCTTTTTAATTTAAAAATCATTTTGTAGTGTTGGTGAATTTATGGATGATTCAAATACAACTAATTTGTCCAACAACATTTCACCTATGTAACAAGTAGTACTATAGGGGAACAGTATTTTGGGGATGGGTTTATCTTATTTGTACTTATATTTAGATTTGTTTTTATATTTAGATTTGTTTTGGTTTTTTTTCACACAAAACTTTTTTTGTACATGACAAATAAAGTTATTATTATTATACAGTTAAAATAAATTTGAGAGAAAATAGGAACTATAAATACATATTGCCCCTATAGTACAATAGCCTTAAGCCAAATGATGACAAAAAAAGGGAATCTCTTTGATGTATGTAATTTACAGTGAAAACTAATTCCTCTGAAGGCTTGGTACATTTATCGGCAGATTGTCTTACAACTTTTAAACTTCCAACTATTTTAATACGTTATTGCCACAACTTTTAATTTGTGGTTCAAACTAGATCTTTATAAACAAAGTAGTTTCGGAAAATTGAAGCAAAGAGAAAACTGGTGATCATTGATTTTAATTGGTTGTTTTGCAATAACGTTTTTGTATTAAAACTTTAAATTAACTTGTTTAAATTTCAGCATTGGTCTGAATTAAATCAAAACAATGTGGCCTTGTACAAATCTTTAAAAAATTATTGCATCTTGAAAAAAGTACTGGCTGAGAAGTAGTTAGAAATTTTCATTACGGTTTTGGTTGTTGTATTTATTGCTACAAGCTCTATCTTTTTCAGGTGAAAAAAAGGCGGCTGAAAAGAAGCCTGCCGCAGAAAAGAAACCGGCAGCTGAGAAGAAGCCAGCGTCAGCACCTGCCGCCGCTGGAGCTTCCGGCTCCGGAGCAGCCAAGCCGGCCGCTGCTGCAGCCCCCAAGGCTAAGCCTGCGTCCGCCACCACCAAACCTGGCTCGTCCAAGACCCCCGCCCCGGCGCCCCAGGCTGCCAAGGCGTCGGCGAAGGTAGCTGCTGCTGCTGCCGCCAAGAAGCCTGCAGCTGCCGGTGCCAAGCCTGCTGCCGCTGGAGCTAAGGCTGCCAAGCCTGCTGCGGGTAAGGCTAAGCCTGCCGCAGCAGCCGGTGCTAAGCCTGCTGCCAAGAAAGCCCCTGCTGGCAAAGCCACCGCCAAGGCCGGAGCTAAGCCAGCTGCTAAGCCTGGTGCCAAGGCTGCTGGCAAGCCTGTGGCCAAGAAGGTAGCTGCCAAGTCGGCCGGCAAGAAAGTGGAAAAACCCAAGCGAGATGTTGCCCCCAAGTCACAGAAGGGAGGGAAGGTGGTCAAAAAGTCAGCTGTCCCTGTCAAGCGAGCTCTTAAAATCAAGACTAAGGTTAGTTAAATTCACTCATTCCAACTTGCCAAGAGCAAAACCAAGTAATATTTTCTAGTTAAGCATATTTTTAAAACAGACTTCCAATTTAACTAGCATGCCCTAAGCTACGATAGACTAAAGCCAAATGATGACAAAAAAAAGGGAATCTCTTTGATGTAAATTATAGTGAAAACAAATTTCCTCTGAAGGCTTGTTAGATTTATTGGCTTAGTGTCAAAGAAATTTAAAACTGGAACTACTTTAATACTTCAATCATCGTCACAAGCTTTGAATATATTGAATTTTTTAAACATGAAGTAGTTTTGAAACATTGCAGTAAGATATAAAAATAGTGATCATTGCTTTTGATCGATTGTTTGCTTGATAAAGTTATTGTTTTAGAAGTTTAAATTACTTTGTGAGTAAATATTGACCATGTGTTTCTGTTGTAGGTGATCAAGGGTACATTCGGAAAGCGAGTAAGGAAGATTAGGACTTCAGTACATTTCCGCAGGCCCAAGACATTCGAGCCACCAAGGAACCCCAAGTACCCCAGGAAGTCTGTGCCCAGGAGAAACAGGTACAACACATCATTAATAAAATCATTAATTAACACATCAAAAATATAATTGATGCTTTGTAGTTTTTACATTGTACAATTTACAAGTTTTTGCAATTGGTTACATTACACCCCAGCTGCAAAACGCTTCTTGATTTTAGTTGTGCACCCGTTAAAATAGAGCTAAAATGAACAAGTTAAAAATAATGGATTCACAAATTGTTCAGAAATTTGCGAGGTTGAATTCACTTGATGAACCGTCTAGTTTGAGAAATACAGTTCAAAGAATACATGTTTATTAATCAAGGCTGCCTTTTGTATTTTACATTTGTATAAAGATGGAATGTTATATTGCTGCCAAATGACGATCCTTTAAGAGGGAATCTTTCTGAAATTTTGATGAATTCTTATTCTGATGGCAATTAATATATCCCGGATAACATTAAAACATCCAGTTTCTGACTAGACCAACTTGTTATTTATTCTAATCATGTGCACTTTGTTAGTTATCTCATTTAAAATCTAAAACTTATAAAATGTTTCTGTACTATCTGGATTACTCGGAATAATGGAGTTCTTTTCTACAGAGAAAAGATGTGTAAATTAGTTTGGATAAAACTGCGTTTTATTGTTTTATTCAATATTGAAGCACTCAGTAGACCCAGACTACTACATCGGTAGTTTGGGGGGATAAATAGTGCAACAGTAAACTTGGTCAAATCCCGTTTGGTTGACTCATGATACCAAACTGCAAGTACCAGAACATTTACACAGCTTATATTGTTTTATTTTTTGATGTGTTAACCACTTTTATTTAATTGCGTCACGTTGTGTTGGGACAACAAAGAAATTATGTTAATACTTAGAATAAAAATAACTTTATTCAGTCAATTTACAACAAAATTGAAAGGACTAGAAATTTAAAAAAATACTTTAATAGAAATTAAACTGTTGAAGCACTCAGTAGACCCAGACTACTATATCGGTAGTTTGGGGGGATAAGTAGTGCAACAGTAATGCTTGGTCAAATCCCGTTTGGTTGAATCATGATGCCAAACTGCAAGTACCAGAACATTTACACAGCCAATACAGGGTATCCAGCATAAGGGAATTCTGAGAAACCGGGAATTATACGGGAATTTTCAATGGACAGATTTCGTTCCTAAACCGGGAAATTTTACGAAAGGGATCATGAAAGTGGTGATTATGTAATAGACGAGTCTAGCTGTCGCCACAAACGGTATCAAAGTCGTTATTTGGCTGTCAAGTCAGCGGAAGTCAAGAAATTGTTGTTAACGGTAACAAAAGTTGTGATTTCGTCACAGGTGCTAGTGGGAGTCAATAGATCGTTGTTAACGGTAACTTAAGTCGTTATTTCGCCGCAGGCGCTAGCGGGAGTCAAGAGATTGCCGCAAACAGTAACGAAAGTCCTAATTTTGTCGCGGGCGCTATTGGGAGTCGAAGAGATCGTCTTGAACGGTAACAAAAGACGTAATCTTGTCCCGGGCGCTAGCGGTAGTCAAGAGATCGTCGCGAACGGTACCTAAAGTCTTGATTTTGTTGCAGGCACTAGCGGAAGTCAGGAGATTGTTGTTAACGGTAACAAAAGTCGTTATTTCGTCACAAGTGCTAAAAAGCTGTGGTTTTTTAATAAGTACCAAAATTGGCGGGAATAACTATGACTGTACTAAGATAGCTAAATCCGGGAAATCAGCAAAATATATCCGGGAAAATACAGGAATTATACGGGAATATGGTTTTCCCTGAACACTGGACACCCTGTTATATTGTTGTTTATTTTCTGATATTTAAAACATCTTTTATAGATGTTAAGATTATGAAGAAATTATGTTTACACCTAGTGTATAGGTAAAATAAGTTATGAAAGGCACTTATGAAATATGTTGATTGAAAGGCCTCAGGCTAATACACTATTATTGTTATTGAAATGTAATTATGAGAATATATTATTAAAATTATAAAAATAACCTAATTTAATCCATTTACAATCAAACTGTAAGTTTTCAATTTACTCATAAACTAACTCAAAACCACAAAACAAAAATTAGAAACAAATACCAAGAACTATTTAAATGTTGAAGCACTCAGTAGACCCAGACTACTACATCGGTAGTTTGGGGGGATAAGTAGTGCAACAGTAAACGGTCAAATCCCGTTTGGTTGAATCATGATACTAAACTGCAAGTACCAGAACATTTACACAGCTTATTTTCTTTTCTTTTTTATGTGTTAACCACTTTTATTCAACTGTGCCAATGTTTGTTAGGAGAAAATATATACATATATATATATATATATTTTTTAATTTATACATACTTGTAGTATGTTTGTTTGTCAACACAAACACTGTTTTGTAAATTGACTAATAAATTATTACAACAAAGAAATTATGTTTATACTTAGAATAAAAATAACTTTATTCAGTCAATTTACAACAAAATTGTGTGGACTGGAAATTAAAATGTTGAAGCACTCAGTAGACCCAGACTACTACATCGGTAGTTTGGGGGGATGAATAGTGCAACAGTAAACTTGGTCAAATCCCGTTTGGTTGACTCATGATACCAAACTGCAAGTACCAGAACATTTACAAAACTTATATTGTTATTGTTTATTTTCTTACACTTAGCCTGAGTCATATCATAAACTATAAAGTACACACATAAACTATTAACTAAATAGCGTTAAATCCCCAAAGTCCAAGCAGCTGATTGTGAGGGTCTGTAATTTTGACTGGGGGTAGTCCTGTTGTTATTTTTAAAAACAGTTTCCTTGCCGTTTATGTTAGTTATGAGAATTACATACATTTTAATAGGCTTGATGGAGCAATTCTTTCCTTATTAAAGAGGATTAAATTCTATATCTAGTTCTTTTGTGCACACCGTGTCAATACATCATAATAATTATACCGAAATATTTAAATGATGTACTGACACTGTGAACAGGAAGAACTACATTATAGTCGAGATATTGGCTGCGAAAGCGTAAGAGTTCAGGTTAAAACTCAATTATCGCAAGGTGTGACAGGAGCAGTGTTCTGACTACTTGGTAAACATGTGAACAAGAACGGGAGGGTCTGACTGTGTATTATTGTCCACAGGATGGATGCGTACAACATCATCAAGTTCCCGCTGACGACGGAAGCTGCGATGAAGAAGATTGAAGACACCAACACACTGGTGTTCATCGTTCACATCGGAGCCAACAAGCACCACATCCGCACCGCCGTCAAGAAACTGTACGACATCGACGTTGCCAAGGTCAACACTCTCATCAGGTAATTACCAGATAATATTCACAGTTTTAGTTGAGTCGGATATTTTTTTATTGGTGTTTGTTGCATAAACACTATCCTACATGAATTTTGGTAATATTATTATTCCGCGGAAGAATGGGGTATTTTTCCCGTGAGCATCCATTGTAGGATTAAAAATGTATTTTGAAAAGATGGTGAGAGTGAGAGGGCACTATTAAGCCATCGTAGGTGTAAACAGTCCTCGGAAGCTATTGCGGTAGTTAAACAACACACAGAACGTGACTCACAATAACTACAGCTTTTGAAACAAGTGGCGGGACTGAGTTTGACTGTTCAAAAGTACTAAAAATAATATTTTAACCTTGAAAAACTGTGAACTTTGTTATTAGGGTGCAGTGTACACCCTATATCATTAAATAATGATCAAATCTATTATATAAAAATGAATCGCAAAATGTGTTTCTAAGCATAACTCAACGACGCCTGGACCAATTTAAATCTTTTTAAAATGTTCGTTGGAGTTCAAGGATGGTTTTACGGCGAAAAATTGAATAATTGCCGGAACCCCTTTAAACAGCCCTTTCTTTTTCCCATACAAACGTGTTCTAACTAAAACGTAAACAATTTGAGCTTTATTGATATTTGCCAGCTGATATCCCTATTTTATAAAACATATGTACAGTAAAAAAACAAAACAAACGCCACATTACAAATCCTTTTGACAGGAGTCTGTCGAAGTCAGCTAGTAAAGCATAAAAGTGCTTGGCCTTACTCGAGCTTCCATTCAGGCTTTGTTACATCAGTGTAAGTTCCCTTGAAAGTTGGAGTCAATTCTACCTACCATGGACAGCTACCTGTGTCTTGATCAACCATATTTCGTTCTGATGATAATATTGTGTTTTTTCCTGTTTCAGGCCGGACGGGAAAAAGAAGGCGTACGTTAAATTGGCAAGAGATTACGATGCGCTAGATGTCGCCAACAAAATAGGCATCATATAAGCTGTATTTTTACTTTGTGACTGTTAATAATAAAAATTGAAAAAGTCCCATATGTTTTTTATATTACTAGAATCCTTAAACCTCAGAAACTTTGAGCAACAGAGTGCCATATTAGACGCAGTGACGCTAAGATCATGCCTTCGAGATGGAGAAATTAGAGATGTTATCTGAGATGTTAACGATTGTCTTTATGCCTTTGAGAGAAACTTGAGTTAGTTTAAAAAAATTATGTTACCACCGTTAATTACAATATTGATACTGTAAAAAAAATCTATCCATGGCGAAGCATGAAAAAACGCAGCAAGTTGACTATAAAAGTCAAGACTCTGGACATGTCATTGTATGGGTTGTACTTGGCTTTGAGACAATGAACAGGCGACCACTCTTGTGGGTATTTTAAGGTGAATATGGAGTGATCATGAATGTGATAAGTGTCTTGGTGGGTGATGAGATGTAGCCTTTGTACAAACTAGGGCTGACTGTTCCCCAGATTGGGTCATTAATTAATAGCCCAATGGAATAGACCAACAACTTTTAAAAGATAAAACTGCGCCTGGGAATCAAACCCGGCGGAATTTAGTGCAAAGTATCCACTATACTTCAAAAGGTAAGCTGGGTATTGGTTGTTGGTGGGAGCAGGATGGTAAGACAATTTAAGAACTAGTGTGAATATACATAAGGAGTTGGATGGAAGCTTTGGAAGCAAAATGTGTTTAACCAAGGCTAAGGAGAGGTGGGAAATAGCAGCAGGAACCAGGACCCAATCTGGGGAACAGTCAGCGCCAAGTAACAAGTAAATGTCACAAGTAACTTTAAATCAAGCCATTTTTGAAAAGCTCGCCTCCCTAACGCATTATGTATGGCATGGAAGCCACCGAGGTGTCTTTGTTGCTGGAGACTGTGGGAAGGGAGGAATTGGTTGGGTGAGTGATGGAAACAGGAAAAATGGGTGAACCTCGCACTGGCTGATGTGTTTAGGGAGTGTTTCTGAGTTAAAAGTAATATTTAAAGATTCATTTATACAGTTTAGC
Organism: Matsumurasca onukii; assembly: GCA_018831715.1. NCBI lineage: Eukaryota > Metazoa > Arthropoda > Insecta > Hemiptera > Cicadellidae > Matsumurasca > Matsumurasca onukii. Next base: position 32,021,632 of record CM032059.1, on the reverse strand, counting down.
TGATGAATTTATACATCCGTGCTTAGAAGTCAGCTAGTTTTAAGGCAACAATGTACTTATGAATGCTGAGCGTTTGTTCGATCTAGCCAAGCTAACGTAGCAGAAAAGGCTTGGTATATACAAAATCAGTTTTAAATAAACCCCCTTAACTTTTGAAAACTTAAATATTTTTAAGCCTCATTTGGGGAATGTTTTATAGGATTCTGATGTTTGTTTTGACGTACTTTGCGACACCCACCCCCACCCAAAATCCGGGATGCGAGGGCCCCCCAATTATTTAAAGTAAAAATAGTGGTGACACTATTTCTTTCAGAGACCTATCAGATTCCCGATTTACAACCATCTTCATGAGCTTGAATTCAGATTAAGCAAAGAAAGTTGGGCAGAAGTTCTCATCAAAGAGGATGTTAACGTAAAATACAATAATTTTGTTGAAACATTTAAATATAACTTAGAAATTTCTTGTCCGGTTAAAAATAAAAAGTACACAGTTAAGAGAAGAGTAAAACTCTCATGCCCTGAAATATCTAACTCTAAAAGTAGGGTAATGGAGGCCCATAACTCTTGGAAGGAAAATAAATGTGTAGAGAACAAAATGAGATACAATTTTCTAAAGAAACAGCATGGGAAGTTGATAAAGGACACTAAAGCAAACTATTATTTCCATAAAATATCAGAGTCTAAAAATCCCTCCAAAGCATCATGGGACTTAGTGAATTCCAATAGGGCAGGTAAAAATCAAAATAACTGTAATGTCTCTCTCAATATCAATAATGAAAGTATTTCAGATCCCCTCAGAGTAAGTAATAGCTTTAATGATTTCTTTGTCAATGTCCATGAGATGGTAGACACAAATATTGTTACTAATCAGTTTTCAGGTTTTTTCCCTTCCAGATGTGTACAAAATAATATTCTATTACAAGACTTTCCTTCAGTAACCATTCAGGAGGTTAAAAGAACCATAAATAAACTGCAATCTAAAAGTTCAACTGGTAAAGATGGAATATCAATGGAAATGTTAAAATACTGTTCTCAAGAAATAGCTCTGCCGATAACTAACCTAATAAACGATTCATTCAAGGAAGGCATTTTTCCTGAAGAAGCAAAACTTGCTATAGTCAAACCTCTATTTAAGAAGGGTAACTCAAGTCAAATGGAGAATAATTCTGGTCTATAATTATTATAGACCTATTTCCTTGCTACCTGTGGTATCAAAAATATTAGAGAAGGTGGCATGTGGATGCATAATTGACTTTTGGAAAAAATGATCTATTTTTTAAAAATCAGTTTGGTTTTAGAAGAAATAAATCTACTAAGTTGACACTTTTGGTAGATAGAAATGGTAGTAGAAATAAATCTACTAAGACTTTGTGAAAAAAAGTGTAGAAGCAATGGAAAATGGAGAAACTGTTGTCGGATGCTTTGTAGATCTGTCAAAGGCTTTTGATTGTGTTGATAAATCAATTCTCATCGAGAAAATGGCGGCAACCGGTATAAGCGGAACCATATTAAAATGGGTCAATTCCTATCTTCAGGATAGAAAACAAATCACTTCAATTCAACATAAAACTTCTGGGAAATTAACACAAGTTCTATCGAATCAAGCAGTTTTATGAAGTGGAGTACCTCAGGGATCCATTTTGGGACCAATATTCTTTTTGATCTATATTAATGATGTTTCACAGTACTTGGAAGAAGATAGTGTAATTATGAGTCCAAATTCTTGAATCTCAGCATGCAAATTTCCTGGGTGTAACTGTCGACTCCCACCTAAAGTGGGACACACACATTAGCGATTAGCAATCTGTCCAGCAATAATTGCGGAGGTTTGTATGTACTGAGAGGGTTCGGCTATCTAGGTAATTTAAATCTTTCTAAATTAATTTACTTCAGTCTAATAGAGTCACATATGGGAGTGAAAATAGACTCTCCCCATCGGTGCTTTCGGTTTCCCCAGGTGTATTCCATAGTACTCTGGGGTGCCTCATTTTAACAGAATCTAAATTCAATTTTTATTATCCAAAAGCGAGCCATAAGTTGTATGGCCAACATGCCATCGCGAACCTCTTGCCGCAATTTGTTTAAAAGACTCAACATCATGACAGTTCCAGCTTTGTTTGTTTATGAAGAAATCGTTTTGATGAAATCCCAAAATCTTTTAAGAAGCAATCTGCACTGCTACAATACAAGAAATAGAGATATTGTAGCGGACATAGGGTCTCGCGGGGACCGCTTGGACGGCGCATCGATTCACGAGCGTATTGGAGGCCTTCCTGGAAGCGGCCGCCACCCTCGGTGCCTGTGCCTATTCACCGCGGGCGTTGACCTAATTTCGAGCGACTTGTTTACTAGACCTCTCTCGAAACATCTGGAAAGAGCCCCTACTTTATACCTTCTAGCAAATTCCACCGGCTCATATATAGCCCTCCTCAGGAGCTCGAGTAGTCAGTTCCGGGCAGTGAATGAATGTGAACGAATCGGGGCCGCGTTCCCCTTGTGAACGAATAGTCCAGTGTAAGACTGTGTAAGAAGGTCCACGCACCTAGTGAATGTGTAAGTGCTGTGTGAACATACAGGGTCACAACCCTTGTGCGTGAGCAGTGTCAGTGTAAATTCTCGGTGTCAGCGATCTTCATTGTGCCCGCTGTGAACGTCGGCTGCGGGTGATCTTCGAGGCATCGACACCCACCGTTGGATTCCCGACTGAAGAGTGCTACGAGAACACGTGAGTGAACGGACTTCGCGCCGGAGTGTGAATAGACTGTGTGAAGTGCAAATAGTGAAATAAGGAACTGTACATTGTGTAATAGTTTGTAGCCATTAAGTGAATTATTAATTGCGTTTAATATTAGTGTAATTACAACTAGACTGTGTAAATAAATAGTGAGTTAACAAAGACTGACGCCTTATTATTCGTACCCGTGAAAAACATTACATTTGGTGTCAGAAGTGGGATAAGGCGATTCAGTTTGTGAAACTTTGTTTATTTACATTTTTAAAAAAAATGGCTACAACTAAGTTTGTGAAATTGAGTGAACTCAAAGTCGTGGAACTCAAAAGTGAACTTGAAGAGCGCGAGCTGGATACTTCAGGAAACAAGACACAGCTACAGGAGAGATTAAGAGCGGCAGTGTTAGAGGAAGGAGGCGATCCAGACAGCCCACTGTTCGAAATATTCCGCGGCTCGGCTGATCTCGGTAAGTTACTAGAAGAAAAGCTCAGGGAAAGTTCGAAAGATTTAGATAACAAATTAAATGCTTTAGAAGGGTTAAATGATAATTCTAAAGGATTAGAAGATAAACTTTCTGAAAATTCAAAACTCTAGAAGAAAGATTGTGAAAATTCAAAAGCTTTAGAAGAAAAGTTATTTGAAAATTCAAAACTTTAGAAGACAAATTAAGTCAAACATTGAAAGAAAATTTCTGTGAAAATTCAAAGGCATTAGACGAATTAAAAGAAGCATTGGAAGAAAAGCTTCTAGGGAATACAAAATTATTAGAAGACAAAATTTTAGAAAATTCAAAAAGCTTGGAGGAAAAATTTCAGAACATAGTAAAGGAAGATGTAGAAAAAGTCAAACTTGAATTAGAAAAGAAATTAGAAGAGGCTACGAAGCGTATTGAGTTTTTAGAGTCGGGTACGAGAGTTACTGCTGAGGAGACCGAATCTAAAATGCAAGCAAGCCAGATTACAGGATATTCAGCTGAGATCACCGAGCCGGTGAAGTATGCGCCTTCAATTCCTGGGCACGAGCCTGCCGCCTTTGACGGCAAGACACCCTGGGAGGAGTATTTTACTCTATTCGAAACTGCGGCACGAGCACACCAGTGGACGGCTGCGGCTAAGGCGTCTGTGTTGAGCCTTTCGCTACGGGGCGATGCTTTAGGCGTCCTTCATTCGATCCCAGTTGTGGACCGCCTGAACTATGACGAGCTTATCAGAAGACTGGAGATGCGGTTCGGACATCGGCACATGGAGCAGGTGTATCGCGCGCAGTTGAGGGACCGATGCCAGCAGCCAAACGAATCCTTGCAGGAGTTTGAGGCGGATATTGTCCGACTTGTCCGGAGCGCCTACCCCGCCTTGCCGGAAGAGGTCTATGAGCGGCTGTCTAAGGACTGGTTCATCGACGGTATACGGGAACCTGAGACCCAGCAAGCAGTTAAACTGTCCCGTCCTAAAACATTGAGCGAGGCGCTTACCCAAGCTCTAGAGTTCGAGGCTGTCAAAGAGTCAATACGGTGCCAGGCAAGAGTAAAATACGCCAATGCAGAGAGAGCAGGACAGCAATGGACCCTGGATGATCTGGTTCAGAAGGTTGTCGATGCGTTAATCGGTTTGGAGACGGAGTTGCGCTGCTGTAACTGTAGTAAACTGAGGCAACCAAGAAGAAGGAGTTTACCCGTGGACCCTGTACCACGAAATCAACCGTCGAAGGAGGAGCCACGAAGAGTCGCGTGTTTGCGAAGAATCACAATTGAGGATGACCAATGGCGAGCAAGACACTGCGTAGGAACGGAAAGGAAGACGCCATTTTGAAGTGTGAAATGCAGATTGGGAGTAAGCCAGATGAGGATTTGGGCGGAGATTATCATGTGCCACATGTTGAGAAACGGGCAAATGATGTCTACGAGCGAGTCAGATCCAGCCTGCAACCCAGTGAACGGATGACGGAATGCTACGACGTCAGAGCGGAAAAAGGGTTTACAACGCTGGAGACCTGGTATGGTTGAACAACCCCAGGAACCACCAAAGCTACTCCGAACCTTCAGGAAACGAAGGACGGTCCGTATGAAGTTGTCACCCGGATCAACGATTTGATCTACAGAATTAGGAAGCCAACGCATGGGAAACCTCGGGTTGTTCACATCAATCGGCTGGCGCCTTTCAAAGCAGAGAATAAGCTTCAGAGGGAACAGGAGGTCAGATATCGTATGCCGGGAGAAACGTCAATCAACAAGGACGAGGAACGTTCAAGGAACAGTCGTCATCGAGTAAGCAGGATCGTCTACAGAGATCTCTTCGAAGTTTCACAGGAGTATGCGCTCGCGCATTGTGTTGCCCAGGATTTAAACATGTCAAGAGGAATCGCCCGGGTATTTAGGAGCAAGTTCGGGCGTGTGGAAGATCTGAGGTGCCAGGACCCGGCTGTAGGAAAGACGTTGCATTTGAGACATGGCCATCAACACCTGTTCTACCTGGTGACGAAGCAATGGTCTCATGGGAAGCCAACATATGAGTCGGTTAAAAGGAGTTTGATTGACCTGCGCCAGACCTTGATTCGATTGGGGATCCGGAAACTTGCCATACCAAAGCTGTCATGTGGGCTCGACGGACTTGAGTGGTCGAGAGTGAGGAGCATGATCGAAGACGTATTCAAGAACACGGCAATAGAGGTTCTAGTGTGCATTTTCGACCCCGGGGCTTCAAGAGACAGGATGACGTTGCTGCATCCGATAAGCCAGGACCTCAAACAAAAAAGAAAAACCAGTAGATTTTCCTGTTCTGGGACAGAACAGGCTTAAAGGGGTAATGTAGCGGACATAGGGTCTCGCGGGGACCGCTTGGACGGCGCATCGATTCACGAGCGTATTGGAGGCCTTCCTGAAGCGGCCGCCACCCTCGGTGCCTGTGCCTATTCACCGCGGGCGTTGACCTAGTTTCGAGCGACTTGTTTACTAGACCTCTCTCGAAACATCTGGAAAGAGCCCCTACTTTATACCTTCTAGCAAATTCCACCGGCTCATATATAGCCCTCCTCAGGAGCTCGAGTAGTCAGTTCCGGGCAGTGGATGAATGTGAACGAATCGGGGCCGCGTTCCCCTTGTGAACGAATAGTCCAGTGTAAGACTGTGTAAGAAGGTCCACGCACCTAGTGAATGTAAGTGCTGTGTGAACATACAGGGTCACAACCCTTGTGCGTGAGCAGTGTCAGTGTAAATTCTCGGTGTCAGCGATCTTCATTGTGCCCGCTGTGAACGTCGGCTGCGGGTGATCTTCGAGGCATCGACACCCACCGTTGGATTCCCGACTGAAGAGTGCTACGAGAACACGTGAGTGAACGGACTTCGCGCCGGAGTGTGAATAGACTGTGTGAAGTGCAAATAGTGAAATAAGGAACTGTACATTGTGTAATAGTTTGTAGCCATTAAGTGAATTATTTATTGCGTTTAATATTAGTGTAATTACAACTAGACTGTGTAAATAAATAGTGAGTTAACAAAGACTGACGCCTTATTATTCGTACCCGTGAAAAACATTACAATATAATTCATCGCAACACCATGGTCTCAAGCTAGTTGAATGCAACCCAGAATATATTGGACAGAAATTTTATCACACGTTGCCGGCACAATTAAAGGTAATTAATAATTTCAACCAATTCAAATCTAAACTAAAATCATTTTTAACTGAATTAGCTTTATATGGCCTTCCTGATCCCAACCGTCCCTTAAACCTCTCATCCCCTTGAGAACGGCGGGACTTCAGGAGGATCTTCGGACAGGGTGCAAGCCCAGGAGTGGGTCCATCGCAGCGCCAATATACTAAGTGAAAAAAAAGTAAGTGAAAGCGGATTAAAATTAGATTCGTATGAGCTCACTTGGCTATTTCCCCAACATTGCTCTTTGTCAGTGACTGCGTTTAAATGTTTTAAAAATTGCCACTTTAATGATCATGTTGGTTTGTTTGTCTTAAGCCATGTTCTAAATAAGAATGTACATAGCGAGTAAATAGACTATGCCCTATTATTAAGAAAGTGCTGTATATCTTTTGTGACTTGGCTAATGCATTGTTTTGTTAATTTTTGGCTCAATAAAATGATTTCTGATGATTTCTGATTTCTGATTTCAGAAAAAGGTGTATGCCGTTTATAAATAAATAAACAAAGATTGTACAGTTTCAGGCGTTAAGAAACCTGGTTCCGTTGTGAATCGGCTATTCTGCTCTTCTAACATTCAAATTCAATGTGAAAAGTAAAACCTTTATCTATCCACGTTCGAATATTAACTTTATACAGTAATGCATACTTTATAGGAATAAACTGATCTTTTTGTCATCTATCCAAAAAGATTATCTGTGAGAACAGCTGTTGATTCAAATAACCAATGAAAACGTTTCTGTGTGGATATACTTTGACCAATCAAATCTTCCCTCTTGACATTTTTTCTAACCTCCACCAGGCACCAACTTGTTGATTGTTGTTTTTCTCGAAAAAACACCTCGTAATCCGTAATTTATTTTGTTACATCACTACATCAGAATCAGATCACCATCAGTCGTCATCAGGCTTCATTCGTTCGCAGTCCGTATTCGATTGTTAAATGTCATCGCGTAGTTTGTTTCTTCATTCTCTACTTTAGTATAACCTAATATCGTAAAGTCGTTTGCCTGACAACTTCCTTCTTACATTGTGCTAACTACCTATTTCTTTCATGTCATTTTCTCAGCACTAAAGTTTGTTTTGCCCATGTTGCCGGAGTGTTCCTAGGGTTAGTGTGTGCCGCCACTTTGCTGGACATTGACATTTCTTTCTAAATCTTTGTGCCGAATTTAAGAAATTGGGTTTCTACTTTATAACTAGGCTAGCCAAAACCTGTGCATTGCTTAACTGGGACTAGTGTTATATTTACACAAACGAACTACACTATTGGTTGAGCTATACTCAGAGAAGATGAGGCTTCATGAGGGTACATTTGCAATGTTAGCTGGTAAGTAGGCTCTTGTTCTAAGCTTATTATTGTTTTAAGCCTTGGAATTTCAAGGATAAAAATTCCCTTCGGCTTCTGTCTAATTTAGGGCCGGTTTCCCCAAATTCTCATTGTGCTGGTTTATTTTGCGCCCAGCACAAATTTATACCTCAGGCTTAAACTCTGAGGTGTTTCCCAACTTTTTGGCTGGCACAGCATAAATTAAACCTCGTATTGCAATGAGTTCGCTAACCTGTTTGTCTGTTTGATTTGGGTAGGAAAAAGAAAAAACGTTTGTTCGATCACAGTTGAGGTTATGTTTACTGACTCCATAATGTGAAAGATAGGCCTATTTTGTTTAATTGCAATTTCTATTTTATTCCAATTCACTTGTCTGAATTTGTACGAAATGTGGACACAAACGGTCTAGGGCATCAGACACTTGCTTATCGATTTTTCTAATGGAGGACTTGTGTATTCCGCTCAACTCCCCCACGGTGACCAAAAAAGAGCTAGAGGCATAGAACCTCAATGCGCACAATAATGTATCTGCAGGTGACTAGGCTCATTTTTTATTATTTTTGGATCTTAAAGAATCACTAATCAAATTGAGCAATGAACTTGCAGTTTCTTTCCTCATTCGAAATTTTTCACAAAAACTCTTGCTTCTTCCCATCTCATGAAATTATCAACTTTTTCCCTTATTCTCGTAATACTCTTACTCAACTTCTTTTAATATTTCTAACAGTTCATCCGTTTGACTAGAACTAAAAATGACAATTTAAAACAAGTAATAGGCAAAGTATTTGTAAACTTAATATTATGGTGAGTAGGCTAGGCTTTGATTTCCAAATTTGAGGTTAGGTTTTTATTTATTTCAACTAGTATTAAGTTTGTACTAACGGCTTAAACCACCTTCGGGGTCCAGTTAGTTTATTCCGGCAAAATTGGTGGTATAACTTTTGTGGAAACACCTTGAGTTAAACTACGGCTTAAACTGCCGATCTCAGTTAACTGACGTTAGGGAAACCGGCCCTTAGGGGTTTCCTTCTTTTGCTTTGAGTGTGATCTGAACACAAGTTTACCCATTAATTGAAATCTTTCGTTGAATCATATATTTATAGTTGACAGACAATTCAAAGTTGACATTTTAGTGCAGATTTCAGATGAATCACAACATAAAATTTTGAGTGTACACAAATCTTTTATTGTTGGACACAAAAAGATTTTTGGTTGGCTTTTGTAACTCATTAGATGGATGATATCTTTTAATTGAAACATTTTATTAGTTAGGTCCAGGTATATTAATTTTGAAGAAGGAAAAGTCGCCAGGCTTTAGTCGTGAATACAACCAGACAATTCCCACCATTTTAAATATTTTGTTGTTTCGTACGGGTAGAGTTGTAATCAAACTATAAAAACAGAAGTCATGTAGGCCCTAATGCATGGGTTATGTTAGAAAAGACATATCGTAACTTATCTCCGTTCATACCAACCGTAGAGTTGATTCAAGTTTCTCATATGATTTTGCCCTTATTCTCTCAACAATGCTCTGTGGTCTAGTAGCCAAGGTTGCGCTGCCATCAGAGCCTGGCTCCTTCAAATTACAGTATTAGAAAAGTAGATAAATGGAAAGGAAATAATCAAAGCAGTCTATCGAAGCAGTATTGTGGAACCGGGGAGAAAACTGGCATATTGTGTGGGTAAATGTTAGACCCTTTGATTTTGTAGGTAAGTATTTAAGTCATTGGAAAAAGTTGTCTTTGTGTCTTGCCGTTTCGTATTGCAAAGATAACATTGATAACACACTCAACCAGTTTGCTACTTATTATTTATTTTATTTTTTTATTATAGTCCGTACGTCTATCTATATCTTACAGTTCGCAATGAGGTGTCCAACGTACAGGCTTCAACTTCAAACTAAAGAAGTACTTTATAATTTATTTGCTAATAGTAATTTGTGTAAAATGTAAAAAATATTTAATAACATATAACATAATCTTTACTAATATATAAAAATGAGATGGTGTGTGTCTGTGTGTCTGTCTGTTCCTCAATCACGCAAATACCACTGGACCAATTTTAATGAAATTTTACAGGAATGTGGCTTATATACCTGGTTAACACATAGGCTATGTTTGATAATTTAATTATTTTCAAGATGGCGGTCATTAATAGGACCTCACTACATGTGAAAATTTATAACTCCAAAACTGTCACTTAAAATTCTAGAAAAACCGTAACAGATATTTAATTTTTGACAGCACATACGAGCTTTAAAATTTTATTTTCTACACAAATGGTCCTGAGCACTTTTGTTGTATCTTCAACCGTTTGCTCGGAAAGCTTGCTTCAGCGTGGAAAAACAGGCTCATGATGCGCCGCTGCGCTCAAACTCGGCACTTCCACGGGTTGTACCTCTCCTCGGCGTCAGTGCGTCTGACCGACAGTGTTTGTTGACCATATTACTTACTATTCATGCTTTACAGCGAGTGTTGTACTATAGCCATGTAGTTTTCCGTTTTCAACTAAGCAAAATTAGTTTATTTTGGATTTAAAACGTATGTGGTTTGTCATGATGCATTTAAAATAAATGTACTTTAGCCATGTATTTTTTATTTTCAACTAAACCAGAGTAGTTTATTTTGGACTTCAAACTTATGTGGTTTGTCATGGTAAATTAAAATAAAACCTTTGGGTCAACCAGATTACAATAAACATTGTTTTTTATTGTGGTCGAACCAGAAGTTTAATTTTAATGTAAAATTAGTTTAATAAAATGGTTTTAATGACCGCTTATAACTCAAAATCAGCTGAAACTATGGTGGTGAAAATTCGTTTAAGGGTAAAGCCTATAGTGCAGTGTGTTTGAGCTATATTTTATATCCATACAACAACCACAAAATAAATGGCGAGGGACCAAAGTAGGCACTGAACATGTTTTTACGGCATATTCGACCGCTTAAAACTGAAAATCGGCTGAAGATATGGTAGTGAAACTTCGTTTAAGGGGTTAACCCACTACGCAGTGTGCATTTAGCTCTATTTTGTATCCATATAACATACACAAAATAAATGGCGAGGAACCAAACTAAGCTCTGAAAACGTCGGAATGACGGGATTACTACGACTCTCACGAGGTAGTCAAACATCGATAAACACTTATTTGGTTTCAGTTTGTCTGTACATTGAAATGAATCCATCGACGTTTGTTTATTAAGTTTTCTTGCACTTTGTAAAGTTCTTAAACTGACGTTAAGAAAATTCCTGTCTGTAAGTATGTAAAACTTTTAAGCCATTTTGGAACTCCGGCCTATCCAAATTGGGCTCTGAAAAGGTGTTTCCCCACAGGCACTCTCTGCGGTGTGTCCGGCGAATTAGTAAATAAATAAATAAATAAATTCTTTATTAAATGCTTTTGTACAGCACAAATGCCAATTATACAGAGCATTAATGTATATAATAATTTGACATGCTTGGAGACAGCAGTGGACAACTTTACATGAATAAATTACTCAACTACAATAAACATAGACAACATGATAAACATAGACAATAAATAGACAAATAATTGAAAAATACTAAACAATAAAATTAATTTAGATGGATAATTAAATATAAATGCGAACCATGGAAGTGAGTACAAACATAGACATAAATAAGATAACAAAACAAACAACAAAGCTAACATCAATAAGTTAAATATTATTTATAAGTTATATATTATTTATATTCTTCAACAATTTATTCTGAAATATACCAGTTGAATCCAGAAACATGTCGACATCCCGACAGAAACAATTATAAAGTCGGCACATATTGATAAAGGGAGAATTATAACCTAAATTAGTTCTTGAATAGTTTGGAGTAAAAACATAAATGCTTCGAGAGCCAGGGCGAGGGACAGCGAGATTAATCTGCGATACTAGTGTGCCATCATCTATTTGACCATTTAATAATTTGTAAAGAGAAAGTAAGGTATTTAGCTTAAATCGTTTGGTCATACTAGGCAGTTCGAAAATTTCAAGCAACTCTGTGTACGGTACCAAATTTGTACCCCACTCTTCACTCACGTGGCCGCGGTGGCGAGACTGACTGAAAAAAAATCCTGTCCGTCTGTCTGTAACGTTTTCAAGGCATATGGGACTGCTTATACCTCAAATTCGGCTGAAGCTATGGCGGTGAAACTTCGCCCCATTACTCAGTGTGTCTTTAGCTATATATTATATTCATACAACATCCTTAAAAAAATAGCAAGAGACCAAAGTGGACTCTGAAAATGTTTTTAGGCATTTTGGACCGCTTATAAGTCAAAATCGTATGAAACTATGGCGGTGAAACTTTGTTTGAGGGTTAAGCAAATCACACAATGTGTCGTCAGCTACATTTGATGTCAATATAACATCCTCAAAATAAATTGCAAAAGGCCTAAAAACGGCCGGAACGGCGGAGTAACTATGACTCTCACAAGGTAGCCAACACTTATAAGGAGGAGATGGTGAACTAACAGGCAAACTAAATGAGTTTTCGAAGGATATACGGTATAGAAAACTTTTTTTACTTTAAATTTGTTTTTTTATTAAAATAGACACACAGCAATTATAAGAAAGCCCGAGGCGAAGCTCGGGTACTCTCAGCTAGTATTTAATAACACTTAGAAAGCTTCAAAAGTCACAAATTTCATTCAGTTTCCCAGGGGTTTGCTGCTCCTCCCCCTCCCCTTAGTGATGATTGCACAAAAAGAGTTTAAACTGCACCATGGGTACGGATCGCTAAAAAAGCTTTGTGATGCCCCCAGACCCTAAGTTAAGTTACTAATTCAAAATGCCACTGGCGTTATGAAAAATAAGTAAAAGAAGGCAATTTACTTGGTGGTCCTTTAATGGTTTTCTTATATGGCAAAGAAGTCCAAAAACTCATGAAGCTTTATGTAACAAGCAATCCATCAACACCAATGTTGTGTATGGTAAATAATAAATAATTTGTTTACTGCGTAAACATAACGCATTTCATGTATGTCAATCGTCTCTGAATTTGTAAGCTAAAATTTTCTAGTAATTCTGACGTCAAAGTCCCTTTCAAACATATAATATTTCCATTGAAATTTGAAAATTCATTTGAATAATTCCACTATTAGCCCAACCATCTGTCTGTTAGTTCACCCATCGTGTGCCATAAAATCCTCTGTGCTCTAAAAAGTGTGTGGGTTCAGTTTTTGAAAAAAGAGTTTCAAATGCATTGAGGCAATTCTAATCAAATTGTGCAATCTGCTGATAACTTGTGAAGACAAATTTTCATGAACCATGATTCTGTGTTGCCAAAACTCATTGATTTCTCTATGAAAAATTTTATGTTGATGGGTTGGTTAAATTCACCAAAAAAGTATTACATCCGGACAATTATAATTCTTGATTAACATTTTTGTTACCTGCTATCATAGTTAAAAAAAAAACAACAAAACTTGAAACTACCAAATTTTTATGAACCAAAGCATTAGCTTATGTTGGAAATTATTATGATAGTTAAAAAGAACACTTATATTGTTTCTCTCGAATTAAATAATTTATTCAACATTAAAGAGGCGCAGAAGAACATTAAGTTGTCACTGAGATAGAAGGTGTCGACCTCCAAAAGGCAGAGCGCGAGTTTCAAGGCCTCGTCACTTACACTTGATTCTATCATGGGCCTCTCAGCTGATTGGCTTGACTAGGTCATCATCATCATACGCAGTTATCTCTCGTACAAAGCAGATTACGTCTTGTTTCACGAAAAACAAACGTCATGCTGAGTTTTATAAAATACTTCTGGGTCAATTGTGCAAATAGTTTAGCCCAAAAAACAAATACAAGTGAAAAGGGATGAGATTTTGTTGACAAAATAAATACTTATTTAACTATGTACACAACAGACGATACCAAAAGCCTTAACACTCTTGTGCTTTTAGCATTTTTCTGGAATGTGTTAGTTTGTCTAGAAAATATTCTTTCCTTAACAAAGAGCAGGTAGAATGTTAATTGTTGACAAAACTGTGTGAAATATCCTTTTAAGTTGAGCTCCATAATTTGGCCGACAAACGTTGGGCTACAATTGAATCCAAATAGGCAATTAAGTAATTAAAACTAGACAACAGCTGCATCATGTTCCTGCATTGAAAAGAGATAAATGCATTGTTTGCATTCGCAACATTTTATGGAAAAATTTAACTTTTGCACTTGAAATTGTTCAAACGAAGAAATGCACACACATATTTATAACCATCATACTCTCTATTCCTCTTCTAGCTTTTCATTTGTCAAACGATGCTTTTCATGTACATTCTAAATATTTATAAATTTATAATATCAGATTTTGATTCATCACTAAGGGAGTAATAACGAAAATAAAATGTATTATTCATATTTTATGTGATGAAGGGAGGTTATTATGAATCAATTGTTATAGATAGAAAAAAACAAACAAATTTTAATTCCGCTTTAACTTTTTTAATTGAAATTCAAGCCAAATTTCAAATTAAACCAGTTTTGTTCTAAAATTGTTATATGTACTCTTGTAACAAATACTGCTATTATTTCAAACAAGAGTTTTTATGTACTGTATGTTATTAAGGCAAAAGACCTTAAAAAACTAATATATTTCTAATAGGGCGTACAAAAGTATCGGGAACAGTTGGGAGTGCATAGTTCACAGAACTCATTGCACTTTCAAAAGAATCGTTTGTTTGATGGTTTAATTAAATCAGTGAGGTTTTGCTTTTTCTCGGTAAGATCGCGTCAGAAAAAATCAAGCTTACAAAGACGATGTTTTATGTACTGTATGTTATTGGACATTGGTTCTTTCAGGCAACCAAGCCATCTCAAAAAACTACATATCACCGTTATGACGAAATGAAGGAGTGAAAAGGCAAACGAGGTCGAAATGAGGGGTGCCTATCGAATGAACAAATGCATTACACTAAATGGGGAGTATACTGAAGGTATACTAATAGAATATGGTTTATATAAAAAGTAAACAAAGTCAATAGACTCACTGTCACACTAAAAACTAAAAAAAGGTAACTTTAAAAAAAACATTTTATATTTTGGTTAAAATTGTCTTCAGTAAAGACATAACATAAATCCTTTAGGTTTTTACTGAAGACGGTTTTAACCGAAATATACGAGTATATATTTTTTAACTTTTAAAGTTACCTTAGTTTTTAATAGGGTTTATAGGTACGGTATGCATAGATAGGTCATTCACCTAAGCATTATTACAAATCAATACCAACCATTTAAGTCTACAGTATATTATGATATTATTGTTAAAAAATCTAAAATAATAACTGTGGTATCCGTGCAAATTTTTCAGCTTTAGTGTATTAAAAAAAAAACAACTTTGCCCTAGCTATCTTACAAAAGTCATAGTTACTCCCGTCAGCTATAAGAACCCTTCAAATTTCAATACCTAGAAGTAAGTGGATACTAATAAAAAATCTTTGTACAACAGAAATGTTCTGTTGTAATTCAACTCCTTAAAAGGGGCTGCTTAAGATTTTCGGCAAATTTCCTCAGGAAATGTCTATCGCCACATAGAACGGAACGTCGTAGAACAAAACTGTTTGCAGTTTTGAGCTTACCAACTCCTCCGGAGTCAAATGGCAAAACTTAATACACTGTATACTTGGGCCTTTGTTATTCCTTTGCTATCTTCAAGGGTTGTCTAAAGTTCTTAATGACATTGAAACCAGCACTTGGCACTTACAACGCGGCGCGTACAGCGAAGTGCCAACTAAGGAAATTTCATCTGTAGCTCTTGTGCGTTCTCCCTCTAGACTTGTTCTTCTTACTCAGCACCTTATTCAACCTCAACTCTACTCGTGGCTGTGTCAGTGTCAAAGTTGAGTCTCAGTGGATTATGATTGCAGACGACCTCAGGCACTGCCGGTATCTGGCAACTTCTACCTCAACTCAAGGTCACTTCCTGTCGTGCCACTGCCACTGCTACCGGAACTCGACATTTTTCTGTCCAGCCTTCCCATCTGGCATCTACTACACGAGTACCTAGTAGATATCCGTGCGTTTCCTGCATGCACACGGAAAATCATTCTTTGCGAATTTCCATTGGAAATGGAGCTACAGTATTTGTTTCTATCGCCATAGAGTCGTGGAACACAACTGTTTGCAGTTTTGAACGTCTCAACTCCTCCTGAGCCGAATGGCAAAACTTACTTACTGTGTGTTACAACTCTACAAGTCCCATTTTTGTCAGATTTTCACTCAATTTGGTACAAATGTTCAATTTGTGAAGCTCTTTAGTTTAAGCTCGATAACCGGCAAAATCGGTTCACCAGACGTGACTTTTGGGGGGTGTTGCTACAAATACATGGATTATGATAGGTTTTTCAAAACAATTAGTATACAGTATATAACTTTATTCAAAAGAATAACAACTTACCCTAATCGGGTTTGCTAAAAACAAAGTAATTTAAAAAACAATAACAATATAAATAACTGTAAATTTAGATTTGATTTGTGTTATAGTAGCGTAACTAACATGTGTACCAAAAATTAACAAATTTCGTTCAGCCAAACCAAGAAGGCAGTGAAAAACTATTTTCAGCCGCCATCTTGGTCTGGCTGAACGGGGTTTGTTGATTTGTATTACACATGTTAGATAATGTAAACGACATCGAATCATAAATACAGTGTTTATGCCTAAAACTTTTTTTGGGAGTACTCTATGGGCCGATTTGGCTGTTTAACACCCCTAATCTAGACATTTAAAAAATAAACATTTGTACCTAATTTCGTGAAAGTTGGAACAAAAATATTGTGTAATTTAACCCCGTAATAGGAAATTCGCTAGGATTCACGGTAGCGCTTGTCGTCCCCAAATTTTGAGACGATAATTATTTATTGTCTGTAGAGTTTTTAATTATTTGATACCAAGCCATTTTAAAGTGTCGAGTTTTATTTATAAAGATCAAATGGTTAATCCAATTAATATTGGATAGACCGTCAAACTACTAGAGTCAGTTCGAGTGGCTCGCTTGACTATGGTATACGTCATGTCCGCCCTTGATCTCGGCAGTACGGTGTCGGTGTATCTTGTGGTGAGCCCTGTTTCCGGTTCGATGCCTAGATCAATTATGCAAACCAACCAGTGGCTACGTGCTTAATTACACGTTTACGCGTTCAGTTTCCCCGATTACGTGGAACCAACGATGAAGACTAGGCTATATGTAATAGGATAAAATTGTTGAGGGGCCGGCAAATTGTAGTTCCTCTGGCGAGTAGAAAATCCCAAACGTGTTTCATTACATTTGTATCGAATTTCCTTAGGAAAAATGCCGTCAGCATTTCCTACACCCAGGCCCGGTCCATGAAATGAGCACCGATCCTGATACGTAGTCCGATTCCGACCGGGACTCTTGGCGTGGTCCTGTAATCCAGCTTCATGGAGGTCAGGTTTTGAGGATGGTATAGGTCTAAAGCGGCTCAGATAGCCTCAGTGATCATCTGATGATATCCGCATCAACTCCCACCATCGTTTAGACATATCAGACCATCATCTGCGTGGTTCGGAAGTCACGTTAAGCCGTTGGTCCTTGTATTTCCACTGGTCATTGGGCTATTGATTAATGACCCATTCTAAGGAAGAGTCGGCCTTAGTTTTTAATAAGACTACACATCATAAACTCATTACTACCACTCATCACACTCATCCTTCACCACATATTGGCCTTAAAATACCCTCATGACTCAAGAGAGTGGTCGGCATCTCAAATAGTGATTTAATTAAAATTTAAAATTTGTTTTCCATTCTCGATTATAAATATAAATTCCAGTAAAAACCCTGTAAGTCTGAGGCTGAAGTACGAGTTAGAGTTACAAATTCGATTCATCTGTGTCAGTGGCGCTAAAGCGCTTAGCTGCGTGTTGGCCTTGTATATAATTCCAAACGTTGTTTCTGCGGACTCGTACCCGGAACAGACTGTCGAGATTACTTGTCAAACTGACGAACAGAGAGATTTCCGTCAGGAAAGAGCGCACATCCGAAACAATAGCTGCCGACTGTCGATCCTTTCCATTGTGACTTTGTGACAGCTTTGTCACTCTCACTTTCTCCTTCAGTTAGGGTGGTCGCATTCGATCTGAAAAACCCTCCCTCACACACCCTCTGTTACTACTGTTTGATTACAGTAAGTTGGCAGATAGACCGCCTTTAGCTACCGGTACCCTTCAACCCTACCCCTATTGCAATTCCCGTCACGGGAGAAGTAGATGTGGAGGGTGAAGGGTTAAATGGGATAGAATCAACAAGCCGGACCGTCGAACTAGGACATAATGAGATTAAATATCATTGCACTAATTCTGATTGCAACGTGAAAGGTCATTGCTCGGTGCAGGTTTTTGCACTAGTTAAGAAATAGTCATTATCCTCTCCAACATGAAGATAAAAAAGTGTGCCTTTGATTTACTTATCTTTTTTGTGTACACAGCAACGTTTAAATTGGAATAACTAAAATCCAAATCTGTTAATAGAGGTCGTTAACACTGCAATATGACCATATAAAGTCAGTCTTACACACAAGAACTGTACTAGCTACAGCTGTTGTATTGCAGTAGTTAACTGAAGAGGTAGTCTCTCTTGTCCTTGAGCCAGGCCTCAGTCTACCAGTCATCACCCTTGGCAGTTTGACAATGTGACAACACACCTTACACACAACTGAACTTGTACTGGAGTATAGCTACCAGCTGTTGTATTGCAGTAGTTAACTGAAGAAGTAGTCTCTCTTGACCTTGAGCCAGGCCAAGGATACTCAGTCTACCAGTCATCACCCTTGGCAGTTTGACAATGTGACAACACACCTTACACACAACTGAACCTGTACTGGAGTATAGCTACCAGCTGTTGTATTGCAGTGGTTAACTGAAGAAGTAGTCTCTCTTGACCTTGAGCCAGGCCAAGGATACTCAGTCTACCAGTCATCACCCTTGGCAGTTTGACAATGTGACAACACACCTTACACACAACTGAACTTGTACTGGAGTATAGCTACCAGCTGTTGTATTGCAGTGGTTAACTGAAGAAGTAGTCTCTCTTGACCTTGAGCCAGGCCAAGGATACTCAGTCTACCAGTCATCACCCTTGGCAGTTTGACAATGTGACAACACACCTTACACACAACTGAACCTGTACTGGAGTATAGCTACCAGCTGTTGTATTGCAGTAGTTAACTGAAGAAGTAGTCTCTCTTGACCTTGAGCCAGGCCAAGGATACTCAGTCTACCAGTCATCACCCTTGGCAGTTTGACAATGTGACAACACACCTTACACACAACTGAACTTGTACTGGAGTATAGCTACCAGCTGTTGTATTGCAGTAGTTAACTGAAGAAGTAGTCTCTCTTGACCTTGAGCCAGGCCAAGGATACTCAGTCTACCAGTCATCACCCTTGGCAGTTTGACAATGTGACAACACACCTTACACACAACTGAACTTGTACTGGAGTATAGCTACCAGCTGTTGTATTGCAGTAGTTAACTGAAGAAGTAGTCTCTCTTGACCTTGAGCCAGGCCAAGGATACTCAGTCTACCAGTCATCACCCTTGGCAGTTTGACAATGTGACAACACACCTTACACACAACTGAACTTGTACTGGAGTATAGCTACCAGCTGTTGTATTGCAGTAGTTAACTGAAGAAGTAGTCTCTCTTGACCTTGAGCCAGGCCAAGGATACTCAGTCTACCAGTCATCACCCTTGGCAGTTTGACAATGTGACAACACACCTTACACACAACTGAACTTGTACTGGAGTATAGCTACCAGCTGTTGTATTGCAGTAGTTAACTGAAGAAGTAGTCTCTCTTGACCTTGAGCCAGGCCAAGGATACTCAGTCTACCAGTCATCACCCTTGGCAGTTTGACAATGTGACAACACACCTTACACACAACTGAACTTGTACTGGAGTATAGCTACCAGCTGTTGTATTGCAGTAGTTAACTGAAGAAGTAGTCTCTCTTGACCTTGAGCCAGGCCAAGGATACTCAGTCTACCAGTCATCACCCTTGGCAGTTTGACAATGTGACAACACACCTTACACACAACTGACTTGTACTGTTGTACTGGAGTTAACTGAAGAATAGACCTAGGCCAGATACTCAGTTACCAGTATTGCAGTTTAGTTAACTGACCAGCTGTTGAAGTAGTTCTTCTCTTGACCTTGAGCCAGGCCAAGGATACTCAGTCTACCAGTCATCACCCTTGGCAGTTTGACAATGTGACAACACACCTTACACACAACTGAACTTGTACTGGAGTATAGCTACCAGCTGTTGTATTGCAGTAGTTAACTGAAGAAGTAGTCTCTCTTGACCTTGAGCCAGGCCAAGGATACTCAGTCTACCAGTCATCACCCTTGGCAGTTTGACAATGTGACAACACACCTTACACACAACTGAACTGTACTGGAGTATAGCTACCAGCTGTTGTATTGCAGTAGTTAACTGAAGAAGTAGTCTCTCTTGACCTTGAGCCAGGCCAAGGATACTCAGTCTACCAGTCATCACCCTTGGCAGTTTGACAATGTGACAACACACCTTACACACAACTGAACTTGTACTGGAGTATAGCTACCAGCTGTTGTATTGCAGTAGTTAACTGAAGAAGTAGTCTTCTCTTGACCTTGAGCCAGGCCAAGGATACTCAGTCTACCAGTCATCACCCTTGGCAGTTTGACAATGTGACAACACACCTTACACACAACTGAACTTGTACTGGAGTATAGCTACCAGCTGTTGTATTGCAGTAGTTAACTGAAGAAGTAGTCTTCTTGACCTTGAGCCAGGCCAAGGATACTCAGTCTACCAGTCATCACCCTTGGCAGTTTGACAATGTGACAACATACACTTCACTGATGCTTTCTTTGTTGTATTAGTGTGGATTTTCCTCAATCTTAGCTTTGGTAATGTATCGGTTAGTGTTTAACACATTAAAAGCTACCCAGCTCCTATTCTATCGATGGGATGGACAACTTGGACAAGTCCATTGTGGCAGTAAAGGAAGGTCGCTTGATATTACACATATCAAGAAGCTGGTTAACCACATATCAAGTATACAAGGAGCTGGTTCGGAGATAGCTTGAACATCTTGAACTTGAATGAAAAAGTTATTGGCGTGTTTGAATCTGTTGTTTAAATACTGTTTCCAACACTTTGTAGTGCGCAATTGAAGCTTGCAAACCCCCCAAATAAAGTTCACCAGCTGCCTCCAATTTCATTTTGCATATTGCTGACATCTTGACTCTCGAGGCGACATGTGTCAATTGACTGGAACTGTAACTCTGGAACAGTGTTCTTTATGTCTGTTAGATTTCTAATCAACTCGAGACCAAAGCGACATTGTTATCCTTTGTTTCTTCATTTTCCTTTCAACCTCAATGTATTGAGAAATGTTTCGATAAAAGTTGAATTTCAATAGTTATTATCATTTTCTAATTAGAAGCATAACCGCATAACCAACTGAAAGGAAATCGTAGCCGACACGTAGCCACAAGCGCTACTGTGAATCTTTGCAAATTTCCAATAAAATAAAGAATTTCTGCACTTTGACATTCAGAGCACTGGGTAAAAAGAAAAACATTTGTACCATATTTCGTGAGAATTAGACATCAAATGCGACCTGTAGAGTGGTTACAAAGTTCTAAAAAGCGCAATTCCGATATAATTTTAACCCCGATATAGGAGGTTTTCTATTGTTGTAGGAAAATTGTATTGTATCATTATGACACTAAACATTATTGTTATTTCTAAATCCTTGGAGCTACGCGTCAGCTATGCAATTTTATAGTCTCCAATAATATAAAGCTGACTGCGACATTGCTTTGATAAAATCCGCTACAATACACATACAAAACCTGCGGAATATCAAGCTAACCACTGACTCGTGATAACCACTGTAAATATTGGTGATAGTGTTATCATTCTGCTAACTGGGTGATAACAGATGAGATCCATCTGCCAACGTGTCTAACCTCAAACTTGTCCTTAAAAAGTGTTGGTTTTTTTATTGAGAATGCTGCATGTGTTTTTTGTCTATTCTTAGTTTGATAGTGATTCGCTGAATTTTGATAAAAATACTGAACTGTTAATGTTTTGATACTAACCATTAAGATTAAAGATTATTGTCAATTGTATAACAGTGCTCATGACTTGCAGAATCTCCTATGTTTGAACATTTAATTAAATGAAATATAGCAAATTTGTTTGGTTGTCATTTAGTTATAACTTACAAAAAACTTATCACAAAAATAAATTCTTTAGAAGTAGTTAAAATTCAAACTCTCTAGATCACCACATAAGACCTTTACAAACAGCACAGACTAAGAAACAGGTGACATTGTCAATGACTCTAATTTTATTATGAGCAATAATTAGGTATTGGACCAATCATTGGAAACAGGACGGATGAATATATGTTTCCAGTTAGTACTACTCGTTATATTGCCCCAGAGTTGTCAATATATGCTAATGACACGTATTTTCCCCGCTCAAGACACAAAGTCCACTTCACTCTATATTCTGGTCCAAGTTCAACAGTTATCATCTATACAGAACACCAGCCAGTGTGATTTTTAAAAGTTTGATTTTTATCCTCTGTATACATTTAAAACATGCAGTTATTTTCTTAATAATGGGGTCAATACTTAATTTACACTTGAACTGCTCTATGG
This sequence comes from Matsumurasca onukii, assembly GCA_018831715.1. Taxonomy (NCBI): domain Eukaryota; kingdom Metazoa; phylum Arthropoda; class Insecta; order Hemiptera; family Cicadellidae; genus Matsumurasca; species Matsumurasca onukii. Next base: position 31,999,227 of record CM032059.1, on the reverse strand, counting down.
TGGTGGTTTCCCCTTAAAAATGGGGTGATATGCTATACGAGTAAAAACTTTAGTTATGAATTGTAATTAAACTTGGTACAAACATTTGTAAAACCGTACCGAACATTTGTACCAAAAAATTAAGAAACCCAGTTCAGCCAGACCAAGATATTTTTCTGCTGTCATCAAGGTGATCCCACACTTACAAAGTGAGTTTTAAATGTCCCTCCCCCCACCTTAAATTTTGAAAAAGGAAAAATGTTGAATTCTCTTTGGGGAATGTTTTTATAGGATCCTGAATTTTATTTGGACATACTTTGTGTTACCCACCCCTAACAAAAAACCTGTTTTAAATACAAACCCCCTCTTGTGGCACCTCAAAAGAAAGGTAATTTCAACACAAATTAAACGAGGCAAAAAAAGCTTTTCTATCCTAATTACTTTTTTTGTTATAGCTATTAAAAAATTACCTTATGACCTAAATTACCTTTTTGAAGAAATCTTGGAAAACTATTATTCCATTATCAACTATAAGGTCTTACAAAAACAACCTTGATGTAAATACGTAAGTGACACGTATAGATAGCCATGAACTAGTTTCTTCAGTATCACAGTAGTTGCCTTGTTAAATGTGTTTTCCCCTAAAAAGCATTTTATTAAACTATTTTAAAAACTAACCGATTCCTAAAAGTAGTGAATTTACTGTAATCTCAATATATAAAAATGAATCCAGTTTTTGTTGGTACTTTAATATCATAAATCAAGAACGACTTTATAGGTTTAACTCCTTTTTTTTAAGTTTCCGTTTTTTTTTTGAGAAAAGTTTATACAGTAAGAAAAATGAAGAACATTGCAAGGAAAACTGGAAAATTGATGATTTAATTTTTACATTTTACCATATGATTATTTTGTAAACAAAGCATACAGCTCATAAATATGAAATAACTTTAGTCAACATATGATTTTTGTATTACAAGTTACCTTTTGGTGCCTGTAGATTCTTCTAACAGATGTACATTTCTGGGGTGGGGGTGGTGGAGGGGAGGGAGAGGTTCTACAACTGTGAAAATTAAATAATTTAATACATGATTTTTGTGGAGAGAACAAAGTCTGTCGGAGCAGCTAGTTTCTATTCACACGTACAGTCATTCTATCACAGTTGAAATTATTAACTATCAATACTTTGTTTCCTGGTCAATGGTTTTGGTTTAGTCACAAGAAGACTGGACACATGGTGGAGACTGATTGGTCTTGTGGATCCATGGTAGGTTGGAGTAGCGCTCGACTCCGGAGCTCTTCACTCCGCTGGACGCTGGTGCAGGTTAATGCAACTTGTATTGACGCTGAATGTTGTGTTGCAGGGATGTTAGCGCTGTGCGCTGCTGCCGAGGAGACGGTGGTGGAAGCGGTGAGTGAAGAGCCGCTGTTCAGCATGTTGGACATTGTGTTGATCGTGGCCCTGCTCGCTTTCGGCGGCTGGTGGCTGCTCAACCGCAAGGACAGTTCCAGCTCCAAGCCCGCCTACACGATACAGTCAGTACTGCACACCTTACACAATATCCATAGATAAGAGTTGCACTTTTTTTTTCAAATAGCCGAGCACTACATTTGAGTGTATAGAAAAAAGCCAACCTCCCATCCTGGCTGAAGGATGAGTTTAGCAGACCAATTTCTTTCCTTACCTTGTTACATATCCTTCCACTCCGTCCGCTAGCACAAAAAGCCTAAAGGCTGAGCTTGCCTGGCTGAGTTGTTCCGTGGCTGGGGGCCCGAGTGGCAAAGCCAACTATCCAACAAAAATTAAAGTATAAGAATAAAAATATAGTTTATTCCATCAAAAATACATGAGTAAAAACATATGTACATATGGAACAATATTGCCACCAAAAACTAGTTGTAGGTGGAAAATAGAAAAATAAAACAACAGATTACTGTCTAGTCTTCCAGATAACGACATAGTCAGTGCGGCAACTGTAGCAATGAATGAGTTGACGTTATCTTACAAACCAAAGGTACACTTATTTACCAATGTACAGTTATGGTTAGCATTAAATTTACCAACATATTAAATTCACGTTACAATAATTATTACATATACAAATTAACCTAAGCCTAGAGGTACTTGAATTTTATCTCAGCTCACTCCTCCGGACCAAGACACTCATGCGTTCCTGTGCTGGGTAATGAAGGACAGCCGGCTTTTCGTCAGCCCGTACTTGCCATGAGTAACCAAGGACCAGAGAAGCGAGCACAAATATTAGGAAACCACCTGTGTTAGCATACGATACTTGTAGCGATAATTGTATAGAAACGATTATGATGCTAATTACGACTTAATTATGATGCTAATTAAAATTAACACTCTCTGGGAAAAAATAAACTCCCTAAATTAAAGGGCGTTGAAATACTTCTAATAATAAATCCTGTTCATAGCGCAGTAATTGAGATGAAGATAATTTTCAGTGACGACAAACAATAAAAAGGATCTTTTTACAGACATGTATTTAATTTGTTTTAGAAGACAAAATTTTGTCTTATAGATTTTTAGAGTAGTTGGAATACCAATTCGGAACAAAGTAGCTTTGAAACAATTTAAAATAAATTAATTGAAATGTTTATTTACTACAGTACTACACCATTTATAAGCCAGAGGAGACAAAATATGGTCGTAAAAGAGAGCATGCCATATGGGCACTGCATGGACAAACGCTTAAGGCCACTTAGGGAAAGCCAACCTTTGAGGATATTAATTTGTAACAAGTAAGATAAGATAACTTTATTGCCAGACAAAAAAAAATTGCAATAGGCATCACAAAATGCATGAAATAGAATGAAAAACAGAAACAAATGAAACAAACATTGAAGCAAATACTATACGTAAGATTCATCTTCCCTTACTTGTCCAATATTCATCAATACTGTAGAACATGTATTAAAGGCTTCATCAGGCTTCTCTTAAAAGTTTTAACGTTTTCTTCTTTTTTTAATTCTTTGGGCAAATTGTTGTAAATTTTCACTACATTATAAATTGTATGATTTTTGTAAAATGATGTGTTGTGATTTAGTATTGCTAATTTGTTCTTGTTCTTCAAAAACTTCAAATTAAAATTTTGTTGTAGTTCATAAAAATTGTTTCTGAGAAAAATTATACATTCAAAAATATACATCGATGTTAGGGTTAGTATTTGGTTTTCTTTGAAGAGAGAATAATTGTTCTCCTTCGTAAAAATAGCTCGTACGGCATTTTTTTGTAAAATAAATAAATGATCAAAGCTTGCCTTATTAGCATTGCCCCAGATGACTATGGCATACCTTAGTTTTGAAACGACCAGACCATAATATATTGACAGTAATGTATGTGTAGTACAAAATTTCAAAAGTCTTCTAAAAGTTGATGACACCTTTTTGACCATAGAGTTAATATGTTGGTCGAATCGAAGGTTGCTATCAATTTTAAGTAAGCAAATAATACAACTCCGGAGTTCAAACGTATTACTTTTGTCTGAAGAGAACTGAAACGTTTACAGACTAAACCCAAGTGAAGTGGCTGTGAAGAGTTTACATAGACTCGTACTTCCTGCATTCCCACATGTCAGATAGCGAGGAACACGAGTCATGCATGTGCAACTGATTGAGCTGAGTAACCTTGGCGTCAGTACACCAGCCAGCCGGGCGTGTGTGTTCACTCCACTCGCGCTTCTCTACTAATTATCTTTCTTCGTTAGTTTGCACAACAATCTGTGCTAATATCTACAGTACAACACACCTGGTAATCGTGAGCACAAAAACTCTTAATTCCTCTTCCTGGTTATGTTATCTAAGGAGTGTTCCGATTTCTTGCTTGTGCCATGATAATGTAGTTTTTATTAAATTAGGGCACTTTCTGGATGGTTTTTTACACATAAAAATAAATAGACTATTACTGAGCTAAACCAACAAATTGTAAACTAATATAAAATATTGTAAAACGATATTAGAGAGAGAGAGAGAGAACATCTTTATTACAAAATCATTAAGATTTGAAATTGTGTCAAAGTACAAAATATATAAAACAATCACAAACAATATAACAACTAGAAATCATCGATATCAAAGTCTCTCCAGCCCAGGAACTCTGCAACTGAGTAGAATGGTCTTGTAGACAGCCACACTTTCAAAGGAGTTTTTAGTTTCACTGGATCAGCCAATCTTTTCAGGTCCTCAGGCAACGCATTTAGAATTTAGCTCTGAGGTATGATGGTTTCTTCTCAAAAAGTCCTGTGCGATGGTAAGGTAGGTTGTAGTGTGGCCAAATCTTGTGTTGCGACCATGAACATTGGTATTCTTTGGTATATTATTCTGCATAGCTACTAGCACAGTCTCGTAGATAAACAGCGACACTACCGTTAGAATTTTCTTTTCTGGAAAGGTTCTTCTGCAGCTTTCTCTACCTTCCAGTCCTGCCATGACCCTAGAACTCTCTTCTGTAAAATTAACACTCGTTCAAGGTTGTAAATTGAGGAGCCACCCCACAACACAATCCCGTACCTCATATAATTATGGCCTATCAAAATATGATTTTGTTTAAGGCAGATTGCCATATTACTTGATTAGCCAGTTCATTTTCCTAAAACCAACACAGATTAAAACTTTATTCCCAGCTACCTTCACTGGCTGGTGTAACAAAATTTAACAAACTCCCTAATAATTTAAAAGTTACAAAAATTCCAAATAATTTAAAGTTGATCCAAAACCTTTTATAATTTCAAAAAATATTTGCAGTATTAAAGATTTTATTAGTGTTAATTGGATGATTGATTGGGTATTCTCTTTGTATTGTTCTTACTAATGGCTAATTAACATAAGTCTAAGATGACTCCAGAGTATTACAATAATCATGCAAAAGCTAACTATAAATTAATTGTATAAATAAAAAACTATATATCAACAATAATTGTAATCAGTTTACCAGAGGTTTTTTTCGAGAAAGTTTTGTTTTCCTGCCATTAGGGGCAAGGGAAAACTCACTATGGTTAGTGGTTAGTTGAGAAAATCAACTTTTATATTAAATCATATTGGTTTAAAATAGTTTAAACAAAGAGCCCCGTTTTGTTTTGGAAATAAATTCATTCCTCTCTTTTATCTCAAAAAATGTACTTCTTTTTTATACCTCTTTTTTTTACTTTTTATCCTTTTTTAGTGTAATGAAAAAACTATTTGTGCACATGATGGCCATTAAAATAGTTGAATATTGCATTGTGCATGTATCTTAAGTAGTCACAAATTATAAAAAAATAATTGTTTTCCATCTTGGAAATAATATTTTTAACTCTTTGCGCTCTCTAATCTAGCCATCAGTAGATGACCTCAGTCAGGCAATCAGTTAAGTGTGAAAGCAGACTTTGTCCTGATGAATGTTGATACAAGATTTTTACACTTAGTCAAATGAATTCATCACTAGTGTAGAGTTGCTTTTTGGTGCATGCAGACTTTCAGATCGAAGACTCCGTAGTTATGGACTTCTGAATTAATTTGAAGTTACTCAGGTTTTGCTTTATGAGAACAGCACAATCCTGGATAAAGCCAGAAAACTCACAGATGCACCCAAACCACACCATAATAAACAAGTTCAAGTTGAAAAAATCAGAAAAAAGTAAATTCTGAGTTAATTACTTTTAGTTATCACGGCGTAGGTATCTCTTACAAAAGTCATTAACCCTTCAGTCTTAAACGGTCATAATAACACGCGGCTAGTGTGCCCACATGAGATGGCGTCAGTTAGAGTAACGCGCCAGATCTGCCCGAGTAGACACTGCTTTCTAGCGGCATCTAGCAGAGAACACCGAAACTACCACCCCTCACCTCCTTCCCAACGTCAACTAACAAGTGCATTTGACTCCCCAGGGAAAACAGCCCGGTGGTCTAGTGGTTATAGTGACAGACAGTTGGCCTATGTATATCACAGCATGGGTTCGATTCCACCCGGCACGCTCTGATACGTTGCAATGCTAGACATTGAATAACTCCGGGCGCGGGCCCACAATGATCCGCTGAGGATCACTGAAGAGAAAATGGCTCATTAAAGCCAGTGAGGCGGCGAGTGGCATTTTTGAGCTTAGGGAGGCGCTAAATCCCCGCGCTTAGAAGAGTGGTTCTGTGACTGGTAATGCACCGTACCGGACAGGGGCAACCCATAGGCCTTACGCTGAGGGGCTAAAATGAGTTGAAATAACGTGACTAATGTGCAATAACCTTGTAAAGTTGATATTCTGTGTGGACAGGCCGACGACGCTAGGGTCCCCGACGCAGCAGAGCGGAGACAACTCATTCATCAAGAAGCTGAAGTCGTCAGGCCGCTCCCTGGTGTCGTTCTACGGCAGTCAGACCGGCACGGGGGAGGAGTTCGCCGGCCGCATCGCCAAGGAGGGCATGCGCTACAGCCTCAAGGGCATGGTGGCCGACCCCGAGGAGTATGATATGGTCAGTATCCTCCGCAGAGCATAGAATAGAATAACTATTTATTTTCATAAACGTAGAAGTTTTTACACACATGTTTATATTGGAGTAATAGTATACTGTATTATGTTTTTTATCATAATTTTTCATCTAAAGATTTCTGTGAAAGGTAGTTTAAAAAAATATCTTAAAACACTTGCAAGTAAAATAAAACATAAGGTAAAACAAACATTATTAATTTCTATATTTTCATGAAAATTTAAAAAAAGTTTCTAAAGCATGTCTGATTGGAGATTCCTACATGTTGTTTTGATTTACAAATCTCTTCAAAACCTTATTTATCAAATTATTTAAAGTTCTATGTATTGAAATTACTTAGATTTTAAGAGTTTTTGTTGTTATGCCCACAAAAATTTGGTATTGGTATATTAAAACACTATTCATACAACTGTATGGCAAAAACTTCATTTTAATTTGTCCCTTTTTACTGTTTTTGATGCTCAATGACCTTTTGAGTAAAAGTGTTGTTAATATATTTCTCTAAAATTTCAAACTTAAGATTAACCTTTTGAGGTCACGTGTCGACTATAGGTCGACAGACGCTATTTCCTTTTGAACGCTTGGATGTCCAGTATAGGTTGCGGTTGAAACAGTCTCTGATATGCAGGACAATGCTACACTAACGGCACCTAGCAGAGAACACCGAAACTACCACTCCCTCCCCTCCTAGGCCAACTCACGTGTGTAGGCCAACAGCCGACGACAAATAGCCCGTTGGTTTAGTGGTTATAGTGACGGACAGTTGGCCTCTGTCTGTCACAGCGTGGGTTCGAATCCCACCCGGTTGCGCTCTGGTACGATGTAATGCTAGTTGGATCATTTCGGGTGTGGGGGCCACAATGACCCGCTGAGGATCACTGAAGAGAAAATGGCTAATCAAATCCAGTGAGGCGGTGAGTGGCACTTTTTGAGCTTAGGGAGGCTCTAAATCCCTGCGCTTAGAGGAGTAAAAAATTCAGACTAAAAAACCATTTTCTGAAATGCCTAACTTTTTTTAAAAAACCACAACTTTACATTGTTCTATTTCACTAAATCCATTGCTAACAGATTTAAAATCAAGAAACGGATAACATTTTGGATAAAAAGTTAAATTGTGTTTTGAAACAACAAAGAGAAATCTATTTCCTAACCTTGTTGTATATTGTTATATCATCGCAAACATCATCTTGTAGGTTAAAATACTATCTAGTTGCCAAATGATAAGAAATGTGCACAAAATATATAGCCCTCATATAACAAATAAAGTACTTAGAAATATTTACGTAGAACGTAGAAAAAACTATTTTTAAAACAATTTATCTTTACTAGGAAAACCAAATCAGCAAATCACTTAATAGGACTTAAAATCTACTTCCAGATACAGAGATTTCTGAACGACAATGACTTGCTAATAGTGTTAAGGTTAAGCTATTGATAAGTTCTTGAAAAAAATATAGACACTTTTTTGAAGTACTGACATGTTGGAGATAAGAGAATCCACTCAATGAACGATTGCATCGGTATGTTTTTGTTGAACATGTGACATGTGCTCAGCTCGTGTAAAGAGATGCGCATAGTGAACTGAACAGAGCAAGTAAAGATGACTCGGGTTTTCACTCATTTCTTAACAGTCACCGACCTCGATCTTGCCTACATCATCAGCATGAATTGGACGAATTTCTTCTACTATCTATTGTCATGTGTCTTAGTATTCTTGTTAATGACTAGTATAAGTTTCATGGCAAGATTGAAAAATTCTTTATTCAAAATAAGTACAACACAATATTTTGTACAGAATAGTGTCATTTCAAATAGTTTACCCTTCTAAATCATATTTTTATTATTACACATTTTGTTATATAAAATATGTACTAAAGATGATAATTTATAGTAAAGTTGCCCTTTGTTTTTATGTATTTGTAAATTTTGGTTTTGATTAGTTAAAGAAATTATGCAGTGTTTTGAAAATTTCAACCGTTATATAAGTTTAAGTAATTTTTATTAGTCTTCTTCAAAGATTAAATGAAACACAATTTGAAATGCTGGGGATTCAAAGAAGCGGTTATATATGTTAAGGTTTGATTGCATTATGGCTATCGTTATGAAAATAAATATTACATACAAAATTTTGTTAAGGTAAACTTTAAAATCTCATTCAGGCATAGGTACAAAGAACCTTTTTGGTAGTTAGAATGAGATCTTCCGATTTTGTTGTAGCACTGGCATTTTTCCGAGCTGACTTTTCAGACTAATATGAGGAACCTGCTTTAAAAATAGTTTCCCACTTATGGCATAAGAAAACCCAATTAGTTTTTGATATTGGGCAGCTTTTGTGTTTGATTTGCAGTCGAACAATATCATGTTAATATCATGTCGCCCAAGCATGATGTAGCAGACCCCATTGCCTTCCTTACTTTGTTCCGTGTCCTTCCCACTCGCTAACACAAAAAACCAAAGGTTGAGTCTTCTTGGCTGGCAGCCATTATAGCCGAGCTAATTGTCCAACAATAAAAAAAAACAATGTTATCACTGAATGTGATTTACATTTGCGCAGGGAGAGTTGGTGCAACTGAAGTTCATCCCCAACTCACTGGTGGTGTTCTGCCTGGCGACGTACGGCGAGGGGGACCCGACAGACAACGCCATGGACTTCTACGAATGGCTGCAGAACGGAGACGCTGACCTCACTGGTCTCAACTATGCGGTGAGTTACCGTTCCAGGCGAAGGATAGAGAACTGGAAGTTTCAATTTAGTAAATTAGGAAAAAACAAAACTTGTGTTGCCAGTAGATGCCAACAAAAGACCTTGCAAGTTAATTATTCAAGTATTGGCTTTTGTTTTCTTCCTAATTTACTAAATTATAATACCCAAAGCTCAACTACTCTTATTGGAAGTTTGTAGTCAAAGTTATCTCTAGGGAGTGTATTGCGGGAATACCTGGAGCAGGGAAAAAGGTCAACGCATTTAGTCAAGGAAATGTCAGGAGTTTTGATGAATAATTGTGTGTTAGGGATCAAAGAAATCAAGTTGCAAAGTTGCGTATGCAGGATTTGATACTGGGAGAGGACCAGCTACCAAAGGAGATGTAACACCAGAAGGTCTGGGAGGTATAGAAGAGGAAAGTCTTAACCGGGAAAGATATTTCATTTTTAACATAAAAACTGCATTTTAGACTACGTTTTAATTTAACTTCTGAATCTTCCATTATTGGGTCCAGCACAGTCACCAGTCAGCTTATAAAGCACTTTGAGAAGAATCTTTTGTATGTAGGGACTTAACATTCCTGAAGATTTCCTAAACTCAATTTTAGCTTTGTTTCTAATATTTTCAATTGAATGTACAGTTTTATTGAATGTACAGTGTGAGGTTTGATAGAAGAAACCAAAGCACTAATATGTAACAATCATAACACTACCCCAAGCAACTAAAGAATTTCATCCCGGCTTTTATAAAAAAACAAATTTTGAACAAAAAGCGGGTTAAGCATGTTTTAAAAATAATCTAAATAAAATATTGTCCTAACAACTACACTTTTGAAAACTAACTAGGTAAACCTTAAGAAATCAGAGGTGTTGATATGTACAATATTAAAAACACGATGGAGTACTCCTAGCCAAGCTGTGAAGAATCACTTAAGTAAAGAAACTTTTGTTTGTTTAACCAACAAAGAATTTTGCACTCCACTTCTTAGATAAACGTCAAACAAACACGTCAAACAAGCACATAAGTGATTCTAAGCTTGCATAAAAATAATAATTTCTTAGTAAAGTGGGACAAATTATTCCTGAACTAATCATTGAATTGCAAAACATCAGTGATAAGGAGTTGTGAAACGCTGAACAGCATAACATAACACCTCTTACAGACCGGGTTCCTCCAATTCATAGTAGGGAAAAACAACTTTAAAGATCTTCTAGTTAATTTCAAATAAATTGTTCAACAAAAAATGTGATGATGCAATAGCTTAGTGAATTTCTGATAATAGATTTATAAACTGGTACAATTTATGATTACATTACATTAGTTTATGCAATAAAGTTTTGACAATTAACAAAAACTTGTATTTTTGTGATAAAACCACTCGTATACTTAGTGTTGGTAATGAGTTGACGAGATGCGTCTTCGTATTTCAATACAATAAAGAGAGAGGGCAGAGGTCAGTGACAGACAGTGTGAATACATTAGAGAGTAGGTCATGTGACTTCGGTGTGCGTCTGTTTCTATGATCCAGGGACAACGTGACGATTCACTTACACTGAATATATCATCCACATCTCACCCGACGTGCACTAGTTTTGTTTGCCAGTCATAGCAGGAAGCTATATACTGCTTTGTTGCTATCTTGTTTATTATTGTTTGCTATCTTCACTATTTCCATAAACGCAAAATCTTTTTGTGAAAAAAAATCCTTAATTATATTGTACTGAACAAAATTGAATCAACAATTACAGCTGTTACTACTAGATGAATGTTGACAAATTTCCACTCCTCAATATTTTAAACTTTTAAGTGTGATAATAATAATATAGTGACCTATTTTAATTTAAAAATTATAATTTATTGTCTAGTGTTTAAAAGTATGTAAGTACATTCCTATTTTGTTTAAAAACTTCGTCAAATTTCAAATTTAAAGGCTTTTATAACCTAATTTTCAGAAATAAACAATTGTGTTAAAATAAACATTACACTAAAGCCATATGATTCAAAACAAAAACAACAGTTTTACACCTACAATCAGAACCAGATCGCAAAGAATAAAAGAAAAATTTGTATCAAAAGCAATTTTTAATGAAAATGAGACTGCTCAAGAAAACAAATTTAAATTAAATATTTTAAAATCTAATACAAAACAAAACTCTTGTCTTACCACAGAAATTCAACATGATAATAAAGTAAATGCTAGTACACAAACAGGTGAACCAAGCACGTTTGACAACCTAAATAAAAACCTTCATGTGTTAGTCAAAGAAAAAGATGCAATTATCAATGAACTTAAAACATCTATTGAAACTCTGGAAGCGTATAATAAGCATTTGCTTAAAGAACTCGCTCAAACCGAAATAAATAGTAGCTATCAAGACTTTGACTTTAGAAGAGCTGAGTCAAAATTTTATAGAGGACCTACAACACCTTTACCAACTTCAAACAGATTCAATGTTTTACAAATGAATGTAACATACCCTGAAGTTTCAGATTTTGATCAATCCGTGGCTTGAGAAAACTCACATGTAAGCTCAAAAAAGTCGAAAATGCCCAAAAGGAAAAATTGAATATATGCCTACAGGAAAAACAATTTCTCCAACAAAGCCAATGAATCAAACCTAAACACAAACAACCTAAACACCAATGTCCAGGTGAAGTCAAAACTAAATCATAGACGGCAAAAAATGGCTTATGATCAAATCAGTATTTACAGTGACAGTCATGGGTGTTCGCTAGCTCCTCTCATTCAGTCAAAGGTTGCAAAGAGCACTAAAGTCATAGGTATGTGTAAGCCTGGAGGGAAATTGCTTAACATTTTGCCAACTAAACAACCTGTCTCAAGTGCTTCCAAACAGTTTGCTATAATAATTGGTGGCACAAATGACGTATCTTCGGGTGAAGGTTACAAAGTCTACCACATCCTTAAAAATAAACTCAATATGTATAACTCTAACATATTGTTGACCACCATTCCTCATAGGCATGACTTACCAACTCTACATCCTACAAACTAAGAAATTCTATTTTTAAACTCAAAAATAATCCAATTGGGAAATGAGAATAAAGGAATCACGATTTTAAACTTGAACACTCTCAAAAGGCATCACTTCACGTATCATGGACTCCATTTGAATGCTAAAGGCAAGAACATTTTGAGTAATCTAATTATTGAGCAGCTTAAAATTCAACTTGAGAAAAACCCGTCTGTTTGTAACTCAATAACTCCAAATCTATGTCAAAGTCTTCATTCATCAAAATTGTCCACCTTGTATTCAAAACTTATTCTCAGGCTGTAAAAATGATCGATGATGTGGGGTACAGTTCAGTGGCTGCGACACAAGAAGGAACTTTAGATATAGAAGATGATGAAGGGAATGTAGAACCAGCGCCAACTCTTACTGACCTAGTAAGTGATAAATGTCTAACAAGACTATCTTTGGACAGTGATGATGACCCGTCAGAAGTATTTTGCAGCAGAGATTTATTTACAAGTTCTCAAAAGGCTCCGGAACGAAAAGACAATCTGCAAGAATTTCCAAATCTTCAGTCTAAACCAAAAAACCTTGTAAACCACTGGTCAGAAACTCAAAATTCAGTCAAAATTCTACATTCTTAAATTGTATCAAAATTTTTCACCAAAATGTACAAAGTGCAGCAAACAAATTAGAAGACATAGACGTATTAGTTAAAGATATTGAACCTGATATAATTTTAACAAGTGAACATGGATTCTCGCAGGAAACGTCTAAATTTTTCAAAATTGATAACTATACCCAAACTAGTATCTACTGTAGATCTTTATCCAAATGGGGAGGGGTCGCTGTATTTTCCAAAAACTGCTTCAAATGCCAAGAGTTTTCTTTAAAACTAAGCATTGAAAAAAGTTTTGAAGTAACCTCAACTTTAGTTCACACAGAAAACATAGGGAAATTTATAATAGTCTGCTTATACAGGTCTCCAAGTGGAAATATACCCATATTTTTTGAACAAATGGAAAAGCTTTTAACATTACTGTTTTCAACAGGCTCGAAATTTTTTATCGCCGCTATTTTAACATCAACGTTTTGGATTCAAAAAATAATACAGTCAGGCTGTTTAAAGATTTACTAGACTCATTTAATGTGTTTTGACAACTGAATTCTCCTACTCGTGTAACAAAGTTTTCCTCGACAGCCATTGATAATATAATTACCAATATAACTTCTTAAAATTTGGATTTTGGATACTGCATCATCAGATCATTTTGGCCAGTTAGCGATTGTAAACAACGCACAAGCGGTGCCTCATTCTTCAACAACTATATCAAAACGAGTTTTTACTGACCAGAATTTGAGTAATCTTAAAACTCTCTTACAAAGTGAATGTTGGGATTTTGTTTATCAACAAAATAGGGCTGACTTAGCATATGACGTGTTTATAAAACATGTTCTAAAACTTTTAGATCATTCATGTCCATACAAAGATTTTAAAACACAAAACAAAATGCACCATTCAAACTGGATTACTAAATGCATTTTAGTTTCTAGAAAAAAGTTGAAATACTTAGGCAAACTAAATATTACTAATACAGATGATAACTTTAGTAACTATTTCAAATCTTACAAAAAGATTTATCGCAAAGTTATAAAAGCAACGAAATCGTTGGAAATAAACAGGCAGTTAATAGCAACAACTAATCTATCTAAAACTGCGTGGGCGATAGTAAACGGTAGTAAAACACTTTGTAAACTTAGCCCAATCGAATTAGGTGTAGATGGAGTCATTGTTAAAAATTCTACTCTATTAGCTAACAGTTTTAATGATTATTTTGCAAATGTTGCTGCAAATAACAAAAATGTAATGCTAATTTTCAAAACTTTCGTGAGCACTCCATGTATTTAAGCTTTGTTACTGAAGGGGAGGTGCTAGGAGCAATTAAAAGTTTGCCACCTAAGAGGTCTACTGACATTGATGGGCTATCTACTTTTGTACTACAAAAGTGTTGTCTAGAAAAATTAAAACCTCTTACTCACCTAATAAACCTTTCTTTTAAAGAAGGAATGTTTCCTCATAAATTGAAAAAGGCTAGGATTTTAGCAATTTTTAAAAAGGGGAATACCCAAGCTAAAGAAAATTACCGACCGATATCCCTTCTTCCAATACTAAGTAAAGTATACGAAAAACTTTTCTTAGTAAGACTACTATCTTTTTTGGAAAAATTTCATATAAACTCCCCTCGTCAGTTTAGATTCTGTAAAGGTAAAAACACCTCTGGAGCAATCAACGAACTTTTGGAGTTTATTATTTCAAATTTGGATGATCAATATAAAACCCTTAGTATATTTTTGGACTTGTCAAAAGCCTTTGACTGTGTAGAACACGAAACACTAATTAATGTTCTCAACAGTTTTGGAATACGTGGACATCCTTTAAAATGGATAACCTCATATCTAAGCAACAGAACTCAACAAGTCATGGTTGCAAACCATTTATCTGAGGAAGTTAATATTAAATATGGGGTTCCTCAAGGATCTATACTTGGCCCAGTATTGTTTATAATTTATGTTAACAAGTGTATTGACGTGGAATACAATGTCAGTTTAGGAACTTGTAGGATAATCCAGTATGCTGATGACACAACATTGAGTTTTTGTGCAAAATCTTTCTCTGATTTAGAAGCTCTCGGACAGCAAAGAGCCAATTCTTGTATGGATTTTTTTTGAAAACTTAAATTTAAAAACTAATTTTGACAAAACTTTTTTATGCTATTTGGACATTCTTCAGTAGAAAATGGCGCGGGTTTGAATTTTACAATCTCAAATCACAAAATCAGCCCAACAGACAACATCAAGTTTTTATGTATTTTTGTTGACAACAAATTAACCTGGAATAACCATATTGATATAATTTGTAAAAGAATGGCTTCTGGGATATTCTTATTGTCAAAACTATCTTCTCACTGCAGCGCAGATGTTTTGAGAATGGTTTATTTTGGTCTTATACATCCCCACATATTATATGGTATAATTTTTTGGGGGAACTGCGGGGACACAAAAATTTCTAGACTGTTGATTCTTCAAAAATTAGCTGTAAGAATAATTGCAAAATTAAAACATACGAGAATCCTGTTGAAATGCTTTCAAATCAACTGGAATACTGACAATTACGTCAGTTTACGTATTAGAAACTTTAATATTCTGTTTTCCAAAGTTTCAATTGGTAGAGTCAAGTCACTCTTATAAAGTTGGTATTTCCCGTAGTGCAAACATTTTAAATTTTAATAGCCACCGTTTGGAAATGTTCAATAAATTGCCGATAAATTCTGGTAAAAAGATGTTTAACACATTACCAGAAAACATCAGACAAATTAAAAATTTTAAAATTTTTAAGTGTGAACTAAAGAACTTTTTATTGTCAAAGCCGTTTTATACAATGGGAGAATTCATGGAAAATGGTATTTAAATTTTTATTTGTATACTAATATTTTTTACCATATAGTTAAAGATGTTTTAGCTATCTTTTCTTACCAGTGGTAGTAGATTTTGTTTATTTTTGTATATACTAAATAGTTATTTGTTGTCAACACAATTTAATATTATTGTATACTGACAAATAAACTTATACTGACAAATAAATCATAGTCACAAAATCACGAGGAATTGCTATTTAGTTTTGTTTAACATCATTTGTTCAACACAATTTCAGTTTTATGACTCATTGTTGCAAGTGAGGAAAATGCAGCGAAGTAGTTGATCGGTTGCAGGAAGAACACTGAATTGAAGGGCTGTTCAAGGCTGATATCAACTTTTTCCTCGATTAACCATTGTGAGCTAAAAACTAGATTCTGTCACAGGAGTGCCTAAAAACCAGTTGAATCGGTGTCAAGGTTGAATTAGTTGTTTGGCAGTAGATTTGATTTTTTTTAAGGATTACAGCTAATTATTCTTGTTGGTCAATGATATATTTAAAATGTCAAGTACATTTTTTACAAAGTAGTTTTTTATACAATTTTAAATTTAAGTACATAATGGAATTTGGGCGTTTTTTAGAATGAATTTTATAGTAACATTTTCAAACAGAAGTTTTAAACCATCGTTTATCAGTATTAGCCCAAAAAGTCACATACAAACTCTTACATTTTTAAATATTTGTATAGTTATTTAAAATGAGTATACTGTTTTATGTTCATAAAATATGTTTAAAAGCCCTTTTTTTAATGCACAACCTAAACTTCTCTCCCATAAAGTGCTCAACCAATTGTGTTAGTTGCTAAAACTTCAAGGCGCTTTGGTTTCAACATATTCAGTAATTTAAATTCTATACATAAAAAAAATTATGTTTTGGTGTATCATACTTTTTTTGATAAAACTAGGTATACACATTTATAGCATTGTAGCTGACAAGTATACCTAAAAACAACCAAATCCATTAAATTTTATTTTTATATTTATTATAATTAAAATAATTTATATAATTTTTTATAAATTGGTGGCTATTTTGGTCTGGTTGAAGAGATTTTTTGAATTTGTGGTACATATGTTGGGGTAAGGTTATCATAAGTGTTTGTACAAAGTTTAAATTAACCCTATGAGGTCGCGTGTCGAGTATAGGTTGACAAAAGCTTAGGTTTCCAGTATAGGTTGCGGTTTAAACAGTCTCTGATATGTAAGGACTACGCTACACTAACGGCACCTAGCAGAGAACACCGAAACTACCACTCCTTACCTCCCTGACGTCAACTCACAAGTGAGTTTGACAGCCCACGACAAACCGCCCGCCCCGTGGTTTACTGGTTATAGTGACGTACAGTTGACTCCCATCTGTCACAGTGTGGGTTCGAAATTTCGAATCCCACCCGGGTGCGCTCTGGTACGGTGCAATGCTAGTCATTGGATCACTCCAAGTGCGGGGGCCACAATGACCCGCTGAGGATCACTGAAGAGAAAATGACTCATTAAATCAAGTGAGGCGGCGAGTGGCACTTTTTGACCTTAGGGAGGCGCTAAATCCCCGCGCTTAGTGGTTCAATGACTGGTAATGCACCGTACCAGAGAGCGGTTTTGCTGAAATTTTGCTAACAGGGGACTGGGGAAACCCATACGGTAGGCTTTTAATGAAAATTTAAAAAATAAAATGATGTCGCGAAGGGTTAAATCTTGTCATAAATAAGTTACTATACTTACCCCATTATATAAAGTTTCCTAGGATAGGCAATAGTGCTATCAGCTATGTTTTTCTTTTGCTCTCTATTAATTTAAAATGTAAGTTTGATTTCCATGGCTCATGAGTGTGTCTGGTGTGCAGGTGTTTGGGTTAGGGAACAGAACGTACGAGCACTACAATGCGGTGGCGATCTACGTGGACAAGCGACTGGAAGAGCTGGGAGCCACTAGAGTCTGTGAGCTGGGTCTTGGTGACGACGATGCCAAGTGAGTTCACTAACTTCTGCTTAGACTGGAACTATAACATCTAGATTGCCAGATATCATAACCCGAGCCATGAGAGTTGGTGGTGGAGTGGAGAAGTGGCAGAATTGCTCCTTTAAAAACTGAATCTTCTTTGCCAATCAGTTGGCTTTCAGTGAACCTTTTCATTAAACACTTCAAAATTGGACTCGGCTTTATAGCTGTTTAAAAATTAGTCTAGTGTTACTCATCCCCCAATTTTTAAGACACGCGATATAAGATTTTATTACAACCAAGCTAAGGCTTAACTAAAAGGAGAGGTAGTCCTGTCAAAGTTTCCAAGGGTCAGGTTATCTTTTGACAGGCATCTTTGTGCCTAATGCGCACAGGGTTTTTGGCGCTCGCTATCTGGCCAGACACCATTGTATTTAATGTTAATCTAACAAATGCCCATGGCAATCAAGTAAGGATTTGTGTTATTATTGGAACTTAAGACTATTTTGTGTTGTAGCATCGAGGACGACTTCATCACATGGAAGGATAAGTTCTGGCCAGCAGTTTGTGAGTACTTCAACATCGAAGCGACCGGGGAGGAAGTAAGCGTCCGGCAGTACCAGCTGACCGAGCACCCGGAGATCAACCCAGACCGGGTCTACACAGGCGAGGTCGCCCGGCTGCACTCTCTCAAGAACCAACGCCCGTCAGTACAAGTTAACAGTTTTGTGTTTTTTAGTACAGTACAGTCTAATTCATCCAATATACCTAGTTGTATGCCGTCCTAAAGACAAAGTTAAAGACCTTTATTAAAATTTCTTTGAGAAATGATTTGGCGTCAAATTTATCTAAACGATACGATAGACTTTGGTTCTTAAGCTAGCCTTCTTTCTTCTGGGCATTTTTGACCGTCCAGGCCATCGCCAGCTTGTTTAAGTCAGAGATGCAAGATAACTTTGTTAATTAGATGCATAAACTATCAAAATACTAGAAAGGAGAGCAGGCTCTTTTGGATAAAATAGAAACACACAAAATGCAAGAGAGCACAAACTAAAATTTTCAGCCCTACTGGGAATTTGTTTTACAAAAACAACTTGTGTGTTTCTACTTTATATCAAAGTGAGCCTGCTCTCCTTTCTATTTCTTTTGATAGTCTAGCCGAGCCTAGAGCCCTATCTTTTAAATCTAATTAGGCAAAAAATAGTCTCTTAAGTTCTCAAAAGATTTTGGCATTTTCTCGTTTAACCGAATACCTAGAAACTGAGCTTAACAGGCTTACCAATTTTTGGGGACTGTTGTTTGTAAAATAAACTTAAGAAAATAGTTTTGATCCTACTGGGAGTTCATTATCTATGAAACACAAGAATATAAGTGCTTGTAAAAGCGGTGGTTAGTTAGCACATTTGCAAAATAAACAACTAATCAAAAGTAGTCAAGTATCGACATTTAAACTTAACAATGTTATTAATCTCTAGACCTAGAATCTGGAAATATATGAACTGAAACGTATTTTATGGCAAATGAATGTGTTGACAGGCCATTCGACGTGAAGAATCCGTACCTGGCTCCGATCAAGGTGAACAGGGAACTGCACAAGTCCGGCGACAGATCCTGCATGCACATTGAGTTTGATATCAACGGCTCCAAGATGCGTTATGATACTGGTAATAATATCGGGATCATTCTCACTTCTCAGTGATCATCTGATGATACCCGCATCAACTCCCAACATCGTTTAGACATATCAGACCATCACCTGCGTCGTTCGGAAGTTACGTTAAGCCGTTGGTCCTTGTATTTCCATTGGTCATTAGGCTACTAATTAATGACCCATTCTAAGGAAGAGTCGGCCTTAGTTTGTAACAAGACTACACCTCATAACTCATTACTACCACTCATCACATTCATCTTCACCACATATTTGCCTTAAAATACCCTCATGAGAGTGGTCGGCATCTCAAATAGTGATTTAGTGATTTACAGGAGGTTGAGAGCCAATCACATAGTGCTGTACATTGTTAAAGTGGAGTGTTTGACTTATGATAGTTAATTCTATTTATTTTGGACTAACTAAGACTGGACCTTTCGGATAGTCCAAACATTGAGTGGAAAATTAAACAATTACAACTAAGGCTGTGTAAAAAGCTCAATTATGAGTTTTTTTGAGTCAAGCATTGCAATACTCAACTTGACTCAATTTTAATAAAAAACTCAACATTTTTCAACGTAACATTTTTGAATGTTAACTATGCTAACTATGTTAACTATGTTGAACAGTTATTGCAAAATATCAAAGCTTGATTAAATTGTCTGCTCGCTGATAAGTTAAAAAGGTGCATTTGTGCTGAAACAAGTTGAACATTTTAGTGCGTTTCAAATTTGTATTAAGATGTTCTGGTCACTGGTTTGTCTGAATATTGATGTTGTGTACAAAACTTACAAAAATTCAAAGCCAATCCAACAGTGTTCCATTGTTATGAATCTCTTGTAAGGTACTCACCACCTTATCCAGAGATTATTCTTTTGATGTTTCGCCAAATCCCTTGGATTAAATCACTTTATTTCTGCCAAATTACTCATATGTCAGTTCTCAACTACATATCACTGTTCATATTTCCACAGTTCATATTTTGTGCCCGTTATTTAATTATTCAAAGTTAACTTTACAATTAAGTTTTAAAAACAATGTGTATATATATATATATATATTTCAGGTGATCACTTGGCAGTGTATCCAGAAAACAACAGGGAACTTGTGATCAAACTCGGCAAGCTGTTGGACACTGATCTTGACACCATTTTCACACTCACCAATACCGACGGTTAGTCGTTTCTCTAAGTTAACTGACAATACACAGCAAACAGCAGGGGAAAGACAAGAGTCGTTGTCAGTTGAGAATTTTATCTTTTTAGTTTTACATAATGTTATTTCTTTTAGTAATGTTTTGATTATTTTATTCTATGATTATATTTTATATTCTATAAGCATTTTTGAGAGTGTTTAACAGAGATATAGTTTGAACATATAATTTTTTTCTGTAATGTTAAAACCACTAAGTGTAAAACATTAACTGTCGTACATTTATTTTATTTGAATAGTGCTGTTCAGTCCAACATTGTTTGTTTGTAAATCTATTATGACAGTGTTTATGAATTGCAGAGGATTCGAGCAAGAAGCATCCGTTCCCGTGTCCGACCACGTACCGCACTGCTCTGACATACTACGTTGACATCACCTCCAACCCGCGCACTCACATCTTGAAGGAGCTGTCCGAGTACGCGACAGACCCCAAGGTACGACATACTTGCTTCGTTTACAGCGTGATTCTAATTCATCTTAGTCTTCAAATAGTTTACAATACAAGCACAAAGCACTTTAGCTCACAGTAAACTCCCTCTAGTCTAGTCTTGGAACGATGGCAGATCCAGGGAAAAGTGAAAGAAATGTGAGCCCCTTTCCGTCAGCCAATAATGTTAGTGAATTTAATACAGTAATTAACAGTAATTTTTGTAACAGCCTGAAGATGATAGCTTTGCTATTGAAAGTGCTTGTGCAAAATAAACATTAATTATTGGCCTACTGTTTTAAATTCATTTATATCAATTGCCAATATCTCCAGAAGAAGATCAATAATGTTAGGTTAAAATTATAAATAAATTGCTATTTAGGCCTGTTTAGTTGAATTTCCCCCTCTTAAACCTCAGAATTAAAACCTTTGACAATAAATGAACAGTTGTGACTGCTTATCTAAAATTATTAATGAAATATATCATTTACTTATAAAATATTTTACAAAGTCAAGGGCAAACTAAAATAGTGAAGACAAAAGAGTAAACCGACAGTGAGTCAGGTCTTGCATGCTTGAGCCTGCCAATTAATGGTAAGTCTTCTTTATCCCTTAGGCCTTAACCTATTTTCTTAGCAAATTTAGCCTGTAGTCTGGTTTTCTCTGGCAGCTTTGTGATTTCCACAATCTATAAGTTCTTGATTTCATCAAAAGGTAACGTGTGCCAAATTACCAGGAAATATTCACTGATTAACTACACCGTGACTAGTACTTCTTGTCAAATTTTCAGGTTTCATAGTACATTAAAAACTAGTTAAAACCATTCTCCTTTCAAGGCTTTAACCCTTTGGCAAGTATGCACGACACATATGCGACCGCGCGCCAGAGTGCCACAAGCGGTACGCCCGACACTGTTGCGGCCGGTGCATGGGCCCTCTGTAGTACGCACGAGACTGTTGTGATCAATACAATTCCGGCTCAGTTTATGAAGTATAACGTTTGTGGATGCCCCTGCTACCTAGCGGGACTTTCTTGGAACCTCTTGGAAACAGTTAAAATATTGATCCGCTAGATTGTAGCTGTACCTACCAGCTGGGTTTTGTTGCCTGACACCGTTTCGTGTCTGTGCCGATTATTTCATCTATAGTTTTTATAAGACATCTGGTAAACTGACAGCTGATTTGTTTACTTTGTTTCTTGCGTGTTTATTACTATTCATTGTGTTCGTGGGAAAGTTATAAACAGTTGTTTTTAGCAGTTTTTACTTATTTTGATTTAGTTTCACTAACTATTTAGTTCTATTTTGAGAGTGTTTTATTATTGTAACAATTTCACTTTCTAACAAGCAAATATCGGAGATTTTTATGAATGATGAAAATTAATGTGAAAGAGAAAAAGAAGACGAAAACGTAGCGGACCATTCGTGGGTTGATAACGA
This sequence comes from Matsumurasca onukii, assembly GCA_018831715.1. Classification (NCBI taxonomy): domain Eukaryota; kingdom Metazoa; phylum Arthropoda; class Insecta; order Hemiptera; family Cicadellidae; genus Matsumurasca; species Matsumurasca onukii. The sequence continues at coordinate 31,976,967 of CM032059.1, read as the reverse complement.
TGAGGACACAGTGTGGATGTGCCGCGACTCCCGCGAGTGTGACGCGCGCGCCCCTCTGCTTGCCAGACTGCTTTGTCACTTACCATACAAAGTTAAACTTTTGAGGGAACACACCTTTTTTCTTTGTATCCACATGTGAATTATATCAAATATAATAACTAAAAAAGTTATACACAAATATCTCAAATAAAATGTTTAAAAACATTAAAACACTTTTTTACCTATGTTCCACAATATTTTTTTTGTGTTTGAAAAAAATTATTTGACCAAAAACCAGTATTTAAAAATTATAATACAAAAAAATTGATAAATATGATTTTTTTAAAAATATTCACTTTTTGGGGCTGAAATTTTCTTGGAAAACTCACCTGTCAGAGGGTTAAATAATTAATTCACCCATACGCATCATCACACTCGCCACTCGGTGTGTTACAGGAGAAGGAACAGCTGAGACTGATGTCCTCGACAAGTGCGGAAGGCAAGCAACTGTACAACCAGTGGGTCATACAGGACAACCGTAACATCATCCACGTGCTGGAGGACATGTCGTCTTGTCGACCCGAGATCGACCATCTGTGCGAGCTCCTGCCCCGGCTGCAGTGCAGATACTACTCCATCTCCTCCTCCGCCAAGGTAGGCCTGTCTGTCATATCTAGGGAGGGTGTTGTGAAATGTACAGCCTTTTCACCGTGTAAGTTGTATGAGGTATCTCAATCATATTTAAGTAAGAGTTGACAAGTCCCGAGAATTAGGAAATACCCAACAAAAATTAAAGTCACGTAAATATGGCGGGAAATCCTTAAAAAAGAGATTTTTTTGGGGGAGGGGAAAGGATTTTTTAGGAATTATTCTGGCCTTAGGGAAATTATAATTAAAGTTATACCATTCAAATTAATATTCTAATTCTAAGTTTTCTTATTGCAAATTTATGAATTGAAAATTTGGGGTCTGTCAAAATAGGTTGTTTTTTGGGCGAGAAGGATTTTTTTTGAGTGAAAGCAAAATTTAAAAAGAATTTGTTGGCAGATCTGTTAGTTTGAAGGAATTTTTAAATAATCTATCACTTTTCAATAATTTTATCCTGATTGCTGATAAGTTCTCTAGGCGAATTCCTATTAAAAGTTCCTCGAATCAAAAAACAAATCTTGTTAGACATTTTAAAACTATTTACACCTTTTAAGGATTTCATGAGTTGTTATTTCAACCCTTTTTCGCACTTTGGCACAATTGGCAGTCAGTTTCCTACAAAACCTTAGTGTCGTCTGCATATCGCGTTCACCCGAATGTTGTCTGTCCGTCAGATGTTTCCGACTGTGGTGCACATCACAGCTGTGAAGGTAGAGTACACGACGCCCACCAACCGGCTGAACAAGGGAGTGGCCACCACCTGGTTGAGTGAGAAGCAGCCGGCAGCGGAGACGATGGAGGGGGAGACCACCTCGCCTCGGTTGCTCGTGCCCATCTTCATCCGCAAGTCACAGTTCAAGTAAGTGCTCAACATAAATGTTTAATTCAGAATTGTAGGAAACGAGTTCTATATAGTCGAAGCAAGATAGAACGAGACTTGTAACCTATTCTATAATTGCTGTTGTGGCCTAGCCTATAATAGCTTAGGCCTAGCTTACAACTTGACAATTCTGAATATATTATGGATAACTTAGTAACTTAAATTGGCTAATACACAAATTTACCCGATCTTAACTATTAAAAAAATATCGGACCTCTACGTTTTACTTGTGACTTTGGTTTATCTGGTTTCATTTAGGAAAGAGCCAATGAGTTGTTGGAACCAGTAGAACCAATATAGAACCAAATTAGCTAGAGAACCAATAAAAAGCAAATTTTGCAACTCAAGCATCTAAAATTTCAGTTTTGATGGTTATACCGGTACTTTTAAGTGTAATTGGTTTTAATTTACTAATAATAAATTATACTTCAATGTAAAACTCGGCACTTAAAAACAGATTGTCGGAGTAGCACTTGGAAGCAATCCCAGGAATGGCTCTCAACATAAATCAATACTCGTACATTTATTTTGCAATAACTCTTTACAGGCTTCCCACTCGAGTTCAGACTCCCATCATCATGATTGGACCCGGCACTGGACTCGCACCTTTCCGAGGCTTCATCCAAGAGAGAGATCTCGCCAGACAAGAAGGTAATCATTTCATGTCTTTAGATCATCAGGAGTCTAAAACATGATTAGTTTAGCCTAAAACATGATTCAGGCTTTGGATAATAAACATAAGGCCATGAGCGTATTTTTGGATTTGTCTAAGGCATTTGATTGTGTTGACCATTTAAAACTATTACACATATTGGAAAGTTATGGCATAAGAGGGTTGCCACTTAAATGGATAAGGTTGTATCTTCTTAATCGGACTCAACAAGTGCAAATCAATAACCAATTGAACCTATTGAACTTAGGTACGGAGTCCCACAGGGTTTTATTCTGGGTCCCATGTTGTTCATTTTATATGTGAACCATTTGCACTCAAGTATGACACTGGGGAACTCAGTTCAATACGCCGATGACTCAACTTTAATGTTCACAGCTCCAACATTGAATGAACTAGAAATAGTTTCCTTTCAATCCACTAACACTTGTGTGCAGTTTTTCAAACAACTAAACCTTAAAACTAACCTTAATAAAACTAGATTATTGAACTTTAATATTGGTCGCCACATCAACAATGAAAGCCCACTGGTACTTTTGAATGATAACCAAATCAAAGAAGTAGAAAATTTCAATTTTCTAGGTATTAATCAAGATAGAAAATTAAATTGGGACTCTCATATCGAGCATGTATGCAATAAAGTTTCAACAGGAATCTTTATGCTCAGAAACCTAGCAGGTTATTGTTCCAGAGACATTTTGAAAATAGCATACCATGGTATTTATCCGCATCTAAAATATGGAACATGTTTATGGGGAAACTGTGCCAAAACAAAAGTAAGTAGGATATTTGTTTTACAGAAATATGCCGTCCGAATCTTAGACAATCTTAATCTAAGAGATTCGTGTCGAAATTCCTTTAAAAGACTAAACATTCTTACTTTTCCATCAATTTACATTTACGAAACTATCATGTTCTGCCTCGATAAATGCCGCCTTTTACAAGGCAATGAAATTCATAATCATGGTACGCGGTCGGTAGAAAACTACAGAGTTGAATACCATAGACTGGAATTATTTAAAAAGTTACTATCACAAGCTCAAAATATTATTGTTTCAAAAACTACCCTTACATATAAAAATTTTTCAAAATTCTAAATTATTTAAAATAAAATTAAAAATTTACTTTGTATCCAAATCATTTTATAGTATAGAAGAGTTCTTAGAGCACTCGCTTACTACTTAAAAGTCTGGAAAATTTTCATAGTTATTTTATAATCAAATTAAGCTTTAAAATTATTGGTATAATAAGGCTAGTGGCTTATATATTTCCTTGTTATTTATTGTTAATGTACCAACACAATTTTATATTGTTCGAAAATAAATATTATCGTCTTAGTGTAAAACTGTAAATGATTACACAATAAAAAAACTGCTTTTTTAAGTAGGGTCTTATGTCTGTCAAACTTCATTATCAATAATATATTAATACTTTCTTATTTAAAAGTCAGGCTCTTGGCAGAACAGTTTTGTTTAAGTTTGATTAATTAATGCATTAACAATTTTCAGGAAAGCCAGTTGGTGATACAATTTTGTATTTCGGTTGCCGTAAGAAGTCGGAAGATTTCCTTTACGAAGAAGAACTTGAGGGTTACCAAAAAGCAGGGCTGTTAACAGTGAGTGAGAAATAAATAAATTAAAATTAAGGTGTATAAAAATTATTTCATTACTATTATTAAATAGTAGATGGCTCCACCTGGAATCATAAACTATGTTAAAAAGATTGTAGGGTTTTTCTTTGAGATATGGTAGAGTTTTGCCTATCCATTTCTTGGCCTATCTTATCAGTGTTATAGTGCAATCTGTTGAAAATTTGATTCCGTTAAACAACTTCGGATACAAAGTAGATTTTGTTCTAAGCTATAACACTACTAAACTGTTGAACCCTTATGTGCCCTTTGAAAGAACCGAACCACTCTGTATTGTGTACATTGCATGTGCCCAAGTTGATTGTTTGTAACTTTCTTAAACATCATTTCATATAAATAAATGTAACTTGGATGCAACATTTGCAGGCCTACTTCACCAAGTGCCTCTTAACCCCCGAGTGTGTTAGTGAGTCAGAAGCAAGTAGCAATTAGACCCTGATCCTCAGTAGCTGGCCAACCTTTTTCAGATTAAAAAAGTGACCAGTATAATATTGTTGATTGTCGTGGTATTTTTCAGTTACACGTCGCATTCTCTAGAGACCAATCAGAGAAAACATACGTTACACATCTCTTGAGCAAAAACAAAGAGGAAGTCTGGAGAGTGATAGGGGAAAATAACGGGCATCTCTACGTCTGCGGGTAAGTTTGACAGGAATGGGCAAATACCCAAAAAGTATTTTTCATAACAGAAGGGCTAGGTAGCTCTAGTACTGAAAATATCGGCTAGTTTTGTTAGGGATAAGATGAAGAAGGCCGAATTTATTCAAAAGGATCTAAGCAGGTGCAGAGAAATGTTAGGACCGTTATCACAAAAACTAATAGTCTCAAGGGGGACTATCGATAAAAATATCAGCTGATAAGATAAGGAAACCCCACAGCTTGACTAATAATGCTCCCGAACCCTCTTATTGTTTTTTTTCCAAAATCATTGTTGTATTATAAAGTTGTTCATCTAGGGCTTTTCTGACCACTTCAGGAGAAAACCACTCCCTAATTCTCCTGTAATGGCCAGAAAAATGTGAAAAATATTTTATAATTTATCTGCATCACTATTATGAACTATAAATCTATTTTTTTGAAATAATTGTTGTTTTTTTACGTATATGCTGAGTCCGAGCACAAAACGTTAACACCGTCCAGAAGAGTTGGCTTTTCTCTGTGTCCAGACTTCTTACTTTATATTACTGTACTACTATTACTAATGCAATTTATTTTTATGTAAGTAGTGCTTGAGTATTGGTTATACACTTGCCCTGTTAACACTGAATGTTGTTATTGACAGTGACGCGAGAACAATGGCGCGAGACGTGCACGAGATTGTAGTCCAGGTGGTGCAGGAGAAGGGGAAACTGACGCAAGAACAAGCGCTCGCGTATGTCAAGAAGATGGAGGTGCAGAAGCGCTACTCTGCAGATGTATGGAGCTGAACAAGCGCCATGGCGTACAACTCTAGGCTTGCACGGAGAACAAGAATTCGGGGGTTTCCGGGGAAGTTGATGTTTTTAGGCAAAATTTCCTTGGAAATGTGTACTTTTTTAGACAGGAAGTGGACGTTCAGTGTCATTTTGCCAATTGCTGAACATTTCCCTTTTTTATGGGAAATTACTTTACAAAAACTGCTAAGATTCCTACAAATAATTAATTTTTTAAAGGGGAAATATATAGGCAAGGTTTTATTATAAGTCAAATCAATTAAAAAGGAATCTTTTATAATTTGTATGGCTAATAGCTCTGAAGGCTTATCTATTTTCAGTAATAATTCCAAAGATTGTATTGTATATTTTACTTTCCTGCTACTGTAGTTTTTCAGTAACAATTAGGCACAGACAGCGCCAATTAGCATGAAGCGCAGAGACGAGAGTATAAACAGCTGTGACGTAGCTCCCCACCACTCATGCGGCTCAGTACAGTCTGTTGTGACATTGACAGCGCTAGATGTGTTTGTAGGTTCGCTTGTAACTGACTGTACTTAGCAAAGTGGAGAGGAAAGAGTCACGCTCCATGCTATTTGGCGCTAACTGTATTCTATAGTACTACTTTGAAGTATTTAGATTTGATAAACACACCAATTCCATTATCAATATTAATTCACAAATGTTTACTTTTTCAATTAATTGTCATGCTGAAACCTAATTTAGATTCCAGATTATCCTAAGCTGTCATCCATGTTACTATCCAAAGCCACTAAGAAAAACCTTTTACTGCTGAATAATTAATGTAGGGGATTCACCTTTAAAGAGCCTTAGTGGTTTTATGTAGTATTTTTTTTAGTAAAATGCACGTAAAACGAGGTATTTCTGCATTTATTTCCTGCAACTGAATGGCTGGTTTAGTCAAGGATACTGTTATAAATTATTAACAGCTGTAGCCTAAAAATGTCATCAAACCAATAATTACAACCCGTCTGTTCAAACCTTCAAATTTCAATTGTTATAAAGTTGAAAAAGGTCAGTTCTAATTTGTTAGAACATAATGATAACCTAGGTATTTATGCCAACAAAACAAAAAGCAGAACAAAGCCTTTTTTCCTGCCCATTCCTTCATACGCAAAACTTACAAATGTATAGTTAGTTAGCTCAACATACATATTGTCGTGCTATTAATATAAGTACCTAATTTACTAAATAATTTTTTTAACCTAAAAACTTGGGACTCTTAATATTTTATGGACATGTTTTAGTTTTAAATGTAAAGCTATCGTTTTAACAGGATGTAGTTTTGTGGATAGTGGAATATCGTGTCATCTTGTTGCATGTTGTATTTTAATTTTTGTTCACAAACTTTTCTATTTTGGCGTCGGGTTACTAAATGTTGAGATTTTGTTGGGTTGGTTCCATTTTTGGGGAAAATGGCTCTATGCCAAATAGTACTTTCATGATCAACAATCGTAATATTTGTTACTAATCATGGCTAATGATTTAAACTAAAGTTTTTACAAGGCTGTAGTACTACAATTGTTCTAAAACTCGTTAAGTCTTTCGTATTCAACCACATTAATATTGTTCTGTTTCCACATTAAATGTAGAATCATTGCTAAGTGAAAATCAATTATTAAAATTTGTAAGAAATATAACTAAAATTTATTTGTACCACCAGACAAATATTTTTAAGCTAATTTCCACAAAATATATAAGAGAATGTAACCAATCCATCTCTTTAAAAGTGAATTTGATGTGATAAACACGAGTAGCTCGTTATCTTGTTGAATATCTACTGATAAAACTAATTTTATACTATTGTTACTATATATTTCAGAGTTTAAGTGCTAGTGTGTATTTGTACATAGTCATTGCTGTGAAACGCACGATAAATTCACCTCCTATTTCAGCTGTGAGTGTAAATACATTTGTGACAATATTTTGTAGAGGAATAAAATACTAGAGTTGTTTGATACAATTATTTTATGTACTGTTGTTTACATGGCCATTAAAGTTTAATATTAAACACTTGGTTTTCTTCCTAACCTTCAAACTTTGAGGTATTTTATCCCAATCACCATACAAATGAAGAAACTAATACATGGAAGCGTGGCTCTGACCTAAAGTAATCATTCCCACAATGCTCTAATCAAAACCAACTGATTTTTGTAAGAAATGATTTGAGTAAGAAATATTCTCAGATATTAGGGAGCTTTAGGGCCCTAATATAAAATATATAATCAGTAATCACTCTACCTGCAACTGGCTCGTGCTTCTACGTTTCAACGGAAGAGCAAAACAACACTTGTATCCGTGTAATCAGTCTGTTTTAAATTAGAGGTACCTAGGACCGGATTTGGGGCCCGACAAACACTGATAGGTTTGGTAGACCCCCTCATGAGAAAGGGGACCCAAGGGCCTTTCCTCAAGAAAATTTGAAAGTTAAGGTGCAACAAGGGGGAGCTACCCAACAAGGTGCTCCTGGCAATTTCTGTGACCCTGGTACCAAGGATTTAGTTTTGACTACAGTTAGGTTTCTGTGTGCAAAATACTTAACCAGTACTAGTTACTCACCTTAAATTATATTTGTGTGCAATCATTTCCTCTGAATAGAGGACTGGTGCGTGGCTACACAAAGGAAAGAAAAACAAGTTCATATTTTTCTATGTTATAAAATGTTTATAATACAGCTATACAATAATAGAGGAAAATAGGGCTCCTAGGACTAGAGTATGATCAGGGGTTCTACTCTAGGCATGGACTAAAGCGTTGACGGTTTATCGTTAAAAACTTCCGAACTAAACAAGGTAGGGTTAAACGGTTTGCAGATTCATGTTCAGGGCAACCAGGCAATGCAAAAAAATGTATCATATGTTTGGGTTTAAAATAAAAAATTTCAACCCTTGTTGGCGGGTAATCGTGAATAAATTTTGAACAAAAAAGATAGGGTACAACGGAGTGCAGATTCATAATCAGCCCGACGAGGCGGTGTTAAAAAATGTATCATATGTCTGATTTGAGACGCAAAGCTTTTCGCCAATCAAAAAACCAAAGGTCGGAAAAATGCTCATGGTCGGAGTGATTTTTGGCTACGTTTTTCGTGAATATATTCTGAACGAAAAAAGATAAAAATGATTAAAAATCAGATTTGGGTTCAGCGGGACGAGGCACTTCCAAATATATAAATATTTTTTGGTTATGATGAAATTGTTTTTTAAATGACTGTTTTTTTGAAAATTTTCCAAACAGAAGAAGATTAAGAAAAAACCTTTGCAGGTCTGTTTTTGGGTCGACCAGGCAGTATCAAAAAAGATATCACATGTCTAATTTTACAAAAAATTTTAGCCAAAATTAGCGGTGCAACGAGTTTTTCAGGTTTTTTGAGAATAACTTCCGAACGAAACAAGATATTTTAAAACGGTTTGAAGATTTGTGTTCAGGGCGACAAGCCGGACCAAAATAATGTGTCATATGTTTGGTTTTAAAAAAAAGTTGTCACCTGACAAACCTTTACTCTTTTGGCCGCTATTTTGAAACGGCTTAATGGATTTTTTTTAATTTTTGGCCTATTGATGTATAACAATATAATACATATTTATTCCAAATTTCATCAATATCGGAAGAAAGTTCCTTTTTTAGATCATTAAAGCCACTTTTTCGGTGAAAAGTCCCTCCCAAAAAGGGGGTTCCGGTAGTCCGATTTTCCTGGTTAACAAACTCGACTAAGATATTTACAAACAAAACCTTAGTACCAAATTTTATGAAAATCGGATAAATATGAACACTACTTTCTGTTGTTACCGATAAACATATTCAACTTCTCAATAATCTGAGATAGCCTAGGTTTTAAATGTTCATTTCCGTTTGCAAACTTTCAAAAACAGACCAAATAAACTGTAATACAAAATTCACCATAGATACCCCACTAAAACTTAACCCACACTATATAAACCTATCACATTTCTTGTTGCTGACTTTACTCCGTAGTCTGCTTGGGCGAGTCGTCGTGAGGGCAGGCAAGCTCTGTCGGGTTGGTACTATCACAGCCGGTAAGTGCCTAGAGTGGACGTGGGCAAGTCGTCGTGAGGGCAGGCAGGCTCTGTCAGGTTGGTACTATCACAGCCGGTAAGTGCCTAGAGTGGACGTGGGCAAGTCGTCCTGAGGGCAGGCAGGCTCTGTCAGGTTGGTACTATCACAGCGGGTAAGTGTGGTGGTGGCAGGTCTCTGCAACTCAACACAACTCAGTACACAGCAACTACACTACCTTTACAGTTCTGGAAAAACACATATAAAATGGAATGTTTTAGTAGAAAATTAACCTCATAGAATACCTACTAAAAAATGCTTAAAAGTCACAAGTATGAGGTACCTGGTTGATTTCCCCACAAATGACTAAAGTACCTAGTACAGGTATAGATAATTTCCTTGTGACAAACTGAATACCTCAATCCCAAGTAACTATTGAGAGAATTGTTACATGCTTATCAGACCATAATGGTCAACGGTTATTTATAACAGACATTAGTTCAAACTTAGAAAAAACAAAACCTTAAAAGGGGGGAAAACTCTCATTTCATGTGCCAATGTAGACATTAAAATTTAAATATTTATTAACACTTTACACATTAATTAAAATACAAAAGCTGGACCAGCATTTATTTTCTATCCACTTCCCCTTCCCAGATGTCTGAGCACTTAATAATTTAACAATGTCATGTAATACAACATATTGTGACACAATTCAACGTCTGGGTGTTTTAAATGAATATAGGGGTTTTTCCAAGTGCATTTTCTGTCGCCGATACATTCCTAGTGTTGTTTAAGCTATGCAATACATAGCCTACCCAAAATCAGAAAACCAAAATTGTGTTTAGTTTGCAATTTCCTTGTAAATTCTACTGGCGAGAGTAACTATGACTCTCGTAAGTTAGCCTTTTGCCTGTTTTAGAGAGAAACTCACGGCTTACTCTCGGATCGCTAAATTCACGGTTGAGTGGAGTTAAAGAGATTTGCACCATATATTCTGTTTTGTCTGGCCTGAAAATATTACGCCTAGAATATGTCAGCTATAAAATATTTTTTTACCCATATGGTTGAGCCCAACTAGGGTTATTTTAGTTAAATATAAAGTGTAAAAATAAACAGAACTTAACACTTTAATGTACATTGGTAAGTAACTCCAAACATTACAAATCAAAACCTTTATTTATTCTCTGTGGTGCGGGCCCCTAAACACGAGCCTATATGGCCTATGCTTAAATCCGGCCATGGGGGAACCATTAAAAACTATTGGCTCGGATTATCAAGACTGCTATACTCACCAAAATTATAATTTAGTTGAAGTAGTACTTGGGTTAAAAAAGCAACATATTATACAAAAGAAATTTGTTTATTCCAATTTATATAGATAGAAAACTTAATCTAAATTAACTTTAAAATACAAAGATTTAAGTTTAATTGCCAAGTAACCTATTCAAATTAGAATTGCATTTGACTGTTCAGATTTGACTAGCCAAACTTTCTTTCAATTAGGTTACCAGCCTTGGTTAAAAATATACTCATTTATACTGAAAATGCTACAGGAAATATTGTTCATACATCAAATTTTAAAACATCAATCTTAAGAGTAAATTTGGTGGATAAATTTTGACAGAGAACCGTAAGAAATATTTAGATTGAAATCTCAGAAACGATTTAACACTCACGAAATGTGTGTTGGTCACTTCCAGATAAGAGAACCAAAGGAACTAAGAATATTTTTCACATCCACTTACACAATAATCTTATGAAAATTTTGAGTCCTTTCCTCTTAGTTCGAGGGATATATTTTCACATAGACACATAATTCTTGACATTTTTATTCTTGAGGTGCCATCGCTCGGGCCTGAGCACGAACTCTCTTTTCGTATTCAAGACGGTTTTGGCTGAAACAGAAAAAATATGAAGAAATCTCTTTCTTTGTAAGATTTAACATGCGTGGCGATGGTCATTGACCATAACCATGTTACATCCTCTCGTATGTAACTGAGATTTGTGCTGTACACATTTCCATATTTACTTAAAAATGAGCTGCATATAAACGTAAGACACCCCCATAAATTTCACCTAAATGTTAAAAAGCCCCTTCACGTTCGTACCAGTCACACCCCCATGTTAAGTGCAAAATAACAACAAAGTAGGCTGTGATTGGCCAGCAAGCCCTGCCCTCTGTGGTTACCTAGCAACGAGTGACATGCAGGACTGAAGGTCAAAATTGAGTGCCATGAGCAAGGGAATGTAAACACACCTGCCATCTACCGAACACTGGATTTGACTGGCTATTGCTCAACACAAAGTAAGTCTGTATGATGGCGACTTACCAGTAAATTCACCTGGATAAAGTAGAAACACAAAAGAGAACACAAAACTCACATTTTCAGCTCTACTGGCGGCTTTTTACAAGACAAAAGAAAGCAAAGCAGGCTTAAAAAAAATAAAACAGGCAAACTTTCAAGTGCGGTTTCACTCCCCTGATGTCTTCCGAGTTCAGTTTTACGCCCGCCATACGTTCCGAGCGCTGCCGTAATCCTGTGCTATATCCTAGCACAATTTTTTCGTTTTGTTGTTCAAATCTGCTTTGCTTTTGCTACCCTTTAAAGTCTTCTCTTTTTGTCTTGAAAAAGGCCCCAGTTGTGTCGAAAATTTCACAGTTAGCATTCTCTCATGTGTTTCTACATTATCCAGGTGAGCCTGTTCCCCTTTTTTATAGCATATCCTGGCCTACTGCCCTATTTTCTAAATCTTACCAGTAAATCGTGTATGCTTCGGCTTGTGCAGGATCCTTGATGTTAGGTTCGTTCAAGAGGTCCTGGATTCCAAGGAGGATCTGTTTGATCGTGATTGCTGGTCTCCAATCCTTCTCTTCGTCTAACAGCGATAAGCACACAGTACCTGCCAACATTTCAAGCTGCTAAGACGGAGGCAAATTGAAATGTATTGTAATGAATCCTGTTACTTCCAGCCAAATTACCACATTTTCGCTGTAGTAAAAAATATACTTGAGAAATATTTCAGTCGATTATCGAAACCAAAACCAACCATATGAAAAGTATTTCTGAGCGACAGATCATTTTGGTTTAAGATAATGTGAAATAACACAATTATATTGCATGGATATTTGACAGAAATCCTACCTGACGGGTATACATTGGGATGGAACAAGGGCGGCTCAAACTTGCACTTTGGGGGGCTAGAGGGGTAATCGTCCTTGAAAATCATCCTCAGTTTGTACGATCCACCTTCCCAGGGAGTCTACAACAAAACAAATGCTCACATAGATATTTCAGGTTAAACTAAGTGTGTAATTACTTCCACCACTTGTCTTGAGAGTTGCAGTTATTTCTGCATACTATGAGCAATTTCAATCCCACGCTCCAATCCAAGCGTCGTTACACTCCCACAATTGCTCACGAATACTGTTACTTTTGCGTGATGGTTTGCGAGTGCTGCTTTACTTTCGCAATACCTTCAGTACAGTAAAAGTTGTTTTGTTTTGCAGATTCATCCGGCAGGAGTAACTATGACCCTAGCAAAGTAGCGTTAGCTGGTTTTACGCTGAAATGCACAGTTTCTCAACAGTTATGCACAGTTGACTAAACTTACGGCTTCACCGATAAGAAAAATGCATGCTCACTACAAAGCAAATTTGCAAAGTTCAAATGTTTAAATACTTACGCCTTTTTTTCCAGGGATGGCACACTCCCAATTCATAAGATTAAGTGACCCATCAGTATTTTTGGCTGGTCTAGCCACAAAACCCTGCAAACAGCACAAATATAATTATATTTTAAAAAAATGAAAGTAAATTCAATATTTTTTAAATTTTGTTATCACAGACAGATTAATTTTTTTACATGTGAGTTGATATATTTACAGGCATCTTACAAATTAATACAATAATAGATCAAAATGAAATATGAACGTTTAAGGCTGTAATTAATGAGAGTATATGTGAATTGGGTGCATATAGCATTGATACACACATAGAAAAGAAACAACAACTAAATTTTAATATGACAAAATTTATTGTTTTCACATCAAATAAGAATTATTTTAAACAATAGTTCATTTTAAATGTGTCAGTACTTTTCTACATGAGCTAGGACTATTTTACATTCAGAAGAACAAAAAACTTCAATCTACATATTTATTCAAAACCACAGATGCAATTAAGTCTACTTACTATATTTTGGTCAGGTTAACCATAAATGATAGAAATACAGTAGAATCTCGATCATCCGAGTCTCGGTTAACCAAGTCTCCGGGTTAACCGAGCTAGTAGTAGAAAAAAATTTCAAATTTTGCTATTATCAATTTAGGAGATTTATGGTATGAAGATACCTGTCATTGCATTACGTGCACAAGTGATTGAAAAGCTACCTGATAGCTACTAAATCGACCAAATCAAGCTACATATACACGACTCATACTGTAAGCTAGAGCTGTGCGGGATCTCGGATTCCCGGTACCGGGACGGGATTGAGATCATTTCCCGATCCCCTCCCTCTAGTACCGAAATTTCGGGACAGGAAGTAAAAACTTCTGGTGTTTTTCCACCGAATTTGTGTTTTGTATTTCCAAGTATTGTTGTTGTGAGTGTGTACTTCTGGTGAAGATGAGATAAGGAACTAGTGACTGAGCAGTTCTTAGTAAACAACCCCTTCCCCCTACTTCCGTTCTGAGTGCCCCTCTCCTCAAATCCTGATGCCACTGTATCACGCGCATACAGAGAAAGTGCTGGGATTGGTTATGTAACCCCACCCCTTATGGGGTTGCCTAGCAACAGCTAATGACGTAGTAGCCAGCTGATAAGGATCCAGCTGCCTCTCACACTGAACGCGCACTTGCCTTCCCCCTCCTGCTCACACACTGCAGCTGTTGTCTTCCCCTCTCTGCCTTCCTTTCTCTTTCCTTGTCCTTTCTACCTGTCTTCTCTTTCTAGCATTCACTCCTCATCAATGTGCGCTGATAGCTCAACAGTCTCATTCCTTCTCTCTCACTCCTTACTTTAGCAGCAACCTCATTGTGATTTACGATCCTTTTGTGATTCAACTACCGACTCTCCCCAACTGTTATTGCAATGTTTGGGGCTAAGTGAGTCAGTGTTATTCATTGTAAATGGGTGAGGGTGAGTGGGTTATGTAATAGTTGTGATGTACTTTGAGCATTTTATTTTCAAACTGCACCGTGTTGTGAGCTACAAACGACCAATTGATCATAAACAAAATAATTTGATTAAAGAAACTCAATTTTAGTTAATATTTCTGGTCGAGCCAACATGACTCATGTTGAAATTGTTCGTTTTCTTTTTGACATTAATAAATACGTTTTGTCTCGTTGTCTTTTGTACTCTTGTCACTTTTCCTGGTAGTAGCACTTAGGGCCGGTTTCTCCAAATTCTCGTTATCCCAGTTTACTTTGTACCGATCAAAAATGTATACCTCAGGTTTAAACTCCGAGGCATTTCCCCAACTTTTTGACTGGCACAGCATAGATTAAACCATGTCTGTTTTCTGTTAGATTTCGGTAGAAACAGACAAAAAAAGTGTGTTTGATCAGAGTTGAGGTTTGTTTACTGACTCCCAATGTAAAGAAGATAGGCCTATTTTGTTTGATCGCAATTTCTATCTTATTCCCGTTTACTTTTCTCCATTTGTATGAAAGTATGAAACGCAGACACAAACGGGCTAGAACATTAGACACTTGCTTAATGATTTTGCTAACGGAGGACTTGTGCATTCTGCCCAACTCCCCTACGTCGATAAAAAAAGAGTGGAGGCATAGAAACGCACTAAAATGTATCCGCAGGCGACAAGGCTCGATTTTTGTTACTTGTGAATCTCAAAGAATCACTAATAAAACTAAGCAATAATCTTGCAGTTTCCTTCCTCATTTGAAATCTTTCAAACACTTTTCCTTCTTCCCATCTCCCGAAATTATTAACTATCAGTCTTTCCCTGATTCTCGTAATCCTCTTCCTCTCTTCTAATATTTTCAACATTTCATCCATTTGACTAATAATTATGTACTGTACTTAAAACGAAACCAAAAAATACTATTAAAAAGTAGGCTACTGGCTAAGTATTTGTAAACTTAATATTATGGCTAGGCTTAGATTTCCAAATTTGAGGAGTTATTCATTCCAATATTATTTATTTCCATAATATTTCCAACAGTTTAATGAATTATTCCATTTAACTGCTTGTGCTTTTAAAAATAATAGATAGATACGATGATTAATTTTATAAAAGTAATAGGCTAAGAATTAGTGAACTTAATATTATGGTGCGAAGCTAGTTTTTGATTTACAGATTTGAGGTTAGGTTTTTGTTTACTTCGACTAGTATAACATTGTATCAGCCGTTTAAACCACCTGCCGAGGCCAGTTAGTTTGTTCCGGCCAAATTGACGGTACAAATTTTGGAGAAACCCTTCCTCGAGATTAACCGCGGTTTAAACGGCCGATCTCAGTTAACTGACGTTGAGGAAACCAGCCCTTAACCCCTGTATTATCCGAGTTTTTTCTTATCCGAGGTGGTCTTGGTCCCAATTACGGCTAATCAAGATTCTACTGTAGTGTTTTAGGTGAAGAAAATATTATAAATGAACTAAAGTCATATTTCCCTCCATACAATGTTTATGGAATCTTTAAAATTTGTTTTAATCGTCTTCCTTTAAATTTGAAAAATACAAGTCCTGTTACAAGTCTACGACCAAACTATTGTTTAAAAACTACCTTTACACAAAGCACCTTTTTTTTTAAACAAGTACTTTATGATGCATGCACTTTTTTATAAAACTTCCCACTAAAATAATTAACAGTACTTGAAAACAGCATTAAGAGATTTAAATTTAAAGTGAAAATATTATATTGTTCTGTAAAAGAGTTTGTGGCAGACGAATTGAAGACGAAAATACAAGGTACAAATTCAGGGTGTCCAGCGCTCAGGAAAAACAAAATTCCCGTATTTTCCCGGATATATAACGCTGCTTTCCCGGATTTAACCATCTTAATAGAGTCACAGTTACTCCCACACATTACAGTATTTTTTACAAAATTACGACAATAATTTTTACAAAATTAACGTTTGTGACGAAATAACAACATTTGTTACCGTTAACGACAATCTCTTGACTCCCGCTAGCGCCTACGGTGACAAAATAGTGCCTAAGATACCGTTCGCGGCGATATCCTGACTCCCGCTAGCGCCTGCGGCGAAATAACATCTTCGTTACCGTTCACGCCAATCTCTTGATTCCCGCTAGCCCCTGGAGCGAAATAAAGGCTTCGTTATCGTTCACGCCAATCTCTTGGCTCCCGCTAGCGCCTGCAGCGAAATAACGACTTTGTTACCATTCACGCCAATCTTTTGTCTCCCGATAGTGCCTACGGCGCCGAAATAACGACTTCGATACTGTTTGCGGCGATATCCTATGTTATAGACTAATCTTTAGTTAGTCTCTAGATAATATGTTTATTTAAAATTGAAACATATGTTGTAAATTATTATTATATAATAATTGTTGTAACGAATACAAATACATTTTGAATTATCTAAGAACTTGACACAACCGTTCTTTTAGATTACATTTTGTTAAATAGTCAGACCGACCTTTTACATCCTCATTCCCGCTAGCGCCTGCGGCGAAATAACGACTTCGTTACCGTTCACGCCAATCTCTTGACTCCTGTTAGCGTCTGTGGTGAAATAACAACTTCGATACCATTAACGACAATCTTTACTTCCGCAAGCGCCAGCGGTGAAATAACGACTTCGATACCGTTCGCGGCAATAGCTAGACTCGTTCGTGACATAATGACTACAGTACTTTCGCGATATCTTTCAAAGAATTTCCCCGTTTAGGGACAAAATTCCCAGGAATCCCGTATGCTGGACACCCTGAAATTATAATTGGCCTGGACTACAAAAAGAACTTACCAAATTACTGCATAATGATATTTAAAATTTACTTTGTCATGTTGTTTGTTTTAGTTACTTGCTCATGCAACTTAATTTGGTTGCAATCAATATTACGGTTATGAATAAAAGTGGGTTTGGCTATGAGTATAAATATTTCATTTATGGAAGAACTGCTGGGTTGTTGAAAGATATAGCTGAAATCTATGGTTTCCTAGGAAGCGGTGAACACTATATTAGTTAAGATTTTTCTCACCAGGTGACACACTTTGTTTTGTAAATAAGTGTAGTTCGTCCATTTCTACATGCGTAAGAAACTCACTAAAAGTAACATATCAAAAGTTTTTTTGTCAACACTGTTTTAATATTGTGTTATGTTCATTGTCAACGCTTTCCTAGGAAACCATGGCAAGTACGCCATAGGTTTTGTCTGTTGTAAATGTAGAGATAAACATTAAGTTTTAGTCTTAGGCTAGAACTTACAAATGGATGATCTTTTCTCCATCCCTTTCGCTCTTCAGCCAAACGAGCAATGGCGATTCCAGACATTGTCACCAAGCTTAGATAAGCTGTGTGTCCTAAAAAGTTGTAGGATGATCTGAAAATAAACACAAACGAAAATATAAGGTTTGGCCTAATTTGTACAAACACCAACTATCTGGTTCTTTTTCTATCTTCATCGTCTAGAAGGTCTCAGTTGATATAATACCAATTCATAATCTAGGCGCTATGCCCAAAAACATACATCAAATACTAGCCCCGTGCCAGGCTACAATCGTTGACTTTAAAAAAAATGATGATAATATTCTATTAATACTATCCTTCCCGGTGTTACGTCAACAGTTGATACTACAACAAGGATATTGTACAAAATATTCCCTTCAAAATTTACAAAACGTGATTAGTCACACGTAAGTCACCGCCAAAAGATGTCAGTCACCCCGAGTTAGTAGAATCATAAAAACGTCTAGAGAGATTGCAGTGTTATTGCTTGAAGTAACCTTACACACAAATATTTATGTTTGACTTAATAAAACACAAGAATGAGTAAAATTAACAATAATGTACGCACCGATTTTGACAAAGAAATTTTGCCTCAAACAGCGTTCAACAGAGAAATCGGTCAGTTGCGATTGGATTGGACAGTTATATCCTTGTTTTTTTCTACATATCTGATGAAAGATTGATTGGATAGCTCAGGATGCCCAAGAACAAACTTAGCCAAACAAAAACTGTTTTTAGAATGGCTTGACACTAGTAATAGTTACAGGTTTATATCGTGTAATAATCCTTTTAGATATACTGTAAGTACTTGGCAATAAGGAATATACTAAAAGAAAGCAGTGTGAAGCAGGTTAATATGACAATTATTAATCATGTACACTATCCATAATAATAACGTACACTTATAAGAATAAATCTCTTCGAAATATTTATTTTTATTTCA
This sequence comes from Matsumurasca onukii, assembly GCA_018831715.1. Taxonomy (NCBI): domain Eukaryota; kingdom Metazoa; phylum Arthropoda; class Insecta; order Hemiptera; family Cicadellidae; genus Matsumurasca; species Matsumurasca onukii. The sequence goes on along the minus strand of CM032059.1, from coordinate 31,958,320 downwards.
AATTTGTTTTCAATTATCCCGCTGTAAGTGTTTAAACCTGTCCAGCTCAGATAAAAAGTCGCCGCGATGATAGTAAGCCTACAAAAAAACAATATTAATATTCCTCTTTGGCCCTCTAGGGCTTCCGTTGTAAACAGACGAATATTTTTAACGTCAACAAAATCAATTGTATAACGTCGTCTGCTGAGCGTTGCGCTGAAGACTTTAGTGTTTGTTTTGTTTCTACAGTACAGTATAAGAGTGAAGTTAGTAGGTCTCTATAAATATTTCGAACAAACAAGCTTTTCTTACATAGACGTTTCAAAAAGATGCCAATTGATGTTTGAACTTTGATCAACTCTATCTACCAAGATCAATGTTGAAGTCACATTCCCCTTGTATGGTCACACCTAACCTAAAAATGGAGAATGCTATAAAAGCAGCCTTAAATACTGTCACCTTGACTAGAACTGGTCATAGTGGTGGAGGCTGTATTAACCAGGGTGAAGCATATATAATTGACAATGGAACTGTATTTGTGAAAAGTAATAAAAAGTCAAAGGTAAAGGCAGTTTCATAGCCCATAGGTCCTATCATTGCCCGCAGTGTTGTCCTCTTTTATCTAAACTAAAAAGCTTGAACTTTATTGTAATACTGTAGGATTGCTGACCAAATAAAATGCTTGCATTTCACTTTAACTCTAGGTTACTCACACTTACCATTGTGGGTAATTGTTTACTATCGCTTTGTCAACAGTATAAGATGCCTGCATTTCACTTTCACTCTAGGTTACTCACACTTACCATTGTGGGTAATTGTTTACAATCGCTTTGTCAACGGTAACTGTTTTCGTGTTGAGATAGGTTGTATATTTATGTGTCTAAATAGTCGATGCTCACGTATTTAAGCCTGGAAAAGTAAAAAACTGGGTTACTTTAGAAGTCGTCTTCAGAAGAACTACTGGCGTTGGAATCCGGCAATAGTTAGTAGAAGGGATTGCCTATCGTTTTACCGTTGTATGATTGCTCTGTAAAGCGCGGTTGTGACTATAATGATCAGTGGTATTTTAAGTTCAGAATACGTGAAGTTGAATGAAGTTTTCCACACTTGTGTGATAGGAGTGAGTAGCTACCTGCGAAGTAGCGCACCGTGGTAACAGACACTGGAATCAAAACTGTGTTGGATTCACAGCAAACTAACGACTTGTCCTTCTTTAAACATTGTCCAGTCATGTGTCCCATCGTGCTCAACTGTGAATTTATATTAATATTTAATAATATATGACAAACAACAATTGCACAAAATCAATTACCTTTACCCTCCTCTTCACTATCACTGTTTTTAATTGTTGTTTGGCCAACATTTATCCTTTTTTGACACCTTTGCACATGCCTGAAGTGAGGATTTATGGTCCTCCAAACTAATACAACCAGGGTAGTATAAGAAATTTACAATTGGTACATTATCAGCCCTACTTCTATCTAATCTACAGTTATCAATACTGCAATCTTGAAGTCTAGGTGTTGCTAGGTCATATGGAGATAATCAACCCACGACATGGATGATTCTTATCGAGGATTATTAATGAATAACCGAAAACATGTTTCAGGCACGAGTCATGTTTGAAGGTGAATTCGAGGGTTTGAGGGCAATCGCCGCCACTAACACAGTGGTAGTCCCGAAACCCATCAAAGTGCTGGACAATCCAGACGGCGGGGCCTGTCTCGTCATGGAGTTCCTGGAGATGAAAGGACTGAGGAGATTCTCACAACAACTCGGGGATGGTCTGGCGAAGATGCACCTACACAACGAGAGTCTCCGCAACGTCAAGGACTCAGGATACGTGAAGGAGTTTGGTTTTCACACAGCAACCTGTTGCGGCTACATCGCTCAGGATAACTCGTGGAAAGATGACTGGGTCGTAAGTTTCCCTCTTTTAAAACATTAGCTTTGCCTCATCAGGTGTACACAGTAAGTCTAGGAACCAACAGTTTCAAGTTCGACCCCAGGGTGTGATCCATGACGAGTCAGAAAAACACTTCAAGAAAAACCTGTGGCATAAAATAAATCATATTAAAAATCTTATTTATTAGAAAATGCTGTGAATTCGGCCTCAATTGGTTTTATCTATGCAAAGTGAGATTTAAAACCTTAAATCTTTTAAACCACCACCATTCTGTTCTGGATCATCCTTTTCAACCATAGTTTTTGGCTTTCAATTTTCCTTACTAAGCCTTTTCATTTGATATCTAATTGTACCTAAGCCTATCCTAAAACTGTTACAATTAAGTAATTTAGTTTATTAAATTGTTTTGAAAGAGGCTTTGATGAACATGTTATCAAATCAAAGGTCCAGTTTGGTACAGTACAACATTGCAAATGACTCTCTTTCTTTTTTTATGGATTTGACAGTTTTACTTTACATATGTAACTTTGAAATTGGTTCTAGCCTATAGTGTTTTTAAGTAGAATGGGTTTGTTACAGTCATTCTATGCACAAAATCGGTTGGACTACCAGTTTCGACTTCTGGAAAAAGAGGTAAATTAAAATGTAAAATATAACGCAGTCAGCAGTATTCACAAAAAGGCTTAGATTAAACTAGGGTGGTCTGAAATGGTTTTCCTAGGTAGTAGTCTTTACATTAAATCCTCGTAGTTTAAAAAATCTCTAAATAATTAGATATATAATTTAAACTTGGAACATTTCTTTAAGCCTCACATGCATTATGAGTTACAGTCATGTTTATATATGGCGTGATAACAATGAAATCAACCTGTTTCCTCGGCTACACTTTGGTCAGTCTACACGTTTTGTTCGGGCATAGCAGAGCCGGCTCACACCCTAGTTTTCACTAACAGTCACTGTCATTTTGTTAGTAATAAGTGAGGCATCAGTTACATCTAGTACTATGTGATCAAGGGAAAACCGACCAGAAATAATAGCCGGAGATTGCTCTCAGCTCCAAAACCCGGTAAGCAAGCTATATCAGGGGGCCAAAAATAGTGTTTTAGCCTCACTTGTTTCAAATTTTTCTTAAATTTAGGTCCAATCTCTAAACAAAATTCTTAATCATGTGTAATCCCTTAATCCTGGTCGATATCAATAACAATCGTTTGATATAGTTGAACGGTTAAGTTTTTTTAGAAAGGGGACAGAGAAGCCAATGAATTGTGGTCGAGGCTTCAGATTGTTCTGCCGACATTCTTCAAAGACCTTGAAATTAAACCTTCATTGCTCCATGGTGACATGTGGGGTGGGAACGCTGCGGAAACCAAAACTAATCCAGGTAACCTACTAGAAAAGAAAGAATGTAACAAAGTTTCAGGCAAGTTACTAGGAGCTAATTCAAATTAATACAAAGCTATTTATAGCTTGACTTTAATATCTATCCCTCCATAGCTAATACCTGACAAACAACCATATTAATTAACCAGCTGACTGCGGTGCACTCTGACCTTTTGTGATGTCGTGCGCAGGGTAGGACAGAGTTGTGTAAATTAGTTTAAAGAAAGCATGTTTATTAATTTTTATGACTGGAAAACAATTCTATTGTCATGTAGAATGAAATGCTGTAGAACAAGACGGAACAGCTTCTCAATACATACTGATTAGGTCAAGTTAAGTTTTTAAGTTAGCCATCACTAATTTTGATGTCACTAGAATCGTGGGTAGCAGATATGAATATGACTCTTGTGTTGAAAGAAACAAAATGCAGTAGAAAAAGTTGCTATCCTTCAAAAATCATTTTAAGACTATGTACCAACAATTGAAAATGGACTCCAACTTTGTTCTTGTGTGCAGTGATATTCGACCCAGCGACATTCTACGGACACCACGAGTATGACTTGGCGATCGCCGGCATGTTCGGAGGCTTCAACCGTAGCTTCTACGACGCCTACCACAAACTCATCCCCAAGGCTTCCGGCTTCGAGAATCGGCACAAGCTCTACCAACTGTTCCACTATCTGAACCACTGGTGAGAATGTCTCATTCTCTTGCTAGATATTGTAATCCCTTAGAAATATGTTAGACATCAAAATTTTTGCCAAAGGGCTTCTAGAATCACTAAATCACTATTTGAGACGCCGACCACTCTCATGAGGGTATTTTAAGGCAAATATGTAGTGAAGGATGAGTGTGATAAGTGGTAGTAATGATTTATGAGGTTGTAGTCTTGTTACAAACTAAGGCCGACTCTTCCTTAGAATGGGTCATTAATTAATAGCCCAATGACCAATGGAAATACAAGGAACAACGGCTTAACGTGACTTCCGATCCATGCAGGTGATGGTCTGATAATTATGTCTAAACGATGGTGGGATGATGCAGGTGTTATCAGATGATCACTGAGACTATCTGAGCCGCTTTAGACCTATATCATCCTCAAAACCTGACCTCCATGAAGCTGGATTACAGGACCACGTCACGAGTCCCAGTCAAACAGATTTGAATGTTGCCTTTAACTTCTTTAACATAACTGGTTTATGAATAGCCCTTGTATTTTCTTTTTTTTACAATCCAGAGGTTAAGAATCAATTCTTTCATAAAAATTATATAATTCTGTTTTATGAACAATATAGAAATTGAAATATATCAGTTTAAAAAGGGGTGTTTTAGGGGAATTTTAAGTGTAGTCTGGTTTTTCTAGTTTGCTTTAATTTTTAGTCAACTAGACACTTTACCACCCCCATACCTTGCCTTATTTATGTATTAAAACTTCAGACATCGCTTATCTCACTGTAGTAATGCTTAAAACACTGAAACTTCAAAAACTGACAGTTTAAATAGTGAGTTTTTTGGCCTTCCACTCTTCAAACCAGATTCAACAATCACTGGCTTCATTTTTGTTTTGGTATAAATTAATAAGCGTCCACATTTATTCCCTTCCGGCATCACAAATATGACTGTGATGCCAACACCATTCTTACTCTCTGGCTTTGCAGGAACCACTTTGGCAGCGGCTACCGAGGTTCCACGCTCTCCACGATGAAGAGCTTGTTGAAGTGTCAAATCACCACACTCAACTTCACCAACTGAACCAGCACCTCCCTCACCCTCACAGTTTGAAGCAGTTCTCTCAATATCAAGCTACTTCGGATCTCATTCACCCGTAAAAGCTTCTAGTCCCTTCGTAAGTCAATACTTAAGTATTTTACGTCATTTTGTGTATTTAAAAATGTAAATTGGTGCTTAAAATGTGGTTATGTTTACTTTTTAAATTCTATGTAAGATTTAACCTTCTTCTTGTCACTTTCCTGGGGGAATCCTTACAATACCGAGCAAGCGCGACCAACTTCGTTGTGTCAGTTCACTCCTAACTAGTCATAACTGAACCAAAACCAATCATGGGAAACCTAAAGAGGAAACCAACAAATAAAAAAGTTCTGCTGACAGTAGTTATGGAGAAAAAGAATAATTGTAAAAGAAAATAGCCTCGATATTTCTGAAGTACAGTAGAGTCCTGGTAATCTGAAACTCCTTGTATTCGAGGTACGTTTGGAGGAAAAAATAAGTATTCACATAACACGTTACGAGGGTCACTAGTTATATTTTGAGCCTAACATTGAATATAGAAAATTTTTCATTGAAAGTGATTTTATTGCTTTTCAAAATATTCCCCTTGAAGATCTACACACTTTTGCATGCGTCGAAACCAGTTTTCGTAGCATTTTTCCAGTCTTCTTCAGGTATCTCCAAAACATGAGTTTTGAACGCATCAACAGCTTCTTCTGCTGACAAAATTTGCTTCCTCGCAACTTATTCTTGATTGTAGGGAACAAAAAAAAGTCGTTGGGTGCCAAATCAGAGCTGTAAGGTGGATGACCCATCAATTCGACTTTTTCAGTTTTCAAAAAGCTCATTGTCTCACGAGATGTGTGCGAGCTAGCATTGTCGTGGTGAAGGATGATCCGATGATTCTTGTTTGTGTTCCTAATCTCACCAAATATTTCCGGCAAACAAATGGTTGTGTACCACTCAGAATTAACTGTCCTACGGTTTTCTAAAGGTATCGTTGCCACATGACCGGTTTTTCGGAAAAAACAAGCGACCATTTGCTTTGAAATGCTTCGCGAGCGAACAACTTTCGTTGGGTTAGCTTCATCTTGAAACACCCATACCGTCGACTGTTGCTTTTGTTCTGGCTCATATGCATAAATCCACAATTCGTCACCTGTAACAATCTTATACATCTCTTTAGAAGCACCAGCGTTGAATTTGTTGATAATTTTTTTGCACCAATTTACACGGGCATCTTTGTGGGCTTTTGTCAAATTGTGTGGGATCCAACGGCAATACACCTTTTTAACACCTAAATGTTCATGTAATATTTTGTGTATGTTAGTGGGACTAATGCCCAAGGTTGTCTCAATTTCACAATATGTCACATGACGATCTTGCATGATCATTTTTTGTATAGCATCAATGTTTTCGGGCACAACAACTGACTTTGGACGACCTTCACGAAATTCGTCGCCGAGAGAATGGCGGCCATGATGAAATTCGTTAAACCAGCGTTTTACAGTGGCATAAGATGGGGCTTCATCACCAAATGTAGAAATAAGTTGATTAACGCATTCTTGTCTTGTCAATCATAGTAAATCATTGCGCGAAAGTTTTCACGACTCAATTCAATTTTTTCCTCAACACAAACTTTTTAAATCAACTGTAAGGAGCAAAAGAACGCTTTATTGACAAAATTGTTGTTGATTTGTAGGTTAACAATGTCAACATTTTAAATGAAAACATCAGCTGATACCCAATTACAATCAGTGTTGTCAAGGCTCAAAATATAAATAAAAGTGGCCCTCATAAAATCAGCTGTGTGTGTGAGTGAGTCCAGTGAAGGTCATTGCCACCACCCTGCCTCCTAGATAAAAATAGAACAATGACACACTCCCACTCCCTCATGCACTTTATGTAACTATGATAAATTAAATATGACTTTAAAACATATGGAAAAATCAACTGCCTTGAATGCAGCTATTTTTAGTAAGAGTCCAAATTTTGTTCGGGTTTAAGCAAAGTTTTTACATGTTTCAAACTAAGAAACCTTTAAGATCATGCATTTATTTGGCCTGCTATATCCTTATTAACTCTAGGTGCATTATTCCTTCTCTTTCTTGTTATTAAAAATGAGTGTGGGATGTGATCAGGAGTACCCCAAAACAACGACTGGAAAGTTTGGAAAATTGTCCAAAAACTGAAAAAATTAAGGAGTCTCAAATTGAAAAAAGTGGCGTCTCTGAATTAGTGAACCAGGAGGTAGGGGACATATTTTTACCAGTGTTGTCTTGCTTTGTAACATAATCTTAAATAACCACCGTGTACAGGCGTAGGACTGTAGCGCGAAACAGCCGCTTGTCATACTGTCCAGTTTACATTATGAAACCATAAACAATGTGATCATACTCACTTCTTGTGCATGTCTGGAGTAAGAAGCACTGTAGATCATTTCCTGGAAGACTTCATGCATCCACTCCAATTTCAAAGGAGACCACCTTGATTTTATTAACTTAATTGAAACACTGACAACTCTCTTATTAAGAAACATTGCTTTATGTATTTTTGTTTTCATGTTAGAATATATGAATTGGTGCTCACTTCCACAAAAAAGAAAAGGTGCAGTTTTATTCCAACAATGTGCCGTACTGAACAAAAAAGTGAGCAATTGCGAAGGGTTAACTGACTCAGAATTCAAGGAATATTTAGAGATAGTGAGAGACGTTGCTCCAGTTAGAGGTATCAAAGGCAGGTCCAGGGACGGATTATTAGTTCAGTGGCAGACAACGGCTCTACAAGAAGATGTGACATTTTAGTGATTGACAAAATTAAAAGTAATGGAATTATCTTGGACCCTACAATTAGATTCAAAATTAGTAATACACAACCAGAAGATGTGGACATTGAAAAAAGACAAATTTACAATCAAACAATCAATTACTACAATTCAAAATACCTAATTCAAAATTTTTAAGTAATTAAATAGGTTTATTAATCGGATCTCGCTAGACAGTTCCAAAATATTTCAGTAATTTCTGGCAAGTTTAATTTAAATAAGAAAACATTAATCCAAATCCAATTAGTTTCGATAAAGTCATCAATAGCAATATTAAGGAAATAATAAGGAATCATTTATACGACTAAATTTTTGACAGTATTCTTTATTATAGCAAATAGTACAGTATTGACAATAAGATAAAATTTGTGTAATACATTTTCTTTATATAAAGTAATCACATTTTTTTCACTTTTAGTTTGAAGTAATATAACTTTACTTTTTGTAATTATTGTGCAGAAGTGAGGATAAAAGCTTTGCCTTTTAAAGGCCTCATCCTATTAAAAGTTCTTTAATATTGGTTTTTTGAGATTTAAAATTATTTTCATTACACTTTTAATTCAACAAAAAACATCATACACATTAACGGTATAAGATAAATCCCGCATTGACTTGTGAAGAGGATTAGAAGTTAGACACCTTGATATTACGATACACAGCACCCAACTGACATCATTCCTGGCGTCTTTCACAGTTTCTCTATTGCCAAAACTCATGGTTTAGGCGTAGACACTTAAATCTTAAGTAAATACAATTCGTGAAGGTTTGTATAAGGACTTTTCCTTATGCAAGAATTGCGCATTATGCTTCATAATCATAAGTTTAATTTATCAAACATTAATTGTAGAGTTTAACCAATACATGGGATTAGCTTGTTCATTATTCATACTGTATTTGACAAAGTAGTTTTCAGTTGTGCTATATTTTGTTATAAGGATACATTTGTGTACAATAACTTTACTATGTTTTTGATACATTACTAGTGTTGTCTAGTGATTTGGCTGTTTTTGATTGTATGTTTGTAAATATCTCTACATTTATTAAGTTGTTACGGTTCATTTACTTTAACATAACCAGCGTTTTGTCTGTGTATATTTGTTAAATATACCATAAAATCGTAAACAATGAACTAAACTAAGATTACCAATCATCATTTTATTCAAGAATTTATGGCTTAGAATTATGGCTTACTTTACCTCTATTGGGGATGGGATAAGGGTTGGGGTCTTGTGCAGAGTGCATGTTTTCAAGGTTTTATTTGACTAATGACTGCATTAAGAATTTACGAGGGCTATCCAGAAAGTAAATTACGTTTTGGAATAAAAATTCAACGAAGAATAGGAAAAGATTTTTATTATATACATTTGAAAGCCACACTAAAATACTACTTTTCTACATAATCGCCATATAAATTTAGGCAATTATCATACCAATGGACGAGCTTTAAAATTTCTTCGTCATACAATTCTGCCGCCTGTTCCTTCAACCCTTTTGTTACTTCTTCCTGCAGCCGTTCATCATCGTCAGAACGCTGTGCCAGCCACTTCTTCATCGTTTGGAACAAGTGGTAGTCGCTTAATGCAAGATCCGGACCGTACGGTGAATGAGGAAACAACTCCCACTCGTACGGTCACCATAATCTTCCTTATCATCACCGTTTGCATGAATTTTTTTGTTTCTGAAGGAAATTTGTGTGTCCCTACTGCATTGACTGCAATTTTGTCTCACAGTTAACATGTTTCACCCATGTTTCATCACCAGTAACAATCCGATTAAGTAGTGAATCACCATATTTGTGGTAATGGTTCAAAAACGTTAACGCTGCACCCATTCGATGATTTGTGTGATTTCATTAACCTTTTCCGCAAGTTCAGCATTCGCCAAGCTGAGTCTTCCACTCCTCTTTTCGTCGTGCACATTTGTTCGGCCATTTTTAAAGCCAATGCTCCATTGACGCACTCCACCTTCAGTGATGGTATTGTCCCCGTACACTTCACAAAGCTGCCGATAGATTTCAATCGGTTTACAGTTTTTTGCAGCCAAAAACCTTATTGCTGCACGCAATTTACAGCTCGCGGGATTTTCAATTGACAAAAACATTTTCAAGCGACACTGTAACGTAAAAAAGTACGACACAGACCTGAGAGATGATCGGCTAGATGCAGACTGAACTGGGGAACAACCACATATCAAGATGGCCGCGCTAGCTTCGCCCCTAGCGGAGGTAACCGAAAACGTAACTTACTTTCTGGATAACCCTCGTATATTAAGATAGAGGCTGCAATTCTTGTCGTGAAATATTTCAGGGGCTAGAGATTCTAACCCTGCCAAGCCTATATATCTAACAAACAATTGTATTTACCCGAACTAAAATCCAATTAATAAGAGGAGACGATATACACAGCTTTGATTTACCATAGTCATAGATAGAAACTTTTATAAATTACCATCCCAAGCCATTACTAGATACTTAAACTACCCGAAGACATTAAAACCATTACACTGTTTAAGTCGCGCCTTAAACATAACTTGACGCATTGCACTATTGGTGAGTTCTTGGATCAATAAATACTTATGGTCATCACAGAGATTAGGTTTAAATTCAAGCAAGGAATTTAGGTATTGGCCTTACTTTGTTACCAGTGGCTTGCTAATTATTTTTTACATGTTTTTTTTACTTTTTAATTCATGTACCTTGTCTATACCATTTAATCGTTGTACAAAAATAAAAATAAATAAATAAGCAACAGGCTAATAATTGGTTATGGATTGTTTAAGTAAAATTATATGTTATGTGAAATAAAATGTATATAATAGTCTTGCTCCTGATCTAAATCGATTTGCTAGTGTGACGATTGAACTACTCTTATAGAATATGTCAATACAGATTATTGTCTGCTTGTTTGATAACCAATTACTGTATGAAGGGATAAAACAGAATAATAAAATTAAAGTAAAAACATTCTTAATGGTGTGCGAGAGTAGGCTTTTCAAGGTCAAAGCTAGATCAATCAAGATGAGAAAACATTTTCAAAACCAAATTGTTTGCAATCGTTTGTTATTTGTTTCTTTTAGTACCTTTTTAGTTTAGAGTAATTACATGAGGAAGAGATCTGGTATTTGATACAAATCTCGTGTTTATATTAGAGTTTTATCATTTACAGCTCAAGATTTACTTTTAAATATAACTCCATCACGGCAAACTCAATGTGAGCACTAAATTACGAATTCAAAAGCCAAATGGGACTGAGGGGAGTAACTATGACTCCTTCAAGGTTCATTTCTTCTTGTCTCAACTTTCCGAGCGATAAATCTTGGCCGGGAAAAAATGTTTGTCTCAATCTTGGATCTTGCACAATTTTAATTTTGTTATGAATCAACAAATGGTCGTAATTCATAAAAGATAGGAACATAAGGAAATAAGGTATACATCCAAATTTCTTCTCCTCTGGTAAAATTCAAACGTTTCTGAAAATGTCAACTTGTAAATTTTGTAGCTTTCCTAATCCTTTGTGCTTCCGTTTTGCAATTTTCCTAAGATTCAAATTTTAGTTAATTATATCTCGAATATTTTATCTTATGTATGTTTTCAAGTTTCTTTAAAAACTATTTATTACCTACTGTGATATTATTTTTATTATGTTAAGCTTTGTTTATAGACTGTATAAATGATTAAAATGATATATTATAATTTATTTAAAAAATCAATTTTGTGCTTTATTTACTTCACAAAAAGCTCCGCCTCCCCACTTGTTAAATGTTTGGACTGAGCCCCAGCTCTTTAAAACTAGGAAAATTGTTTAAGTTAAATATAACTTTAGCTGTAGGCTAAAGCTATGGTTACCTAGAAAAGCGTTGACCGCTATATTACAGCCGAAATGTAGCGGTCAATGTAGCAGTGACGATGGACGTAACACAATATTTATAACAGATGTAGAAAAAAACAACTTTTGACAAGTTGTTTATTTTAGTTGTCAAAGTTTATTTACCTATATAGCAATGAACAAGCTAGACTTCTTCACAAAACCAAATGTGTCAACATCTTGACAAGAAAAACCTTAACTATACTAGTTTTCACAGCTACTTTACGTCCACCATTCTCTAGGAAACCACTCTCATCTGATTGCATTGAAAACAAAACTCGCCGTCATATAACGACCGTAATGTAGAAAAATAGATAGGAAAAAGTAGCCTAGGAAAATAAATCAAAGCAGTCTGCTTCCTAGTAAACTATAGCTTTAAGCTAAATACAAGGTGACGCAGATTTAACAAACAAATTAGAAACTGCTATCAAATTGTTTTCATAGTAACGTTACTGTAACCTTACGTTTCATAGTCATGATACTCGATCAGTAACTAGCTATAGAATTGACTATCATCGATCGACTTAAATTATTCAAAAAACTGCCATCTCAGGCAGGAATCATATTGTTTCAAAATCTTCCGAACAAAATTCAAATCTCCAAAACACAAAATTATTTCAAAAAGAGCTTAGAACTTATCTGGTCACCAGTGGGTTTTACAGTGTTCAGGAATTTATGGACCACTCACTTGCCATTAAGAAGTCTGTTGATCAAATGTTGTTTTAAAAATTTTTTTTGAATTTTGATTAACTATATTTGTTGTAGTGGCTTGTAGTTTTATTAAATTATTTATTGTATTGTTTAGAAAAAAACCAACACAAACAACTTTTGTACATTGGTTATTAAATGATTAATGATTACTGTTAGGTCATTTTGAAGTTCATTGTATGCCATTTAATATACAATAAAAAACAATTTTTTTAATATACAATACAGAGTTATTAAAAAAATGTCCTACTTTCATTTTTCTGTAGCTTTTAAGGCATAAGTGCTTCATGAATAATGTATGTACGGTTGAAAAGAAGACTTTCCAAAGCTTTGTTTACGTACATTGAGAAATCATTTTAGCTGTTAGTTATCAACAAGGTGGTCGCATCTTCAACACAAGATATTTTGCATTCTTGAATTTTCAAAAAGCCAGTCCAGTTCAGCGAGATCTTTGTTGTAGATTTGTGATTTCGTCAAGACTTTTTCTTGTGGGGCTATGTTACGAAGATAGTTTGCACACCCCTTCTGCCAACAAATCTAGTTGAACCATATCAGAGCTGCAGTCAATTTCATAAATCAATATTTGCTTCGTGATGTGTAGGAAGAGTTTGATTATAGACTAGATTTTGCCAAGCAGTCAGACATGTTGAGCATTCATAGAAGTATACCAAGAGAGACAAGTGCTCTTCTTACTAGTAGAAAAAAACAACTTTTGACAAGTTGTTTATTTTAGTTGTCAAAGTTTATTTACCTATATAGCAATGGACAAGCTAGACTTCTCCACAAAACCAACAAAACCAAATGTGTCAACATCTTGGCAAGAAAAACCTTAACTATACTAGTTTTCACAGCTACTTTACGTCCACCGTTCTCTAGGAAACCACTCTCATCTGATTGCATTGAAAACAAAACTCGCCGTCATATAACGACCGTAATGTAGCAGTCACTGCTTCCTAGTAAGCAGTAGTATGTCTAAGTTATAATTAATGAAGTAGATTTGTTTGAAAGCAAGACATTCTTTTTGAATAACCCTATAGCATAGTGTAATGTCCAGCATTGGGTTTTTCGCTTGGGAGACCTGTATTAGAAGTAATGAGTGATAAATTCTCTAAACAATCAATACTCAGTGGGTCCAATAACTACAAAGTTGGCAAACAGTTACCTTTGGCAATCAATAAGATTTTTTTTGACTTATTATTTTTCCTTTTTAACTGAAGTCATCAATCCAACTTATCAACATATTTTGGTTTGGAACAATACCATGCCTATCAATATTATAAAATACTGACGAAATATCCGCTCAGTATGACCATTGATTCATTACATGTATTATAGGTCTCATATAATGAGTGAAGGCCCGAAGCTGAACATTCTACTGTGCCATAAAATTACCTTTAAAATGACATAACAACATCTGTATTACAACTACATACTCGTATTAACAATTAGACAGCAGTTCCAAATTAATCTGTTTAATTTGTGTCACCCGTATGATAGTCAAATGTTTGAAAGTTGGACCTAAATTTTCAGACTTACTGGTATACCTCATTACCAAGCAGCATTCTTAGACCAGGAAGTCTGGATAGAAGTTGTAAATTTAAAACAAAAATCATATACAGGGTGTCGGTGAACTCTCTGGACATACTTTGTAGACATGTTCCTTGGGTCAAAGCAAGAATATTTTACCATATAAACAGGGGTCTGCGGTGCTTCGTTGTCCGTCTGTCTGTGTGGATGTGTTTTTTTACTAAAATAATTATGACAATAAAACTAATAAACTGATTTTCACTAAATTTTGGTCAAAAATTTAAAGTGCTATTGTCTAATTATGAAAAAAATATTATATCATTTAACCTTCAAACTTCGAAATGGCGGCTGTTTAAAAATTTCAAAGTTGAACAACTCAAAAGCTAGTACTTTTACATCAAATTAATTTTACAAGAACAATTACTTTTAGTGTATTTATTTCCCTTTCTAAAAATGTATAAACATTGAAAATCGAATGAGAAATAACAAAGTTATTGTAACTTCTGTCTTACCGGCCTATGTCCGCCATGCGTTCCTCTAGTCAGCTAGCGCAACAACAATGGAACTGACTTCATTATTTTGATTTAGAAGTTTGTTAAATTCGTTTGGACATCTCTACAAGCAATAATGAGTCTTTTCATGTATGCTACCGTATCGAAGGTCGTCATTTTGAACGGCTCTTGGACGAACAAATAAATTACATTTTATGTCCTCTGTTTTGGTAGATTAAATAGAAGATTAAATAAAAAGTTAAAAATGTAATGTTTTATTTTAAATTGTTTAAGTTATTGGGATTTTCAACAAATTTAATTAAACTAACGCGAATTTATCAAAAGGTTAACTAGTTGACTTAGTTAGCTAAATATCTTAGCTAAAACTTAAAAGTAAATTAAGTTAGTTAATGTCGGAGTTGTCCTATGAATATCTCTACTCTCTAAAAAACAAACCTAACCTAAGCTTTGAAAAAAAGAGTATTTTGAAACAATTGTTTTCTGAAGACACAGTTATTACCATTATTATGAAAGTTTAATAGTTTTGAATAAGTAAAACAGTATTTTCATTTAAAATTGTCCATTTATCTTCCAGAACAAAGGTCGTAAAATCTAATTTATTTGTTCGTGCAAGAGCTGTTCAAAATGACGACCTTCGACACGGTAGCATAACCAGAAAGAGTAATTATTGATTGTAGAGATGTCCAAACGAATTTAACAAACTCCTGAATCAAAATAATGTAGTCAGTTCCATTGTTGTTGCGCTAGCTGGCTAGAGGAACGCATGGCGGACATAGGCGGTAAGACAGAAGTTACAATAACTTTGTTATTTCTCATTCAATTTTCAATGTTTATACATTTTTAAAAAGGGAAATAAATACACTAAAAGTAATTGTTCTAGTAAATTTGATGTAAAAGTACTAGCTTTTGAGTTATTCAACTTTGAAATTTTTAAACGGCCGCCATTTTGAAGTTTGAAGGTTAAATGAAATAATATTTTTTTCCTAATTAGACAATAGCACTTTACATTTTTGACCAAAATTTAGTGAAAATCAGTTTATTAGTTTTATTGTCATAATTATTTTAGTAAAAAACACATCCACACCGACAGACTGACAACGAAGCACCGCAGACCCCTGTTTATATGGTGTGTTTATTTGATATTTGTTAGTATTAATGTCGAGGTTTTATTTATTTATTTATTTTTTTAATAAGTTTTATTGTAACTGCACTTAGCTTTAACAGTTTATTTATTGTGTTTTGACTTAGCTTTATTTAGCACATTTGCTTTTACTCAATTAAAATGCCAGTAACAGATCCTACAGGATTGTTGCAAGTTATTGATGGACTGAATCACCTGGATCAAACTTTATTGACTTAGCATCTAAATTCTTGCTGAGCTTAGATCTGTCAATGCCACATATGGTGATGAATCTATTGAAAAACTTATACCACACATAACTGTTTTTAATGTCAGCATTAAATGACTTTTGCAAAGTAAATGGTGATTTTCAGCAGGAAATAGATTCACCACGTGAAAATTTAACTTGGCTGAGAATAGGTGTTTGACCTGAACAATAGCTTCAAAGTGAGGAATCTAGAGTGTTGTGAATGGCATGAATCAAGCCCAAACACAAGAACTCAACGCCACCTAGCCAGGTACAGGAGGAAAACACACGGCTGAAAGCTGCCGAACAGAGATGCTGACGCTGAAGTTAGAAGAGTCCTTGCAGAGAGCGAGGAGAAGATCACCAAGCACTCACAAATTGGCTGTATGCTTCTGACCAGTTAGGTTCTGGAGTCCCAGGTGAAGTGTTCTGGCAGCAGAGCTGAGAGAGCGGAGTCGAGAGCTGGGGCGAGACGCCCTCCATCCAGGACTTCCCATCCCTTCTCACCTGAGCCCTCTTCCACCGCACAGCCTACTCCTGCACCCCAACCCACAGCTACCTCTCAACCCACAGTATCTCCCAAGTCACACAAACCCAACTACCACCTAAGACAACCACAGTACCTTCCACTCCCTCACCACCACAAAAAGACTATCTACTAATAATGTAAAGGACTTCAAACAAGTTTAATAATAGGAGACTCTCACTTAAAATATTCTAGTCTGAAGTGTTCTGAAAAAGGGCTTTTATTGAGTGTATACCGGTGGAAAGATCCTAGATATAAGAAATGTACTTGTAAGCTATGTTAAGTAGTCTGTTCTGTCATATACTTTTCATGTTGGGTGTAACAACCTTTAGTGGGGTTTCAAAGGAGGCTAGGGTACAACGGGGGCATGGGAAGCTGAGGCTCTCCATGACATGGCGGAGCTGCTTTTCACGGCCAGAACTCAGTTCCCTAACAGTACAGTTGTACTGAATAGTGTCTTGACTCGGCGAGACATTGGCTACAGAGCGTTGCATGGTTTCAATTCCCAATTGGACTTGATGTGCAACAATTTTGGGGTCAGGTTCGGAGAGGCAAACACTTGTGTCAGGATCTCACCTGACGGCGTCCATTTCAGTCAAATGCTGTCTCGTTTAGGTTCATTGCTTGTGGACGTAACAACTGAAGTACTGCAGAGTAAGGATGCAACAGCTGCCAGAGATTGTGTCGTGGATGAGGTGTTACCAACTCCCGGCTTGGATTCCGAGTCTGCGGGGATCTTGTCGGACGATCATGACCCTTGTGTGAGTCCGATGGCCCTCGACTGAAAACTAGCTGACGGGGGGCATGGAGTATTTCAGCCCATCTCAACATCAGATCCCTGAACACTGGCTTTGATGAATTGTGTTCTTGGTGGGCGATCTTAATTTCAATGCTTTTGGGGTGACAGAGACATGGTTAACTCCACACACCCTCTGACAGCTATATGATCCCGTACACTATGCTGAGAAGCGACCGCCTGTAGACTTTCAAACTTGCAACAAGGTGACTGGTGGAGGGGTTGCACTTTATTTTATGGAAGGTATACAGTATGAGCGGCTTCCAGATGACATTCACCCTGGGATTGAATACGTTTGTGCTGTTGTCAAACTGAAAGGCATCAAGATCGGGCTGTGTGTTGTTTATAGGCCATCCTACATTAGGTACAACCTCTTAGCGGACCTGTTTCATTCCCTGTTTGTTGATTTAGCAGTCGAGGTCAACCATATTATGTATATTGGAGACAACATTG
The DNA here is from genome assembly GCA_018831715.1 of Matsumurasca onukii. Classification (NCBI taxonomy): domain Eukaryota; kingdom Metazoa; phylum Arthropoda; class Insecta; order Hemiptera; family Cicadellidae; genus Matsumurasca; species Matsumurasca onukii. The sequence goes on along the minus strand of CM032059.1, from coordinate 31,940,751 downwards.
ATTTGAAGTCAACTACATGTCCACAGTCGAGATACTTACGCCGACTCTTAAAGCAGAACAATGCCATACAAGTTATAACAGAAGCGACTAGAATAACAGAACATTCATCCACATTATTAGATCACATTATAGTGGACAAATCTCTCCAGATAAAGAGGAACGGCGTTGTAGATGCTCCAAGCATAGTAAATCACAGAAATGTTAAGATAACTGATCATAGGCTAGTCTACTGTGATATTGAATGTCTTAAAGAAAGAAAAGCTACAAAATATATAAGATATAGAGATTTTACAAACTTTGATGCAACTTTAGCTGTCACTAGATTCTCTGAAATCAACTGGGGAGAGGCATGTAACAAAACCAACGTAGATGATATAGCATCGTATATCACAACGAATATCAAGGCAGTATATGATGATTTAGCCCCAGTGGTTTGCAAAAGAGTGACAAAGAAAATCCTGGTTGAATAATGAAATCAAAGAAATTATCAAAGTAAAAAATAAACAACGAAACAAATATGTTAAAACAAGGTTAGAATCTGACTGGAAAAATTATAAAAATTTACGAAACAGTTTAAATTATAGAATAAGAAAACTTAAGAAAGAATATTTTGAAAACAATTTGTCTTCAAACAAATCAAGTAGACATTTCTGGAATTGTCTAAAAAAGAGCAATTTGGTGGGAAAGAGCGGAACTACAAGCATACCACCCAATATACAAGCAAATGATGTGAATAAATATTTTGTTGAGATGGGGTGCGATGGTTGTATTGATTTAGAGTCGCTCAGTTTCTTTAAAGACCATTCACTAAAAAGTGAAGAATATAAATTTAGATTCTCAGAAGTACGTGTGGATGATGTCAAAAAGGCAATGAATAGTATTAAATCTGAAGCGGTAGGATGTGATGATTTGGCAATTTCAATGATAAAAGCTGCCAGTCCTTATGCAATAGAGAGTATCACTCATCTGATCAATGAGAGCCTAAAAAATGGCAAATATCCAAAGAATTGGAAATTGAGTATTGTACAACCTTTGCCAAAAACCGCATCTCCATCCACCTTGAAACAATTAAGACCTATATCAATTTTACCAGCTATGTCAAAGATTTTGGAGAAAATTGTTATTGAACAGATAAACTATTTCTCTGATTTAGAAAATATTATACCTAAACTCCAGTCAGGTTTTCGTAAAGGCCACAGCACATGCACTGCTCTTACCAACATTTTTGAGGATCTTTTTAGAGCAAAGGATGAAGGCAAATACAGTTCAATAGTTCTCCTTGATTATTCGCAAGCCTTTGATTCTTTGAACCACGAAATGCTGCTGGCCAAAATGAACTATTATGGATTTGGAGAAGATGTCTCTAAATGGATTAAGTCCTATCTTGAAGAACGACTGCAGGTTACCAGACTTGGAAATGGAATGTCTGATCCGCTTTTAAAACTGCGAGGTGTTCCTCAGGGTAGTTGTTTAGGCCCAATTTTGTTCAATCTTTACACAGCTGATCTGCCAAGTTGTTTGCAAACTGTACAGCACATCTTTATGCTGATGACTGCCAGCTGCATCTTTCGTATGATCCCAGTACGATAAAGATGCAATGAATCAGCTCAACTCTGATTTAAAACGGATTTCTGAGTGGTCATTAATAAATGGTCTGAAACTAAACATTAGCAAGTGGTGTGCTGCACATAGGACCAGACACTCTGCCACAGCTCTTTGTCGATAGTGATGAGTGTTGAGCTCAGCGGTGAGAGATTGGCAGTGTGCGACACTGTCAAGACTCTTGGTGTTGTGCTTGACAAAGATCTCAGTTTTTCTGACCACGTCACTTACGCCACCCAGAGGGCTTGGCAGACTGAAGGGTCTGTCTAGATTTAGATCTTTACTTCCGAAACAGCCAAGTTGAAAATAGTACAATCAATGGTACTATCAGTTTTCAATTACTGTTATCCTGCATACGGCAATAGCATCTCGAAGGAGGACATTGGTCGAATTCAAAAACTGCAAAACTCAGCCATTAGATTCATATTTAACCTTGGCCGTTTGACCGTGTTCTGCTCCTTTAGAGAAGCCTTGAATATCCTCCCCATGAATGCCGTATGTAGCTTAATGACCTGCTGCATGATCCATAAAACTCTGGCAGTTAAAGAGCCACAATACCTAGTAGAGAGATTGCCGTGCCGGAGTGAGATAGCTGAAGAAGCACCAAGACCAAAAGCTTCATTTCCAAAGGTGCGGCTTGAGGTCGGGCGGAGGGGTTTCGCGTATTTCGGCCCGCGTTGTACAATGGCCTCCTGATGACTTGAAATGTTAGGTCAACTAATAGTTTTAAGATTAAGCTTAAGGATATTTTGTTGGCTCATAATAGATTGTAGTTATATTATAGATGTAGTGTAGATTATAGATCCATTTACTTTTACTTTTAGTGTTGACTTGAGTTAATTTGAAAAACAGTCATGTAACTGAAATTCGCTTGTAATAAAAGGCATTTTTATTTATTTATTTATTTATTTATATGGTAAAATATTCTTGTTTTGACCCAAGAACATGTCTACAAAGTATGTCCAGAGTTCACCGACAACCTCTGTATATTTTATATCTATACTAAATTACTAATATAGTGTAATGAAAATAGTGGTCAGCGTATTTCGTGATTGAGGAACAAACACACAGACACACACTGTGTGTTTGTTCCTCAATCATCAAAATACCGGGCTGGACAAATTTTAATGAAACTTTACAGGAATGTGGCTTATATACCTGGTTAACGTATAGGCTATTAACATATTTGATAACTTTATTATTTTCAAGATGGCGGTCATTAAAAAGACCTCACTACATGTGAAAATTTATAACCCAAAAGCTGTCATGTAAAATTCTAGAAAAACCGTAAAAGATATTAAATTTTTGACAGCACATACGAGCTTTAAAATTTAATTTTCTACAAAAATAGACCAGAGCATTTTTGTTGTATCTTCAACCGTTTGCCCGGAAATCTTGCTTCAGTGTGGAGAAACAGGCTCACGAGTCGCTCCCGACTGCAAGTCCGCAGTCCGCACCGCAGACAAGACCGTACCGCCAGCCGGGGCACCCACCCCTCCCCGTCAACACCCATACTTCCTTCCGCCCCGATGACAGACTACAGTACAGTAGTGTGTGCAATAAGATTATTAGTTTGGTAAGATTTACTAATTAGTGTTATGTTGTGGTATGAGGGATTTCAAGTAGAGTGCACATAGTCGTCCTCTGACCTGGTACTGGTTCAGTGGTACGGCATATCTGCAGTTTATTTCTACAGATTACCATTTCCATTAGAATTATAACTTCGTCCCATACCTTTCTATCTATTCCTCACATCATTCGTCGTCTTCTGGACCTGGTACTGGTTCAGTGGTACGACATGTCTGCAGTTTATTTCTACAGATTACTTTTTCCAATGGAATTATAACTCTGTCCCATACCTTCCTATCTATTCCTCACATCATTAAATTATTCATCGGCTTATTTAACTTCGCCTTCATTCACTGTCGTGTGTTTTGTGGATGGTCTGTGAGTGGCGTGTAGCGTTGCGTGGCTTGGATTCATGGTTTACTTTGTCGTATAGGCCATCGCTTGACTATACACCACAAACTACAGCACGGCACGCCGTGTGCAGGGCCTACAAGGTTTGGGTTCTTGCGTTAAGTTTAAACGCTGGCTAAGTAACGGTGGACGTTGGTTTTAATTAAACTGTTAATATTGTCGGTTTAGGTTAACACTATTTTCTTTAGTATAGGCCTACCTTTTGGTCACTCACAGCACGTTGTAGCTGAACCGATTCTTTAACCTTCCTCTGTTACCGAGTCATCTTTTTTAACTTTTTAATTACATTTTTACTTTTAAACTGTATATAAAATGTTTTTAACTTTTGTTTGGTTTTATTTTAAACTTCATAATTTCTTTCCGTGATGCCAAATAGAAAAAAAACAATATTTCTCAAAGATCAAAGAAACCTAGAACTGTAACCTAGGACTGTAAGCTCTGCAAGAGCTACAGAATCCTCTCAAGAACGTGAGGCTAGGCTGTTAGCTGATAGAACCAGGCATGTCTTGCAAATAGCTAACCAGGACCGGCTGTGTGCTGACAGAATCAGGCACGCTTCACAAAAAGATAGTGCGGCTCCTGATGATACATCAGGATCGACTGAAAAATGACAGAATGAGGCATGCCTCACAAAGAGCATCTGGGACACCGGGTGAACGGGAGGCTCTAATTGCCGCCAATACCAGCAGAATGGCCTCGCAAAGAGCAAATGAGACTCCTAAGATAAATCAGGATCTACTGGAAAATGACAGAATGAGGCATGCCTCACAAAGAGCATCTGAGACACCGGGTGAACAGGAGGTTCTAAATGCCGCCAATGCCAGCAGAATGGCCAGAAGATGTTGAACAAACCGTCAAACTAAATTGTTTTCCTAAAGATAGGAAAGAATTTTTGTTGTTTAATTTGCATTTCTCTTTAAGTATACACACAGCTATACTAAAAAAGCCCAGAGGCGAAGCGCGGGTACTCTCAGCTAGTACAAAATAATTTTACATAACAGGCAAGTTCTAGGCGGCAGGTGAGATGTTATAAAGCCTGAATGTCTTCAACTAGTTCCCCAAAAGAACTCCTGCAGTGAGTAGAAACTTCTCTTCTCCAACCGAGAGGATAGCCTAGCTTTTAGCTGGTTGAGGTTAAGATATCTCACTTCTATCGGCAGTCTGTTGAACATTTTGTACGTCAGAACCGGGTAACTGTTCTTCACTTTGCTCAGCCTACGCTTATAGGCATGCTTGTATGTGTTTTGTATGGATGGGTCCAGAGAGTGGCCTAGGCGAAAATTTCACCAGCCTGCTGAAATTGTTTCAAACCCACTATTTTCCTTCAAATTGTGTGTGTGTCCCCACATGTTCAATACCCTTTAAATTTCCCAGTAGCTGGGTGGGGTGTGAGACAACTTGTTAGACCCCTTTCCAGTTGGATGTCACCCCAGACAGCTCAACATAAACATTTTTGTGGCCACTATTCTAAAGCGCCCTTATCATTTTTCTAGACATTAAACATTTTAATTTTTCAAATTGTTTGTTGAGCTTTGGTTTTTAAAGGAAAATTTTTATTAAATATATTTAACATTGTGTTCACTCGAAAATGTAACTTAAATTCAAGGCTTTTTTATAGATTCCGCTTTTGCTAGAGAAAATTACGGAGATTTCGGGATAAAGGAAATGTACAACAAATAAAATACTAGAGTTATTTTAATATTGTTTTTGGTACATTTAATAGTTTTATAAATATTATGACATTTTAATAAACATTATCTGATATATATATATATATATATATTTTAAATGTATATAACATTTATTTCACTAATGTAAAAATTAAGTATTTTGTTTTGGTACTTAAAATTATGAGGTTACCTTTTGGAGCCTGTAGATTTTACGTACAGATGTACATTTCGGGACTAGGGTGTCCAATCATCGGTGTACCTTCTCTACTTATAATACACTATTGTTCATTATATTAAAAATATATACACTATTTACACAAACACAACGGTCACTTAATTTGCTAGATTTTTGTTGTTTATGGATTTTAGAACATTTAGTGATTTTGGAAATTCTATGTGGTGGTCTTTATTGTTTTTCAGATGGAGGGCTACTAAAGATGAAGGTTGTTTGTGATGTCTTGAATTATGTTCTTTAAATCGAGTCTTAAAATCCCTATTTGTATAACCGATGTAATGTTTATTGCATTGGGGGCTTTGGTTGGTGCAAGTAATTTTATACACTCCTTTCTGATTTGATATGTCCGGTTTGTTTTTGAAATTGTCGTAAGTGGTTATTGTTTCCTTTTTGACTTTGTATGCTGGCATATATCCAGATTTCTTAAAGATTTGCCCAATTCTTTCAGTTATTTTATCTACGTAATATATGGGTATGTATTTGTTATCTTTGTTACTATTGGTTTCAGTTGAATTGGTTTGAATAGGGGGAGGCTTAGGTTTAGTCATTTTCTTGATTAAATTGTCAACAAGTGTTGGTTTGTATCCATTATTACAGATCCATTATTCACGGGAATCTGCTTTATTATAATTTTTTCTTTTGAGTATTCGTTGACATTAAGGTTGTAGTTGATTAATCTGTAAATCAGTGATCTGAAAGCGGCAAGTTTGTAGTTGAAAGGGGTGGTTTGAATCTGCTGGTATGACTAGGTCAGTTTGGGTTGGTTTTCTATAAATTGTAACGGATGGTTTTTTTGGAGCTGGTTTTTTATATACAGTAGAGTCCCGCTAATCCGAACTAATTGGGACCAAACCCTGTTCGGATTAGCAAAAATTCGGATTAAGCGGATTTTAGGCATAAATTGATGGATTTATTATATATTGATTGACCTTATAAGGTCATATATCGAGTTTGAGCGACTAATATTTTATATTTAAATGTAAGAAACTGTGTATTTAAATGCTGTAGTACATTGGAATACAAAACAGTGCGGAAGTAACGTGTAGATATGACGGGCAGTACAAAGATGAGGTGGGGGCAGGACGTGTAATGTACTTCTGGTGAAGATAAGATAAGGAACTAGTGCTGAGTGCATTTTCAATGGAGGCCGGCAGCCATTATCAGGTTGGCTGATAACGATCTCAGACAGAACCAAACATCCATTTTGTACAAGTACTAGATCAAATTCTAGATTTTTATTGTACTAAATCCTTTGCAATTTACTGTAATTCAAAACTAGTACCGGTATAAAACATTATTTGTCAAATGAAATTAATCATTGAGTAAATGGAGATGAGATGAGGAAATAACATACACACACTACACTCTCATCAAAGATCGATGTCACAAGCATACAGAGAAAATGCTGTGATTGGCTATGTAATCCCGCCCCTATGTGGTTTCCTAGCAACAGCTGGCACCTGCCTTCCCCCTCCTGCGCACACACGGCAGCTGCTCTCTTCCCCTCTCTGCTTTCCTTCTCTTCCCTTGTCCTTTCCACCTGTCATCTCTTTCTTTGCCTTCACCCCTCATCTCTGTGGGCTCGTAGCTGGACAGTCTGATTTCTTCTCTCTCATTCCTTACATTAGTGACAGTTGGTGATTGGAGGCGTAAGCGTCACTTTTCCTAGTAGAAGCACTTAACCTCCGTATCCCTACTCAGATAATAGAGATTCTACTGTATTTTGAGTTTGTAGAAGCGAGAAGAAAACTTAACAAACCGAGATTAAAATATAAGTCCGTATCCGAGGTGGTCTACCACACAGCATGGCTTCGCGTGTGGTCCTAATTACCTCAGATAATAGAGATTCTACTGTATTTTGGAGTTTGTTATTAAACACATAAAGTACGATACAGTACAGTAGGAAGTCGATAATCCGAACGTCAATTATCCAAAAACGTCAAAGTCCGAACGCATTTCCGAGAAGAAAAGGAAAAAAATATGGTTTCGTCAAATAATTTTTAAATATCACTAACAATGGACACCAGAACAATATTTTTGAGAGCGAGATTAAAATATAAGTGTATTTGGAACTGGAACGCTCCATATGCAACAATAAGTTGTTTACATGCACGCGTAGTAGTGACTCACCCGCAACAGTCCACAGGTGTGCGATGTACGTAGCCGGGTGACTCACACAGTGTATTGTGGCAGCGACCTCCAAGAGCTAGTTTTAGCTTGCCCCCTAACCCCTACATCCGTCATCCCTTTCCACTAGCAACACACTAGTCTGTACCCTGCCATAACGAACAGTGACGAGTCGTGTTTACACTAGATACGGTGTACAGTTTAGTGCGTTTTTATTGTTTCGGCTTGTTATCACATGTGGTGTGAGAGTTTCTCCCAATGGAAACGTCAACGAAATTGAAAAGGAAACATGTTTGCCTTACAATTCAAAATAAATTTAAGATGGTCTATAGGTCATGTATTTGCAGTTAACCCATTTAAATCAAATAAAATAACAAAATTAAAGCAGACACGTCCTTTTTTGCCTTTTGTTTGAAAATCCGAACCACCCTTGGTCCCAATTAGTTCGGATTATCGACGTCCTACTGTAATTGGAAAACCAGTTTTATTTATTTTACCAAATCAAAATCGTATAGTTTTTTCCCCTCAACAGTGTTCGGATTAAGCGGATTTTCAGATTAGCGGGGTTCGTGTGACATCCCGCGATACAAATTAAGTGACCGTTGTGTTTGTGTAAATAGTGTATATATTTTTAATATAATGAACAATAGTGTATTATAAGTAGAGAAGGTACATCGATGATGGGACACCCCAGTCCCGAAATGTACATCTGTACAAAAAATCTACAGTAGGATCCAAAAGGTAACTTGTATTAACTCAAGGTCCAACAACTGGAAAAATTAAATATTTTAATATATAAAATTATGAGTTATACAAAAATATACAATTAAGATAATGTATAGGTTGAAAAAAGATCAGTTAGTTAAACATCTGTTTATTGAGTTAGCAATACCAACGGTTTTTGGATTGTACATTCTTGAGACTGCAACCTATACAAAAACATTTGCAAATCCCTCCCTAAAGAATAGTAGACATAATTATAACACTCGTTTGAACAGACAAGTAAATCAGCACAACTTGAAATTTTATACAAAAAAAAACCTATGTAGGAACTAAATTGTATATCACCTTCCCAGGAAATTTGTAAGTGAAGAAAATCCAATAAATAAATAAATATTGACTGTCGCAAACAAAAATGAATGAAGGATGATTTGTTTTGAGGTTGAGCTCATTGAAGTGTTGAATTGAATTGAATTGTTGAGCTCTATGAATGTGGTTTTTTTCCAGTTCTGCTAGTGTCTTTGCATTGAAACAGAGAGTCGTGTCATCTACGTACTGGACCAGTCGCCCGTGGTGTACCGATGAGCCAACATCATTGACGTAGATTAGAAAGAGTAGAGGACTGAGTATGGAGCCCTGAGGCACCCCATAGCTCAGTCCCCTTTCCCCTGACCTCACATCTGAAATCCCTACAAATTCTTTTTGGTGACTGAGATATGATTTGATCCAAGTAAGTGGCACTCGTCGTATCCCATGAAAGTCCAGTTTTTGAAATAGAGTACCATGCTCCACACAGTCAAAAGCTTTTGACAAGTAAAGAAAAACACTTAGTGTTTGTCTTCGACTTTCAAATCCTTCCACTATCATCTCGACTAAACGAACGACTGCGTCTACTGTCGATCTCCTACCTTGGAATCCGAATTGGTTTGGTGATAGTAGATTTTGCTTTTCGACAAAACTCACGAGTCGGATGAGAAAGACTTTCTCAAACACTTTGCTGAAGGCTGGCATAAGTGAGATTGGGCGGTAGTTTTGTACTGAAAAAGAGTCGCCCTTCTTGAATATTGGGGTGACTTTTGCTGTCTTTAGAGAAGAGGGAACAGTCCCTGAGTGCAAAGAGAGATTAATAAGGTGTTCCATTGGTCTCAATAAATGTGTTGCACATTTCTTAAGACACCCCATTGGCGTCGTTTGATTTTTTTTGAGAGCTCTCTTATCACCCTCGCAATTTCCTCCTCTGTTACCAGTGTCAGGGCCATTGGACTCCGTATTGGGGGAAGAGAAGTCTGACCCAGATGAGACCTGAGGCCTTGGTCAGCTTCCACCAAAGCGAAAAAGTTGTTGAACTCGCCAGCAACCCTAGAGGAGTCTTTAAGAGGCAAACCTTTAATTTGTGTTGCCCGACGATGATAGCCTTTCAAGTTGAATGATTATAAATATTGGTTTTTGTTTTATTTTCTCTAACTTTGAAATACTCAATAGTTTAATTATTGTAGCTGTTTAATAGGTCATATAAGTTAAATAAGTTTGTGTTTTTAGAGTTCTCTGAACAATAGTTTTCTTTATTTTAACTGTTGTACTAACGTTTTTATTATGTGCCAAATAAGTATGTTTTAAATAAATAAATCAACTATATAATTTTTTTATATAAGAAAAATAAAAATCATAACTATTTTATTTGTGTTATGATGATTATATTGTATTATGTTTATTATCTTGGTGATCTAATTGTTTTTTATTTACTGTTTAAATAATTTTATACTTAAGGTGAAACTTTGAATTTGTAAATCAAAATATTGCTACAATAATTTATACAATTTTGTTTTATTTCTACTATTTGTTATTTAAGACACTGTTTATTATTCGTTAAGTAATATGTACATTTATTGAATAAAGGTCAAAGGATATTTTGAATTACTTAGTACCCTCTTTTAATAAACTTACGATGGGCGAGTTTTGTTCATTAGGCCATCCATTAAAAACATACCAACAAAATCATAGCATTGTTTATATTAGTTAAAATTGTTTACTTGCATGCGGAAAATTACCTGAGGGTTGAAACTGTAATTTCATAACTTCAAGGTAAATTGGAAATAACTGAACTCGTAAATTTTAGTACATTTCGTATATAATTATCAAAACTTAACATAAATTAAACCTTCCTGTGAATAATAAATAAATAAAATAAAACCCCAATAGCTGGAAAACTAGACAACCTTGCAAACTTACAAATACAGATAAGTTGACTCTCTTGAAAGACGCTCTCAATTGAAAACCTGAAAAAAAGAAATGTATAGAGGAAATTTTTCTTTTACAGAAGCTTGCCAATCCAGTTTTAACATTACGCGTATTGCACGTTTTTGTAAAATCAAGAGCTTTGACAATTACTTTGACATGTTCCACTATATACACATAATCCAAATGCCAATTGTGAATGAATATGTGCAAAATATACCAGTTTAAACGATTCTAGTTTACAAAACTTTGACAATCGAAATTTTATTGGCTACATGATCAATGTGAAAGTCCCAGCTCAGTTTACAATCTATGTACAAACCAAGAAACTTAGTGTTATCAACAGGAGTGATTTCAACACCCTCCAAGGCTAATTTGGGTAAAAGCAAATTTGCATTAGGTTTTAAACTAAAATTGATATAATTTGTCTGTGATAAATTTAGTAGAAGTTGATTACTAAAAAATGTTCTGTATTTGAGTCATATTGTCTCAGGCAGAGATTTCCTCATAGTTAGACTTTCCACTAACCAGAAGATTGGCATCATCTGCATATAGGCAAATACTATTATTGGTTACATCAGGAATAATGCTGGGCAAGGGGGTTTTATATAACAGAGAAATAAGAGAGGCCCTAGAATCGATCCTTGTGGGACCCCATGTATAATGGTTTTAAGCTTGGATTGTGAGAAAATCAGCTGAAAGATTTTTAAGTTTTTTAAAAAAAGACAACATATATAGAAATCAAATGCTTTAATGCTTTATCAAAATTATTAAAAAACACTTCAAATTTAATACAATTTAAAAACAATCTTAAAAAATACTTTTTGACTAGACCTTTATGTTCAATTAGCGAGTTTTTCTGTTAAATTGGGCCTATCTTTCTCTTGTCTCTCTTTTTATCCTTATACTAGTAATTAAGAACTATTTGACGCCATTCATTGTATTTTCATTGTAATGTGAATAAACATTATTTTCTTTTCTTCTTCTTCTATAAATGGCATTTTAACTCAGTTTGATAGCTATCCTGAAAGCAACTGATATTAATCCTTCTTGGCCTGAGCGGACTCCTTACCACTATCGACACATATTCTCTTGTTAGCTACATCCCTTGTTCAAGTTTTAGTACTATATAAATACGTGAAACACAGTTTTATAACATTTTTTAGTCAGTGGCGCCAAAATAATCACCTGCCAAGAGTAGGGACGGAACAGTTGCGGTCGGTAACTCGTGTGTCAAACATCAGTTCCAAGAACCAATAATTCCCTTAGTACAAGTTTTCAATGCATAGGTGATTACACTAGAGTCCCGCTAATCCGAACTAATTGGGACCGGACCCGTTCGGATTAGCAAAAATTCTGATAAAGTGAATTTGTTTCATATATTGATGTATTTATAAGGGTCATATATCGACTTTTAGCAACTAATATTTTATTCTTAAATGTAAGAAATTATGTATATATTTAGACTACTGAAGCCTAAATTTATTTGTTTTGTTTTTGTGATATTTTTATTCTTTTCTGTTTTTTTATTTTTAACTTATTTTTCCGGTATTTATATTTTTTTTATTTATAAGTTTTTTAATATTGTTTTATATTTATATTGTTATTTAATGTTTTTTCATATTTTGTTATAGCCCATGAATATTTTGTTATAGGTGAATAAAATATTTCTATATGTCCTGTAGCACACTACTATAATAAACAGCGCGGAATTAACGCAGATATGACGGGCAGTACACAGATGGCTGTGACAGTCTGGCTTACATGCGTAACAGCAGAACACAAAACAACAAATACAAATAACAAAACCTCATCTTGTTGTTCGTCTGCTTTTAAACAGAAGTTTGGATTCAGCTCTAATTCTTATTGCAGAACAACTGTTAAAAATAATAAAACAGAATCAATTAACTGAAATTTAAAGGTTATTACAGACGGGTCGTAGATATTTAGTGACATATTAGAATTTCATTAGGTATCGAAATAATTATATTGTGATTTTCAAAATTCTATTTTGTCATAGTTTTAACAGACGTAGCCTACAAAATATGTCACTAAATATAAAAGAATCAATTAAATTGAATTCAAACAATAAAATAAATATTTATGTTAAAGAGGCAAAATAATTTAAATAGTTGCTGTTTGTAAACAAACCGCCATCTTGGATTCTGTTGGAACGGACTATACTGAGTTGTGTGAGGGGAAAGTCTACCGGTGAGTGGTGGGGGGGGCTGCGTCTCAGCTGTTTATACTCTCCTCTACAGGATTCATGCTAATTGGCGCGGTCTGTACAGCCCGTTAATTTAAGTTATACAAATTGTTTTGCATCCTGCTGAAAAATGAATAATGGCATAACAGTATTTAGTGGAACTTGACATTGAACCTCAACTTGAGACCAAACGAACAAAGTTCGGCAGCCCAAGCATAGATAGCGCAATGAGGGAATTCTTTCAATAGTCTCAAGCAGAGCCACTGATGCACCCGCAAGTTTGTTCGTTTTCGAAAATTGCACAATTCGGTCACAGACATCAGACGGACTCGAGCCGATGGGGGAGAAAGACGGAGAGAGCGCTAACTGTGCTTAGGCTGCCGCAACTATGTTCAAGCCATGTGGCGTCTATGCCCAATCTACCTACCCTAATATAATCTTTGTTGAGACTTACCCATAGATATCCAGTGATGTTTCCTCCCGAGTCCATGTTTACTCAGGAGAGTAGGCAACCTCAGACCTCTTCTAAAAGTAAAACATATGTTTCAACCTTTTTTTACATTTAAATAACATTCAAATTATAGTAATAAAATCAAACACTAACTCCATTTCAGTTGTTGAAAAGCACATTAGATTTGAGTAAATCTCGTATAGGTTTGATTGGATACAAAACTTAAAAATTGAACTAACACTGTTAGAAACCTCTACATATTACACAAGTATTTAGACCTCACCTTTTTAAAGCGCATTTGAAGGTAATATTCAACTACATAAAAGAGTCATGTCTGTAGTAGTTGAAAGAATAGAGCTCATGAGCCTGTAAGTCTGGGGCCGAAGCATGACTGTGAGCGTAGAGAAAAACCTTTAAACGCCTGTGGTGATAGAGCTCGAAAAGCTGAGGCCAAAGGCTGAAGCAGGGTTGTAAGCGGAGTGAACTAGAGCTGAAATTAGTGATTAGCAAAGGAAATTTGTTTTATTTGTGCCAGGGGCGCTTTAGCGCTAAGCTGCGTGTCAGCCTGGTTATGTACTAAAACTATAAAATGCCGGAACTGATAAGGAAACAGTACAATTTACCGAACAACACAAATATTTACTTTTTTAGAAACATTTAGGTAAATATAATCACAAAAATTTAATATTTAAATCCCGTAGTGTTGCACGGGTACTGCCAGCTAGTTTCAACTAAAATATTTGAAATATCTCAGTCCAATGTGTACAGGATTGAAGAGTTAAAAACTCAATCAGGGGAAGTTTATTCCTAACACACATTAATCCTTCGTGCAGTACCAGGATTTTGACCGTCACACAGTAAAAGGCTAAGTACCTACTCAAAAAATATTTTTGTAACAAAGTCAAAGGTAATTTTTAGCTTCCTTTCCTAATAATATCTTACGACACCGTGTTAGAAAAATAAATTTGTCTATGCTTGTGTATGCATAAAACGGGTGCTTCATTTTTTATTTCTTTACTAGTACTATACTAAAAATAACTCTTCTGTGAAGAATTTTTTCCAAAGCAAGCAATGTTTAATTTTAATTTGTGTAGTTATAATGGGAAATTCTGATGTCTAACCTGTTAAAGTAAGTAGCCTTAAGCATGCCAATTGTCAATGATTGTAAAATCCCTATGACAAATAAAGATATATTTATTTATTTTTATTTATGCTCTGAACTAGCTTACACAATGACAGGACCTGAACTAAACTGCACGATGATGCAAGCAAGAATTCTTGTCTTCCCGCTAATATTTGGCGGGAATCAGCTGATATGCTCCTGTAAGCGAGTGAGAGACTTACTACCCAGTGTGGGCAACATAAGATTAATGGTTAGTGTGTGCAGAGATATCAATAGCCTTTCCTGAGTGAACCAGCGTTGCGTGTTTATACGTCAGTATTGCACAAAGGGTAAAATGTGTGAAGTCTATAGTCTTGAAAGCAATTATTTTTACACATTTGTACCTTGACTGTTCGACGATGGTTCCACTTCCACCACTGAATCGTTCAGACTAAGGGCTGCTATCGAGGTTGAAACAGCACTTTCTGCCTCTGGACAGAAGTCAGGCAAGATGTCGTCCAAATTATCTGTGATTACTTCAACGTTCTCACAAAGTGGATTCCACCTGAAAACATAACGGTATTAAACCCTCTCAAAGCTGTAATTGCCAACTTTATTCGGTTAACGTTCGTTAGCTACAAGTGTTGGAAAGCTACGAGAGGATACATCTTGTAGGAAGTTTCCTACTACAGTCAACTCCCGATTATCCTGGATAATTAAGGGGAGGAGAGGCACAGATCCAAAAATAGACGAAATTGAGAGGATAAAATTCTTACGATTGAATTTAACCCGTTAAATATTATTCATGCTAAATATTGCGAACCGTCTGCTCTCCCATCTCGTACTGCACAGCAAGCGATTTAATTGTGTTGCCATTTTCCATTTTCTCAATTATTTCCAACTTTTGGTGAATTGATAAAACAGTTTGTTTCCTCTTCTTATCCATCACTAGGTCACGCACGCATAAATTATAGTCTCAACTGCTCCACTTTCACTTTGACACTGACAGGTGTTAGTGACCTTGGCTGAGAGACAGAAGCGAATAAACAAGGCACGGTCGATCCTGGCTCAATCTCATTTGCTCTGCTTGCGTTATAGTGCCTGGCGGCGCGAGGATACAACACGCGCGGTGTAGCTTCAGCTGTATCGATCCGCGCTGTCCTTGAAGTAGCCTTAGTTTTGGAGCCCACAGATTACACAATATTGCGCAACAATCACAGAGCGTGTAATTAGTGAAACCAGTATATGATCCCTTTACTGTATTGGCAATTTCTTCTTCTTTCATGACATCCGTTCCTATGGTAGTAGCTCAATATTTCAATTTTTTTTTCTAGTAGCTAACTTGGTTGACCCGCAACCCGGATAATAAGCACCCGTTAATCGAGAGTTGACTGTAGTTCCTTAAAGGACAGACAGTTGAGATTTTCGGATAAATTGCCATGTACCGGGTGCGGCAGAACGGACTGAGCAGTACTCAGGCTGTGGTGAGTGAGAGTAAAACATGATGGTGTTGTTTTAATTAGTCACTCATGCCATTTTAGTCACCACCATGGTTTGGACGAAATGGCATCAAGGCTACGATGTGTGTGACTTGTCTAAACCTTGCTCGTACAATATTTGTCCTAGGAACAGGATAAGGAAATGCCGACAGAAACGTCTTTCCGACATTGCGATCACAGAATCACTATTTTTGAAATATGATCACACCTCGAAGCCTCGATGCCGTTCTGTCCAAACCTAGTGCTAGTGGCATGAGTGAGCGATTAAAACAATACCATAATGTTTTACTTTCCCCCATTACAGCTTGAGTACAACGCGAGTCAAACTGCTCAGTCCGTTTTGGAGCACCCAGTATTAGTGGGACTTTCAACTATTTATTTCATAAAATAAGAATATTTCCTTTAAATCCCTCAAAATTGGTAGTTTGACAGTCTGAAAGTTAAAACAACTGTTGGGAATATCTCCACTTACTTGTTGTCACTTTTAAACCTATTTCCAAAGCCTTGAGCGTGTAAAATCTCAAGCAGTTTGGAAGCAGCTAGAGTCTTCGCTCCTGGAATGATAAATATCATCAACTATAAACAAGCCTTTATAAATAACTCAAATGCTATTTTAATATACACTTTGTAATGAAATAACCTTTTATAGGACCTATTAGTAGTTTTTATTCAAACACTATTTTGTGAACAAATAAAATTGACAAAATATAGATATGTTTTCATAACAATGTTACGGTTAAGTTTTTGCAACAGTTTTAGCGGTTGTAGCTTGAGACACAGCCACTGCCTAAAAAAATTGAGTTCCTCAAAGAAATTGCTATTGACGGACACATGTTTTGAATAAACATTCAGATTTAAGTACTTCTATGAATTTGAAAGCTTAAATAGTTTCTAAATAAATACTTTGTCACTTCATTCATTATTCTACTCTCGTATGATATCTGTGGCCTGAATGCTTTATATTTTTATCCATCGCCTTCCCCTCTAGGAATATTTGGAAACTTAAAGTAAGATGAAAATAGAAAAAATTAAAGGAATAGCGGAAGTTAAAGAAAATTTTAAAGTGGTACGTATTACATAAAGACATTTATTACTAAATAAATTAGCTATTTAGCATTTATACAAATTAAGTTCTATAAAGACATTTATGATAGAAACACATTCATACAAAAAGTGTTTCATTGGAAAGTTGATCAGAGGGAAGTTACAAAGAGGGAAAGTTAGCCTAGACAGCTGAAAGAAATAGAGCTCATTCTAAATGATGAAGCAAGTTTGGGCATAAGAAAAAAAGACAGCTTTAACGTGCTTTGTGTGGTCTGACTAGTTCTACACGTGAATAACAATAACTTCCTTACCTTGTTTGTTTGGTCCAACCCCTGTGGCTGCATACTCTCCTACACGGACCTTCATCGTAAAGACGGAAGCGATGGTCGATTCTGCCTCAAACACTGGTGCCGGCAATTTCATTTTGGCGCACAGTTCATTAAGTGCTGAGATAGGATTCTTCGTACTATCATCATAGTAAGACACTTCCTCATCACTGACAAGATTTTCAACGTTAATATTCAACTCTTGCAACATTTTCAACGCACTGTTTTTTTTAGCGACTTTTTTTGTCGTTCCTTTTCCAATGGTAGTCTTCTCTTGCAAAATACAGTTGCAGACAAATACCCCTCCCGAGCATGAATTTTGCACGTAGGAAGGCAGGGCCAGGGATTTTTGCTGGCAATGTTCTTGGAGAACTGCTATAGCATTTCTTTTTCCCATAACCATAACTTCACTACTTGAAGGACTACTATTTGATTTAATCACACCACTGGGCAAGGGTGAGCTTTCAAAAAATGTACTATCCATTAATATCTTGACCATAGCCTCGGCAGAAGCTCGTTTTGCACCTTTCTTTGTGTTTCCTTTACCTTCTGCATTGTATTCAAGAAAGTAACACTTGCATGTGAACACTCGACAATGATCTTTTCCTACATATTCTCCCTCTTCGTACCTGGGGAAAGCCATGAATTTGGCGACACAATATTCTTGCAGAAACCCAATGGGATTTGCCGATTCCATTGCTTTCATCTACAAAAACAAGTCAATTTTAAAATGTGGTTGAGGTTAAGACAAGTAAGTTGGCTTTACCCAAGGGTACCTATAGAATATATTCTGGGGGGCAGGGGAGGAGGGGGTTAACACACCAAAGGGGCTGGTGAGTATATAATTTTTTTAGTCTTATGCAACCACAATATGATCCATCAAATAATGGGACTTTTCCCTAGCTAGTTATAAATAGGCCTTAAACTGTGAAAATGTTAACAAGAAAGAAGATTGAACCATACTTTTGATACTTTGAATTGAGACACCATCACACCGACTATTCCTAGAGGGTATTTTAAGGTGATAAATGTTGAGTGTAATTAGCGTAATTGAGTGTAATTAAAGACTTCCTAACGACGGGGAGTGGCCATTGTGAAAAAGTTGTAGCTGCAGCGTTGGGAGTTAAACCCAGGCCAATTTGGTGCGAAGCATGTACTTTAAATACCAGTGAGCTATGGCCACCCTTATTTACTTTTCACCTGTAGACAGAATCAGATTCCTGATGCAAAAAGCCATGTTCTTCCGTTTACTAACCATGGAATCAGTGGTAAAAAATATGTGGGTGGCAACACAGCGTTTTGACAATGATGAACAGCTGCAGGAAGAAGTAACAAAATGGTTGAAGAAACAAGTGGCAGAATTATATGACGAAGGTATTTTAAAGCTCGTCCATCGGTATGATAAGTGCCTAAATTTGTATGGTGATTATGTAGAAAAGTAGTATTTTAGTGTGGATTCAAATGTATATAAAATCTTTTTCTATTCTTCGTAGAATTTTTATTCCAAAACGTAATAGCCATCGTAATTCCTAAACATGTTTTTCTATATTTTGTTGTTGTCAGTTGTCACGTTTTTAAATTCGCATAAAATAATATATGAGTAAGGTAAAGTAGGTTTGTCCACTAAAACTCAAACCAGTCCATAAAACTGGATACATCTTAAGTGAAAACCCAAAACCAAGCTAACTTACAGGTTTCAAAATAGTAGGCCTACATCTACAATAATATGTCTATAGCCACACTAAAAAAAAGTGCAGCTATTGAAATAAACAACTTACAATTAGAGATGCTGATTGATATTAAAGTGATGGGCAAAGGAAACTAATGCCTGGTATGTTGCAAATTTTAATGTAGAAACCTGAAACCCCACTGAAGTAGGTTGCTGGCTAACCTCACACACAACTTAACACAAGGGACTGACCGGACTGTACAGAAGAGTACGAAATAATACCACAGATTGCCTAGGTTTCCCGGCTATTCTGTGATAACACTTTCAAGGGGTACCATTGTTTTAAATGTTCGTCAATGGGGGTACACAAAGCGTCAAGAGACCTGTCCAATCAGATTCAGATCCCGAACAGAAACCGAGAAAGTGAGTAGTTTACAGTTTACACCATAGAGAAATAAAATATTATAGGTAGAGAGTCAAGCTACATACGAGTACTCTGTGCTAACTCTGTGGTATAAAGTTTGATCGGTCTTCGCACTCGCGGCGACGCAAGAAACTACTTGACTGGCGAGGAGAAACCAGCTGTGGCTTCTGAGAGCGGGAAATTTGAATTTATTTATTTATTTATTTCCACGGCATTCGCCACTTTACAATATATGTTCTTATAATAATAATTACAAAAGAATTTATGAAATTACATGCGTATACAATGTGTTTGAACAGATTGTCTTACAAACTAAATAACTGAATAAATAACTCATTATGAAATAACATTAATAAAATATCTAATTATAACAAGGAACGATAACAAGTATAAATTACAATAGAATATAAATTATAAACATGGCACGATTCAACAAAGACAAGAATTATAAGTGATTAATGATAGATAAATATATAAACATACAAACAAAACGGTACACAACAACAATAATTTAATCCACTTGTCTAAGGAAAAATAATAATAATTTAATAATTTACGGCGTTAAAGAGGGTTTCAGTCATTTGTGAGCAGGGCCGTCACTTCTCTCCTGAGTGTTGTAGTGCTGGAGCTGAAGATATCAACGCGACTGCAAATCCTGTTCCCAGTTCGCATCAGACGAGGAATGACGCTGTGTTGCTGGTATGAAGTTCTAAGATGGGATACTCCGAAAACCTGGGGACGCCTCGACTGACGAGGGACATGAAAGTCCAGTTTTTCCAGCAGCTCTCGACAGTCTAAGTTGCCGTTGACAAGTTTGAGCAGAAACACAGAGTCATTCAGCGTTCTTCTGTGAGTTAGAGAGAAGGCCAAGTGAGTTCCTTAACTCCTCGATAGGCACATCGATGTAGGCATATCCCATCTTGAGACCGATGTAACGTATTAAGCGGTGTTGGACTCTTTCTATATCAGAGATCACTCCAAGCTGGTATGGAGACCAAATTGTAGAGTTGTACTCTAAAATAGAGCGTACAAGGGTCACATATAAGGTCTTTATAGTTGAGATGGCGAAAGGTCCCCTGGTCAATCTAAAGATGAAACCCAGCAATGTGTTGGCTCTAGCACAGATCTTATGAACGTGACGACTGGGATGGAGGTCTGGTAGAAAAGTGACACCAAGATCCTGAACCTCACTCTCAGTTTTCAGGATATGCTGTCCAATCCTGTATTCGAAGGTATTTTTTGCTGCGAGCGAGTAAACGGCATAAGTACGCATTTCTTATCGTTCAGGGTCATGGAGTTGTCATCGCACCAACGAAGGAGATTATTCAGATTGCACTGTAAATTAATTTGGTCGAGAACAGAATGAACTTCAGTAAATAGTTTCACATCATCAGCGAAAAGCAAAAACCTCACATCAAGCACCTCAGAAATATCGTTTATGAAGAGATCAAAGAAGAAGGGGCCAAGGAGCGAACCTTGCGGAACACCTGAAACTGCTTCCAAAGAATATGACAAGGCTGAGGAATGTCTAACCACCAGAGTTCGGTCAGATAAATATGACCTGATGAAGGAGAGTAGAGGGCCAGTTATTCCGTAGGATTCTAGTTTTCTGAGAAGATGCGGGTGGCTCACTCTGTCAAATGCCTTGGAAAAGTCTAAATAGACGCAGTCCACCTGATGTCCACGGGAAAAGGCTGACACGATGAAGTCATGAAACAGCGCCAAGTTAGTTGTAGTGGATCGACCCTTCTTGAAGCCATGCTGTTCGTGTATGATGTAGTTCTCAAGATCGAAGCGCAGGCCGTCCAGTACGAGGCTCTCGAATATCTTGCCTAAGATGGATAAGATGACCACTGGGCGGTAGTTGGATATCTCAGCTCGCGAACCAGACTTGTGTATTGGAACAATGAATCCAGTCTTGAGAAAAGAAGGAAAAATTCCAGTAGAAAAGAAGCAGTTGAAGAAAATTGACAGTGGCGGAGCTAAGATGGAAGCGCAATACTTTATAACAGATGGAGGAACGCCGTCAGGACCCGGCCCTTTTGAGGCATCAAGTTTTTGGCATTTAGTCTCTATGTCAAGAGCTGTAATGTGCCATGTTGAGAGAGATTTGCAGATACGTTGAGCATAAGCAGGGGGGTCTGATGTCGGGACTTTGAAGATAGACGAGAAGAAGGACGCAAACATATTGGCTATGAGTTTAGGATCCTCCGCCATTTCACCATTGTGGGTAAATTGTCCAGGAATCTGGGTATTTTTCATTGAGGAGTGGACGAAGCCCCAGAATGACTTGGGATTGGAACGCAGTGATGCATCAGTTTCCTGGATGTACTTCGTGTAGCAGAGGGAAGAGAGCACCTTACATTCGCGTCTCAGTCTGCAAAATTCATATCGAACGTTTGGGTCCAGCGATGATTTATAAAGTTTGTGAGTCTTCTTCTTCTTAATAACTAAATATATCAACTCCGAAGAAAACCATCTAGGGAACTTGCGGGATCCAATTCTCTTTAGTGGACAGTTCACCTCAATAACCGTGCGAAGTTCATGACAGAATGAAGTAAAGAGATCGTCGACATTGTGAGGTTCCACCATAGGGTAAGTCTGACTCGCAATCCAGTCGTACACTGCTTGCATGTTACAGCGTTTTAGATTAGGGACAAAATCTGGAGGTTTCGGCTGATGAGAGGGTGATGTTAGCTCTACTGACAGAGGAGGATGATATTGTTCGAGAAACGTGAGATTTTCAGCAGCAATCTCAACAAGGGCATTGTGGTCCGAGGTGAAAATAAGATCGAGAATTACATTTCTAGAATTTCTATTAAAGTTTCATATCCATTGTCTAGTTCGTTTGAGATAAGACTATTGCACAATAAAACATTCAAACATACATTACAAAGCATACACACTCTCATTCATCCCATATCCATGAGTAACAAAACATAGCACCATAAGTTGAAAAACAATAAAATACTAAGAATTCATAAACAGTATATATTCTATTACTTAGATTATGGTAGAGATGAAAAACAAGGAACTAAGAAAGAGTGGAAGATGGGTCCTGAAAAAACAATAAAATACTAGGAATTCATAAAAGTATATATCCTATTACTTAGATTATTAGAGATGAAAAACAAGACAAGTTAATTTAAAATAACACTATTGTTGATTGAAATCACCTGTAAGGACAGTCATATCATAGTTGCCAGTGGAACTTGCCTCATCAACAGCATCAGCAAACAGTTGATAAGTATGGTGGTTGGAGTTAGGGGGTATGTAAGCTGTCCCTAACAAGGCTTTGCTAGCAAACAGGTTTACCGAGACAAATATACATTCAATATTAGTAGCTGAGGTAAGAACTTGACAAGATTCAAACTCTTTTTTCACAGCAATAAGTACACCACCATGGGTTTGCTTGGTACTTGTCTCAGTGGATCTATCCTTTCTAAATGTTTCAAAGCAGTCTAGGCCAAGCTCGGCAGTAGATATATCTGAAGATAAATTTGTGTCGATTAAAGTTAGTATATCGAAAATGCAAGTAGCAGCATTCTGCTTTAGTAAATTTAATTTGGATCGCAAACCGTTGACATTCTGGCAGTATAGCATTGCTGAGCGAGCGTCGTGGAAATTTAATCGTTTTTTGGAGCAGATTTTACTATGCAGATTTTACCATTGACGTATTTGATAGTGAGGTTTTCTTCCCCTGACTCTGAGCGGTTAGCAAGTTCAGTTCTAAGGTCTTTGAGACTTTTTCTTTCAAAATCAGTTCTGTCTCGAGACATGGAAACATCCGTAAATGTAGGGTCAATTTTCGTTAGATCTTCTTTTACGAATTTCTTCAGAAGTTCGATTGGTAGCTCAGTGTTTGAAAATACAACTTTAAAAGGTCGACTCTTGTTTTTGTATTTTCCCAACTCGATGACACTTGAAACTCGTTGACTCATTGTTTTGAATAAAGAAATTGAGGAGTTTCGAGAATTCTGTCTTGTCTTTCTGAATCCTTGTAGTGACTGAAGACGAGGAGGATTCCGGGAGATTATATACCATTAAGTTTAGTGCTCTTTTATTGCGGTCGTTAATTTCAGCAATCAATTCATCAGCTTTTAATATATTTTCGGGAGCCGAATGTTGGATTACCTCGATTCTCTGTTCCAGCTCAGCAGTTTTATTTTCGATATAAGTAAGTCTGGGTTCGAAAGCTTCAAGCCTGGTGGTAAGAATTTGAATGTCTGATTTTAGAGAGGATATTCCTTTATTAATTTCATCCTTAGTAGCAAGCGATGCAAATTGAGTTAGCATCAATGAGACCTTTTTATTAAGTTCATTTATTGGGTCAGGTTGCTGGAGACTAGAGAAGCTAGTAGAATCATCCACGCAATCCACCCTCCCGCACTTCCACTCTTTTATTAATCCATCTGCAATTTTCTTGTATTCGGAAGACGTTAATTTGACACAATCTGGATGGTACCATCTGTGGCAGCCACCATCACATTCCACACCCCGTTCCTGGACGTGTTTACAACACACTTTACAAATAGTTTTGTCAGAGAAAACAGAAGACATTTTTGTAGTTGTTATAATTCAGGAAGAAACCGCGCATACATTGGAAGAATATTAACAAAACCAAGGGCTACTCGATCCACCCTCAGCAAGTCAATAAATTCCACCTGCGCGTCGATGATAAATTGAAGAAGCAGATATAGTACGCTAATCTGTTTCACTGTAGTTTTCCTCTATGGAGTAAACGTGATCAAGAAGGCTGTGGCATAGAAGCAAAAAGCGTAGTAACCAGTGGATGGATGTCAGTGAAGGCGGTTAACTCTATGTGTGTTTTTGAGTGACGATTTAGTAAAAAAAGTAGACTTATTGAGATGATATTAGCAGAAAACAAGAATTGTCTTGAAATTCAGTATTGAAGACAAAATTTATTAATGCCAAAAAGTAATAATTATGTCAGCATAAAAATCTCTATCTTACTTATTTAAAAGACTCACTTGTATTAGGAATCAAAGATTAAAGTTCCGAGTGTTAGGCTAAGTTCATATTACATAAGTTACACTCGAATTCACATAGCACCAGACACACAAGCAGTTCACAATAACAGCCTCACAAGGCAAAAAAAATTGAGTTTAACAACTGGATATTATTAGAACAATCGTACTCATACAAAAAAGTACATTGCCAACTCATAATGATTTATTTAATATGAGGAAATTTGCAATGAAATGTTTAAAGTAACAACAAACCAATTACGACTTTAAACTTTCAGTTGAAGTCTTGAAAGCTTTAATCACGCTTGGGGCTGGATTAAGTGGATTTAAAGTAAAATATTAAACAAGGGTAGTGCTTAAACCTACAGGTAAACAAATTGCTAATTTATTACCTCTAGTAAAACGCACAAACAATTTTGTGGAGTTTTTTTTTTAAATATTAACCTATTCTAAAATAAAAAATAAGATAACATGATCTTAAATCTACGAACATGAATCTTAGCGATGTCCCCAGTCCCTTAGATCTTCATTATTACTAAGATAATCTCTTAAAATGCCTGAAATTGACTGAGCTTCATCCTTAGTAAACAATACATACTCCTGTACCCTTTGAGAACAGAGACACATTTTATAGAAAGGACTATATATACATAGCAACAATTAATAAGAATGAGTACATAAATAATGACTGTATGGGAATTATGGATACAGACTGTTGAAAATAATACTAAGAAATAAAGAACTGCAGGAGGCTTGTACAGGATCAAATTAAACTGTATTGACAACAACAGTAAACATCACTATTTACATTAGTAAACATCTGTCTTAATAATCAAAACATAACATGTGTTAAACTATTTTGTGCTTATACAGGCTTCCAACACCCCTTCTCACGAATTACGTTTAACACGTTTTGAAAACTCCAAGTTCAGGTCTAAACTTGATGAACGTGTCTTTAGGTTTTAGCAAATTCATTCCTTCTTCAGGTGCTTTCATCCATTTGCATTTTTCAGGCCTAGGAAGTTTTAGAATTTCTTCCCGCAAAGTAGGTTCAGGAATTTTCTTGATTTCAGCTTTATAACAAAAGCGTTTAGGTGGTATTCCTTTATTTTGACGTTGTGAAACTCTTTTCTCACTCTCAAGTTGACTTTGAGTTTCATGTTCATTTGGCTCATTATTTCCGACTTCAGATGTCACAGTCGGGGTAGTCATATTTACTGGGAACGATCTGAGAGTTTCTTTGTTAACAGGTTCCTTGTCACAAACGGTGTCCCCTTCTTGCTGGGTCAAGAGAAGATGATCGACCATACTACATAATGTATGCTACCATCATACCCGACTAACACAGAATCCCATGAAGGTACAGTTTGACTCAATATCTGGTTTCTCGCCAGAAATGGAGTTTTATCGATTACTCTGCTTGAAGTTCATGCTGCAGTCAAAACTGCCTCTCCCCAGAAGCGATTGTGTAAACCAGCATCTAAAAGACATTTAAGACTTCTGTTCTTTCGCTCAGCAACTCCATTCTGCTTGTAAACAACGGTGTACTGATGTTGGATCCCCTCCTTCCTCAAGTAACTCTCTAATTCCTCTGTAACGTACTTTGCCATTGTCAGTACGAAATACTGCAGGTTTTCTTCCAAACCTTGTTGTCATAGATGCTATGTACTCTTTTACAACATCTTTCACCTGATCTTTTGATTTAACAAGTCTTACTATGGTAAATCTAGAATGATCATCAATAAATGTCAACATGTACCTGTTGCCGCTTGGTGTACTAATGGGTCCACATAAATCTGAGTGTACAAGTCTCATTGGCTCACTTTCCCTACTTGTACTTGTGGGAAACTTCAACTCAGTTAGTTTCCTTTAATGCATTCTTCACAAATTTCATTAGTTCCTGAGATCATCATTCCTGTAACTAAATTCTCATTCACCAGTCAATTCACGTTCCTGTGACCTAGTCTTCGATGCCACAGACAGACTGTTTGAACTAGTAACAACACAAGCTGAATTGTCATTACTAACAGTTTCCATCTTAAACATGTGTCCATCATTTGTAGCCATAGCTACTACCTTTTCTCTGGTATTGCCCTCAAAACTACCTTCAGTCCGAAGTGAGTTATCTGCCGAACAGATATAAGACTACTCTTGAGTTGCGGAACGAACAGTACCTTCTGAAGTAAAACTTTCTGCAGTTTTCCATTTGGTAATTTACAGTTCAAATACCCTTGACCTGTTCCTTCTGCTTGTACCGATGATCCGTCTGCTAAAAATACTTTTGAACTAGTACCTTGTAGCGTTGAAAAGAAAGATCGATCATTTGTCATATGATGTACCAGTCAGAATAATTTTGTTACTCTCTTTGCTTCTCAAAGGCAACAAACTTACTTTCAGTAGACTCTGATACAGATACATAATGCTGTGATGACTTAAATTTCCGGCAATCTGCCTTGATGTGTCCCTTTTCTTACAAAAGAAACAAACTCGGTCCTCCATTGTACTGTTCTTGCTGGATTTAGGTTGAATCGTCCTCTGATCCGTATGGGACCAGTTGGAATGAGATGTACCCAGTGCTACCTTCTGGTCAACCACTGAAAAATTCTCACCTTCCATGCGTCACTGGTACTCATCCAGGATCTTCCCCGTCACATACTCCACCGTCAGGTCTGCCTCGTTACGTCCCTCGAGAGCGGTCACGAGTCCTGAGTATGTTTCCGGAAGACTTACTAGTAGAACGGCGATGGTCTCCTCATCTTCCAAAGGCTTTCCCGATGCACGCAGGAGTCCAACCACTTCCATTATGGAGTCGATGTGTTCACTCATTGAACCACCCTTGTAGTGAATCCCGTACAGTTTCCTCCTCAAGTACAGTCTGCTCCCGTAAGTGAATCTGTCGTACTTCTTGGCGAACAGCTGCCACATGTCGTAAGCATCTTCCAGGTGGGCAATGTGGATAAGCTGAGAATCCTCGACGCTAAGAGTAATGTAGGCAACAGCTTTGTTGTTACTCTTCTTCCAAGCTTGATCTGGCTCAGCAGGCTTGGGCTCAACCACAATTTCCCAAAGATCATCCCGAATTAATACAGCTTTCATTTTGGTTTTCCAGGAAATATAGTTACCTCCATTCAGCATTTGTATATTCAGTTTGTCTTGGGCCATTTTTGATAATTCTCAACTTAAACACTTAAATAAACTTTAAATTAATTTAACTTTAACTTTGGACAGCTTTCTGGGCCCGTAACCTGTTGAAAATAATACTAAGAAATAAAGAACTGCAGGAGGCTTGTACAGGATCAAATTAAACTGTATTGACAACAACAGTAAACATCACTATTTACATTAGTAAACATCTGTCTTAATAATCAAAACATAACATGTGTTAAACTATTTTGTGCTTATACAGGCTTCCAACACAGACTTATATTGAATTATAAAACCCAGACCCAGGACCATGAAATGAGCACCAACCCTGACCTCTAGAACACATTTTGAGTATTTTTTGAAAACTTTATTTACATAATTATGTATATAAGTTTATCACTTCTAGAAGTCGCATTTTTTGTCCGATTTTCACAAAAATGGTTGCCAATGTTTCTTTTGTAAATATGTCGGTCGAGTTCATTAACCAGCAAAATCCGATTACCAAAAATTCATTTTTAAGGGAACTTTTCACCAAAATGTGGGTTTAATTTCTAAAAACAGCAAATTTTATCCGATTTTGACGTAACTTGAAATAAATATTTATTTTTATTAATATTTTAAAATTTGGGTTCGAGACTAGGACGCCTGACATGAAAAGACGTCTCGCTGCATGTATGGAAATGCATAATATTAAATGTAAATACCGGTAATTAATAAGTTTCAAATCATGCTAATAGTGAACAAAGGCCTAGTAACAACATTTTCAATTTGGGCAAAATTTCGAAGTGTATGAAAAGTCCAGGTAAGTTAGCATACATATCCATTTTGTTATTTGAATTAGTGTTTATGTTATTTAATAGCATGTAACTATGTTATTTAATAGCTATTGTACTCTAGTACGATCTAGATTGGAATATGCATCGGTCATTTGGTATCCTCGCACAGATTTTCTTTGTCAACTAATGGAAAGCGTTCAGAAACGTTTTCTCAGATACCTTTATTTCAAGGCCTTTGGCCATTATACAACAGTGGTTCCTTATCATGAACTTTTGAATATGTTTGAGTTGGATCTGCTGAGCTCCAGGCGTGGACTGGCGATGCTGGTGCACCTGCGCGGGCTGGTCGGTGGGGCGCTTGACGACATGGCCCTCTTAGCTCGCGTGCGTTTTACAGTGCCTCGGCACAATTCTCGGACCCGTCAGCTGTTCCTCCCCCACTTCTCCCGTACTAATGTGGGAGCCTTTTCACCTCTCAATACTATGACTAAATTATATAATTTAATAGTTTGCAACAATAATTGTTTAGATATATTCTCCAATTCCAAAAACGAGTTTTGTAAATTAATTTTAAACTATTATAGTCATCGTATGTAATTAATAATGATTCTGCATCATTTAATTGTGTTATAACTTAAGATGGACTTTTATATTGTATCTTTGTGCATCCATGAACATTTCTGTTATCTATGCTATCCAATAATTTGTTATGTTTTTAAATGCTCCATTGTAATTGGGCACGCCTGTTATGTAGCATTGTAATAAATAAATAAATGTAGATTGAATAAATTAATAAACAAAATGTGCAGTTCCTTTTAAAATGCATCTTTTAAGGAAAAAATATCTTGGAATATCTAAGAATAATAATAATAAGAATAAAATTTATTACACAACTTTGAGAGATGTAATAATTGTAGATAATTATTTGGAAACATCTTGGAACATCACTGACATAATTATCTGGAAACAGCTTCTTATTGGAATTTAAAAATAATAAGAAAGTACTGCAAACAATCCAATAATTAAATATTATATTTCGGCTAGGCCTTTCAAAAACAAAGGTTTCATCTTCAGACCAGACACCAAGCTACTGACATCTCCTACTCCAAGAAATATCCATAATCATCATCAATGTGGGTCATCGAATTGTGTCCAAAATAAAAATTCATTGTTTGCCCCCTTGGATATCAATTTGACAATGAAATAATGTTTTATATAGCAACCTTTGTCAACATAAAAAAATGTGTTGAGTATATTGACCCCCGTATGCCTTAAACGTAGTAGGTCTATTGTAATACTGAATATTGTATTTTTTGTATTATCAACAAATAAAGAACTTGAGTTCGTAAATGTAACTTAGGCATAAACCTGGCACCTACAATTCTTGCATATGACGGATAAACAACACTATGAAGCTACCACAAAGGAATTAACATAGCATACAGCATTCAAGTTACTTGTCAACTAAATTATTGTAAAATTCTGTATTGAAGTATGTAATGTAGCCATTTCAAACAATGCTGACTGCACAGGCATTTTAGGATTACTGTAAAATTGTTTTTGCTCTACTGAAAGCATCAACCACGTACAAACCATTAAAGTAAATATTATGACCTTTCTCAAGATAAAACCAAACTATACTTTTAATATAGCTAATACCAGCCAAGAGTTTCAATTTTCCTACCTTTGCCCGGAAAACAATTATGTTTACAGATTCTAACACTGTTGATCTTAATGAATAATCTGCAGCAAGGTTAATAAGTTAGCCTCCCAGTAATACGAGCGTAAATCAAAACTTTTCTGAATCTACAAACAATACTCAATTTGCTTAGTGTTATATCAAGCCATTTTAACATACACTCAAATTCTTAAAATTGGTAGCTTTTTGTTTCCCAGGGATTTTATTTTCCTTGTTTTACCATCATACAAGAGAGGGGATACCCTTTTAGCTCTTGCACCTGAACAAGGCATGATTCTCATTTCCCAGGCAAGGTGAAGCCAATACACTATGGTTGGTTCTTGATCCCGACAAAATATAACAACAAAATAATAGCCTACCTAGTGTTTGAGATGAGACGGTAAAAGGTTAATACTTAATAAATATATTAAACTGTGTATTTATTTTTAGGTTACATGAATTCAACTTCAGAGCATTAATGTATTGTGATTACTTGGACCAAATGTTGAGCTAAAGGATATGAAAACTCTGAGAAATATGTCTCACTGCAGAAATATTATAATGAAAGTTGGATAGAAGCAGAAAAGTATCACTACAGAAAAATTAGATTTGAAGCCATAAAGTTTTAAAAATCTACAGCAATTCTTTTATAAGTGTTATTTTTGTCACTATGACTATTAAATTGATAAGTGAAACCTTATACAACTGCTGAAATAGCCTGATACTATAATAACAGTGAATGCATTAAGACTTAAAGAAGTATTTTTCAATGTTAATAAAAAAAACCCATTACTGAAGTTGTAATTTAGTACTGTATTTGTCTCTTGATACATTAGGCTATAATACCTGGTATTTGCTTCAAAACCTGTGCGAATGAATGATGAATGAATGAATAATATTGCGAATGAATGAAAATCTTTAGATAATAATCCCCCTTTAGTAAACAAATATTATCAAACAAACAAGAAAGAAAGAACAAAGAATATATAGCCTAAATTATAATACGGAATGTTGGTCGAAAATACTCCTAATTAAAGCAAATCTAATTTTTAGTATTAATTTCAACATAACTTAAATTTTAAGTTGTAACAACAATAATAGGGTTATTTATGAGCTACAACAGTTAGTTATATATCTTGAAGAACTGGATCTTATTAGATGATTTAGAAATTTAAAACATCAAAATGTCTAATACAGAAAATTGTTTTATTTTAGCTACAACAGTGTATAAAAACTGTTATGTTTTCATTGTTTATTGTTTTGTTTAGCTCTAACTATTTTACTGTGCTTTTGTGGTTATATTTCTCAGTGTTTATACACTAAAAGTATAATCGAAGCAAAATTAAAATGTTTTCAGTTTAAATGAACAAATAAACAAAGAACATAAATAATTTAAATATCCCGCCATAACCAAAACAGGAAGTAGCTCCCACCAGCATCCGGTTTTGAGCTTTGGCTAGGGTCTTGGTACGTTCACAGAGGCGCCATCATCGCTCAAAACTATAGACGCAGATTATACCATTGAGTTCCTTCTCTGTATATAATAAATACTCTGTGGACTGTACAGAAGAGTTAAGTTGAAAAAGAATGACGAAATAATACCACAGATTGCCTAGGTTTCCCAGCTATTCTGTACGATGTCCCTGAAGGGCCACCAACTTCGAAGAAAAATATTATCTATAGCTTCGAGAAAAAATGTCAGAATTCTGACTTTTTATCTCAGATATTTCTCCTTCGAGAAAAAATGTCAGAATTTCGAGATTAAAGTCAGAGGAAATTTGATCAAAATAGTCGTTGAAAAAAGTCGACATTCTGACTTTTAAGTCGAAATTAATACCTCAAGGAAGTAACCTAAAATGAACCTTATTGTATTTTAACGGAGCATTCCCGCGTAATAAAGTATATTTTTCTGGGTATTGTATTTGCTGTTTGCACGATCCTCAGATTAGATAGTAGGTTGTTGTCTAATATGAGGTGCAGTTGATTGATTAGTGCAGGTTGTTAGTCTAATACTAGAAGGCGATTGCCGTTAATAAATAAATAAACACCTGTAATTGCTCTGTATGTCTATTTTCTGTGCCCATATCCATTCTAATCCGAGATGGGCAACCACTAACTAACTCGACAGCTTCAATGTAGTACTTGCTTATAACCCTGGGATCATTTGTACTTTCACTGGCCGCTTTCAACGAGATTATGTAACGGGAAAATCCGTCAATGCATTCCATGATTCCTATGCCGTATGGTTTAAGTTTGTCATAACAGTCCATATGCCACAAGAAGTTAGGACCCTTGTTGAAGTATAGCCTATACGTTTGCTTCTGCATTCAACACCTTCTGGGTCGACAAGCCCGGCCTCAATCAGAAAATAAGGAAAACTAACATTGAACTCATAATTGAAGCGCTAAAGTATGACCATGTCAATGTTGTATCCCTCTCAAATGTTTTCCCAAAAAACTACAGCCGGAGTGGCATTCACTTTAACAAGAGGGAAAAGAAAATATTGTGTTCCCTGCTTGTAAAAAATATCCTCGAACCTCATGTTAATTTAAACTAAACAGTCTTGACAAAGATATTGAACAGATTTCTGCTTCAAATAAAATTAGAAAAATAACGAATAAGAAAAATAACGGTTCTCAAAATATTGATAGTAATGTGAATATTTTGTTTAATACATTTAAAATAATCCACCTTAATATTCAATACTTAAGAGACAAAATTGATATGCTAAATTTATTTTTACAATTTGAAAAGCCACATGTTGTAATATTAAGTGAACATGGTTTGAAAAAAGAAGAACTTTACTTTATTAATTTTCAGGATTATCATGTTGTTTGTGATTATTCAAGAGTAGAACATAAAAGTAGTGGTGGTTTAGCTATCTTGACACAGATTAATTTGCATGTAAATATTGTAAATATGGATAGCTTTAGTAAAGAAATGATTTTTGAGTCGGCAGGAATTGAAATCGATTTAACTAAGAAGTTTAAGTTAATTTTATTTGGTATTTATCGCCCACCGCAATATGTAAATGTAAATAGCTCTTTTGATGTATTTTATAATTTACTTTCAAAACACTTATCTAAAGGAAAATATTGTTTAACCCTGGGAGATCTTAACATAGATTGGTTAAAACAAACCCCAATTACTTACAGATTAAATGACTTATTGAATGAATTTAATTTAAAACAATGTGTGAACTCACCCACTAGAGTGACAAGCTCGACGTCTACGCTAATAGATCACGTGCTATCCAATGTTGAGCGTGATGTAATGCGTGTAGAGGTGATAGGCACTGGGTTGTCGGATCACTTATTTGCACAATCTGTTACACTGAATGTTGGAAAATCACCCGCGGAAAAATCCATGTCTCGCTATGCATTAAACGGTAAATTGACATACGATACACGCCCAGATAATCTTAAGTCTTTAAATTTCGTTTTATCCAAAGAAAACTGGAGCTCATTTCAAAACACTACAGACGCTGAAAATAAATATAAAGCATTTTACGAAGTTTTAAAATATAGTTTATCGTTAGCTTGCCCGCTAAAAAATAGGAATAAAATCCAAAACCGTTTTAAACCAGACAAATCGTGGGTAACTAAAGGCATAACTACTTCATCTAAAAGGCTAAAAGAATTAGATTTCGCAAAAAAATTCAATAAATCTACACAATTTCTAGAGTATTGTAAAACATATCGAAAAATATACCGTAAGGTTATTAAACATGCTAAAGCTGCACACCTCTACGCGCGGCTATCCAAGACTGATAACCTGTCCAAAGAGGCATGGAGGGCAATAGATAAGGATAGGTAAAAAAAACCGGTTTTGCTACCTGCTGATATGCCTAGTCCCGAGGAGCTCAATCAGTACTTTGCAAATATTGGTCAACAAAAACATTGTCTGATAACCGAACCAGCCGTACATCCACTAGCTGTTAAAACATGTCCAACAACACTTGCCCTGAGCCTAACAGACCCTCAGGAAGTCTATAATATAATCATGAAACTTAAAAATTCCAACTCTGCTGGCTATGACGGTATTAGTCACAAAGTAATACGTCATTCGGCCCTACATTTAAGTGAAGCTCTTGCTGATGTTATTAACACATCCTTATCAGATGGGGGTTTCCCACAAGATCTAAAACAAGTAATAATACGTCCTGTTTTTAAAGAGGGTGATTCTAGTTTGCCGGGAAATTGGCACCCTATTGCAAATATTCCTACAGTATCTAAAGTTTTTGAACATAGACTTTTAGAATTTTTGGATCACAATAACATGCTATGTCCAAACCAGTATGGTTTTTTAAAAGGAAAGAGTACAATGGACGCAATGGTCAAATTTGTTACGGAAGCAGTTAATGCACTTGATAAAAAATATAAAGCAGTAGGCGTATTTTTAGATCTCCAAAAGGCATTCGACTCATTAGATCATGAAATACTGTTTGACAGGCTTTATGATCTAGGAGTTCGCGGATTATCTTTAAATTGGATAAAATCTTACCTAACTAATAGGCACCAAATTGTTTGCGTAAATGGTCTGCAATCCAACAATATTAATGTAAATTTTGGCATCCCGCAAGGCTCTATACTAGGACCGGTTCTTTTTATACTTTATATTAAGAATCTTACAGACACCTTTCCAAATTTAAGCGTGACAATGTACGCCGATGATATCGCACTGATTTTTAAAAATAACGCACTAAGCAACTTAGAAATTGACTGCTATTCGCAGTTGTCTAGTCTTTATCAATATTTAAATAGCAACAACTTGCATGTAAACTCAGCTAAAACTAAATGCTTATATTTTACACAAAACACACACTCTGAACTAGAGCCATTAATTTTCATGGACGATTATGAACTCGCATTAGACGAAGAAAGCAAATATTTAGGCTTAATATTTGATAGGAAACTCTCTTGGACGCAATATATAAATTATCTCTGCTCTAAATTATCCTCCCAACTATTCTTGCTCAGTAGATTTGCGGGGTATCAAAACCTCTTTCTTATGAGATTAATATACTCAGCCCTTATAGAGTCAAGACTCCTATATGGAATTATCTTTGGGGCTCTACGTCTCGCATAAATTTTTTAAGAGTTTTCGGCTACAAAAAGAGCCGTTCGAATAATGGCAGGAGTTGCTAGACGAGCTTCGTGTCTAACACTCTTCAAATCCATGAACATTTTAACACTTCTATCTCTTTATATTCTAGAAGTTGCATTATTCTATAAATTCAAAACAGCATCCCAAACTGGCGTTGATATTCACACTTACAATACAAGACATAGACATCATCACAGGCAAACGTCTCACAGACTGGATTTGGCCGCTAACCTTCCAAAAATATTGGTCCAAAATTATTAAATAGTTTGCCAGAACATATTAGAATGGAAGCCAATCCTATAAAATTTAAAAATACTTTAAAAAAGTATTTGTTGGAGCGAGCTTGTTACTCGATTGGTGCAATATTTGATTAAGTTAGAAATCTCTCAGGAAACCTGTATCATAGCCTATTGTATAGTAAATGTAAATATAAATATTTATTACTTTAATTAATTTTATAGATTAACAATAATTTCAGTTACAATTATTTGCTATGATAAGGATTAGAACAATTATGCTATGTTTTTAGACAAAAATGTGAACATTACAATTAGTATAAGTATTTTGACGATTGTAATACAATAGGAATTATTGTCATTTACAATAAAGAATTTTGAATTTTTAAATTTTGAATATAAGTTTATCATTTCTAGAAGTCGCATTTTTTGTCCGATTTTCACAAAAATGGTTGCCAATGTTTCTTTTGTAAATATGTCGGTCGAGTTCATTAACCAGCAAAATCCGATTACCAAAACCTCATTTTGAAGGGAACTTTTCACCAAAATGTGGGTTTAATTGTCTAAAAACAGCAAATTTCATCCGATTTTGACGTAACTTGAAATAAATATTTATTTTACTGTTAAAGTTACACATCAAAAGTCCACCTAGTCGTTTCTAAAAGGCGGCCAAAAAAGTGGGGTTTCGCCTTAACTGCAAAATGAGAAGTCCGCTTTTATTGAAATTTAAAACACATTCTCCTTTTATGATATGTAGTATAACTTCCAGTTAAAAAAAACCAGAAGTATGAGGCTGAAGGGCGAAGCGAGATTGTGAGCGCAACGAACAGCCTCGTAACGCCCGTGGCCAATTTGAAGCGTATCGTCTGTCTTAAAAGAACATTAGAATCTGAGGCCGAAGTGAGGCTGTAAGCGAAGCAAATTAGAGTAACAAATGGCAAAGGAAATCCGACTCACTCATGCCAGCGGCGCTTTAGCACTTAGCTGCCTGACGGCTGGTTTGTACTGATTTCACCTCAAACTTGTAATGCTATTTATTACTCAGTGATCTTATCTTTGTTATTTCGTAACAGTTGATAATGAACTGATAAAGTTTATTAAAGCCGAATGAGGGGCGATTTGAGTTATCTCTAGCCTTGAGAAAGAAGGCGTGCGGTGTTGTATCAAACTTAACAGTTCAATAACTGTACAGAAGTGGTTTTGTTTGCAACTGCTGTGTTTATTTTACCAGGTAAATGAATTTTAAGAGTTGACGTTTCAACTAGTGTAACAGTAATTTACTGTAGTTTTAATTTACTGAACATAACAAGGTCTTCAAATTGTGTGTAGTTCGTACAAAGAAATGTTGTAAACAGGCTGAACAACAAGAGTGCAAGGAACTATAGAACTTGCCTTATTTGATTTTGTGATTCTGAAAATTCAAAATAGAGGATGTAATTCTCAGCTATTTTCGAAAATACTAAATGTGCCTTATATATTAATATTTAGACCAAATATAGACATTATTAGTCAGAAATTAAGTCTCCTAAACTGGTCTTATTCTTATGTTGCCACTTGCCTTACACCCACGGTTACGGATTAAATGTCACCGTACATGCAGGATGCTCTTTTTGCTTTTTTTTCATGTTTTTAATTCTCAAAAATGTTAATTTTGCCAGTCAATCCTTTTAGGAAATCATAAGACGGAAAAAAGCTAAATTCATCTCGGGCCTTTTGGTTAAAATTAAATTATTAAAATGATTTCATAAGAGTCTACTGACTTTTCGATACTGAATTAATGCTTTACAAGATCTTGGCTCTTGGCGTAGGAATTGTTGAGAAACAATATTACTTGAAGTCCTCAATGTTGAATAAGTTCAGTATTTATGTATTTGACCTTTTCTTACTGAAGTGAATTACATTTTTAACCAGGCCGACACGCAGCTAAGTGCTAAAGCACCGCTTGCGTGACTGAATCGAATTTCCTCTGCCATTTGTAACTCTTATTCGCTACCTCCCAGCCTCGCTTCGACCTCAGAATTACGTGTTCTTTTACTGCAAGTTGTATTACATATCTTGAAGAAAAACGTTTTTAAAGTTGTATTGAAACCGGACTACTAATAACGTTGTTATAGCGAAAAATCACTTTTTTGGCCACCATTTTGAAAAGATTTGATGGATGTTCATAGTTTTTTTGGTACATTGATGGATACCATCAAAATACATATCTATTCACAATTTAATCAAAATATATAATGAAATGTAGATCGGAAGTAAAAATTAGTCAAATTTATTTTTTAAATATTGGTTTTAATAATACTCAAAAGTGTGCACAGTTTTGTTTATTACTAAATTAACCTCAGAGATAAAAATTATTTAGCGAAAAACATAGACAGACGGAAAACTACGCGAGATAGGACTATGTGTTATAGGAAATTTGTTGTTTATTATGGACCTGACAAACCACCTGGTGAAGTTTGATCCCAAATTACTGGACACCCATAATGGACACCCTGTATAAAGTTGTGCCATATGACTCAGGAGGTGTTGAGAAGCAAACAACTACAAACTGCACTTTTCTACGACGTGCCCTTCTCTTTAGCTAGAGAAATGAACAGCTCTATTTCCAATGGAAATTCGCTAATAAGCATATGTTTTAAAGAAAACAATAAGTTTACGGTTGTTCAATTAGTTGTGTACACTATAATGTATAACAAGTATAAAAGTTGTTTAGTAAGAATAAAATTATATCTTTGCCATTGTACTGGACAATTTTACTTTTACCAACATTTATTTCAATTATTAATACAGTAAATATAATAATCGTATTAAAAGTAGTCAATGTTTTAAATTATGAAATTGGCAGTTCTTTGTTATTAAGGATTGACAGTCAATCCATTTATATGGTGAATGTATTTTCTTTCTTGGTGATTTGCACATGTAAATCCTTTGTCTCTGCAAAATGTATCAAAACTATACACAATGCTTTACACTTATTCGTTAGTAGTTTACATTAGGGGATGTGCTCTGTACATAAATTAAGTTTTTTCACACAGAAAGGATTTGCGTTCTAGAAATATGACAACTGTGGAATACTCGCTTGTACCGATAACAGTTGGAGACACAGAAGAAGTAGTAGATTTCTTGAGAAGTTGAGGAGATTCTTCTTCAGGGATGAGCCGCTGTCGAACTTCATCAAGCTGTTGGAAGCTCCAAATGACCGATGTCTGGAACTGGAGCAGTACGCTGCACTTTCAATTTCGCAGGGTGAGCTCATAAACGGTTTCCCTCCAAAAATGTATATACACAAACATGTTAGTTTTCATGTACTTGTAACTTTGTTTTGCACCTCGAAAATGCAAATATCACAGCTGACCAGAAACACCCTACCCATATGCTCAAAACGTGTTCTGGGGACCAGGATCGAGGCTCATTTATTTGTCACGGGTCTGGGTCTTACCAGGCTGAAGGCATGAATATCTCATTTTTCAAATGGAATTCGATAATAAACAATATGCACATAAACAGGTCACACTCACATTGGAAAAGTCCCCTAACCCCCCTACTTCAGCTCCCGCCTAAAGTGGGGCTAACCACCGTGAATCTGCGTGTCGGCCATGGACAACTTGTTCAATGTTTCCTTCATGTTCTGTTCGTATGTTCATGATAAGAGTATCTATTTAGTTATCTATATGTTATCATGACAACGTTCACAGCAACTATGAGTTCTAAAAGTTATTAATTATTACGTCTTTGTATCCCTATGGATGACCCCAAGGGGGCTAAAACATATACGTCGCAGATCTCAGCAACGTTGTTTGGATTACTTTGACAGACCTCTACGTTAGTAGAACCAGTAGTATAGGGTAGTATACCCTATTTATTGTTTGATGCGTTTACTAATCCGGAGGCCAAAATCATGTCCAAAATCAAATGCCCAACTCTCCCCCAGGGTGCTCAGTGAAGGCAGTGTCCAAAGACGGGAAGCTGCTCGGGGTGCGCCTGAACGGTCTGCTCACCCGGCAAGAGCACAGTGAAGAGTCTCCGGACAGTCAACGCGAGGTGGAGGAGTGTGCACACCCTCGCTTCCGCAAGATCCTGCGGCTTCTTAAGCGAGTCTACTGGGAGTCCAACGTGTTCAAGAGGTTCCCGGACGTACAGAGGGTGTTGGAGATCAGGATAACCTCGGTAGACGAGGCGTACCGGTGTCTGGGCATCGCGCAGGCTTTCACCGA
The DNA here is from genome assembly GCA_018831715.1 of Matsumurasca onukii. Taxonomy (NCBI): domain Eukaryota; kingdom Metazoa; phylum Arthropoda; class Insecta; order Hemiptera; family Cicadellidae; genus Matsumurasca; species Matsumurasca onukii. The sequence goes on along the minus strand of CM032059.1, from coordinate 31,901,319 downwards.
ACGCACAAAGTAAGTATCAGTTAGTCTTTGATTTAAGTTTGTTTGTTGTTGACGTGAGTACAACTTTTGAGGTTGACACATTTTTGTACGATTTCCATCGCTTGTAAGTGAACAAAAAGTAAACGATGTTTTGGGATCTGGAATCTGTCCAGTTTTCAGGTGAAAAGTAACCTAAAACTTAACACAAAACATAAGAAAATGAGCTGATCTAAAAGTGATCAGTGCCAGGTGACCAGTCACTCACCATTAGTTAACCTCGTTTTTCTTAAACGAATTACATTTTTTAACAGCTACCCTAGAAAACAATAAAACATGTACAGTTGTACACAAACTTTACCAAATAAATCTTGTATTGTAAATAAATAATTCAATCAGACTCTCCATAAAGTGTTCAAAAACTACATGGAATTTCCTTAACTCACTTTCTTGCTTAATCTCTGTTGCTTTTCCAGACAGCTGGCCCGAGAACTCAATTGTCAGCTGATCAGGACCGACTGCACCAGCGCGTTCTCAGCCAAGGTAGCGGAGAGGAGAGGTTTCCAGCTGGTCTACAGTCTGCCGAGTGATTGATTGATTGATTGATACTCTGAACACCTGACTGACTCAGAGGGACACCAGGAGTTCATTCCCCATCCTCCCCATGTGGCTGTCAGCACTTACGTGTTTAGGGTTTGAATACACCAAGAGGAACAGTAATTTAACCAGAGAAGCCAGAATACAAAGAATCAAATGTACAACATTGTTTATAAACTTAATAAAATTACTGTTAAGGGCCTATGTATAAACATAATTCAAGGGATTTGACATATAAATAGTCAATGTGTTATTTTATTCAGGGTGAGTTTTAAATGTCCCCCCTTAACTTTTGACAAAGGAACTCTTTTTTTAAACCCTTTGGGGAATGTTTTATAGGATTCTGAAGTACTGTATGTTTAAACCATACTTTGCGCACCTCAAAAAGAAAGGGAATTTTAACACAAATTCCATGACGGAAAGACACACTTTTTATCTCGACTTGTTGTTTTTTGTTATACCAATATAAAGATTACACAAAATCATCAGGTTTAAAATGCCACATTTCACATACAATTTATTTTGAATAACAAAATTGTCTTTAAAATACACTGTGGAATTTTGTTGTAGGGATTTTGCCTCATAGTATTTAGAAGACAATGTTGTCATTCAAAATAAGTTGTATGTGAAATGTGGCATTTTAAACCTGATTTCGAGTAATGTTTAAATTGGTATGACAAAAAAAAACAAGTAGAGACTAAAAATGTTTCTTTGCAGCGTTGAATTTGTGTTGAAATTCCCCTTTTTTTTGAGGTGCCACAAAGGGTGAGGGGGTTTGTAATAAAACCTTTTGGGGTGCTTCCCCTGGATTGTGGGTGGTGGGTGGCTGTCGTAAAGTATGTCACTATACGGTATCGCTAAGGAAAAGTCGAGGTTGAGTGTTAGAGAGGACTTTGTAGTCCTAACTTCGCCTCGTTAAACAAGACAAACTTTACCTTTACTTTTATTCCCACTGTAATTATAGCTTCTGAGGTATTGGATGATAACAAAAACAAAGCGTTAAAGGCACAGCTTGTATTGTTGAAACGGTAAAATTTAATTAAAATTTTACAGCATTATTCACTACGTAGGGTTTAAGCCTAATCCCCTCTCTTGACTTTGCATGTAACTTCTTTCAAAAAGTCTGGTATCATGTCAGATTTTAGAAGAACAGTCGCGTGGCATTCATTGTGACCCTGTAAGATACATATAACATGTTTACATGAGTCACTAACTTATCTTGTTTTGTACGTTAAAATAAGATAGCTAAAATTCTATCTGTGTGTTCTGAAGTGAGTTACTTATTGAGAGTTATCTCAATAAGTAACTCTCAATAAAACACACTTCAGGGATGGAGAGAGGGAGAGAGAGAGTTGTGTCGCAGCCCGCAGGGCAGAGGTCAGTGAGGAGTGTTCCCATGCCCGTTGGCATCGGGGAATACCTTCCCCCACCCCTGATCCTCCCTGGACACTTGGCGCATACTTACTGGTCAGGTGGTGGCGGCAATTTGAATATCTGTTAACAGACTTTTAAAAAACTAGTGATGTAAGTAAGTACAGAAGGAGTATCAAGAGGAAGGTTTTCAGAGTCCAATAAGTATAATTTGCAACTTTGATTAAAATCAAGTAAACTATTTACTCACCCCTACAAAACCATGGAATTTCGCCTCGAAGGTCAAGTCGTAAATCCATCCGTTGACTATCTGTAAATTTAATTATTTAAATAATCTATATATACAAAGTGATTCACTCGCGCATAATCACATCACAGGACAAAATACAGACTTAAAACGTTGTACATCTTTCTGCTAGCCCAAACCAACCACTAAGAAACTGTTTTGAAAATGTTTCATTTTTAAGGTAGTTTTTATAGGGTAAGATTCTCGATCTGAAAACATTTTAACATTGAAAGCAGAACATTCAAATGTTTGCAAAACAATGAGGTTTAACCAAGGACACAGCTTTTTTGTAATACATATAAACAAAACTCTTTGAGTTCCCGAATACAATGGTACCACCTGAGGTTTTTTAAGTTTGATACATAACAACTTTGCAGGTACTCAAAACTGCGCCACTTTTTTATGAAAACTCTATATTGTATCCCTAGCAAAGCACGGGTAAACAGCTAGTTCATTAACACTTGTATTTTGTTGACCACTAAAGTTCTATGAGTTCATGATAGTCTACGGTGTTCACAAAAGTGTGTCACAAGCATATTTAAAATAACAAAATACCAACTCTATAATTTTCTAGAACAATAAAAGTTATGTCCGGATTTTACTAAGTATCCGGTAACTGGACGGAAAGTTGTAGGTCTAAATGGCGATTTGTATCTCACTGAAAAGTTGTTCTTGACCCTTTAAAACCAAAAATATCCCTGGTTGTTTCACAAGCTAGGAGTTCTCGTTAGAAATACTTACCTTCGAACCTACCCCCGGAGTTACCCTCGAAATTCCCATTTCAGCGTTGGGAGACCCCGATCTAGCAAAAGCATTTTTTCTACCCTAATAACGAGTGCCAAAGCACTTTTGAAATGCGTCATCAGTTTTGACCGAGAGCTTTTGAAACTTTCTGTACGATCAAATGATACACAAACCTCTCCCACTTTTATAGTACATTTTCAAGAGCACACTATGCATCATTGGCATATTTACTTGTTGAGTTCCTTTGATGTTGTATGGGTCTGATAGTGAGTTTTTGTCATTATTGTTTTCTCCTAATAGCAATCCTAGTGTGTATGCTCTATTCAGCATAATCTTGGCGACTGCAATAATTTTCTTGTCGTTCGGGTCCACCTTGGTAGGAGCGCCAGGAGTGCCAACCTATATGGTACAAACACACTTATCAGAACTGTATATTAGTTCTTAGTTTGAAGTTTGTTGTTGACAACGGGAGAGTTTCTGGGGTAGATTATATTTCGGGCGTTTCCTGTCGTTAGTGAACAAGAAAAAAGACGTTTGGAGATGTCAAATTAGATCCCGTCTTAAAAAGAAAAGTAACCTAAAACATAAAACAGATGAATAGTTAAATAGGACATGTTTATGCGAATATGAAGAATATATGATTTATTACTCAAGAAGTTAATTTGAAGACAAAATGTGTGGACCGAACCGGGAATAGAATAAAGTTCTAATTTCTGATTTGTTTAAATCCGCAATTTGAAGTAAAGCTGTGAGCTATCAGCAATTAAACACTGTCTTGGAAAAGTAACTTCACAGGATCTACTAGTTTAAATTTTAAACTAGTACATTTAAACTAGTAGATCTTATGAAGTTACTTTTCCAAGACAGTGTTTAATTGCTGATAGCTCACAGCTTTTACTTCAAATTGCGGATTTAAACAAATCAGAAATTAGAACTTTAGTCCCGGTTCGGTCCACACATTTAATGTTAATAGAAAATTTAATGTTCTATTCACAATATACAGATACGTAATTACTCTACAAACATATGACCAAAATTCTTGAAATAACTTTCGAGTTAGAACTTTGTTCCATGATGGACTTCATTCATTGGTCAAATTATATCGTCATTTCTTTACCGCGCGTACAGGACACCCTTAAACACATTTAAGTTTTTGTAATAATAAGATCAGTAGATTTACTTACGGTTAATGAAATCCACATAACGGCCAATGAAAAGAATAGTATAATATATTTTTCCATAGCTGTTTATACTAAAACAAATAGATGTAGATGTAGATTTTAGACAGTTTAACAATAATTAGCTACAATTACAACTACATCTTTTATTAAAATACTAAATTGTGTTCATCTTTGTCGGGATAAATTATGAAAATCAAGGTGCACTTTTTTCTGCAATAAAACATCTTAAATGTTTAACACTGGGAAACCAACGCAACGAACTTCCCTGGTTTGATGTTAACAATTCTCAACTTATAATTTATTATACCTACATTAACTTCTTGTGAGGAAGATACTCTAGACAGCATGTTTCAATGTATGTAAATTTCTATGTACCATTTTTAATGGAGATTATTTCAATTGTTTTGAACACTGGTTGCTAAACACCTTCTTTAATGAAAATGAAACAATTTTCTATAAACACGAATGAACATTCTAGATAAAGGAATACAGTTCTATGACCATTTGCAATATTTCACATTTTTTTCGCTTAACCCTAGTCTGTAATAAAACATAAAAATCTAAAAATAAAAATAATTAAATCATAACAGCGACAACAAATTACCTGTAGCTGAAAGTTATTAACACAGTACTTATTTCATTAACACACACTAACGTATTTAGAGCTATAGCTATCATCTCCATTTATAAGCTAGATAAAAGTTGTTAGTCTTGTTCCGGTGATTAATTTAACACGTTATAGAAACCAAAGATATAAAAGCAAAATAAAGTATTTTAAATAATGCTAAAATATGTCTTTACGACACACTCGAATCACTCGGTTAACGCTATGAAATAGGACAATAAAACTCAGTTGATCATAAGTACCAAACTTATGAGCTATAAAGGGAAAGTTGGCAATAAAATATGAGTATAATCGAGAATAACAAATTTTACTTCATAAACGTCGTTATGTATGACCAGCCCTGGCAAACACGGTATCTTGTTTTAGATTTTCAAGATGTAACGAGCTGATGTTCTACTAGATAAGCCCACATCAACTTGATATTTTACAACTGATTTACTAATAATTATTAGTATAAATACTGGCATTCGATCTGATTTGACTGAGTCCATAGTTCTGAATATTTTATCTTGGAGGGTTTTTATATGTAGTATAATTTATATGACATATGCAATATAAAAAGTGTTCAAAAAGTCCTCCCTTCCACACGCCTTAACTTTTGACAGAGACAAAGTTTTGAAAACACTTTTGGGGTATTTTTATAGGCTCCTAAAGTTTATATTGACGTAGGCTTACGACTTTTTCAATTAATTTTTTTGAAGAACCAATTTTTATTGATATGACATAGTTTGTGGGAACCTTCCATCTATTTCCGTTGTTGAGTTATGAGCGGTCCATTGCGGCGAACTCCCTCCCCCCTTCCCCCTAGGATAGGCACCACCTGGGGAGGGCGACAACATACGTTTTCCCATTCGCCTAGAGGCCTTAACAATAATCAAAAATTAAACTGCATTTAACTGAAATTGCTTGCGTAGCCCCGGTAGGGTGCTGTACTAATAATTAATGTGGTCAACAAACCCTGTTGGTCGGACGAAACCGATGCGCCGTGGAGAGGTGTAGCCAGCGAACACAGAATAAAATGCTTCTCTGTATTCATTGGGTGTAGCCCACTACCTACGATGAAGCGTGCGCATCGATGCAGCGGTCAATTCTGTGCATAAGGCATCTTGCAAGCAAGCTTCCACTCACCCCTTGCCAAATATGGTGGAGCCTGGAGTTTACGATAATGTGTGGCCGCACGGGACAGCCGCATGTGCGGTCATGGTAGCTCAGTAGTTGGGACCATTTGGTTACACAGGGAGCATAGCTATGTGTTGCATATATAGCGTCTCCTGTGTATAAAAGTAGTTGTGTGCGTGCGCTCTTAAACCGCATTTACACCAAATGTTGACAGCTAAATTAGTTAATCCTAAGTTCCATTATATGAAATTTGTGTGTACAATGTACGGGGAAGTGTCAAAGTAAGCCAGCCCGGTAAGGAGCTGAAAAAAATTGATAAAACCGAAAGAATACACATAGCGAATAGAACCAAATAATAAATTATTGGCCATTCACCGTTGGCGAAAATACATTTGCGGATCACATGCATTGACTTTATATGTAGAGAATGATCGAGAGGTGGCCGTCCTAGAATATTTAATCTGTGATATTTACAAGAGTCTGACAAAGAAAGAAACAAATCAATTAGCCTATAATATGCTCTGTGTTCTGGTCTCTGGACTCGGTGGTTAAGTGACACTGTCAGTATTAAATAACAACAATTTTAAAGGATACTCATTTAATCTAGTAGGTTTTACCGTGTTAATATAAGTAGTAACAATGAACGCTCCTCCAACGTTTGAATCATTCCTTTTGTTTGAGGGAGAGAAAAAGTAAGTGTGTAAACCTAGGCAACAATTTTAGTGGTTTTATTCTAGGCCTAGCATGGTAATACTAAGGACTTATATAATAGGGCATATAGGCTATGGCAAGTCAGCCCACCATCTTAATTAGCCAGCTCCTTTTCGATAGGCCTAGCTAAATAAATTAGAAATCTCTCGTGTAGTGGCCCTAAATAGTACACCCAGTATGCCAGCGCCATCCTGAGCAGCGCTAGTAAGATAAAACTCTATAAGTAAAGGCTCTTATTATAGAATCAAGAATCTTTATTTGTCATTGACATTACAATAATGTATTAACAATTGTCAAGTACTTTGGCAAGCAAAAGTTGCTGCTGTCAGAGAAAACATATTTAGCTAATATAAACAGTCCATAAAGTACAAAACATTATAATTATTACAAAAATAGTAGAAATATAAACCTGTGGATTACATGGTACAAAATCAATATAAATGAATAAAACAATTAGTAAACTTAAGTACAATATATAATGGTCTATGTTTGTATCTATGTCTGTTTTTAAGACCTTACAGAGTTCTTCCAGCTACTTCTCAAGTGCAAACCTTCACAGCGGCTGTAGTAATGTCACAATATTTGGTGTTTTATTGAATCAAGAATCTTTATTTGTCATTGACCAAACACTATCCATGGCTTAATATCAGGCTAAGGCTAGAGTTCACTAAGGCCAAGTCATTACAAAAGATTTTGAGCTATTGAAATTGTACTGTAGTACCGTTTCAGTCTACAAAAAAAGGTCCACTTGAGGAAATGATTCAGCTATAGGCCTATTTCAAAAGTACCGAATAGCCTGTTTGCAGTCACAACCTGATGCTATACAGCTATTGTCTGATCCTTTACAACAGCCTTCAAGAATTATAAATAGATTACTAACCTGACAAGGCTGGAAGCTGCTAAAAACACTCTAAACTAGTGTGATGATAACTCCTAGATCTAAAAGGTCGCGGCAATGACAATTATGGTAAATGGATACTTCTGGAAAAGCTCAGGTGTTACTTGAATGATGGTCCGGTCCATTAAATGCTTCACAGTTCCCTGACATTCAGCAGTCTGTCACTTGGTGATGCTTAGTCCTTGTCTCTTCTAGTAAGGTGTGGTGTTCCATATTCTTAAGCCTCTTCCTGGTCCAAGTAAATTACTTAGAGCTTTTCCAGGGTGACATGCTACATTTCGCTGACTAATAAGACTAGTAATAGAGATAGGTTCTAGACCCCGCACGTCAACCTTGTTGCTGGTGACACTACTATCTTCGTGGCAACAAATTCTCTAGACTTTGGCGAGTGCACGCACTTCAGCTACTTTTTTCTAGTAGTTTTAATAACTTAACTTACCAACTTCAGCTTTTCATCTGTAACCCGTTCTTTTGTTTATACAGAATAATCAAAGAACTTGATACCAAAGTACCGAATGCAGCCATTTTTACGGTTAACAAAGAGGATCACACTCTTGGCAACATGATCAGGAAGTAAGTACCTTTATTCGTTTAAAGCTAAAATATTAACCAATTCAGAAAATACTGTAATCCATTGTTAAATTGCTTTCATGACGACACGTTGTTTTCAAGATGTTTTGTTGTATATCAGATGAGTCCTGTGACTTATGGAAAGTGTTGTTTAAGGTTAACGAGTAATTTTCTGAAAAATGTATGTCTGTTACTGGAAGTTTAGCAACTGTTGGTTTATAAGTAACTTACATTATAATAAGAAAACATACTGAAAGATGTTATAATTATGCGGTGGTAAGTCACTGTGCCAGTTAGAAATTGACAGTTGATTCTGCTGTCAGATTAATTTTACCGTAGCGCCCCAAAAGTACCGCACTTCTTTAGCATGCTGCTTTTTTGTTATTTTAGGAAGTAGTTAACAACACGTATTTGACAAACCTGCAATAGGACCATTTGACTGGTCAGGGTGATTATAATGGTATTTTTATTATTAAAATCATATGGAACACAAAAGTCCTTAATGCAGATTACATTAAATGAAGTCAAAATAAATTCTAGTGGTGCATATTACTGAAGCTTCCCACGGAGGGTTGATATACAGTGACTGATACCAGGTGTTGTTTGTTGCGTACAGCCAATTGCTGAAGGATCCGAACGTTCTGTTCGCTGGGTACAAACTGCCGCATCCGCTGGAACACAAGTTCGTACTCCGCATCCAGACGACGTCTGACTACACGCCACAGGAGGCTCTCATGAATGCAATCACAGATCTCATCGCTGAACTCTCTCTTTTTGAAGAACGATTCAAGGTAGGTCTAATTGTCCTAAAAGTTTGCTTAACTCTATTTCAATCTCGTACCTGCGCACGACGCTACTAGACCAGATAGCCTCTTGTTGTGTCTGTTCACTCTTTTATCTTCATAATTTTAATTAGCTCTTTAATTTTGTAAATATTTTGTTAAACTCAGAAAAAGTTATAAACATTTAGTTGTAACTAATGTTATTAGTTTTAAAAAATTCCCAAAAGAGGATCTGACTGACAACATTTTTGGGTTAAAATCGTATCTATAAAAAGGTCCAAAATACATCAAAAAAACTTTTGGCAAAAAGCTTTTGGGAGCGAGCACTTGGAACTATCTCCAAGTAGGCATACCTCTCCGATCCCTTACAGAGGCATATATTTAGTCTCGCACATGTCTCATTATTGTCTTAGGCTGGTTTTCCACCTAAGCGGAAGTTATTTTCTGAATACCATGGAAAGTCAAAACTGTCAAAAGCCAAACTGGTAGTGTACAATTATTCTGAAATAGGTTTTGAAAAACATTAAATTAACTTTCATCGAATTTGTTTACTTACTTGACATTGCTCGTGACCTTTATACTAAGGGAACCAACTTTGATATGTGCTATAAAAAAATACCTTTGTAGCCAAAGATTTAGAAGCAAGACTAAGTTTATACTTTATGGTTAGGTCTTATAAAATTATGGCTTTCTTTACAAATTATACTGTTACTAACTTTATATGTTATTTTTATGTGTCGCAGGAGTCCATCAAAGAGAAGAAAGAAGGATTGGATTAAAAACATGAATTTTCTTCAACCCATGCTGGAAACCTAATTAATCACCGTTTGTCTAAATTAAAATTTTGTAAATACAACGATTTTTTAAAATTCTGGTCTTAAGGTTAACCATTACTTTAACACCCAAACATCCACATTAGTTGAAAAATAAAATAAAATACAAGGACCAACGGCTTAAGGTGACTTCCGAACCACGCAGGTGATGGTCTGATATGTCTAAACGATGGTGGGAGTTGATGCGGGTATCATTAGATGATCGCTGAGACTATCTGAGCCGCTTTAGACCTATATCATCCTCAAAACCTGACCTCCATGAAGCTGGATTACAGGACCACGCCACGAGTCCCAGTCACTGAATTTCAAGAAACTATTATGAGACTAAATTTAGTTTATGATAAATGGTCATAAAAATTGTATGGACTGTAAACTGGATTAACTTAGAAATAGAAATATTTTATTCACCTCTTACAAAGGTAGCCTTTGCATGGGCTATAACAAAAAGAACATTAAATAACAACCAGAAAAGTAATGAATAAAAATATCAAATAAATTTATGAGGTCCAATCTTCACTCTTCATGTCATCATGTAAATATTCACTTTTCTTGTAAAAATAATTTTAAATTTCGTTTGAATTTTTAAAATTGGAAGTTTATTAAATAATTTAGATATTGTATTCTGGGAAATGTGTGTAATAAGAAGTGTTGTGATCTGGTATTCTCAATTTAAGATTTTGCTGTCTTATGCTTAATACTTTGTAGTTTGGATAAAAATATGAAAAGTTTTGTTTAAAATATATAATGCATTCATAAATATAAATTGATAAAAATGTTAAAATTTGAAAATTTTCAAAAATACGTTTACAGGATTTATTTTGTGATTTTCTAAAAATTGTTTGTAAAGCAGATTTTTGTAGAATGAAAACTTTGTTTGTATAAGTACTTGAGTTTCCCCAAAAAATGACAGCATAATGAATGGGATATAGTTCTTAAAATAACAAAATAGTGTAACTTTGTTCTGATTTGAGATTCGTAGACATATCCAGTTTTTGGCATTAATTTTCTTTTACTAAGAAATTTACAAAAAACACTGACAGCCTTGGTGATGTGTCAAACCTGAGTATTACTGTATATTTTGGATTAACAAAAGGTTGTGTCTTCCATTACAGCTTCACAGTGAACTTTAAAAGTATTCGGTAAGTGTTGTGGTTAATGAAATCAACAAGGCAAGGACGGTTTAAGAACCATTTATTTTTAACAATAACACGTTTTAAACCTTAGAAAACATGTTTCAAAAATGAGTATAACAGGCAGTATTAAGTAAAAAGTAGTTTGTTATTTTGATTGGATTTCAACTGATGAAGCAATTATTGAAGGGTTATGGCACCACACAATAGACCTATTTATTTAGCATTGACTTAATTTGATTTTAGTAGAAGTGACAAAAAATGTAAAATGTTGTGCTATTTGTATTACAAATTTGACAATAGTATTCAATTATCCTGTTTGGAAATGAGATATTAAATATTAACATCCATTAAAAAGAACATAATGGTTCTAAAGGTGTTACGTGAAGAATATTTGCCTTTCTTCAAAAGAAAATGATAACTATTTCTTGAAGTAGCTTATTACAACTAAATTGGCTAAAATAGGTTTTAAAGTTTTAACTAATTTTTTTATTAAAAGCCTGTAAATATGTTATAAGTTCCAAATTTCTAGCTAAATATAATGCTCGCTATACTGTACTTTATTTTATAGTAGAATTTTTAACCGACATTGTAAATGGTCATTTGTAAACATACTGTAAGGAAAAACTATTAACCAAGAAAAGAACTAGTAGGAGGCACCATTAAAGCACTTGACCATACAACAGTATAATTTCTACATTAAACTACCTTTACTAAAATCATTGTAGTCTTCTAGTAAGAAAACCATATTTTAAAAATATTGTCAACTCTTTTTTACTATACTCTTTGATAAACATCAATACTCAATTCTAAATCATGTTTTTTCATAGGTGGTTTAAAAAATTGTGGTAAATATGATTTGATGAATTTCAGAAACTTAAAAGTTTGTAACGAGTGATGTTAAAAACCATTAACAATAAATATGAGGAGTGCTATAATAATATCAACAATAGGTTTATTTTTAAACACCGCTAAAGATATTTGGCCGATGTTTTGAATTGTTGAAATATTACATAGTGAAAAATCTATTTATTTATTATCCACCCAAATAAAATCTTTCACGTCCAAATATTTAGTGATGTCAAAAAGTGCTTGGTAATTTTATTAGACAAGAACATTTGCTCAGATCTACAAGAACTAGATTTACAAAAATATAACTTTATGTCTAAATCACAACTTTCCCAGGGTTATCAAAATGCAATTTACAAATAAGTTAATTAATTACATCATTAAAACTATTTACATGTTTCTCTATTCTACAAAAATGTATACAGTAAAATAAAATCAAAAGACAAAAATTATATTACGTACTAAAAAAATAACACCATAGAAGTTTTGTTTCGTAACATTACAGTGCAATGAGTATATTTCTCAACTTTAACAATACATCTAAAAAGCTACAATGTACAAATTAAAATAACTAAACAATAAATAACAACTTACACAATACCAAGTTAATTAAAATTAAACCATTGAATATAAATTAACTTAAATTTAATTGCACACCTGCAATGATTGAAATATTTTTCTGGTTTGAGAAAACCCCCGTACAATTTAGATGTTTTTTCATTGTGTTTTTAATGGACTTCACTTGCAAAGAAGGGAGTAATGCAATGTTCAAAACTGTACTACAGTTAGTGCCAACTAGCATGATGCGCTATTTACGCATGTGCGTAGATCACCTTTCCCTCTCCACTCCGCTTAGTACAGTGGGTGACAAGCAAACCTTGCTGTAGCTGTCACAACAAATACAAATAACATAACCTCATTTTGTTGTTTGTCTGCTTTTAAACAGAAGTTTGGATTTAGCTTTAATATTTATTGCAAAGGAACTGTTAAAAATAATAAAACCGAAACAACTAAACTGAATTAAAACGATCAAAATAAATAATTATTTATGTTAAAGAACCAAGATAATTTAAATAGTCGTGTTTTGTAAATACTGAGCCGCATGAGGGAAAGTCTACTGGTGAGTGGTGGGTGGCTTGTCACAGCTGTTTATACTCTCCTCACCAGGATTCATGGTAATTGGCGCGGTCTGTACTTGGTTTGCTTTTCATGCGTATTTCTTTTTAGCATTCTCAATGTATAAAATTTAACCTTTCATGAAGCCAGTTCAATTTTTGTATACTCTTTTTTGTTATTGACTGCTTTTACTCTATACACAGCACTAAACCAGATAACTGAAGTGGAGGACAACGGATTGGAAGTTGCTTCTAGTATGTTTCTTCGGAATTGCACTCTTCTGTTGTGTGGCCAAACACTGGAACAAATAAATTAAAAAACAATTAATTACCCCACCTAATTCTGTTCCAACTAAAGAGTCTACAAAACTGAAGTTAATTTTATCCAGAAGAAAATATTGTAAAACATACAACTAACTATTTAGTAAAAAGTTGTTTGTAATAAATTTTACAAATATCTTGATTTTTAACCTATTTTCCAAATAGGTGTTCCCAACTATGTCATATATCAATTTGTAAAACTGGTGTATGTTGTTGGAAACAAATAAATAAACCTGTACAAAGCGGCCAAAACAGCCGGATTATTTCCGGCTCCGGTTTTTTGGTTAAAACTAAAGCAAGTATAGCAGGTACAACTCTGACCTTCACAGGTGTCACAGTACGGCCTCTGGTGGTTGCGAGGCAGGTTGTGTGTCTTGGGCGGAGGCGGTGAGTCCATGGCTTGGCGAGGACAGTCGTCTGTCTCGTGCAAGTCGAACATGTCACAGATGTCACAGAACATGCGCAGTGTAACCGCTCTCTCAGGCCTGCAACCATCACACGAACTACTAGACCAACTAAATTGTTTTTGGTGTTAAACATTTGTTGACCTTAACACCAAAATAATTGGCATTCCGAGGTGCTACACTAAGGGCTAAGTTTATTTAAAGAAGATAAGTGAGTTTGCGTTTATATTATCAACTTGTGAAAGCAATAATAAATTACCTCAAACTATAATTGTTTTGGCTTTTTTCCTTCAGCGGTTCAGGATACTCCTCTCCTTTAAGTAACTTCCACCTGACCAACTTTTCAACTTAACACTTTTTGTCCAAATGTGTTTCTATCTAAAATGTCTCATTTTACTATACCTGCCACTTTTTAATCTTTTTTAACTGCTACGATCCATTTAATTGTTTTTACTCTCACCTTACTTGAGTTTCAGAAAATTTCAAAAACCCAAGTAACGCTTTGTTAATATAGAAGGTTACATTCATTTATAATAATTTCATGAATTAACAGATTTTGTCATTGAATTCTTATCTTCAAAATACAGTTCGTCAAGTTTAGCATGGCCGGTGAGATGGGCAATAGACCATAAACGGACAGCAGGAAATATCAAGGCCACAATACAGTAGACGCTCGCTCGAACGGACCTCGCTCGACTGGATTTGAGATGGTCCGGACCACCTCGGTAAAAAAAATAAAATTTAAATAAACGAAAAACATGTTTTTATTTTGTAAGACCTTCAGTGTGAGTACTGCCTACGAGAGTGAGTGGTTTTAAGGTGTGTGGCTCAGCCAAACACGTCAGTAACCGATCTGGACCTCAAATTACGTCATCTTGAGTCTATTTTTATCGATCCTAATGCACCAGGATATGCTTACCGGTATCCCTCCTATCGTCCGGATTTTTCGAAATCCGGACCACCCTTCCGCCACATTAGTCCGTTCTATCAAGGGTCTACTGTACGATCCATTACGGATCCAATACGACATATGGAAATGTCCGATATACCGTTGCTATGTCAAGAATGGTTTTACTCCAAAAATAGCACTATTGACCTAGAGCTAAAAGGCTAACAAGGCCGTACAAAGCTGAAGTCTCACTTGGTTTCCGTGGACATGGATCCCCCGAGCTGCAGAGTCTGGATCACCTCGTCCTTGGCTGCGTTCTCACGTTGCAAATCCGCAATCATGGAGTTCAGGAAGTTGATTGTCATCTGAGAGTCGACGTCTTCTGAAGCTACAAACAAACACATCTTGAGTAAAGTAATGCCTGAGACATTTGCAGGCAAAAATAGATTTGATCTGCACTTTATTTACCATATTTTAGGCTCATCTGAGAGTCAATAAAATATTGAGATTTGAAGAGTCAATTAGATAGGCCACGAGAGGTAGGAAACACAACAGGGTTGCTATTGCATCGCCTGACTAGAGGGGACAGAAATTGCATTCGTCACATCCTTCTTCCCTTCCCTCCTTGTCTGTAGGTTGGTGGGGAAAGAAGTAAGAGAAGGAAGCAGTATATGCATCTGTTCAAAGCAAACACTAGCGCTTGGAAATATGGGACAATTGGCAAAAACATGAACTGACTACAAAAATAGTCCCTCGCCAGACTGGGGTCCTTTATCTCTCTACCTGCCTTCCTTACCCCGTTGACCCTTGTTTACAGGGGCCTGACAAATCATAGCCCTCTAGACATTATTGTCTTATACGATAGTTTTTACCATTATTCAGGGGAAAATTATGGGTGCAACTTAGATTCGCGTGCGGCTTAGATGGCTTAGATTCGATTATATATGGTAGTCATTGATTTCATATCTTTGAAGTATATTAATATATGGAATCCATTGATATAAACTACCTCAAAAACCCTTTGATCCCCCCACACCCTTTTTAGTTTTTGCCTTGACAAAAGTCCCAGTACCTACAGCCAAAAATTTGACAGTCTGTGTTCTCTTATTTGTTTCTAATTTATCCAGGTGAGCTTGCTCTACTTTCTATTCATTTTTGGTAGCATATCCTGGCCAAGTACACTATTTCTATATATCTCAAAATAAATTTAGTGCAAAAACAATATGGGTCAAATAGCTTTATTACATTATCCTTGGTATGGTGTTTATTGCCCTAAGATAAAAAAAAAAGTACATACAGAAACAAAAGGTGTCAAAACTTAAAACTAGTTACAAGAGTATCTTGATGTTGCAGTCGAGTCTTAGGTTGTTCCTGTCTCCAGCCCAGAAATTGCTTTTATGGAGTAAAATGGTCTGTCCGCAACCATTTCGTCAGTGTTGTCTGCAGCATTGTTTTTCTTAAATTTAAATATATATGTTGTGAAAGGTTGTTTCATTATATACCTTTCTATATTAAAGAAAGTTCAGTATTTGCTTAGAACAATAATGGAATAGTTATTTTGATGGAATACTTACTATTGTTATTTGTAGTTTCTATTGAAATGTTGGACAGTTGTGTTTGACTTTTCAGCTTATTTACCAAATCATTATTTTCTTTCATAATTGATTTTATTTGATTTTCAAGAGATTTTTTTTCTTCTCTGACATGGTTTAGAGACTTGGATACTTCTTTTTCAGAAGCTAATTGCTCTTCTAATCTTTTTAGGGCCTCCTTTGTGTTCTCCAACTGTTTCCTTATTTCTTGACTGTTTTCAGAAGCTTGCATTTGTTTATCAAGTTCTTCTAGTAAATTCTTCTTTTCCTGTTTCAATTCCTCGGTGTTATTTAACAACTCTGTAGACTTTTGTCGGGCGAGATCCAAGTCGTTTTGAAGGGTTCCCATCAGTGTTTGGTTCTTGCTCAATTCTTCACGTAGAGTTTTGTCTTCTGAGACTGCCGTTTGTACTAACTTATCTCTTTCACCTTCAACCTTCAAAAGTGTCGACTGCAGAGTTTCAACCTCTGTTTTCCTGAAAAAGTTTAAACTCAAATTATGTATTAAGAAAAAAAAAGCTTTTTAGAAAAAAATTATAACATTTAATTTTTGGTTGGAAGAAAAGTGTTTTAGGAGAATTTCAAATATAGTTTGCATTTTTTAGCCATAAGCAAGGGACAGCAAAAATTAGGTAACTGTACAAAAAAAGATTACTTCAAATATCCGGATACAATTACATTGATTTTTCCTTCTGAAATGAAATAACGAAACTGGTAAATTTATATTGAAAGTAATATTTTTACCAGATAAATAGGTGAAACACCAAATTAAAACCAGTGTTAATATACCAGTAACTGTTTGTCTGTGTCTATGTGTATTAGTAATAAAAAAATAAACATCTAAATAACTGTATTTTCTTTACATAAAATATTATAATACTCATATTTATTTTTAATTAATACCCTATATGTTTTAAACACTTAATTTTATTCAAAATTAAACTACATATACAAAATTTGTTACTTACAGAAATGTAAGCCAAAGAAAATGAACTCCCAAAGACGAAATTTAAAACAAAATATTAGCTGAAAGTAGCTAAGACAAGTGCTTTTGGAGGTTAGAATCACAAAACTAAACACGCAAACAATGTCAGACTGCAAGAAGATGATTAAGCTGAGACTGGCTGACTGTTTATCAGTCTACAGGACGCAGCCTGATGTCTTCTTATCAACTGACATCTGTTCAGCCTGTGTTCAGGTTCGGAGATTCACCTTGAGGTATAAATAGACACTGTTGAGTGTTGGACTTTTAACAGAACAGACATTCTTTTTTTAAAGGAATTAGGGTGTGAAAAAACTGTTTGTACAAATTAATTTCAATAGATAATAATTTTGTTGGCAATTCATAGGAGTTAAAATAAAATGTGTGTATATTTATTTATTTTTTGCAAATAAAAATTGTTAAATATTAAACATTAAAAGTAAACAGTTTTAATGTAATTCAGTAATTTATTATTTATAAGGATTTATAACAAAAATGTATCCTCATCATTCTTTGTTTTACAAACTTTGCTATTGATACACTCTCAATAAATAAAAATCCCACTTAAAATACTAAAAAATAAAAATTGAGCAACTTTTAAGTACCAGTATTATTTAAATTATTTTGACTGGTAATCAAACCACAAATGAAAAGTATATACCTTATAATCTGTTTATATTTATAATATATTCAATAACTCTTCTCCATTTAAGACCTCTTTTAAGAGGTAGTCTAAAAAGCATTTGGTTGGGCTTGACAGTTCACATAACACAACAAACTGAAAGGAATAAATTACTCCAGTTTTTAACAAAGTAGGCAGACAGTCTAGTAAAGACTTCTTTTTTCAATATAACTGCCCGCGAGTTCCTAAACAATGCACTGTCCATTTTCCGGCACGCTGTAGTTAGTTAACTAATACTTACAGTTTCAATCTCTCAGTTTCTTGTTCACTTTTGATCCTCAAAATTTCCTCTTCAAGATGTTTACACCTGTCTCCCGCTTGGCTCTTTGATAGCTCTACTTCTGCCAAGAGCTCCTCGTTGGACTTAAGTTTGCTCTCCAAATCTTGACTCAACGAACTTATCCTCGTCTCTTTCTCTCGAAGCTGTTCACTGCTTGTCTGCAACGTCTGTTGGAGCTGACTGATTTGCGCTTGCAGCTCTGTTATCATCACAGTTTTACTACTCAGAGTTTCGTCTAGTTGGCTTTTGTTTATATTTGAGGCGCTCAACTCTTGGTGCAACTTGTCTTCCAGCTCCTTCACCTTGGTTGACAAACTCAAACACTCTTCAGTCGACGCACCTAACTTCTCTGTTAATTCTTTAAGTTGTTTCTCTTTTGTGGATTTTTCATCGTTTAGTTTTACGCTGTCACCTTTTGTAACCTCGAGATTATTTTTAAGTTGGAGAATTTCTAAATCTTTCTCACATACTGCACTGTCTAGTTTATCTTTTTCAATTTTTAAACTTTCTAGAGTTTTGGATAGGTTTGTTATCTTTTCCTCAAAATTTGCAACTGAATTGTTATTCTCAGCTGATAGGTCAGATAATTTTCTTTTGAGTTCTTGTTCTTGAATTTTAGATTCTTCTAGATCTTTAGCTAATCTTTCTTGGCAGCCTTTTAACTCCTTAAATTCGGTTGATAAAGTGTCTCTTTCACTTTCGACTAATTTGAGTTTTTCTCTCAACTCGATTTCCACTTGTCCAGCTCCTTGTCTACTGGTTTGTAACTCTGCTTCAACTTTGGAAACCAGCCTCATTTCCTTTTCTAATTTGTATTGAATGGCTTCCTTTTCATTTTTCATTTCTTCTAATTTCATTTGAGATTCTTTTTCCATTAATAGCAACTTATCTACTTCTTTACTTATGATATCTATTTTCTCTTGAGTTTTCGTTAGTTCAACCGCTTTTCTTTCTTCTTCTTTTTGACTGCTTTCAAGTTTTTCTTTATAGCTTTTCGCTAGAGACTCCTTTTCAATCTAAAAACATGAAGGTTTGTTAGACTTGAACAGCAATACAATGTTTTGATTTTTCAGAATACATAGTTAAAGCATTCTCTACTTAATACTCAAAGAACTTTATTTTCACATTTATCAACAACAGAATTGGCGTCATATGTTCAATCTAAAAACCTGATGGATAGTTAGGCTGAATAGTAATACAACTTATTCATTTTTCAGAATTAATAGTAACATAGCACATAGCTTGTTGATTTAAAGTTCCTATTTGACAGTCACATGTGTCTTGTAAGTAATTTTTAGGGAATTCTTGTCCAATTTCAAGGATTTTAATTCTAGCTGGGATTTTCCCTTTACCACCAACCCCTTATTTTAATGTATAAAATAGTTGATATTTTGACTTTTAGCAGTTTTGACAGACAATTGGTGAACTATGAGAGGCGTACAGTTCGTCAAGTTTAGCATGGCCGGTTAGATGGGCTATAAACCATAAGCGGCCAGCAGGAAATCTCAGGGCCACTAGCCATGCTATACCTTACGAACTGTAACTGGTGGTTTTTCTTTTCTTATTGTTTATTGAGTAATCCAATAGTTTTCTTTATAGAAAATTGATTTAAAAAATCTGTAGTAAATATATATATTTTTACTGTAAATTAAAGTATGACGTAGTCTTAAAAATAATTTGTTAGGCTAATGCTGTGGCTTTGTCAATGATGCATAACATTAATATAACAAATAAAGGGATTATTTATTATCTATTACATTTACTGTCCAACGTTTCGGACAATTGGGAACTCCACCCGTTCTCAAACTTTGCTAACTAAATTGATCTCCACCACTATTTTGAGTTTTAAAACTAGTATAACTGGTAAATCTCCTTGATTTATAACATAATCATTATTCTTTACTATTCAGTCTTTACAACTGTAATGTACAGCTTCCGTCACCTTAGCCTTGTCAACAGCTGCTTGCAGCTCGAGCTGCAGTTTCTGAACGCAGCTGTCAGCCTGCCTGCTGGCCTCGGCTGCGGAACTCTGCAGCTCTTCACACTCTCTCTCCTTTGCTCTCAGAGCATCATTCAGCTTACTCAACTGCTGCGATGAGTCACTCGACGAGTTTATCACTTCCGACATCTCCTTCTCCTGAAACAGTAAGGCGATTTTAGAATCTTTGATTTTTAAATCAAAATGTCCGTTTAGGTTAGGTCTGTTACATTAAGGTAAATACAGAAATAATAATAAACAATAGAAAATAAAATTGGCAAGAAAGGTTTGTTAGCTTACTGACCAGATTAGACTTTTGCTCAGTAACTTGAAGGTTCTTCTGCTCCAAGCCTTCACAGTTGCGTTTCCAGTCTCCCAACTCTAAGGAGAGAGCAGCTAGTGACTTGCTGAGTTCTGAAAAAATCAAAATTCATCGATTTTAAAGTCGGTGGGTCTTGAGGGGTTGAGATTTTTTAAACATAATTAAAACCTTGAAAATCGATTGGGAATTTCCTGAAAGCAGGATTTTTTAGGCAAAAGGGTAATTCCAAGAATTTTTTTGGCAGATAGGATGATTTTTAGGGACTTTTCGGGAGATAGGATACTTAAGATGACAGACAACTGGGAATTTTTGAATAATTTTACTCTGATCACTAAAATATCTGTATTTAAGGCAAAATATGCCTTTGGTGGTTCTTTTCCAGGAAAATATGGATATTGTTGATTATTGATTGGCTGTTTGGGTTTTTTTCCAAATTGTCAACATTTTCAGGAGTGAAGTTGTGACTTCCTCCTTTAGCTGCGACCTTAAGGAAATGTTGCTTTCAAATTTTAAGCCAGTTTGTTAGTAACAACTTCATCACGCTTCATTAATGTCTAAGGCTTCCGGTTCACACCGCGTCACAGTTGAAATACAAATACTGCTAAACGTTTCAACCTCGCTGAGGAGAGTCATCCTCAGTAGCTGGTTGACTGGCTGAGACTGTAGCAGTATTTGTATTTCAACTGTGACGCGGTGTGAACCGGAAGCCTTAAACATTAATGATGACACTGGCTGCGAAAGCTTAAGAATTAAGTTCATCATGCTTTCTAATCCAAATTGTTAACTGTTATTAAGTTACTCTCCGTAAGAATTTACTTAAACTAAATATGTCATATGTTACAAGTTATATCTTTTATCCAAACCAAGAATAGAGAGAAATTGTAAAATAAACACTTACCTTCGTTACTTTCTTGTTTTTCTTTAACTTCTTTTTCACGAATTGAAAGAGTGTTGTGTTGTTCCTCTGTCAATTTCTCCAATGATGCTATCTTCTCTTCCATGGTCTCGACAATCTGTTTATTGCTTTTCAACTCTTTCTTAATCTCATCATTCTCTAGAGTTAATTTATCATTTAATTCTTTAAAGTTATTTAATTGTTTCAACTGATTATTTAATTGGTTTTGTAAATCTTCCATTTTATTTTCATAATCACTATTAAGATTTTGTATATGATTATCCTTTTCTTTTATATATGACTCTAATTCACAAATCTTGCTATTTAAGTTGTCTGAAAGATTTTTCTTTTTCATTTCTAATTCTTCACACTCTTTTTTAGAATCTAATAAATTTTGCTTTAAATCACTTAGTTCCATTCTTAAAACTTCTTCTTTTGTTTCAAAATCAACACCTTTAGAAGTAATAGAATTTTGTAGTTTTGAAATCTCATCTTTTAAAACTAACATTTCTTTGTTACTTTCTTCTTTCAATGTTGAAATTTCCTCTTCTTTGTTTTTTATTTTACTTTGTAGTTGGTTTAAATTTAAGTTTAAAACAGATATTTCTGATATTTTATTGTTGTTTTCGTCTTGTAAACTTTTACATTTTTCAGACATAGATTTTAGTTCTTCTGAAGATTTGTCCCTTTCTTTGCTCTGTTCAACTCGAATTGATTCCAATTCCAACTTAAGGTTTGAACACATACTTTCACTATTTTTTATTTTATTTTCTGATTCTGTAAGTTTTGTGTTAAGTTGTTTTAATTGTTCTTCGAACTGGCTGTTTTCTGTTTTAACTTTGTTAAGATTGTCTTCACTTTCTTTCTGCTTTCTTTTATATTCATCAACCAGGGTTTTCCAGCTTATACACTGAGATTGTTCTTCTTTCAGCAAAGTTTTCATTTGATCATTTTCTTCTAAAACTTTTTGAAGTTTTTCTTTGATTTCTTTGACCTACAAATAAAGTGTTTAAATTTTAGAAAGATGGAAAATAGTGGCAATACAAATTAAGTGTTAACTTTGCCTATGTAGCAGTTGAATGGGTCCTCCGTATAACGTTCTAACTGACAAAAACTAAATTTTTCAGGAGGGCCAAAAAACTGTGTAAATAATATTGCACTCAATATATATATATTTTAAACGTTAAACTATGTTCTTATAGCCCATTTCTTAATTGCTATTTATAAAATTCTGTATCTTAGCTTTCCTTTTCTTTTCTTGCCAGAGGCCCCTGTACTTGTTATTCTCCGAGCTGTATTTCCCACCACTTCGACCAGCTGTTTAGGGCTACCAACATGAAAATACTGACAAACAAAATTTACCACGCATTAGCAATTAGAACGCTTATTCCACTAAAACATGGGACAATTTTGAAAAAGTGTCAGTTAGAACTTAGGAACACTGTTAAATTTCAAGAGGTACAACAATGGAGCAAGGCATCATTCAGTAAGTCTTAATGCCCTGGTAACGATTACATCGTTACTTGTAATCGACATTTTCCTGTAACTTTGTGTTACATTCACTGTAACGGATCGTTACAAATTGCTGGTAACGAACATGTAACTAGTTACATTTTTCAGCTTGGAATCGTAAAAATATGCGCGATTTCAAAACAAGTATTTTAATATGAATTTCAATTTGATATATGTGCTATTAAGTGATTTTGTACAGTTATACAATATCTAAAATGTATCTATGGATTGTATCTGTCAAGTTATTAGTGAGCATCATTAAACGGCAATGTTTGAATGTAGTCAACTAGTAAGATGCAGTTTACACTTTATGCATTGTAATTTTGATACAATATTAAATTTAATATTTATCATTATAATTTATAAAGTAATTCACGTTATGTAGTTTGAAGAATGTTTTTAGTTTTTCAGTTTGAGTAGATGTGTATAATTTCAGTCATTCTACCACTGACAGTTTGAATTAAGTGTAAATTCCCAATTCTAAAACTGCATAGACAATAACTACTTGAGTAAATACGTTTAAGTTAACCTGCCTCATACTGATTTTCACACAGTAATAGACTAAAAGTTGTATATAGTTTAAATTTCAAGTAAAATGTCTGAAAATGAACCAACTACTGAAGATAGCTGAAACACTTTGGCCGGGCATAAGTAGGATGTTTCAACAGATAGACCTAATTATTAATAAATAATTCAGATTCCTGCTAGCCAAAATTTAAAAAGAATGGATGGACCTGTCAAGCATTGGTTTTATTTTAGGCTATGTTTTGAGTTTTGACCGAGGCTAAGAGTGACTAGTAAGTTTAGCATTGGGCTATTCCTTTTAATCATAGTATCAATCAATGTAATCTTTAATTAAAGAAAAAAACAATAGAAATCTCTTTTAAACAAAATTTTGGATGAAAATATTATTATTTAATTTCACCGCAGAAGCCAAAGAAACTAACTGACCAGTTACAACTGGAGCATTGGTTTTTCTGTAAGTAACTGCAGTTACGTAACTGTCTTAATGAAGTCTGCATTGTGGGTCTGTATTGGAATAATAAAACCAATGTTTCTAGATTCTCCTTACTGAATTAAAAACTTTACTCATTTCAGAATGGTTACAGGAGTAGCTTGGTAAAATTCACGCATATGTCCTCGTTTTTTCCTGGCAATATTCACAGATCCACGGTACGTTACGACCACTATTTTACGGCCGCAATATGTTTTGACGGTCGTCTTATACCCGCGGTACGCTCCGAGGACCTAATTATGCTCGCGATATAAGGGCCTATTTTTCCCGGTTACACCCAGAATTCACGCATATTTCCCGGTTTTTTCCAGGTACTCATTAGTCCCGCATATTTCCCAGTCAGTGGCCACCCTGTCATTTACTTTCACTAACACAAAGTCAAAATATTTGTAATATGTTACTATCAGTGTCATAAGTATAGATGTCACATGTAAAAAATCATATTTAATAAAACATGTAATGCTTGAAACCCTCAAATGAAACATTTGTAAACACCATTGAATCTTGTGAATCAAAAACTGAAGAATCAGTCCAATTTTAAGACAAACTACAGTTCACTTTACTGGCTAAAAAAAACTAAGAAACGTGCAATTTAGAAAATACTTAAAAATGAAGTTTGAACTGCAGGAAATATCTCAAAAGTCCAATCTTTACTTTCATTTTGGCTACATTTCCTTGTAAGATTCCCACACTCCTAAATCTCTCGACAGCTGGGACATACCTGTGTGCCGCTGGACTCGCTGGCGAGCCGAAGTTCCGCCTCCCGTTCCTCCAGTGTGGCTCGCACCTTAGCTAGACTCTCCTCTGCCTCAAACAGCCGGTTAGACTCTGCCTCCAGCGCCTCCACTCGCTTGCTCTCCTCCGCCAAGCTTGCCTCCAGCTGTGACACTCTCTCTTCCAGCACCTTGTTGCTCGTCTGCACATCAATATTAATCACAATTAGTTTTACAAATGTTGAAAAAAAAAAATCAAAAGTGAGTTTTTCCAAAAAAAATCCTTTGTTGAATAGAGATTTGCCTAACAGTCAATAAAAAAGAAAAAAACACCTCTTAAGGTCACACTACTGAGGTAAAACCAATTGTTAAATATTTCTCAATCGAAGTGACAAAGTAAAGTAATTTGTCAAAAGTAGCAATTAAAAAAAAATATATTTTATAAATTGTTATAATTGAACTAGGTAGGAGGTGTGTAAATTGGTAAACCAGGCGAACATTTTCAAGAAATTACATTCAGATGTAGCAGTTACTTGGCAATACTGTGCAGAGCATCAGGAAATCATGTGTATAGTTTGAGGAAGGGTAACACCATTGGTTGGGGAAGAGGTTAGTTGTTATTAACTTTGTTATTAAGCTCTTGGACCCTCAATCAAAAAAACTAACTGCTTCTTTTGACACATTACAAACTAAACCATTTATTTGAACAAAAAATCGTGCATACATTTTAGGAAAACATTGGAAACATATTTTGTAGTTTTGTTGGTTTTGGGGTAGGAGGCAAAACCTACAATCATGAGAAAGAGTTTAAGATACCGTAACAACACGAGCAAAACTTCTGTTCACCACATACCGTTAATTCATTGTATGTATTTAAAACAAAAACTCATACTTTTCAATAACCTAAGACAAATATACGAGCGCGTACCTGATGCTCAACACGGGCCATCTTCTCTTCCTCGAAGCGGAAGGTGAGGTCTTCAAGCTTGCTGCGCTCGTCCTCCAGGTTGTTGTTCAAGTCTTGTCTCTGCTTCTGCAGCTGCTCCAGCTGACTCGTCAAGTCAACCTTACCGGCCTCTGCCGCTTCTGTCACCTGTACCAACCACGTTGCTCAGGTATACTAGACGTGGACAAGCCTCAAAACATTCAGAACTTCTTGGCAAATTAATTCCATTTGTCAGTTGGTAATTTTAATTTTTCACACACTTTTTTATTATCTTTAGAAGGTCCAGACTCTAAAGAACTACCAAACTTCACTTTATACAATTTTTGTGCTCTGGTCATTTCTGATCAAAAAATATAAATATAATTCATGTGTATCTAGCTGGTTTTCGGGCATCAGATTGATCATTAATTTTCCAGAGACACTGATTACTAAAGTAAACAGGAGTTTTCATGTGTACGCAACTATCTTCTTTGCTTTTATTTTTAATGCAAACCCAAAAGTTGTATTTTTTTAGGTTTTGCAAAGAAAAAGTTAATATATGTCAGCTAATGTTTTACCTATATTGTTAACATTTCCACCACATGTCCTACATTACATTATTTGTCTGTGTGAATGAATCGTAAATTTAAAAATAAATAGCTTGTAGTTCTTTAAGGAATTTCGGTCACATTAATTTGGTGAAATGTGTGATTTTTATACTCATTGATTGAGATGACCTTAAGAATGCACAGAAGTAATTTAATTCAAAGTGGAAACTCAACATTAAAACAATTTTTTAGATAGAAACCAAGCTCGGCTACCTAGAGAAAGTTCTAGTAAAATTGTCAGGACCATTTTTATTGGAGATTATAATTTTTCTTAGGCTTTCAAAATAAATGTGTTTAAGAACTGGAGAGAAAACTTGACTGAAAATTGCTTGAACTTGAGAGTAAAATTAAAATACTTGACGTCACCCAAGAAAACACTACTTAACACTTGCATCATCCTCTGTGACTGGGTATCCTCTAACCTGACGCAGTTCTTGTTCCAAGGCCTTGAGTTTCTTCTCAGCATCCTCGGCTTGCTGAGCAGCTCGAGTGACAGCCATCCGCTCCAAGTCTCGCTCCTTCAACAGCTGAGTTATGTGAGCCTCCTTCTCCTTCACCACCTGTCACAGTCAAGGTTTGCAACTTAGTTAGGTCGTCTGTACCAAACATTGTGCATTTCCAATTGACTAACAATGGACGACTTCTACGTTTAAAGATCAAACTTTGAAGATGATACTTCACGATCTGAAACAAACATGTCCCGACAAAGAATTATCATCATTTAGCATACCTTCATTGATGACTGGCATCACCTGATAGGCTGAACACTATAAAAACACATACACACATTCACCATTGACTTTACATGTTCCAAGATTTTGAAAAATATAAGGTCAGTGCATTCACACAGAAAACAAATAAAGCTAGTTACTGAACACGTACAAGGTCACCACACAAACGGGACTACCAAACTGTCCAAATAGATCTCGGAAAGAACTCTCAACTAGGTTGTAAAAAGCTTTCTTGCACATTCATCCCTTCTGAACTTACAGGAACCTCCTCGATTTCAAATTTATTACCTTGGCCGGCAGCTTGTTGTAGGTTCTCCATGCTGTGACGGGGAATGATGACTGAGTTTTTCTAGCCTAAACCAGGGAATGTCAACTGCAACTTTGACACCTCCGTGATTTGGGCCTAAAGCCTGGGTCCCACTTGGAGAATCCCAGATTACCTCCAATGAAAGACAGCATGAATAGGAGCGGTCGCGTAAGTACTCTCTGAATAATAACAAAAGAGACCTGGACTTGAGCAAACAGAGCTCAACGTTCTGCCCAAAAACAGTGACAACATCAAGCATCTGTGAAG
The DNA here is from genome assembly GCA_018831715.1 of Matsumurasca onukii. Taxonomy (NCBI): domain Eukaryota; kingdom Metazoa; phylum Arthropoda; class Insecta; order Hemiptera; family Cicadellidae; genus Matsumurasca; species Matsumurasca onukii. The sequence goes on along the minus strand of CM032059.1, from coordinate 31,874,109 downwards.
AAGTCTTTCACTAGATCATCTGATCCTGAAAGACCAACACAGCACAATCCATAGTTAGTAAGTATCAAGCAAGTAAGTAAGTAAGTAAGCAAGTATGCGTCAGTTTCTCGAACTCCAGCTACGTAATCAGGTGAGGCTTCGATCGATTTCAAATCCCAGAAGCTTAACCAAAACCCGACAAACAGCGAGACATGGTTAGTAAACAACCTTGTTAACGGGTATGTTGCGATGTGGTTTCATCTTGAAGTTTCTTCCTGAGTTTTAAAACCTTGAGATTTAATTTATGACAACGATTTGAGTTGCTTAAGTTGGACGGATGATCACTTTTTACTGTATAGATGGTTTGACGTAAACCTCTGATCAATAGATTGGACGCTAGAAGAAAACAATCTTACCTAATTACAAGCCTTTCTTAAATTGATTTGGACAAAAATGTTTTGTTCACTTGTACTATTGTGTCACAGTCTTCTCTTTGGCTATGCAATAAAGACTCTGAGTAGCACAAGTTACAGTAACTCCAAGTATAAGCGCAAATCTTCAGTGTTGAGAGCTTCTGAGCAGTTGTCCATTGCTAAGTTCAATAATGTTCCAAACGCTTTCTTCTGTAAGATTTGTATTAAGTGTGGTTCCATCTAACCTCTTCGTTCTTTGTTAATTGGTCGATGCCCCTCTTTTCCCCTCTCATAATATTAAGAAAGTGGTTAAGGATTTGCAAAAATATTGATAAACTGTCTCTACAGTAAAGAAAAAAGAAACAAATGAATTACAATTCAGCCTTCTGAATATTGTTATTTATAAGTTTTTTCCATGTTGTGTATTAAAACTAATCTAGGATTGGATTCAGATTTTATTAATCATAATTTCAAACTGTGTCTGGAATGTCAATGAATTGAGAATTTTCAATATAAGTAACACTTTGTTCCAGGTCAGAGGTCTCAGACCATTTTGTCTTGTACGCAAAACACTGACACTTATTTAATTCTTCCTCTGTTACGGTACTTTATCTTTCCCTAGCTACTTAGGGTTAGCATTACCTTCCGCTTCCGGTTTCCTGTAATATTGTTCTCTACCACTTTCCATACAAGGTTTTTCAATTTTGCTCTCAAACATCTTCTTCGCTCTATTCCTCTTAACCCCTACTTTGGTCTACCTTTAAATGTTATGTTACCTTAACCTTGGTTTTGGACGTTAGGCTTCTCTTTAACTTATTCTAAAGTGAGACCTTAGTGATGAGTATAAAATACCTTATTTTAAGAGTAAGAAGTATTTAAAAACTAAAAATTAATTTGAAAAAACAGCGTGTCTTGTAGGTTTCAAAAATGAAATTAATTAAAATGTCTTTTTAGTTTATTGTTTGCAAATTTCCAACAAAATTATGCATTTTATGTGGTTTATGTATTGACATAAAATATTCGTTGACATATGATCTGTTGTGTAATAAAATATAAACTTCTTTGATCAGACTTTGTAAATTATGCCCCTGATTTTCCATTGGTTTTTAACAATTGATAAGCATAAGTAAAGGAACGCTATTGTTATTGTGGGTCCATAATATTTGTTTAATTACTTTTTCGGTTATAATAACATTGTTGTACACTATAACACTATTTTTGTCTGTGCAAAAGCATACAGCTCACTGGGAACCACATTAGTACTGGTTAAAGAAATTACATTTAGGGATTTTCAGCTATAAATTTACCATGGATCAATTGATTGGGTTGAATGTAGATACAAACAATTCTGAGTTTAACTTTGTTTGGAAAAATTTGTTTGCTGTTTCCCTGGTTTTTAATTTTTTACTGGGCACATGAATCTAGTTTTCCTTGATTTCCTGGAATGCTAGAGTCCTGAGTTTGTTTGTTGAGCAGTTTTGAAATGGAAAGACCTGACAAATTTATGTCATGAATAAGTAATTTAATGTACAAGTTCGATTTTCGTTGTTTTAAATTACCTCCATGACCCCAAAATATCTTGAGACGATTTTCACAAAATTGTAACGTTGAAGGTGCAAGTTTTTTTTTTTGCTATCCTTAGTATCCTGTGAAGTTAGCCAAGTTGCAATGTTGGTTTTTTTAGCTGTTATTGTTTACGTATATTGACTATTAGTTTTGACAATAAAAAAATTGGTTGAAGATATAGTAGCTTTTTAGTCATATTTTATTCATAAATATGGTGTTTTGTTCAAGATTGTTCATTCTTTAACCCATTCTCTGCTAGTAGCCAGGAACAGTGCCACGGTCATAAGATTGAATCAAATACAAATCTTGTTGTTAAAACATGTCCGTAGCAGTGAATGTTTTAGCTTCTTGATTTTTAAAGATTTCAGTCTTGGCTCTACGTTTACTGGACTCTTGATGCTGGTTTTCTGACCTCATCACTAACTAGCTTTTAAACAATCAGGAATAATTAGGAATCTACTTACCTTTTTTATTGCATGGAAAATGCTCCATTTATTTTATTTCATTGTTTGCAAATTTTAACATCTGTTTGCCTACCAAATGGAGTAACAGAAAAATAATTAACAGTAAAGAGCATTTTTTTAACAATATTTTCTGAGACCTACAGTTTGTTCTGTTATCCTTTAGTACATGTTTAACGGACAATTCAGAAATCACCTAATAGAACAAACGGGTCTTTACTCAGAAGAGACCAATTGAAGCAGGATGTACAACCCTCTGAAATGGGCAACCAATGGCAAATCCTTGATATATGCAGGCCAACAGTACGTGGGATCACTTTACAGTAGAAATGGGAGTCAGCACAATAAACCAACCCTTGATGTGCACATAACCTTGAGATTGTCGAGCAATGTCACTAACCTTAGCAGTCTAAGATTACTTAGGTCTGAGCTGTTGGCCCCAGGTTAACACCCTACCTAAGGCTCAGGAAGTGTATAACTGAATTACCAGAAGCTTTGCGCTAAAGTTAACCTGGATTTTCTGGGAGTTAACAATCTCAGTTTTTTGTTTGGTGTTGTTACATTATATGAAAAACTAAGAACACCTTTGTGCCTTACAAATCAAATCAAACCAGACATTGATGTAGGTATTTGCCACTCCTAAGCAGACAAGTTTCTTGCTTGTCATAGTCGATAAAAGTTATTTTTATAAAATAACTGCTCTCACTTATTTTTGAAACCGTTCCAAAGTTGTTTATAACTGTTATAAGTGAAAAATATCATCACAGTATTTCTTGGATAAAAATGACCTGAAACTTTATTGGGCATCACAGCAAAGTTGTGACCGCAACTTAAAAATTAAGATTTTGAAGCCAATGCTTTCATGACTCAAGATTTGCAATCGCACCTTTTGCAACTACAATTTTTTGTATTCATACTTTTTGAGATTTCTGGCCAATGCTTTCAAAACTTTTAAGTTACCAGTTACCATCAGTGTTCTTGGCCATGTACAGTTGCCACTGAGCTTGTCGAAACCCATGGAATTTTTCGAGGCTCTGTGGGTTCGGAAAACTTTCCAGCGGACACTCAGGAGCCATAAGCTTAAAATAGTATTTGAAGTAGAAGTCAGCGGTAGGTTAGATTAGGTGAGCGGGGTATGAGGACTTGTGATATTCCTAGCACGTCAACCGAAGCTTATTGTGCACCCCTGGTCCGTTAGAATGGAATACTTAGATCAGTACCTTCAATGAGATCCAAAAGTTTCCTTCCAATCTCGACGTCTGTCTCATCACCTGGCTGTGAATTGCCAAATAGAGCCCTTCTCCTGACCCCTAGCCTATCACAGTCTAGTATGATGTGTTTGGCCGTCTCCTTAGATTCGTTGCACAGCCTGCACTCCAGAGCCTCGGTGTAAATGCCAAGAGTGTTTCCTGAAATGGCCGTGTCTAGTGATGAGAGCAGTTGCTTGTTTTACCTGACTCCGACTCAATCTCACCAACCAATTGGTAATGTGATTGCTTGAGTCTCTCACAAGTTTCCTGCCCAAAGTCCGACCAGAGTAGCTTTGCCAGCGTCGACAGTGCTCTTTTCTGGACCAAAGATGGATGCCGTGGAAAGCCGTTGTTTTGCTCACGCCGCACACAGTTTCAAGTCAGCGGTAACCAAGTGATCAGGAAATTCTCAACACAAATTGAAATCAAAATAATTGAGCGGGAATTTCCTAAAACAGGATTTAAAATAGGAATTTTAGGTTAGTAACCATATAAAGACTGTTAGGAGTAAAAATACTTTACAGTTAAAGCCTTTAATAGTTGGTATATACAAACAAATACTGATGGTTCAGGATTACAAATTGTTTGGATCGTTAAAGCGTGCTGAAAAAAGAACAAACTCAAAATTCGTGATTGATGTATGATAGGATTCAATATACTCATTATAGAAAGACAACAGAGTGATGAAATTTGTTCACATCCAACTGTGATTTTTCACAAATTTCAGAGTATTGCTCGCAATCTGTTAGCAAAACTCTGTGAACAAGATTCCTATCTGGGCTGACCTTCTATATTGTATATATTCAATGATTATAGTAAGCATATATTTAGTCACACACATCATTAATACCGTTAGTTATGTATATATGTGCAGAAATTAGTGGTGGGCTTCAATCAAACATTACATCCAGAAACAATATTTACAACAAATAAAACTTTTACAACAATATAAGTAATATAATATACTTTAGACTGTTATTAAAATGTTTACTTAATACTGAATAAATTATTATTTTAGAATGTCACACAAAAAAGTTACTAATAGATTAAAGTAAGACGATTCCTTTTTCAAATTGAATATAATTCAATTACAGTTTTACTCAGCTGTTAATATTAAATAATTTACCTTACTCAATTGTATTTAAACTTAACAGTGATTAACAAAATAATACACTATAAAATAAATAATAATTATTAATGTGAAGGGTTTTAACCAACTTCTCTCAATACAAAATTAATATTCTATCAATTCATGATTAACTATAGTTTTTACATTTTATGCAAATCATGGAATTTGTTTATTTAGCGTATAAATAATTAGGGAAAAAATACAACAATGTTTTAGCAATTTCCAAGAAGTATTTACACGTTAACTTATCAACATTTTAATAGGTTAAATTTTGATTGGGAAAACTATTTTATTTTATACTTTTTTTTTAACTGAAAATAAGTTATTTTGGTCCAACTGTAATTCTACATAAACAAACTAATCACCAATTTAAAACTAGAATTTCGGTTTAGTATTTTAAGTATTTAAATATTTTAAACCAAAGTGAAAATGTAAGCTTGTTTCATTTTTTAATGTTTTGCGCCTCTTGTAGAATTATTTTTTACCTGTCCACATACAAACAACTAAACATTGTCCAGTGACAAAACAACATCATCAGAACTTTTAACTAACAACGTTACATTTACTTGCTTAATGTAATGATTTTAAAACTACAACAGTGCATTTTGTATTAACATGTAGGCCTACTTAAAATTAGTAAAAGTCTTACAGAACTAGTTAACAAGAAAACGAATCCTTTGTACAAGAAGAGGTTGCGAATGTTCAGTAGAAGTCCAACTCCCAGTCGGGTAGTAGTATTTCACTGACGTCCTGTGAACCTAAACAAACTCTAGGGTTAAACCGGTTCCGGTAGGTCAAAGTTAGTTCCGTTATTCCGACACCTTTGCAAGTGCGTGCAGATTATCGATCAGTCGATTAGTCGTAACTAGTTCTTGAGGTGAAGCTAAATACCTTCGTATGCTGACGACGCAGCTTTCGTGGATGGAAGTTGGGAGAAAGGAACATTTAGTTGTCACAAATATAACTGCTGGTTTCTGTTATCCGTCATAAAAAAGTTTCATTATCTTGAGTTTCATTCAAGTAATTCAAGTATCTAAAGGAAAAACCTTTACAATCCTATCCTTTTTTCATTGTATTTAGGCTGATAACGACCTAGTGACATTTTTATTTGTCTTTAAAGTCTGCAATACTAAAAGAGACACAATGTTCTCCTTCAAACAGAAATAAGTGTCACCAAGGCTTCTAATACCAGCATGATTGTTCTTAGAACTTCCCATTCCAATTAAAATTTTTCAAAAACATCACATTCAGGGTTTATTACCATACTTTTTGGAGAATTTCTAAGAAACATGAAAAGGATGTACCTTCTTCCATTATATGTGAATCAACCATAATGATTTGATATATATCTATCCATCTGAAAGATATCTTATCTCCTAAATACCATGTTGCAAACATTTTCTCCATGAATAATTTCTGTTTTCGTTTAAGAATTTGAGGATAATACGTTATATAGAACCATTTGAAAGGATTTTGAAGTGTAAATGACATATTTTTAAAATTCTTTAGGAAATACAGCATAAGATCTGGATCTTCTCCATAATGTTTCTATTCCAAATGTTTTGTTACTTTCTATTACTTTGTTCTGTGAATAGTAACCACAATAGTAATGTGGTTGAGCCACAAACAATAGTTTTTGCAGTCTCCTTGGAAAGGGCAACAATTATTGTTTCATGGTTAAAGGAGATTCTGATCATAATTGCATCAAGCAGCTCATCTTAAATGTTTCATTTAAAAATAGTTTGTAATATACGACAATTTGAGTTTTGTGTTGAGCAATTTGCCTATAGCTCGTCAGTTGGATTTATTATTTCCATTACCTGCGTAGTTCGGAAGTCACGTTAAGCCGTTGGCCCTTGTATTTCCATTGGTCATTGGGCTAATTAATGACCCATTCTAAAGAAGAGTCGGCCTTAGTTTGTAACAAGACTACACCTCATAACTCATTACTACCACTCATCACACTCATCCTTCACCACATATTTGCCTTAAAATACCCTCATGAGAGTGGTCGGCATCTCAAATAGTGTTTGAGGAATTTAGTTTTTTTTTTTTTTAATATTTGCTTTTAGAAGTCTGAAAGATTGTGTTGACCAATCAATAATTAGGTGGTTGTGTTTTATTGTTTTTCTTTTTCGAACACTTCTAAAAGTGCTGGTAGTTTTTCTTGTCATATATTAATTTTGTCTTCTTTTGTTATGTTAACTATTGGAATCGTAAAACTACATCACAAGGGTTTGATTATTAAAGTACTGAATATTAATAACTATAAACTAGAATTGACAAAGCTATGTTCACATAAATTTGGAAGCAATGAATATTTTGAATTTCCGTTAAAAAACCATTAACTCTTGTAAAACAATTAAAACATGTATTTTGACTTGGGTAATTTAGTTTTGGCAATACTGAGGGTTGTAGTCTTAAAAGCGCTGCCTATAAGTCATTTATTCGGAAAAATTAACGATACAATTGCATTAGCCTAATAAATAGTGTTACTGTAAATTTTAAGCTTTGAAGTGAAAGGTTGGTACATTCTTCAAGACGGATTGGGAGCTGATTTTGCATTTTATTTTTAAAACATATATATATATAAAAGTACTTTCATAGTTCTAAAAACGTAGTACTTGCCTGTGGGTAGAGTCACAACTTGCAAAGCGCAAGGGTTTGGACCACTTACCCAAAAAGCGTTTTGTGATGCCCACAAATCCTAGGTTAAGTCTCAAATTGAAAATGCTGTTGGCGTAGACAGTACAAAAACCCATTTCAAAGAGCAATTTAAAACATTTGGCTCCAATGCGCCTAGGTAATCTATTAAACATAATGTAATAGTTATAGTACATAAAGAAAGTCATAAAATGCAAACAGTGTTAGGTAGATCGCAAACCCTCACAAAGCCACTTAAAAGGCGTTCATAGGTGACACGTTAATTCGTGGTTTCGTTGCAAACGGTAATTGTTTTACGCCCATAGACTACAGTCATTCGTTATCCGATAAACTCTTCATGAAAATGTCTTGAGGAATTTTGCTCTTCCATGGAAATGTTAAGACTCCATTGCTTCCATTTGAATGTTTTGTTAATCTACTGTGCTTAATAACAATGCATTTGTGGTTTCATACAATCAAGCAAAATAATTAGTAACATTATGTATCAAACATTAGTGGACCTTTCATCAGTGTGAGTTAACATCATTGCGGTTATTAACAATAACTTTTAGTTTCTATCAACTAACAATAACTTAAAAATATTATCTGGACTTCTACTAGGTAATTTCACCTAATTTTCAAACCAATATTCTCATACAAGGTTTTGAAATCAAATAATGTGTTTACCTCTGTTAAGTTTGTTGGTGAAGTGGATTTTGTGGTTACCCCGGGACGGCTTGGTCTCTGAAATAAAACAATTGAAATCAATAAATTAAAATGTGGATTTTATGAGGAGTTTAGGCCCATTTACTTTGCTATTGCCTTTTAATACACGGAGGTTTAAAGCTGGCATATATGGAAATAAGACATCCCTTCCCACAAGTTGGGTTAAGTTTAATTTTTGAGTATTTAAATTGTAAATTACTAAAATAATTGAATTTAAATGTGGATAATTTTACTGTTTACATGCGTAGCCTTTTAACACCTATGGTAATACAGCACAAAAACTAAGCCTTTCCAACTTTCAACAAAACTTTACAAATTTAAGAACTTTAAAAAAAAGGGAAAACAATAAAATGTACAGGACAAATTATTACTTGAGAGTAATTGTAATTAAACAGTGATAGAATTAAGAATGCCCTTCACCTTAAGGAAGTTAAAACTCACACTTTACTAGCTAAAAGAAACTGACAAATCAGCAGATCAAACAAATGAAAAGACACATTATTTTGTTGTGTTCGCTTGTTGTATTTTTTGAACACCCTTTTTTACAAATTTAAAGAAGCAGATTTGTTAGAAAGCCTCAGTTTGACTTAAATAACAAACAATACACTTAGCATACTTTATTCCATGTTGGTGACAAAATAATGAGTGTCAATATACAAGGTTAGTTAAAAGTCTGGAGACACCCCTAGGGGAACCCTTAGGGGAATGTTTTTATAGGGTTCTGAAGTTTTTTCCACATACTTTTTCTTGCTCACCCCCACCCAAGAACCGGGGGGAAGGGCCCCTGTAATTTTTTAAAATGAACCCCCCCCTTGTGACACTTTATTTGAAAGGGTATAAAAACGCAAACTTATTGATACCATTAAACAATTTTTACAACGTTCCTGTACAAAATGGCGGCTGAAAACGTTTTTCACTCTTTAACAAATAAATAGATGCTGTCGCTATATTTTTCAAAATTATGTAAATTTTGAGTACTTAAAGCTTTAAAATGATATGTTACAAAATACATTTTCCAAACTTTAAACTAAATATGTAATTTTTTTTCAAAATTTTGAAAAACATAGCGACAGTGTCCATTTGTCTGCTAAGAAAATGAAAAACGTTTTGAGCTGCCATTTTGTACAGAAACGTTTTAAATTTTTTTAATGGTATCAATGAGTTTGTGTTTTTATACCCTTCCAAATAAGACGTCAGTATTTAAAAAATTTAGGGGGCCCTCCTCCCCGGTTTCTGGGTGGGGGTGAGCAAGAAAAAGTATGTGGAAAAAACTTCAGAACCCTATAAAAACATTCCCTAAGAGGTTTTCAAAGTTTTTCCTCTTTCAAAGTAAAGGAAGTGTCTCCAGAATTTTTACTAACCCTGTATTACCCAATACCCTTCTTTAACTAATAAATTGGGCAATATAATAGGAGTAAATGTAGAGTGTGTCCACACAATTATTAAAACAGTTCTGAAATACAACTTACGTTTTGTTTAGACGATTAAATGATTTCATGCTCTCTCATCAGCTGTTGAACTACCACCAGAAATAACTAAAATTTTAAAAGTATTAATTTGATGCAATTAGCGAGAAATGCACTGGAAAGAAAAGTCCAAGCAGAAAGCTAAGAGGGTAGTTATTTGAGTATTTCTACAATATAAACAGTAGTTACAAACTGGGAAGAAACAAACAATAAATCAATAATATCTAAAACGTTATAGTGTAATAAGATAACTAAGAAAAAACCAACCAAAGAGCAACATAAATCAACTAAATAAAACAAATAAAAGTCAAATGCACTTCTATAAAAAAAAATTAGTTTATTAAAAAAATTTACAAACAAAAAAGTTGTAAACAATTTTTAAAGTTTTTATTTCTACAAGTTTTATTTAACATAAGGCTATTGGTAAAATAATTTAGAAAACAAGTTTTGAGAAGGTTACCAGCAAAGGTATTTTAGTAAAGATATGTATTTAAATAAACTTATAGCAAACATTAAAAATTACTTGCTTCAAAATTTATTTTACAAGGTATGGAATTTTACCGACAGCTAAATTATTGTAGCATACCTATTGACTCTAACATAAGCTTAGCTCTTTTTAGAGTCTCACCAGTGGTAATAAGGGTTTTTTAATATTTATGAATATTATTTGATGTCAGAAAAACAATTTTACATTGTATAAAATATACTATAAACTATTTATTATTATTTATTATAACATAAATAATTGAGTATAATTATTACACTCAGTGTATTAAAGGTTAATTTTTATTTAAACAGGTTATTTTAATTAAATATAGTAGGTAAAAATGATAGAAGTAATTTTTACTATAGGTACTACTTGTTTTAATTCACAAGACATTTCAAAACTCTTATTTCCAACCGATAAATTTACTTACATTCAGTTTTAACAATTAAATAAATACTGCAGTTATGTTAGAAATTCTTCAAAATATTAACTATTGAATTTAATGAAAACCAAAAAAATATTTATGAATGTTAATTTAAAACAAAAATAAAACATACAAAGGTATAGTCTACTGGACAAATTACGTTACAGAAAAAAACAATAAACCTACAGAGAAAAACATTAACAACAAAAAGAAAATTAATGACATAAACCTTTCCAGCTTATTGATTTGATTGTTATTTTGTGTTATAGAAGTGAGAAAAATTCTAATATCAGTTAAAGCACACAACAACCATCTACAGCAAGTAAGTGGTCTATACTCTGTTTCACTCTCAGTTGGACGTTTCAATCGTTTGACATCTGTATGATCCACAAATAGCCAAACTATCGAGTGTCTACTGTGATATAAATTTAAAGAATCAAAACCAAATTCAACACAGTCCTGATAAAAAGGCAGTGAGTCAAGTTTTCTGGTGGATAGTACAGTATAATATGAGCTATCAACTGAGAGTGGAACGGAGTGTATAACAAAGTGCAGATTATTGCTCATGCTCTGTGGCTGGTCTCCTCTTTTGTGCACGTCTTTCTCACACCGTCTAGACACTTTATGTGATGTAATTTGTACAGAAACTGGCCTTAAAGTAATTTTTTATCATAAAAAATAATTATTTGGTTTTTATTCTTGAATGAGAAGTAAAAGGCTAAAATTATAACATTGAAAAGGCTAGCAAGGGAACCTAAAAATCAGAATGCATAGATTTTTTTGAAGTTTCTCCACAGTCTAAATATTTTTCTAAGTTTAAACTTATAATTTTGTTACTTCAAACAGGTATAGGTCGTTCTCTCCCCCCTTTGAAGTTTCTACTTATATAAGATATTTTAAAATTCATCATTAGGTTTTAAAGCTCTTTACGCAGATCACCTGCAACCAAATAATGCTGAATTTCATGTTGAAACCAGTTCTAGAGAGGTAACATGACTTACAAAAAGTTTCCATACACAGACTTAACAACAAAATTTACCTTTAACAAAATTATGTAAAACACTGAAGTACCCTATATTTTAAAAAATGTTTGTTACTTTATGGATTGTTTTGAGTTTCCAGTTATCCTGCCCACTTTAACTTTGACTCCTGCGTACAATATTATTTTACTCGATACAATCAACCCTGCCGACTGTGTGAGAAAGACGTTGTAAGTACCGAGGAGAACAGACGCACCTTGGGTGAGGACAGACTGTTGATTCCGAGCCTTACCCGGGAGGTCTGGGACATCCGGGACGAAGCGACGGAAGTGATGCTGTCCTTGGTGTTCTGGCGAGGCAGACCAGGGCCGGGGGTGTGCATGGCGCAACTAGGCCTGCGGTGGGGGGAGGGCGACAGAGACACCTTGCTCACTGGTGCAAATAGCCCGAACTTCGGTAGGCAGGTGAAATATCTGCAACAAGTCAAAAGTTGGAATGAACTGGATGCAAACATTTACATTGTGAGGGAGTGAAGTTAGAGAAACAAGATATAACGTGTTAAGGTTCCTGAATGGGTGTGCATCTAAAAGGTGGCCACAGAAGTAGCTAGGTAAAATTCATGCATATTCACCAGTTTTTTCCCAGCAATATAACCACTTTCCCGGTGCATTTCCACTGTTTCAGAGGACCGTTTTACACCCGCAGTTTGTACCAAGCCTCGTTTAAAGTCCGCGACCCGTCCCGATTGTAATCGTCGTTTTTTGCCCGTGGTACGTTCCGAGAGCCGCTTTAGACCCCATGATACATTCCGAGAGCTGTTTATTACCCGCGACACATTCCAATCGCTTTTAAACCCTACGATACATTCCTAGAGGCTTTTATTAACCCCGACAGTCCGATAGCCAGTTAACGCCTGTGATATGTTCCGATCACCTTTTTAAACCCCGCAATACACTCCGAGAGCCGTTTATTACCTGTGACACTTTCTGACCGCCTTTTTAGCGCTGTGATACGTTCCGATTGCCATTTTGCAATCGCAATACGTTTTGACGGACGTTTCATACCCGGGGAGGACCTTATTATGCCCGCGACACGATATAAGGGCTGATTTTTCCTGGTTATACGAAAAATTCATGCACATTTCCAGTTTTTCCCGGTACTTATAATTCCCGGATAATTCTCAGTTTTCCCAGTCTGTGGCCACCCTGATTATTCTAGTAGTAGATAGTGAACAATCAATAATCATTTCCTGATGTTGAAAATTAAAAAAAATACCTAATCATCAGTAAATTAACTATATTGATCAACTAGCTGAGAGTACCCGCTTGCTCTCAAGCAAAGAAAATTGCAAATTTAAAATACAGTAAACAAAAAAGTTTCTTATACTCGTATATCCTTAGAAAACCATTTAGTTTGCCTGTTAGTTCACCATCATCTCGTTATAACTTAAAAGTGTTGCCATTTATTTTGCGGATGTTGTATGGGTATGAAATATAGCTAAAGATACACTGCGTGATGGGCTTAACCCTTGAACATAGTTTGACCGCCATACTTTTAGCCAACTTTGACTTGTAAGTGGCCCGAAACGCCTAAAAAACGTATTCAGTGCCCACTTTGAACCCTCGCCATTTATTTTTTAAATTATGTATGTGTATAAAATACAGCTAAAGACACAATGCGTAATGAGCTAAGCCCTTAAAGGAAGTTTCACCCAGGAGTTTCACCGCCATAGATTCGTCCGATTTTGAGTTATAAGCAGCCCATTATGCCTTAAAAACGTTACAGATAGACAGACAGGATTTGTTTGACACCAGTTTCGGTCTATCCAAAGTATATTAACATCAAATAACCAAAACTTGGATTGTTTGCAATGTACAGACAAAAGCCTCATTTTATTTAGGTATAGATAAGTGTTAGCTACCTTGTGAGAGTCATAGTTACTTCCGCCGTTCCGCCCGTTTTTAGGATGTTATATGGGCATAAAAATAGCTAAAAACACACTGCGTGATGGGCTTAACCCTTGAATGAAGTTTCACCGCCATAGCTTCAACGGATTTCGAGTTATAAGAAAAAATGCCTTAAAAACGTGCAAAGTGCCCACTTTGGTCCCTCGCCATTTATTTTCTGAACGTTCGATGGGTATAAAATATAGCTAAAGACACACTGTGCAATAGGCCTAACCTTTGAACGAAGTTTCACCGCCATAGCTTCAGTGGATTTTGAGTTATAAGCGGTCCAAAATGCCTTAAAAACGTTACAGACAGACAGAACGACAGACAGACAGGAATTTTTTTGACGCCAGTTTCGGTCTATCCAAAGTATATTTAACACCAAATAACCAAAAACTGATGGATTCTTTGCAATGTACAGACAAAAGTCTTATTTTATTTATATAGATAAGAGGTCAAGTAGGTACCTATATTCTTACATCAATACCCTCAAAGGTTCAAACTATTAGTTTGCACTTTAATAATTATTTCAGTTTGAGAAAACTATGAAGATAAAAAAATAAGGTAAAAAAAGGGTGACCAGCTTTCAGAAAAAAAATCTTGCATTTTTCAAGATAAATTATGGTGATTTCTCAGTTTAGGGGTTCAATACTATTAGGCTTCAAATCATATTAAAATTTATGAAAACTGTTGAAATGCTATCTTAAGAGAGTCATAGTTATTCAAGCTCACGTTCAGTGCATAAAAGACGGTTATTTGTGGAAGACGGCAGCAATCTCTAGTATCCCATTAGCATCTGTGGCGAAACAATTACTTTCATTGCCGTTTTCGAGGATAAATAAACTCCCATTAGAATCCGATACGAAATCACAATAAGACTACTGTTGGGGACGGAGCTTAAATTTTCGACTTTCGTTAGAGCTTGCAGCGATCTCTAGACTGTCATTAATAGCACCCGAATATGAAATTACGATTTCCACTAGTCTTGATAACACTCCTGATAAGGTGTGTCCACAAAAATATTCCAGAATCTGGTTCCCGTTTACCATCTAAACTTTGAACCTTGATTTCTCGACTTTTGTTACCTTGCTTTCTTGAAAATCTTGATTTCTCAAATGTTTGAAAATCTCTTTTAGGTTCGAGTGGTTGAGGTTCTACTGTACTCCAGAATCTGAGAAGAAACCTACATACCAAAATCTAGACCATTCATACCAACGATCATGCAACACTGCCAAGGTGAGATCATCTACCTTGAAGTTGTTAAGAGATAGTCTCACCTGTATCCTTCCACGGCACCGTCGTTCTTGCCCACCGGGTCGTCCAGCTCCACTCCGCACCACTCTCCCTTGGCGAACTGTGTAGTGCCGATGTACCTCAGCATCCCTGCCTTGGAGCCCTGCGAGCTCATCACGATCACTCGGTCTCCCAGCTTCAGGTTTGACTCTCGTCCAGAGGCTGAACAAACAAACGAATCAACAACTCAATTCTCAAGGTTAAAATGTACAGTTTGGCTGGTCCCAAGGGATCAAAAATTTCTGATAAAGATTTAAATCCCACAAATTAGAATTTTTCAATGAACTAGATTTTTGGTCATTTGGTAGTCCAAACAATTCACCAATTCGAACAGAGGTCAGTCACATTCTTTTTGGATTATTTGAACTCTGTATTATAAACTACCTGATGATTCCAACAAAGTAGCACTCGTTAATGACAGTGCATCTTTCAGACATTTCCACCCCCTGTTTACTAAAGATTTGACTTTCACAATACTTGTCAAGTAAACAGCTAAAACAATTAAAAGTCAGTACTAAGAAGGAAAGAAAATTGATACAGGTAGATTCCTCCTGCATCTTAGGTACATAGTCCAGCTGCACTCCCGGTCTCCCTTTATACTTACTGACCAGGAGTAGCAACAAGAATCCTCAGGTAATAGCACCTCTGTGCATTCTCAGTACTCAAGCAATAACATCGGGCGGGAAAATTGTTGGTCTTATTTAATGAGACAAAGTTAGGTATACTAAAACTCAACTTCGACCTTTACCAAGTGTTACTGCATTCACTTGTAAGTGGTGATTGCAAGGATCAAAACTGTTCCAGCGGAGTGATGACGTCCGGAGCCATGCACAAATCACTGAGTCCGGAGTCCACTGGGTGGACATTGTGTCTATTGTCTGAACTCACCTGAAGAGATAGAAGGAGTTCTGCTGATGGAGGACAATGGAGAGGTTGGTGTGGGAGCGATGCTGGTGTTTCCGTTCCCCGCGTAACTCATGGACATGGACAGCTCACCAAGACTACTGCCTGCGTCCAGCAAGGGGTAGCGCGTCAGGCGTGTCAGTCGTGAGAAGATGCCCTTCTTCGGCTCACACTGGAAGTACCGGATGTTGGCCACCGACCCGTCGTTCTTGCCTGTTGCCATCAATACTTGCATTATTTTAACAGGATATTTTAAAATATTTGCTACATGCTCTTCACCAGTTAAGGGATTGCATCTGACATTTAAGCACATCTGAAAAAATTGTGTTGCAACACAAAATAATGTTATTTGGTGGTGGGTGACTGGCCAATGTGTGCTGATTACTTATAGGCTAGCTCTTTTCCTAATTTTGTGTGTTATGTTTTAGGTTACTTTGCACCTGAAGACGGGGTCAGATTCCAGATCCATGTTCTTTTGGTCACTCAAAACCAACGAACACTTCAAAATATTATTTCAACCTTATTAAACTATATTTAAACCTAAAAGTAGATTACAATTAATTTTTATAGTTGCAACACTTCCAATGCCTCAAAACATTTTTCAACATGAAAATGTGTATTTGGTTTTAATGTTAAGACTGTAGCAGAGAATTCCATGTTAAGAGGACATAACATATCGTTTTGAAAATTTGAGATAAATCAGTCAAAATGGTTTAGCAGTGTATCATGTACTTTTAAACGTAATAGTAAAAAACCACTTTTTTGAACAAATAACCTAAAGGATAACTACTAAACACGCTACACTCACCGATGGGCTGGTCGAGCACTATCCCGGCCCACTCCCCGGGTGCGAACTGGGTCTCGCCGATGTATGCGATGGTGCCCGGCTTGGTCCCACTCACCCATACCTTCTCCCCGATGATGAAACTGTCAGTGTCCTCCGTCAGCACCACGCTGGAGTCTGTAAACACACGTGAACTGTTAGTTCAAAGCTTCCCAGGGTGTCGTACGACTGAATAGTCTAACTTGCAAGCGACCAACTGCCAAGAGCTAGTAGCCCGACTGAACACAATATTTTAGATTTTAAGCTTGTGTGGCTCATCATAATTTAAAATAAAACTTGTTTGTGGTTCACCCGAAAGTTGAATATAATATTCTTATTTGTTCAGTATGATCTTGGTCTACCTTGTAGAAGAATAACTTTGGACAGAGCAATGGTCAGACAGAGAATGGTTTTGAGATTCTCACTCCTGGAAACTTTTTCTACTAAAACCATTCATTACCGACTTGAAAAATGTACTAAAAAAAGTTATACTTTAAGTTGTGAAGTTACATAGCAGTGTTTTACGCTGAAAAAATAATATAACAACTGACTGGTAAAGCTAATTTTGAAAGAATTTGTCAAATAACCCTCACAAAGCAGTCAGCTTAGCAGTTGCGGGTTCCGTAAGTGGCAGCCGCTGGGTTAATTTGGTGGGAGTTTATTCCATTGCCACAGAAGCTTATAGTTTACTGAACAACAAGTCAACATCATATCAAGAGTGAGCCAGCCAAAAAAGTTACCGTTACTGTGTTGGTGTGAAATCTTAGGACTTAAAATCCTAGTAATTGCAGGTGCATTTTTCCAAAAGCACTTTGATAGAATCAAAGTGAAATATTACGAGGGTCATCCAGAAAGTAAAGAACGATTGCGCTTCACGTGCCGCGCACACCCCTCACCACTACAGTGCGCGTGCAGCTGCTAGCTACATTCTTTCTCTTCAGTTTGAGTGTAGGTTCGTTGCTGTGTGATTACGCGTCTCGTGTCCACAGTGATTAATAATGACATCGACAATTGAAAATCCCACTAAATGTAAAGTGTGAAATTTAAACACTCGGAAAGTTATAGCAACTGTGTTTTGGGACCGAAAGGGCTTAATCCATGTCAAATTTATGCCAAGAAAAGAAACGATTAACTCAGAAGCCTGCTGTGAAACCCTCCAACAACTTCGACGCACCATCCAAAACAAGAGACGAATAATGCTGTCAAAAAAATTTTTCTGACAATGCTCGGCCTCATGCATTTGCAAGAAGCATTTGCAAGAACGCGTCACGAACCTCAACGCCTACGTTGAGAAATTTTTAGTCATCCACCTTACAGCCCTGACTTGGTGCCAAGTGATTATCGCTTATTCCCAAAGCTTAAGGATTTTTTGGGTAAAAACAGTTTGCTAACGATGAGGAACTCAAAGAAGCTAAGAAATCCTGGCTCATGTTTTTGGCGGCAAATGAGTAGAACATGGGTATGGAAAAACTGGTCCGATGTTACAACCAGCTAGTGTCTTGAAATCCATGGCAACTGTGTAAAAAAGTAGAGGAAGGTTCTATGCATTTGTAAATAAAGTTTTGTGTTGATATCTTTATTTTTTATTTGACCATGCCAAAACGTTCTTTACTTTCTGAATGACCCTTGGAAAGTACACTTGGAGAGCTGTATGTAAGACAAAATAGATTAAAACTTTCAGTTTAAATTTGTTGGCTGAAACAGACAAGGTCAAAACTTTCATAGAACTACGGGTGCTACCTTAACCTTTTTAAAGGAAATTGATAAAAAACTTAAGAGGTTAGGAAAAACTGCTGGGACATTCATTGTCACAATGTTACTATTAAAACCCATTCAAATTTTAAAACTGATAAGTTATCAAACAAATAGTAAACAGTATAGAAATTTTTAAAAATTTACAATTTGCTTGTTAATTTACCCAACTTTATTTGATTCAAAGTACTAAAACAAGACTTAAGTCTTAGTTAGAAAATTTCAACAATAAAAATATTTGTTCAACAAGGTTAACTGAAAAACAACACCATTATTTGATAATTGACTCATCCAAAACTCTTAAGTAATTCATGATAGATTATGTACAAGATTTTTGACATTACAACCGGTTCTTACTCGATAAAAGTGCTGTTACCTTATAAGTTTTACAAATATACTAATTTATTTACTATCATTTATTTACTACAGTATCGTGCAAAAGTCATGCTGTGTTATTTCGAGCATTTCCAAGCGGTGGTTAGGAGACAATAAACTTGGTTATCTTACCTGGATTAGAAGAGTTATTGTTTACTGTACAGTAGTTATTTAAGCCGTTACTCTTAGTTACTTCACTTTACCTCACTTACCTTAACCTCATTTCTAACTAAAGTTAAGATTTTTATGGTCTTACTAGCTGTGTACCCATGTTTTGCCTTGGATAAAATAATATTCTATAGCATCATGGCTGTTAAGTCTTTTAGTACACAGGCAGGTTGTTGCTCGGGTACTGGCATCAAACTACCAATTCTTACACCTGCTCTTGCACTTTGAAAGTGGGCTTAAACTTTCCTCATTTTTTACTTAAATATTGTTTAGGTGAAATGTTTTGGTAAACTGTTCAGGTTACATAATTTGTTTTGAAACACATCAAATCCGGGTAAACAAATCGTTAGCCACGTGAACTTGCATTACATAGCTAACAGCTATGTATTACTTAGTTGCCATTACTAGAATTGTGGGTATCAAAATTCCAAATGCACAAATTACAAGAGTTATTTTCCGTTTTTTAATTAGAAAGTGTAAACCTTGTACTGTGACATTTTACTAAACTTTGAGTAGAACGGATAGTTTGTCTGTTGAAACTTTGATTAGGTAGATTTTTAATTTTGACTAACAGAGCTAACAACACAACTGTGATCATATAAATTAAATTAAAGACACATGTGCGTGAATTCTCCGAATATGTTCCCTTATTTCAGTTGGAAATGTTTCTTCAAAACAAAATATTAATGAGATTTATTCCTTGTTATACCACTTTTCTTTATGTTTTTTCTTTCTTGGTAGTAAAATTATCTGATTTGTCCATTAAACAATTGAGACATGTCATTATCTACCTTTACTTTAAAATACTGTATTTTAAAACTGAAACATCTGCATTTTTTAGTATTCTTTTTATGGAAATAAACACTAATATATTAGTTTTTTAACAGATATATTCTATAAACCTTTTCCTCACTTAAAAATGACAAAAACAACATTTCCCAAGTAAAACGTAGGCAGTAAAAGAGAGAATACATACTGGGGAGTTTGTGTCTCTTCATGGTGGAACTGAGTTGATCACTGTACTGTACACTTGATACATATGTTACGTTACGGCCTACGGGACAGTGTTACCATACTCTGTGTGATACAAGAGGCAGACTACAGTAGTTGACTCTGTGGTGTCAACATGTGTTCCTCACAACACATTCCACACCGCAGATTCACCACTACACGTCACTTCATTCACTTTATCCATACAGGTCAAAGAGGTACTGTCTCGATGCAAGAAATTGAAACAAGATTTTCTGGGGAGGTACCAAGTAGTACTAATAATTAGCAAAAGCACAAAATTATGGTACATTGGTGTAATACAATTGTATGTACAACGACACAAGGTTTATTCTAATTTCGTCAGCTGATTGAGTTTGCTTTGGTAATAATGACAACATAAAACAATGAAAAAAAATGTTAGGGGCTGTGTTATGTAAAATCACGTAAAAAATATATTTTTTGTAACAGTTTTGAACAAAGTAATGTTACCGTATAATTTGGATAAAATACATGTAGTACAAAACATTGATTTGTATCCATCTTCAAATTGGTTTGAAGTACCCTTTGGGAAACCTTTAATAATAGTAATGATTTTTAAAAAAACTGAATAATACAGAGTCAGTGTATTATTTCTAAAAGAACTTTTTAAGTAATTTATTTGTTATAGTTTTAATCATTAGACAATACTTACTACTGTTTTGTTAAAACCTAAAACCAACAATTACATTTTATTAGCGTAACATATTGTAACCAATTGTATTGCTGATTCGGTTATGTTATGACTGTATACCAAAGAGGTTAATAATTCAGTTCAGTTTAAATGATAAGACAACTTCATCACATAACGTAGGGGCCTAAGGGGTTTCCAGGTTTTCATTTTTCACATTGCTTGGCAAACTATACCGATAGAGATATAAAGCTGTCAGCTGATCTTTGGTTAGACACTAGACCTTCTTACCCTTATTTGAAATAAACATTTTCTATCAAAAATCTTTCATCGAAACTGCAGAGAAAAAAACTACTAGCTTGATATTCATAATTTGTGTCACATTTACTGTTGTAGTATCCAAACCTTAGATTGAATCTGATGGAAAACCAATCATATTCAGGTCAAACTTGACCTTCCTAGTTTACTTGTGTGCCAAATTGCCGTGTTTGATGTACCTACATCGTTGCAGCCCGTCAAGTTATGTGAAAATTAGCATGGAAATCCCAGTAGCCCGAGATAAAATTGTCACCCTACCTGATAAAACACCTAATAAAACACATAGCTCAAAATCGCAACTCTCCTCTTTAAGAAAATCTGGGAAATAAATTACTTTATTTACACGATAAATTTAATCTATTTTTGATTTTTCCATGTTGAGATAATATCCTTTATATTAGACTATACTAGATTTGGAAATAATTTCACATTATCAAATACAACCTGTTTCTGTGCCTCTCTGAAAACACCTTAGATTTGAAAGACCTCAGACAGTCTAAACCAATCTTATTCTCATAAAATTATTTCTGTAAAACCTTTCTTGGAAAATTTCTAGATTTTTTCAGCAAGTAAGCAGGGTTAATATTTGAAATCCGTCCTTGTTTACTGCAAGATTAATGGTTACCATGGACACCAGTGTTCAGTGGAAGTGGGTTTGGTTACCTGAGGTTCTGCGTACGCCGGCTTCGCTGAGTCTTCTAGCGTCTGCCCACAGCGAGTCTGAGCCCACTGCAAGTACAAACATGCACACACATGCAATGCTACACACACACACACACACACACACCAACCTCCCTCCATTGAAAATTGTTGAAAATAACACTGTTGAGATTTCTTTTGGAAATTTTGTCACATTTTTACTTATGATTCTCCTTGACTTGATTTAGGAAGTGTGTTTTTATTTGCCAGAGTATCATCAAGAAGAATGGTGTCTTTGATGTGCTTTGTAATAAAGTTCTGAATCATGACGTTGATAGCTCTTTTTTGCTATCGTTGGCTTATCTGTTTCAACATTGGATTCAGATTTCATCAATATTAATATATTTTAAAACTCCTCCAACCCTTTTTAGTTTATTATGTAAATACTAAAATAGCCATTACAAAATCGCTGTTCAGTAAGATTTTTAGCTAAAACTATTGTTCGATTATCAGGAATCCTAATTTTGCAATACACAGAATTAAAGATCTTGAGTAAAAGATCTCCAAAACAAATCTTAATTTTCCTAAGAATAACTGGGCAACCTCAAATCATGTTTTAAAAAAATTTTAGAGCAAAATGTGAAACAACTGGAAGACATTCTGACCCAAGAGAAGTTTGATTTGAAATTAAAGAAGTACATGATTGGTAAAAAGCGTTCCTGGTATAGGTTGGATGAACGTGTAAGAAAATTGGACATGCTGCCTTCAAAGTTTAATAAAAAAGTGTTTCTTAATTTTGAATAAAAAACGATTCCCCGTCACCATCTTGGTCTGGCTGGACAATTTACCGGTACAACACTTTTGGGGGAGGGGGGCTTTTTTCCCGATAAATGGAGTTTTATGCTAAACAGATGTATTTATGACAACTGATAACAAATTTGATTAAGGGATCAAACTAATTGGCCAACAATGATAAGAAAACCAGGAAGTACAAAGTTGTGGGCAGTCATAGTGGGTGGAAGTTGGGAAACTTCCCACAAATTTAACACAGACAACACCAATCCATTCTCCGCATACACGTCCAACCATCGATTTCAATTCAGCCTCAACAATCAAAACAACACCACGACTACTCCAATTAGAATAATTCATTCGGAGCTGATCTGAATTTCAAAACGAGGGGAGAGGTTTAAGCAGTCTCAGATTGGAAAGGACAGGGCAGCATCAGAAACAGATGATTACAAGAATGAGGAAGGACTGGGCCTACACAAACACTGCCCACAGAGTACAGCACTGGCAGCAACCGGTCCATAGAGAAGTGGGATAAATGACACAGACCTTGACTCTCTGTGGAATCGGATATGCGGACAGTATTGTGTCTTGGATTCAGATTCTCAAGGTGCTGTGGTGTGTTCTCAATTCTCATGGGTGTTGAAAAAAAGGGAATAAAACTGGCATGGGTGAAGAGAATTTCCTTTGCAATTTGTTCTAATATTTGCTAAGCTCACAGTCTCCCTGTAAAAATGTTTCTTTAGCAAATCTCTAGGTTAGGTTCGTTAACCAACAAAATCAGGTAACCGGAAAGAACTTTTGGGGCAGGGGCGTTTCCTTACAAAAATGAGGGTTGTGCCATACAATCTGGGTTTATAATCTGAAAAGACTATTTTCCTCCACTTTATTGTGGCTACGTGTTGTCTATGTTTCACATTTTTTTAAACAGTTACATGTTTTTGATTGGATGAATGGTACGCTGATTCTTCTAGGCTAACTTATTTCTTAATGTTTTAGGTAACCTTTCACCTGAGGACGGGATCAGATTGCAGATAGCGAAACGCCACGTTCTTCTTTTTCCCTAACGGAGCTCAGTGGATGTCCGCAATAATAAATCTTGAGATCTTGAAAGACTTATGAAAAACTTTTTGCATAATGAAGATAACAAGTAAATCCTGAACTCTAAGTTTCCTTCAACACTTTTAAGTACTAAAAATGTATGTGAGAACGTAACCATACAATGGGAAATTAAGTCATGTCAGACAAGTTTGCTGGTAAGAAATTTTACTTGAGATAAAATTCAGAAGGTTAGCGCTGCAAATAGATATTTCTTAACCTTTTAAAAAGGTGACACAATAAGAATGAAATATTAAAGGTAAATGTGGCAATAAGAAATACTGACATTAGGATGAGGCAATACACATTATTATGACAGTAAATTTAAAGCCTCCTACTAACATGAGTCATTTTACTACCTCGCAGTGTTGTTATTGATAATTTTATTTATGGGGAAATACATGTGTGTCAGTATTCTAAAATGGTACATTTAGCAAACTTTATAGCTTAATGATCTAAGCTTATGAAAAGGTAGAACAATTAGTTGTAACAACAACAAAAACATTCCAGTGTGTTGATAAAATCCTCAAAATTGACTCTACGATGTCAAGGTATTTAATATACAAGTTATTTGATATCATTTCTTACTAAATATTAACGTTTAAATTTCATTTGGCATATTACAATCCTTTAAAGTACATAATCAAGGGACGTACTTGTGTGTTCAAAAAACCTCTCTCAATACTAAAGAATCTTTTACGCATAAGATAAATTTGACAAGAGGAAGGTTGGTGGAGCAAATGCAGCAAGAGATGCACATGGAGTACAACAAGCACAAAACCATTGCTGCCAACACAAACACAAGGTGCAACAACACAACACACAGAGTACAGTGACAGCCAGATAATACAGAAACCCAAGTGGAATATGCAGGGTGTTCTTCTATACGCTCCTTAGGTCAAAAGTCGAACATACGGCTAAGGTGCCAAATGTATCATTTATTGCCTAACTGCATGTGTTTTATACTGAATAGCTTCTCTTGGACACCCTAATGATTTGGTTTACTTCTTATTAATACTACTTTAGAATTGGAAACAAGTCAGCTGTATTAATCTTCTTTTATAAATTATTATTGACACAAATTTTAAATATTTAACAAAAGAGAAAAAAGTAAACTATGAATTACCCTGAATATTTGGACACTGCTAGTTTCAGGGCTTGGCCCATTTTCAAGTGTATAAAGCTTGTAGAGTAACGTTACTCTATTTCAGACGTTACTCTACAAGCTTTATACACTTGAAAATGGGCTAAGCCCTGAAACTAGTAGTGTCAAAATTAAAAAAAAAACTTCAAAGATTACTTTTTTCTTTTGTTAATACAATAAGTAGCCCTTTCTGTGAACTAGACTATCACAATTTAAATATTTTATAAAACTAATTGACAGTCCATTGCTGCTAAAGTTGTGAAAAATGGTTGGAAATGAACCAAGATAAGTTCAAAACCGTATCGGCACTTCCTTCCGTCAAAGCACCCAAATCAAAATTTTAAATGGCCGCATTTTGAAAACAAGGATGTAGCACTGCTGATTATTGTTTCAAAATTTATAACTAGCACTAATAAAAAGTACATAAAGTTTAGACTAAACTGGTAAAGTTTTTCGGGAGATAAGCAGTATTGAGAATGAATTCCCGATGGGCAGATACAAATATTTAACATTTGGCACCTAATATTGTTTGCAGTTTAACACTTCTATTGACCCAAGCAACATATTTCCAAAATTTTAGAAGATAGTTAAAAAACACCCTGTCCAGTAGAACCTCGCTTAACCGAAATAAAGTGGGGGGAAGGGCCCCCAACAAAAAATACTCGAAATGTTTCGGAAACAAAAAATACTGAAACTTAAAATATTGTGGACTAAAAAAGACCCTTATCATTTTCCACCCCTATTAACACCATTGCCCGGTCACTTTCTACTCTTTTTTTCTTGACTTTATGATGAGATTTACCGCAAGAAAACTCAACTGTTCAGAAGCTGTGGATGACGTTTTGGTAATTTTAGTTAAGTTTCAGTGAAACGAGGTTCTACCGTCAGTTTGTGAAAGAAATATCTTCTATTCAAGCAACCTGTGCCTATCAAATATGCAGGTGAACAAGTGTTCAGATGTTTCTGAATCATGTTTGTGACAACTTACAAATACATCACTAAGTGACAAACAGGTGTAAAAGCGTATTTGGTTTGTGAAACACTTCTTAGTGCGTAAAACCTTCTTTCTCAACCTTTTTTAAGAGATGGAGTGATTGAATTTCAGGGTTTTATAGATTATGCTTTCAAAAAAAGTAGATGTACACATCTTGAAACTGTGTTGCCTTGGGGTAAGGTATTATTTTTACTAATTATTTCACAGCTGGAGGTTAAGATATGTGTATGAACTTCTTTGTATGAAGAGGTATTTGGTAGTAAAAGTTTATCATATTTTAGAGTAAGTTGAAAACATCAAAGTTACTAAATTTAAACATCTACAATTTTGATTAAGTATTATGGTTATTATTTATTTTTTAGACTTTTCCTACTAACTAATAAATCTTTCTATTTTTATCATGAATTTGTTCAGGTTTTTTGTGTACACAAATCAGTAAACTAGGAAAAATTCAAAACTGTAAACATTGTGGCTTAGAGTTTATAATTTATTAAATAACATAGATAATTATTAAATCTTTATGTGAACAAAATGTGTTTTGGTTCGACTCTTACCAAAAGAAGTGAGTTTATTTGTGGTTTGCGTGTGTTTGGTTAATTATTGCGTGATTTATTCAAGTTCACGACACCTTTAATTGCGTTCAATATATCGTCCAAATGGAGACGGCAAGAAAAAAGCTGACAAAGTCGGCAAAACGGGTGCCATTTGTACAGAAGCACTGGAGTCGAACTTTGTATCGGAGAAAACCTTACGTGTTTAGCGCCTAGACAAACAGGTTATCAACACACTGTACTCAAAACTGTTGATTAAATACTTTGAATATTTAACTTGAAGCTGTACAGTACGGGCGATGCAGAGGTTTGCAGTTTTTAAAATGGCGGCGTTGGCAAACGTTAAATTTTTTTTACGTTTGAACGTCTTAAACGAAAGTTTGATGTATACTGCAGACACACTAGAAAGCAGATTTGTCCAATAACTTAAGTTTTTGAGAACTGTGCACTTAAACATTTTAAAAACCACGACTTTTAGAACTTTATACAAACAAAATTAGTTAAAGCAACGGAATTTACTTCCAAAAATGTCTATAGGTTAATTTTACCGTTTATTCTTAAAACTTAAAATTGAATTTTTTAGACACCTTTTAGAAAATTGCAAAATTATTATAAATCGACTGAAATCACGTCTAGTTGGTCGAAATCAGGTAGTTAATTTAATTTATCCCGGTGACTACTTCGGTTGGTCAGATTACATAGTTTTTTTCTACCGCCCGTATTGCACACTCTTAATGCTTAATTCAGAGAGCTATGTTGGAAGCAATTTCCAAAAGATTAATTTCTTTACTTAACCATTAATATCTTTTACCTTTTAAAGTAAATTTATTTAATGGTTCATTGTTTAGCAGCTGGCTAACCAAATGTAAATGTGTTTTTAATGAAAAGTATGTATCTTAAAAGACATGATTTTCTATTGAATGTTTTTAAACAAAGTAATTTACTATTGAACTGTCCAACAAGTAAAAAAAAATACTCTATATGATGGCTAAATTTAACAATACCTAGATTTGAGAATGAAACTAAATCTTTAAACATTATAAATATACAACTTACATGAGCTTTTCCGATCACTCAGGGAACTTTTGCGACCACTTGAGACGGAGGCATCATCGAAATCATCTAAACACACAACTACAAGCTACAAACTGACAAACACAAGACAAACATGCAAACATACACATTACACAAGCACATAACAAACATGGAAAAGGGAGAAAAAATTTGTACATTCTATACGACTTGAAACTATAATAAAGAAGTATGTTCCAGAATTTAAAAATAAAGTAAAATTCAAGTTTGAGAAAAAATAAATTCTAAAACCTTACTACACTTTTGTTTTTAAAATTACAAATGAAGCTCTAAAACAGCAGAAGTATTAAAAATGAAAAACACTAAAGAGACATGACTGTAATAAACTATGTATTTGCATAATTTTAAATAATACCATGCCATGCTAAAAATAAGTGAGTGCAGAGTTATCCTCTGAGAAATAGAACTGAAATTTGGAATGTGATTTTGTGCATGAAGGAGAAAGATTTGTGTGTATTGTGTGTTTAGTGATGAATTAACATCAGTGAGTCTGATAAGTAGAACCTCCTAAATAATTTGAACCTTGATAGCTTAAATTCCTCCATAAGCTGAATTTTTCAATTTTCTTGAAATATCCATGAAATTCAATGTTAAAAACCTTTCCATAAGTTGAACTTTACAAAAATATAACCTTGAGATGTCAAATTTTAGGAAATTTCAAAAGAATGGAACAAAACTAAGCTACTCAAAATGTGTGACAACTAAAGCTCTACAACTGGAAGTTTAATTTTATACTCGTACTATGATTTTTCTACACGGTAACCTCAATTATTATTATTTAAAGTTATTTTCCTGCAAGGCTGCATCCAATCTGACCGTTCCATACTTGCTATATAAAAAGTCTCTTTGTGAAATGCGTCTTTGACTGCATCTATAAGATCAAGGATAGTTTAAGTTATGGTCTCTTAGACTCTTCGAGATATAGCGGTCACTAGATGAAAGACACACTAAAGCACTTGATGTTTCAAATATTTGGTAGTTCTATCTTGATGACTCAAAATTCGCTTACTCAAAAACCTTCATAATTATCTTAAATCTCAAAAAAACCTTCAGATTCGATTCATTCAGGTAGTAAAGTACTACATTAAGTAAAAAAAGTTTTGGGAACCCTTTAAACAAAGTTGATAAAATTTATAAAATTGGAAATTGGCATATACTCAAGTTAAAGCCAAGTGGGCAACATCCGTTCTATGGAGCGCTTTAAGTGAAAAGAGAAACTATAGTTGGCAGAGGTTCCAAAATGGCAACCACACCTTTAATAATTGTATGCAAATTCTATCCGCCGCAGTAATGAAATTAATGTTAGCACTCTACTCTGTTCGAGACATAACGGCAGAGTAGGTAAACTCAATTATCATATTTACTCCATCTTGTAATCAATATATTCAAAGGTTAGACGGTGCAAAGTATCTTGGCTGAAGGCGGGAACATGTTGGTAGTCGACTGAGCCAGGATATACAGGACCGACTGTAGGGTTTGCCTGGTTTAATGCTAACCGATGAAGGGACGGGTACAACGTGAATGCCGAATACGTGGTGTGGTTAATTATTCTGTGCTTTATTCAATTAACTTTATATCATCTCAGCAGCAATTTTACAATCTAGTAGGTGCACATGATCCAAGTGAGGTAAGAACACGGCTATAAAATTAAGTTACGATCTGATAACAAGTGCTGATGTGGTTGTTTTACGAGATTGGTTTAATTAGTTTGATGTCTTAATTTAGAATGGGGTTGTAAGGCGAAGAACATAAATTTGAAGGTCAAAGAGAAGTTATTTACTTTGTATACATTGTGTTTTTTGTTACTTCAACTTAAAATGGTGCAATAAAGTTAAAGAATTAAAACATTTCAAAGAGTATTGACTGATGACGTTGATTGCATTTTATAAGTGTTTTTGAAGCGCATTTGAAAGAATTTGGGACGGTTGAGATTTTTTTGTATTCAAAAACATACAACTTACTACCGTATTACTAAATTTATTGACATTGTCAGATACAAAATATGTGTGAACTACATTGAAATGACAACATCCATATTTTACTATAGCAAGAACTCTACTTTTTGATGTTTTTTTTTATTTATTTAAGATTATAAATACATTACCAACAAAAGGGTGCTCATGCAAACTCAAACCACGGATTACTTCCAAAATAAATCTCAGTTAAAATTTTGAATACACAACCCACCAGTTTATTAATTTTTGGTTTTACCGAGACAACATATTCCCACAAAATTTATTTTCAATTCAAAATGTGGGAAAATTAAAGCTATGTCTCGGTAAAACCGAGTACGTGTTATGATTTGGAAGCGAATTATTGTGAAAAACGCACTTGCCGTGGATTTAAAATCTCTACTGAGCATTTGCCTCTTCATGCTAGAGGTGTAGACGACCGCACTCAGCATGGCCTGCACAGCGCCTGACCCACAGTACACAGTTATTGTAATTTTCAAACAGTTATAAAAAACTTTGTTTGTAAATATTCAAACTTAAAAGAATGTCCAGTGAAATTCCCAAAAAGGTTTGAAATTATACATTTTAAGAGTCCACCTCAGGGTTTAGACTTGGATTTAGACTCAGGAAAAGAAACTTAGACCTTATGATCAAATCGCATTTTAATAGGGATTTAGCATCGGATCTGTTGTGGATTACCGTCTTGTGTCTCACAGTTCGGTAGTCCTCTCGGCCTCTGATTGTGTAAAAATGTGTCAATACCTCCATGATTTCGTACTTTGATTTGAATTCACCTGTTTTCAAAATTTAGAGGAAAGGCGGTGCTAACCGCTTCAAGCTGGTCTACATGTCTCTCTCCAGGGGATTTTGAAATTTTTTTGGGTGGTGATTTCTTTAGAATTACTGGAAAAGTTCAGCATAATAACTGAGATGATAACTAGGGCAAACAAAGGCAATTCCTTGTCGACCCTCAATCGAGGTGTAATAAGAACCTTTGATCCTAGGAATTTAGTTGAATAGACGTCTTCGATTTTGGTCTCATCCAGAATGGCAGTATAAATTTGATCTGAGTCGGAAGGGCAAAAGCAAAAACGGATACAAACTGATTTTGATGGATTTGTTTTCAAGAGTATCTGGATTAAAGAGTTGAGCTCAAGAAATTAGACTTTTTTTGTTCTGTGATTGATTTTTTGTTGAAATGGAGAGTCGTGTCATCTGCATACTGGACGGGTTACTCCTGATGTACAGTACATACAGTTGACCCATCACCATTGACGTAGATGTGGAAAAGAAGAGGGCTGGATATGGAACCCTGAGGAACTTTTCTCAATACCTTTTCTCCGATCTAGCGTATGAAATCCCCACAAATTGGGTTATATTACTGACAAATGATTCAACTCACTTTTAAGTATAACTCCTCGTATCCTGTAATATTTTTGTTTTGAAGTAGGATGTTGTATACCGCGTTAATACTTTTGTTATAGTATCAGAGTGTTTTGGCCCCTTGCCACGGATCTGAGGCAGACCCTTGAACTAAACGTCATGATTTGTGATAGGGTGTAGTTATGAGAATTTTGACTCGTACTGAACAAATCTTCGCCTTAAAGTGTTCTCATATGGACAAAAAAATTTCAAAACAGGTTGTACAGTTGGGTCAACTACGCGTAAGTATTTTTGTAGAGAGTTCTTTGGGTGTTGGCAAGCTTTGAAAAGGTAGATTTTAGTCATCATAGACTTTGTTATTTAGGAAGTAACATGTATTTCCTTCATATTTAAAACAGTATGTCAAAGTAATTACAGTGAAACTAGTCAAATACCAACACATTCCGCAGTAATAATTTCAAAAACGATTTACAATAGTCAAATCTCAACCCAAAGCTAGAGAAGAACACACAAAAAAGCATCTTGTACAGAACAATATTTTACTTGGTACTCACCGAGAGGATTGCGCTTTCTCAATAGGTTTAGAGTGGATGGGACAGCACTGCTGTCTTCACCTGTGCAAACAAACACACACAAACATGCGGTTAGACAAACGACAAACACAGAACGCAAACAAACAAACAAGTAGGCAGCAGTAGGCTACGGTGGGCGAACTGGGTAAGTATTTGCACTAGGTGTTAACACTATACTCAACACAACTATACAAGCTACATATTCATACATGATTGCCTTTGCATAAGAGTATTTTCAAAATGTAATCAATCCTTAAGTGTAAGTATGGTAAAAATTATTATCCTTTCATAGCTTGTTGTATATTTAAGGTGGAAATTTTATTGCCTAGCGACCTAAACGCGTCCCAACACCTCCTGAGCCAAATGGCAAAACTATAATTATATTCATGTGTGTGACCCATAGATCTCTATTTGTATAGAGATCTATGGTGTGACCATCCTACGGCTCAAACTTTTGGTTGGACGTAAAAACAACTGGACACTTCCACGTCCTGGTACTTCGTCAGAAAGGGGTAGTAGCAGGGGGTACGTCACAGTGATAATTCTTTGTAGGGGGTATAGGAGGAAAAGAAGGGTTATCAGAAAACCACTGGTATAGACAGTTGAAATTAAAAATATTTCTGTTTTGTTCCTTAAAGTTTGAGATTAGAATTTGGAAGCGTTCCACGAGGCATAATGTTAGGACCTCTTCTTATTATTCCTAACCTAAAAAGCACTAGCTAGCCAAAAACAAGAGTTTACGACCCGGAAACAACCTTGGGGAATAAATGAATGGGATGAATCTGTATTTTCACACACACCTACAGCTTGGTATTGACATCAGAGTTAATTTACTGTGGCCAAATCTACCGCGCAGACGCAGGTTATGGTTATTGTGTTGTGGCTAGGTGTGGCGTGGGTTGAGGTTAGGTCGGTTTGTTGTGACAGCTGCGACCTTGTCGCCGCCAGCTGATCTACTGAATCACAGCTGACTACAACTCAGTGACGTCACGGCCACGCACCGCAGATTACGACTGCAGTAAATTCCTCTGCTGGATTGTATGAAGTATTTGTAGCGCTGTCTATTTTTATTCAAGGTTTGTCGGCCTCTCGTTCAAACTGTGTACACAGCTGATGGATTCGTGTAAACGTCAAGATCTGTCAATCCTTTTTAAATTCTTTTGGTTTCAGAAAGTACAGTTTTTAGACTCAATACAAAGTTTGGAAGATAACCGTCTATCTGACAGTGGGTTTTCAACATGAAATAGCTATCAAGAATTGCTGACAACGGTAAAAATAACCCTATTGTTGTGCGTAGCATCGAATGATAATATAATAGCTGTAGCCTGCATGATAAAAACTCTTTGAATCAGGATGAAATTTCTTTTAAAATTTAATTGACCGATTTTAAGATTTAATTCACAAAGGCAGTGTTTGTTTGTTTTTGCATTGTGGATTCTATACTTTTTCTGTATGCATAAAAAATATGTAATTCTCTTTTTCTGTATGCAATTAAGTCAAGGGTGTATAAGCCCTTATGTGGAAACTGTCTGCATTGATTGAAATTGAAACGTATAGAAGCAATTCATGTATTGTTTACGTGCCTAAGCTGTTTATTTTTCTTCAACAATACCAAAATAACATTTTTAAATACATGTCAATACCAGCTGTGTAAGGTAGATTTTCTCCAAAATATTATTGATAGGCACCGATATATGTCTGAAGTGTTTTGGACGAAATCAAGGAGCCTTCTGTTTTTTTACGGAACCCGAATTTTTACAATTCAGCCATTTCCTATCATGGAGACGACGTTTAAGGCATTGTTTTTTACCTTTTACTATCCTCCCCCCATGACTACTTAACTACTATGTTCCAGATAAAAGCCCAAAACGTCGACCTTGCAATGTTTGCATAAAAGAGGCCAGATGAGTTTTTGCCTCCGAGGGCTACAAGGGTCAACTAATGGGTGCTGCAGTGTCCCACATTCGAGCAATGCCCACTTACACCTTATACGGGCCGGTAATGATTAAATGACGGTCTCGACGTTTCGCCTGCATCACGACCGTCGTCAGGCCGGGCAAAAACACGCACCCAACTACGTGACGGATCGCACTTTCAATCGAGGTTGGGAGTAACTAGGCACTGTCGCAGTTAAATTATACAAAATTGTGTTAGCAAAAAGGTGAAAATGATTTTTTTTACCGGTGAATCGAATGAATTACTACTGTAACGCATTTTAACTAATGTTCAGTGGATATAAACAAATTGAAATGAGGGGACTTTAAATCCCCTTCAATAAGTTTCACTATAGACTAAGGTCTATTGACATCAAGTGCTTTGAGCAAATTTCTTTTGGAAAAATTATATAGTCAGCATGGTAATACCCAGACCTGGAACATGAAATGGGCACCGATCCTGGCCCTCTGGCCCCGTTTGGAGTTTTGATAATCTTTGGCAACTTTATTCAGGGTGTCCCATATGTAAAGTGCCAGACTCTATAGGAAAAGGTTATATGAGTCAAAATAAAGGGAAAATCAAGAATAAAAATGTTTCCAAAAACGCTTAGTTAAACAGATATTTGCCGTTTTATTTTTGTCACTAATAATTTATTATCTCCCATACCACTTATCAGATTTGACTCAAACTTAGCATGGATTTGTATTTAAGTAAGGCCATTTATGGAAAAATTACCAGCATGATCTAACTTATCATTTTCAAACGGTGGCTATTTTATGGTGTTTTAGTGAATTTTTGGCGTTAGCGAATAAACGGTGAGGTTAACGATAAAATGTAAGGAATACCGTTTTGTAGCGAATTCTACTACCTATCTATTGACACCAAGGTCGTAAAAATCTATTTGGAAACAACGAAGCTTAGGGGAAACTCTGGCTGAAAACAGACAACTTTCCACTTTATTATCTTGATGTTTGCCACGGTTTCCACTGTAACTTTGTTGATTCTTAATAGTTTTTTTTAACTTTGGTGTGAATAGATGGATAGTAAAATGTTCTACAAAACGGAATGCTTTACATTTTATTGTTTAACTCACCGTGTATTCGCTATTTAAGGTGTAACGCCTAAAATGCCCTAAAAATACCATAACATAGCCACAGTTTTAAAATTATAAGTTTGATCATGCTGGTAATTTTTTCCATAAATGTTCTTATTTGGAAATAAATTTATGCTAAGTTTTAGGCAAATCCGATAAGTGGTGTGAGAGATAATAATCAGTGACACTTATAAAATGGCGAATATCTGATTAACTAAGCGTTTTTTGGGAAAGTTTGTATTCTTAATTTTCTCTTTATTTTGACCCAAATAACCTTTTCCTAGAGCCTGGGGACTTATATGTATATGGCCATATACGTATAGTATAAGCATATGGCCTGACGCCATTACACTTTACTTATGGGACACCCTGCAAATCCTCTAAAGATCGCATTTTAAGTTTGATTTTCATACAGTTTGGTAGAAATGTTCCTTTTGTAAATATCTCGATCGAGTCCGTTAGCGAGCAAAATCAGACAACCAGAAGTATCTTGGGGGATTTTTCATCGAAAAGCGATTATTTTAATAAAAAACAGTACATCGTTAGATTTTGATGATATTAAGTTTAAATGTGTAGTTTATGTAGCCGATGTTTTGGATGCGATACAAAAATCCATCATCGACCATTGCCGCGCTGATGATGGAATATATAAATATTTTATTTCGTTAACAAAAACATTGCATGAAATTCGTCAGGTTTTAAATATTTTAAAAGCTAAAATTGTGTCACTCATCCTTACATCGAGAACTCATTCATACATACAATTTGTGCAGTCATATCGGCTCGTTAATTCCAATCCCCTTAAGCATCCGTAGGCCGGTAGCCATTTCTCACTGGGTCTCCCATTGGTGTGCCAAGAACTCGTCTGAACTATAGAAAGTATTCGCGGTCAAAACTGCTTTCAGACGAGACTTGAACGCCTGTGGCGTTGGAGCACATTTTATCGAATTTGGCAATTTGTTGACAAAACGGGCTCCTGCCTGAGAAGGCAAACCCTCCTATATCACCGTTCTCTGTCGCCCAGTTCGGTAGTTTCCCTGCCTCTAGTTTCATAAGAGTGTATGTTCACACCTCTTATGGGATCGCATTTGGTTTTGAAGAAAACGCATGTCTTAAGAGTGTAGAGACAGGGAAGTGTCAACATATTGAGACTTTTGAACGCTGGTCTGCACGACTCTCTCCATTGAATGTTTGCAATGGTTCGAACTGCGTTTTTTTAGAATAAAAAGTCTGGAAAGGTGTGATATTGCGCAACCACCGCAGAGAGCCACTCCGTATGAGAGGTGTGGGTATATTACTCCGTAATACGCCGTCATCAGTACCTGAGTAGGCAGTATTTTGATAGTTCCCTCAGTACATAAATGCCTGGAGCTATCTTTAAGCATAGACTATCTACATGGCAATCCCAAGTCAACCCTCTATCGATGTGTATTCCTAGGAATTTAGTTATGTAGAATGTTGTATCGCTCGTTTAGTCAGTACTTCGACGCGGCTAATGCCCGAATACCATGATAGTGGAGAGAGAAGTGATACTGAGTGATTTCTCATGGTGTGTGTTTAGCCACTACTTGACCACTGTTGGCTGGTTAGATCCTCCTGTGTAAGCAGGGAGTGACAGGGAGCACGTAGCGTAGTGGCGGAGGCAGTACACAGGAGTGGCCTCCCACTGTGTATTGCCCTTTTATGTGAGCTGAACCTCGGCCTTTACCAGCGGCGCTCACGATATACTGCGCATGCGCGCACCTTTGTTGTGCAACACCAGTATACTTGCTAGCTCAATAGCTATAAGTCAAAGTCAAATCGTTTATTGCCATTAAATACTATGGTACATGGGCACACGCAAAATGTTATACACTATTCAAATAGGTGGTACTGAGTGTTTCTAGCTTACTCAGTTTCTACCATTCATGGTCCAGGAACTCACTGACCTTATAGAAGGCATGGTCCAGCAGAACCTTTTTTAGCTGCCTTTTGAATGAGTTGTTGTTAAGTTCTTGTTTAAGAGAGCCAGGAAGAGCATCAAAAAGTCGCACTCCACACTGCATAAGATGCATTTTAGAAACGGTTGTCCGGTGTCTTGGTATTGGGAGATTGCTTCTGTTACGTAAATTGATATTGGGATTTACTGAGGGTATAGGCAACAGGGAAGAATTTTTTTGACGAAAGTTATAGTGTTTTTAGGATGGAAATTGACGGAAGTGTTAGGATTTTGTGACTTCGGAACAACTCTCTACAAAGATCACGACTCTTTAAATGGAAAATTGTTCGTATTGCTCTTTTTTGAAGGATAAAAAGATGATCTGTCCTGGACGATCTGAACTCCCAAAGAGGAATGCCGTACGGCAGATGTGGAACGACAATACCATAGTAAACCTTTTTGGGACATTTTCAGTAGCGAGTTGATCTGACAATCTTCTCAGAACGAAAATTGCTGAGCTAAAAGATCTCGCTACTTTTTCTACATGGTCTGAAAATCTAAGGTGTTTGTCGATGACAAGACCAAGATACTTCAAGGAATCCTCAGAGTTGACCTCCGCCTCTCCAAGAAGACTTGACAAACCATCATTTCCTCTGTTATTTATAGAAAAAACAACCAAGCTAGTCTTCTCCGTTTACTATCTAGTTTAGTCATAATATAATTTTTTTTGCCCTCGTATAGGTGCGGAAACTGCTTTACAGAGTGCTTGTAAAAACCTTTAAAACTAATATCGTCTCTTATAATACGTAATTCTTAAAACACGAGGTGAACACAAGAGAAAGTAAAAATTATTCGAGCTGTTATCATGGAGATTTTGATAGTACGCCATTTAAAACCAACTCGAAAATCCTTATAAGGAGAGAGAATATGTTTCATTTTACGCGAATCACTTCCGTAAGGGTGCGCAGGACCAACGACTGCAGTCTACGGGCGTAAGAGAATTCATGTCATGAGCGGCTAGACACTTCGAAACCTCGCGTCAACTGTGTACACGCGCCTAGGGTTTGCAATCCACGAACCTAATAATTGTGTGATGGCTTACTGTACGTATCCTAAAAAATATGTTGTTTTATAAAAAATAAATTATCTAGGTAGATTATTGCTGTCACAATTTGAACTTCCTTTTAAAATAGGGCTTTAGATCCATACACTCATTACTACCACTCATCACACTCATCCTTCACCACATATTTGCCTTAAAATACCCTCATGAGAGTGGTCGGCATCTCAAATAGTGATTTAGTGACTTGATAGATGTTTGTTGAGAACAATGACTAACCACTAACCACAGTATACAAGGAACTAGGCGTAATGCGTCAGTGTCAACCTACTTGTACATTAATTCAATCCTAGTTTAGCGTAGAGGCCTACGTCGTCACATACAGTATACACACACAAGACAGACTACTGCCACTCCTTTCCAGTCTCAGCTGTGAACCTACCCGACATGCGATAATCAAACGTGCTAAAGTCACGTTAGGTCCTTTTTATTGGTCGTTGCGATCCTGGGGAACAGTCGGCCTCACCACACTCACTGTTCATCCGATATTCACCTTAAATTACCCTCATAATGGTGTCAAAAAGTATGAAATTCATTCAGGCATTTGAAGCTTGTCTTTAAAGACATTTGAAGCGTTTTGTAAATATATCGGTCAACTTTGTTAGCCAGGAAAATCGGAATACCAAAGATCCCCTTTAGAGGAGGAGCTTTTACAACAAGTTTAGTTTTAAATATCTAAAAATGACAAATTTCATCCGATTTTGATGACATTTTGAAATATACAGTCTGTGAACATTCTTTCAATCGTTTCAAAATGGCGCCCGAAAAGTTATTTTTTTCTAACAGCGTATAATGAGTAGCCGAGCGTCAAGAGGCAACCAGAGCCCGAAGATAGTAAGAAATTGCAAGGGAAATTTCCTTCTCTCATACCCGCTTTAGTGGTTAGCTGCGTGTCGGCCTGGTTTATACTAACACGTTTGAAACTTCCTCTTAAGTCCAGCAGCTCTGAATTTGACCAACGGCTACATTTTTTTAACACTTTCGACGATTACGATGTAAACCTGTTTTGTAACTGATTATTCCCACCCTGTATATTCACAGATGAACGGCACCTGGCTACGGCCACTGCTACCAGCACACCAGCAGGGCACGGGGTCAAGGTACAGCAGTGACTCACACTTCCATTGTCACAGTACGGTATACGGCGCTGATGTGTATACTGGTGTGAAAGTAGCCTCTGCACTGTCTTGCCTTTGTCAACACATCGTCGGTTAACGGTTAGGTAATAGTGCGATATTCATATCGAGTATCTTCAGGAAAACTGAAATCTATAAACGAAAAAATAAATATGGGATGATATTCCAACGACGAATGGAATGGACCCACAGCTTAGCAAACTTTCGAATCACGGGGAGTGGCAATCGTGAAAAGTTATCACTGCGCCCGGGAATCGAACCCAGGCTGATTTGGTGCGAAGCACACACTATACCACTGAGCTACAGCCGGGTCTTGTATAGATACCAAATTCTATTCAGTTGAATACAAATACTTCGAAAAGGAAGATAAAAACATAATAATAGAAACATACAACAACACGGTGGCATATTAGGACTTATGTGTATTTTTTACTTATTTTGCGTTACCTTTTCATTGTTTTAGCACGAGTACCCACCACCCCCTGAAACGTGGCGCCCTATCACTCTGGGTGTTGGATGAGTGAAAAGCGTTGATGCGGATGATGATGTAGAGGCGGGCAGGTTCCAATAATTGGACGCCCGGAGTGCCCACGAGCTGCCCACCTCTGCCCGACCAGCTGACCCAGTGCCCCGACCCGTCCAGGACGTACCCCGGGAGTCAAAAGTGTGTAAAAAACTCTTAAACCCCTCTAAGAGTGTCGGTGTCTTAAAGCGAAGTATCAAAAGAATGAGTTGCAGCACCCTCACTCCTTCAGCGTTGTCTGCTAGAAGGTAACAGAAGGGCACATGACTGTCAGAAAGTCAAAATTGCGTTGCGTGAGAGTATAAAAGTACTGATGAAACTAATAGGTGCAGATGGTATTATTATTATTCATGTAAAGACCCAGTCAGACCTCGCGAAGTTAAATATTTTAAATTTTATAGAATAAGAAGAAGTTTATCTGTGTTTGCCTGTTTTCAGACTTTTTATAAAAATGTTTAAGACCTTAAAGATTTCTATTATTTTCTAACATTAACCGATAGTCACACAACAACTAAAAGACTTAGCCTGTTGAAAAATAACAAACTCGTAAACCTAGAGGTTATCTTTAGTTTAAGAGTTTTTTTCGTTAAAATAGCGTTAACAATAACGCATTT
This sequence comes from Matsumurasca onukii, assembly GCA_018831715.1. NCBI lineage: Eukaryota > Metazoa > Arthropoda > Insecta > Hemiptera > Cicadellidae > Matsumurasca > Matsumurasca onukii. Next base: position 31,834,794 of record CM032059.1, on the reverse strand, counting down.
ATTCTATTAAGCCCCTTTAACGTCGTCTTAAACAGTTGGATTTTTTTAATTGCTCTGTCCTTCAGGATTTAAATCTTTCTATGTAATCAGACCAGGCTATTTTCATCTCCTTCCAGTAACTTTCATCCGAACAACTTTAATCAAACACTTGTTACCTTCTCAAGCTGGAATTGCACTATTTCAAAAACATCCCAAGAAAGTACAAAGCCTTCAAAATTCTAAATTTTTTAAGAAAGAACTTAGAAATTATCTTGTCGCCAACGAATTTTATAGTTTACAAGAATTTATAGACCACTCACTTACCACTCAGAAGTCTGGTGTTCTATAATACAGTCCAAATTTTAATCATGTAAAGAATATTTGTCTAATTTTAAATTTACTGTAGTGGCTTGTAATTTACTATGTTGTTATTTGTTATTGTTTTATTTTTTTATTTAAATACCAACACAATGTTAATTTGTATATTGGTAATTAAATTGTTTAAATTGTTTGTTTTTCACAAATAGCGTTTCTATAAATTGTACTCTAGGCGATTGGTCACTTAAAACCCGTATTTAACTAGTAAAATTCTCTAAAAACACAACATGTCCCAATCTTGATCCCTGAGGAACGCCAAAATTTCCCTCAAGCAGCACAAGTACAACACTATAGCCACTATAACTTGTTTTTAGATTTTAAAAAACTCACTCTATTACTCAAGTATTCTAAACAAATTATATGTCAACGTTTGCAAAATATTTACTTTTAATATCCCTAATACAAGGTTTGCCCAAGAATTCTTTGTGTCGAGGTCGCCGCGTTCAGAATCGTTTCCGGTTTAGATATGAGTCACCGACTGGGGCAGATTCCGCAGTAAACATTTTTTCGCAGGCCAATTTTTGATACAATTCTTTTAGTATCCCTATCGTAAAATAATTTTTATTGACCTTCTAATAGCTTGGCAAATTGATGTTGAAGTTGACTAAATTTGAATAAAAATGTTTTAATCATTTTAGAGGTAGAAAATCGTTGAACAGTGTGACCATTTTCACCTATACCTTGAGAAGGCCATATGCAAAGTTATAACGGCTCTAGTGTGATATTTAAACTCCATTAAACAACATGCAGTTATTTTTTGAATCTAACAGATCACAAAATTAATTAGAACCGGACCCAGCTTTGTTTACACCGGATATGACCTAGCCGAGATCTAACTAGGAGATCTTCACTTCAGCAGTGGGCCAAGAGGGCCAATGCCAGAGCGCCTAAGATTATTCACACCACGCACTTCACAATGTCAACTACTATAGATTTGACAATTTCGGAAGTTGAAGCATCACTCTTCCAACCAGGAGAATCTTTCTCGAGGAGAATCTTGTTTGGCCTCTTCTCGGTTTTATATCCGCGTGGGAATTATGTTGTCAGCAAAGTTTCTGACTAGGTTTTGGGTCTTTGGTTTGAACGAGGCCTGAACATTTAGTTTTGCGCTTCAAGAGAATTTTATTTCAAAACGCCCGTCCACGTTGGCATTCGAAAAGTCCGATCTCTATAATCGGCAAACTAAATTCCTCTCAAAAGGATTACTAGTTCAGGTAGTCGTTCATGTTGAGATATTCGTTAGATTAGAAGAATATTTTATGATGGTTGAATGATGCCAGTAAAACGGCGACAATAAAATTAATGGAGATGACTAAGAATTATTGGATCAGTAGGTTATTCATAGATTAATAAAACTGTTTACCTATTATGGTAATGTTAAACACATTTTTATTACAATGATTTAGAGATGATTTATAGCAAGCACATAATAAGTACCTAAATCTAAATAAAAGATTTCATGAGATCGGAGCTGAAGTACTATTTTCTGTTTGCAAATTAGGCTACCACCTTAAAAACTGATGGTACTGGTCAGCTTACGCTGATTACTTAAGGCATTTGCTTAAGTTTTGTGCCAAGTTTTAGGTTACTTTTCACTTGAAGACGGGATCAGATGCAGATCGCGAAACGTCGTTATCTCCTTGTTCACTAGAATTCAAAATTTTTATAAAAATAATCTGATAGCCTTACATAGTTCACAAAAACCTAACAGCATCCATCAACCTCAAAACTGGCTTTTTATCAGACTCAATGAACAAAAGCTATCATTATACGGACTCAATTAAAAGTGATTGTCCTGGAGGATAGTTAATTGGATAATTAATGACTTTCTGTTAAGTGTCAATTATGTGTTGTACAGTGGCAAGTCATTCTCATGGGCGGACTTTCGGGGAGCGCTAGCAAGACGTGTTAAACAAACAAGGTTACACTGCACTTAACGTGGCGTAATGATAGTTGTAATTGACATTACAATGATATAAAATCCCATCAATTATAATCAATCACATTTCGAGAAATGGCAATACCTAGGTTGTGATTTTGTTCTAGTTTTAGTTATATATTGATACCAATTGAAAAGTTCTAAACTGAATGAAAATATTTAACTGAAAGGTTACTTTTCATGTTATATCTTAATTTCGTTAATTCCGGTTGTCCACATTTATTTTTGGGTGTGATAGTTTTTTATTTTTAACTTAATATACACAGATAATACGTTTTATGTTAATAAATTGAAGATGTAGATGCGATTTAAAGAAATACGAATAGGCCAATTTTCAAAGGCATCAATTCAAATATGAATGTTCGAAAAATTGTCCAAATATATTTAACTCTTTTTAACAAACATAAAATAAACATAAACTCGTAGCTACAAGCACTACCGTGAACCCTAGCGAACTTTCAAATAAAAAAGGGTTTCATTTATCTTAACTAAGCGTTTAGTCTAACTTAAACAAGACAAATGAAAACTCCGCTGTTAGGCTTTCGTGGCCGGTGTCACAACTATAATCTAGTTCATCCGGTTCACACTGCGTCCAAACTTCATAATAACAAAGATATATTTCGGCCTCGCATTTGAGTACCATCTTCAGTCACTGATTGGGTAGCGCTTTACTACGGTTTAGCGTTGAGGGGAGGTTGATCTAAGACAAATTTTTCCAGAATGTCCATTCTTCAAAAACAGGCAGTGCGAACAATCGCAAAACTGCAGTGGAGAGAGTCGTGCAGACCAGCTTTTAAACGTTTAAAACTGTTGACACTACCCTGCCTCTATATTTTTTTATAGGAAACCAGTCTTTTTTTATAGGAAAATGCGATCTCGTAAGAGGTATAGATGTACACTCTCACGAAACTAGAGGCAGGGATAACTACTGAACTGGGAGACACAGAACGGTAGCTCATGAACGTTTGCCTTCACAGGCAGGAGTTCATTTCGTCAACCAACGACTAAATTCGATTAAGTGTGCCCCAAAGCCGAAGGCATTTAAAGCTCGTCTTAAGCAATTTTTAATGCTCGTCTTGATCCCAGAAGCATTTTATAGTTCAGACGAGTTTACGACACATGATTGGGAGACCGTGTGAACATACAGACATACGGGGGCCAGACGGGTGAAATTCGAGTGAATGAAACTGTATGAGTGTAACTTAAGTATGTTTGAATGTGATTTAGATGTGTGATTGACGATTGAGATGTATGTAATGTAACATATTTATTCAATAAAACATTTTTTTATTCATTGGCTGGAACTGATTATTACCTCAACTTTGTTATGAAGTTTAGTCGCGGTGTGAACCGGAAGAACTAGATTATAGTTGTGACATCGGCCGCGAAAGCCTTACAGTTAAGTTTTCATTTATCCTGTTTAAGTTAGACTAAACGCTATTATATATTAGTATTTTTTACCATTTAAGTTGTGGCCCTATTTACTCTATGTTTGCATTATTCTGCATTGAACAAACAACTTTTTAACTGTAAGTTCCAGAACAACGGGATTTGTTTTGATTGATTAAGGAGGTAAAAATGTACAGTATACAGGGTGAACTGTATATTCAATTATAGTATTGCTACAATTGTATAGGTAAAACAAAACTTTGAACGAACACCATTTTGAAACGTATGATGTGATCTAGCCTCTTAACGAACTTAAGTTAAAGATTTGCAAAAGGAAGATTTGTTCTAAACTTCATGAAATCAGGCCAAAAATGGCGCCAGTAGACACAAATTTCCCCTTTTGACTCAGAGGGTGTTGGGAAGCCCAAGACTGCAAACCGCACTGGTATACAACGCGTCATTCTCTTTGGCGTGATAAATTAATAGCTCTATTTCCCTATGGACATTCGCTAAACACCATTACATTTACGCAACGCATAATTACACAAAGAAGAGAAAATTGCACGCTTTAATTTTGTACCTCATTTGCACAGAGTGCACTGAATGAATGAATGAATGAATGAAAATATTTTATTCAATTCTGTTGTTGTACATTCTTTACAATAATTTATTTTGAATCAAAAAGAAAATCTTGTGCTTGGGGGAGGGTTACTATAATGAAAAATATTAGGTTATATATTTACTTGACAGAGTGAGATTTTGAGGTACCTGTATATGCTCGCAAGAAGGGGTCCATGGTGGCCGGCATGGCTGAGGATGGAATGAGCGGAGCGCGGCTCAGTGAGTAGCAACCGCCACTCCCACTCACTCACCTTCCCCACTCACTCACTCACTCACTCCACACTACGCACGCGCAGTGCTACTCACTCTACGTAGGCTATACAGGGTGTTTACAGGGTGCCATAGCACCCGATGTTTAACAGGTCAAAATAAAGACAAAAACAATAATTGTGTTTAAAAAAGTTGTGTTTAAAAAATACTTGCAATATAATGTTTTTTTTTCAAACACAGGAGTTTTCTGAGTAAATGTCAGAAAGTTATTCCCAAAACTGTATCAAAAATAGTAATTTTAGTCACCAAAAAATCCCACCAAATTAACTTTTTGAGAACGAACTTTCCTTATGGTCGCCCCAAGACTACACCACTCCCATATTTCCCGGCCACCCAGCGACCTATGCTAATACTCTACGCAAAATCCATCTAATGAGCTCAAATTATCCACTGATACAGGGTCCGCCCGTGCGGGGGAGGAACGGCACAGACCTCACCCACACATGGATGTGCGAGACATAAACCCAATCCTGCATAGACAATCAGGTCCAGCGCTGACCTCATCCAATACACTGATGTCATGGTTCTCACGGCTCAGGACACCTTCAGGCCATCAACAGTGTGAACAATATTCAACTAGTAGTTCCGCGAAATCGTTTTTTTCATGAGCAGGAAATAATAACTTTTTTAATAGGGTACGAAAACAAAATTCTGATTATACTCATATTGGGAACTTTGAACAAACACCACAAATAATATATGAAAGATTATGTTGTAATAGGTAGATGGCGCATAGATGCTGAGTTGTTGAGGCAGGAAAATCAACATAGTTGCGGCAGCCCAAGCACAGATAGCGCTGCGAGTGATTTTGTTTTGTTTTGTCTCAAATAGAGCCACTAACGCAAGCGAATGTTCATTAATTCTAGAAAATCGCACAATTTGGTCACATTTAAGTCATTGGCGCTCGCAGCGCTATTTGTGCCCGGGCTACCGCTTGCCTCAGCCATTCGGCATCTATGTGTCATCAACGTTTTTTAAATAATCTTTGACTCTATCAACGTGCAGCATTGAATGCGTCAGTGGGCTGATACCAGTGACCATCGAAAAGGCGGTGAGCTTTTATAGCGAGCGGCAACAAACAATAAAAACTTAATACAGACGTCAATTTCTTCGTCGTAATGTCTAGAGTACAGTTCGTCAGGTTTAGCATGGCCGGTGAGATGGGCTATAGGGCCATAAGCGGCCAGGAGGAAATCTTAAGGCCACCATGCTATACCTAACGAACTGTACCTATTTAAGAGTACTACAGTTTTTGAATGAACAAGAACAACAAGACGAAGAAAAGGCATTTCTTCCCTTGCATTCGCTGTGGATACCAGGTATTTGTATGTTCTTTGTTACAGTTGGTCAGTTTGATACAAGTATGTGATTAGTCGTCCGCTGCTCTCAGCCAGCCAGTCAGTCGGTGTGTTACAGTTGGTCAGTTTGATACACGTATGTGATTAGTCGTCGGCTGCTCTCAGCCAGCCAGTCAGTCGGTGTGTTACAGTTGGTCAGTTTGATACACGTATGTGATTAGTCGTCCGCTGCTCTCAGCCAGCCAGTCAGTCGGTGGGCCACTGTCAATGGCCATGGGCGTGTTTGGATTTTCTAATTGTTTGTTAAATTTCTTAAATTGTTTGTGAAGGTTGTATTGTTTCTAAGCTAGTTTAAAAACTGAATAAATAAAACAAACGACACAAAATAAAAAAACAAACGAGAAAACTCATGTTGTTTGGTGGTGTGTGACTGGTCAGCTTACGCTGATTACTTTCAGGCTAGCCAATTTCCTGCTTCGTGTTGTTTTAGCCTTTTAGGTTACTTTTCATCTGAAGACGGGATCAGTCTCCAGACCCCAAAACGTCGTGTTCTCCTAGTTCACCAAAAGACTACGGAAAAAGTCTGCAATAATATTATTTCAACCTCAAAAATGAGATCTCTAAACGGATCATCGACGTCAGCAAACCTGGAAACCCAGGAGATATCCACAAAGCCCATCACAACATCAAACTAAAGCCTATACCTTTACCTACCCCAGCCAATCAATCCCTCACCCACTCGCTTGCCTATCAGTTGAGACAGGTCACATAAATCACGCGTATAAATGACGCACAGCGGATTGTGACTGGTCATCAATAAACTGTGTGACTTGCAGCACCTTTCACAATACTATAGGAGACAGAACAAACAACAACCTGTCTAGTGCCTCCCACGCGATCTGCCTGTGTCCTGTTCGTGGACCGTAAACAAAGCGTACATCTCGTACCTGCTATGATGACTTTTCATATTGTACGAACAAGGAAACTGTAAAGGATGTACAAAATATGCACGAGATGTATGTTGTGCATGGGTTGTTTGTTTAAAGCTAAGGCCCAAGGGCAGGAACTCTGGGTGTTCCTTGGGTTGTCACAAGTGTTTGTCTACGATTTCATAGTCTTTAATTCAAACACTCGAGCAACACGGGATATAAGGAGAGTATCTCAGTAGGCTCAAGTCGTACCTCAGTAGAAATGACTACATGTAAAATGTTCAACTATGAAATGAAATTACAAAAGTACTTTATTACGTGGTGAAGTTGGAGTCAGGGGATAGAAGGTTGGGTTATGGGGTCCCCCAAGGCTTCATTTTCAGGCCACTACTTTTCTACAATCGCCTCTATAGAGACGTGGTGAAGTTGGAGTCAGGGGAAAGAGGGATTGGTTACGGGGTCCCTTAAGGCTTCATTTTCAGGCCACTACTTTTCTACAATCGCCTCTATAGAGCCGATAGAGCGAGCCTCTGGTTATTATTTAGTCCTGGAGGGAGCCTCTGCTCTGCTAGGTCGCGCGTACCGGGATGAGAGGATGTTTCCTATTCCAATTTAAAAATATGATTGAGTCCATAATTTAATTGACCACCATCGTCAAAATCACTCATCACTTGTCCAGCCTTTGCATCGTCCTAGTTTTGCCTTAAATTTGAGCATTTGACGTGACAACCCTTTTTAAACAAAGAAAAATTTCGATAACTTGGAAGTCCTCTTTACCTCTCAGCCTCGACCTTTATCCAGCGTTACCGAAGAGTCACTTGAGAGTGACTGCTGGGATTGAACCTGCGCCACCGGATTGATTAGCTCCGGAGTCGCGCACGATACCCACGGCTCGCTTAGGTTAGGAAGCAACGCATATCCTATCCAAAAGCGTAGGTACTGGAGAGCAGATACGTCAATCAAATGTCAATCATCACAAGCTTCTGAACTTAGCCACGCGTGCCGGGGCTTGGGCAGCACAAGTACGTGAAGTGAAGTGTGCTGCTGGGCTCGGTCCTCGCATTGTGTACCCACTGTACATTGTAACACGAGCTGTGTTTGTGTTGTGTTTTGATTTATGAATAAATTACAGCCGGGCGCCTCTCCGTGGAGTGTATAAGTGTGTGTGTGTGTGTGGGTCGGGCCCTCGCCGCTCTGCCGCTCCTACTCCATCTCGCGATCCGCGCATAACAAAAATATTCGAATATATTTATCGATGTAACGGTTTTCTGAAAGTAAAATATTCGATGACTAAAAGTTATCAATACTAATTGTTGAAGCACCGATGTGTTGACGCAACTGTTGTCCTGAGGGCCCAAGAGGTAGCTGACCATCCCCACCTTCAAGGCTCTCTGATCTACACATTTGTGCTTTATGTTGAAGCGTCAATACTAATTTCATTACACAAAGATATAAATTTTGTCATGACTCTGGATGTGTTGGGAAACACTACAAATACGACTCTAGGATTGTGTGACAAGACAAAATGGTTAAAAGAAACAACACAATTTCAATGATAACAACAAAATTCTACGACCACTGGTAAGACTTGAAGGAAAGTATAATTTAAATAACAACTAACAAAAATTCTTGTACGCTATGGATTTTGTCATTTTTTATTGTACCTCTATTGTCTTTCCTAATCCTTCTGATTGGTTTCGATTTGGTTGCTGGAGAAATTTTGTATAGATCTATTTCCTATGGAAATTCGCTAATAACCCAACCTCTGTCCAGACAACGATACACACTATATCACTATTTGAGATGCCGACAACTCTCATGAGGGTATTTTAAGGCGAATATGTGGTGAAGGATGAGTGTGAAGAGTGGTAGTAATGAGTTATTAGGTGTAATCTTGTTTCAAACTAAGGCCGACTCTTCCTTAGAATGGGCCATTAATTAATAGCCCAATGGAAATACAAGGACCAACGGCTTAACGTGACTTACAAACCACACAAGCGAGGGTATGATATGCCTAAACGATGGTGGGAGTTGATGCGGGTATCATCAGATGATCACTGAAACTATCTGAGCCGCTTTAGACCTATATCATCCTCAAAACCTGACCTTTATGAAGCTGGATTACAGGACCACGCCACGAGTCCCAGTCTTTGGGATATTTAAATACACAAATATATAAATGTTGTCATATGACTCAAGAGGTGTTGGGAAGCATAAAACTACAAACCGCACCATTCTACGACGTGTCCTTATCTTTGGCGAGAGAAATGAATAGGTCTATTTCCTATGGAAATTCGCTAATAACCCAACCTCTGCCCGGACAACGATACATATAGTTCCTGATTACCGTGGGAACCCCAGGGAATGCTCACGTAACGAACTCATGTCTGACAGTGAGAGGGTTAAACTGAACATTAAACCCGAGAAACTACGGCATACACGGCTAGTATAGAGTAGGTCGGTCGTGGAACAGCAAAATGTGTATCCAATGACTTGGCAGTCACGTGGGCGTGCGTGTGGGCAAGCGCGGATCTCGCGGTAAATATTGTCTTAATATTTTCTTGGTTTACTTACGCGTCTGTGCTCTGCTGGAAAGTGTTCTTCAAGTATCGGATTTATCTGTGGATCTTTGTGGACGTGCTGAATTCAAGCTGTCTGTGTGGACTTTCATAGAAGAGTGTTGTGTCATCTGCATACTTGGGAAGAATGTATTGGTGTAAGTATAGAGCGATTGACTGTCATCAAAGATTATGTTATGATACACAGATAGCATATAGATGCTACTTGGCAGGAAAATCAACATAGTTGCGGCAGCCCAAGCACAGATAGCGCTGCGAGGGAATCCTTTTCTCAAGTAGAGCCACTGACGCACGCGCCAGTTCGTTCTAGAAAACCGCATGATTTGGTCAGTGACATCGGACAAACAGGAGAATGTGGAGCCGAGGGGCGAGAAAGACAGCGAGAAATGGCAGCGCTATCTGTGCTTGGGCTGCCGCAACTATGTTGATTTTCCCGTCTCAGCCGTGCGGCATCCATGCGCAATCTAGTTACATAACACAATTTTTGCTGTCGTGGACCCTTGTTCGTCAATCAAAGTATAAAATTCGGAACTTCGAGATTGAGATATACAGTCCAATGTAACGAAAGGCAGGCGTAACTACCGGAATGGGAGGTACAGGAACGTTTGCGTTCGCAGGCAGGAGTTTTCATTGTCAAAATACTTAAAGGTTGGAACCTCAGAAATCGACTTCAAAAAGGTTATATTTTCCATGTTTTTAACTCCAGATTGTAAGATGTATAAGAACAATAATTATGAGACGCTCTACAAGCGTGTATATTATTACCTTGGCTTCATGTTTAGCATAAATACTCAATTTTTGCTTTTAAAGTGTCCGTATTTCGGCCATCGCATAGTGCGTCGCCACGGTACTCCGGCGCTACTGCATGCAAAACACCCTGCTTACAGTCACAGTATATACCTAAAACCATTACACCTTCCACTGCTAACTTACGACGCAACAAGCCAATCACGAATAAAAAGAACTCCTCTATCGCTCCTGATTGTAATCCTAAGCTCGTAAAGCTTGAGCGGTCACATTTCAAAGGCGAGTAAAAGCCGTTATGCGACAAACGCCTCCGTACCTTACAGTATACAGTACACACCCAGTAGGCAGGTTACAACAGTCCTGCGTCATAACAGTAACAGTAAGTCAGGTTATAAACAGGAGCAAGTTGTAAACCAGGTTACTTTTGGCGTTAAGCTTTTAAAAGTCCTGGTGATAATAACATGAAATCTCCCAAATGATAATTTCGGTTTGCTAAAACGCCGACGTTGCAATAGGTAATCTCGGAGGTGTATAAGCAACACTGAGGCTTAAGACTAGCTTTTTTTAGAGGAAAAATAAAATTTGCGTGATCATGAAGAACATTAACTAATCAAGAGCGTGCTTCTACTACAGGATTTTTTAAAGTAGGATGATATAGGTCTAAAGCGAAATAGAAATTTAACCAACAAACTTCACATAAAGAAAAAATGTATATGTTTCAACCTGATACGTAAAGTCTTCTTTGAATTAAATCTAACCACGAATCATAAAACTAATGGCGGTACAAAATAGCGAATAGGTTTTGGGTGAAATAAATTTGATTTTATGCTTTCATTTAGTCCTAAAATTATCCGCGGATCCGCTAAAAATTATCATATTGGTAAGAGCTCACCACTCCGGTGGCGCGGGTTCGCGCAGTCACCACTTACAATGTGTAATGTGACTAACGATGACGATAGGTAAAGGTCGAGGTTGAGAGGACTTTGTAGTCCTACCTTCGCCTCGTTAAACAAGACAAAATTTCCTATTTTTTCATTATCAATCGGAGTTTTAAAGCCTGTATATCGCACTACGCCTTGACATACAGCGAGCTCAAGCACGACCTTGATACAATACGAGTGACCAAGGTATCTGTCCACTTATCATTACCTCCCATTGTACCACAAGCTGACTGCTCAGACAGGCTAGGAATGCTGCTTTCTGCACTGATTGTAATGATTGATTGAGAGTCACTTCTGTGTGAGTTAACAAACCAACTGCTCTGTAAATATTTGGTTGGCCTAGATCCTTTGGTATTTATACAGAGTGATTCTAAAATACGACGTCAGGAGCGCGTTTTTGGAAACAAAGGTAAGAGTTCTTTGAGTCCGAAAATGCTTTGGTTCCCCTAGCCTTATTATTTTATTTGTACTTTTCGTTGATTATTTATTATCTCCTACGTTACTTATAGGCCTTGGCTCAAACTTAATACAGTTTGGTATCTTAAGTAAGACCATTTATGGAAAAAACTTTTAGCATGATTCACTTAATATTTCAAAATGGTGGATATTTTTATTGTATTTTTAGATTTGTTTGCGTTATTCCGCAAATAGCGGATAGACGGTCAGGAAAACAAAATTGTAAATAACAACGATTCTTGAGAAAATTCATACCTATCGTATTAACTCCCGCATGATCTTGAAAATCAACTGAAGATCATCAGAAACTCAGTGGTCAGAGGGAAACTGAATTCGTCCGCCCAAGGAACACACGACGCCGCGCACGGAACAACTGGCTAAACATCGGGCCTGCTTTCAACTGATACATCCAGAGGTCTACACTTTACACCCACTTTCCCCTTTTAAAATAAGTTTTACATAAACAAGTATGATATAATAATTGGAAACTATAAATTTTCGACATGTTTACAGAGCCCAATTTCTCATAAGTTGTTTAATAGTTTCACAAATACCCTTTAACATTGTCCCAGTTTTAGTGCTTTTAACTACATTTTGTACACTTGAATCGTATAAATTTGAAAAAGACGCTCCATGCGCGTGTCGGAAAACTCCTCCAGTTTCCAAATATATCGTTTTTAATAATAAAGCAATTATTTTGAAGTGTGAAAAACTTGCATTGAAGCGTCGCCGCGCAGCTGAGGCGCACTCTTAATTACCCAATCTGGAGAACAGTCGGCCATATTTGTATCAAGACTATGCGGCACCGCTCTTCTTCTAGGAGAAAGTTGCTAAAAAGTAGACTAAAGAAGTGCCTAAGTGATACATTAACATTCAATCTCTACGAGGCAGCGATACATAAAAATAACGGGTTTTCAATCAACAGGAACAGGTTTACTGGTATATTTGCATCGTATACTTATTGGAGAGAAAGGCGTTGTATATGCAAGCATCAACCTACTATATGCATAGTCTAGGCCCTTCCAAACCCCCAGAACATTATTTCACACACACACACAATTATTGGGAAAGCTTTTAGACGTAAACCAAGTACATAAAACCAATAACAAATGTGATGGAACAACACATTTTATATTTAAAATTGTCGTTTACAGTGTTTAGAGATAATAATAATTTTATTTGCCATAGTTTACAAAAAACGTTTGTGTTGACAAAGCTGAAAAAGGTAACGAAAAAACAAGAATAACAAATATTTAAAATAAAACAAAGTAAACCACTAGTAAGAGTACACAGTATTACAAAACCTAGTTAAATTTATAGTAAAATTTAATTGTCATTATTTAAATCCTTATCTGTTAATTCCCCAACATAATAGTAAGAGCCTTCCGATAGACAAGCTCTTAACCTCTTTGGAATGAGATAAAGTTTTGAGTGGATTTAATGTTTTCGGGAAGTTTGTTAAACAATTTTGCACCTGCCTGTGACGGAAGCTTTCCATAAACGTGTAATCTATGAAAATGTTGTCTGAATGTATGAATTTGTCTAGTATTGTGTTCGTGAATTTGATGACCTTGAACTAAATCACATTTTTTTCAAACAGAAAATAATAGTCTCATAGACGTACAAACTTGGCAGGGTTGGAATACCTAAAGTCTTAAACAAAACTCTGCAAGACTCCGAAAACCGGATTTTGAAATTATTCGCAATGCTTGTTGTTGGAGGTTAAAATTTCTTTTAAACTTGTACCTAGAGAGAAAAAGATCATCAAAACAATACTTTATTTACCTAAGTGTAAAAGTGACACTTTAGCACTGTCAATACATGTGTCTACAGCAGCTGTTTTCAGAGCAGAATGACAAAAACGGAGTTTCGCCGCTATAGCTTCAGCCGATTTTGAGCTCTAAGCGGTCCAAGACGCCTTAAAACGTTACAGACAAACAGGTATTTTTTGACGCCAGTTTCGGTCTTTGAAAAGTATATAAACACAAATAAAAAACAAACGACCGATGGATTCATTGGAATTTAAAGACAAAAGTCTTATTTTCTGTATATAGATGACAAACAAGTGTGCCAAGTGACACCGCGGGTCCCACAAGGGAGACTGCTGGGACCATCGTTTTTGCTGCAGACGAATGCAAATATTCTGGTATACATATTAATGTGTGCATGTTATAATTTACTCGCTACATTATATAGGAGGAGTAGGCGACATAGCAAACTTTGGTACTGAGCCAAGCCCTGCACTGCATCAAACCTAAATGTCAAACCGATTGCTTGATTAACAAATAATTCAACTAGTATAAGAAATAATGGAAACCTTGTTAGAAAAAGTAATTAAATACCTATATATATAGATCCATTTACAGAGTGTGTAGTGATTACGAGATCAAAACTTCACCAGGTGATTTATAAAGTCCAAATAAACACAAAATTTCCTATAACTCATAGTCCTATCTCGCTTAGTTTTCCGACTGGTCTGTTTGGGGTTTTCACTAAATCATTTTTATCTCCGTGGTAGAATAAGGTATAAACCTTTAGAATAAGGTACAACATAAAAATGTTGCACACTTGTTAGTATAATCAAATTCAACATTTAAAAAATAAATTTGAAGCTTAATAATTCAAAACGCTTAAACTGTATGGTAAATGTACAGGTATAAGAAAACGTGCCAAATGTTTTTACAAACATATTAATACCAAGTTTGTTTCTTAAATGTAAATAAAGGAGTGGGCTAAGAAAAACTTAAATTTCTTCGTTATTATTTATCACAGCACCAAAAACTCGGTCTTAAAATGTTTGTAAAAACATTTGCCACGTTTTGTTCCAACTGTGTTTTTACTTTTAAGTTTAAGAGTTTTGAGTCGTTAAGCTTAGAAAACTTAGTATGACCACCATTTTGAAGTTGTAAGGGACAATAATTGAAATTTATTTTGTATTGTCGGTTTTAACTACACTAACAAATTTGCATAGGTTTAAGTTTATAACTTAATCTACATTGGAGATAACAATTATTTCAAGTTACCTTTTGGTGCCTGTAGATCCTACTGAAGATTCTTCGTACAGGTGTACATTTCGGGACTGGGGTGTCCCATCATCGGTGTACTTTCTGTAATCTAACACACTATTGTTCATTATATTAAAATATATACACTATATACACACACCACGGTCACTCTTAGTTTGTCTCGCGGGATGTCACACGCGGAACTCGTGGTGTGTGTATATAGTGTAAATATTTTTTAATATATTGAACAATAGTGTGTTAGATTAGAGAAAGTACACCGATGATGGGACACCCCAGTCCCGAAATTTACATCTGTACGAAGAATCTTCAGTACGATCTACAGGCACCAAAAGGTAACTTGTAATAACAAAGGTCCTACAACTGGGAAAATTTAATAATTTAATAAACAATTATTTAGTGAAATCACTAAATCCCTATTTGAGATGCCATCTGACGACCACTCATGAGGGTATTTTAATGCAAATATGTGGTGAAGGATGAGTGGTAGCAATGAGTTATGTGGTGTAGTCTTGTTACAAACTAAGGCCGACTCTTCCTTAGAATGGATCATTTATAAATAGCCCAATGACCAATGGAAATACAAGGACCAACGGCTTAACGTGACTTCCGAACCACGCAGGTGATGGTCTAATTTGTCTAAAAGATGGTGGGAGTTGATGCGGGTATCATCAGATGATCACTGAGACTATCTGAGCCGCTTTAGACCTATATCCAAAAAGCTGAACTCCAAGAAGCTGGATTACAGGACCACGCCACGAGTCCCAGTCAACAGACAGACAAAAAACTAGACGAGATAGGGCTACGCGATTTTTAAAAACTATTTCGACCTGAAAAATTACCTGGCAAAGTTTAATCTTCTAATTACTAGACATCCTGTAACAAAAATCACTAGCTATTCTTATGTATACGCCAGTGGTTAGCAAAAATGAGGCAAACATTATTTTGTCATTTTGCTGTAAAACTACTGTTTTATGACACATGTATAATGGCGTGCTAAAGCTATGGCTTCCGCTTTTGTGACCGTAATTTACAACAGTTTTTGTTTACAAGGATAATGCAATCACATGGGATCGACCGCCGTTATCTAATAAAACACTTTCATCATTACGATTACACTAAAAAGAAACGTTCACCTTTTAATAATTACGGTCGTCGGATAGCGTTCACCACTATCGGGAAAACAAAGATTAATTTACGAAACTTTTACAACTCAATTATAATGGGGTGGTTACTATACTCTAGAAATCACTCTCATATGATTACATTAAAACCCGGGAATTATATAATGTATTTACTGCACGGATATGAAACATTTCGATTTTGTTCTGAATCAAACCTATTACGTTGAGTAGGTTACTTCGGTTGTAAATTTTTGAATGGGCTACAAAAACCTTAGCATAATCCCAAATGTATGCTAGTTTAATCATACAACCTGTAATCCAGCTTCATGGAGGTCAGGTTTTGAGGATGATATAGGTCTAATCCAAACTCGTCCTTAAAGTGTCTTCTCCAAGGCTTGAGTAAATTGTTAACCCTTTGAGGGCCGCAAACAATCTTTGACAAATTGTTTAACAAGAACTGTTTTATGTGCCGGAAAAGTTCCACTTTCGGTGCTTGTAATGGGAAAGTGGTTCCACTTACGGCATTAACGCTAAACCACTGGGTAAAAGCTTACGTGTTGAAAGCATTTGTTCTAAATAATTAAAATGCCAAACCGGTAGTTTTAATGGCAACTAGTAAAGATAATGTCTAAACTTTTGAAATCTTGTTGGGGTTGTAATTAAATAATGATAACTGATATTACCGACGAAACAACACTACTAAAACGTTAAACTTTCTATTAAAATGCCGGCACACACAAAATTTATAAATTGTAGAGAAATAAGCTACTCTAAACGTAAACAATAGACCCGTGGCAGGGTGTTATCGCGCGCGACTCGAGAATTCCACTCCGGTGGCGCGGTATCGATCCCCAGTCCTTTATAATAATTTGTTAAGTAATTATGCGGTAACGTTAGGTAAGGGTCGTGGTAGAGAGAACTTTTGTCGTTCTAACTTAACGTTGTTGAAAAATACCGGTTTATTTTGGTTTACCTTTTTACAATTAAATTAAATTGTTTATACAAAATCAGCTGAAGACTAAATTTAGAGACCAGCGCACAATTTACGTTTAACTACTTCTGGTTTAGCATGCACGGAAATCGCCACTTAAACAGAACTCTCAACTCAACTGGTAGGAGTTCAATTAAAAGTTGTATTCAAGTAAACTTCAGTTGTTTCGTTGAAAACTACCCTTTGACACGAACCTAGTACTCCCGAAAGTAAAAGGTTTGTGTTATTTTGGATTTTGATCGTAACTGTTCTTTCTAGACTTGAGCGAATTTACTTAGAAATAAGGAAATATTTACATAATTAGCATTAACCCAGGCCCGGAAACATGAAATAAGTATTCATTCTGATTCCCAGAACATGTTTTCATAACGTTATACTTATGATTGTATATATGTGTGAGCTCTATACAGGTTGTATTTTTGCCCGATTGCCGTAAAACGTTCCTTTTGTAAAAACATTGGTCACAATTTTTCACCCAGTAAAATCAGAATACTGGAAGTCCAATTTGAGGTCAGGGGTTTCACTTAAAAAAGGGGCTTTAGTGACTTGAAAAAAGTAAATTGTATCTAATATTAATGAAATTTTAAATACTGTGATATGTATTTTAATGTGACCCACCAATATACCAAAAAATATGAAAATCTATTGAGTCGTTTCAAAATGGCGGCTAACAGTTAATGTCATTGCTTAGTGGTATGCATTAATACTTGCAATAAAACACTATATTATTCTGAGGCCAAAGGCCGAAGAGAGGCAGTGAGCGTAACGAATCAGAGTTTCAATTTGCGAGTTGCAAAGGAAAATCTCTCCACTCACGCCAGCTGCACTTTAGCGCTTAGCTGCGTGTCGGCCTGGTTCAAACCAAAACTGCATTCGACCTAGGGAGAGATGTTAGAGATTGTTTGCTTGATATGTTGTAACTCCAGCACTGAGAGAATAGGTTCGTCTGCAAAGTGATCTCCCTGTGTGTGTGTGTGGGATCTCAGTGTTTGTTTGACCTTCGATTCATGGAAATGCGCTTTAATTACTTGCGCAACATTGTCTTGTTGATAGTATCCTACCCTAGTCCTAGTCTCGTGGACTAGACTCTGTTGTCACAACAAAGGTTTGTTAGGAGCGTCAGGTGTTGCGTAAAAGGAGTTTCTTTGTTTGAAGTCTGTTGATGACGGTGATAAAATTTCTGAGGATGAAATATTATTACGTTCATCGTTTTTGAGTGAACAAAAAGAACACGGCGTATCTGACCCAGTCATCACAGTTCTAAAATCCTACACATTTATGACATTCCCCAGCAAATCCATAAACCTAACGCTCAGCATAGGTCTATAATCAGTTTCGTTCGAGTATTCAAGTTGTGTTAGCGATTTTAACTCCCCGGAGTGGACCCGTGGTGGGTTGGAATCGTGCACGACTCTGGAGCTTATCCTTCCGCTGGCGCGGGTTCGATCCCCGCAGTCGCCACTTACATTTGTACAGTGACTATACGGTAACGCTAGGTAAAGATCGAGGATGAGTGGTAGAGAGGACTTTGTAGTCCTAACTTCGCCTCGTTAAACAAGACAAACTGTACCTTTTTTACTCCTTTGTTAGGAAAACTTGATTCATTCGCCAAAACTCTCAAGAATTTCCCTTAATTCCTATTGGTTGTGCATAAATAGGTATGTTTGTGTTCTCTGTCACAGTTGGTCAGTCTGATTCACGGCTGTGATTGGTCGTCCGCTGTTCCCCAAAGCCAGCCAATGGGGTTGCAGCAGTCAGTTGCAGGCAGCTGTCACTGGTCTTGAACATGCTTGATTTCTCTATGATTTATCATTTTAAGTTCGTTAAGTTTTTTGCTTGGACGAAATCTTGAAAAATTGGTTTTTTTCAGTTTAAAAGATTATTTGTATAAGCCAAACCTGCATTTTTCGGGGTGGATTTGTGATAATTCCCTGAAGTATCTCCCTGCTTATCTCCCTCTCACAGCACTTACACTCCACGTCTCCTTGAGGCTACCGTAGCTGGAGTGGAGATCTCCCCAGTGATTACAGACAACAAGTAGCCTGGACACTGTGTAGTTAACCAGATAATCATAGATCTGGAGACAAGCAGAGACAGTATCGTGTCAGCTGAGTGGGCGAACAGGATAAGCAACACTTTACACACGACTACGTACTGCTCAGCGATGTTCATCACAGTCAAACCTGATATTTGTCATTTCTTCTAAGAGAATACGCGTAAGTGGATAAAACTGACAGAATCGGGTAGGATATTAACTAATGTTGAAGTGCTTTGATACCTTTTGTGGGATTGGGGGAAAAATGCTTACGAAAATTGATAAAAACTCAACTGTGGGACTGTTTTAACGAAATCACTTTCACACCCCTAGTAATGACAGTTGATGGAGTTTTCGGGCCACAAATGAATAGCTTCTTCAACGTACTTACTGAACCAAAAACCGATGGTTTCATTGGAATTTAAAGACAAAAGTCTTATTTTCTTTATATAGATGACAAACAAGTGTGCCAAGTGACACCGCGGGTCCCACAAGGGAGACTGCTGGGACCATCGTTTTTGCTGCAGACGAATACAAATATGCAAATCACTTTCACGCCCCTAGTAATGACAGTTGATGGAGTTTACGGGCCACAAATGACAAATGAATAGCTTCTTCAACGTACTTACTGAAAGGCTTGCAGAAAAATATCCGTGAGTTACGGCAAATTGAAATTTCTGACAAGAGCAAGAGCGTCCATCGGGATAGTTAGAGGAGCCAGTATTTGCGTTCGAGGAACAAGAGGAAGATTTGTGTCCGGAGAAAGTTTATTGGGCTTCCAATAGTCAACCCAATAGTCTTCGGCTTTTAAGTTATTCCTTATTACTATTTACTATCTTTATTATTATTATTTTTATACTTTTATATTTATTTTTAAATAAAGCTTAATTTGATTAAAACATACTCATAACTACAAGCTGGAAATATTACAAACAGAATTTAAATAATAAAAAAGAATGATCAGAAAATTGGGGTTTTTACTGTCACTAAAATGAAATAAAACAGCCATCGGGTTGAAAAGTTTAATTATCACAAAACTTGGCGTTTTAATGCGTACAGTAGGCATCTAGGAAATGTTTGAAAGTATAATATAAAGACGACATTAAAGTTGTTGGCATAATACATTATTTTAACGTGCGTAGGAAGTGTTCCGAACTGCCTGTATTACACGTCACTATTTCCTCAAATTCACTATTTGAGATCTTTAATCCCTTGTAACTCCCCTTTCACGGCATCAAAAGAGATAGTCAAGGTCTTAAAACAATCCTAATATCACAACTCCAGTATCCTCAAATTTTGTACTATCGCACAAATCTGAACCATTGTTAGATTTTCATCGATTTTTTTTATTTAAAACAATTAAAATTTTTGGAAAGAACTTCAAAACGATTGTCTAGGAGACAACTCCATCAAGCTCCCTTCTTGCTTGGGATCTTTTCTACCCTAAGCGGACTCGTGGCGCGTTGGAATCGTGCGCGGCTCCGGAGCCGATTAATCCGCTGGCGCGGGTTCGATCCCCGCAGTCACCACTTAAATTTGTAATGTGACTATACGGGAACGCAGGTAAAGGTCGAGGTTGAGTGGTAGAGAGGATTTTATAGTCCTAACTTCGCTTTGTTAAACAAGACACTTTAGCTTTTTACCCTTGAGCCCTCGGGTATGCTGACACTCTTCCCTGGTTCAACACAATCCTGGGCCCAGGGGCTGAAACTCTAGCTACGGCCCTGCCCGTTACAACTTGGACGCTGCTCATGTATAAGATGACCTCACACAACACTTGCACGTGTGTGTGTGTGTGTGTAGAGTATCAAATATCGAGTCCACGCCGTCTACCCACATCAGGTCTCTATGATATGTTGTGATATGAAACTCTGCTCTCGACCCGACACCGGTCAATTAATTGACTGATTCCTCGTAGGCGGGCAAACCTCCCATCACACCGGCAGGTCCACACTGCAGCAGGTTGCTCGGGCGTAGCCTTGTTGTTTGTCACTGCTACGGCTGAAAGGCAGGAGCAGTCAGATGAGTATTTTGTGTATACAGGGTGTCCAGTAATTACGAAATCAAACTTCACTAGGTAATTTATCAAGTCAAAATAAACAAAAAGTGTCCTATAACACATAGTCCTGTCTCCCTTAGTTTTCCGTCTGTCTGTCTTTGTGTTTCACTAAATAATTTCTATCTCCGAGGTCAATGAAGTTATAAACTAAAACCTTTGTATACTTGTTAGTATAATTAAAACCAATTTAAAAAAAATTAAATTTGACTAAATTTCACTTCAGGTTTAAAAATGGAGGTCGTATTAAATCTTTTAAGCATAATATCTCAAAACCCTTAATCTTTATCGTAACTACACAAGAATAACAATACGCGGCAAATGTATTTACAAACATTTTAAGACCAAGTTTGTTGTTCTGAGGTAATTAATAACGGAGAAATTTAAGTTTTCCTGAGCGCAATCCTGCGTTTACATATGTTTATTAGATGTACATTTACATATGTTTATTAAATGTAAACAAAGGAGTGCGCTCTGAAAAACTCACATTTTTTCCGTTATTTTTTATTACAGGACAACAAACCTAGTCTCAAAATGTGAGACCCCCTATCCCATTGTATATCTGAAGTTGTTCTTTTATCTGTGCTATTGGGTCTCTGAATCAACAGTAGCACTCTATACTGCATTTCCTCCTTCAACTAATTAATCTAAGAGCCAGATCGCTAAGTACTATAAGGAGGGGTCAGGCGGCGTGGGGCCGTGTAGTGGGTGCGTCGTTTCTGTCATCATACCTTCCTCAGGGCAATTATTGTAAACAACTCCTCTATTCATCTAGTAATCTCTTGATCTTTATACATTCTCGGAAACCTCTGTGTACGGCTTGTTTCCGTACATTTGCATAATTGACGTCGTTCTATCCTTGCTGCTAGATACCAAGCGAATCGGAAATACTTTCACAATTGTTATGGAAGTATAATTCTTAAAATATTGTATATTTTATGAAAAATTAGCTACGAACGGATGTCGAGGGTGTGTAGTAACTCCCCTTCCGTACTCTAGGATATAGTTCAGCAAATATAAATAAAACCTTTTGTACTGCACATATATCCGGAAACGATGTATTTAACCGCTAGCCACAATTTTGATGTTAACCGGTATCTCCGAACCGGTTAGATCAATCAAGTTGAAGACACAAACTCATTGACAATGAGTCATTGACATTTTAACTCTTTTACAATGCATTAGCAAAAACTACTTTTGAAAAGGCGGTTATTTCAAATATTGTTTTTGAGATAAAAAACCCGTTTTAGGGACGACAATATTTTGAACAATATTGTTTTGCAGTACACTTTAATAAAATCTAACTATGACACCTAGTTTGTTGGCACTAGTTTAAATTAAAACCAGGCTGACACGGAGCTAAGCTTTATAGAACCGCTGACGAATTTTCCTCGCACTTTGTAACTCTACGTTCAGGCCTACTTGAGTCCTAGAGTTTGGCCGGGTCAACACCGCGTATATGTCAAGCTAAAGATGTTTAAATCAAACTAGGTTTATTTTTCACTGTGCTAGAAAAGTTTAAAGACAACCCACAGTAAAAGGGGTAGGGGTGTTGCTGGTGGTTGAGTCAGAGAGACAGCGAGCCGACACAAACATCTGGCATAGCAGACATTCCAAACAGCTGATTGCCTGCAATGCTGTAGCTGTCAGCTGATTCACTCTGCTCGTAGATCAAGGCTACCAACGTAGTTTTCCCCAGGGAAAATATTTTTAAACCTTACATTATGTTGGGCAATTTATTTCTCTGATTTCTCTAACTTATACAAGAGTCACTGGTAGTAAGCATTTAAAAGGTCCTAAATACTGGTTAACGAGTTATTACCTTAACGTTGCTCTGACAAAATAGCTATGAATCCCCAAAAAAAACAAATGTTCAACAAAACATTTTTTTAACTTAAAATTGTCTTGTAGACGTTTACGAGGTTTTGGACGACTCACATACCATTAAACATGATTTTGATTAAATATTACTATGAAAGCTATATTTTAAATTTAGTTTAACTGAATTTGCACTTTCAGGTTTAGTCCATATTATGTTTATAATGGCTAGTTTTCCGTGTTATATTTTATTATCATTTCTTCATGTCAACTAATAATAGTGTTGTAATCTGATTATTAAAAGAATACAGATAATGCTCAATATTGCATGTTATAAAAAAAATTAAATATTCAAACTCTCAAAATTACAAATTAAAATTGTGTATATAAACTTTAATTTAGTTACCTTGGTTAGTAGATGTTTAAGTGTGGGAGTTTTGGCAGTCAATCTCTACTAATTCAGTGTTGAGCACATATTTTCTAGCTACAAACATTCTAGGCGACTACTCTATACAGTATAAAAGAACACAAAACAAATCTATTCCTACGAAACTGCAGGGAAATCTCGAGTTTACAGGTTGGCTGCACTGGCTGTCAGCCGTCATCATGCATCAGCTGATCCTAGTAAACAACGCGCAGCCTAACCTAACCTCACTTCTATTTTAGGGAACCCATGCCCACTTGCTACGGCCCACACGTTACTAACTATGCTTCATAACTATTCACTCGTTACATGTTACACTGTCAGATCTCAGATCGTGCTGTCATCTTTATGACGAGGCTGGGTGAAAATATGCAAGTGTCAGGAGCAAGGGGGGCTACTAGAGTATATTCCATATTATCAATTGGTGGTTAAATAAAAACAACTCAGTTGTATCCCCTCCACTTCCCATCCTTCGCATTGTAACCTTCTCAACTTTAACTTTTTTTTATTGAGAACATTTTCACTCCACTGCAGCCAAGATGTTTTGATGATGGCGTATTATGGAATCATTCATCCCCACTTATCTTACGGATTATGCTTAAGGAAAAATTGCTCTAAAACAAAAATCCACAGGATTTTTTTCCTACAAAAGAGAGCAATTAGAATAATTGGTAGGTTAAAATTTAAAGAATCCTGCAGAGAACATTTTAAATCCCTTAACATATTGCCTTTATCCTCTATGTACATTTTGGAAACATTGTTTTTTAGGGCTAAGTGTACTATTGTCGATAACATTAATCAATACAATACAAGGAATCAAAATGTTATCCTACCAAACTACCATAGGCTTCAACTTTCCCAAGTCAATTATACAATGACAATAAACGTAAGGTTATGTAAAAAAAACTATAAGATAACCTTTTGTTGAAGCCAATAGAAAATTATATAATAAACTTCCCGACAATGTTAAAAGTTACTGTTCGACAACATTTAAAACAAACTTTAAAACTACCTTGCTCAAAATTCATTTTATAGCATTGCGGAATTTATGATATTTTAAACTACTATTATTTCATTTCGATCCGAGGTCTTGCTTGTGGTATATAGTATACCTTATAATTGTTATTATCAAAAAAACAATTTAATTGTAATCATTTTGACATTAAAAGTATTAATGTTGTTGTAACTCTTGTTTCCATAAACCAATTAAAATTGCTATTAGTTGCAGTAATTACCTATAAACATATGTAGGCTACAGTACATACAAATTTGTCACCAATAAAATATCTTAACCAGTTAACGATGGGCGGGAATGAAACGAGCATTAGATGGTGACATTGTTGTGCCTTTAATTGATAATTTTTGTCACGCAAAAACTCTGGTCCATATTTGAAAGAAATTAAGAATAAGAGAATCTTTATTTCCTTCAACATTGTACATGTATGATTACATTTTTATATGAAAATTTAACTTAAACCTATTTTACAATTGAGGGTTTAGAGTCAATGGGCTTATGTCAAGATAATGTTTGTCTGCTTCCAGACCATCATCATGAAGAATGTTTGTACATGGTGACTCTACGATTAGTCAATCGTATGACAAAGGTTGAGACAGTGTGGTGATTCTGTGAAGATGGGTGTATGAGGAGCTCTAGGAGTAAGCAAAGCTATTGTTTTGGACAAAAGTCCTGGAGAGCAAATTTTTTTAAAAGGTTTGTATTATTTTTGAACTGCCTTGAATTATAAATCATCTTCATCAAACAATTAATAAGTTGAAAAGTAACTTAGTTGCTGTTACTTAGTTTTACTTAGTTTTTTACTAACTTAGTTTTAAATCACCTTCTTAAATGTAGTCAGTTTTGATAATTAAAAAGAGGTATTGCTTTTGTTGGCTGGAAGTGCTACCACGTATTTATTATTCATTTATGACCTTACAGCTGCAAACTCTGAGGTGCAAAAAATGTATTATATTCTATTTGAATTTAAATACTACAGTAGTTACATATCTAAATCATACTACTGGTGCCCCTTCCTTCAGGAAAGTGCAACCAGTGCTACAGGCAGGCGTGCTAAACTGTTTCATTTAAATGAAGGCCACACTCTCTATTAACGTAAGGAACATTTCATGTTATTAAACAGAATGATTATGCTATGTGAATGTAACTGTAACAATGCTGCTGTATTTTTCACTGGGCACGCTAAGTATGTATTTAGGGACGGCAGTGCATTTCGGGTGGTAAAGTAGGCCAAGGGACAGGACTGTGTTGAAAAAAGCTATACTGTACTGAACTTACTTTTAGAATTGGAAAGCGCTTCAAAATAATCTTGTTTTGGCCAAACATTCTAATAAAATTTCAAGGGGAAAGACTCTTAATTCCGAGTAGAAACACTCTGGATAGATGACAATATTGAGAAAATTGAATGGTCCACCGGGAATCGATGAGTTAATAAAACCTACTTTGTGTAATCCTTAATCATTTAAGAGAATGGGATATTTGTATTCGTAAATAGAAGGAAAGGAGAAAAAATGAACTGCAAAGAGGATTTCCAAATTTATATGCACCCAATGAAAGACTCTAATATTTTAAATACTACACATATAAATGAAAACAAACCTAATTTTAATCATATTGGAAACATAAAAACCAAATGTTTTTCTTCTTATATCTAACAGAATGTTACTATACTTGTAATTATTTAGAACCCATCCCAGCATGTGTTTGTTGTGAAAATATTGATTTTTATTTGTATTGAGATTTTGTTTTCCACCGTGATTATGGAATAATGTCCAAAACCGGTTGGTAATATAAAAAATATGATAAAAGGGTATTTTGTTTTGATTTATTTTCTATTTAAGAGAAATAATTTAAAATGTGAAGTTTGATCTGAAGTAGCAGTTCTATAACTTAACTCAGTTTGAAAATGAGGTTATCTGATGAAGGCAGCTTCGCTGTTGAAAGGCACCTCATAATAAAATTATAAATATTGGTCATCGTTTTCAAATTAGTTTTTTGTTAATAATCCAATATTAGAGCTCACTTTTCAAAACTCAGTTTAACAAATTTAACTTATTCTACATGCAATGTTAAATTGCAATGTTACCATTGTAAGAGGTTAATAAAATATTTCTATGATGTTTTTTTCTTGTTATTTCAAACAGCCCTGAAGAGTTTCAGAAACTTATTAAAGTTCAATACATTTGTTAAGTTTTTAGTCAAGTAATTAAACCAGGAACCCTATAACAGCTCCCTATGAATAGATGGACACGCATGGGGGGCAAATTCTTAAATCTGTCCTTGAATCGTACCTGTATTTTATAAGCTCTAAATTTGCATTTTCCTCCGATATCGCAGCGTAGTTGATGTACTGAACTAAATTAGGAAACACGTGAAGTTGAGGAAACACAAATAAGTTGTATTTATTTACTTTGAAACCTCATCAATCATAAGGGATTAACCAATCAATATACAGAATTACAGATGCTAGGTCTACTTGAGTATAAACCGCGGTTGACACTCAGAGTGTACAGATAACTTTGTAAACAGTTTTAAAACAAATCAGACCAATACAAAATGTTACTAGTAAAGGTGATAATTCATCAATGTACAGTATTTCATTTTCTTACGATGTAAAAAAGTTATAACTGAACAAACATGGGAATATCAAACTTGTAAGGATGTTCGATTCTCTTTTTCGTATGAATGGTCTCAAACACGATCTGACGCATAGTTTAGGTTATTTTTCTTTTTAAATAGCCGACAACATCCGTCATCTTGCATTAAAGGGACGCCACCCTAAAATAAACACCCATTTTGAAATTACTTACACATAAACTTACATAGTTCAGCTTATGTACAAAGTACATTTGTACCAAGCTCCAACAAAATCTGTTAATAATTGCGGCTGAAACTGTGTTACTACCAGACAGATAAATTAAGTTCCAAGCATTCAGGTTGAAAAAGAGACTTTCACTTATGATCAGTAAAATACCATGGACTTTCAAATCAACAGTCTATACTATCTGGCTCATTCGTAATTAAAATAGTTAAAAACATACAGTACAGGGTAGTTTGAAAAAAAATCATTATTTACACGTTATTTTGGTGCCTGCAATAAAAAAGTAACCAGCTACGCTACACACTGAAATGAAATTTAAATGAAAAAGTCTTTATTCACGTGGCAAATTCAATAAACACTGCTGTAGTATTCTGGGCCCTTGTCCCTATAAAAATGCTTCTCCTATTCCACTAGACCACCATAGTACTGAGTGTAAGATGAGTGGTGAAACGGATATACATAATATAATACACTGTGTATTAAATGCATGGAAACTTCTCAAAAATTTGAACTCCAATACAATATAAATTTAATCATATTAAAACCAGTTTCAATTGATTTTTTTGCCAGTAAGTCAATAAAATAATAAATACCCGACTATACATTACAGCATTTTCACTATCCACTGGATCCGAGGCGGATTGGAATCGCGCGCGACTCCGGAGCTCATAACTCCGGTGGCTCGGGTTTGATCCCCGCATCACCATTTACAATTTGTAATGTGACTAATAAGGTGACGCTAGGTAAAGGTCGAGGTTGAGTGGTAGAGAGGACTTTGTAGTCCTAACTTCACCTTGGTAAACAAGATAAACTTTCCTTTTTTTATTCAACCGACCCTTCCGCTACATTAGGCCTTAAAGTCGAGAGTCTACTGTGTATTGTACATCTTACTCAGTGTGTAGAAGCAGAAGGTGAGACAGGAGACTGATATTACGGGCGGGTCGGTTCCGCTCTACTACTCTGTCACTCTCACTGTCTGCACGCTTCACCACCTCACCTCTCAATCAACCCATCCTGCCTCTGCCTCTGCCTGTTGCATTCTGTATAATAGTTGAAATGCTTCAGTTGTCTTTTTTTTGTGCTTAATTGTCCGTTGAGTAATAATTGGTTTAATTTTTTTCAGGTGATTTATATTTGTTAGACAGGAAAGAATGAATTATTGTAAGACTGGGACTCGTGGCGTGGTCCTGTAATCCAGCTTCATGGAGGTCAGGTTTTGAGGATGATATAGGTCTAAAACAGCTCATGATATAGGTCCTGTAATCCAGCTTCATGGAGGTCAGGTTTTGAGGATGATATAGGTCTAAAACAGCTCATAGTATCAGTGACCATCTGATGATACCAGCATCAACTCCCACCATCGTTTAGACATATCAGACCATCACCTGTGTGGTTCAAAGTCACGTTATGCCGTTGGTCCTTGTATTTCCATTGGTCATTTGGCTATTAATTAATGACCCATTCTAAGGAAGAGTCTGCCTTAGTTTGTAACAAGACACAAGACTACACCTCATAACTCATTACTACCACTCATCACACTCATCCTTCACCACATATTTGCCTTAAATGAGAGTAGTCGGCATCTCAAATAGTGATTAGTGAATTGTGTGGTTGGAAATTCTGTATGTCTGCAAGAGATCTAGATGTGTGCAAGTGGAATTTATTGACGTATTTATTTTATTTAGTTCCCATGTCAAGCCTCACAATCTGTCCCGAGTTATAGAGTTTTTGTCGCCAACATTTGGCAGCTTCTAACTGCAATAATGGCTTTTATTAGGATGTAGATGAGATGTAAATGAAGGCAAAGTTCTGAATGTGTTGTGATGACGCATGAATTATGTGATAACTAGCCTCAAGGTCTTCAGCAACAGTACTTTCATACAAAAGTAATATTTTCTGAGCATCCTGTTAAAATGTGAACTTTTTCAGTCAACTTAATTAAAAGATCTTATATAGTAAAGACTTAACGGTTTGTTCAGAGTATCCTCAGAAAAAGTAAAATGTTAACTAGGTATTTCTACCCTGTTCATGTGCGTAATTCTCTTTAAAAAGCAATTCTTTTAAGTTAAGAACCGAAAAATAGAACATAACAGCTTACTCTTACATATTTTGTAGCAATGTAATTTATATCAAACATAACAAAAATAAAATAAAGGTTACGTTTGTAATAATAGATTTTTGAATTAAAATATTTTTCTTACGACAAATAACACCTCTAATTGGCTTGCATTATTACCAAAGTCTGACTATATTAAATATTTCTGGTAGCTTCGAGCAGATAATGAAATTCTCTGTCAAAGTCGATATTTTTGGATTGACTGTTTAAAAGTTGACATAGTTGGTTTGGGGTTTTTCCAATAGGTCCCATAGATAATTGTTTCAACTTAACTTCCGCAGTAAAATAAGTGGCAACTTCAGTTGTAAAAAATATCACATTCAACTTAGGTTAAAGTTAGAGAATCGTGCGGAACGCAACACGTTTGCAAACTGTCAGTTGCTAGACCTACTTAATATTATTCATTTCAAGAGAAATATGGCAAGAACTCACTGGTCGTGGACGGACTGGACGGGACGGCCGGCTTCGAAGGCTGCGACGCGCACAACCGTCCGATTTTCGAAGGGGGTTTCAGCCCCGAAGGCTTATTTGAGGGAGGGTCACTCATTTCACAATTTTAAATCACTCGATAAGCTTTCATAAACACTATCACTAAGTACACGTACGGATTCACTGTGGTTCACATGTTCACACCACTGCGACCTGCAACATAAAGTGCACAAAAGTAGGTCAATATACTGTAACACAGTTTAACTTGGAAGTAGTATTTAACTTCACTTAACTGATTCAAAGTAAACTTGTTTCAATATGATAAGCCTACATAAAACATTTATAATTTACTGCACATCAGTTAGGCTGTAGACAACAAACCTTCAGTACTGACTCAACAAGACCCATATTCTATTTGGGCAAACATCCAGAAGGCACGTTCCCAAAAGAGCTCACCAGAGATTAAAATAGCTTTAGCACATTTTACGATTATTCCTAGTTTGTAACTTAAAATAGAAAAACAACTCAAATTTACTGGAATCAAAATAATAGGTAAAGACTTACTATATCTAATAATAAGAAGTTACAAGTTAGTTTATACACTGATTTCAGTAGCAAGTATAAAGTTAGCCACTGCAGGATGGAGGTACTGTTTGTTATGAAAAGAACTACTACTAAAATATGTCTGCAATTAAAGTCATTAAAAATACTGGCCTACATAATAAAACCCCATATACATTTGAAAACACTCATGAATTAGTAATTACTGGGATTAATTCATTTTTACCATGGGATGATAATTTATCATTATTAATTTTGTTATTTGAGTATTGAAAAAATCATTGACAAAGTCATCTGTAAAAATCATTGGCAATGGTAGTTTGCCAAGGTCAAATTATATTAATATAAATGATGATAATAAGTATGTGATATTAGTTTGGCATGTGACATTTACTTTGTATACATTGTATACCTTATTAATAGAGATGACACGGCAATACAGATTTTTTCTTGAATGCATACAATATAAATTCATATTTTAAAATATTTATGTAAACAAACCATTTAAGTTTCATTAATAATGATTTAATGTGGTATAACATTCTGACTAAATCAGGCTTTATGGGACTAATAAAACATTACATCCAATCACACCCTAGCTTAAGTATGTCTAAACATAATTTTAAATGAAGTAATTTGATACATTATTAAAATATGCCTAAGCTTTCCCTACTCACTTTTGAGTACAATGGTAATAACTTAAGAAACGTTCGGGCTATAAGCCTATTTTATTTTTGGGGAGAGGATGATTTTTAATCTATATATATGAGTAGCCTAAAATTGCACATTTTTTAACGGAATATTAATTAGCAATTTGGGGGTTAATTGACTTTGGCTATAGGGTTACTTTTTTAAACAATCCCAAGTGAAACTTCTGCAAGTTTACTTTCAAGGAATGGTTTATGAACAAACTGGTCTTATGAATGAAATATAATATTAAATCTGCAATGATCAGGAATTTGTTAGGACATAGCAAATTAAATTGAGTTCTTTTCAGACCACTTAGCCAAGGCGCATTATGTTAGAGCCTAGTGTATTTTATTATTTATTCGCTTACCTCCTCTCTTTCGCATAAATTCTAGACCTATTTATAGTTAAATAAAAATTATTTTAAGAACACAACAATCAACGCAAATTTATTAAAAATCGAAAACGAACTTTGAACACACGAAACACGAACGACACGACAGTTGCAAGTTTGACACTTGTTTACGCGAGCAAAACAGAAAAAAACAAAACATACCTAAAGAAAAATAGTAGCATTGCCAACGACCACTCTTGGCAAAACTCTCGTTTTTCCCATTTAGAAGCGGTACGTATAATGAAATGAAAACCGTCTTAATTGGTGGCGAAGATGTGAATTTAAAGTCTGCTCTTCCACTTAACACAAAGTTATTTTATAATAGAAGAGCATAAAAAATGGCTATACACTAAAACCTGGATTTCACTTGTGGAATTGTCTCAGCGAATCACACATGCTCGTATTACCTTGAATTTAGCAGCCGTTTACCAGTAGACTGGATTGGACTTTTACATTGACTTTAAACATTTAAAGACAATGGCCTTATCAAAGAGCGCTTGAAATCACATCAGTTTGCAAGAAAACTACTTATCTCATTAGCTGTGGCTTGGCTCAGGCTAGGATCGCTTAGAAATGTATTCCAGGAACTCTTCCTGAGAACAAAAGTCTTCTTCTATTAAAATATTTTGATCTTTCTTTTTGAAGGTATCTAGCAAAACGTCAAACAACATAAAAAGTTAATTATACCAGTCACCAGAAGGACTTGGCATTCTAAGCAAGTCTTAAACATGAAGTATTCACATTAGGTATGTTGAATCTTATACCATATGTTGATCAACTTATTTCTGGTGGACTTATTTGACTTGGTTTTTAAGAGGAGATGCTGCGGTCAGATTTTTTGGCTGATGAACTTGACCGAGATATTTACAAAAGGAACATTTGTTCCAAATGTCATGAAAAAATGTGACCTGTAGAAAGTACAAACAATATATACCGTACACAAACATAAATGTGTATATAAAGAGAGAAAAAATTCTCAAAACGAGTTATGGGGGATCGGTGCTTATTTCAGGGTCCCGGATCTGGATCTTACCATGCTGACGGCATGAATAATCTCATTTTTCTAAAGGAAATTCGATAACAACTCCAAACCAGCTTGCTGATACGGTAATTTTAAAGTCACAGCTGATAACTGTACATCATCGGCAAATTGGTATTCACATAGTTTATGAGATCGCCACTGGCGTGCAGAAGTCAAGTTGATTCGCTATTGGGATAGACTATACCTCAGTCCGTGTGAAATCCCAGCGTGTCAATCCGGATTTAGAGGCTTGTAAATCAGAGATCACACATTTGGTTTTAATTATTTTTATATCGGTACATGAAACAATCACACAACAATAATAAATAAATAAATAACACAACAGAAAGCAATATTTTGAGTATTAGTATGAGTATTTTTAAACAATATAATTCTAAGTGCCATAAGACTAGACTTTGTTTGACTGACTAGAATTTGAAATGCATGATTTCAATCCATGTGATTCAATAAATCCATGAACGTTAAATACTTAAATTAAAGCGGTTCAAAAGAGTTTTTCATACTGGATAGACGTAAAGTTTACATTGTGTGTATGAAAAGTGAAAGTGTAGTTTGGTGTTAATATCAACATTTCTTTAGTGTCTATTGTTTACCTGGGAGATTGAAAAACCTTTAGACTTTACCCTTTTTCTAAAATAGATATTTCTAAAAGTGCTTCTAAACCATTAATACAAGAAACTTGACCATTTTTACAATTTCAAGAAACACTCACAATTTTACCTAAGCTTAAGGAGGCTTTCATATATTATGTAATGTGATTTTTGGTTCCTATTTTTTTATTCCGAACCCTTTTCCGTCTTGTAAATGTAATGTAATGCTTAAAAAGTTAAAATATCTACTTAAAAGTAAAAGTTGTCTCGTTTAACAAGGGGAAGTTAGGACTACAAGTCCTCTCTACCACTCAACCTCGTCCTTTACCGGAGTGATTAGCTCTGGAGTTGCCGCTGATACCAAACTGCGACGGCTACGCCAAGTATTTAAGTTACGAGAAACAAGAACAAATTCATGTCCGGTTAAGGAAAATAATTGGTTTTATGCAATTGTTTAGACCTCCCTCCACCACATCACATTACTTAATAAATGACAAATGCCAATGAAGTAACTATTGGTGGGTTATCGTCCATTTATAGAACTTAAAATAAATAAATATTGAAACTATTTTACGTTAGTATTTACAAATTAGCCTAGCTTAAAACTAACACACTACCTATAAAATCTTACTATTATTATTTTGTATTTAACTAATAGCTTTCAGTGGTGACATGTGGAGTTTTATCATTAGAATTATTAGTGTCTTGAAAATATATTAATTCAAAATCATTGATTGGAGTTGTCGTTTAACATATTCAACAAAATACTTTGTTAGGAATGTATAGATAGGAATCAAAGTTTAATCGTGTTTAAGTACAGCGGATTGAGTTGGAATGGTAAACCTTATTTGAACTCTAAAAACACATCTTTGTACATCATTCATTTAGCAACTAATGTTTTTCAAAACCTAAAACTTACAATTTATTAAACGTCAATGCACTCGACACAAAAACCATCAACAATCACATTTTTACAGTTGGAATAACATCCGATAATATCAATTAAATAAGTTAGTTAAAAAGTACAATATAACATTTTATTAATTTCAGTTCCTTCAAATCGTACTTTATGACGATAAAGCAATGCTAGTTCTTTACTTTTGCTGGTTTAATTATTTCAAAAGACTAGAAAGTTTAGCTAGACGTAAACGTAGACAGCCTTACAATAAATAATATCACTTAAGTACATGAATCAGATCCTTTCCAATAAATAAGTACAGACAATAAGTTAAATGTTCAAGGAAATAAATACCAAATAAATACGAAGCAAACATAGATTGCACACTTAATTATCGACTAGTCGTTAACTTTACATATCACATACAAATGACTAACAGCTTAACCTAATTACAAACTAAGTTTTCTATTTACAATTGTCTTATAAGTAATGACTAGAGAGACTCGCATGACGATTTTGCAATCGTCCGTCTGAATGTAGAAATTATATTACCGAAAGAAAAACATGTAACGTTCACGAACTAACTAACTTGACATCCAAACCATTCAAATTTTTTAATTGAATTTGATCTTGTACGGTGTAAATGGAAAACTTGAGAGGCTTATAATAACTTATTTAGCTGTATTTGTAAGGAACATTCTTCTGATCAAAATACAGGGTTGTTGTAAATTGTTTTACACGTTTTGGGATTGAGGGTGTGAGTGGCCAATTGAATAAAATGTGATGAGAGTTGTTTTATTAGGGAGCAAATTTAGAAGTTTTAATACTAATAAAGGACCAAACATTACTGGTACTTGTTATTTTAAAAAGAAACTAAACCCATTTCCACGTACTTTCTGTGGTATGCACACAAAGTTTGTCTAAATTCAACCTCATACCAGGGTTTTCTAAGCATTGCTGGAGTTTTGAACTTTTAAGTTCCTCAATGTCTTGAAATTCATTTGTGAACACTCTGTTCTTGACTTACGTTCCACCCTAACAATACACCCTCAGACCTTTTTTGGAGGGTCATGTCAAGGATTATGTTCACAAAGTAAGTTCAATGAGTTTGAGAGGTTATTTATCGGAAGCATGACTCAAGTAATACTCAGAAAAACATGTGTGAGTTTAAATTTAGGCTACAAAATTTGCAGGCAAACCAGGGACAGCATGTGGAAAAGGTTTGTTTCCTTGTAACATTACTTGAAAATAATGAGTACCAGTGTCTTTTCGTTTATTATTTTTTAACTGTTTTAAATTTGCTATCCTATAAAAAACTTTCACGTTTCTAAGTTGATTGGCCATTCTCTCACTCAATCCCAAAATTTGTCCAACAATTTACAACCACCCTGTATATTTTCTTAATTTTTTTGCTGACAAATACTTAAAACTGTCAACATTGTACACTGACTTGAAGTCCAAGTTATGATACTGACCAGATATAGAGATTAGTATAATATTCATACTAGTTTTACCTAAAACAAATAAAAGGAGAATAAAAAATGAACTTAAATGTAAGTTTGGAAAATACCATTGGTTCTTTAAGTTTTGTAATATAATAAACTGTGAGTAATGTCAATGGATAAATCACTATTTGAGATGCCAATCACTCTCATGAGGGTATTTTAAGGCAAATATGTGGTGAAGGATGAGTGTGATGAGTGGTAGTAATGAGTTATGAGGTGTAGTCTTGTGACAAACTAAAGCCGACTATTCCTTAGAATGGGTCATTAATTAATAGCCCAATGACCAATGGAAATACAAGGACCAACGGCTTAACGTGACTTCGAACCACGCAGGTGATGGTCTGAATGTCTAAATGATGGTCGGAGTTGATGCGGGTATTATCAGATGATCACTGAGACTATCTGAGCCGCTTTATACCTATATCATCCTCAAAACCTGACCTCCATGAAGCTGGATTACAGGGCCACGCCACGAGTCCCAGTCGAATACGATACTTGACCAGCAAATTTAAACCTAGCATATTTGTCGAATCTGCTTGAATGATTTGAATGATCAAGAGCTATTATACTATACTAAACACTAGTTAACACTTCATCTATACAAATATACTATGTTTGAATGTAAAGAAGAATTAGCCAAATCACAACAATTCTTGGGCGATAATTCCCTAAAAACTGGCTTTTTGATTCGGGAGAGTTAAATTGTTCAGGGAAATTCCTATAGAAAATTACCATAATTACTATACGTCCCAGATAAATAATGTTTGAATGATTTTCAATGGTAGTCAATTTTTTAGGACATAAATGCTTATATTATTTTCAGTTGAAGTTTCAATGTTTACAACTGCCTGTATTTTTAGTAAAAGGAAAGAAACGGACTTTTCCTGCCACTTCCGGAGAAAAAGTCTGTTTCTTTCCTTTTACTAAATTGCTCTCTGCCACTAATATGAACTTTCAAACATGCCTGTATTTATTGCAAATTTATTCATATAATCAATTAATATATTTTATTGATGAAAACTCACAAATAGAACAAAAATTACAACATTCATTTTTTTGAAACTAACTCTTCTATAAATTCAAAATACTAACATTGAAATAAATAATTGACATAAAATGTCTACAAAATAGCCTAGTGTAAAATAATACATGTTATAGTTGTATGTACAGTGTTCATTCGTTTAGTTTCATATTGCCGTATAGTTGCATTATTTACATTGCAATCTATAGAATTAATCAATGACATAGTTTAATTGGTAAATCACAAATAAAGGACTAGACTTATAAACTTATACAAAAACGCACACTTGATACACTACAAATAAAATAAAACATGGTTAATTAAAATAATTGTAAAAATTATGGCATTACTGTTTAAAATAGCAAAAATTGAATATAAAAGCAAGCTTTAATTTAGAGACTAGAGGATATCACACAACATAAATGTATAATAATTGCAAAGATTTTGAAAATACAACCGATACAATACAAACCACAATACAACAATGTCTAACACTAATAACGAGATCATTGTGAAAGCCGATAAATATTTTGTAAATATTTATATATATATATTATTCTACTACTATATTTTGCCGACTAGCAAAAATGTACAAAGCTTCTTAACAACTATCCAGGAATATAGAGGTGACTTGTAAATATTTTCTATTTACTTTATAAATAAAATATAACTCTTAATTTATTTATTCTAGATTAATATTTGCTGTAGATCCAACTATTCTTCTATAAATTGTTCTCCATCCAAGATAAATCGTCCCGTTCATATTTTTACAAACATTAGAATTGTAAGCCATTACACACAAAAAATTAACCATACACAAGGCGTATATTTAAATTAGATCAGTTTTAATTGAAACTAATTTTGACTATTAATCACATTTGGTCAACAAATGACTTGATTCCTAAGCTTAGCAGAGAACTAAACTTGCCGTAGCCAAGACTAGATTAGGTATCATAAAGTCATAAAATAGCCTACAGTTAAAACCACGATGTCGCAAAACTCTGATGTTATTAGACTATTTAACAGCTGCATGACGCCTTTAAATTAATAGGTTGAAGAGTACTATAAGCAATACTTGTGGGGGAAAACTGCCTCACAAATATAATTCAGCTGCCACTACAAAATAATGGTAAAAATATTTGGTGTATTTTTCAATTATTATTAGGTTCACTAATAAAGAACTGTAATTTGTATTTAAAATCAAATGAAAATGCAATGTGTGACAGTATTAATCATTGGTGAAGGGGGAATGGGTGAAATCGACTCAAAACAGTCTCTAAATCAACTATTTTCTCAGTTTGGAACAGATTAATTTACTACTGTACCCTGTATAAGTCTGGTTGAGCTCTGGAACCTTAGGAGTACCTGCTCCATTTAACTGTGGCCCTCAATTGTGCCTGACAATACAGTGAGCCAGGCAATCTTCAGTGCTCAACCAGACCTATACAGGGTAGTCATTTCCATATATGGTCAAACTTACTTATTCACCAGATGTTTTAAAAAATGACTAGGCCTACTTTCAAATCTTCAATTGATTGTGTATCTCAACCATCCACTTTAGGTGTGTAGTAACCAAAAATGAAACCAATTATCTGTCTTATACTGTACAGAAGGTGTAGGTTCTGTAAAGAAGCAAGAGAAACTCGTTATTAAAAATGCAACATTTCATTTGAATGTTATAACGTTTTTAAATGTTAATTTTTGGATATTTTCTGGCCAGTTGCCAGAAGATAATGTGACATTTTGGCCCTTTGTTAGTTGTAAACATTGTTGAAATAAATTTTTTTAGTTCTACTATTTATAATTTTAAGTTAAAGGTAAAAAGGTAAAGTTTGTCTTGTTTAACGAGGCGAAGTTACTACAAAGTCCTCTCTACCACTCAACCTCGACCTTTACCTAGCGTCACCGTATAGTCACATTACAAATTGTAAGTGGTGACCGCCGGGATCGAACCCGCGCCACCAGAGTGATGAGCTCCAGAGTTGTGCGCGATACCAACCCGCTAAGATGATTTTTTTTTGTACTGAAATATTTTGTCTTTATCATAGGTTACGCAAGTATTTAACAAACAACATTGGAGAAAGCCAACTTTGTTCAATTCAATTCGCGTAGTTGCTGAATGGTAGGACCTTTGCATGATGTACAACACCTACATTAAACAAACATCTGATTGCACATTCATTTCTAACATGTAGGTGCTATCCAGTTGCATAAATTGTAGTCCTTTCGATGATTGGACACTGGTTTGTACACCCTTAAGAGACTTCCACACAATATACCCATGAAATTTCTAAACAAACTTACAATCTGCCTTTTTCCAGACAACAAACAAACCGTACTGATGAACTACCGAGCCTAGTGAACGTAGAGCGGGCTAGAGTTTGCGGGAGAAGGGCTGCGGTCAGACCAAGTGTGCCTTGGCGAGCGTGGTGAAGCACTACGACTGCGACTGGACCAGCTGCTAACACTGGACGGTGTGGGAGGCGTCGGTCGATGGTACGGTATCGGACGCTTCCGCGCACTGAAATCATACAATCTACGTACAAACTTGTCGTATGCAGACGATCTGTTAGTGATTAGAGTGGCATACCGGCACCAGTGTTACTCCCAGCAGTTAGTTGTTTAGTTCCTGTGAAGCAAGATGGGTTAGTATATTAGACATGGTTTTGGGAGAGGTAAAATTAAAGAGAAGTTAAGGGTTAGCCTCAGTGGACAACTCGGGGAGCTTAAATTTGCCGCACAATTAGTAGGTACGTTTTTCACCCTTGAAGATATTTTTAAATAGATAAGCTCTACTCTTTTTAGAGCCAAATCTTCTATAATTATTGTACCATTTCTACAAATTGACATAGTAAAAGTTGAATTTTTAATTTTTTTAACTCCGCATAGCGGATGGGTGGGTACAGTTTTGAGAAAAGCTCTCTAAACAAGTATAGATTACTTTCTTCACCTTACAATGAATGTAAATACTTAATTTTAGAAAAAGTGTGTGTGTATTTTAGTTTCTAGCTGACCCTCGCTGTGGCACTGAGAAGGACCTAGGTTTTTACACAGTATGTCAGAGAAGTAAGGTCTGAATATCGGGAACCAGGTAGTTGGCCCTTTTTGCACAATTCCCCCATTCAAAAGGGTATCTTTGGGGCCAAAAACAAGCCAGTGTGCTTCAAATTTCTCCATTTTGGTCAAAGTTATATCCTTGTGGCGATTATCTGTTGCCAAAGCTGAATAAACCTTGAAAAGACACTATAACAGCTTTGGTTTGTGCACATCCAGAACTGTGTGATGAGGGTCATTGGGAAAAATCCAAAATGCGATGTAAAACAATACTTGTTGGCATTAGTTGAACGTACCCAGATGTGTATTGATTCAGAAGGATTGTATTTTGAATAATAATGGATAACTTTTGCAAAAACAAGTAACTTTGTCTTTTATTGGAAAAGTTCCGTTACTTTCCTGACACACTGTGTTAGTTGACGGGTGTGGTTATTTGACCTAGGTCTTTATCTAGATAATCACTTGATCAAGGACCTACTGGATTCTTAGGGGAAAACCTTTTCATCAGCCTGTTCTGAGGGTTAACCATGCACATGCCACTTAAATGTGTTCAATCGCGTTAAAGTGTTACATCATAATTGTAGAGGATAACAACACACAAAGCAAAAATAAAACCAAACAAATAAAAGCCATGCAAAAAACTAGTTAAATGTTGAATTATTTTATTGGTTAATTTGTTAAATTATTGATTAAATTATACTCTATTTAGTTTAATTTTTATTGACTATAATTAAAATGCTTACCTGAGATGTATGACAAAAATTACTTCTTCTTCAAATAATCTTTGTTCAAACTAGAAGAACATTTAAACAATTAAATAGAATGCAATTGATTTAATTTCATCTAATATCGAAATTATAAGTTAAACTCATATTTTAATCCGATTATTTTTCATGTATTTGAAAACTTTACAAATAAACATTATCTTAGAGTCTCAAATCTTGTAGTAAGTTTGGAGTAACTTCGAATATTTAGTAATAAATTAGTAGACTTGGTAAACAATTGATAAAACTCAATACAATATGTTTAAATATTATAAAAATAGGCAAGTTTAATACTACCTACTTCTAAATGGTTGATACGTTTAATTATTAAATTTATTAGTTTAAAACATTTGATTTACTATACAAATTATTTGCCATGGTTTTTTTTTCTCAAAATCTTAAATTACAGAATATTTCTTTTCTCTGAAAAATTTTGCAGAAAATAACCAAAATGAATAAAAAAAATTATTGGTTTCAAAACACTCTCCAACATATCTATTGTTTTGTTATACTTCGTTAGGAATTCCTTTAAGAGACAATTTGAGAGGTAATCTTTAAATTCTTAAATTTATTAACTAAGAAAAAAATTTTAGTTTAAATTAGAAACAAATTATTAATTAAATATTTTAGTGTTTTTTTTTTATAAAGCAGAATGTTTGAAAACTACAACACTTAGCCTAAGTGGTGCAAAAGAAAAGAACACAGGCAAAATAAATGAAACAGGTGCAAATAAAATTTACTTACGTTTATTCAGCAAGTAAATACGCCACATGTTACAGTCAACGTAAAAGGCTATGAAAATATACAAACAAATGAAATCATAATTTACAACTACTTGGTGGAAAACAGGATAAAACATTTCACCGTGTTTTGTGACAATTTAAAAAATCTGTCATTACGATTTGTCAGCAGAAAGTGAGTTTTCTTACCAATCATGGCATTCATTACAGATAATTTGATGAAATCATTAAACGAGTAAAATTCTTTATTTACGTGGCAAAGTTAGGGTTAAACACTTTACAGTTCTCTCTACGACTTTACCTTGAGGCTACACCTATAAAATTATGATGCAAAATATATTATCCTGTATTCCATCTGCTTGGAAAAACGACTACATCAGCTACAACCTACAGAATTGCACACTCATGCATTTGATTTTGAAAAACTTTGGACTGTTCAATTTTTAAAATATAATTTTCATTTTAAGAGACCAAAATGAGATTGAATTGATGTGAAATATTTGACTTAAGAGCGGATTTATTATTATGTGTTGAATATTTTATGAGACAATTTGATTTGCTTTTAAAAGATAAAGTTTAGAAGGTAAATGTTATTTCTTGAACTTGAATGTTGCACTTTTAGTTAAATAAAAGTTAAGAACGTTATAACTATAATTTTAGAATTTTAGCATAACCGCCCGGCAAGCGGGAGACCCGGGTTCAAGTCCCGGTTCGGTCCAAACATTTTTGTCTTCAAATTCCTTTAGTAATAACATTTTTGTCTTAAAATTTCTTTAGTAATTACTACAATATTTTTAGTTGAAATTTTAGTGAAAAATAATTTAAATGAAAAATAACCTAAGTTTAAATTCAAATAAGAAAAACAAACTGTAAATTATGAAGAAAATGTCTTAACAAAACTATAGTCACTACAAATTTCATTCTCATTTTAGCTGGGTAACAAATTATACTCAAGGGGTGTAAAAAAAGCGTACTTTGGACATTAAAATCAATTACAAGACGGTAGGGCCTAACATACTGTAACAAAAAGCTTATAT
The DNA here is from genome assembly GCA_018831715.1 of Matsumurasca onukii. Lineage (NCBI taxonomy): Eukaryota > Metazoa > Arthropoda > Insecta > Hemiptera > Cicadellidae > Matsumurasca > Matsumurasca onukii. The sequence goes on along the minus strand of CM032059.1, from coordinate 31,793,123 downwards.
TCGATACAATTTATTCTTTTAAGATTTTTATTTACGTTTTGTCCAAACTCATTTGCGGCATTTGTCACATAAACTTCGCTGAACTTAAAGGTTGTTACTTCAATTCCCCAAAAAAATAAAACGCAAGATATCGAAAGTGTAAAAGCGTAAACTAACAACCATTGTTACAAAGTAATCTGCGGTTTGACTTAACTTCTGACGTCAAAAAAATTGCTTAAAATTCTCTCTTTCTACAAAACTAAACATCGATCGATATATTACATTTTCATTTTATACACACGGAAATAATAATCTCGTACCGACTAAAAAGAAGTTGTATTCTAAAACTGGCTAAAAAGTTATTGTTAAATCCGTTTATTTACATTTCTGAGATATCTTACTAAAATATCTAATTAAAATTATGCATTCCAATAAATTATGTTAACATGATAAAAATCTTGATATTTCAATGAGACTATTTAGTAAAAAATCACAATTTATCTAGACCTAGCAAAATAAATTTTTTTTGCTATACATTACGACAATGATTGGGGATAAAATACTTTACATAATTGAGGGCATTTTGTAGAGCTAACCTAATAAGGTCAAAAACTACAAAACCATTTTCTTTTTATGATCATTGGAAATATAATCAAGAGATAATTCACTTCTATATAATAAATAAATATTATGACTGCAAACTTAACTGATATTTTTTATACGAACGATTATTGAAATAATTGGTACAAAGGGTCACTGAAAACGGCAAACAGTTACAACAGTTTGTTACGGCTACGAGAATATCAACACACTCAAGTTTCTGCATCACTACTACTCGAGGAAGACGATGAACTTGAAGACGACGACGAAGACGAACTGCTACTCCTGTATAACCATCAATCATTAGTAATATACTAAAAATTAATCAGAAAAATCAAACCATTAATACAGTTGGATCCTGCAATTTTTATAAAACAACGTTGAGCTATAATTTAAAGTAGTAGGAAAATCATAAACAACTGGTGTTCACTGAACCCTGAAAGTGAAATTCGTGGGATTTTAAGGATAATTTTTTAAGGTTAAGAAAACTAATTTTTGTACTTTCAAAGAGTCATAGTTACTCCCGTCACTTGTTTTCCGCTAATGAAATATTTAAAAGTGCCTTTAGCACGTAACTCAAACTCAACAGCAAGGTTCAACTATAATTTTAAAAATAAATAATAAAAATAAAATAGCTACCCCCATTAAAATGTAAAAAAAATTATAATTCCATAGCAATTGGATCACTTAAAACATATCAAATTTCCAGAAAGTGCTAATTTGTTTTGAATTCTGATTCTTTACAAGCACATATCATCTAAACCTGAAATCTTCGGTTATAACAAAGCTTGAGAAATATCTCAATGTAAATACACATTTTAATGACAAATAAATAAAAAAATTTTGAAGATTTTAGTAACAAGTTGAGGTTGTAAAACAACAAACAAAACTATTAACCTACTATTGTAAATAAAGATTTAAGAGGTAAAATTATTATTGTAGTTATTAAAAGTGCTTTAAATGAAATCAAATGAACTGCAATGAAAGAATATAAACGTAAATAACATGTAAAATAGTCCAACTGTGTATCTCCTCCTTCGTGCAGGAAGTCAGCCAAAAATCTTTAGCATTAAATTGAATTTCATCTTGACCGTAACTGAATTTCATCTGAACTTTTGAAAACTGAGCTCATGACGTAAGGAGTTCGGCTGGATTGTGTTGCACATACCTGGTGATGCGCCTGCGGTCCAGGAAGCTGGGGGAGCCGGGACGGCGAGGGATGGAGGGGGACCGAGAGCGTGACGAGCTGGAGTTGCTGCTGCTGCGGGAACGTGAACTGTGTGATCCACTCCTGTGTTCCTTCACTGAGCCACTCCTGCTCCTGACACTGACACACACAAGTCATCACATCATCGTCTTGCACTGCTTACAACTCACATAGCAGTAAACACTTACTGATTCCAGATCAAATCAACAAACCTTGAAGAAGTTACTGCAAAATCTCCTACTTTCAAAGTTTTTCCAAACTTAACACATGTTTATTATTATTTGAGAACCAAGGCAGCAGTAATTTCACTTCTTTATTACACATTGATTCCAAATTGTCTTTATAACTGATGGAAAAATAAATTGAGGTGGCATCCGCAAAAAGGTCATGAGAAAGTAATGATGAGAAGCAACATTACTATAAGAAGTAGAGGTTGCAATGTCATTTGTACTTGGTAAAAATAATAAAGGCCTAATAACAGATCCTTGAGGAACTCTACTTACAATTTGTTGCTTGTAGAAAAACAGAAGTCTAAACATTTATCTTCAGCCATAAACGGTGTAATATAATGTTATAAAAAAGTAATCGTTCAGGAAAATTATTTTGATCTGTTGCGAGCTCTAGTCTTGAAACGTCATGTTGTTTTCCTGTGTCGGTGCCATGCCTAAAAACACTGCGTATTGCGTTTCTTAGTTACTGCTGCTCTTGTTGGTTAGGAAAGTCGATTAGGACAAAGCATTTGGGCTGGGAGCAAACTCTGAAATGACATACTTGCGAAAGTAAACTTATAAAAGCGTTAATAGTGACATGCTAAGCTATTTGCCCAATAACTAGCCACTTTTAAAACATAGTTCTTACGCACTGTATAACAGCAATGAAGTAGTTACCTGGTAGGAGACTTGTGGACACTGGCGCTGGCAGACTTGGAGTGTGAGCGGGATCGGGAGCGTGACTTAGACGGAGACTTGCGTCCTGCACTACTGCTGCTGCTACTGCTGTGGGCCGAACTGGAAGAACTTTTCACACTCTTCACCGAAGAGCTGAAACACCACATCTTCTTTATGGTACACAGTTTTAGTAAAAAATAATTTAAATTATACAATTTTTTTATAGTTAAGTTGATTTAATAACTCGAAACTACTGATAAAAACTGTAACTATACAATTTCATCAGGCAAGTCTTTCCCCAATTTCGTTATGTCTCAACTTAAAAACATTCTTTTTGAATATAAGTACACAGGGTGGTTCACTTAAGAGGCACAATACTTAACGGCAGATCAGGCACCCTTGCCAATGTGTTTACCCAGAGACCTGCCACCGAATACAACTATGCAAGGCAAGATTTATGTGTCTTATTGCAAATTAAAGTACAAGTCATCAAGCAAACACTGACCTGCGACTAGAAGAGGAGGATCTGGAGGAGTTGCTCTTGGACCGCTTGACAACCACCTGCACGTCAGAGGAGTCTGAGGACGAAGAGGAGGAGTCCCTGCTCTTGCGGTGGACCTGGGGCGAGGCTAAAGCCTTGCGATCGAGTGGGGACAGTGCCCTCGTGTCTGTGGACGAGTCTGAATCCTGTGACCGAGACCGCTTGCGTATCGATCCTCCATTCACTGCCGGGGTCACAAGGCGAGACATAAACATGCTCATCAGCGGTGACACTCTCTTCCCCTCCACCGGTGTGCTCTCTACGGCAATTTCTGCTGGTGATGCTTTGTTTACGTCACTGTCCGTGGATTTGGCCTCTTTTTCACTTTCTGTTTTTTCTGTTGGTGTTGATGTTTCCTTTGCAACAGCCTTGGGGAATTTCTTCTCTATGGACTCTTTCGCTTTTGCCGCCAGACCAAACTTTAATATCCTGTAAAAAAGAGTTATTATTTTGTTGAACTTTTTTTAAAGTTATTATTTTAAACTTAGATTAACTTTGATTTTTATTTTAAGGTTTTCATCGGTGACATGAATGACTCAGAAATATGTTGATCATGCCAACTAAATATACTTCTAAACAAGTTACCTTTTGCTTTCAAGTATAATACATCAATGCTTAAGCAGTCTAACTCCCAAGACTGGATGGTGCCAAGAACCAGTTCCGAAATCAATAAAGATTTGTTAACAATATTAGAATTTAAGGAATTTGTATAGTCATACCTTAAAGTTCTAAGATCCTTTTCCCTCTCGTCATCCGACTCATCCTTCTCTTTATCTTCCTCAGGTTCCTCTTCACTGGATGATTCGTGAAGTCGTACAACAGGTTTCGGCAATAGGTCTGAATATCGTTCAGGATTTCTTTCAGCAGGGGAATAACTCAAACTTGAAGTGTCCGAGCTATTCTTTCGCTTCTTTTTCACAATTTTACTTTTGTTTTTGGGAGATTTCAACTTTGATCTGCCTCTTGAATGTGATCTTGACTTCCTGGATTTGGAACCACTCCTGCTCCTTAATTTGGGAGATCTCTGTCTTGATCGACTCCTACTTTTTGTCCTCTTTCCAAAACTATTTGACACTTTCTGACTTAAGATCTTGCTCTTGGATGTGTCTTGTTTGGAAACACTTCTACTTCGAGATTTTGAAGATCGTTTTGATTTATTGCGGTCGTATGATTTCTTGAGAGATCTACTCCTACTTCTTGACCTGGATCTCCTCTTGTTCCTTGACTCACTTCGACTACGAGACCTTCGCGTTCGCTCTTCTCGAGTCTTGCTTTTATACACTTGAGGAGTTTTTGATCTTTTGGGTGAAACGGCCGTTTTCTTCTTGTATTTATCATCTCTGGGAAAATAATCCCTTGCTTTAGGCCTGTCTTCATTAGGAGATCTGCTTCTTGATTTCTTTCTTTCTTTACTAGGCAGTTGATCCTTAGAAACCAGTTTTGGAGTTCTACTTCTCGTATCTGCTTCTTTATCCTTGTGGTTCTTATCATTACTTTTCTTTCCACGCGGTGAGTCACTTCTTTTATCAGCTTTCTTTTTTCGATGCTGAGGACTTGAACTGCGGCTACTTCTCTTGTATTTCTCCTCAGTCGTTTTCTTTCCTCTAGACCTAGATCTGGATGCACTCTTAGATTTTTTCTTTTCTTGACTTTTATCCGCCTTTTTAGTCTTTTTATTGGATTTAGAGGTTGGAGATTTCGATCTTGAAGGTTTCCTATGTTTTGATATACTTCTGGATCGTGACTTCTTTCTTGCTTTGGACTTGACTTTACCTCTGGCCGATGATGCACTTCTGGACCTGCGTGACGTAGAGCTTATGACCTTGGAACGCAGCTTGGAAGAGGATCTGCTTCTGCTCCTTGACTGCTTACGGGATTCCTTCCTTCCTCTAGGAGTGGGTGATGGGGAAATCTTTCTGGACTTGGCAGCTTGCTCTTTATTCTTGTGGTCTTTTTTCCCATCTGAAATACTTCGGCTACGTCGCCTCTTTTTTTGTTTAGTTTCTTCTCTAGGCGATGCTTTTCTTTTTACAGCTGTTTTGTTTTTACCTGGAATCGGGCTTTCAGAACTGAAAGAACAGAAAATCAGTTATCATTACGATTTTTAAATACAATGAATGAGTTGAGTTCAGAGCTTTCATGTGTAGTTACATTTAAAATATGACTTTGAAGAGTTCTAGAAAAATCTTACTCTACTACATTACACTGTATAAACTAAGTGCAGAAGTCGTACTTAATACATTGCTTCGAACATACCGACTGCAACAATTACCGATGTCTTGAAAAATCTTTTACGTGATTTGGTCAAATATTTAAGTTCACAAATAAAATTACTAACGTATTTTTTGCCAAAATGTCTAAGAATAGATTAACATAACATAAGTATTAGAATTAAACAAGCTCATGAGCTAAAATATCTATTCAAGCATAAATCAAGATCAGGTTAGCAATAGTAAATTTACTTGTTCAGGGATTCTGCCTCAAAAGGTCACATTAAAGAGAGTACTGCAATACAATTGAGCTCAACATGAACAATATACAACTGTATTTACCTGTCTATAGACGATTTGGAGTTGGATCTATGTTTTGATTTTGAACTGGCCACTTTTGGTTTCTGCACAAGAAAAATATTTTTGTAAGAACAATATTCAACATAAATTAGGTTGTTTGTTTGGTTACCTTTTGCTTAAATAGAAAGCTCGACAAAGAAGTGTACAGAAAAAATATATACATAATTTATACACCCAAACAAAAAGGTGACTAAACATAGAAAACCACTTTTGTTAACTACTCGCAATCAACTTTTAACATCCACAATTAACTCTTAACTGAAAGACACCATTAGAGCTTCTAATCTTAGGAGTCAAGATTCAGAATCTTGGGATATTCAGTTATTACGGGGGTCATCCAGAAAGTAAAGAACAATTTCGCATCACTTGCCGCGCACACCCCTCACCACTACGAGCGCACGTGCAGCTGCTAGCTCCATCCTTCCTCTTCAGTTTGAGTATAGGTTCGTTGCTGTGTGATTACGCGTCTCGTGTCCACAGTGATTAATAATGGCATCGACAATTGAAAACCCCGCTAAATGTAAAGTGTGAAATTTAAACACTCGAAAAGTCATGGCAACTGTTTTTTGGGATCGAAAGGCCTTAATCCATGTCAAATTTATGCCAAAAAAAGAAACGATTACAGCCCTGACTTGGTGCCGAGTGATTATCACTTATTCCCGAAGCTTAAGGATTTTTTGGGTAAAAAACAGTTTGCTAACGATAAGGAACTCAAAGAAGCTAAGAAATCCTGGCTTGTGTTTTTGGCGGCAAATGAGTAGAACATGGGTATAGAAAAACTGGTCCCACGTTAAAACCAGTGTCTTGAAATCCATGGTGACTGCGTAGAAAAATAGAGGAAGGTTCTATGCATTTGTAAATAAAGTTTTGTGTTAATATCTTAATTTTTTATTTGATTATGCCAAAACGTTCATTACTTTCTGGATGACCCTCGTACATATAACTCCACATGATATAGGAAAAAAAAACTATTGGGTAATTTCTTTGCCGTTTGCTCGGAGAGCGGCAAATGTAAACAAGAAAGGCTCGGGAGTGACACAGACAAGTTCGTCTAGAGAACGCCCTAGCCTCTAGTCTCGCTGCTGTAGCTGCCTTCGTAACGGAAAACACCGCAGTGTGCGAGTCTGCTGGATAAGTCGCCGTAAAGCCTTAAGTTGGTCAAGATTGGAAGCCCTAATAATTTACATAGGAAATAAAAACAACCGAATAATTCTTTTAAAATTTCAAGATTCATTTACCGAGAATCTTTTAGATAACTGACTAGACAATATTAAAGTTTAATCATTAAAATAGAAACTCTTTGTTTTTATGATTGCTTTTGTTGGAATAAAGCATACATTATAATTCAACAGCCTCAACAATGTAATAAATTAAAAAGAACAATTCTTTATACATCATAAAAACAAATTTATTTTACCTTATGACCTTTGCGATATCATCTTCTTGAAAAATAAATCAGAATTATAGAATAGAAGTTATCACATAACCTGTTCGATTCACAAACGTACAGTAACTGTTTCCATAGATTAAACAATAAACACTGACCTTTTTCTCCAAACGGGTTTGACAAAGTAAACAATAAACTCTACGTGAATAACAATTACAGGAAAGTTTATTTCAATTCTATTTTCAGCATCTACCAGCTCAACAATTCAGTAGACACTTGAACGGACTAAAATGGTAGAAGGGTTGTCCGGATTTCGACCCACTTTTAATTTACTTCAGCAATTAAAGCTTAGTATGACTATTTCCATTTAAGATTGTGTAGAAGAAATTAGATGGTAACGTAGAAATTGTAAAATAATAACAAACTGTAAAGGCCGCAAGCATTTAACACTATCACTGCTAAGGGCCCTATGGGCACTTTACAATTTACATGTTAACATATGCAATTTGCATGTTTTAACATGTCAATCAAAGTGAAAGTGTTAATCAAGTGCGCTTGCGACGTACAAGATACGGAACATTACAGAATTTCATCCAAACAGACAAAGAACCTCTGTTGACAAAGTAATAAGTCTGTCTGTATGTCAAAACAAATTGTGGGACTCCTTCAGTCTCCTCCTGTGTCTTTTTCAGCTAATCTACTGAGGATTCTTCCCCTTCAATGGTTTGGATTCAATAATATCAAAAAAAATGTGTTTAAAACCCCATAGCTTTCTATCAAATCTTATTCTGACTACCTTTCCATCTTCATTAAATTACAAACGTAATGGACACTCACTACCATATTGGTATGAGCAGACATGTCTCTTAGTAATAAATTCGAGCACTCAATTAAAAATAAATATTTCACATCAAATTTTACGAGTAAAAACCCATGCGAACACATACAAACCGTCCAATATTTGTATCTTAACTTAAGTGCAAAACATTTTGAAAACATAGCTAATACAAATTCCAAACTCATATTTACCAGTTGGTTAACAATAGAAGTACCAAGGAAATAAATAAAAATTATTAAAACTACAAATATAAATTACCTGAATGAAGCAAAAATGTTGGTAACTCTTTGTGCATTATGAAAACCAGTTGAACCTACTATCGTTATAAAATGGAGAGAGAACTATTACGTTTAGGTTAAAACTCAAAAATATACTTACAATTATGGATCAATTCCTTGGGATAACGTCCGTTAAAATGGCTGGCAATATTTACAGAGACAATAGAGATGCTTTTATTATTTCGAACACACGAGTCACACAATCATTGTATTCAGAATGCCATCTACTTGCAAAGGCAAAATCTTCTCAACTCACTTCTGTTTTAGAAAGGTCATTACTTAAAATGTAAACCCCCTTATTCCATACTGGTATTAGTATAAATCAAGGCTTGATTCCTTTCGGTAATTAGAAAATAACATAATATTACTAAATGTTTCTGAGATCAAATCAAAACAAACCATGCCACGGTAAAACTTTTCTTACTATGATCCAAATGCCTAGTTAAAAAAAAAACAAAACTATAATATAACATGTCTGGATGTCCAGCGTTCAGGAAAAACAAAATTCCCGTATAATTCCTGTATTTCCCGGATATATTTCGCTGATTTCCTGGATTTAGCTATCATAATAGAGTTATAGTTACTCCCGTCCATTTCATTATTTTTTACGAAACCACAATTTTTTCTACCGGCTGGGACAAACGAACGACTTTTGTTACCGTTTACAACGATCTATTCACTCCTGCTAGCGCCGACAGCAAAATAACGACTACGATACCGTTCACGGCGATCTCCTGACACCCGCTAGGGCCCGCCACGAAATCACGACTTTTGTTACCGTTAACGCCAATCTCTTGACTAGCAGTAACAACTAGATACTGTTCGTGGCGATCTCTTGACTCCCGCTAGCATCCACGGCGAAAGAAATACTACGATAGTGTTCGCGGCGATCTTTTGACTTCCTCTGGCGCCTGCGGCAAAATAACGACTACGATAGCTTTCGCAGCGATCTTCTGACTCCTGCTAGCGCCCGCCATGAAATCACGACTTTCGTTGCTGTTAACGACAACTTCTTGACTTCTGCTAGCGCCTGGGGCGAAATAACAACTTCGATACCATTCGCGGCGATAGTTAGACTCGTCCATGACATAACCACCGTTTTGACGATCTTTTTCGCAAAATTTCCCGGTAGGGAGAAAAATTCCCATATTTTCCTGTATATAGAAAATTCCCATATAATTCCCGGAATCCCCGTATGCTGGACAGCCTACATGCAGACATACAAATATTTAAATACTAAAAAACCAATATAATTTATTAAAAAAATTGTTCAGACAAATTTACTTTACCAGTATGAAAAACAGGTCTTAACCAACTAAGAGTAAAAAAATATTATGATAACGGGTAAAACTTGTTTAGTGTAAATGAACACATTCAAATACGTTTCCATAGTAGTTGATGATTTTTTGTAAATTTTCAACAATAGTTTGAACTAGGTTAAGATATTCAAGTTGATATTATGTTAAATTACATTTTTTTAATGTTTTTAAGCATTTATTTCATAGTAGTTTTCTAAAGATGAAAAACAGTTTGCCCAGTACTTTATAGATCTGACTCATTATTTTTGAATCTGTTCGTTTAGCACTAAATCACAAGAACTTTTATTTCTCTAAATAATCACCTCGTCAACCTTGGAAGTCTTCTTCTTTGACTTCTTCTTTTTGTCCTCTTCACTGTAAAAAAAATACATACTGTTGTAAGTAGAAAATAACGCAGCAATTTTTGGATGTATAATGATCAAATTGTAAACCACAATATTAATTTAGTGTTGATTATATTTTCTAGAGTGGCATTATTTTTATTTGTTATAAGTAAACAGCGTTCCATTAATTTAAATTTTAAGTTTGTCAATTAACACACCGTGAATCCCTTAAGGGAATCCTTAAAGCCAATTTCCTACAAGGGGGGAAAATTACAGCCAAAGTGCACTTTTTAAACCCTGTGACCACTGAGCAAATCATATTTTTGCCAATTTTTAGTAATTATATCTAGGTTAAGTTTACTAACCAGCAAAATAGGAAGATGTAGCGCTTTTAAAGCAGAATTTCATTTTGTTTTTATTTTCAGCAAATCACTTTGTTTCAATCTTCAGATTATCCAGACTTTTAGAAGGAAATTTTTATTAAAGGATCGGTTTCCAGAAATGAGCATTTTTAAAAGCATATACTGGGCTTATTTTACGTTTATTATCTTCAACAATACAGGCTTGAAGTTAAAACGTTTCCCATTCACTATCTTTTTCTGAATGCTCTGGATAATCTGGATTTTCGGTTATCTGTAACGGATCCAATCCTTTTTGGTCTGGGCAAACAGGATCCTGCAGTAGGTACTTTAATTTTAGCAGGTTTTTAATTTGGCATTGCTATACAAAAATCACATTGCAGAACTTTGACGCATGTTTGTATGGCAATGAAACTTGGTTAAGTGTTAGAGAAGACTATAAGTCCTCACTTCGCCACATAATTAAAGACTTTTTCATTTCAAACTTGGACCAAACTAAATCAAGGGTTGTAGCTAACAGGTGAAAATACAATTATAATAATGATTTTGGTGGGGGTTGCTCAGGCTGTGATGCAAAACACATCTGTTACTTTCCGGACGTTAAAAAAAAAATGTGTAATCACCTGCTGGAGTTGGACTCATCAGAAGAGGAGTCTGAAGACGAGGAACTGCGAGATTTTTTCTTTTGTTTTTTCTTTTTATCTTTGGAAGATGAACGCTTTTTCTTTGAACGCTTGGTAGATTCAGATCTGTAATATGACAACAATGAGTTATTGCTGCTTTATTTACATTACCTACAGTTCGAACTCTTTAACACTATTGAATTTGAGTTTCCAAAGAAAAGCCTATTTTGATGCAATTAAGATATTTCAAACTGGAGAGAAAATACTGATTAGAGTGTTAAAGTGATCTAAATACAACTGTTGCAATAAGTGTCATGTTTTTGTTTGTCACATTAGAAGTTCTAAAACTTGAATATTATTGGAAAAATGCATTAGAAGAAAACTTAAAATCCAGGAATAAAGATTGTACCAAAAACTAGTGAAGACTGCAGAAAAAAGAAGTTTAAAAAGGACCTGGGAGTTTGGTTTCCAGGTATGAGCCTATACTAATAAAAAGGAAAACGAAAAATTGTTTAGATTTTACCTAAGGCTCTGCCCAGCTATATTGGTGCAATCGTTATCAAATTATCATTTTAAAATTTACTTTATATACAAAATAATGAATGTTATAAGTGGGTTGACAACTAGGGGTCGAGTATTAAGCACCCTTTAAATGCTTATGTGGTCAGTAATGACACTAAAACAAAATGTAGGCCAACAAAACTGATTCAACTATCAAACCAAACCAAACTGCAACAACATGAATACCTTATCTGCCCAAAACATCTGTATAAACAATTATTAAATAGTTAACACTTTGAAGCTGGCCCAATTTTTTAAATTAATTGACAATTTTCCGTCTCTTGTTTATTTTACTTTTGCCATGACTTTCTCACACGCCCTCTTTTGCAAACCCTTATTGGAAATGTGATCAACCCCAAAACAACAAAAAACGTGTCCTCCTCCTCTATACGAAGCAAACCATAGCAACACAGGGATTTTGAGAAATCCCTTACACTGTCAACTTCCAACCGTGCCGATCACTGTTTAATTAAGGTGTATTTAAAGTGGGGCCCTCCCCATCACTAAACCATACGTAAATGAGCTTAAAATGAATTGCTCCCGCTGCAGGATTCAAACCAGCAACAACACTGTGACCTAAATCGCCAGATCGTCAGCTGACGCTTTAGACCACACAGCCATTCTCACACAAAGTAAAAGCTGTTTCCCAGCCACACTAAGCTGCCGCGCGCGGAACATTAGCGCTCTAGTAGCAATCAGGGTAACTACTTCAATAGACGGCCCGAGCTTCGGCTTCAAAGTGTTAATAGTGAACTGCAGTCTTGATTATCCAAGATCCAATCAATCACGGTTCAGTGTTAGTCAAGCCGTCTCAAATCACACACTAACAAAAACTTGCAACAGCGGAGCGAATTGGGGTAGTTCTCAGGACAGTTTTAGTACACTTTCAATGTAGTCGCTGATGACAGTTAAGGTGTACAGTGAAAAGTCAGAGTACCGGCTAGTACTCTATTAGGTCTTTTAATAAAGCATTGGAAAAAAGGCTAACAATTTTGTGTGGGATCAAAAAATAATACAGTGTTTTTGGAGAAAAATAAGGTGAGATCACTTAAGAGCTCAACAAAAAAAAAATAGTTTAACTTAAGGAAATTTGCAAACTATGTTTCCAATAGATCTAAAATGGGAGAAGTGTTCAAATTTAAAACATCGTTTGCAGTTTATACTCAATGTTGTAAGTGGTCTCCAGTATGGACCCAGGGACCCTCTATTCGTCCGCATCTTAAACATTTCTGCCAAATCCATAGTTCATTAGACCATTCCATCAATGGTGGCTTGTTTAAAGTGAACACCCTGTATGTATTATACGGGCATTTAAACCTGCCTTTTGACTTGTTGAATGCTGTCGTCTGACGACGATCAGCAGAGCCTTTAGACAAGGTGCTTAGTTTCAGTTTTTATTGATGTATTGTTTGATTAATTTATTTAGCTTTGTAACACACTTATGCAAGGATTTGAATATTGTGCGTTTGCCTGTTAAAAGGACTATATCCATAAAATCTAGACACTTTTAGAAAACTTACATAATGAAACAGTACAGAGCTTAAAAATGATTTGGGCAGATAACAGTAAAATACTAAAACACCAAAATCACACGACTAAGCCATCGCAAAGGTACTAAAGTTACCTTAAGGTCGTCTGCGAAGCCAGGTGTCAAAGAGAAAAACACTTTTAATATATTTTACCATAGCATGATTCAATTCAACTAAAGTATTACTTCTTATATGTGTGTATACACCTTATGTAATTGTAGGTCAAATTTTGAACGTAATGCAAGATTAATTGTATCCTTAGAATGGAAAACTTAGTAAAGTTTTTTTATGTATAGCAGTGAAAATTTTTATTTTCTTAACTAAATATTTAATTTTAGATGAACATGCTGCTGCTATAACCTAATGTTCACTAGAATAAGGAGCAGTTTTAAGTTTGCTTGAAAAAAAACAGGAACACTTTTAATGATACAATACAGTCTCTATAATCCGGCCATTCGCCACTCCGACACGTCCAGAACCTGGCACTGTGGCCGCGTCATTTAGCCTCCAGTTTTCAAGTCTCTACTTGTCTGTAAAGTGTGTGACCAAAGTGTGCGATGTTCAGTACAGGCCGTGAGATGTTGCAAAAACGTAAACATGTTATTTTGACATAGATAAAAAGTACATGATGTTATAAAGATTAGAAATTGGTGATAAGTTAACATCTGCAGATCAAAAATTCACAGACATAAGAAAGAATAAGAATGAAATTGAATAATTCTGTAAGAGTAGTGAATCGTCCTCCAATGTAAGAAAGATTATTCTTGACAAATTGAGTCATTTTTAGTGAACCTCCTCTTATCGGCGCATTCGATCCCAATATAGGGCCGCATTAGTGAGATCGTACTGTAGTTAAAAAGAGCTTGTAAAATTTAGTTAAATTAATGACTTCAATTTTAATTTACACAGTCTAGTGCTGGCGTTAATTAGAGTATATGGTAAAAGTAGCAATTTCACTTAAACTAACAATCTTGTACATTCAGCCACTGACTAATGAAGATGAAAACTTAACCTAATGCCCAGAAATAAACAACATAATAACACTTGCATTAAAAAACGTCAACCTACCGCTAAAACAAAACTCGTTATTTTTCAGCATAGCAAGAAAACCGCAAAAGGAAAGTACAGACATCTAGCAAGACAACCTACCTTTACAGGCGGTCAGAAATAAATCCAAAATTGCTACTTGAAACAGAACACGGATGTTAGGAAAAGATCTGGGAAAGGTTGGAACTAAACTATGGCAAAGTTTCGCAAGCTCATGCCGTCTTTACCTGTCTTTCTCTTTGTCTTTCTTATGTTTCTTTGATCGCTTCTTTTTTTCTTTACGTTTCTCTGGACTAGACGATCTGCAACGACAAACAATCGTTGGAAAGAGATCGCCGCAACAAACGAGAGGATTCGGAAGGAGAAATAAATTAGGACAAAAACTCTTTTTGGAAGTAAAGAAAATTTAAAAGGAAACTGTGTTTTTAATAGGAGATATGCAAAAACTAATCAGACCAGAAGAAACGGAACAAACAAAAACAACCAACGAAAGGGAAAAATAAGAAAAGATCAAATGTTATTTTAGAGGTTTAGCTTATGTGAATAGAGATTTTTTCAATTTATCAAAACAAACCCAACAAAGCTACAGCTTTGATGATTCAAACAAATAAAAGACAATCAAAAGCAAAATTTATTTACTAATGAAAAACCTACATTTTTAGACAAATATAATTGTAAATTTAAAACAAATTGGTTAGAGAGAATTGCAAGATAATCATTCTAAATCATAGTATAACACGATGAAATACTACAGTCTGTGACTAAAGAGAGGATTCTAGAACATTTCAAACAAAAAAATAAGAAGTTACGTTACAAATAGATGTTTTTACAAACAGATCCTATAACATTGATTAAAAAAGTAAAGAAAATAATTCAGGTTTTATTCCTTACAATAATTTAGGGTTTTCTTCAATTCAGCCTAAAAGATGAGAATCTTTGCCCCAAAAGAACTTTAGGTAAAACCATTTTATTGTACAGTACAAACCATTGTTTAATATCAAAGAATACAAGGACAGAAAGATTTTTAAAAACATTTTATTAGGATCCCTATCAAGATTAACAAACTAATATTCACCATCACTATTCAGGAAGGATCAAAATCACTAATCACTAATCAGAAAAGAAACAAACCTAAAATCAGATCTGACACCATTTTCTGGCCTTTCGTCGATGGAATTAAATTCCAAAATGATGCGAGAACAAGATTGGTTATCTTTAAACGCAAAAATCAAATTTGTACACATGTTTTAAACACAATTCTGGATTTTAAAAATCACACTATTGTTTAAACTTAAAGCTTGAGTCACTGGGAACTAGCATGAGAAGTAACTGTGATGGACTGTCTAACAGCAATGAACCAGTGGTGGAAGAATGCAAACGAAGAAATGTTTTGGGTAAGCGTGCGGCAACCGGTTAGTGACTGACCAGCGGCAACCTGATTGGTTGAAGTGAAGACAGTTTTGTGTACTATCAGTCCTTATCAGTTGTTATCCAACACTGCATCACAACATTGGCCATGGACATGTTTCTATATGAATATCTAAGCATCAAACCAAAAGTGTACGCAGACAATGGTGATTTTCAAGGGTCAACTTACAGTTTAAGATATTATACGAGTCAACGTTTGCCAGATTCAATGCAGAGTGACATTTGAATGTCCTTCGACAAAGACTTTGGTTTGAAAGGATTTTACAACTTGGATGAGTTTGTAGTACACAACTGGGCAAACGCATAACCAACGTCCTGACTATGAGAACTAGAATGGAATGAATAGGACAAATCATATTAGATTGTATGGAGAGTTATATGCTTTAAAAGTACTGACAGCATGAGCAGAAAATTGTATTCCTAAAACAAAAATATACAGGGAGGATCATTTAAAAAATCTTTATTGACATATTCGTAGAGAAAAGTACATGGCATCAGTACAGTAAGTATTTCAAACAAGGTCAACATCTTTTAATGGTAAGTATTTTTTTATTGGCAATACAAAACTGACTTTATTTTAAAACTAATGTCTGAAATGTTTTCGCCAATAAGTGTGACATATTCCACACATCTTAACATGTTTGCAACCATTCCAGTACATTCCCATGTAGTAATATCTCATTAAAACTGATGTTATATTTTGCTACAGTTTTGAGTACTTTCAGATGGTCGCCTGAAACACTTCCTTTATTGTTCCCCACAAAAAGCATCACAAAGTGAAAGATCAGGACTTCTTGCAATGTATGAGAAGTCAGTTGAACAAGACATTAGTTTCTGAAGAAATAACTCAGTAAGAAAAACCCTAACGTAAAAGTGTTTTATGCGGCATGCCACGCCACTACCTCAAAGTACTCAAAATCTGGAGCAAAAATAACATCAGTTCTAATGGATTTGACTCCTTGAGAATGATTATAAATGGTTGCAAACATGTTAAGATGTATTAAATATGTCACACTTAACGGCGGGAAACCTGCCCAGTTTAAGATAAAGTCAGTTTTGTATTGCTAATAAAAGAAAAACTTACCATAAAATAGAGGATTTTTTGACCCCCCTGTATATTGCTAGCATGTTAACACTGTCCCTGAGTGTGCATACCTGTCTCTAGCCTTGCGTTTCTTCTTGCGCTGGCTAGCCTCGGTGGTGTCAGGGGTGGGCGCAGGGCTCGGTGTGCGCACCAGCTGGTACCTGGGTTGTTGCGCCGCGCGCGCTGCAGCCTCCTTCGCGTGCCGGCCAGGGTCCAGGCTGCTGCCCTCCACAAAGTACTCCGAGATACCGAACGCTTCTCTCAGCTTCGCATTCTTCTCCTGCTGCGCCTCTGCTATCTGGTGCGTCTCTTTCACACTATAACAAAACCATCACGTGACGTTAAAACTTAAACGAAAGAATTCTCTTAAAAATGGTTCGTCAGAGTTGATGGTTGGAATCTTCCCTGGGTTTCCTTTTGAACTAATTTGGATTTTAGCTGAATTTTACGCTAAAATTTTTTAAGTCCTTAAAATGCATTTAGTTCTAACAGCAAATTTATAATACTCAAATTATTTTAAAATATGCATGTGAAGAATTGTAAATATTATTGGTGATGTTTGTTTAATAATAATGAAAAAAATAACTCCCAAGCCACACCAAGACTTACAGCTCAATGTCAATGTGTAGGATTGATTTATTTTTGAACACTTTAAACAAGTAAAACCTGTTGACATTTATAATAAACAAAATAAATATGTAAAACATAACTAACTGTTTTTTACTAAGTAAACTAAGTTTTACTAAGTAAGTTCAGGGGGTAACAAATATCTAAAATCATTGGATTTGAACACACAGACATTCAACCCAATGGTAAAACTGGTTTGAAGCCGAACTGCAACCAACTGTCAGTTTTTGTGTACTGTAGTTTGGGATTGATTCCATGTAGGTGCTACAAATCAACAATGAACAGATCAGTGGTCCCTTGAGGATTGCTGAGGAATTCAATGCTGTAGTTTCTCTGCCTTGGTAGCGGCTGATCCCAGAACTGCATCCAAAACTAAGCCTGCCACTTCCCTCGTTCATCAATTAAAATGTTGAACTTTTGGAAATTAATTACTTTTGTCTTTTTGAAAGCTGGTTATGACAATGGAGTATGAAAATCTTCAAAATAATCTGGGATTTATTTTAACAGAGTACTAAACTCAGCAAAAAGAGTCCCATTTGAGTTGGGCTTCTATTTGAAAATTCAATGCTGGATTGCATATATTATACAGTTCCGAAGGGCTAGAGAGTCACATACGGCTTGATTAATTATTTCACAGAGTCTCCCCTAGTCCCCTAAGACCCCTGCTGTTGGTAGAGTATCCACCCCATAGCAGGGACTGGGGAATGGTAGGAGCAGGCAAGGTGCATGGTGACGAGTGTGAACTTGTGATAGGCAAGGTTACTTGAGTGATGGACTCGGCATGACAGAGTGGGTGTGCCAATTGGTTCAAAATCGTGGTTTAAATAGTGTAAAGAGGCAACATCTTCAACAGCTATAATTATTGTAATTTTTAAAAGAACGATGAAGCAATAATTATGTACAATCCTTGAGAAATTACGGTATAATACAACAAAAATGTAGTATTAAATCGCTTTTGGCTTTCTTAATTTTTTTTTATTTGTCAATTTACAATACAAAACTGTGTTGACAAAAAGGTGAAAAAGATACAAAAAGTATCATGAAGAAATGAGTAACAGGTTTCAAAAACACTCAATCTTCAAATAAGTTTCGTAATATTCCCCCACCTCTTTGGAAGCTTTTAACTCTCAGAACACTTAACTCTCTTCTCTACACTTAGTTCTGCCACCGCTGCACCGTTCCAGCAAAACAACCTGCCAACTCTTGATACCTTGCTTTGAGACACTGACCACTCTTAGAGGGTATTTTAAGGTGAATATGGGATGAAGGGGGAGTGTGATGAGTGTTTGATGAATGATGAGATGTAGTCTTTTTATAAACTAGGGCCGGCAGTTCCCCAGATTGAATCATAATTAATAGCCCAAAGACCAATGGAACGGACTAACGTTACTTCAGAACTCTTCAAAACAGCATTTACGTAATTACCACTAACTGTATTGTTCCTCCCATCTTATTTAATTTTAGGTAAGATATTTAATTTTAGGTATTTGATTTTAGGTAAGATTTTAATGTGTCTTGTTAAAATCATTATCATATTCCATAATTTATCACCGTTACACCTTTATAATTAGTCATTAATTGTTTTGTTATTCTAGTTACAACTAATCTTTCTATTAATCGTCATTGTTAGTCACTTCTAATACGTCTACTGTCTACATGGTTTTTTCCGTTGAGATAATAAATAAATTATAAACGTGATAAGTAGGAAAAATACTGAAACAAATACACTTTCCGGAGGTTTCACTCCTAATCAACAAGAACAATCGACTCTGGAGGGTATAACTAGTAGCCTTGACTTTCCATTTTACAAGTAGGATGGAAAGTCAATGCTAGTAGCAAAGAACGACTCCACACAACTTCAAAAATAATCTAATCCTTCCCCCAACCATTAACTACATCCCCGTACAACCCTCCTTGCCCTGACTCGAGCACTAGCACGACTACGCTGGTGGACTCACTTGAACTCCTTGGGTGTCCACGGGTCCGCCACGGGTACGAAGGTGCAGGTCTCCACCATCTCCTGACCTGACGAGGACATCCACACTGTCAGTGTGCGGTGCGGTGTGTCCGTGTGTGTACTGCGGCACTTATAGAGGGTCGGGGTATTGATCACAGACCGGGAAACAGCTGGGGTTTGCGCACGCGTGCACGCACACACCACTAGTGCACCCCCTCACCGTGCCGTACTCTCTGTTCCACGCTCAGTTGAGCTGACTACGTACACGGTACACATTAGAGTGCGCAGTAGTGGATGTCACCTTCAATTCCGTCTCATTACAGCAATGTAAACGTAAAAAAGTAAAGCTTGTCTTGTTTAACGAGGCGAAGTTATGACTACCACTCAACCTCGACCTTTACCTAGCGTCACCGTAATAGTCACATTACAAACTGTAAGTGGTAAGCTCCGGAGTCAGCACGATACCACCCCGCCACGGGTCCGCTAAACATATGAATTTCCTTTGGACACCTTACGCCTAAACAATTCTTCAGATCTTTTTGAGAGGCGGCCGAAAAATCTGTGGCTACTGCATATAAATTCTTTTTGCTGCTTACGACTACAATATTCTCTCATACGAGCATAGAACTCGAAACGTCGTAATAGGCTACATATTTTATGTGGCAAGGAAGTTTTACGTTTTTTTTACATACTGCAGCTTTAATGGTTCTATGATTCTATTAAGACACCTTTTCCCATTTCAGTATACTAACATAGTTTGCAAAATTTCTCATGTTAAATCCTCCCCCTCCTTCCGAATAGAGGCCGCTCGGGGGGCGAATTGATATTTAAGACCGTTTCCGGTTATAAGAATATGAGTCACCTACTGGGACAGTTTCTGCAGTGTAAAACTTTTCGTACATCGATTTTAAACACTACCGGTACCAGATTTTACGCCTAAGCCCTTTTATAGTTACAATTTGGATCGGCTTCCTAATTAGCGTATCCGTGGCGGATTGGTATCACGCGCGACTACAGAACTCATCACTCCGGTGGCGCGGGTTCGATCCTCTCAGTCACCACTTACAATTTGTAA
The DNA here is from genome assembly GCA_018831715.1 of Matsumurasca onukii. NCBI lineage: Eukaryota > Metazoa > Arthropoda > Insecta > Hemiptera > Cicadellidae > Matsumurasca > Matsumurasca onukii. The sequence continues at coordinate 31,772,904 of CM032059.1, read as the reverse complement.
TGTGACCACACGGTGACGCTAGGTAAAGATCTAAGTTTGAGTGGTAGATAGGATTTTATAGTCTAACTTCACCTCGTTAAACAAGACAAACTTTGCCTTTTTTAGCTTAGCAAATTGAAATTTAGTTCTCAAAATGTATTCACATATTATGTTTCTCAAATTTAAAAAAATGTTGTGCTCAGGAAGACTTATCTCCGTTATTACTTATCGCAGCACAACGAACTTGGCCTTAAAATGTTCATAAAAACATTTGCCACTTATTGTTATTCTTGTGTATTTTCTATAAAGTTTAAGAGTTTTGAGTTAATAAACTTAGAAAGTTTAATATGGCCACCATTTTTAAACCGGGAGTGAAAATTAGTCAAATTTATTTTTAAAATAATGGGTTTAATTATCCTAAAAAGTGTGCAAAGTTTTTAGTTTATAACTTTATTGACTTCGGAGATTATTTAGTGAAAACACAGACAGATAGACAGACGGAAAACTAAGCGAGACAGGAAATTTCTTGTTTATTATGAGCTGACAAATCACCTGGTGAAGTTTGATCCCGTAATTACTGGACACCCTGTTGTTCCTTGTCGTTGGTAGCAACAGCTCTCATTTGTATAAGTCCAGAGGTAGAATATTGTTGAACAGTGCTGGCATTAGCATTAATACCTTGAAAAGCCATATGCATATGCATAGTAATAGGCTTATAGAGGCTTAGTGTATGTAGTATGCAACAACACTCTAACTTCCATTAAAACCCTTTTCCACCTTGTAATCCATCAGTGAGAGTCAGACCGTCGGTGTACCAACCCTCAAGTTAAAAGGGCGTTCTATTAGCTTGGGAGAGCGTCATTGCAGAGGTCATTGCGAAATCACACTTAGACGTTATTGTTTATGCTGTTTGACAAAAACAACTCTAAAATAAAAAATAAACGTATTATCTAGTCTAGGTTTGCCTGTTTTTAATTTTTCAATATGTCTTTTAGTTTTTATGCAATTAGTGGTTGAAAAATATTGTGTTTTTAAGTCTCTATTCATGCATGCCACTCAAGTCTGCATATGGTCGCTGTTAAACTAACTCGATAACAGTGTAAATGTACAAGGAACGTCAATCTTCCGATTTCAAAATCAACTTATGACTCAAGCTTGCAAGGTCATTGGTGGTGTGGAACTGGAAAGTAAACACAAAAGCAACCGTGATCAGGTACCGGCCGAGAAAACAATTCTGTTGAATGGGGTACCCCGTCTTCCAGGACGCGCAGAAGTATCTAAAATGTTCCCTTTGCAACCTCTCACCCCATTTCAACCTCGGCGCTACCCCCGTCTCCTTCTACTTGTGTTGTTCCTCTGACCGACTCACTCACCGTGAAATGCGCTTAGGATATCTTGCATATATTAAATGTCTCTACGTGCTGGACCCTCGCTCGCTCGAGACGCCAATTCGCCACGGATCCGCTCGAATGAATAGCTCTATTTCCAGTGGAAATTCACTAATAATTATCCAATATCAGAAAAGCCATTAGCAGCTACTACAGAGCGGACCAAGGATCCAGAGAGCAACCAGACCTAGACATACTGAGAGTGTTGAGCTTGAGACGGTTGTTGATGACATGGTGAGGCACAACTGAGCGAGTAACGCACTGTAGGACTCAGTGGAGCACACCCTCTCCGCACATATGAACCCCTGCTGATACTAATCACAGCACAACAAAGAGCACGTGCCTTGTGCACTGACTGCGTCCCGGCATTCTCACCCAAGAGCACAAAAAAACATCAAAACACAGATCTTTGGATATTTTAGTTATTTGTCAAATCAAACGTATAGTGTTCGCAAACACCCGACGAGTACTCTTATCATTGACGGTATATTTTATGTGCAAGGGTTAGAAGTCTAGATAGTGTTGTTTATCTGAAAGCACTATAAAAACAACTAGCGTAGAAATTGTATCCAAAGATAATTTACCTAGAAGGCTGCGCGATAAGGGTGGAAAAGGTGACGACGCAGAGGGATACGGTCCGAAAAACACCACCGTTATAAATAGGGCCTAGTGTTAATGTGAGTTTTTAATTGTTAAATGAAAGGTCAATACATTGTTAAGTGATTGGACGCCAGTTTATTCGAATTAGAATTTTGTTTTAAGACTTTGAAAAGCGTTGAATACAGTACGTCGATTTATTTAAAACAAGTTTGCTTAAAAACAGCGTTAGATAATTTTTACACATATTGATGACAATCAGTACTACTAAAAACCGCAAATAGTATAATAATAAAATTTGTATATTGTATGAGGCCTTTCAAATGCATTGGCCTTCAATGCATTGGCGGACAATACAATGAAAGTCCTCGGACAATATACAAATTTAATTATTAGACTGTTTGCAGTTTTCATTAGTACTACTATAGATAATTTGTTTGACTTTATGTAAAAAATATGATACATACTGCATACAGTCAGGTCTTCATCTGAGAGCAGCATTTGGTGGATCGCGAACCCTTGTACTGGACCACTAAAAGACGATTGTTTAAAATTGACGCGAGATTTTGTAGTTTCTAGTCGTGAATTCGTAGTCGTACAATTTCCTTTACAATTTTCTTTTGCCCGTAGGCTAAAGACATCGGCCAGACTTAAAAGGCGTTAAAAACCAGTCAGTACCGGCGTTAAAAAGTTGTACGTTGCTAGAAACTGTAGAGCCATGCGTCACCCTTGGCTTTGGCGCTTTGCAACAGCTTGCAACCAAACAAACGTCTTTAACATGTGACGAATTAAAGTATCAATTTTTTTCAGCGTAGATTATTCTCGTAATAAAAAATTAAAACCGCTTTTAATCCGCCGTGGAAGATATATAAATATATTGATCTTCCATTTTTAAGTTAAAAGCTCACTATATTTACAACGGCGGCGGCATATTTTGTTGGACTGCAACATCACTTTTTTAGCGGATCCGTGGCGGATTGGTATCGCACGCGACTCCGGAGCTCATTACTCCGGTGGCGCGGGTTCGATCCCCGCAGTCACCACTTACAATTTGTAATGTGACTATACGGTGACGCTAGGTAAAGGTCGAGTGGTAGAGAGGACTTTGAAGTCCTAACTTCGCCTAGCTAAACAAGACAAACTTTACCCTTCTTTACTTTTTTCGCCCGTTTTCGCAGCCTTACGAACTTCGCAAGGTCCGGCCAAGCCTTTATCCGCAAAGTGACTCCTCTGATTTCACCATACATAGTGGTGTGTTCTATCAGCTAACGAGCATGTTAAAACACCGTGTTCGCCAGCTATAAGCTGCTAGATTATCGATCGTGTGATAGGCTTGGCAGGCGATTGGGGAAAACTGACAAGATCAAAATATCGATCCTACACACCCTGCTCTGCACAAGTAGCAGACCAGCTGATCAATAGTTTCCGGTGTCGTGTTGCCAACCGACCGTGTAATAAACATGGCTACCGTGAATCTAGCGAATCACCATTGACGGGCCATAGTTTACCCCAAAAAAAGTAGTTATGATCCTGAATCAATAACTCCAGACTTTCGCGGCCGGTGTCACAACTATGATCTAGTTTTTTCAGTTCACAACGCGTCAAAACATCATAATTAGCTCGAGATTTTTCGGTATCGTTGTGGAGTACCATCATCAGTCACTGATTGGTTGAAACTGGCTAAACGTTCAAGAAGCTGGCGACCAGTCCTAAAGAAGTCTTTTCAATAGTGTCACAGCCAATGTGAACATCGACAGTTGGCATCCCTGTTTCAATGGGTGATTGGCAACCCTGCCACCAATAGGATAGCAGACAAGTGTCTCAGTTTCAGTAAATCACTAAATCACTATTTGAGATGCCGACCACTCTCATGAGGGTATTTTAAGGCAAATATGTGGTGAAGGATGAGTGGTAGTAATGAGTTATGAGGTGTAGTCTTGTTACAAACTAAGGCCGACTCTTCCTTAGAATGGGTCATTAATTAATAGCCCAATGACCAATGAAAATACAAGGACCAACGGCTTAACGTGATTTCCGAACCACGCAGGTGATGGTCTGATATATCTAAACGTTGGTGGAAGTTGATGCGGGTATCATCAGATGATCACTGAGACTATCTGAGCCGCTTTATATTTCAGTAAGGTGTCCCACAGCGAGACAGAAATATCTCAAGTTACTAATGATGTTTTGACGCGGTGTGCTCCGGAAGAACTAGTTTATAATCCAAACCAAGATGGCGGAAAAATATTTTCTCTTGGTTTGGTTCTTTCTTGGCTAATCGCTTGTTTCTATATTGGGTTGGCTCAGATTTTGCCGATATTTGGTACACATGACAACAGCTACAGTGACACATATGTATACGACCAAAGTCGGAGGGGGCCTTAAAAAGGGCACTTCCGGTAAACCAATTTTGCTGGTTAACGACCGACCATACGGATTTAAAAAAGAAAAACTTGTACCAAATATTGTCAAAATTGGGAAAATCCCTGTATAGTGGTCACAGATATAAACAGTTTTGTCATTTACCACGGAATGTGTTGAAAAGCTCCACCATTGTTGTGGTGTTTCCTTGGTTTCCTTTTGTAAACGCACAACCACCGAACTGGGAGACACAGGACGGTAGTCCATGAAAAGTACCTTCTCAGGCAGGTGTTCATCTCATCAACAGACTATTAAATTCGTTTAAAAAGCCTCAATTGCTAAAGGCATTTAAAGCTCGTCTAAAAATGTGCTAAAAATGTGTTGTCCACTCAAGCTTTTACAACATAGACGAGTTATGGCGTTTAACTGGGTGACCGACTAGGGACTAGGGGACTAGAGTGGGATAATTCGAATGAGGGACTTAGATGTGAGAATGAATGGCAAATTTCAACAATTAAACTTTTTTGACGAATGCCATGCATTGTAAATTTTGCAATAAAAACTGTATTTATTTATTTATAACCCTAGCATGGTTCGAAGCCTAGTCAATAAGCATTGAATCTCAGCTGAAACGTTTACCAGTAAACACAGTGTGAAAAGTGAAGATGGCGGGAAAGCAGCAATCTAAAAGGTGTTAAAGATTGATCCTGCAGAGGTTGCAAGCCAAGTGTCGGCGATCAACTCTTCCAAAGCTGTAATCCTCTTACATCTCGGCAGCAGAGAGATTTTACTGCACTGTATATACCGGAGCCACGATCTTAGCGCCGATATTGCAGCTTATAACTCCTTGATATTAGTTCAGAGACCCTTGTTGACAAACATAACATTGCTGACGTGATGGGAACGAAGAGCAGACTTCCGAACCACACAGGTGATGGTCTGATATGTCTAAACGATGGTGGGAGTTGATGCGGGTATCATCAGATGATCACTAAGACTATCTGAGCCGCTTTAGACCTATATCAACCTCAAAACCTGACCTCCATGAAGCTGGATTACAGGACCAGGTATGTACTGAGGGAACTATCAAAATACTGTAATGCCCTACTCAGGGACCAGGGACCGATGACGGCGTAGTACGGGGTAATATACTCACACCTCTCCTACGGAGTCACTTTGAGGGGCGGTTGCGCAAAATCCCACCTTTCCAGATTCTTCATTCTTAAAATAAAAACAGTGCGAACTATTATATAAATTCAATGGGGAGAGTCGTGCAGACCAGCGTTCAAAATCTCAATCTGTTGACACTTTCCAGTCTGTGAGACATGCGTTTTCATCAAAACCAGATGCGATCCCATAAGAGGTGTATTCGTACACTAACTAGAGGCAGGGAAACTACCGGACTGGGCGACACAGAACCGTGGTTTACGAGCGTTTGCCTTATCAGGTCAACATATTACCAAATTCGATAAAATGTGCTCCAACGCCGCAGGCGTTCAGATCTCTTCTGAAAGCAGATTTGACCACGAACATTTTCTGTAGTTCAGACGAGTTCTTGGCACATCAATGGGAGACCTAGTAAGAAATGGCTATACCAGCCTACGGCGCATCAGTTGAAAGAAGGCCCGTTGTGTAGCCAGTTATTAAATGTCTGGTGTCATGTGTTCCTTGGGAGGACTCAAAGGGTTGATTACACCCAATCGAGGCTTCAGTCACAATGAAATATGACGGCTGGGATTTAGCCGTGAGGGACAATACATACAATGTGGCGATACAATTGGCTTCAAAGATTCAGCCACGGGAACCTACAGTGACGAGGTTCCGGTCAGATGTAAATTTGTTGATAAGATAATAACAAGGTTACATTTGTTGACTTAAATTACAATCAACGTTTCAGGTGTGACGTTGACACGTTTGACAACGCCTTTCAAACGCATAGATAGTTGAAGAAAGACATTACCCGCGGAGGGTTCCACTTCTCCGATTAAAGTTGTGAAGAAGTTACGATTGATGACGATATTTTTACTAGCCTGCACCTTTTAAGTGTCTTGCACCGTACACCTCTCAAACACCTGTTACGTCCTAACACCCCTTCACCACTAAACTTTCCCAGACGTTCACCCGAGTGGTTCCCTGACCTAAGCTACAGACAGGTAAGAATCACCTGACAACGGAGCGCATGAGAGCACTCTGCCTGGGGGGCTGGAGCGGCAGACAGATCTGCAGGTTAGCCAGAGGCAACACGTCCTGCCTGGACCTGCACCTGGAGCACCTGGGGGGCGCCATGCCCACTGCTTGACACCACATGCGTCGCCACGCGTTGGCGTTCATCACTTCACCACCACTACCACTACTAGACGCTACGGAAGACATCACTTAACACTAGGGAAGACGTTGACTTAGGCACTACGTATGGAAGACTGGCGTGAGGTGTCGGTGGCGGCGGGATGCTGCTGCCGCGCAGACGCTCGAGGATTGATTGTATTCAGCACCCCCCCTCCCTCAACCCCCCACATCGCGTCAGCGGCATTCTTTGACAGACGATGCAAAACTGCTCAACAACAGGCTGTCCATACCGTGGTGGAATGGTACATACTATCCCATTTTCCCAAGTTCTACATCACCATTTTCCTATTGAAACAATTATTTGAAACGATACTTATACTTGCAGCAAAAGTATCTGATAATTAGAAAAATATAACCACAACTATAATTAACCTAACTCCATTTTTTACAGCAGGGATTTATCTTTGACCATGTAAATGTGACAACATAAGTTAGTTATGGTATCTCAAATTTCACTCCAAGTACTTCCATAAATATTCTTTACTGGCAGCCAATTTAATTTTCTAACAACAGCTGTAATTTCACATAGAGAAAATATTCTGTAGACTCCCAAGATTTATATTTTGCTATTGGAGAAGTAAATGCCATCATTCGTTATTTGGTTTCTGTAGTTCGTCCAATCACAAGATCTGAACAAAACAATAACATCCCGCAATTGATAATGGACAGCAGAAATGCAGGTAGACAGAGCAGGCGCACCTCGCGGCACGCCTGAAAACATTAGGAGTAGTTTTTCTCCAAAAGTGGCTAGAAAGGTCCGTTTTTCTTCTGTTCACTAAATTGCTCTCCGCCACTATTATGAACATTCAAACTAACATAAACTGAGATAGTACTCTCCACAACTTCTCTCTCCGCACCAGATTCACTTCATCCCATCAACTCCCTTCCAAATCAACGTAATTTGTCTCCATGTCTAGTTGGGAGGCACGTTAGAGATACACTACTTAGTTGGTGCTAACTGGACATGAAGATGGTCAAGGAGGGAGGCAGATTGGATAATAATGGGAGCAGAATAGGTAGTCTGAGTGAACTTGTGAGTAGGCAGGTAGGAGGTGGTAACTGGACATGTAGATAAACTTAGAGGGATGCAGGCCGGAGATAAGTAGTTGGTGGCTTCAGAAGAAGATGAAGGTAAGTTGGAAATGGTAGAAGCAGGTTATGTCGTCTATGTGAACTTTGTAAGGAGGGAGGTTGGATAGGGTTGGGAGAGGGATAGATAGCCCAAGTGAATCTACTGGGTAGACAGGTTGGTGGTAGGGACTAGTGGGTGGTAGGAACATAAAAGGTAGGTCGACTTTGAAAGTAAACCATATCGGGTAGTGGTGAGAGCAGGATAGGATAGCCTCAGAGAACTTACGAAGGAAAGTGGGTTAGAGGGAAAATGGTGAGGATAGGATATCTATACGAACCTAGAGAAAGGTGGCTTTGAGTGTAGTTAACATGAGAAAGGGATATGTAGAAGAACTGAGGGGTAGTAAGGTTGGAGATTAGTAGTTGGAGGAAACCGAATATATCTACCCCTAGTGAAGTTAAGGGGGCACCTAGGAGGTAGGTGGTGGGGAATGGTTATATAGGTGAAGTTAGAGGATACACAGATTGGATGGTACTGGAAGGAGAATTGGTAAAATTAGAAAGTAGACAGGTTGGAGGAACAGGATATGCAGATGAATAAAAAAAAGACAGATTGGTTAGTGGTGGGAACAGGATAGGTAGCTTAGGAGAAATTACTGGGGAGATCAGTAGTGCTAGGGGGCTGAGTAGTTCACACCAAAATTCCTATGTTCAATTCCCAAGGGTTGTTCAGCTTTCCCAACTTGGGGAACAGTCGGCCCTAGGGTTTACAAAGTCTACACCTCTTTATCCATCAAAACACTCTTCACACTCACCCCTCATCTCATATTCACCTTAAAATACACTCTACCCTAGGCGGTCAAAGCCTCAAGCATCAAAGAACAGGATAAGCAGATGAACTTAGAGGTGTGGCAGCACAATGGTACATCAAAAGTGGTATGGGTAGCAAAATTGAATGATTTACGATTTTGTCCATGAACTTTAATACTGGTTATTGTGTAGTCCTAGAAAGCAGAACAAAAGAATATGATTTAGGTTAGATTTAACAAAAAAAAGGAGTTTCCATACTCCTTGAAACTATAAGTAATTTTTTAAACACAAATTACCGATAGACAAATCCATTGATTTCTATGTTAATTTGAAATACCGAAAACAGCAATATATATAGATAATGAGTTTGACTGTTTGAGTTCTCAAATTGACGGGCAAGTTTTCAAGGCTAACACAAGTGAAACTAACTTCTTGCAGAGTGATCAACTAAATTGTGTCTAATCTAGGCAAACGAACAGCTGTGAGAGTGTCGCACTAGAGATGACATTGAAACAAAGTTGCACTGACAAGTATGTGTGTGATGTCTAAAATACCTATAGGTACTTTTGTTTCACAGGGTAAAGTAGGGATAGTGGAATCTCCACAATTCAAACTTGACTGTTAGTTAACTTAACTATGTCAACAATTCACAAAAATTACAGAATATTTTACTTGTGGATACTTAATTATTAAACACCATACAATGTCAGAGACAATGTAATACAATAACATATCTTTTGATAGTGCTGGCATTTTATATTGTTAACTAGCTGTGTACCCGTCCTTTGCCACAGATAAAATATTATGTTATACTCAGTTATAGTATCTTGACTGTTTAGTATTTTTGTACAAAAGCAGGCTGTTGCACTGTCTGGCATCAAACCACCGATCCTTAACCAGTTCCTGTGTTTTGAAAGAGAGCTTAAAGTTTCTTAGGTGACGTACTCGTTCTTCGCACGGTTGTGTGCCATCTAGAAAGTGGACAACACATCGGTTGCACCTTGTAAAGGTACCAAATTAGATGCATACGCAGCAAAGAAACCGATCTCCCAACAATCTTGTATGACAACTTGTCGGGGGGTACTGGCTGAGTAGGGGGGGAGCATGGGGGACTAATTCAGATGATGGGCAGTAGAGCACAGTATTGCGATGACAAAATGTCTTCTGAGGATGTTGAATAGGTATAAAATAAAGCTAAACACACATTGCATAATGGGCTAAACTCTTGAACGAAGCTTCGACCAATTTAGAGATATAATTGTTTTAAAATGCCTTAAAACATATGTTCAGATCCCAAGTTGGTCCCTTGTCATTTATTTTGTGGATGTTGTATGGACATAAAATATAGCTAAAGATGCCCTACGTAATGGGCTAAACCATCCACCATAGTGTCAGCCGATTTTGAGTTATAAGCGTTCCAAAATGCCTTAAAAACATTTTCAGAGCCCACTTTGGTGCTAAAAACAATAATATGACATCCAATTTTTGCGGAAGGGTTTCTAAAACTCTTGGTCGCCCAAACATATTGTAGTATAATTATAATTAGATTGTAAATAAATAGTGAGTTAGCAAAGACTGACGTCTTATTAATCATAACCCGAGAAAAACAGTACAATTGGTGTCAGAAGTGGGATAATTGATTCAGTTAGTGAAACTTTGTTTATTTACACAATTTATTATTCACTTAATGGCAACAAACTATTACACTTTGTACAGTTCCTTATTACACTATTTGCACTTTACAGTCAATTCACACTCTGGCGAGAAGTCCGTTCACTCACGTGTCCTTGAAGCACTCATCAGTCGGGAATCCAACGATGGGTGCCTCAAGATCACTCACAGCTGATGTTAGCGGGCACAATGAAAACCCTGACACCAAGAATTTACACTGGCACTGTTCACGCAATAGGGATGTGACCCTATACGTTCACACAGCACTTACACTTTCACGAGGGTACGCGGCCCCTATTACACAGACTTGCTCTGGACTGAACTGAACTGCTGGGGGCTCATAAGTGCGGGTTATATATCCCCGTGGATAATTCTCGGAGCTTAGACTCCAAACGTCTAGAACATTACGAGACTAGGCTCTCAGCCATAAGGATTTAAGTTCTGGATCATTCGATGTTTATGGTGCGTGCTTTCAACCATGACAAACATTGAAGGCAATATACCTGTCAGTCAATTGGGTCTCCGAATTCACACAGTTTCATTGAAGCGTCCGGCCTATTGTCTAGGGAGTAGGCCCCAGCATCCGCCACATGACCGGAGTTTCCTCTCTTACTTTAGAGGGTTGCATGTGATCCAGCGATTTGCAAACTAAAGCAGGTTAAAGTGTGGATTGTGTTTTTTGTTATGAACACTGACGGCGGAATGTCACGCAATAGCTTGGAAAACCTTGTGCCTAGGTATGATAAGTGCTCTGAATTCTATTGTGAATATGTCAAAGTATAGGTGAATGAATGCTGTTTAATATAAATATAATAAAACATTTTTTGAATGGATGTAAATTTTACTATTTTTGAACGGAATTAATTTAAGAATAGCCCTTATAGGAACATCTTTTATTCTTAATTAAATGTTCTTTGGCTTTTCACTTTCTTGCCTCTAACTCAACATTTTACACCTGTTAATGTCATCAATCACAATTGTTAGACCTGAAAATGACCGCTAACTGCATTGTTTTTTCTTCTACTCTTTCCCATCACTACTTGCTCCATTCTTGCTTCAACCCCGAGCCTCTATTTCCTCATCTCTTTCCAACCGCTCGTCCTGTTTTCTCCTTTTTTATAGAAATGTAACAGTATTTTGTTACCATCCTTGTTTCCATTGATTTCACCAGCCATTCTGACATGCTCACTTCTTCCACTTTGGCTATTTCTCAGATTTTAAAGGCTCAACTCCAGAGCCCTGTATAAATGCAAGAGTGTGGAGATGTTTTTTGTAGTAGTTAAAAAGTACCAACAATTTTGGGACAAAATGACCAGAGTATTTTGTGAGACCAAAGATGTCGTGGAAAGCCATTTCATCTCAAGTCTGTCTGCAACAGGTATTTAGGTATTAAACACCATTCCCAGACCAACTTTGATGTAAAGACCTTGTCTTTAAGAGCACTTGCTCAGACAGTATTACAATATGTCTGTCCTGATATCCATTTGCCAGATAAAGTTGGTACAGGGTCATTCCTACCATGCTGTGACATGTCACCTCTAAAGAATTTGTTGTAAAAAACAGGACATGTTTTAATTCAAAATAACCCGTGTATTTTAGTTAACTTGTTCAAATGTGTTCAACTATTAATTTGTTCTTGATTTTCCAGGTTTAGTGACCCTATTCAAGGTTTCAAGGTTTTTAAGGATGGGTGGACACCCTGTTTTAACTCTTATTTTTAGTCTGTAACTGGAACTTTTGACTCTGGCAAACACTCCAACTCTTTTTCCTGTCTCCTTCATCAAGCTACATTGTCACATTACATAATAACTAGATCAGGCGTTGTTACTTGCTTCTTTCGTGTTTTCATTTGTTTAAAAGATAAAAATGCGTCATTCCTTGGAAGCCAGCAATTAATTAAGCGCAGATTCCCTCCAAGTAAGGTTAGGTTGAATGCTATAGATGAGCCGTAGCATCAACAATTACTAGAGTTCATGTCTGACTTCTCAAGAGGCAGACTTCTTCAGTTCTTGAGGATGTTAATAAATTTGATTGCAGCGTAAAAAAAGTCTCCATTCAAAAAGCGTGTTCTACTTTTAAGGGTAGGTTATGATTCTGTGGTATTATGAGTGCACAATACTGTTTCATGTCAGATTATAACTGAGTGTGAATAAGTTAAAACTTGGAAATATGCAGGCAGCTAACATGTACAGCCTACAGGTAACATCTTCGCCCACAACGAACTTGTCATCTGATCGTACACTAACCAGAGTTCACTGCTCTTTTCTGCTAAGTACACACTCGTGCAAGTCTCAGAACTGGCATGTACTACTGCTACAATTGTTCACTACTTTTAATAAAATGTGCAATCCGTTGTATCCCAAATTTGACTTTACAGTTCAAGCCTTCATTTAAACTAGCCTTAATTAAATCATTTGGGGAAGTTAGGAGTGATTAAGGGAGGGTTCGAGGAGATTCGGAGGACTTGGGAGAGATTTCAATAAGAACTCGGTGATAACATTGCTTCTATATTTCTATGCCAAAATATTTATGACAACACTAACCAACAAAAATCATGCGGAAAGAGTGTAAACTACTCACATAACTCTGCCGAACTCGTCCGTGGGAGTTGATCTGCTTTCCCGTCATTGCCAAGCAGCATTGAGCGGAAGACGTTGACTCTCTTATCCACCTCCTCTTGAGAGTACCTGCGGAAATGGAAATGGCTCTTAATTTGTTTATAAAACGGGTTTTTTCTAGTTAAAGATAAGGCTACAATTCTCAGGTATCATAGTCATTTTTAAACAGGGCCGTACCTAATAATACTTTACTTTAGAAATGGTAGGGGGAAAATATATTTAGGAAACTCAATAAGTCAGAATTACCAAGGACAAAAAATCAAAAAAGTACTGGAGAACATGCTCAAGGAATGCGGAAAAGACTTTAACGAGATCAGTTGCTTGCGAAACCGTGATTGTGCAAATGAACACATGTAGGTAAATATAGGCCTATGTGTATGGTTGTCACTATTTGAACTGTAACTAGCAAAATCCTACATGTGGTCACTTAAGAGTTATTTATAATAACATTGAAATTGTCACAGCAACTGTTGAAAAATTAAAGCTGCGGAGCTAGGAATGCCCAGATTTAGAAACACTGTATATATAACTGAATTACTTACCCTTGTTCTTCCAACGTTTCTTCAAACTCGATGCATTTGACTTCGATTTTTCTCTTTCGTTCATGATCCAAAATCTCTTTATTCGGTTGCCTGTTACTTGCTGCGTCAATTTTTTCTAGCTCTTCTTCAGTCTTGTAGTTGACTTTATCTTTAGTCTTACGTACAGCTGCCCAGTTGCGTTGGACGTAACCATTTGTTCCCGAGCCTCACGCGGTTGATAGTCCAATGCCATTGTACATAATGAGATCTTAGAAATCCACCTAGAACACAAGTTTTAGATTAGGTTAGTATTTGACTTAATTTCAAGTAGACATTTTCCATGCTAAGTAACAAATTAAAATAAATCAAAATTTGAACTTCTAACCCAATGATAAAAGTATTTAAATTTTCCTTCAACATATCAACTTACAAACAAAAAAAATAGTCTGCAGGAAGTTCTAATAATTTATACAGCAAAATTATAGTCAAAATAATTAGTTGTTGGATAGGCTAGATACTGAGCAAATGCTGATAAGACTGCTGTATCCAACCCCAGTTGATGGGTTAAAGAAGTTAAATTACCGATTTATGTTTATTTATTTATTCACGGTTTACACCAATTTACAGTAGTTTTACATGCTTTGATATGAATACATTATATGAAAAATTAACTATGTTAACGTTTTTACAGTGGGCTAGGCACAAATCTCGCACAATCAACTTAATTTTGGTAAAAACATATACTATTGGAAATATTTAACTTATTTAAACTTAGCATTGGGCATTATAATAATATTTCATAATATATTGCATGTAAAATACACCTAGACTACAAGCACAGGGCTAGTACACTACTGAAACAGCCGCTTGAGCGTATCAAGGCTTAAAGTCAGGAGATAGAACTAACTTCTGTACAGCTAAATATATTTGAAACCTGTTTTGGGCTAAAACTAATTGCTGCATGGTTTGATGTTTGTCACCATTTAGGCGTAGCCTGGTATTAAGGAAAGAGTATAACCTTGGGTGAAAAAAGAATACAGGTCTAGGTACTTAAAATAGCACAAGTACATAATTATAAGTCATACTTCCCTTTTTTTAAAATAATTTACATATCTTACTCAATTGTAAAAATAGACATCTAAAATTCTAAATCGTAGTTCACAAACGACCTAACAACATAAAAGTTTACTAACTTCTAAATGTATAGCCTATAGTAATACGAACATACAGTTTTTATTAATTGTTTAAGTTCGGTGTTGCATATGGGAGGAATATGAAATAGTATAAAATATTATTTCCGACGTTTTCCATCGTTATTGTTCACTTGAGTCAATAATATTACAAAATTACTTTATAGTTCTAACATCCTACCTGAAAAATATCACGCTCTGGAGCAAGTTCTTCTGCTAAGTAAGTAAAGCGACATTATCACAAGAACTTTAGACCAAAACTCGACTTTTTCAACAGAAGAATCAAGTATTTCAAGTTGTAAAATTAACTGCTAGACTATTCAGATAATGTAATAAGAGTAATGATAGTTGATAGATCAAAGACAAAAGTTATTTATGTATTTACAAATTACGACACCGCCATCACAACGAACGAAAGAACGATTCTTCGTGGAGAGGAGAAACTTGATAACACGAAATTTACCCTCTCGTAGTACAGAACCAGATTTTTAATTTAAAAATTTACCTGAATGTTCGCACTACATAAAGGTCAGTAGATCCTATTCTTGATCTAAGTGTTTTCACTCTTACAATTATTGTGTCTTATAAAACTGCAAAAGTAGGTAAATTAAGTATAGTAAAGCATGTTTTATCTTTTTTATTTCTGTACAAACTGCATACGCCTTGACACATGTGACATTACAAAGATGCCATTAGTAACATAATTTCAAAAATATCAATATACTTTAAATTACTAATACTGTACACCTTTAAGGTATCGGGGAGCCCCGAGCCCGTTATACAACGTTGGGTAGTAGTAAGAAAAACTTCTTCTAAATTCAAGATTAGGTTTGGAAAATGAAGTTAGAGCCTACACATTGCTGGAATTCATCTTTCAATCAATATCTCAGAGCCATTACCATCCTCTGCGTCGTTAACCCTGAAGGGAATTGACTGTTTCATAGAAAAAAAAATAAAAACTTGAAAGTCACTGCTTACTGGCGCAAGATGGCGTGTTAGAGTGCCTACATTGTTAGAGTGCCTATAGCTATTCGAAAACACTTAACACGCCGAAGGTCACTATGGTCGTTGTTGAGGTACTCATTCACTGAATAGAACGGGTGACTTTTGACAATCCCGCAGGCCACCGAGGTACTTGAATGCTGAACCTTCCCTCTACTGGCTGTCCTCAAGATAGACACATTCAGGCAAGAGGTTTAACATGAACACCTGAAGGCACAAGTTGGAAAGGACTTGAAAGTTTGACCATTGACTGTATATTTAAAAACAATAGTTTGACTCATCCTGACCGAGGTTCGAGGAATGTCTTAAGATCAACCAGGGACCTTTCTCAATTACAACTAGAAGTATAAGCTGCATGACCTTATATGTAACCCTTGTATGCTCTGTTTTGGAATAAAATGCTACATATCTTTTGGTCTCCATACCAGCTTGGAGTGGTTTCTGAACTAGATAAGTTAATTTATACTATTTTGTTGATAATTTATATACTTTATTGTTGTTATTGATTTTAGTTTAATTTCTGTTATAGCTTCATTTATGTTACTATTGGCCTCAAGATGGGTAATGATTCCTGTACTCAAATGATTGTAAAATGGTTTTGTATAAATAAAGGAATGTAAGGCATCATACTAATCCTCTTCAGGCGCAGTTTTTGGACTTCTAACCTTGTCTCGTTAAATCTTCTCAATTGAACTGTTATATGTTATCTTATTGTATTATTCAAATCATTGTTAGAAATCACTACTGCACCATTCATATAACTGTCTGCAATGTTTTGTCTAGCTTTACTTCAATTATGGGGTTCATTGTACCCTATTGTATTTATGAATCTGCACATTGTTATTTCATTCGCATTGTTATTATTACACATTGTTATAATTATACACAGCTAAGGATCACGTTCAAGTTATCATAGTTGTAGCCTAAAACCAGCCATCTATTGCCGGTGCCCGCTTTGTGAAACTCGGCAAGGGTTTAACCCCTTTATTTTTAATGTTTTACCCCTACTTTTTAACCCCCTTCCTCCCCAACAATTTGGTAGACAACCAATATATTTGTGAAATCAGCATAATATTCCCTTTTTTATACCCCACATCAATTTTATAATTTTTTATTTCTTGTCCCCCCTTTAACCCCCAAATCCATATATTATGCCCCGAACCCCAAAATCAGTAGGGGTCTTTGGGTTAATGGTATACAACTATGTGTCGAAGTTTCAAACAAATCCGTTTGATATTTACTAATAAATATTTACTAAAAAGAAATATAACATGGGAATTGAGGACCTCAAAACCCCATAAAATAAAATCTATATAATTTTATTCGTTTCCCCACCCTTCACACACTAAGGACCATTTCTATTAAAAAATCTGAATTACCCCCCAGATTCCAGATCTCAACACCGACAACCCTAACCGAAATACTAATAGTATAGATGACTCTGTGTTTTTGCTCAAACTCGTCAATGGCAACTTAGACCATCCAGAGCTGCTAGAAACACTGGACTTTCGTGTCCCTTGTCAGTCGAGGTGTCCCAGGTGTTCGGAGTATCTCATCTTGCAACTTCTTACCAGCGATTTTGAATTTTGTCAAATTCAATAACATTTTTGCCGTCTCCTCCAGATATGAAGAAATATTTTCTACAATAAACAACATATCAAATACAAATGTAGTATTCATGTTAAAAACTAATCATATGTAATTTACTTAGCCAAAACTGTTTACTTGTCTGCAACATTTATTATGTTTACAATAACTTGATGAAATTCTGGTGCATTTTGCAATGGAGATAAATTATTACTCAAAGTGTACAGAAGACATATAACACACACAAAACCAGTATCTTAATGTTTTCTTAATATTATACCTATAAAATGTCCAGTTCAAGTGAATAATACAGTTTAAAACTCATCACACAGGTTGGTTTTGTGTAGAGGTTAATATGGTTGTGTGAAATAGTTTAAAGAAATGTTTAACTATCTCTAGAACACTTATTTCAAATGTTTTATGGCTGCAAACACACTTATATTTAACATAACACACAGCAAACATTGGCTATTCTTGTTTACACGACAAGTTCTCATACAGTTTTTATTTTAATTATCTTAAAGAATGACTGAAATAAATAATCACATCATTTGTTGTTACTGTGCAAGTTCATCATAAAGATAAAATAGATGTTTTAACCTTTACCCATGCAGAGGCTGTAATATCGAAAGCAGGCTGCATGCATCAGAGGGTGTTGGCAGAGGGTTTTCTGAAGCTTATCTTTCAAATTTTAACGCGGTTCTCTTAAAGGGCCTATGGTAACCTCGACAAACACAAACAACTGACTTCATAACCAGTAATTTGACTATGAATAGAAAGCATTTTTATATATAAAATGTTTAAATGTTTATGGATTAACCTTTTGACTAGCACTCACGCTAATTTAAAAAAGAACCAGTTATTTTGTGTAGTCGAATGTTGCCCTACTTGGTTTAGAAATGCTCATGTTACAGTATTGCCCTGCCCTATACACCTCCAGGCACCAACAAATTTACACAAAACTCAAACTCACTCAACTCTTGAGATTGTCACTAACCAAATTAGGAATAATTGTTTTTTGTGATACTGCGTGTAAACAGCTGGTTGGATAGGCGATTGCCATTACTGCCTGCGAGTTATGTTTGACCGAAGTCAGTGGCTTAACTCACATCATGCTTTCTGCTCATATTACACTGTGCATGTTGCAGTCCACCCTTTCATAGTTAATTAATAAATATATTCCCTTTTGTTCTGATATCGTTAATTTTTAATCTATTAAGAATTCCCCATGCACCCCCCCCCAAAATGCGCCCTCCTTGGGCCATGCTCTGAATATAACTACCGTATGTTACAGGACCACAGCCTATTAACAATCTGAGATGTCAACAAATAAAATAAGGTACAAAAGAAATAAGCGAAACCTAGAGTAACACTACAAGAGCCTGTCGATAAACAATGGTCTAAGACTAAAATTCACAAAGAACTTTCTTCTTTCATTGCTCAGTTTTCGATTTGGAAGATACTCCAGGGTCAAACCATTCCATATTACACCAAGGACCATCAAGATCATACCAAGTTCTTCCAGTACAATATCAACAACATACATTTAATGTAGACAAGGTAGAGAAAAACACAAGAAGAAGTCGAGACCTCGAAAACAAAGAAATGACTCAGTTATATGGAGGGATATAAATGTTGAAGGAACCATCTTACAATGTGAGATGCTATGACACTAGGTCTCATGAAACTATACCATGTAAGATGGAAGTACACAGATCAAGAAGTAAAAGTAGAGAAAGAAAAGCATCCCCAGACCTTACAAGAAACGAGATAAGGAACCTGTAAACAGAGGCAGGTCTTTAATAAAAACAAACAATTTAGAAGAGCTCAATCCGAAGATAGAAAATGTTGTAAACCATTTAAAATAAACAAAAGCCGCCAAAGTTTCAGCTGAAACCGAATTGGCAAGCAAGAAGGACAAGGTCCCGAGTCGCCTTGTTGAAACTTAAAGAGTGGCCTCTGCGATATGAAAAAGAAGTGTCAGAAGCATACATGTACAAGTGGGAAGACAAGATTATCAAATTGATTATAAACTTCCTAAAGAAATGCCTCCTGTTGTAAAATTGTTTCCACGAAATACTGATTACATCAATATTCTAGATTGTGACGCCAGCAGGCATATTATGACTCATAATGACTTACCCTGCAAATGTACCAAGTGCGTAACAAAATTTGAACTGGTAAGAAAAATGCCACAGAAGAAAAAGCACAGGTATAATACAAAGTTGAAAGAACATGGATCTGTTCCTGCGAATGCTTGTGTTCCACAGGGGATTAAATGCCCGCAAGTTCCCCCTTGTCTGCAGATGACGCGGCCATGTCAGCCGTGCTACCCTCGCTTCCCTTGCTGGCCACCACCTTACCGTAGAGGGTTCTCTCCGTGTTTCCAAGCCCGAGATCCTCCCTGCATCTCTCCGTTCACTGAGTGTCCGGACAGCACTGAATGCGAGGATTGTTGTTTGGATCAGCGAATGAATAGTTTCTCCATTCAATGTAACACTTACGGACAACAAATCAATTCTTCCATCACTCGATATTTTCATTCCATTCTCAATCGACAGTTCTCTTGCAGTTGATGTTTTAAGAATAAGGTATGGTATTGTAATGTAGTAAATATTCTTCTTACATAGTAAAATACTCTTTTATTTTTTCTGTACAACTTAAAATAACTCTTGGGTAACTTATACACTTATTTAACATACAGATCTTTTTATTAGGTGAATATAATGACATATAATCGATTTTAAATTAGAGAGATCAATAATATAAATAAATATTCTCTTATTCACAGTTTCATATTTTGACTTCCCGCTTAACAGTAAAATCAAATCTGTACCACTCGCAAGTTGTTGTGCCGAACCGATTGTACTTTTCACATGAGTATCAGGAAAAACCGATCACCAGTTTTAAGAATATATATATGTTACAATAAGGTAAAACATAAAACATTAATCCATTAGAAACTAAACTGTATGTAATAATACATCGAACAATCCAAGTTTCCTCCCTCTACAAAAGTCCTTAATAAAGACCTCATTTAAAGTGCTCATTTACTATCCACCTTCATGAATTTCATATTCACAATAGTTCCATTTTATAGAGAGAGGACAATAGATTTGGCCATATATGATAGTAACTGAACAGTAACGTCTGAGGTTACTTGGAAGGATAGAGCCTCACGAGTTCATCTAACGAAGCTGGCAGTCCGGTCACCGGACACTTCTGCGTAGACAACAGAGCTTCCCGGACACAACGGAAACAGAACACGTAACTGCAATCAAACACACAATAACAACAAATATAAAATATCTCACAATATTAGATGCAGGGTTTGACAGGGAAGAAGGATATTACAAACAAGGCCACGTCCTCTTGTTTAAAAAATCAAATTCAGCACTGAAAACAAAATATTTAGTTCAACCATTTAATATCTTTGAAATTATTTTAAATAATTTGCACTGCTAGGAAACTATGCAGTGCTCTATTACTGTTAACAAAAAGTAAAAGGTGTTGAAGTAACCTGTATGCCAATAACTGTGTAATTGAATCATTAGTCCTTAAATCCCAGCAGTTTTGGGAGGCCTGAGTCTACCTGCATTACTAAATCTTGCCTAACCAGTGCCAGGGAATAACGCTTGTGGCAAAGGTGTGAACTAACCTGATTTGCAATAAAAAACCTACCTTACCCAACCCTACCAGGAAATCAGTAGTGGCTCGTGTGTTTAGCCTGAGGGAGGGCAACACCAGGGGGTTTGGGCCTTGGGGGTGGTGCACCCCCCAACAGAACGGGGGGTCTAGGGGACCACCCCTGGAAAATGTTGGAAATTTAGAGTGTAAATAACACTCTACCGATCTACCAAGTGGGTATTAATTACCAAACTAATACGAGGGCCATCCAGAAAGTAAAGAAACGATTGCGCATCACGTGCCGCGCACACCCCTCACCACTACAAGCGCGCGTGCAGCTGCTAGCTACATTCTTCCTCTTCAGTTTGAGTGTAGGTTCGTTGCTGTGTGTTTACGAGTCTGGTGTCCACAGTGATTAGTAATGGCATTGACAATTGAAAACCCCGCTAAATGTAAAGTGTGAAATTTGAACACTCGAAAAGTCATGTCAACCGTTTTTTGGGTTCGAAAGTGCTTAATCCATGTCGAATTTATGCCAAGAAAAGAAACGACTACAGCCCTGAGGTGGTACCAAGTGATTATCACTTATTCCCAAAGCTTAAGGATTTTTTGGGTAAAAAACAGTTTGCTAACGATACGGAACTTAAAGAAGCTAAGAAATCCTGGCTCATGTTTTTGGCGGCAAATAAGTAGAACATGGGTACGGAAAAACTGGTCCCACGTTAAAACCAGTGTCTTGAAATCAATAGCAATTGCGTAGAAAAGTAGAGGAATGTTCTATGCATTTGTAAATAAAGTTTAGTGTTGATATCTTAATTTTTTATTTGACCATGCCAAAACGTTCTTTACTTTCTGGATGACCTCGTAATCCAAACTAAAATAAGAAAGTGAGGTAAAAATTTAATTTATATATTAGCTGCGATTTGCAAAAATTTCAAAAAATAATTTTAATAATAGATAATATTTTACCTACCCTGAAGTCATTAGGACAGTTTCAATCCGACAACGCTCCTTACAAACGGGACAGACTGCCAGACTCCGGCCACTCTCTGTCATCTGGACACATGAACAAGTTACTGGCAACCAGTTAGGAAACTCACTTCTGTACTGTTGTCTGGTAGCGATCATGTCAATCTTTTAAGATATTGTTAAGCTAGGTATATTTCCAACAAAACAAAAATTAACATGCGGACAAAGTAAAAATTTTAGTTTCTTCAATTCTGTCAATTTGGTCAGAAACACGATGAAAAACAAACAGTAACAATAATTCAACTAATAATTAAAATTTGATTAAGTTAGACTTGTGAATCGAGACTTTGTAGTGTGAGTAGAGTTTATAAAGAAAATGTACAAGATTGGGAAATTTTTGAGTTGAGCTTTAGCAGGCAAAATATTCAGTAATTTTAATCTTCTAGGCAAAAATAAGGAGACTTTAGTCACTGATACTATGTTTTTACACTACTTTTAAAACACAATTTTGTATTGAAATGTTTATATTTCACCAAGTTCAGCGGTTAATATTGTGTCTTCGTTCAAATTTTTATAAATCAAAACTGTTGATTTCTGCTTTTAGCAGATTTCTAGCTGATTGGTATCTCTGGTGGCGCGGGTTCGACCCCCGCAGTCACCACTTACATTTGTAATGTGACCACACAATGACGCTAGGTAAAGGTCCTGGTTGAGAGGACTTTAAATAGTCCTGACTTCGCCTCCTTAAACAAGACAAACTGTACCTTTTTTTATTATTTCTGCCTAAAAAAACTTGAACTTTTCAAGCGTTACTTATTTAGCGATACCAAACGGTTGATCAATCAAGTTTTTACCATCAATATTGATTGTGATAAGTCGATTGTTGTGCAGATCAATTATTGAAATATTCTAATATTAATAATTACAGTTTCTGTTTAATATTGCAAACAAGCTGAAACTGAAAAAACTGTGAGATTTTGTTTGAAAAGAGCAGAGTCAAAAACTGGGTAGTCAAGCCACTTGCACAACCTAGACTTAATTTAATTACTGCTTTCAATAGCCCAGCATGGTTTTATGGGAAGCTTAAACAGGGCAAAAGCACATGGAAAGTCAATAATAATAATAATTTATTAGGTCAGTGTACAATGTGAATTGTGTTGACTTTGATGAAATGGAGATGATACAACATTGGTGAAATAAGGGGTGAATTACAATTTAAAATGCCAGAATGGGCTTAATCCACTGGTAAATACGGTGAATTAATGTCTATACAGAGTGAGTTTTATGTCCTGGCACACCGGGATGTAATTTTAACGGCCTGATATATCAATGTGAGATCTTGACCTTAGCTTATACAACACTTTTTTTCACTTTTTCAGGTTGTTAAAAATCAAATGGTGCAAACTAGAGGTCTCTATCTTAACCCAAAAAGAAATGGCGTCCATTCTAAGTTACACAGATTTGTATTATGCGGAAGTGTGAAAATATCTTTATAAATTTTGCGACAAACTTTCCTGCCTAAGAACAGGTTTGGCTTCACAAATAAATTTATTGCCACAGACAACTCAGCCTACTATTGGCTAGGTATTATTCCAGGTTCCGGTATTCTACGGGCAGGACCTCTATAAACAAAAAACACCACACCATCAGATAATACACGAGCACAGTACCCTGACAGAACCGTCAGCCTGCACACTCCAACGCCTTGGTGTGACCTGCACAACGGAGGTCTATAATACCCACCGTAACAGCTAACAAAACCAGGTCCCCAGTATACTGCGAGTTCTATTTCGGTGCTCTTTATTATTTGGTCTTCACACACTGGTTAAGCCACTACGCTAGGCTCCGTGAAATGGACCTCTACCTGCCCAGCTCACGTATTAACTGCAAATCCAACGGCAGGCCTTACGTCCAAAATTCACCTAGCTAACCCCAGAAACACTATTATTACACACAACAATCACTGTGTCGACTCCCCAGTCACCACCGTCTCCACAGACACACTCACAATATGATCCACTTGCTGGAGTCCTCACACACACACTGCCTAGACACCGAGACTCCCACTGTTATCTCTCTTTTCCCCTCTTGCAGTGTGCATTGCTCAAAAACCACAGCACCAGCTGTTCACACTGCATGAGCTTGCGTGCCCAGTACAGTCCAGCTGCACAGGCCTTCACTCTCACATACAGGAACTTACATGCCCAGCACAGGCCTCCACTGTCAGAGAAAACGACTTGTTGCCATACAAGTCAAAACCAAACAAGAAATACCCCCTCGGCCAAATGACTCATCACAATTTTTAACCATCCAAGTTTTTTCAGCGCAACCAAACTCGGTACGTATTATAAAAATTATCAAAAGTATCTTTTAATGCATGTGACACTTTGCCCCAGTTTTCAAAATGGGGATTGGGGTAGCCCCATAATTTTCATAGGAAACCCCATCGAAAGGACGCCTCATTTAGAAGGTCTTAGAAAATGTTAATGAATGCTGAAAACTAGACGTCTCTATCTTAACCCAGAAAGAAAGGGGTCCATTTTAAGTTAAACAGATTTTACTACTGAGAAAGTGTGGACGCGTCTTTATAACCATTTAGCCAGTTTGTTCAAGTAACCAAACTTGGTACATATTATTAAAGTTATCAAAAGTATCTTTTAATTTAGACTGACACTTTGTCCCAGTTTTCAAAATGGGTGATTGGGGTAGACTTACTCTCTGGGGTACAAAACTTTGTGTTACTTAAAATGTTGCCCTTTCTTTCTGGGTTAAGATAGAGACGTCTATTTTTCAGCATTCATTAACATTTTCTAAGACCTTCAAAATGAGGTGTCACTCGATGGGGCTTCCCTATGAAAATTATGGGGCTACCCTCCAATCGACCATTTTGAACACTGGGGCAAAGTGTCAGTATGCATTAAAAGATACTTTTGATCATTGTTATAATACGTACCGAGTTTGGTTGCGCTGAAAAAACTGGTTAAAAATTTATAAAGATGTTTTCACACTTCCGCATAATACAAATCTGTGTAACTTAGAATGGACGCCATTTCTTTTTGGGTTAAGATAGAGACCTCTAGTTTGCACCATTTGATTTCTTTTTTATTTCCTTGAAAATGAGGGGTCACAAGATAGGGGTTTACATTTGAAAATATTTAGTTGCCCCCTTTACCCATCCTTTGCAAAAGGGGGCAAATTTTAACAACCTGAAAAAGTAAAAAAAGTGTTATATAAGCAAAGGTCTAGGTCTCACATTGATTTATCAGGCCGTTAAAATTATATCCAGGTGTGCCAGGACATAAAACTCACGCTGTATATACGTCTTATAATTTTGTCTTTCTTATTTTAATTTAGATATTGTAGTTTAAGTGGCTAACTTTATTTTGAAATTACTACGGTATATTTACTATGTTAAATATTCCATATTATGGGAAGTTAGCAGGTTTTGCAATAAACTCTGCTACAGAGTAAGGAGCCTTAATCAACAAATATTCTTTTAGTTTCCTTTTGAATAAAGACAGTTCTGGCAGTAAACATTTGATCAAAGAGCTTGTTTGAAAGCTTTACACCAGCCTGCATCGGCAATCTCTCATAAATAAGTAGTCTATGGATATCTTGTCTGAAAGTAGAATTTGAGCGTGTATCGTGAGAATGTACTAAATTACATTTTGAAATACAAAATAATATAGTTTCAAAAATGTATAGTGACGCTAATATAAGAATCTTTAGATTTTTAAAATAACCTCTACACGATGTCCTTGACGTCAATTTACAAATAACTCGAATTGCCGGTTTTTGGAGGATAAATGCTCTTAACAGTTTATTTTCAGCACAGCTACCCCAAAATATAATTCCATAAGACAAATGAGAGTGTACCACTCCATAATAGACTACTTTAAGAGCATCTACAAAGCATAGATCTCTCATCTGTCTTAATAGAAATATATCAGAAGACATCTTTCTACAAATATGGTCGATCTGGCTGTCCCAGCATAAAGTTTTATCAATATACAACCCTTAAAAACCTTGTGCTATCGACTTCATTAATTATGTGTTCTCCTAATGAAACCAAGGATGGAAAAGCTAAATCCTCCCACTTGTTTATAGTTTATGAGAACTGTTTAAAATCCGAGTACCTGGGGAGGTGAAGGGGGGATGAAGTTGGTGAGTTTGTCATGTCCCTTGTCGCTAGAGTGCCACCATTGCAACGCTTGCAGGAAGAAAGCAGACAGTTCCAACACTGTCGTCAGTCCGTTCCTCACCACTTCAGCACACACCTTCGGACTCCTGGAACATTCAACGCAACTCTACAGTTAGTGAAATACGAGAAGAGCTCAAATAGATCAAGTTATAAACACATCTCAGTTTAGGACTTTATTCAAAAAGTGCCTGAAAGTGAGTTGAAATCCTACATAAAAATACACTAATCTCAAATTCACAAGTTAATCTGCAGTAGTTGCGATAGTACTTTCTTAGATCTAGGAAATTCAAAACAAAGTAAATACACTAAAAAATTAAAAAAGTATAAAAAAATAATAATTAAATTAAAGATTTTATATCTATTAAAACTTCAAAGAAAAAATCAAAATAAATTACTGAATCCCCAACAAATATAGCCCTAAACTCACTTATAGTATACTTAGTATACTACCCAGGTTGATTCCTGGGTTCAGGTCCCGATTCGGTTCACGCATTTTGTCTTCAAATTTCTTTAGTAATAAATAATATTTTAGTTAATATATTTAATATTAGTACTTA
Source organism: Matsumurasca onukii (assembly GCA_018831715.1). Taxonomy (NCBI): domain Eukaryota; kingdom Metazoa; phylum Arthropoda; class Insecta; order Hemiptera; family Cicadellidae; genus Matsumurasca; species Matsumurasca onukii. The sequence continues at coordinate 31,746,409 of CM032059.1, read as the reverse complement.
ATAGTACTCAGTGATGAGATGAGGAGAAGTAACTTATTTATAACTGTTCAACTTGTAATAATCAAATAAACTAAGAATTGACTGTCAAGCTGAGCTCAATTTTGTAAATGTCCTGGACTGCAGGAATAATTTTGCAAAATATAAGTAAGTGACTCCTCAAAATGTCAACTGAGCCACTGCTATTTGAAAAAATGTCTCACAGGTTTGTAAGTTTTATTTGTCAATATACAATATTTAATAATTGTGTTGACAACAAATTAACTATATAACAACAACAAAAACACACAAAAGCTACTACTACTGGTAAGAAAAGATAGCTTAAACATCCTCAGCTATATGGTAGAAATATTAGTATGCAAATTAAAATACCATTTTCCATGAATTCTCCCATTGTATAATACGAATTTGACAATACAAAATTCTTTAGTTCACACTTAAAAGTTTTAAAATTTTGAATTTGTCTGATGTTTTCTGGTAATTTATTAAACATCTTTTAACCAGAATTTATCAGCAATTTATTGAACATTTCCAAACGGTGGCTATTAAAATTTAAAATTTTGGCACTATAGTAGGATTGACTTGACTCTACCAATTGAAATTTTGGAAAACAGAAAATTAAAGTGACGTAATTGTCAGTATTCCAGTTTATTTGAAAGCATTTTGACAGGATTCTCTATGTTTTAGTTTTGCAATTATTCTTACAGCCAGTTTTTAAAGAATCAACAGACTAGAAATTTGTGTGTCCCCGCAGTTCCCCCAAAAAATTATACCATATAATATGTGGGGATGTATAAGACCAAAATAAACCATTCTCAAAACTTCTGCACTGCAGTGAGAAGAGAGTTTTCGAATAAGAATATCCCAGAAGCCATTCTATTACAGATTATATCAATATGGTTATTCCAGGTTAATTTTTGTCAACAAAATACCTAAAACTTGATGCTGTCTGTTGGGCTGATTTCATGATTTGCATTGTAAATTCAACCCTGCGCCATTTTCTACTGAAGAATGTCATGAAATAAGCATTGTAAAATATAAAGAGACTAGACTCACGCGGAAAATATCACCATGCGTGTAGGAGGGCTGCTGGCGTGCTCCATACTGTAGTGTAGCGACAGGTTGGCAACACTGAGTAGAGGGGAGTGTGCTTGCGCACGGTTGCTCAGGTACAGCACGTACTGGATCAGACACAGAGCTCTCCACGAGGCCGACCCCATGCGCTGACTCAGGCTGGCCAACTCACCCACCTGCAAGTCTCTAATGAGGTTAGGCAGTGGCGGCTTGTCAGGTGAAGGGTCACTTCACCTATGATTTAGAAGGGAAAAAATTAAACTTTAACATATAATTAATCTGTTTCCAAAGTCCGTGGGATCACATATCAACGACGACAGTGAGTGCGATACAAACTCGACAGCAATAATCGATAGTTGCCTCGATAGTCGCCACAGAAAGTTAGTATGCCTCTATGATTGCCACTGGCTGCTTCGTGTAAGACCGGAATACTTCGTAGGTGAAGAGCTTTGTTCGGAGCCTTCACTTGACGCTTATCTACGTGATAGGGATAGACGCTGAGGGGCGAGGAAAGGGGCAGTGTTGCTACAGCAACAAGTGATGCTAGAAGTGTATATTCAAAACCCGTCACTTAGACGTAGCCCGCCAGACAGCAGACTACTCAATAGACCAAGCTTGGTATAAAATACTCTGTTTTAGGCCTACTTTTGCAATCACACAACCTGATTATGTACATTTTAAGAGTTAACAACTAATTTTAAATAGTTGTATTTATTTTTTACTGTTTCATACTACAAAACAATTTTATGCAACAATTTCTATATGTTGTCAGTGTTTCACTTGGTGCGGTAGCAGTTCAATTTTTCAATCCAACATATTACTTTTTGCAACATTACAAACATTAACTTTTAATTTCCTGTTAGAACTTGCAAACTGAAATAACTACGTTTTCAATTATTTATGTAGTTTCCTAGAGAAATACTCATATTATCAATAAACAATGTATCTTGAATTTTCTGTCCACGTGTTAAGAATAAATATTTAAACGTATTTTTCCTGTTAAATCGTTGAGTACAGCTGATTTGCCCTTCACCTTCCTATAGGCTCACAAGCCGCCACTGAGGTCAGGTCATATGAGGGTTGGTAGCACCAGCTATTAGTTTTACTGTCTGAACGTTACAGTCAGAGCCTTTATTCAGTGTGAATCACTAACTCTTTCCGCTACTTTGGTGCTGAAAAAGTCAAAAGTAAAACATAAGTGCTGCTCATGTGCTACAAAATATTCCATGACAGGCAATGCCAAACATTTCGACTCGAGTCGACGAGAATAGCGTGGACTGAATGCGCATATATCCCATCTTTTCAGCCTGTTCATATTTGTGTTTTTAGACGAGTCAATACAGTAAATATTTATTGTAATATTTCATTTCTACTGAATATTTGAGGTAGCCGTGCAGTGTCAAAACTGTTAAGAGCGTTTATTCTTCAAAAAGCTGCTATTCGTCTAATTAGTAATGCAATGCTTAGAAAATCATGTAGAGAGCATTTTAAAAATACTTACCTTGCCTTCAATTATATATTTGTGAGTCAGTCACGGATTGCAAATTCATGATAGATTGCCAATGCAAGCTTGAATTATTACTACTTGTGCTAAACTGTCTCCTACACTTAATTTGTTTCATGTTTACAAATAGTGAAATACATTGTATTAGGTTACTAACTTAAGGATAAGATTTTTAAACGGTTTAAAGAGCCAATCAACTCACATGTAAGTGTTGAAGTTTAGCAACATATTTATCAACTTTGTGTACCAAATAAGGAAGTCCCACAAGACAAAATAACGACCAATATTTGCTTTTTGAAGAAAGCCTGTCGTGTTTTTCAAGCAGTGAAACTCTCTGAAGACCGTAGAATGACTCTGAGAAAGAAGCTCCTGGAAAAAAAAAAAAAATCAGCTTTCACACAACTATTGGCTTCTACAATGTTAGGAAATTGTTTACCGAGTATAAACTAGATCAAAGATCAATAACATAATAAAAGTAGCTGTCCATGCTATTATTAAGGGTTTAAGTTAAATGTTACGTGACACTTGAATACACTTTCACTGCAATCGACATGTTAAAACATTAAAATTGCATTAATTTACATGCAAATTGCAAAGTGCCCATAGGCATCCATAGTAGTGATAGGATTGAGGTGGTCGAACCACTTTGTCTTTACAATAAGATTGGAACACAGCACTACTTCTAGGTTCATTTTTGGATTATACAAATCTGAAATAAAATGATAAGTGCTAATCTGCTAGTTACTGAAACATGGTTCTACAAAACAAATGGCTATAATAAACTAAATATTTTGTTTTAAAGACCAATTACCTTTGTTGTTCAAATAATATAACTGAAGAGCTCCATTGACAGCTAAAAAGACCTCTTCACTCCAATTACTCAATCTTTCGTATCGGTCTGGATTGTTGGTGCTTAAGAACTAAAAGTCAAAACAAACCAGAAAATAAATTACAAGAATTAAAATACTGAGCCAGGGAGTGGAGTGTGCATATGCATTAAGAGAGTGAGGAGCTTAAGTATCTTTGAGAGAGAGGAGCTTGATTGATATGGTTTCATTGTAGATAAAGGGACAAATGTCATATGTTGTCATGTATACACTGTAACTCAACAGGTTCTCATTTAAATTCATCAAAGAATGTTTAATACAAACCCAGTTAGTACAATTTGAAATAACCCTTGATACGCCCATGGCATGAGGAATTTTTCCATACTGGCTATCTACATTAATCCTAACATGTAACTTTTTCTTTCTGTACATCATGACGCTACTTATGTATATGAACAAATAAAGAAGTTTTGATTTATTGGGGATAATATCACTGAAGTTTCAAATTGTAGTGATACTTTTGTACAAAATAAACTATGTAGTTGTAACAACCCTGTTGTGGTAAAATATTGGAAACTCTTAGCCCATTACAGTATATCCTATTATTTATACCCTATTTTCGTTTGAAGAAAAGATACACAATATATTTTATCCAACAAAAATAATAGGCCAGTCCTCACTTTGCATAAAGCAAGCTTAACAAAAGGAACTCAAATAATAATTTCTAATAATAGTGTAATAAAAGTGTTTGGTAAAATTCCAGTATAATGACTGGTGCCTTTCTTGCACTTTTCTATAATTATGTTCTGCACCTTAAACAATTGTTGAGTGCATAGGGTCCTCTCTCATTGTGCTAAATCAGTTTTTGCTAGTTAGAAGAAAAGTCTCTATACTGGAATAATACCAAGTGTTTTCAAATTGCATCCTTTTCAGTCTTATGATCATGACCCAATGTTTGAATTTGACAACGCCTATGCAAACATGTACCGTATATTGTATTGTTTTATGGGACTAAAGAGATTTGATTTGTTGGTAAATTCTCACCCCACCCAACCTAAACAATATCCTGATTATGCCTATTACTGCAGTAATAGGTTACCTGAACTATTATCTTGAATGAGGGATAAAGTAGTTCACAAAGAGAATCTTGTGCCATAACTTCAAATATTGAAGGTTTTGATTGGAGAGAAGAAGTGATGTGGGCTGCATTTCCTGCCATTATGAGAGATTTAACACTTTGTATCGTACTCTGAGTTAAGTAAGAGTAAATTTGTGAATTTCAAAGTGAAACTTATCTAATCAATAACAATGTCCAATTCTTATCGCTACAAGATAGTAAAAGCCTATTCAGCAATGACAGGAGACAGATAATATAACCCAATTTTATCAATATGAATTAACCTATAATGTCAAGAAATTCATACTATCAAACAATAATATGTTAATTGTTCTTAAGTATTTAAAATGATAACAATGTAATTCTGTGAATATACAAATTGCTTCGAAAGTACAACACAAAATTATTCAAATTTTAAATGTATTATAACCTATAATATTGTTATTATATTCCTCTGTGAACACTGTAATCATGACTTTTAACAAATGTAAACACAAACAAACAAATCATAAGAAAAAGATGGCCGTCGTAGATATTAGACCACAGACAACTAAATGATAGTTCGTCATGAAAAGGAAAAAAATTGTAGGTATAGCGTATAAAGCTCGGATCACACTTGGCGAATGGTCGCAGCGACTCACTGATTATTTGTTGTAAAAAAAGTCATCTTGGATTAAAGCTGTTGGCATAAGTGCTCTGCGATAATCACCAGTGAGACCCAGGCTTAATCAACGCATAATACATATTTTATGTACTTATGAAAAGCCGTCAACACATTTATTAAAATTACACGTTTCTGGCCCCAAGTATGTAGCGCGAAGTATCTGAATGCCAATATTTGTCCCCATGTAAAGTACCACTAAATAACTTTACAAACGGCCACTCCGTAAAGCTGGTACATTGTTATAGAGCTGGATCATCGGCGCTAGGTCATTAAGATCCGCTAGCCTCAGTTTAAATGTAAAATGAGTCGGTGTGTAGCACTGGCCATACCCGGCTCTCTCTGAACATTGGTTGTCTCTGGGCAATGCACACCGAACGGCCTTTTGCCACTCGACTTGCCATTCTACCATTAACTTTAAAACACATACGAGACACTCCAATCCAGTGATATCCAGCGTACATCGTAAATCGCTTGAACTAGTAGAGCCCTTGTTGGTTGCCCTGCCAGTAGTGCTCTTAATTTACTTTAAATACATAAAGTCAACACAGTGATTCAGGCTGACGACCAGTTTATGCTATTTGGAGTTTTGTTGAGTGATCGTGGCTGCTTCAAGTCACTTTAAGTCCAGCCTCAACACAGCACTGAGCACTTCGTCAGTCAGGCGCCTTTTTCGTGCACATCATGCTTTATTATAGTAAAACAAATAACAAAAGCAATGTCGACCTAATCGATACCTGAAATTACACATTAGTATCTGCGGAAGTATCTACTTTACATAACAGCTGCTATGCTTCTGCAAGCAAAGCATCAGCAACGTCATGTAAAATGTCAACTGTTGTAGAAAATAAATGTTATTCTAGTAGAATTGGGAAAGAGAAAGTACAATCCAAGTCGAAGAATAGCCAGTTAATCCCTTATATTAACAGTTACCGTTAAAGTGTACTAGTAAAGTTTGATTTTACTATTTCTTGCAGTGAAGTTGTCTTCAGATTATTCTGTCTAAGAAAGCTAACCTTATGTTAAAGATTAGTGCATAGATAATCTCCTTACATTCTCTAAAATATGCCAAGTTTTAGCCTTAATCACCTCTGCTAGGATCTACGATTTATTCGTATTATTTAGATTTCTCAAGACACTTTTCAAATAAAACTAAACTATGTCAATCAAAGTGGTTTCCTATACGTAGGCCTGCCCACGAAAACCTAAATTATATCAAAGCCTACTTGAGATCACTTGAAAAAAAACCAATCAGCTCCCCGGAAAGCTATGGATACCCTAAGGTAAGAAAAATTTCTTGTAACATTATTAGGCAAATTCAGACGTACGTGTTAATTTCTTACCAACCTATTAAACTATCTTTGATTTATAACATTAACCAGCTGAACATTAGGTTTATAGGTCCTACCCAAAAAATGTTTGAAAGTGAAGGACAAAATACAGCACTTTTAAGACACTCTGAATCCTGAAATGAACTGTGTTACTACATGCATCAAGTGAAATATAAAGTAAAGCCTACCGGATATTTTTGACTTGAAATTAAGTACAAAAGAATCCCAAGATTTTGTTATTTCTTCATAATGTAGTCAACTTACGTAATTACGTCATTGACAAATGACCTGTTAAAAACCTTTAAAACTGTACGAAAAATTAATTATTGTATTTTGTTTAGCTTGTACATACTTACGTGGAACCTCGCAGAACAACTGCCTCCGACTGATTTGGATCTCACAGAGCTGCTAAGTTTAAACAAAAGGAAAGATCATCTACCTGATATGTATATAGTGGGTAAGTTGAACCAGGTCTTTTACTGTGTTCACTTTTCACTGGAAAGACTCTCTAGTGGTTTGAGCGTAAGATTAGGTTTGAGGTATACGGCAGTTGTTGATGAACTTCATTGACAATAGCATGCTACTTTTTCAGTTTAGAAGCAGCGGCTCTATCTCTTATAATTATTAGTTTTTCCTGCACATTACGGTCAGAGCGATTATCTAGTGTGAATCACACTTGTTTCTTCCTCTACTTAAATGCTAGAATATTCAGAAATTTAAATCATGTACGCTCATGTTGATTGCGTCACGAGGCGACAAGCAGGGTGTAGTCGCAGCCAAGTTCAAAATTGGCTAAACACCAGAGTTTAAAGATACCATCTCACTCAATTTCAAAAGTCCCCCTGTAATTTCACGTTTAACTTGCTACTTTAGTCCAAAGTTGGTTTTAGTTTTAGCAAACTTCTTTTTTAAATGATTTTAATCAACACGAGTCCCAAGCAAGTCTTTTTTCAGGCTTTGGTGTAGGCGACAGCGTCCATTACTCAAGTTCTTGACAAGGTGTTCAACTAGTGCTAGCGGAGAAGCAGTCTTTGATAGTCGGCAAGGAATGTCCAGTTTTAGAAGCTGAGATCTGGTGAATTGGAATAGTAGAATACTCATTTAATGATAGCTATGTAAGTTTTTATTGATATGGAGGAGACTGGTGTAGATGTATCGATTGTATACAGCTGTCAGAATAGTTACTTTATTTGGTTAATTCTATGATTTGGGAGTACTGATTACAAGTATGTCGTTACTTGTAAGCTCGTTACATTTTCCTGGGGCTGGGGCGCGGCATTACGTGGCAGCTGTAACGAATAGCAGTGTCGTTACAAATTACCCGGTACCGATTACATGTAACTGAATTACATTTTTTCAGCTTGGGGTATGTAAATACTTGCGATTTCAAAACAAGTATTTTAATATGAATTTCAATTTGATATATGTGCTATTAGATGATTTTGTTACAGTTATGCAATATCTGGAAATGTACCCATCTATGGACTGTATTTGTCAAGTTGATAAAGCAAAACAAAGTGAGCATCATCATAACCCCTAGCGATGTTTGAATGTAGTCAACTAACAAGATGCTATTTTACACTTTAGCCAACTGTCTGCATTGTAATTTTGATGCGATATAAATATTAAGTTAATATTTATCATTATAATTTATGAAGCAATTCACATTAGATAACCAGTTTGAGTTAGATGTGATGTTTGCTTCGGATTGTTTCAGTTTGAGTAGATGTGTGTCATTTGGTAGAATTAAGCTACCGGCAATGGCTACCACTAACAGTTTGGTCAAGGTGTAAAACCTTTTTCGGCTTTTCCCAATTCTAAATAAGTTTAAGTTAACCTGCCTCATACAGACTTTCACACAGTAATAGACTAATAGTTGTATAGTTTAAATTTCAACTGTAAAATGTCGAAAAATGAACCAACTACTGAAGATACTGAGAAGAAGGTGTTGGCGGGCATAAGTAGGATGTTTCAACAGATAGACCTAATTAATAAATAATTCAGATTCCCTAGCCAGGCTAGCCTAAATTTAAAACAGATGGATGGACCTGTCAAGCATTGGTTTTATTTCCAGAGCTATGTTTTGAGTTTTGACAGGCCTAAGAGTGACTAGTGCGTTTAGCATTGAGCTGTCCTTTTAATCCTAGTATCAATGTAACCTTTAATTAAAAGTAAAAGCGATAGGAAATCTCTTCTAAACAAATTTTTGGATGAAAATATTATTATTTACTTTGCTTGACAAGAGCCAGTTACTGGAGCCCGATGTAACTTGTAACTGACCAGTTACATTTGGGAGTAACTGTGAACTGTAATAAGTTACATTGGTTTTTTTTTTGGATTAACTTTGTAACTGTAATCAGTTACATCAGGGTAACTGTAGCTTTGTAATCGGTTACTGTCTGAAAGTAACTTCCCCAGTCTATGGTTAGAGAGGTTAAGTTCTGAGGGGTACCAGATATCGGGAATCGATTGATCGGTGGGGGGGCGCATGGCAAAGTTTGCATTTTGGCCGCTAGAGGATGAAATACAGCTCTTCCTGAGTTCAAAGCACTCACTGTCAAGAAAATCTGAGACAGGTGCGTGAAGAGAAGCTGTCGTTTTTGCTGAGTAATTTCGTTCTACCTCATTTGTTTTGATGGTGTAATTAAATGAACAAAATTCAGCAGTCAAGTTTTTTTTCTCAGTAGGCATCCAGAAGCGGTTTGCAATTATTAAAAAAGCATTACAAAACCATGTTTTGAACGTTAATGTGCAAAAGACCATCGAAGAACATTCTTTTGCTGTCTGGTGTGTAGAAATTCAGTTTAGCAATTTCAACACCTCAATTCATTAATGGCGATATGGAGACTATAGCCACAATGCATGCTTTCATCATGACAATCGCCTGCTTACGTAGCCATCTCAGTCGCATTGGTTTTGTAATACCAGTGAATTCCACCCTTCCCCACACTCCACCAAATCTTGCTCCACGACTTTTTTATGTTCCCTAGACAAAAAAATTACATAAATATCCCGCGTTATGGCCGAAATGAAGGAGTGAAAAGGCAAAGCGAGGATAGAATGCAGCCATTTAGACTAGAGGGTATGAGGGGTGCTTTTAAACCATAAAAGCATCGAATGGACAAACATTACACTAAATGGAGTAGTCTAGAGGTATACTTGTAAATTTAGCAAAAATAAAATATGGTTTTTTATAATGGATATTTTACGTTATTTTTGGGTACCCTCTTATCATAGAAGGTTTTCAAGTTAAACAGCATGTTGGCGTTGTTCAGGAACCTTTTGCGTTTGAGCAAGATCTTTGAAAATGCAGAGCAGCGATGCTCCAGTAAATTCTTAAAAGCAGTGTTAAAAAAAAATTTGGTTTTTTTTCAGGTTATAAAACAAAAGTTGATCTGTTGACAATGAGTAAGGAGCTGCTTTTAGGTGGGTTGAAAATTACAGACACATTGTAAAACCTTATTTGAACATCATTAATTGGTTGAATTTGGTTTTGTTTATATTTAGTTTACACTTTTACTGTTTACAAGTTGTACTCAACCTGTGATGAGAAATGTTCTTGAACATGCCATGAAATGCCATTCTGGTTGGGCTGTCTGGTAGTACTGAGTATTTTTCCTGTGTTGATAAGCTGGTGCCGAGGCTCAGCAAAGAGAGACATCATGTCTACAGCTGGTTAGGTTTTTTGTCTACTCAGTGCATACCATTTCCTTTCTATGGGTCAAGAGAGGTACTAACTTTCGAGGTCGCATCAAAGAAGGTTCACTCTCGAGAATCAATTGGCTGAAGAGAGAGTGAACATTATTGGTTATCTCCAGTTTTGGATCTAGAAGACATCTGAGAAGCAGTTTGAGGCGACTGGTTTAGGTGGCTGAGGATTAAAGCTAACTCCCATCCAGTGAAGCCAAAATCATGCGCCCAAGCATGATGTAGCAGACCCATCCTCTTCCTTACCTTTTTCCATATCCTTCTCAATCAGTTGGCTAGCAAAAAAAAGCCAAAAGGCTCAAAGACTAAGATTAAGTTTGGCTGGTTTTTTTAAAATGTCCTTAGCTGGCGGTCCATGTAGCAAGGCAATTGTCAAACAAAAAACTGAGCATGCTTGTTTTGCAGGAATGCCTCTGACGTTACAACTTCACGTGGAGATGAGCGTGCTTACGACTGCTGGGTATTTGATGATGCGTTGAGCCAGAGAACAACACATCACTAAAATACGCATAACATGGAGACGGTTCTACAGCTACAGGCATACTAGGCATCATCGTGAAAGTAATTCAAATAAAAATCCTATTAAACAAAAGTACATGTTGTTCAATGAATAGTGTCTGTAGAATGAAGTAAAATGTGCATACCGCACGAGCTATGGTTTTAGGCGCTTTACACTGCTTTATGTCCATAGGGCAACAAAGGTGCAGTGGCGTTTATGGATCTGCATGCGGCGTGTCAGTGTGTCTGGTGGCAGCTCACCTCGCAGCACTCGGCGGACGCGGTGGAGCGAGTCAACAGCTACAACACCATCCTCACCGGTCAGAAATTCAAGCTTAATCCAGAGACCCCGGTATATTCTTCCACGGTGAGTTTTACAGTTGGGATATATCTGTCAAACAACACTTCTACCAAAGATAATGTCCTGGTAGGTAGTAAGCCCATAGATCAACATAGTTGCGCAGCCCAAGCACAGATAGTGCTGAGAGGGCATTTTTTTTAAGAGTCTGAAGTAGAGCTACTGACGCACGAGCAAGTTTGTTTGTTCTAGAAAATTTCTCGATTTGGTTGCATTTAAGTCATTGGCATTTATGAACTAAAACTTGGAAAATTTTTCTCCATGAGCATAGAGTCTTTAGTGCTGCTGCATATATAAATATGAAAATTGAGTTTGGTTATAAAATATAATTTTAATTTCTAAATTTTGAGTACTATGTTCTTGTGCCAGATATTCTAAGAACAGCCTACTTTGGTCTAATCCAATCATACATAAACTATGAATTATTTTCTGGGGTTCGTGTACTACTTACAAATTTTGTCGGATATATGTACTTAAAAAAAAGCAATCAGAATTATATCAAACTTAGGATATAGGTAATCTTGCAAAGAAATGTTCCAAAATTTGCAAATTTTAACTCTTTTGTCTATTTATATTTATGAGACAATTATGTTTTGTTCAAACCATAACAACTTAATTAGAGGTCATGATATTCATAATTACAAAACTAGGAACAATTCGCAATGTAGATTGGAAAACTACAGAACAATCATCTTCCAAAGACTACCTAGTCAAATGGGGTGAAGTTATATAATAAACTCCGGAAGATCTAAAACATTTACAAAATTTAAACACTTTTAAGACTAGACCAAAACATTATTTGATTCGGCATGATTTTTATAGTGTAAGTGAATTTTTAGATCAATAAAAAACCCCTTTTGTTAAAATATTTGATTCAGTAAGAATATTATTTGTCTACTGTCAGTCTTTAGTTTTGGCCCTGTACTTTGATGGTGATTTTACCATACTTATTTGTTTTACTTTGTTTCTTGCTTTTTTTTAGTTTTGTCACAAATGATTTTTGTAAATGGCAATAAATATTATTATTATTATCAAATATCTCATTAATGTACAGTTAACAATCTCAAATTCAATCATTATCCTCAACAAATAAAGTGACAGGACATTTGAAACTGACAAACAATGAATGTGACGTTCAGTTCGTCTGGTGCAGGGTTTGAACTTTAGCCTGAAGGGCAACTCTCGCCTGGAGAGCTGAGTACTGCCGTGGCGAGGAAACGACTGGACGAGTTGTTGGACAGGGATGAGTTGAGTCGGTCTAAAGCGTCGAATGAGGGCGTTCAGCGAACTACAGAACACCTTAGCTACAAACGAGATCGGCAAGACTCAGTACAAGCGCCAGGTGCGCTACATTTATCTTTGAGTTTTTAAAATTCAATTATATTTCATGTTTAATGCTGAGAGAATTTTACTTGATAATAATGGTTTTAGCTTATAAATGAAAATTGGTTATAAGGTATACTACGAGGGTCATCCAGAAAGTAAAGAACGATTGGCATCACGCTACCGACACCCTCACCACTCATTTAGTGCGCGACGCAGCTGCTAGCTACATTCTTTTAGAAACATGTTTTAGCTCTTTGGTTATTCAGTCTCCCTGCTATTCAGTTCAATTATTGTTGGTATGGTTTAGTTTAGAAACAAGATTCCCAGATTTTATACTGCTTTACCACTGAAGACTCTGTGTTTGCAGTCGAGGTCAAGCGTGGACGGACCAGTGTTGTACAAGGCTAACAAAGACGCAGTACCAGAATGTGACACTGGACGGAGTCAGACGAAGTTACCAGAGTCTACCCGCTACCGGTCAGCCATCACAAGCCTGTCATGGCAGAGTTCAACATCAAGGTGAGAATCTATGTATTTATCTATTTAATTTACATGCTTTAAAACAGATTAAATCCATTAAATCACAGCAGTACATACATTGTATATTACATATTGTAGTGGAGATAACCTATGTCCAAAATGTAACCGTGATTTAATGCATTGAACCATCAAGTATAATTACATAGTGAGTTTTATGGCCTGGCACACCTGGATATAATTTAAACGCCTGAGATATCAATGTGAGACCTTGACCTTAGCTTGTATAACACTTTTTTTTTACTTTTTTCATGTTGTTAAAAAATTATTAAAATTATAGAATTACTGTGTTAATGATGAGAGGGTATGGGACCGATGAGATCATACATGAAGTAGTAGACCTATTCAATGAGGACTTTCCGAACCTAACCAATCCCATAACGAGGTTTACAGTGGCAAAATTGTTCAACGGTTTAATGATACACAATCTGTAAAGACAGACCCAACTAGGACGGCTCCTTCAATTGATGAAGAGAAATCATTAGATGTTATGCAGTCCCTTGTTGAAAATCAACACTTATCTAAGAAGGCTTTGGAGCACGACATCAGCCAATCTTCGGTAAGAAGAATTTTAAAGGTAATAAATTCAAACCTTTAAAGTAAAACTTGTGCAAGAGCTTAGTGAAGACTACTATGACCCAGGGTTGAATTTTGTGATGTAATGATGAGCAAACTTGACGCTGAACCTGAGTTACTGAACAGAATCCTTTTTAGTGGCTAAGCCACTTTCATGACCAACGGTAGTGTCAATAGGCACAATTGTCGATTGGACAGATACAAATCCACATTGGTATGTAGAGGCCCACACAACGCCCTTCAAAAGTTAATGTTTGGGCAGGAATAGTTGATAACCACTTGATCGGTCCATTTATAATTGATGGAAATTTAAATTTTGTGAAGTATTTAGAGATGCTTCAAAACCAGATTGTGCCTGCACTCCAAAATATGTTCGACAAGAAGCTCAGAACATTTTTTACAACAAGATGGAGCACCACCACACTATGGCTGTGAAGTACCGACAGTATTTAAATAATGTCTTCCCAAGAAGGTGGATAGGCGAAGGGCACTGTGGAATGGCCAGCAAGGTCTCCTGACCTTAATCCTCTTGACTACTTGGGCTACTTGAAATACCTGGTGTACCAAACAAAGCCAACTGACGTCGATGACTTAACTGAGAGAATTTTGCACTTGTCTCAAACCATTCCAAGGGAATCTTTCTTGAACGCTGTCTCAGCTTTTTACACACGGTTAGCACACTGTCAAACAGCCGAAGGTGAACAGTTTGAACACCTGCTACATTAAAACAGGTAACCTTTTTAAAAATAACTTTATTATTGTAATCTTTGTTCTGTCAAATAAACCGTCATTATTTCCAAGATGTTTGCAAAGATTAGGATTTTAAAGCTTACTTCTATTGAAATGGCTGTAATTTTTGTTAGGGGCAATGTAGACTTCTAGTTTGCACCATTTGATTTCTTTTTTATTTCCTTGAAAATGAGGGGTCACAAGACAGGGTTTACATTTAAAAATATTTAGTTGCCCCTTTACCCCCCTTGCAAATTAAAATTTTTAACAACCTGAAAAAGTAAAAAATAGTGTTATATAAGCTAAGGTCAAGGTCTCACATTGATATATCAGGCCGTTAAAATTATATCCAGGTGTGCCAGGACATATAACTCACTCTGTATATCTGACAATATTTCCTAAAACAATGACGAATAGATCGATGTTTAATAGAATAGGATCATTCCTCACAGTCTAAAGTTTCATGATGATCTTCAAACATCTTTAAGATTTGAGGAATATGTGGGCTGAATTCTGGGAGCGGAGAAAATTTGAAAAGGTTGATCACTAGCCCAATGTGTGAACTGAGGATAAACGTTTAAATTTTGGGTTGTTAAATTTCGAATAATATGTTTTTTTAGATCAAGACGGAATAATACGAATAAGCAAAAAAAAAAACTTTTGAGTTGACAACAGTGTTACAAAATCACTGATTGATTATTCACAAGTCATTAGTACTCCTGTATAAGCTTAACACTTGAGAAGGACAATCATTCGTCCTCTGTTATTGTTTATTTATTTATTAACGGATACATCATTTTAACGTAATCACGTTAGGAGTCAATTTCAAATAGTAAAAGTTGTACACGACCGTTAACCAATATTCACAATCGTTACAACTGGTTATTGTCATTCTTAATAGTTTGCAAGTGTTTAGACAACCGGGAATCGATGTTCGCGATCATTATTCAGCTTTAACCATTATTAAGTGTACCATTATTGGCTATGCAATAACTATGTGGTATTTCTGATTTGACGAACAGAAATTTGGTGTTTGCTGATAAAAGTAAATGTGACTCGCTTAAAGTAGCACAAAATTTTCCCTCTAGAAAAGTCTTAAAATAATTTTTTCCGCCTAGCCTACCAGAAAAATTCCAAAATGTGAAGGACTTGTTGATTTTGGTATAAACACACTTATGTTGAAACAGTAAGGAATCAAGGCTGCCTATGTTTAGTTTGTAGACTGATGATTGTCGGTTGTGTTGCAGGTGTTCAGTCACCACTGGATCGAGAAGTTACGCCAGCCAGTGGAAATGTGGCACTTGGATGAAGAGAACTCCGCGGTCTGCAACTTGCCTGCCGACGTCAACCCTTCCATCTGGGACTGGGTGGGCATCTTTCATGTAAGTCAACCTGGTTATACTTCATTTGACCTCAGCAGCATCAGTAGCAGAGGAGGAATGCGTTTTAGAATTTATAATAGTCTATTAATATTTAGAGAAAAACAAATTATGTTCTATCTCAAAATATTAAATTAGATGGCTGATTAATGTGATCTTCAAAGTATTTAGATAAGAAAACATCAAATAAGAATAGTTTAAGCTAAACATTGTTGTCTAAAGTTCTTTTGCTAGTTTGTAGTAACTACCACCTTGATGATTTGTTTGGTGTTAGTATGATTGAAATAAGTGTTCTTCAATCTTGTCATTTTGTGAATTAATGAACATGCCAAGAAATCGCACTGGGACCGTTTCCAGTTTCTTGGTGGCTTATTTTATGACTCATTTCATTTTAAATTCCCTGATTTTGTTAGAAGTGAATGCAAACTAACTAAAAATGGTGTTCCAGGAAAACCTGACGAACCTGCACGACTACGTGTCCTATACTCCCTCACCAACGGAGGACATTGGGCAGCATCTGGGCGTGAAGGTGACGCTGAGGTTCGCCCACCGCAGTGCGCCCGCCTCTACCGACTCCTGTACTTCACCAGCTTAGCAGTCTACTCGGCATGTCGGAGCCATTCCACGCCGCTCACCGCGCAGGCCAGCCTCGTAAACACTCCCAAACCCCCTCTCTTCTCGACAGAACCTATGCACTTTACGGACTGTGTCGGGTTCGGTCTAAATATATTGGATATTACTTGGTGTGGCTTTCAAACGCTTTAGGGATCTTTTGTGATTGTGGTGATATTACTTTAACACTATTGAGTATTATTAAAATTTAAGATTAGTTTAAATTTGTATGAGCATGTTTTTTTTCTTGCTTTTGGTTGCTTTTAACCCTCCTGGCAAAAGCAAAGCGCGGTCAACCAAGGCTTAGGTGCTGTTTGCCTTTTAGGAGCCGAGCTAGTCCAGTTGGTCGAAAGTGATAATAGTGAGACGCCAAGCCTGGGCCCCCTAAACCTAATCAGTGATCACAAAATAAACGAAGACTTGAAATGTTGGAAGTGTGCCACCTGCTGACCAATAACCTAGAGGTACAAGGGTAGGAACAATTTGGCCCTCAAGGCATTAATTCTTGTAACTAACTACTAAATAACTAAAGACACATATGATTGAAAGGAAGCTTCTAACCTGAATTAATTATTTTGTATTTCACTCATCAAAAGCCAGTTTTGTATTTAAGTAAATAATATTCAGAGATTACTAGTTATGGGACCCCAATATAATAGCTGAAAGCCATTTCTATTTGGTGTTGCAATGGGCTTTGTGTCTAGGACAAAACACATTTTGTAACTATGAAAACTTTAAAACCGATTCTATGATATCGTTCTCTGCTTAACCATTATTATGGTGACTTTATTGTAACCCCGCATAATTATAATTTTTTCATCAAAGATTGTAAGCAAACACCACAGAAGACACCACTATTGTTTCCTGTGAATCTTGTATACCACGGATTAAATGTTTTTTGTCTTTACTGATGATCTGCCATGAAGAAGGCTGACGGCTTGGACAGACGCTGCCTAGAGATGTCGTCTTCTCGCCCTATTTTTCGTCTGCATTTGCCATTTTGGATAAGAGATCTACTACTGGGTGTCGGTTATAGTGTTATTTGGGTACCAGGGCAGGCAACTCATTACAAGATAATATGCCTCATCAAATCAGTTTAGAGGGTAAACGTTACTATTGAGCTTTGGGAGGTGATAAAAGCGTTGTGTAAAGAAATGTCAAGTGTTAAATTGTTCCAAAGTGCAGTTTTAATAAAATTGACCTTGTTAGGCCCAACCCATATAGGTTTTAAATCGATGAATCAAGCAAAAGTTGATTTTGTTTGTTTTTTATGATTAACACATGAGTTTTGCACTATTTAATTAAAGAGCTCTCTTAACCTAACAAAACCTACCCAATCCTAACCTAACCTAACAAAGGCTAAGTGGTATGTCTGTGTGATGCAGGTGGAGAAGAGAACGCTAACAATTCCGGTCCCCTCTGCCGCCTTGCAAGTCTGTCAGAGAGCCGCTACTAACGCTCTCAACCACTCTCACTTGTCCTCGTCTCACTAACACCGTCTTGTCCAGCTAACCTAGGGCTAGTCCCAGCTGTTAGCCTATGCTTGTTCATGGTGGTAGATCAGTTGTTTAGAAAAAAAGAAAAATTGACCTGTTAAAATTATATTTGAGTTTTAGATTTATTGTACAGTTAAATGGTTGTTTTATTTTTTATTATACTTTAGTGTCTAGACTTGCCTTTGAAACAACTCTGATTGTTGTTTTACTTGATCTCAAGTACAAAGTGTTTTCAACTTATTTGGTTAGAACGTTATGCTAATAGGTGTTTCAGAAAGTGTTAATTATACTGCAATAGCTCTGTACCTGATCCTCTAGTAGTTTTGTGGGACTTAAAAACTACCCAGTAAATCTTAGTATAAATAAAATTAATAAATTTTAAGGGAAATATATTAAATTGGAAATACTGCTGCTTACTGACTAGCGGCAGTTAACAGTCACCTCTACAAACAATCAATTGTATTACATTTTGAGTGCAAAAGCTAGAATTATGAGGGCTATCTAGAAATGATTCAATTGAACTTTGGACAAATTAGGCGGAGGATATACACAGGGTCACCAGCATAAGAGAAGTCGAGGAAAAGGGGTTAGGGAAAATGTTGTCCCTAAAGCAGGAAAATTTCCATAACTGGGACAGTACCCAAAAATTAGCCAATAATATCACAAGTTGTTTGTCTAAGGAAAGTCTACCGGAAGCCTCAACCCGACTTTATTGCGTTAATCGAGTTGACTGTACTTCTTAAAGCAGTATATTTCAAGTTTAAAAGTAGAACCGTTTCTCAAAATCTTTTGGGCAAGAATAACTATATCCCTAATACTTTGGATCACATCGTTTGTAACTTTGATTTGAGACACCAACCACCCTAGAGGGTAATACTCACTACTTCCTAGCTTACTTCACTAGCCTACTGCTTGTAACTACTTCTAGCTTACAACACCAAGTTACCAGTTAAGTCTTGCACTGTAAAATATCAGAACAAAACATCAATCTATTTTTCCACCAACTAGAAATTAATATTCACTCATTTCTATGGAGTTATTTGGCAATAATTTTATTTATTGTTACTTTTGCATGATGGCTGCTATAATGCTTCATTGCTTAGAAGATTATTTAATTGTAAATGCATTTAGAGCAAATACACTTATTTTGTTGTTTTGTTGTAGACATAATTTTGATCTCTTTTATAGTAAGCTTGTTTTGATTTTTTTAGTTTGTTTTTGTTTTATTTTAAGTGTTTGTCTTTCAGAGTTCTACGCGGTTGATGGGGCATCTCACTGCCTCGCAAGACGGAGTATCTTCAACGTTTTTACTGCTTACGGGAGTTTTGCTCATTTTTAGTTACTTATTTAACATCCAAATGTTATGAAACTATGTAAGTTCACTAACAAACGCTTCACTAGGCTAAACAATCGCATTACATGACCAAAAGATCCCAATGGCTTAGCAATAAGTGATATTTAATCCGAGTTACCATGCCGTTTTAGTTAGTAAATGTTGACACCTAGATTGTACCACATGTGCTTAATAGACTATTTTATGTAACCAAGGATTTTAAATAGATATTGCTATATTTTTAAATAAGGTTGTGGTGTATTTTTACATGATCTGGATAATAATTTAGGATACTGTAGGTCTCTTATTCTTTGTAAACAATTTTTAACTACATATTTTTCTTTTCTGATTCAGTAGCAATTTTAAAACAAAAATTACCCACTCTACATGAAGAACAATAGTTACAGTTTAACACTAAGTAAACACTATTGCTTGTAAATTTCACTGTCAAGATTCGAATATCCGCTGAATCGATTTTCTGAAAGTTAAATGGCACCTCAAGAACTGAGTATTAAAATTAATTCTGCTTGTCACGGTAGAGTATACAGTATAAGTTCCACACATATCATAAAACTTGTATGTTTAGCTAATATAAAGTTTAATACTGTATTTTTAAACACACTAAAGATTAATTTATTTGTTATTTGTTGTCTAGTCTTCTTCAATTTTCAAAGATTAATGTTACATCACAAACCACTTCCACATAGCAAATCAATTTAAATAAATTTTGTGACACTGCATTATTTTGTCATATAGGTTAGTTGGAAATAAAATGGCTTAACAAATTCTTAGTAATAAAAAAATCAAACTTGTCTGCACTACAATAGCTCATTTTACAGTATATGTTTGACATTGTATGCTACTCCAGATGAAATAGCCAAGAATCTTCTACCATAGTATTTTCACCATTTAAATGATATTAGTAGGTTTTGTGTTAGTCAATTTAATGTGTTGTGTAGAACAAATATATCTGGTCAAAGTGTGGCTTCTAGGTTCCATGACATCAATGAAAAACATTTTGTTATTTTACCAAAAGATTCAGGGATCAATAAATAATTTAAAGTAGAGTCACGCTAATCGAAACCAAAGATTATATTACGGTAGGTAAGTAGCGCATGGCTGAGGTATGAATATCAAAATAAATAGGCAGTAAAGCACAGATAGCGCTGCCAGCTCTCTCGCCATCTTTCCCCTTTCGGCTCCGCATGCTTGAGTTTTTCCGATGTTGGTTACTTAAATGTGATCAAATCATGTGATAGAGACTCTTAAAAGAATTCCCTCGCAGCGCATTCTCTGTGTGGGCTGCCTCAACAAAGTTTAGTTTCCTGCCTCAGCCATTCAGCATCTATGCGCTACCTATTTACCATAACATAATCTTTGTTGAAACTAATTGGGACTGACCTTTTGTCGGATTATTAGTGACTGACCCTGTTATTGTTAAATATTCTCTGATAACAAATTTAAAAGGAAAATTTGACCATTATCAGAAAATTAACAGAAAACCATTTCAACTCTCCTAAAATAAAAACGTATTAATTTTTAACCTAGAGAGTAAATATCTAAACTTGTAATGAGGGAGGTATGTTTCTGTAAGTTATGTAAATAAATAAAGTTGGCTGTTCATGTGTATGAATGCCTTAAGGCTAATTAATTTCTAAGCAATTTTAAGACAAAAATTGTAGGTGCACAGTTTTGTCTACAAATATTCCCAAGAGTTAGGACTAAATTTTGTAGGGTTATTTACCATATTTTGTTTTTGTACGGAGTAATTATTACTATAATTATTCTTACCATGATATTTTGGTACACATCAACATGTTTAGCAATAAAAAAATAGTTTTCCATAGTTAGATTATCATCGTTGGGTGTACTCATATGGAATTGTATACATTGTGAATGTATTGTGACTAACTGAATATTATTATCGTTTTCCTTTGACTTAAACAATGCAGTATTTGCTGTAACAATAAATATTGTAAGTTAGGTACGGATTTCTAAGTTACAAATGTTGTCATTAGCTTTTAACATTTATTGCGAAACAGATTAATGAGAGAAACTATGTTAGTCCTATGAACAAAGAGATTTTTTAGGTTCCTGAATGTTTTGTTTGTTCTTTACTTCAATAGTAAACATATTGTTTGGAGACTTTTGATTGAATGTATTTCTTGCCTACCTCTTAAGTTATCAATAAACCTCGATTTTAAAATGCATTTTCTTATATCTGTTAACATATATTTTAATTTTATTTTACTAAAGTTGTGTAGGAGATATGTTGCTCATTGTTGTTATTAGTACAGTCATAGTTTTTTTTACTTTGCTCACTTGTTTTCCATCACTTTGTTGTTAAATTGGAATTGGAAAATAAATTAATAATTTGCACTTGTTACAGTCGTTATTTAACCCATAATCCCTCCTCAGAAGTAAATAACTATTTTCTGAAAGAAAGCAAACATACCACAAATTAATATCAAAACTGCTCTCAACACAGAACTCTACCACTTAAATGGAAAATTTTGTCACAGACACTCATAATTAGGCAACCAAACATAGCAGGACAAATCAAATTAAAACCCTTTTATTCTTTATTTTATAATATTTACAATTATTTACAGTCAGCTACCTGCATATGGGAACCCTTGGCATGAAAAATTGTAGTTTTATTTACTTAACATATTAAACTCTTAGGCAGCCAGACATTCCAATGTCTTCTTTTAGACTTATGAAATTTCAAAAAATAGTAAAATAGGTAAAGTTTGTCTTGTTTAGCGAGGGAAGTGTGAACTTAAAACCAACAAAGTTGAAATACTCGCCACACTTTATCTATTACAGCTTCTTATATCTACGATGGCTCTTTTATTGTTAATTTTAACGGCTTTGTCTATCAATAAGTACTCCTTTGTAACACAAGACCTTTCACTTACCTTTCAATACTTAGCGATTAGATAGACTCAAATAGTTATTCATTCCAGGTAAACCTTCTATCTATTGATTCTCAGGGTAATTGACGATTTAAATTGGTAAACCACCGAACCCATAGCCAAGTCACTGCCCCTAATTGTTACGCTAATAAACAAAGAATTATTACTTGCTCATTTCCCTAGCCTGTATCCAATTTTATTAAAACTTGCATTTCACCAAAGCACTGCACTATACACTTAAATAGAAAACAGGCCATTATAGAAAAACACTTTGTACCAATTTTATTTGCGAAATCTTGTAAACACCAAAACTTGACAAACGCCAGCTTGACAACGTATTCCTTGTTCTTTTGCCCGATGACTTGATGGTCCACTGAAGTCGAACTTTAATGAATTTAAATACAAATATATAAATCTGAGGGCATCTCCTATAAGAATCAAATCCGTTAATTTCTGTACTTATTCCTGTCCTGACAAAAACATAACATAACCTACCAATTCAAACTCTACACCAAAACAGAAAAGAAGCAAAACCAACACCACCTACGTAAACAAAAATTAAAAATTAAAATTGAAATTAACAACATCAAAGCAAAATAATCAAACCATCTATTTTCCAAGAAAATAGTACTGGTACATCAAAACGCACAAATGGCCACCAATAAACAGGATGAACTTTCTCTCATGTGCGAGGATCTTCATCCTGATCTGCTAGTTGTAACTGAACACGGTTTTAACAGCAGCAACATTGGCAACTTTCATCTTCAAAATTTCCAATTGGCAAATTTTACTGTCGCACCTTCTCCAAAGGAGGGGTGGCAATTTTCACACAAAAAAATCTTCCTTTCACCCCACACCAAATTGGTGCACCCACAGACAAGGACTTCGAAGTTACTAAAGGTACAAACCAAAACTCTCAAGTCGAGATAATTGGTTTGTATAGGTCTCCAACGGCAACGACGAATTTTTCTTCTCAAAATTTGAGCAACTTCTGCTCGACGTTTCAAAAAAACATGACTTTGTCATCATGGGAGATTTGAACATCGACGTTTTAGATGCTCAAAGTCCTTTGACCAAAAAGCTTGCTGATTTGCTGGGGTCATTCGGCCTTGTCTGGTCTGTTAACTCCAACGAGAGTGACAGCGCACTCAGCTACAGCAATCGACAATGTCATCACAAATTTGTCAACTGTAGAGGTTTCGGTGATCAACACCGCGATTTCCGACCATTACGGCCAAAAGCCACCATAAATGGTCAAGAGCCAACTAAGGATCAAAACCAAAAGACAATTAGAGACACAAGGCCCACAAATATACAGCTCCTCAACTTTCTTCTCGCGAATGAAAATTGGAGCTCTAAATTTTGCTGATCCTGTTGAGCTGCAGTTTCAAAGCTTCGAACATATCTTCAACTTTCATTTAAACGTGAGCTGTCCCACACGACAAACTCAACTAAAACCGAGGAAAGAAAGTGCAAATGGATTACCAAAGGTATCCTAGTTTCGAGAGAAAAATTATTATTTTTCTCCGAAATCTACAAGCACACAACAAACCAAAATTTCAAACACTTTTTTCAAAATTACAAACGGATTTATAGGAAAGTCATCAGAGCTGCCAAAACTTATGATGTAAACAAAGCATTGCTCACGTCAAAAACGTTTCCAAAACAGCTTGGGCCATCATCAACAACAAAACACAACAAATCAAAACCAATTCAGCTTCATATCGATAATGAACAAATCAGTGACCCCACAACGGTAGCTGAGGAGTTCAATCGATTTTTGCCGCGGTAGGAACTGACCAAGGGCTCAGCCCAACTCAGAGTCAGACAGCCCCTTCATTGATACCGAGTCCTACAGCCTCCATGGCTCTGGTTCCGGTAACAGAGGATGAAATTGATAGAGTAATAAGAGAGTTTCCATCAAAAAATCAAATGACTCCAATCTCATATCAACTTGGCTCCTCAAACAATGTTCAAAGCACTTGCTGAGACCTCTTGAGCATTTGATCAATATATCTTTTCACTCTGGAAAATTTCCATCCTCTCTCAAAATTGCCAAAGTCACACCTATCTTCAAAAGGGCGACCCTTTTTCGACACAAAATTACCGCCCCATATCAATGCTGCCAATTTTCAGCAAAATCTGAGAAAGTCTTTCTCTCACTCGGTATGAGGGCTTGGAACAACACAATCTGCTATCACCAAACCAATGGATTCCGAAGTGGTAAATCGACAATAGATTCAGTTGTGCGTCT